>CP136055.1:599540993-602040993 GCA_032464435.1 Aegilops umbellulata | reverse complement strand
AGCGGATTCGCTCCCTGGTCATCGAAACCCTAGCAATTCCACCTCAACTGGATTAGGCCTTTACCTTCACCGCAAGGGGCCGAACCAGTATAAACTCCTTGCGTCCTTTGTCCCGCTTTAACCCCTTTAAGCTAACCCGTCACATTGGCTCCACGACTACGTCCTCACACTAGGACATCTGCCGTGACAAAACCACGACAGCCGTGTTGAGTAATTCCATTGTAGGCTTGCTGGACGGTGATGGGTTGGATGAGATTTATCATGTAATCGAGTTAGTTTTGTATGGGTTTGATCCCTAGTATCCACTATGTTCTGAGATTGATGTTGCTATGACTTTGCTATGCTTAATGCTTGTCACTAGGGCCCGAGTGCCATGATTTCAGATCTTAAACTATTAAGTTCTTGATCCTATCTTGCATGTCATTAGTCACCTACTATGTGTTATGATCCGGTAACCCCGAAGTGACAATAATCGGGACCACTCCCGGTGATGACCGTAGTTTGAGATGTTCGTGTATTCACTAAGTGTTAATGCCTTGGTCCGGTACTCTATTAAAAGGAGGCCTTATTATCCCTTAGTTTCCAATAGGACCCTGCTGCCACGGGAGGGTAGGACAAAAGATGTCATGCAAGTTCTTTTCCATAAGCATGTATAACTATATTTGGAATACATGCCTACATTACATTGATGAACTGGAGCTAGTTCTGTGTCACCCTATGTTATAACTGTTGCGTGAGGAATCGCATCCGACATAATTACCCATCACTGATCCAATGCCTACGAGCTTTTCACATATTGATCTTTGCTTAGTTACTTTTCCGTTGCCACTATTACAATTACTACAAAACTGCTATTGTTACTTTTTCCACCGTTACCATTATTTCCATACTACTTTGCTAGTAAATACTTTGCTGCAGATATTAAGTTTTCCAGGTGTGGTTGAATTGACAACTTAGCTGCTAATACTTGAGAATATTCTTTGGCTCCCCTTGTGTTGAATCAATAAATTTGGGTTGAATACTCTACCCTCGAAAACTGTTGCGATCCCCTATACTTGTGGGTTATCACATACTCAGGGAGAACACTTGTACCTTGAAATTTAGTGAGAGATTATCTTATAATGCTACCGCCAAACTAAGCAAAATAAGATGCATAAATGATAAACATCACATGCAATCAATATAAGTGATATGATATGGCCATCATCATCTTGTGCCTTTGATCTCCATCTCCAAAGCACCGTCATTATCACCATTGTCACCGGCGCGACACCTTGATCTCCATCATAGCATCGTTGTCGTCTCGCCAACTATTGCTTCTACGACTATCGCTACCGCTTAGTGATAAAGTAAAAAACAATTACAGGGCGAATGCATTGCATACAATAAAGCGACAACCATATGGCTCCTGCCAGTTGCCGATAACTCTATTACAAAACATGATCATCTCATACAATAAAGTTTAGCATCATGTATTGACCATATCACATCACAACATGCCCTACAAATACAAGTTAGACATCCTCTACTTTTTTGTAGCAAGTTTTACATGGCTGCTACGGGCTAAGCAAAAACGATTCTTACCTACACATCAAAACCACAATGATTTTTCGTCAAGTGTGTTGTTTTAACCTTCAACAAGGACCGGGCATAGTCACACTCGATTCAACTAAAGTTGGAGAAACTGACACCCGCCATCCACCTGTGTGCAAAGCACGTCATAGAACCAGTCTCGCGTAAGCGTGCGCGTAATGTCGGTCCGGGCCACTTCATCCAACAATACCGCCGAATCAAAGTATGACATTGCTGGTAAGCAGTATGACTATTATCGCCCACAACTATTTGTGTTCTACTCGTGCATATAAAATCTACGCATAGACCTGGCTCGGATGCCACTGTTCGGGAACGCAGTATTTCAAAAAATTTCCTACGATCACGCGAGATCTATCTAGGAGATGCATAGAAACGAGTGGGGAGAGTGTGTCCACGTACCCTCATAGACCAAAAGCGGAAGCGTTTATCAACACGGTTGATGTAGTCGTACGTCTTCATGATCCGACCGATCCTAGCACCGAACGTACGACACCTCCGTGTTCAGCACACGTTCAGCTCGATGACGTCCCTCGTACTCTTGATCCAGTTGAGGCAGAGAGAGAGCTCCGTTAGCACGACGGCGTGGCGACGGTGATGATGAAGTTACCGGCGCAGGGCTTCGCCTAAGCACTACGACGGTATGACCGAGGTGTGTAACTGTGGAGGGGGGCACCGCACACGACTAAGACAAATCTTGAGTGTCTATGGGGTGCCCCCCTCCCTCGTATATAAAGGAGTGGAGGAGGGGAGGGCCGGCCCTCTCATGGCGCGCCCAAGGGGGGAGTCCTACTCCCGGTGGGAATAGGATTCCCCCTTTCCCTAGTTGGAGTAGGAGAAGAAGGAAGAGGGAGAGGGAGAGAAGGAAAGGGTGGCCGGTCCCCCTCCCAGTTTGGTTTGGGCTTGGGGGGCACGCCCCCACCTTGTGTGCCTCCTCCTCTATCTCCCACTAAGGCCCATTAAGGCCCAATGACTCCCCGGGGGTTTTTGGTGACCCCCCGGTACTCCGGTAAATGCCCGAACTCACCCGGAACCATTCTGATGTCCAAACATAGCCTTCCAATATATCGATCTTTATTTCTAGACCATTTCGAGACTCCTAGTCATGTCCGTGATCACATTCGGGACTCCGAACAACCTTCGGTACATTAAAACACATAAACTCATAATACCGATCGTCATCAAACGTTAAGCGTGCGGACCCTACGGGTTTGAGAACTATGTAGACATGACCGAGACTTGTCTCTGGTCAATAATCAACAGCGGAACCTGGATGCTCATATTGGTTCCTACATATTCTACGAAGATCTTTATCGGTCAAACCGCATAACAACATACGATGTTCCCTTTGTCATCGGTATGTTACTTGCCCGAGATTCGATCGTTGGTATCTCAATACCTAGTCCAATCTCATTACCGGCAAGTTTCTTTACTCGTTTCGTAATGCATAATCCCGCAACTAACTCATTAGTCACATTGCTTGCAAGGCTTATAGTGATGTGCATTATCGAGAGGGCCCAGAGATACCTCTCCGACAATCGGAGTGACAAATCCTAATCTCGATCTATGCCAACTCAGCAAACACCATCGAAGACACCTGTAGAGCATCTTTATAATCACCCAGTTATGTTGTGACGTTTGATAGCACACAAAGTGTTCCTCCGGTATTCGGGAGTTGCATAATCTCATAGTCATAGGAACATGTATAAGTCATGAAGAAAGCAATAGCAACAAACTAAATGATCATCGTGCTAAGCTAACGGATGGGTCAAGTCAATCACATCATTCTCTAATGATGTGATCCCGTTAATCAAATGACAACTCATGTCTATGGTTAGGAAACTTGACCATCTTTGATTCAACGAGCTAGTCAAGTAGAGGCATACTAGTGACACTCTGTTTTACTATGTATTCACACATGTACTAAGTTTCCGGTTAATACAATTCTAGCATGAATAATAAACATTTATCATGATATAAGGAAATATAAATAACAAATTTATTATTGCCTCTAGGGCATATTTACTTCAATATATAACTACCCGGAAGGTCGTCCATGACACAAAGAATATCAATAACAGAATTAAGAAAGACAAATGAATAAACCAAGCTTGGGCTACACCACTCACAACATCGTCTAAGATCCTGAACTTGATTCACACATCAATACCGTAAACTAAAAGGAGACAAAAATGCAGGTAAAGGAAACACATACAACTTAATAAATAGACCACATCAATCTTTACTCATGCTTGGGAAGGTTTAGGATCTGTCACCACCGGCGTCGAGGCGGCCGTGATTACTGATTACCTTGGCGAGGTATGGGTCGATGGCCTTATGCGAATCACTCGAAATATATTATGAGAGGAATCCCAGTGTGTAGAGGTGGTGGACACTATCCCTGCAGCCTAATCCACACATAATTTGTACAATAATTCGCCCAGCTAGCCTCCTCGAGCAAATTGACTAATGACCAAATATTATGGTAGCGGTGTTGAGGCGAGCGTGGATGGAGGAGAAACAATTATCAATATGCCATGCAGTACATCGTACAATTACAAAAAAAATATAAGAGGAGGTGATCGGCTACCTAGCACGGCAGCAGCGATGATGTCTTTCCTGGTGGCAATCGCGGCGATCCCGAGCAAGGGAGGCCGACAATCGTCGAGGATGAACGACGACCTTCGCAGGAGACGACGCCATGGAGGGTAGCGGGATCGGGGGAGCAAAGAACTGACAGATGGTGAAGACAACGGGCAGCGGTGGATCTCGTCCAAGACCAGTGCCATGCCCCATCAAGTTCCAGCTGCAGTCAAAGAGGCCTGCCGAGTCCAGATCGGGGACACCCCAGCTGCGATCCGCACGAGCGAACGCCGCCGCCCCCACCTCGCTGCCACAACACCGCATCTGCCCACCGCACGGCCGCGTCGTAGTGGTCGACCGCACGGCTGGGTGAGGACCCTATTTGTGCTGCCCCTCCTTCCTCACTGGAACATGGCATAGAATGCGATTCTTAACAAGGTGGGCGCTTGGTCTTCGGCGCGGCAGGCGGCCACCTCGAGCCCCTTCCGTCGTGGCTGCACGAGCGCAGATCCGCGAGACGCTTCCTTGACGAGCACGCGCGCATCTTGGAACCTTGATGATCTGAAGTGGATCCGGTGATGGAGAGAAGGGTGGGGGTGGTGGAGGTGGCTGAGCGGGGGACAGTGAAGGGGAGGAGAGGGCCGAGAGTGCATCGCGTGAAGAGGGGGGAGAGAGCGGTCGGGAGGGGTAGATCGAGAGAGGAGCGACCAAAAAATCAGACAAAGATGGAAGGTTGAGACGAAAAACCCCAGATAAAATGAAAACTACCAAGTCGTCCATTAGGAGTAGAGATTTTTTTTAAATCGGTTATTTGTTTCCTAATTAATGTGATTGAACAATTATTCTTAAAATTGATTATTTATTTCCTAAATAATGTGATTGAGCGATTTAAGGTAATGTTAATTAATTTATATTTGATGTTTAAAGATTAATCGTGATTGATTCTTTCACATCAAGATATTACTAAATAATTTATGTGTGACGCCCGGATATTTAAGCTACAGTAAACCTCTGCTAATGATGCCACGCCACCTCGATTACTTTTGCTAATCTCGCGTTAATTCGAAACCGTTTCAAAATTCAAATTCAAATTAATGTCAACAATAAAAGTTTTCGAAAGTTATAACGAAAATGTTCGGCTAGTGCCTAATATCACTTAGGTAGTTATAGGGAAGAAAACATAATTTTACAAAGTGCCCAGGTGCTTTACATTAAATTAAAACAGAAAAGAGAAATAAATAAAAGAAAATGCTAAAGGAAAAAAACAAATAGAAAAAAAAGAGAAAACCCAGCAGGCCACTGGCCCAACTGGGCAGGCCCAAACCGGCCCAGCCGGCCACTCCCTCCCCGACTCCCCTTATCCACTCCCCCAGGGCCCGAACCGCCACCGACACCCCATTCCCCCCCCCCCCCCCCACGAAAAAATCTCCCCCTTTCCCCGATTGGATCGGGATCGAGGAGGAGACTCTCATCGCCGCCGAATGGCGTCGCCCCCTCCCCGCCTGGATCTCGCCGGCGCTCCGCCACCGGCCTGCCTCCCCGTCGTCCTCTACGTCATCGCCGCCTCGCCGAATTGTCCCCGTCACCCTCCTCGCCCCCACTGCCGCGTGCCCTACACCCCCTGTGAGGCCTTCCTCCTTCTCTGCTCCTCATGCCGCCCCGCAGTCGTGCACGCACGCACCCACGCGGCCACAGCCGCATCCCGCTCGTCCGTTGCCGCCTGCTCCCCTGAGCCGCAGGCGCCCGCGCTTGCTTCCCCGCTTCGCTCCGCCCCACCACTCGCGTCGGCCGCGCCTCGAACCTCTCCAGCTCGCGGCTGATCGGCGCCACGCGCGCGCCATGTGCGTGCTCGCGCCTCCCCTTCCCCGCGTATGCCCGCGCGCCAGCCCCGCAAGCCGCACTCGGCCCGCCGCAGCCGCCGGCGTCCCGTCGCCCGTGCACACCAGCTGCGCCCCCCGCCCGCCTCTGTGCTGCCCGACCCTCGTGGCCATGCCATCGCGCCGCTCCCCACTGCCCCTCGCCTAACCAGCGCCGAGCCGCGCCCCGCGCGCGCTCTCGTCGTCGCCGCCTTGAGCCGCACGGCCCCCTCCGTCTCCGCGCCTTTCCGGCCACCTGTCGGTGCCGTGGCCGCCGGCGCCCCGTGGCGCTAGGCCGCACCCGTTACGGCTGTGTCCAGCTGACCCGACGCCCGCACCCGCAACGCCCACACGCCCGCTAAGGCCCCTTCGGGCCATTGACCAGAGGGGCCCAGCCCACAAAACGTTTTAAAAGAAAATGAAAAATAAAATAAAATGAATTAATTAATTTAATAATTAATTAAATTAATTAATTAGTGAATTAATTAAGTTAATTAATAATATTTAACTAACCTAATTAATTAGTTAGTTTTATTAAACAGTAACTGGATTAGCTAAACCCTAATTAACCTAAACAGAGGATGACAGGTGGGTCCCGCTGGACCCACGGGCCAGGTTTGACTCTGGTCAGCTGGGTTTGACCCGCTGACGTCATGGTGATGTCATGCTGACATCACCTTTCACTGTTCTGGATAATGTTCAATTTAAATAATTAAATAAATTTCAAAAATGCCTATAACTTTGATAAATCATAGAAAATAAACCGTAACTCGGATGAAAAAGTTTTATACATGAAAGTTGCTCAGAACAACGAGGTGAATCTGGATATGCAGCCCGTTCGTCCGCCAGACATCCCTAACCTATCGAACTCGCAACTTTCCCCCCGGTTCCTTTGTCCGAAAACGCGAAACACCGGGGATACTTTCTCGGATGTTTCCCTCCTTCACCGGTATCACCTCATACTGCGTTAGGGCACACTTAGCACCGCTACTTGTCTTGTCATGCATCGTTATGCATCTGTTTGCATTGTATTCATTGTTTCCTCCCTCTCTTCTCTCCGGTAGACTACGAGAATGACGCCGCTGTTGGTGCGCCGGTATCTACGGTGTTGACGACCCGTCCTTCTTGCCAGAGCAACCAGGCAAGCCCCCCCTTTGATCACCAGATATCGCCTATTCCTTCTCTATACTGCTTGCATTAGAGTAGTGTAGCATGTTACTGCTTCCGTTAATCCTATACTGCTGCATAGCCTGTCCTTGCTACTACTGTTGTTACCTTTACCTGCTATCCTACTGCTTAGTATAGGATGCTAGTGTTCCATCAATGGACCTACACTCTTGTCCGTCTGCCTTGCTATACTACTGGGCCGTGATCACTTCGGGAGGTGATCACGGGCATATACTATATACTTTACACTGTTACATTACCTGTGATACTGTTCGGAGATGGGGGCTGAAGGGGCAGGTGGCTCCATCCCGGTAGAGGTGGGCCTGGGTTCCCGACGGCCCCCGACTGTTACTTTGTGGCGGAGCGACAGGGCAGGTTCAGACCACCTAGGAGAGAGGTGGGCCTGGCCCTGGTCGGCGTTCGCTATACTTAACATGCTTAACGAGATCTGGGTATTTGATCTGAGTCTGGCCATTTGGTCTATACGCACTAACCACCTACGCGGGAGTAGTTATGGGTATCCCGACGTCGTGGTATCAGCCGAAGCACTTCTTGATGTCAGCGACTAAGCGGCGCGCGCCGGGTTGGACCGCGTAACGTGACTTCCGTTGTACTGGAGGTTGCTAGGTCTGCTCACCGGCCGCGTTCGCAACGCGCAGGTGTGCTCAGGGCGATGGGCCCAGACCCCTGCGCGCTTAGGTTTAGACCGGCGTGCTGACCTCTCTGTTGTGCTTAGGTGGGGCTGCGACGTGTTGATCTTCCGAGGCTGGGCATGACCCAGGAAAGTGTGTCCGGCCAAATGGGATCAAGCGTGTTGGGCTATGTGGTGCACTCCTGCAGGGAAGTTTATCTATTCGAATAGCCGTGTCCCTCGGTAAAAGGACGACCCGGAGTTGTACCTCGACCTTATGACAACTAGAACCAGATACTTAATAAAACACACCCTTCCAAGTGCCAGATATAACCCGGTGATCGCTCTCTAACAGGGCAACGAGGAGGGGATCGCCGGGTAGGATTATGCTATGCGATGCTACTTGCAGGACTTCAGTCTACTCTCTTCTATATGCTGCAAGACGGAGGCGACCATAAGCGTAGTCTTCGATAAGACTAGCTATCCCCCTCTTATTCTGGCATTCTGCAGTTCAGTCCAATTATATGGCCCTTTACACATATATCCATGCATATGTAGTGGATCTCCTTGCTTGCGAGTACTTTGGATGAGTACTCACGGTTGCTTTTCTCCCTCTTTTCCCCCTTTCCTTTCTTCTAGTTGTCGCAACCAGATGTTGGAGCTCAGGATCCAGACGCCACCTTCGACGACGACTCCTACTACACCGGAGGTGCCTACTACTACGTGCAGCCCGCTGACGACGACCAGGAGTAGTTAGGAGGATCCCAGGCAGGAGGCCTGCGCCTCTTTCGATTGTATCCCAGTTTGTGCTAGCCTTCTTAAGGCAAACTTGTTTAACTTATGTCTGTACTCAGATATTGTTGCTTCTGCTGACTCGTCTATGATCGAGCACTTGTATTCGAGCCCTCGAGGCCCCTGGCTTGTATTATGATGCTTGTATGACTTATTTTATTTGTAGAGTTGTGTTGTGATATCTTCCCGTGAGTCCCTGATCTTGATCGTACACATTTGCGTGCATGATTAGTGTACGATTGAATCGGGGGTGTCACAAGTTGGTATCAGAGCCGACTGCCTGTAGGAATTCCCCTTCCAACTCCTTGGCCGTAGTTGAGTTTAGTCGATGAAAACAGTTTTACTAACATGGCTGTGCGGCCCATGGGCCCACGTCGCCATTGGGTGGTATTAGGATCTTTTATTCCTCGCCTATACTCTGGGACTCTGAGCTCTCTTCTATTCGGGTTAAATGATTTTGCTAAAAACAAAACTAACTTTAGGTTCTCGCAAGTACTTTCTTCCGGAGAGCCCGTCACTTCAGATGATCGCCTGCTACACCAGAAGACCCTGAAGATACTCTCCGTTGTTAACCCGAGAACTTGTGTTCATCACGTTTGCAATTCCCCTTCGACCGTCAACCCTTATGGATAACTACATGCAGTTGTCATTCTTACATTCATCCCTAGTTGGTCTTGTTATTACAAGATACCCCGAAATACTCATCGTTGTTTTGATAATCCTTTGTGCCTTACTGCCTTTCAGTTTTTACCACATGAATATCCCTATGAATAATTTCTCGCACTTGCCGAGTATCTGCTTATCCCTAGTTGTTTGTGTTTCGCAAAAGTCTTCGAAATACTATTTGATCCTCCGAAAATCCCTAGCAGCTTATTGCTCTGCAAACACTTGTCTGCTTGCATTATGGACGCTCTCCATATGTCAGGCAATATTCATTAGTCTCCTTTGACACCGTCATTTGATCCTATTGATTCAACATGAGTGCGAATGCATGCAATCATCAATTGATCCTTTTAAAATATCCTTCCGGCTCAGACGTCATTTTAAACATGAGCTGGTACTTGACCAATCAATGCGTTGATCGGTTGTGCTTCTAAGTCTATTGAACTTATTCATTTCCAATCAGAACGATTGCTTCTGATCCCTTGATTTGGAAATCATAAAATTTCTTTGCATTAAGCTTGAATTAGTTAGTTGTTTCTAGAAACCAATGCCTTTGCATTGTTCCTTCCTCTGTTTGAGTACCGATGGTTACATCAGATCCCTTGAGAACCATCGGATCCTTTGTTGGATGTTATCCGACAACGTCCCTCATACTCAATCACTTTTGGAAGTTCTTTCCCTAATACATAATGCCGTTGGTAAATCCTATTCTCTAATTTGGCCAACCATGCTCTGCTTTCGAGCTGGTGATATCTACTCTTGAAGATTGTGGTATATGTTTCCACGATACCATAACGGGTTGATCCGATGCCTTCCTTTATGTGTGTGAACTCGGAAGTTTTCACGAGTCATACTCATCTGGTATTTCACCAGGTAAAACTTTCAACCCTAATGCCTTTATCAAAGCGAAAATTGAATGGAAGGTTATACATTGAAGAAGTGGGAGTCGACCTTGAACTTTGTGTTCATGCCCATGGACACGATGTAGATCTTATCATTTAAGCTTCTCTTAAATTAATTATCCCTTTGGTATAAGTTCATCTTATATCTGTGATCTGGCCTTTTGCAATCGTGGTTCCGACCATGTTCTTCTTTAAATACCATTTCTCGTGCAAGTTTAAGCACTTGTCTTTTGTGGATTAATACACCAGTCCAACCTTTACTATGATCTTTCGTCGAGTATTACCCCCTGGTATCTCGAGGATATCATGCCATTGCACTACATATTATGAATTTTCGATGAAGTACTACCTTTCCCTGTCTTGGTCACTTCATGGGTTCTGGGTTGTTTGTCAACCGAGAACACCGATAAGTGAATCAAGTCCGCACTCTGATTCAGTAACTCTAAGTAATTTTCGTTGCTTACGAGTTAATAATCCTTCCAGTCATCCCAAGCCTGATCGGCTATATCATTATCGTGCTAAATTTTAACTGTGCTACCTGGTCCTTCTTCCCAGAGCACAATTTTTGATGATGAGTTAAGCTTACGTCGATCTTCCTCATCATATCATTTCGCTTTGGGCAGCAAGCTTGCTTTGGAGTTTGTGTCATACCCATGGTTTCAATAACCTTTTGCTTCATTATTCCTTTGACTTGATGTCATCGCCAATTGATTACATCTTCATGAAATCTCTCGACAATTGTGTCGTGATCATCATCAACATTCTGAGCTCTTATAGGAAATCAATCGAATCCGTGATGAGAAATACCATCCTTGCGCCTCGATGATTTGTGTTATCATCGACAACATTCTTGCCTTCCCCCAACACGAACTTGTTCGTGTTTTGTGTATACCTTGAGATCCTTGCTATCCAGCATTTGTTCTCCTTTTACCTTGGATTATTACCATCTTTTTATGCCAAGAATGTCGTGGGAATTTCACCACCTCTTAAGAATTCTTGAAACAGGTGATACTTCTTGCCATATTCGTTCCTCCCTTGGTCCCCGTGTTGTTCTAACCGGAGAACCGACCATTGAACTATTATGCGCGACTTCAAAACTTCTAGCAACCCTATTGCTTTGAAGTTAATGGTCGATAATTCATTCTTAGACCATTGGTTATCGAATCACCATTCTAACATTGATCTTGCTACATAAGCCCATATTTCGGGTGCAGCTTTCACCCACTGTTCAATTGCGTATGTTTTCCTCAGCATACATCATTATATCATTTGATCTGACAAACGTTATCTCCTTGATCACATGATTGTGGAAATCCATCTTTTCGGAAATCTTGAGGAATTGTCGCTGAGACCATCAGCCACCCCCTCATCCTCTCCTTGGTTTACTGCTGAACTCCTGTTTCTGTACGTGCTTCCATAGTTCAATTCTAGAGAATCTTAAAATATCATCTTGACAATTGTGTTGCACCTTTTCTTCTCAGGCATCCTGAGTCTGAGGTATCATGACCCCAACCAGATCTGAAACTCGGTCAGATATGATGGTTCGGATATTTTCCATGAGTCATAACATTGGTCCTTATATGAACCAATAAGGTGATGTCATGCCTAGCACACCTGGTCGGAGGACCTGCTGTTTTGGTTCCCTTTTAACAAGGTTAACCTTTCCTCCATGAGGAAATTGTAAGACTTATTCTATAAGTTGTTCCTGATGAATCCTTTGTGTATCCAAAGTCTGACCTTTGCTTGAAGACCATGTCAATGCTATCTCGAAGCATGTCTGTGGTAATCCGATTTTCAATAAAAACATTGAAAGAACAAAGGCTAAATTCTCATTATCAATTACCCAAACACCGTTGTATGGGTAATGTCATGAAGTTTCTCTCCTCTTACCTAAAGAGTTTTCTAATCTATATCCTGTCATGGATATCATGCCCTAGTTGTCCGTGGGAAGGGTATACCCCTGAAATATCTGATAATCCTATTTTCCTTTCCATTATTTGGATGAACCTTCCTGGTGATCATTATGGTCTAAGCAGTATTAATTCCCTGTTTATGTAAACCCCTCGGTGTACAATTCTGTCAGTAAGACCCTGTTACTTTTGTTGATGACATTCCGGTAACCACCGATGGACAAGAACTTTGCCTATTGGTCCGCCTCGTAGCAACGAGCAGGAAAATGGTTCTCTTCGTCCCCCGCCCTTGGTACCAACATTGTTGCCGACATAACCGACAGGCTACCCTCTGACATGCCTATCATGACCATGCAAGATGTCACCACTCGTCCTACTTTTATCCGACATGGTGGGCCCATAACCCACAGTTCTACAGGATCGAAACCTGACTCTCCTGTACACCACCTGTTCCCAAGGTTGTTCCTCGCGCTTGACTTCGTAATTCATGGACCACCTGTCTAGTGATCTATTCTGGTATGAGACGCAATACCTATTCTCGTTGCCCTGTAACCCTTTCACCTTCTGATTAGGCATCGAACGATTGCCCATCCGTTTGAAACTTCTTATGGTACCTTCTTAATTTGCTCTCGGTATCTTCTTAAGTTTCAATTCGAGAGATACTTATGCTTCTTCCCCTGAGTTAACCGTCCGATGCTCAAGTTGATTTGGATCTGTCCTTATAGAGTTTTTCCCCTCTTATCTTTTCGTAAGTACGATGAAGTTCCCGAAGGAAGGACGACAACTTCATCATGATGACCTGAATCAGAGGAATGAAGACGTCGGCGCTATGGATCGACCACCTCGAGTAGAGCAACCAAGCCTGAGAAGATTCGTTAGGATTTCGTAACCAGACCTTTCCCCCTTATTCCACCTCTTAAATCTCGGGACGAGATTTCTTGTAGTGGAGGAGAATTGTGACGCCCGGATATTTAAGCTACAGTAAACCTCTGCTAATGATGCCACACCACCTCGATTGTTGTTGCTAATCTCGCGTTAATTCGAAACCGTTTCAAAATTCAAATTCAAATTAATGTCAACAATAAAAGTTTTCGAAAGTTATAACGAAAATGTTCGGCTAGTGCCTAATATCACTTAGGTAGTTATAGGGAAGAAAACATAATTTTACAAAGTGCCTAGGTGCTTTAGATTAAATTAAAACAGAAAAGAGAAATAAAAAAAAGAAAATGCTAAAGAAAAAAACAAATAGAAAAAAAAAGAGAAAACCCAGCAGGCCACTGGCCCAACTTGGCAGGCCCAAACCGGCCCAGCCGGCCACTCCCTCCCCCACTCCCCTTATCCACTCCCCCAGGGCCCGAACCGCCACCGACACCCCATTCGCCCCCCCCCCCCCCCCACGAAAATATCTCCCCCTCTCCCCGATTGGATCGGGATCGAGGAGGAGACTCTCGTCGCCGCCGAATGGCGTCGCCCCCTCCCCGCCTGGATCTCGCCGGCGCTCCGCCACCGGCCTGCCTCCCCGTCGTCCTCTACGTCATCGCCGCCTCGCCGAATCGTCCCCGTCACCCTCCTTGTCCCCCACTGCCGCGTGCCCTACACCCCCTGTGAGGCCCTCCTCCTTCTCTGCTCCTCACGCCGCCCCGCAGTCGTGCACGCACGCACCCACGCGGCCACAGCCGCATCCCGCTCGTCCGTTGCCGCCTGCTCCCCTGAGCCGCAGGCGCCCGCGCTTGCTTCCCCGCTTCGCTCCGCCCCACCACTCGCGTCGGCCGCGCCTCGAACCTCCCCAGCTTGGGCTGCTCCGCGCCACGCGCGCGCCATGTGCGCGCTCGCGCCTCCCCTTCCCCACGTATGCCCGCGCGCCAGCCCCGCAAGCCGCACTCGGCCCGCCGCAGCCGCCGGCGTCCCGTCGCCCGTGCACACGAGCTGCGCCCCCCGCCCGCCTCTGTGCTGCCCGACCCTCGTGGCCAGGCCATCGCGACGCTCCCCACTGGCCCTCGCCTAACCAGCGCCGAGCCGCGCCCCGCGCGCGCTCTCGTCGTCGCCGCCTTGAGCCGCACGGCCCCCTTCGTCACCGCGCCGTTCCGGCCACCTGCCGGTGCCGTGGCCGCCGGCGCGCCGCGGCGCTGGGCCGCACCCGTTACGGCTGCGTCTAGGTGACCCGACGCCCGCACCCGCAACGCCCACACGCCCGCTAAGGCCCCTTCGGGCCACTGACCAGAGGGGCCCAGCCCACGGAACGTTTTAAAAGAAAATGAAAAATAAAATAAAATGAATTAATTAATTTAATAATTAATTAAATTAATTAATTAGTGAATTAATTAATTTAATAATTAATTAAATTAATTAATTAGTGAATTAATTAAGTTAATTAATCCTATTTAACTAACCTAATTAATTAGTTAGTTTTATTAAACAGTAACTGGATTAGCTAAACCCTAATTAACCTAAACAGATCTGGTCAGCTGGGTTTGACCCGCTGACGTCATGGTGATGTCATGCTGACATCACCTTTCACTGTTCTGGATAATGTTCAATTTAAATAATTAAATAAATTTCAAAAATGCCTAAAACTTTGATAAATCATAGAAAATAAACCGTAACTCGGATGAAAAAGTTTTATACATGAAAGTTGCTCAGAACAACGAGGTGAGTCCGGATACGCAGCCCGTTCGTCCGCCAGACATCCCTAACCTATCGAACTCGCAACTTTCCCCCCGGTTCCTTTGTCCGAAAACGCGAAACACCGGGGATACTTTCCCGGATGTTTCCCTCCTTCACCGGTATCACCTCATACTGCGTTAGGGCACACTTAGCACCGCTACTTGTCTTGTCATGCATCGTTATGCATCTGTTTGCATTGTATTCATTGTTTCCTCCCTCTCTTCTCTCCGATAGACTACGAGACTGACGCCGCTGTTGGTGCCCCGGTCGTCTACGGTGTTGACGACCCGTCCTTCTTGCCAGAGCAACCAGGCAAGCCCCCTCTTTGATCACCAGATATCGCCTATTCCTTCTCTATACTGCTTGCATTAGAGTAGTGTAGCATGTTACTGCTTTCGTTAATCCTATACTGCTGCATAGCCTGTCCTTGCTACTACTGTTGTTACCTTTACATGCTATCCTACTGCTTAGTATAGGATGCTAGTGTTCCATCAGTAGCCCTACACTCTTGTCCGTCTGCCTTGCTATACTACTGGCGCGTGATCACTTCGGGAGGTGATCACGGGCATATACTATATACTTTACACTGTTACATTACCTGTGATACTGTTCAGAGGTGGGGGGCTGAAGGGGCAGGTGGCTCCATCCCGGTAGAGGTGGGCCTGGGTTCCCGACGGCCCCCGACTGTTACTTTGTGGCGGAGCGACAGGGCAGGTTCAGACCACCTAGGAGAGAGGTGGGCCTGGCCCTGGTCGGCGTTCGCGATACTTAACACGCTTAACGAGATCTAGGTATTTGATCTGAGTCTGGCCATTTGGTCTATACGCACTAACCACCTACCTGGGAGTAGTTATGGGTATCCCGACGTCGTGGTATCAGCCGAAGCACTTCTTGACGTCAGCGACTGAGCGGCGCGCGCCGGGTTGGACCGCGTAACGTGACTTCCGTTGTACTGGAGGTTGCTAGGTCTGCTCACCGACCGCGTTCGCAACGTGCAGGTGTGCTCAGGGTGATGGGCCCAGACCCCTGCGCTCTTAGGTTTAGACCGGCGTGCTGACCTCTCTGTTGTGCTTAGGTGGGGCTGCGACGTGTTGATCTTCCGAGGCCGGGCATGACCCAGGAAAGTGTGTCCGGCCAAATGGGGTCAAGCGTGTTGGGCTATGTGGTGCACCCCTGCAGGGAAGTTTATCTATTCGAATAGCCGTGTCCCTCGGTAAAAGGACGACCCGGAGTTGTACCTCGACCTTATGACAACTAGAACCGGATACTTAATAAAACACACCCTTCCAAGTGCCAGATATAACCCGGTGATCGCTCTCTAATAGGGCAACGAGGAGGGGATCGCCGGGTAGGATTATGCTATGCGATGCTACTTGGAGGACTTCAGTCTACTCTCTTCTATATGCTGCAAGACGGAGGCGACCAAAAGCGTAGTCTTCGATAAGACTAGCTATCCCCCTCTTATTCTGGCATTCTGCAGTTCAGTCCACTGATATGGCCCTTTACACATATATCCATGCATATGTAGTGTATCTCATTGCTTGCGAGTACTTTGGATGAGTACTCACGGTTGCTTTTCTCCCTCTTTTCCCCCTTTCCTTTCTTCTGGTTGTCGCAACCAGATGTTGGAGCTCAGGATCCAGACGCCACCTTCGACGACGACTCCTACTACACCGGAGGTGCCTACTACTACGTGCAGCCCGCTGACGACGACCAGGAGTAGTTAGGAGGATCCCAGGCAGGAGGCCTGCGCCTCTTTCTATTGTATCCCAGTTTGTGCTAGCCTTCTTAAGGCAAACTTGTTTAACTTATGTCTGTATTCAGATATTGTTGCTTCCGCTGACTCGTCTATGATCGAGCACTTGTATTCGAGCCCTCGAGGCCCCTGGCTTGTATTATGATGCTTGTATGACTTATTTTATTTGTAGAATTGTGTTGTGATATCTTCCCGTGAGTCCCTGATCTTGATAGTACACATTTGCGTGCATGATTAGTGTACGATTGAATCGGGGGCGTCACGTTATGCCAGCATGGAAAGTTCTGATCCATTTTGATTTTTTTCATTTGTGAGGGGGTGATGCGAAAATAAACCAATGTAGTGGGAGAGGGGACGAAAAAACCCAGCAAAAATAGGTTAAAAGTGATGGGACGAAAATAAACCGTGGAGGCTATTCACCAACTCACATATTAAAAGTAGAGATACTGCCTAATTATTAAACCGTGCTCTGCCACGCGTCCGATGCTTGCAGCTCCGAATCTAAACCTGAGGACTCGGTGTCAAAATCAACCAACGCGCGCGCCTTAAAAGTTAGAGCTGCTGGGGACCCGTAGAGCGGAGCGGCTTTGTCTCTAGCCGAAAGTGTGAGACAAGCACGTCTCGCCTCAAGAACATCATAAATGATTCGGCCCATAATTCCGCAGGTACATGTACACCTATTTTTATTGATGTTTGTCGCTCGTTTTCTGTTTTTTCTATTATTTTTTAATATATTATAAATACATATATTCGAAAGATAAATTAATGTTCTTAAATTTTGGAAAAAAAATGCTCACATTGAACTAGAAGAATGTTGCCACATTGTAATTTTTTTGTTAGTGTAGTTTAAAAAAAATGTTGATGGCGTTAGTAAAATGTGCGTGACATTTGATATTTTTAATAAAATGTCAATAAATGTTTGTGTAATTCAAAATAAATATTTCGTGCCATTTGAAAAATACGTAAGTTACGCTTTAAAATTGTTCGCGTGTTTCAAAATTATGTTTGTGAAATTTAAGAAAACATGTTTATACAATGTAAAAGAAATATTCACATCATTTAAAATATGTTATATAGCATTCAGAATAATGTTTCAATGTGTATTTGAAAAATGTTTAACATGTATTTCAAAATATTAAAAAATGCAAACATGTATAAGAAATGTAAAATGTGCATAAAAATATACATCAAAACTTATATTTGAGAAAATGTTATTCATATATTTGAAAGATATTAAGCGGTGAGAATAATGGCCCTGATGTATATGAAAAATGTAAATGTTTACGAAAAATGTAGACACGTGTTGCAAAATAAAAAGGTGAAAATTGATGAAAGAAAAGAAAACCACTGCAAACAATGAAAAAACTGATAAGAAACAACACAGAGAAAAAAAAATTCTGGCGCTGTATCTACAGTACTAGGCTAGCCCACTAGCACCGTGCCATAGGCGAGGCGGAGCTACGTCTTGAAGTAAGCCGTACTATCTCTACGCACGCTGGAGCTACGTCTCAAAATCACGCCTCGCATGCGTAGAGACAGTGTATGGCTTGATAGAATCATGGGCTCTATAAAATAATCATTGGGTTAAATGGGTCGGTTTTAATTGGAACCATACTAGCAAAACTCATTCTACAAAGATCATGACCAGAGACAAATGGAGAGCTGAATTAGGCTAGCGAGACTTTCATCGTGCACTGTTTGATATCTAAATAAATTTTATGTTCTAAGGTGGAAGATTGTTTGTATGGCACCCCCTCTTGACGCACCCTAACCATAAGGCATTTGTCGTTATTGTGGCTTATTTTTACCATCAATTTAATCTATAAAATATTTGTTGAAATACTACAAATATATAGGGAAAGCTATAGTAGAACACATGGCCCTGGGGATGTAGCCAATCTAGCAAACCTCGTTAACAAATCTCGATGTCGCGGCTCGTGTGATTGTTGATCCTCGGTACACCGATTATATGCCCCGGATTATTCTAACATCTATTTGGTAAAGTTGTGATATTAAATGATATCATAGCTTTATGTGTAGCAGCAACACTAAACCTAAACCGTTGCGTTGAAGATTCTTTTTTAAATGGACGTATTTGAGTTTTTCCGGGATGAGACTAAGCTTTATTGAAAAGTAATGTTCATAAGGATACAAAACGGGTCGTGCAGGGCACCAAGCCACAAATGACGACCCTCATCAAGCGAAACTGAATACTTAGCCAAACTATGAGCACTCGAGTTGCGGAGGATGGCTAAATGAGTGGTGGTGGTACCTTGGGGTAAAACTGGACCGTGGCCCACCCAGCCCACCAACAAAACCGGAGTGAGGCATAAATTGGGCCTTGGTGATAAAATTTGTGTGATTTTCTTCCTCTTGGCATGCCCAACAGATTATTTGTTGCTCCGTCTATTGCATATATTGCAGTGACACATGTTATTGCCTTTACTAGTGACAAAAAGAAAAATGTGGCTAAAGCATCGAGCATCGGTCTTACCTTATCGCCATACCACACTTCACTATACTAGTTTTTAGCCAATTTAAGAGCATTCCTAGTCGAACCCCAAAAACAGTTCCTGAAAGTGCAACTATCCTTGGGTGGTTTTGGTAATTCCTAATAACATATATCTCATTGAACTAATGCTCTTTCAAGATGATCATTTTAGAAAGTTCAATGATTGGAATGGCATGAACTAGGATTGTGGACCCCTCAAAATGCTAAGGACGCATATTGGCTCAAGCTCAAGACTCTACATTTTCATTTTAGTGATCCAAGATCACATTGAGTCCATAGGAAAGCCAATACTATTAAAAGGGGATGAGGTGTTGCTTAATGGCTTGCTTGCTCAATGTGCTTAGTGATATGCTCCAAAAGCCCTCAACCACTTTCTCATATCCACATATGTCCCAAACCAAAAGTCAAACTCGGCCCCGTTGATTTGATCCATCCGGCACCACCGAGTTCATTTGACATAGCCACTGCCAGAAACCCTAGTCAGTTCGGTCTCACTGATAGAGATCTCGGTCTCACCGAGATGGGATTGCAAACTCTCTGTTTCCCTTCGTAACGTTTCGGTCTAACCGAGATGAGCGATTGGTCCCACCAATTTCGCAATGCAAACTCTCTCTTTCCTTTTTGTAACATTTCGGTCTCACCGAAATGAGCGAATCGGTCCCACCAAGTTTGCATGACCAACTCTCTGTTTGCCAATTACAGAAATCGGTCTAACCGAGTTTATGTGATCGGTCTCACCTAGATTATGTTATGCCCTAACCCTAATGAAATCGGTTGACATATCGGTCCCACCGAAAAG
The DNA here is from genome assembly GCA_032464435.1 of Aegilops umbellulata. Lineage (NCBI taxonomy): Eukaryota > Viridiplantae > Streptophyta > Magnoliopsida > Poales > Poaceae > Aegilops > Aegilops umbellulata. The sequence goes on along the minus strand of CP136055.1, from coordinate 602,021,168 downwards.
CCTAACATTCACATTTTGAACTAAATCGGTCTGACCAAGTTTCACGATTCGGTCCCACCGAGTTTGGTAAATTGTGTGTAACGGTTAGATTTGTGTGGAAGCTATATATACCCCTCCACCCACTCTTCATTCATGGAGAAAGCCATCAGAACGTGCCTACACTTCCAGCATACATTTTCTGAGAGAGAATCACCTACTCATGTGTTGAGACCAAGATATTCCATTCCAACCACCAGAATCTTGATCTCTAGCCTTCCCTAAGTTGCTTTCCACTCAAATCATCTTTCCACCAAATCCAAATCTGTGAGAGAGAGTTGAGTGTTGGGGAGACTAACATTTGAAGCACAAGAGCAAGGAGTTCATCATCAACACACCATCTATTACCTTTTGGAGAGTGGTGTCTCCTAGATTGGTTAGGTGTCACTTGGGAGCCTCCGTCAAGATTGTGGAGTTGAACCAAGGAGTTTGTACGGGCAAGGAGATCGCCTACTTCGTGAAGATCTACCGTAGTGAGGCAAGTCCTTCGTGGGCGATGGCCATGGTGGGATAGACAAGGTTGCTTCTTCGTGGACCCTTCGTGGGTGGAGCCCTCCGTGGACTCGCACAGTCGTTACCCTTCGTGGGTTGAAGTCTCCATCAACGTGGATGATAGCACCACCTATCGGAACCACGCAAAATCTTCGCGTCTACATTGCGTTTGCTCCCTCTAAACTCCTCCCTTTACCTTCATATGCAATGATTTACATTCCACTGCTATACTCTTAGAATTGCATGTGTAGGTTGATTGCTTGAATTGTGGTAAGTTGCTAAAATCTGCGAAAACTTAAAATTGGGAAAAGGCTAGATTTTTATTTGGTCAAGTAGTCTAATCACCCCCCCCCCTCTAGACATACTTTCGATCCTACAGTTCCCAAAAGCCAACCAAAAATAGAAGTCCCCAAGAAATCTTGGGCCTTTGGACGCTGCATTATAACTCATCGAAAAAGTGAGTGCCTTTAAAAAACCTTCCTATTTTTCATTTCAATCTTTATTTTTTTAAACTACTGTATATTATTGAAGAAAATTCATACAATCAGAGAGAACACAACTCTTTAACTACTTCTCATCATCATATTAATTAAACCTTGATATCAATAATACAAACACTACAATGACACTCTAAACTCGTTGGTTTCGAGTTTAAAAATATAAATTCAAACGCAACAAAATGGTTCGAATAAAAGAAATAGTCTAGGCAATCACAACAAATGGTACAAATGATGATAGATGACATATTTATTCCCTAGTACATTGCCATTCTCCTCGACGAGGTCTTGTTGTAGTCCCGCATAACCTTGCAGTCTTGGGTCTTCTAAGGACCTTCAAGAAACATATGGAGTGTATTTGCCATCGCACTGAGGGTGACCTGATCTCTGAATATCTAAAAATCCAAGTTGATCAGTTGGCCTTACATTCTCTACGATCACGTTTTGCAAGCACATGTCATAAGTGCCCAAAAAAAGCCAGTTTCAAGGCATACGAAAGTAAAATATGTTTCATAACTAATAGTAACCCAAACACAATATTCAACGACATTATGTTTTCAATGATGGTTCAACTAATAAATTGAAACATATCAACAAGCAATATAAAGCATAGATGACACAAAAGGATTGATTGATCTTAACCTCCCATGACTAGATCGTCATTAGTCGAAGAAGCTAAACCATTAAGGATAAATTTTGAAATGCAAATAATGCATAAATAGCAGGTATAAATGGTTAATAATAAATGCAAAATATGAAAAATTACCTCTTCCTAATCATGTGGCCGGAAACGCCAAATCCGGCGGCCGTGACAAACAGCCGTGGATCTGCAGCTTTCTGGCCAGCCGAGGTAGGAGGAAGTGGTGGACGACAATCTTGGGCGCGTGGTGGCCCACCGGTGTGATCCTGACGGCTGGGTATGGACGGAATCGTAGGCAGCGACCCGGTGGCGGTGGGTGGGGAAAAGCGCGGGCCAAAATGCCCCCCCCCCACCGCGCCAACCGCTACCGCTATATATAGGGCACCGACGGGGTGAGGGGGAGAGCTCGCATTTTCACGGGTTGGGGTGGGAATTTTGCCGCGCCCTGCAAAATTTTTTATGGGTCCGGGGCGTTTGCACGTTCTGATCGGGCAACATTTTGCGCGGACCCGTATTTTGACGGTTATTTTGCGGGTCGGGGCATTATAGGGGGTCTGCTAGAGATGCTCTTAACAAAGGCGAGGGCTAGCTGCCCTGCGCCCCGATCGGAGAGGTCGCATCCAAGAAGGGTTGAAGTTAAGGATTGTTGGGCATGCCCATTGCGCACAGAGCAGGCCGGCTAGGTAGGGGCCACTAGTAGAAAACAGGGCTTTCGTCACAGTCGGATCGAAGCAATAGCCCCGGTCGCGTTATGAAGCGGGACTAATGTGAGCATTAGTCCCGGTTCGAGCGGCTAGGGCGTCGGGAAGGCATTAGTCCCGCTTCAAATGGGACCTTTAGTCCCGGTTTGAGACACGAACCGGGACTAAAGAGTGCAATGCCCTTTAGTCCCGATTCGTATCTCAAACCAGGACAAAAGATTAGACCTTTGGTCCCGGTTTGAGATACGAACCGGGACTAAAGGGCAATGGGGTTGTGAAATTTGTTTTTTGTTTTTCCATTTGTTTTTTATTTTTAGTTTCTATTTCAAATTGCTTATATCTTTTAGGATATTTAATGTTTTTGAGTGATTCTTTTTGCATTAGATTCAAAATTTTGTCTAGTTTCTGTTTGTGCCATTAGTTTTCAAATTTGAATGCTTTAAATACGAATTTGTTCAAATTTTCTTCAAACACTAGATTGTGAATAATTTGAGTTTAAAATAGTTTTAAATTTAATTCCTTTTGCTCCTAGTCATATGTGAGATTGTTGTCACAGTAAGATTTATTTGGTTATTTTTAGAATAATATAAATTAGGATTTTAATTAAAACAGTACTGCTTTTCTTACATAGTTGTTTTAGTCCTTTAGTTTTTGTTTTCAATTATTTTTAGTTAGTTCTTTCTGTAGATTTTAACATGTCGATACATTTTTATAATTAATTAATATTAATTTTGCTACTGTTTTTATAATTAATTAATATTAATTTTGCTACTGTTTTGTACTAATAGTTGTTTAGCCTATAATAATACTTGATAGAATTAGTTTTGCTATATTAAAAAGTAATTATTTTTGCCACTTTAATAGAACGTGACTCTGGCTTGGTTAACCTTAGTTGTGACTCTTGTGTGGACGGTGCTAGCAGATGTAGTCGACGGTAGGATTGGATGGACACCATCCCGGACTAAAGGGGTTCAAACACCCCCCCCCTCGTGTATCGCTATTTCAGTTTTGGAAAAAATAAAAGAAAATGATAAAAACTTCAAAAATTAAAATCCTTCGTGATGTAGTTATGTTACTACATCTACTAGTTAGGAAAATTAAAAAACATAAATTTGGACATGTTTTGCAAAAAAGTGTGATGAAAAAGTAAAACGACTATATCTTTTGCATATGATGTCGAAAAAAAGTATAATATATCAAAATGTTTAGCACGAAAATCCGCATCCGATTTTGACCGTCGTAGGCCGTTTGGCAAATTTTTAGAATCCTCAAATTCTAAAAAGAAAAAAAATTATGCTCAAATTTCAGTTTTTATGAATTTTGGTTAAATCTGGTCAAACTACTTATTCAAGAAATATTAGTGTTACTAAATAATTATTCAAGAATATTAGTGTTACTAAATAATTATTTATTTTTTTTGAATTTTGGTCAAATCTAGTCAAACTATGGTCAAACGACTTATTCAAGAAATATTAGTGTTACTAAAAAATTATTTGTTTTAAGAATAATAGTTTCAAACTCAAACGATGTAACGTGTGACTTCATGCTCAACTTCAACTCCTAAGGGTTAATAGGATTGACAGCTTACAATTGTCAGGAAAACAACAAGTACTTGGAAACAAGGGGGAATAGACTCGAAAGTTAAGCGTGCTCAGGCTAGACTAGTGAGAGGATGGATGACCGACTGGGAAGTTAGACGATTTGGAATGATGATGAGTGATTAGAGATTAGAGATTAAATTGAGCAGTGATGAGGGGTGATTAGAGATTAAATACAAATAATTCAGAAATTTGAAAATCACAAAAAAAATTAAATTATTTTTTCAAAAGAAAATTTCTTTAGTCCCGGTTGGTGTTACCTACCGGGACTAACGGTCGAGCTCCAGACAGCGGCCACATGGAGGGCCTTTAGTCCCGGTTCCGTTTTCTACTAGCGGGCGCATGGCAAACATGACAAAGTACTCCCTTCATCTTAAAATAAGTGTCTTAACTTTATACTACTAAGCTTGAGACACTTATTTTGGAAGGGCGGGAGTATATTTTTATGCGAGCTACGAGAAAACAAAATCATTGGGATCGAAGTGGATTAGTTGTCACAAGTCTATGTGCAGAACAGTCGACACTACGTTGTTTTTTTTTCTTTACTTCTATATTTGAGAAAGACACGAAACTGTTGAAGTGGTTGATGATGTGTACAGTACTGCTAATTGAACTGTGGCGGTCTATGCAAGCATGGGGGCTCAAATCGGATGGCAGCGTGTCAAGATCAGCGCACGCACGCGACTTAAAAATCGGAGCTGCTGGTGACTTGGTGAGTGGTGACCCGCAGAGACGACACGACACATTGGAATCGCAATCGGCTTTATCGGGTCAACTAGCTCCAAACCCCTCTACATTATAGCAAAATAATTAATGGGAAAACTGAAACCAGAGACGTGCGGAGGATCGAAGTTGGGACCGTGGTTCTGCGTGATTTCTATACAAAGTCCATATGCGAAAATTGCATTCGTCCGGGCTCCATGGAGCTCGGGTTTTAAAAAGTTCAGAAAAACTTGTTACAGAAAACACTTATGTATGGTTGTATATTACTTGTTTTTAATGTTTCACAGCAAAATACATTTTTATGCGAGCTACACAAGAATAATAAATCATGTATTTATAGCATATGTACAATTCACTATAAAGATACATGGATTTTTGTACACATCACATCAAAACGTATTTCATAATGAAATTTCACACGCTTGTAGCATACATCTGTAACTACTTGTGCATTTATTTTCAGATTTTTCTTAAACATAAAATGTTGACAAAAATTAGGGCGGGCTCCATGGAGCCCAAGAGCCAATAAAAACCATCCCTCGTCCATATGGGGAAGTGCATCGATGAACCCGGGTACATATGAACCCATTTTGAAAAACATATTTCTAAACGCTAAAAAAATCTGAAAAAGATTGCACGGATACATCTTCATGATTTATGTGTGTGCATAAAGTTTCAAGGAAAATAACTTTTTTGTGGCATGTGCAAAAAAGACAAAAAAATGTGTCGTAAAATGCTATTTAGAAGCACTAAAATTTGGCTTTTTTGTGGAGACAAAACGAAAAGACATTTTTAACAAAACTTTGTGCCGCGCACACACATTTGCGAACAAGTATCCGTAGAATTTTCTTTTGAATTTTTTGACATTTTAAAACATGTTTAAAATGCAATTTTCAAAAAGTGGGTGCATATTCCCATGGGTTCAAGACGTGCTGACTCCGTCCATATGAGCATATATTACATGGCTCTGGCATTGTATATCTACAACATGTGATATTCTAATCCCTGCTATACATAGATGGTTATTGTTGATCACTTTAGGTACAATTATAGATACCTACCGTCCAGTGTGTTCCTCTTTTTTTTTGCAATGTTGTTGCTACATTATGTCCTGAATGTATGAAAAGCAATCATTTTAGCCACAAGCATCTATCTCCACTTCAATCAAAGCGATCTTGGTGACGATCGCATTGTTTCACACACATGAAAAAATAAAGATGAGGGGGGTAAAAAAAATACATGAACCCAATTGTTTTTTATGTTAAATATCTTGATTTTTCTAAAATGCATGATGACCATAAGGAAACCTGGAAATTATGGAGTTTGAAACTAAAGTTTATTTCTTTCCTGTTTTTGAACTTAAGTTCCCATAACTTTCAATACCTCTTTTGGAATATTTTAATTATTTTAATATTTACTATAAGAGAACACTTTTAAACTCCTAAAAATAAACAAATTATATTATTTTAATTATTACAATATATCTTCTTTGGTCTAAACTTAGTTCAGTTGCTGACAACAGATATTCATATTTCACAATTTTCCTTTTTCTTTGTGTTTTGTCCATTTTTGTGCTGGTAGGAACAGTGCAGAATCGTTGTTATGTCATCATTAAACTTACTTTTACTAGCGAAATTGAGAGAGGAAGTTAGGCAATTTTTTAACTTGAGGGATCAAATAATTTTTGGTATTAGAGTTGGGAGGCCAACTTAGACTTTGTAAAGAGTCAATGGAAGAAAAGTATAGCTTAGATACATTACTTAAGATATGTCAATTATGATATATGTAACTAATATATGATGATCAACATATGACATGTGATTGTTGTTAATTTAATTATCATAGGGTTCTCTAGAAGTTTTTTTTAGACAAAGGGATTGTCTAGATTCTTTTTTTAGAAGAAAGGGGTTCTCGAGAAGTGGAAAAGCCCAGATGCTTTGCTCTCTTGGGCCAATTTATCTCACGCCCTACTCTTTTCCTCTGAGCTGGGCGGGCCAGCCTTGCTTTGCAACAACTCTGCCACTGCTCTGGAGATTAATAGTCGGATGTTCTGTGCTGTTGTCAAAAAAAAGATGTTCTGTGCTGTTTGGTTGATTGACATGTGTTCCAGCACCATGAAATGATTTTAAGATAATAAAACAGGACTTTTATAAAAAGACACATCCCTCTACCTCTACTTTGGTGGCCATTTGGATCGGCTATAGTTATTATGTGTTCGCCGGTGTTTAACTTTATTTTGCGAAAAGGATCGAATTTATTATAAAGATTCACCAGGAGTACACACTACAAGAAATATGTTAACTTGTGACCTTCTGTCAGTGACCCTGGAAGAATTGGTCATAGATCTATGACCATTTCAGACCAATTGGTCAAAAACTGTTCGGGGGGCTCCAAACCCTAAACCATTGCGACCATTTTGGTCAGAAAGATCGTAATTTCCTTACACGAAATGGTCATAAAGCAAACAACGCTAGTCCGCTGCCTTATTTCTAGTTGTTAACGACCAATATAGATGGTCATAGCCTTGTAAATTGTGGTGGGTTGCTATGACTAGGCGCCACCTCATCAGTTTTGCTATGTGTCATGTCCATGTGGCAGTTTTTGCCATAGGTTGTGAAGCAACCTATATTTCTGTCATTTCCAAAATTCCCAAAAAAATCTCATAAATTCTTTGGGTCATATCTTCGTCAAATATGTAAAAACCTTCCTTGCCTAGTTCAAAAATCATTCAAAAATATTCATTATCCTATTTTGTTCAGAGTAACAGTTTGTGAAGGAAGTACCACTTTGGCATGTCCAAATAGTATCCATTTTCTACAGTGCTTTCCTATGCCCAAATAACCATCCTCCACCAAATGCCATCTCAATCCATTCATTATTTTGAGCCGAGCTTCAACATTCCTATTTATGTCCAGTGTGGTGGTTTGCAAAGCAAGTACCACCTAGGCTCCTCATTTTGAGCTGAAAATTTGTGAAGACGGTCTTCTTAGTGACTGATCATCCTCAGCCAAAACTCACGCCCATTAGCCATGTACATTTCCCGTACCGCTAATCAAACACTTGGCTGCTTATTCATGCACTAGTAGAAAAAGGGTCAAACGTGAAGCACATTAGTGCCGGTTTGAATTAGAGCCCGCACTAATGTGTATATTAGTGCCGGTTCGTGGAGGCGATCAATAGTACCGGTTCGTGGCGAACCTTTAGTATCGGTTCGTACCACGAACCGGTACTAAAGAGGCTGTGTCAGCCTGCGGTCAGGCTATGGCCCCACCATCACCATTTAGTGTCGGTTCGTACCACGAACCGATAGTAATGACGTTGTGGCAGGCTGTTTTTAGTCCCACCTCGCTCCCCTAACAAGCCTTTTACCACCTTAAATATGTTATTTCTCAAACTATCACAAGCACTTGGTCTTCATTGAACTCTATGTGTAGAATTTGTGGCCGCAATATGAGTCTTCATCGGTTTACAAATCGTTGATGACTCATATTGACAATTCAGATTGTACACACAAAGATCATTGATGATCAAAGTATTTTTTATGTTATAAGATCATATTGACAATTTAGACTGTAAAGAAATATAAGATCATGATGTAAATGCTCTTATATTTTTTGCGTTCAGTATGCACCATTCAAAGCGACGCCATCAACTTTCAACCATTTCTGCCTTCATTTGCTATTTTTCATGCATTCAATGATTTGTTTTGAGAACTAAATGACGTGGAAATTGAAAAGCACTACAAATAAACTCTGAAAAAGTTGAAACTTGGCATGGTATCATCATTTCACCCACATAGATTGTTCAAAAAAGTAGAGAGGGTTACGGCAAAAACTGGATGCACTTTGTTTACAAACTGGACAATCTCTTTCGAAGTATTCAGGTTTCTGACGAAATTAAACTCATCTGTTACAAACACATTTCATTTTTTTAAACTTATTACAACTCCAGAATTTTTGTGCATTGAGTATGCATCATTCAAAGCGACGCCATCAACTTTCAACCACTTCTGCCTTCATTTGCTATTTTTCATGCATTCAATGATTTGTTTTGAGAACTAAATGACCTGGAAATTGAAAAGCACTACAAATGAACTCTGAAAAAGTTGAAACTTTGCATGGTATCATCATTTCACCCACATAGCATGTGCAAGAAAGTAGAGAGGCTTACGGCTAAAACTGGATGCACTTCGTTTACAAACTGAACAATCTCTTTCGAAGTAGTCAGGTTTCTGACGAAATTAAACTCATCTGTTACAAACACATTTCATTTTTTTAAAATTATTACAACTCCAGAATTTTTGTGCATTCAGTATGCACCATTCAAAGCGACGCCATCAACTTTCAACCATTTTTGCCTTCATTTGCTATTTTTCATGCATTCAATGATTTTTTTGAACTAAATGACACTAAATTTTGCGCAGGCATAGCACCAAATTTAGTACCGGTTGGTGGCTCCAACCGGTACTAAAGGGTGACCAGTACTACAGTTCCTTAGTAATCTGTTTTTTAGTCCCACCTCGCCTAGAGAGAGGGACTAGGAGCGGTTTATAAGCCCTGAGTGCAGAGTCTATGAAGAAGAGGCTCAATGCTCACGTTGCTTAGCTCCAAGCCTTCAGGAATATGGTAGATTGCACGGAGCTATGCGCAGTGCAGTTTACACTATTTCGAAAGGCTTGAAGCAAATTAATGAAGCATTGCGCCTCTTTTTTATTTTTAACAACTTATTACAACTCCGGACTTATTACACTACACGTCGACATTTCTTTTTTTTAAACTTTGGTTATAACTCCAGACTTTGACCATCAAGTTTTGCAGAAAAGAAAAAATAGCAGAAAAGAAAAAAATTATATAAAAAAACTACTCCGAAATAAATAGAAGAAAATAAATATAGCAGAAACGAAAAAACTACTCAGAAATAAATAAAAGAAAAAATAAAGCAGAAAAGAAAAAAAAATATTTGCTATTTTTCAATCGTTCACAAAATGACCGTGAAATTGAAAAATCACTACAAAATGAACTTTGATAATGTTGAATTTTGGCAAACTAGATGAAAAACTACTCATAAATAAATATAACAGAAATGAAAAAACTATACAAAAAACTACGCAGAAATAAATAGAAGAAAATAAAGCAGAAAAGAAAATAAAATAAAAAATTGGGCGTTGTCCTGTGGGCCTGCTATGCCACGGGCGTGCAATTACAGGCCCTAAAGGCCCAGCAGACTCTCAGGGCAGCGCGCAGAAATTAGGCACACAAGCCTGCTATATAGAGGAGTTCAAAGAGGCAGCCGCGGCTGGGTTTATAAACCAGTGCGGCTGCCCTTCGCCCGGCGAGGTGGGACTAAACTTTGCGCACTGCGGGGTGGCGGCGCAAGGCCTTTAGTACCGGTTGGTGGCTCCAATCGGTACTAAAGAACACCCTTTAGTACCGGTTGGAGCCACCAACCGGTACTAAAGGCCTGCTCTTCCCGCCTCTTGACCTGGCCTTTAGTACCGGTTGGTGGCTCCAACCGGTACTAAAGGCTCACCCTATATATACAGCACTTACGAAATTTCAGTTACATCTCCCCACTTCTTTCGTCAACCTCTCGCGCGCCGCTCGCCGCCCGTCGCCCGTCGTCGTCGTTGTCGTCCCAGCCGCCGCTCCGAACGCCGCGCCGCCGTCCGTCGTCGTCCCGCGCCGCGGTCCCGTCGTCGTCCCGTGCGCGCCGCTGTCCGTACGTATCTCGCTCTCCTCGCGCGTACCCGCCGCGCCGCCGTCCGCCCCGAACGCCGCGCGCCGCCGTCCGTCCCCGCCGCCGCCCCGTACGCCGCCGCCCCCGCCCCGTACGCCGGCGCCCCCCGCTCGTACGTACGGGGCGGCGGCGTACGGGGCCGCACACACACACACACACATACCGCACACGCATACACACACATACACACATACATACACACATATACGTATACACACATACACACACACATACACACACATACACAAACACACACACATTTTTTTACTTATTTTCTGTTTTTTAGAAAAGTTAACTTGATGATCGAATGTTAGATTAATGTTTAATGTTATAGCTAGATAGAAAAATTGTCGAACTAGAGATTAGAACTAGTTGAATAATTAATATAACTAGTTTATTTTTAGTAAGTAAATTGTCGAACTAGTTTATTTAGGTATATGAGATTTGAACTAGTTCAATAATTAATATAACTAGTTTATTTTTAGTAAGAAAATTTAGGTATCTGAGATTTGATGATCTAATTAAAATATTATTTGTTAATGAGTTTTTCTGTTTATTTAATTTTTTTATATATTTTGAGTTTATATAAATGTTAGATTAATATCGAATATTAGATGAATTAGATAGAAAAGTTAAATATATAGTAATATCAATTGAATATATAGTTAGATATATTAATGTCAAATGTTAGATGAATATATATTTGGCTAGATATAGGTGTTTAATGTTTCACCTATATGAACATAGGAAATGTTATCTGACGACGAAAAAGATTTCATTATGTGCGAACACTGTGAAGACCAGCGCGGCCTGTGCGACAAAAATTTCCTTGTTGATGGTAGGCGCTTCAGCATCAAGTTGGATGAGACATTCGAAGTTGATACAGTAAGTCACTTTGTCAATTATTATTTGAATACAAAATTTATGCTTCATTTGCTTCAACTTATAATTTTAAATTTTCACTATTCTACTAGCGCATCCCCTGCCATGCAAGAATTTTTGTCTTGGATAAGATAGGTTTTAGTGCTATAGATGATATGGAGGTAAAGAGAGTTTACTTGAAGACGGAGCATGGGTATACTTTCAACGTCAAATTATATAATGGAGACACATACACCCATTTTGAATGCAAAACTTGGCAAGCACTATGCAAGGCTTATGCATTTGAGCCTGATATGGTTATCACCTTTGATATTCGTCCGAAAGATGATATTGAAGGTAATATAGACATTTGGGTCGATGTGCAAACGCCTCCAGTTCTACCATTTGGTGAGTTTTTCTCAACCATGCATGCATATGTTTATGTCTTTGATACAGTTTATTCAAAAATAGTTGACAACAAATTTGTATTGTCAGCTTATTTCGGTTCAAGCAAACATGTCCGGCGCTTGGTAGACAGGACCTACTACTGCCCCGGAGCTCAACTAAACTACGAGGAGATAAGTCATTATGTTTCATGGCTTGAGGATCTTAATACTGTCAAGACAATTTTTTTTCTGAACTTAGAAATGTTAGTACTCAAAACATGCGACCAATGGTGATCGTATTGAACTACGGTCACATCTATAATCGAAAGATGGTAAGATTTTAAATATTTGTCCTTAATTAGTGCATCTTTTGCATACATTATTTTTGAAGCTAAACTTTCATTGCCTCAGTGGATCGAGACAAAAGGTCGCATGTCAATGGTTAGCTTACGACCAAGATTTCCTACATTGCACATGAGTGCATTCAGGATTTCTGAAAGCGAAGAATGCTTAATAGTGAAAGATTGGAGCAAAATTGTTAACGATCGCAGAGAAGTACTAGGGGGCAGCAAGGAGAAGCGCAACCCAAGATTAGGAGACAGATTCATCAGCATGCTCCAGTATGATGAATCAGGAGAGCTATACATGTTCTATGCTATTCTACCTGAGAGGGAGCAGCAGGAGTAGCTGCTAATTCATGCTCTTAATTAGTACTTGTCTCATGTCCGTGTCCTGAACTTCGATGTTGGTGATGATTATGTTGAACATGATGATATCTTTGCTTCTGTTACAAAGTGAATGTTTCCTCTTTAATTAAGCTAGCCAGCATTGGTGATGATTAGATAGCTAGCGGTAATGACTATGATGATTAAATAGTGGTAATTAGACGACTACGATGATTTTTAGGTAGCTAGATTTTATTTATTTATTAATATGCGATGATGATGATGATGATGACGACTACAACTCATTATAACGTAAAACAATCCTAAATTAAATTGATAACACAAATTTAATTGAAAAATACAAAATAAAACAAAAACCCACTAACATTTAGTACCGGTTGGTGACCGGTACTAAAGGTCTCCCGGCCCCCCGGAGCTGGCTCGTGCCACGTGGTTGCCCTTTAGCACCGGTTCGTGCTGAACCGGTACTAAAGGGGGGGCCTTTAGTGCCCACACTTTAGTGCCGATTATGGAACCGGCACTAAAGGGCCTTACGAACCGGTGCTATTGCCCGATTCTGCACTAGTGATGTTTGAGCATCAATCGGTCTCCTCGTGAGAATCTTATGTTGTGATTTTCTTCCTAGCACCTACCTGGGGATTGCCCAACCCACTAGACATGCCTAGGCCGCCCAGAACACACGGCAACGCCACGGTCACGCGGTGACCACGCGGCGGGCATGCGAGCTTACACGCTCTAGAGTTGGGGCCCTCGGCCACCGTCCAAACCTCGATGTCTCTCCATCAAACCATATATTTCCGATTAAATACATACTTATTTACCTAGAAATGATTTTTGAAAAAAATAAAGAGCAAACTATGACATAGCTGCAGTTCAAATTTGACCCGCTTCCAGCTAAATCGACGGGAATTTGTCTTTTCCACCAGAGGTGGATCAAAATTTTTGACACCCAACCATTTTGTCAATTGTGAATTAAATATGGCCTAGTATTTTATAAAATTTATTAGGTCCAATTTTGCAACAAATATATGGTAGGTCCTTCACAAAAAAAACTCATTTCAGGCACTCGGAAAATGGAAAATGGTTTTTTCGTCCAAAGAAAATGAAAACTTCCTTAGGCAACATTGTTTTCCATTTCAATATGCACCCTTGTGCACAATATGAGATCATTTGAACAAACTATGCCATGAATGTGGCCATAAGATTGATCATTTGGCTTGAAAGCCATGAATCTTCACACTTGATAGCTCATTTCTGAGAACACCTTTTTAAAATAATTACTGTATTACAATTTTATTATTTTTCTTGGAAACTTGTTCACATATAATGACACAATGCGAAGGTTTTCCAATTTTTTTTATTTTTTTGAATCTTTTATGCCCGTTTCAAAATGCGGTCAAAACGACGGGCTTGACCGTTCCTAGCTAGTGGTTGAATATTGGAATTTTTTTGGTGTTTCTCTTATTAAATATATACTTATGTACCTAGAAATGATTTTTGGAAAAAAATAAATAGCAAACTATGAGGCAGCTGCAGTTCAAATTTAACCCGCTTCCAACTGAATCGGCGACAATTTGTCTTTTTCACCAGAGGTGGATCAAGGCTTTTGACACCCAACCATTTTTTCAATTTTGCATTAAATATATCCTTGTATTTTATAAAAATGATTTGGTCCAATTTTGCAACATTTATTTGGGATGTCCTTCACAAAAAAACCTCCTTTTGGGCACTCGAAAAATGGAAAATGAATTTTTTGTCCAAAGAAAATGAAAACTTCCTTAAGCAACATTGTTTGTCATTCCAATATGCACCCTTGCGCACAATATGATATCATTTGAACAAACTATGCCATGTATGTGGCCATAAGATTGAGCATTTGGGTTGAAAGCCATTCATCTTCACACTTGATTGCTCGTTTATGAGAACACTTTTTTTTAAATATTTGTCGTATTACAAGTTTATAATTTTTCCTGGTAACTTGGTCACATATAATGATGCAATGCGAAGGTTTTCCAATTTTTTGAATTTTTTTGAATTTTTTATGCCCGTTTCAAAATGCGGTCAAAACGACGAGAATGTCCGTTCCTAGCTAGTGGTTGAATCTTGGAGTTTTTTTTGGTGTTTCTCTTATTAAATAGATACTTATGTACCTAGAAATGATTTTTGGAAAAAATAAATAGCAAACTATGAGGCACCTGCAGTTCAAATTTGACCCGCTTCCAACTGAATCGGCGACAATTTGTCTTTTTCATCAGAGGTGGATCAAGGATTTTGACACCCAACCATTTTGTTAATTGTGCATTAAATATATCCTAGTATTTTATAAAAATGATTTGGTCCAATTTTGCAACATTTATTTGGGAGGTCCTTCACAAAAAAACCTCCTTTTAGGCACTCGAAAAATGGAAAATGGTTTTTCATCCAAAGAAAATGAAAACTTCCTTAGGCAACATTGTTTGCCATTCCAATATGCACCCTTGTGCACAATATGAGATGATTTAAACAAACTATGCCATGAATGTGGCCATAAGATTGATCATTTGGCTTGAAAGCAATTGATCTCCACACGTGATAGCTCGTTTCTGCGAACACTTTTTTAAAATAATTGCTGTATAACAAGTTTTTTATTTTTGCTGCTAACTTGGCCACATATAATGACACAATGCGAAGGTTTCCCAATTTTTTGTTTTTTTTTGAATTTTTTATGCCCGTTTCAAAATGCGGTCAAAACGGCGGGAATGACCGTTCCTAGCTAGTGGATGAATCTTGGAATTTTTTTGGTGTTTCTCTGATTAAATAGATACTTATGTACCTATAAATGATTTTTGGAAAAAATAAATAGCAAACTATGAGGCACCTGCAGTTCAAATTTGACCCGCTTCCAACTAAATCGGCGGAGATTTTTCTTTTTCACTAGAGGTGGATCAAGGCTTTTGACACCCAACCATTTTGTCAATTGTGCATTAAATATGTCCTAGTATTTTATAAAATTGATTTGGTCCAATTTTGCAACAAATATATGGTAGGCCCTTCACAAAAAAAAACTCATTTCGGGCACTCGAAAAATGGAAAATGTTTTTTTGCCAAAAAACTCATTTCTCATGACATATTTTTAAAGATATTTATCTTATTTCATGTTTGTTACTTTTCCTGAAAACTTATTCACATTTGGTGACACAATGAGAATGTTTTTCATTTTCTTTTTGAATTTTCTCAGGTCATAAAATAGCTGATATGATTTTAACACGCTATTTTTAGTCAACTACGACCAATTTAAATGGTCATAACGTGGTACTGCATTTTGATTGGTCCGTGGACGTCTCACGCGGATCGTGCCTGGAACACCGTCGGATGCTCGCGGATCCAACGGCAGTCCTCGGCCCACCACACCAACCCCAAGCCCACCTAAGCCGAAACCCAAGCTCTACTCGTGGACGTTTTCCATCCACCCCCCGCCTCCTTTTTTTCTCTGCCTCCTTTCTTTCTCTGCTCCTTGTTCCCTCACGCACCCACAATCCCTCCCCCGAAACCCTTGCTGCCGCCACCTACTCCTCTTGTTCCGGCGTGTTCCGGCAGGCCTCGCCGGTGTGCAGCCCAGATCCGAGCTCCCCTGCCTCCGCTCTTCCCTCCCCTCCGGCCAGATCCACCTCTTGCGTCCCCGGTAGCTCATCCCCAACCCCTTCCCACGGCTAGGATTTCGAGGGTGGCGTTCCCACCAATTCCGGCGTGGCGGCGGTGACTGTGCTCCGCCCTCTTCGATGCCCACCAATCTAGCCGCACGGCACGGCCATGGCCATGGCGGCGGCCAGATCCACCCCCTCCCTCATCTCCTCGCTACCGCCACCTCCTCCCCGTCCTGCAGCGGCGCGTCCCGCCACCACCTCCTTCCTCGATGCGTCCCGCAGCGACGCCATCGTGTCCCGGAGCTGGACGACGGCGCGGTGGAGAGGGAGCCGGCGGCAGCGTCGCGCGATGGCAGGTGACGAGTCCTCATCTTTTCCTTGGTCCTCTCTGCTCCCTCCCTCGTTCCACCTGATTCAATTCGCTGAATCGGTTGCCAGCCACTGACAGGTGCGTCGAGCGGGATTGGCGCGGAGACGGCGCGCAGTGCCCACGTCGTCATGGCCGTCCGCAACCTCGCCGCCGCAGAGGCCGTTCGCCAGGCCGTCCTCGCCGAGACCCCCGGCGCGAGCATGGAGGTGATGGAGCTGGACCTCTCCTCATTGGCATCTGTCCGCAAGTTCGCCACCGACTTCGCCGCCAGTGGTCTCCCGCTCAACATCCTCATGTAAGGCAGCCCTACTTCTCGCTTCTACTAGTCCCAATCATGTGAAAAGCACTTGATAACTTGATAGTTGAGGTTCAGTCAGGGGTTGTCAAGACGAGGTTCAGGTTCAGGCCCATCGCGATTTCTTGGGACCACTCATTCAGCTTCAAGTTCAGGTTCAGGTTCAGTTAGGAGCTGTATGTCGGCCATTAAATTATAAGAAAACTCTGCATCATGAGTAGTAGGTAGCAGAACAGCGACATGGCCGTATCACTTTGGATGCAACTTGATACTTTCAGTCAACATTGAGCAGATTTAATTCATTCCTGGGTTTCTTTTCTACTTCAACTTGGACTATAACATGCTGCTAGTTGGAATATAAATGCTGCAACACTTAGTAGATCATGGACAGTATGGAAGTTCACAGGGTGGGAAAAAATGGCATGGGTGGTTAAATCTGCACTGGTCCTGTCGGGAGACCACACATGCATCATATTGCTCTTGAATCTAGTTGCGCCCTTTCTTCCTAAAAGGCGATATAATTCATTTACTCTCAACTGTGACATGACTGAATGTGATGAACAAGTTGGGCTGTAGCTAGATATTTAAGAAATGTTATCTATTTCTGTTTATCTCCATCTATAGAAGTTGTGATTGGCATCGACTTTCTTCTTTGCCCTTTTCTGCATGCCCAACACTTTACTTTTCTATTACAAGTTCTGTAAATAGTCAAGAAAATAAGCTTGCTTTGTTTTTGTCGGTGTCAAAACCGGCGGATCTCGGGTAGGGGGTCCCAAACTGTGCGTCAAGGTTGGATGGTAACAGGAGACAAGGGACACTTTATTTTACCCAGGTTCGGGCCCTCTCGATGGAGGTAAAACCCTACTCCTGCTAGATTAATATTGATGATATGGGTAGTACAAGAGTAGATCTACCACGAGATCAAGGAGGCTAAACCCTAGAAGCAGCCTATGGGATGATTGTGTATGATGATGGTTGTCCTACGGACTACAACCCTCCGGTTTATATAGACACCGGATAGGGTTAGGGTTATACAGAGTCGGTTACAATGGTAGGAGATCTTGAATATCCGCACGCCTAGCTTGCCTTCCACGCCAAGGAAAGATCCTTACGGACACGGGACGAAGTCTTCAATCTTGTATCTTCATAGTCCTGGAGTCCGGCGAAGGTATTGTCCGGCTATACGAACACCCCCTAATCCAGGACTCCCTCAGTAGCCCCTGAACCAGGCTTCAATGACGACGAGTCCGGCGCGCAGATTGTCTTCGGCATTGCAAGGCGGGTTCCTCCTCCAAGTTCTTCAAGAAGATTACAAACACCAAAAATAGTGTCCGGTTCTGCAAAATAAGTTTCCACATATTGCAATATAGAGAATAATATTAACACAAATCAAATCTGCTGACGTATTCCGCAGTGCGTCATAACACTGCGGCCAAGCTCTTTATATAAATTGTTTTCATTGTTCCACCTCAGCGTGTTTAGCGAGGTGGTTTCCTTGGCATGTCTTGTCAAAGCAGAGATCATGTGCCCCTTTTAACGGGATTCTCATCAATACGGACGTGGGTAACCCAATCGTGCCCGTTAGCACGTTTTGCCTTAATTAAAGGCTAGTCCAAGACGGTTATGGGGAGGGCTCTTGGTATTCTGCCTCTTATAAAGAGACCAAGACCCTGTTCCCTTCTTCTACTCTCAAAACGAGCTCGCCCGTCGCCTTGAGTTCCAACACCCTAGGCTTCCAGATTCCAGGCGCACCGGACCTTCGACAATGTCCGGTTCCGACCTCCAAGGCCGATGGATGCCCTCCTCCGTCACGGAGGAGGACGTATTAAGGTTGAGGGAAGCTAAATTCGTGACCGGCGAGATTTCGCACAGGTTGCCTGTTCAAGGATAGGTGATCCCTAGCCCTCAGCCCGGTGAGAGTGTGGTATTCGTATCCCACTTCCTTCGGGGATTAGGCTTCCCAATGGATCCCTTTGTAAGGGGGCTGATGTTTTATTGTGGGCTGGAATTCCACGACTTAGCTCCGGAGTCCATCCTCCATATCTCCTCGTTCGTTGTTGTGTGCGAAGCGTTCCTCCGTGTTACCCCTCACTTCGGATTATGGCTCAAGACCTTCAAAGTAGAACCGAAGATGATCGAGGGGCGCCATGCAGAGTGCGGAGGCGCTGCTATAAAAAGAAATGCCGATGCTCCATGGCCCGAGGGCGCTTTTCAAGAGGAGCTTGGCTTGTGGCAACATGAGTGGCTATATCACCGCCCCTCGGGGCACCGCATGGGTGGCGCCTCCTGCCTTTCGCTCGGGTCCCCCACCGCGGTTAGCGTCGTGGATCAACACAAGGTTAGATCGGGGCTTGCCCAAAGACGTACTTCTGCTGCAGGGCCGCATTAAGGATCTCTTGGAAGGAGACATCAACCTGGTCAAGGTGACACAAGTCATGCTGATTCGCCGGACACTGCCCGACCAACGTCTCCCCCTTCGTTTGTGGGAGTTCAATCCAGAGGGACCGCGAGTTCTCCGGGATTTTATGGGCGCGACGCCCGCGGAGATGTATAAACTGTTCTTCGGATCACAAGAAGTGAGTCCGGATTTGACCGAGGACGTGGGTTTAAGCCGCAATCGCCCGGATACTCAAGTAAGTGACATTGTGCCCGGACCTTCTATCCGCATAATTGACTTGCTATTAACAGCGCTTCTCCTATTAAGCAGGAGTGGATGGCGAAGGCGAAGCTGATCAGGTGTCCGGCTCCCCTTCCTGAAACCAGGCTGGATCCCGTGCTAGTCAGGATGCTGGAGGTAGTGCCTTTGGAGGGAAATAATTGGAGGACAAGGAAACCATGGCCTCCTTGAAAGAGGCCATTCCGAAGGGGGGAATCGACAATTCCCCTCCTAAGGGAAAGAAAAGGGCCGCCTCTGATGACCCGGAGACCGTAGCCTCTAAGCGGGGGAAAGAATCCTTGTCAGAGGGCCCGACGCCAGGGAGCCCCTCGGCCGAACTAAACCCTCAAAGGGACCAGCTCTCCAGCGAGCCGTAAGTAGAAGAAGAGTTTTTCTTTTAAGAGAAATCCTTGATTTATATCTGAGAAGTTTTAACCGAAACCTTACTTTGTAGTTCAGACCTCAGCCCTTCTCAGCAGAGCTCGTCCTCAGGGGATCTTCTTCCGGAGATGATGGAGAGTGGAACGCCTCCTCCTTCTGTACCGCCTAGCAAGGCGGGCGACGCTGAAGTGTCGTCGCGGAGGATTTCTCCGGATCCGACAGGGGCGGAAGGTGGCCATGTGGCCCCCCGAGGTTCTCCGTGTCCGGCCTTTGAGGGAGGCCATGGGACGAGTCCGGCACCATCTGGTGTTCGGCCGGAGGAGCTAAAGATTCTGCTGGGGCGAGCCTCTGTCTCAGAGGAGCATCGTGCGTTGATGAGCACGGTGATTGAAAAGATTTCATCCGCAGAAAGCGGATTGCACGAGGCCGTAAAAAGTTTACTGACGGGCCTTGAGGTACGTTTTAAATAATGTACACTTGTGTTAGTTGCGCATAAGTAAAGTGCGCCCTGTGTAGATAGTAGCCCCTGAGACTCTGTGCGTCGTTAAAATTGATGGCGCGCAGAGGATCTTAATCCCAGGTCCTTTAAGTGGCACCTTTATATGTAGGTGGCGGATTGTCCGGAGTCAAGCCGGACTGGTGAATTTGCCGAACTGAAGCGACAACTTGATGAGGCAAAAGCCGACATCGCGCTTGTTAACAAGCGGCTTGATGATGCTCAAGGTATTGAAATCATCGGGCGATGGTTAGTAAGAGGAGCTTTATGTCAATATCTTACCGTGTGTATGCTTGACGCAGATGGTGCGGCCGCCGTGGAGGGTCTTAGGTCCGAGCTCGCCCGAGCGAAGGAACAAGCCAGGAAAAGCGATGCGGCTGCCGTGAAAGCCCTTGAAGAGCTGAAAGCCGAACAGGCTGCCCATTGCCGAAGCAAGGAGGAGATGGCTGATATGGTCGTAAAGTTAAAGAGTGCTACTGACCATTGCAAGCTTCTTGAAGAAGAGGGTTGGGCGAGGCAAAAGAGCTTAGAGAAGGATGTTGCTGACGCCAGGGATGCTCGCTCTATAATGAGAGCGGCAAGGGAAGAGCTGCGTCAAGCCGGACAAATTGCGGATGGAAAGCCCTTCTCGCTGCGGAGAAAATTTTGTGATCCGAAGTTTGCCCCGTTAGACCGGATGTGGAGTGTAGAGGACACCTATCTGGATTTGGCGGCTAGTGCAGCTGATGCGACCGAACACTTTCGAGATAAAAAGGATCATGAAGTGGAGAAGCTCTTTTGGTCGCAATTCCTCAATCCAGAGCGTCCACTGGCAGTGGACGATCTCTTGGCCCAATGGGCCGAACTGAATAGGTTGTTCGGACTCGCCATGAAGTACGTCATGGATCATCTGTGTCCGGGGAGATCGAAGCCGAAGAGTTATTTCAGCTTGGTGCAGCAATTTCTAGACGTGGTGCCACGTGTCGATGCTATGAAGAGGTCATCATGCGTAGAGGGCGCTCGGCTGGCTCTTGCCCATGTCAAGACATACTGGGCAAATATGGAGCCCACCATTGTTGCGTCCTGGGATTCGGATAAAAGCCGAATACCTTTCGAGCACTATTTTAAGGAAGTCCTCGAAGGCGCTCGCGTAATAGAGACGCAGTGCTCGAAGGATGTTATATTATGATAGCATATGTAATGATAAAACAGTATTTTGATAAATTGTAGTGGCATTTTTTAGACTTGTGCCTTCAAGTATTAAGAACACCTCTAGTGCGGCCGTTTTAATATATAAATTATGAAAGATTGCAGTCGTTGGCTTCAGCCCCCACGCACATAGTGCGGGGGTGCACGCAGAAGACGCATTTTCACACTTAACCCAACGTCTTGGTCCTACAAAGGAGGTGATAGCGCAGCGGGCTAGGCAACCGGACTATAATGCTTTAACACTTTTACTTAGCCATAGGAGCTTGACAGTGGGACTCTTTAGGTAGCCCCTTAGTGGCGATTGCGCTTGCCCGAATTCGGGGCGCATACGTGCCTGACCAGGAAATGGCCCTTCGTCAAAGTGGAGGAATCCGATAAATTCCTATAAGTCATCGAGTGGCGACCAGTCTCGCGCTACATCATAACAGTCAGTTTTCGGCTTTCTCTACTGAGGTGCTCGCCCGGCCGAACCGGGGCACAATCGCAGTAGTTCTCCTGGTGCTACCTTAGCCGATAGAGCGGAACGTAAGGTAGCCAAACTCAGGAGCCGGGCAACCCAACATTTGACCAAAGAGATGATTCGGAGCTAATGCATATAGTGCCAAAACTCGCGACGCCGAACACTCCCTAAGGTATTCGGTCTTTATGAGTGCGGGTGAAACAACACCCTTTCGTAAAAAAGAGAGCCCCTAGTGTCCAGGTACGAGCAAAAAATTCTGGCGTGGCCACATGCCAAAACGCCAGCCTCCTCCTTGGTTATAGTAGAAAAAACCAGGGGATGTATAGCAGCAAGAGACAGTAAAAAAAGGTTTACGCAGGGTCTTAATCTAAAAAGAATCCTTAGGACGGGTCCCTACTGCACGTCTGCGCCTGTGTCTCCGCTGTGCCGTGTCCTGGACGGGCGCCGCACGACGTTCATCTGTAAAAGAGAGGAACTGAATTGAAAATGGGTCGTGCGGAACAAAAAGATAATAAACAAAATATAAAGTAAAAAATATATAAAATTGAGGTTTATTGTATCTGCGTATAGCCCCCGGTACGGGGGTATATGGCGTTTAAGCCTGCGTTGATGATGGACTTGTGCCGAACTCATTTAGTCCGGGTCCGTGGCCTTTAATGACTTATATTGAAAAAGCCTTTTGGCTGGCGAGGCCACTTTATTGTGCGGCTGTTTAAGCGGCCGCGCAATCCTCCGTTTGGAGGAGGCGTATTTTAGTGCGCTCCCTTTAAGGAGATAATGCCTCGTGGACCGTGCATCTTAAGCGTGAGAGATGCATAGTGCGGTATTGCGTTAAAGCGAGCGAAAGCTCCGTGTCCCATTAGTGCTTGATAGCGACTTGAAAACGGAACGACATGGAAGGTCAGCTTTTCGCGATGGAAGTTATTGGCAGAGCCAAATATGACTTCAAGCCGGAGAAAACCCATACAATGGGTGTCCGGGCCTGGTGCTACCCCTTGAAAGGAGGTTTTGCTGTGGCGGATTCTTGATGGGTTTATGCCCATGCGGTGGATTGTATCCTGATATATCAGGTTTAGTCCACTTCCACCGTCCATAAGGACATTGGTAAACTGGAATCCGTCAATTATTGGATCGAGTATCAGGGCAGTCCGGCCTGCATTTTTGATATTTCCAGAATAATCTAGCTGATCAAAGATGATTGGTTTTGATAACCAGTGGCGGGACCCCTGAGGGATAGGTTTTATTGTGCGTACCTTTATGGGTGCCACATGTTTTGTTACGTGAAGTGAGTTCACTGTTTTAACTTCTTGCGGGAAGTTCTTTTGTTTCCTGGTGTTCTGCTTCTAGGGTTCGTCCTCGTCTTCGCTTGGTGTATCGAGCCCCTTGTGTTCGGCGTTAAGCCTTCCGAATTGTTTAAAAACCCAACAGTCTCTATGGGTGTGATTAGCAGGCTTCCCAGGAGTACCGTGTATCTGACATATTCTGTCCAGGATTCTGTTTAAGCTGGACAGATCGTCCCTATTGTCCTGAAGGGGTGGTTTTGTCTGATTTTGCCGTGAGCCTTTGAATCCGGCATTGACTGCCATGCTCTTCGGACTTTTTTCTTTGGTTCGGCGATGATCCTTATTTCGTCGCGGTTTTCCGTTTCCATCCCTGATTTCGGATGTACTTGGGTCGCTGGGGCTGCATCTTGCCAACCAGCTGTCCTCTCCTGCGCAAAAGCGGGTCATGAGGCTTGTGAGTGCGGCCATTGTTCTTGGCTTTTCCTGGCCGAGGTGTCTGGTGAGCCATTCGTCTCGGACATTATGCCTAAAAGCTGCTAAGGCTTCGGCGTCCGGACAATCCACCATCTGATTCTTTTTAGTAAGGAATCTGTTCCAGAACTGCCGAGCTGATTCTCCGGGCTGTTGAGTTATGTGACTGAGATCGTCTGCGTCCGGGGGGCGGACATAGGTCCCTTGAAAATATGCTCGGAAAGCATCCTCGAGCTCTTCCCAACTTCCAATTGTGTTTTTGGGAAGGCTTTTAAGCCAGTGCCGGGCTGGCCCTTTAAGCTTAAGGGGTAAATATTTGATGGCGTGGAGATCATCCCCTCTAGCCATATGTATGTGGAGGATATAATCCTCGATCCAGACTCCGGGGTCTGTTGTTCCATCGTACGCCTCTATGTTGACGGGTTTGAATCCCTCTGGAAATTCATATTCCAGGACCTCATCGGTGAGACATAGGGGGTGTGCGGCGCCCCTGTATTTGGGTGTGTCGGATTCTGATGACGGCTTTTTTGCATTGCTTGTGAGAGCTTGCTTTCTTGGCCCATAAATGGACCTGGCTGGGCCATGATGCGAGTCTTTAATTGGGTGGCATGCCGCATTGAGTGCGGCGCCGCTTGCCGTTTTATGGTGGCCGTGGGGTCGTCTATCCGACCGTGTGGCTTTTATATTTTTTGAATGCGAGGGATCTAGGGCCTCTTGGTCGAATTCGGGTAGTAGTTTTCTCTTTGGATAGCTTTTAGTGCGGCGGCTGCCGCCGTATTTGTCTGCGGTCTTGATTACCTTGCTCCATCTTATTCTGAGTGCATCTTCCGCCGTCTTTAGCTTCCGCTTCTGCTTTTTCAGGCTGCGTGCTGTGGCAACGAGCCTTTCATGGAGATTCTTCTGCTCCGTGGTCTTATCCGGCGTGAGATCGTCCGGAGTTCTGTTATGGCCGGGGGAGGGCTGTCTGTCCTCTCTATCCGCGTTGCCCTGTTCGGACGGTTGCTCTGAGGCATGCTCGTCGTCTACCGGCTCATCCTGCTCTATGGCTGGGTCTTGATCGAGGCGGGGCTTGGCTCGGCATTTTCATCGCCGCTTTGATTGCTTTTCGGGGGGTTTATCCCTTTTTTGTCCCCTTTTTCCTCGTTGTCGTTTCCTTTAGGGGTATCCACCATGAATACATCATGAGATGGGGTGGCGGTCCAGCGCCCTACAGGTGCTGGTTCCTGTTCGTCTCCCTCTTCGTCGTCCATACCGTCGAAGTCTTCGGATCCGAAGTCAAGTATGTCGGTTAAATCATCGACAGTGGCTATTAAGTGGGTGGTGGGTGGGCTTTGAATTTCTTCGTCGTCCGAATCCCAACCCCGCAGACCGTAATCCGGCCTGGGCTCTCCTGATAAAGAAAGAGACTTGAGAGAACTCAGGATATCACCGAAAGGTGAGTGCTGAAAGATGTCCGCGGCGGTGAACTCCATTATAGGCGTCCAATCGGATTCGATCGGCAGGGGCACGGGAGGCCCGGAGTTCGGAGAAGAATCCGACTCCTTGGAGTCATGGGCCGTGCGGAGTGCGGGGCTGGCGTTCGGCTCGATCGCCTTCAAGATCGCAGCCCCCGAGGTGACTTCCAACCGTTCATCCTCAACGAACGCAGCAGGCTCCGAGTCGAGGATCGGAGCTGGTGCGTGTGCGGCCTCCAAGGCACTATTCGGAGGCAGAGCTATATCATGCCCCTCGAGGTAGTGCGGCGCGCTTGGCTGTGGCTCGAACCCGTCAAAGATCAAGTCTCCGTTGATATCTGCCGTGTAGGTTAAGCTTCCAAACCTGACTTGATGGCCAGGGGCGTACCTTTCGATCTGCTCCCGACGACCAAGCGAATTGGCCCGCAGAGCGAAGCCGCCGAAGACGAAGATTTGTCCGGGGAGGAAAGTCTCACCCTGGACCTCATTGTTGTTGATGATCAAAGGAGCCATCGGGCCTAAAAGCGACGACACAAAGGAACTCTCAATGAAAGCACCAATGTCGGTGTCAAAACTGGCGGATCTTGGGTAGGGGGTCCCGAACTGTGCGTCAAGGTCGGATGGTAACAGGAGACAAGGGACACTTTATTTTACCCAGGTTCGGGCCCTCTCGATGGAGGTAAAACCCTACTCCTGCTAGATTAATATTGATGATATGGGTAGTACAAGAGTAGATCTACCATGAGATCAAGGAGGCTAAACCCTAGAAGCTAGCCTATGGTATGATTATGTATGATGATGGTTGTCCTACGGACTACACCCCTCCGGTTTATATAGACACCGGATAGGGTTAGGGTTATACAGAGTCGGTTACAATGGTAGGAGATCTTTAATATCCGCACGCCTAGCTTGCCTTCCACACCAAGGAAAGATCCTTCCGGACACGGGACGAAGTCTTCAATCTTGTATCTTCATAGTCCTGGAGTCCGGCGAAGGTATTGTCCGGCTATCCGAACACCCCCTAATCCAGGACTCTCTCAGTTTTCCTTTGTCGAACCAACTGACTTGATTTGTTTGCCAGCTAAAAGTTGCTGCTGAAGCTGTTGGGGATGTCAACCTTGAGAGTTTTCCAGCTAAAAGCTGCTGAAGCTTCTTGTTTCCCTTGCATTTGTTAACTTGCACAGGGTATGATTGCTCTATTGTCTATTGTCTAGAAAAATTGATCGCCTACCTGGATGGCATCTGCATCGTGCTTGAAATGGTGAGTGGTATTAAAATGCTCATGTAGACAGTGTTTAAGCATTAGAATGGTGCAGATATAGTTGCCAGTGTAGACAGTGTTTAAGCATTAGAATGCTCATGTAGACAGTGGTATTAAACAGCGACTAAACAATGTTTTGGTAAAGCTTTCAGAAATCAGTTTGCAGTGTTGAATCAGTACACATATTTTACCTTCAATTTGGTAGTATGAAAAACACATTAGTAAATCTGAGTAACTTTGACATATTTTCTCTATTAACTTGCACTAGATTGGTACCCGTGATTGCCTTGTACTTAATTCTGCTAACACTGATCTTGTTACTGTTAATTTGTTATTGCCATGGTGTTTATGCTGTTTAGAATAAGATCCATGCATCAATTCTAAGTTCTCGTCTCTCTGAAGAGACACTTCTAGCTTCTATGACTCAGACTTGTTAACTATTGTTTCTTACTTTGTTAGCTACGACATATATTTTCCCCAGCTATTCTAATTCTTCTCTGATTCATGTAACAGGATGACAGTGGAAGCCATGTTGTTTTTTTGTTTGTTCCCAGCCCTGACTATGGTCGTCGAGCGAGTCCGGCATGTTGTTCATCTAGTAGAGCTTGTTAGGAGTCTGAATCTAAGAACTTGTAGAGTTTGTTAGTATTACAATTGTAGAGCTTGTTACACTTGTAGAGCTTGTAAAGCAGTATGGTCTTCTGTATTGGAATGGGTAGAGCTTGTATTATGTGATCTGGTTGCTCTTATTTAAGTATCATGTGTGTTTTTGTCTCCAAAAATCTAAATAATGCTTGAAATATAAAGAATATGAGTCTGAATTGATGGGAACCTGTTACTAGAACCTGACAACTGGGACCCATCTGACTAGTGGACCCTTCTTTTGGAAAAAAAAAGAAAAACTAAATTCGTTTAGACAAAAAGGCCACAACCCAACAATAAAAAGGCTGCAATATTGGGCTTGGCCCATGAACGCAACCAAAAATTGACACACCGAAAAAACACAAATAGGCAGAATTGTTGGGCTAGGCCCATGTAGAAAATCGAATTGGACCGGGCTGAATCTTGTGCTACGTCAGATTGCCACGCTGGATGCCTACGTGGCCTGGGGAGGTTGCTAGTGACCAAAACGCCACAGTAGACGTATTTTGGTCGTAAACGTCTTCGACCATTCCAAAAGAAAGGTCGCTATAGTCAGTTTACGACCGCCAGCTTTTGACCTTCTGTTTTTGGTCACAAAAAGGTCGCAAATGGAAATTTGTGACCTTTCAGTGACCAATAGTGGTGGTCACAAGTTGACATATTTCTTGTAATGACAAAAGCACCTCAAACATAATAAAAAATTACATCGAGGTTCATGGACCACCGAACGACCATCACCATTGATACGTCTCTGTCGTATCTACTTTTCCAAACACTTTTGCCCTTTATTTGGACTCTAACTTGCATGATTTGAATGGAACTAACCCGGACTGACGCTGTTTTCAGCAGAATTGCCGTGGTGTTATTTATGTGCAGAAACAAAAGTTCTCGGAATGACATGAAACTCCACGGAGATTATTTTTGGAAATAATAAAAAATACTGGGGAAAGAATCAAGGCCAGGGGGCCCACACCCTTGCCACGAGGGTGGGGGCGCGCCCCCTGCCTCAAGGGCCCCCTGGTGCTCCACCTACCTCAACTCCAACTCCATATATTCGTGTTCGAGGAGAAAAAAATCAGAGAGAAGGATTCATCATGTTTTACGATACGGAGCCGCCGCCAAGCCCTAAACTCTCTAGGGAGGGCTGATCTGGAGTCCGTTCGGGGCTCCGGAGAGGGGAATCCGTCGCTATCGTCATCATCAACCATCCTGCATCACCAATTTCATGATGCTCAACGCCGTGCATGAGTAATTCCATCGTAGGCTTGCTGGACGGTGATGGGTTGGATGAGATTTATCATGTAATCGAGTTAGTTTTGTTAGGGTTTGATCCCTAGTATCCACTATGTTCTGAGATTGATGTTGCTATGACTTTGCTATGCTTAATGCTTGTCTCTAGGGCCCGAGTGCCATGATTTCAGATATGAACCTATTATGTTTTCATGAATATATGTGAGTTCTGGATCCTATTTTGCAAGTCTATAGTCACCTACTATGTGTTATGATCCGGCAACCCCGAAGTGACAATAATCGGGACCACTCCCGGTGATGACCATAGTTTGAGGAGTTCATGTATCCACTATGTGTTAATGATTTGGTCCGGTACTATATTAAAAGGAGGCCTTAATATCCCTTAGTTTCCGCTAGGACCCCGCTGCCACGCGAGGGTAGGACAAAAAATGTCATGCAAGTTCTTTTCCATAAGCACGTATGACTATATTCGGAATACATGCCTACATTACATTGATGAATTGGAGCTAGTTCTGTGTCACCCTATGTTATGACTGTTACATGATGAACCGCATCAGGCATAATTCTCCATCACCGATCCAATGCCTACGAGCTTTTCACATATTGTTCTCTGCTTATTTACTTTTACGTTGCTACTGTTACAATCACTACAAAACCCAAAAATATTACTTTTGCTATCGTTACCGTTACTTCCATACTACTTTGCTACTAAATACTTTGCTACAGATATTAAGTTATCCAGGTGTGGTTGAACTGACAACTCAACTGCTAATACTTGAGAATATTCTTTGGCTCCCCTTGTGTCGAATCAATAAATTTGGGTTGAATACTCTACCCTCGAAAACTGTTGCGATCCCCTATACTTGTGGGTTATCAAGACTATTTTCTGGCACCGTTGCCGGGGAGCATAGCTCTATTCTTTGAGTCGCTTGGGATTTATATCTGCTGGTCACTATGCAGAACTTGAAAGACGCGAAAACAAAAATTTATCCCTCAACTACGAGGGGAGGTAAGGAACTGCCATCTAGCTCTGCACTTGATTCACCTTCTATTTTGAGTAAGCTTGCGACACCTAAACCTGCTTCTTCTATTAATTCTGATATGTCGCATGTTATTGATGATGCCACTTCTGCTATGCATGATACTTATGATGAAACTACTTCTATGCTTGATACTACTGTGCCACTTGGTGAATTTCTCGATGAACAACTTGCTAGGGCTAGAGAGAATGAAATTATTGAAACTGATAATATTGATGAAAGTGATGATGAAGGATTTCCCAATAAATATGAATTGCCTGTCGTGCCTGAGGGCTATGTTATGGATGAAGAAACTACTAGAGACTTTCTTGCTTGCAATGATAGAAGTGATCTTAAGAAATTATTAGCTAAGCTTAAACAAAAAACTCTGAATGCTAGAATGAAATATGGTCCTCCTTATGCTACTTCACCTATCTTTGTTACTGATAAGGATTATGAATTCTCTATTGATCCTAATATAATTACTTTGGTTGAATCTGATCCTTTCTATGGCTATGAAACTGAAACTGTTGTGGCACATCTTACTAAATTAAATGATATAGCCACCCTATTCACTAATGATGAGAGAACTCGCTACTTTTATATCCTTAAAAAATTTCCGTTCTCATTAAAGAGTGATGCTAAGATATGGTTTAATTCTCTTGATCCTGGTTGTGTGCGTAGTCCCCAGGATATGATTTATTACTTCTCTGCTAAATATTTCCCTGCTCATAAGAAACAAGCTGCCTTAATGGGTATATATAATTTTGTGCAAATTGAAGAAGAGAGTCTCCCACAAGCTTGGGGGAGGCTTCTCCAATTACTTAATGCTTTTCCTGATCATCCGCTCAAGAAAAATGAAAAACTTGATTTCTTTTATAATGGACTAACCGATGCTTCCAGAGACCACCTGGATAGTTGTGCTGGTTCTGTTTTCAGGGAAAGAACACCGGATGAAGATGAAATTCTATTGAATAATATGTTGACAAATGAAAATAATTGGACACTTCCTGAACCAACTCCTAAGCCAACTTCGAAGAAGAGGGGTGTTCTATTTCTCAGTCCAGAAGATATGCAAGAGGCAAAGAAATCTATGAAAGAAAAAGGTATAAAAGATATGAAGATGTTAAGAATTTACCTCCTATTGAAGAAATACATGGTCTTAACTTACCACCTGTCGAAGAAACATATGATCTTACTCCATTACCTATTGAAGAAGTACACGGTCTTGATAACCCTACACAGGTAGTAAAGGTAAATTCTCTCTATAGATTTGATGAAGGTGATATTCCTCGTTATAAGTCTGCTAGCCAATGCTTAGATGATTTTGATAATTTTATTGTCAAACAAGAAAACTTCAATGCTTATGTTTGTAGACAATTAAAACAAAATGCTTATATGATTGAACACTTGGGTGATTATATGTCTAGAGTTAAGGGTGAAGTTAAACTCATTAGTAAACATGCTTGTATGGTTACCACTCAAGTAGAACAAGTACTTAAAACTCAGAATGATTTGCTCAATGAATTAAAAAGTAAGAATAATGACTATGTTGTTAGAGTGGCTACTAGAACTGGTAAAATGACTCAGGAACCTTTTTATCCTGAAGGCCACCCTAAGAGAATTGAGCAAGATTCTCAGAGAAATAATATAGATGCACCTAGTCCTTCTAAAAAGAAGAAAAAGAAAAATGATAGGACTTTGCATGCTTCTAATGAACCTATTGCTGACACACCTGAGAATCCAAATGATATTTCTATTTCTGATGCTCAAACACAATCTAGTAATGAACATGAACCTAGTGATAATGCTAATGTTAATGTTCATGTTGATGCTCAACCTAGCAATGATAATGATGTAGAAGCTGAACCTGCTGTTGATCTTGATAACCCACAATCAAAGAATCAACGTTATGATAAGAGAGACTTTGTTGCTAGGATGCACGGTAAAGAAAGAGAACCATGGGTTCATAAACCCATGCCTTTTCCTCCCAAACCATCCAAGAAAAAGGATGATGAGGATTTTGAGCCCTTTGCTGAAATGATTAATTAGACCTATCTTTTTGCGTATGCGATTAACTGATATCCTCAAAATGAATCCTTATGCTAAGTATATGAAAGATAGTGTTACTAATAAAAGAAAGATACCAGAAGCTGAAATTTTCACCATGCTTGCTAATTATACTTTTAAGGGTGGAACACCTAAGAAACTTGGAGATCCAGGAGTACCTACTATACCATGCTCCATTAAAAGAAATTATGTTAGAACTGCTTTATGTGATCTTGAAGCCGGTGTTAGTGTTATGCCTCTCTCTTCATATCGTAGACTTGATTTGAATAAGTTGACACCTACTGAAATATCTTTGCAAATGGCTGATAAATCAACTGCTATACCTGTCGGTATTTGTGAGGATGTGCCTGTTGTGGTTGCAAATGTTACTATTTTAACGGACTTTGTTATTCTTGACATTCCCGAGGACGATAGTATGTCTATTATTCTAGGAAGACCTTTTTTGAACACTGCAGGGGCTGTTATTGATTGCAACAAAGGCAATGTCACTTTTCATGTTAATGGTAATGAGCATACAGTACACTTTCCGAGGAAACAACCTCAAGTTCACAGTATCAGCTCTATTGTAAAAATTCCATCGATTATTTTTTGGAGGTTTTGAATTTCCTCTTCCTACTGTCAAGAAGAGATATGATATTCTTATTATTGAAGATGTGCATATCCCCGTTGAGGTAACATAGTGTTATTCAAAATTTCTCCGGTTCCCTGATTATTCGGAATGAGTTTGTTAACAAGACTTGATCAACCTTGTTAGTGGGTTCCTTTTGATGAGCATGAGATGGATGAAGTTAGAAAGCACAACCTTCTGTACCCTCCTTCTACTTTTTGTTATTTAGTTGAAATAAAGTAAATTTAGTATTTTATGTATGTTTTCTGAATTATCCTTACAATATAAATATACCCCGAAAATAAAAGTTCTCCAAATGCCCTGCCAATTTAATATGATTTTTTCTGGAATATTTGAGAATATCTAGCACTGAGAACACATCAGGGGGAGCTGGCACCTGGCCACGAGGGTCCAGGGCGCGCCCACCCCCTGGGCGCGCCTCCCTGCCTCGTGGGCCCATGGTGGCTCCCCTCCACATATTCCTGCACCCACACACTTCTTCTTCCTCCCAAAAAAATCACCATCCAGCTCAAGCACGAGTGCTAGCTCATTTTGCTGCAATTTTCGATCTCCTTGCTCAAAGCACCTCTCACAAAACTGCTTTGGGGGATTGTTCCTTGGTATGTGACTCCTCCATTGGTCCAATTAGTTTTTGTTCTAATGCTTTATGCATTGCAAATCTTTGCTGCCTAGGTGACCATGTTCTTGAGCTTGCATGACAAATTTATATGGTTCCAAGTAGTTCTAATGCATGATATAGGTTCTAGGCACTTGTAGGAGTAGTTGCTATCAATTTTGTTGAGCTTGGTTCACTTTTATTTGAAGTTACTTAAAATTTCAGAAATTTTCAGAAAACAATGAAGAGATTTTTGAGGGGCTCATCGAGCCGAAGCTCGAAGGAAAAGAAAAGTGAAGAAGCAGAGAGGCCCAAATATAATCTTCCTCGCACCATGGAGGTTTGGCCGTGTGAATGGCCTTCCAATGATTTCTTGAGAGCAGCCGGGATTTATGATGATTTTTATGAGTTGGCTGAGAATGCAGGCCTCACTGACTTCCTCCGCGACCAACGCGAACAGTATCTCTTACTCACCAATACTTTTGTGCAAAACTTCTACTATTATCCTAAGGAATCACCTCCTTCAGTAGAGTTTCATTTATTAAGATGTCACTATATGAATTTTGCAGGGTTTGCAAAATACCTTTTGAGGGTAGCTTAGAGGAACCACATCTAGAGATGTGGACGGGTTTGTTGATACTATTACTGTAGGGGAAACTAGGAAGGTTTCCGATGCAAGAATCACTAGCATACATTTTCTTGTTTTACGCTACTTTGGAATATTTGCCAGTCGTTGCTTAATTGGTCGCGGAAACTGTGGAAACCTTAGTTCCTGATATTATTATTTTATTCCATGCTTTATTTCGTGATGACTCTGTTAGTATGGGCACTATTATTGCCAAACGGTTAAGTCTGAACCGTACAAAGGACCCCATCTTTGGAGGTGTCTATGCTTCATGCCTTGCTGCATACTATAACGTACCTATTAGGCACTATGAAAAAGAAGAAAAATTGTTGCCTACTATTTGATTAGATTATAAGAGTATGGTAGAGCATGATTTTATTGTTAAGAATAGGGAAAGGGATCTTAAATACAAATTGTTCTTTGATAAACATCACCCTGAGACTATTAGCTTGCCTGCTCCTTCCTTGTTTGATTTATCTGCAGGCCAGTATCTCGTTCTGCTTGCGGCCATTCACGCCTACCGAAACCCTACATCAGCCACAGAGCCAGAGCCGGAACCACAATTTGATCCTCCACGACAGTCTAATTGCCAGTGGGACCCGGAGGCAATTGCCAACCAGTGGCAATTCGAGGCTTCTTCTTAGTACGACCCCAACTACAATATGGATATCCACCAGGCCATCTGTGGCAATAGACCAACTTAGGCCAAAAGCCTAAGCTTGGGGGAGTGCGTATTTATCACCGACATTACATTTATGTTCACACACTCATTGCTAGTTGTCGGTGCTCATACTTTTTCACTGTAATATCCATGCTAGTTTATTTTCTTTTTATGCTTTCTTCTTGTGTGTTAGATAAACCTTAAGAAAAACTACAAAAATATTAGTAGTAGCTTTTAGCTAGTTTACTGTTCATGCTGTAGTAGTAATAATTAAAAAAACCCAAAAAGATTTCCCGTCCTTCTTTTGCTTGTTGGGAGCTTTCCCGTGTAAATAGTTTTATTTCTTTTCTTTTCTTTGGGGGTTGATAGGAGAAGACCATGATTAAATTGTTGAAGTGACTCTTATATGCATTATTGTTGATTTAACTAAGAGCCCATATTGCCTGTTTATTGAATCGCAGATTCCAGCTTAGTCCAATGCGCGTGCACTATTATTATTATTCACATCGTTCGGTCGTGCAAGTGAAAGGCAATTATGAAGGTATATGATGGACTGACTGAGATGAGAGAAGCTGGTATGAACTCGGCCTCTCTTGTTTTTGTAAATATGATTAGTTCATCGTTCCTGATTCAGCCTATTATGAATAAACATGTTTGCAATGACAATTAGAGATTATAGTTGCTTATGCCATGTTTAATTAGCTAGGAGTTCATAATGGTTTACCTTGCGTGCCAACGTGCTATTAAAATGGTTGTGATGTGGTATGATGGGGTGGTATCCTCGTTTGAATGATTCAAGTGACTTGACTTGGCACATGTTCACACATGTAGTTGAAACAAATCAACATAGCCTTCATGATATTTATGTTCATTGTGACGCCCTCGATTCAATCGTACACTAATCATACACGCAAATGTGTACGATCAAGATCAAGGACTCATGGGAAGATATCACAACACAACTCTAGACACAAATTAAAGTAATACAAGCTATATATTACAAGCCAGGGGCCTTGAGGGCTTGAATACATAAGCTCGAAAACACAAGAGTCAGCAGAAGCAACAATATCTGAGTACAGACATGAGTTAAACAAGTTTGCCTTAAGAAGGCTAGCACAAAAGCAACATCGATCGAAAAGGCAAGGCCTCCTGCCTGGGAGCCTCCTAACTACTCCTGGTCGTCGGCGGTCTCCACGTAGTACTAGGCATCGACGGTGGCATCGGACTCCTGGGCTCCGACATCTGGTTGCAACAACCGGAAAGAAGAAGAAAGGGGGAAAAGGGGGAGCAAAGCAACCGTGACTACTCATCCAAAATACTCGCAGGCAAGGATCTACACTACATATGCAACATTATCAAAGGAAGCTGTATATGTGGACTGGGCTGCAGAAATAACAGAATAGAGAGA
This sequence comes from Aegilops umbellulata, assembly GCA_032464435.1. NCBI lineage: Eukaryota > Viridiplantae > Streptophyta > Magnoliopsida > Poales > Poaceae > Aegilops > Aegilops umbellulata. The sequence goes on along the minus strand of CP136055.1, from coordinate 601,985,975 downwards.
AGACCTAATCCTATCGAAGACTAGCATCTTCTGGAAAATCACCATCTTGCAGCAACAGGAGGGAGTAGAGTAGCATAAAGTAAAGTAGTAGTAATGTTATCAACCTCGGCCAGAGATCCTTTCTCGACACCCTGCGAGAAAGCAATCCCAGAGCCATACTATCTAGTTATCATCACAATCCAATTCTCATCACCATCCAGTTCTCATCACAAGTATCCAGTTCTAGTTGTATCAATCAGGATACAACTCCAAGTGTTCATTACCGTAAGACAGGCTATCGATAGATGTTTTCTTCCCTGCAGGGGTGCACCAACATACCCACCATGCTCGATTAACTCCGGTCGGACACACTTTCCTGGGTCATGCCCTGCCTCGGCCAAACAATACGCCGCAACCCGACCTAGGCTTAATAGAGAGGCCAGCATGCCGGACTAAACCTATGCCCCCAGGGGTCATGGGCCATCTCCCCGGGAACTCCTGCACGTTGCGTGGGCGGCCGGTGAGCAGACCTAGCTACCTCCTTCAACAAGGCAGGCGCTTACGCAGTCCAACCCGGCGCGCGCCACTCAGTCGCTGACGTCTATTAAGCTTCGGATGATGCATACGACGCAGAACGCCCATACTATGCCCACATGATGGTTAGTGCTATCAGGCCAGAGGCCCCTCGGATCAAATATCCAAATCGTAGTGGATTAGGAACGTGCGGTAACAAGCATAGACTCACGAAAGATGTGACCCCGTTGCCCCGTCTCGAGAACTTGCGGCAAGGGCTAGGAATGCCCGACCACGCCTCGTAATTATCTCGCGGGCACCCTCCAGGTCAACCCGTCTCCACATCACTCGCAATTAAGCTCGCGTGGGTACCCCTCAGGGTCGACCCATCCTTCCAAGTAACAAGGGTAAAGTCCAAGTATCCGGGTGTCCAAACATCAAGGGGAAAACCCGATGAATCACCCCCGATGAATTCCACTCGATGTAATCATCAAGGTGAATGTAAGAGGATCCACCCTCGAGGTTCACACTTGAGGGGTTGCACGACAGAGCCGTATCGGAAGTGGTTGAGGAGGAAATCACCCTCGATGACCACGACCGAATAGCTACACTACAGGTTAACAACAGAAGTGCGGAAGAGGTCTCACCCTCGGCACTCGATAGTAACCCAGTAGTGTCGAGCAACTAAGGCGAAAGTGATGTGCGGTGTCGGGGCCTGGTCTTCGATCCCGTTGATCGGGTCTTCGATGATGAAGCAGGGGCGGCAGGGACAAGGTGGGGGTCACTGATGTATCACTAACCAACCTATACTAAGCAGTTTAGGATAAGCAGGTAAGGTACAACAGCAAATACAAAAGCAGGCTATGCATAAGAATAGGAGCAAACAATAACAGTAGCAAAATCTAATGCAAGCATGAGAGAATGGAATGGGCGATATCGGGATGATCAAAGGGGGGGCTTTCCCGGTTGCTCGGGCAAGAGAGAGAGAGAGAGAGAGAGATCGTCAACGGGCTGCTTGTCAGTAGCGTAGTCATACTCAGCAGCAACGACGTCGGTCTCGGCGTCTATCGAGAGAGAAGGAGGGGGAGAGAAACAATAAATTCACGACAATAATGCAAAAAATATGCAGGACATGTCTAAAAGATATGCAGAGGTGTTCTAATGCCTAACTAAATGATTTAGTTAAAATTAGAAATTTATTTAATTAAAGTTGGGCACTATTCATTCACTGAAATCGGTCTAAAAGTTCCATGTTCATGTAGCTATGGGCATCTGACAGGAATACGGAGGACGTATTCGGGTTCGTTTCGAAATTCTAAGCAAGTTCCATGTATAAATTATTTTCATCGGAGTTACGGATTATTTAATATGATTTTCTAATTTTTTATTAATTTCTAAAAATACCTAGATTTAATATTAATTTGAAAATACACCTAAAATACTAGATGCACCCGGTCCAATGAACCCAACAGTGCATTAGAGGCTGACAGTGGGTCCCAGTTGACTGCCCAGTCAGCAGTCAAATGTGGACTTTGACTAATCAAATTTACCAAGGGACCCACCTGTCATTGGGACATTCTTAACAATTTTCTTTTAGATGGGATAAGTTGAGGTGGGGGGCACTTGTCATAGACTAAACTAGTACTAAATTAGTACTACTAAACTAGTCCTAATTGGTCCTAATTAGACCTTGTCTAATTAAACAAGGCCGGCCACATGCAGTGGGCTAGCGAGTAGCCACGGGTGTGCTCAAGGAGCATGAGCTCCATGGCCAGCTAGGAGCTGCAAGCGGCCGCAGCGTAGCAAAGAGCAGCAGCCGCAGCTTAGCAGCACGGCGGCGCGGCAGCAAGCAGAGCAACAGTAGCGGCATGAGTAGTACAAAGCAGTAATGGCAGTAGGCAGTATTAGCAGCTAGCAACAGCGGTACAAAGAGCAGGGAGCAGCAACAGCTTGTATGCAGCGGCAAGGAGCAGAGAGCAGCAGTATGCGAGTAGCATCAGCAGGTCCAGGAGAGGAAGCAGCAGGGTAAGCGCGGAGGCAAGGACGCAGCAGCGGCGGGTGCGAGTGGCCGCGGGCGGAGGCAGGAGCAGGGGGGCGCTGCAGAGCCGGGCCGCGGCGAGGCGGTGAGTGGGCTGGGCGGTCGCGGTGACACACGGCGGGCGTGGCCTGCGGATGCGGCGTGGGCGCAAGGAGCGTTGTAGGGCGTGGCCGGAACGCGATGGTGGCCTAGGTTTGCTCTGGGACTAGCTACCGAACGACCAAGGCAACGGCGACGGAAAATAGAGCTTCGGCTACAGAGAAAACTACCACTCGGGGACGTACGCGAGGCAATAGAGAGCGGGGAAAGGAGCAGAGGCTCACAGCAGGGTCAACAAGAAGGTCAGTGGGCTCGAGGGGGGCTCGGTGGAGGCGAATCGAATGGCGATGACCGGCAGCATCCGAGGAAGAAGACGACGTAGGCGACAGCGTTGGTGGTCCTCGTCGTCGATCCGGTGTTGTAGACGAAGCAGCGAAGCACGGCGGAGCTCCACGTGTAGTTTCAGTCGACTGGGAGGGCAGTGGACGTGTGGAGGGGGGAGGCTATGTCGGCGATGTCGTCGGGTTTGTGCGTGAGGGCGAAGCGGCGCGGGAAGGAAGAGAGGGAAGGACTAGGGTTCGTCCAGGGCTTTGGGGTGGTCTTTATAGACAGCGGGGAGGTAGTGGATGCCCGGCGCATGCACCATGCCGGCTATGGCGCCGGTGGATGGCCACCACGCCTCTGCTCAATGAACAGAGGAAGGGGGATAAGGAGGAGCTCGGCTGGGCCTCAACTGTAGTTTAATTACGCCTAGTAGCATAGTAGGCTTTTAGGTATTTCCTCTTCCTTTCTGCTTTCTATCTTATTTCCTGTTTGCACTTTCTTTTAACAATAAATCACTTTTGTAAAATGTGTGGCTGGTCTCAATAGTTAGTATTAATATACCTCACTGCCACAAAAAGTTTGGGAGTGATTTGAAGTTGTTTGTATTTTGATTAAGTGAAAATGACTTAAATGGGTCTGTTTCGGGTACTGCTTTCATATCCAGGGGCATTTTAAATATTTACAAAAACTTTTGTTAATGCAGGAAAATTAGCTAATGAAAATTTGCAACCTAGTGAATATTTTTGTTGGACAGTTTGAAGAACTAATAATTTGACTTGCAATTTAAATATGAAAATGACTTTGATTTTTATCAAGTGGAGAAAATGGCTTAATAAACATGATGACATGGCACATTAGGGCGAGGTTACTGTAGCATGACACTAGGGGTGTTACATTCATGGTGGATTATATCCTACTCATGCTTGCACTCAATGTTTATTAATTTTAATGCATGTTCATGACTGTTGTCGCTCTCTAGTTGGTCGCTTCCCAATCTTTTGCTAGCCTTCACTTGTACTAAGAGGGAATACTGCTTGTCCATCCAATCCCTCAAACCCCAAAGTTATTCCATATGAGTCCACTATACCTTCCTATATGCGGTATCTACCTGCCGTTCCAAGTAAATTTGTATGTGCCAAACTCGGAACCTTCAGATGAAATTTTGTTTTGTATGCTCGAATAGCTCATGTATCAACTAGGGTTGTTTGTATCTTCCATGCTAGGCGGGTTATTCTCAAGAGTAGTGGACTCCGCTCCTCACTCACGAGAAAATGGCTGGTTACCGGGATGCCCAGTCCCGTGCTTTATGCAAATCAAATCAAAATAATTGCAAACAAAACTCCCCCGGGACTGTTGTTAGTTGGAGGCACTCGTTGTTTTGAGCAAGCCATGGATTGATGCTTGTTGGTGGAGGAGGAGTATAAACTTTACCATTCTGTTTGGGAACCGCCTATAATGTGTGTAGCATGGAAGATATCGCCATCTCTTAGTTGTTATGTTGACAATGAAAGTATGCCGCTCACAATATTATTTATCTCTATTTCAAAATCGAGCTCTGGCACCTCTACGAATGCATGCTTCCCTCTGCGAAGGGCCTATCTATTTACTTTTATGTTGAGTCATCACCCCCTTATTAAAAAGCACCAGCTAGAGAGCACCGCTGTCATTTGCATCCATTACTATTTATTTATATTGGGTATGACTATGACTGGATCTCTTTTACCATAAATTACAATGTTTAGTCAGTCCTTGATCTTTAAAGGTGCTCTGCATTTATGTTTTGCGGCCTCAGAAAGGGCTAGCGAGATACCATCTTGTTATATCATATCATGATTGTTTTGAGAAAGTGTTGTCATCCGAGATTTATTGTTATTGCTCGCTAGTTGATTATGCCATTGATATGAGTAAACATGAGACCTAAGTGTTATTGTGAATGTGGTTAGTTCATAATCTTTGCTGAAAACTTGAATGCTGGCTTTACATATTTACAACAACAAGAGCAAACAGAGTTTGTAAAAGTTTTTTCTTTATCACTTTCAGTTTATCAACTGAATCGCTTGAGGACAAGCAAAGGATTAAGCTTGGGGGAGTTGATATGTCTCCATCATATCTACTTTTCCAAACACTTTTGCCCTTGTTTTGGACTCTAACTTGCATGATTTGAATGGAACTAACCCGGACTAACGTTGTTTTCAGCAGAATTGACATGGTGTTATTTATGTGCAGAAACAAAAGTTCTTGGAATGACCTGAAACTCCATGGAGATTATTTTTGGAAATAAAAAAATATAGGCGAAAGAATCAAGGCCAGGGGGCCCACACCCTTGCCACAATGGTGGGGGCGCGCCCCCTGCCTCGTGGGCCCCCTGGTGCTCCACCGACCTCAACTCCAACTCCATATATTCATGTTCGGGGAGAAAAAATCAGAGAGAAGGATCCATCACGTTTTACGATACAGAGCCACCTCCAAGCCCTAAACTCTCTAGGGAGGGCTGATCTGGAGTCCGTTCATTGCTCCGGAGAGGGGAATCCTTCGTCATCGTCATCATCAACCATCCTCCATCACCAATTTCATGATGCTCACCGCCGTGCATGAATAATTCCATCGTAGGCTTGCTGGACGTTGATGGGTTGGATGAGATTTATCATGTAATTGAGTTAGTTTTGTTAGGGTTTGATCCCTAGTATCCACTTTGTTCTGAGATTGATGTTGCTATGACTTTGCTATGCTTAATGCTTGTCACTAGGGCCCGAGTGCCATGATTTCAGATCCGAACCTATTATGTTTTCATGAATATATGTGAGTTCTTGATCCTATCTTGCAAGTCTATAGTCACCTACTATGTGTTATGATCCGGCAACCCCGAAGACAATAATCGGGACCACTCCCGGTGATGACCATAGTTTGAGGAGTTCATGTATTCACTATATGTTAATGCTTTGGTCTGTTACTCTATTAAAAGGAGGCCTTAATATCCCTTAGTTTCCGCTAGGACCCTGATACGTCTCCAACGTATATATAATTTTTGATTGCTCCATGCTATATTATCTACTGTTTTCGGCAATGTTGGGCTTTATTATCCACTTTTATATTATTTTTGGGACTAACCTATTAACCGGAGGCCCAGCCCAGATTTGCTGTTTATGCCTATTTTAGTGTTTCGAAGAAAAGGAATATCAAACGGAGTCAAAACGGAACAAAATCAACTGGAGAAGTTATTTTTGGAAGGAAACCTACATGATAGACTTGGACCCTACGTCAGAAGATACGGGAGCTGCCCACGAGGGTGGGGGCACGCCCCCTGCCTCGTGGGGCCCCCGCAGCTCCCCCGATGTACCCCTTGCACCCATATATTCCTACATATCGTAAAACTTCCAGAACAGAGATTAGATCGGGAGTTCCGCCGCCGCAAGCCTCTGTAGCCACCAAAAACCTCTTGGGACCCTGTTCCGGCACCCTGCCGGAGGGGGAAACCCTCACCGGTGGCCATCTTCATCACCACGGCGCTCTCCATGACGAGGAGGGAGTAGTTCACCCTCGGGGCTGAGGGTATGTACCAGTAGCTATGTGTTTGATCTCTCTCTCTCTCTCTCTCTCTCTCTCTCGTGTTCTTGATTTGGCACGATCTTGATGTATCGCGAGCTTTGCTATTATAGTTGGATCTTATGTTTCTTCTCCCCCTCTTCTCTCTTGTAATGGATTGAGTTTTCCCCTTGAAGTATTCATATCGGATTGAGTCTTTAAATATTTGAGAACACTTGATGTATGTCTTGCGAGGGATAACCATGGTGACAGTGGGTTATTCTATTGATTCACTTGATGTATGTTTTGGTGATCAACTCGCGGGTTCCGCCCATGAACCTATGCATAGGAGTTGGCACACGTTTTCGTCGTGATTCTCCGGTAGAAAGTTTGTGGCACTTTTTGAGGTTCTATGTGTTGGTTTGAGTAGATGAATTGAGATTGTGTGATGCATATCGCATAATCATGCCCACGGATACTTGAGGTGACATTGGAGTATCTAGGTGACATTAGGGTTTTGGTTGATTTGTGTCTTAAGGTGTTATTCTAGTACGAACTCTAGGGCTGTTTGTGACACTTATAGGAATAGCCCAACAGATTGATTGGAAAGAATAACATTGAGGTGGTTTCGTACCCTACCATAATCTCTTCGTTTGTTCTCCGCTATTAGTGTCTTTGGAGTGACTCTTTGTTGCATGTTGAGGGATAGTTATATGATCCAATTATGTTATTATTGTTGAGAGGACTCGCACTAGTGAAAGTATGAACCCTAGGCCTTGTTTCAAAGCATTGCAATACCGTTTACGCTCACTTTTACCGCTTGTTACCTTGCTGTTTTTATATTTTCAGTTTACAAAAACCTATATCTACCATCCATATTGCACTTGTATCACCATCTCTTCGCCGAACTAGTGCACCTATACAATTTACCATTGTATTGGGTGTGTTGGGGACACAAGAGACTCTTTGTTATTTGGTTGCAGGGTTGCTTGAGAGAGACCATCTTCATCCTACGCCTCCCACGGATTGATAAACCTTAGGTCATCCACTTGAGGGAAATTTGCTACTGTCCTACAAACCTCTGCACTTGGAGGCCCAACAACGTCTACAAGAAGAAGGTTGTGTAGTAGACATCAAGCTCTTATCTGGACCCGTTGCTGGGGAGGCTAGGTAAGTGAAGATACATCTTTAGATCTTGCAATCGAATCTTTTTGTTTCTTGTTTTAGCACTAGTCTAGTTTAGAAAAGAAAATTACAAAAAAATGGAATTGAGTTTGCCACATACGCTTCATCTTTTTAATATCTTTCGTGAGTATGATGAAAAGGAAAATTGTGCCAAAGTGTTAGAAGAAGAATGCATTAAATTGTTTGGCACTAAATCCTTGAATGATGAGCATGATTGAAATGTTGTTAGTATGAACTCCTTGAATATCCATGATGCTAATGATGATTACACTAGTTATGATGAAAATGTCTCCTATAAACATGTCAATTTTTGTGGAGTAGATTGGGTTTGTAAGTACGCACCAAATAGGGAGGATAGATATTGCAAGAGGCATAAGTACTTAGAAACAAAATTGTTGCAAGAAGAGCTAGATGAATGTGCTGAAAGATTCAATATTCATAGTACATGTTGGGGATATTACTACTGGGCGTAAACCGGCCTACCAGGGCCGGGTTAACTTCATCAATAGTCCCAGATCATTAAAGCCCAAGAAGATAGATGAGGGCCCAAGGCGGTAGTCGGTTCAACACTTGTGGCCGTAAACCGACCTTGTATGTAAACTTGTATTATAAGTTAGGAATAAGGAGAGACCAACCCGGGCACGAATATGAACCGGAGATTGGGACTCTGTGAACCGACGGGCGTCACCCGTGTATATAAGGGGACTACCCGACAGCGGTTCAAGGATAGACAATCACAACTCGAGATTAGGCGAAGCTTGTTTGCTCCCTAGTCATCGAAACCCCATCAATTCCATCACAACTAGACGTAAGCTTTTACCTTCATCGAAGGGGCCGAACTAGTATAAACCCTCTTTGTCCCTGTGTCTGCTTTAACCCCTTCGAGTTAACCCATAGCGATGGCTCCACGACTAAGTCCTTTTGCTAGGACATCTGCCGTGACAAAACCACGACAGTTGGCGCCCACCGTGGGGCTATCGCACGATGGTTTCAAGTTCTTGGAGGGCCGCTTCGAAGGGCTCAAGGGATACGCCGTGGGCCGGATGACCAAGAGTCGTCGCGGCAAGATCTACATCGATGATGCAGGTTGGGGCCCCGAGGCCGGCTCAATTGAGTACGGGTACCGGGTCCCCTTTGGTGGCATACACGTTTTCATCGGCAAGATCGGTGAACCGGGCCCTGAGCTGGACACCTGCACCGACCTCGTCGAGACAGCTCAGCGTGCGCGACCTGCCCGGGTTAAGCTGACCGTGAAACGTGCCTTCGTGGGAGTCATCCATGGAGGAAGTTATGAGGGCGGATCAGGATCTGGTGGCGAAACCGTCGTTTACTCTTGCGACGAGTCGTCAACCGGAGAAACTTAGTCTTTGTATCAGCTACAAGATGGTCGGATTGGGGGCTGTTCCGATGGCGACAGTATTCCGGACCCCTCTGATCTGCCCAACCGGGTTGGAATATTAATGGCCGGTATGCAAGCAGCGATTCACTCATCAACTGCCGCAGCGATGGTTTCCGGTTCAGCAGCGGCAACGGCTGCCGGGGCAGGAGGTTCTGTGCGCCCGCCGGCTCAAGTCTTATTAGATCTGTTCGATGCGTTGGCTGCGCTCATGGCAGAGGCTAACCCGGCGGATCAAGATGCCCACAACGCAGAGATTGCAAAGGTGAGGGATCAGATCACTCAGGCCAAAGCGGATTTAGCAGCTGAAGAGGTCAGGATGACGACGGAGCGGGCCGCTTTGGACGCACAAGCTTAGAAACTCATGCTGGACCAGAGCGCATCACAGGAAGTCATGAGGAGGAAGTACCGATCTCGTTTGCCTTCAGTTTTCGAAGCAAGGGACCTTTTCAACACCCCTGGAGCGGGAGCCAGTAATCCGCCGGTGGTAAACCGGGCGGAGGCGCCTGGGACAGGCGAGCCGGTCCAGCCTCGCTTAATGGATTTGCCCCGTCATAATACTAGTGTACCGCAGGTTGTGCCCACACCTCCGGGTCATTACTCCAACCCGCTGGATAACCTTGTCGCAGCTGCGGTACGGTTGGAGGATATTCCAGTTGAAGGTGATTCATTACAGGCGATAGAGACGCGCCGGGTCAAGGAGCTCCTTAGGACGGCTTTGGTCCAACAGGAAGCGTATTCATACAGCCGCGACCGGATTCATTCTACCCCACACGTCCAAGCCGGAGTTATAGCAGGCATATGGAGGAACCAGCTGTGTCAAGTAATGCACGGCGTGGAGCGCCCCGTGGCAATAATCCGGCCGGTGGTGTCGATAATGCCCAGGAGGTGGTGGACCGGGCCCGAGCGCGCAGGGAGGCTGAGTTAGCGGCACAACATCAAGCTCGTCAGCTTACGCCGGTTCGTCCGACCACTTCAGTTGAGCCTGGGCTTAATTCTAGCGCATTGGGGGTACCTTGCCTTGTCCCCGCTTTACGCAATGTACGCCTGCCTAAGGATTTCAAGGGCCCACGCAAGGTACCGAACTATACGGCGGATCAACCTCTAGAGACATGGATAGAGAGCTATGAGATGGCCATGGAGATGCTTGGCGTAGATGATGCAGCATGTGCAAAGCATTTCACCATGATGCTTGAAGGGACGGCCCGTACCTGGTTGAAGAGCCTGCCGCCCAATTCTATCAGTTCATGGGCCCAGTTACGGGCCCGGTTTATCAATAACTTCAAAGACACATGTAAGCAGCCTATGTCGATAGTGGATTTAGCTGCCTGTGTCCAGGAAGAAGGAGAATCAACAACTCATTGGGTGCGCCAGGTCTCACAAGTTCTGCATTCATCAGACCGCATCAACGCTGACACCACAGTCATAACTTTGGAAGGCAATTGCCGGTTTGGACCCCTAAGGTTGAAGTTAGGACGGATGAAGCGCCATTGCACTGACATGGGGACTCTTATGGCCGCTTTGGTAAAGTATGCTGATTGTGATAGTACCAAGGATCCCGAGTCTGATGATGAAAAGACAGGGAAGGGAAAGAGGAACGGCAACTCCAAGGGTCAGCAACATCACTCAGCAGGTAATGGCGGCGGAGGCAAGCGTAAAACGGATGGCAACATGGACTTTGTGGCTAATACCAATGAACAGGACAAGGGCCCGCGACGCAAGGGTAAATCGCAGAACCGCAGTGGAGCACCTAGTCCTAATCCGGACCGACTGAATTATCTATTGAACCAGCCCTGTCCAAAGCATGGGACGAAGGAGGTGCCAGCAAACCACCTTTGGAAGGATTGCTACATTATGCAGGAGTTCAAGAGCTCTAATGCTTTCCGGTATGATCCCGGCTCCGGTGGTGGATCCGGGCCGGGTTCCGGTGGAGGAAACTCCGGTTCAGGATTTAATGGTAATCCGGGCGGACACAACAATCAGAACAATCAGAATAACCAGGGAGGTTACAATCAGCAACAGCAGCAGTCGGGTTATCAGAGCAACCCGAAGCAATTGAATAGTGGGCAATATCACGTATTCACCACTAGCTTGGACAAGCGAGACCGGAAGATCCAAAAGCGGGTAGTTAATTCTGTTGAACCGGCCGTGCCATGATATCTACGTTGGTCAGAGCAGCCAATCATATGGAGTAGAGAGGATCACCCTCCCCGGGTTGACAATCCGGGTCAACTGGCTTTGGTGGTGGCGCCTCAGGTGGGAGGTTATAAGTTCACTAAGGTACTCATGGATGGGGGTAGCAGTATTAATATCCTGTATTATGAGACTTCCGTCGTATGGGACTAACAGACAAAGATCTCTGACCGTCGAATACAATTGTGTGGAGAAGAGAGGATCATCCTCCCCAGGTTGACAATCCGGGACAACTAGCGTTGGTGGTGGCGCCTCAGGTGAGAGGTTATAAGTTCACCAAGGTAGTCATGGATAGAGGAAGCAGTATCAACATCCTCTATTATGATACCTTCCGTCGTATGGGATTAACAGATAAAAATCTTAAACTGTCCAATACGGTGTTGCACAGCGTGGTACCTGGCAAGTCAGCATACCCCGTGGGTAAGATAGTGCTGGAAGTGGCCTTTGGAGATGATCATGATTCCAGATCAGAGACGCTGACATTTGAGGTGGTAAAAATCCAAAGCCCGTATCACGCCCTGTTTGGGCGACCGGCGTATGCCAAGTTCATGGCAAGGCCCTGTTATGTGTACTTGCAGCTCAATATGCCGGGTCATAAGGGGACTATAACGGTTCACGGAAGTCGTAAGGTCGCTTTGGAATGTGAAGAAGGAGATGTGGCTTACGCAGAATCGGTTTGTGCCACCGAGGAACTGAAGTACTACAAGGACAATGTTGATCCGGCGGATATGACTCCTTTGAAGAAACCTACCACGGAGCATGATCCGGCCCTGAAGTTCACATCGGCGGCTGAGGCTAAGCTTGTTGACTTCGTACCTAGCGATTCGTCCAAGCAGTTCAGCGTCAGTGCCAATTTGGATCCGAAATAGGAAAGCGCGCTCATCGAGTTCATCCGTGAGAATCGGGACATCTTTGCATGGAAGCCTTCTAACATGCCAGGTGTACCGAGGCGACTCGCTGAGCACACTCTTAATGTGGATCCTAAATACAAACCAGTGAAACAGTTTCTCTGCCGGTTCAACGAGGAAAGGCGCAAAGCTATTGGAGAAGAAGTGGCCAGGCTCCTAGCAGCTGGCTTCATTGTTGAGGTTTACCACCCTGAGTGGCTTGCTAATCCGGTGCTGGTCCTTAAGAAAAACGGCACCTGGCGCATGTGTGTGGATTACACTGATCTTAATAAAGCTTGTCCAGCAGACCCTTTTGCCCTCCCCTGTATTGATCAAATTATTGATGCTACGGCGGGTTGCGAGCGTTTTAAGTTTTTTGGATGCATATTCCGGCTATCATCAGATCAAAATGGCAATTAAGGACCAGGTGAAGACATCGTTCATAACTCCCTTTGGAGCCTTTTGCTATGTATCTATGCCTTTTGGGCTCAAGAGTGCCCAGGCATCCTATCAATGGTGTGTGCAGAATTGTCTTCACAAGCAGATTGGCCGCAATGTACATGCCTATGTGGATGATATTGTGGTTAAGTCAAGGAAGAAGGAGACCTTGGTTGATGATTTGAAGGAGACCTTTGATAACCTAAGGACGTATAAGATGATGCTCAATCCGGCCAAGTGTGTCTTCGGTGTACCGGCAGGCAAGTTGTTGGGTTTTCTGGTGTCCAACAGGGGAATTGAGGCTAATCCGGAGAAGATTACGACCATCACCTCCTTGGCTAAACCGAAGTGTATCAATGACGTTCAACGATTGGCCGGCCGGATTGCCGCGTTGAGTCTGTTTATCGGCCGTCTTGGTGAGAAAGCAATCCCATTGTATCAGATGTTGAAAAAGGCGGATCAATTCGTCTGGAGTTCTGCTGCTGATCAGGTGTTCGAGGACTTAAATTAACAATTGGCCAATCCGCCCGTGCTCGCCACTCCCATCGATAAGGAGCCATTGTTGCTGTATGTTGCTGCTAATGCTCGCGCGGTCAGCGTCGCTATTGTGGTGGAGCAGAAGGAGGCAGGCAAGGAGCATCCGGTTCAACGTCCGGTTTATTATATCAGCGAGGTGCTTATTGAATCCAAACAAAGGTATCCGCATTGGCAGAAGCTGGTATATGGAGTTTTTATGGCAAGCCGGAAGCTGAAGCAATATTTCCAAGGGCATCCTATCACAGTGGTCAGTTCTGCCCCCTTGGGTGATATCATCCAGAACCGAGAAGCGACGGGCCGGATTTCCAAGTGGGCTATAGAGCTTGGGCCGCACGGTTTAAAATATGTGCCTCGGACGTCGGTGAAGTCCCAAGCGCTAGTCGATTTCATCAATGATTGGACGGAGCTGCAGGCCCCTGAAGAGAAGCCGGATCACACATATTGGACCATCCATTTTGACGGATCACGGCAATTGGAGGTCTCGGGGGCTGGAGTAGTATTAACTTCCCCACGACGTGACAAGTTCTGTTATGTTCTCCGCTTAATGTTCCCTTGTACTAACAATAAAGCTGAGTATGAAGCCTTGCTCCATGGTCCCCGGATGGCTAAAGATATGAATCTAAGCCGGGTTAAGTGCTTCGGTGACTCGGATCTAGTGGCTCAACAAGTGTCTGGCACTTGGGATTCTAAAGACCCACTCATGGCTGCATATCGTCGTGAGGTGGATATTGTGGCGGGTCACTTCAAGGGATATTAGGTGGATCACGTGGACCGACGAAAGAATGAGGCGGTGGACGCCCTGAGCCGGTTGGGCTCCCAGCGTAAACCGGTCCCGCCTAATGTTTTTCTTGATGTGTTGCACAACCCGTCGGTCAAGCTCGCAGGTGAAGCGGATTTGGCTATTCCTGACCCGGAGGCTCAGTTGGTGGCAGTGCTTCATGTCATTCCGGATTGGATGCTTCCTTACCTGGCATACATGAACCGGGGCAAGTTACCAGAGGATGAGACGCTGGCCAGACAAATAATACGGCGGTCTAAGTCCATGACAATCATCAATGGCGAGTTGCACCATTGTAGTGTATCAGGAGCGTTTCAACCCTGTGTATCTCCCGAGGAAGGCTGTGAAATTTTGCGTGAGATCCACGAAGGGGATTGTGGTCACCACGCCGGTTCAAAATCTTTGGTAGCCAAGGCATTCCGCCATGGTTTCTATTGGCTAACTGCCCATGCTAATGCGGAGGATCTGGTCAGACGATGTGATGGTTGCCAAAAGTTCTCAAGACGCGCTCATGTACCGGCTCAAGAATTGAGGATGATTCCAATCACTTGGCCGTTTGCAACTTGGGGGCTAGATATGGTTGGGCCTTTCAAAAGGTCCAAAGATAAGAAGACACACCTCCTGGTGGCAGTGGATAAATTTACAAAGTGGGTGGAGGCGGAGCCTGTTAGCAAGTGTGATGCAGCCACGGCGGTTCAGTTCATCAAAAAAGTGATTTTCTGGTTTGGCTTTCCACACAATATCATCACAGATAATGGTACCAATTTGTCCAAAGGTGCCATGAAGGAGTTTTGCGAATGGGAGCACATCCGCCTTGACGTTTCATCAGTGGCGCACCCACAATCCAATGGTCAAGCAGAAAGAGCTAATCAGGAGATCTTGAGAGGCATCAAATCGCGGCTTATGGTTCCATTGCAAAGGACGCCGGGTTGCTGGGTCGAAGAGTTGCCATCTGTATTATGGGGCATTAATACCACACTGAACAGATCAACAGGATACACGCCGTTCTTCATGGTCTATGGAGCGGAGGCGGTTCTCCCTAGTGATATCCGTCACGATTCACCTCGTGTGGTGGCTTATGTTGAAGCGGACAACGAGACAGCTCGACAAGACGCTTTGGACCGGTTGGATGAAGAGCGAGACATAGCAGCTGCTCGCTCAGCGGTTTACCAACAAGATCTTCGTCGCTATCATAGTTGTCGAGTCAGAACCAGAACCTTTCAAGAAGGAGATTTGGTGCTTCGGCTCATTCAAGATCAAACCGATATGCATAAGTTATCCCCGCCTTGGGAGGGACCTTTCGTGGTCAGCAAGAATCTGCACAAACGGGTCATACTATCTGATCGATGTTCGAGAGCGAAAAGACTCACGCAAATCAGAAGAGGAGACCAACAGGCCATGGAACATAGCTCATCTTCGGCCTTACTATACTTGAGCCATTGCCTCTGCTTATGTATATATTATGACAATGTACATATTATAAATACAATAAACCGGGCCCTCAGCTAAAGCGGGGTATCCGTTCTTTTACATCATGTGTGGTTACATGGAGTTGTTCTGTCTTAAAGCGGCCTCCGGTTTACCCCTTAAAACAATTATAAATATCACTACGGGGCTCGGTCATGTCTGAACCGATGCAACACCTTTTGATAGGCGAAAGCCACCAGATCACTTGGGGGCTCGGTCGTGTCCGAACCGATGCAACACCTTTTGATAGGAGAAAGCCACCAGATCACTTGGGGACATGGTCAAGTCTGAACCAGTCACGCCTCTTGATCGGCCTAAAGGCCATTGAATCACTTGGGGGCTTGGTCGAACCCGAACCATTGCCATGCCACTTGATCGGCGTAATACCACGGTTTCATTTGGGGACCTGGCTGACTTGAACCATAGCTACACCTATTGGGAGCTTGGTCGTGTCCGACCAAGGTAACACCATCTGATCGGCTCAGTAAAGCCTCTTTTTTGCAAATGGTTTTATCATTACCTTTGCTTCAATATTTTTTAAAACTGCTGTTTTATCTTGGTTGCGTTTTTAAACCGACAACGTTTTACACCGGTTCAAACTGCCAATTTGGCGGAACACGGTCCATTTTTAAACCAGAGGTTATTTACCCGGTTTGATTTCTTCTGTTAAACATCCTTTTTGGAGTAACAAATTGTTTATTATGACCGAGCACGGTTTACATAGTAAACCGGCATTGTATATACAGGAGCTGTTTTCTCCCATGACGGTGCAAGTTTATCAAACCGCCGTGTCAGGATTGGCTAAGCCTACTTCATGCCCAATGATGGCAGGTATTTTGTATCACAAAATTTGATCATATATGTCAATCTCCTTGCATGTATATATGAAGTTTATAAACCGGCTGGCGGTACAACCGCCCTGGTAGTTTAAGATTTTATGATTGCAGGTGGTATAGATTGGCAGTTTCGATCTTTCAACCAAAAGTATCGGTTCAGATGCACGAAGGCATCTCAGAAGCAAAAGTATTGGCTATCCTATTACAAGGCAACATGGTGCCCAAATAAGATCATTGTTTTCTGGCAAAGTATAACAAGGCAGCCTATTAAACTGGTCTCCGGTTCAAGCTTGGTCACCGCCTTGGTCTGATGGTCGCGGGTCGTCCTGCGTGGCTTCAGCTTCTTCTGCCCTACCTAGCGGCTGGAAGTCAACAGTGGTCCAGTCGATTCCCATTAAAGCTTGAAAAACAGCTTCATCATGGATCAGTGAAGACGGTTCAATATCAGGAGCATAAGTATACTTACGGATTGGCGGGATCAGATTTTCCGCTTCGGGAACTGGTACAGCCACTCGTTTGTTCTGATTGTTGTATTGGGCTTGATAATGCGTCAAATTTGCCTCTTCTACTAATTGACAAGCCAGAGGGCGCACCGCCCGGTTTATGGCTCTCAGATCATCTTCATTGAATTCTGACCCGTCTTCCTTCAAACTGGGATAGCCCTGAGCTGCTTCCACAGGATCGAAGTCTGGCACCCATGCTTTTGCTCGGATTAAAGCGTTGATGGCACCAGTTCGAGCAGCAGACTTCTTCAGCTCTTCAATCCAGGCGGGAAGCATTGACAATCTCTTAAGAGTATCTTGGATTAACGTGGGTGTAGGATTGTTATGTGACGCAGTCGAGATGATCCGCTGCGCTCCAGTATACAGCTATTCGATTAACATGTAGGCAGCCTTCAATTTCATTCGAACATCTGACCCCAAGTGGTTAATGCGGGTGCCTGCAACATGATAGAACAGTTCACAAACCGGACCTATCATAGGAAGACCAAAATTATCACAGGAGTCAAGGAATGCTTAACAAAGATGGCGGCAGTCATTGCATGCACTTGTCGTTGTACGCTGGTCAGTTCATCTGTCACCGGTTTAAGGGCAGCTTCAGCAGTTTCAATTTTCTTGATCAAAGCGTTTTTCTCAGTGGCCCAATCCGCCCGATCTTTTTTGAAGCCCTCCTTCAGCTGTTCCATGATGCTTAAAGCGCTGGTCAACTCCTCTTTTGCTTTGGAGGTTTCAACTTGCTAGGATTTTAAGTTCTCTTGAAGATCGGCGATTTGATTTTCTTTGGTCTTCAGCTCAGCCTGCAGTCAGACAGTTATATGGTTTAAAAAATGGTATGGATATTGAAGTACCAACCACATAACGAGTTATGCACTTGGCACTTGGGGGCTAATGCCTATTTAATCTACAACTATCAACTGATTGCAAAGTCCCAAGCTCAATACAAGTATTCAACCTGACACTTGGGGGCTAATGGCTATTTGCTCAAAAATTATCAGTGAAATTCGAAGCTTTCAGTTTTATGTTATTAAGTCCCGGTTCCACTACATTAAGTTGAACCGACCCTTGGCGGCTACATCGGCGCATTCTGAAGTATGCAGCTTTATATTTCACAAAGTTCCGGTTTGAAAGAAGATTACAAACCGACCCTTGGGGGCTAGGGGAGGCAGCAAGGCTAAAAAATATACAAGCAGGAAGAGGCATATGAAAGTTACCTCAAATTTCTCCTTCATCATGTTCACTAGGCCAGCTTCATGATCGCGACTGGTCTATAGCCGGTTCAGATAACCAGAATGAAGATCTTGAGCACTCAGTGCAGCATAAGTCGCCAAATCGATATTCCATTTGCCCTTGCCTATTGCAGCAAATTCATCCTTGGCAGTATGTCTGGACAAAGCGACATGATTGCTGGGTTCGGTATGACCAATACCAGTGATGACAACTTCATCATCCTGGGCATCACCGGTTTGCACTGTGGCTGTCGGTTTGCCAGTAGCTCTAGATGGACTTGTGGATTTTTCATTCCGGACGGGACTTCCAGGCTGGTCAGCAGGACCGGAAGCATTAGCAGGCCTCTCTTCAGCAATAAAAACCTCATCTTGCGCTGCCGGGTCATTCGGCATGTGTTCATGAATGGCTGCCTCAACATCTGGAGCGGCGCGCGGTTCGGGGGCAGTTTCTTCTTCGGCCGCTTTATCCAGGCGAGCCTTCTTGCTCGGCCTCGGTTTGGCCCTGAGAGGAACAGCAAACTCAAAAACAGTATATGTTGAAAGCTACAATACCAACAATGTTATGATAAGTGCAAGCTTACCCAAGCACGGTTTTAAGCGGTGGCAGCTGAGTACCCGTTGACTCGCCGGAGGATGAGTGGGAGATAACCTGATAATCGGAGTCAGATGGTTTAAGCGGTTGACGAAAACAGCCCGCTTTAGAACAAGTACTGACAAGCAAATTAGGGACCTCTGAACGGCGTCTCCGAACTGGATTGTTCGGTAAACCGGCGGAGGTAACTACCTGGCCGCTATGCCAAGTCGTGCGGCGCACTTCATGCTGTTGGGTCTTCATAAGAAATTTGGGATCCAGATGAGCAAGTGGATGAGAAAATTTAACTTTCCGGATTGCCTGATGAATTTTTAGTGAAGGCAAAGAGTTCGAGTCAGAAGAGAGAATAATTACCTCTGCATCATCAGCATGGCTAGCTTCGGCATCGTCCTGACAAGTATTATCATCAATAAGGTGTGTAAAAGAAAGCCAAGTAAATCGAACTCTACCTCAAGGTCCGGATTACTCACATCATCGTCAGCAGGCGGATCAGAAGATGCAGTGGTTTTCCTTTTCTGAGCAGGTTTCTTAAGGACCTTTGTCTTCGAACGGGTCGGTCTCTCCGGTTTGTCTGCCTTCTCCTGCGAAAGCTTCTTGCTCCAAAACGGATCATCACCCTGCATTAACAGATATTGGTATCAAGTATTAAGCAGATGTAATATTTTCAGAGTTAATGAAAGGGAAAATTCAGACTTACAGCTGGCGGTTTGTTGGTAGCACAGAAAGGAAGCAGGCCGGTTCGGGCACAGACGTATTCCGGTTCATTCAAAATTTTCTTCACAGCTTCTGTGACTTCTTCGTTAGTAAGCTAGATATTCACGTGCCGCAGAGGGTCATTAACACTGCCCGTATATTCACACATTAAACCGGAGCGTTGGCTAAGAGGCAGTACGCTCCAGGATATCCAGCAGCGAGCGAGATCCACTCCTGTTAAACCGTTGGCCATAAAGGCTCTGAGCTTGGACAGTTGGGGAGCATATTTACTCCTCTCTTTGGCCGTCAACCTCTGTGGAAAGGGGTGTGTGTTGCTAAGCCGTTCCGGACGATAGCTGGGCAAGGGATTTTCACTTGCAGGAGAGGTGTCTTTGCAATAGAACCACGATTGATTCCATTCTTGGGGATGGCTGTGCAGCTTTGCGTGAGGATAAGTGACCTCTTTTCCCCTTTTGAATCGCCATGCCACCCAATTCCATATTGGAACCATCAGTAAATTATGTGCGACGGTTTAGATGGAACAAATCCCGGAATAACTCGACTGAAGGTTCCTCTTGAAAGACCACCTCGGAGAGCACATGGAAATGACATATGTTGGTGACAGAATTGGGGCCAGTGTCTTGCGGACGAAGTTGGAAGTTGGCCAAGACGTCCCGATAAAATTTCAAACCGGGTGGATTAAAACCTCGGGCTAAGTGATCCACAAAAACTACAACCTCTCCTTCTCGAGGTGTGGGAGGACATTCTTTGCCTGGGACCCTCCAGTGGATGGTATTCTTGCTGCTCAAAGCGCCAGTCAAGACTAAGTTATTCAGTTGTGTCTCTGTAACACGAGAAGGAGCCCAGTGGCACTCATATACTTGCTTGGCCATGGTGGAGTCTACAAAATAAGCAATCCCGGTTTGAGATTGTGTTGGGTATAAAATATACACTGATGTGATCGGGGTCAAACCGAGGATAATTACATTCAAACCGAAGCTTCGTGAAGCGATGGGCTATGACTAAGGGATCCTGGCGGTTCAATAAGGGGACTAATGGTATATACCGATTTATTGACCTTTCCTATGGTAAGTTTAACCGCCTGATCTAAATATTGAAAGCATTGGAGGTGCCGAAATGACTAAGTATGCAGAAACAGGTTTCACAAAAGTACCATTACAGCAATGGATCTAAGGTAGCTTCAGAAAAACAGAAAAAATATTCAAAGGCTTCAAAGCAGGGCGGAAGTGAATCAATGGGCAGATATACAGATGAGATCCACGGACTTTAAACATGAGACTATAGGTGGATGCGGAAAGCTACATGACATTCAGGACAAGGTTTTACAGATCCATACAGAGGCTAACACACAGCAGGAGCAGTCGACGAACATCGCAAGAACAGGGAACCCTAGAACAGATCTAGGTTAAGAAGAAGAGAGGACTTACCAGAGCTGAGGAGAGTGCGGAAGATCACCGCAGTTTTCTGGTGCGTTCAGGTCGATGCAGCGGCCCAGGTCGAGGTTCAAGGCGACGGCGGCGGCGGAGCTTCGAAGCTGAGGACGCAAGGAAGACGAAGGTGAGAAGGCAGGAAGGGGAAAAAAAGGAAATGACCCTTCGGTCCTATTTATAAGACAAAAGGACATGTGTCAGGCGCGACAAACCAGGGGCCATCGAAGGGAGCTGTCGCCTCGATTTTCGCAGCCTTATTAAAATGATGAGGTATTATGAATACTTTCTTTATGACAGATGATGTCACCCCGATTTAACACCAAGTGGAGAAGATGACGTCAAGACGGTTCAACCATTACCAGAAGGTGATAAAGATGAAGATTTCTGCTAAGGATTGACATGAACACGTTCAAATCAATCTGGGGCCTAATCTTGGGGATATTACTACTGGGCGTAAACCGGCCTACCAGGGCCGGGTTAACTTCATCAGTAGTCCCAGAGCGTTAAAGCCCAAGAAGATAGATGAGGGCCCAAGGCCGTAGTCGGTTCAACACTTGTGGCCGTAAACCGACTTTGTATGTAAACTTGTATTATAAGTTAGGAATAAGGAGAGACCAACCCGGGCACGAATATGAACCGGAGATTGGGACTCTGTGAACCGATGGGCGTTACCCGTGTATATAAGGGGACGGCCCGACAGCGGTTCAAGGACAGACAATCACAACTCGAGACTTAGGCGAAGCTTGTTTGCTCCCTAGTCACCGAAACCCCATCAATTCCATCACAACTAGACTTAAGCTTTTACCTTCATCGAAGGGGCCGAACTAGTATAAACCCTCTGTGTCCCTGTGTCCGCTTTAACCCCTTCGAGTTAACCCATAGCGATGGCTCCACGACTAAGTCCTTTTGCTAGGACATCTGCCGTGACAAAACCACGACAGTACCCCTTGTGAACTTTGCAATGAACATGGTCATTTAAAGCTCCAATGCTATTTGTTTCATGATCAAGTTGTGTCCAAATATTGTGATAATTTGATTACCCTTGAGCATCATAAAGAGCTTAGCCTTCTTTTGGGGTTTGAAGAAATGAAACGTATAACTGAGGGTATTCCAAAATTTAATCTTGATAAAATTCTTGATTTTGATCTAGAGAAGATTTATATGTATTGTGTGGTGAATTGCATTGAAAATCCTTATATTGCCAATTACATAAAGAAAATAAAACAAATAGAGGATGAAGAGAATACTAACGAAAGGGAAGAAACTTCCCAATATCCTCCTATTATTTCTTATGATGAATCAGGTAACGAGGAGGAACCTTCTATTCAACCAATCTCATTAATAAGGAGCTCCAAAAAGAGGTTTGAACCCACAAATTATGGGGTGAAGAAGAA
Organism: Aegilops umbellulata; assembly: GCA_032464435.1. Lineage (NCBI taxonomy): Eukaryota > Viridiplantae > Streptophyta > Magnoliopsida > Poales > Poaceae > Aegilops > Aegilops umbellulata. The sequence continues at coordinate 601,963,987 of CP136055.1, read as the reverse complement.
GAAAAGAAAAAGGAAGAGAGGTAAAAAGGTATCTCTCCCAAATAAAGTTGCTCCTATTATTGTTGTGCCTCATGAAAATGATACACTTGATGATGATCGCGTTATGCCTATTGCTTGTTGTGATGATTATGATTGGGAAGATAATGATACCCCTTATGATCTTGAAAATCTTTTTGGCACTTGCTTGGAAGAACTTAATAAGTGCTATACTATCAGTGCTATCTATACTATTAGTGATGAGAGTGATTATGCTTATGATATGAAAAGGCCCAAGCTTGGGGAAGCTATGTTTGATGAGGATGACATATTTAAGAATATATTCGCTGCAATTGATGTTTGTCCCAATCTTGGGGATGCTATGTTTAATAATGATGATATTTTTAGCATCTCAGGTTTTGATATGCAAAGTAGTTATGATGATAGCATGCCTTCTACCTATGATGATTATATTTATGAAAGTGGGTTTGGAAGAGTGTCAAATTTAGGAAGTAGTGATCCCACAATATTGGAGGATGTTGAATCTTATAATATTTATGAAAGTGGATTTGGAGAGGTCATGACTTTATTTAGTGATGTATCCACTATCTTGGAAGAGGTTTCAATCGATTATGATGAGAACAAAGTTGCTACTTATGATGATTATTGTGATAAAACTTATGCTATAAAGAGTAGTGATGATTATATTTATAAAACTTGTCATGATTATGAGTACCCTTTCTCTGAACATTACTCTTTTAATGTGGAAACAATTTATAGTATTCAAGTCTCTTATGATACTCCCACTATTCCGAATGAGAAGAATTTTGCTTATGTGGGGAGTAATAAAATTTCTATGCTAGTAGATCATGAAAAGAATGCTTCATGTGCTGGTTATATTGTTGAAATTCATTCATGATGCTACTGAAAATTATTATGAGGGAGGAATATATGCTTGTATGAATTGCAATAATATCGAGTTTCCTCCCTATGTGCTTAAAGTTTCGAAGTTATGCTTGTTTTGCCTTCCTATGCTAGTTGAGTATTGTTCCCACAAGTTGTTTTCTCAAAAAATCCCTATGCATAGGAAGTGGTTTTGACTTAAATGTGCTAGTAATATTATTCTTGATGCTCTCTTTATGTTTCAATTCTCATCTTTTATGTGAGCATCATTGAAATCATCATGCCTAGCTAGGGACGTTAAACGTTAGCGCTTGTTGGGAGGCAACCCAATTTTATTTTAGTTTCTTGCTTTTTGGTTCTGTTTAGGAATAAATAATCCATCTAGCTTTTGCTTAGATGTGGTTTTGTGTTTTAATTAGTGTTTTTGCCAAGTAGAACCTTTGGGAAGACTTCGGTGAAGTCTTTATGATCGTGCTGTAAAAAACAGAAACTTTAGCGCTCACGAGATTAGCTAGAACTTTTTACTGGAGAGTGCTATTTAGTTGATTCTTTTTGCAGATGATTACTAGACAAATTCCTCAGGTCCACCAATTTATTTTAGAATTTTTTGAGTTCCATAAGTTTTCGTTAGTTGCAGATTACTACAGACTGTTCTGTTTTTGATAGATTCTGTTTTTCATTGTGTTGTTTGCTTATTTTGATGACTCTATGGCTAGTAAAATAGTTTATAAACCAGAGATAAGTTGGAATAAACTAGGTTTAACACCAATATAAATAAAGAATTAGTTCATTACAGTACCTTCAAGTGGTGTTTTGTTTTCTTTCGCTAACGGAGCTCACGAGTTTTCTGTTAAGTTTTGTGTTGTGAAGTTTTCAAAGTTTTGGGTAAAGATTCGATGGACTATGGAATAAGGAGTGGCAAGAGCCTAAGATTGGGGATGACCAAGGCACCACAAGGTAATATTCAAGGATAACCAAGCATCTAGGCTTGGGGATGCCCCGGAAGGCACCCCCTCTTTCGTCTTCGTTCATTGGTAACTTTACTTGGAGCTATATTTTTATTCACCACATGATATGTATTTTGCTTGGACAGTCATTTTATTTTCTTTAGCTTTGCTTGCTGTTTGAATAAAGTATCAAGATCTGAAACTATTAAATGGGAGAGTCTTCACATAGTTGCATAATTATTCGACTACTCATTGATCTTCACTTATATCTTTCGGAGTAGTTTGTTATTTGCTCTAGTGCTTCACTTATATCTTTTAGAGCATGGTGGTAGTTTTACTTTGAAGAAATAGATGAACTCTCATTCTTCGCTTATATTATTTTGAGAGTCTTAAATAGCATGGTCATTTTCTTAAATAATCACAATATGCTAAGCATACAAGATTTGTAAGAATTCTTATGAGTGTGTTGAATAGTAAGAGAAGTTTGATGCTTGATGATTGCTTTGAGATATGGAGGTGATAATATCAAAGTTGTGCTAGTTGAGCAGTTGTGAATTTGAGAAATTCTTGTGTTGAAGTTTGCAAGTCCCGTAGCATGCACGTATGGTAAACGTTATGTAACAAATTTGAAACATGAGGTGTTATTTGATTGTCCTCCTTATGAGTGGCGGTCGGGGACGAGCGATGGTCTTTTCCTACCAATCTATCCCCCTAGGAGCATGCGCGTAGTGCTTTGGTTTTTGATGGCCTGTAGATTTTTGCAATAAGTATATGAGTTCTTTATGACTAATGTTGAGTCCATGGATTATACGCACTCTCACCCTTCCATCATTGCTAGCCTCGACGGTACCGTGCATTGCCCTTTCTCACATTGAGAGTTGGTGCAAACTTCGCCGGTGCATCCAAACCCCGTGATATGATACACTCTTTCACACATAAACCTCCTTATATCTTCCGCAAAACAGCCACCATACCTACCTATTATGGCATTTCCATAGCCATTCCGAGATATATTGCCATGCAACTTTCCACCATACCGTTCTTCATGACACTTTCATCATTGTCATATTGCTTAGCATGATCATGTAGTTGACATAGTATTCGTGGCAAAGCCACTATTCATAATTCTTTCATACATGTCACTCTTGATTCATTGCATATCCCGGTACACCGCCGGAGGCATTCATATAGAGTCATACTTTGTTCTAGTATCGAGTTGTAATCATTGAGTTGTAAGTAAATAGAAGTGTGATGATCATCATTCAATAGAGCATTGTACCAAAAAAAGAGAGAAAGGCCAAAAAAAGAAAGAAAAGAAGGCCCAAAAAAAGAAATAAAAAAGGGGCAATGCTACTATCCTTTTTGCCACACTTGTGCTTCAAAGTAGCACCATGATCTTCATGATAGAGAGTCTCCTATGTTGTCACTTTAATATACTAGTGGGAATTTTTCATTATAGAACTTGGCTTGTATATTCCAACGATGGGCCTCCTCAAGTGCCCTAGGTCTTCGTGAGCAAGCAAGTTGGATGCACACCCACTTAGTTTCTTTTGTTGAGCTTTCATACATTTATAGCTCTAGTGCATCCATTGCATGGCACTACTCCTCGCATTAACATCAATCGATGGGCATCTCCATAGCCCATTGATTAGCCTCGTTGATGTGAGACTTTCTCCTTTTTTGTCTTCTCCACATAACCCCCATGCATCATCATACTCTATTCCACCCATAGTGTTATATCCATGGCTCACGCTCATGTATTGCGCGAAGGTTTATGAGTTTGAGATTACTAGAGTATGAAACAATTGCTTGGCTTGTCATCGGGGTTGTGCATGACGAGAGCATTCTTGTGTGACAAAAATGGAGCATGACTAAAATATATGATTTTGTAGGGATGAACTTTCTTTGGCCATGTTATTTTGAGATGACATAATTGCTTAGTTAGTATGCTTGAAGTATTATTATTTTTATGTCAATATGAACTTTTGTTTTCAATCTTTCGGATCTGAATATTCATATCACAAGTAAGAAGAATTACATTGAAATTATGCCAACTAGCATTCCACATCAAAAATTATCTTTTTTATCATTTACCTACTCGAGGACGAGCAGGAATTAAGCTTGGGGATGCTTGATACGTCTCCAACGTATCTATAATTTTTGATTGCTCCATGCTATATTATCTATTGTTTTGGGCAATGTTGGGATTTATTATCCACTTTTATATTATTTTTGGGACTAACCTATTAACCGAAGGCCCAGCCCAGATTTGTTGTTTTATGCCTATTTCAGTGTTTCGAAGAAAAGGAATATCAAACGGAGTCAAAACGGAACGAAATCAACTAGAGAAGTTATTTTTGGAAGGAAACCTACAGGATGGACATCGACCCTATGTCAGAACATACGGGAGCTGGCCACGAGGGTGGGGGGCGCGCCCACCCCCCTAGGGCGCGGCCCCTACCTCGTGGGGCCCCCGCAGCTCCACCGACGTACCCCTTGCACCCATATATACCTACGTATCGTAAAACTTCCAGAACAGAGATTAGATCGGGAGTTCTGCCGCCGCAAGCCTCTGTAGCCACCAAAAACCTCTTGGGACCCTGTTCCGGCACCCTGCCGGAGGGGGAAACCCTCACCGGTGACCATCTTCATCATCACGGCGCTCTCCATGACGAGGAGGGAGTAGTTCACCCTCGGGGCTGAGGGTATGTACTAGTAGCTATGTGTTTGATCTCTCTCTCTTTCGTGTTCTTGATTTGGCACGATCTTGATGTATCACGAGCTTTGCTATTATAGTTGGATCTTATGTTTCTTCTCCCCCTCTTCTCTCTTGTAATGGATTGAGTTTTCCCCTTGAAGTATTCTTATCGGACCGAGTCTTTAAATATTTGAGAACACTCCATGTATGTCTTGCGTGGGATAACCATGGTGACAATGGGTTATTCTATTGATTCACTTGATGTATGTTTTGGTGATCAACTCGTGGGTTCTGCCCATGAACCTATGCATAGGGGTTGGCACATGTTTTCGTCGTGATTCTCCGGTAGAAACTTTGGGGCACTTTTTGAGGTTCTATGTGTTGGTTTGAGTAGATGAATTGAGATTGTGTGATGCATATCGTACAATCATGCCCACGGATACTTTAGGTGACATTGGAGTATCTAGGTGACATTATGGTTTTGTTTGATTTGTGTCTTAAGGTGTTATTCTAGTACGAACTCTAGGGCTGTTTGTGACACTTATAGGAATAGCCCAACGGATTGATTGGAAAGAATAACTTTGAGGTGGTTTCGTACCCTACCATAATCTCTTCGTTTGTTCTCCGCTATTAGTGTCTTTGGAGTGACTCTTTATTGCATGTTGAGGGATAGTTATATGATCCAATTATCTTATTATTGTTGAGAGGACTTGCACTAGTGAAAGTATGAACCCTAGGCCTTGTTTCAAAGCATTGCAATACCGTTTACGCTCAGTTTTACCGCTTGTTACCTTGTTGTTTTTATATTTTCAGTTTACAAAAACCTTTATCTACCATCCATATTGCACTTGTGTCACCATCTCTTCGCCGAACTAGTGCACCTATACAATTTACCATTGTATTGGGTGTGTTGGGGACACAAGAGACTCTTTTTTATTTGGTTGCAGGGTTGCTTGAGAGAGACCATCTTCATCCTACGCCTCCCACGGATTGATAAACCTTAGGTCATCCACTTGAGGGAAATTTGCTACTGTCCTACAAACCTCTGCACTTGGAGGCCCAACAACGTCTACAAGAAGAAGGTTGTGTAGTAGACATCAGACCCTGCTGCCACGGGAGGGTAGGACAAAAGATGTCATGCAAGTTCTTTTCCATAAGCACGTATGACTATATTCGGAATACAAGCCTACATTACATTGATGAATTGGAGCTAGTTCCGTGTCACCCTATGTTATGACTGTTACATGATGAACCGCATCCAGCGTAATTCTCCATCACCGATCCAATGCCTTCGAGCTTTTCACATATTGTTCTCTGCTTATTTACTTATCTGTTGCTATTGTTACAATCACTACAAAACCCAAAAATATTACTTTTGCTATCGTTACCGTTACTTCCATACTACTTTGCTACTAAATACTTTGCTGCAGATACTAAGTTATCTAGGTGTGGTTGAATTGACAACTCAACTGCTAATACTTGAGAATATTCTTTGGCTCCCCTTGTGTCGAATCAATAAATTTGGGTTGAATACTCTACCCTCGAAAACTGTTGCGATCCCCTATACTTATGGGTTATCAACCGTCGTCAGAACGAGCCGCCGACACGTCGTTGTTGCCGCTCCCATACCGGAGCCGTCTTGGCTTGTCAATCACAGCCGCGGAGTCTACGTACACGTGCCCCAAAGGACCAGCGCACCGGAGCCGCAATCGTCGCCGTTGAATCCTTGAATCGGTCTGAAGAACCTCACACCAAATATTGCCATTGTGTACGCATGGCGAGAAATCCTAACCTTGCCGCCCCAAGGAGCTGGCAGGAATCTATGGCAGTGTTTAACTCAATTGAGAACAAAACACGGGACCAAAATTACAGCCATTTCAAGAACCTGTGTTTCACTCCGTGCTACCAAGTACTACCTCTGTCCTAAAAAATTTGTCCCAAACTTGTGCTTCAAATAGATGTATCTAGCACCAAGTTAGTGCTAGATACATCCATTTGAGGGACACGCTTTTTAAGACGGAGGGAGTAGTTGCTTTTCTAAAAAGTATAGTATAGATGCCCCTACGAGAGAGTGTTCTTAGCTGCAGGGATTATTTTGCATTTTCTAGAGAATTTAAAGCAATGTGCTAAGTCTAATTAACAAGAATATAAAAAATTCGACGTAGGATCTGTAAGCATGATAAATCGTACCTTTTTATGGCGAAATATATTGTCACGAGGATGACAATATTCCTTTGGCAAGCATGACGAATCCTGACAAAAAAAACTTAACATGAGAAGACTATGCCATGTTTGGCATGGAAATTACCCTCCTCGCACCAACATAATTTTCCATTTCAAACGTTCAATTTTCCATGATAAAAAAGCTACCGTTCGATTTGTAAGGAAATCCCTTATTAATGGTTGCGTATGAACATGCCTCTCCTGCATCGCGGCCCTACCACCTGCCATCGTGTATGTACGGTAGCGGTAGTGGGCTAGTTTGCCCCTCCCCTTGGCCCATGAGGCCCTGCAACACTTGTCGGGGCCCCCGAAACACCTTTAGGTCATGCTGGCCATAGTCTGGTACCCCCGGAACACTTCCGGACTCCAATACCCTTCGTCCAATATATCGATCTTCACCTCCGACCATTCCGGAACTCCTCGTGACATCCGGGATCTCATCCGGGACTCCGAACTACCTTCGGTAACCACATACTATTTCCATTACAACTCTAGCGTCACCGAACCTTAAGTGTGTAGACCATACAGGTTCGGGAACCATGCATACATGACCGAGACACCTCTCCAGCCAATAACCAATAGCGGGATCTGGATACCCATATTGGCTCCCACATGTTCCACGATGATCTCATCGGATGAACCACGATGTCGGGGATTCAATCAATCCCGTATGCAATTCCTTTTGTCTATCGGTATGTTACTTGCCGGAGATTCGATCGTCAGTATCCCTATACCTTGTTCAACATCGTTACCGGCAAGTCTCTTTACTCGTTCCGTAATGCATGATCTTGTGGCTAACTCATTTGTCACATTGAGCTCATTATGATGATGCATTGCCAAGTGGGCCCAAAGATACCTCTCAGTCATACGGAGTGACAAATCCCAGTCTCGATTCGTGCCAACCCAACAAACACTTTCGGAGATACCTGTAGTGCACCTTTATAGTCACCCAGTTACGTTGTGACGTTTGATGCACCCAAAGCACTCCTACGGTATTCCGAGAGTTGCACAATCTCATGGTCTAAGGAAACGATACTTGACATTAGAAAAGCTCTAGCAAACGAACTACACGATCTTGTGCTAAGCTTACGATTGGGTCTTGTCCATCACATCATTCTCCTAATGATGTGATCCCGTTATCAATGGCATCCAATGTCCATGGTCAGGAAACCATGACCATCTATTGATCAACGAGCTAGTCAACTAGAGGCTTACTAGGGACATATTACGATCTATGTATTCACATATGTATTATGGTTTCCGGTCAATACAATTATAGCATGAACAATAGACAATTATCATGAACAAGGAAATATAATAATAACCACTTTATTATTCCCTCTAGGGCATATATCCAACAGTATGATGATACCGACGATCGAATCTCGGGCAAGTAACATACCGATGACAAAGGGAATGATGTATGTTGTTATGCGGTTTGACCGATAAAGATCTTCGTAGAATATGTAGGAGCCAATATGAGCATCCAGGTTCCGCTATTGATTATTGACCGGAGATGTGTCTCGGTCATGTATACATAGTTCTCGAACCCGTAGAGTCCGCACGCTTAACGTTCGATGACGATTTGTATTATGAATTATGTGTTTTGGTGACCGAAGTTTGTTCAGAGTCTCGGATGAGACCAGGACAGGGCAAGGAGTCTCGAAATGGTCGAGAGCTAAGGATTAATATATTGGACGAAGGTATTCGGACACTGGAAGGTTTCGGGAAGTTTCGGATATTTATCGGGGAACCGAGGCGTTACCGAAACCCCCCGAGGAAGTTATGGGCCTCAATGGGTCATAAGGGAGTAGGAAAGGGCAGTCCATAGGGTGGCGCCTGATACGTCTCCAACGTATCTATATTATCTACTGTTTTGGACATTATTCGGCTTTATTATCCACTTTTATATTATTTTCGGGACTAACCTATTAACCGGAGGCCCAGCCAAGAATTGCTGTTTTTTTGCCTATTTCAGAGTTTCGCAGAAAAGGAATATCAAACGGAGTCCAAACAGAATGAAACCTTCGGGAACGTGATTTTTGGAACGAACAAGATCCAGGAGACTTGGACCCTACGTCAAGAAACAAAGGAGGAGGCCACGAGGTAGGGGGCGCGCCCTCCACCCTCGTGGGCCCCCTATTGCTCCACCAATGTACTCCTTCCTCCTATATATACCTACGTACCCGCAAATGATCAGAAAAGGAGCCAAAAACCTAATTCCACCACCGCAACCTTCTGCACCCACGAGATCCCATCTTGGGGCCTGTTCCGGAGCTCCGCTGGAGGGGGCATCCATCACGGAGGGCTTCTACATCATCACCATAGCCTCTCCAATGAAGTGTGAGTAGTTTACCTCAGACCTTCGGGTCCATAGTTAGTAGCTAGATGGCTTCTTCTCTCTTTTTGGATCTCAATACAATGTTCTCCCCCACTCTCGTGGAGATCTATTCGATGAAATCTTCTTTTTGCGGTGTGTTTGTTGAGACCGATGAATTGTGGGTTTATGATCAAGATTATCTATGAACAATATTTGAATCTTCTCTGAATTCTTTTATGTATGATTGGTTATCTTTGCAAGTCCCTTCGAATTATCAGTTTGGTTTGGCCTACTAGATTGATCTTTCTTGCAATGGGAGAAGTGCTTAGCTTTGGGTCCAATCTTGTGGTGTCCTTTCCCAATGACAGTTGGGGCAACAAGGCACGTATTGTATTGTTGCCATCGAGGATAACAAGATGGGTTTTTTTATCATATTGCATGAATTTATCCCTCTACATCATGTCATCTTGCTTAAGGCGTTACTCTGTTTTCATGAACTTAATACTGTAGATGCATGCTGGATAGCAGTCGATGAGTAGAGTAATAGTAGTAGATGCAGGCAGGAGTCACTCTACTTGTCTCAGACGTGATGCCTATATACCTGATCATACCTAGATATTCTCATAGCTATGCTCAATTCTGTCAATTGCTCAACAGTAATTCGTTCACCCACCGTAAAATACTTATGCTCTTGAGAGAAGCCACCAGTGAAACCTATGGCCCCCGGGTCTATCTTCATCCTATTAATCTTCCAACACTTAGTTATTTCCTTTGCTTTTTACTTTGCTTTTATTTTACTTTGCATCTTTATCACAAAAATACCAAAAATATTATCCTATCATATCTATCAAATCTCACTCTCATAAGTGATCGTGAAGGGATTGACAACCCCTTATCGCGTTGGTTGCGAGGAGTTATTTGCTTTGTGTAGGTACGAGGGACTCGCGTGTAACCTCCTGATATCCCACAAGTATAGGGGATCGCAACAGTTTTCAAGGGTAGAGTATTCAACCCAAATTTATTGATTCGACACAAGGGGAGCCAAAGAATATTCTCAAGTATTAGCAACTGGGTTGTCAATTCAGCCACACCTGGATAACTTAGTATCTGCAGCAAAGTATTTAGTAGCAAAGTAATATGATAGTAGTGGTAACGGTAACGAAAGTAACGGAAGCAAAAGTAATATTTTTGGTGTTTTGTAGTGATTGTAACAGTAGCAACGGATAAGTAAATAAGCGAGAACAATATAGGAAAAGGTCATAGGCATTGGATCGGTGATGGAGAATTATGCCGGATGTGGTTCCTCATGTAACAATCATAACATAGGGTGACACAGAACTACCTCCAATTCATCAATATAATGTAGGCATGTATTCCGAATATAGTCATACGTGCTTATGGAAAAGAACTTGCATGACATCTTTTGCCCTACCCTCCCGTGGCAGTGGGGTCCTAGCGGAAACTAAGGGATATTAAGGCCTCCTTTTAATAGAGTACCGGAACAAAGCATTAGCACATAGTGAATACATGAACTCCTCAAACCATGGTCATCTGCGGAAGTGGTCCCGATTATTGTCACTTCGGGGTTGTCGGATCATAACACATAGTAGGTGACTATAGACTTGCAAGATAGGATCAAGAACTCACATATATTCATGAAAACATAATAGGTTCAGATCTGAAATCATGGCACTCGGGCCCTAGTGACAAGCATTAAGCATAGCAAAGTCATAGCAACATCAATCTCAGAACATAGTGGATACTAGGGATCAAACCCTAACAAAACTAACTCGATTACATGATAGATCTCATCCAACCCATCACCGTCCAGCAAGCCTACGATGGAATTACTCACACACGGCGGTGAGCATCATGAAATTGGTGATGGAGGATGGTTGATGATGACGACGGCGACGAATTCCCCTCTCCGGAGCCCCGAACGGACTCCAGATCAGCTCTCCCGAGAGGTTTTACGGATTGGCGGTGGCTCCGTATCGTAAAACGCGATGAATTCTTCTCTCCGGTTTTTTTCTCCCCGAAAGCAAATATATAGAGTTGGAGTTGAGGTCGGAGGAGCTCGACGGGGCCCACAAGGTAGGGGGCGCGCCCTAGGGGGAGGGCGCGCACTATAAGAAATATGTCAACTTGTGACCCTCACTATTAGCCACTGAAAGGTCATAGTTTTTCATTTGTGACCTTTTTGTGACCAAAAACAGAAGGTCAAAAGCTGGCGGTCGTAAACTGAAATTAGCGACCTTTAACAGAAGGTCGTAGAACCCATGACCTTTTGGTTTGGTCACTGGCTGACTGCCCAGGCCACGTCGGATCCGACGTGGCGATCTGACGTGGCAAAATTGCGACCAATTCAAAGGGTCACTGACAAGATTCAGACCGGTCCGATTAGGTGTTTTACATGGGCTGAGCCCAATAATTCAACCTATTTGTGTTTTTTCTATCAATTTTTGGTCAGGTTCATGGGCCAAGCCCTACAATTCGGCCTTTTTTTTCTGGGCCTAGGTCATTTTGCATTCCGTTTCATTCAGCCTTTTGTTTTTGTTTTTCATAAATGCACAATATTCCAGTCCACTATTGTTTGGTCCATAGCCTTTTTAGATCCCAAATATTATTCGATCCAATAGACGAACATTCAACCTTTTTCATTCACAGATTTCAATTTTACACATTTCAATAGCAAACAATCAATAATTCTCACAATTAAATGATCAAATCCAAAAATCACTCTATGAAACTCAGAACAGCTAGCACATCTGCACGATCCATCAAGTGTACATACAATCAGAAACAAATACAGAGGCACCAAAACTATTGTGCACATCTCCAGGCTTCTTCTGATATTCGGTCACAGCAGCAGCCACCTCGGTCGCTTGCCTCGCGTTGGCGGAACTTGCTGGTCGTGTTCGCTGTTATAGTCAAGCAGCAGCCTCTTGTACTCGAAGGCCTATAAAGTAAAATGGATAAGTTAGATTGATTACTATAGGTGCAACACATTTTCTGGAACAGGCATAAACATGAATGGAGCATAAACATGAAGGAAAAAACAGCATCCTATCACCAAGCAAACACTACTTGACAGGAAACTGTGCATTTCGTCGTTGTATCCATTAGTAGCAAGATAGCAGCAATGATTCACATGGCACGAATAATTCATTATGAGGAAACATGTTGCTAGGTATGAAACAAACTATTTACAGAGGTAAAATGGACACATGTACAATACATAGCTTGCTGTAAGCAGGAAACACTAGTGCTCATATACCAAAATCAACGACAATACTTATGGACGATAGTAACAAGGTTAAACATCGAAGAAAGCACTTGCTAAGATATCATCATTTAGGGGCATTTACATCACCAATGTGGCAAACTGCGAAGCTGGCCAGCAGAACATATTTGTCAACAGTTACAAGCATATTCTCGTTCATGCATAACTATAGTCAGCTCTATTTCAAAAACCAGAAGCAAACCAACCGCCCTTCAACATTTTTGTACTATCTAAACCAACAAAGATGTCAACTCAAATAGTTCTAGAAATCAGTGCCCATATGCACTTGTAGGTTGCAAAAACACTAGAGTTCACCACAACAGTGCACAGACTGCAACAGATGAATAAACAAATTAAACAACATGCCACAATTTCCTCAGTGCCTACAATACCACTATGATTCATTGACATTGCCAGGGGCAAGGGAAGCACCCAGCAAGTGTTTCTACAAAGCTAGAGAGAGGGATAGCAGCAAAGCAGAGCGGACCTTGGTCGTCTTGTGCGGCAGCCTGAAGGTTGTCCACCTCCTCGTAGCCTTCTCCTCGCCATCGCCGTGGTCGTGGTCAGGCGAAGATAGAAGAGGTCGGATCTGCAGCAGGAAGCAAGCTCATCATATTCATCCTTGCTAACAATGTACAGGCAGATGTATCCGGTCATGGTATACGCGATGGAGACCGACCTGGGAGAGTAATTCTGGGAGACACGATGTAATGCAGTGATGGCTCATAATGATGGCTTTGGCATAGCAGAGAGCAAACTAAATAAAAATGGCTTAGTTCACCCACTTGAATAGAATAACAACTCATGTAAACATTTAACCAAAACGTGATGCTTTGGTTTCGGTCAAGGTTTAATCAAATCGACACATACAAAACTGAACCAAGACCTGATTTGTTTCATTTATAGCTGCACAATTGCAAGTATCATCCAGATCTGGGAGAGGGGAAGCTCACCACACTAGGAGAGCAGGAGGACGCAACCGTCGGTCCATGCGCTGGAGGATAGGAGGCCTTGCTGCTCCACCTCCTCCGACCAAGAGAGCTCGTCGGGGACGGACGCGTTGAGGAGGACGACGTCCAGAACACTGCCGGATGGGCGGAGAATGGGGTTCAGGGGCATTGCCTGCGTGTTAACAAACTTTAAGACAACCTCAAAAAAAATCAAATGTGTCGAGCATGGCACATACCCCAGCAGCATGGGCTCATGTCTAATGTATGAACAATTCTTCAATTATTTCTAAAGAATATATATTATTTAACTAGTTTATCATTACATAGTGTTTCCCAATTACCATGCTCACTAACGGAGAATGAGAGAGCTAAGTCAGACTCTCCGGCCATGTACCCAGAAATAACCTATCTAGTGCACATGTATCCAGACTGAGGATCTGGCGCGGATCGAGCGAAGAGGACGGGGAGCTCACCTCGTAGCGGAGCGTGTGGTCGAAGGAGCAGCGGGCGAGGTCGGGGGTGAGGTTGAAGGGGCTGAAGACGGAGGCTGGCCGTGGCTGGTCGAAGGAGCGTGTGATCTCCGTCATTGCAGCTTCTGGGATAATAATAGACCAAATTAACTAGAGTTGAAGAGCATTAGATAAAGTTCCACCAATGTCCAAGCATCTTTTATTTAGGATCAAATTAAGCTCCATAGAGATGTATAAATACAATATATATGAGACTATAAAGCATGCTTGAGACTGAGACCAGATTTAGAAATGAACAATAACACCGAAGACAGAAAGTGTGCAAGATACTCCTGTCAAGTGTAACTTATGCCAGGTCTAAATTGCCATATATTCAGTAGTAATTAGAATGAGTCAAATGGAACAGGCTGCTAGCAGAGAGTAAGAGCATGCCAACCAGATCGACTTAGCCTAGTCGGAGAAATACTAGCTAGGACTAGCCCCTCGCAAGGATATTTGAATTAATGGCAGATTAGAACCGCTGCAAAACCTAATCAGTGGTACAACCGCGCGTAGCAAGTTTGTAGAGCGAGAATCTAATCAACATCCACGAACGAGCAAAGGGCATTGGATCGAGCGATCTGACCTGGGCCTAATACTCTCGGGCGTACTGCTTGGCGCGGGCGTAGATGGCCTTGGTGTTCTCCGCGTCCTTCTTCTTCTCGTCAGCGACCTTCTGCTTCTTCGCGGTGGCCCAGAGCTCTCCCCTCTTCCTCTTGAAGTTCACCGACTGCGGCACCGGCACCTTCGCTGCCTCGGAGGCCATCTGCACGGATGCAATCAACCACAGATCCTTCAAGCTTAGATCGAGACAGGGAGGGGACGGTGGTGGGTTCGAGCGACCGGTGCTTACCTCGACGAGCTGCATTTCGTGGGAGAGGAGACGACGTGGGTATGGGGAGAGGCGGCGGCGGTGACGGGGTTGAGTGCGTGGATTAAGTAGGGAGAGGGGAGACGAGGGCACGGTGGCCGTGGGAGGAGGTGGTCGCCGCGGTCGAATGGATCTGGGATGCAGGGAGAGGGGAGAAGGAGAGAGTAGGGGCGTCAGCTGTGGAGTAGAGGGCGGCGGGGGCGATGGGGGCGGCGGGTCATCGATGGTGGCAGTGGGGCCGCGGCAGATCGAGATCGACGAGAGGAAGGAGAAGAGAGCGAGGCGAGAAAGAAAGGAGGCGGGGGGTGGATGGAAATGTGCACGAGGACTCAGGTGAGCTAGGGTTTCGGCTTAGGTGGGCTTCGGGTGAGGACAGTCGTTGGATCCGCGAGCATCCGACGGTGATCCATCCATGATCCGCGTGAAACGCCCACGGACCAATCAAAATGCAGCACACGTGTATGATGTCATGACCATCTAAATTGGCCATAGTTAACTAAAAAATTGGTCATGGTTGATTAAAAATTCATTTTTCATTTTTCGAGTGCCCAAAATGAGTTTTTTGTAAAGGACCTATAATATATTTGTTACAAAATTGTACCAAATCAATTTTATAAAATACTAGGACATATTTAATGCACAATTGACCAAATGGTTGGGTGTAAAAAGTTTTTATACACCTCTGGTGAAAAAGACAAATTTCGGCCGATTGAGTTGGAAGCGGGTCAAATTTGAAATGTAGCTACCTCGTAGTTTGCTCTTTATTTTTTCCAAAAATCATTTCTAGGTACATAAGTATCTATTTAATCAGAGAAACACGAAAAAAATTTCAAGATTCAACCACTAGCTAGGAACGGTTATTCCCGCCGTTTTGATCGCATTTTGAAACGGGCATAAAAAATTAAAAAAAATCAAAAAATTGGAAAACCTTCGCATAGTTTCATTATATGTGGCCAAGTTACCAGAAAAAACTATAAACTTGCAATACGGCAATTATTTTAAAAAAGTGTTCTCAGAAACGAGCTATCAAGTGTGAAGATTCATGCCTTTCAAGCCAAATGATCAATCTTATGGCCACATTCATGGCATAGTTTGTTCAAATGATCTCATATTGTGCACAAGGGTGCATCTTGGAATGGCAGACAATGTTGCCTAAGGAAGTTTTCATTTTCTTTGGACGAAAAATTCATTTTTCTTTTTTCGAGTGCCCAAAATGAGTTTTTTTGTGAAGGACCTATAATATATTTGTTGCAAAATTGTACCAAATCCATTTCCTAAAATACTAGGACATATTTAATGCATAATTGACCAAATGGTTGGGTGTAAAAAGTTTTTATCCACCTTTGGTGAAAAAGACAAATTTCCGCCGACTCAGTTGGAAACGGGTCAAATTTGAACTACAGCATAGCAGGTTCTCATCACCAATGGTTGGGTGCATAGCATGTCATTTGAGCATATCAGTCAATCGCATACGCAAAAAGATAGGTCTAATCATTTCAGCAAAGCGCTCAAAATCCTCATCATCCTTTTTCTTGGATTGTTTGGGAGGAAAAGGCATGGGTTTCTGAACCCAAGGTTCTCTTTCGTTACCATGTTTCCTAGCAACAAAGTCTCTCTTATCATAACGTTGATCCTTTGATTGTGGGTTATCAAGATCAACAGCAGGTTCAATTTCTATATCATTATCATTACTAGGTTGAGCATCATCACGAACATCATCATTAGCACTTTCATTAGGTTCATGCTCATTACCAGATTGTGTTTCAGCATCAGAAATAGAGATATCATTTGGATTCTCAGGTGGTTCAGCAATAGATTCACTAGAGGCATGCAAAGTCATATCATTTTTCTTTTTCTTCTTTTCAGAAGGACTAGGTGCATTAATATTATTTCTCTGAGAATCTTGTTCAATTCTCTTAGGGTGGCCTTCAGGATACAAAGGTTCCTGAGTCATTCCACCAGTTCTAGTAGCCACTCTAACATCATAATCATTTTTCTTTCTATTCATTTCATTGAGCAAATCATTTTGAGCTTTAAGTACTTGTTCTACTTGAGTGGTGACCATGGAAGCATGTTTGCTAATAAGTTTAAGTTCACCTTTAACATTAGCCATATAATCACCCAAGTGTTTAAGCATATTTGAATTGTATTTCAATTGTCTACCAAAATAAGCATTGAAATTTTCTTGTTTGACAATAAAATTATCAAACTCATCTAAGCATGGGCTAGCAAACTTAGTAAGAGGGATTTCAGCTTTATCAAATCTATAGAGAGAATTTACCTTTACTACCTGTGTCGGGTTATCAATACCATGAGTTTCTTCAATAGGTAATGGATTAAGATCATATGTTTCTTCAACAGGCGGTAAATTAAGACCATGTAATAGGAGGTAAATTCTTAACATCTTCAGCTTTAATACCTTTTTCTTTCATAGATTTCTTTGCCTCTTGCATATCTTCAGTACTGAGAAATAGAACACCTCTCTTCTTCGGAGTTGGTTTAGGAATTGGCTCAGGAGCTGGCTCAAGAAGTGTCCAATTATTTTCATCTGTCAACATATTATTCAATATAATTTCAGCTTCATCCGGTGTTCTTTCCCGGATAAGAGAACCAACACAACTATCCAGGTAATCTCTGGAAGCATCGGTTAGTCCATTATAAAAGATATCAAGTATTTCATTTTTCTTAACAGGATGATAAGGCAAAGCATTAAGTAACTTGAGAAGCCTCCCCCAATCTTGTGGGAGACTCTCTTCTTCAATTTGCACAAATTTCTATATTTCCCTCAAAGCAGCTTGTTTCTTATGAGCAGGAAATATTTAGCAAAGAAGTAATAAATCATATCCTGGGGACTACACACACAACCAGGATCAAGAGAATTAAACCATATCTTGGCATCACCCTTTAATGAGAACGGAAATATTTTAAGGATATAGAAGTAGCGACATCTCTCATCATTAGTAAACAGGGTGGCTATATCATTTAATTTAGTAAGATGTGCCACAATAGTTTCAGATTCATAGCCATGAAATGGATCAGATTCAACCAAAGTAATTATATCAACATCAACAAAGAATTCATAATCCTTATCGGCAACACAAATAGGTGAAGTAGCAAAAGCAGGGTCAGGTTTCATTCTATCATTAAGAGATTGCTTATTCCATTTAGCTAATAACCTATTGAGCTCACATCCATCTTTGCAAGCTAAAATAGCTAACGAAGCTTCTTTATCAAAAACATAACCCTCAGGAATAACAGGCAAGTCTTCATCATCACTTTCATCAATATAATCAGTTTCAATAATTTCTTTCTCTCTAGCCCTAGCAATTTGTTCATCAAGAAATTCACCAAGTGGCACAGTAGTATCAAGCATAGAAGTAGTTTCATCATAAGTATCATGCATAGCAGAAGTGGCATCATCAATAACATGCGACATATCAGAACGAATAGCAGAAGCAGGTTTAGGTGTCGCAAGCTTACTCAAAATAGAAGGTGAATCAAGTGCAGAGCTAGATGGCAGTTCATTACCTCCCCTCGTGGTTGAGGGATAAATTGGTGTCTTAGCATCTTTCAAGTTCTTCATAGTGACCAGCAGATATAAATCCCAAGTGACTCAAAAAATAGAGCTATGCTCCCCGGCAACGGCGCCAGAAAATAGTCTTGATATCCCACAAGTATAGGGGATCGCAACAGTTTTTGAGGATAGAGTATTCAACCCAAATTTATTGATTTGACACATGGGGAGCCAAAGAATATTCTCAAGTATTAGCAACTGAGTTGTCAATTCAGCCACACCTGGATTACTTAGTATCTGTAGCAAAGTAGTTAGTAGCAAAGTAATATGATAGTAGTAGTAACGGTAACAAAAGTAACGGAAGCAAAAGTAATATTTTTGGTGTTTTGTAGTGATTGTAACAGTAGCAACGGAAAAGTAAATAAGCGAGAACAATATAGGAAAAGCTTGTAGGCATTGGATCGGTGATGGAGAATTATGCCGGATGCGGTTCATCATGTAACAATCATAACATAGGGTGACACAGAACTAGCTCCAATTCATCAATATAATGTAGGCACGTATTCCGAATATAGTCATACGTGCTTATGGACTTGCATGACATCTTTTGTCCTACCCTCCCGTGGTAGCGGGGTCCTAGCGGAAACTAAGGGATATTAAGGCCTCCTTTTAATAGAGTACCGGAACAAAGCATTAGCACATAGTGAATACATGAACTCCTCAAACTATGGTCATCACCGGGAGTGGTCCCGATTATTGTCACTTCAGGGTTGCCGGATCATAACACCTAGTAGGTGACTGTAGACTTGCAAGATAGGATCAAGAACTCACATATATTCATGAAAACATAATAGGTTGAGATCTGAAATCATGGCACTCGGGCCCTAGTGACAAGCATTAAGCATAGGAAAGTCATAACAACATCAATCTAAGAATATAGTGGATACTAGGGATCAAACCCTAACAAAAGTAACTCAATTACATGATAGATGTCATCCAACCCATCACCGTCCAGCAAGTAAACGATGGAATTACTCACGCACGGCGGTGAGCATCATGAAATTGGTGATGGAGGATCGTTAATGATGACGACAGCGACGGATTCCCCTCTCCGGAGCCCCGAACGGACTCCAGATCAGCCCTCCAGAGAGGTTTTAGGGCTTGGCGGCGGGTCCATATCCTAAAACGTGATGAATTCTTCTCTCTGTTTTTTTCTCCCCGAAAGCAAATATATAGAGTTGGAGTTGAGGTCGGAGGAGCTCGACGGGGACCACGAGGTAGGGGGCGCGCCCTAGGGGGAGGGCGCCCCCCACCCTCGTGGAATGGGTGTGGGCCCCCTGGTCTTCATCTTTTGCAAGGATCTTTTATTAATTCCAAATAGACGTTCCATGAAGTTTCAGGTCATTCCGAGAACTTTTGTTTCTGCATATAAATAACACCATGGAAAGTCTGTTGAAAACGGCGTCTGCCCGGGTTAGTTCCATTCAAATCATGCAAGTTAGAGTCCAAAACAAGGGCAAAAGTGTTTGGAAAAGTAGATACGACGGACACGTATCACCTCCTACTGGATTGATACCTTGGTTCTCAAAAACTGAGGGAAATACTTACGCTACTTTGCTGCATCACCCTTTCCTCTTCAAGGAAATCCAACGCAGTGCTCAAGAGGTAGCAAGAAGATTTCTGGCACCGTTGCCGGGGAGTCTATGCAAAATTCAACATACCAAGTACCCATCACAAATCCCTTATCTCTCGCATTACATTATTTGCCATTTGCCTCTCGTTTTCCTCTTCCCCACTTCACCCTTGCCATTTTACTCGCCCTCTCTTTTCCATTCGCCTTATTTTTTGCTTGCTTCTTGTTTGCTCGTGTGTTGGATTGCTTGTCTGTCATGATGGCTCAAGATAATACCAAATTGTGTGACTTCACCAATACCAACAATAATGATTTCCTTAGCACTTCGATTGCTCCTCTTACCGATACCGAATCTTGTGAAATCAATGCTGCTTTGTTGAATCTTGTCATGAAAGATCAATTCGCCAGCCTTCCTAGTGAAGATGCTGCTACTCATCTAAATAGCTTCATTGATTTGTGTGATATGCAAAAGAAGAAAGATGTTGAAAATGATATTGTTAAATTGAAACTATTTCCTTTTTCGCTTAGAGATCGTGCTAAATCTTGGTTTTCGTCTTTGCCTAAAAATCTATACCTATACTAATTACAGACTCTCAAGAAATTACCACGTTAATTAGTAATTACCGGCCGTTCATTTGATGGGACCGAGTTATAACGGTGTAGATCCACCCATATAATCATTGCAAAGAAAAAATAAACATAGAGTAGATGTAAAAAACCAATCTAAGATAACCCGTAAGAAAACCAATCTAGGCTATCTGTTACAAAAACCAATCTACCGTACTACTCCTAATCCAGGGTACCCCAAAGAATCCTCACAGAATCCTCACGCTATATTTTTCTCCCTATATGCCTTCTCCTCCCTTTCATCCTCCGATATAATCTCTATCTCATCATCGAAGTCCACCTCCGCTAGATCTTGCCATTTAATCTAGGTAGAAGCCAGCAGCAGAGCTCTACGCCGTGCTCCATCACGACCTGATGCACTGGAACTATCAGCGCTGCATCACCTGACATGAGATTATCCCCACGCTGTTTGAGGTTTTCACAACCGCACGGATTATCAGCAGCTACAAGCCTGACCACAATAGCTACTAATGCAGAGGTGTTTGTAATCAGATTAAGCAGGTACTGTTAATGGTATTGATAAAAACAGAACCGTGTTTGGTTCAACATATGTATCCGTAATACTCATCCATCCAGAGAACTTTGATGCGGTTAAACAGGAAACTCGATTGAGCATATAGGGGAGGTATTGGAGGACAGCGGCATGAATATCTTGACAAGGGCCATGGCGTTGTGGAGGGAAGAGTGTGCTGCTGGCTGGCTGGCGTGGCTGGACTCAATGAAAGATCGGGGAATAGTGCGTGCACTCTTGCTTCTCCCCGCTTGAGGACGGTCTACAGAGAAGATCTGGGGCTGAGGATGGAGGAGGACGAGATCGCAGAGAGGATTGGCTAGAAGATGTTGGATGGAGGAGGACGAGATTGCAGAGAGGATTTGCTAGAAGATGTTGTTCATCAGGAGGGTAGGAGGATCGACGAATGAGGTCGTGTAATCTCTTGATTTGATGCTACAGCATTGCCGGCAGCTTATGCCAGGTTTCTGATTTAGTCTTGCTGTTTGCTGCCCATGCTTAATTTATTCTCTAAATACCATGACATGGCTTTCTTTATTTCTCATCTTCCATGTTAACTCAGTCTTTTGCTTGCATTCTGTCGAGCCTAATCAGCATCATCTTATTAAGATGGCATATATTTATACTCGGTTCATGTATCATCTAAGATACATGGGAACAATTGGACCGTTCTACCCAAACACCTCCCACATTAACAGAAACGTATAAGCATTTTTTGTGGATCCTAATTTAATGTAGATGAATTGTGTTAATGTGGAAGTCTGATCGATTTACTGGGGTCTTAATTACCACTGCTTAGCTTCCAATTTGCTAAATTTAATTGTAGTTCTATGGTGCCGTCGTATTTTCCACAGTTTTAACTAAGGTATACATATTTTAATATACTCGCCGTCAATCTATTATTTGTACCAGCAAGGTAAGGATCTACTATAGATTCTTCAATATTTATCCTGCCTAACTTCAGTGGGATTTTATTCAAATGCATGTTCACAAGTTTCTACATTGGTGTGCTCGCGTCGCGTGTGCATAGAGATTGACTATACCGGAGTGTGGGATCTCTATTTAAGTTGGTTACATGAATAATTTGCAACATGATTGTCGCAGGGTGCGTTGTCAGTTCCGGAAGTTTCTAATCTGTTGTACAGCAGCGTCATATTCATCGTCAAATGCCAGCCAAGGGCACTGCCAAAAGTGGCATTGATCCATCGATGCACTTCCTTGAACGTGATTTTCCTCTAATTTTTCCTCTACTGCATCCGCTCTTCCTTTTATTCTCTGAACAAACTGATCGAGCTCTTCACACATGCAGATTGCTTTCTTGATTCAATGATCGCCAAGCCGTGTTAGGAATTGACTCCAAATAATTGTTCTAATTCCTTACCGAAGTCTCTGAGGGTCACAGCCTATATGTGATCTCGCCTCTCGAGAAATCAGTGGAGCCTCATTGTGAAGTCTGCTAAGTAGGAAGCTAATGTCGTTGTCGCCTTGCAAGTACTGCAGCCAAGAAAGTTGGGAGAGAAAAATGCCAGTGAAAAACACTTAAAGTTGGAGGTGCACGAATCTGTGAGTATTTTTATATACTTAGCTGGTACACTTACAAATAACCTTCTTTAACAAGGGTTGAATATTAAATTAGTTGCTGATGAGCGCTTCCTCATGTTTTCCTAAATTTCTAGCTTGATTCATCGTCATATAACTGAACGGCTTAATGGTTCATATTACCTTTATTTCTCTAAATAAACCTGGTGGACTGATCGTGCAGTATCTTCATAGGTTTGTCGCACAATATATCTAGCACCGTTGTTTGTCAAAGCATTACCAGATGACACACATATCCTGTCACTGTTTGACACACCTTTCTCCACAGATGCATTGCTTCATGGTCTCAATTCTGACAGGAAGAAAGCAGTCCAGGCTAAATGATCAAACACCCCAACGGCAGTAGTCGAGCCATCTTTCCGCAAGTTTTTCATCTTCTTTTTTTCCAGTTGGTTTTAAACATTGAAAGACCAATAAAACTGCACCCAGGGTGCATAATAAATTATTCTTCACCCAGGGTAATCTTACGATCACTTCATAATTAAATTACATTTGGAATTCAAATGGTTACATTCCTATTGATTCACTACGTAAAATTTGATATAAGAAAATAAAAATATAGGTCATAAGACAAGAAAATTTAGAGTTTATGTATATTTTACACTATGTTTTTACGTTCGTAATTTTACATAATATAAAATATTTTTTACGGCGATTATATAATTTCTTACGGTCTCTTTTTACGTCAGAAATAAGACAAAACTTACGGAGCGTAAAATTACAATGCATTGGTGGTAAAATAGAGGGGGGTGAAGAATAACTATTCCTCACCCAGGGTGACGAATAGTCAATACCTATATATATATATATATATATATATATATATATATATATATATATATATATATATATATATATATATATATATATATATATATATATATATATATAGAAGTTTCAACGTTCAGTAAGACTCATACACACTAGAAATTCTTATGTCCAATAGAGACGAAAAAAGGGAAAACGCATTTTGCATTCTATCAGGTAAGACTGGATTTCTTTCCCTGCCTTGAATATCCCATTATTTCAGAAAATAATAAAAATCTTGAGGTATCATTGTTGCTATATCTGATACAAGAAAGAGTTGGAGTTCGATATATACATTTAGTTATCCCTATCAAAGAGAGTATTTGGCAGAAAAGGATAGTGTAGCGGCGATGGCTTTGTCATCTCTGTATCAAGTCGACATTAATTTGTTGTGAATGTATGTTATTGATTTCTTTATGCTAATTGACCAAATTTCCATGTCCACTAGAAAAAAAATATCAAAGCAATATACTAGACATTTATTTATTGAGAATGCCAATGTGAAATATCCCTATTTTTTATAATTTTATAATAAATGGATGTCAAAAAAGATTCATAATTGCTAACCGACCAAATTTCCGAAAAAGTTTTGGCTAAAAATATTACACTTTTGTGCTTTGCACAATAATATATAAACAATGGCCTATTAATGTACAGAACATTACCATACAAACTAAAAGAAGGTATTTTGCCTGGCTAATATATTTTTTCCCACCAGAGGTTGTAGTTACACGAAGTATTCAACTATTGCAGAAGCCAAGGTTGTTAGTGATTTCTCATCTACTATTATTTCTGTCCAAGAATGTGCTTCTTACGTGATTAAACAACCATATAATTGTTATGGATTTACCTTGATGATTAATTAAAAGTATGTTTGTAACTAAATAACATAAAAAGTGTTATATCAATATAATCTTAAAACTATATGAATATTAATATTATGAGGGCAGATCCTATATGTGTAGAAGATCTAATACACCTAAACTGCTTTGCGAATAATAAGCACTCGCACGGTATTATTATTTTTTCACTCACAGCCATTTTTTTATTTGTTCCGTTTATCATGTTCCTCTCGAATAATCCGTGGTTAAAAGTGACAAATATTTTTCAAACAAAATTTTGAAACAATTACTTTACAATTGTGTATATATCTAGCCCGTGCAAGTGCATGGCTTGACGGCTAGTAGTATTAATTCTTGAAACAAGTGCAAAGATGCTTTTATCTCTAAGTATTTTCCTCCCGCTAAGATCATTCTCTTATAAACGATATTATGAATTTTAAGCAACTTGATCATGAACATGTTGCACAAGCTTGGGAGAGGATGAAATTAATGATACGTAATTGCCCTACTCATGGTTCGAATTTATAGATGATTATACAAAAAATTTATGCCGAATTGAATTTTGCTTCTAGAAATCTTTTAGATTCGGCCGCAGGAGACACTTTTACGGAAATCACTTTAGGAGAAGCTACTAAACTCCTAGATAATATTATGGTTAATTATTCTCAATGGCACACTGAAAGATCTACTAATAAAAAAGTGCATGCGATAGAAGAAATTGATGTTTTAAGTGGAAAGATGGATGAACTTATGAAATTATTTGCTCGTAAGAGTGTTTCTTCTGATCCTAATGATATGCCTTTGTCTACTTTGATTGAGAATAATAATGAATCTATGGATGTGAATTTTGTTGGTAGGAATAATTTTGGTAACAACGCGTATAGAGGAAACTTTAATCCTAGGCCTTATCCTAGTAATTCCTCTAATAATTATGGAAATTCCTACAACAACTCTTATGAAAATTTTAATAAGATACCTTCTGAATTTGAGACTTGTGTTAAATAATTTATGAATTCGCAAAATAATTTTAATGCTTTGCTTGAAGAGAAATTGCTTAAAGTTGATGATTTGGCTAGGAACGTTGATAGAATTTCTCTTGATGTTGACTCTTTAAAGCTTAGATCTATTCCTCCTAAGCATGATATCAACGAGTCTCTCAAAGCCATGAGGATTTCCATTGATGAGTGCAAAGAAAGAACCGCTAGGATGCGTGCTACGAAAGATGCCTTTATAAGAGTGTGTTCTTCTAGTTCATATGAAAATAAAGATGAAGATCTAAAAGTTATTGACGTGTCCCCTATTAAATCTTTGTTTTGCAATATGAATCTTGATAATGATGAGACTGAATATGATCCACCTTTACCTAGAAGGCGTTCTAAAAATTCGGAGTTTTTAGATCTTGATGCTAAAATTGATAAAAGTGGGATTGAAGAAACCAAAACCCTAGATGTTGCTAAACCCACTATTTTGGATTTCAAGGAATTTAATTATGAAAATTGCTCTTTAATTGATTGTATTTCCTTGTTGCAATCCGTGCTAAATTCTCCTCATGCTTATAGTCAAAATAAAGCCTTTACCAAACATATCGTTGATGCTTTGGTGCAATCTTATGAAGAAAAGCTTAAGTTGGAAGTTTCTATCCCTAGAAAACTTTATGATGAGTGGGAACCAACTATTAAAATTAAGATTAAGGATCATGAGTTCTATGCTTTATGTGATTTGGGTGCTAGTGTTTCCACTATTCCCAAAACTTTGTGCAATTTGTTAGATTTCCGTGATTTTGATGATTGATCTCTAAACTTGCACCTTGCGGATTCCACTATTAAGAAACCTATGGTAAGAATTAATGATGTTCTTATTGTTGCAAATAGGAATTATGTGCCCGTAGATTTTATCGTTCTTGATATAGATTGCAATCCTTCATGCCCTATTATTCGTGGTAGACCTTTCCTTAAAACGGTTGGTGCAATTATTGATATGAAGGAAGGAAATATTAGATTCCAATTTCCATTAAAGAAAGGCATGGAACACTTTCCTAGGAAGAAAATAAAATTACCATATGAATCTATCATGAGAGCCACTTATGGATTGCTTACCAAAGATGGCAATACCTAGATCTATCCTTGCTATTATGCCTAGTTAGGGGCGTTGAACGATAGCGCTTGTTGGGAGGCAACCCAATTTTATTTTTATTTTTTTGCTTTTTTCTTCTGTTTAGGAATAAATATTTGATCTAGCCTCTGGCTAGATGTGTTTTTATGTTTTAATTAGTGTTTGTGCCAAGTTAAACCTATAGGATCTTCTTGGATGATAGTTATTTGATCTTGCTGTAATTTCCGGAAACTTTCTGTTCACGAAAACAATTATTAAAAATCACCAGAATGTGATAAAATAGTTATTCCAATTTCTGCTGATGAATAAACAAATTGTATAGGGCTTCCTATTTTGACTGATTTTTTGGAGTTTCAGAAGTTTGCGTTAGTTACAGATTACTACAGACTGTTCTGTTTTTTGACAGATTCTGTTTTTCGTGTGTTGTTTGCTTATTTTGATGAATCTATGGCTAGTAAAATAGTTTATAAACCATAGAGAAGTTGGAATACAGTAGGTTTAACACCAATATAAATAAAGAATGAGTTCATTACAGTACCTTGAAGTGGTCTTTTGTTTTCTTTCGCTAACAGAGCTCACGAGATTTCTGTTGAGTTTTGTGTTGTGAAGTTTTCAAGTTTTGGGTGAAAGATTTTGATGAATTATGGAACAAGGAGTGGCAAGAGCCTAATCTTGGGGATGCCCATGGCACCCCCAAGATAATCTAAGGACACCAAAAAGCCAAAGCTTGGGGATGCCCCGGAAGGCATCCCCTCTTTCGTCTACTTCCATCGATAACTTTACTTGGAGCTATATTTTTATTCACCACATGATATGTGTTTTGCTTGGAGCGTCTTGTATGATTTGAGTCTTTGCTTTTTATTTTACCACAATCATCCTTTCTGTACACACCTTTTGAGAGAGCCATACATGATTTGGAATTTGTTAGAATACTCTATGTGCTTCGCTTATATCTTTTGAGTTATATAGTTTTTCTCTAGTACTTCACTTATATCTTTTAGAGCACGGTGGTGGATTTGTTTTATAGAAACTATTGATCTCTCATGCTTCACTTACATTATTTTGAGAGTCTTAAATAGCATGGTAATTTTCTTAAATAATTCTAATATGCTTGGTATTCAAGATTAGTAAAAACTTTCTTATGAGTGTGTTGAATACTAAGAAAATTTTGATGCTTGATAATTGTTTTGAGATATAAAGATGGTGATATTAGAGTCATGCTAGTTGAGTAGTTGTGAATTTGAGAAATACTTGTGTTAAAGCTTGTGATTCCCGTAGCATGCACGTATGGTGAACCGTTATGTGATGAAGTCGGAGCATGATTTATTTATTGATTGTCTTCCTTATGAGTGGCGGTCGGGGACGAGCGATGGTCTTTTCCTACCAATCTATGCCCCTAGGAGCATGCGCGTAACACTTTGCTTTGATAACTCACTACTAGGAAAAGGGCTATAGATAAGATGAACACTAATAGCGCACTATACATGTGGTGCGCCATTAGTAAATACTAATGGCGCACCATGTGTCGGTACGCCATTAGTGTGTAAATACTAATGGCGCACCACATCCCACGGCGCACCACACCCACCGTGCGCCATTAGTAGTTTTGAAAACTACTAATGACGCACCGTGAGAGTGGTGCGCCATTACTAACTTGACATAGTAATGGCACACCACACCCACCGTGCGCCATTAGTAGTTTTGGAAAAAAATAAAAAGAAATTGTTAGTAATGGCACACCGTGAGAGTGGTGCGCCATTACTAACTTGACATAGTAATGGCGCACCACACCCACCGTGCGCCATTAGTAGTTTTGAAAAAAAATAATAAAAAAAAATTGTTTGTAATGGCGCACCGTGAGAGTGGTGCGCCATTACTAACTTGACATAGTAATGGCGCACCACACCCACAGGTGCGCCATTACTAAGTTTTTTTCAAAAAAAAATCATTTTTTTCTTTTTTTCTTTTCAAAACTAGTAATGGCGCACCGTGGGTGTGGTGCGCCATTACTAAGTTTTTTAATTTTTTTTTACAAATATGAATTTCGACTTTATTTGCAAAATCTCTCTGAAAATTTGTAAAATGGCCTTAACTTTTGCATACGAACTCGGATTAAAAAGTTTTATATATGAAAAATCATCTACTCGAAACATTTTCAAAATCCCCAAAAACCTAACAGAAAAAAAGTTATGGGGCTTTCAAGATCTAGAGGCAAAAAATTTCAAAAAAAATTGGTTTTGAATTTTTTTTTTGAATTTCTTTGCTAAAAATGATATGTAATATGACCGGGAAGTTTGAAATATTTTTCAAAAATTTCATCATAGTCATGAACATGAACAAAGTCCTAGACATCAACAAGGTAAAATAGGATTGATATGCTAGATAGCTTTTGCACATGAACAAAGTGCCTGTGAAGTGAGCTGTTGCTGGGGTTGGATAGAACTCCGAAGTTAAGCGTGCTTGGGCTGGAGTAGTGTGAGGATGGGTGAGATTAAGAAAATAATGAAAAAAATTTAAAAAAACATTAAAAAAATTAAAAAAAGTTTTTTGAAAACAAAATGTTACTAATGGCGCACCGTGGGCTATACTAATGGCGCACTGCATGGTGCGCCATTAGTATACCAGATACTAATGGCGCACCAGTGGTGCGCCATTAGTAAAAAATACTAGTGGCGTGCTACTAATGGCGCACCGGTAGTGCGCCATTAGTAGGCAAAACCGGTGCGCCATTAGTAGGCCTTTTTCTAGTAGTGACTTGTAGATTTTTGCAATAAGTATATGAGTTCTTTATGACTAATGTTGAGTCCATGGATTATACGCACTTTCTTCCTTCCACCATTGCTAGCCTCTCTAATACCGCACACTTTTCACCGGTATCATACACCCACCATATACCTTCCTCAAAACAGCCACCATACCTACCTATCATGGCATTTCCAAAGCCATTCCGAGATATATTGCCATGCAACATACCACCGTTCCGTCTATTATGACACGCTTCATCATTGTCATATTGCTAGCATGATCATGTAGTTGACATTGTATTTGTGGCAAAGCCACCATTCATAATTCTTTCATACATGTCACTCTTGATTCATTGCATATCCCGGTACAGCACCGGAGGCATTCATATAGAGTCATATTTTGTTCTAAGTATCGAGTTGTAATTATTGAGTTGTAAGAAAATAAAAGTGTGATGATCTTCATTATTAGAGCATTGTCCCAAGTGAGGAAAAGGATAATGGAGACTTCGGACTAAATAAAAAAATGCCATAAAAATGCCATAAAAAAAGAGAAAAGGCCCAAAAAACGAGAGAAAAAGAGAGAATGGACAATGTTACTATCCTTTTTACCACACTTGTGCTTCAAAGTAGCACCATGATCTTCATGATAGAGAGTCTCTCATTTTGTCACTTTCATATACTAGTGGGAATTTTTCTTTATAGAACTTGGCTTGTATATTGCAATGATGGGCTTCCTCAAAATGCCCTAGGTCTTCGTGAGCAAGCGAGTTGGATGCACACCCACTTAGTTTCTTTTCTTGAGCTTTCATATACTTATAGCTCCACTGCATCCGTTGCATGACAATCCCTACTCACTCACATTGATATCTATTAATGGGCATGTCCATAGCCCGTTGATACGCCTAGTTGATGTGAGACTATCTTCTCCCTTTTTGTCCTCTCCACAACCACCATTCATTCCACATATAGTGCTATATCCATGGCTCATGCTCATGTATTGCGTGAAGATTGAAAAAGTTTGAGAATGTCAAAAGTATGAAACAATTGCTTGGCTTGTCATCGGGGTTGTGCATGATTTAAATACTTTGTGTGGTGAAGATAGAGCATAGCCAGACTATTTGATTTTGTAGGAATAACTTTCCTTGGCCATGTTATTTTGAGAAGACATAATTGCTTTATTAGTATGCTTGAAGTATAATTATTTTTATGTCACTATGAACTTTTGTATTGAATCTTTCCGATCTGAATATTCATACCACAATTAAGAAGAATTACATTGAAATTATGCCAAGTAGCACTCCGCATCAAAAATTCTGTTTTTATCATTTACCTACTCGAGGACGAGCAGGAATTAAGCTTGGGGATGCCTAATACGTCTCCAACGTATCTATAATTTTTTATTGCTCCATGCTATATTATCTACTGTTTTGGACATTATTGGGCTTTATTATTCATTTCTATATTATTTTTGGGACTAACCTATTAACCGGAGGCCCAGCCCAGAATTGCTGTTTTTTGCCTATTTCAGAGTTTCGCAGAAAAGGAATATCAAACGGAGTCCAAACGGAATGAGACCTTCGGGAACATGATTTTTGGAACGAACAAGATCCAGGAGACTTGGACCCTACGTCAAGAAACAAAGGAGGAGGCCACGAGGTAGGGGGTGCGCCCTCCACCCTCGTGGGCCCCCTGTTGCTCCACCGACGTACTCCTTCCTCCTATATATACCTACGTACCCCACACGATCAGAAAAGGAGCCAAAAACCTAATTCCACTGCCGCAACCTTCTGTCCCCGCGAGATCCCATCTTGGGGGGCATCCATCATGGAGGGCTTCTACATTATCACCATAGCCTCTCCAATGAAGTGTGAGTAGTTTACCTCAGACCTTTGGGTCCATAGTTAGTAGCTAGATGGCTTCTTCTCTCTTTTTGGATCTCAATACAATGTTCTCCCCCTCTCTCGTGGAGATCTATTCGTTGTAATCTTCTTTTTGCAGTGTGTTTGTTGAGACTGATGAATTGTGGGTTTATGATCAAGATTATCTATGAACAATATTTCAATCTTCTCTGAATTCTTTTATGTATGATTGGTTATCTTTGCAAGTCTCTTCGAATTATCAGTTTGGTTTGGCCTACTAGATTGATCTTTCTTGCAATGGGAGAAGTGCTTAGCTTTGGGTTCAATCTTGCTGTGTCCTTTCCCAGTGACAGTAGGGGTAGCAAGGCACGTATTGTATTGTTGCCATCGAGGATAACAAGATGGGGTTTTTATCATATTGCATGAATTTATCCCTCTACATCATGTCATCTTGCTTAAGGAGTTACTCTGTTTTCATGAACTTAATACTCTAGATGCATGCTGGATAGCGGTCGATGAGTGGAGTAATAGTAATAGATGCAGGCAGGAGTCGGTCTACTTGTCTCGGACGTGATGCCTATATACATGATCATACCTAGATATTCTCATAACTATGCTCAATTCTATCAATTGCTCAACAGTAATTCGTTCACCCACTGTAAAATACTTATGCTCTTGAGAGAAGCCACAAGTGAAACCTATGGGCCCCGGGTCTATCTTCATCAGATTAATCTTTCAACACTTAGTTATTTCCTTTGCTTTTATTTTACTTTGCATCTTTATCACAAAAATACCAAAAATATTATCCTATCATATCTATCAGATCTCACTCTCGTAAGTGACCGTCAAGGGGTTGACAACCCCTTATACCGTTGGTTGCGAGGAGTTATTTGTTTTGTGTAGGTACGAGGGACTCGCGCGTAGCCTCCTACTGGTTTGATACCTTGGTTCTCAAAAACTGACGGAAATACTTACGCTACTTTGCTCCATCACCCTTTCCTCTTCAAGGAAATCCAACGCAGTGCTCAAGAGGTAGCAGCGCCCCCCGCAAGGGTAGTCTGAATTGGACTAGGGGGAGGGAGAAAACCGGAGTGCCGGAGGGTTACCGGAACCCCCCCCCCCGGGAGAAGTATTGGGCCACATGGGCCTTAGTGGAGAGAGAGAGGGGCGGCCAGGGTGGGCCGCGCGCCCCCTCCCCCTCTGGTCCGAATTGGACTAGGAGAGGGGGGGGGGGCGGCGCCCCCCTTTCCCTCTCCCTCTCCCCCTTCCTTTCCCCCTCCTAGTAGGAGTAGGAAAGAGGGGAGTCCTACTCCTACTAGGAGGAGGACTCCTCCTCCTGGCGCGCAACACAAGGGCCGGCCGGCCTCCCCCCTTGCTCCTTTATATACGGGGGCAGGGGGCACCCTAGAACACACAAGTTGATCTTCGTGATTGTTCCTTAGCCGTGTGTGGTGCCCCCCTCCATCATATTCCACCTCGGTCATATTGTTGCAGTGCTTAGGCGAAGCCCTGCGTCGATAGTACATCAAGATCGTCACCATGCTGTCGTGCTGACGGAACTCGTCCCCGAAGCTTTGCTGGATCGGAGCCCGGGGAACGTCACCGAGCTGTACGTGTGTTAAGAACTCAGAGGCGCCGGAGTAACGGTGCTTGGATCGGTCGGATCGGGAAGACGTACGACTACTTCCTCTACGTTGCGTCAACGCTTCCGCTTCGGTCTACGAAGGTACGTAGACAACACTCTCCCCTCTCGTTGCTATGCATGACCATGATCTTGCGTGTGCGTAGGAATTTTTTTGAAATTACTATGTTCCCCAACAGTGGCATCCGAGCCTAGGTTTTTCTGGTTTGATGTTTTGCACGAGTAGAACACAAGTGAGTTGTGGACGATACAAGTCATACTGCCTACCAGCATGTCATACTTTGGTTCGGCGGTATTGTTGGATGAAGCGGCTCGGACCGACATTACGCGTACGCTTACGCGAGACTGGTTCTATCGCCGTGCTTTGCACACAGGTGGCTGGCGGGTGTCAGTTTCTCCAACTTTAGTTGAACCGAGTATGGCTACGCCCGGTCCTTGAGAAGGTTAAAACGGAGTCTATTTGACAAACTATCGTTGTGGTTTTGATGCGTAGGTGAGATTGGTTCTTGCTTCAGCCCGTAGCAGCCACGTAAAACTTGCAACAAACAAAGTAGAGGACGTCTAACTTGTTTTTGCAGGGCATGTTGTGATGTGATATGGTCAAGACATGATGCTAAATTTTATTGTATGAGATGATCATGTTTTGTAACCGAGTTATCGGCAACCGGCAGGAGCCGTATGGTTGTCGCTTTATTGTATGCAATGCAATCGCCCTGTAATGCTTTACTTTATTACTAAGCGGTAACGATAGTCGTAGAAGCATAAGATTGGCGAGATGACAACGATGCTACGATGGAGATCAAGGTGTCGCGCCGGTGACGATGGTGATCATGACGGTGCTTCGGAGATGGAGATCACAAGCACAAGATGATGATGGCCATATCATATCACTTATATTGATTGCATGTGATGTTTATCTTTTTATGCATCTTATCTTGCTTTGATTGACGGTAGCATTATAAGATGATCTCTCACTAAATTATCAAGAAGTGTTCTCCCCGAGTATGCACCGTTGCCAAAGTTCGTCGTGCCCAGACACCACGTGATGATCGGGTGTGATAAGCTCTACGTCCATCTACAACGGGTGCATGCCAGTTTTTGCACACGCAGAATACTCGGGTTATACTTGACGAGCCTAGCATATGCAGATATGGCCTCGGAACACGGAGACCGAAAGGTCGAGCGTGAATCATATAGTAGATATGATCAACATAATGATGTTCACCATTGAGAGCTAATCCATTTCACGTGATGATCGGTTATGGTTTAGTTTGATTTGGATCACGTGATCACTTAGAAGATTAGAGGGATGTCTATCTAAGTGGGAGTTCTTAAGTAATATGATTAATTGAACTTAAATTTATCATGAACTTAGTCCCTGATAGTATCTTGCTTGTTTATGTTGATTGTAGATAGATGGCTTGTGCTGTTGTTCCGTTGAATTTTAATGCGTTCCTTGAGAAAGCAAAGTTGAAAGATGATGGTAGCAATTACACGGACTGGGTCCGTAACTTGAGGATTATCCTCATTGCTGCACAGAAGAGTTACGTCCTGGAGCACCGCTGGGTGCCAGACCTGCTGCTGGAGCAACGCTAGATGTTGTGAACGTCTGGAAGAGCAAAGCTGATGACTACTCGATAGTTCAGTGTGCCATGCTTTACGGCTTAGAACCGGGACTTAAACGACGTTTTGAACATCATGGAGCATATGAGATGTTCCAGGAGTTGAAGTTAATATTCCAACAGAATGCCCGGATTGAGAGATATGAAGTCTCCAATAAGTTCTATAGCTGCAAGATGGAGGAGAATGGTTCTGTCAGTGAACATATACTCAAAATGTCTGGGTATTATAATCACTTGATTCAACTGGGAGTTAATCTTCCAGATGATTGTGTCATTGACAGAATTCTCCAATCACTTCCACCAAGCTACAAAGGCTTCGTGATGAACTATAACATGCAAGGGATGGATAAGACAAATCCCGAGCTCTTCGCAATGCTAAAGGCTGCGGAGGTAGAAATCAAGAAGGAGCATCAAGTGTTGATGGTCAACTAGACCACTAGTTTCAAGAAAAGGGGCAAAGGGAAGAAGAAGGGGAACTTCAAGAAGAACAACAAACAAGTTGCTGCTCAAGAGAAGAAACCCAAGTCTGGACCTAAGCCTGAAACTGAGTGCTTCTACTACAAGCAGACTGGTCACTGGAAGCGGAACTGCCCCAAGTATTTGGCGGATAAGAAGGATGGCAAGGTGAACAAAGGTATATGTGATATACATGTTATTGATGTGTACCTTACTAGAGCTCGCAGTAGCACCTGGGTATTTGATACTGGTTCTGTTGCTAATATTTGCAACTCGAAACAGGGACTACGGATTAAGCGAACACTGGCGAAGGACGAGGTGACTATGCGCGTGGGAAATGGTTCCAAAGACGATGTGATCGCGGTCGGCACGCTACCTCTACATCTACCTTCGGGATTAGTATTAGACCTAAATCATTGTTATTTGGTGCCAGCGTTGAGCATGAACATTATATCTGGATCTTGTTTGATGCGAGACGGTTATTCATTTAAATCAGAGAATAATGGTTGTTCTATTTATATGAGTAATATCTTTTATGGTCATGCACCCTTGAAGAGTGGTCTATTTTTGATGAATCTCGATAGTAGTGATACACATATTGATAATGTTGAAGCCAAAAGATGCAGAGTTGATAATGATAGTGCAACTTATTTGTGGCACTGTCGTTTAGGTCATATCGGTATAAAGCGCATGAAGAAACTCCATACTGATGGACTTTTGGAACCACTTGATTATGAATCACTTGGTACTTGCGAACCGTGCCTCATGGGCAAGATGACTAAAACATCGTTCTCCGGTACTATGGAGAGAGCAACAGATTTATTGGAAATCATACATACAGATGTATGTGGTCCGATGAATATTGAAGCTCGTGGCGGATACCGTTATTTTCTCACCTTCACAGATGATTTAAGCAGATATGGGTATATCTACTTAATGAAACACAAGTCTGAAACGTTTGAAAAGTTCAAAGAATTTCAGAGTGAAGTTGAAAATCATCGTAACAAGAAAATAAAGTTTCTACGATCTGATCGTGGAGGAGAATATTTGAGTTACGAGTTTGGTCTACATTTGAAACTATGCGGAATAGTTTCGCAACTCACGCCACCCGGAACACCACAACGCAATGGTGTGTCCGAACGTCGTAATCGTACTTTACTTGATATGGTGCGATCTATGATGTCTCTTACAGATTTACCGCTATCGTTTTGGGGTTATGCTCTAGAGACGGCCGCATTCACGTTAAATAGGACACCATCGAAATCCGTTGAGACGACGCCTTATGAACTATGGTTTAGCAAGAAACCAAAGTTGGCATTTCTTAAAGTTTGGGGCTGCGATGCTTATGTGAAAAAGCTTCAACCTGATAAGCTTGAACCCAAATCGGAGAAATGTGTCTTCATAGGATACCCAAAGGAAACTGTTGGGTACACCTTCTATCACAGATCCGAAGGCAAGACATTTGTTGCTAAAAATGGATCCTTTCTAGAGAAGTAGTTTCTCTCGAAAGAAGTGAGTGGGAGGAAAGTAGAACTTGATGAGGTAACTGTACCTGCCCCCTTATTGGAAAATAGTACGTCATAGAAATCTGTTTCTGTAGCACCTACACCAAGTAGTGAGGAAGTTAATGATGATGATCATGCAACTTCAGATCAAGTTACTACAGAACCTCGTAGATTAACCAGAGTAAGATCCGCACCAGAGTGGTACGGCAATCATGTTCTGGAAATCATGCTGCTAGATCATGGTGAACCTATGAACTATGAAGAAGCGATGGTGAGCCCAGATTCCGCAAAATGGCTTGAAGCCATGAAATCTGAGATGGGATCCATGTATGAGAACAAAGTATGGACTTTGGTTGACTTGCCCAATGGTCGGCAAGCAATAGAGAATAAATGGATCTTCAAGAAGAAGACTGACGCTGATGGTAATGTTACTGTCTACAAAGCTCGACTTGTCGCAAAAGGTTTTCGACAAGTTCAAGGGATTCACTACGATGAGACCTTCTCACCCGTAGCGATGCTTAAGTCTGTCCGAATCATGTTAGCAATTGCCGCATTTTATGATTATGAAATTTGGCAAATGGATGTAAAGACTGCATTCCTGAATGGATTTCTGGAAGAAGAGTTGTATATGATGCAACCGGAAGGTTTTATCGATCCAAAGGGAGCTAACAAAGTGTGCATGCTCCAGCGATCCATTAATGGACTGGTGCAAGCCTCTCGGAGTTGGAATAAACGCTTTGATAGTGTGATCAAAGCATTTGGGTTTGTACAGACTTTTGGAGAAGCCTGTATTTACAAGAAAGTGAGTGGGAGCTCTGTAGCATTTATGATATTATATGTAGATGACATATTACTGATTGGAAATGATATAGAATTTCTGGACAACATAAAGGGATACTTGAATAAAAGTTTTTCAATGAAAGACCTCGGTGAAGCTGCTTACATATTGGGCATTAAGATCTATAGAGATAGATCAAGACGCTTAATTGGACTTTCACAAAGCACATACCTTGACAAAGTTTTGAAGAAGTTCAAAGTGGATCAAGCAAAGAAAGGGTTCTTGCCTGTGTTACAAGGTGTGAAGTTGAGTAAGACTCAATGCCCGACCACTGCAGAAGATAGAGAGAAGATGAAAGATGTTCCCTATGCTTCAGCCATAGGCTCTATCATGTATGCAATGCTGTGTACCAGACCCGATGTGTGCCTTGCTATAAGTTTGGCAGGGAGGTACCAAAGTAATCCAGGAGTGGATCACTGGACAGCGGTCAAGAATATCCTGAAGTACCTGAAAAGGACTAAGGAGATGTTTCTCGTGTATGGAGGTGACAAAGAGCTCGTCGTAAACGGTTACGTTGATGCAAGCTTTGACACTGATCCGGACGATTCTAAATCGCAAACCGGATATGTATTTACATTAAATGGTGGAGCTGTCAGTTGGTGCAGTTCTAAACAAAGCATCATGGCGGGATCTACATGTGAAGCAGAGTACATAGCTGCTTCGGAAGCAGCGAATGAAGGAGTCTGGATGAAGGAGTTCATATCCGATCTAGGTGTCATACCTAGTGCATCGGGTCCAATGAAAATCTTTTGTGACAATACTGGTGCAATTGCCTTAGCAAAGGAATCCAGATTTCACAAGAGAACCAAGCACATCAAAAGACGCTTCAATTCCATCCGGGATTTAGTCCAGGTGGGAGACATAGAGATTTGCAAGATACATACGGATCTGAATGTAGCAGACCCATTCACTAAGCCTCTTCCACGAGCAAAACATGATCAGCACCAAGACTCCATGGGTGTTAGATTCATTACCGTGTAATATAGATTATTGACTCTAGTGCAAGTGGGAGACTGAAGGAAATATGCCCTAGAGGCAATAATATAGTTATTATTTATTTCATATCATGATAAATGTTTATTATTCATGCTAGAATTGTATTAACCGGAAACATAATACATGTGTGAATACATAGACAAACAGAGTGTCACTAGTATGCCTCTACTTGACTAGCTTGTTAATCAAAGATGGTTAAGTTTCCTAACCATAGACAAAGGAGTTGTTATTTGATTAACAAGGTCACATCATTAGTTGAATGATCTGATTGACATGACCCATTCCATTAGCATAGCACCCGATCGTTTAGTATGTTGCTATTGCTTTCTCCATGACTTATACATGTTCCTATGACTATGAGATTATGCAACTCCCGTTTATCGTAGGAACACTTTGTGTGCTACCAAACGTCACAATGTAACTGGGTGATTATAAAGGTGCTCTACAGGTGTCTCCGAAAGTATTTGTTGGGTTGGCGTATTTCGAGATTAGGATTTGTCACTCCGAATGTCGGAGAGGTATCTCAGGGCCTTCTCGGTAATGCACATCACATAAGCCTTGCAAGCATTGCAACCAATAAGTTAGTTGCGAGATGATATATTACAGAACGAGTAAAGAGTCTTGCCGGTAACGAGATTGAACTAGGTATTGGATACCGACGATTGAATCTCGGGCAAGTAACATACCGATGACAAAGGGAACAACGTATGTTGTTATGCGGTCTGACCGATAAAGATCTTCGTAGAATGTGTAGGAGCCAATATGGGCATCCAGGTCCCGCTGTTGGTTATTGACCAGAGATTTGTCTCAGCCATGTCTACACTATTCTCGAACCGTAGGGTCCGCACGCTTAAGGTTACGATGGCAGTTATTATGAGTTTATGCATTTTGATGTACCGAAGTTAGTTCGGAGTCCCGGATGAGATCACGGACATGACGAGGAGTCTTGAAATGGTTGAGACGTAAAGATTGATATATTGGACGACTATATTCGGACATCGGAATGGTTCCGAGTGGTTTCGGAGAAAACCGGAGTGCCGGAGGGTTACCGGAACCCCCCCGGGAGAAGTATTGGGCCACATGGGACTTAGTGGAGAGAGAGAGGGGCGGCCAGGGTGGGCCGCGCGCCCCCTCCCCCTCTGGTCCGAATTGGACTAGGAGAGGGGGGGCGGCGCCCCCCTTTCCCTCTCCCTCTCCCCCTTCCTTTCCCCCTCCTAGTAGTAGTAGGAAAGAGGGGAGTCCTACTCCTACTAGGAGGAGGACTCCTCCTGGCGCGCGCCACAAGGGCCGGCCGGCCTCCCCCTTGCTCCTTTATATACGGGGGCAGGGGGGCACCCTAGAACACACAAGTTGATCTTCGTGATTGTTCCTTAGCCGTGTGCGGTGCCCCCCTCCACCATATTCCACCTCGGTCATATTGTTGCAGTGCTTAGGCGAAGCCCTGCGTCGGTAGTACATCAAGACCATCACCACACCGTCGTGCTATCGGAACTCGTCCCCGAAGCTTTGCTGGATCGGAGCCCGGGGAACGTCATCGATATGTACGTGTGTTAAGAACTCGGAGGCGCCGGAGTAACGGCGCTTGGATCGGTCGGATCGGGAAGACGTACGACTACTTCCTCTATGTTGCGTCAACGCTTCCGCTTCGGTCTACGAGGGTACGTAGACAACACTCTCCCCTCTCGTTGCTATGCATCACCATGATCTTGCGTGTGCGTAGGAATTTTTTTGAAATTACTACGTTCCCCAACACAAACTTGCACCGCAATCCCTCCCATGCATCTTTCTTGGATATCCGGCGAATACTAAAGGCTACCGTTGCTATGATCCGGCCTCCCATCGCGTGATCATCTCTCGGGATGTGTATTTTGATGAGCTGGTTTTTCCATTTAAGCAGGTTGTCGCCACTCCGCCACCCTCGCCGTTGTCCTCGAGCTCGTCGCGTGTCGTGCTGCCCTTGGAGGCCACGGTCTCCCGGCGGCCTCGCTCCACCCGGCATGCTCCGACGTCACCTGGCTCACCACCATGCTCGCGTGGGTCGCCGTGCACCCCTGCTACACCACCTGGCCCGTCGCCTGCGTCGGGCGGGGCTGCTGCTACGGCGACCAATTCTGCAGCCGCAGCCACCGATTCTGCTGCCATGGCAAGCGTTTCGGCTGGCGTGGCAGCCGATTCGGCTGCACCTGATCCCGCTGCCGTGGCTGCAACTGCGGGAGGCACCAGCTCCAGTGGTGTGGGTGTGGCTCCACTTCCGGCAGGGCCTCGTGTTCTCACACGCGCTCGTGCTGGAGTGCATTGCCCGAGCCGTCGTTACCCAGATGACCAGTACGTCTGCACCGCCACCACTTCATCCTCCACGCCAGCTCCTCTTCCGGTGAGTGTGCATGCCGCGTTGCGTGATCCCCACAGGTCCGCAGCCATGCGTGAGGAGTTTGAGGCGCTTCAACGCAGCCACACTTGGCAGTTGGTTCCCCGTCCGCCGCGTGCAAATGTAATCAGCGGCAAATGGGTCTTTCGTCACAAACTTCGGCCCGACGGGACGCTCGAGCGCTACAAAGCCCAATGGGTGGTGCGCGGGTTTCGACAACGCGCCGGCGTCGACTTCACCGACACCTTCGTGTCGGTCGTTAAGACGGCGACCATTCGCTGTGTCCTACAGCTCGCCGTGTCGAACGCGTTCCTCCACGGCCATCTCGCAGAGCGCGTTTACTGCCTGCAGCCGGCCGACTTTGTTGATGCCAGCCCCCCCGGCGACGTGTGTCTCCTCTCACGCTCGCTTTACGGCCTCAAACAGGCGCCACGGGCGTGGTACCACCGGATCGCCGGTTTCCTCATCGAGCTGGGCTTCGTGTCGACGCGGTCCGACGCGTCCTTGTTCGTGTACCAGCAAGGAGGGGACGCCGCGCATCTCCTACTATACGTCGACGACATCGTGCTGGCGGCCTCCAGCGACACGCTCCTTCGCCGTCTCATCTCACGGCTCCAGGGCGAGTTTGCGTTGAAAGACCTAGACGCTCTGCATTACTTCCTAGGCGTGGAAGTGACACGGCGCCCTGATGGATTCTTCCTTTGCCAGCACAAGTATGCATTGGAGCTCCTCGAACGCGCTGGTATGATGAACTGCAAGCCCGCCTCCACTCCAGTTGACACCAAGGGCAAGGTGTCCTCGACGGATGGCACTCTCGCTGCCGACGACTCGTTCTACCGCAGCATTGTTGGCGAGCTACAATACCTTACACTGACGCGTCCTGATCTTACGTACGCGGTGCAGCAGGTCTGCTTGCACATGCATGCACCTCGTGACGTACACTGGGCCTTCGTGAAACGGGTGCTTCGGTATATTCGCGGCACACCAGCCCTCGGCCTCACGCTGCCGGCATCATCATCGCTCAACCTCGTCGCCTACTCCGACGCCGACTGGGCGGGTTGCCCGGACACACGCCGCTCAACCTCGGGGTACTGCCTCTACCTCGGCCCGGCACTCATCTCATGGTCTTCAAAACGGCAGCCTACAGTCTCGCGCTCGAGCGCTGAGGCTGAGTACCGTGCTGTTGCGAACGCCGTCGCTGAGTGCTCCTGGTTGCGGCAGCTTCTCGCGGAGCTGCATTGCATGGTCAGCCACGCCACGTTGGTGTACTGTGACAATGTGTCCGCGGTCTACATGTCCGCCAACCCGGTGCATCATCGCCGGACAAAACACATCGAACTTGACATCCATTTTGTATGAGAGAAAGTTGCGCTCGGCCACATTCGCGTTCTTCATGTTCCCACCTCACAGCAATTCGCCGACATCATGACCAAGGGGCTGCCGCCATCCGTCTTCACGGATTTTCGGTCCAGTCTCTGCATCACCGACGGCGAAGCTTCGACTGCGGGGGGGGGGGGGGGGGGTGTTGAAACGGCCCGTGCTATACGCTGCCATGGCAGCCGGTTTGTTAGCGCATGTATAGGATACCTATCCACTTATCCTTTCTTCCTAGATTAGCTTGGTGGTTAGCTGATCCATGCAGCCCTTGTACATGTATTTATACCCGTGATGTCAATGAGAAAACTGTGCAGCAAATCATCTCTCTTTCTCTAGCTTTCACTGCAGGCCATCAGGCATTCCTTCCATCATCGTTCGCATTTGTTTCTCCGCTCGCCTAGGCCTGGCCTCCGTTCTAACCGCCTCATGATGTTTCGAGTCAAATTCAGAGTTCAGATCAGATCCGGATCATGTTGGTTTTGATCGTCCGGTTGTTCTCCCTTTCGAGTTCGGATTCCCTTATGCCCAGCGCTGCCGACTATATATATGACGGCAGGCTCGATCGGCACCGTATCAATTGACATTGTGCAAGAAACGAGGGGCCTAAAGCCAAGTAGCCAATCTTTCCACAATGTCGTTCTTCAACCTGTGTCTCTTCGCTTCCATGGCATTGGCGGACATCCTACGCTTCCCAGGAGAAGACCTGCACGAGCAGACGCCCCGGAGCTGCCCCAAGGAAGCAACGGCGGAACTCCCGCTGCCGGTGCGATCGTCCCGTCAAGAGCCCCAGCGCGCCGTGGAGTGCTCAGAGGCCGACTCGACGCTCGCGTAGAGGAGGAGCTCCACCAGCGATTGAAGTAGCATGCAGGTGTGATGTGTTCATGCGTGAGTTTCAGGATTTCTAGTGGTCTTTTGACAAGATTGTATAAATTTCAGTATGCTAGTAGTACTGTACTTATATAGATAAGTTTATGCTTACAACTTAGAGGTACTAGAATCGTACGCCGATTTTTGTGTCTTTGCCAAAAAATTTTGTAGTAACAAATATTCAGTAATCTGTAGTGCATTATATGAAAGAGTAGCACATATGAAAAATGTAGGGTGATAGTACGAGAAACATATCACAATTTTGACACTCAATGCATAAATTATAGCATTCTGAATTCATCAAAAAGTAAACTAATTAGGTTACTGCATGCGGATAAATTTCAAATTTGTATGTAATGTTATGGGGCTTGGTGACCCAGGAGAGGAAATTCTTTTTTTTTTGACAAAGAATACCACAAGAACTTCTAGCAAAGAGCCCGTGCGTTGCAAAGGAAAAAATATACTAGCAAAGAGCCCGTGCGTTGCAACGGAAAAAAAGTTACCGCACACCCCTAACTCAATAACCATCACAAGAGAAGGAGCGGGAAACAAATCAAAATATGCTTTTACAGTGAGAGAGATCATTGATAGTATGAGAGAGAGATTCTTGGGTTACTCATTCTCGTCGGAATTGTAATAGGGCTAGTCACTTCATGGCTAATTTTGATATGTTGCAATGCCAAACTGCTGTCTGGCTAGGCTCTGGTCGGCAAGAGGTCCTCGAGATTGTTGAACGTGATGTAAAATGAACTTCGAGTAATGCAAGAATTATTTTCGCAAAAAAAAGACCCCAATAAGTCTTGCCAGGGTGTCTCTCTGTCGCCATTAGATTAGAAATCATTTTTCCAATTGCGAGGTTTTTGCCGATGCATGCATGCATGGTTATCAACGGTTTCTTTTGTCTCTAATATGCCTTTATTGAGGTGTTCGTTTGCAATCCGGATGAGTGTCGGTACAAGAGAATGACAAACTGTGCGCTATTGATTAAGGTTGCACCATAAATAACTTTTTTTAAATGGTTAACATATAAAATAATATCATATTCAGATCCTACATATTTTTCTAATCAAATTTCATATATAACATGTTAAAATTTGAGCTAGCGTTAAAAAATATGAATATTTTAAGAGTAGTATTTGCTATAGATGGACTGTGAGTTGATTAT
Organism: Aegilops umbellulata; assembly: GCA_032464435.1. Lineage (NCBI taxonomy): Eukaryota > Viridiplantae > Streptophyta > Magnoliopsida > Poales > Poaceae > Aegilops > Aegilops umbellulata. The sequence continues at coordinate 601,920,223 of CP136055.1, read as the reverse complement.
CAGAAAAGGCAAGCAGTTTCTATAAAACGTAAAAAACGATTGGTTTTCTCACTTAAAGATGTACTGTGGGTTTATTACGAGAAAAAGAAGAAGGTTTTCTGTAAAACGATAAAAACAATTTGTTTTATGTGTATTAAAGGTCGACCGCGGGTTAATTACTAGAAAATAAAGGAGGGTTTCTGCTTCCTTAGTAAAAAAATAGATATAGAAGAGCATCTTCAGGGCCAACCACCAAACCGGTAATATCCGTTCGGATCCCGGGAGCCATCCAACACCGACTCCCATCCATCCGCATCCGCGTAGCTTTACAATCAGGAGCCTACTCTCCAGCTTAGTGTAACACCCCCAGTGTCATGCTGTAGTAATCATCTGTTAATGGTGCCATGTCATCATGTTACTGTTGTTAATCTTCACTTGATCCAAATCACCATTCAAATTCAAATCCAATCTAAAGTTAAAAATTCTTATTTGTCAAACATGAAATCTAAAATGTTCATCTTATGGAAAATAATCATTTGTTAATATTGGTGGTGGACCAACATTTTTGCTAGGTGTTTAAATGGCCTAAACCAATTAAAGCAGTGGCTAAAACAATAGCTTAAATGCCTTTTTAATTTATAAAAATTTCTACCTTTTTCAAAAAGCCTCACAATCTTTTTGTGGCAATGCAAAAAAAATCTTCGGAATTGTTTTAGCCAGTGGCATAATTTTGCAAAGTCATTAGTGGCTAAAAGAAAAGGCAAAAGCTGCTGAAAAAAAAGATAAGGAAAGAAGAAGGGGTGGGAGAGCCCCTGGCCTCCCCTTGGGCTTCGGCACATCCCAGTAGGCTGGCCCACCTACCTTTACCCGGTCCTGTTCCCCTCCCCCTATTCAATCGACCGAGAGCACGCGTCCGCGCGTCGCCGCTGGACCAGCTTGCCGTCCTGTCACCGAGACGATAAGGTCGCCGCCCCGGATGCCTCGAGCCCTCCCCCTCACCTACCGCCACATCCACTCCCCCTGGACGCCTCGCCATCCCCCCCCCCTTCTCTCTTCCTCGCTCGCTCACTCCCCTCTCTCTGACACGACCACCGGAGCCGCCTCGTCCTCCTGACCTGTCCACCAGCACCGTCGACGTCTTCTCCCTCTTCCCCGGCCTCGCGTCCGAGCCGAAGGCCACTACATCGCCCGGATCGAGCCGGCGACCACTGTGGATTGTCGGAGCTCCTCTGCTCCATCCGTCGCCGAATCCGCCGACCCGCTGCGCTACTAAAAACATCCAAGGGCCACTGTGAGCCGCATCGTAAGCTGCCGCATCGAACCCCTCTCTTTCTCCTCTATCCCCGCGCTCGCAATCGTTGTTCTTCTTCATGGCCGAACCGCCGCCGCCCGTGCTCGTCGCCGGCGTGCCTCCGATGACCAAATGGTCACGCGTGTGCGCCCAACAGCTTCATCGCGCCGCGTAGAACCTGCCCAGCCTATTCTTTTGCGTCGTAGCATGCTGTTTCGTCGTCTCATTCACCCACCCGTACGCGCCGCCACCTCCACTCGTCGCCAGCGCCGATTCCGGCCAAGTCCGGCTGCGCTACTGCCACCACTAAACGCGCGCCACAGTCAGCGTTCGAACGCAAGCAAAACCGCCCAAAACGGTGCCCCGTAGCGAATTTTTGAGCATCTCTGGCGAACTCGCCGCCGCGGAGAGCTCGCCGGCGCAACTCCGGCGCCGGCCTCCGACGTGGCCGACCTGGGGCCACCACCGGGGTCACTGCCAGTGGGGCCCAGGGACCCTAGTTGATTGGGTTGACTAGTCAACCCTGCTGACTGGGCAACCTCCAGCCACTGACCAATGGGGCCTACCCCCCTAATTAACAGGAATTAATTAAATTAGTTTAGTTAACCCAAATAGTGACTGACAGGTGGGCGCAGGTTCTAATATAGTTAATTTAGTTTAATTTAAACCACTTTTAGCCCCACTGTGTATGACATGTGGGTCCCACTGGACCCACTGGTCAGGTTTGACCTGGTCAGCCGCTCTGTTGACTGCTAAGGTCATCAAGACATCATGCTGACGTCATATTCCATTTATGTTAATACAAATAAATCGAGAAAATGGTTTAATCTTTGAAAATTCATAGAAAATAAACCATAAGTCGGATGAAAATGTTTTCTACATGAAAGGTGCTCAGAAAAATCCAGCGAATCCGGATACGCGGTCCGTTCATCTGTCACATGCCCCTAGCATGCTGAACATGGAACCTTCCCCTCTCTTTTCATCTGTCCAGAAAACATCAGACGTCGGAAAACCCCTCGGATGTTTTCCCTTTCCATCGGCAACGTCTAGCACTGCGTTAGTTCACCTCTAACACCGCATATTACCATGTTATGCTTTATGATGCGTTGTTTGCTTTATATTCATTGTTTCTTCCCCCTCTTCTCTCCGGTAGACCCCGAGACCGATGTTGCCCCTATGATCGACTACGTCGACGACGACCCCTCCTTGCCAGAGCAACCAGGCAAGCCCCCACTTTGATCTTCCCGATATCGCCCATTCCATTCTCTCCTGCTTGCATTAGATTTTGCTATTGTTATTGTTTGCTCCTATTTTGATGCATGGCCAGCTTTTGTAACCTGCTCATTGTTACCTACATGTTTATCCTAAACTGCTTAGTATAGGTTGGTTAGTGATCCATCAGTGACCCCAACCTTGTCCTTGTTGCCCCTGCTTCATCGTCGAAGACCCGATCAACGTGATCGAAGACCAGGCCCGGACACCGCACATCACTTTCCCCATAGTTGCTCGACGCTACTGGGTTACTATCCACTGCCGGGGGTGAGACCTCATCAGCACTTTTGATGTTACCTTGTAGTGTAGTTATTTGGTCGTGGTCATCAAGGGTGATTCCGCCTTAACCACTTCCGATACGACTGTGTCGTGCAACCCCTCAAGTGTGAACTTCGAGGGTGGTTCCTCTTACGTTCACCTTGATGATTACATCGAGTGGAATCCGTCAAGGGTGATTCCTCAGGTTTTCCCCTTGGTGTTAGACACACAGTTATTATGGTTACTATGACTTTACACTGAACCATGTTACTAAAGACGGGTCGGCCTTGAGGGGTACCCGCGCGAGCATATTTGCGTGTGATGAGTAGTCGGGTTGACCTGGAGGGTGCCCGCGAGATAATTACGAGGCATGGCGGGCATTCTTAGCCCTTGCCGCAAGTCCTCGAGACGGGGCGACGGGGTCACATCTTTCGTGAGTCTCTGCTTGTTATCGCGCGTTCCCAATCCACTACGATTTGGATATTTGATCCGAGGGGCCTCTGGCTTGATAGCATTAACCATCACGTGGGCATAGTATGGGCGTTCTGCGTCGCATGCATCAGTTGAAGCTTAATATACGTCCGCGACTGAGCGGCGCGCGCCGGGTTGGACTGCGTAAGCACCTGCCTTGTTGAAGGAGGTAGCTAGGTCTGCTCACCGGCTGCCCTCGCAACATGCAGGAGTTCTCAGGGAGATGGCCCATGACCCCTGGGGGCATATGTTTAGTCTGGCGTGCTGACCTCTCTATTAAGCCTAGGTTGGGTTGCGGCGTATTGTTTGGCGGAGGCCGGGCATGACCCAGGAAAGTGTGTCCGGCCGGAGTTAATCAAGCATGGTGGGTAAGTTGGTGCACCCCTGCAGGGGAGAAAACATCTATCGATAGCCTGTCCTATGGTAACGGACACTTGGAGTTGTATCCCGATCGATACAACTAGAATTGGATACTTGTGATGAGAATTGGATTGTGATGAGAACTGGATAGTATGGCTCTAGGATTGCTTTCTCGCAGGGAGTCGAGAAAGGATCTCTGGCCGAGGTTGATAACACTTCTACTACTTTACTTTATGCTACTCTACTCCCTCCTGTTGTTGCAAGATGGTGGTTTCCAGAAGATGCTAGTCTTCGATACGCTAGGCTTTCCCCTTCTCTTCTGGCATTCTGCAGTTCAGTCCACATATACTACCCTTTTCATTGATACTGATGCATATGTAGTGTAGATCCTTGCTTGCGAGTACTTTGGATGAGTACTCATGGTTGCTTTGCTCCTCCTTTTCCCCCTTTCTTCTTTTTTCTGGTTGATGCAACCAGATGTCGGAGCCCAGGAGCCAGATGCCACCGTCGATGCCTACTACTACATGGAGACCGTCGACGACCAGGAGTAGTTAGGAGGCTCCCAGGAAGGAGGCCATGCCTTTTCGATCGATGTTGCTTTTGTGCTAGCCTTCTTAAGGCAGACTTGTCTAACTTATGTCTATACTCAGATATTGTTGCTTCCGCTGACTCTTATGTTTTCGAGCTTATGTATTCGAGCCCTCGAGGCCCCTAGCTTGTAATATAAAGCTTGTATTATTTTAATTTGTGTCTAGAGTTGTGTTGTGATATCTTCCCATGAGTCCTTGATCTTGATCGTACACATTTGCGTGTATGATTAGTATACGATTGAATCGAGGGCGTCACAAGTTGGTATCGGAGCCGTCTGCCTGTAGGAATCCCCCTTTCCAACTCCTTGGCCGAAGTCGAGTCTAGTCATTGAAAAACTCTTACTAACATGGCTGTGCGGCTTACGGGCCCACGTCGCCATTGGGTGGTAGTTGGATCTTTTATTCCTCGACCTTTACTCTGGGACTCTGAACTCTCTTCTATTCGGGTTAAATGATTTTGCTAAAGCCTAACTTTAGGTTCTCGAAAATACTTCCTCCCAGAGAGCCCCTTCAGGCCAGATGATCGCCTGCTGCACCAGTAGATTCTGAAGATACTCTCCGATGTTTTTCCCGAGACTCTTGTCCCCTTCGTCGTTGCAATTCCCTACCACCGATAAATCCCCATGGATAGCTACATACACTTGCCGTCCAAACCGTCTTTTCCAATTGCTCTTGTTATTACAAGATACCCTGGAATACTTTTCTATATTCCGAGAATCCGTTGTGCCTGCTGCCTTGTAGCTCCTTTTCCGCATGAATACATGTTCGAATAATTCCTCACACTTATCCAGGACTTGTTCAGTCCTAATTATTCATGTGTTTCACAAAATATCCTGAAATGCTATCCGACCTTCCGAGAATCCTTTGCAACCTATTGCTTTGGAAAGTCTTGTGTGCCGGCTGTTGGGGAACGTAGTAATTTCAAAAAAATTCCTACGCACACGCAAGACCATGGTGATGCATAGCAACGAGAGGGGAGAGTGTTGTCTATGTACCCTCATAGACCGAAAGCGGAAGCGTTATCACAACGTGGTTGATGTAGTCATATGTCTTCACGATCCGACCGATCAAGTACCGAACGTACGGCACCTCCGAGTTCAGCACACGTTCAGCCAGATGACGTCCCTCGAACTTCGATCCAGCTGAGTGTTGAGGGAGAGTTTCGTCAGCACGACGGCATGGTGACGATGTTGATGTTCTACCGACGCAGGGTTTCGCCTAAGCATCGCTACAGTATTATCGAGGTGGAGTATGGTGGAGGGGGGCACGGCACACGGCTAAAATATCAAATGATGAATTGTTGTGTCTCTGGGGTGCCCCCTGCCCAGGAGGAGGCCGGCCCTAGGGAGGCGCACCAAGGGAGTAGGATTCCTACTCCTAGTAGGAGTAGGTCTCCTTCTTTCCTAGTCCAACTAGGAGAAGGGGGAAAAGGAGGGGAGAGGAGAAGGAAGGGAGAGGGGGGCCGCGCCCCAAACCCCTCGTCCAATTCGGACTGGGCTTGGGAGGGGCCCGCGCCACCTCCTGGCTGCTGCTGCCTCTCCTTCCCACTAAGGCCCATTAAGGCCCATTGCTTCTTCCTCGTATTCCCGTAACTCCCCGTTACCTCCGAAAATACCCGAATCACTCAGAACCTTTCCGATGTCCGAATATAGTCGTCCAATATACCGATCTTTACGTCTCGACCATTTCGAGACTCCTCGTCATGTCCCCGATCTCATCCGGGACTCCGAACTACCTTCGATACATCAAATCACATAAACTCATAATATAACTGTCATCGTAACTTTAAGCGTGCGGACCCTACGGGTTCGAGAACTATGTTGACATGACCGGGACACGTCTCTGCTCAATAACCAATAGCGTAACCTAGATGCTCATATTGGCTCCCACATATTCTACGAAGATCTTTATCGGTCAGACCGCATAACAACATACGTTGTTCCCTTTGTCATCGGTATGTTACTTGCCCGAGATTCGATCGTCGGTATCTCAATACCTAGTTCAATCTCGTTACCGGCAAGTCTCTTTACTCGTTCCATAATACATCATCCCGCAACTAACTCATTAGTTGCAATGCTTGCAAGGCTTATAGTGATGTGCATTACCGAGTGGGCCCAGAGATACCTCTCCGACAATCGGAGTGACAAATCCTAATCTCGAAATACGCCAACTCAACAAGTACCTTCGAAGACACCTGTAGAGCACCTTTATAATCACCCAGTTACGTTGTGATGTTTGGTAGCACACAAAGTGTTCCTCCGGTAAACGGGAGTTGCATAATCTCATAGTCATAGGAACATGTATAAGTCATGAAGAAAGCAACAGCAACATACTAAACGATCGGGTGCTAAGCTAACGGAATGGGTCAAGTCAATCACATCATTCTCCTAATGATGTGACCCCGTTAATCAAATGACAACTCATGTCTATGGCTAGGAAACATAACCATCTTTGATCAACGAGCTAGTCAAGTAGAGGCATACTAGTGACACTCTGTTTGTCTATGTACTCACACATGTATTATGTTTTCGGTTAATACAATTCTAGCATGAATAATAAACATTTATCATGAAATAAGGAAATAAGTAATAACTTTATTATTGCCTCTAGGGCATATTTCCTTCATTCTCCCACTTGCACTAGAGTCAATAATCTAGTTCACATCGCCATGTGATTTAACACCAATAATTGACATCACCATGTGATTAACACCCATAGTTCACATCGTCATGTGACCAACGCCCAAAGGGTTTACTAGAGTCAATAATCTAGTTCACATCGCTATGTGATTAACACCCGAAGAGTACTAAGGTGTGATCATGTTTTTCTTGTGAGATAATTTTAGTCAACGGGTCTGTCACATTCAGATCCGTAAGTATTTTGCAAATTCTATGTCTACAATGCTCTGCATGGAGCTACACTAGCTAATAGCTCCCACTTTCAACATGTATCCAGATTGAGACTTAGAATCATCTGGATCAGTGTCAAAAACTTGCATCGACATAACCCTTTACGATGAACCTTTTGTCACCTCCATAATCGAGAAACATATCCTTATTCCACTAAGGATAATTTTGACCGCAGTCCAGTGATCTACTCCTAGATCACTATTGTACTCCCTTGTCAAACTCTGTGGTAGGGTATACAATAGATCTGGTACACAGCATGGCATACTTTGTAGACCCTATGGCTGAGGCATAGGGAATAACTTTCATTCTTTTTTTTATCTTCTGCCGTGGTCGGGCTTTGAGTCTTACTCAATATCACACCTTGTAACACAGCCAAGAACTCTTTCTTTGACTATTCCATTTTGAACTACTTCAAAATCTTGTCAAGGTATGTACTCATTGAAAAACTTATCAGGTGTCTTGATCTATCTCTATAGATCTTGATGCTCAATATGTAAGCAGCTTCACCGAGGTCTTTTGAAAAACTCCTTTCAAACACTCCTTTATGCTTTGCAGAATAATTCTACATTATTTCCGATCAACAATATGTCATTCACATATACTTATCAGAAATTTTGTAGTGTTCCCACTGACTTTCTTGTAAATACAGGCTTCACTGCAAGTCTGTATAAAACTATATGCTTTGATCAACTTATCAAAGCGTATATTCCAACTCCGAGATGCTTGCACCAGTCCATAGATGGATCGTTGGAGCTTGCATATTTTGTTAGCACCTTTAGGATTGACAAAACCTTCTGCTTGCATCATATACAACTCTTCTTTAATAAATCCATTAAGGAATGCAGTTTTGTTTATCCATTTGCAAGATTTGATAAACGCGGCAATTGCTAACATGATTCGGACAGACTTAAGCATAGATACGAGTGAGAAACTCTCATCGTAGTCAACATCTTGAACTTGTCGAAAACCTTTTGCAACAATTCTAGCTTTGTAGATAGTAACACTACTATCAACGTTCGTCTTCCTCTTGTAGATCCATTTATTCTCAATGGCTTGCCGATCATTTGGGCAAGTCAACCAAAGTCCATACTTTGTTCTCATACATGGATCCCATCTCAGATTTCATGGCCTCAAACCATTTCGCGAAATCTGGGCTCATCATCGCTTCCTCATAGTTCGCAAGTTCGTCATGGTCTAGTAACATGACTTCCAGAACAGGATTACCGTACCACTTTGGTGCAGATCTCACTCTGGTTTACATGATCATCATCATTAGCTTCCTCACTAATTGGTGTAGTAGTCACAGGAACATATTTCTGTGATGAACCACTTTCCAATAAGGGAGAAGGTACAATTACCTTATCAAGTTCCACTTTCCTCACACTCACTTCTTTCGAGAGAAACTCCTTCTCTAGAAAGGATCCATTCTTAGCAACGGAAGTCTTGCCTTTGGATCTGTGATAGAAGATGTACCCAACAGTTTCCTTTGGGTATTCTATGAAGACATATTTCTTCGGTTTGGGTTTGAGCTTATCAGGATGAAACCTTTTTCACATAAGCATCGCAACCCCAAACTTTAAGAAACGACAACTTTGGTTTCTTGCCAAACCACAGTTCATACGGTGTCGTCTAAATGGATTTAGATGGTGCTCCTTTTTAACGTGAATGTAGATGTTGCTAATGCATAACCCCAAAACGATAGTGGTAAATCGGTAAGAAACATCATAGATTGCACTATATCCAATAAAGTACGGTTATGACGTTCGGACACACCATCATACTGTGGTGTTCCAGGTGGCATGAGTTTGTGAAACTTATTCCACATTGTTTTAATTGAAGGCCAAACTCGTAACTCAAATATTTTACCTCCCTATCATATCGTAGAAACTTTATTTTTGTTACAACAATTCTCCACTTCAGTCTTAAATTCTTTGATTGCCCATGGAGATGCTTCCTTCTGGCCTAGCGCGGTTATGGACATATTTCTTTAGGACTCCCATGAACCTCTCAAAGGGGAACATATTGTGTAGAAATACAGGGCCCAGAATGACAATCTCGTCGACTAGATGAACTAGGACGTGCGTCATGATATTGAAGAAGGATGGTGGGAACACCAGCTCAAAATGACAAGACATTGCGCCACATCACTTCTTAGCCTTGGTATGATTTCTGGATCGATCACCTTATGAGAGTTTGCATTGAGGAATGCACATAGCTTCACAATGGGAAATCAGATGTTTTTCGGTAGAAGCCCCCTCAATGCAACCGGAAGCAGTTGCGTCATAATCACGTGGCAGTCATGAGACTTTAGGTTCTAGAACTTTTTCTCTGCATATTTATTATTCCCTTTATATTCGACGAGAAGCCAGACGGGACCTTCATATTAAGCAGGCATTCAAAAAATATTTCCTTATCTTCTTTGGTAAGAACGTAGCTGGCAGGACCTTCATACTGCTTTGGAGGCATGCCGTATTTTTCGTGTAAACGTTGCAGGTCCTCCCGTGCCTCCGGTGTATCTTTTGTCTTCCCATACACGCCCAAGAAGCCTAGCAGGTTCACACAAAGGTTCTTCATCACGTGCATCACGTCGATTGAAGAGCGGACCTCTAGGTCTTTCCAGTAGGGTAGGTCCCAAAATATAGATTTCTTCTTCCACATGGGTGCGCGTCCCTCAGCATCATTCGGAACAGATAGTCTGCCGGGACCCTTTCCAAAGATTACGTCTAAATCGTTGACCATAGCAAGTACGTGATCACCGGTACGCATGGCAGGCTTCTTTCGGTGATCTGCCACGCCTTTGAAATGCTTGCCTTTCTTTCGACATTGATGGTTGGTCGGAAGAAATCGACGATGGCCTGGGTACACATTCTTCCTGCATTTGTCCAGGTATATACTTTTGGTGTTGCTACCTCTTGAGCACTGCATTGGATTTCCCCGAAGAGGAGAGGATGATGCAGCAAAGTAGCGTAAGTATTTCCCTCAGTTTTTGAGAACCAAGGTATCAATCCATTAGGAGGCTACGCTCGAGTCCCTCGTACCTACAAAAAAACAATAGCTCAACGTAACCAACGCGATTAGGGGTTGTCAATCCCTTCACGGTCACTTACGGGAGTGAGATCTGATAGAGATGATAGATAATATTTTTGGTATTTTTTATATAGAGATGCAAAGTGAAAAGTAAAAGGCAAAGTAAAAAAAGCAAGCAAGATTAAAGTGATGGAGATTGATATGATGAGAATAGACCCGGGGGCCATAGGTTTCACTAGTGGCTTCTCTCAAGAGCATAAGTATTCTACGGTGGGTGAACAAATTACTGTTTAGCAATTGACAGAATTGAGCATACTTATGAGAATATCTAGGTATGATCATGTACATAGGCATCACGTCCGAGACAAGTAGACCGACTCCTGCCTGCATCTACTACTATTACTCCACTCATCAACCGCTATCCAGCATGCATCTAGAGTATTAAGTTAAAAACAGAGTAACGCCTTAAGCAAGATGACATGATGTAGAGGAATAAATTCATGCAATATGATAAATACCCCATCTTGTTATCCTCGATGGCAACAATACAATACGTGCCTTGCTGCCCCTTCTGTCACTGGGTAAGGACACCGCAAGATTGAACCCAAAGCTAAGCACTTCTCCCATTGCAAGAAATACCAATCTAGTAGGCCAAACCAAATTGATAATTCGAAGAGAGTTGCAAAAATAACCAATCATACATAGAAGAATTCAGAGAAGCTTCAAATATTATTCATAGATAGACTTGACAATAAACCCACAATTCATCGATCTCAACAAACACACCGTAAAAAGAAGATTACATCGAATAGATCTCCACGAGAGAGGGGGAGAACTTTGTATTGAGATCCAAAAAGAGAGAAGAAGACATCTAGCTACTAACTATGGACCCGAAGGTCTGAGGTAAACTACTCACACTTCATCAGAGGGGCTAGGATGATGTAGAAGCCCTCCGTGATGATGGCCCCCTCCGGCGGAGCTCCGGAACAGGCACCAAGATGGGATCTCGTTGGTACAGAAGGTTGCGACGGTGGAATTAGGTTTTTGGCTCCGTATCTGATCGTCTGGGGGTACGTAGGTATATATAGGAGGAAGGAGTACGTGGGTGGAGCCTCAAGGGGTCCATGAGGCAAGGGGCGCGCCCTAGGGGGGCGCCCTCCACCCTCGTGACCGCCTCGTGGCTTTCTTGACGGAGGGTCCAAGTCTCCTGGGTCTTATCAGATGAGAAAATTACGTTCCCGAAGATTTCATTCCGTTTGGACTCCATTTGATATTCTGTTTCTCCGAAACACTGAAACAGGCAAAAAACATCAATTCTGGGTTGGGCCTCCGGTTAATAGGTTAGTCCCAAATTAATATAAAGGTGGAAAATAAAGCCCAATATAGTCCAAAATAGTAGATAATATAGCATGGAGCAATCAAAAAATTTCTATACGTTGGAGACGTATCAGGTGTCAGCTAAACAGTGCATGCATGCATGGTATCCCTTGTTTGTCTGTCCTGAAAGGTTATTGAGAGCAGGCCAACTGTTGATGGTTACAAACAGCAACGCATGCAGGTCAAATTCCTCCTGTTTGTGCTCATCCCACTGCTACCTCTTGAGCACTGCGTTGGTTTTCCCTTGAAGAGGAAAGGGTGATGCAGCAAAGTAGCGTAAGTATTTTCCTTAGTTTTTGAGAACCAATTTATCAATCCAGTAGGAGGCCACGCTCAAGTCCATTGTACCTACACAAACAAATAAGAACCTTGCAACCAACGCGATAAAGGGGTTGTCAATCCCTTCACGTCCACTTGCAAAAGTGAGATCTGATAGAGATGATAATATTTTTGGTATTTTTATGATAAAGATAAAAGTAAAGATTGCAAAGTAAAAATAAATTGGAAACTTATATGATGGAAAATAGACCCGGGGGCCATAGGTTTAACTAGTGGCTTCTCTCAAGATAGCATAAGTATTATGGTGGGTGAACAAATTACTGTCGAGCAATTGATAAAATTGAGCATAGTCATGAGAATATCTAGGTATGATCATGTATATAGGCATCACTTCTGTAACAAGTAGACCGACTCCTTCCTGCATCTACTACTATTACTCCACACATCGACCGCTATCTAGCACGCATCTAGAGTAATAAGTTCATAAGAACGGAGTAACGCTTTAAGCAAGATGACATGATGTAGAGGGATAAACTCATGCAATATGATATAAACCCCATCTTTTTATCCTCGATGGCAACAATACAATACGTGTTGGTTCCCTTACTGTCACTGGGATCGAGCACCGCAAGATAGAACCCAAAGCTAAGCACTTCTTCCATTGCAAGAAAGATCAATCTAGTAGGCCAAACCAAACTGATAATTCGAAGAGACTTGCAATGATAACCAATCATACATAAAATAATTCGGAGAAGATTCAAATATTGTTCATAGATAATCTTGATCATAAACCCACAATTCGTCGGATCTCGACAAACACACCGCAAAAGAAGATTACATCGAATAGATCTCCAAGAGAATCAATGAGAACTTTGTATTGAGATCCAAAGAGAGAGAAGAAACCATCTAGCTAATAACTATGGACCCGAGGGTCTGAGGTAAACTACTCACACATCATCGGAGAGGCTATGGTGTTGAAGTAGAAGCCCTCCATGATCAATGCCCCCTCCGGCAGAGTGCCGGAAAAGGCCCCAAGATGGGATCTCATGGGTACAGAAGGTTGCGGCGGTGGAAGTAGGGTTTAGGCTCCTCTGCTAATGGTTTGGGGGTACGTAGGTATATATAGGAGGAAGAAGTAGGTCGGTGGAGCCATGAGGGTGGAGGGCGCGCCGAGGGGGTAGGCGCCCCCCTGCCTCGTGGCCTCCTTGTTGGTTACTTGACGTCCACTCCAAGTCCTCTGGATCACGTTTGTTTCAAAAATCACGTTCCCGAATGTTTCATTCCGCTTGGACTCTGTTTGATATTCTTTCTCTGCGAAACACTGAAATAGGCAAAAAAAACAGCAATTTGGGTTGGGCCTCCGGTTAATAGGCTAGTCCAAAAACTAATATAAAAGTATATAAATAAGCCATTAAACATCCAAAACAGAATATATAATAGCATCGAACAATAAAAAATTATAGATACGTTGGAGACGTATCACCCACACACGTACACCTTTTCCAATCCACAGCTGTAAAAGTTCTTCAACTAATGGCCTTAGGTACACATCAATGTCGTTGCCGGGTTGCTTAGGGCCTTGGATGAGAACTGGCATCATAATGAACTTCCGCTTCATGCACATCCAAAGAGGAAGGTTGCACATATAGAGTCACGGGCCAGGTGCTGTGATTGCTGCTCTGCTCCCCGAAAGGATTAATGCCAACCGCACTTAAACGAAACCATACGTTCCTTGGGTCACCTGCAAACTTAGCCCCGTACTTTCTCTCGGTTTGTCTCCACTGCGACTCATCAGCGGGTGCTCTCAACTTCCCATCTTTCTTACGGTCCTCACTGTGCCATCGCATCAACTTGGCATGCTCTTTGTTTCTGAACAGTCGTTTCAACCGTGGTATTATAGGAGCATACCACATCACCTTCGCAGGAACCCTTTTCCTGGGGGGCTCACCGTCAACATCACCAGGGTCATCTCGTCTGCTGTTATACCACAATGCAACGCATACTGGGCATGCGTTCAAATCCTTGTACGCACCGCGGTAGAGGATGCAGTCATTAGGGCATGCATGTATCTTCTGCACCTCCAATCCTAGAGGGCAAACGACCTTCTTTGTTGCGTATGTACTGTTGGGCAATTCATTATCATTTGGAAGCTTCTTCTTCAATATTTTCAGTAGCTTCTCAAATCCTTTGTCAGGCACAGCATTCTCTGCCTTCCACTGCAGCAATTCCAGTACGGTACCGAGCTTTGTGTTGCCACCTTCGCAATTGGGGTACAACCCTTTTTTGTGATCATCTAACATGCGATCGAACTTCAACTTCTCCTTTTCACTTTCGCACTGTGTCCTTGCATCAACAATGACCCGACGGAGATCAAAGTCGGGCAAAATCACTACAGGAATCCAGTACTTTGCCGTCTGCCATTGCGGACGGCAAAGGCACGGATGGCTGACGGCAAAGCACTTTCTCGTCCGCGGCTGACGACAAATAGTGACGACAAAGATAGGGTCGGCAAACAGGTCCTTTGCCATCAGCTTTTTATGGCGGACGCCAAAGAGCCCTTTGCCTACAGCGGCGGACGGCAAAGAGGGGGGACGGCAAAATGTTGCACGTCCGCCAGCGTTACTCCGTTAGGCGGCTAACAGCGGCCTTTGCCGTCCGCCAGCGGACGGCAAATTTGAGCGCCTCTTTGCCGTCCGCCAGATGACGTCAGCAATACGTCAGCGCCCGCTTTTTTTGCCGTCCGCCCGGCGGATGGCAAAGGCAAAGTCTTTGCCATCAGCTTAGCTTTGCCGTCCGCCACGGTAGGCAAATTGGCCAAATGGTCCATCCCCAGGAAGCCCGGGTGGGCAGCACATGCCCCCTTTGCTGTCTGCCACCGGACGGCAAAGAGCCTGCACTGCCTCTTTTTTATTCTGTTTTTCTTATATCCAACAATTATCACAACAAATATATCACAGCACATATATATCCATCACATAAATATCCAGCACATATATATCCAACATAATAAATATCCAGCACATATATATCCATCCATACATACATAGTAGGTTGCACAAAGTTCCATCGATCCATACATATTACAATATGCAAAGTTTCATCATAGCAAGCGAGCAGAATACAAGAAGTGCATCAAAGGAAAAACAGGAAAAAGCATGCAATCCATCATAGGAAGCTGGCTTCCGTGAAGTGAATGAAACCTGCAAAATGACAAATAAGAAAGTTAGAAAAAGAAGACTAGAAGAAGAATTAGACTAGAAGAAAAAGAATAGAAGAAGAAGACTAGAAGAAGAAGTATATGCCATTTATTAGCTAACTTAGGTGAAATGTATCGTTTATGAGCTAACCTAGGTGAAATGGCTAGTTTATGAGCTATCCTAGGTGAAATGGATCATTTTGGAGCTAAGTTAGGTGAAATGGGTCGTTTATGAGCTAACCTAGGTGAAATGGGTCGTTTATGAGCTAACTTAGGTGAAATTGATCATTTTGGAGCTAACTTAGTTGAAATGGGTCGTTTATGAGCTAACTAAGGTGAAATGCCACGTTTTTGAGCTAACTAAGGTAAAATGGATCGCTTTTTAGCTAACTTAGGTGAAATGGGTCATTTTGGAGCTAACCTAGGTGAAATGGGTCATTTTGGAGCTAACCTAGGTGAAATGGGACATTTTAAAGCTAACATAGGTAAAATGGATAATTTAGGAGCTAATCTACGTAAAATGGGTCATTTTAGAGCTAACTTGGATAAATTGGATCACTTGTAAGCTAACTAAGGTAAAATGAGTCATTTTAGAGCTAACTTAGGTAGAATGGATGGTTTATGAGGTCAGTAAGCTTATTAAGTCATTTTGGAGGAAAAGAAACTAACTCTAGGTCATTATGGTAAGCATATTGGAGGAAATAAAGCTAAGTCTAGGTCTTTATGCATTTGTGAAGCAAAACACTAGAGAAACTTACCGTGATCACAAAGGTGTAGGAGCGGGCTGGCTCGGGCCGGTAGCTGGAGAAGGATAGTGCGATGCGTTTTTGGAGTTAAGCTGCACCAAAGATCATTTCCAATGTCTCGTTAGCATTATGACACTCAAATGTTAAGACTAGCAAGTAATGTCAATTCAAATTAAACTCACCGTGATCCCAGGAGCAATCACTGGCATCGGCGGAGCGGTCTGACCGGACTTCTCGCACACAGACTGCACATTTGGTTTTCACAACAGAGTCATACTAGTTAGTAATGATACTCAAATGTTAAGACTAGCAAGTAATCTGAAGAAGAAACTTACCACAAGGAGCTCGTACATGGCCCTTGCATGCATGTCATTCCGTGCCCTCTCCTCCTCCAACATCTTTGCCGTCCTCTCCTCCAACTCCTGCTGCCTCTCCGCCGCCTCCGCCAGAAGTTTCTCCGTTCTATCTCTCTCACTATGTATAGCAGCCTGCAACACCACTCACATGACCATTTGTAATCATTGATGGAAGCGCACACAATGTAATGGACAAAGATAGCTGAGTACGTATAACTAACCTTGAAGGCGAGTTGGACTGGCCGTTCACGAGGCCTTATCTCAGGAAAGGAGCTCGACTGGCGCGCCTTGATCTCCGGGAGAGTGCTAGGACAACGGATAAGTCCATCTCCCATGGCGATGGACCCATGGGACCTCCCGCCACCAGATATCATCAGCAGCTCTATATCAATGGGACCCTGGCTCGGGTTAAAGTCCTCCCCTTTCTTCGCCTTCCCCTGATCTCTATATTGCACGAGCTTGTCGTGGGCGGAGATGTTGGTGGAGTTATTTGGATCATCGAGGTCAGACGCAGAGAATGCCTTGACTTTCTTGTAAGGGCCAGTGTGGGCCATGGCATATAGGTCGTACACCTCTGGCACCTTATCCGCCTTATTGTAGCGTGCCTGAAAGAGAGAAACAAAGTAAATTAGTAATTAAAGGGCTAAAGCTAGTATGATGAATGAATTGCATTAATCATGAAGCAAACCACATACCCAGTTCCGCCCGTACTGAAATAAGTTGGAGCTGCCTTGGTGGTGTGGCACACCTTCCATTTGGGCACGTTTGTCCTTGGCCTCTTTGTGGGTGGCCAGCCATTCTTTTGAGCACCACGCATTGACCAACACCTCCCAACAATCCATCCAATCCGCACACCATCTCGGAGGGGCCTAAGTTAGCAAATAGAAACTTGAGCACTACGGCTATGAATTACTAAATGAAGGAAGTAAGTACATGGCCTTAAGAATTACCTTCATGTACTGCTCCTTACTCAAGAACTTATCGCGACACTCTTGCTTGGGCTTCTTGATACCACACCCGGCGTAGTAGTCTCGAACAGCCTGCACCCGAACCTCATGCCGTAAGTTCTGAAGTAGGCGCTTGCACTCCTTGTGGATAACATCTGCCGCCTCCTCCTCGTATCCCTCCTCACACCTGTAGAATGTCTGCAATCAAATGAGACAATATTGATTAGTACAATTAATAACTAGCTACTTGAAGATTTTTAATTGTGTAAAGGAGGAATTACCCAGAACTTTCTGATCACCACGTCTGCCCTCGTCTTGCATAATACACCGTCGATAATCTCACCCGGCGGGGCCGGGGCAGCCAAGTAGTGCTCCCAAGTCAATCCAACCTCTGGAAGCCGACCCTCACCAGGCAACGTGACAAACCCCGCGAAGTTTTGCCGAATCAGAACTCCAAGGACGGAGTTGGGCCGGCTGACACTTTCATGGTGGTCCCAACCCCTGCAGCATGACAAGGCCAACACATCAGTTATTTGAAGAAACGTGAATGCATAAGGTACAAAAAGATTAAATGCACTAACCTCTCCCCATCAGGGAAAATCAACCACCTCTGCTCGTGGGTCGCCGGCACGGATGAGAGCCGTGTAGCACCACGCTGGTAGACGTTGCCCCCCTCCCCCCTCCTCCTCAAAATCAGTCGGCTCCCCGCCATCATCAGCATGGCCACTCGGCTCCCCGCCACCATCAGCATGGCCACTCGGCTCCTCAGGCTGACCCGACCAGTTACCCCATCCAGACGTGTGCTCCTCCGGGGTCTCATGGGCCCAAGTCTCGTGGGCCAAAGGCCCGTCGACCCGAGGCTCGTGGGCCAAAGACCCGTGGACCGGAGGCTCGTGGACCGGAGTCCGTCCAGCCTCCTCCTCATACGAGTCCACCCTAGCAGTCACGTGCTCGGGTGAAACAGCTGGGGGCGGCTGCGAGTAAGGCGCCGTAAGAGTCACCCTACCTCCTCTCCCACGACCACGTGCTCCACCTCCGTTCTTCTTCTTACCTCGTCCCCTGCTAGGCACCGCAGTCGATGAAGAAGGGCCCGGCGGTGTCGCCATACTGTCCAGCAACGCTCGGCGGAGAGGTGCGTGTGGAATGGAAGACCTCGCACCACGCGCCGACGAAGAAGGGGCCTCGGCGCGCTCCCGACCAGCGGCCACCATCTTTCAACACCTGCCATGACAAAGAATAAACGAAATTAGTACAACATAAAAAAAGTACCGACATGAATAATAATATGTATATCACTTAATTGCATCATCATCAAGTACAACATAAAAAAATTGAATACCTCACACTACTAATAATCTCGATCAGTATCATCAATAAATGCATAATCATCATCATCACTATAATCAATGATGGGCTCATAGGGTTCATTGGCATCAACATGTGCAAGGCCACCTTGACGTAATCGGTCAAGCATTGACAGGTCATCCGCAGCAGTAACTCTTGTTGTTCCGGCTCTTCTTGTTCCTCCTCTGGGGTGATGTCCGATTCATTATCGCTGTCTACTTCAATGTTTTGGGGTGAAGTATAGCGGTTCTTGAAACGCTTTTTGGAAAGACGTGTCTCTTGGAAGAATTCTCCTTCATATGTGTCTGGGTTAATGTGAGGTTCATAATCCTCTTCCTTTGGGGGAGAAAGTCTAGCACGTGGCGGCACTTCATAAACAACATCCCAACCTTTCAGATTTGGATTAGTTTGGCAGACCAACGGTAGATAGAATACTTGGGTCGCCTGTTGAGCCGTAATATAGACATCAGGAACATCTAAATGGGTGCTTTGGTTGATTTCAACTAGCCCTATATGTTCATGAGTCCTTCTGGTCTCCTTCGGCTGAAACCAATAACATTTGAAGACTACGACATTCGGTGGGTTTTCACCATAGAACAAAAGTTCATAAATTGCTTCAACTCTCCCATAATACTCGGTACCTCCTTCGCCGATAGCAGATACACAACAATTTGTAGACTTTCGGTTGGCCATAGATAGCTCTTTGCCATAGGTACGAAAGCGATACCGGTTGATGTCGTACTTGTCAAATGAACGAACCTTATAGTCAAAACCATTAGCGACTTGTCTCAATTCGGTGTCCATAGACTCTGAATTAGCCTACAAGTTTAATATGAAAGGATTGTTGCATTACGCACAAATTAGCGAATGAAATGAAATTTTCTAATAGAAATTACCGTTTGTTTGAACCAAGAGATGAAACCGGGATAGCCGCCTCCTTGCTTTGTGAGAAGCTCATACTCTTTGACGGAATCCTTTTGGATCTCCGCTCCATACGAGAATATGGCGACGTATCGACTGTATGACATATCCAGGAATAAGAGCAGTTCAAAGGAAATAGAAGTTGCGAAACAATGTACCGAGAACTTACTCGATGTACGGCCGCACTTCTATCAGGTTGTTGAAGATATACAATGAAATGGTCCGCCATTCTTCGTTATCCAAAGATACTGGATGTGAAACACTAGCTGGTGCGAGATTCCCTTTGAATAGACTGAGGTTGGATCCACCCTTTTTAGGGTCGTCAGCATTGTACCGAGTCTTCGGATTATGCAAATGACGATTTTTGGCATCGTAGTGTGCTATTACGAAGTTTGCCGCCTCCTCTGTGATGAATGCCTCAGCCATCGATGCTTCAATTCTACGTTTATTTTTACATTTTTCTCGAAGCGTCTTCTGCATCCTCTCAGTTGGGTAGCACCAACGATTTTGCACGGGCCCCCCAATCTTGCCTCGGTCGGGAGATGCAAAATCAAATGTTTCATTGGATTAAAGAAGCCCGGTGGAAAGATCTTCTCTAACTTGCAGATCAACTTCGGCGCCAACTCTTCCATTTCTTCTAGCACGCCAGGCGATAGTTCTTTCGCACAAAGAACACAGAAGAAATAGCTGAGTTCTGCCAGTACTAGCCATTCATCCTCAGAGATGAAGCCACGCAACATCAATGGCATTACCCGCTCAATCCATATGTGCCAATCATGACTCTTGAGACCAAATATCTTCAGTTTATCAAGATTCGCTCCCCTCTTTAGATTCGCTGCATACCCATCGGGGAACATCAACTGCTGTTGCACCCACAAGATAATTTCCCTCATAGCTGGCCTTCCAAGATTGAACCATGCCTTTGGCTTCGTCCAGTTCTGCTTTCCTTTCGGTTCTTTCATGTTTTGTAATGGCCTATCACATAGCGCCTCCAGATCGACTCTAGCCTTAGTATTATCCTTTGACTTCCCATCTATGCCGAACAATGTACCAAAAAGTGCCTCGGCGATATTCTTCTCAGTGTGCATCACGTCGATGTTGTGTGGGCAAAGGAGGTCTTTGGAGTAAGGCAGATCCCATAAGCATGTTTTGTGAGTCCACGCGTGCTTAGTATTATACCCCTTGAAGTACCCTGGACGTTGTGGATCTGGCTCGAGAGCGTTTAACTGATCCAGGGTGTCGTGGTTTTGTCACGGCAGATGTCCTAGCAAAAGGACTTAGTCGTGGAGCCATCGCCATGGGTTAACTCAAAGGGGTTAAAGCGGACACAGGGACACAGAGAGTTTACACTATTTCGACCCCTTCGATGAAGGTAAAAGCCTACGTTTAGTTGTGATGGAATTGATGGGGTTTCGATGACTAGGGAGCAAACAAGCTTCGCCTAAGTCTTGAGTTGTGGTTGTCTGTCTTTGAACCGCTGTCGGGTCGTCCCCTTATATACACGGGTGACGCCCGTCGGTTCACAGAGTCCCAATCTCCGGTTCATACTCGTATCCGGGTTGGCCTCTCCTTGTTCCTAACTTATAATACAAGTTTACATACAAAGCCGGTTTACGGCTACAAGTGTTGAACCGACTACGGCCTTGGGCCCTCATCCATCTTCTTGGGCTTCAACGCTCTTGGACTACTGATGAAGTTAACCCGGCCCAGGTAGGCCGGTTTACGCCCAGTAGTAATATCCCCAACATTAGGCCCCAGATTGATTTGAATGAGTTCATGTCAATCCTTAGCAGAAATCTTCATCTTCAACATCTTCTTGCAATTGTTGAACTGTCTTGACGTCATCTTCTCGAATTGCTGTTAAACCGGGGTGACGTCATCTGTCATAAAGAAAGTATCCATAATACCTCTTCATTTTAATAAGGCTGCGAAAATCGAGGCGACAGCTCCGTTCTGTGGCCCCTGGTTTGTCGCGCCTCACACATGTCTTTTTGTCTTATAAATAGGACTGAAGGGTCATTTACTTTTTCCCCTTCGTGCCTTCTCATCTTCGTCTTCCTCGCGTCGTCAGCTTCAGAGCTCCGCCGCCGTCGTCGCCTTCAGCCTCGACCTTGGCCGTTGCATCGACCTGAACGCACCAGAAAACTGCGGTGACCTTCCGCACCCTCCTCAGCTCTGGTAAGCCCTATGTTCTTCTTAACCTAGATCTGTTCTAGGGTTCCTTGTTCTTGCGATGTTCATCGACTGCTCCTGTTCATGTATTAACCTCTGTATGGATCTATGAAACGTTGTACTGAATACCACTTAGCTTTTCGCATCCACCTATAGTCTCATGTTCAAGTCCGTAGATCTCATCTGTATATCTTCCCATTGATTCACTTCCGCTCTGCTTTGAAGCCTTTGAATATTTTTTCTGTTTCACTGAAGTTACCTCAGATCCATTGCTGTAACAGAACTATTGTGAAACCTGTTTCTGCATACTTAGCCATTTCGCAGCCTCAAGTGCTTTCAATGTTTAGATCGGGCGGTTTAACTTACCATAGGAAAAGTTAATAAACCGGTATAGACCATTAGTCCCCTTATTGAACCGCGAGAACCCTTTAGCCATAGTCCATCGCTTCACGGAACTTCAGTTTGAACATAATTATCCTCGTTCTAACCTTAATCATATCGGTGTATATTTTGTACCCAACACAATCTTGAACCAGAATTACTTATTTTATAGACTCCACCATGGCCAAACAAGTATATGAGTGCAACTGGGCTCCTTCTCGTGTCACAGAGACGCAGCTGAAAAACTTAGTCTTGACTGGCGCTTTAAGTAGTAAGAATGCCATCCATTGGAGGGTTCCAGGCAAAGAATGTCCTCCCACACCTCAAGAAGGAGAGGTTGTAGTTTTTGCGGATCACTCACTAGTAGAAAAGGGGGCAACGGTCCAGGGTGGGTTAGCCCATTAGTCCCGGTTCAATCTAGAACCGGGACCAATGGGGGCATTGGACCCGGTTCGTGAGCCCAGGGGGCCGGCCGGGCCACGTGGGCCATTGGTCCCGGTTCGTCTGGACTTAGTCCCGGTTGGTGGGACGAACCGTGACCAATGTGCCTGGCTCCTAGCCCACCACCATTGGTCCTGGTTCGTGGCATGAACCGGGACCAAAGGCTCCCATTTAGTCCCGGTTCATGCCACGAACCAGGACCAGTGGTGTCGCCTATATATACCCCTCGCGCCGGAGCAGAGCACTGAGTGCTCTATTTTTCTGGGCCGGCGAGAGGAGGAGCTTGTGGTGCTCTAGCTCACCTCCTATGCACATGAAGTGTTCGATGAAATGCCCGAGCCACACTAGTTAATCTTTCTCCTCTCGAAGCTCGACCTCAAAGCTCCATTTTCCTCGAGATTTGTCTAGATTTAGAGGTCCGTCACGCCCCACCCCTGTCTTCACCGCCGTCGATCACCCGCGCCTTTTGCTCTTATCTTCTTTCTGAAAGGAAAAATATTCTTACTTTTAGGTTTAGATAGATACTTGTATCATTTTCTTACTTTTATTATTGCATCTTATATAGTGCGATGGTTTTGGTATCCGCCCCCGTCGGCCCTCGTCCTGTCTATGATTCGGATGTTGTATATATATTAATCTTTATAACTATTGGTTCATTTATTGTTTATGATAATTATGCGGACCAACGTGACATATATTTTATTTATCTAGGATGTATGTGAACCGGAAATTCCAACCGGCCCTATTGTCGAGAGATTAAATTTAGTTGAAGAAGAAAACAATTTCTTGAAGGAAAAAATAAAAAAAATTGAGGAGGAGAAGATGATATTGGAGTTGCATGTTGCGGATGTCGTCGATGATCACAAGATCAAGATGGATGCAATGCGCTTGAAGATTAGAAAGGTTAGAAAATATGCCATTCATACCGAGGCTTGGTATCATTATGCCGTTGGATCAATTGTTACCTTGGTTGCGATTATGATCGCCTTTGTTTTAATTAATGTATGGTTTAATTAATTAGATGCTCTGGAGAGCTATATGTTGTTAGATGAGAACTATGTATGTACTTTGGTTTTAATGTGATGATGAACTGCTATTAATTTGGACACTTAATTATATATAATGCACGCAGATGAACCGACAATGGATGTACGGTGACAGACACACCTCCGAGTACATTAAGGGCGTGCATGAGATTCTCGATGCGGCTGAGGCAAACAAGCAGAATGGTTTTATGTGTTGTCCATGCACTAAATGTGGGAATACGGTGTCTTACTCTAACCAGAAAATCCTTCACACCCACCTGCTTTACAAGGGTTTCATGCCACACTATAATGTTTGGACGAGGCACGGAGAAATAGGGGTTATGATGGAAGACGACGAAGAAGAAGAGTACGATGACAACTACGTTCCCCTTGAATACCGTGATGCTGCAACGGGGGGAGCTGGTGAAGATCAAGAGGAACCAGACGATGTGCCCAATGATGCTGCAACGGGTGAAGCTGCTGAAGATGACGAGGAACCAGACGATGTGCCCGATGATGATGATCTCCGCCGGGTAATTGTCGATGCAAGGATGCAATGCGAAAGTCAAAAGGAGAAGCTGAAGTTCGATCGCATGTTAGAGGATCACAAAAAAGGGTTGTACCCCAATTGCGAAGATGGCAACACAAAGCTCGGTACCGTACTGGAATTGCTGCAGTGGAAGGCAGAGAATGCTGTGCCTGACAAAGGATTTGAGAAACTACTGAAAATATTGAAGAAGAAGCTTCCAAAGGATAACGAATTGCCCGATAGTACATACGCAGCAAAGAAGGTCGTATGCCCTCTAGGATTGGAGGTGGAGAAGATACGTGCATGCCCTAATGGCTGCATCCTATACCGCGGTGCATACAAGGATCAGAATGCATGCCCGGTATGTGGTGCATTGCGGTATAAGATCAGACGAGATGATCCTGGTGATGTTCACGGCGATCCCCGCAGGAAGAGGGTTCCTGCGAAGGTGATGTGGTATGCTCCTATAATACCACGGTTGAAACGTCTGTTCAGAAACAGAGAGCATGCCAAGTCGATGCGATGGCACAGTGAGGACCATAAGAAAGACAGGAAGTTGAGAGCACCCGCTGACTGGTCGCAGTGGAGAAAAATCATGAGAAAGTACTGGGATGAGTTTGCAAAGGACCCAAGGAACGTATGGTTTGCTTTAAGCACGGATGGCATTAATCCTTTCGGGGAGCAGAGAAGCAATCACAGCACCTGGCCGGTCACTCTATGTATGTATAACCTTCCTCCTTGGATGTGCATGAAGCGGAAGTTCATTATGATGCCAGTTCTCATCCAAGGCCCTAAGCAACTCGGCAAGGACATTGATGTGTACCTAAGGCCATTAGTTGAAGAACTTTTACAGCTGTGGAATGGAAATGGTGTACGTACGTGGGATGAGCACAATAAAGAGGAATTTAACCTAAAGGCATTGCTGTTCGTGACCATCAACGATTGGCCCGCTCTCAGTAACCTTTCAGGACTGACAAACAAAGGATACCACGCATGTACACACTGTTTAGATGACACTGAAAGTATATACCTGGACAAATGCAGGAAGAATGTGTACCTGGGTCATCGTCGATTTCTTCCGACCAACCATCAATGTCGAAAGAAAGGCAAGCATTTTAAAGGCGAGGCAGATCACCGGAGGAAGCCCGCCATGCGTACCGGAGATCACGTACTTGCTATGGTCAATGATTTACACGTAATCTTTGGAAAGGGTCCCGACGCACTAGCTGTTCCGAATGACGCTGAGGGACACGCACCCATGTGGAAGAAGAAATCTATATTTTGGGACCTACCCTACTGGAAAGACCTAGAGGTCCGCTCTTCAATCGACGTGATGCACGTGACGAAGAACCTTTGCGTGAACCTGCTAGGCTTCTTGGGCATGTATGGAAAGACAAAAGATACACCCGAGGCACGGGAGGACCTGCAACGTTTGCACGAAAAAGACGGCATGCCTCTGAAGCAGTATGAAGGTCCTGCCAGCTACGCTCGTACGAAAGAAGAGAAAGAAATCTTCTTTGAATGCCTGCTCAGTATGAAGGTCCCGACTGGCTTCTCGTCGAATATAAAGGGAATAATAAATATCCCAGAGAAAAAGTTCCAGAACCTAAAGTCTCATGACTGCCACGTGATTATGACGCAACTGCTTCCGGTTGCATTGAGGGGGCTTCTACCGGAAAACGTCCGATTAGCCATTGTGAAGCTATGTGCATTCCTCAATGCAATCTCTTAGAAGGTGATCGATCCAGAAATCGTACCAAGGCTAAGGAGTGATGTGGCGCAATGTCTTGTCAGTTTTGAGCTGGTGTTCCCACCATCCTTCTTCAATATCATGACGCATGTCCTAGTTTATCTAGTCGACGAGATTGTCATTCTGGGGCCCGTATTTCTACACAATATGTTCCCCTTTGAGAGGTTCACGGGAGTCCTAAAGAAATATGTCCGTAATCGCGCAAGGCCAGAAGGAAGCATCTCCATGGGCCATCAAACAGAGGATGTCATCGGGTTTTGTGTTGACTTCATTCCTGGCCTTAAGAAGATAGGTCTCCCTAAATCGCGGTATGAGGGGACACTGACTGGAAAAGGCACGCTAGGAGCAGACTCAATAATATGCAGGGATGGGCATTCTTGGTCTCAAGCACACTACACAGTTCTACAGAACTCTACCTTGGTGACCCCGTATGTCGATGAACACAAGAACAGTCTGCGCTCCAAACACCCGGAGCAGTGCGACGACTGGATTACATGTGAACACATCAGGACTTTCAGCAGTTGGTTGGAAGCACGTATCAGAGGTGACAACACTATTTGTGATGAGTTGTACTTGTTGTCCAGGGGACCATCTTTGACTGTATTGATTTGGAAAGGATACGAGATAAATGGGAATACATTTTACACGATTGACCAAGATCAGAAGAGCACCAACCAAAACAGCGGTGTCCGCTTTGATGCAACAACCGAGAAGGGAAAGGATACATATTATGGTTACATAGTGGACATATGGGAACTTGACTACGGACAAGATTTTAAGGTCCCTTTGTTTAAGTGCAAATGGGTCAATCTGTCGGGAGGCGGGGTACATGTAGACCCATAGTATGGAATGACAACAGTCGATCTGAAAAATCTTGGGTACACTGATGAACCGTTCGTCCTAGCCAATGATGTGGCACAGGTTATCTATGTGAAGGACATGTCTACCAGATCGAGAAAAAGAAAAGATAAGGAAACGAATACATCATACGATGAGCCAAAGCGCCACATAGTTCTTTCAGGAAAAAGGGACATCCTGGGAGTGCAGGGCAAGACAGACATGTCTGAAGATTATGAAAGGTTTCATGAAATTCCTCCCTTCAATGTCAAGGCTGACCCAAGCATCATGATAAACGATGAAGATTATCCATGGTTACGGCGCAATAAGCAAATGACACAAGTGAAGAAAAAGTGAAGACTTTATCCCGCAACTATTATGATGATACCATGCCAAATTTGTAACAGACGAGTATGTTATGCCAAGTATTTTAGAGTTCATTTGAAAACAGACGAGTAGGTGCATCTATGTTAATTTTTTTTATTAAAGTTAATCACAAACTTGTGATTCACACAAATTTCAAAGAATTCAAATTTTAACTATTCAAATTTGAAACCTAATGGCACTAAAAGAAAGTTCATAATTTTGCTAACCTAAAATCAATAAGAATTAAAAAATATAGCAAAAACAAAATAAAGCAACAAAGAAAACAAAAAAACTAAAAAAGTGTTTTCAAAATTGAAAACTAATGGCACTAACAGAAAGTTTATAATTTTTCTAAAACTATAAAGCAAGAAAGTTTAAAAGTTTATAATTTTTCTAAAACTAAAAAAGTTTAAAAGCTAAAAGAATTAAAAAATAAAGCGAGACGAATAATGATAAAACATAGTAATATTAAATAGCAGGAATTTTTTATAGTAAAGTTATTCATAAACTAGTGATTCACACAAATTTTAAAAAATTCATAGTTAAACTATTCAAATTTTAAAACTAGTGGCACTAACAGAAAGTTTATAATTTTTGTGACCTAAAATAAAAAAGAAATCACTACAAAACTATAAGTATTTAGTTCTAAGTAGAAACAAAAAAAACAAAAGAATGCCACCTACTGGGCCCCCACGGCCTGAATACGACTAGAAACCCTACCATGGGCCAGGATTCAGGCCCGAGGGAGGCCCAGTAGGCCCATAGGCACAGATTGCAGTGTTAGACCCGAAAGCCTGCTTTAGAGTGGAGCTCGAGGCGGATGGCGCACCGCACCTTATAAACAGGTGCGCCTCCCTCTCAACTAGCGAGGTGGGACTAAATATTTGGGTTCGGGGCAGCACAGGCCTTTGGTCCCGGTTGGAGGGACGAACCGGGACCAAAGGGGGCATTGGTCTCGGTTCGTAGCACCAACCGGGACCAATGCCCCCTCTTTAGTCCCGGTTGGTGCCACCAACCGGGACCAAAGGCCGCCGCTTCCCGCCCTTTGGGCTGCTGAAAAGAAGCCTTTGGTCCCGGTTGGTGCCAACCGGGACTAAAGGGGGCATTAGTCCCGGTTGGTTTCACGAACCGGGACCAATGCTCTTGCTATATAAGCAACACTTAGCAGTTTTCGAACAAATCCATTTGTTTCTTCTCGCCCTGACGCCTTCTGCTCCTCGTCGCCGTTGCCGCCGAGCCCTGCCCCGACGCCGTCAAGCTGGTCCACCTCGCCGTCGCCGCCGCCGAGCCACTGCCCCGACACAATCGCCGCGCCCGCCGCCCCTGCCGGCCCCGACATCATCGCCGTCGCCGCGCGCGCTGCCCCTGCCCCGACCCCGTCGCCGTCGCCGCGCGCGCGACCCGTTCCCTGACCCCGTCGTCGTCGCCGCGCGCGCTGCCCCTTCCCCGACCCTGTCGCCGTCGCTGCGTGCGCCGCCCGTTCCCCGACCCCGTCGCCGTCGCCGCGCGCGCCGCCCCTTCCCCGACCCCATTGCCGTCGCCGCGTGCGCCGCCTTCCCCAACCCCGTCGTCGTTGCCCCGACCACACGCCGCCGCCTTCGGTCCGGCCGCCGGTGCCCTTTTCTCTTATTTTTTACATTATTATAAAAATGTGTATATATGTATATGTTGTCTGTGTATATATGTTCATATATGCAAAAGTTAGATTTTAGAAAAACTTTATATATGCAAAAGTTTATATATGCAAAATTTTTACATATATGCAAGTATATATGTATGTATGTGGATACATGAGGGGGGTCGATATACCCCCTCTCCGATAGCATTTGTGTGCATTTTAGGTTAGTGTATATATATGTTGATGTATACATGCAAAAGATAGATTTTTAGATATGATGATGTTTTTTTTTATATGTGCATTTTTTCATAAATGTATTATTTTTGAAGTTGTTAGTAGATATCGATTTTAGGTTAGTGCATTTTATCACTGATTTTAGGTTAGTTGATCGATTTAGTGCATTTTATGTTTGTTCCATTTTAGGTTAGTGCATTTTAGGTTAGTGCATTTTATGTTAGTGGAGAGGAAAAAGTAAAATAAGGAAAAGGAAAATAAGTAGAGAAAGAAGGAGAAGAAGAAGGAGAAGACGAGGAGAGGAAGAAGAGGAAGAAGAAGAAAAAAAGAGGAGAAGAAGAAGGAATAGAGGAGCTTCTTCTCCTTTTTTTTCTCCTTTTCTTCTTCTTCTTCTTAATTTTTATCGGGAACGAGGGTGACGAGGATCGCCGAGGGGTCGAGAGTCGGGAACTAGGGTAGAGGGTCGAGGGTCGTTAAGGGGTCAAGGGTCGAGGGTTTCAGGGTCGAGGGTTCAAGGGTTCTAGGATCGAGGGTTCCAGCAGGGTCGTCTAGGGGTCGAGGGTTCCAGGGTCGTCGAGGGTTCCAGGGGTCGAGGATCGCCGAGGGGTCGAGAGATGTTTCCTAGTGTTAAAGTATTGAAGAAATCCATGGCTTCATCATTAGCGGGAAGTAACCAGGGCATGATGGTACGAAGTCCTCCAAAGTTATTCTGGAATGGAGTCCCAGATAGGATAATTTGCCTTTTTGTACGAATTTCAGCAAAGGACTTCCAAATAACGATATTTGGAAGGTTCTTGCTGAACTTTGTACCAAAAAGCGAATTATCCTATCTGGGACTCCGTTCCAAAATAACTTTGGAGAGCTTTGTACCATCATGCACCTGTTACTTTCGCCTAATGATGAAGACATGGTTTTGTTGAATCCTTTGACACTAGGCAACCTCCCGATCCCTCGGCGATCCTCTCGAACATGAGAGGAAGAAGAGGATAAAAAAAGAAGAGGAAGAAGAAAAAAAAAGAGGAGGAGAAAGAATAGAGGAGTTCTTTTTTTCTTCTTCTTCCTCTTTTTTTTAACAGGAACGAGGGTCGTCGAGGGACATAGATGTAGTGTCGTCGTTGTCGATATACCCCCTCCCGATAGCTTCAACACGTGGGGGGGGGTCGATATTACCCCCTCCTTGAAGCGTTGTCGAGGCCACCCCAAACCCTTGAAGCGTTGTCGAGGCCACCCCAAACCCTAGAGAAGCAGCGCCGAGGCCACTAATTAATATATATGATTCCTTACTATGATTAGCTAGCTAGTTCTATGTTTGCCACTAATATATCCATTTGTCATGTTTGAATAGTAATTGCCATGTTGTAAATATTTGTAGAAACTATGGACACTATCGCCTGAGACGAAGCAAGAGAAGCGTTGTTGAGGGAAATAATCACAGAAGGAAGTGATGTCGTCTCGTTGTATCTCAACGACTTCGATGGTCTGCAAGGAGAGGGTGAAGAAGCTGGCTCCGGTGACCTAATGGCGGTGCAAGAAGAAGAACGTGATGACGGGTCCGGTGACCGAAACGAGTCCGGCGACCGAGCCGAGTCCGGCCAGGTATATATATTGGTTAAGCCTGTGCTGACTAGCTAGTTGATGCATTCATTGTTTTGGTATGCACACATATTAATTAAGTCTTTGTTTTTTTTTCTAGCCCTCCGGATCGAGCACAACTGAGGTAAAGGGACGAGGCCCGACGGCCAACCTATTGAACCCATCAGAACAAAGAAGGCATTTGTTGCTCAGTGCGGGGTTCTGGTTAGGGACAAGATCCCGATCAGCATCCAGCAATGGTATAAGCCTAAGAACGAAGACCCTGAGGTGTCTTATGTCAATGATCTGCAGAAAAATGATCTTTGGACTGAGCTGAAGTCAAATTTCACCCTACCGCCAGAGGATGATCCTGAGAAGCCAGTTAAAGAGCAATTAATCAAGTCTTTTGCTCTTAAGAGGATGGCAGACCTATTCAGGAGGTGGAAGAAAGACCTGAATAGGTTTGTCGAGAAAAAAGAGACACCAGAATTCAAGGGCATATATGAGAAGATCAGAGATGACTGGCCTGCATTTATGGCCCACAAGACATCGGAAAAGAGTAAGAAGATGTCGGAGACAAACAAGAAAAATGCTGCGAAGAAGAAGCTTCACCATCGCACGGGGTCAGGTGGCTACCTGGTAGCCCGGCCTAAGTGGGCCAAGACTGAGAATGATCTGGTTGAAACAGGGATCGAACCAGAGACAATGAGCTGGCCAGACCGTTGCCGGACTTGGTCCTTCGGGGCTGGCGGAACCTTGGACCCTGTAACAGGGAAGTGCATTTGGACGGACGAGCAACTTGACATTCCCTTGAAGAAGCTTCGGTACTATATCAAAGCAGCGCAGGAAGGGACGTTCCTTCCAGACAGAGAGAACGACGAGCTCACAAAGGCACTCGGGAATCCTGAGCACCCTGGACGGACACGAGGCACGCCAGGCTCCATTCCGTGGAAGGCTGGGTTTCTGGACGCAGGCGGTTACAAGAGCCAGGAGAGGAGGAAGCAAGTGCAACAGTCCGAACTGTAAGCGCTTAAAGCAAGGGTACTCGGGATAGAGGAACCAGAAGCAAATCGCAGCAACCGAACTGCCGAAGCTTCCCCTGAAGCTACCCCGCCATCTCAGCGGAGAAGCAGCGTGGCTTCCACCGAGCTGCTTCAGCCAGAGCTTGTCTTGACGGCTCCTGCCAGCTATCCCGTGGATGCTATCACGGAGGCTCAAAATTGCCACCTTATGACGCAGTGGATGAATATGAAGGTCAAGGCGGCTGTTGGCTCTGTTTATCCTAATGAACCCGGCGCAACTTTTCACTGCCAGCCGATTCCAGAAGGATATGCTAAGGTGATGGTGGATGAAATAACGGAGGGATTTGAGGACCTCCCGCTTGACCACCCTACCGGAGAAGGGGATACTCGACAGGGTTCTGCTCTGAAGACTCCATGCCTATGGCAGAAAGAGCTCATCAAGCTTCCAAACTGGACGCCTCCGCCTCCTCCTCCTCCTCTGGCGAGTCAGGGCACTCCGCCTCTTCCACCGCCTCCTCCTCCGGCGAGTGACGATCAGGGCCCTCGGCCGGCTCCTTCTCCGGAGCGTGGCGGCACTCCGCCTCCTTCTCCGCCTGCGCCGGCGCGCCCGAGCAGCCAGCCTAGTCCTTCTCCGCCTCGTCAGCAAGGGTGGAAGAGACCCGCCGCCGCTCCGGCAGCTGCTCCTGCGCGTCGTAGTCCTTCTCCTCCGCCTCGCAAAAAGCAAGCAGTAAAGAAGACTGCCGCTCCGTCTGCTCTGCCGGTGTCTAGCAGTACAGCCAGAGGCGGGAGAAAATACAAATTCGGTCCTTCTCTGAAGTCTCCAGAGAAGTTACCATATGAGACGAGCCTGGAGGAGAACGCGAGGATCGCGCGAACCAAGAAGGATGACTGGTTTGAAGGGTTGAAAGCACAGAGACATCCACCTCCGAAGGAGAAGGTAGATTCGGTGAAAGTGAAGCGCACTCTGACTGCCCTGGCAAAACCACCCAAGGCTGCCCTGGCAAAACTATGAGCGCATTATTGCAAAGACATGGGCCGAAGCGTCGCGGTCGGGAAGTACAGTCAGTGATCAAAGGCTGAAAGAACGACGAGTAGCTGGGAAACAAATTGCCCAGCTTGGCGAACAAGCAAAGCAATCGTGCCCCCCGCTCAAGGTGCCTAGCGTCGATCCGAGGATGGCGCCCGGTCATACCAATCTTGACGATTACCTGCCCAACGATGTAGATTATGATTTCCTAGACGTGCAGA
The DNA here is from genome assembly GCA_032464435.1 of Aegilops umbellulata. NCBI lineage: Eukaryota > Viridiplantae > Streptophyta > Magnoliopsida > Poales > Poaceae > Aegilops > Aegilops umbellulata. The sequence goes on along the minus strand of CP136055.1, from coordinate 601,887,705 downwards.
TACACAGATACGAGTACGGGAAGCCTCTCGTCAACGATGAAAGATCTCTAACAACGATGATGCGAAGATTGCATGATTGGTACATGAAAACCTGCAGAGAGTCTGGGGGGAGGAATACTTTGTATATGAGAGTTAAACCGGAGCATGACCTCGTTGGAATTGAACTGTTGCATGTTCCATTTGAGGAGTTCTATCAGTTTTTCAATCAATTGGCCCTCGATAAAGCAACGGTCACCTGCTACTGTCTGTAAGTACTACTACTTCTGTCATTAAGATAGCTCAGCTCTTTCATTGCATGTATTTATAATTATCCTCACTATATTATGCAGATTGAAGATCGCCGAATTGAAGAAAAGACAAATCGGTGATATTGGGTTCATTAACACAAATCTCATAGATGCAGTTCAGGTTAAAGATCATGCCGCAGAAACCGAGGCCAACTTGCTACGATCATTCAAAATAAATGAACACAAAAATATAATACTCTTTCCTTACAACTTCAAGTGAGTGTTGTCTTGTGCATATTCGGTTTCCCTTATATATTAGTCCAGGTTATAGTAATGTCATTGATGAGTTATGCATGCGTGCGCAGTTTCCACTATATTCTCCTGGAGATTAGGCTTGAGAAGGGAGTAGTAACTGTCTTGGACTCGAGACGAAAAGATCCCCAGGAGTATGCGGACATGACTGAAATCCTCAAGAAGTAAGTTAAATCGATCATTATCCACCATATCAGCAAATTTGTTCATTTCCTGATATCAAGTAATTGTTTTCTTTTGTCTGGCAGTGTTTGGAGAAAATTCAGCACAAATTCCCCGGGACTCCTGAAGGAGCTGGAATTTAGATACCCGAAAGTAAGTACTATAGTACCATGTTCCGCGCGTCTCCTAGCTATTGATTCAAGCGCTAGTTTCATCAATACCATTTGGCATTCTTGCTTATCTGTTTGACTGACCTCTATTTCTTGTAAAGTGGTTGTGGCAGGAACAAGGGAATGATTTCTGTGGATACTACGTCTGCGAGTCCATCCGCCACACGACCTGTGAGCGGGGCGGGTACTCTGAGAAACAATATGAAGTGCGTAAGAAATAATATTCACAATTTTTGTTTATTACCATCATTTTTGTTGAGTTTCATTCATTCATATATAAATATATGTATTGACCCCCTTCTTCAAATTAGATGTTTTGGCAGCGGAATGAACTCCTAGGACATCGCATGCAAGCAATTCAAGAGGAATTGGCGGCATTCTTTCTTGACCACGTGATCGCTGAAGACGGAGAATACTATTGGACCATGCGTCCATAATTTAAGAGGTTATATTTGTAAAAGATAATTATTGTATATATGTAGCCGGTAGTGTCGGACGATAGATATACGAGAACTTGTTGTTCGACCAATCTCTCGGAGAAGGAGATGTGGTCGATATCACTTCTCTCTGTATGCATATATGTTCATGACGATCTTCTGTTTCCTTCCTTTTCTTACTAGCTAGTTAGCATGCCTAGTCCTCTCTATACGTATGTATAGTACGTAGCGTCAACCAAGCACGGACATAAGAGAGGACACTTCTCCCTATTAATTAGCTATCTAACACAATGTATGAAATACCTAAATTAACCCCCCAAAACCCCCAAACCCTTTCAAAAAAACACCAAAAACCCCGGCCACAGAAATGCTGACGCGTGGAGGTCTATTGGTCCCGGTTGGTGCCACCAACCGGGACCAAAGGCCCTCCTGCCCGGGCTCGGCGCATAGGCCACGTGGAGGCCCATCTGTCCCGGTTCTGGTTTGATCCGGGACTAAAGGGTGTGGGTATTAGTAACGACCCTTTAGTCCCGGTTCGGGAACCGGGACTAAAGGCCCTTACGAACCGGGACAAAATTCTGTCAGGTTTTTATCCCGAGGTTCAAAATTCTACCGGGATGTCTTGGCCAACTTCCAACTTCGTCCGCAAGATACTGGCCCAAATTCTGTCACCAACATATGCCACTTCCAAGTGCTCTGTGAGGTGTTCTTTCAAGAAGAACCTACAGTCGAGTTATTCCGAGATTGTTTCCACCTAAATCGCCGCACAGAATTTACGGATGGTTCCAATATGGAATTGGGTGGCATGGCGATTCAGAAGCCGAAAGAGGTTACTTACCCTCACGCAAAACTGCACAGCCATCCCCAAGAATGGAATCAAACATGGTTCTATTGCAAAGATACCTCCCCTGGTAATGAGAATCCTTTGCCTGGTTTTCGTCCGGAACGGCTTAGCAACACGCACCCCTTTCCACAGAGGTTGACTGCCAAAGAGAGGAGTAAATATGCTCCCCAACTGTCCAAGCTCAGAGCCTTTATGGCCAACGGTTTAACAGGGGTTGATCTCGCTCGTTGCTGGATATCCTGGAGCATACTGCCCCTTAGTCAACGCTCCGGTTTGATGTGTGAATATACGGGCAACGTTAACGACCCACTGCGACACGTGAACATCCAGCTTACTGACGAAGAAGTCACAGAAGCTGTGAAGAAAATTTTGAATGAACCGGAATACGTCTGCGCCCGAACCGGCCTGCTTCCTTCCTACGCCACCAACAAACCGCCAGCTGTAAGTCTGAATTTTCCCTTTTATTAACTCTGATATTATTGCATTTGCTTATTATTTGACACCAGTATCTGTTGAAGTAGGGTGATGATCCGTTTTGGAGCAAGAAGCTCTCGCAGGAGAAAGCAGACAAACCGGAAAGACCGACCCGGCCCAAGACAAAAGTCCTTAAGAAACCTGCTCATAAGAGGAAAACCACTGCATCATCTGATCTGCCCGTTGATGACGATGTGGGTAATCCATACCTTGAGGTAGAACTTGATTCACTTGACCTGCTTTTTACACACCTTATTGATGATAATATTTGCCATGATGATGCCGAAGCTAGCCATGCTGATGATGCAGAGGTAATTACTCTCTCTTCTGATTCGAACCTTTTGCCTTCACTAAAAATCCGTCAGGAAAACCGGAAAGTTAATTTTTCTCATCCTCTTGCTTACTTGGATCCCAAATTTCTTATGAAGACCCAACAACACGAAGCGCGCCGCACAACTCAACACAGTGGCCAGGTAGTTACCTCCGCCGGTTTACCGAACAATCCGGTTCGGAGACGTCGTTCAGAGGTCTCTAATTTGCTTGTCAGTACTTGTCCTAAAGCGGGCTGTTTTCGTCAACCGCTTAACCCATCTGACTCTGATTATCAGGTTACCTCCCACTCATCCTCTGGCGAGTCAACGGGTACTCAGCTGCCACCGCTTAAAACCGTGCTTGGGTAAGCTTGCACTTATCCTAATACTCCTGGCATGGTATCTTGCAACACATACTGTTTTTGATTTTGCTACTCCTTTTAGGGCCAAACCTAGGCCGAGCAAGAAGGCTCGCCTGGATAAAGCGGCCGAAGAAGAAACTGCCCCTGAACCGGGAACACCCCAGATGTTGAAGCGGCCATTCGTGAAGACGTGCCCAATGATCCGCTAGTGCAGGATGAAGTTTTTATTGCTGAAGAAAGGCTTGTTGATGCCTCCGGTCCTGCTGACCAGCCTATAAGTCCCGTTCGGATTGAAAAATCCACAAGTCCATCCAAGGCTACTGGTAAACCGACAGCCACAGTGCAAACCAGTGACGCCCAGGATGATGAAGTCGTTATCACTGGTGTTGGTCATACCGATCCAAGCAATCCTGTCGCGTTGTCCAAACATACTGCCAAGGACGAATATACCGCAATGGGTAAGGGCAAGTGGAACGTCGATTTGGTGACTTATGCTGCTCTGAACACTCAAGACCTTCATTCTGGTTATCTGAACCGGCTGTATACCAGTCGCGATTACGAGGCTGGCCTAGTGAACATGATGAAGGAAAAATTTGAGGTAACTTCCATATGCCTCTTCCAGCTTGTATATTTTGTAATCTTGTCAATTCTCCTAGCCCCCAAGGGCCGGTTTGTAAACTTCTTTCAAACCGGGACTTGCGAAATATAAAGCTGAATACTTCAGAATGTGCTGATGTAGCCCCCAAGGGCCGGTTCAACTGAATGTAGTTAAACCGGGACTTACTAATATAAACCTGAATGCTTCTAATTTCACTGATGCAGCCCCCAAGGGCCGGTTTAATCTTAATGTAGTTAAACCAGGACTTTAAGTAATTGAATATAGCAGCATCAGAACTTATTTGAGCAAATAGCCATTAGCCCTCAAGTGCCAAGTTGAATACTTGTATTGAGCTTGGGACTTTGCAATCAGTTAACAGTTTTAGATCAAATAGGCATTAGCCCCCAAGTACCAAGTGCATAACTCGTTATGTGGTTGGTACTTCAATTCTTACACCGTTTGTTAAACCATATAACTGTCTGAATGCAGGCTGAGCTGAAGACCAAAGAAAATCAACTCGCCGATCTTCAAGAGAACTTAAAATCCCAACAAGCTGAAACCTCCAAAGCAAAAGAGGAGTTGACCAGCGCTTTAAGCGTCATGGAATATCTGAAGGAGGGCTTCAAGAAAGATCGGGTGGATTGGGCCACTGAGAAAAATGCTTTGATCAAGAAGATTGAAACTACTGAAGCTGCCCTTAAACCGGTGACAGATGAACTGACCAGCTTAAAGCGACAAGTGCATGCAATGACTGCCGCCATCTTTGGTAAGCGTCCTTTGACTTCTGTGATAATTTTGATCTTCCTATGATAGGTCCGGCTTGTGAACTGTTCTATCATGTTGCAGGCACCCGCATTAGCCACTTGGGGTCAGATGTTCGGATGAAATTGAAAGCTGCCTACACATTAATCAAACAGCTGTATACTGGAGCGCAGCGGATCATCTCGACTGCGTCACGTAACAATCCGGCACCCACGTTAATCCAAGATACTCTAAAGAGATTGTCAATGCTTCCCGCCCGGACTGAAGAGCTAAAAAAATCTGCTGCTCGAACCGGTGCAATCAATGCTTTAATCCGAGCAAAGGCATGGGTGCCAGACTTCGATCCTGTTGAAGCAGCTCAGGGCTATCCCAGTTTGAAGGAAGATGGTTCAGAGTTCAATGAAGATGATCTGAGAGCAATAAACCGGGCGGTTCGCCCTCTGGCTTGTCATCTAGTAGAGGAGGCAGATTTGATGCATTATCAAGCGCAATACAATAATCAGAACAAACGAGTGGCTGCACCAGTTCCCGAAGCAGAAAATCTGATCCCGCCAATCCGTAAGCATACTTATGCTCCTGATATTGAACCGTCTTCATTGATCCATGATGAAGCTATTTTTCAAGCTTTAATGGGAATCGACTGGACCACTGTTGACTTCCAGCCGCTGGGTAGGGAAGAAGAAGCTGAAGCGACGCAGGATGACCCACGACCCTCAGACCAAGGCGGTGACCAAGCTTGAACCAGAGACCGGTTTAATAGGCTGCCTTGTTATATTCTGCCAGAAAAACAATGATCTTATTTGGGCACCATGTTGCCTTGTAATAGGATAGCCAACACTTTTGCTTCTGAGATGCCTTCGTGCATCTGTGCTGATACTTTTGTTTGAAAGATTGAAACTGCCAATCTATATCTCCTACTGTCATTGGGCACGAAGTAGGCTTAGCCAATTTTGAAACGGAGGTTTGATAAACCTGCACCGTCATGGGAGAAAATAGCTCCTGTGTATACAATGCCGGTTTACCATATAAACCGTGCTTGGTCATAATAAACATTTTGTTACTCCAAAATAGGACGTTAACAGAAAAAATCAAACCGGGTAAATAATCTCCGGTTTTAAAAATGGACCGTGTTCCGCCAAATTGGTAGCTTGAACCGGTGTAAAACATTGTCGGTTTAAGAACGCAACCAAGATAAAACAGCAGTTATCAAGAAAAATATAGAAGCAAAGGCAATGATAAAACAGTTTGCAAAAAAGAGGCTTTACTTAGCTGATCAGATGGCGTCACCATGGTCGGACACGACCAAGATCCCAATAGGTGTACCTATGGTTCAAGTCAGCCAGGTCCCCAAATGAAACCATGGCATTTATGCCGATCATGTGGCATGGCAATGGTTTGGGTTCGACCAAGCCCCCAAGTGATTCTATGGCCTTTAGGCCGATCAAGAGGCGTGACTAGTTCAGACTTGACCATGTCCCCAAGTGATCTGGTGGCTTTCGCCTATCAAAAGGTGTTGCATCGGTTCGGACACGACCGAGCCCCCTATTGATATTTATAATTTTTGCAAGGGGTAAACCGGATGCCGCTTTAAGACAGAACAACTCCATGTAACCACGCATGATGTAAAAGAACAGATACCCCGCTTTAGCTGAGGATCCGGTTTATTGTATTAATAATATATACACTGTCATAGTATGTACATAAGTAGAGCCAATGGCTCAAGTATAATAAGGCCGAAGATGAGCTATGTTCCACGGCCTGTTGGTCTCCTCTTCTGATTTGCGTGAGTCTTTTCGCTCTCGAATATCGATCAGATAGTACGACCCATTGTGCAGATTCTTGCTGACCACGAAAGGTCCTTCCCAAGGTGGGGATAACTTATGCATATCAGTTTGATCTTGAATGAGCCGAAGCACCAAATCTCCTTCTTGAAAGGTTCTGGTTCTGACTCGACGACTGTGATAGCGACGAAGATCCTGTTGGTAAATCGCCGAGCGGGCAGTTGCTATGTCTCGCTCTTCATCCAACCGGTCCAAAGCGTCTTGTCGAGCTGTCTCGTTGTCCGCTTCAACATAAGCCGCCACACGAGGTGAATCGTGACAGATATCACTAGGGAGAACCGCCTCCGCTCCATAGACCATGAAGAACGGCGTGTATCATGTTGATCTGTTGGGTGTGGTAGTAATGCTCCATAATACGGATGGCAACTCTTCTACCCAACAACCCGGCGTCCGTTGCAAAGGAACCATAAGTCGTGGCTTGATGCCTCTAAAGATCTCCTGATTAGCTCGTTCTGCTTGACCATTGGACTGTGGGTGCGCCACTGATGAAACATCAAGGCGAATGTGCTCCCGTTCGCAGAACTCCTTCATGGAACCCTTGGACAAATTGGTACCATTGTCTGTGATGATACTGTGTGGAAAGCCAAACCGGAAAATCACTTTTTTGATGAACTGAACCGTCGTAGCTGCATCACACTTGCTAACAGGTTCTGCCTCCACCCACTTTGTAAATTTATCAACTGCAACCAGGAGGTGGGTCTTCTTATCCTTGGACCTTTTGAAAGGCCCAACCATATCTAGCCCCCAAGTTGCAAACGGCCAAGTGATTGGAATCATCCTCAATTCTTGAGCCGGTACATGAGCACGTCTTGAGAATTTTTGACAACCATCACATCGTCTGACCAGATCCTCCGCATCAACATGGGCAGTTAACCAATAGAAACCGTGGCGGAATGCTTTAGCCACCAAAGATTTTGAACCAGCGTGGTGACCACAATCCCCTTCATGGATCTCACGCAAAATTTCACAGCCTTCCTCAGGAGATACACAACGTTGAAACGCTCCTGATACACTGCAATGATGCAACTCGCCATTGACGATCGTCATGGACTTGGACCGCCGTATTATTTGTCTGGCCAGAGTCTCATCCTCTGGCAACTCGCCCTGGTTCATGTACGCCAAGTAAGGAAGTGTCCAATTCAGAATGACGTGAAGAGCTGCCACCAATTGAGCCTCCGGGTCAGGAACAGCCAAATCCGCTTCACCTGGGAGCTTGACCGACGGGTTATGCAACACATCAAGAAAAACATTAGGTGGGACCGGTTTACGCTGGGAGCCCAACCGGCTCAGGGCGTCCGCCGCCTCATTCTTCCGACGGTCCACGTGGTCCACCTAATAGCCCTTGAAGTGACCCGCAACAATATCCACCTCACGACGATATGCAGCCATGAGTGGGTCTTTAGAATCCCAAGTGCCAGACACCTGTTGAGCCACTAGATCCGAGTCACTGAAGCACTTAACCCGTCTTAGATTCATCTCTTTAGCCATCCGAAGACCATGAAGCAAGGCATCATACTCAGCTGCATTGTTAGTACAAGGGAACATTAAGCGGAGAACATAACAGAACTTGTCATCTCGTGGGGAAGTTAATACGACTCCAGCCCCCGAGCCCTCCAATTGCCGTGATCCGTCAAATTGGATGGTCCAATATGTGTGATCCGGCTTCTCTTCAGGGGCCTGCAGCTCCGCCCAATCATTGATGAAATCGACAAGTGCTTGGGACTTCACCGCCATCCGGGGCACGTATTTTAAACCATGCGGCCCAAGTTCTATAGCCCACTTGGCAATCTGGCCCGTCGCTTCCCGGTTCTTGATGATATCGCCCAAGGGGGCAAAACTGACCACTATGATGGGATGCCCTTGGAAATACTGCTTCAGCTTCCGGCTTGCCATAAAAACTCCATATACCAGCTTCTGCCAATGTGGATACCTTTGTTTGGATTCAATAAGCACCTCGCTGATATAATAAACCGGACGTTGAACCGGATGCTCCTTGCCGGCCTCCTTCCGCTCCACCACAATAGCTACGCTGACCGCGTGAGCATTAGCAGCAACATACAGCAGCAATGGCTCCTTGTCAATGGGAGCGGCGAGCACGGGCGGGTTGGCCAATTGTCGCTTTAAGTCCTCAAATGCCTGATCAGAAGCAGAACTCCAGACGAATTGATCCGTCTTTTTCAACATCTGACACAATGGGATTGCTTTCTCACCAAGGCGGCTGATAAACCGGCTCAACGCGGCAATCCGGCCAGCCAATCGTTGAACGTCATTGATACACTTCGGTTTAGCCAAGGAGGTGATGGTCGTAATCTTCTCCGGATTAGCCTCAGTTCCCCTGTTGGACAACAGAAAACCCAACAACTTGCCTGCCGGTACACCGAAGACACACTTGGCCGGATTGAGCATCATCCTATACGTCCTCAGGTTATCAAAGGTCTCCTTCAAATCATCAACCAAAGTCTCCTTCTTTCTTGACTTAACCACAATATCATCCACGTAAGCATGTACATTGCGGCCAATCTGTTTGTGAAGACAATTTTGCACACACCGTTGATAGGTTGCCTGGGCACTCTTGAGCCCAAAAGGCATAGATACATAGCAAAAGGCTCCAAAGGGAGTTATGAACGCTGTCTTCTCCTGGTCCTTAATTGCCATTTTGATCTGATGATAGCCGGAATATGCATCCAAAAAACTTAAACGCTCGCAACCCGCCGTAGCATCAATAATTTGATCAATACGGGGGAGGGCAAAAGGATCTGCTGGACAAGCTTTATTAAGATCAGTGTAATCCACACACATGCGCCAGGTGCCGTTTTTCTGAAGGACCATCACCGGATTAGCAAGCCACTCAGGGTGGAAAATTTCGATGATGAAGCCTGCTGCTAGGATCCTGGCCACTTCTTCTCCAAATAGCCTTGCGTCTCTCTTCGTTGAACCGACGGAGGAACTGTTTCACCGGTTTGTATTTAGGATACACATTAAGAGTGTGCTCAGCGAGTCGCCTCGGTACACCTGGCATGTCAGAAGGCTTCCATGCAAAGATGTCCCGATTCTCACGGATGAACTCGATGAGCGCGCTTTCCTATTTCAGATCCAAATTGGCACTGATGCTGAACTGCTTGGACGAATCGCTGGGTACGAAGTCAACAAGCTTAGTCTCAGCTGCTGATGTGAACTTCAGGGCCGGATCATGCTCCGTGGTAGGCTTCTTCAAAGGAGTCATATCTGCCGGATCAACGTTATCCTTATAATACTTCAGCTCCTCGGTGGCACAAACCGACTCTGCATAAGCCGCATCTCCTTCTTCGCATTCCAAAGCAACTTTACGGCTTCCGTGAACCGTTATAGTCCCCTTATGACCCATCATCTTGAGCTGCAAGTACACATAACAGGGTCGTGCCATGAACTTGGCATAGGTCGGCTGCCCAAATAGGGCGTGATACGGGCTTTGGATTTTTACCACCTCAAACGTCAGCGTCTCAGATCTGGAATCATGATCATCTCCAAAGGCCACTTCCAATGCTATCTTACCAACGAGGTACGCTGACTTGCCAGGTGCCACACCATGGAAAACCGTGTTCGACGGTCTGAGATCTTTTTCTGTTAGCCCCATACGATGGAAGGTCTCATATTATAGGATGTTAATACTGCTACCCCCATCCATGAGTACCTTGGTGAACTTGTAGCCTCCCACCTGAGGCGCCACCACCAAAGCTAGTTGACCCGGATTGTCAACCCGGGGAGGGTGATCCTCTCTACTCCATATGATTGGCTGCTCTGACCAGCGTAGATATCGGGGCATGGCCAGTTCAACAGAATTAACTGCCCGCTTCTGGACCTTCCGGTCTCGCTTGTCCAAGCTAGTGGTGAACACGTGATATTGCCCACTATTCAATTGTTTTGGGTTGCTCTGGTAACCCGACTGCTGCTGTTGCTGATTGTAACCACCCTGGTTATTCTGATTATTCTGATTGTTTTGTCCGCCCGGATTACCATTAAATCCTGAACCAGAATTTCCTCCCATAACCCGGCCCGGATCCAGAGCCACCGCCGGAGCTGGGATCATACCGGAAAGCATTAGAGCTCTTGAACTCCTGCATAATGTAGCAATCCTTCCAAAGGTGGTTTGCCGGCACCTCCTTCGTCCCATGTTTCGGACAGGGCTGGTTCAACAGATAATTCAGGCGGTCCGGATTAGGACTAGGTGCTCCACTGCGATTCTGCGATTTTACCCTTACGTCGCTGGCCCTTGTCCTGCGCATTAGTATTAGCCAGAAAGTCCATGTTGCCATCCGCTTTACGCTTGCCTCCGCCACCATTACCTGCTGAGTGATGTTGCTGACCTTTGGAGTTGTTGTTCCTCTTTCCCTTCCCTGTCTTTTCATCATCAGACTCGGGATCCTTGGTACTATCAGAATCAGCATACTTTACCAAAGCGGCCATGAGAGTCCCAATGTCTGTGCAGTGGCGCTTCATCCGTCCTAACTTCAACTTCAGGGGTCCAAACCGGCAGTTGCCTTCCAAGGTTATAACTGCGGTGTCAGCGTTGATGCGGTCTGATGAATGCAGGACTTGTGAGACCCGGCGCACCCAATGAGTAGTTGATTCTCCTTCCTCCTGGACACAGGCAGCTAAATCCACTATCGACATAGGCTACTTACACGTGTCTTTGAAGTTATTGATGAACCGGGCTCGTAACTGGGCCCATGAACTGATAGAATTGGCCGGTAAGCTCTTTAACCAGGTACGAGCCATCCCTTCAAGCATCATGGTGAAATACTTGGCACACACGGCATCATCCACATCAAGCATCTCCATGGCCATCTCATAGCTCTCCACCCATGTCTCGGGAGGTTGATCCGCCGTGTAGTTCGGTACCTTGCGCGGGCCCTTGAAATCCTTAGGCAGGCGCACATTGCGTAAAGCGGGGACAAGGCAAGGCACCCCCAATGCGCTAGAAGTAAGCCCAGGCTCAACTAAGGTGGTCGGACTAACCGGCGTAAGCTGACGGGCTTGATGCTATGCCGCTAACTCGGCCTCCCTGCGTGCTCGGGCCCGGTCCACCACCTCCTGAGCATTATCGACACCACCGGCCAGATTGTTGCCACGGGGCGCTCCACGCCGTGCATTACTTGAAACAACCGGTTCTTCCATATGCCTGCTATAACTCCGGCTTGGACGTGAGATAGAATGAATCCGCTCACGGCTGTATGAATACGCTTCCTGTTGGACCAAAGCCGTCCTAAGGAGCTCCTTGACCCGGCGCGTCTCTATCGCCTGCAATGAATCACCTTCAAATGGAATGGCCTCCAACCGTGCCGCAGCTGCAACAAGGTTATCGAGCGGATTGGAGTAATGACCCGTAGGTGTGGGCACAGCCTGCGGTACACCAGTATTATGACGGGGCAGATCTATTAAACGGGGCTGGACCGGCTCGCCTGTCCCAGGTGCCTCCGCCCGGTTTACCACCGGCGGATTACTGGTTCCCGCTCCAGGGGTGTTGAAAAGGTCCCTTGCTTCGAAAACTGAAGGCAAACGAGATCGGTACTTCCTCCTCATGATTTCCTGTGATGCATTCTGGTCCAGCATAAGCTTGTAAGCTTGCGCGTCCAAAGCAGCCCGCTCGGCAGTCATCCTGACCTCTTCGGCTGCTAAATCCGCTTTGTCCTGAGTGATCTGCTCCCTCACCTTTGCAATCTCTGTGTTATGGGCGTCCTGATCCGCCGGGTTAGCCTCTGCCATGAGCGCAGCCAACGCATCAAACAGATCTAATAAAACTTGAGCCGGCGGGCGCACCGAGCCTCCTGCCCCGGCAGCCGTTGCCTCTGCTGAACCGGAGACCATCGCCACGGCAGTCGATGAATGAAGCGCTGCTTGTGTACCGGCCATGAATATTCCAACCCGGTTGGGCAGATCAGTGGGGTCCGGAATACGGTCGCCATCGGAACAGCCCCCAATCCGGCCGTCTTGTAGCTAATACAAAGACTCAGTTTCTCCGGTTGACGACTCGTCGCCAGAGTAAACGATGGTTTCGCCGCCAGATCCCGATCCATCCTCATAACTTCCTCCATGGATGACTCCCACGAAGGCACGTTTTACGGTCGTCTTAACCCGGGCAGGTCGCGCACGCTGAGCTGTCTCGACGAGGTCGGTGCAGGTGTCCAGCTCAGGGCCCGGTTCACTGATCTTGCCGATGAAAACATGTATGCCACCAAAGGGGACCCGGTACCCGTACTCAATCGAGCCGTCCTCGGGGCCCCAGCCTGCATCGTCGATGTAGATCTTGCCGCGACGACTCTTGGTCATCCGGCCCATAGCGTATCCCTCGAGTCCTTCGAAGCGGCCCTCCAAGAACTTGAAACCATCGTGCGATAGCCCCACGGTGGGCGCCAACTGTCGTGGTTTTGTCATGGCAGATGTCCTAGCAAAAGGACTTAGTTGTGGAGCCATCGCCACGGGTTAACTCGAAGGGGTTAAAGCGGATACAGGGACACAGAGAGTTTATACTAGTTCGGCCCCTTCGATGAAGGTAAAAGCCTACGTCTAGTTGTGATGGAATTGATGGGGTTTCGATGACTAGGGAGCAAACAAGCTTCGCCTAAGTCTCGAGTTGTGGTTGTCTGTCTTTGAACCGCTGTCGGGTCGTCCCCTTATATACACGGGTGACGCCCGTCGATTCACAGACTCCCAATCTCCGATTCATACTCGTATCCGGGTTGGTCTCTCCTTGTTCCTAACTTATAATACAAGTTTACATACAAAGCCGGTTTACGGCTACAAGTGTTGAACCGACTACGGCCTTGGGCCCTCATCCATCTTCTTGGGCTTCAACGCTCTTGGACTACTGATGAAGTTAACGCGGCCCAGGTAGGCCGGTTTACGCCCGGTAGTAATATCCCCAACATTTCTGTTGGCCTGTCAATGCAGGTGTACAGAGTTTTTGACAACTCTACCCCTGATGAAGTTCTTCTTGTCTTTCCTGAACTTATGGCGAGGATCCAGGAACTGTCTATGCATGTTGAAGCAAGAAAACTTGCGACCGGCCTGAGGCCAACGAAACTCAAGAGCTCCCTTGCATGTGGGGCACGGGAACCTTCCATGCACACACCAGCCAACGAATAGCGCATACGCCGGCAAGTCATGCGTCGAGTACATGTACCAGACACGCATTATGAAGTTCCGTTTGCTAAAGGCATCATATGTCTTGAACCCATTATCCCAGGCTTCTTGCAATTCGTCCTTAAGCGGCTGCATGTACACATTCATATTTTTCCCCGGATAGTTGGGTCCTGGAATTATCAACGTCAGGAAAATGTTCTTTCTTTGCATAATCTGTCCGGGGGGGAGATTGAGTGGAAAGACAAATACGGGCCAACAACTGTATTAGGCTGCCGTCATACCAAACACACTGAACCCATCCGTGCTGATGCCGACTCGAGGATGCCTCAGATCTGCCGCTTTGTCAGCATGTAATTCATCAAACTTTTTCCACGCAACACCATCCGATGTGTGTACCATCATCAGATTCCCATCTGCATCTAGTTCGGTTCTTTTGACTGTTTTGTGCCATGTCATCTGTCTAGCCGTCTCTTCGACCATGAAAAGACGTTGAAGTCTTGGTACGATTGGCATATACCAAAGAACAATAACGGGGATTTTTGTCTGTGTCTTCTCACCCATACCGTTGTCTACCACAATATACCTGGAAGACTTGCAAATGGGACAATAGTTCAAGTCCGCATAGTCAAGCCTAAATAAGGCACATCCTTTCTGACAGGCATGTATCTTCTCATAGGGCATCTTCAATGCACAGAGGATTTTGTCCGACTGGTACAGGTTTGCAGGCATTACATGGCCTTTGGGTAGAAAGCGTCCAAATACTGTCATAATTGCGTCATAGCATTCTCTGCCCAAGTTGAACTGAGCCTTCAGAGCCATTACTTGTGAGATGGCATCCAACTAACAAAGCTCAGTGTGCTCGTGGAGCGGACGTTTTGAAGACTCCAACATTTCATTGAAGGCCTTTGCAGATTCCTCCATCTCCTCGTCCGAATCCCGAGCATCATCATAGTCTTGCACCATGTTTTCCATCTCGGTACCATGCTCGTCGGTGCGACGACGATCCACCTCATCTCGGTCACGTTGGGCAGACTCACCATGAAATGTCCACACCGTATAATCGGGCGTAAAACCACTCTTCTGCAGGTGTTTGTCCATTTCAGCCTCTGTCTTCTTTTCCCAATTGCCGCACCGGAAACAGGGGCACCAGGTTTTCTTTTGGCCATTTGCAAATGCGGCTTGCACAAACCCCTTGGTTTTTGTGAACCATTCAGCGCTCCATTTGTTCTGACTAGTGTGACCGGTATACATCCACGCACGGTCACTCATCTTGACTTTCAGAGCTACTGGACACACAACAATTATATATGTAATTCACCATGTATATATTCATCAGTTGATCTACTTTGCCAATTTTATTACGTCCATGCAACCTACACTCTAATAGGTAATGATAGGTCCTAATCCGACCCGTGTATGTGTAGATTGGGTTCATTTTCCCATGCTATGCTCCGAATCCAACGCAAAATTTCGGCAGCACCTCCCCGTTGTTCTCCTGACACACGTCTCTGCAATAAACATAGAGGATGTGTACCCGGAGAACAACAGGGGAGGCACTGACAAAATTTATGCATCGGATCCGGAGCAAAGCATATGGGAAAACGAACCCAATCTACACATACTCGGGCTGTCCATGGATAGCGTTGGACAATTCAAAAGAATCAAGGTTATAAATATGCAAATGCATGCATATTTACAACTATGACGCTTTCAAACGGGAGACACATATTGATTACGCATACTGATGATTCAAGACACATATATAGCTAGCTATCAAGTTTCATCGGAATAGATCAAATAATTAATGGGGGAGAAGGACTTGTCATTTGTGCTCACCCACGAACGAAGGGGCAGAGCTCGTCAAATGCACGACGAGATCGTCGAACACCAAATCTCGCAGCGATGAAACAACTGCACATTTAAAACTACACGATCAACACAATTATATATGATGTTTTTCATAACAAAATCGAAAAACATATGACCTAACTAATAATTCACAAATATATGACCCCGTCGGCCCCTGGAAGGCCAAAGAACACCTTTTCAGGAGGTGTCGGGGGTCGGGGTGTCGTGTCGGTGTTGGGGTGCCGTGTCGGGGTCGGGGTGCTGTTTCGGGGTCGGGGGGTCGGGGTGTCGTGTCGATGTCGGGATAGTGTCGTGTCGGTGTCGGGGTGCTGTTTCGGGGTCGGGGTGTGGTGTCGGGGTCAGGGTGTCGGGTCAGGCTCGGGGTCGGGGTGTCGGGTCAGGCTCGGGGTCGGGGTGTCGGGGTCGGGGTGTCGGGTCAGGCTCGGGGTCGGGGTGTCGGGGTCGGGGTCGGGTGTCGGGGTCGGGGTGTCGGGTCAGGCTTGGGGTCTGGGTGTCGGGGTCGGGGTCGGGGTCGGGGTCGGGGTCGGGGTGTCGGGGTCGGGGTCGGGTGTCGGGGTCGGGGTGTCGGGTCAGGCTCGGGGTCTGGGTGTCGGGGTCGGGGTCGGGGTCGGGGTGTTGGGGTCGGGGTCTCGGGGTCGGGGTCGGGGTGTCGGGGTCGGGGTAGTGCCGTGTCGGTGTCGGGGTGCTGTTTCGGGGTCGGGGTGTGGTGTCAGGGTCAGGGTGTCGGGTCAGGCTCGGGGTCGGTGTGTCGGGGTCGGGGTCGGGGTGTCGGGTCAGGCTCGGGGTCGGGGTGTCGGGGTCGGGGTCGGGGTGTCGGGGTCGGGGTCTCGGGGTCGAGGTGTCGTGTCGGGGTGCCGGGTCGGGGTCTGGGTACCGTGTCGGGTCGGTTTTTTTTCCTTTTTTCCTTTTCTTCTTCTTCCTTTTCTTCCTTTTTTCCCTTCTTCTTCTTCTTCTTCTTCCTCTTCTTCCTCCTTTCCTTTTTCCTCTTCTTCTTCTCCTCCCTCCTCTTTTTTCTTCCTCTTCTTCCTCTTCTTCTTTTTTCTTCTCCTCCTCCTCTTCTTCTTCTTCTCCTCTCCTCTTTTTCTCTTCTTCTTCTTTCCTAAAACTAAACTAAACCTAAACCTAAAACTAAAAAAACAGAAAAAAAGGAAAAACTAAATCTAAACCTAAAACTAAACTAAAACTAAACCTATAAACCTAAAAATAAAACTAAAACTAAATCTAAACTAAACATAAACCTAAAACTAAAAAAACAGAAAAAAGGAAAAAAAAGAGGAGGCAGAGAGCTCACCTGGGTGGAGGAGGGGGCGGGGCGGCCTGGGGCGGCGGAGGAGGGGGGCGGGGCGGCCTGGGGCGACAGCAGTGGCGACGGGGCCGGGCCCGGCCGGGGCGGCGGGGCGCGGGGGTGCCGGGGCGCCGGGGCGTGGTGGCGCCCAGACGGCAGTGCGGCGGGGGCGACGGGGGCGACAGGGCGGGGGGCGCCGGTGCGGCGGCGGGGTGGTGGGGCGACGGGGCGGCGGTGATTACTGGGGAGAGAAAGAGAGAGAGAGGGGCGGGGTGGGGCGCGCGGTCGTTAACGTTAGTGGGGCCCTCCCTCTTTGCCTTCCGCCCCCCTTTGTCGTCCGCTTTTTTGCTCTTTGTCGTCCGTTAGCGGAAGGAAAAGAGGGGGCCGTTAGGTTTTTTTTAAGCAGCTCGTCGGTGGGGCCCCCTCCCTCTTTGTCGTCCGCTAGCCGACGGCAAAGAATCTTTGTCGTCCGCTAGCCGATGGCAAAGAATTGGCTGATGGCAAATTAGGTCTTTGCCATCAGCCAGTTCTTTGCCGTTTGCTTTTTGGTAGCTGATGGCAAAGAGCTTCTTTGCCGTCCGTTAGCTGACGGCAAAGAGCTGGCAGATGGCAAAGTAGCTGATTCCAGTAGTGAATACCGTCTGGTTCCTTTTGATCTTCAGCAGCTTCCCCCGTTGCAGCATCACCGTATTCCGGGGGCACATAGTTGTCATTGTCCTCTTCTTCTTTGTTGTCTTCCATCATAACCCCTATTTCTCCGTGCCTGGTCCAAACATTGTAGTGTGGCATGAAACCCTTATAAAGCAGGTGGGTGTGAAGGATTTTCCGGTCAGAGTAAGACTTCGTATTCCCACATATAGGGCATGGACAGCACATAAAACCATTCTACTTGTTTCCCTCAACCACTCCGGGAAAATTATGCACACCCTTAATGTACTCGGAGGTGTGTCTGTCACCGTACATCCATTGCCGGTTCATATGCGTGCATTATATATAATTATGTGTGTCAAAAACCATTACATATTCACATGGATAGATAAGTGACCAAATTAATAGAAGTTCATTATCACATTAAAACCAAAGTACATACATAGTTCTCATTGAACAACATATAGCTCTCCAGAGCATCTAATTAAACCATACATTGAAACTATGTAAAAACCTTTCAATGCAACAACAAATGCGATCATAATCACAACCAAGGTAACAATTGACCCAACGACATAATGATACCAAGCCTCGGTATGAATGGCATATTTTGTAATCTTTCTAATCTTCAACCGTATTGCGTCCATCTTGATCTTGTGATCATCGACGACATCCGCAACATGCAACTCCAATATCATCTTCTCCTCCACAATTTTTTTATTTTTTCCTTCAAATAATTGTTTTCTTCTTCAACTAAATTTAACCTCTCTACAATAGGGTCGGTTGGTATTTCCGATTCAACTACCTCCTACCTAAATAAAATCTATGTCAACTTGATGGGCATAATTGTCATAAACAATAAATGAACCAAATAGTTATAAAAGATAATACATACCACATCCGAATCATAGTCAGGACGAGGGCCGACGGGGGCGGATACCAAATCCATCGTACTATATAATAACAAGCAATAATAAAAGTAAGAAAATTAGACATGTATCTATCTAAAGTAAGCATTTTTTTCTTTCAGAAGAAGATAAGAACAAGAGGCTCACCATGGTGGTGCCAGTGACGAGATCGGCGCGGGCGATCAACGGCGGTGAAGACGGGGACGGGACGTGACATACCGCTAAAACTAGACAAATCTCAAGGAAAATGGAGCTTGGAGGTCGAGCTCTGAGAGGAGAAAGCTTAACTAGTGTGGCTCGGGCATTTCATCGAACACCTCATGTGCATAGGAGGTGAGCTAGAGCACCACAAAGCTCTCCCCTCGCCGGCCAGAAAAAACAGAGCACTCTGGAATGCTCTGCTCGCGGGCGAGGGGTATATATAGGAAACGCATTGGTCCCGGATCATGGCTGAAACCGGGACTAAAGGCTCCCTTCTATCCCGGCTCAAGGCACGAACCGGGACCAATGGCTGTGGGCCAGGAGCGAGGGCCATTGGTTCCGGTTCGTGCCTACAACCGGGACAAATGGGTCCACACAAACCGGGACAAATGCCTCCCAAGGCCTGGCTGGCCCCGTGGGCGCACGAACCGGGACGTACGCCCCCATGGGTCCCGGTTCATGACAGAACCGGGACTAATGGGCTGGCCAGGCCCCAACCAAAGCCATGTTTCTACTAGTGAATGTTCGCCCATTTGGGACCCGCAACCTCTAACAGACTTAACCCCTAGACCTCATTCATAAGCTCCCTTGTCATTTTCTAATATGACAAACCATTATCGAGACCATCAATGAATCCATCTAGATCCAAATAACGCCCAATTTACTTAGGAAGAAAGAGAACAAACCACATGAGAAGGGGGAGAAAGAGGAGGAGGAGAAGGATACTACGAGGCAGGTGTTCATGACTTTGACCGGAGAAGGAGGAGACTATGGGGCATCGAATAAGATGATATATAAGAGAACAAGGATAGTGGAAGTCTCGGGCAGGGGGATCTGAGCCCCTAGTTGGATAACAATAAGGAGATGGTGCATGGGGGGCAAACACTCTCGTTGTGAGAAGGATAGGTTCACAACCACCAGGAGAGACGGAAGATGAGATGGGGTATGTGGGTGATACGTCGACAAACGTACATATTCATTGATCACTTTTCTTATAATTGACATCTAATTCTTACCCTAACAAATAAATAAAATTGAGATTTCCTATTCTTTGTCTATAGCGATGGATAGTGACCAAACATCAGAAATTAGCACCCTCCAGCGTATGGGTCGGCGCAACCCAAGAGCTTGGGAGGGACGTAAACCTTCTACAAATTTTTATATTTGTTTTCTCTTTCAAAAAAATTCATACATTTTATTTTATTTTTATTTTTGGTTTTTTTATTGAATTTCCTTTTTCTATTAAACTACACGGCCATTGAGGGAGTCCTGGATTAGGGGGTGGTCGGATAGCCGGACTATACCTTCAGCCGGACTCCAGGACTATGAAGATACAAGATTGAAGACTTCGTCCCGTGTCCGGAAGGATCTTTTCTTGGCGTGGAAGGCAAGCTAGGCGTGCGGATATTCGAGATCTCCTACCATTGTAACTGACACTGTGTAACCCTAACCCTATCCGGTGTCTATATAAACTGGAGGGTTGTAGTCCGTGGGACAACCATCATCATACACAATCATACCATAGGCTAGCTTCTAGGGTTTAGCCTCCTTGATCTCGTGGTAGATCCACTCTTGTACTACCCATATCATCAATATTAATCTAGCAGGAGTAGGGTTTTACCTCCACCGAGAGGGCCCAAACCTGGGTAAAATAAAGTGTCCCTTGTCTCCTGTTACCATCCGACCTTGACGCACAGTTCGGGACCCCCTACCCGAGATCCGCCGGTTTTGACACCGACATTGGTGCTTTCATTGAGAGTTCCTCTGTGTCGTCGCTTCTAGGCCCGATGGCTCCTTTGATCATCAACAACGATGAGGTCCAGGGTGAGACTTTCCTCCCCAAACAAATCTTCGTCTTCGGCGGCTTCGCTCTGCGGGCCAATTCGCTTGGTCATCTGGAGCAGATCGAAAGCTACGCCCCTGGCCATCAAGTCAGGTTTGGAAGCTTAAACTACACGGCTGATATCCGCGGAGACTTGATCTTCGACGGGATCGAGCCACAGCCAAGCTCGCCGCACTATTTCGAGGGGCATGATATAGCTCTGCCTCCGAATAGTACCCTGGAGGCCACACACGCTTCGGCCCCGATCCTTGACTCGGAGCCCACTGCGTTCTCCGAGGATGAATGGTTGGACGTCACCTCGAGGGCTGCGATCTCAAAGGCGATTGAGCCGAACGCCAGCCCCGTACTCCGCACGGCCCAGGACTCCAAGGAGCCGGACTCTTCTCCGAACTCCGAGCCTTCTGTGCCCCCGCCGATCGAATCTGATTGGGCGCCTGTAATGGAGTTCACCGCCGCGGACATCTTTCAGTGCTCACCTTTCGGTGATATCATGAATTCTCTCAAGTCTCTCTCTTTATCAGGAGAGCCCAGGCCGGACTATGGTCTGCGAGGTTGGGATTCGAACAACGAAGAAATTCAAAGCCCACCCACCACCCACTTAGTAGCCACTGTCGACGATTTAACCGACATGCTTGACTTCGGCTCCGAAGACTTCGACGGTATGGACGACGAAGGAGGAGACGAACAAGAACCAGCACCTGTAGGGCGCTGGACCGCCACCTCGTCATATGACATATATATGGTGGATGCTCCAAAGGATGCGGATGGCGATGGAACAGCGGAAGACGACAACTCGAAAAAACCGCCAAAACGTCGGCGCCAACGGCGCCGCTCTAAATCCCACCACAGCAGAAACGGTGATTCCGGCACGGGAGATAATACTACCCCGGACAGCGCCGAAGAACACCAGAACCAGCAAGATTCGGTGCAGGAAGATGGAAAAGCCAGCCCTTAGGAGAAAGCGGCAGAGCAAGAGGTTGAGGATGATAACTACATGCCTCCCTCCGAAGACGAGGCAAGCCTCGACGACGACGAATTCGTCGTACCATCAGACCCCGCCGAACAAGAGCGCTTTCAACGCAAGCTTCTAGCCATGGCCAACAGCCTAAAGAAAAAGCAGCAACAGCTTAGAGCTGATCAAGATTAGCTAGCTGATAGATGGACTGAAGTCCTTGCAGCCGAAGAGTATGAACTCGGGCGCCCCTCCAAAAATTATCCTAAGCGCATGCCGCTACCCCAATCAGAGGGGGAAGCATATGACACGGCAGACCGGCCACCCCATGGCCGCGACAGAGAGGCCTGTCGAACCCTTAAGCAAGCCATGCCCCGGTGCCGTTCAAATAAGGCACGGGAAAACGAGCCAGACCTGCGAGACGTACTAGAGTATAAAGCAAAGCAAAGAAGATCGATCTATGGATCGCGCGGACGCCCGATGACACGTGATGATCTTCGCTCCGGACACAATAAATCCAGCCAGGCCGAACACAGCAGGCACAACTCTTCCGAGCTGCGTCGTGACATAGCCCAGTACAGGGGCGCCACACAGCCACTATGCTTCACAGACGAAGTAATGGATCATAAAATCTCAGAGGGTTTTAAACCCGTCAATATCGAGTCGTACGATGGTACGACAGATCCGGCAGTATGGATTGATTATTATCTCCTTCATATCCACATGGCACGTGGCGATGATCTACACGCCATCAAATACCTACCCCTTAAGCTTGAAGGACCAGCGCGGCACTGGCTTAACAGCCTACCAGCGGACTCAATCGGTTCTTGGGAGGACCTGGAAGCCGCATTCCTTGACAACTTTCAGGGGACCTATGTGCGGCCACCGAACGCCGACGACCTAAGCCACATAATTCAGCAGCCAGAAGAATCGGCCAGGCAATTCGGGACACGGTTCCTAACAAAAAAATCAGATAGTCGATTGTCCGAACGCAGAGGCCCTAGCAACCTTCAAACATAACATCCGTGACGAGTGGCTTGCCCGGCACCTGGGACGGGAAAAGCCGAAAACCATGGCGGCCCTCACGACACTCATTACCCGCTTTTGCGCGGGCGAAGATAGCTGGCTAGCTCGCAGCAACAACTTATCGAAGAAGCCCGGTAATTCGGATACCAAGGACAAAAGTGGCAGGTCACGTCGAAATAATCACAAGCGCCGCGTTAGCAGCGACAGCAATGAGGATACGGCATTTAATGCCGGATTCAGAGGCTATAAATCCGGTCAGCGGAAAAAGCCATTTAAAAAGAATACCCAGGGGCCGTCCAGTTTGAACCGGATACTCAACCGCTCGTGCCAGATTCATGGCACCCCCGAAAGGCCAGCCAATCACACCAACAGGGATTGTTGGGTGTTCAAGCAGGCAGACAAGTTAAGAGCCGAACACAAGGACAAGGGGCTGAACAGTGACGACGAGGAGGAGCCCAGGCCGCCGAACAACAATGGACAGAAAGGGTTTCCCCCACAAGTGCGGACGGTGAACATGATATACGCGGCCCACATTCCCAAGCGGGAGAGGAAGCGTGCGCTACGGGATGTATACGCGATGGAGCCAGTCGCCCCAAAGTTCAACCCATGGTCCTCCTGCCCGATCACTTTCGATCGAAGGGACCACCCCACTAGCATCCGTCATGGCGGTTTTGCCGCACTGGTCCTCGACCCAATCGTGGACGGATTTCATCTCACAAGAGTCCTCATGGACGGTGGCAGTAGCCTGAACCTGCTTTATCAGGATACAGTGCGGAAAATGGGCATAGATCCATCAAGGATCAAGCCCACAAGGACGACCTTTAAAGGTGTCATACCAGGTGTAGAGGCCAATTGCACAGGCTCGATAACACTTGATGTGGTCTTCGGATATCCGGATAACTTCCGAAGCGAAGAGTTAATCTTCGATATAGTGTCATTCCGCAGTGGCTATCACGTCCTGCTCGGACGAACCGCGTTCGTTAAATTCAATGCGGTGCCTCACTACGCATATCTCAAGCTCAAGATGCCAAGCCCTCGAGGAGTAATTACGTTCAGCGGAAACACAGAACGCTCCATCCGTACGGAGGAGCACACGGCGGCCCTCGCACTGGAAGTACAAAGCAGCCTTTCAAGGCAACTCTCCAGTCCGGCCGTTAAAAAACCGGACAATGCAAAGCGCGCCCGGAGTAACCTGCAACAAGATCACCTGGCACGATCAGAGCAAGCGTAGCAATACGGCCCCGACCCCAGCCATCGCAACATAGCGGAGCAAGTACCTCGAGTACACAATTACGCCCTTAAAATTCCATGGGCACAGGGGGAGCGGCACATTAATGGCATGCCTACAACATGGCGTCAAACGTACTAGGGGCTGCCGGATTTTTCTTTTTTACCGTTTTTTTACTTTCAGGACTCCATACTGTGGATAACCTGTTCGGCATTGTTGCCGCACAGACGATGCAAGATCCAGGAAAGCAGACAAAGCTACGCCGCATTCCGGAACTCTTAGGTGGTCTCTATTTCGAGCGATATATCTGTTTCTAAATTCCCCGGCCTGTGCCTGGTCAGGACATGTTAAATAGTCTAATATCTTTTTTGCTCATCGCAATACTTGTATCGTTCGGCTTTGATAGATAGCCTCTTTATAAAACAATGCATAGCTTTTTGTCTATTTTTTGCATTATCCTCTTTTGAATATATATATATATATATATTTATTACATAACATGATAGCACCCGTACACCATGGTACGGCAAACCACGCCAGGGGCTTCATTACCCTTTTATCTGGTGTGAGAAGTCCGTACACTTTCACAACTGCGGCACCCCGAACTTATAGCACTATATGCATCGACTCCGAGTCATGATTTTGGTCACATGTTGGGTTTGCCCGGATCCTATGTTTTGGTGCCTTACTTTCCGCTTTATCGGCTAAGGTAGCACTAGGAGAACCACTGCGATTGTGCCCCAGATCAGGTGGGTTGCGCACCTCAGTGGAGAAAGCTAAAACAGACTGTCATGATAAGGCGTGAGACCGGTCGCTGTTCGAGAGGTTTTTTGAGTCCTTAAAGGCTTATGCCGCTTTGAGCGAGGAGCTGGCTATGTCCGGCCAAAGGCGTGGATAGCGCCCCGAATTCGGCCTTCCGAACTAGGGGCTTCGCCGAAATTTAAAATTATAACGTTCTATGGCTAAGTGAGAGTGTTCAAGCATTATAGTCCGATTGCCTGGTTCGTTGTGCTGAGCGCCTCCCTCGAAGGACCCAACTATGGGAACAAGAGCCCTCAGGTTTATCCCGAACACCCCAGCACTAGTGGCATGGGGGCAGAAGCCGATGACTGGCCATCTCTCAAATTTTTGATAAACGGACGCACATAAAATAATATTTTAAATTAAATAAGCATTGCTTTGCGCATATGAACAAGTTTTCAGCGCACAGGATACAAACGAGCGAGTTCACTCAAATATTACATCTTTAGTACATTCATCCGCAACAAGGCGGGCTCCGGCAAGAACTTCCTTGTAGTAGTTCTCGGGCTTGCGATGCTCCTTCCCCTGCGGCGGCCCGTCCTTCACCAGCTTCTCTCCGTCCAGCTTACCCTAGTGTACCCTTACACGGGCAAGGGCCCTCTGGGCACCTTCAATGCAGACAGAGTGCTTGATGACCTCAAGCCGTGGACATGCCTCCACCAGCCGCCGCACCAGCCCGAAATAGCTCCCAGGCAGGGCCTCTCCAGGCCACAGCCGAACTAGTAAGCCCTTCATGGCCTGTTCGGCCACCTTGTGGAGCTCGACCAGCTGTTTTAGCTGATCGATTAAGGGCACAGGGTGTCCGGCCTCAGAATACTGAGACCAGAACACACTCTCCGCCGAGCTGCCCTCTTCAGCTCGGTAGAACGCGGCGGCGTCGGATACGCTGCGGGGAAGATCGGCGAACGCCCCTGGAGAACTCCGGATTCGGGTAAGTAATAGGTAGTTTACTTTTATATTTCTACTTTGCATTGAGCATGCCTTACCTGTTGCTATCTTTTTCACCTCCTCCAACTCTTGGAGGGCCTTTTGGGCTTCGGCCTTGGCACTCTTGGCGGTCTCGACGGCCGACGCGAGCTCGGATGCTTGCGTTTTTGACTCAAGCTCCAAACCCTCATGTTTTGTCATGAGAGCTTGCAGCTCTTGCTGCACCTCGTCGACCTGAACCCCAAGCCTTCCTCGCTCGGCGCGCTCCTCGACCGTTTTATTTTCGGCCTCTGCCAGCGCCTGCTTCAGGGTTGCCACCTTGGTTGCGGCCCCTACAATAAGCAGTACAATCCTGTTATTTCTTTCTGCAATCAAGCCTCTCTATAGGCACCTTTTTTTTAGGTATTTCTTACCTTCCTTCTCCTCGAGCTGCCGTTTGGCAAGGCCGAGCTCTTGCTCGGTCCGCCCGAGGTCCTTTTTAAGGACATCCACCTGCGCAGTCAGTGCGGCGGTGGACAGCAGTGAAGCCTGCATACGCATATTTGACCTTTTTTGTTAGACTCCTGTGAAAATTACTAGATGCTCTATCCGGCTTTTCTTTCCGAACATCGAACAGAGCATCAGGGGCTACTGTCTATGCGGTAAATAATTTGACATATTTTTACTTACCTCGAAGCCTGTTGGAAGGCCAGCGCAAGCTTCATTTAGTCCGCTCTTGGCGGACTGAATCCTTTGGATCACCGTACTCATAACAGTACGGTGCTCCTCATCGATGGCGGCGCCCTTAAGCACCTCCAGCAGATTGTCCGGTGCCTCCGGTTGGACGGAGGCCGCCGGCTCAGACGGCTTACTCCTCTTGGAAGGAGTTCGCCCACCGCGGACCGGGACTGTCGAGTCCGGCGCGGTGTCCGGCGCAAAGCCGGACTTGGAGCCCTGGGGGGTTTCATCCCCTTTACTCCTGGGGTCCGGAGGATTGCCTTGTGGCTCCTCCAGGACCATCTCCTCCTGCCCCGAAGCTTGGCGGGGCGCCACTTCGGCGTCGTTCGCCCTGCAGGGGGAGACCCCGGGCGGAACAGAGTTCACGTCCGACGAATCCAGGGAGCCGCTCGACGAATCGTCGAGTCCGGCCCGGGGCGGGCTGCATAAATTATGTTCGATATTAGGGAAAGCCATGCATTAAAAGAATATCATTAGTCACTCTAGTATGTAAACACTTACGATGTCGCCGGACGCTTGGTTCGGTCCAGCCACTCCTCTCCTCCCTCTTCGGCGTCGTGGAAGTAGTCCGGCAGAGGGGTTTTCCTTTTCCTCGACCCCACGGCCTCCCCTGTTGGGGCGGCCTTCTTCCTCTTTGCTCCCCTCACTGGGGGGAGAGCTTCCTTGCTCCTCCTCCTCGTTTTCACGAGAGGAGAGCATTGTGGACTCGTCAGATGACGAGTCCGACACCACCATGTTGCGGGAACTTTTTCGAGTCCCGGTGGTTTTCTTCTTCTTGGCCTTCCTCTCCGGCACCACGTAAGGTGCCGGAGCCATCAGCTTCACCAAGAGAGCTGGGGCCGGGTCTTCGAGCAGAGGAGCCGGACAGTTAATTGGTCTGGATACCTCCTGCCAAGCCTGTCAAAGGTATAGAAAGCTTACCTCGCTAGCGTTACGCTGCGAGTTGTATCCGCGATCCTCGGAGGCGGATGTGGGGGACTCGGCGCCTTTGGTCAGCACCTTCCAGACGTCTTCATACGTCGTGTCGAAGAGCCTACTGAGGGTTTGGTGCTGCGCCGGGTCGAATTCCCACAAAGTAAAATCCCATTCTTGGCACGGGAGGATCAGGCGAATGAGCATGACCTGGACTATATTGACAAGCCGGATTGGCTTGTTCACCAG
The DNA here is from genome assembly GCA_032464435.1 of Aegilops umbellulata. Lineage (NCBI taxonomy): Eukaryota > Viridiplantae > Streptophyta > Magnoliopsida > Poales > Poaceae > Aegilops > Aegilops umbellulata. The sequence continues at coordinate 601,860,520 of CP136055.1, read as the reverse complement.
GGACTGGATGCACGTTTGCAACCCAGTCACTTCTTCCTCGTTGCCCCACGACAGGCATGTCTCTTTCCAGGACATGAGCCGCGTGGGGGGTCCGGATCTGAACTCGGGGGCCGCGACCCATTTCGGATCGCGGGGCTAGGTGATGTAAAACCACCCGGCCTGCCACCCCTTTAGGGACTCCACGAAGGAGCCATCGCACCAGAGGACGTTGGCTATCTTGCCAACCATAGCGCCTCCGCACTCCGCCTGGGTGCCGCACACCACCTTGGGCTTGACGTTGAAGGTCTTGAGCCAGAGGCCGAAGTGGGGGCAGACGCGGAGAAAGGCCTCACACGCGACGATAAACGCCGAGATGTTGAGAACAAAGTTCGGGGCCAGATCGTGGAAATCCAGGCCGTAGTAGAACATGAGCCCCCGGACAAATGGGTGAAGTGGAAAGCCCAGTCCGCGGAGGAAGTGGGGAAGAAAAACTACCCTCTCATGGGGCCTTGGGGTAGGAAGAAGCTGCCCCATCTTAGGAAGCCGATGCGGGATGTCCTTGGACAAGTATCCGGCTTTCCTTAACCTTTTTACTTGAGCCTCCGTAACGGAGGAGACCATCCACTTGCCTCCCGCTCCGGACATTGTTGGAGAAGGTTGAAGAAGGAAGAGCGTACTTGGGCGCTGGAGCTTGAGTTCGCGAGAGATGGATTGGCAAAGGAGGAAGAAGGCGTAGGTTAAAAAGGTGAATCCTTATCCCTTTATATAAGCAGGTACGGTTAGGCGTCCCCACCTACCTAATAAAACTCACTTGCCTCCCAAACGCCGTGGTAAATGGCGTGGTTGGGTTACCCACGTCCGTATTAATGAGAATCCCGTTAAAGGGGCACATGATCTCTGCTTTGACAAGATGTGCCAAAGAAACCGCCTCGCTAAACGAGCTGAGGTGGAACAGTGAAAGCAATTTATATAGAAGGCTTGGTCGTCGTGGTATGACACACTGCGGGATACGTCAGCAGATTTGATTTGTGTTAATATTATTCTCTATATGGCAATATGTGGAAACTTATTTTGCAGAGCCGGACACTATTTTTTGGTGTTTATAATCTTCTTGAAGAACTTGGAGGAGGAACCCGCCTTGCAATGCCGAAGACAATCTGCGCGCTGGACTCGTCGTCATTGAAGCCTGGTTTAGGGGCTACTGAGGGAGTCCTGGATTAGGTGGTGTTCGGATAGCCGGACTATACCTTCAGCAGGACTCCAAGACTGTGAAGATACAAGATTGAAGACTTCGTCCCGTGTCTGGAAGGATATTTTCTTGGCGTGGAAGGCAAGCTAGGCGTGCGGATATTCGAGATCTCCTACCATTGTAACCGACTCTGTGTAACCCTAACCCTATCCGGTGTCTATATAAACCGGAGGGTTGTAGTCCGTAGGACAACCATCATCATACACAATCATACCATAGACTAGCTTCTAGGGTTTAGCCTCCTTGATCTCATGGTAGATCCACTCTTGTACTACCCATATCATCAATATTAATCTAGCAGGAATAGGGTTTTACCTCCACCGAGAGGGCCCGAACCTGGGTAAAATAAAGTGTCCCTTGTCTCCTGTTACCATCCGACCTTGACGCACAGTTTGACACCGACAGCCATTTTTAAAATTCATATTTAAAAACCACATGTACATTTTTATATTCATGAATAGTTTATAATTTACAACTTATTTTTATTTCGTGAACACTTTCTCAATAATAATTTTTAGATCCGTCAAGACCAATACCTATTTTTTCAAAGTCAAATGCCCGTTTTTAAGTTCCAATTTTCTATAAAATATATGCGCCTAGTCCTTTTTTGGTTCCTTAATCAAACGAGGGACACCTGCGTGATTTAGCAACTAACCTTTGCTATAAGCCAATAATGTAGCGAAAAATAGGAGCACCCAATAACATCACCATAGCTTTTGACATACGTAATCATTTAAATTGGACAGAAGTCCATTTTCGCCCTAAATTATGCATCAATGGACAAATTTCCCCTGAAGTCGGCATTGGTATGATTTTGACCCTAAAATCTCCGAAGTTGCTTGCCAAAGATTTGTTTGCGCCTCTCCATAGAAACAAGATAATCTCCATGGATCTCCTAGTTCAGTAATCCTTGCATCAATCAGGTACTTTGAATAACCCAAAACTTCAACCTTTATATCATTGGTCCAAAACATAGCAAGGCTGTCACTTCTACCAGTGGGATCAACACCATAAGCACAATCATAACCTAAATTATTTGCTAACTTTTCAGCTCTCTCTCTATTGATGTGAGTTTCTACAATACAAATAACTTTAGGGGCAAACTTTAGCGCGAGTTTGCGTAGCTCTTGAATTGTCGGGGTGTTGTCGCCGATACCGCGACTGTTCCACCCTAGAAGACTCATTGCGTCCGGCGGTCCTCCACCGGGGAGGCCGCCAATCGTACATCATTGTTTTTTTGCACCACCAGCAAGTTCTTCTGTCCTCAGGAAGAGCTCTTCTCACTTACTTGCACTGTCTTGGGCCTTTTCTTGGGCCCGGCGGCGCCCTTCGAAGGAGCCCGACAAAATATTTTGGATGAAGAAGTGCCGTCCTCTAGAATAGTAGGTGACTTCGGATGGTGATTCTCTCCCACAAATTCAGTTTGCAGGATCATGGTTACCCAGCAGCGCAAAGTAACATCTTGCGGAGGTAACTCGTCCTTGAACAAAAAAGAATTTGGTCGCTCCTCAAAGACTTCCCAAACAAATTCAGTCAACACCATGTTACCTTTAGCAGATTCAGCACAAGGAGCAGCGGATCGTGGTGGGAGAGCAGCAGCTGAAGACTTGCCGCCATCTGCATCAGAACCAGTCTTGAATCCACCAGGCAAAAAAAGTTTTTGGCTCCACATCAGACATATATGCATCATAGCATTGAATATGAGACCCGGCTGTGGCAGCAGCCGCAGCAAGCTGCAAGCCTAGTCTCTAGCTTGGTCTCATCCCAGGCAACCTCTCGATATGAACATGATCAGACACCATATATCACAATCCTCATCATACGTATCATCAGTATCGCAAATCATTAATTACTGCAGGAACACTCTGATCACCAGCAGCCGAATTGGAACTTTCAGCCGCCATGAGAGCCCTGGCCCGATGCGATCGCACCGAGGGGAGCATGCAATGGGCTATGGCCTGGTCCTCCTTCCGTTTGTTTCTCCGCTCGCCTGGGCCTGGCCTCCGTTCGAACCGCCTCGTGATGTTGCGAATCAAATTCGGAGTTCAGATCAGATCCGGATCATATTGGTTTCGATCGTCCGGTTGTTTCCCCTTTCGAGGTCGGATTCCCTTATACCCAGCACTCAGGTGCCGACTATATATATGACGACAGACTCGATCGATCGGCACCGTAACCATTGACATTGTGCAAGAAACGATCGAGGGCCCCGAAGCCAAGTAGCCAACCAATCTTTCCACGATGTCGTTCTTCAACGTGCGTCTCTTCGCTTCCATGGCAATGGCGGACATCCTCCGCTTCCCAGGAGAAGACCTGCACAATCAGACGCCCCGGAGCTGCCCGAAGGAAGCAATGGCGGAACTCCCACTGCCGGTCGGATCGTCTCGTCAAGAGCCCCAGCCCGTCGTGGAGTGCTCAGAGGCCGACTCGGCGCTCGTGTAGAGGAGGAGCTCCACCAGCGACTGAAGTACTGTAGCATGCATGTGTGATGTGTTCGTGCGTGAGTTTCAGGATTTCTAGTGGTCTTTTGACAAGATTGTATAAATTTCAGTATGCTAGTAGTACTGTACTTATATAGATAAGTTTATGCTTACAACTTAGAGGTACTAGAATCGTACGCCGATTTTTGTGTCTTTGCCAATTTTTTTTGTAGTAACAAATATTCAGTAATCTGTAGTGCATTATATGAAAGAGTAGCACATATGAAAAATGTAGGGTGATAGTACGACAAACATATCACAATTTTGACACTCAATGCATAAATTATAGTATTCTGAATTCATCAAAAAGTAAACTAATTAGGTTACTGCATGCGGATAAATTTCAAATTTGTATGTAATGTTATGGGGCTTGGTGACCCAGGAGAGGAAATTCTTTTTTTTTTGACAAAGAATACCACAAGAACTTCTAGCAAAGAGCCCGTGCGTTGCAACGGAAAAAATATACTAGCAAAGAGCCCGTGCGTTGCAACGGAAAAAAGTTACCGCACACCCCTAACTCAATAACTGTCGGTGTCAAAACCGGCGGATCTTGGGTAGGGGGTCCCGAACTATGAGTCAAGGCCGGATGGTAACAGGAGACAAGGGACACGATGTTTTTACCCAGGTTCGGGCCCTCTCGATGGAGGTAATACCCTACTCCTGCTTGATTAATATTGATGATATGGGTAGTACAAGAGTAGATCTACCACGAGATCAAGGAGGCTAAACCCTAGAAGTTAGCCTATGGTATGATTGTTGTGTATGGAGTTGATCTACCTCGAGATCATATGTTGTGGTCTAAACCCTGGAGGTATGATGAGTCATATAATAATGATCTATCGACTAGTCTGGCCTCGGTTTATATAATGCACCGGAGGCCTAGGATAACAAGAGTCCTAGCCGAATACGCCGGTGGGGAGGAGTCATTGTCTTGATCGCCAAGTCTTGTGGAATATTCCTTGTATGCGGCAACTGTCCGAACTGGCCCATGAGTATACGGCCATGGGGGTCCTCGGCCCAATCTAATAGATTGGGAGACGAGGTGGTGAGTACCCCTTAGTCCAGGACACCGTCAGTAGCCCCCTGAATCGGTCTTCAAGTTAGGGACGCTCCTCGATTCTTCCGAACTGTTCTTCATCTTCGGTCGTCGGTCTTGAAAACTGGTTCAACAAATCTTCTTTATCTTCGATCTTGAGGATCGCCGAAATGCATTCGACGGGTTTACACGTCGGGTATCCAAGGAGCCCCTTTAAGTTTCCGGCCTTTATCAATGCCTTGTTTATTTTTATGCCACACCTCAGGTTTGAAGTTGTTCTCGGGAGGCAGTGTCTTCTTGCGTCCGAGCTCCAACGCCGGACTGCATTTGAGGTATCTTTTGTAGCCGAGTACCAACGCCGGACCGCTTCCCAGCTCTAACGCCGGAATGTATCCGAGATCCAACGCCGGACTATGTATCCGAACTCCAACGCCGGACTATGTATCCGAGCTCCAACGTCGGACTGTATCCGAGGTGTCGTAAATCACCTTGGTTCAAAGAAGTTTGAAGGAGTTTAGCCGAGCTTTATGCCAGACTGCTTCCGAGGTGGTGCACCACCCCGAATGTGGGCCGACTTTTGTCAATATTTTTGATCGGTGCAATTTATTCTCTGCCGAGATATATAGCCAGTAGCCCTCAAGGTGGGTATCGGTCTAAAACCCGAGATGCACATGAAGGATGACATAAGACCGCCGATCCCCGTAGCCGCTGAGACTCAGGTTGATTTGCAAAATCGGTCTGAGGATCAAGTCCTAGCTCGGCAGAATACTTCGGTACACAAAAAGCGGCATGCTCAGTCCTCGAGACTCAGGTTGGGTGCGGCCGACCAACCTGAGGATCAAAATCTCCTCGGAGATTGTATTACACTTAAAATTTTCTGTATTGGACAGGCAATGCAGTAGCCCCCGGGACACTGATCGGGTGGCAACACCAGATTAGGGGATCGATGTGCCCCTTTAATATTTGTAAATAATAAGCCCGAAGCCCAGTAGCCCCCGAGCCTTAATGCGGGCACGGGTGGCCGAATTAAGGATCAATATCCATAGTAAAATCACAAATTATGTGTAATGACTCTATGTATCCAAGTACTTTACGTCATTAATGCTCGAATCCGCATTGTACAAAATTTGTTGACCGGCCATCGGCTTCCACCTCCTCGGCCAGTAGCCGAGGAGTGTTTGTCTTACTTTATAAAGCCTTTATGAGGGAAAAGATTTACGACAAACAAGGCAATCTGGCCATACGGTTTTATAAACAAAGTTACGCGGAGAGATATGTTATATTACTGTTTAAGAAAAGAAATGTCTTCCAAAGAAAATAGTCCCGCTATCGGTTCCTTTCTTTAGGTTGTCATGCTAAGCATGATCATGAAACCTCAGCTCCAATGTAAGACCAAAATATCGAGGATTTAGTTTGGGAGGCCAGTTAATAGCCCCCGGTAGTGTTCGGCGACAGTCGAGGTCAAACCGTAAACACTTCGGCCAATGTTATGAACGGCCTGTTATTTAACATAGTCATCGGATCGCTGACCAGTTTACGCTTATTGTGAAAGTCAGTTTTCGGCTTTCTCCACTGAGGTGCTTAACCATGTGAGCTGGAAGCACAATCGCAGTGGTTCTCCCTTTGCATGCCTAGCCGAACAAAACGGAACGTAGGAAGCAAGTGCAGGAGCCGGGCAACCCAACTATTGACCGAAGACACAATTCGAAACCGATGCATATATAGCAATATCTGAGAATGTTTTTGCCGAATCCCTAAAAGGTGTCCGGTGTTGCACTGCGAGACTAATGCTGGAAAAGCACAAATAGTTTAAAAGTGCCAAAAAGCTTGGAAAACCAAGAAGCGTCAGTAAAAACATGACATCCGAACAATATCAAGTGTTCGGTGCCAATCCGAAAATTGGTCTTAGAAAAAAGAAGTGCTTCTGTCGTGCTTTAACATGATACATCCTATCTCAAGACTTCGAGCGGGTCAGCCTACGGCTTCAACCTCCTATCCCGAGGGCGGAGTACTTCTCATCAGGCCAGTTTAGCAAACTAAACTCTAACGGCTTTGAGAGAGAAATTAGGCTCCCCGGCTAGTGACCACACGCTCTTGTCAAAAAAAGGAGTGATAGATAATAATAATAATAATAATAATAATAATAATAATAATAATAATAATAATAATAATAATAATAATAATAATAATAATAATAATAATAATAATAAAACTTTGCAACGACTAAGAAGAAGAACACTTATCATAAAACCGCTCATATAAATTTAAGAGCCCCAAGTGACTTGGGTAAAAGAATGATTGCATGTACCGAAGTACTTATATCATATCTTTGTTCAACAGAACTTTAAACGCGTCTTAACCGACCGTCAGCTTCTCCCTCGTCGGTCAAGGACCGAAAAGTGTTATGTACTCCATCAGTCGAGAATATCGACGGTGTTTCCAATAACCAGGCAATCAGGCCATAAGGCTGTAACAGACAAAGCGCGCTCAGGGAACTTATGCTATATTACCGTGAAGTGTAAGAAGCATCTTCGAAGAAAATAGTACCCCCACCGATACCTTTCTTTGGTGCTCATTGTTATTATGAGACTTGTGCAATAGATTTTTTGTAATCATGATTTCCGTTGTGTGCCGACCATCATTGAAAACTATAAGAGCGCTAGCTTTCGGCTTCACCCAGTCTGAGGTCCGGCTCGGGCGACCCGATCGTGACAATCACAGAGGTGCTCCCTTTACTCTCTAGCCAAACAATCGGGAACGTAGGGGTAAACACAGGAGCGAGGCAACCCAGCTTGCGAATCGCTTAAGTCAATATGGTGCATATTATGGCGTAATACACGAACAAAGAACGAAGTTGTACAAGTATAATCATATCCAAGAGGAAAAAGCTTCATGAAGGAAGCCCCCAAATGAATTGGGTATTTGAATTTATGCGTCACAAACAAAGTTTGGACAAGGAATTTTTTTATAAGCATCTTTTTTCCAAAAGAGTATAACGCTTGGTCGAACCGAACACAAGTTAAAAATTAAAGCTTTAAGCATGAAAGCGACTTAGCTGGTTAATGTGTTCGGTATTGATGACGCGGTCCGAGCTTGATGCGTGACAAGGTTCCATCCCCCAAGCCGATCCCGAGGTGGCGGGGCGGAGAGCTCAACGCGCCGAAGTGGTGACAGAGCACGGTCAATGCAGACCGGCAGAGTGTCGCCGTAGTCTCCGGATCATTTTCCTGTGCACAAAAAATAGTGCAAACCGGAGATAATAGTAATAATGATAATTAAAAAAAGGTTGCATAATAAATAATTTATGCAAAGTGAGTAATAAAAGAAATATGTCCAGGTGCCAAAGTCAATGTCGATGCAGGGCGTCGGCGTGATGCGGTAAAGGCGTGGCAAAGCCTGAATTCACAGGTCGGTCCGTGCTCCGGATGCGGCGTTCGCCAGACTATGTACGGAGACTCACCGAACCACCATGCGACCATCGTTAATGCGGCCACCATTTGATAGACCTGTGAACATATGATGGACAAACAAGAGTAATAATTCCTTGGGAAAAATGAACCCAAACAAGCAAAAACTATTAGGATTAATAGCACCTGGTTTATTTGTTGTAGCAATCCGAAGGAAGATGATGCTGGCAAAAGTTGGCTTGCCGAGGCAAAGCCCTCGGTCCAGCTAATCGTGACGAAGCTGGTCGGCTAGTGACGCCGAAGTGTCCGGAGTAGGTTGATGAAGAGATGATGAATCCTCTGGTCCAGCCGAGATGTCGAAGTAGTTCGGCGTGATGGACACCGGCTTGAAGGAGCAACAGTGCGGCCCTGCCGATGCAGGTCGTGACGTGGTCGATGCCGGCTTGATGAAGTGACCGTGCGATGATGCCAGTATGCCCACTCCGCGTAATCCGTGGGGCGGCGTTGTTGGTGATGATTTGTCCTTCGCGATGCCGGACTCTTGTTCGGCTTGCCGAGATGATGATCCGAAGAAGTTGAGCTTGGCTCAACAAGATGACGACGTGTCTAGCACAAGTCGGCAGCCGTGGAGCAATATTGCCGGACTGGTTTGACACCAGCATGATGCTGAAGATCATGTTCAAAAGATCTTAAAGTTAGTAGGATGTGTTCGGGAACAATACACAATATCCCATACAACACTTCCTTCAAAAAGGATGTCCAAAATCCCGTTCATAAAAAAGATGAATTTGGGTCGGATTCGTTCTCGCGCAGAAAACAGATCCGAAAAGTGATGCACTAATCGGAAGGTTCCCGGAGTTTGGACGGTCGGATCGAGCTGAAATTTGGAGGGGTGGTAGATATAGGAATTACGCAGCCGATCAACGGTTGGATATTCCAAAGGACGTCCAAGCTAGAAGCTGGACACCACGCCCTAAACTCATCCAGATTCTCGTCCAGATTTGACAGGGCTCCGGTATATCGTGGATTTGCCAGAGATTCCTTCGTCGGAACTCGACGAAATTTTCCAGGGTTGTTGTAGACTCAATTCCGCACAATTCCAACAAAGCAATCGTCAAAGCGATACTCGAGGAGGGGGTAGCAGCAGATACAAGTTCGTTGTCCAGAAAAACAGCACGGTCGCTTGAGGGCAATGTTGACGTTGAGCCCCCGAGCTCCATGGATGATTCCTCCGTGATCTAGATAGAGATCGGAGTTGATGTTTGATGAAGGGCCTCGTCCGAACATGGTGATCCGAACACGGGGCGCAATTCTTGGTCGAACCAAGATGACCAATCGAGCTGGTGACGAAGATAGCGAAGTCGCAGTTGATCTGCAGGCGAGCCATCGATCATTTTGTCGATCACACAGCGGAACTCTCAATGAAAGCACCAATGTCGGTGTCAAAACCGGCGGATCTCGGGTAGGGGGTCCCGAACTGTGCGTCAAGGCCGGATGGTAACAGGAGACAAGGGACACGATGTTTTTACCCAGGTTCGGGCCCTCTCGATGGAGGTAATACCCTACTCCTGCTTGATTAATATTGATGATATGGGTAGTACAAGAGTAGATCTACCACGAGATCAAGGAGGCTAAACCCTAGAAGCTAGCCTATGGTATGATTGTTGTGTATGGAGTTGATCTACCTCGAGATCATATGTTGTGGTCTAAACCCTGGAGGTATGATGAGTCATATAATAATGATCTATCGACTAGCCTGGCGTCGGTTTATATAATGCACCAGAGGCCTAGGATAACAAGAGTCCTAGCCGAATACGCCGGTGGGGAGGAGTCCTTGTCTTGATCGCCATGTCTTGTGGAATCTTCCTTGTATGCGGCAACTGTCCGAACTGGCCCATGAGTATACGGCCATGGTGGTCCTCGGCCCAATCTAATAGATTGGGAGACGACGTGGTCAGTACCCCCTAGTCCAGGACACCGTCAATAACCATCACAAGAGAAGAAGCGGGAAACAAATCAAAATATGCTTTTACAGTGAGAGAGATTATTGATAGTATGAGAGAGAGATTCTTGGGTTCCTCATTCTCGTCGGAATTGTAATAGGGCTAGTCACTTCATGGCTAATTTTGATAGGTTTCAATGCCAAACTGCTGTTTGGCTAGGCTCTGGTCGGCAAGAGGTCCTCGAGATTGTTGAACGTGATGTAAAATGAACTTCGAGTAATGCAAGAATTATTTTCGCAAAAAAAAGACCCCAATAAGTCTTGCCAGGGTGTATCTCTGTCGCCATTAGATTAGAAATCTTTTTTCCAATTGTGAGGTTTTTGCCGATGCGTGCATGCATGGTTATCAACGGTTTCTTTTTGTCTCTAATATGCCTCTATTGAGGTGTTCGTTTGCAATCCGGATGAGTGTCGGTACAAGAGAATGACAGACTGTGCGCTATTGATTAAGGTTGCACCGTAAATAACTTTTTTTAAATGGTTAACATATAAAATAATATCATATTCAGATCCTACATATTTTTCTAATCAAATTTCATATATAACATGTTAAAATTTCAGCTAGCGTTTAAAAATATGAATATTTTAAGAGTAGTATTTGCTATAGATGGACTGTGAGTTGATTATCAGAAAAGGCAAGCAGCAGTTTCTATAAAATGTAAAAAACGATTGGTTTTCTCACTTAAAGATGTACTGTGGGTTTATTACGAGAAAAAGAAGAAGGTTTTCTGTAAAACGATAAAAACAATTCGTTTTATGTGTATTAAAGGTCGACCGCGGGTTAATTACTAGAAAATAAAGGAGGGTTTCTCCTTCCTTAGTAAAAAAATAGATATAGAAGAGCATCTTCAGGGCCAACCACCAAACCGGTAATATCCGTTCGGACCCCGGAAGCCATCCAACACCGACTCCCATCCATCCGCATCCCCATAGCTTTACAATCAGGAGCCTACTCTCCAGCTTAGTGTAACACCCCCAGTGTCATGCTACAGTAATCATCTATTAATGGTGCCATGTCATCATGTTACTGTTGTTAATCTTCACTTGATCCAAATCACCATTCAAATTCAAATCCAATCTAAAGTTAAAAATTCTTATTTGTCAGACATGGAATCTAAAATGTTCATCTTATGGAAAATAATCATTTGTTAATATTGGTGGTGGACCAACATTTTTGCTAGGTGTTTAAATGGCCTAAGCCAATTACAGCAGTGGCTAAAACAATAGCTTAAATGGCTTTTTAATTTATAAAAATTGCTACCTTTTTCAAAAAGCCTCACAATCTTTTTGTGGCAATGCAAAATAATTCTTTGGAATTGTTTTAGCCAGTGGAATAATTTTGCAAAGTCATTAGTAGCTAAAAGAAAAGGCAAAAGCTGCTGAAAAAAAAGATAAGGAAAGAAGAAGGGGTGGGACCCTGGCCTCCCCTTGGGCTTCGGCCCATCCCAGTAGGCCGGTCCACCTACCTTTACCCGGTCCTGTTCCCCTCCCCCTATTCAATCGACCGAGAGCACATGCCCACGCGTCGCCGCCGGACCAGCTTGTCGTCCCCGTCGCTGAAACGATAAGGTCGCCGCCCCGGATGCCACATCCACTCACCCTGGACGCCTCGCCATTTTCCCCCTTCTCTCTTCCTCGCTCGCTCACTCCCCTCTCTCTGACCCGAGCGCGCCCGCTGCCATCCTGCATCGTCACCACGAACACCGGAGCCATCTCGTCCTCCTGACCTATCCACCAGCACCGTCGACGTCTTCTCCCTCTTCCCCGGCCTCGCGTCCGAGCCGAAGGCCACTACATCGCCCGGATCGAGCCGGCGACCACTATGGATCGCCGGAGCTCCTCCGCTCCATCCGTCGCCGACTCCGCCGACCCGCTGCGCTACTAAAAACATCCAAGGGCCACCGCGAGCCGCACCGTAAGCCGCCGCATCAAACCCCTCTCTTTCTCCTCTATCCCCGCGTTCGCAATCGTTGTTCTTCTTCATGGCCGAACCGCCGCCGCCCGTGCTCGTCGCCGGCGTGCCTCCGATGACCAAGTGGTCACGGGTGTGCGCCCAACAGCTTCATCGCGCCGCGTAGAACCTGCCCAGCCTATTCTTTTGCGCCGTAGCATGCTGTTTCGTCGTCTCCTTCACCCACCCGTACGCACCGCCACCTCCACTCATCGCTAGCGCTGATTCTGGCCAAGTCCGGCTGCGCTACCGCCACCACTCGATGCGCGGCACCGTCAGCGTTCGAATGCAAGCAAAAACCGTGCAAAATGGTGCCCCGTAGCGAATTTTTGAGCGTCTCCGGCGAACTCGCCACCGCGGAGAGCTCGTCGGCGCAAATCCGGCGCCGGCCGCCGACGTGGCCGACCTGGGGCCACCCCCGGGGTCACTGCCAGTGGGGCCCAGGGACCCTAGTTGATTGGGTTGACCAGTCAAACCTGCTGACTGGGCAACCCCCAGCCACTGACCAGTGGGGCCTACCCCCCTAATTAACAGGAATTAATTAAATTAGTTTAGTTAACCCAAATAGTGACTGACAGGTGGGCCCAGGTTCTAATATAGTTAATTTAGTTTAATTTAAACCACAGTTAGCCCCACTATGTATGACATGAGGGTCCCACTGGACCCACTGGTCAGGTTTCACCTGGTCAGCCGCTCTGTTGACTGCTAAGGTCATCAAGACAATGCTGACGTCATATTTCATTTCTGTTAATATAAATAAATCCAGAAAATGGTTTAATCTTTGAAAATTCATAGAAAATAAACCGTAACTGGGATGAAAATGTTTTCTACATGAAAGGTGCTCAGAAAAACCCAGCGAATCTGGATACGCGGTCCATTCATCTGTCACATGCCCCTAGCATGCTGAACATGGAACCGTCCCCTCTCTTTTCATCTGTCCAGAAAACATCAGACGTCGGAAAAAAACCCCTCAGATGTTTTCTCTTTCCGTCGGCAACGTCTAGCACTGCGTTAGTTCACCTCTAACACCGCGTATTACCATGTTATGCTTTATGATGCTTTGTTTGCTTTATACATTGTTTCTTCCCCCTCTTCTCTCCGGTAGACCCCGAGACCGATGTTGCCCCTGTGATCGACTACGTCGACGACGACCCCTCCTTGCCAGAGCAACCAGGCAAGCCCCCCCTTTGATCATCCCGATATCGCCCATTCCATTCTCTCCTTCTTGCATTAGATTTTGCTACTGTTATTGTTTTCTCCTATTTTGATGCATGGCCTGCTTATGTAACCAGTTCATTGTTACCTACCTGCTTATTCTAAACTGCTTAGTATAGGTTGGTTAGTGATCCATCAGTGACCCCCACCTTGTCCTTGTTGCCCCTGCTTCATCATCGAAGACCCGATCAACGGGATCGAAGACCAGGCCCCGACACCGCACATCACTTTCCCTATAGTGGCTCGACACTACTGGGTTACTATCCACTGCCGGGGGTGAGACCTCATCAGCACTTTTGATGTTACCTTGTAATGTAGTTATTCGGTCGTGGTCATCGAGGGTGATTCCGCCTTAACCACTTCCTATACGATTGTGTCGTGCAACCCCTCAAGTGTGAACTTCGAGGGTGGTTCCTCTTACGTTCACCTTGATGATTACATCGAGTGGAATCCGTCAAGGGTGATTCCTCAGGTTTTCCCCTTGGTGTTAGACACACAGTTACTATGGTTACTATGACTTTACACTGAACCATGTTACTAAAGACGGGTCGGCCTTGACGGGTACCCGCGCGAGCATATTTGCGAGTGATGAGTAGTCGGGTTGACCTGGAGGGTGCCCGCAAGATAATTACGAGGCGTGGCCGGGCATTCTTAGACCTTGCCGCAAGTCCTCGAGACGGGGCGACGGGGTCACATCCTTCGTGAGTCTCTGCTTGTTATCGCGCGTTCCCAATCCACTACGATTTGGATATTTGATCTGAGGGGCCTCTGGCTTGATAGCACTAACCATCACGTGGGCATAGTATGGGCGTTCCGCATCACATGCATCAGTCGAAGCTTAACAGACGTCAACGACTGAGCGACGCGCGCCGGGTTGGACTGCGTAAGCACCTGCCATGTTGAAGGAGGTAGCTAGGTCTGCTCACCGGCCGCCCTCGCAACATGCAGGAGTTCCCGGGGACATGGCCCATGACCCCTGGGGCATAGGTTTAGTCCGGCGTGCTGACCTCTCTATTAAGCCTAGGTCGGGTTGCGGCGTATTGTTTGGCCGAGGCCGGACATGACCCAGGAAAGTGTGTCCGGCCGGAGTTAATCGAGCGTGGTTGGTAAGTTGGTGCACCCCTGCAGGGAAGAAAACATCTATCGATAGCCTGTCCTACGGTAACGGACACTTGGAGTTGTATCCCGATTGATACAACTAGAACTAGATACTTGTGATGAGAATTGGATTGTGATGAGAACTGGATAGTATGGCTCTAGGGTTGCTTTCTCACAGGGAGTCGAGAAAGGATCTCTGGCCGAGGTTGATAACACTTCTACTACTTTACTTTATGCTACTCTACTCCCTCCTGTTGTTGCAAGATGGTGGTTTCCAGAAGATGCTAGTCTTCGATAGGCTAGGCTTTCCCCTTCTCTTCTGGCATTCTATAGTTCAGTCCACATATACTACCCTTTTCATTGATACTGATGCATATGTAGTGTAGATCCTTGCTTGCGAGTACTTTGGATGAGTACTCACGGTTGCTTTGCTCCCCCTTTTCCCCCTTTCTTCTTTTTTCTGGTTAATGCAACCAGATGTCGGAGCGCAGGAGCCAGATGCCACCGTCGATGCCTACTACTACATGGAGACCGTCGACGACCAGGAGTAGTTAGGAGGCTCCAAGGCAGGAGGCCTTGCCTTTTCGATCGATGTTGCTTTTGTGCTAGCCTTCTTAAGGCAGACTTGTCTAACTTATGTCTGTACTCAGATATTGTTGCTTCCGCTGACTCTTATGTTTTCGAGCTTATGTATTTGAGCCCTCGAGGCCCCTGGCTTGTAATATAAAGCTTGTATTATTTTAATTTGTGTCTAGAGTTGTGGTGTGATATCTTCCCGTGAGTCCTTGATCTTGATCGTACACATTTGCGTGTATGATTAGTGTACGATTGAATCGAGGGCGTCACAAGTTGGTATCAGAACCGACTGCCTGTAGGAATCCCCCTTTCTAACTCCTTAGCCGAAGTCGAGTCTAGTCATTGAAAAACTCTTACTAACATGGTGGTGCTGCTTACGGGCCCATGTCGCCATTGAATGTACGGCACCTCCGAGTTCAGCACACATTCACCAAGATGACGTCCCTCGAACTCCGATCCAGCCGAGTGTTGAGGGAGAGTTTCGTCAGCACGACGGCGTGGTGACGATGTTGATGTTCTACAGACGCAGGGCTTCGCCTAAGCACCGCTACAGTATTATCGAGGTGGACTATGGTGGAGGGGGGCACCGCACACGGCTAAAAGATCAAATGATCAATTGTTGTGTCTCTGGGGTGCCCCCTGCCCCCGTATATAAAGGAGCAAGGGAGGAGGAGGCCGACCCTAGGAGGGGCGCGCCAAGGGAGTAGGATTCCTACTCCTAGTAGGAGTAGGTTTCCTTCTTTCCTAGTCCAACTAGGAGAAGGGGGGGAAGGAGGGGAGAGGAGAAGGAAGGGAGAGGGGGGCCGCGCCCCAAACCCCTTGTCCAATTCGGACAGGGCTTGGGAGGGGCGCGCGCCACCTCCTGGCTGCTGCCTCTCCTTCCTACTAAGGCCCATTAAGTTCCATTGCTTCTTCCTCGTATTCCCGTAACTCCCCGGTACCTCCGAAAATACCCGAATCACTCAGAACCTTTCCGATGTCCGAATATAGTTGTCCAATATATCGATCTTTACATCTCGACCATTTCAAGACTCCTCGTTGTATCCCCGATCTCATACGGGACTCCGAACTACCTTCGGTACAACAAATCACATAAACTCATAATATAAATGTCATCGTAACTTTAAGCATGCGGACCCTATGGGTTCGAGAACTATGTAGACATGACCGAGACACGTCTCCGGTCAATAACCAATAGCGGAACCTGGATGCTCATATTGGCTCCCACATATTCTACGAAGATCTTTATCGGTCTGACCGCATAACAACATACGTTGTTCCCTTTGTCATCGGTATGTTACTTGCCCTAGATTACGTAGTTCAATCTCGTTACCGGCAAGTCTCTTTACTCGTTCCATAATACATCATCCCGCAACTAACTCATTAGTTGCAATGCTTGCAAGGCTTATAGTGATGTGCATTACCAAGTGGGCCTAGAGATACCTCTCCGACAATCGGAGTGACAAATCCTAATCTCGAAATACGCCAATCCAACAAGTACCTTCGGAGACACCTGTAGAGCACCTTTATAATCACCCAGTTACGTTGTGACGTTTGGTAGCACACAGAGTGTTCCTCTGGTAAACAGGAGTTGCATAATCTCATAGTCATAGGAACATGTATAAGTCATGAAGAAAGCAATAGCAACATACTAAACGATCGGGTGCTAAGCTAACGGAATGGGTCAAGTAAATCACATCATTCTCCTAATGATGTGACCCTGTTAATCAAATGACAACTCATGTCTATGGCTAGGAAACATAACCATCTTTGATCAACGAGCTAGTCAAGTAGAGGCATACTAGTGACACTCTGTTTGTCTATGTACTCACACATGTATTATGTTTCCGGTTAATACAATTCTAGCATGAATAATAAACATTTATCATGAAATAAGGAAATAAGTAATAACTTTATTATTGCCTCTAGGGCATATTTCCTTCACCGGCATTATGTTTAATGCCATATTTCTAGTAATCTCCGTTGACATCCTATGTCTCCATCGTTTCGAGTCCCTTCATCCAATATGTTGCGAATGCTCGAAATCCTCAATTAGATCCTAGCATTCATCCTTCCGGCTCAAACGTCACTCCGAACATGGGCTTGTTCTTGGAAAATGAAACCTTGATTGGTTGTCGATATATATCGATTCAACTCAATTATCTTTTGATCAGAGCCTCTGCTTCTGATCTTCTGATATGAAAATTGTAATTCCTTTGTATTCAAGCTTTGAAGTTATCCATATATATCTATAATCTGATGCCTTTGCATTCTTTCTTCTTCTGGTTGAGTATCAATACTCACATCAGATCCTTTATGGACCGCTATATCCTTGGTTGGATTATTATCCGACAATGTCCTTAATATTCATTAAGCTTGTGAGCTCTTCCCTTGATACATAATGCCTTTGGTAAATTTGTATCCTCTGCTTGTGTCAGCCATACTCTACCTTCGAACTTGCGTCAATTATTCTTGAAATTCGCGGTATATGTTCCTAAGATGCCCCTAAGGGTTGAACCTATGCCTTCCCTAATCCGTGTGAACCCAAGAGTTTTAAGTGTCATAGTCTTCTGACGTTTTGCCAGATAACTTTTCAACACTACAACTTCATCGAAAGTGAGAAGTAAATGAAATGATATGCATTGAAGAAGTGCGAGTCAACCTTGAACTTTGTGTTCATGCCCATGGACACGATGTAGATCTTATCATGGAAGCTTCTCTTAAAATTAATTATCCCCTTGGTATAAGATCATCTTATATTTAGGATTTGATCCTTTGCAACCGTGGTTCTGTCCATGATTGTTCCCCTTTGATTCCTTTTCTCGTACAAGTTAAAGCATTTGTCTTCTGCAGATAAATGCATCTCCGCAACCTCTGTTTTGATCAACCTTCGAGTATGACCCTCCGGTATCTTGAGAATAACAAAGAACCGTGTTGCTTCCTACGAGTCTTCATCTGGTATTGCTTCTCATCGATTTCAGATTTCCCTGGGCTTTGAGTTGTTAGTCACTCGAGAACGCCAATAAGTGAATCGATTCCACACTCCGATTCTATAACTCCAAGTAATTTTTGTTGCTTACGAGTTTAATAATCCTTCAAGTCATTCCTAGCCTGATCGGCTATATCCTTACCATGGTGACTTTTAACTGTGCTGCCTGGTCATTCTTCCCGGAGCGCCATATTCGATGATGATCTTAGCCTACGTCGATTTTCCTCATCATATCATTTCACCTTGAACAGCAAGCTTGATTTCAAATTTGTGTCGTACCTGTGGTTCCAATAACCCTTCGCTTCATCATTCCTTTGACTTGATGTCATCGCCGATCGATTACATCTTCATGAAATCTCTCGACAAATGTGTCGTGATCATCATCAACATTCTGACCTCTTTCAGTATATCAATCGAATTCCTGATGAGAAGTACCATCCTTGCCCCTCGATGGTTGGTGTTATCATCGACAACATTCTTGCCTTCCTCCCAACACAAACTTGTTCATATAATTTTGGAAATACGTCCTTTTTGACATGTTGATGGATTGATGTTGAACCCATCGGCCACCTCCCCATCTTTTCCCTGATAAAATTGCATGAGCTGTTCTAGAAATTCCTGATGGATCATTTGTGTTCCCAAGGTCCGATGTTTACCTGTTGATCATGTCAATGCTATCCTGAAGCATGGTTGTGGTACTCTGAACATAATTAAGAACATTGGAGGCGCAATGCTAAATGTTTCTTGATCACCTATCCAAACACTATTGTCTGGCTAACGTCATGAATTTCCTCCCCCCTTTACCAAAGTGGTTATCTACTTGCTGCCCTTTCTTGTATATCCCGCTCTGTTTGTTCTTGTGAAGGATATACTCCAAATACTTGTGTTTAATTTGATAATCACATTT
Source organism: Aegilops umbellulata (assembly GCA_032464435.1). NCBI lineage: Eukaryota > Viridiplantae > Streptophyta > Magnoliopsida > Poales > Poaceae > Aegilops > Aegilops umbellulata. Next base: position 601,841,631 of record CP136055.1, on the reverse strand, counting down.
TTTCTTTCCATTGTTTTGTTAATCTTTCCTGTGATCTATATGATATAAGCAGTAATATTTCCCTGCTTATGTAAACACCTCGGTGTACAACACAGTCAGTAAGACTCTGTTACTATTATTGATGACATTTCGGTAACCACCGATGGACGAGAACTTTGCCTATTGGTCCGCCTCGCCTTGCGAGCAGGAAAATGGTTCTCTTCATCCCTCGCCCTTGGTACCAACGTTGATGCCAACATAACTGACAGTCTATCATCTGACATGCCTCGCTATCGGCCCCCTTTCTACTTTTAACCCACATGGTGGGCTCATAACCCACAGTTCCGCAGGGTCGGAACCTGACTCTCCTGTATATCCTTTTTTTAAAGTATCATTTGCTCTTGGCTTTGTGTGTTGCCACGAGCCACCGTCCGAGAGATGATCTATCCCCGATGCTCTGAACCCCCTTCTCACACTTTGTTCAGGTATCAATCGTTTGTCCATCCGCTTGAAATTCCTATTGTACCTTCATATTTTGCTCTCGATGTTTTCTTAAGTTTCAACTCGAGAGATACTTCTGCCACATTCCCTGAATTGTTCACCAGATAATTAACCCTATAAGGTTCAGTTCTCCCGAAGTTCCTCTTTACTCCCGCACTTAAATCTCGGGACGAGATTTCTTGTAGTGGAGGAGATTTGTAACACCCGCAGTGTCATGCTACAGTAATCACCTGTTAATGGTGCCATGTCATCATGTTACTGTTGCTAATCTTCACTTGATCCAAATCACCATTCAAATTCAAATCCAATCTAAAGTCAAAAATTCTTATTTATCAAACATGAAATCTAAAATGTTCATCTTATGGAAAATAATCATTTGTTAATATTGGTGGTGGACCAACATTTTTGCTAGGTGTTTAAATGGCCTAAACCAATTAAAGCAGTGGCTAAAACAATAGCTTAAATGGCTTTTTAATTTATAAAAATTGCTAACTTTTTCGAAAAGCCTCACAATCTTTTTGTGGCAATGAAAAAATAATTCTTTGGTATTGTTTTAGCCAGTGGCATAATTTTGCAAAGTCATTAGTGGCTAAAAGAAAAGGCAAAAGCTGCTGAAAAAAAAGATAAGGAAATAAGAAGATGTGGGAGAGACCCTAGCCTCCCCTTGGGCTTCGGCCCATCCCAGTAGGCCGGCCCACCTACCTTTACTCGGTCCTGTTCCCCTCCCCCTGTTCAATCGACCGAGAGCACGCGCCTGCGCGTCGCCGCTGGACCAGCTTGTCGTCCCCGTCGCTGGGACGATAAGATTGCCGCCCCTGATGCCTCGAGCCCTCCCCCTCACCTACCGCCACATCCACTCCCCCTAGCCGCCTCGCCATTTCCCCCCCTTCTCTCTTCCTTGCTCGCTCAGTCCCCTCTCTTTGACCCGAGCGCGCCCGCTGCCATCCTCCATCGTCACCGCGGCCACCGGAGCCGTCTCGTCCTCCTGACCTGTCCACCCGCACCGCCGACGTCTTCTCCCTCTTCCCCGGCCTCGCGTCTGAGCCGAAGACCACTACATCACCCGAATCGAGCCGGCGACCACCGTGGACCGCCGGAGCTCCTCCGCTCCATCTATCGCCGACTCCGCCGACAACCTGCGCTCCTTAACATCCAAGGGCCACAGTGGGCCGCACCGTAAGGCGCCGCATCGAAACCCACTCTTTCTCCTCTATCCCCGCGCTTGCAATCGTTGTTCTTCTTCATGGCCAAACCGCCGCCGCCCGTGCTCGTCGCCGGCGTGCCTTCGATGACGAAATGGTCACGGGTGTGCGCCCAACAGCTTCACCGCGCCGCGTAGAACCTGCCCAGCCTATTCTTTTGCGTCGTAGCATGCTGTTTCGTCGTTTCCTTCACCCACCCGTACGCGCCGCCACCTCCACTCGTCGCCAGTGCCGATTCCGGCCAAGTCCGGCTGCGCTACCGCCACCACTCGACGTGCGACATCGTCAGCGTTCGAACGCAAGCAAAACCGCGCAAAACGGTGCCCCGTAGCGAATTTCCGAGCATCTCCGGCGAACTCGCCGCCGCGGAGAGCTCGTCAGCGCAACTCCGATGCGGGCCGCCGACGTGGCTGACCTGGGGCCACCTCCGGGGTCATTGCCAGTGGGTCCCAGGGACCCTAGTTGATTGGGTTGACCAGTCAACCCTGCTGACTGGGCAACCCCCAGCCACTGACCAGTGGGGCCTACCCCCCCTAATTAGCAGGAATTAATTAAATTAGTTTAGTTAACCCAAATAGTGACTGACAGGTGGGCCCAGGTTCTAATATAGTTAATTTAGTTTAATTTAAACCACTGTTAGCCCCACTGTGTATTGACATGTGGGTCCCACTTGACCCACTGGTCAGGTTTGACCTGGTCAGCCGCTCTGTTGACTGCTAAGGTCATCAAGACGTCAAGCTGACGTCATATTCCATTTCTGTTAATATAAATAAATCCAGAAAATGGTTTAATCTTTGAAAATTCATAGATAATAAACCATAACTCGGATGAAAATGTTTTCTACATGAAAGTTGCTTAGAAAAACCCAGCGAATCCGAATATGCGGTCCGTTCATCTGTCACATGCCCCTAGAATGCTGAACATGGAACCGTCCCCTCTCTTTTCATCTGTCCGGAAAACATCAGACGTCGGAAAAACCCCTCCGGATGTTTTCCCTTTCTGTCAGCAACGTCTAGCACTACGTTAGTTCACCTCTAACACCGCGTATTACCATGTTATGCTCTATGATGCTTTGTTTGCTTTATATTCATTCTTTCTTCCCCCTCTCCTCTCCGGTAGACCCCGAGACCAATGTTGCCCATGTGACCGACTACGTCGACGATGACCCCTCCTTGCCAGAGAGACCAGGCAAGCCCCCCCTTTGATCATCCCGATATCGCCCATTCCATTCTCTCCTGCTTGCACTAGATTTTGCTACTGTTATTGTTTGCTCCTATTCTGATGCATAGCCTTCTTTTGTAACCTGCTCATTTTTACCTACCTGCTTATCCTAAACTGCTTAGTATAGGTTGGTTAGTGATCCATCAGTGACCCCCACCTTGTCCTTGTTGCCCCTGCTTCATCATCGAAGACCCGATCAATGTGATCGAAGACCAGGCCCCGACACCGCACATCACTTTCCCCATAGTTGCTCGACACTACTGGGTTACTATCGAGTGCCGAGGTGAGACCTCATCAGCACTTTTGGTGTTACCCTGTAGTGTAGTTATTCGGTCGTGGTCATCGAGGGTGATTCTGCCTTAACCACTTCCGATACGACTATGTCGTGCAACCACTCAAGTGTGAACTTCGAGGGTGGTTCCTCTTACGTTCACCTTGATGATTACATCGAGTAGAATCCGTCAAGGGTGATTCCTCATGTTTTCCCCTTGGTGTTAGACACACAGTTACTATGGTTACTATGACTTTACACTGAACCATGTTACTAAAGACGGGTCGGCCTTGAGGGGTACTCGCGCGAGCATATTTGCGAGTGATGAGTAGTAGGGTTGACCTGGAGGGTGCCCGCGACATAATTACGAGGCGTGACCGGGCATTCTTAGCCCTTGCCACAAGTCCTCGAGACGGGGCGACGGGGTCACATCTTTCATCAATCTCTGCTTATTACCGCGCGTTCCCAATCCACTACGATTTGGATATTTGATCCGAGGGGCCTCTGGCCTGATAGCACTAACCATCACGTGGGCATAGTATGGGCGTTCTGCGTCATATGCATCATTCGAAGCTTAATAGACGTCAGCGACTGAGCAGCGCGCGCCGGGTTGGACTGCGTAAGCACCTGCCTTGTTGAAGGAGGTAGCTGATACGTCTCCAACGTATCTATAATTTTTTATTGCTCCATGCTATATTATCTACTGTTTTGGACTATATTGGGCTTTATTTTCCACTTTTATATTATTTTTGGGACTAACCTATTAACCGCAGGCTAGCCCACAATTGCTGTTTTTTTGCCTATTTCAGTGTTTCGAAGAAACGGAATATCAAACTGAGTCCAAACAGAAAAATCCTTTCTGGAACGTGATTTTCTTCCCAAATAAGATCCAGGAGACTTGGACCCTACACCAAGGAAGCTCCGAGGAGGGCACGAGGTAGGGGGCGCGCCCTACACCCCCAGGCGCGCGCCCCACCCTCGTGGGCCCACCGAAGCTCCACTGACGTACTTCTTCCTCCTATATACATCCACGTACCCCCAAATGATCAGAATAGGAGCCAAAAACCTCATTCCACCGCCGCAACTTTCTGTATCCACGAGATCCCATCTTGGGGCCTGTTCCGAAGCTCCGCCGAAGAGGGCCGTCATCATGGAGGGCTTCTACATCATCATAGCCTCTCCGATGAAGTGTGAGTAGTTTACCTCAGACCTTCAGTTCCATAGTTATTAGCTACATGGCTTCTTCTCTCTTTTTGGATCTCAATACAATGTTCTCCCCCTCTCTTGTGGAGATCTATTTTATGTAATCTTCTTCTTTTGTGGTGTGTTTGTTGAGATCGATGAATTGTGGGTTTATGATCAAGTCTATCTATGAATAATATTTGAATCTTCTCTGAATTCTTTTATCTATGATTGGTTATCTTTGCAAGTCTTTTCGAATTATCCGTTTGGTTTGGCCGACTAGATTGGTAGTTCTTGCCATGGGAGAAGTGCTTAGCTTTGGGTTCGATCTTGCGGTGTCCTTTCCCAGTGATAGAAGGGGCAGCAAGGCACGTATTGTATCATTGCCATCGAGGATAACAAGATGGGGTTTATTTCATATTGCATGAATTTATCTCTCTACATCATGTCATCTTGCTTAAAGCGTTACTCTGTTTTTAACTTAATACTCTAGATGCATGCTGGATAGTGGTCGATGAGTGGAGTAATAGTAGTAGATGCAGAATCGTTTCGATCTACTTGTTACGGACGTGATGCCTATATACATGATCATGCCTAGATATTATCATAACTATGCTCAATTCTTTCAATTGCTCAACAGTAATTTGTTCACCCACCGTAGAAAACTTATGCTCTTGAGAGAAGCCACTAGTGAAACCTATGGCCCCCGGGTCTATTCTCACCATATCAATCTCCATCACTTTAATCTTGCTTTGTTTTTACTTTTCCTTTTACTTTTCACTTTGCATCTTTATATAAAAAATACCAAAAACATTATCTCTATCAGATCTCACTCTCGTAAGAGACCGCGAAGGGATTGACAACCCCTAATCGCATTGGTTGCGAGTTGCTATCGATTTGTGCAGGTACGAGGGACTTGAGTGGCCTCCTACTGGATTGATACCTTGGTTCTCAAAAACTGAGGGAAATACTTACGCTACTCTGCTGCATCATCCTCTCCTCTTCGGGAAAAACTAACGAAAGCTCAAGAGGTAGCAAGAAGAATTTCTGGCGCCGTTGTTGGGGAACATTGCAGAAAACAAAAATTTTCCTACGGTTTCACCAAGATCCATCTATGAGTTCATCTAGCAACGAGTGATCGGATGCATCTACATACCTTTGTAGATCGCGAGCGGAAGCGTTCAAAAGAACGGGGATGAGGTAGTCGTACACGACGTGATCCAAATCACCGGAGATCCTAGCACCGAACAGACGGCACCTCCGCGTTCAACACACATACGGTCAGCGTAACGTCTCCTCCTTCTTGATCCAGCAAGGGGGAAGGAGAGGTTGATGAAGATCCAGCAGCACGACGGCGTGGTGGTGGATGCAGGGCGTCACAGCAGCAGGGCTTCGCCGAGTACTGCGAGAGGGAGAGGTGTAGCAGGGTGAGAGGGAGGCGCCAGGGGCAAGGGTGCGGCTGCCCTCCTCCCCTCCCCCCTTTATATAGGGCCCTGGGGGGGCGCCGGCCCTGGGAGATTGGATCTCCCAAGGGGGGCGGCGGCCAAGGGCTGGAGTGGCCCCCAAGCCAAGGTGGGGCGCCCCAACCCCTAGGGTTTCAACCCTAGGCGCATGGGGTGGGCCTAGGCGGCGCACCAGCCCACTATGGGCTGGTTCCCCTCCCCACTTTGGCCCATGGGGCCCTCCGGGATAGGTGGCCCCACCCGGTGTACCCCCGGGACCCTTCTGGTGGTCCCGCTACAATACCGGTGACCCCGAAACTTGTCCCGATGGCCAAAACAGCACTTCCTATATATAATTCTTTACCTCCGGACTAATCCGGAACTCCTCGTGATGTCCGGGATCTCATCCGGGACTCCGAACAACATTCGGGTTACTGCATATACATATCCTCACAACCCTAGCGTCACCGAACCTTAAGCGTGTAGACCCTACGGGTTCGAGAGACATGCAGACATGACCGAGACGGCTCTCGGGCAATAACCAACAGCGGGATCTGGATACCCATGTTGGCTCCCACATGCTCCATGATGATCTCATCGGATGAACCATGATGTCGAGGATTCAATTAATCCCGTATACGATTCCCTTTGTCAATCAGTATTTTACTTGCCCGAGATTCGATCGTCGGTATCCCAATACCTCGTTCAATCTCGTTACCGGCAAGTCACTTTACTCGTACCGTAATGCATGATCCCGTGATCAAACACTTTGATCACATTGAGCTCATTATGATGATGCATTACCGAGTGGGCCCGGTGATACCTCTCCGTCAAGCGGAGTGACAAATCCCAGTCTCGATCCGTGTTAACCCAACAAACACTTTCGGAGTTACCCGTAGTATACCTTTATAGTCACCCAGTTACGTTGTGACGTTTGGCACACCCAAAGCACTCTTACGTTATCCGGGAGTTACACGATCTCATGGTCTAAGGAAAGGATACTTGACATTGGAAAACTCTAGCAAACGAACTATACGATCTTGTGCTATGTTTAGGATTGGGTCTTGTCCATCACATCATTCTCCTAATGATGTGATCTCATTATCAATGACATCCAATGTCCATAGTCAGGAAATCATGACTATCTGTTGATCAACGAGCTAGTCAACTAGAGGCTTACTAGGGACATGTTGGTGTCTATTATTCACACATGTATTACGATTTCCGGATAACACAATTATAGCATGAATAAAGACAATTATCATGAACAAGGAAATATAATAATAATGCTTTTATTATTGCCTCTAGGGCATATTTCCAACAGTCTCCCACTTGCACTAGAGTCAATAATCTAGTTACATTGTGATGAATCGAACACCCATGGAATTCTGGTGTTGATCATGTTTTGCTCTAGGGAGAGGTTTAGTCAACGGTCTGCTACATTCAGGTCCGTATGCACTTTACAAATATCTATGTCTCCATCTTGAACATTTTCACTAATGGAGTTGAAGCGACGCTTGATGTGCCTGGTCTTCTTGTGAAACCTGGGCTCCTTGGCAAGTGCAATAGCTCCAGTGTTGTCACAGAAGAGTTTGATTGGCCCCGACGCATTGGGTATGACTCCGAGGTCGGTGATAAACTCCTTCACCCAAATTGCTTCATGTGCTGCCTCCGAGGCTGCCATGTACTCCGCTTCACATGTAGATCCCGCCACGACGCTCTGCTTGCAACTGCACCAGCTTACTGCCCCACCATTCAAAATATACACGTATCCGGTTTGTGACTTAGAGTCATCCAGATCTATGTCGAAGCTAGCGTCAACGTAACCCTTTACGACGAGCTCTTCGTCACCTCCATAAACGAGGAACTTTTCCTTAGTCCTTTTCAGGTACTTCAGGATATTCTTGACCGCTGTCCAGTGTTCCTTGCCGGGATTACTTTGGTACCTTCCTACCAAACTTACGGCAAGGTTTACATCAGGTCTGGTACACAGCATGGCATACATAATAGAACCTATGGCTGAGGCATAGGGGATGACACTCATCTCTTCTATATCTTCTGCCGTGGTCGGACATTGAGCTGAGCTCAATTTCACACCTTGTAACACAGGTAAGAACCCCTTCTTAGATTGATCCATATTGAACTTCTTCAATATCTTATCAAGGTATGTGCTTTGTGAAAGACCTATGAGGCGTCTTGATCTATCTCTATAGATCTTGATGCCCTATATATAAGCAGCTTCTCCAAGGTCCTTCATTGAAAAACTTTTATTCAAGTAGGCCTTAATGTTGTCCAAGAGTTCTATATCATTTCCCATCAAAAGTATGTCATCTACACATAGTATGAGAAATGCTACAGAGCTCCCACTCACTTTCTTGTAAACACAGGCTTCTCCATAAGTCTGCGTAAATCCAAACGCTTTGATCATCTCATCAAAGCGAATGTTCCAACTCCGAGATGCTTGCACCAGCCCATAAATCGAGCGTTGGAGCTTGCACACCTTGTTAGCATTCTTAGGATCGACAAAACCTTCCGGCTGCATCGTATACAATTCTTCCTTAAGGAAACCATTAAGGAATGCCGTTTTGACGTCCATTTGCCATATTTCATAATCGTAGAATGCGGCAATTGCTAACATGATTCGGACGGACTTCAGCTTCGCTACCGGTGAGAAAGTCTCATCGTAGTCAACCCCTTGAACTTGTCGATAACCCTTAGCGACAAGCCGAGCTTTATAGATGGTCACATTACCATCCGCGTCTGTCTTCTTCTTAAAGATCCATTTATTTTCTATGGCTCGCCATTCAACGGGCAAGTCAGTCAAAGTCCATACTTCGTTTTCATACATGGATCCTATCTCGGATTTCATGGCTTCCAGCCATTTGTCGGAATCCGGGCCCGCCATCGCTTCTTCATAGTTCGAAGGTTCACCGTTGTCTAACAACATGATTTCCAAGATAGGGTTGCCGTACCACTCTGGTGCGGAACGTGTCCTTGTGGACCTACGAATTTCAGTAGGAGCTTGATCAGAAGCACCTTGATCATCATCATTAATTTCCTCTCTAGTCGGTGCAGGCACCTCAGAAACATTTTCTTGAGTTGCGCCATTTTCCGGTTCAAGAGGTAACACTTCTTCAAGTTCTACTTTCCTCCCACTTACTTCCTTCGAGAGAAACTCCTTCTCTAGAAAGGATCCATTCTTGGCAACAAAGATCTTGCCTTCGGATCTGAGGTAGAAGGTACACCCAATAGTTTCTTTAGGGTATCCTATGAAGACGCATTTTTCCGACTTGGGTTCGAGCTTTTCAGGTTGAAGTTTCTTGACATAAGCATCTCATCCCCAAACTTTTAGAAATAACAGCTTAGGTTTCTTCCCAAACCATAATTCATACGGTGTCGTCTCAACGGATTTCGACGGAGCCCTATTTAAAGTGAATGCGGCAGTCTCTAAAGCATAGCCCCAAAAAGATAGCGGTAAATCGGTAAGAGACATCATAGATCGCACCATATCTAATAGAGTGCGATTACGACGTATGGACACACCATTACGCTGAGGTGTTCCAGGCGCGTGAGTTGTGAAACTATTCCACATTTTCTTAAGTGTGTGCCAAATTCGTGACTCAAGTATTCTCCTCCACGATCTGATCGTAGAAACTAGATTTTTCTGTCACATTGATTTTCAACCTCACTCTGAAATTCCTTGAACTTTTCAAAGGTCTCAGACTTGTGTTTCATTAAGTAGATATACCCATATCTACTCAAGTCATCAGTGAGGGTGAGAACATAACGATAGCCACCGCGAGCCTCAACACTCATTGGACCGCACACATCAGTATGTATGATTTCCAATAAGTTGGTTGCTTGCTCCATTGTTCCTGAGAATGGAGTCTTGGTCATTTTACCCATGAGGCATGGTTCGCACGTGTCAAATGATTCATAATCAAGAGACTCTAAAAGTCCATCTGCATGGAGCTTCTTCATGCGTTTGACACCTATGTGACCAAGGCGGTAGTGCCACAAGTATGTGGGACTATCATTATCAACTTTAACTCTTTTGGTATTCACACTATGAATATGTGTATCATCACGTACGAGATTCATCAAGAATAAACCATTAACCATCGGAGCATGACCATAAAACATATCTCTCATATAAATAGAACAACCATTATTCTCGGATTTAAATGAGTAGCCATCTCGAATTAAACGAGATCCAGACACAATGTTCATGCTCAAACTTGGCACTAAATAACAATTATTGAGGTTTAAAACTAATCCTGTAGGTAAATGTAGAGGTAGCGTGCCGACGGCGATCACATCGACCATGGAACCATTCCCGACGCGCATCGTCACCTCGTCCTTCGCCAGTCTCCGCTTATTCCGCAGCTCTTGCTTTGAGTTACAAATGTGAGCAACTGCACCGGTATCAAATACCCAAGAGATACTACGAGTACTGGTAAGGTACCCATCAATTACATGTATATCACATATACCTTTTGTTTTGCCGGCCTTCTTGTCCGCTAAGTATTTGGGGCAGTTCCGCTTCCAGTGACCACTTCCCTTGCAATAAAAGCACTCAGTCTCGGGCTTGGGTCCATTCTTTGGCTTCTTCCCGGCAGCTTGCTTGCCGGGCGCGGCAACTTCCTTGCCGTCCTTCTTGAAGTTCTTTTTACCCTTGCCCTTCTTGAACTTAGTGGTTTTATTCACCATCAACACTTGATGTTCCTTCTTGACTTCTACCTCTGCTGATTTCAGCATAGCAAATACTTCAGGAATGGTCTTTTCTATCCCCTGCATATTGAAGTTCATCACAAAGCTCTTGTAGCTTGGTGGAAGCGACTGGAGGATTCTGTCAATGACCGCTTCATCCGGGAGATTAACTTCCAGTTGAGTCAAGCGGTTGTGCAACCCAGACATCTTGAGTATGTGTTCACTGACATAGCTATTTTCCTCCATCTTATAGCTGAAGGATTTGTCGGAGACTTCATATCTCTCGACCCGGGCATGAGCTTGGAAAACCATTTTGAGCTCTTCGAACATCTCATATGCTCCATGTCTCTCAAAACGCTTTTGGAGCCCCGGCTCTAAGCTGTAAAGCATGCCGCACTGAATGAGGGAGTAGTCATCGGAACGTGACTGCCAAGCGTTCATAACGTCTTGTTCTGCAGGGAGAACAGGTGCATCACCCAGCGGTGCTTGTAGGACATAATCTTTCTTGGCAGGTATGAGGATGATCCTCAGGTTCCGGACCCAGTCCGTATAGTTGCTGCCATCGTCTTTCAGCTTGGTTTTCTCTAGGAACGCGTTGAAGTTGAGGACTACGTTGGCCATTTGATCTACAAGACATATTGTAAATATTTTAGACTAAGTTCATGATAATAAAGTTCATCTAATCAAATTATTTAATGAACTCCCACTTAGATAGACATCCCTCTTCTAGTCATCTAAGTATAACATGATCCGAGTCAACTAGGCCGTGTCCGATCATCACGTGAGACGGACTAGTCAACATCGGTGAACATCTTCATGTTGATCGTATCTTCTATACGACTCATGCTCGACCTTTTGGTCTTCTGTGTTCCGAGGCCATGTCTGTACATGCTAGGCTCGTCAAGTCAACCTAAGTGTTTGCATGTGTAAATCTGTCTTACACCCGTTGTATGTGAACGTTAGAATCTATCACACCCGATCATCACGTGGTGCTTCGAAACAACGAACTGTCGCAACGGTGCACAATTAGGGGGAACACTTCTTGAAATTATTATGAGGGATCATCTTATTTACTACCGTCGTTCTAAGTAGACAAGATGCAAAACATGATAAACATCACATGCAATCAAATAATAAACGTGACATGATATGGCCAATATCACATAGCTCCTTTGATCTCCATCTTGGGGCTCCATGATCATCTTTGTCACCGGCTTGACACCATGATCTCCATCATCATGATCTCCATCATCGTGTCTCCATGAAGTTGCTCGCCAACTATTACTTCTACTACTATGGCTAACGCGTTTAGCAATAAAGTAAAGTAATTTACATGGCGTTTCTCAATGACACGCAGGTCATACAAAAAATAAAGACAACTCATATGGCTCCTGCCGGTTGTCATACTCATCGACATGCAAGTCGTGATTCCTATTACAATAGCATGAACATCTCATACATCACATATAGATCATTCATCATTCATCACAACTTTGGCCATATCATATCACAAAGCACTTGCTGCAAAAACAAGTTAGACGTCCTCTAATTGTTGTTGCAAGTTTTACGTGGCTGAATTAGGGTTCTAGCAAGAACGTTTTCTTACCTACGTGAAAGCCACAACGTGATTTGTCAACTTCTATTTACCCTTCATAAGGACCCTTTTCATCGAATCCGCTCCAACTAAAGTGGGAGAGACAGACACCCGCCAGCCACCTTATGCAACTAGTGCATGTTAGTCGGTGGAACCAGTCTCACGTAAGCGTACGTGTAAGGTTGGTCCGGGCCGCTTCATCCCACAATACCGCTGAAGCAAGATAAGACTAGTAGCGGCAAGAAAGTAGACAAATCTACGCCCACAACAAATTGTGTTCTACTCGCGCAAGAAGAACTACGCATAGACCTAGCTCTGATACCACTGTTGGGGAACGTTGCAGAAAACAAAAAATTTCCTACGGTTTCACCAAGATCCATCTATGAGTTCATCTAGCAACGAGTGATCGGATGCATCTACATACCTTTGTAGATCGCGAGCGGAAGCGTTCAAAAGAACGGGGATGAGGTAGTCGTACACGACGTGACCCAAATCACCGGAGATCCTAGCACCGAACGGACGGCACCTCCGCGTTCAACACACGTACGGTCAGCGTAACGTCTCCTCCTTCTTGATCCAGCAAGGGGGAAGGAGAGGTTGATGAAGATCCAGCAGCACGACGGCGTGGTGGTGGATGCAGGGCGTCACAGCAGCAGGGCTTCGCCGAGTACTGCGAGAGGGAGAGGTGTAGCAGGGGGAGAGGGAGGCGCCAGGGGCAAGGGTGCGGCTGCCCCCCTCCCCTCCCCCCTTTATATAGGCCCCTGGGGGGGCGTCGGCCCTGGGAGATTGGATCTCCCAAGGGGGGCGGCGGCCAAGGGCTGGAGTGGCCCCCAAGCCAAGGTGGGGCGCCCCCCCACCCCTAGGGTTTCAACCCATGCGTATGGGGTGGGCCTAGGGGGCGCACCAGCCCACTATGGGATGGTTCCCCTCCCCACTTTGGCCCATGGGGCTCTCCGGGATAGGTGGCCCCACCCGGTGGACCCCCGGGACCCTTCTGGTGGTCCCGGTACAATACCGGTGACCCCGAAACTTGTCCCGATGGCCAAAACAGCACTTCCTATATATAATTCTTTACCTCCGGACCAATCCGGAACTCCTCGTGACGTCCGGGATCTCATCCGGGACTCCGAACAACATTCGGGTTACTGCATATACATATCCTCACAACCCTAGCGTCACCGAACCTTAAGCGTGTAGACCCTACGGGTTCGAGAGACATGCAGACATGACCGAGACGGCTCTCGGGCAATAACCAACAGCGGGATCTGGATACCCATGTTGGCTCCCACATGCTCCATGATGATCTCATCGGATGAACCATGATGTCGAGGATTCAATTAATCCCGTATACGATTCCCTTTGTCAATCAGTATTTTACTTGCCCGAGATTCGATCGTCGGTATCCCAATACCTCGTTCAATCTCGTTACCGGCAAGTCACTTTACTCGTACCGTAATGCATGATCCCGTGATCAAACACTTTGATCACATTGAGCTCATTATGATGATGCATTACCGAGTGGGCCCGGTGATACCTCTCCGTCAAGCGGAGTGACAAATCCCAGTCTCGATCCGTGCTAACCCAACAGACACTTTCGGAGTTACCCGTAGTATACCTTTATAGTCACCCAGTTACGTTGTGACGTTTGGCACACCCAAAGCACTCTTACGGTATCCGGGAGTTACACGATCTCATGGTCTAAGGAAAGGATACTTGACATTGGAAAACTCTAGCAAACGAACTATACGATCTTGTGCTATGTTTAGGATTGGGTCTTGTCCATCACATCATTCACATCATTCTCCTAATGATGTGATCTCGTTATCAATGACATCCAATGTCCATAGTCAGGAAACCATGACTATCTGTTGATCAACGAGCTAGTCAACTAGAGGCTTACTAGGGACATGTTGGTGTCTATTATTCACACATGTATTACGATTTCCGGATAACACAATTATAGCATGAATAAAGACAATTATCATGAACAAGGAAATATAATAATAATGCTTTTATTATTGCCTCTAGGGCATATTTCCAACAGCCGTTGCCGGGGAGTCTACGCAAAAAGTCAACATACCAAGTACCCATCACAATCCCTATCTCGCGCATTACATTAGTTGCCATTTGCCTCTTGTTTTCCTCTCCCCCACTTCACCCTTGCCATTTTATTTGCCCTCTCTTTCTCCTTCTCCTTCTCCTTCTCCTTCTCTGTTTGCCTTTTCTCGCATGCCTTTTGTTTGCTCATGTGTTGGATTGCTTGTTTGTCGCGATGGCTCAAGATACTACCAAATTGTGTGACTTCACCAATACCAACAATAATGATTTCCTTAGCACTCTGATTGCTCCTCTTGCCAATACTGAATCTTGTGAAATCAATACTGCTTTGTTGAATCTTGTTATGAAAGATCAATTCGCCAGCCTTCCTAGTGAAGATGTCGCTGCTCATCTGAATAGCTTCGTTAATTTATGTGATATGCAAAAGAAAAAAGATGTCGAAAATGATGTCGTTAAAGTGAAGCTATTTACTTTTTCGCTTAGATATCGTGCTAAAGCTTGGTTTTCGTCTTTGCCTAAAAATAGTATTGATTCTTTGAACAAGTGCAAAGATGCTTTTATCTCTAAGTATTTTCGTCCCGCTAAGATCATCTCTCTTAGAAACGATATTATGAATTTTAAGCAACTTGATCACGAACATGTTGCACAAGCTTGGGAGAGAATGAAATTAATGATACGTAATTGCCCTACTCATGGTTTAAATTTGTGGATGATTATACAAAAAATTTATGCCGGATTGAATTTTGCTTCTAGAAATCTTTTAGATTCGGCCGCGGGAGGCACTTTTATGGAAATCACTTTAGGAGATGCTACTAAACTCCTAGATAATATTATGGCTAATTATTCTCAATGGCATACTGAAAGATCTTCTACTAAAAAAGTGCATGCGATAGAAGAAATCAATGTTTGGAAAGATGGATGAACTTATGAAATTATTTGCTACTAAGAGTGTTTCTTCCCATCCTAATGATATGCCTTTGTCTACTTTGATTGAGAATAACAATGAATCTTTGGATGTGAATTTTGTTGGTAGGAATAATTTTGGTAACAACGTGTATAGAGGGAATTTTAATCCTAGGCCATATCCTAGTAATCCTTCTAATAATTATGGAAATTCCTACAACAACTCTTATGGAAATTATAATAAGATGCCCTCTGAATTTGAGAATAGTGTTAAAGAGTTTATGAATTCACAAAAGAATTTTAATGATTTGCTTGAAGAGAAATTGCTTAAAGTTGATGATTTGGCTAGGAACGTTGATAGAATTTCTCTTGAGGTTGATTCTTTAAAGCTTAGATCTACTCCTCCTAAGCATGATATCAATGAGTCTCTCAAAGTTATGAGAATTTCCATTGATGAGTGCAAGGAAAGAACCGCTAGGATGCATACTTCAAAAGATGCCTTTATTAAAGTGTGTTCTTCCAATACCTATGAAAATCAAGATGAAGATCTAAAAGTTATTGTTGTGTCCCCTATCAAATCTTTGTTTTGCAATATGAATCTTGATGAAACTGTATATGATCTTCCTTTACCTAGTAGGTGTTCCAAAAATTCGAAGTATTTAGATCTTTATGATGAAATTGATGAAAGTGGGATTGAAAGAAATAAAAATTTAGATGTTGCTAAACCCACTATATTGGATTTCAAGGAATTTAATTATGAAATTTTCTCTTTGAATGATTGTATTTCCTTGTTGCAATCCGTGCTAAATTCTCCACATGCTTATAGTCAAAAGAAAGCCTTAACCGAACATATTGTTGATGCCTTGATGCAACCTTATGAAGAAAAAGTTGAGTTGAAAGTTTTTATCCCTAGAAAACTCTATGATGAGTGGGAACCAACTATTAAAATTAAAATTAAAGATCATGAGTTTTATGCTTTGTGTGATTTGGGTGCTAGTGTCTCCACTATCCCCAAGACTTTGTGTGATTTGCTAGATTTCCGCGATCTTGAAAATTGCTCTTTAAACTTGCATCTCGCGGATTCTACTATTAAGAAACCTATGGGAAGGATTAATGATGTTCTTATTTTTCCTAATAGGAATTATGTGCCCGTAGATTTCATTGTTCTTGATATAGATTGCAATCCTTGTTGCCCTATTATTCTTGGTAGACCTTTCCTTAGAACGGTTGGTGCGATTATTGATATGAAGGAAGGGAATATTAGGTTCCAATTTCCATTAAAAAAGGGCATGGAAAACTTTCCAAGAAATGAAATAAAATTGCCATATGAAACCATCATGAGAGCCACTTATGGATTTCCTTCCAAAGATGGCAATACCTAGATCTATCCTCACTTTTATGCCTAACTAGGGGCGTTAAACGATAACGCTTGTTGGGAGGCAACCCAATTTTATTTTTAGTTTTTTTGTGTTTTTCTTATGTTAGGGGATAAATAACCCATCTACCTTCTGTTTGGATGTGGTTTTATGTTTTAATTAGTGTTTGTGCCAAGCTAGACCTATTGGATCTTCTTGGATGATAGTTATTTGATCTTGCTGTAATTTAGAAACTTTGCGTTCAGTGCCCGAATGATTAAACATCATACGAACGTGATAAAATACTGATTCCAATTGCTTCTGATCAATAAACAAATTTTCTAGGTCGTCTAATTTTCGTGGATTTTTTGGAGTTCCAGACGTTTGCGTTAGTTACAGATTACTACAGACTGTTCTGTTTTTGACAGATTCTGTTTTTCGTGTGATGTTTGCTTATTTTGATGAATCTATGGTTAGTAAAATAGTTTGTAATCCATAGAGCAGTTGGAATACAGTAGGTTTAACACCAATATAAATAAAGAATGAGTTCATTACAGTACCTTGAGGTAGTCTTTTGTTTTCTTTCTCTAACGGAGCTCACGAGATTTCTATTGAGTTTTGTGTTGTGAAGTTTGCAAGTTTTGGGTGAATTCTTTTGATGGATTATAGAACACGGAGTGGCAAGAGCCTAAGCTTGGGGATGCCCATGGCACCCCCAAGATAATCCAAGGACACCAAAAAGTCAAAGCTTGGGGATGCCTCGGAAGGCATCCCCTCTTTCGTCCACTTCCATCGGTAATTTACTTGCAGCTATATTTTTATTCACCAACATGATATGTGTTTTGCTTGGAGCGTCTTGTATTATTTGTGTCTTTGTTTGTTAGTGTGCCACAATCATCCTTTCTGTACACACCTTTTGAGAGAGCCATAGTTAAATTGGAATTTGATAGAATACTCTTTGTGCTTCACTTATATCTTTTGAGCATTATAATTTTGCTCTATGTGCTTCACTTATATATTTTGAGCATTATAATTTTGCTCTATGTGCTTCATTTAGATCTTTTAGAGCACGGTGGTGGTTTGTTTTAAAGAAACTATTGATCTCTCATGCTTCACTTAAATTACTTTAAGAGTCGTAATAGCATGGTAAATTGCTTAATATTAATATGCTTGGTATTCATGATTTGTGAAATTTTGTTTTGAGTGCGTTGAATACCAAGAAAAGATTGAAGCATGATAATTGTTTTGAGATATGGAGGTGATAATATTAGAGTCATGCTAGTGGAAGTAGTTGTGAATTTAAAGAATACTTGCGTTGAAGTTTGTGATTCCCGTAGCATGCACGTATGGTGAACCGTTATGTAACGAAGTCGGAGCATGAAGTGTATATTGATTGTCCTCCTTATGAGTGGCGGTCGGGGACGAGCGATGGTCTTTTCCTACTAATCTATCCCCCTAGGAGCATGCGCATAATACTTTGCTTTGATAACTTCTAAATTTTTGCAATAATTATATGAGTACCTTATGACTAATGTTGAGTCCATGGATTATATGCACTTGTTCCCATCCTTCCACCATTGCTAGCCACTCTAATACCGCACACTTTTCGCCGGTATCATACACCCACCATATATCTTCCTCAAAACAGCCACCATACCTACCTATTATGGCATTTCCATAGCCATTCCGAGATATATTGCCATGCAACTTTCCACCGTTCAGTTTATTATGACACGCTCCATCATTGTCATATTGCTAGCATGATCATGTAGTTGACAACGTATTTGTGGCAAAGCCACCACTCATAATTCTTTCATACATGTCACTCTTGATTCATTGCATATCCCGGTACCCCGCCGGAGGCATTCATATAGAGTCATATCTTGTTCTAAGTATCGAGTTGTAATTGTTGAGTTGTAAGAAAAATAAAAGTGTGATGATCATCATTTTTTAGAGCATTGTCCCAAGTGAGGAAAGAATGATGTAGACCATGATTCCCCCACGAGTCGGGATGAGACTCCGGATGAAAAATAAAAAATAAAAAAATAAAAAAAGAGGCCAAAAAAGGCCCAAATAAAAAATGAGAGAAAAAGAGAGAAGGGACAATGTTACTATCCTTTTACCACACTTGTGCTTCAAAGTAGCACCATGATCTTCATGATAGAGAGTCTCCTATGTTGTCACTTTCATTTACTAGTGGGAATTTTTCATTATAGAACTTGGCTTGTATATTCCAATGATGGGCTTCCTCAAAATGCCCTAGGTCTTCGTGAGCAAGCAAGTTGGATGCACACCCACTTAGTTTCTTTTGTTGAGCTTTCATATACTTACAGCTCTAGTGCATCGTTGCATGGCAATCCCTAATCACTCACATTGATATCTATTAATGGGCATCTCCATAGCCCGTTGATACACCTAGTTGATGTGAGACTATCTTCCCCTCTTTTTGTCTTCTCCACAACCACCGTTCTATTCCACATATAGTGTTATATCCATGGCTCATGCTCATGTATTGCGTGAAGGTTGAAAAAGTTTTGAAAATGTTAAAGTCTGAAACAATTGCTTGGCTTGTCATCGGGGTTGTGCATGATTTCAATACTTTGTGTGGTGAAGATGGAGCATAGCCAGACTATATGAATTTGTTGGGATAACTTTCTTCGGCCATGTTATTTTGAGAAGACATAATTGCTTTTATTAGTATGCTTGAAGTATTATTATTTTTATGTCAATATGAACTTTTGTCTTGAATCTTTCGAATCTGATATTCATACCACAATTAAGAAATTTGGCATTGAAATTATGCCAAATAGCACTCCGCATCAAAAATTCTCTTTTTATCATTTACCTACTCGAGGACGAGCATGAATTAAGGTTGGGGATGCCTGATACGTCTCCAACAATTTTTGATTGCTCCATGCTATATTATCTACTGTTTTGGAATATATTGGGCTTTATTTTCCACTTTTATATTATTTTTGGGACTAAACTATTAACCAGAGGCCCAGCCCAGAATTGCTGTTTTTTTGCCTATTTCAGTGTTTCGAAGAAACGGAATATCAAACGGAGTCCAAAAAGAAAAATCCTTTCTGGAACGTGATTTTCTTCCTGAATAAGATCCAGGAGACTTGGACCCAACGCTAAGGAAGCTCCGAGGAGGGAACGAGGTAGGGGGCACGCCCTACACCCCAGGCGCGCCCCCCACCCTCGTGGGCCCACCGAAGCTCCACCGACGTACTTCTTCCTCCTATATATATCCACATACCCCCAAACGATCAGAATAGGAGCCAAAAACCTAATTCCACCGCCGCAACTTTCTGTATCCATGAGATCCCATCTTGGGGCCTTTTCTGGAGCTCCGCCGGAGAGGGTCGTCATCACGGAGGGCTTCTACATCATCATAGCCTCTCCCATGAAGTGTGAGTAGTTTACCTCAGACCTTCGGGTCCATAGTTATTAGCTAGATGGCTTCTTCTCTCTTTTTGGATCTCAATACAATGTTCTCCTCCTCTCTTGTGGAGATCTATTTGATGTAATCTTCACCTTTTGCGGTGTGTTTGTTGAGACCGGTGAATTGTGGGTTTATGATCGAGTCTATCTATGAATAATATTTGAATCTTCTCTGAATTCTTTTATGTATGATTGGTTATCTTTGCAAGTCTCTTCGAATTATCCATTTGGTTTGGCCGACTAGATTGGTAGTTCTTGCCATGGGAGAAGTGCTTAGCTTTGGGTTCGATCTTGCGGTGTCCTTTCCCAATGATAGATGGGGCAACAAGGCATGTATTGTATCGTTGCCATCGAGGATAACAAGATGGGGTTTATTTCATATTGCATGAATTTATCTCTCTACATCATGTCATCTTGCTTAAAGCGTTAGTCTGTTTTTAACTTAATACCATAGATGCATGCTTGATAGTGGTCGATGAGTGGAGTAATAGTAGTAGATGCAGAATCATTTCGATCTACTTCTCACAGACGTGATGCCTATATACATCATCATGCCTAGATATTCTCATAACTATACTCAATTCTATCAATTGCTCAACAGTAATTTGTTCACCCACCGTAGAAAACTTATGCTCTTGAGAGAAGCCACTAGTGAAACCTATGGCCCCCGGGTCTATTCTCACCATATCAATCTCCATCACTTTAATTTTGCTTTGTTTTTACTTTGCCTTTTACTTTTCACTTTGTATCTTTATATCAAAAATACCAAAAATATTATCTCTATCAAATCTCACTCTCGTAAGAGACCGTGAAGGGATTGACAAACCCTAATCGCGTTGGTTGCGAGTTGCTATCGATTTGTGCAGGTACGAGGGACTTGAGCGTGGCCTCCTACTGGATTGATACCTTGGTTCTCAAAAACTGAGGGAAATACTTACGCTACTCTGCTGCATCATCCTCTCCTCTTCGGGGAAAACCAACGCAAGCTCAAGAGGTAGCAGTAGCTAGGTCTACTCACCGGCCGCCCTCGCAATGTGCAGGAGTTCCCGGGGAGATGGCCCATGACCCCTGGGGGCATAGGTTTAGTCTGGCATGCTGACCTCTCTATTAAGCCTAGGTCGGGTTGCCGCGTATTGTTTGGCCAAGGCCGGGCATGACCCAGGAAAGTGTGTCCGGCCGGAGTTAATCGAGCGTGGTGGTTAAGTTGGTGCACCCCTGCAGGGAAGAAAACATCTATCGATAGCCTGTCCTACGGTAACGGACACTTGGAGTTGTATCCCGATTGATACAACAAGAACTGGATACTTGTGATGAGAATTGGATTGTGATGAGAACTGGATAGTATGGCTCTGGGATTGCTTTCTCGCAGGGAGTCGAGAAAGGATCTATGGCCGAGGTTGATAACACTTCTACTACTTTAATTTATGCTACTCTACTCCCTCCTGTTGTTGCAAGATGGTGGTTTCCAGAAGATGCTAGTCTTTGATAGGCTAGGCTTTCCCCTTCTCTTCTGGCATTCTGCAGTTCGGTCCACATATACTATCCTTTTCATTGATACCGATGCATATGTAGTGTAGATCCTTGCTTGCGAGTACTTTGGATGAGTACTCACGGTTGCTTTGCTTCCCCTTTTCCCCCTTTCTTCTTCTTTCTGGTTGATGCAACCAGATGTCGAAGCCCAGGAGCCAGATGCCACCGTCGATGCCTACTACTACATGGAGACCGTCGACGACCAGGAGTAGTTAGGAGGCTCCCATGCAGGAGGCCTTGCTTTTTCGATCGATGTTGGTTTTGTGCTAGCCTTCTTAAGGCAGACTTGTCTAACTTATGTCTGTACTCGGATATTGTTGCTTCCGCTGACTCTTATGTTTTCGAGCCCTCGAGGCCCCTGGCTTGTAATATAAAGCTTGTATTATTTTAATTTGTGTCTAGAGTTGTGTTGTGATATCTTCCCGTGAGTCCTTGATCTTGATCGTACACATTTGCGTGTATGATTAGTGTATGATTGAATCGAGGGCGTCACAAGTTGGTATGAGAGCCGACTGCCTGTAGGAATCCCCCTTTCCAACTCCTTGGCCGAAGTCGATTCTAGTCATTGAAAAACTTTTACTAACATGGTTGTGCGGCTTACGGGACCACGTCCCCATTGGGTGGTAGTAGGATCTTTTATTCCTCGACCTTTACGCTGGGACTCTGAACTCTCTTCTATTCGGGTTAAATGATTTTGCTAAAATCTAACTTTAGTTTCTCGAAAATACTTCCTCCCAGAGAGCCCCTTCAGGCCAGATGATCGCCTGTTGCACCAGAAGATTCCGAAGACACTCTCCGATGTTTTTCCCGAGACCCTTGTGCCCTTCGCTGTTGCAATTCCCTACCACCGATAAATCCCCATAGATAGCTACATACACTTGCCGTCCAAACCTTCTTTTCCAATTGCTCTTGTTATTACAAGATACCCTGGAATACTTTTCGATATTCCGAGAATCCATTGTGCCTGCTGCCTTGCAGCTCCTTTTCCGCATGAATACATGTTCGAATAATTCCTCACACTTATCCAAGACTTGTTCAGTCCTAGTTATTCACGTGTTTCACAAAATATCCTGAAATGCTATCCGACCTTCCAAGAATCCTTTGCAACCTATTGCTTTGGAAATCTTGTGTGCCGGCATTATGGTTAATGCCATATTTCTAGTAATCTCCGTTGACATCCTATGTCTCCATCGTTTCGAGTCCCTTCATCCAATATGTTGCGAATGCTCGAAATCCTCAATCAGATCCTAGCATTCATCCTTCCGGCTCAAACATCACTCCGAACATGGGCTTGTTCTTGGCAAATAAAACCTTGATTGATTGTCGATCTATATCGATTCAACTCAATTATCTTTTGATCAGAGCCTCTGCTTCTGATCTTCTGATATGAAAATCATAATTCCTTTGTATTCAAGCTTTGAAGTTATCCAGATATATCTATAATCCGATGCCTTTGCATTCTTTCTTCTTCGGGTTGAGTATCGATACTCAAATCAGATCCTTTATGGACTGCTATATCCTTGGTTGGATTATTATCCGACAATGTCCTTAATATTCATTAACCTCGTGAGCTCTTCCCTTGATACATAATGCCTTTGGTAAATTTGTATCCTCTGCTTTTGTCAGCCATACTCTACCTTAGAACTTGCGTCAATTATTCTTGAAATTCGCGGTATATGTTCCTAAGATGCCCCTAAGGGTTGAACCTATGCCTTCCCTAATCCGTGTGAACCCAAGAGTTTTAAGCGTCATACTCTTTTGACGTTTTGCCAGATAACTTTTCAACACTAAAACTTCATCGAAAGTGAGAAGTAAATGAAATGATATGCATTGAAGAAGTGCGAGTCGACCTTGAACTTTGTGTTCATGCCCATGGACATGATGTAGATCTTATCATGGAAGCTTATCTTAAAATTAATTATCCCATTGGTATAAGATCATCTTATATTTAGGATTTGATCCTTTGCAACGGTGGTTCTGACCATGATTGTTCCCCTTTGATTCCTTTTCTCGGACAAGTTAAAGCATTTGTCTTCTGTAGATAAATGTATCTCCGCAACCTCTGTTTTGATCAACCTTCGAGTATTACCCTCCAGTATCTTGAGAATAACAAAGAACCATGTTGCTTCCTACGAGTCTTCATCTGGTATTGCTTCTCATCGATTTTAGATTTCCATGGGTTTGAGTTGTTAGTCACTCGAGAACGCCGATAAGTGAATCGATTCCACACTCCAATTCTATAACTCCAAGTAATTTTTGTTGCCTACGAGTTTAATAATCCTTCAAGTCATTCCTAGCCTGATCGGCTATATCCTTACCGTGGTAACTTTTAACTGTGCTACCTGGTCATTCTTCTCGGAGCACAAATTTTGATGATGATCTAAGCCTACGTCGATTTTCCTCATCATATCATTTCGCCTTGAACAGCAAGCTTGATTTCGAGTTTGTGTCCTATCCGTGGTTCCAATAACCATTCGCTTCATCATTCCTTGGAGTTGATGTCATCGTTGATCGATTACATCTTCATGAAATCTCTCGACAAATGTGTCGTGATCACCATCAACATTCTGAGCTCTTTCAGGATATCAATCGAATTCCTGATGAGAAGTAACATCCTTGCCCCACGATGGTTGGTGTTATCATCGACAACATTCTTGCCTTCCTCCCCACACAAACTTGTTCATATAATTTTGGAAATACGTCCTTTTTGACATGTCGATGGATTGATGCTGAACCCATGGGCCACCTCCTCATCTTTTCCCTGATAAAATTGCATGAGCTGTTCTAGAAATTCCCGATGGATCATTTGTGTTCCCAAGGTCCGATCTTTACCTGTTGATCATGTCAATGCTATCCCGAAGCATGGTTGTGGTACTCCGAACATCATTAAGAACATTGGAGGCGCAATGCTAAATGTTTCTTGATCACCTATCCAAGCACTGTTGTATGGGTATTGTCATGAATTTCCTCGCCCCCTTTACCAAAGTGGTTATCTACTTGCTGCCCTTTCTTGTATATCCTGCTCTGCTTGTTCTTGTGAAGGATATACTCCAAATACTTGTGTTTAATTTGATAATCACATTTTTTCTTTCCATTGTTTTGTTAATCTTCCCTGTGATCTATATGATATAAGCACTAATATTTCCCTGCTTATGTAAACACCTCGGTGTACAACACAGTCAGTAAGACTCTGTTACTGTTATTGATGACATTTCAGTAACCACCGATGGGCGAGAACTTTGCCTATTGGTCTGCCTCGCCTTGCGAGCAGGAAAATGGTTCTCTTCATCCCTCCCCCTTGGTACCAACGTTGATGCCAACATAACTAACAGTCTATCATCTGACATGCCTCGCTATCGGCCCCCTTTCTACTTTTAACCCACATGGTGGGCTCATAACCCACAGTTCCGCAGGATCGGAACCTGACTCTCCTGTATATCCTTTTTTTCCGAAGTATCATTTGCTCTTGGCTTTGTGCGTTGCCACGAGCCACCGTTCGAGAGATGATCTATCCCCGATGCTCTGAGTCCCCTTCTCACACTCTGTTCAGGTATCGATCGTTTGTCCATTCGCTTGAAACTCCCTATTGTACCTTCATATTTTGCTCTCGATGTTTTCTTAAGTATTAACTCGAGAGATACTTCTACCACATTCCCTGAATTGTTCACCAGATAATTAACCCTATAAGGGTCAGTTCTCCCAAAGTTACTCTTTACTCCCGCACTTAAATCTCGAGACGAGATTTCTTGTAGTGGAGGAGATTTGTAACACCCCCAGTGTCATGCTACAGTAATCACCTGTTAATGGTGCCATGTCATCATGTTACTGTTGCTAATCTTCACTTGATCCAAATCACCATTCAAATTCAAATCCAATCTAAAGTCAAAAATTCTTATTTGTCAGACATGAAATCTAAAATGTTCATCTTATGGAAAATAATCATTTGTTAATATTGGTGGTGCACATTTTTGCTAGGTGTTTAAATGGCCTAAACCAATTAAAGCAGTGGCTAAAACAATAGCTTAAATGGCTTTTTAATTTATAAAAATTGCTACCTTTTTCAAAAAGCCTCACAATGTTTTTCTGTTAATGCAAAATAATTCTTTGGAATTGTTTTAGCCAGTGGCATAATTTTGCAAAGTCACTTAGTGGCTAAAAGAAAAGGCAAAAGCTGCTGAAAAAAAAGTTAAGGAAAGAAGAAGGGGTGGGAGAGCCCCTGGCCTCCCCTTGGGCTTCAGCCCATCCCAGTAGGCCGGCCCACCTACCTTTACACGGTCATGTTCCCCTCCCCCTGTTTCAATCAACCGAGAGCACGCGCCAACGCGTCGCCGCCGGACGAGCTTGCCGTCCCCGTCGCCGAAACGATAAGGTCGCCGCCCCGGATGCCTCGAGCCCTCCCCCTCACCTACTGGCACATCCACTCCCCCTGGACGCTTCGCCATTTTCCCATTCTATCTTTCTCGCTTGCTCACTCCCCTCTCTCGGACCAGAGCGCGCCCACTGCCATCCTCCATCGTCACCGCGGCCACCGGAGCCGTCTCATCCTCCTGACCTGTCCACCAGCACCGTTGACGTGTTCTCCCTCTTCCCAGGCCTCGCGTCCGAGCCGAAGGCCACTACATCGCCCGGATCGAGCCGGCGACCACCGTGGATCGCCGGAGCTCCTTCGCTCCATCTGTCGCCGACTCCGCCGACCCGCTGTGCTCCCAAACATCCAAGGGCCACCGTGAGCCGCACCGTAAGCCGCCGCATCAAACCCCTCTCTTTCTCCTCTATCCCCGCGCTCGCAATCGTTGTTCTTCTTCATGGCCGAACCGCCGCCGCCCATGCTCGTCGCCGGCGTGCCTCCGATGACCAAATGGTCACGGGTGTGCGCCCAACAGCTTCACCGCGCTGCGTAGAACCTGCCCAGCCTATTGTTTTGCGCCGTAGCATGATGTTTTGTCGTCTCCTTCACCCACTCGTACGCGCCGCCGCCTCCACTCGTCGCCAGCGCCGATTCCGGCCAAGTCCGACTGCGCTACCGCCACCACTCGACACGCGGCACCGTCAGCGTTCGAACGCAAGCAAAACTGTGCCATGTAGCGAATTTCCGAGCGCCTCTGCCGAACTCGCCGCCGCGGAGAGCTCGCCGGCACAACTCTGGCGCCGGCCACCAACGTGGCCGACCTGGGGCCACCCCCAGGGTCACTGCCAGTGGTTCCCAGGGACCCTAGTTGACTGGGTTGACCAGTCAACCCTGCTGTGTGGGCAACCCCCAACCACTGACCAGTGGGGCCTACCCCCCTAATTAACAGGAATTGATTAAATTAGTTTAGTTAACCCAAATAATGACTGACACGTGGGCCTAGGTTCTAATATAGTTAATTTAGTTTAATTTAAACCACTGTTAGCCCCACTATGTATGACATGTGGGTCCCACTAGACCCACTGGTCAGGTTTCACCTGGTCAGCCACTCTGTTGACTGCTAAGGTCATCAAGACGTCATGCTGACGTCATATTCCATTCCTTTTAATATAAATAAATCCAGAAAATGGTTTAATCTTTAAAAAATCATAGAAAATAAACCGTAACTCGGACGAAAATGTTTTCTACATGAAAGTTGCTCAGAAAAATCCAACGAATCCGGATATGCGGTCCGTTCATCTGTCACATGCCCCTAGCATGCTGAACATGGAACAGTCCCCTCTCTTTTCATCTGTCCAGAAAACATCAGACGTCGGAAAAACCCCTCCGGATGTTTTCCCTTTCCATCGGCAACGTCTAGCACTGCGTTAGTTCACCTCTAACACCGCGTATTATCATGTTATGCTTTATGATGCTTTGTTTGCTTTATATTCATTGTTTGTTCCCCTTCTCTCCGATAGACCCCGAGACCGATGCTGCCCCTGTGATCGACTACGCCGATGATGACCCCTCCTTGCCAGAGCAACCAGGCAAGCCCCCCTTTGATCATCCTGATATCGCCCATTCCATTCTCTCCTGCTTGCATTAGATTTTGCTACTGTTATTGGTTGCTCCTATTCTGATGCATAGCCTGCTTTTGTAACCTGCTCATTGTTACCTACCTGCTTATCCTAAACTGCTTAGTATAGGTTGGTTAGTGATCCATCAGTGACCCCCACCTTGTCCTTGTTGCCCCTGCTTCATCATCGAAGACCCGATCAACGGGATCGAAGACCAGGCCCTGACACCGCCCATCACTTTCCACATAGTTGCTCGACACTACTGGGTTACTATCGAGTGCCGGGGGTGAGACCTCATCAGCACTTTTGATGTTACCCTCTAGTGTAGTTATTCGGTCGTGGTCATCGAGGGTGATTCCGCCTTAACCACTTCCGATACGACTGTGTTGTGCAACCCCTCAAGTGTGAACTTCGAGGGTGGTTCCTCTTACGTTCACCTTGATGATTACATCGAGTGGAATCCGTGAAGGGTGATTCCTCAGGTTTTCCCCTTGGTGTTAGACACACAGTTACTATCGTTACTATGACTTTACACTGAACCATGTTACTAAAGACGGGTCGTCCTTGAGGGGTACCCGCGCGAGCATATTTGCGAGTGATGAGTAGTCGGGTTGACCTGGAGGGTGCCCGCGAGATAATTACAAGGCCTGGCCGGGCATTCTTAGCCCTTGCCGCAAGTCCTCAAGACGGGGCGACGGGGTCACATCTTTCGTGAGTCTCTGTCTTGTTGAAGGAGGTAGCTAAGTCTGCTCACCGGCCGCCCTCGCAACGTGCAGGAGTTCCCGGGGAGATGGCCCATGACCCCTGGGGGCATAGGTTTAGTCCTGCGTCCTGACCTCTCTATTAATCCTAGGTCTGGTTGCGGCGTATTGTTTGGCCGAGGCCGGGCATGACCCAGGAAAGTGTGTCCCGCTGGAGTTAATCGAGTGAGGTGGGTAAGTTTGTGCACCCCCTGCAGGGAAGAAAACATCTATCGATAGCCTATCCTACGGTACCGGACACTTGGAGTTGTATCCCGATCGATACAACTAGAACTAGATACTTGTGATGAGAATTGGATTGTGATGAGAACTGGATAGTATGGCTCTGGGATTGCTTTCTCGCAGGGAGTCGAGAAAGGATCTCTAGCCGAGGTTGATAACACTTCTACTACTTTACTTTATGCTACTCTACTCCCTCCTGTTGTTGCAAGATGGTGGTTTCCAGAAGATGGTAGTCTTCGATAGGCTAGGCTTTCCCATTCTCTTCTGGCATTTTGCAGTTCAGTCCACATATATTACCCTTTTCATTGATACCGATGCATATGTAGTGTAGATCCTTGCTTGCGGGTACTTTGGATGAGTACTCACGGTTGCTTTGCTCCCCTTTCCCCCCTTTCTTCTTCTTTCTGGTTGTTGCAACCAGATGTCGGAGCCCAGAAGCCAGATGCCACTGTCGATGCCTACTAGTACATGGAGACCGTCGACGGCCAGGAGTAGTTAGGAGGCTTCCAGGCAGGAGGCCTTGCCTTTTCGATCGATGTTAGTTTTGTGCTAGCCTTCTTAAGGCAGACTTGTCTAACTTATGATCTGTACTCAGATATTGTTGCTTCCGCTGACTCTTATGTTTTCGAGCTTATGTATTCGAGCCCTCGAGGCCCCTAACTTGTAATATAAAGCTTATCTATACCTATACTAATTACAGACTCTCAAGAAATTACCACGTTAATTAGTAATTACCGGCCGTTCATTTGATGGGACCGAGTTATAACGATGTAGATCCACCCATATAATCATTGCAAAGAAAAAATAAACATAGAGTAGATGTAAAAAACCAATCTAAGATAACCCGTAAGAAAACCAATCTAGGCTATCTGTTACAAAAACCAATCTACCGTACTACTCCTAATCCAGGGTACCCCAAAGAATCGTCACAGAATCCTCACGCTATATTTTTCTCCCTATATGCCTTCTCCTCCCTTTCATCCTCCGATATAATCTCTATCTCATCATCGAAAGTCCACCTCCGCTAGATCTTGCCATTTAATCTAGGTAGAAGCCAGCAGCAGAGCTCTACGCCGTGCTCCATCACGACCTGATGCACTGGAACTATCAGCGCTGCATCACCTGACATGAGATTATCCCCACGCTGTTTGAGGTTTTCACAACCGCACGGATTATCAGCAGCTACAAGCCTGACCACAATAGCTACTAATGCAGAGGTGTTTGTAATCAGATTAAGCAGGTACTGTTAATGGTATTGATAAAAACAGAACCGTGTTTGGTTCAACATATGTATCCGTAATACTCATCCATCCAGAGAACTTTGATGCGGTTAAACAGGAAACTCGATTGAGCATATAGGGGAGGTATTGGAGGACAGCGGCATGAATATCTTGACAAGGGCCATGGCGTTGTGGAGGGAAGAGTGTGCTGCTGGCTGGCTGGCGTGGCTGGACTCAATGAAAGATCGGGGAATAGTGCGTGCACTCTTGCTTCTCCCCGCTTGAGGACGGTCTACAGAGAAGATCTGGGGCTGAGGATGGAGGAGGACGAGATCGCAGAGAGGATTGGCTAGAAGATGTTGGATGGAGGAGGACGAGATTGCAGAGAGGATTTGCTAGAAGATGTTGTTCATCAGGAGGGTAGGAGGATCGACGAATGAGGTCGTGTAATCTCTTGATTTGATGCTACAGCATTGCCGGCAGCTTATGCCAGGTTTCTGATTTAGTCTTGCTGTTTGCTGCCCATGCTTAATTTATTCTCTAAATACCATGACATGGCTTTCTTTATTTCTCATCTTCCATGTTAACTCAGTCTTTTGCTTGCATTCTGTCGAGCCTAATAAGCATCATCTTATTAAGATGGCATATATTTATACTCGGTTCATGTATCATCTAAGATACATGGGAACAATTGGACCGTTCTACCCAAACACCTCCCACATTAACAGAAACGTATAAGCATTTTTTGTGGATCCTAATTTAATGTAGATGAATTGTGTTAATGTGGAAGTCTGATCGATTTACTGGGGTCTTAATTACCACTGCTTAGCTTCCAATTTGCTAAATTTAATTGTAGTTCTATGGTGCCGTCGTATTTTCCACAGTTTTAACTAAGGTATACATATTTTAATATACTCGCCGTCAATCTATTATTTGTACCAGCAAGGTAAGGATCTACTATAGATTCTTCAATATTTATCCTGCCTAACTTCAGTGGGATTTTATTCAAATGCATGTTCACAAGTTTCTACATTGGTGTGCTCGCGTCGCGTGTGCATAGAGATTGACTATACCGGAGTGTGGGATCTCTATTTAAGTTGGTTACATGAATAATTTGCAACAGCAGCGTCATATTCATCGTCAAATGCCAGCCAAGGGCACTGCCAAAAGTGGCATTGATCCATCGATGCACTTCCTTGAACGTGATTCTCCTCTAATTTTTCCTCTACTGCATCCGCTCTTCCTTTTATTCTCTGAACAAACTGATCGAGCTCTTCACACATGCAGATTGCTTTCTTGATTCAATGATCGCCAAGCCGTGTTAGGAATTGACTCCAAATAATTGTTCTAATTCCTTACCGAAGTCTCTGAGGGTCACAGCCTATATGTGATCTCGCCTCTTGAGAAATCAGTGGAGCCTCATTGTGAAGTCTGCTAAGTAGGAAGCTAATGTCGTTGTCGCCTTGCAAGTACTGCAGCCAAGAAAGTTGGGAGAGAAAAATGCCAGTGAAAAACACTTAAAGTTGGAGGTGCACGAATCTGTGAGTATTTTTATATACTTAGCTGGTACACTTACAAATAACCTTCTTTAACAAGGGTTGAATATTAAATTAGTTGCTGATGAGGGCTTCCTCATGTGTTCCTAAATTTCTAGCTTGATTCATCGTCATATAACTGAACGGCTTAATGGTTCATATTACCTTTATTTCTCTAAATAAACCTGGTGGACTGATCGTGCAGTACCTTCATAGGTTTGTCGCACAATATATCTAGCACCGTTGTTTGTCAAAGCATTACCAGATGACACACATATCCTGTCACTCTTTGACACACCTTTCTCCACAGATGCATTGCTTCATGGTCTCAATTCTGACAGGAAGAAAGTAGTCCAGGCTAAATGATCAAACACCCCAACGGCAGTAGTCGAGCCATCTTTCCGCAAGTTTTTCATCTTCTTTTTTTCCAGTTGGTTTTAAACATTGAAAGACCAATAAAACTGAAGAATATATATATATATATATATATATATATATATATTTTGTGGTCAATATAGAAGTTTCAACGTTCAGTAAGACTCATACACACTAGAAATTCTTATGTCCAATAGAGACGAAAAAAGGGAAAACGCATTTTGCATTCTATCAGGTAAGACTGGATTTCTTTCCCTGCCTTGAATATCCCATTATTTCAGAAAATAATAAAAACCTTGAGGTATCATTGTTGCTATATCTGATACAAGAAAGAGTTGGAGTTCGATATATACATTTAGTTATCCCTATCAAAGAGAGTATTTGGCAGAAAAGGATAGTGTAGCGGCGATGGCTTTGTCATCTCTGTATCAAGTCGACATTAATTTGTTGTGAATGTATGTTATTGATTTCTTTATGCTAATTGACCAAATTTCCATGTCCACTAGAAAAAAAATATCAAAGCAATCTACTAGACATTTATTTATTGAGAATGCCAATGTGAGATATCCCTATTTTTTATAATTTTATAATAAATGGATGTCAAAAAAGATTCATAATTGCTAACCGACCAAATTTCCGAAAAAGTTTCGGCTAAAAATATTACACTTTTGTGCTTTGCACAATAATATATAAACAATGGCCTATTAATGTACAGAACATTACCATACAAACTAAAAGAAGGTATTTTGCCTGGCTAATATATTTTTCCCACCAGAGGTTGTAGTTACACGAAGTATTCAACTATTGCAGAAGCCAAGGTTGTTAGTGATTTCTCATCTACTATTATTTCTGTCCAAGAATGTGCTTCTTACGTGATTAAACAACCATATAATTGTTATGGATTTACCTTGATGATTAATTAAAAGTATGTTTGTAACTAAATAACATAAAAAGTGTTATATCAATATAATCTTAAAACTATATGAATATTAATATTATGAGGGCAGATCCTATATGTGTAGAAGATCTAATACACCTAAACTGCTTTGCGAATAATAAGCACTCGCATGGTATTATTATTTTTTCACTCACAACCATTTTTTTATTTGTTCCGTTTATCATGTTCCTCTCGAATAATCCGTGGTTAAAAGTGACAAATATTTTTCAAACAAAATTTTGAAACAATTACTTTACAATTGTATATATATCTAGCCCGTGCAAGTGCACGGGTTGACGGCTAGTATTATTTTAATTTGTGTCTAGAGTTGTGTTGTGATATCTTCCCATGAGCCCTTGATCTTGATCGTACACATTTGCGTGTATGATTAGTGTATGATTGAATCAAGGGCGTCACACTTAGTCTCATCCTAGGAAACCTCTCGATCATGACCATGATCAGACTCCATATCACAATCCTCATCATATGTATCACCAGTATCGCAAATCATTACTACAGGAACACTGATCACCAGTAGCCGAAATTGAACTTCTAGCCCATCATAGCCCGAGCGTGATGCGATCGGACCGGGGGAACCCTAGAACACCCACCAACCGACCGCTGCGAGACCTATCAAAGCGGGGCAGAGACGCGAGGTCGCCCCTTGATCAGCTCGAGCATGGAACAAGCAGGCGGTCAGGCGCAGGGGAGTGAGACTCAACGACAGCATGGCGGCAACAGGAGACATAAGAGCAACTCCAACAGTGGGACCCGAACGAACGTGCGCTTTGTCCGGTTTTCGTCCATTTAGGTCGGCCAGGTGGACGGGTGCGTCTGCTTTTTAATTTTGGTGGTTGGTGCGCCCGACGGGAGGTAGGCCCATAATTGCCCGCGGTAAAAGAAAAAAATGTAAACGATAAACACGTGGCCGAAATAAACTTAATGAAACATAACTAAACATAAATGGTCGGTCGACCGCCGGTGAAAGTCCACTTAAAAATTAATTTGTCACGACCGGTTTTCCGGGCTTTAATTTCCAGAAAAGGGCCGTTGTGCTCACCAGCCCCAGGATTATTGTTAGCTGATGAGGCACCAACTTGTTACAGAAATTCCAAGCAAAAAAACAAAATATTTAGTACAAGACCATTGTGGCCTATGAGTATATCAAAAGGTTTCTAGTGGTTGAGGGCGGAAGCGGTTTGTGAATCACCACGGTCTATGGGACTCCATTTCCCACGGGAACAGCTGACCAGGTTAACTCCTATCTTCGCGAGGCTGCTAACACCGTTGCTTAGGTTCCGAGGCTGTCGTCACAACGCTCCTATCCAAGCAAGCAACCTGGCCAAGACAATAGCCAGGGACAAGCCAGTGAGTACTTTGAATGTACTCGCAAACATTATGAACATAGGTATAATATAACAATGATGTGCTGAAAAAATATTTTATGCTCATGACGTTAGTTACAAAAGATAAATAAAACTCTGATACGTGCAAGCATGTTATATATGAGTATGCATAAAGGGCTTTAAAAGAAATGGCACAGTCGGGCGTCTTAGCGACACCACATAAAGGGCTTTAAAAGAAATGCCGCAGTCGGGCGTCTTAGCGACACCACATACTGGGCTTTAAAAGAAATGCCGCAGTCGGGCGTCTTAGCGACACCACATACAGGGCTTTAAAAGAAATGCCGCAGTCGGGCGTCTTAGCGACACCACATAAAGGGCTTATAATCTTAGTGAATATCCAGGAGGTAGTACCGTCCCAGGGATATCCATTATTTCAAATCATGCAAACGGTTAGTCCTTAATGATAGTAATAATCATAATCATCATATATCACAAGTCATAATCAATATTCGGGTTTAGTAGTTTCTCCTCCGAAGACCGATACTAAGACCGACACTTGACCCATCCCAGACTGTAATCCTTAACGGCTATTCAAATAGGTTTAAATATCTCTGCAGAGGGTGTACTCTTTACCCATGAGTAACGGATTCCTTTAGTCCATCGGGACTAATTCCGTCTACGGTCTTTTAATTGAAAACTCACCTGGCTTGCACACACTAGCTTAACTCACTGGTGTCTGGAATCACCCACGACACCTGTCAAGCAAACTCTAGGTGGGGAGGCTACAACTTCGCGTTGCATGGGATCAAATTTCTATTGCGCGCTCTAAGGGGTATCCCCCTCTCGGTCCCAACCGGATACACCCATGCCCCCGGACCAGGTGGCATGCCTACCGGATGCAGCCGGTATCTTCCACCATGGCCTCTCTGTACAGTGTGTGCCAAGACAAGGGTTAACAACTTACTGAACCATACCCCGCCTACGGTAGGGACTAGTGGCAGTACGAAACAAGTATGAGGGTTACCGGAACAAGACTCGATCTATGGCTGACCCAGGAGGCTTATGAGTTTCCTGCATGACATGGGTAGCAAAATTATTTCAACCAACAAATCAACACTCATTATACCTTGCAATGCCATACCGGATATAACCGTCCCGACGGAGACCGGCGACAATCTCACGCCTACCCAAGGCGGAGGCTTTCCCAGATTTCTAACCGGCATGGATGTATGGCAGATGAGGATGATTACCAACACATGTATGTTCATTTCCAACAGCAAGGAAAATCACCAATATGCATCCACGAAAAAATGATCATATCACATGAAATAACAACACTCCGAATTAAGGTGGTGTTATAAACGTGTCAACTAACATACCAAAAATATTATTCTGGGGTTCAGAATGCTTGCCTTAAAGGTGTGGAGAGGTGGGGTGCTCTCCAAAACTTTTGAAAGCTTTCTTCCTCTCTCCAAAAATCCT
Organism: Aegilops umbellulata; assembly: GCA_032464435.1. Taxonomy (NCBI): domain Eukaryota; kingdom Viridiplantae; phylum Streptophyta; class Magnoliopsida; order Poales; family Poaceae; genus Aegilops; species Aegilops umbellulata. Next base: position 601,806,391 of record CP136055.1, on the reverse strand, counting down.
ATTTTCAAAATTATGCAAATAACACATATTTCAAAAACAGTACAGAAAAGTTGTTTGTAAAATTTTCAAATAAATCTTAAAATAAACTAGACAGAATTTGAGAGATGTAGGAAAAAGAATCAATTCATTTGGAGTTATATTTAAAGAGTTATAGACAGTCAAAGTTCTGGTCAAATTTGTTTTTAAAATAAAGATATAAAAGAAAACGCTTCGGACAGAATACGCTTTCGGTGCAGGGAAAACGTACTGGGGAGTTTTACGCCTTCACTTAAACACGTGGACGGCGCGGCGTCTCACTGACAGTGGGTCCAGGGGGCCCACTAGTCAGGTTTGACTAGACTTTTTCCCCCTCCTTCCTCTGTCCCGAGCGGAGGCGGAGCTCCGGCGATCGTCGCCGGCGACTGGCGGCTCCTCGCGGGGCCCCGAGGGCGGGGATGGATCTGCCACTCCAGGGCGGTCCTCCCGGTGGTCGCTAGGCAGGTGGGGACGGAGGGAGCTGCCGGCGGCGAGCTTCGTGGCAGAGGAGGCTTCGGGAGCAAAGTGCTTTTGTGGCTCCGGTGGCTCCCCGTCGCGGCTGGGGGTCTAGGCGGCTCCGCAAGATGGATTGGAGTAGTTTGGTGGCGTTAGTTTGACGGGAGGGGCTCCGGTTTCGGTGAACGGAGCTGGGACGTGGCGGCGGCTGCGGTTGTCGGAGTTGGGGAAGACGGCGTTTCCCCGACGATTGCGGGCTGTGGGGGTGCCATGGGGGTAGCCTAAGGTCGCCTGCCTGCTCGGATGGTTTCGGGGCGTCCTTTTATGGCGTGGTTAGGTCGGTCCGAGGTGGCCGGAGATAAGAACGGCGGCGAACCGCCTCTCTGTGCTGCAGGGCGACGTGGCGGTGGCCGGCTAGCTCCAGGGGCTAACGACGACCACTACATTGTCGAAAGAGGCGAGCTGGCGCGCTGTGGTGGTTTGGGCGGTGCTGCCCATGGCGGTGGCGGATGTGGCCGCGGGCGTGCCGCCAAGCGGCTCTTATGGCGGCGCTGTAGGGCGCCAGGGGGCGGTCGGGGCCTTTGGCGTGACGCGGCGAGGAGGAGAGCGAGTGGCGTGGCTCTGCAGAGCGGGTAAGGCCAGGGGCGCGACGTGTCGGCTCGGCGCGGCACGTGCAAAATGCGTGCTCTGCTCGCACCCAGAGCATGCACGAAATGTGCTCGACGAAATGCCATGGCATGTTGGGGGTTCCAAACCACAAGAGGGTTATCAAGGTGGGGCTATAGGCTAGGGCAACACCATTGGACATGCTGGTTTGGTCAGGGGATCAAGTTCATTGAGCAAACAAAATCCCATGTCAAAACTGATCATGCCCATAAGGTGTTTGATAAAATGTCAGAGGCATCTAGGAAGGTCTTGGAGTGGTCAAAAACTCCAGATTGAAGTCTCTTTAGATGCAAGAGAGAGTGGTGAGGTTAGTTTGTTAAAAGGAGAAACTTGTCAGTGCAAGTTTTGCAAAACTTCAGTTTTGGACAGAAAGAAAAGGGCATGATTGCAAGCACTTAGAATCATCCAATGGGACCACTCTCCTGGACTTAAGGGTTTTGCAAGGTGCACTACAGTCATGAGAAAGCTCAAGGGCCAAAGAGCAAGCAAGAATATGATTGTTGTACAAACCATCATGTTGGACCAGAATGAAGATGATGCTGATTCACTCAAAATTTGCAAATAACATCACTGGGTTTTTGCATAAAGTTGAATCATATGCTGCTAGTAACATCCCATAATTTTGGTGGAGGCTAGAAAGAAGTATTTAAATGGGCTGTAGTGCAAATTTGCCCACTGGACCAGAGAAGAAAAATTGGGTGTAGAGCTCAAAATATCTCAAGAATAAAAGATATTTTTGCACAAAAGTGATTTAAAAACATCTCATGACATCTCCAAATTTTGGTGGGATTATTGAATAAATTTTTAAAGAGGTTGTAGTTCAAATATGGCCATATAGTCATGGGAAATCATTTTTTTCAAGAAAATAAAGACCAAGCAAATTAATTATGTAATTAGTTCTAATGCAAGAAAAGTTTTTCTTGAAAGGTTGAACAAGTCAAATAACATGTTTGAAAAGTTTTCACTATGGGGAAAAAACTACATAATGACAAGGGAGAGAAATGGTTCAAAAATCAAAAGGGAGCCCAAAAAGTAAAAGTTTTAATTCCTGGCAAAATATTAATTAATAAAACAAGGCCAAAAAAAATTTTGGGTGTCACAACACTACCCCCCTTAAGAAAAATCTCGTCCTCTAGATTTGCTAAGGGTTGTTTTGAAAAACAAAAACTCTCCGGGATTTTTCGCGAGAGATAACGGTTAAAACAAAGGAGCATAAGTCACAACAAAACTATACATATTAGTAGAAGCCATATAATTTATTCGTCGCGCAAGCTCAGGTTACCATGCACAAGTTACAATACACAATTAAATGTTTCAATAATGAACACAGCAGTGACGTCTAAAATGGAAATGGTAACTGAACGGGGTCCTGAGAAAACGTCTCTGGTACTGGGACACATTCCTCTTCTAACGGGGGAAGGGGACTGACTAGTCGATGAATGCGTCTCTCTTGGTCGGGCCTCAGTGATCTGCCGATGGCGATCTGTGGATTTAAATCCATGAGGCTCTGGAGATAACCCATCACACGCTGGGTTAAATGCTCTTGAGCGATGACGTACTGGACAAGGTTGGCCAAGACTGGGTCTCTCTCAATTCGTCCATCGGGAAAAGATGTTACTCCACCGGGTGCTGCCCGGCTCGGAAAGTAATAGTACCCTCATTCGCTGGCATAGGGTACCGCGAATCGAAGGCGAGCAAGCGCTTCGTATGCAGCAGCTTCTATGGCCATAAGCGGGGTTGGCATAGATTTCCCCAGGAACAAGACCTCCGTTGGGTCATGGTCTGAGTTTACGGGAGGGATGTGCACTGCTGCCCAATATCTCGAGGTGGAAGAGGTGATTCTCGATTTGAACAGCTCGTACTGGGGTGGCTGGGTAGCGCCCATGGTACTGCAGGTAAAATCCCACAATATCTTGACAAAACTACCCGGGGTTGCATCTAGGGTTCTCAGGTATATACTGGGGCTCGGCATGGCAAGAAATGGTTGTGAGGGTGGTGCACAAAGTGAGAGGTGTTTTGGAAAGGTCACGCGGTGGCCTTTTTATAGCCCTGGAGCTGGGTCATTTTTTACCATGGTGAATGGTAATGAAACTTCCAGCTCTGCTCCACGGGTCGGAGTCAAGCCACAGATACACATATTTCACTAAAGTGACGTGTTACTGTGGGGGTCGTCGGGGAGGTTTTTGGTAACTGTGTCTGGGATAGAAATGCTGGCATACCCATGCAAGGCTACAGGGGTTCAACGACAGGCGGCGTTTATTTACAAGGTCACACGATTACAAGCGAGAATACACTGGAACTCGATACGACTCGGGCGACTTAGTCTACCTCATTTACATCCAAGCGGGCGTGCCTGGTGGATGTGGAGGCTTCTCCACGGGTCTCGCCGTCGGAATTAGCTGGAGTGGGTTGAGGAGCTACAGGCTCGGGGTAGCGATGATGGCCATCTCGGGGATTGTTGGTCACAACCCCGTTGGAGGGTGCTCCCAATATGCGACGAAGCACTTCGGGGGTTATCGCAGCACCTTGGCCGATGGCTGGGGCTGTCCTCAGGGACTCGATCGGTTGTCCAAACAGTACGACTGGGTTGTCGGCGTTGGGCTCGTCCTCTTCTCTCGCCGGGGCTCGACGAACCAGCTCTCCACGGGCTGCGATAAGATCAATAGTGACCTGGTCGCACAGTTCCTCTAGTGCACCTACGTAGCACACTAGGTGCAACAATGCAGGATCTGTCTCGTGATCTCCGTTGGCAACTTGGGGTCGTCTACCATATCCTTCACGTCTGGGGTAGTAGTGGAACGAGCGATAGGTAACTCTGGGCGACAAGTGCCGGAGATGAATTATAGCTTCTCGAGCAGCTAGTTGAATGGCTTGTGGCTCAAAGGAAGTTGTCCTTCAAGTGAACCTGTAGGGGTGCTCGGGTGCTAGACCCCTACCATAGATGTGCACAGTGGCCCAGAATTGTCGGCTCTCACCGCTCATGTATCCTTGGTACACAAGATATTCTGGGGGCTCTTCTAACACATAGGCACGACGGGTGAGGTTTGCGAGTATAGTCACAAAACCTTCAAGGTTGGCTGCTGTGGTCTCATTGTGCACGACGGGGCCAGGCATTGTGGCTTGGCTTGAGGTAGCGGATGTGCTGTGTTGGGTTGAGGCTAGCGTGCCCTTTTATAGAAAAGGGAACGGAGTCTTCCTTCACACGCTTGCGAGAAAGACTATTCAGGATTCGGTCACTGGCGCATGAGCGACAGGTTGGGTTGATAGGTTGGGCACCGACTGTCAAAAGGTGTCGGGTCACTGTGGGGCTATATTGCATGATAAGCTTGGCTGGGGTTCGGTTATGGCTCGGTGGGTTGGTCTGCCTAGGTTTATTGACCTGGCTAGGATAGGATTAGCCAATGGTCAGCCTGGATCTGATACCAAGTCTGTCACGACCGGTTTTCCGGGCTTTAATTTCCAAAAAAGGGTTGTTTTTTTTGTTTTTTTTTACTATAAACAGTAGGGTAAACACCCCACTGCAACTTTTATTAAGGTAGATGAAACAGAGTAGTCTTATGGGCTTGAGGTAAGCCTAGGAAAACAAGTAAACAGGAAAGAAAAGAAAAAAGAAAGAAAAGAAACTAAAAAAACTAAAAAAACTAAAAAACTACAGACAAAAGAAGAAGTAAAAGAGATTACAGCAGAGAATCCAGCCAGTTAGAGAACATTCTCTCATGCTTAGTCTTCATTCTAAATTTCAGAAGTTTGAGTTCCTCTAAATATATGCACTTCCAGCCTTGGAAAGTTGGAGTAATATTCTCAAATATCTTATTGTTTCTGGATATCCAGATGGCCCATGATCCAAGAATTATGATCTCCATGAAGAAAGGGAAGTGTAGCTTATTTTTAAGGTCTTGGAAGGCTTCGAGGACTGATAAATTTAGAGTCCTAGTAGGGCAGATGTAGTTCCAGCATTGTTGAGCAAAGGGGCAATCCCAAAACAGATGATGCAGAGTTTCTTCCTGTTGACAATCTCTAACAGCACAGTTGTAAACTTCCAACACAAAGTTTTTCCTCCTTAGCAGATTCCTTGTATTTACTCTATCATGAAGTAGCTTCCAGAAGAATACCTTATGTTTTGGTTGACAGGATGAGTTCCAGATCCAATTGAAGTGTGGTGGGACTTGCTTGTGTCCAATCAGTACTTTGTAGGCCTTGATTGAGGAGTAGAATGCATTCCCCCAAATGTAACTCCAGGTGTCCAGGGCATCTATATGTTCAGATTGTCTTTCTTGGATGCATATGTCTTCCATTTGCAAGAATTCCTCATAAGCTTCAGTTGTGAGTGGTAGATGAAACAGGTCCTGGAGGTAGTCTGTGTTGATAACTGTTTGTACAGTTGTATGTGGGTTTCTGACAAAGGAGTGTAAGTGTTGTAGAGAATGTTTGAGAATTGAAGTATGCCACAAGTCATCCCAGAAGAAAGCAGTTCTTCCATCTCCCACATTGCATCTTGCCAGGGCTTTGTATTGGTCTATAAGAGCCAGGTTTGCTTTCCACCAGAAAGAGCCAATCATATTATTTCCTGGTAATTGTCCTTCAGAATAATAACTTTCCCATATAAGTTTTACCCAAGGTATATCATGTCTGTTGAAGAATTTGTGCAGATTCTTCATCAAAAGTGTTTTATTGTGAGTGTAGTCCCCTAGCCCCTCCCACTAGCCCCTCCCGCCGGTGGCCACTCCGGCCCCGGCAGCCACCCTACTTCCTGTCGGTGGCCACTCCGACCCCGACAGCCACCCACCTTCCTGCCGACGGCGCAACCACCTTCAGATCCGCGATGGCTCCTTTTTCCCTCAATTTTGAGTGTGGGAAGAAATTCCAGGCAGATATGAGATCCAAGTTTGGTCATCCGGTGGTTTTCTCTCCGTGCTTTCGACAAAAGGAGTTCACCATGGTGGTTTCTTTTTCGCGAGCATCGTTCAAGCTTGATGTTCACACGGTTAGTGTCTCTCTACTTGCTACGTTTGGAGGATATACGCAAGGATTTAGAGTCCGTTTCTTACGTAATAGATCTTACAAATTTTCGGTGGCTTCAAAGTCAGTGGGGTTTGAGATCTACAATGCAGGCAAAATTGTGGAAAAAGACTTTGAGATGGTTTTTAGTCTTTGGAATTTTGGTGGTCCTAATTGGATTAAAGAAGAGCGTACTTATTATGCTGAACTTGACAACGAATGGACTCTAGTGGGTAAAAATGGGCGTGCCATCGTCCCTAACCCCGGTGATCACCGGAGTTACAGCTCGGTGGTCCAACATAGCCGGTCAGTGTTCGAGCGTTTATCAGGGCCTATTCATGACAGTATTATTTCAGCAAATTCCGCTTCTTCATCACAGCCTAATCATGGTGTTAAAGAGCCTCCAATTGAACCTCATTACTCTGCGCGTATGCATGGGAGAACGTACGTTACGTGCCATGCATGCGGCGACTCGGGACATTTCACACGTAATTGTACCACCCCAAACCTTCCTGGGCTGTGGCCCTTCATTCATTTTGACTCTTTCCCTAGCCCACCGGTCGAAGCCTGGGCCGAGGGTGCCGTTGAGGCCTGGTTCCATTGCATTGGGCCAGAAGCACCAATAAGGCAAGCCTCGTCATTTAAGGAGCTGGTCAAGGAACTTTTTCCGAATTTCCAACCGAGACCGACGCTTGCCTCCTCGCATTCCACTACACCTACCAACTCTGCTTCTTCCGCTGCTACCACCTTGACAAACCCGCCTGGTTCGTCCTTGTCGCCGGCGAGGGCTGTAGTTGCCACTTCAGCGGTGTGCAATCTGATGGCCAACATTCCGATAGACCCTCTCCCGTTTGTGCCAGAAGGGTTTCAGATACAAGAAATCGAGGGAAGAACAGGGGTTTCGCGAGCCATTCTTCCACACCGACCACGACGACATGAAGATTGGGCGATAGCCTCCATCCATCCGCATCCTGATGAGGTATTCTTCCCTAATGTCCGTGATGTCCTAGAGGAATTCTTTCAAGAAGAAGCGCATGTTGGGTTTAGAGAGATCCAACCCTGTCCCTTCGGAGAAGCATACGTGCAGTTCTTGCATGTCAGAGATAGAGACAGACTCATTAGACAAAGTCCGCATGCATTCGGAGATGTCTTTATTTCCTTTACAAAGCACAACGAGGGAAGAAACTGGCGTAGGCTCAATTTCAATAGGACTTGCTGGCTCCTGTTTGTGGGTGTTCCGTTTGATTTCTGCAATACTGATGACATAGCTGCTGCAATTTCCAAATGGGGAAGAATCATAAGCTGGGAAAGAGAGGACGCTTTAAGAGGGAAGATTCTGGTTAAGGCACGAGTGACTGATCTTATTGAAATACCCAAAAGTATAAGATGGTCTGAGGGTGAGAGATTTGAAATGGAAGGACTAGTTCAGTTGAAGTGCTCTCGGAGGAAATGCTGGGAGGGGGCCCAGCAGATGAGGATCCTATTCCTCCAGAGGGTGTGGACCCTCACCCTGTGCCACAGCATGCTAATGACTTCCCAGGTTTCCAACCCTTGCCAGTGCACAATATTAACAATCCAAATGAGGGTTGGGGGGCCTGGGAGGATCCGATCGAACAAGAGGAGCAAGAGCAGCATTGGGCTTTCCCACAGCAAGACCTGGTGGTGCCAATGCAGCAACAAATGGAAATTCCTGTGCAGCATGATGATGGACACCCAAATAGCAGTATCACTACGACTGTATCTCTGTCTGATGGATTACTGTCTCTCACTCATTCAGCAAGTGAAGAGGTAAATCAGGCAGTGCAAGTACAACCTATGGCTTTGGGTCTGCTTAACATTGCTCTAGCTTACCAGGCAGATGATGAAGAAGAAGATCCTCAGTTAAATAACAACTTGCTAGCTCAGGATGGGCAACAGAATCCTTCAACAGAGCCACAGGTTGACTCTGAAGCTCCTATCCAGCCTCTTGTTGTACAAAGGGGTGAACCATCTTCTACTGTGCAACATAATCAGCTGGAGCAGCCACTGACAGTTGAGAAGATGGATGTTGTTCCCACAGAACAAGTTTCTGCTACTGCTGCTCATATTTTTGCTCAAGCACCTGTTTCTCAGCCACTGGTTTTGTCTGCTTCAGACAAAGGGAAAGAGGATGTGCCAGTCCATCAGGGAGGATCATCATCCAATTTCAGTACTAGAGGTATTGCAGAGAGGACTTTTCCTTCTACTCCCTCCCATATGTTTGATTTTCACTCAATTTCTAAGCAACATGCTTTGGATATTATTGATGGTTCTCACTTAATTTCTGAAGAAGGTCTGGACCTTTGGATACAAAACTTTGCCCCTGCTACTCAAGGAAACAAAAGTACTTTCAAGATTGAAATACCTGTAAGTTGGTTCAATTTCATAATACACCTGTTACTGACACCAGATCAGTTTGGATGGACAATACACCTGCTTAAGTCTAATTTGTGGAATTGGCTTACTGAAAACTGTCATAATGAAGAGACATTCCTATTCCATATTCCTGATGGCTGCTTAACCTCACAGGCCATAACATGTAAAGAGATATTACAGTATGTGGGTAAAGAGAATGAAGGGAGCAGTCCAGCTGCCCATTCTTCCAGTGGAGCTGGCAGCCCCTTACTGCAGGTGTCACCCAACAAAGTCATCCTATTGCCTCCTGGAGAAGCCACTTCCAAAAAAAGGAGAGAGAAAGAGCCATTGGTAGAAACTCAGGTAAGAAGAAGTGACAGAATTAAGAAAGATAATAATGGCTATAGGAGGAAAACATGTGATGCTAAATCTTGCTTACCCTGTAATGCCATTCCTCCTATTATTCCCAATAAAGTGGTTAAGAACTTGACAAAATCTTTCTTTAAGGTGTCTGAGGATGAGCTCCAGGAAAAATTATCCAAGAGACCCAAAAACAAGGGGCTAGAGGAGGTGGCCAAGGTGTCCAAAGCCACTGGAGCTGAAGCACAACCAAGATTTGATTCATGATAGAGTGCGGCAATAGTTATAGTCCCTGCTGTTGCATTTTGTTCTGGTATCCTAAGACTGCATGTGTTATGTGTGCTGGATGTAGTAGCTTTTGTAATGTGAGAAATTCTGGACCTATGAGACATCTTTTGCTGCACACTGAATCCTGTTACTACAGTAAATCTTATGAGACTCAGTTACTTGTCAGTATGGTTCCTTTCAAATGGCTGTATGTGATTCATACATCTTGGATGTTACATGGAAAAATTCTATGCACTACCGCTTCACAATTATGCTTACTATCACAATGCATGGCTCATGAGGATATCAAGAGATGGATCTTGATAAAGGAATATAACCCCCTCTTGGTTAAACATGAATAACAACAGATCTTGGAACATTCTTAACTGGAACATTAGAGGCATTAATGCCCAAGACAAATGGCTGGCAATTAGACAGAAATTGGAGGAAAGTTCTGCTGGTGTAGTTTGTATTCAGGAAACAAAAAGGGAAAATTTTGACCTTGCATACCTTCACAACTTTTGTCCACAGAGATTCAACAAATTTGAATTCCTCCCTTCCATTGGAGCATCTGGTGGCATCTTCACCGCCTGGAATGGTGCTTTGTTCACAGGAGAGCTACTATTTCAAAACAAGTTCTCTATTTCCATTCAATTCACATGTAATATTTCTTCAAACAGGTGGATCCTCTCAAACATATATGGGCCTTGCAGACATGAGGAAAAGATTGAATTTATTGACTGGTTTAGCAACATTCAAATGCCCAATGATGTGGATTGGATAATCATGGGTGACTTTAATTTTATCAGAACACCAGAGAATAGGAACAAACCAGGTGGAGATGTCAATGAGATGCTATTATTTAATGAAGCCATCAGTAGCTTGGGACTGATTGAGCTACCTTTGAAAGGAAGACAATATAGCTGGAGCAACATGCAGGAATCCCCCCTCCTTGAAAAATTGGATTGGTTCTTTACCTCTGCTTCCTGGATGACAAGCTACCCTAACTCCATGGCCCTTCCTTTGGCAAAGCCAATTTCTGATCACCTACCTTGCATGATAAAAATTTGCACAAATATTCCTAAATCAAAGGTGTTTAGGTTTGAAAACTACTGGTTAAAGCACAGCTCCTTCAAACAAGTTGTGCAATCAGCTTGGAACATTCCAGTAGGTTATACTGATCAAGCCAAAAAGATTACTGCTAAGTTCAAAAATTTAAGAAGAGCTCTGAAGTTATGGGCTAGAAGTCTGTCCTGCATGAAAAAACAGATTGAGGATCTCAATGCATGCATATTCTTTTGGGACTGGGTTGAAGAATTCAGAAACCTCTCCTTATTTGAGGTCAACTGCAGATCTATGCTCAAGGAATACTTGTTGACTGTTCTGAATAATCAGAAGATTTACTGGAAACAGAGAGGCAAAATAAAAGGGGTTAAGTTTGGAGATGAAAATACCAAAAAAATTCACACAAAGGCTTCCATTAATCATAGGCATAACAAAATTGCAATGTTGCTAAATTCAGATCAAGTGGAAGTTACTGAGCATGAAGGAAAAGCTGCTATCCTATGGGATACTTTCAAAAGAAGATTGGGACAATCTAATGGACACACTATGCATTTTGATCTCCATGATTTATATAACCAATCAGTGGATCCTGCCATTTTTATTCAATTAGAGGAACAGTTCACCAGGGAGGAAATTGAGGAGGTTGTCAAAAACCTACCATCAGATAAATCACCAGGACCTGATGGTTTCAACAATGAGTTCATTAAAGCTTGCTGGGATATTATTAAGTAAGATGTTATTGACCTCATCATGGCCTTCCATGCTGGTACTGTGAACTTGGAGAGTATAAACACATCTTACATTACTCTGATTCCAAAAATTGAAGTTCCTATAACACCCAATGACTTTAGGCCAATCTCTCTGCTAAATGGGGTTCTTAAAATCATTACAAAATTGCTGGCTAATAGATTACAAAAAATTATCCTCAAATTGGTTCACATCAACCAATATGGATTCCTCAAGGACAGAGTAATTCAAGACTGCCTAGGATGGGCATATGAATATATACACCAATGCCATAAATCAAAAGAGGAACTGCTGGTTATTAAACTAGATTTTGAAAAGGCATTTGACACAATTGAACATCAAACAATCATTGAGATTTTTAGAGCAAAAGGATTTGGAGAAAGATGGATCACATGGATGCAGATGCTATTTACTACAGCATCCTCTGCTGTCATGCTCAATGGAGTGCCTGGGAAGAAATTTTATATCAAGAGAGGAGTGAGACAGGGAGATCCTTACTCCCCCTTGATCTTTGTTCTTGCTGCAGATCTACTTCAGAGTATTTTGAACAGGGCCATGACACTGAATGTTATTGCATCTCCACTACAGGTCAATTCCTGCCCAGATTTCCCAATTGTTCAGTATGCAGATGATACTCTGGTCATCATGCAAGCTAATGCCAGGCACCTAGTGTGTCTCAAAGCATTTTTAAATACTTTTGCTACAGCTACTGGACTCAAGGTTAATTATGCAAAGTCTATAATGGTACCTCTCAACATTAGAGAAGACAGAGTGGAGATTTTCACTAACACACTGCAATGTGCTAGGGGACAGTTCCCTTTTACATACCTAGGGCTACCTTTGGGCATTCATAAACCAACTGTGGAGCAGTGTCTACCTCTTGTTTACAGAATTGCAAAAAGGCTTGCAGGCCTCTCTACTTTCATGACCCAAGCAGGCAAAGTTCTCTTGGTCAAATCAATCCTCTCCTCATTATCCATCTTCTTCATGAGCTGCCTAGACATTCCTGTAACCATTAAGAAACAGATTATTAAGTACTTGAGACACTGCCTTTGGAGAAGCTCTGACATGGAGGATAGAAGACCAGCTTTGGTAGCTTGGCACACAGTTTGCAGGCCAAAAAAAGGGTTGTTGTGCTCACCAGCCCCATGATTACTGTTAGCTGATGAGGCACCAACTTGTTACAGAAATTCCAAGCAAAAGAACAAAATATGTAGTACAAGACCATTGTGGCCTATGAGTATATCAAAAGGTTTCTAGTGGTTGAGGGCGGAAGCGGTTTGTGAATCACCACGGTCTATGGGACTCCATTTCCCACGGGAACAGCTGACCAGGTTAACTCCTATCTTCGCGAGGCTGCTAACACCGTTGCTTAGATTCCGAGGTTGTCGTCACAACGCTCCTCTCCAAGCAAGCAGTCTGGCCAAGACAATAGCCAGGGACAAGCCAGTGAGTACTTTGAATGTACTCGCAAACATTATGAACATAGGTATAATATAACAATGATGTGCTAAAAAAATATTTTATGCTCATGACGTTAGTCACAAAGGATAAATAAAACTCTGATGCGTGCAAGCATGTTATATATCAGTATGCATAAAGGGCTTTAAAAGAAATGCCACAGTCGGGCGTCTTAGCGACACCACATAAAGGGCTTTAAAAGAAATGCCGCAGTCGGGCGTCTTAGCAACACCACATACAGGGCTTTAAAAGAAATGCCGCAGTCGGGCGTCTTAGCGACACCACATACAGGGCTTTAAAAGAAATGTCGCAGTCGGGCGTCTTAGCGACACCACATAAAGGGCTTATAATCTTAGTGAATATCCAGGAGGTAGTACCGTCCCAGGGATATCCATTATTTCAAATCATGCAAACGGTTAGTCCTTAATGATAGTAATAATCATAATCATCATATATCACAAGTCATAATCAATATTCGGGTTTAGTAGTTTCTCCTCCAAAGACCGACACTAAGACCGACACTTGACCCATCCCAGACTGTAATCCTTAAAGGCTATTCGAATAGGTTTAAATATCTCTGCAGAGGGTGTACTCTTTACCCATGAGTAACGGATTCCTTTAGTCCATCGGGACTAATTCCGTCTCTTTTAATTGAAAACTCACCTGGCTTGCACACACCAGCTTAACTCACCGGTGTCTGGAATCACCCACGACACCTGTCAAGCAAACTCTAAGTGGGGAGGCTACAACCTCGCGTAGCATGGGATCAAATTTCTATTGCACGCTCTAAGGGGTATCCCCCTCTCGGTCCCAACCGGATACACCCATGCCCCCGGACCAGGTGGCATGCCTACCGAATGCAGCCGGTATCTTCCACCATGGCCAATCTGTATGGTGTGTGCCAAGACAAGGGTTAACAACTTACTAAACCATACCCAACCTACGGTAGGGACTAGTGGCAGTACGAAACAAGTATGGGGGTTACTGGAACAAGACTCGATCTATGGCCGACTCAGGAGGCTTATGAGTTTCCTGCATGACATGGGTAGCAAAATTATTTCAACCAACAAATCAACACTCATTATACCTTGCAATGCCATACCGGATATAACCGTCCCGACGGAGACCGGCGACAATCTCACGCCTACCCAAGGCAGAGGCTTTCCCAGATTTCTAACCGGCATGGATGTATGGCAGATGAGGATGATTACCAACACATGTATGTTCATTTCCAACAGCAAGGAAAATCACCAATATGCATCCATGAAAAAATGATCATATCACATGAAATAACAACACTCCGAATTAAGGTGGTGTTATAAACGTGTCAACTAACATACCAAAAATATTATTCTGGGGTTCAGAATGCTTGCCTTAAAGGTGTGGAGAGGTGGGGTGCTCTCCAAAACTTTTGAAAGCTTTCTTCCTCTCTCCAAAAATCCTATTTTCAAAATTATGCAAATAACACATATTTCAAAAACAGTACACAAAAGTTGTTTGTAAAATTTTCAAATAAATCTTAAAATAAACTAGACAGAATTTGAGAGATGTAGGAAAAAGAATCAATTCATTTGGAGTTATATTTAAAGAGCTATAGACAGTCAAAGTTCTGGTCAAATCTGTTTTTAAAATAAAGATATAAAAGAAAACGCTTCGGACAGAATACGTTTTCGGTGCAGGGAAAACGTACTGGGGAGTTTTACGCCTTCACTTAAACACGTGGACGGCGCGGGGTGTCACTGACAGTGGGTTCAGGGGGGCTACTAGTCAGGTTTGACTAGACTTTTGCCCCTCCTTCCTCTGTCCCGAGCGGAGGCGGAGCTCCGGCGATCGTCACCGGCGACTGGCGGCTCCTCGCGGGGCCCCGAGGGCGGGGATGGATCCGCCACTCCAGGGCGGTCCTCCCGGTGGTCGCTAGGCAGGTGGGGACGGAGGGAGCTGCCGGCGGCGAGCTTCGCGGCGGAGGAGGCTTCGGGAGCAAAGTGCTTTTGTGGCTCCGGTGGCTCCCTGTCGCGGCTGGGGTTCTAGGCGGCTCCGCAAGATGGATTGGAGTCGTTTGGTGGCGTTAGTTTGATGGGAGGGGCTTAGGTTTCGGTGAACGGAGCTGGGACGTGGCGGCGGCTACGGTTGTTGGAGTTGGGGAAGACGGCGTTTCCCCGACGATTGCGGGCTGTGGGGGTGCCATGGGGGTAGCCTGAGGTCGCCTGCTTGCTCGGATGGTTTCGGGGCGTCCTTTTATGGCGTGGTTAGGTCGGTCCGAGGTGGCCGGAGATAAGAACGGCGGCGAACCGCCTCTCTGTGCTGCAGGGCGACGTGGCGGTGGCCGGCTAGCTCCAGGGGCTAACGACGACCACTACACTGTCGAAAGAGGCGAGCTGGCGCGTTGTGGTGGTTTGGGCGGTGCTGCCCATGGCGGTGGCGGATGTGGCCGCGGGCGTGCCGCCAAGCGGCTCTGACGGCGGCGCTGTAGGGCGCCAGGGGGCGGTCGGGGCCTTTGGCGTGACGCAGCGAGGAGGAGAGCGAGTGGCGTGGCTCTGCAGAGCGGGTAAGGCCAGGGGCGCGACGCGTCGGCTCGGCGCGGCACGTGCAAAATGCGTGCTCTGCTCGCGCCCAGAGCATGCACGAAACGTGCTTGACGAAATGCCATGGCATGCTGGGGGTTCCAAACCACAAGAGGGTTAGCAAGGTGGGGCTATAGGCTAGGGCAACACCATTGGACATGCTGGTTTGGTCAGGGGATCAAGTTCATAGAGCAAACAAAAACCCATGTCAAAACTGATCATGCCCATAAGGTGTTTGATAAAATGCCAGAGGCATCTAGGAAGGTCTTGGAGTGGTCAAAAACTCCAGATTGAAGTCTCTTTAGATGCAAGAAAGAGTGGTGAGGTTAGTTTGTTAAAAGGAGAAACTTGTCAGTGCAAGTTTTGCAAAACTTCAATTTTGGACAGAAAGAAAAGGGCATGATTGCAAGCACTTAAAATCATCCAATGGGACCACTCTCCTGGACTTAAGGGTTTTGCAAGGTGCACTACAATCATGAGAAAGCTCAAGGGCCAAAGAGCAAGCAAGAATATGGTTGCTGTACAAACCATCATGTTGGACCAGAATGAAGATGATGATGATTCACTCAAAATTTGCAAATAACATCACTGGGTTTTTGCATAAAGTTGAATCATATGCTGCTAGTAACATCCCATAATTTTGGTGGAGGCTAGAAAGAAGTATTTAAATGGGTTGTAGTGCAAAATTGCCCACTGGACCAGAGAAGAAAAATTGGGTGTAGAGCTCAAAATATCTCAAGAATAAAAGATATTTTTGCACAAAAGTGATTTAAAAACATCTCCAAATTTTGGTGGGATTATTGAATAAATTTTTAAAGAGGTTGTAGTTCAAATATGGCCATATAGTCATGGGAAATCATTTTTTCAAGAAAATAAAGACCAAGCAAATTAATTATGTAATTAGTTCTAATGCAAGAAAAGTTTTTCTTGAAAGGTTGAACAAGTCAAATAACATGTTTGAAAAGTTTTCACTATGGGGGAAAAACTACATAATGGCAATGGAGAGAAATGGTTCAAAAATCAAAAGGGAGCCCAGAAAGTAAAAGTTTTAATTCCTGGCAAAATTTTAATTAATAAAACAAGGCCAAATTTTTTTGGGTGTCACATAATTAGACACTAAAAAAACTTCGTGTGCACGCTGCCTTAGGCGTCGGCCTTGCCCTTGCCGTCATCGTCGCCGCCGGTGAGGTCGATAAAGGCAGGAGGCGGCCCAACCCACCCGAACGTGGCTTGATAGGCCACCAGGGCAACCTCCTCGGGCATCTGCTGCAGCAGCGGCATTGCGGCAAGGCGGGCACGCTCCTCCTCCTCCTCCTCCTTAAGGCGTAGTGCCTCCTCATCGCGGCGTAGCTCTTGCTCCCGGTGCATCTGTCGCTCCATTGTGCCTTCCAGCGCTCAAAGGTGGGCCGCCTCGTCCTCTCGTGTCGAGGCGTAGTGGTAGGAAGGCTCACCCACTTGCGGAGCAAGCCCACTACTAGGAAAATGCTTACCAGTAGCGCCGGTTTTTGAGCTACCAGTAGCGCGGGCACCCGCGCTACTGCTAGGACGCTACAACTATTTTGTAGCAGTAGCGTGTTTTTAGGCCTGCGCTACTGGTAAGTTCAAGTACTAGTAGCGCGTTTTCAGGCCCGCGCTACTGCTAACATTTATGTTTTTTTAGCATTTTGGCGCTGTACATGTTTAAACAGTTATATCTTTTATACAATAACAACTCATCATGAACTAGTCTGTTTAAATAGCATATTCATTACCACTTGTCATCACCATGAAACAATGTTCATTAATGAGACATCATATAACAAGTTGGTCACTAGTCATAATCACAACTCATCATCATCCTGAACTCTAACACATTGTAGCACATAATAACACATTCTAGCTACGACCTACTCCTCGCATAGGACCTACTCTACCCTCTCTTAGGTAAAATATCATAAAACAAGATAGGCATTGACGCTGCATTAAGGAAAATTGACTCTCCATAATAAAGAACGGAGATCATCCTGTCTCCAAGTCTTGGCCTACGCACAATGTTGCTTCCAAGTAGCTCTGTACGATGGTTCAAACATTTTTTGAAATCATCTATTATCATGGCTTCCTCGCTTTTAGAAATACGGTATGGACAGGAGTGATGTGGATACTGCGGCTGACCTGGTCGTGGTGGCCGTAAGCTCATAACATTAACGCGACCTCTCGTCAACATCAGATGAGGCACACAATCAATCAGGATTTTCTGTTCAAAAACATAGTAATAACTTTGTAGTTAGCAATATAGTTTAGTTTTAGAATAATTAATGCAAAAGATGCACGGATCTTGTAATAGTAGAAAATCTTACCATGATATCTCCATTGATGTTACCGTAGTTCAACACGTGCACTAGTGGCACGTATTGACCATAATGTGGAGGAGTTTGATAATAGCTATTGTAATTCTCAATATAAGTAAAAAATGTGATAAGACCATCTTGCTCCTTATAAGTGAATTGTGCTTCATCATTGTAGTAGTAGGTTCTGTCTACCATTTTCCGTACATTTTTTGAAGAATGGAAATAAGCTGTCAAATATTTTGAAATAAACAATATAAATTACTTAGTAAATATGTTTAAGAAACTCACACAGCGGTTGAACTGGAAGCGTGTCAACAAGGACCCAAATGGTCATATCATTTTCGTCGATGTCAGGATCACCAAGATCGAAGGTGAGAAGCATACCCTCATGAAAATCATACGCCTTGCAAAGGGCTTCCCAATTCAGGCAACCAAAATTGGATGAGTTCACAGAATTGTATAGATTTACAGCAAAATCATAACCGTCCTTAGTTGAATTATCTTTGTCTCCATTCTTTCATGATCTTCAAAACCCAACTTCTCTAAGACATAGCGTCTTGCATGGCATGGGATAAGCTAGTCGAATTGTAAAAGACGGAAATTACACGTTGAAGAAGCAGAGAAGTCGTGCAAAAAATAACAAAAAACACTTGTCGTCGTTGCGTACCATTTCAACATCAAAGGTCTCTTGGAGCTTGTCGCATAGACCATGCTCATCTTCGCAGTACTCGCACATAGCGAATTCCCTTTCGTCGTCAGACATTTCCTAATAGGTAATTAATAATCCATCATCGAATACATACATAGTAGTTTGTAGCAAAGATCATCATATAACAACCAAAACACCTAAAATTTGTAGTTTGTAGTAGTTTGTAGCAAATATCATCATATAATCCATCATGAATACATATATAGTAGTTTGTAGCACAAACCGCGCTCATCTTTTGTATTCAATAAGCAAATAACTAATAGGTAATTAATAATCCATCATCGAATACATATATAGTAGTTTGTAGCAAAGATCATCATATAATATCACTAATACATCTCGAATAATAGCTCCTCTAGGTTCAGTGGGCCGCGGTGGACACCCAAAGAGAAGGAACCATCACCGGATCATAGCTCCGGTGAGATCCCCAAAGAATCTGCCAGGTATTAGAGAACCGGCCGTTCGCCAACGCAACCAAGTAGCGCTGGACGTGCGCGTTCTCCTCCGTGACACGGTGTTGTACCACCTGCGCGGGCGACTCAAACCTCTCCACTGATGCAGGCCCACGTGACCACCACCAAAGAAGCTTCGGGTCGACGAAGGGCTGGCTCCTCAATAAGCTGCGCTCACCAGAAGGTAGCACAACCCAGTACCAGCCCGGCGGAGCCCAGTCCCGGACATGGCCCCTCGGCTCAACCAGGAGTCCTCCGCCAAGTCGACGACGAGGATGCGGGATAGGCATCATCGACTTCGAGAACAAAATGCTTAATTATAAAAAAAACACTTAGCAAAATTTGGCATGACCTTTGCTAAAAACAGGACATATCGAGCGCCTGAAATTTGTCAGAACGTAAACGAATTTGACATTTCTGGCAAAACATAGGCCATTCGGAAAAATATGACATGTCCAAAATATGACATGTTCAAAATATGACATGTCCACTGCAAATTTGCATATAACAGGAAAAATTGCTTTAACTAAAAAAATAACAACAATTTCTTTAACTAAAAAAAAACCTAGAATTCTGTTAACTACACCTAAAACAACTAAAACACCTAAAATTCTGTTAACTACACCTAAAACAACTAAAAAACCTAAAATTCTTTTAAATACACTTAAAAGACCTAAATTATATTAACTACACCTAATTAAAAACCTAGCTAAATTTCTGTCCTAACTTTAAAACCTAGCTAAATTTAAAAACCTAGGGTTCATACCTAATCTGTCCAAGCAAGGGTTCGATCAAAACCTAAATTATTCTAATAACCTACATTTTTTCAACTACATAGAATTCAAAATAAATACTCTAATAACTATAACTAGGGAGGGAGGAGGAGGAGGAAGGAGGGAGGAGTACCTCTCGGTGGAGGAGGGCCGGCGCGGGAGGAGAGCCGGCGCGGGGGCCGGGGCGGCGGGCGGAGGAGGGAGGCCGACGCGGGGGAGCTGGGCGGCCGGCAGGGAGGAGGGCTGGCGCAGGCGAGGGCGGCCGACGCAGGGAGGAGGGCCGGCGTGGGGGACGGCAGTGTGCGGGGGTCGACGGCGGCGCGCGGGGAATCGATGGAGGAGTGTGGGAGTGTGAGTGAGAGTGAGGCCGGCCGGGCCGGGGGCCGCGGGGGGGGGAGGCAGTGGGCCTAACAGCAGCGCAGGTAACGGGCCAGCGCTACTGCTAAGCCCACTAGCTATAGCGCTAGTTGGACGACAGGTGCTGCTGCTATTTTTTGACCGGGGGGTGTGGTGTATTACACTTAGCAGTAGTATGGGGCTATGTAACAAGCGATGCTGCTAACTGATACCAATAGCGCTCTTTATAGCTAGCGCTACTACTAACTAGTAGTAGCATGGGGTTATAAACAAACGCTGCTGGTAAACTTCTATCTATAAGCGTTTTCCTAGTAGTGGCCGGTCCACGAGTAGGATTCCTCGGGCCAAGTGGGCGGCGGCGGCGACCGCTTCCGCGTGGGCATGGGCTCCGGCTCCGGCTCGGCCTTGGACTCAACGAAGGGCAACGGTGGCGGGACGAACAGTGGAGCGTGGACGGAGTCCCCCGCCACGGACAAGGCGAGGACCTGGTCCAGCCCATCCCAAGAGGCGGCTCGCCTCCAGTGTGTGCTCTAGGGCCTCCTCGAGGGCGGCTTGGTACGCCGCCTCCGCATCCTCCTCCTCTGGCAAAACCTCTGGGGGCAGCGAGGGAACGTCGTGTTCGACGTGGATGCCGCAGCGGCGCTCCTACTCGTGCTCTAGCGCAAAACGATGCTCCCAATTGTGGGCGTCGGGCGCGTTGGCACGCATCGGGCACTGCTCCGGCGTAAGGAGCTCGCGACACCGGCGAACCTCCTCGGCATGCGCCCACGACGTGCGCAGTACAGCCGGAGTGGGGATCCGGTGCGGGTCCAGATGCCAGCCGTGCGGCAGGTTGACATCCGGATACTACAGGGGCCGGCGGTACTACCAGTGCACTGCGCCTAGTGGACTGCTATGTATAGCCACTCCCGCTCCCGCGGTGGCGAGCCGCGTCTAGCCGGAGGAGGAGGAAGCGCGCGGGAAGAGCTCGCGCCGGAGCTGAACCTCCTCTTTCCCTTCCCACTGAAGAAGCTCATGGCTGGTGGCTGGCTGACTAGGGTTTTCTGGTCGCCGGCGAGGGAGTAAGCGTGGCCAAATGTGGACAGGGAGATGAAAGTGGATGAGGCCGGCCCCGCCGCACGCTTCCACTAAAAAGGACGGGCATGCGGCCCTTCCACACACTGTCAGGCGGGCGCGAGGTAGGTGATGGCGTTAAATACGATCACAGGTGGTTGTTGAGCGGCCGATATGTAGGGCCACAACCGACATCGAGGGACGCGCGGTGCGTCCGCTTGAGTTAAATGCGTCGGTGCGGACACGAAACGGACGAATTTTAAATTTGGATCGACGGGTTGAACCGGCGTTTTTGTCCACGACAACCTAAACAGAAATGGATGGATGGAATGGGTCGCTCCGTTGAAGTTGCTCTAATAACCCTAACGTGAGGGACCATAGACGGACATGCAATGGGCTGTGGCCCATCAGGTATTCCTTCCATCGTTCGCGTTTGTTTCTCCACTCGCCTGGGCCTGGCCTCCGTTCGAACCGCCTCGTGATGTTTCGGATCTTATTCGGAGTTCAGATCAGATCCGGATCATGTTGGTTTTCATCGTCGGGTTCTCCCTTTCGAGTTCAGATTCCCAGCACCGACGACTATATATACGACGACTGGCTCGATCGATCGGCACCGTATCAATTGACATTGTGCAAGAAACTAGGGCCCCAAAGCCAAGTAGCCAATCTTTCCACGATGTCGTTCTTCAACCTGCGTCTCTTCGCTTCCATGGCAATGGCGGACATCCTACGCTTCCCAGGAGAAGACCTGCACGATCAGACGCCCCGGAGCTGCCCCAAGGAAGCAACGGCGGAACTCCCGCTGCCGGTGGGATCGTCCCGTCAAGAGCCCCAGCGCGTCGTGGACTGCTCGGAGGCCGACTCGACGCTCGCGGAGAGGAGGAGCTCCACCAGCACTTCTGAAGTAATGCATGTCTGATGTCTTCGTGCGTCAGTTTGAGGATTGCTGGTAGTAGTAATTAATATACTTTGACAAGATTGTATGAATTTCAGTATGCCAGTAGTACTGTAGTACAAATTAGAGGTACTAGAATCGTACGCCGATTTTTGTGTCTGCAGATTTTTTGTAGTGACAAATATGTAGTGATCTGTAGTGCATTCTATGAAAGAGTAGCATATATGAAAAATGCATGGTGATAGTGCGAGATGAGCTAGTAAGTGGTGCAAGTTGTCTTCCCCGACTCTTCCCCCTCCCCCGCGTCGTCTCCTCCGAGGCGACTCGGGGGCAACCCTAGCCGCCACAGCCGCGCCCCCCTCCCCTCCCCCCCCCCTTCCTCTCCGCCGCCGCCTGAGGTGTGCTCCGGCGCGCGCGCTCGACACCGATGAAGGTGGCGGCGGGGATTCGGCGGCTGCTCGTCTCGGGCAGGGCCTCGGCACGCGGGGCGGCGAACCCGGCAGGTGAGGGTGGGGTGGTCCTGGCGGCGGGCCGCCCTGCCGGTGCGAGCTAGGCGCCTCCTCGGTCTCGCGGGTGACGAGGTGGCGGCGGTCAACAGTCGCAGGTGTGCATCCCTCCCCGCAGGTATGCCACTGATGAAGTCCATCCCCTCCGCCCCGATCTGCTACTTCCTTGGCCAGATCTGGGTCCTGGTGGCTTAGGCCGCTGCTCTCGGTTGTTGGCTGCGCGGATCTCGTCGGGCGGGGCTGGATCCGGGGGAAACCCCTGGCCGGCGCGGCAGTCACACCAAAGGCGACGCCTTGGGCGCCGTTCCCCTCCTTGGAGGCTGTGGTGTGGATCCTCCCCCTCCTTCTGTCCCCTGCTAGGTGAAAGCCTGCGTCCCCTGCTTCGGGCGGCGATGGCACGTCCGTGTCGTGTTCCTTCTTGGAGGCACCGTCCGGAGATTGCAGGGGCGGCGAGAGAGTTTGGTTGTGGACGTGATGGTGGCGGGAGACAGCTTGGTTTCTTCATAGGTTGCTGCTGGAGGGTCCCTGACGAGGTCGCCCGTGGGTCGACGCCCATGAGCCTGGGCAAGAGGGGATCGGGTTCCCCTCTTCGGCGACAACGCTACACCTTTGGGTGGGAGCATTGTGCTCCGGCGAATCCAGCGCTGGCCTCTGATCTACTTTTCGCTGCTTCCCTTGCTTCTGCGGATATGGCCGGCAGCTCTCGCCCTTTGGTGCGGCTGAGCCGCAGACGACGATGGTGCTTGTTTGTAGTGTGCCATGGGCTTGCGGTCCTGCTCTAGTCTCTTCTCCTTGCAGCTTGGAGGCCATCCATTTGGGTTCTGGGGTGAACCGAGCCGCCGTCTGCCGGTACGGCATCCTTCGAGCCGGGATGAAGGGGTAGGGGCCCTTTGCAGAGGCAGTAACAGATGGTGATCTGGCCCATGGCTGGTTCCGAGGGTGGCTGAGATCACGAAGCTTGCGCGGCGGTGCATTCCTCCCAAGACCGTAGTTTTGTTCTGTTGGTGCAGGTCGTCCAATAGGGTGTTGGTAGCAGCGTTTTTATTGCTGCCTTGAGTTGTTTTGCTTGAGTCCCTTGTATCCGTCGCTCGGTTCCCTTTTCTTTGCGTTGTAAGCGGTTGTCCGTGTAATCCTGGCCGGTTGATGGCTTTGTTAATTCAAAGCCGGGCTCTTCTTGAGTCTTCGTTCTAAAAAAAAAATAGTGCGAGATACCTAGCTAACAGTGGAAACATATCACAATTTCAACACGAGAGAGAGAGAGAGAGATTTGCATTACTCATTCTCGTCGGAATTGTAATAGGCTAGTCACTTCATGGCTAATGTTGGTAGGTTGCAATGCTGAACTGTTGTTTGGCTAGGCTCTAGTTCAAAAGAGGTCCTGGAGATTGTTAAACGAGATGTAAACTGAACTTCAAGTAATGCAAGAATTATTTTCACACAAAACAAAGACCCCAATAGGTCTTGCCAGGGCGTCTCCTAGTCGCCATTAGATTAGAAATCTTTTTTTTTCATTGCGAGGTTTTGCTGATGCGCGCGTGCATGATTATTGACGGTTTATTTTTGTCTTTAATCTGACTTTGTTGAGGTGTTCATTTACAATCGGGATGAGTGTCGGTACGGAAGTATGATAGGTTGTGCGCAAATGATTAAGATTGCACTCTAAATAACATCTTTTAAATGGTTAACATATAAAATAACATCATATTTAGATTCTACATATTTTTCTAATCAAATTTCATATATAACATATTAAAATTTGAGTTGAAAAATATTTATATTTTAAGAGTACCATTTGCTCTAGCTGGATTGCGAGTTAATTATTAAAAAAGGCAGAGAGCTTCCATAAAACGTAAAAAACGATTGGTTTTTTCACTTAAAGATGTAGTGCGGGTTTATTACCCAAAAAAAGAGAAGGTTTCTGTAAAACGATAAAAACAATTCGTTTTATGTGTATCCGCGGGTTAATTACTAAAAATAAAGGGGGATTTCTGCAAAACTTTGTGATGGATAGATAGAAGCACTAATCCCTTTATTAGTAAAAAAAAGTATAGAAAAGCATCTCCAGCGCCAACCCTCGAACCGATAGTATCCATCCGAATACAACTGTCCAGACCCCGGAAGCCATTCAACACCGACTCCCATCCATCTGCGTAGCTTTACAATCAGGAGCCTATACTCTCTAGCTTGGTCTCATCCCAGGCAACCTCTCAATCAAGAACATGATCAGACTCCATATCACAATCCTCATCATACATATCATCAGTATCCAAATTGTTACTGCAGGAACACTCCGATCACCAGCACCCGAATTAGAACTTTCGGACCGGGGGAACCCAAGACCACCCACCAACCGACCGTTGCGAGACCTACCAAAGTCGGGCAGAGATGCGAGGTCGCCCCTTGATCAGCTCGACCATGGAACAAGCAAACGACCAGGCATGGGGGAGGGAGACTCAACACCGATATGGCGACGAGAGGAGACATAAGAGCAACTCCAACGGGGGACCCAAAAGAACCTGCGCTATATCTGTTTTTCGTCCGTTTGGGTCGGCCAGGTGGATGGATGCGTCCGACTTTTTAATTTGGGTCGTCTGTTGCGCTCAACGTGAAGCAGACCCATAATTGCTCGCGTCAAAAGAAAAATATCTAAATGATAAACACGTGGCCAAAATAAACTTAACGAAACATAATTATGCATAAATGGCGTCCACTTAGACATTAATTAGACACAAAAAAAACTTTGGGCGCACACTGCCTTAGGCTTCCGCCTTGCCCTTGCCATCGTCGTCGTCGCCGCCGGTGAGGTCGATAAAGACGGGAGGCGGCCTAGCCCACCCGAACATGGCTTGATAGGCCGCCAGGGCAGCCTCCTCAGCCGTCTGCTGCGGCAGCAGCGTTGCGGCGAGGCGGGCGCGCTCCTCCTCCTCCTCAAGGTGCAGTGTCTCCTCGTCGCGGCATAGCTCCTACTCCCGGTGGATTTGTCGCTCGTCATCAGCCTCCTCCTCGGCGAGCCAATGCGCCTTCCAACGTTCAAGGTGGGCCTCCTCCTCCTCCGGTGTCGAGGCGTAGTGGCAGGGAGGTGCGCTCACCCACTCGAGGAGCAGGCCGGTTCGACGTGGACGCCGCGGCGGCGCTCCTGCTCGTGCTCTAGCGTGAACCAACGCTCCCAGTTGGGGGAGTCTGGCGCGTAGGCACACATCGCGCACTGCTCCGATGTAAGGAGCTCGCGATGCCGGCGAACCTCCTTGGCATGCGCCCACGCCATGCATGGTACTGCCGGAGTGGGGATCCGGTGTGGGTCCAGATGCCAGCCGTGCGACAGGTTGACATTCGGATACTGCAGGGGCCGACGGTACTGCCAGTGCCACCGCGCCTGGTGGACTGCTATGTACAGCCGCTCCGCTTCCGCGATGGCGATCCGCGTCTAACAGGCGGATGAGGAAGCGCGCGGGAAGATCTTGCGCCGGAGCTGAACCTCTCCTTCCCCTTCCAGCTGAAGAAGCCCATGGCTGGTGGCTGGCTGGCAAGTATTTTCTGGTAGCCAGCGAGGGAGAAAGCGCGGCCAGATGTGGACGGGAAGATGGAAGTGGGTGAGGCTGGCCCCGTCGCACGCTATCATTAAAAAGGACAGGCACGCGGCCCTTCCACACACTGCCAGGCGGGCCCGAGGTAGGTGATAGCGTTAAATACGACTGTGGGCCGACGCATTTGAGGCCCTTTAGGCCTGGATTTTTTTTTCTCTTGAGAACTTTGGACCTGAAATGCATCGGCGCGGGCACGAAGCGGACACATTTTAAATTTGATTCGATGTGTTGGGCTCGCATTTTTTTCCGCGGTAATCCAAACGGATATGGGTGGACGAAATGGGTCGCTCCGTTGGAGTTGATCTTAATTACCCTAACGTGAGGGACCATAGACGTGCAATGGGCTGTGGCCCATCAGGTGCTCCTTCCATCGTTCGCGTTTGTTTCTCCGGTCGCCTGGGCCTGGCCTCCGCTCGAACCGCCTCGTGATGTTTCGAATCAAATTCGGAGTTCAGATCAGATCCGGATCATGTTGGTTTTGATCGTCCGGTTGTTCCCCCTTTCGAGGTCGGATTCCCTTATGCCCTGCCGAGACTATATATATGACAAGAGGCTCGATCGATCGGCACCGTATCAATTGACATTGTGCAAGAAACGAGGGCCCCAAAGCCAAGTAGCTAGCCAATCTTTCCACGATGTCGTTCTTCAACCTGCGTCTCTTCGCTTCCATGGCAATGGCGGACATCCTCCGCTTCCCAGCAGAAGACCTGCACGATCAGACGCCCCGGAGCTGCCCCAAGGAAGCGACGGCGGAACTCCCGCTGCCGGTCGGATCGTCCCATGAAGAGCCCCAGCGCGTCGTGGACTGCTCGGAGGCCGACTTGGCGCTCGCGTAGAGGCTTGAAGTAATTCATGTCTGATGTCTTCGATCGTGCGTCAGTTTGAGGATTGCTAGTAGTAGTAATTAATATACTTTGACAAGATTGTATGAATTTCAGTATGCTTGTAGTACTGTATTATACTATAGATAAGTTCATGCTTACAACTTAGAGGTACTAGAACCGTACGCCGATTTTTGTGTCTTTGCCGAATTTCTTTTGTATAGTAACAAATATTATTCAGTAATCTGTAGTGCATTCTATGCATGGTGATAGTGCGAGAAACCTAACAGTGGAAACGTATCACAATTTCGACACTTGATGCAAAAATTGTAGCATTTTGAATTCATCAAAAAGAAAACTAACTACGTCACTGCATGCGGATACATTTGAAATTTGTATGTGATGTGATGTGGGGCTTTGGTGACCCAGGAGAGGAATTTCTTTTCTGACAAAGAATACCATGAGAACTTCTCGTATTATGGTGTGTGTGCCCAGTTTGATATATATTGTACTAACTAAGAGCCCGTGGGGTGCAACGGAAGAAAAAAATACCACACGCTTCTGACCAATAACCATGACTCAAGACCCCAATAGGTCTTGGCAAGGCGTCTCTCTATCGGCATTAGATTAGAATCTGCTTTTTTTTCCCATGCGAGGTTTTGCCGAGGCGTGCATGCATGATTATCGACAGTTTCTTTTTGTCTTTAGTCTGGCTTTGTTGACGTGTTTGTTTGCAATCCGGATGAGTATCGGTACGAAAGAATGACAGATTGTGCGCTATTAATTAAGGTTGCACCCTTTAAAATGGTTAACATATAAAACAACATCATATTCAGATTTTACATATTTTTCTAATAAAATTTCATATATAACATGTTAAAATTGGAGTTAGGATTTAAAAAAATATAAGTATTTTAAGAAGAGTAGTATTTGCTCTAGCTAGACCACGGGTTACTTATCAGAAAAGGAGGTGGGGTTTCCCATAAAAGGTAAAAAATGATTGGTTTTTCTCACTTAAAGATGTACTGCGAGTTTATTACCAGAAAAAGAAGGAGGTTTTCCATAAAACAGTAAAAACAATTTGTTTTATGTGTATTAAAGGTGGACCGTGTGTTAATTACTTGAAAATAAAAGTGTTTTCTGCAAAACTCTATGACGAACGGGCGGAATCACAAATCCGTTTACTAACAAATTAAAAAAAATAGGTATAGAAGAGCATCTCCAGCGCCGACCCTCAAATCGGTAGTTTCTGTCCGGACGCAGCTGTCCGAACCCCGAAAGCCATCCAACACCGACCCCCATCCGTCCGCGGAGCAGTCTGAACCATGACTTCCCGCAAACCGGAACCAAACATGGGAGGGCTTGGCGAGAGTCCGGACATGAGACCGTCGGACTCAGACACCCCTGGCCCACCCAAAAGCAAGACGGAGCCCGTGCTTTTGTAGATGTCTGCACTGTTTCCACAGCAAAAACCCCAAGTCTCTTCTTACATCCCGCTGCTCTCCACCCAATTTCCGCTCTTTTCTCCCACTCTCTTCTTCCCTCTCGTGCCCGCGCATGTAACCGGAGGAGAACCTGTCAGAGATGGAGGTGCTGGAGGATCTGAGCATCACGCCCGCCCGTAAGATAAACTCGGCTACGCGACAAAATCGCCGCATCAAAGCGAAGGCTGCAAAAGAGGAAACACTTAAGAATAAGAAGGCCGGTGGAGGGCGTGCTGGTCGCGGACATGGTGGAGGTCGCGGTTTGGGCCGGGGTTCCCCAATGGTGTCCCCACCATACAGACGCCTGAAGGAAATATACCCTAGAGGCAATAATAAAGTTGTTATTTATATTTCCTTATATCATGATAAATGTTTATTATTCATGCTAGAATTATATTAACCGGAAACTTAGTACATGTATGAATACATAGACAAACAGAGTGTCCCTAGTATGCCTCTACTTGACTAGGTCGTTAATCAAAGATGGTTAAGTTTCCTGACCATAGACATGTGTTGTCATTTGATGAACGGGATCATATCATTAGAGAATAATGTTATGGACAAGACCCATCTGTTAGCTTAGCATAATGATCATTTAGTTTTATTGCTATTGCTTTCTTCATGACTTATACATATTCCTCTGACAATGAGATTATGCAACTCCCGAATACCGGAGGAACACCTTGTGTGCTATCAAACGTCACAACGTAACTGGGTGATTATAAAGATGATCTACAGGTGTCTCCGAAGGTGTTTGTTGAGTTGGCATAGATCGAGATTAGGATTTTTCACTCCGTGTATCGGAGAGGTATCTATGGGCCCTCTCGGTAATGCACATCACTATAAGCCTTGCAAGCAATGTGACTAATGAGTTGGTTGCGGGATGATGCACTACGGAATGAGTAAAGAGACTTGCTGGTAACGTGATTGAACTAGGTATCATGATACCGACGATCGAATCTCGGGCAAGTAACATACCGATGACAAAGGGAATGACGTATGTTTTTATGCGGTTTGACCGGTAAAGATCTTCGTAGAATATGTAGGAGCCAATATGAGCATCCAGGTTCCGCTATTAGTTATTGATCGGAGATGTGTCTCGGTCATGTCTACATAGTTCTCGAACCCGTAGGGTCCGCACGCTTAACGTTCGATGACGATTTGTATTTTGAGTTATGTGTTTTGGTGACCAAAGTTTGTTCGGAGTCCTTGATGAGATCACGGACATGGCGAGGAGTCTCGAAATGGTCGAGAGGTAAAGATTGATATATTGGACGAACGTATTCGGACACGGAAAAGGTTTCGGGACGTTTTAGATATTTATCGGGAAACCGAGGGGTTACCGGAACCCCTCGGGGAAGTTATGGGCCTCAATGGGCCATAAGGGAGTAGGAAAGGGCAGTCCATAGGGTGGCCCCCCAAGGGCAGTCTGAATTGGACTAGGGGGAGGGGGCGCGGCCCCCTCTTTCCTCTCCCTCTCCCTCTCCTTCCCTCCTTCCCCCTCTTGGAATAGGAAAGGGAGTCCAACTAGGATTGGGAATCCTAGTTGGACTCCCCCTTGGCGCGCCCCCTCATGGCCACCGGCCTCCTCCCTCTCCTCCTTTATATACGTGGCCAGGGGGCACCCCAAAGGCACAACGGTTGTTTCTTAGCCGTGTGCGGTGCCCCCCTCCACAGTTTACCACCTCGGTCATATTGTCGTAGTGCTTAGGCGAAGCCCTGCGCGGGTCACATCACCAACACCGTCGCCACGCCGCCGTCCTGACGGAACTCTCCCTCGACCCTCTATTGGATCAAGAGCTCGATGGACGTCATCGTGCTGAATGTGTGCTGAAAACGGAGGTGCCGTACGTTCGGTACTTGGATCGGTTGGATCGTGAAGACGTTCGACTACATCAACCACGTTACTAAACGCTTCCGCTTTCAATCTACGAGAGTACGTGGACACACTCTCCCCGCTCGTTGCTATACTTCTCCTAGATAGATCTTGCGTGATCGTAGGAAATTTTTTGAATTACCGCATTTCCCAACAACGTCGCCGTGGCGGGAGCATTACAAGGCTCCGTACTTCTATGCTGCCAAGCAGCTCGGTAGGCAGTCCATGCATGACAACAGCCACCAGGCAAGTGCCATACATCGTCGACGTAAATGTTATGCCGCTGCTCTTCTCGGAGTGTTCTTCGCCACAGCTTGTCCGAGTGTGGACGGCGGACGGGTAGCAGATGGGTGCCCGGGTACTGTACGCTGTTATGACTAAAGCGGGGGTCGTATGACGACGTGGAAAGGGAGATGTTCGACATCATCCATGACGGAGGTGGATTAGGGGGTGACTATGAGGACGGACAGGTGGAAGACTCGGATCCCACCCAGTCGAGCAACTACACTCGCACCTAGCAGGGCACGCATCAGGCCTACACCCAGACCGGCACCGGCACACAGCAACAGGATTGGGACACCAGACAGCAAGAGGAGAAGGAGGAGGAGGATGGCGAGGGCGATGATCTGGATGATTTTGCCGATATCCGAAGAAGAGGGGTAGAGGAGAAAGTTTCAACATGCGGGAGGACGAGCTGTTGTGCGATGCATGGTTGGCCACTAGCCTCGATCCGATCCATGGCACAGAGAAAAAGTGCACAACTTTTTAGGCCAACATTCACACATGGTTCCATGAACACAAGCATTTCACACCCTATTCCGACGCGGTCATCCGCAACCGTGAATTAAAGTCCCTCAATCATCGATGGTACACCATCCAAGAGGTCGTGTCAAAGTATTGCGACCACTTGAAGCATCTCGTGCATCACACGGTGGCCTTGTGGTGCGCAAATCACCAAGCAAGTAAGTTCATTTGGCCGGATATACTTAGTTTCGTAGCCGGATATGCGTAGTTTTGTTGATCACAAGCCGGATATGCATAGCATTGTTGGTCACTAGCCGGATATGCATAGTTTTGTTGGTCACTAGCCGGATATGCATAATTTTGTTGATCACTAGCCAGATATGCATATGAAGAAGTAAGCCATGTGTTGTTTGTTCGTCGTGTGTCTTGTTGGGCATACTCGGCTTACGTTGAAATAAGCCATCTGTGTTTTGACAATCGGCTTCTATACTAAGCGACAGTGTGTTTTTCATGTAGTGCAAAGCAGCCATTCCTTTTATTGCATCCCAAGTTACTTGCCGAAAATTTGTTTGTGCCTTCTCCATAGAAACAAGATAGCCTCCATGGATCTCCTAGTTCAGCAATCTTTGCATCAATGTGGTACTTTGAATAACCTAAAACTTTAACCATTATATCATTGTTCCAAAACATAGCAAGGACACCAGTTCTACCAGTGGGATCAACACCATAAGCGCAATCATAACATAAAGTATTTGCTAACTTTTCAGCTCTCTCTCTCTCTCTCAGTCTCTCTCTCTCTCTCTCTCTCTCTCTCTACTGATTTGAGTTTCTACAATACAAATAACTTTAGGGGCAAACTTTAACGCAAGTTTGTGTAGCTCTTGAATTGTCAGGGTGTTGCCGATACCCCAACAGTTCCAGCCTAGAAGACTCACTGCGTCCGGCGGTCCTCCACCGGGGAGGCCGCCGATCGTACATCATTGTTTTTCGGTACCACGGGCAAGTTCTTCCCTCCTCCTGAAGAGCTCTTCGATCTCACTTGCTTGCACTGTCTTGGGCTCGGCGGCGCCCCTCGGAGGAACCCGCCAAAATATTTTCGATGAAGAAGTGCCATTCTCTAGAAAAGCAGGCTACTTCGGATGGTGATTCTCTCCCACAAATTCATTTTGCAGGATCATGGTTACCCAGCAGCGCTAAGCAACATCTTGCGGAGGGACCTCGTCCTTGAACAACAAAGAATCTGGTCGCTCCTCGAAGACTTCCCAAACAAATTCAGTCTGCACCATGTTACCTTTAGCAGATTCAGCACAAGGAGCAGCGGATCGTGGTGGGAGAGCAGCAGCTGAAAACTTGCCGCCATCTGCATCAGAAGTTCAGAACCAGCCTTGAATCCACCAGGCAAAAAAGTTTTTGGCTCCACATCAGACATATATGCATCATGGCATTGAATATGAGATCCGGCCGGCTGTAGCAGCAGCCGCAGCAAGCCTATGTAGCTTTACAATCATCAGGAGCCTACTCTCTAGCTTGGTCTCATCCCAGGCAACCTCTCGATCATGAACATGACAGACTGTCAGACTCCATATCATAATCCTCATCATACCTATCATCAGTATCGCAAATCATTACTGCTGCAGGAACACTCTGATCACCAGCAGCCGAATTGGAACTTTCAGCCGCCATGAGAGCCCCAGCCCGATGCGAGAGGAGAGATAACCCTAAAGGGAGGGACCATAGACGGACATGCAATACGGGCTGTGGCCCATCAGCTATTCCTTCCATCGTTCGCGTTTGTTTCTCCGCTCGCCTGGGCCTGGCCTCCGTTCGAACCGCCTCGTGATGTTTCGAATCAAATTCGGAGTTCAGATCAGATCCGGATCATGTTGGTTTTCATCGTCCGGTTGTTCCCCTTTCGTGGTCGGATTCCCTTATGCCCAGCACAGCCGACTATATATATGACCACAGGCTCGATCGGCACCGTATCAATTGACATTGTGCAAGAAACGAGAGCCCCAAAGCCAAGTAGTCAATCTTTCCAAGATGTCGTTCTTCAACCTGCGTCTCTTCGCTTCCATGGCAATGGCGGACATCCTCCGCTTCCCAGGAGAAGACCTGCACGATCAGACGCCCCGAAGCTGCCCGAAGGAAGTAACGGCGGAACTCCCGCTGCCGGTGGGATCGTCAAGTCAAGAGCCCCAGCGCGTCGTGGACTGCTCGGAGGCCGACTCGACGCTCGCGTAGAGGAGGAGCTCCACCAGAGCTTGAACTAATTCATGTGTGTGATGTGTTGGTGCGTGAGTTAGAGGATTGCTAGTAGTAATTAATATACTTTGACAAGATTGTATGAATTTCAGTGTGCTAGTAGTACTGTAGTACAAATTAGAGGTACTAGAATCGTACGCCGATTTTTGTGTCTGCAGATTTTTTGTAGTGACAAATATGTAGTGATCTGTAGTGCATTCTATGAAAGAGTAGCATATATGAAAAATGCATGGTGATAGTGCGATATACCTAGCTAACAGTGGAAACATATCACAATTTCAACACTCAATGCAAAAATTATAGCATTTTGAATTCATCAAAAAGAAAACTAATTACGTTACTGCATGCCGATAAATTTGGAAATTGTATATGATGTGATGGGGCTTGGTGACCCAAGAGAGATTTTTTTTTTGACAAAGAATACCACGAGAACATCTCGTATTATGGTGTGTGCCCAGTTTGGTATATACTAGCAAAGAGCCCGCGCGTTGTAATGGAAAAAAATATCGCACGCCCCTAACTCAATAACCATGACAAGAGAAGGAGCTGGAAACAAATCAAAATATGCTTTTATAGTGAGAGAGATCATGTATGAGAGAGAGAGAGAGAGAGAGAGAGAGAGAGAGAGATTTGCATTACTCATTCTCGTCGGAATTGTAATAGGCTAGTCACTTCATGGCTAATGTTGGTAGGTTGCAATGCTGAACTGTTGTTTGGCTAGGCTCTAGTTCAAAAGAGGTCCTGGAGATTGTTAAACGAGATGTAAACTGAACTTCAAGTAATGCAAGAATTATTTTCACACAAAACAAAGACCCCAATAGGTCTTGCCAGGGCGTCTCCTAGTCGCCATTAGATTAGAAATCTTTTTTTTTCATTGCGAGGTTTTGCTGATGCGCGCGTGCATGGTTATTGACGGTTTATTTTTGTCTTTAATCTGACTTTGTTGAGGTGTTCATTTACAATCGGGATGAGTGTCGGTACGGAAGTATGATAGGTTGTGCGCAAATGATTAAGATTGCACTCTAAATAACATCTTTTAAATGGTTAACATATAAAATAACATCATATTTAGATTCTACATATTTTTCTAATCAAATTTCATATATAACATATTAAAATTTGAGTTGAAAAATATTTATATTTTAAGAGTACCATTTGCTCTAGCTGGATTGCGAGTTAATTATTAAAAAAGGCAGAGAGCTTCCATAAAACGTAAAAAACGATTGGTTTTTTCACTTAAAGATGTAGTGCGGGTTTATTACCCAAAAAAAGAGAAGGTTTCTGTAAAACGATAAAAACAATTCGTTTTATGTGTATCCGCGGGTTAATTACTAAAAATAAAGGGGGATTTCTGCAAAACTTTGTGATGGATAGATAGAAGCACTAATCCCTTTATTAGTAAAAAAAAGTATAGAAAAGCATCTCCAGCGCCAACCCTCGAACCGATAGTATCCATCCGAATACAACTGTCCAGACCCCGGAAGCCATTCAACACCGACTCCCATCCATCTGCGTAGCTTTACAATCAGGAGCCTATACTCTCTAGCTTGGTCTCATCCCAGGCAACCTCTCAATCATGAACATGATCAGACTCCATATCACAATCCTCATCATACATATCATCAGTATCCAAATTGTTACTGCAGGAACACTCCGATCACCAGCACCCGAATTAGAACTTTCGGACCGGGGGAACCCAAGACCACCCACCAACCGACCGTTGCGAGACCTACCAAAGTCGGGCAGAGATGCGAGGTCGCCCCTTGATCAGCTCGACCATGGAACAAGCAAACGACCAGGCATGGGGGAGGGAGACTCAACGCCGATATGGCGACGAGAGGAGACATAAGAGCAACTCCAACGGGGGACCCAAAAGAACCTGCGCTATATCTGTTTTTCGTCCGTTTGGGTCGGCCAGGTGGATGGATGCGTCCGACTTTTTAATTTGGGTCGTCTGTTGCGCTCAACGTGAAGCAGACCCATAATTGCTCGCGTCAAAAGAAAAATATCTAAATGATAAACACGTGGCCAAAATAAACTTAACGAAACATAATTATGCATAAATGGCGTCCACTTAGACATTAATTAGACACAAAAAAAACTTTGGGCGCACACTGCCTTAGGCTTCCGCCTTGCCCTTGCCATCGTCGTCGTCGCCGCCGGTGAGGTCGATAAAGACGGGAGGCGGCCTAGCCCACCCGAACATGGCTTGATAGGCCGCCAGGGCAGCCTCCTCAGCCGTCTGCTGCGGCAGCAGCGTTGCGGCGAGGCGGGCGCGCTCCTCCTCCTCCTCAAGGTGCAGTGTCTCCTCGTCGCGGCATAGCTCCTACTCCCGGTGGATTTGTCGCTCGTCATCAGCCTCCTCCTCGGCGAGCCAATGCGCCTTCCAACGTTCAAGGTGGGCCTCCTCCTCCTCCGGTGTCGAGGCGTAGTGGCAGGGAGGTGCGCTCACCCACTCGAGGAGCAGGCCGGTTCGATGTGGACGCCGCGGCGGCGCTCGTGCTCGTGCTCTAGCGCGAACCAACGCTCCCAGTTGGGGGAGTCTGGCGCGTAGGCACACATCGCGCACTGCTCCGATGTAAGGAGCTCGCGATGCCGGCGAACCTCCTTGGCATGCGCCCACGCCATGCATGGTACCGCCGGAGTGGGGATCCGGTGTGGGTCCAGATGCCAGCCGTGCGACAGGTTGACATTCGGATACTGCAGGGGCCGACGGTACTGCCAGTGCCACCGCGCCTGGTGGACTGCTATGTACAGCCGCTCCGCTTCCGCGGTGGCGATCCGCGTCTAACAGGCGGATGAGGAAGCGCACGGGAAGATCTTGCGCCGGAGCTGAACCTCTCCTTCCCCTTCCAGCTGAAGAAGCCCATGGCTGGTGGCTGGCTGGCAAGTATTTTCTGGTAGCCAGCGAGGGAGAAAGCGCGGCCAGATGTGGACGGGAAGATGGAAGTGGGTGAGGCTGGCCCCGTCGCACGCTATCATTAAAAAGGACAGGCACGCGGCCCTTCCACACACTGCCAGGCGGGCCCGAGGTAGGTGATAGCGTTAAATACGACTGTGGGCCGACGCATTTGAGGCCCTTTAGGCCTGGATTTTTTTTTCTCTTGAGAACTTTGGACCTGAAATGCATCGGCGCGGGCACGAAGCGGACACATTTTAAATTTGATTCGATGTGTTGGGCTCGCATTTTTTTCCGCGGTAATCCAAACGGATATGGGTGGACGAAATGGGTCGCTCCGTTGGAGTTGATCTTAATTACCCTAACGTGAGGGACCATAGACGTGCAATGGGCTGTGGCCCATCAGGTGCTCCTTCCATCGTTCGCGTTTGTTTCTCCGGTCGCCTGGGCCTGGCCTCCGCTCGAACCGCCTCGTGATGTTTCGAATCAAATTCGGAGTTCAGATCAGATCCGGATCATGTTGGTTTTGATCGTCCGGTTGTTCCCCCTTTCGAGGTCGGATTCCCTTATGCCCTGCCGAGACTATATATATGACAAGAGGCTCGATCGATCGGCACCGTATCAATTGACATTGTGCAAGAAACGAGGGCCCCAAAGCCAAGTAGCTAGCCAATCTTTCCACGATGTCGTTCTTCAACATGCGTCTCTTCGCTTCCATGGCAATGGCGGACATCCTCCGCTTCCCAGGAGAAGACCTGCACGATCAGACGCCCCGGAGCTGCCCCAAGGAAGCGACGGCGGAACTCCCGCTGCCGGTCGGATCGTCCCATGAAGAGCCCCAGCGCGTCGTGGACTGCTCGGAGGCCGACTTGGCGCTCGCGTAGAGGCTTGAAGTAATTCATGTCTGATGTCTTCGATCGTGCGTCAGTTTGAGGATTGCTAGTAGTAGTAATTAATATACTTTGACAAGATTGTATGAATTTCAGTATGCTTGTAGTACTGTATTATACTATAGATAAGTTCATGCTTACAACTTAGAGGTACTAGAACCGTACGCCGATTTTTGTGTCTTTGCCGAATTTCTTTTGTATAGTAACAAATATTATTCAGTAATCTGTAGTGCATTCTATGCATGGTGATAGTGCGAGAAACCTAACAGTGGAAACGTATCACAATTTCGACACTTGATGCAAAAATTGTAGCATTTTGAATTCATCAAAAAGAAAACTAACTACGTCACTGCATGCGGATACATTTGAAATTTGTATGTGATGTGATGTGGGGCTTTGGTGACCCAGGAGAGGAATTTCTTTTCTGACAAAGAATACCATGAGAACTTCTCGTATTATGGTGTGTGTGCCCAGTTTGATATATATTGTACTAACTAAGAGCCCGTGGGGTGCAACGGAAGAAAAAAATACCACACGCTTCTGACCAATAACCATGACTCAAGACCCCAATAGGTCTTGGCAAGGCGTCTCTCTATCGGCATTAGATTAGAATCTGCTTTTTTTTCCCATGCGAGGTTTTGCCGAGGCGCGCATGCATGATTATCGACAGTTTCTTTTTGTCTTTAGTCTGGCTTTGTTGACGTGTTTGTTTGCAATCCGGATGAGTATCGGTACGAAAGAATGACAGATTGTGCGCTATTAATTAAGGTTGCACCCTTTAAAATGGTTAACATATAAAACAACATCATATTCAGATTTTACATATTTTTCTAATAAAATTTCATATATAACATGTTAAAATTGGAGTTAGGATTTAAAAAAATATAAGTATTTTAAGAAGAGTAGTATTTGCTCTAGCTAGACCACGGGTTACTTATCAGAAAAGGAGGTGGGGTTTCCCATAAAAGGTAAAAAATGATTGGTTTTTCTCACTTAAAGATGTACTGCGAGTTTATTACCAGAAAAAGAAGGAGGTTTTCCATAAAACAGTAAAAACAATTTGTTTTATGTGTATTAAAGGTGGACCGTGTGTTAATTACTTGAAAATAAAAGTGTTTTCTGCAAAACTCTATGACGAACGGGCGGAATCACAAATCCGTTTACTAACAAATTAAAAAAAATAGGTATAGAAGAGCATCTCCAGCGCCGACCCTCAAATCGGTAGTTTCTGTCCGGACGCAGCTGTCCGAACCCCGAAAGCCATCCAACACCGACCCCCATCCGTCCGCGGAGCAGTCTGAACCATGACTTCCCGCAAACCGGAACCAAACATGGGAGGGCTTGGCGAGAGTCCGGACATGAGACCGTCGGACTCAGACACCCCTGGCCCACCCAAAAGCAAGACGGAGCCCGTGCTTTTGTAGATGTCTGCACTGTTTCCACAGCAAAAACCCCAAGTCTCTTCTTACATCCCGCTGCTCTCCACCCAATTTCCGCTCTTTTCTCCCACTCTCTTCTTCCCTCTCGTGCCCGCGCATGTAACCGGAGGAGAACCTGTCGGAGATGGAGGTGCTGGAGGATCTGAGCATCACGCCCGCCCGTAAGATAAACTCGGCTACGCGACAAAATCGCCGCATCAAAGCGAAGGCTGCAAAAGAGGAAACACTTAAGAATAAGAAGGCCGGTGGAGGGCGTGCTGGTCGCGGACATGGTGGAGGTCGCGGTTTGGGCCGGGGTTCCCCAATGGTGTCGCCCACCATACAGACGCCTGAAGGAAATATACCCTAGAGGCAATAATAAAGTTGTTATTTATATTTCCTTATATCATGATAAATGTTTATTATTCATGCTAGAATT
Organism: Aegilops umbellulata; assembly: GCA_032464435.1. NCBI lineage: Eukaryota > Viridiplantae > Streptophyta > Magnoliopsida > Poales > Poaceae > Aegilops > Aegilops umbellulata. Next base: position 601,767,933 of record CP136055.1, on the reverse strand, counting down.
ATATTAACCGGAAACTTAGTACATGTATGAATACATAGACAAACAGAGTGTCCCTAGTATGCCTCTACTTGACTAGGTCGTTAATCAAAGATGGTTAAGTTTCCTGACCATAGACATGTGTTGTCATTTGATGAACGGGATCATATCATTAGAGAATAATGTTATGGACAAGACCCATCTGTTAGCTTAGCATAATGATCATTTAGTTTTATTGCTATTGCTTTCTTCATGACTTATACATATTCCTCTGACAATGAGATTATGCAACTCCCGAATACCGGAGGAACACCTTGTGTGCTATCAAACGTCACAACGTAACTGGGTGATTATAAAGATGATCTACAGGTGTCTCCGAAGGTGTTTGTTGAGTTGGCATAGATCGAGATTAGGATTTTTCACTCCGTGTATCGGAGAGGTATCTATGGGCCCTCTCGGTAATGCACATCACTATAAGCCTTGCAAGCAATGTGACTAATGAGTTGGTTGCGGGATGATGCACTACGGAATGAGTAAAGAGACTTGCTGGTAACGTGATTGAACTAGGTATCATGATACCGACGATCGAATCTCGGGCAAGTAACATACCGATGACAAAGGGAATGACGTATGTTTTTATGCGGTTTGACCGGTAAAGATCTTCGTAGAATATGTAGGAGCCAATATGAGCATCCAGGTTCCGCTATTAGTTATTGATCGGAGATGTGTCTCGGTCATGTCTACATAGTTCTCGAACCCGTAGGGTCCGCACGCTTAACGTTCGATGACGATTTGTATTTTGAGTTATGTGTTTTGGTGACCAAAGTTTGTTCGGAGTCCTTGATGAGATCACGGACATGGCGAGGAGTCTCGAAATGGTCGAGAGGTAAAGATTGATATATTGGACGAACGTATTCGGACACGGAAAAGGTTTCGGGACGTTTTAGATATTTATCGGGAAACCGAGGGGTTACCGGAACCCCTCGGGGAAGTTATGGGCCTCAATGGGCCATAAGGGAGTAGGAAAGGGCAGTCCATAGGGTGGCCCCCCAAGGGCAGTCTGAATTGGACTAGGGGGAGGGGGCGCGGCCCCCTCTTTCCTCTCCCTCTCCCTCTCCTTCCCTCCTTCCCCCTCTTGGAATAGGAAAGGGAGTCCAACTAGGATTGGGAATCCTAGTTGGACTCCCCCTTGGCGCGCCCCCTCATGGCCACCGGCCTCCTCCCTCTCCTCCTTTATATACGTGGCCAGGGGGCACCCCAAAGGCACAACGGTTGTTTCTTAGCCGTGTGCGGTGCCCCCCTCCACAGTTTACCACCTCGGTCATATTGTCGTAGTGCTTAGGCGAAGCCCTGCGCGGGTCACATCACCAACACCGTCGCCACGCCGCCGTCCTGACGGAACTCTCCCTCGACCCTCTATTGGATCAAGAGCTCGATGGACGTCATCGTGCTGAATGTGTGCTGAAAACGGAGGTGCCGTACGTTCGGTACTTGGATCGGTTGGATCGTGAAGACGTTCGACTACATCAACCACGTTACTAAACGCTTCCGCTTTCAATCTACGAGAGTACGTGGACACACTCTCCCCGCTCGTTGCTATACTTCTCCTAGATAGATCTTGCGTGATCGTAGGAAATTTTTTGAATTACCGCATTTCCCAACAACGTCGCCGTGGCGGGAGCATTACAAGGCTCCGTACTTCTATGCTGCCAAGCAGCTCGGTAGGCAGTCCATGCATGACAACAGCCACCAGGCAAGTGCCATACATCGTCGACGTAAATGTTATGCCGCTGCTCTTCTCGGAGTGTTCTTCGCCACAGCTTGTCCGAGTGTGGACGGCGGACGGGTAGCAGATGGGTGCCCGGGTACTGTACGCTGTTATGACTAAAGCGGGGGTCGTATGACGACGTGGAAAGGGAGATGTTCGACATCATCCATGACGGAGGTGGATTAGGGGGTGACTATGAGGACGGACAGGTGGAAGACTCGGATCCCACCCAGTCGAGCAACTACACTCGCACCTAGCAGGGCACGCATCAGGCCTACACCCAGACCGGCACCGGCACACAGCAACAGGATTGGGACACCAGACAGCAAGAGGAGAAGGAGGAGGAGGATGGCGAGGGCGATGATCTGGATGATTTTGCCGATATCCGAAGAAGAGGGGTAGAGGAGAAAGTTTCAACATGCGGGAGGACGAGCTGTTGTGCGATGCATGGTTGGCCACTAGCCTCGATCCGATCCATGGCACAGAGAAAAAGTGCACAACTTTTTAGGCCAACATTCACACATGGTTCCATGAACACAAGCATTTCACACCCTATTCCGACGCGGTCATCCGCAACCGTGAATTAAAGTCCCTCAATCTTCGATGGTACACCATCCAAGAGGTCGTGTCAAAGTATTGCGACCACTTGAAGCATCTCGTGCATCACACGGTGGCCTTGTGGTGCGCAAATCACCAAGCAAGTAAGTTCATTTGGCCGGATATACTTAGTTTCGTAGCCGGATATGCGTAGTTTTGTTGATCACAAGCCGGATATGCATAGCATTGTTGGTCACTAGCCGGATATGCATAGTTTTGTTGGTCACTAGCCGGATATGCATAATTTTGTTGATCACTAGCCAGATATGCATATGAAGAAGTAAGCCATGTGTTGTTTGTTCGTCGTGTGTCTTGTTGGGCATACTCGGCTTACGTTGAAATAAGCCATCTGTGTTTTGACAATCGGCTTCTATACTAAGCGACAGTGTGTTTTTCATGTAGTGCAAAGCAGCCATTCCTTTTATTGCATCCCAAGTTACTTGCCGAAAATTTGTTTGTGCCTTCTCCATAGAAACAAGATAGCCTCCATGGATCTCCTAGTTCAGCAATCTTTGCATCAATGTGGTACTTTGAATAACCTAAAACTTTAACCATTATATCATTGTTCCAAAACATAGCAAGGACACCAGTTCTACCAGTGGGATCAACACCATAAGCGCAATCATAACCTAAAGTATTTGCTAACTTTTCAGCTCTCTCTCTCTCTCTCAGTCTCTCTCTCTCTCTCTCTCTCTCTCTCTACTGATTTGAGTTTCTACAATACAAATAACTTTAGGGGCAAACTTTAACGCAAGTTTGTGTAGCTCTTGAATTGTCAGGGTGTTGCCGATACCCCAACAGTTCCAGCCTAGAAGACTCACTGCGTCCGGCGGTCCTCCACCGGGGAGGCCGCCGATCGTACATCATTGTTTTTCGGTACCACGGGCAAGTTCTTCCCTCCTCCTGAAGAGCTCTTCGATCTCACTTGCTTGCACTGTCTTGGGCTCGGCGGCGCCCCTCGGAGGAACCCGCCAAAATATTTTCGATGAAGAAGTGCCATTCTCTAGAAAAGCAGGCTACTTCGGATGGTGATTCTCTCCCACAAATTCATTTTGCAGGATCATGGTTACCCAGCAGCGCTAAGCAACATCTTGCGGAGGGACCTCGTCCTTGAACAACAAAGAATCTGGTCGCTCCTCGAAGACTTCCCAAACAAATTCAGTCTGCACCATGTTACCTTTAGCAGATTCAGCACAAGGAGCAGCGGATCGTGGTGGGAGAGCAGCAGCTGAAAACTTGCCGCCATCTGCATCAGAAGTTCAGAACCAGCCTTGAATCCACCAGGCAAAAAAGTTTTTGGCTCCACATCAGACATATATGCATCATGGCATTGAATATGAGATCCGGCCGGCTGTAGCAGCAGCCGCAGCAAGCCTATGTAGCTTTACAATCATCAGGAGCCTACTCTCTAGCTTGGTCTCATCCCAGGCAACCTCTCGATCATGAACATGACAGACTGTCAGACTCCATATCATAATCCTCATCATACCTATCATCAGTATCGCAAATCATTACTGCTGCAGGAACACTCTGATCACCAGCAGCCGAATTGGAACTTTCAGCCGCCATGAGAGCCCCAGCCCGATGCGAGAGGAGAGATAACCCTAAAGGGAGGGACCATAGACGGACATGCAATACGGGCTGTGGCCCATCAGGTATTCCTTCCATCGTTCGCGTTTGTTTCTCCGCTCGCCTGGGCCTGGCCTCCGTTCGAACCGCCTCGTGATGTTTCGAATCAAATTCGGAGTTCAGATCAGATCCGGATCATGTTGGTTTTCATCGTCCGGTTGTTCCCCTTTCGTGGTCGGATTCCCTTATGCCCAGCACAGCCGACTATATATATGACCACAGGCTCGATCGGCACCGTATCAATTGACATTGTGCAAGAAACGAGAGCCCCAAAGCCAAGTAGTCAATCTTTCCAAGATGTCGTTCTTCAACCTGCGTCTCTTCGCTTCCATGGCAATGGCGGACATCCTCCGCTTCCCAGGAGAAGACCTGCACGATCAGACGCCCCGAAGCTGCCCGAAGGAAGTAACGGCGGAACTCCCGCTGCCGGTGGGATCGTCAAGTCAAGAGCCCCAGCGCGTCGTGGACTGCTCGGAGGCCGACTCGACGCTCGCGTAGAGGAGGAGCTCCACCAGAGCTTGAACTAATTCATGTGTGTGATGTGTTGGTGCGTGAGTTAGAGGATTGCTAGTAGTAATTAATATACTTTGACAAGATTGTATGAATTTCAGTGTGCTAGTAGTACTGTAGTACAAATTAGAGGTACTAGAATCGTACGCCGATTTTTGTGTCTGCAGATTTTTTGTAGTGACAAATATGTAGTGATCTGTAGTGCATTCTATGAAAGAGTAGCATATATGAAAAATGCATGGTGATAGTGCGATATACCTAGCTAACAGTGGAAACATATCACAATTTCAACACTCAATGCAAAAATTATAGCATTTTGAATTCATCAAAAAGAAAACTAATTACGTTACTGCATGCCGATAAATTTGGAAATTGTATATGATGTGATGGGGCTTGGTGACCCAAGAGAGATTTTTTTTGACAAAGAATACCACGAGAACATCTCGTATTATGGTGTGTGCCCAGTTTGGTATATACTAGCAAAGAGCCCGCGCGTTGTAATGGAAAAAAATATCGCACGCCCCTAACTCAATAACCATGACAAGAGAAGGAGCTGGAAACAAATCAAAATATGCTTTTATAGTGAGAGAGATCATGTATGAGAGAGAGAGAGAGAGAGAGAGAGAGAGAGAGAGAGATTTGCATTACTCATTCTCGTCGGAATTGTAATAGGCTAGTCACTTCATGGCTAATGTTGGTAGGTTGCAATGCTGAACTGTTGTTTGGCTAGGCTCTGGTTCGAAAGAGGTCCTGGAGATTGTTAAGCGAGATGTAAACTGAACTTCAAGTAATGCAAGAATTATTTTCACACAAAACAAAGACCCCAATTGGTCTTGCCAGGGCGTCTCCTAGTCGCCATTAGATTAGAAATCTTTTTTTTTCATTACGAGGTTTTGCTGATGCGCGCGTGCATGGTTATTGACGGTTTATTGTTGTCTTTAATCTGACTTTGTTGAGGTGTTCGTTTACAATCGGGATGAGTGTCGGTACAAAAGTATGACAGGTTGTGCGCTAATGATTAAGATTGCACTCTAAATAGCATTTTTTTTAAATGGTCAACATATAAAATAACATCATATTTAGATTCTACATATTTTTCTAATCAAATTTCATATATAACTTATTAAAATTTGAGTTGAAAAATATTTATATTTTAAGAGTAGCATTTGCTCTAGATGGATTGCAAGTTAATTATTAAAAAAGGCAGAGAGCTTCCATAAAACGTAAAAAACGATTGGTTTTTTCACTTAAAGATGTAGTGCGGGTTTATTACCCGAAAAAGAAGAAGGTTTCTGTAAAACGATAAAAACAATTCGTTTTATGTGTATCCGTGGGTTAATTACTAAAAATAAAGGGGGGTTTATGCAAAACTTTGTGATAGACAGATAGAAGCACTAATCCCTTTATTAGTAAAAAAAAAGTATAGAAAAGCATCTCCAGCGCCAACCCTCGAACCGATAGTATCCATCCGAATACAACTGTCCAGACCCCGGAAGCCATTCAACACTGACTCCCATCCATCCGCGTAGCTTTACAATCAGGAGCCTATACTCTCTAGCTTGGTCTCATCCCAGGCAACCTCTCAATCATGAACATGATCAGACTCCATATCACAATCCTCATCCTACGTATCATCAGTATCCAAATCGTTACTGCAGGAACACTCTGATCACCAGCAGCCGAATTAGAACTTTCAGCCGCCATGACAGCCCCAGCGCGATGCGATCGGACCGGGGGAACCCAAGACCACCCACCAACCGACCGTTGCGAGACCTACCAAAGTCGGGCAGAGATGCGAGGTCGCCCCTTGATCAGCTCGACCATGGAACAAGCAGACGACCAGGCATGGGGGAGGGAGACTCAACGCCGGCATGGCGGCGAGAGGAGACGTAAGAGCAAATCCAACGGGGGACCCAAAAGAACCTGCGCTATATCTGTTTTTCGTCCGTTTGGGTCGGCCAGGTGGATGGATGCGTCCGCTTTTTAATTTGGATCGTCTGTTGCGCTCAGTGGCGATTCTACCGTCCGGGCACCCTGGGCACGTGCCCGGGCTCGATCGCTGCTAAATTAACGAGAAGCCGGAGTCACAATCCATTTATGACGATAAAAAATACAACAGCCTCATGATGAATTGGCTAGTTTTGGGCTTAGTGACGCCAAACGAGGACGCCATAGGCAAGCCCATCCATTAATCCAATTATTACGGTGGGCCACAATACGGTAGTCATCTCGTGGCCTCTGAAAAGAATGTGAATCCATCGATCGATCACGAGGCTGCATCCAGCGCATCGCTCGCCTAGCTGTGCGCCGTGCCGCAGGACGTGCAGCCCTAGCTACTTCAACATCGGCGGCGGTGGCAGGCGAGGTGGACTGGCGGAGGCGCGCAACATCGACAGACGACAAGACCGCAGGAGATGGTGCACGGCCTGGTCTCCAATTATTTCGGCTACTACCCCCGCTAGCGGTGGTCGAGATAGGAAACAGAACCACGGGAGTCAAAGCGGCAACTCCTATGGTGGGATTCCACTCCGTCTCCGACGGATGGTAGCCACGCGTGCATCACCGGCGAGTGCCCAATCTGTGCAAGGCCACGGTTAGGAGGCAGCAAGTGGCAGCAAACTGCCAACAACTAGGGCTACCGGCGGCAAGCTATGAAGTTTCGGAAAGGGCATTTGTCTAGGTTCAGTTAGCACATTATCGGTATGATTTATTCCCACTAATGTGTTTAATTTCAATGGAAATCATATAATTTGTTAATGTGTTTATTCTTGTAGATTCTCATGTGTGCACAAGGATGAGCATGAGAGATTGGATTTTTGTCATGGAGACGTCAAAAGATTTGGTTGTGTGGTTAGTTTTGAGCAAGTTAATCGGTATTATATCTCATGTTTTTATTTACTTCTATGATCTATGAAACATTATTGTATATAACGCGCATGACATTTATCCAAATATATGATACTTTTGGTGTTTGATAGACTAGGCTTAATTTTAGCTTACCGCGTGCCCAGGGTTTGGCAATTTGCTGGCTCCGCCCCTGGTTGCGCTCAACGTGAAGCAGACCCATAATTGCTCGCGTCAAAAGAAAAATATCTAAATGATAAACACGTGGCCAAAATAAACTTAACGAAACACAATTATGCATAAATGACGCCCACTTAGACATTAATTAGACACTAAAAAAACTTTGGGCGCACACTGCCTTAGGCTTCCGCCTTGCCCTTGCCATCGTCGTCGCCGTCGGTGAGGTCGATAAAGACGGGAGGCGGCCTAGCCCACCCGAACGTGGCTTGATAGGCCGCCAGGGCAGCCTCCTCAGCCGTCTGCTGCGGCAGCAGCGTTGCGGCGAGGCGGGCGCGCTCCTCCTCCTCCTCAAGGTGCAGTGCCTCCTCGTCGCGGCATAGCTCCTACTCCCGGTGGATTTGTCGCTCGTCATCAGCCTCCTCCTCGGCGAGCCAATGCGCCTTCCAACGTTCAAGGTGGGCCTCCTCCTCCTCCGGTGTCGAGGCGTAGTGGCAGGGAGGTGCGCTCACCCACTCGAGGAGCAGGCCGGTTCGATGTGGACGCCGCGGCGGCGCTCCTGCTCGTGCTCTAGCGCGAACCAACGCTCCCAGTTGGGGGAGTCTGGCGCGTAGGCACACATCGCGCACTGCTCCGATGTAAGGAGCTCGCGATGCCGGCGAACCTCCTTGGCATGCGCCCACGCCATGCATGGTACCGCCGGAGTGGGGATCCGGTGTGGGTCCAGATGCCAGCCGTGCGACAGGTTGACATTCGGATACTGCAGGGGCCGACGGTACTGCCAGTGCCACCGCGCCTGGTGGACTGCTATGTACAGCCGCTCCGCTTCCGCGGTGGCGATCCGCGTCTAACAGGCGGATGAGGAAGCGCGCGGGAAGATCTTGCGCCGGAGCTGAACCTCTCCTTCCCCTTCCAGCTCAAGAAGCCCATGGCTGGTGGCTGGCTGGCAAGTATTTTCTGGTAGCCAGCGAGGGAGAAAGCGTGGCCAGATGTGGACGGGAAGATGGAAGTGGGTGAGGCTGGCCCCGTCGCACGCTATCATTAAAAAGGACAGGCACGCGGCCCTTCCACACACTGCCAGGCGGGCCCGAGGTAGGTGATAGCGTTAAATACGACTGTGGGCCGACGCATTTGAGGGCCTTTAGGCCTGGATTTTTTTTTCTCTTGAGAACTTTGGACCTGAAATGCATCGGCGCGGGCACGAAGCGGACACATTTTAAATTTGATTCGATGTGTTGGGCTCGCATTTTTTTCCGCGGTAATCCAAACGGATATGGGTGGACGAAATGGGTCGCTCCGTTGGAGTTGATCTTAATTACCCTAACGTGAGGGACCATAGACGTGCAATGGGCTGTGGCCCATCAGGTGCTCCTTCCATCGTTCGCGTTTGTTTCTCCGGTCGCCTAGGCCTGGCCTCCGCTCGAACCGCCTCGTGATGTTTCGAATCAAACTCGGAGTTCAGATCAGATCCGGATCATGTTGGTTTTGATCGTCCGGTTGTTCCCCCTTTCGAGGTCGGATTCCCTTATGCCCTGCCGAGACTATATATATGACGAGAGGCTCGATCGATCGGCACCGTATCAATTGACATTGTGCAAGAAACGAGGGCCCCAAAGCCAAGTAGCTAGCCAATCTTTCCACGATGTCGTTCTTCAACCTGCGTCTCTTCGCTTCCATGGCAATGGCGGACATCCTCCGCTTCCCAGGAGAAGACCTGCACGATCAGACGCCCCGGAGCTGCCCCAAGGAAGCGACGGCGGAACTCCCGCTGCCGGTCGGATCGTCCCATGAAGAGCCCCAGCGCGTCGTGGACTGCTCGGAGGCCGACTTGGCGCTCGCGTAGAGGCTTGAAGTAATTCATGTCTGATGTCTTCGATCGTGCGTCAGTTTGAGGATTGCTAGTAGTAGTAATTAATATACTTTGACAAGATATTGTATGAATTTCAGTCTGCTTGTAGTACTGTATTATACTATAGATAAGTTTATGCTTACAACTTAGCGGTACTAGAACAGTACGCCGATTTTTGTGTCTTTGCCGATTTTTTTTTGTATACTAACAAATATTATTCAGTAATCTGTAGTGCATTCTATGCATGGTGATAGTGCCAGAAACCTAACAGTGGAAACATATCACAATTTCGACACTTGATGCAAAAATTATAGCATTTTGAATTCATCAAAAAGAAAACTAACTACGTTACTGCATAACCATGACTCAAGACCCCAATAGGTGCCAAGGCGTCTCTCTATCGGCATTAGATTAGAATCTGCTTTTTTTCCCATGCAAGGTTTTGCCGAGGCGCGCATGCATGATTATCGACAGTTTCTTTTTGTCTTTAGTCTGGCTTTGTTGACGTGTTTGTTTGCAATCCGGATGAGTATCGGTACGAAAGAATGACAGATTGTGCGCTATTAATTAAGGTTGCACCCTTTAAAATGGTTAACATATAAAACAACATCATATTCAGATTTTACATATTTTTCTAATAAAATTTCATATATAACATGTTAAAATTGGAGTTAGGATTTAAAAAAATATAAGTATTTTAAGAAGAGTAGTATTTGCTCTAGCTAGACCACGGGTTACTTATCAAAAAAGGAGGTGGGGTTTCCCATAAAAGGTAAAAAATGATTGGTTTTTCTCACTTAAAGATGTACTGCGAGTTTATTACCAGAAAAAGAAGGAGGTTTTCCATAAAACAGTAAAAACAATTTGTTTTATGTGTATTAAAGGTGGACCGTGTGTTAATTACTTGAAAATAAAAGTGTTTTCTGCAAAACTCTATGACGAACGGGCGGAATCACAAATCCGTTTACTAACAAATTAAAAAAAATAGGTATAGAAGAGCATCTCCAGCGCCGACCCTCAAATCGGTAGTTTCTGTCCGGACGCAGCTGTCCGAACCCCGGAAGCCATCCAACACCGACCCACATCCGTCCGCGGAGCAGTCTGAACCATGACTTCCCGCAAACCGGAACCAAACATGGGAGGGCTTGGCGAGAGTCCGGACATGAGACCGTCGGACTCAGACACCCCTGGCCCACCCAAAATCAAGACGGAGCCCGTGCTTTTGTAGATGTCTGCACTATTTCCACAGCAAAAACCCCAACTCTCTTCTTACATCCCGCTGCTCTCCACCCAATTTCTGCTCTTTTCTCCCACTCTCTTCTTCCCTCTCGTGCCCGCGCATGTAACCGGAGGAGAACTTGTCGGAGATGGAGGTGCTGGAGGATCTGAGCATCACGCCCGCCCGTAAGATAAACTCGGCTACGCGACAAAATCTCCGCATCAAAGCGAAGGCTGCAAAAGAGGAAACACTTAAGAAGAAGAAGGCCGGTGGAGGGCGTGCTGGTCGCGGACATGGTGGAGGGCGCGGTTTGGGCCGGGGTGCCCCAATGGTGTCGCCCACCATACAGACTAGTAGAAAACCGGCCTTTTGTCCCGGTTCATAAGAGCCTTTAGTCCCGGTTCTTGAACCGGGACTAAAGGGTCGTTACTAATGCCCTCACCCTTTAGTCCCGGTCCAAACCAGAACCGGGACAGATGGGCCTCCACGTGGCCTGTGCGCCGAGCCCATGCAGGAGGGCCTTCGGTCCCGGTTGGTGGCACCAACCGGGACAATAGACCTCCACGCGTCAGCATTTCTGTGGCTGGGGGTTTTGTTTTTTTAAAGGAGGGGGGTTGGGGGTTTTGGGGGATTAATTTAGCTATTTCATATATTATGTTAGATAGCTAATTAATAGAGAGAAGCTAGTGTCCTCTCTTATGCCCGTGCTTGGTCGACGCTACGTACTATACATACGTATAGAGAGGACTAGACACGCTATAGCTAGCTAGTAAGCAAACGAAGGAAACAGAAGATCGTCATGAACATATATGCATACAGAGAGATGTGATATCGACCACCTCTCCTTCTCCGAGAGATTGGTCGAACAACAAGTTCTCGTATATCTATCCGACACTACCGGCTACATATATACAATAATTATATCTTACAAATATAATCTCCTAACTTACGGACGCATGGTCCACATAGTATTCTCCGTCTTCAGCGATCACGTGGTCAAGAAAGAATGCCGCCAATTCCTCTTGAATTGCTCGAATCCGATCTGGTTCTAGGAGTTCATCCCGCTGCCGAAACATCTAATTTGAAGAAGGGGGTCAATACATATATATATGAATGAATGAAACTCAACACAAATGATGGTAATAAAATAAAATTGCGAATATTGTTATTTACGCACTTCATATTGTTCGTCAGAGTAGCCCCGCTCACAGGTCGTGTGGCGGATGGACTCGCAGACGTAGTATCCACAGAAATCATTCCCTTGTTCCTGCCACAACCACTTTACAAGAAATAGAGGTCAATCAAACTGATAAGCAAGAATGCCAAATGGTATTGATGAAACTAGCGCTTGAATCAATAGCTAGGAGATGCGCGGAACATGCTACTATAGTACTTACTTTCGGGTATCTAAATTGCAGCATCTTCGGCAGTCCCGGAGATTTTTTGGTGAATTTTCTCCAAACCCTGCCAGACAAAAGAAAACAATTACTTGATATCAGGAAATGAACAAAGTTGCTGATATGGTGGATAATGATCGATTTAACTTCCTTCTCAAGGATTTTCAGTCATGTCCGCATACTCCTGGGGATCTTTTCGTCTAGAGTCCAAGACAGTTACTACTCCCTGCTCAAGCCTAATCTCTAGGAGAATATAGTGGTACCTGCGCACGCATGCATAACTCATCAATTACATTACTATAACCTGAACTAATATACAAGGGAAACCGAATATGCACAAGACAGTAACACTCACATGAACTTGTAAGAAAAGAGTATTATGTCTTTGTGTTCATTTATTTTGAATGATCGTAGCAATTTGGCCTCGCTTTCTGCGGCATGAAATTAAACCTGAGTTGCATCTATGAGATATGTGTTAACGAACCCAATATCACCGACTTGTCTTTTCTTCAATTCCGCGATCTTCAATCTGCATAATATAGTGAGAATAATTATAAATACATGCAATAAAAGAGCTGAGCTATATAGAGAGACTTAATGACAGAAGTAGTAGTAATTACAGACAGTAGCAGGTGACCGTTGCTTTATCGAGGGCCAATTGATTGAAAAACTGATAGAACTCCTCAAATGGAATAGGCAACAGATCAATTCCAACGAGGTCATGCTCCGGTTTAACTCTCACATACAAAGTACTCCTCCCCCAGACTCTCTACAGATTTTCAAGTACCAATCATGCAATCTTCGCATCATCGTTGTTAGAGATTTTTCATCTTTGACGAGAGGCTTCCCGTACTCGTATCTGTGTATCTGCACCTCCATGGGATCATAATGTACATCGTCGGGCAGGTAATCGTCAAGATTGCTATAACCGGGCACCATCCTCGGATCGACGATGTCGCTAGGCACCTTGAGCGGGGGGCACGATTGATTCCCTTGTTCGCCGAGATGGGCAATTTGGTTCCCAGCTGCTCGTCGTTCTTTCAACCTTTGATCACTGACTGTACTTCCCGACCGCTCCACTTCGGCCCATGTCTTTGCAATAATACGCTCATAGTTGCCTTTCGGCGAAGACTTGGGTGGTTTTGCCAGGGCAGCGAGAGCGCGCTTCGCTTTCACCGGATCTACCTTCTCCTCCGGAGGTGGATGTCTCTGTGCTTTCAACCCTTCAAACCATTCCTTCGCTTCGGTTCGCGCGATCTTCGCGTTCTCCTCCGGGGTCCTCTCGTATGGTAACTTCTCTGGAGTCTTCAGAGAAGGACCGAATCTGTATGTCTTCCCGCCTTTGGCTGTACTGCTAGACGCCGGCCGAGCAGACGGAGCGGCTGTCTTTTTTACTTGCTTACGAGGCGGAGGAGAAGGACTACGACGCGCCGGAGCAGCTGCTGGATCGGCGGCGGGTCTCTTCCGCCCTTGCTGACGAGGCGGAGAAGGAGGAGGCTGGCTGCTCGGGCGCGCAGGCGCAGGCGGAGAAGGAGGCGGAGTGCCGCCACGCGCCGGAGAAGGAGCCGACCGAGTGCCCTGATCGTCACTCGCCGGAGGAGGAGGCGGAGTGCCCTGACTCGCCGGAGGAGGAGGAGGAGGAGGAGAAGGAGGAGGAGGAGGAGGAGGCGGAGGCGTCCAGTTCTGAAGGTTGATGAGATCCTTCCGCCATAGGCATGGCGTCTTCAGAGCAGAACGCAGCCTAGTCTCCCCTTCACCGGTAGGGTGGTCAAGCGGGAGCTCCTCAAATCCCTCCGTTATTTCATCCACCATCACCCTAGCATATCCTTCTGGAATCGGCCGGCAGTGAAAAGTTGCGCCGGGTTCAGAAGGATAAACAGAGCCAACAGCCGCCTTGACCTTCAAATCCATCCATTGCGTCATAAGGTGACAATTTTGAGACTCCGTGATAGAATCCACGGGATAGCTGGCAGGAGCCGTCAAGACATGCTCCGGCTGAAGCAGCTCGGTGGAAGCCACGCTGCTTCTCCGCTGAGATGGCGGGGTAGCTTCGGGTGAAGCTTCGGCAGTTCGCTTGCTGCGATTTGCTTCTCGTTCCTCTATCCCAAGTACCCTTGCTTTAAGCGCATGCAGTTCGGACTGCTGCACTTTCTTCCTCCTCTCCTGGCTTTTGTAACCGCCTACGTCCAGAAACCCAGCCTTCCACGGAATGGAGCCTGGCGTGCCTCGTGTCCGTCCAGGGTGCTCAGGATTTCCGAGGGCCTTTGTGAGCTCGTCATTCTCTCTGTCTGGAAGGAACGTCCCTTTCTACGCTGCATTGATATAGTACCGAAGCTTCTTCAATGGTATGTCAAGTTGCTCATCCGTCCAAATGCACTTCCCTGTTACAGGGTCCAAGGTTCCGCCAGCCCCGAAGAACGAAGTCCGACAACGGTCTGGCCAGTTCATTGTCTCTGGTTCGATCCCTTTTTCAACCAGATCATTCTCAGCCTTGGCCCACTTAGGCCGGGCTACGAGGTAGCCACCTGACCCCGTGCGATGGTGAAGCTTCTTCTTCGCAGCATTTTTCTTGATTGTCGCCGACATCTTCTTACTCTTTTCCGATGTGTTGTTGGCCACAAATGCGTGCCAGTGATCTCTGATCTTCTCATATCTGCCCTTGAATTCTGGTGTCTCTTTTTTATCGACAAACCTATTCAAGTCTTTATTCCACCTCCTGAATAGGTCTGCCATCCTCTTAAGAGCAAAAGACTTGATTAATTGCTCTTTAACTGGCTTCTCCGGATCATCCTCTGGCGGTAGTGTGAAATTTGACTTCAGCTCAGTCCAAAGATCATTTTTCTGCATATCATTGACGTAAGACACCTCAGGGTCTTCTGTAGCCGGCTTTAACCATTGCTGGATGCTGATCGGGATCTTGTCCCTAGCCAGAACCCCGCACTGAGCAACAAATGCGTTCTTTGTTCGGATGGGTTCAATCGGTTGGCCGTCGGGCGCGATTGCTATGATCTCAAACCTTTCATCCGAGCTCAACTTTTTCTTCGGGCCTCGTCTCTTTACCTCAGTCGTGCTCACCGGAGGGCTAGAAAAAAGAACAAAAACTTACTTAATATGTGTACATACCAAAACAATGAATGCATCAATTAGCTAGTCAGCACAGGCTTAACTAATATATATACCTGGCCGGACTCGGTTCGGTCACCGGAGCCGTTATCACGGTCTCCTTCTTGCACCGGCATTGGGTCACCGGAGCCGTCCTCATGTTCTCCTTCTTGCACCGGCATTAGGTCACCGGAGCCAGCTTCTTCACCCTCTCCTTCCAGACCATCGGTGTCGTTGAGAAACAACGAGACGGAATCACTTCCTTCTGCGATTATGTCCCTCAACAACGCTTCTTTTGCTTCATCTCGGGCGGTGTCCATAGTTTCTACAAATATTTACAACATGGCAATTATTATTCAAACATGACAGATGGATATATTAGTGGCAAACATAGATCTAGCTAGCTAATCACAATAAGGAATCATATTAATTAGTGGCCTCGACGCTGCTTCTCTAGGGTTTCGGGTGGCCTCGACAACGCTTCAAGGTTTAGGGGTGGCCTCGAGAATGCTTCAAGGAGGGGGTAATATCGACCCCCCCCCACGTGTTGAAGCTATCGGGAGGGGGTATATCGACAACGACGACACTACATCTATGTATGTCGGTGTCAAAACCGGCGGATCTCGGGTAGGGGGTCCCGAACTGTGCGTCTAGGCGGATGGTAACAGGAGACAAGGGACACGAAGTATTACCCAGGTTCGGGCCCTCTCGATGGAGGTAAAACCCTACGTCCTGCTTGATTAATATTGATGATATGGGTAATATAAGAGTGGATCTACCACGAGATCAAGGAGGCTAAACCCTAGAAGCTAGCCTATGGTATGATTGTTGTATGTTGGAGTTGTTGTCCTACGAACTAAAACCCTCCGGTTTATATAGACACCGGATAGGGTTAGGGTTACACAAAGTCGGTTACAATGGTAGGAGATCCAAATATCCGCATCGCCAAGCTTGCCTTCCACGCCAAGGAAAGTCCCATCCAGACACGGGATGAAGTCTTCATAGTCCAGGAGTCCGGCTGAAGGTATATTCCGGCCATCCGGACACCCCCTAATCCAGGACTCCCTCAGTAGCCCCTGAACCAGGCTTCAATGACGACTAGTACGGCGCACGGTTTGTCTTCGGCATTGCAAGGCGGGTTCCTCCTCCAAGTTCTTCATAAAAGATTGTAAACACCAAGGATAGTGTCCGGCTCTGCAAAATAAGTTTCCACATATTGCCATAGAGAGAATAAAATTAACACAAATCTAATCTGCCGACGTATTCCGTAGCGTGACATCACACTGCGGCCAAGCCTTTATTCGAATCGTTTTCACTTCTCCACCTCAGCGCGTTTTGCGAGGCGGTTTCCTTGGCACGTCTTGTCAAAGCAGAGATCAAGTCCCCTTTATTTACGGGGTTCTCATCAAGAAAGATGTGGGTAACCGAATCGTGCCCGCTTAGCAGGTTTTCTCGATTAAAAGCGAGTCCCAAACGGTCACGGGGAGGGCTCTTGGTATTCAACCTCTTATAAAGAGACCAAGGCCTTACTCCTTTTTTCCAATCTCAAACGAGTTCGCCCGTCACCTCGAATTCCAACACCCTAGGCCCCAGATTCTAGGCGCTTCGGACCTTCGACAATGTCCGGTTCCGACCTTCAAGGTCGGTGGATGCCCTCCTCCGTCATAGAGGAGGACGTGCTAGAGTTGAGAGAGGCTAAGTTCTTGACCGGCGAAATTTCGCATAGGTTGCCTGCTCAAGGGCAGGCATTTCCCAGTCCCCAGCCTGGTGAGAGCATGGTGTTCATATCTCACTTCCTTCGGGGGTTAGGCTTCCCAATGGATCCCTTTGTGAGGGGGTTGTTATTCTATTATGGGCTGGAATTTCACGACTTAGCTCCGGAGTCCATCCTCCATATTTCCTCATTCATCGTCATGTGTGAAGCGTTCCTCCGTGTTACCCCTCACTTTGGATTATGGCTCAAGACCTTTAAAGTGGAGCCGAAGATGATCGAGGGACGGCACGCAGAGTGCGGAGGTGCTGTTATAAGTAAGAATGATGATGCTCCATGGCCCGGGGGCTCTTTTCAAGAGGAGCTCGGCTTGTGGCAACGGGAGTGGTTCTATATCACCGCTCCCAGGGGCACCAAATGGGTGGCGCCGCCTGCCTTTCGCTCGGGTCCCCCACAACAGCTAGGGTCATGGGTCAATAAAGGCCTAGACTGGGGGGCCATCTCAAGACGTGCCTTTGTTGCAGGGCCGTATCAGGGATCTCATGGAAAGAGACCTCAGCCTGGTCAAGGTGACGCAAGTCATGCTGATCCGCCAAACCCTGCCCGGCAAACGTCGCTCCCTTCGTTTGTGGGAGTTTAATCCGGAGGGACCACGAGCTCTCCAACATTTTATGGGCGCAACGCCCGTGGAGATGTATAAATTGTTCTTCGGATCACAAGCAATGTGTCCGGATTTGACCAAGGACGCAGGTCTAAGCTGCAATCGCCCGGATACTCAAGTAAGTAACCTTGTGCCCGGACTCGCTATCCATATAATTGTCATAAATTCGCCCCTAAGAGAGTTGTCCTTTTTAAATAGGAGTGGATAGCGAAAGCAAAGCTGATCAGGTGTCCGGGTCCCCTTCCTGAGACCAGGCCAGATCCCGTGCTAGTCAGGATGTTGAAGATTGTGCCTCTGGAGGGAAGTGAGGGAGAGGACAAGGAAACTATGGCCTCCTCAAAGGAGGCTGTTCCGAAGGGAGGAACCGACAATTCCTCTCCTAAGGGGAAGAAGAGGGCCGCCTCTGACGACCCAGAGACCATGGCCTCAAAGCGGGGGGGGAATCCTCGTCAGAGGGTCCGATGCCAGGGGGCTCCTCGGCCGAACTATGCCCTCAAAGGGATCAGCCCTCCAACGAGCCGTAAGTAGAGGAATATTGTATTTTTTGAGGGAAGGATCCTTGCTTTAAACCTGAGAAGATTAACCGAAATTTTACCTTGTAGTTCGGACCTCAGCCCTTCTCAGCAGAGCTCGTCTTCGGGTGATCTTCTTCCGGAGATGATGGAGAGCGGAACGCCTCCCCCTGTCGTACCGCCTAGCGAGGTGGGCGAACCTAAGGTGTTGTCGCGGAGGGTTTCTCCGAATCCGGCAGGGGCGGAAGGTAGCCATATGGCCCCCCAAGGTTCTCCGCATCCGGCCTTAGATGGAGGCCATAGGACGAGCCCGGCACCGTCCGGTGCACAGTCGGAGGAGCTGATGAACCTGCTGGGGCGAGCTTCTATCTCAGAGGAGCACCGTGCATTGATGGGCACGGTGATTGGAAGGATTTCGTCCGCGGAAAGCGGATTGCATGAGGCTGTCAGAAGTTTGCTGACGGGTTTTGAGGTACCTTAGATAATGTACACTTTTGTCAGTTGCGCAAAAATAAGATGCGCCCTGTGTAGATAGTAGCCCCTGAGACTCTGTGCGTTGTCAAAAGTGACGGCGTGCAGAGGATCGTAATCCCAGGTCTAAAACGTCGCCTTCAAATGTAGGTGGCGAGGTGTCCGGAATCGAGCTGAACTGATGATTTTGCCGAACTAAAGCGGCAACTGGACGTGGCAGATGCCGACATCACGCTCGTCAACAAGCGGCTTGATGAGGCTCAAGGTATGTAATTCCTTGGGCGACACCTGGTAAGAGGAGCTTTATGCCAATATCTTACGATGTGTATCCTTGACGCAGATGGTGCGGCCGCCGTGGAGAGTCTTCGGGCGGTACTTGCCCGGGCTAAGGAACAAGCCAGAGAAAGGGATGCGGCTGCCGAGAAGGCCCTTGAAGAGCTGAGAGCCGAACAGGCTGCTCACTGCCAAAGCAAGAAGGAGATGGCCGAGATGGCCGTGAATTTAAAGAGCGCTGCTGACCATTGCGAGCTTCTTGAGAAAGAAGATCCGGCGAGGCAGAGAGACTTAGAGAAGGTCGTTGCTGATGCGAAGGACGCTCGCTCTGTGATGAGAGTTGTGAAGGAGGAGCTGTGTCAGGCCGGACAGATTGCTTCTGGAAAGCCCTTTATGCTGCGGAGGAAGTTTTGCGATCCGAAGTTTTCTCCGCTAGACCGGATGTGGAGTGTGGAGGACACCTATCTGGATTTGGCAGCGAGTGCTGCTGATGCGACCGAACACTTTCGAGATCAAGAAGATCGCGAGGTGGAAAAACTTTTCTGGTCGCAGTTTCACAATCCAGAGCATCCACTGGCGGTGGACGATCATCTAGCTCAATGGGCCGAACTGAATAGGTTGTCCGGACTCGCCATGAAGTGCGTCATGGGTCACTTGTGGCCGAGGATATCGGAGCCGAAGAGTTATTTTGGCTTGGTGCAGCAACTCCTTGAAGCGGTGCCACGTATCAATGCGATGAAGAGGTCGGCATGCATAGAGGGCGCACGGATGGCTCTTGCCCGTGTCAAGACATACTGGGCGGAGATGGAGACCACCGTTGTTGCATCCCGAGATTCGAACAAAAGCCGAGTACCCTCCAAACACTATTTTCAGGAAGTCCTTGAAGGCGCTCGTGTAATAGAGACGCAGTGCTCGAAGGATGCTATGTTCTGATAGCATATGTAATTATAAAGCAATATTTTGATGAATTGTAGTAGCCTTTTATACTTGTGCCTTCAAGTATGTGGAACACCTCCTGTGCGGCCGTTTTAAGATATATATAAAATCTGAAAGATGGCAGTCGTTGGCTTCAGCCCCCTCGCACATAGTGCGGGGGTGCTCGCAGAAGGCGCATTTTCACACTTAATCCAACGTCTTGGTCCTACAAAGGAGGTGATGGCGCAGCGAGCTAGGCAACCGGACTATAATGCTTTAACACTTTCACTTAGCCATAGGAGCTTGACTGTGGGACTCTTTAGATAGCCCTTGGTGGCGACTGCGCTCGTCCGAATTCAGGGCGCGTATGTGCCTAGCCGGGAAATTGCCCTTCGTTAATGCGGAGGAATCCTATAGATTCCGGAGAGTCGTCGAGTGGTTGACTAGTCTCACGCTATATCATGACAGTCGGTTTTTGGCTTTCTTTACTGAGGTGCTCGCCTGGCCGAACCGGGGCACAATCGCAGTAGTTCTCCTGGTGCCGCCTTAGCTGATAGAGCGGAACGTAAGGCGGCCGAACACAGGAGCCGGGCAACCCAACATTTGACCAAAATCATGATTCGAAGCTGATGCATATAAGGCCAAACTCGCGACGCCGAACACTCCCTAAGGTATTCGGTCTTTATGAGAGCGAGCGGACTAACGCTCCTAGGTATAAGCCCCTAGTGTCCAGGTACGTGCAGGAATTCTGACGTGGCCACATGCCAAGATGCCAGCCTCCTCCTTGGTTATAGAACCAGGGGATATGTATCAACAAGAGACAGTAAAAAAGGGTTACGCAAGGTCTTAATCTGAAAAGAATCCTTGGAACGTGTCCCTACTGCACGTCTGCGCCTGTGTCTCCGTTGTGCCATATCCTGGACGGGCGCAGCATGATGTTCATCTGTAAAAGAGAGGAGCTAAGTTGAAAAAAGGGCGTGCCGAACAAAAGTTATATTAAATAAACAAAGTATGAAGTAAAGTATGTAAAATTGAGCTTTATTGTCTCTTATATGCGCGGAGCCCCTAGGGCGGGGGTATATGGCCACTAAGCCATTAGCAAAGATACTTTTATGCCGGGCTCGTCTATCCGTGTCCGTGGTCTTAATGACCTGTTCGGATGTTCTGGCTGGTGAAGCCATTGTATTGTGGGGCTGTTAAAGTGGCCGCACAATCCTCCGCTCGGGGGAGGCGCGCTCAATGCTTCCCCTTTAAGGAGATGATGCCTCGTGGACTGGGCATCTTAAGCGTGAGAGATGCATAATGCGGTATTGCATTAAAGCGGGCGAAAGCCTCGCGTCCCAGTAGTGCTTGATAGCGACTTGAGAATGGGACGATGTGGAAAGTCAACTTTTCGTGGCGGAAGTTATCGGTAGAGCCGAATATAACTTCGAGCCGGAGAAAACCCATGCAATGGGTGTTCGGACCAGGCGTTACCCCTTGAAAGGAGGTTTTGCTGTGGCGAATTCTTGTTGGGTCTATCCCTATATGACGGACTGTGTCCTGATATATCAGGTTTAGTCCACTGCCACCGTCCATAAGGACATTTGAAAACTGGAGTCCGCCAATTATTGGGTCGAGTACCAAGGCAGTCCGGCCTGTCTTCCTGATACTTCTAGAATAATCCAGATGATCGAAGATGATTGGTTTTGACAACCAGTGGCGGGACCCCTTTAGGATAGGTCGTGTGGCGCGTACCTTTATGGGCGCCGCACGTTTTGTTATGTGAAGTAAGTTTACTGTTTTTACTTCTTGTGGGAAATTCTTTTGTTTCCTGGTGCTCTGCTTTTGGGGTTCGTCTTCGTCCTCGCTTGGTGTGTCGAGCCCCTTGTGTTCGGCGTTGAGTCTGCCGGATTGTTTGAAAACCCAACAATCTCTATGGGTATGGTTAGCAGGCTTTCCGGGAGTACTGTGTATTTGACATATCCTGTCCAGGATTTTGTTTAGATTGGATAAATCATCTCTATTATCCTGGAGGGGCGGCTTTTTCTGATTCTGCCGTGAGCTTTTGAATCCGGCGTTGACTGCCGTGCTCGTCGGATTGTTTTCCTTAGTCCGGCGATGATCCTTGTTGCATCGCAGTTTTCCGTTTCCATCCCTAGTTTTGGATGTACTCAAGCTTTTAAATAGCGTTCGCTACCTCCGCTATTGCGACCGCAATAGCGGTAGAGTCACCCTGCCGCTATTAGTTTAAGGTTGCGTTAGAAAATAGCGTGTTGTCATGATGCGGGCGCAATATCACTTGTTAGACCGCTATATCGTCCGCTATACGCAATATCGCCCGCTATACAAGTCCTTGTTGTTCTGTTGTGTAATCTATTTTGGTAAATGTGTCTTGCTTGCATGGTTGCACGACCAAATATTGATCAATTATAGTTTATATTCTTATATAAAAAATGATTTCTCCTATTAACTCTCATATTTTATGTCAATGGCCTAGAAATATACATGACAATCTCAAATTTATGAGTGTTTTTAAAAAATTGGCTATGTGGACATTGCGCCCGCAATATCGCCCGCTATCCGCATTCCGCTATGCGGACCCTAATCCGCAACCAGTCCGCTATCCGCTATTTAAAAGCTTGGATGTACTTGGGTCGCTGGTGCTACATCTTGCCAACCAGTTGTCCTCTCCTGCGCAAAAGCGGGTCATGAGGCTTGTTAATGCGGCCATTGTTCTT
This sequence comes from Aegilops umbellulata, assembly GCA_032464435.1. Taxonomy (NCBI): domain Eukaryota; kingdom Viridiplantae; phylum Streptophyta; class Magnoliopsida; order Poales; family Poaceae; genus Aegilops; species Aegilops umbellulata. The sequence goes on along the minus strand of CP136055.1, from coordinate 601,745,602 downwards.
GGCTTTTCTTGGCCGAGGTGTCTGGCGAGCCACTCGTCTCGGACATTGTGCCTGAAAGCTGCTAGGGCTTCGGCGTCCGGACAGTCGACTATCTGATTCTTCTTAGTAAGAAATCTATTCCAGAACTGTCGAGCTGACTCTCCAGGCTGTTGTGTGATGTGACTGAGATCCTCTGCATCCGGAGGGCGGACATAGGTCCCTTGAAAATTTGCTCGAAAAGCGTCCTCGAGCTCCTCCCAACTTCCAATTGTGTTTTCAGGAAGGCTTTTAAGCCAATGCCGAGCTGGTCCTTTAAGCTTGAGGGGTAAATATTTGATGGCGTGGAGGTCATCTCCTCTAGCCATATGTATGTGGAGGATGTAATCCTCGATCCAGACTCCAGGGTCCGTTGTTCCATCATATGCCTCTATGTTTACGGGTTTGAATCCCGCTGGAAATTCATAATCCAGGACCTCATCGGTGAAACATAGGGGATGTGCGGCGCCCCTGTATTTGGGTGTGCCGGATTCTGATAATGGCTTTATTGCATTGCTTACGAGAGCTTGCTTTCTTGGCCCATAAATGGACCTGGCTGGGCCATCTTTTTTATGCGAATCCGTAAGTGGGTTGCATGCCGGCTTAAGTGCGGCGCCGTTTGCCACTTTATGCTGGCCATGGGGTCGTCTATCCGACCGTGTGGCTTTCTTACTTTTTGAGTGCGAGGGCTCTAAGGCCTCTTCGTCGAATTCAGGCAGTAGCTTTCGCTTCGGATAGCTTTTAGTGCGGCGGCTGTCGCCGTATCTGTCTGCGGTATTGATTACTTTACTCCATCTGATCCTGAGTGCGTCTTCCGCAGTTTTTAGCTTCCGCTTCTACTTTTTCAGGCTGCGTGCAGTTGCAACGAGCCTCTTGTGGAGGTTCTTCTGCTCCGTGGGCTTATCCGGCGTAAGGTCGTCCGGAATGCCGTTTTCGCCGCGGACGGGTTGTTCGGTTTCTTTATCCGAGCTGCCCTGTTCGGATGGTTGCTCTAAGGCACGCTCGTCGTCTGCCGGCTCATCCTGCTCTATGGCTAGGTCTGTGTCGAGGCGGGGCTTGGAGCGGCATTTACGCCGCCGCTTTGTTTGCTTTTCGAGAGATCGATCCCTCGTTGCATCCATGTGTTCCTCGTTGTCGCTTCCTTTAGGGGTGTCCACCATGTACACATCATGAGATGAGGTGGCTGTCCAATGCTCTGAAGGCGTTGGTTTAGATGCGTCTCCTGCATCGCTATCCATGCCGTCGATGCCTTCGGAGTCGAAGTTGAGCACGTCGTATAAATTATCGACGGTAGCTATGAAATGGGCGGTGGGTGGGTTTTGAATTTCTTCATCGTCCGTATCCCAACCTTGCTGACCGTAATCCGGCCAGGGCTCTCCCGATAAAGAGAGAGACTTTAGTGACTTCAGGATGTCGCCGAAGGGCGAGTGCTGAAAGATGTCCGCGACGATGAACTCCATAATAGGCGCCCAATCGGATCTGATTGGCAGGCGCGCGGAGGGCCCGGAGTCCGAAGAGGAGTCCGGCCATTCGGAGTCATGGGCCATGCAGAGTGCGGGGCTGGTGTTCGGCTCGATCGCCTTTGGGATCACAGCCCCCGAGGCGGCGTCCAACCGTTCGTCCTCGATCGGTGCAACCTGTTCCGAATTAAAGGTGGGAACCGATGCGTGTGCGGCCTCCAGGGCACTGTTCGGCGGTAGTGTTAGATCGTGCCCATCGAGACAGTGCGGCGCGCTGGGCTGTGGCTCGAATCCGTCGAAGATCAAGTCCCCGCGGACTTCGGCCGCGTAGTTTATACTTCCAAACCTGACCCGATGGCCAGGGGCATAGCTTTCGATCTGCTCCAGATGGCCAAGCGAATTAGCCCGTAGTGCGAAGCCGCCGAAGACGAAGATCTGTCCGGGGAGAAAGGTCTCACCCTGGACCGCATCGTCGTTGATGATCGAAGGAGCCATCGGGCCTAAAAGTGACGACACAGGGGAACTCTCAATGAAAGCACCAATGTCGGTGTCAAAACCGGCGGATCTCGGGTAGGGGGTCCCGAACTGTGCGTCTAGGCAGATGGTAACAGGAGACAAGGGACACGAAGTTTTACCCAGGTTCGGGCCCTCTCGATGGAGGTAAAACTCTATGTCCTGCTTGATTAATATTGATGATATGGGTAGTACAAGAGTGGATCTACCACGAGATCAAGGAGGCTAAACCCTAGAAGCTAGCCTATGGTATGATTGTTGTATGTTGGAGTTGTTGTCCTACGGACTAAAACCCTCCGGTTTATATAGACACCGGATAGGGTTAGGGTTACACAAAGTCGGTTACAATGGTAGGAGATCCAAATATCCGCATCGCCAAGCTTGCCTTCCACGCCAAGGAAAGTCCCATCCAGACACGGGACGAAGTCTTCAATCTTGTATCTTCATAGTCCAGGAGTCCGGCTGAAGGTATAGTCCGGCCATCCAGACACCCCCTAATCCAGGACTCCCTCAATGTCCCTCGACGACCCTCGTTCCCGATAAAAAAAAGAGGAAGAAGAAGAAAAAAAGAGGAGAAGAAAGAATAGAGGAGAAGAACTCCTCTATTCTTTCTTCTCCTCTTTTTTTTCTTCTTCCTCTTCTTTTTTTATCCTCTTCTTCCTCTCATGTTTGAGAGGATCGCCGAGGGATCGGGAGGTTGCCTAGTGTCAAAGGATTCAACAAAACCATGTCTTCATCATTAGGCGAAAGTAACAGGTGCATGATGGTACGAAGCTCTCCAAAGTTATTTTGGAATGGAGTCCCAGATAGGATAATTCGCTTTTTGGTACAAAGTTCAGCAAGAACCTTCCAAATATCGTTATTTGGAAGACTTTTGCTGAAATTCATACAAAAAGGCAAATTATCCTATCCGGGACACCATTCCAAAATAACTTTGGAGGACTTCGTACCATCATGCCCTGGTTACTTCCGGCTAATGATGAAGCCATGGATTTCTTCAATACTTTGACACTAGGAAACCTCTCTCGACCCCTCGGCGATCCTCGACCCCTCGAACCCTCGACGACCCTGGAACCCTCGACCCCTAGACGACCCTGGAACCCTCGACCCTCGATCCCTCGACCCTATAGAACCCTCGAACCCTCGACCCTCTACCCTAGTTCCCGACCCTCGACCCCTTGGCGATCCTCGACACCCTCGTTCCCGATAAAAATTTAGAAGAAGAAGAAGAAGAAAAAAGAGGAGAAGAAGAAAGGAATAGCTACAGGAGAAGATCGGAGAAAAAAAGAAGAAAAAAAGAGGAGAAGAAGAAAGGAATAGTGGAGAAGAAGAGAAAATAGAATATTCTATTTTGTCTTCTTCTCCACTATTCCTTTCTTCTTCTCCTCTTCTTTTTCTTCTTTTTTCTTCTTGTTATTTATTTCTCCTTTTCTTCCTCTCCTCTTGTTCTTTCTTTCCTCTTCTTATTTTCTTCATTCCTATCCTTCTTTTCCTTCCTTTCTTAATATCACTTAGCAAATTTTGCAACGATAGGGAGGGGGTGCTCCCGTGGTCTAAAATCCGTCTATGCACGATAGAAAATTCTGAAAAAAAAATACATCTATTATCCCTCAACGTCCCCGCCTCTCTCATGAAAAAAAAAATTTGTGGATTAAAAGAACATCATGTTCTATGAACAAAAAAACATTATATTTCATCCACATTCGTGCATACATCATATATGGGATCATCTATGAAAAAAACATCATATTCTATAAAAAATCATTACATATATATAAAAAACAAGCATATATATATATATAAAACAAGCATCTATCTTTTGCATATATACATGAACATATATATACACAGGGAACATATATACATACAATCATATACTCACATATATACATATAATCTAAAAAAACACCATTTATACATGAAAAAACAAATCGGGGGCGTGGCGCCGGCCTGACAGGGCAGTGGCGACTGAGCGGCGCGCAGCGCCAGCGCAGGGCAGGGGCGGTGCACGGCAGCCGCGCAGGGCAGGGCGGCGGCGCGGCGGCCGCGCAGGACAAGGGCACAGGGGCGCTGGACGGGAGGGACTGTGCTCACAGGGGGCGGCGGCGACGGCGAAGGCGATCAGCCTGACGACGTCGGTGGCGGCAGCGACGGTGAAGGCGAGCAGCCTGACGGCGTCAGTGGAGATGGCGACGAGGAGGAGCAGGGGGCATCGGGGGAGAAGTGGGTGATTTGGTCGAAAAATGCTAAGTGTTGTATATATAGCAAGAGCATTGGTCCCGGTTCGTGAAACCAACCGGGACTAATGCCACCTTTAGTCCCGGTTGGTGCCAACAACCGGGACCAAAGGCCTCTTTTCAGCAGCCCAAAGGGCAGGAAGCGGCGGCCTTTGGTCCCGGTTGGTGGCACCAACCGGGACTAAAGAGGGGCATTGGTCCCGGTTGGTGGCACCAACCGGGACCAATGCCCCTCTTTAGTCCCGGTTGGTGCCACCAACCGGGACCAAAGGCCTTGTGCTGCCCCGCGCCCAAATGTTTAGTCCCACCTCGCTAGTTGAGAGGGAGCCGCACTTGTTTATAAGGTGCGGTGCGCCTACCCTCTCGAGCTCCTATCTAAAGCAGGCATTCGGGCCTAACCGTGCAATGTGTGCCTGTGGGCCTACTGGGCCTCCCGCGGGCCTGAATCCTGGCCCATGGTAGGGTTTATAGTCGTATTCAGGCCGTGGGTGCCCAGTAGGTGGCACTTTTTTTGTTTTTTTGTTTTTTTTGTTTCTACTTACAACAAAATACTTATTGTTGCTATATTTAAATTTTTTTTTCCAGTTTTTTTGTTTTGTTTTCTGCATTATTTATTTTCTTTTGTTTTTTGCTTTATTTTTTAATTCTTTTTGCTTTCAGTTTTAGAAAAATTATAAACTTTCTATTAGTGCCATTAGTTTTCAAATTTGAAAACACTTTTTTTTTCTTTGTTGCTTTATTTATTTTATTTTGTTTCTACTTACAACAAAATACTTATTGTTGCTATTTTTATTTTTTTTCCAGTTTTTTGTTTTGTTTTCTGTATTATTTATTTTCTTTTGTTTTTTGTTTTATTTTTTAATTCTTTTTGTTTTTAGGTTAGCAAAATTATAAACTTTCTGTTAGTGCCATTAGTTTTAGAAAAATTATAAACTTTAGTGCCATTAGTTTTCAAATTTGAATAGTTAAAATTTGAACATAGATGCACCTATAGAGAAAATTCGACCTAAATTCATAGTTTTCAAATGAACTCTGAAAAAGTTGGCATAGCATACTCGTCTGTTACAAATTTGGCATGGTATCATCATAATAGTTGCGGGAGAAAGTCTTCACTTTTTCTTCGCTTGTGTCATTTGCTTATTGCGTCGTAACCATGGATAATCTTCATCGTTTATCAGGATGCTTGGGTCGGCCTTGACATTGAAGGGAGGAATTTCATGAAACTTTTCATAATCTTCAGAGATGTCTGTCTTGCCCTCCACTCCCAGGATGTCCCATTTTCCTGAAAGAACTATGTGGCGCTTTGGCTCATCGTATGATGTATTCGTTTCCTTATCTTTTCTTTTTCTCGGTCTAGTAGACATGTCCTTCACATAGATAACCTGTGCCACATCATTGGCTAGGACGGACGGTTCGTCAGTGTACCCATGATTTTTCAGATCGACTGTTGTTATTCCGTACTGTGGGTCTACATGTACCCCGTCTCCTGACAGATTGACCCATTTGCACTTAAACAAAGGGACCTTAAAATCTTGTTCGTAGTCAAGTTCCCATATGTCCACTATATAACCATAATATGTGTCCTTTCCCTTCTCGGTTGTTGCATCAAAGCGGACACCGCTGTTTTGGTTGGTGCTCTTTTGATCTTGGTCAATCGTGTAAAATGTATTCCCATTTATCTCGTATCCTTTGTAAATCAATACAGTCATAGATGGTCCCCTGGATAACAAGTACAACTCATCACAAACAGTGTTGTCACCTCTGAGACGTGCTTCCAACCAACTGCTGAAAGTCCTAATGTGTTCACATGTAATCCAGTCGTCGCACTGCTCCGGGTGTTTGGAGCGCAGACTGTTCTTGTGTTCATCGACATACGGGGTCACCAAGGTAGACTTCTGTAGAACTGTGTAGTGTGCTTGAGACCAAGAATGTCCGTCCCTGCATATTATTGAGTCTGCTCTTAGCGTGCCTTTTCCAGTCAGTCTCCCCTCATACCGCAATTTAGGGAGACCTATCTTCTTAAGGCCAGGAATGAGGTCAACACAAAACCCGATGACATCCTCTGTTTGATGGCCCATGGAGATGCTTCCTTCTGGCCTAGCGCGGTTACGGACATATTTCTTTAGGACTCCCATGAACCTCTCAAAGGGGAACATATTGTGTAGAAATACGGGCCCCAGAATGACAATCTCGTCGACTAGATGAACTAGGACATGCGTCATGATATTGAAGAAGGATGGTGGGAACACCAGCTCGAAAACATTGCGCCACATCACTCCTTAGCCTTGGTACGATTTCTGGATCGATCACCTTCTGAGATATTGCATTGAGGAATGCACATAGCTTCACAATGGCTAATCGGACGTTTTCCGGTAGAAGCCCCCTCAATGAAACCGGAAGCAGTTGCGTCATAATCACGTGGCAGTCATGAGACTTTAGGTTCTGGAACTTTTTCTCTGGCATATTTATTATTCCCTTTATATTCAACGAGAAGCCAGTCGGGACCTTCATACTGAGCAGGCATTCAAAGAAGATTTCTTTCTCTTCTTTCGTAAGAGTGTAGCTGGCAGGACCTTCATACTGCTTCGGAGGCATGCCGTCTTTTTTGTGCAAACGTTGCAGGTCCTCCCGTGCCTCAGGTGTACCTTTTGTCTTTCCATACACACCCAAGAAGCCTAGCAGGTTCACGCAAAGGTTCTTCGTCACGTGCATCACATCGATTGAAGAGCGGACCTCTAGGTCTTTCCAGTAGGGTAGGTCCCAAAATATAGATTTCTTCTTCCACATGGGTGCGTGTCCCTCAGCGTCATTCGGAACAGCTAGTGCGCCGGGACCCTTTCCAAAGATTACGTGTAAATCATTGACCATAGCAAGTACGTGATCACCGGTACACATGGCGGGATTCTTCCGGTGATCTGCCTCTCCTTTGAAATGCTTGCCTTTCTTTCGACGTTGATGGTTGGTCGGAAGAAATCGACGATGGCCCAGGTACACATTCTTCCTGCATTTGTCCAGGTCTATACTTTCAGTGTCATCTAAACAGTGTGTGCATGCGTGGTATCCTTTGTTTGTCTGTCCTGAAAGGTTACTGAGAGCGGGCCAATCGTTGATGGTCACGAACAGCAACGCCTTTAGGTTAAATTCCTCTTGTCTGTGCTCATCCCACGTACGTACACCGTTTCCATTCCACAGCTGTAAAAGTTCTTCAACTAATGGCCTTAGGTACACATCAATGTCGTTGCCGGGTTGCTTAGGGCCTTGGATGAGAACTGGCATCATAATGAACTTCCGCTTCATGCACATCCAAGGAGGAAGGTTATACATACATAGAGTCACAGGCCAGGTGTTGTGATTGCTGCTCTGCTCCCCGAAAGGATTAATGCCATTCGCGTTTAAAGCAAACCATATGTTCTTTGGGTCCTTTGCAAACTCATCCCAGTACTTTCTCTCGATTTTTCTTCACTGCGACCCGTTAGCGGGTGCTCTCAACTTCTCGTCTTTCTTACGGTCCTCACTGTGCCATCGCATCGACTTGGCATGCTTTCCGTTTCTGAACAGACGTTTCAACCGTGGTATTATAGACGCATACCACATCACCTTCGCAGGAACCCTCTTCCTGTGGGGCTCGCCGTGAACATCACCAGGGTCATCTCGTCTGATCTTATACCGCAATGCACCGCATACTGGGCGTGCGTTCAGATCCTTGTATGCACCACGGTATAGGATGCAGTCATTAGGGCATGCATGTATCTTCTCCACCTCCAATCCTAGAGGGCATACGACCTTCTTTGCTGCGTATGTACCGTCGGGCAATTCGTTATCCTTTGGAAGCTTCTTCTTCAATATTTTCAGTAGCTTCTCAAATCCTTTGTCAGGCACAGCATTCTCTGCCTTCCATTGCAGCAATTCCAGTACGGTACCGAGCTTTGTGTTTCCATCTTCGCAATTGGGGTACAACCCTTTTCTGTGATCCTCTAACATGCGATCGAACTTCAGCTTCTCCTTTTGACTTTCGTATTGCGTCCTTGCATCGACAATGACCCGGCGGAGATCATCATCATCGGGCACATCGTCTGGTTCCTCTTGATCTTCAGCAGCTTCACCCGTTGCAGTATCATTGGGCACATCGTCTGGTTCCTCTTGATCTTCACCAGCTCCCCCCGTTGCAGCATCACGGTATTCAGGGGGCACATAGCTGTCATCGTACTCTTCTTCTTCGTCGTCTTCCATCATAACCCCTATTTCTCCGTGCCTCGTCCAAACATTATAGTGTGGCATGAAACCCTTGTAAAGCAGGTGGGTGTGAAGAATTTTCCGGTTAGAGTAAGACATCGTATTCCCACATTTAGTGCATGGACAACACATAAAACCATTCTGCTTGTTTGCCTCAGCCGCATCGAGAAACTCATGCACGCCCTTAATGTACTCGGAGGTGTGTCTGTCATCGTACATCCATTACCGGTTCATCTGCATGCATTATATATAATTAAGTGTCCAAATTAATAGAAGTTCATCATCACATTAAAACCGAAGTACATACATAGTTCTCATCTAACAACATATAGCTCTCCAGAGCATCTAATTAATAAAACCATACATTGAAACTATGTAAAACATTTTAATGTGAAAACAAAGGCGATCATAATCGCAACCAAGGTCACAATTGATCCAACGGCATAATGATACCAAGCCTCGGTATGAATGGCATATTTTCTAATCTTTCTAATCTTCAAGCGCATTGCATCCATCTTGATCTTGTGATCATCGACGACATCTGCAACATGCAACTCCAATATCATCTTCTCCTCCTCAATTTTTTTTTATTTTTTTCCTTCAAGAAATTGTTTTCTTCTTCAACTAAATTTAATCTCTCGACAATAGGGTCGGTTGGAATTTCCGGTTCACATACATCCTAGATAAATAAAATCTATGCCACGTTGGTCCGCATAATTTTCATAAACAATAAATGAACCAATAGTTATAAAGATAATATATATACCACATCCGAATCATAGACAGGACAAGGGCCGACGGGGGCGGATACCAAAACCATCACACTATATAAGATGCAATAATAAAAGTAAGAAAATGATACAAGTATCTATCTAAACATACAAGTAAGAATATTTTTCCTTTCAGAAAGAAGATAAGAACAAGAGGCTCACCACGGTGGTGTCCGTGATGAGATCGGCGCGGGTGATCGACGGCGGTGAAGACGGGGGTGGGGCGTGATGGACCGCTAAATCTAGACAAATCTCGAGGAAAATGGAGCTTTGAGGTCGAGCTTCGAGAGGAGAAAGCTTAACTAGTGTGGCTCGGGCATTTCATCGAACACCTCATGTGCATAGGAGGTGAGCTAGAGCACCACAAACCCCTCCCCTCGCCGGCCAGAGAAAAACAGAGCACTGGAGTGCTCTTCTCGCGGGCGAGGGTATATATAGGCACCTCATTGGTCCCAGTTCGTGGCATGAACCGGGACTAAAGGGGAGCCTTTGGTCCGGTTCAGGCCACCAACCGAGACCAATGGTGGTGGGCCAGGAGCCAGGCCCATTGGTCCCGGTTCGTCCCACCAACCGGGACCAAAAAGTCCAGACGAACCGGGACCAATGGCCCACGTGGCCCGGCCGGCCCCCTGGGCTCATGAACCGGGTCCAATGCCCCCATTGGTCCCGGTTCTAGACTGAACCGGGACTAATGGGCTGACCCGGCCTGGACCTTTGTCCCCTTTTCTACTAGTGAGACTTCTGAAGGAAATATGCCCTAGAGGCAATAATAAAGTTGTTATTTATATTTCCTTATATCATGATAAATATTTATTATTAATGCTAGAATTGTATTAACCGGAAACTTAGTACATGTATGAATACATAGACATACAGAGTGTCCCTAGTATGCCTCTACTTGACTAGGTCGTTAATCAAAGATGGTTAAGTTTCCTGACCATAGACATGTGTTGTCATTTGATGAACGGGATCATATCATTAGAGAATAATGTTATGGACAAGACACATCCGTTAGCTTAGCATAATGATCGTTTAGTTTTATTGCTATTGCTTTCGTCATGACTTATACATATTCCTATGACTATAAGATTATGCAACTCCCGAATACCGGAGGAACACCTTGTGTGCTATCAAACGTCACAACGTAACTGTGTGATTATAAAGATGCTCTACATGTGTCTCCGAAGGTGTTTGTTGAGTTGGCATAGATCGAGATTAGGATTTTTCACTCCGTGTATCGGAGAGGTATCTATGGGCCCTCTCGGTAATGCACATCACTATAAGCCTTGCAAGCAATGTGACTAATGAGTTAGTTGCGGGATGATGCATTACGGAATGAGTAAAGAGACTTGCCGGTAACGAGATTGAACTAGGTATGATGATACCGACGATCGAATCTCGGGCAAGTAACATACCGATGAAAAAGGGAATGACGTATGTTGTTATGCGGTTTGACCGATAAAGATCTTCGTAGAATATGTAGGAGCCAATATGAGCATCCAGGTTCCGCTATTAGTTATTGATTGGAGACGCGTCTCGGTCATGTCTACATAGTTCTCGAACCCGTAGGGTCCACACGCTTAACGTTCGATGACGATTTGTATTATGAGTTATGTGTTTTGGTGATCAAAGTTTGTTCGGAGTCCCGGATGAGATCACGGACATGGCGAGGAGTCTCAAAATGGTCGAGAGGTAAAGATTGATATATTGGACGAAGGTATTCGGACACGAGAAAGGTTTCGGGACGTTTCGGATATTTATCGGGGAACCGAGGGGTTACCGGAACCCCCCGGGGAAGTTATGGGCCTCAATGGGCCATAAGGGAGTAGGAAAGGGCAGTCCATAGGGTGCCCCCCCTAAGGGCAGTCCGAATTGGACTAGGGGGAGGGGACGCGGCCCCCTCTTTCCTCTCCCTCTCCCTCTCCTTCCCTCCTTCCCCCTCTTGGAATAGGAAAGGGAGTCCAACTAGGATTGGGAATCCTAGTTGGACTCCCCCTTGGCGCGCCCCCTCATGGCCACCGGCCTCCTCCCTCTCCTCCTTTATATACGTGGCCAGGGGGCACCCCAAAGGCACAACAGTTGTTTCTTAGCCGTGTGCGGTGCCCCCTCCACAGTTTACCACCTCGGTCATATTGTCGTAGTGCTTAGGCGAAGCCCTGCGCGGGTCACATCACCAACACCGTCGCCACGCCGCCGTGCTGACGAAACTCTCCCTCGACCCTCTATTGGATCAAGAGCTCGAGGGACATCATCGTGCTGAACGTGTGCTGAAAACGGAGGTGTCGTACGTTCGGTACTTGGATCGGTTGGATCGTGAAGACGTTCGACTACATCAACCGCGTTACTAAACGCTTCCGCTTTCAATCTACGAGAGTACGTGGACACACTCTCCCCGCTCGTTGCTATGCTTCTCCTAGATAGATCTTGTGTGATCGTAGGAAATTTTTTGAATTACCGCGTTTCCCAACAACGTCGTCGTGGCGGGAGCATTACAAGGTTCCGTACTTCTACGCTGCCGAGCAGCTCGGTAGGCAGTCCATGCATGACAACAGCCACCAGGCAAGTGCCATACATCGTCGACGTAAATGTTATGCCGCTGCTCTTCTCGGAGTGTTCTTCGCCACAGCTTGTCCGAGTGTGGACGGCGGACGGGTAGCAGATGGGTGCCCGGGCACTGTTCGCTGCTATGACTAAAGCGGGGGTCGTACGACGACGCGGAAAGGGAGATGTTCGACATCATCCATGACGGAGGTGGATTAGGAGGTGGCTATGAGGACGGACAGGTGGAAGACTCGGATCCCACCCAGTCGAGCAACAACACCCGCACCTAGCAGGGCACGCATCAGGCCTACACCCAGACCGGCACCGGCACATAGCAACAGGATTGAGACACCGGATAGCAGGAGGAGGAGGAGGAGGATGGCGAGGGAGATGATCTAGACGATTTTGCCGATATCCGAAGAAGAGGGGTAGAGGAGAAAGTTTCAACATGCGGGAGGACGAGCTGTTGTGCGATGCATGGTTGGCCACTAGCCTCGATCCGATCCATGGCACGGAGCAAAAGTGCACAACTTTTTAGGCCAACATTCACATATGGTTCCATGAACACAAGCATTTCACACCATATTCTGACGCAGTCATCCGCAACCATGAATTAAAGTCCCTCAATCATCGATGGTACACCATCCAAGAGGTCGTGTCAAAGTATTGCGACCACTTGAAGCATCTCGTGCATCACACGGTGGCCTTGTGGTGCGCAAATCACCAAGCAAGTAAGTTCATTTGGCCGGATATACTTAGTTTCGTAGCCGGATATGCATAGTTTTGTTGATCACAAGCCGGATATGCATACCATTGTTGCTCACTAGCCGGATATGCATAGTTTTGTTGGTCACTAGCCGGATATGCATAATTTTGTTGATCACTAGCCAGATATGCATATGAAGAAGTAAGCCATGTGTTGTTTGTTCGTCGTGTGTCTTGTTGGGCATACTCGGCTTACGTTGAAATAAGCCATCTGTGTTTTGACAATCGGCTTCTATACTAGGCGACAGTGTGTTTTTCATGTAGTGCAAAGCAGCCATTCCTTTTATTGCATCCCAAGTTACTTGCCGAAAATTTGTTTGTGCCTTCTCCATAGAAACAAGATAGCCTCCATGGATCTCCTAGTTCAGCAATCTTTGCATCAATGTGGTACTTTGAATAACCTAAAACTTTAACCATTATATCATTGTTCCAAAACATAGCAAGGACACCAGTTCTACCAGTGGGATCAACACCATAAGCGCAATCATAACCTAAAGTATTTGCTAACTTTTCATCTCTCTCTCTCTCTCTCTCTCTCTCTCTCTCTCTCTCTCTCTCTCTCTCTCTCTCTCTCTCTCTTCTGATTTGAGTTTCTACAATACAAATAACTTTAGGGGCAAACTTTAACGCAAGTTTGTGTAGCTCTTGAATTGTCTGGGGGTTGCCGATACCCCAACAGTTCCAGCCTAGAAGACTCACTGCGTCCGGCGGTCCTCCACCGGGGAGGCCGCCGATCGTACATCATTGTTTTTCGGTACCACGGGCAAGTTCTTCCCTCCTCCTGAAGAGCTCTTCGATCTCACTTGCTTGCACTGTCTTGGGCTCGGCGGCGCCCCTCAGAGGAACCCGCCAAAATATTTTCGATGAAGAAGTGCCATTCTCTAGAAAAGCAGGCTACTTCGGATGGTGATTCTCTCCCACAAATTCATTTTGCAGGATCATGGTTACCCAGCAGCGCTAAGCAACATCTTGCGGAGGGACCTCGTCCTTGAACAACAAAGAATCTGGTCGCTCCTCGAAGACTTCCCAAACAAATTCAGTCTACACCATGTTACCTTTAGCAGATTCAGCACAAGGAGCAGCGGATCGTGGTGGGAGAGCAGCAGCTGAAAACTTGTCGCCATCTGCATCAGAAGTTCAGAACCAGCCTTGAATCCACCAGGCAAAAAAGTTTTTGGCTCCACATCAGACATATATGCATCATGGCATTGAATATGAGATCCGGCCGGCTGTAGCAGCAGCCGCAGCAAGCCTATGTAGCTTTACAATCATCAGGAGCCTACTCTCTAGCTTGGTCTCATCCCAGGCAACCTCTCGATCATGAACATGACAGACTGTCAGACTCCATATCATAATCCTCATCATACCTATCATCAGTATCGCAAATCATTACTGCTGCAGGAACACTCTGATCACCAGCAGCCGAATTGGAACTTTCAGCCGCCATGAGAGCCCCAGCCCGATGCGAGAGGAGAGATAACCCTAAAGGGAGGGACCATAGACGGACATGCAATACGGGCTGTGGCCCATCAGGTATTCCTTCCATCGTTCGCGTTTGTTTCTCCGCTCGCCTGGGCCTGGCCTCCGTTCGAACCGCCTCGTGATGTTTCGAATCAAATTCAGAGTTCAGATCAGATCCGGATCATGTTGGTTTTCATCGTCCGGTTGTTCCCCTTTCGTGGTCGGATTCCCTTATGCCCAGCACAGCCGACTATATATATGACCACAGGCTCGATCGGCACCGTATCAATTGACATTGTGCAAGAAACGAGAGCCCCAAAGCCAAGTAGTCAATCTTTCCAAGATGTCGTTCTTCAACCTGCGTCTCTTCGCTTCCATGGCAATGGCGGACATCCTCCGCTTCCCAGGAGAAGACCTGCACGATCAGACGCCCCGAAGCTGCCCGAAGGAAATAACGGCGGAACTCCCGCTGCCGGTGGGATCGTCAAGTCAAGAGCCCCAGCGCGTCGTGGACTGCTCGGAGGCCGACTCGACGCTCGCGTAGAGGAGGAGCTCCACCAGAGCTTGAACTAATTCATGTGTGTGATGTGTTGGTGCGTGAGTTAGAGGATTGCTAGTATTAACTAATATACTTTGACAAGATTGTATGAATTTCAGTGTGCTAGTAGTACTGTAGTACAAATTAGAGGTACTAGAATCGTACGCCGATTTTTGTGTCTGCAGATTTTTTGTAGTGACAAATATGTAGTGATCTGTAGTGCATTCTATGAAAGAGTAGCATATATGAAAAATGCATGGTGATAGTGCGATATACCTAGCTAACAGTGGAAACATATCACAATTTCAACACTCAATGCAAAAATTATAGCATTTTGAATTCATCAAAAAGAAAACTAATTACGTTACTGCATGCCGATAAAATTGGAAATTGTATATGATGTGATGGGGCTTGGTGACCCAAGAGAGATTTTTTTTTTTGACAAAGAATACCACGAGAACATCTCGTATTATGGTGTGTGCCCAGTTTGGTATATACTAGCAAAGAGCCCGCGCGTTGTAATGGAAAAAAATATCGCACGCCCCTAACTCAATAACCATGACAAGAGAAGGAGCTGGAAACAAATCAAAATATGCTTTTATAGTGAGAGAGATCATGTATGAGAGAGAGAGAGAGAGAGAGAGAGAGAGAGAGAGAGAGATTTGCATTACTCATTCTCGTCGGAACTGTAATAGGCTAGTCACTTCATGGCTAATGTTGGTAGGTTGCAATGCTGAACTGTTGTTTGGCTAGGCTCTGGTTCGAAAGAGGTCCTGGAGATTGTTAAGCGAGATGTAAACTGAACTTCAAGTAATGCAAGAATTATTTTCACACAAAACAAAGACCCCAATTGGTCTTGCCAGGGCGTCTCCTAGTCGCCATTAGATTAGAAATATATTTTTTTCATTGCGAGGTTTTGCTGATGCGCGCGTGCATGGTTATTGACGGTTTATTTTTGTCTTTAATCTGACTTTGTTGAGGTGTTCGTTTACAATCGGGATGAGTGTCGGTACGAAAGTATGACAGGTTGTGCGCTAATGATTAAGATTGCACTCTAAATAGCATTTTTTGAAATGGTCAACATATAAAATAACATCATATTTAGATTCTACATATTTTTCTAATCAAATTTCATATATAACATATTAAAATTTGAGTTGAAAAATATTTATATTTTAAGAGTAGCATTTGCTCTAGATGGATTGCGAGTTAATTATTAAAAAAGGCAGAGAGCTTCCATAAAACATAAAAAACGATTGGTTTTTTCACTTAAAGATGTAGTGCGGGTTTATTACCCAAAAAAGAAGAAGGTTTCTGTAAAACGATAAAAACAATTCATTTTATGTGTATCCGCAGGTTAATTACTAAAAAAAGGGGGTTTTCTGCAAAACTTTGTGATGGACAGATAGAAGCACTAATCCCTTTATTAGTAAAAAAAGGTATAGAAAAGCATCTCCAGTGCCAACCCTCGAACCGATAGTATCCATCCGAATACAACTGTCCAGACCCCGGAAGCCATTCAACACCGACTCCCATCCATCCGCGTAGCTTTACAATCAGGAGCCTATACTCTCTAGCTTGGTCTCATCTCAGGCAACCTCACAATCATGAACATGATCAGACTCCATATCACAATCCTCATCATACGTATCATCAGTATCCAAATCGTTACTGCAGGGACACTCTGATCACCAGCAGCCGAATTAGAACTTTCAGCCGCCATGACAGCCCCAGCGCGATGCGATCGGACCGGGGGAACCCAAGACCACCCACCAACCGACCGTTGCGAGACCTACCAAAGCCGAGCAGAGATGCGAGGTCGCCCCTTGATCAGCTCGACCATGGAACAAGCAGACAACCAGGCATGGGGGAGGGAGACTCAGCGCCGGCATGGCGGCGAGAGGAGACATAAGAGCAACTCCAACGGGGGACCCAAAAGAACCTGCGCTATATCTGTTTTTCGTCCGTTCGGGTCGGCCAGGTGGATGGATGCGTCCGCTTTTTAATTTGGGTCGTATGTTGGGCTCAACATGAAGCAGACCCATAATTGCTCGCGTCAAAAGAAAAATATCTAAATGATAAACACGTGGCCAAAATAAACTTAACAAAACATAATTATGCATAAATGGCGTCCACTTAGACATTAATTAGCGGCCCACACTGCCTTAGGCTTCCGCCTTGCCCTTGCCATCGTCGTCGCCGCCGGTGAGGTCGATAAAGACGGGAGGCGGCCTAGCCCACCCGAACGTGGCTTGATAGGCCGCCAGGGCAGCCTCCTCAGCCGTCTGCTGCGGCAGCAGCGTTGCGGCGAGGCGGGCGTGCTCCTCCTTCTCCTCAAGGTGCAGTGCCTCCTCGTCGCGGCATAGCTCCTACTCCCGATGGATTTGTCGCTCGTCATCAGCCTCCTCCTCGGGGAGCCAATGCGCCTTCCAACGTTCAAGGTGGGCCTCCTCCTCCTCCGGCGTCGAGGCGTAGTGGCAGGGAGGTGCGCTCACCCACTCGAGGAGCAGGCCGGTTCGACGTGGACGCCGCGGCGGCGCTCCTACTCGTGCTCTAGCGCAAACCAGCGCTCCCAGTTGGGGGAGTCTGGCGCGTAGGCACACATCGCGCACTGCTCCGATGTAAGGAGCTCACGATGCCGGAGAACCTCCTTGGCGTGCGCCCACGCCATGCATGGTACCGCCGGAGTGGGGATCCGGTGTGGGTCCCGATGCCAGCCGTGCGACAGGTTGACATTCGGATACTGCAGGGGCCGACGGTACTGCCAGTGCCACCGCGCCTGGTGGACTGCTATGTACAGCCGCTCCGCTTCCGCGGTGGCGATCCGCGTCTAACAGGCCGATGAGGAAGCGTGCGGGAAGAGCTTGCGCCGGAGCTGAACCTCTCCTTCCCCTTCTAGCTGAGGCAGCCCATGGCTGGTGGCTGGCTGGCAAGTATTTTCTGGTAGCCAGCGAGGGAGCAAGTGTGGCCAGATGTGGACGGGAAGATGGAAGTGGGTGAGGCTGGCCCCGTCGCACGCTATCATTAAAAAGAACAGGCACGCGACCCTTCCACACACTGCCAGGCGGGCCCGAGGTAGGTGATGGCGTTAAATACGATTGTGGGCCGACGCATTTGAGGCCCTTTAGGCCTGGATTTTTTTTCTCTTGGGAACTTTGGACCTAAAATGCATCGGCGCGGGCACGAAGCGGACACATTTTAAATTTGATCCGATGTGTTGGGCTGGCATTTTTTTCGCGGTAACCCAAACGGATATGGGTGGACGAAATGGGTCGCTCCGTTGGAGTTGATCTTAATTACCCTAACGTGAGGGACCATAGACGTGCAATGGGCTGTGGGCCATCAGGTGCTCCTTCCATCGTTCGCGTTTGTTTCTCCGGTCGCCTGGGCCTGGCCTCCGCTCGAACCGCCTCGTGATGTTTCGTATCAAATTCGGAGTTCAGATCAGATCCGGATCATCTAGATGCGGGCTTTTCGAAGATTGGCGACCGCGCAGCTGCAGCAGTCGTATGCAGGGACAAAGGAGGAAACTACTTGGGAGCCTCGGCAATCATCTACGACGGTCGCCTCGACCCAACCACCCTCGAAGCACAGGCCTGCTGCGAGGCGCTCTCCCTCGCCTTGGACCTGCAGGTTCAATCGTTTTGCGTGGCTTCAGACTGCCTGGAGGTAATAAGGAACATCCAAGATGAAGTCCCGTGTCGATATTTTCCATCCTTCAGGATATCAAGCATGAAAGGAGCCGTTTTGAAGATGTAAAGTTTCTTCATGAGAATAGAAAGCACAATGGAGAAGCACACGCCTTAGCAAAGGCAGCAGCCTCTCTTACCACCGGGCGCCATGTGTGGCTTAGTATTTTGCCCGACATAATCTGTATCCCTATGTGTTTGAACTTCTAAATAAAGGATACAGTTGCTCAAAAAAAAAAGATCAGATCCGGATCATGTTGGTTTTGATCGTCCGGTTGTTCCCCCTTTCGAGGTCGGATTCCCTTATGCCCTGCCGAGACTATATATATGACGAGAGGCTCGTTCGATCGGCACCGTATCAATTGACATTGTGCAAGAAACGAGGGCCCCAAAGCCAAGTAGCTAGCCAATCTTTCCACGATGTCGTTCTTCAACCTGCGTCTCTTCGCTTCCATGGCAATGGCGGACATCCTCCGCTTCCCAGGAGAAGACCTGCACGATCAGACGCCCCGGAGCTGCCCCAAGGAAGCAACGGCGGAACTCCCGCTGCCGGTCGGATCGTCCCATGAAGAGCCCCAGTGCGTCGTGGACTGCTCGGAGGCCGACTTGGCGCTCACGTAGAGGCTTGAAGTAATTCATGTCTGATGTCTTCGATCGTGCGTCAGTTTGAGGATTGCTAGTAGTAGTAATTAATATACTTTGACAAGATTGTATGAATTTCAGTATGCTAGTAGTACTGTATATTATACTATAGATAAGTTCATACTTACAACTTAGAGGTACTAGAACCGTACGCCGATTTTTTGTCTTTGCCGATTTTTTGTATACTAACAAATATTATTCAGTAATCTATAGTGCATTCTATGCATGGTGATAGTGCGAGAAACCTAACAGTGGAAACATATCACAATTTCAACACTTGATGCAAAAATTATAGCATTTTGAATTCATCAAAAGGAAAACTAACTACGTTACTGCATGCGGATACATTTGAAATTTGTATGTGATGTGATGTGGGGCTTTGGTGACCCAGGAGAGGAATTTCTTTTCTGACAAAGAATACCATGAGAACTTCTCGTATTATGGTGTGTGTGCCCAGTTTGCTATATACTGTACTAACTAAGAGCCCGTGGGGTGCAAAGGAAGAAAAAAAATACCACACGCCTCTGACCCAATAACCATGACTCAAGACCCCAATAGGTCTTGCCAAGACGTCTCTCTATCGGCATTAGATTAGAATCTGCTTTTTTCCCCCATGCGAGGTTTTGCCGAGGCGCGCATGCATGATTATCGACAGTTTCTTTTTGTCTTTAGTCTGGCTTTGTTGACGTGTTTGTTTGCAATCCGGATGAGTATCGGGACGAAAGAATGACAGATTGTGCGCTATTGATTAAGGTTGCACCCTTTAAATGGTTAACATATAAAACAACATCATATTCAGATTTTACATATTTTTCTAACAAAATTTCATATATAACATGTTAAAATTGAAGTTAGGATTTAAAAAATATAAATATTTTAAGAAGAGTAGTATTTGCTCTAGCTAGACCACGGGTTAC
Organism: Aegilops umbellulata; assembly: GCA_032464435.1. Classification (NCBI taxonomy): domain Eukaryota; kingdom Viridiplantae; phylum Streptophyta; class Magnoliopsida; order Poales; family Poaceae; genus Aegilops; species Aegilops umbellulata. Next base: position 601,725,821 of record CP136055.1, on the reverse strand, counting down.
TTATCAGAAAAGGAGGTGGGGTTTCCCATAAAAGGTAAAAAATGATTGGTGTTTCTCATTTAAAGATGTACTGCGAGTTTATTATCAGAAAAAGAAGGAGGTTTTCCATAAAACAGTAAAAACAATTTGTTTTATGTGTATTAAAGGTGGACCGTGTGTTAATTACTTGAAAATAAAAGTGTTTTCTGCAAAACTCTATGACGAACGGGCAGAATCACAAATCCGTTTACTAATAAATTAAAAAAAATAGGTATAGAAGAGCATCTCCAGCGCCGACCCTCAAATCGGTAGTTTCTGTCAGGACGCAGTTGTCCGGACCCCGGAAGCCATCCAACTTGACTAAGTCATCCAACTTAGTACAATAAAACTTGACTAGGTCATGAAGAAAGCAATAGCAATATAAATAACAACTTTATTATTGCCTCTAGGGCATATTTCCTTCAGACGTCTGTATGGTGGGCGACACCATTGGGGCACCCCGGCCCAGACCGCGACCTCCACCATGTCCGCAACCAGCACGCCCTCCACCGGCCTTCTTCTTCTTAAGTGTTTCCTCTTTTGCAGCCTTCGCTTTGATGCGGCGATTTTGTCTCGTAGCCGAGTTTATCTTACGGGCGGGCGTGATGCTCATCCAACTTATTGTACTAAGTTTTATTGTACTAAGTTGGATGGCAATAATAATACATGTACTAAGTTTCTGACTAGAGGCAATAATAATACAGACGTTCAGTTTTATTGGTATTGCTTTCTTCATGACTTATACATATTCCTCTGACTATGAGATTATGCAACTCCCGAATACCGGAGGAACACCTTGTGTGCTATCAAACGTCACAACGTAACTGGGTGATTATAAAGATGCTCTACAGGTGTCTCCAAAGGTGTTTGTTGAGTTGGCATAGATCGAGATTAGGATTTTTTCACTCCGTGTATCGGAGAGGTATCTATGGGCCCTCTCAGTAATGCACATCACTATAAGCCTTGCAAGCAATGTGACTAATGAGTTAGTTGCGGGATGATGCATTACGGAATGATTAAAGAGACTTGTCGGTAACGAGATTGAACTAGGTATCATGATACCGACGATCGAATCTCGGGCAAGTAACATACCGATGACAAAGGGAATGACGTATGTTGTTATGCGGTTTGACCGATAAAGATCTTCGTAGAATATGTAGGAGCCAATATGAGCATCCAGGTTCCGCTATTAGTTATTTATCGGAGATGTGTCTCGGTCATGTATACATAGTTCTCGAACCCGTAGGATCCGCACGCTTAACGTTCGATGACAATTTGTATTATGAGTTATGTGTTTTGGTGACCAAAGTTTGTTCGGAATCCCGGATGAGATCACGGACATGGCGAGGAGTCTCGAAATGGTCGAGAGGTAAAGATTGATATATTGGACGAAGGTATTTGGACACGGGAAAGGTTTCGGGATGTTTCGGATATTTATCGAGGAACCGAGGGGTTACCGAAACCCCTCGGGGAAGTTATGGGCCTCAATGGGCCATAAAGGAGTAGGAAAGGGCAGTCCATAGGGTGCCCCCCTAGAGCAGTCTGAATTGGACTAGGGGGAGGGGGCGCGGCCCCCTCTTTCCTCTCCCTCTCCCTCTCCTTCCCTCCTTCCCCCTCTTGGAATAGGAAATGGAGTCCAACTAGGATTCCCAATCCTAGTTGGACTCCCCCTTGGCGCGCCCCCTCATGGCCACCAGCCTCCTCCCTCTCCTCCTTTATATATGTGGCCAGGGGGCACCCCAAAGGCACAACGGTTGTTTCTTAGCCGTGTGTGGTGCCCCCTCCAAAGTTTACCACCTCGGTCATATTGTCATAGTGCTTAGGCGAAGCCCTGCACGGATCACATCACCAACACCGTCGCCATGCCGCCGTGCTGAAGGAACTCTCGCTCGACCCTCTACTGGATCAAGAGCTCGAGAGACGTCATCATGCTGAACGTGTGCTGAAAACGGAGGTGCCGTCCGTTTGGTACTTGGATCGGTTGGATCGTGAAGACGTTCGACTACATCAACCGCGTTACTAAATGCTTCCACTTTCAATCTACGAGGGTACGTGGACACACTATCCCCGCTCGTTGCTATGCTTCTCCTAGATAGATCTTGCGTGTTCGTAGGATTTTTTTGAATTACCGTGTTTCCCAACAACGTCGCCGTGGCGGGAGCATTACAAGGCTCCGTACTTCTATGCTGCCAAGCAGCTCGGTAGGCAGTCCATGCATGACAACAGCCACCAGGCAAGTGCCATACATCGTCGACGTAAATGTTATGCCGCTTCTCTTCTTGGAGTGTTCTTCGTCACAGCTTGTCCGAGTGTGGACGGCGGACGGGTAGCAGATGGGTGCCCGGGCACTGTTCGCTGCTATGACTAAAGCGGGGAGCCGGCGTACGACGAAGCGGAAAGGGAGATGTTCGACATCATCCATGACGGAGGTGGATTAGGAGGTGGCTATGAGGACGGACAGGTGGAAGACTCGGATCCCACCCAGTCGAGCAACTACACCCACACCTAGCAGGGCACGCATCAGGCCTACATCTAGACCGGCACCGGCACACAGCAACAGGATTGGGACGCCGGACAGCAGGAGGAGAAGGAGGAGGAGGATGGCGAGGACGATGATCTGGATGATTTTGCCGGTATCCGAAGAAGAGGGGTAGAGGAGAAAGTTTCAACATGCGGGAGGATGAGCTATTGTGCGATGCATGGTTGGCCACTAGCCTCTATCCGATCCATGGCACGGAGCAAAAGTGCACAACTTTTTAGGCCAACATTCACACATGGTTCCATGAACACAAGCATTTCACACCCTATTCCGACACGGTCATCCGCAACCGTGAATTAAAGTCCCTCAATCATCGATGGTACACCATCCAAGAGGTCGTGTCAAAGTATTGCGACCACTTGAAGCATCTCGTGCATCACACGGTGGCCTTATGGTGCGCAAATCACCAAGCAAGTAAGTTCCTTTGGCCGAATATACTTAGTTTCGTAGCCGGATATGCATAGTTTTGTTGATCACAAGCCGGATATGCATAGCATTGTTGGTCACTAGCCGGATATGCATAGTTTTGTTGGTCACTAGCCGGATATGCATAATTTTGTTGATCACTAGGCAGATATGCATACGAAGAAGCCATGTGGTGTTTCTTCGTCGTGTGTCTTGTTGAGCATACTCGGCTTACGTTGAAATAAGCCATGTGTGTTTTGACAATCGGCTTCTATACTAGGCGACGTGTGTTTTTCATGTAGTGCAAAGCAGCCACTCCTTTTATTGCATCCCAAGTTAGTTGCCGAAAATTTGTTTGTGCCTCTCCATAGAAACAAGATAGCCTCCATGGATCTCCTAGTTCAGCAATCTTTGCATCAATGTGGTACTTTGAATAACCTAAAACTTTAACCATTATATCATTGTTCCAAAACATAGGAAGGCCACCACTTCTACCAATGGGATCAACACCATAAGCGCAATCATAACCTAAAGTATTGGACGCCGCTAACTGCCACACGTGTGGGCGTTAAGGAATCCGCCCACACGTTCTGTGTGGTGCCTAAGAGGACCAGCCCACACGCCTGTGTGTGGGCAAAACAATTAGCGCCCACACGCCTCTTTTTTCCCCTCCCGGTCCCTCCTACACGCGTGCGTGTGGGCGAAATAGATAACGTCCACACGCCCGGTACGTCAGGCCTCGTACCTCGTGGTCCCGCACGCCCCACGTGACACTTTACCGCGCGCCCCGCAGTTGCCATGGGCCGGACCCTCGTCCATGTTCGTTTAAGTGCAGTTGCCATGTCGCTGAACTACGGTTGCCATGTCGGACAACTACAGTTGCCATGTTTGCTCAACTGCAATTGCCGTCTCAGGTCAAAGTTCCAGATTGCCATTTTTTGGACAATCTACAGCTGTTGCCATATGTGGTCTGGTCTACTGCAGTTGACATGATTTCAAAACTTTAGGAGTTGCCACCTACTAATACTAGGCAGTTGCCATGTAGCACTACAAAAAAAGGCATGGCAAAAAACATGTTCGGGTAAAAGAGAGAGTTGCCATGTGCTCACAAGCACGCTAGGGTAGTTGCCATTTAAAAAGAAAGAGTTGCCATCTGCTTACGTGCACGCTAGAGCAGTTTGCCATGTACCATACAAAACATATGGCAACTGACATGTTCGGGTAAAAAAAAGAGAGTTGCCATCTGCTTGCAATCATACTAGGGTAGTTGCCATGTACACTGCAAAACGCATGGCAACTGGCAGCTTGGGTGTGGGAGAGGAGGCGGGTGTGTGGGCGAGATGGCAAACGCCCACACACCAGCCCTTGTGCGTGACTGAAAACTGATGTGTGGGCGAACTGCTAAACGCCCACACACCGGCCCCTCCGTATGGTAAAACGGATGTGTGGGCGGCCTCTCTCACACACACTACTAGGCAAAAGCCTATACACAGAATCTTACCAGTAGCGTTGTACAAAATCAAGCGCTACTGCTACTTAGTAGCAGCGCGCTTAAATAAACCGCGCTGCTGCTATGACTTTAGCAGTAGCGCGTACTAGTGAAAAGCGCTGCTGCTATGTTTGAACTGGGCACACAGAACTGGGCACACATGGCTAGCCCAACATAGCAGTAGCGCGTATACAGGCCAGCGCTACTGCTAATAACCTTAGTTGTAGCGCGCTTACGTGTAAGGCGCTGCTGCTAACGGAAATAAAATAAAGTGAAAAACAAGTAAAAACAGAATGTAATAGCAGTAGCGCGTTTTCTCGGAATGCGCTATAGCTATCTTAGCTACAGCGCGTTTCGGAAAAACGCGCTGCTGCTAGTTTGACTCAAATCGCAGCCCGGGCTCAAAATTTCGCTAAGTCCTTTTCCCCCTCTCTCTACTCCCGGACCCCCTGTCCCCCAACTGCTCCATCGCCGCCGCCGCCCTGCCGCCTTCGACCACATCGCCACCACCCGAGGCCGCCTTCGACCACACCGCCACCGCCCGCCACCTTCGACCACACCGCTGCCGCCCGAGGCCGCGCTCGACCTCACAGCCGCCGCCCGAGGCCATCGTCGACCTCACCGTCGCCTCCCTCGAGCTCACCGCCACCGCCCTCGACCTCACCGCCGCCGCCCGAGCCAGAGCCTGCCCTTGCCGCCGACCGTAAGGCTCTGCCTCTACTGTCCCCTACCCTCCTCTCTCTCTCTCTGCTAGGGCAATTTCATATGTATGTTGATACTGTGTTGATGTTCATATGAACCCTAGATTTTTTTAGGGCAGTAGGCATTTTATAGCATTTAGGAAAAATGATTAGCAATTTTTTTAGGACCTGAATTTGTTCCAAATTTCATTCAAATGAAATTTGAATTATTTGGACTATGGACCTGAATATTTTTAGCTAAAAATACTTTTAGCTTTAGACAAAAAACATAAGTATTTAGCTATAAATAAAAAACAGTAGCTATGGCATTTAGCTATAAACAAAAAACAGAATTGTTTTTTCTTTTCAAAAACTTGGTCAAACTATATATGACTTGTGCTGGAATGATGCTTAGTGGCCTATGTTTTGCCGGAATGTTGATTCATTTCTGTTCCGGCAAATTTCAGGTTCTCGATTTGTCCACTTTTTAGCAAAGGTCATGCCGAAATTTTTCGTGAATTTCGGCATGACTTGTGCTACAAACTAGGACATATCGAGTGCCCGGGATTTGCCGCACCAGGAAGGAGTCAACATTCCTGCAAAACAATAGGCCTTTTTTATGTCATTATTCATTTTATTAGGTCTAGAATTAATTGACTAGATTTAATCATAGGAAACATGGCTAGCAACGATGAAGGGCAGGGTTCTGGTGATTGCTACGACGCCTACCAGGCGGCAGACAAATTTTTTAGCCTTACCGACGATCAACCGGTGTTATTGTTGGGCCCACCGATGGCATCGGGGACTGAGACCGACACGCAGACCGGTGCTGAGACTGTGACCGGCGCTCAGACTTAGACCGGCATCGAGACCGGCGCTGAGACTGAGACCGGCGCTGCCTCGGGGAGCGAAGCCGGTGTAGGACCGAAAGCAAAGAGGCAACGGGTTCCTAACAAACTCAAGACTACTAGAGTGGTGGTCACGGAGGTGGACGACGGCAAATTTGAGCCAACGACGCCCGAGGAAGCGCGTCGATGCTACGGCAATCAAATAGGCTGCATCGTACGGACAACCGCCACCATCAACGATGAGAAACTACAGAAGATAGAAAATATGAGGAGCTCCCTCCTAAAGAAGTTTCACCAGATATTCTTGTTCCCGGGCTGGAATGAGAAGGATTATAAACATCCAGATGAGGACCCGGCAATGAAGAAGATAAACAAACACGCCATGACCAAGTTTAGCGACGCGTTGGCCGCCTGGAAAAATCGAGTGAAAGCAAGGATCATCGATAAGAAGGAACCCTACTCCGAGATTGTAAAGGATAATCCGACAATCATGGAAGAGCAGTTTCAAATATTCAAGGAGGCTTGCGAGGCCGAAGATGCCAAAAAAAAGTCTAAGTACATGAAGGGGCTTCAAGAGAGGAACTTTGGGAGCCACCACCTCGGAAGCCGTGGTTACGGCGGAAAGAGGTCCAAATGGGCCAAGGAGGACGCGGAAGCCGCGAGTCTGGGCATCCCAGACCCCTTGGCGGAGTTCACCGTCCCGCAGGAGCATGACGTCCTCAGGGCCCGGCACCGTTGGGACCCAGTGAACAAGGTTTACGAGACAACACCGGTCATTAAGGAGTTCATGAGACTGCTGGTAATTTTAGTTTCTGATCAATTCGACTGCACACGTTAGTCATATTTGTAAACGATCGTTGTGCCTTTTGCAGAGAGAGCAACACAGGATTGCGGCCGAAAGCGACTCGCCGTCCGAGGCATTGGCGAGGCCCAAGTGGGACACTCCATTCAACCGGGCGTTGAACATATTGAAACGACAACCGCTGGATACTCGACCGTCGTATGGACGCGTGCACGGTGTCGAAGACGGCGCCACGTGGAAGGAGTACTACCGTGAGACCACGGAGGAGAGAAGGGAAAGACGGAGGTTAAATGAAGAAGACATCGACAAGAGGGTTGAGATTGCGGTTGAGAAAAGATCAACTGAGACAGTCGCAACAGCGGTAGCTGCCGCAAAACAGGTGGCTGTAGATATTTCTACTACCTTGGTTCCGGCCGTTTTCAATTGGAGCAGGCAAAATCCAGAAAAAGATGCAGCGGACTTTCCCCTTGCTGACTTCTTGGCGGGGAGCAGCTCGACTAGCGTTGCACCAGCACCTGCAGCTGCACCTGCTCACGCACCGGCTCCTGCACCGGATGTGCTAGGCGGTGCTTCGTCTTTGGCTGAGCTCGACGCCCTCACGGTATCTGTCACACCGGCCCCCTTCAATATAAATGTATAATCTCCCTTTTTCGTTGCCTTTCGGATGTCTCACGTCGCAGACTTTTCTTTGCAGGCCGACGAAACCCCATGCACCATATTGTACACCATCGGCGACCAAAAGGTGGACGTGGGGAAGGCGACGATAATGGAGCCGAAGGAACCATTGTTCCACAGCCGGCCGATCCCCCCGAACGTCTTCAAGGTTTCCGTGGCCAGTGTCAAACCGGGCCACGAGAATTTGCCTCCTCCAGTACTACTGGGGGATGACGACGAGACACCGCGGCGGCTTGGTGATTGTTGCAATGTTGGGTGGGTCCTATTGTGGCCAAAGAGCCTGCTTCGTCTGGAGGCGGCCGGGAGCACACCCACGAGCACGCAGCCTCAGCAAGGTATGAACATCAACACCCCACCTACCCAATTACCGTCGGGTGTCGGGTTGGGTGATAGCGGTCGGGGTAAGGAGGAGGCTCCATTAGTCGCTGATGACGTCGCCATGGATGAGGATGAGGACGACGATGGCGTTGGTAAACAGTATGTATATACTGGCGCCTCCTCAGGGTTTGAGCGTCATTAGTCGGTGCCTGAATTGCCGTCTCAACATATTATGGACGACCTTCCGGTAGTAAAGAAGTCTAGGAAGAGAGCGAGGAAAGGCAAAAAAGATGTTTCTATGATCCAGCCGCCTCAGCTTCAGGACCGTATAGATATCCCCGGTGCGGATAAATGGCATATCCCCGGTCAACCAATCCTACCTGCAATAGCTCTACGGGCCAGATTCAGCGATCTAAAGAGACTTCATGACGATGTGCTGCGGGTAGAGAAAGACCTCATCGCCTCAAAATATCCAGGATACCCACTCTACGTGGTTAACGTTCCGCGGCAAATGTCGTACGTCGACAGCTTCCCCGCGGATAAGTTCTTCCTCCGATTCAATTATATATTCGACATGTTTCACGTGAAGAAGCTGGATTTTACGTTTGTCCGCCTTTATGCCTTGCACATGAACTACATCATCGGGGTTGAGCAGATATTTCATATCTGTGTCGCTGACCCGTACTACATGCACGAGGGCTTCTTGGGAATCTGCACAAATCACCGTGAATACGCGAGGGATTACATCGTTAGTTTCATGCTCACCAATAAGGACAAGGGGGCGATTCTCGTGCCTTATCATCCCGTGTAAGTCATCTGCGCTGCTATCCTTCCTTCGATTTCAATTTCAATCATTCATTTCCACGGTGGAGGCTAATTAATTTGAGGACTTATTTTGCGCAGCGGCGGGCGCGCCGTCCTCATCATCCTCTACCCCCAATTCTCCCACGCTCTTTACTTGGACACGTCGAAGAACATTCACAAAAAGGATTACACCCACATCAAGGATGTTCTCGACAGTGCTATGTATCACTACCAATCGCTGGGTGGAGAGGTCAGGGACAAGAAGATGAGGGGCGGCAGGGTCGCCTTCGGCCATAAGACCAACTTCGGCTGCATCCAGCAACCGGACGATTCTCTTAATGATGGATTCTATGTCCTACACCACATGCTGGAGTACAGACGGGATCACCAGAACCTTCGCATGGCACCTTCTTCCGGCGATGCCCATATTCTGCAATGGGCAAAGGACATAGGAGATATCGAGGATCATCGACTTCGAGCTGAGTTCTATAACATCCAGCGCGAACTTGCCCAAATCATCATGAAGGAGGTCGTCGGAAAAACAGGGATGTTCTACGGAGGACAAATGTCGCGGGAAGACGTCCGAACATGGATAGCCTCTCAGCGTCTCGACCTGAAGCCTTTCACTAGGCTCGGGGACTATCTCCCTGACTTGGATGGATGGAACGACATGTTGGAGTGATTGTCGATATATGACAATGTGTCCGTTTAGTCCATACTTCCTATATGACAAAAAATTGAGTTATGCACGGTGAAACTTTATTTGTGATGTAATTAAACCATCCTCCTCCTCGACTAGCGAAAATCACTCTTGTTAGGGCATTTTGGGGTACGGTGAACTTTGTTATTTATGCTTATGATATGTTGTTTCTATTTTTGCCAAGTCTGTCTCTTTCTGTTGCTCAACTATATATGTTGCATATCATCGACTCATGTGACGATGCAGGTGCATAGATCATAGATGGCGAAGAAGTGCTACGCCAGGAGTATATATACGACAAGTGGCTGGAGTGTCAGGCCCAGGTGTACCGGTTTCCGGTTTCCGAGCGACAGGCAGTAGTTAGTTTAGGTTCACGCTAATGCGAGAGAGGGATACGAACTCATGTACTCAAAGTGATAGCTCTTCTCGCGTATATCATTGTTTAGATGGATGACGATGTATTTTCAAGTAGTCGAGACTTGTATCGCTATTTTCGAGATGATGACGAGAGACCACTTTGTGTTGGATGATGATTATGATGAGACTATTTGTATGTATATGCTATGATTACATCTGTGGTCTCGCAGGCATTTGTATGTGTATCATGATGACATTTGTATGTGCTAAAGATTCTTCTATAAAGCCTGTTCAAATACAAAACAAATATGCTGGAAAAAAAAACTACTAAAATTAGCAGTAGCGAGTGGAGAAAAGTTAGCAGCAGCGCGGCGGTAGCAATAGCGCGCACGGGAGAAGCGTGCTATAGCTATTAGCAGTAGCGAGCTTCCACTAAGCGCGCTGCTGCCACACTTGTGTAGCAGTAGCGCTGGTGAGCACGCGCTACTGCTACGTGTTAGCTGTAGCGCCTTATTAGTAGCGCCGGTCCGCGCACTATTGATACACCTAAAACCCGCGCTGCTGCTAGCCTTTTCCTTAGTAGTGACACCACACACGCGAGTTGTCCTACGTGGCATATAAAATCAGCTAATTCGTGCCAAGATTCGTGCAAAAGTTACTGGACGATGATGAAGGCCTGTGGACGAGTTGGCTAACGCACACACGTGTGGGCGTTAACATTTTCCAAAGTATTTGCTAACTTTTCAGCTCTCTCTCTCTCTACTGATTTGAGTTTCTACAATACAAATAACTTTAGGGGCAAACTTTAACGCAAGTTTGTGTAGCTCTTGAATTGTTAGGGTGTTGCCGATACCCCAACAGTTCCAGCCTGAAGACTCACTGCATCCGGCGGTCCTCCACCGGGGAGGCCGCCGATCGTACATCATTGTTTTTCGGTACCACGGGCAAGTTCTTCCCTCCTCCTGAAGAGCTCTTCGATCTCACTTGCTTGCACTGTCTTGGGCTCGGCGGCGCCCCTCGGAGGAACCCGCCAAAATATTTTCGATGAAGAAGTGCCATTCTCTAGAAAAGCAGGCTACTTCGGATGGTGATTCTGTCCCACAAATTCATTTTGCCCAGCAGCGCTAAGCAACATCTTGCGGAGGGACCTCGTCCTTGAACAACAAAGAATCTGGTCGCTCCTCGAAGACTTCCCAAACAAATTCAGTCTGCACCATGTTACCTTTAGCAGATTCAGCACAAGGAGCAGCGGATCGTGGTGGGAGAGCAGCAGCTGAAAACTTGCCGCCATCTGCATCAGAAGTTCAGAACCAGTCTTGAATCCACCAGGCAAAAAAGATTTTGACTCCACATCAGACATATATGCATCATGGCATTGAATATGAGACCCGGCCGGCTGTAGCAGCAGCCGCAGCAAGCCTATGTAGCTTTACAATCATCAGGAGCCTACTCTCTAGCTTGGTCTCATCCCAGGCAACCTCTCGATCATGAACATGACAAACTGTCAGACTCCATATCATAATCCTCATCATACCTATCATCAGTATCGCAAATCATTACTGCTGCAGGAACACTGATCACCAGCAGCCGAATTGGAACTTTCAGCCGCCATGAGAGCCCCAGCCCGATGCGAGAGGAGAGATAACCCTAGAGGGAGGGACCATAGACGGACATGCAATACGGGCTCTGGCCCATCAGGTATTCCTTCCATCGTTCGCGTTTGTTTCTCCGCTCGCCTGGGCCTGGCCTCCGTTCGAACCGCCTCGTGATGTTTCGAATCAAATTCGGAGTTCAGATCAGATCCGGATCATGTTGGTTTTCATCGTCCGGTTGTTCCCCCTTTCGTGGTCGGATTCCCTTATGCCCAGCACAGCCGACTATATATATGACCACAGGCTCGATCGGCACCGTATCAATTGACATTGTGCAAGAAACGAGAGCCCCAAAGCCAAGTAGTCAATCTTTCCAAGATGTCGTTCTTCAACATGCGTCTCTTCGCTTCCATGGCAATGGCGGACATCCTCCGCTTCCCAGGAGAAGACCTGCACGATCAGACGCCCCAGAGCTGCCCGAAGGAAGCAATGGCGGAACTCCCGCTGCCGGTCGGATCGTCAAGTCAAGAGCCCCAGCGCGTCGTGGACTGCTCGGAGGCCGACTCGACGCTCGCGGAGAGGAGGAGCTCCACCAGCGCTTCTGAAGTAATGCATGTGTGATGTGTCCGTGCGTGAGTTTGAGGATTGCTAGTGGTAATTAATATACTTTGACAAGATTGTATGAGTTTTCAGTATGCTAGTAGTACAATAGTGCAAATTAGAGGTACTAGAATCGTACGCCGATTTTTGTGTCTACCCTTTTTTTTGTAGTAACAAATATTCAGTAATGTGTAGTGCATTCGATGAAAGGATAGCATATGTATGAAAAGTGCATGGTGATAGTGCGAGAAACCTAACAGTGCAAACATATCATAATTTCGACACTCAATGCAAAAATTATAGCATTGTGAATTCATCGAAAGGAAAACTAATTAGGTTACTGCATGCGGATAAAATCAAAATTTGTATGTGACGTGATGTGGCTTTGGTGACCCAGGAGAGGAATTTCTTTCTTTGACAAAGAATACCACGAGAACTTCTCGTATTATGGTGTGTGCCCAGTTTGATATATACTACTCCCTCCGTCCCATAATATAAGGGCGTTTTCGACATAAAAACGCCCTTATATTATGGAACGGATGGAGTAGCAAAGAGGTCGTGTCGTGTGTTGTAACGGAAGCAAAAAATACAACCCGTAACCATGACTTAAGGCCCCAATAGGTCTTGCCAAGGCGTCTCTCTGTCGGCATTATATTAGAAATCTACTTTTTTCCCATGTGAGGTTTTGCCGAGGTGCGCATGCATGGTAATTTGTCAGCATTATATTAGAAATTTGGCTTTGTGGAGGTGTTCGTTTGCAATCCAGATGAGTGTCGGTACGAAAGAATGATAGATTGTGCGCTATTGATTAAGGTTGCATCCTAAATAACTTTTTAAAATGGTTAACATATAAAGTAACATCATATTCAGATTCTACATATTTTTCTAATAAAATTTCATATATGACATGTTGAAATTGGAGTTAGGGTTTAAAAGATATAAATGTTTTCAGAAGAGTAGTATTTGCTCTAGATGGACTGCGGGTTAATTATCAGAAAAGGCTGGGGGTTTGCCATAAAACATAAAAAATGACAGACTTTCTCACTTAAAGATGTATTGTGGGTTTATTATCAGAAAATCAGGGGGTTTTCTGTAAAACGATAAAAATAATTCGTTCTCTGTGTATTAAAGGTGGACCGCAGGTTAATTACTGGAAAATAAAGGGGGTTTTCTGCAAAACTCTGTGACAGACGGGCAAAAGAACTAATCCCTCTATTAGTAGGAAAAAATAGGTATAGAGGAGCAACTCTAGCACCGACCCTCAAACCGGTAGTATCCCTCCGGACGCGGCTGTCAGGACCCCAAAAGTCATCCACCACCGACCCCCATCCATCCCTGCAGGAGCAGTCTGAACCACGATTTTCCAACAAATCGGAACCAAATGTAGGAGGGCTTTGCGGGAGTCCGGACACGAGACACGTCGGACTCAGGCACCTCTGGCCCACCCATAAGCACGGCAGAGCCCACACTTTTGTAGCTAGCATTGTTTCCACAGCAAAATCCCCAACTCGTTTCTTCCATCCCGCCGCTCTCCATCCAATTTCTGCCCAAGTGCCTTACATCATCGACATAAATGTTGTATTGCTGCTCTTCTAGGAGTGTTCTTCGACGGTCAGCCGTGGCTAACGACACCATCCGGAGAAGGAAGAAACCCTAGGAGTATTCCTTGACGGACTATCATGTTCGCCCATTTGGGACCCGCAACCTCTACCAGACTTAACCCCTAGACATCATTCATACGCTCCACTGTCATTTTCTAATATGACAAACCATTGTCGAGACCATCGATGAATCCATATAGATCCAAATAACGCCCGATTTGTTGGAGGAAGAAAGAGAACAAACCACATGAGAAGGAGGAGAAAGATGATGAAGAGGAGAAGGATACTATGAGGCAGGTGTTCACGACTTTGGCCGGAGAAGGAGGAGACTATGGGGGCATCGAATAAGATGATATATAGGAGAACAAGGATAGTGGAAGTCTTAGGCAGGGGGATCTGCGCCCGTAGTGGGATAACAATGAGGAGATGGTGCATGTGGGTACACACTCTCGGTGTGACAAGGACAGGTTCACAACCACCAGGAGAGACCGAAGATGAGATGGGGTATATGGGTGATACGTCGACAAATGTATATGTTTACTGATCACTTAACTTATACTCCCTCCGTCCCATAATATAAGAGTGTTTTTGACACTACATATTATCAAAAACGCTTTTATATTATGGGACGGAGGGAGTAATTGACATCTAATTCTTACACTGACAAATAAAAAAAGTTAAGATTTCCTGTTCTGTGCCTAAAGCGATGGACAACAGAAATCAGCACCCTCCCGCGATATGGGTCGGCCCAACACAGGAGTTTGGGAGGCACATGGTCGTTCTACCAATTATTTGTTTTCTCTTTCAAATATTTGTTCCTACCAACTTTTATTTTTGGTTTTATTTTTCTTCTTTACTACACGGTCATTTTTGAAATCTATACCTACTAATAAAAGAAATAGGTATTCTTGGTCCGTCATGCTATTTTATAGAAAACCCCCTGATGTTTTTTACATTAAACCCACAGTACATATTAAATGTTTTTTAAAATACTCATATCTTCTAAACCGTAAGTCCAAATTTAACATGTTATATATGGAACTTGATTAGGAAAATATATGGAATCTTAATGTGATGTTATTTTACCTGTTAGCCATTTAAAAAAATACTATCTAGGGTGTGATCTTAATAAACAGTGCATTATTCGTCTTTCTTTCATATCGGTACTGATCCAGATTGTGGATAAACATCTCGGCAAAATCGGGATTGGACACGAAATTGAAGATCACTTGCCCGTTTTTTTGTATGCATTAAATCTACAAAGACATGTGGAATCTTGAACTTGCCATTTTGTAGGCAAAGACCATCTTTGTTTGGGTTGTAGCTACAAATACTCAAATTATAGACCATTTTTTCTAAATTAAGAGCGTGTGGTATTCTTTTCTCCCGTTGCAACGCACGGGCCCTTTTGCTAGTACATACTTAAAAAACATAAGAACATTTTTAAAAATTCATGGACATTGTTTATATTCATGAATAGTTTTGTAATTCACATATTTTTTTTGTGAACAATTTTTCAATAATAATTTTTAGAGATAAACGCACCATTCGTCACTGAACTCTCGCGAGATGAGCATATTGGTCACACAAGTCTCAAAACGTGGAAAACGGGTCAGTTTGGTTTGCTATATGAGCAAACGGGTCACTCTCTTCTTTTGAGTCATTGGCGCAGCCCACATGGCGTTGTGAGTCAGCGGTGTACATTTGCAAGAAAACCCCTAGAAAGAAAAACATATTCAGTACCGACCCCCGACTGCGCACTCCACCCCCAAACCCCGACCGACCGACCTTGACGGCGGCTGGGTGCCCGTCGGCGGCAATGTCAACCCCGTTGGCTGTCTCCGTAGGTTGCGGCGGTGAAGAGGATGGCGAGGTAGCCGCCTCCCCCCCCCCCCTACACTAGCCGCGGCGGCTGACGAATCTGCGGGTACTGGCGGCGCCGGTGTTTGTGGTGAAGCTGTTGTCGGTGTGGTTGATGCCGGTGGTCGCGCTGGTGCTGAGCTTCTTCCTCGACGGCGATTTCCCTGGGATGATGCACCCGAGTATGGTAAGTTCTTCTCACTGATTTTTTTCCCCTTCATTTGTGCTCTCGGATGTGTTAGCTAGGGTTTCAAAATTGTGGATATTTTGTTAGATAAGTGGATAATTTTAGGTTCAAAATTAGGGATTTTTTGTCAGTAAAGAGATGAATTTGTATTTTTTTTGCAATGCAAGAGATTCCAGTGACTTATTTAGCTTAGTAATACATCACAATGGATGGTTCTGTGGTGTTGGATCGAACCGTGTTTACATGCAGGAATCAGTAGATGTTTTTGATGGCTGTGACAAGGGTACATTCTGTTGTGCTCTGGTTGATTGGATGATCAAGCAATTAGGATATGCTTTGCCATCCATGGGATTTCCAGTGTACTGGTTGGATCCAGGCAAAACAGTAGTAGATGGTTTGAGGGAGATGAACTTACAAATGCATGCATTATATATGGCAGATTCAGCTTGTGCAAGAGGTGGCCACAATTTGCATGTTTATGTTGATCATGATAATGTTCTGGACAAACAACTTTGGGATGATGTTCTTCTGCAACCAGTTGAGCTACCTAAAGTGATAAGTCCTTGCAAGAAAGAATTTCAGTCACAGGACATACCAGCTAGCAATTTGATGCCTACATTCAGTGAGCAAATGTTCAACATGATGTCAGGTGGATATCAAGATTTGTGCAACAACAACAGATCCATACCTGCTAGGAGGAACTTGAGTACTAATTTTGTGAAAGAAGAATTTTACATGGAAAAGAAAGGGAAGGAGAATATGTTTCCTCAGGTTGTACAACAAGAAGAAGAATTTGCTGCTGTTAGAGAAGAAGATTTTGCTGCTATGCAAGAAGAAGATTTTGGTGCTATGCAAGAAGAAGATTATGCTGATGAGAGTGAAGAAGAAGAGTGTGGCTATGCATCAGACTCAAGTATTGATCCAGATTTTGCAGATTCTGACTATGATTTTGAAGCTGGAGATGACACCTTGTTTGATGAAAATGTTAACACTTCTATCCCAGATGACATAATAGCTGCAAGTAGGAAAGTTGTGAAAGAAGATGCAAATGGTGATGATCCAGATGTTGTTGCTACAGAGAAATTAGAGCTCCCAGAGAGTGAAGACAGGACAAAATTTGATTTCTCAGCTTTCAACAAATTGACAGACATGGAAGACCCAACATTTAAACTTGGCATGGTCTTTTCAAACCCTGCAGAATTAAGAAATGCTTTGTCCATGTACATAGTGAAGAACAGAGTGAAAATAAAGAAGACAAGGAACAATGCTACCAGAATTGAAGCAAAATGTGTTGAAGGCTACCCTTGGAGAATGATTGATGTTAAAGATACCAGAGTTGAGTGCATGCTGATAAAGACATATGTTGGAGAGCATACTTGTGAGAGGGTGTGGGAAGTGAAAGAGTTGACAGCTCTATTGCTAGCACGAAAATTTGTTGAAGATTTCAGAGGTGACCCAAAGATGAGTTTGACAGCTTTTCAGAACAAAGTTCAGAAACAGTACAACATGAAGCCAAACAGATTTAAGTTAGCAAGAGCTAGGTTGTCATGTCTGAAAAAGGTCAGAGGAGATGAAGAGGCCCAATATGGACAGCTTTGGGACTATGGACATGAGATAAGGAGAGCAAACCCAGGCACTACTTTCTTCTTGAAAAGGATGGGTGAAACATTGAGCACTTTGTACTTATGTCTGGATGCTTGTAAAAGAGGATGGCTACTTGGTTGTAGGCCCATTATTTGTCTTGATGGAACACACATAAGGACCAAATATGGTGGACAGATATTGACAGCAATTGGAGTAGATCCCAATGACTGCATCTACCCAATTGCAATGGCTGTTGTAGAGGTGGAGTGCCATGCCAGCTGGAAGTGGTTTCTTACTAATTTGAAAAATGACCTAAACATCATTAACACATCAACTATCTCTATAATGAGTGATAAACAGAAGGTGTGGTGAAAATTAAAAAATTCCTTATATGTGTGTGATTACAACATTGTATCTTCTGTCTTAACATAACATAGCTGTTGTTTGTTGTGATGTAGGGTTTGATTAGAGCAGTGAGAGAATTGTTCCCTGACTCTGAACATAGGTTTTGTGTCAGACATCTCTATCAGAACCTGAACCAGCTTCACAAGGGAGAAACAGTAAAGAATCACTTGTGGGCATGTGCAAGGTCAAGCAACACTACAAGATGGCAGCAAAACATGGACAGGTTCAAGGCAGATTGTCCTAAAGCACATGCTTGGTTAGATGAAAAGAAGCCATCTGAGTATTGCAGAGCTTTCTTCAGTGATTTTGTCAAATGTGACATACTTACAAACAATTCTTGTGAAGTTTTCAATAAGTAATTATCTTACCTTCTTCTCTAGACTATTGCTTATTAAATGTCTAGTGCTTACTTCTGTTTATGGACTTGCCTACTAATTAGGTGGATATTAGAAGCTAGAGAGCTACATGTGTTGTCTATGTTGGAGAACATTGCTTGCAAGATAGGGACAAGATATAACAAAATGCAAAAGGATGCTCTACAGAAGTGGACTGGTCAGATTTGCCCAAAGATTAGACAAAAAGTTCAGAAAAATGCAGATTATGCAGCCAACTGCTTTGCTACTGAATATGGAAGGTCAACTTTCAAAGTTCTGATCAATGGTGTTAGTTACATTGTAGAGCTAAACATGAGAGCTTGCACTTGTAGAAGATGGCAGCTAACTGGCATTCCATGCAACCATGCAATAGCTTGTTGTAGGCATGAGAGGATTAAACCTGAACAGATGGTATGTAGTAGCTATTCTTTGAATGCTTTCATGCAAGCTTATGGTCCTGTGGTGAAGCCGGTGAGAGACAAGTCAGAATGGGAGCATGTTAATGGCCCAGTAGTCAAACCTCCATTTTATGAGAAGGTTGTTGGCAGGCCCTCAAGCAAAAAAAGAAGAAAAGGTCCTGAAGAAAATGAGGATGGTACAAAGTTGACCAAACATGGGGTCACTATTCATTGTGGATATTGTGGAAATGCAGGCCATAACAAGAAAGGATGCCCTAGATTGAAAGAGATTGCAAGGGCAGAAGCAGCAGCAACACAAGCAAGGGCAGAAGCAGCAGCAGCACAAGCAGCAGCAACAGGAGCAGCACAAGGAGTAACACAAGCACCACAAACAGAGGACAGCTCACAGGAGCAACAACAACAAAGACCAAAGAGAAGGAGAAGAAGAACTGTGGAAGAGCAAGTGGGCATTCCAATCTCCATGCCAAACCCAAACAGAGGCCCTACAATGGTTGATGAAAATGGAGATGTTGATATTCCTGAGATACTAGAGGTAATATGCAGCTATACTTACAAATAATTCCAGCTTCTATAGGCAGTACTAACTAATTTTGTATTGTTTTGATCAGCACATTGAGCATGTACAACTAGACCCTAGGAAAGATCCTAGCAATGTGAAAGAATCTATGATATCTCAGCTAGCACATGAGGTGAAGACCAAATTGTTATTGAAGTACTTGTAACTTGTTCTCTTTCTATTTTGTTCTTCCAATAAAACAGTGTTATGTCATTCATAAAATGCAGGAACCAAAAATTGTCATTGAAGAAATAGAGCCATTCCCTAGTGAATCTGCTTTTGTTGCACAATATAGAGCTAACATTCCACCACCAAGGACATCAACAGTCACAGCACAGGTTTTGAGAGCTCAAGCAAGGGACAGGTCAGGAAGAAGAAGAGAAGCTAGAGCTGCAGCTAGTGCAATTAACAGGAATGCAAACACAGCTGGCACAAGCAACAATGCAGCAGGTGTTGGAGGATTTCAGTATCTTCTGTTTGGACAGAGAGGAGGAGGTGCACCTACAAGAGGCAGAAGAGCAGGAAGAAGGGGACGAAGGGGAGGAAGAAGAGGTAGAACAGGACCAACATATGTAAACACGTCTGGCATAAGCATGGATGAAGAGGAGATCAACAATACACAATCAGCACCACAAGATTGAGATCATGCTGTAATTCAGAAATGTAGTAGTTCCAAAATGAACTTGCTGTAGTTTCAAAATGAACTTGTTCTTTTAGTACTGTCCTGTGTAGTTACTTTTGGGCCAACTAATCCTTCTGGATGAATTTGTTCTTTTAGTACTGAGAAATTTTAGTACTGCTCTTCTGTTAAATGAGATATCTCTTGTCAAATCAAGTGCATATACGGGTAGTGCAACAACAATTGAATTTCATGCAACATCCTCACATCAGTCACACATCATACATAGATCTCTTACATAAAATAGGTTCACAACCAAACAATAGTCTTACAGACATATGCTCACACTGGCACACAACAAACATACATGATACATTGCTGAATAAAAGAGATGCATCATCTCTGTCTCATCTACATCCTAAACAGAGCACCTGCACGGCCGTCGGCCCCTGGCCCTGCAAATCCGTGTCCACCACCAATGTATGCCCTCTCTGCACCATATATTGTACCAGGATAACAAGTGAAAGTGTGACACCGAGCGCTGTTTGATTCTTCGTCATAGTCATAAGCAGGCGGCAACTCTGTTAAGATAGGGCTATGATCTATAACCTTCAGAACATGGATCTTCAGAAAATGAACAACTGTTGGCTTCTCATCTTTCAGACGACTACTAGGCGGTGAAATTGGCACGTTAGAGTCAGAGGTTGGCTCCTCATCTTGTCGTAATTCAGGCTCTGGCAGCTCCACTTCGTATAATTTAGGCAATTTGTTTGGGTTCTTCATCCACGCTTCAACAACGACGAAGCACCGATCAGTGGGCTTCAACATCTTAACGAGATCGCCGCCGAGACTGCTAACCAGGTTGGTAACGAACTCGACCTCCCATGCCTCTTGCGGGAGCCCATCAAAGCTCAACCTTGTCAAAAACTTCATAGACGACTCCTCGCCACCCATCCCATGATACCACCGGCAAAACTGGATTGTCTCGCCGCCGACGGTAAGCTTGCGGGAGTGGTAGATGAGCACGCGAGTGCAGTCGTCGCCAGACCGAAACCATATAAGACAATCCGCCGGAGGCGAACATACGTCAACCATGACGTCCTCGCGGCGGACGCCGCATTGCGCCTCCAAAGCAGCAACCACCTGTGCCGGTGACACGGGAGGCCGGTTGCCTTCCACTGTACCCACCAGGGCACGACCGCGTAGCTTCTCCTCCAGCCGGTACATCCCAGCCGTGCGCCTCAGCACACAGCGACCGAGCTCAGGCCGCAACTCCAGCTCGCCGCGCCTCCAGCCCTCCACCGGGAAGAAGATACTACCCTCCCTGTTCTCCGGCCGCCAGCTCTCTCCCTCATACTGGTCCATCTCGAGCGACGGTTGTGGCAGATCTGGAGCGAGGAGAAGGTGAGATCGAGAGAGAGCTAGGATTTTCCCCGAATCGGGCTGAATTGGGGATTTTGACCAGGGAGAGGATGCACAATTTGCAAAAAAAACCTTCACAATGATCCTGACAGTGGGCCATACGCTGAGTCAGCAAGCCACGTCGGCCCCGTAACGGCTCGCAACAGGGAAGTGACCCATTCGTTCATAAAGCAAACCAAACTGACCAATTCTCCACATTTTGAGACTTGTGTGACCAATGTGCTCATCTCGCGAGAGTTCAGTGACGAATGGTGCGTTTATCTCTAATTTTTAGATCCGTCAACACCAATGGCTATTTTTCAAAGTCAAATGCGCTCGGTTTTAAAATTCAATTTTCTATATAAGTGTATGTACGTTAGTCCTTTTGTGGTTCCTTAATCAAATGATGGGCCAACTATGTGATTTAGCAACTATCCTTCGCTATTAGCCAATAATATAGTGAAAAGTAGGAGCTCCCAATAAAATATCCATTCAATTTTTTTTATATGTAATCAATTATATTAGAAAGAAGTCCATTTTCAACCCAAACTGTGCATCAACAAACAAATTTCCCCCGAAGTTGGCTTTGGTACTGTAACGCCCCGGATGCAACTTTCCATATTCGTAACTCCAACTCTTGCCTTTTCCGGAGATGCGATATGAGATTTCCTTCGTGGTTGGGTTTTTGTTTTTGTTTTGCATTTTTGTTCATGTCTTGCATCTCATCTCTTTGCTTCATGTGCATTGCATCATGTCATCATGCAACCCCTTTTTAAAAACCTCAACTAAATAAATTGCATAGATCTTTTGATCTATTTAAATCGAGGGAATTCACATGGTGATTTCTCTTTAAAACATATTCAAAGTCTCCTACTATTATTAGGGAGCTATAATAAATATTTCATTATTAGGAATTGATCATAACACACTTGCAAATAAATCCCAATGCCTTTGTTATCTCAATTCTTGGTCTCCAACTCTACCCATAAATCCTTTCGTCATCTTCCGGAGCTTCACCAAAAATCTCAACATTTTTGGACCTTCCTTTACCAAGTCCTAGTTCAAACCTATTTGAATTAAATTCAAATGAGTTTGAATTTAAATCTTGCAATCTTGGCAATTCCTATTTTCTCGGAACAAACACTTTTCGTGACTCCGGGAAAATTATCCCCATACCCAAACTCCACTCTAATCTCTCTCGACATTTCTTCTAAGCTTTTGTTTCTTTGAAATAGAGGGTTAATTAGAGAGAGAGGGAGAGTTAGCAGCAGTGCCCCTTGGGCCTCTCTGTTCAGGCCCATCTGCAGCCCAGCAGCCGCCCCACTTAACCTAAACCCTAGCCGCCAGGGAGCCGACCCCCTCCTCCTCCTTCGCTCCTCCCTCCAGCGCCGCCAGGAGAGCGCCCGCGCCTCCATCTCCCTCCTCTGCGCCCCATCTGCTCCGTTCCCGGCGCCCTCCGCCTCGCCGTTCCCCTGCCTCGGCCTCGCGACCCCGCGCCTCCCTCCTGCAGCCCGTGCAAGCCACCAGGAGGCGGGCTCCCGTGCTGCACAGGAGCTCCTCGCCGCCCGAATCCGTTCCCCAGGTCGCCGGACCTCCCTGCAAGCGTCGCCGCCGGCAGCCACAGGTCCAGCGCCATGCCCCGCCTCCTTCCCTCGTCTTCCTCCCCTGCTTCTGCCTCGTCGCCACGCGCCGTCGTCGGCGTCCACCAGGAGGGCTACCCCACGCGCGACCCCCGCTGCAGCCCCTTCTCCAGCTCGTCGTCGACCGCGCCTCGCCTTCGACCTGAACTTCCGCGTCCCATGGCCATGAGCGCCACCAGCAGCAGTTTCAGGCCGCCCCGTCGCTGAGTCCCTCGCCGCCCTTCTGCACCTCGTCTCCGACCCTGCCCGGCGGGGCCACACCTCTCGGTGCCCGCAGATGCGTCGCCGGCCTTCAAGCTCGACGCCTGCCCCGGCCATCTTCCACAAGACCACCTCCAGTTCAACTACGGGTTGCTGCCCATGTACGCCAAGGCCATCTTCTGGATTTTCGCCAAGTACCAGGAGGTCGATGAATGGTTCATCTACGTGCGTGAGCGACCATCTTCGGCAAGGACCATGTACGACTACACAATGATACGAGGACAAGATAACGTGTACCTCTACGCCCGAAGACGTTGGATGCGCCAAGTTCCACTACCGTCGACCCTCGAAGACCCTGTGGACGTCAAGTTCCTTGTCGTGACCCCGAACATCTACGGAGGTGTACAACCACTTCCACTACCGTCGCCACGTGAACAACTACTTCCCACGACGACCCGTGAACGACTACTTCCTCTACATCGTACCGAACTCGAACCGCTTAAGAATGCTCCCTTGGAAGGTATAACCACCGAGACGACGCCCGTGAACGAATGCATGTGTTGTATGATATGCACTGCTTGCACCGTGTCCGAATTGTCACTCGTTTCCATGCCACTAATCGGTGGGAACCCGGTTGCCGTGATCATTCCACCATCTTTCGCATGTTCAGCACACTCGCACGCTTCCTTTTGCACCAGTATCTCAACCGAGTTATCGGAACCGATATGTTGCCGTGGCACCATTTTCGGATTCATTGCCGTGGCACCCCTTTCGTTCCACCATGGTGACCAAATGCTTCATAATGCTCTTGTCAACATTTTCATAAAATTGCTTAAAACTTGCATATGTCATCCGCATCATAATAACAACATTTAAAATGTTTATATTTGTTGTTTCCATGAATTTGCTAAATGCATATAGGGATTTACCGGATTTGTTGTTTGTTATATCCGGCCCCATTGAAATTGTTTAGATGGTATAGTTTTGTTATGCTTCACCCCTTGCCATGTTTAACAACATTTAATATTGTTGTGTTCCTAAACGGGAGAGAACTAAATAACTGATGTGGTGTTTCGTCAATATGCAACTCGTTGCATATTGAGCTCCACTTAACTTGTAGTATTGCTTGTTGCACTTTGCCATGCCATGCTTATTTAAACCGGACATGCATCATACTTGATTGTGCATCATGCCATGTTTATGTGATGGTTGTTTACTATGTTGTTTGTTTCTTTCCGGGTTGTTTCTCTCGTTACCTTCGGTTTCGTTCCGGAGTTGTGAGGATTCGTTCGACTACGTCCGTCTGTCTTCTTCATGGACTCGTTCTTCTTCCTTGCGGGATCTCAGGCAAGATGACCATACCATCGAAATCACTTCTATCTTTGCTTGCTAGTTGCTCGCTCTTTCGTTATGCCTATGCTGCGATACCTACCACTTGCTTATCATGCCTCCCATATTGTTAAACCAAGCCTCTAACCCACCTTGTCCTAGCAAACCGTTGTTTGGCTATGTTACCGCTTTGCTCAGCCCCTCTTATAGCGTTGTTAGTTGCAGGTGAAGATGAAGTTTGTTCCTTGTTGGAACATGGAGATGTTGTTCCTTGTTGGAACATGTTTACTTGTTGGGATATCACAATATATCTTATTTAATTAATGCATCTATATACTTGGTAAAGGGTGGAAGGCTCGGCCTTATGCCTGGTGTTTTGTTCCACTCTTGCCGCCCTAGTTTCCGTCATATCGATGTTATGTTCCCGGATTTTGCGTCCCTAACGCGGTCGGGTGATTTATGGGAACCCCTTGACAGTTCGCTTTGAATAAGACTTTTCCAGCAAGGCCCAACATTGGTTTTACCATTTGCCTCAGCCTATTACTTTTTTCCCTTGGGAGTCGCGCATCCCGAGGGTCATCTTTATTTTAAACCCCCGGGCCAATGCTTGTCTAAGTGTTGGCCCAAACTAGAGCACCGAGCGGGACCGTCCCTTGGCAACTTGGGTTATGTTGGTACCTGTACGCTTAGCTTATCCGGTCGTGGCCAGAGACGAGATACGCGCGGCTACTATCAGGGTGTCGGCACGCCGGGAGGTCTTGCTGGACTTGTTTTATTACTGTCGAAATGTCTTGTAGCCGGGATTCCGAGACTGATCGGGTCTTCCCGGGGAGAAGGAATATCCTTCGTTGATCGCGAGAGCTTATCATGGGCTAAGTTGGGACACCCCTGCAGGGTTTGAACTTTCGAAAGCCGTGCCCGTGGTTATGTGGCAGATGGGAATTTGTTAATGTCCGGTTGTAGAAAACCCGAAGTTGATCTTAATTAAAATACACCAACCGCGTGTGTAACCGTGATGGTCTCTTCTCGACGGGGTCCGGGAAGTGAACACGGTTGTTGGAGTTATGTTTGACGTAAGTAGTTTAGGATCACTTCTTGATCATAGTTCATCGACCGTGCTTTGCCTTCTCTTCTCGCTCTCATTTGCGTATGTTAGCCACCATATATGCTAGTCGCTTGCTGCAGCTCCACCTCATACCTTTACCCTTCCCTTAAGCTTAAATAGTCTTGATCTCGCGGGTGTGAGATTGTTGAGTCCCCGTGACTAACAGATACTTCCAAAATCAGTTTGCAGGTGCCGATGGAACCGTGCAGGTGATGCACCCGAGCTCAAGGAGAAGCTCGATGAAGATCTTATCCTTTCTGTTGTTTCGTTTCGGTTGATCATCAGTGGAGCCCAGTCGGGACGATCGGGGATCTGTGTAGCATTTGGGGTAGTCTTCTTTTATTTTGGTTCCATAGTCGGACCTTGATTGTATCTGTATGATGTAATGCTTTATTCATGTATTGTGTGAAGTGGCGACTGTAAGCCAACTATGTATCTCTTTCCCTTATGTATTACATGGGTTGTGTGAAGATTACCTCACTTGCGACATTGCTTTCAATGCAGTTATGCCTCTAAGTCGTGCTTCGACACGTGGGAGATATAGCTGCATCGAGGGTGTTACAAGTTGGTAATCAGAGCCTTCCCCGACCTTAGGAGCCCCCACTGATTGATCGTTTTTAGCGGCCGAGTTGTGTCTAGAAAAATGTTTTGAGTCATTTAGGAATTATATATCGGAGAGTTTAGGAATTCTTTTTACTTCCCAGTCTCCTCATCGCTCTGGTAAGGCATCCTGACGTAGAGTTTTGACTCTTCTCTTCTCAAATTTCACTAAAAAAAATTTAGGATCACGCGGGTATCTTAGAATCGTTCCGATGGTTTTATGATGACAACATTGTCTTGGTTGCCTCCCGTCAGCAGGGGTTTTAGTGGAGGTGTCCCGGGGAGTTGAGCTCCGAGGTGTTGTCGTCATAATTTTATCGTTACAGTTCTGAAATACCTGAGTTTAGTACGCCGACATCGAAAATCTCTTTTGTACAGTTGTTGGTGAGATAACCCTGATAGCCCAGTACTGAGGCGAGTGCGGGAGTATTGCCATAACTCATATAACGGATGCTTTTCGAAGGTTGAGGTAGATGATTTCCGAAGGTTTCTTGGTTATGTGTTGAAGGATGGATACAGCTGGATCTAGGTATTGTTAGTTTGGGTGATATATTTTGTGTCCCCTGTATCCCCAACACCTGATTGCATAACCAGAAAGTTTCGGGAGTTTATAAGTGGGAATTCAAGTATCTCGTAGGATATCTTTCCAACAGACACATGGTACGATATGGGGTCTATCATATGTTTGTTTCCGGCTTATTTCCTGAGCCAATCCTTTGTTTTGTTTTATTTGTGGTATTCGAGTTGCTTCGATGTCAAGTGTTGATTCCATACCTTTTCTAAACGGTGTTCTCATATTGCTATGTGGATGCTAATCCTTCTTGTTCATCAAGGTTGTCTTTTCAATCCTTTCCAACCGGTGTGTCCCTCTTCAAGTGGATCCGATCACTTCAACATTCGCAAGATCAATATTCAGTTTTTCTCAACGGTGTTTGCTTCATCCGTTCCAAGTTGTCTTTGTTTTCCCGCCCTCCCACCCTTATTTCTTCAAGGACGCAGACTTCTTAATCAAGTATCCATCTTATTGATGTGAAGCCTCTCCATTCTTCTCCTTCATGTTCTTACCCGGTGTTTCTCATGAAGATACTAACGGAGCTTCAAGTTCATCATTCGTCATTCTTTTCTTCTCCAGTGGTTCCAATTCAAGCTTTGTCGATCATATCTTTTCCTCATTTTAAATGTTTTCTCATACCGGTGCACCTCTTAATCATTCACCTCTCGCTATTCATTTGTTCCGGAGTGCTGAAGACATCTCAGAAGATTCAAGTTTTCCATTCTCAATTCACTCAAGTTCTTTCGAGGTTGTTATCTCATTCTAGCCATTTAAATCATCCGGTGTGTTCTCCCTTTCAAGTAATCGTTCAACGGTGTTTCTTTTGAGTGGGCCCTAACCCACAGGTCTTTTCCCAGGATCTTACCTGACTCTTCTAATTTTTCCGAAGCTATTCTCAAATTCTTTTCGAAGCTTGACGTAAGAATGAATTTTCATCAGTCATTTTCCTTTCTCCAGAATCGCTTCAAATTCTTTCATAGTTGGTTCAACCTTTTCTACTCTTCATCCCGGAGTATCTCAACAATTCATGGTGGTGGTTTCTCGTCGTCATTCTCGGATTTTGAAGACCAAAGAAGAGTTGCTCTTAAACCTTGCTCCATTCTCTTCTAGATTCATTGTTCTAGCTTGTTGCCATCCTCTCATAATTGTTTTCGATTGAGGGAATTCATTTCAACCATCCGGAGCTTTTCAGAAGTCTTTTCAGTTTGATTCTCCGGAGCCCATCATCTCAGAATTATTCATTCAAGCTTTCAGCTCTCGTTCTCCAAATCTTACCGGTGCATCGTTCAAATATCCTCTAATCAGTTCATGATCTCTTTGTTCTCTTGTATCCAAATTCTCTCAAGTATCTTCCTTCATTTTCTAATTCTTCCTGGTGTTTCTTTATCTTTTCCCTTGTTCATTTTCAATTCTTACGGTGGGTCGTTCAAGATTCCTCTTTCTTTGTTACCGTATAGAGTTATTCGTTGTTTCCAAATCCTACCGGCGGATCTTTGAAGACCTTCCCAAGTTGAGCAATATCTCTCTCAATCTTTTCTACGAGAATAAGTAGTATGCCAAATCCGTTGCTTGTCATCAATTTAGATTGGTGAAGGATACGCATAACATAATTCTTGTTCTTGTTTTATCGAAGTGATTAATTCCTTCTTTCGGAGTTTGTTCATGATGAATAAATTCTCGGTTTCAATTGTTTCATATTTTCTTTTCCCGGAGTTCCAAACTCTCATCATCACGAAGATCCATCTAAATCATTGCAGGATTTCACATGGTGTTTTCAACTTCTCTTTCTTTCTATCATCCTTTTGTTTACCGGAGTTCTTCATGGAGGCTCTACATGGTGGCTCATCAAGGATTCTTTTCATTCTTCAATTGTTCTTCAAGATTTCTCTCGGAGTTATGATTTGTCAAGCTATACTCTAAAATAAACATGGTGCTCAACACATGTTTTGTTTTGAGGAGTTCAAGTATTCTTCATCTTGCATTCCGAAGTGCAATTCATTCTACCGTATCATTCGAGGTGGTATTATGTCATTCTTGATAATTTGAGTTCATGTCTCATGTTGTTAAGAATGAGGTATTTTAAATCCATCAATCTCTTCTTTGGAGTTATCTTGGGTTTATACTTCACCTAAAGCCTTCTCTAAGGTTTGTTGATATTTATGGTGCTTATAAATGACCCAAGTTCTTCAGTTGTCCTCCCGGTGAAATAAGTTTCTCGTCTCCTTGTTGATATCAATCCAATCATTTGTTTCCGTCGGTGGCAGAAGCTCACCTCATAATTTTGAGATGTTTCCATAAGCCCGCTACAAGTTTATTCTTTTCATTGTTGGTTTTCCAACAGTTTCGTTCTATCCTTCTTTTTAAGGGTGCCTTCCAAACTCAATTGTGGCAGAAGTTGTCATTTTTTTCTCCATTCTTTCATTCCAATGATCTATCTTCTATTCTTTCTTCCGGAGGCATTGTGATATTTCTCTCTTCAAACCATCTTCTTGTTTTGTCAAGATCATCTTCTTTTCTTGCTTATTCATTTAACCGGAGTGCCGTCTGAAATTTTTCTTAACCTTTGTGCCATTCTTTCAATAGTTCCAGAGGCAGTGTGTTGTTGATCTCTTCAAATATCCTCTCATCTTGTCAAGTTCATGATTCTAATTCCTTCCATTTTCAGTCGGAGTGCTGCCCGAATTATTTCATTCTTATTCCTTCTCTATCTTATTTTAACCGGACTGGTTTCAATGTCTATCTTGTCACTTAAGCTCTTCTTTCTCGCCGTATTCCTTGTTCCTTGTCCAACGGAGTATTTCATTTCATTCATCTCCATGGTATTTTTTCTTTCGTTTTGCTCAACCTCCCAAGGTTCTTTGGTTTCACTCGTTTGTCAAAGAAGCAACTTAGTGTTACCTCTTCTCTTCCTCTTCCGTTTCTCTCCCGTGCCATCCTAGATCTCGGGACGAGATCCTCTCGTAGTGGTGGACTGTTGTAACGCCCCGGATGCAACTTTCCATATTCGTAACTCCAACTCTTGCCTTTTCCGGAGATGCGATATGATATTTCCTTCGTGGTTGGGTTTTTGTTTTTGTTTTGCATTTTTGTTCATGTCTTGCATCTCATCTCTTTGCTTCATGTGCATTGCATCATGTCATCATGCAACCCCTTTTTAAAAACCTCAACTAAATAAATTGCATAGATCTTTTGATCTATTTAAATCGAGGGAATTCACATGGTGATTTCTCTTTAAAACATATTCAAAGTCTCCTACTATTATTAGGGAGCTATAATAAATATTTCATTATTAGGAATTGATCATAACACACATGCAAATAAATCCCAATGCCTTTGTTATCTCAATTCTTGGTCTCCAACTCTACCCATAAATCCTTTCGTCATTTTCCGGAGCTTCACCAAAAATCTCAACATTTTTGGACCTTCCTTTTACCAAGTCCTAGTTCAAACCTATTTGAATTAAATTCAAATGAGTTTGAATTTAAATCTTGCAATCTTGGCAATTCCTATTTTCTCGGAACAAACACCTTTTCGTGACTCCGGGAAAATTATCCCCATACCCAAACTCCACTCTAATCTCTCTCGACATTTCTTCTAAGCTTTTGTTTCTTTGAAATAGAGGGTTAATTAGAGAGAGAGGGGGAGTTAGCAGCAGTGCCCCTTGGGCCTCTCTGTTCAGGCCCATCTGCAGCCCAGCAGCCACCCCACTTAACCTAGACCCTAGCCGCCAAGGAGCCGACCCCCTCCTCCTCCTTCGCTCCTCCCTCCAGCGCCGCCAGGAGAGCGCCCGCGCCTCCATCTCCCTCCTCTGCGCCCCATCTGCTCCGTTCCCGGCGCCCTCCGCCTCGCCGTTCCCCTGCCTCGGCCTCGCGACCCCGCGCCTCCCTCCTGCAGCTCGTGCAAGCCACCAGGAGGCGGGCTCCCGTGCTGCACAGGAGCTCCTCGCCGCCCGAATCCGTTCCCCAGGTCGCCGGACCTCCCTGCAAGCGTCGCCGCCGGCAGCAAGATGACCATACCATCGAAATCACTTCTATCTTTGCTTGCTAGTTGCTCGCTCTTTCGTTATGCCTATGCTGCGATACCTACCACTTGCTTATCATGCCTCCCATATTGTTAAACCAAGCCTCTAACCCACCTTGTCCTAGCAAACCGTTGTTTGGCTATGTTACCGCTTTGCTCAGCCCCTCTTATAGCGTTGTTAGTTGCAGGTGAAGATGAAGTTTGTTCCTTGTTGGAACATGGAGATGTTGTTCCTTGTTGGAACATGTTTACTTGTTGGGATATCACAATATATCTTATTTAATTAATGCATCTATATACTTGGTAAAGGGTGGAAGGCTCGGCCTTATGCCTGGTGTTTTGTTCCACTCTTGCCGCCCTAGTTTCCGTCATATCGATGTTATGTTCCCGGATTTTGCGTCCCTAACGCGGTCGGGTGATTTATGGGACCCCCTTGATAGTTCGCTTTGAATAAGACTTTTCCAGCAAGGCCCAACATTGGTTTTACCATTTGCCTCAGCCTATTACTTTTTCCCTTGGGAGTTGCGCATCCCGAGGGTCATCTTTATTTTAAACCCCCGGGCCAATGCTTGTCTAAGTATTGGTCCAAACTAGAGCATCGTGCGGGACCGTCCCTTGGCAACTTGGGTTATGTTGGTACCTGTACGCTTAGCTTATCCGGTCGTGGCCTGAGACGAGATACGCGCGGCTACTATCAGGGTGTCGGCACGCCGGGAGGTCTTGCTGGACTTGTTTTATTACTGTCGAAATGTCTTGTAGTTGGGATTCCGAGACTGATCGGGTCTTCCCGGGGAGAAGGAATATCCTTCGTTGATTGCGAGAGCTTATCATGGGCTAAGTTGGGACACCCCTGCAGGGTTTGAACTTTCGAAAGCCGTGCCCGTGGTTATGTGGCAGATGGGAATTTGTTAATGTCCGGTTGTAGAAAACCCGAAGTTGATCTTAATTAAAATACACCAACCGCGTGTGTAACCGTGATGGTCTCTTCTCGGCGGGGTCCGGGAAGTGAACACGGTTGTTGGAGTTATGTTTGACGTAAGTAGTTTAGGATCACTTCTTGATCATAGTTCATCGACCGTGCTTTGCCTTCTCTTCTCGCTCTCATTTGCGTATGTTAGCCACCATATATGCTAGTCGCTTGCTGCAGCTCCACCTCATACCTTTACCCTTCCCTTAAGCTTAAATAGTCTTGATCTCGCGGGTGTGAGATTGTTGAGTCCCCGTGACTAACAGATACTTCCAAAACCAGTTTGCAGGTGCCGATGGAACCGTGCAGGTGATGCACCCGAGCTCAAGGAGAAGCTCGATGAAGATCTTATCCTTTCTGTTGTTTCGTTTCAGTTGATCATCAGTGGAGCCCAGTCGGGACGATCGGGGATCTGTGTAGCATTTGGGGTAGTCTTCTTTTATTTTGGTTCCATAGTCGGACCTTGATTGTATCTGTATGATGTAATGCTTTATTCATGTATTGTGTGAAGTGGCGACTGTAAGCCAACTATGTATCTCTTTCCCTTATGTATTACATGGGTTGTGTGAAGATTACCTCACTTGCGACATTGCTTTCAATGCGGTTATGCCTCTAAGTCGTGCTTCGACACGTGGGAGATATAGCCGCATCGAGGGTGTTACAGGTACGATTTTAACCCTAAAATCTCCGAAACCGTGTAAAATCTGCCCCTCGAGTGGTTTTGCTCTTATTTTAGGTGATCTTGGAGACGTCATGGCATTATTGTGTTTGGTTTAAGCTCTCTCTCTCTCTCTCTCTCTCTCTCTCTCTACAATCACCATCAATGTAAGAGTTCATTTATCTCTATGCTGATGCTACTACATTTGGTGATATCCAGAGGGTCTGCGACCATAGGGAGCCGATGTTGACCAGGTAGATCCCAAGCCCATGAATAACAGAGTTGTATTCATACTTGCTCTTGTGGATGTTCATGGGCTTCCCGTCGACGGAGTCCTTCACGGTGATCAGGTGCTTCTCGACATGGCGCACCGTCTGGTGGGAGTGTATGTCGGCGAACACGTTGTGCTCCTTGTTATAGTCCATGTCACAGTGAAGGAAGTTGCGGTTCTTGTAGTTGTCGATGCATTACGAGATGGTCATCGTTAGCTTCAACATCATCAAATGCTTTGTAGGATCAATTTGGATATGTGTGTGTGCAAGAGATCACATGGAATACGAGAGAAGCGATCGAGGACATGAAGAGAAATGGCCCAACACTGCCACACCATCTCCCGAAACTGAATAAATCATACTAAAACCATATAAGAGGGATTTACCAAGTTTCAAATATTTGCCGGCCTGTTTGGTCAGGGGGGATAGTGGCAGGGAATATGAAATTGAGGTGTATAATACATTATTTGGTTGGGATGCTAGGGAGTCGAGGAGGGAAGGGAAAATGGAATTAAGGGGGTCAATTCTTATGTATATCTTCCTTCCCTCCCCATGTTAATTCACATGGGATGTTACTTCCTTTAAATTTCCCATACTAAAATTCACACCATGCACCAAACATGTGTTCGGGAATAAAAATCAATTCCCCTTGCCTGATTCATTATTAAACTCCCACATGTATGCTCCCATTACTTTTCTTCAGTTTTTTTGCGATGTAAGAGTCACTACCAAGATCGAATTGAGGGGGGGGGTTGTGTTGGAAATATGAGCAATTTACCAAATGATTTTATTAACAGAAATATTAGATAAAGCATGACTAATATAGTCGCGATAAAGCGAGTCATGCAATTTGATGGAGAGAAAGTAAATAGCATCTGAATATATGAACTTGAACTGAACACATCTAGGACAGACACTAGATCATGTTGCATATATGGAGTAGAACCTAACACATGTAGGGCAAGTACTAGTACGAGAAACTGTGGCAAGACATCTGACAGAAAGAAGAAGAACACATACGGGAGAGCAGAAGCAGAAGCACTGGACTTGGGGTCGACATCCTCTCCAGCCATGTCGTTGCTGAGGTAGTCGATGTCGGGGAAGAAGTCGTCGGAGTCCGTGATGAAGAAGCCAGTAGTTGCGCAGAGCGCTCCCCAAAAACCTTATCACCCTTCTCCCGTACAGGACTCAAAGTGGTGCGGTTTCGGAGGCCTACTGTCCCGACTCGCGGTGCACGCCGCAAGCCAGGATGAGGAAGACAGCAGTAGCTCAGAGAATGGAACCGGTGGCGAGAGGAAGGAGAAGTTCTGGTGCATCTCTCTGGGAGGAGCGACCTCCCTTTTATAGGCGCACGAGAAGGAGGCGAGAGGGCAGCGACGGGAGGCGAAACGAAGATACGGAGGCGAAGCGAACATCCAGCAGCCGAAGGGCTGCACCGTTTACATTCGAACTCCACTTTCGCAAAAATCTTTTCAGCTTCCGTGTGACCTTTCGTATACCCGTAGTGCGTGGCA
The DNA here is from genome assembly GCA_032464435.1 of Aegilops umbellulata. Lineage (NCBI taxonomy): Eukaryota > Viridiplantae > Streptophyta > Magnoliopsida > Poales > Poaceae > Aegilops > Aegilops umbellulata. The sequence continues at coordinate 601,692,129 of CP136055.1, read as the reverse complement.
AAAATTTAGATATCGGCTCGGCTCATTCCCGCGTCGCGCCGCGTCGTGACGAGGCGAGGCGAGGCGAGGCGTGGCGTGGCGAGGCGGGCGGCGAAGGAGGAGCGCGCGTGGATATCCCTCTTGTTCTCATGCTCGTACAAGTGGGGAAAGAACCTCCCTTATAAGGAGGTCCAACTCCCACTAAACTAGCAATGTGGGACTAAACTTTAGTAGTATCCCTTGCCTTGCACAAATGGGCTAAGTGGGCCTCTAGGATTTATTAAGAATTTCTGAAATAGTTATTGGGCTGCCCAAAATAGACTAAATTCCAGCAATCCCCCACCAGATCCCAGAGGCACACAGAAATTTGCCTTTGGTTCCAAAACACTGTTTTATATACCGGTAGTGCAGTGGAGACTGTTAAGTTGAACTTCCACCTAGAACTCTATGCTACACTAGTAAGCAACTTGAACAGTGGACTGGGCCTTGAACTGCAAGTTTTTTGCGAATCTAGCTTCACATAAAGCCTTGACCGATATGTGGCTACCGTGGGTCTTCCCGGGTGGAGCTTATGCGTCATACTCCGTGACCTTTCATGAGTTTACTAGAGAGAACCCTACTCTCATAGATTGCGACGTTTGACAATCAGGCTCATATAGGTGTGTTCTTTAGAAGATGTTCTGCAGGATAACATCTCTGCTTAAATAAGCCACTTAGAACACATTAAGATATACATCAACCTGTCATGCAGATTAGGAGAGTATTGCATCTTCATGGAGTGGTATTGTGAATAGTAAGGATACTCTCCTCTCAGTTGACCAACAGCTTGTCTTCCACATCTAATTCACGGGATCTCCGATCACAAAGAATAGGTTACCACTGTGAACAACTCATATTGTGGGTCTCATACCCATCTCCCTCGATGCATTATCTATCACATTACGTGATAGACCCTTAGTAAAAGGATCTGCCAGATTTTTAGACGTTTGCATATAATCCAACGCAATAACTCCGGAGTTTTTCATTTTCCTGATAGACTTTAACCTTCTCTGAACGTGTCTTGATGACTTCATGTTATCCTTTGAGCTGCTCACTTTTGTGATCACAGTTTGATTGTCGCAATTCATAAGGACACCCGGTACAGGTTTCTCAACAACCGACAAGACATTCAAGATCCGGCGAAGCCAATCTGCTTTAACCATAGCTGTATCTAGTGTTGTGAGTTCTGCTTCCATTGTTGACCTCGTTAAGATGGTCTGCTTGCAAGACTTCCAAGAAACAGCGCCACCTCCATGAGTGAATACATAACCGCTCGTGGCCTTTATCTCATCAGCATCTGAGATCCAGTTTGAGTCACTATACCCTTCAAGCACCTTTGGGTGCCCGGTGTAGTGAATTCCATAATTTGCAGTGCCTTTCAAATAACGCAAAACTCTCTCTAGAGCTTTCCAATGCACATCTCCTGGTTTTGAGACAAACCGACTCAGTTTGCTAACAGCAAAAGAGATGTCAGGTCTTGTAGCACTTGCTAAGTACATAAGCGAGCCAATAATCTAAGAATATTTCAATTGATCTCTAGCAATTCTTTGATTCTTTCGAAGTAACACACTCGCATCATATGGTGTTGGAGAGGGCTTGCAGTCACTATAGCCAAAGCGACTCAAGATCTTTTCCACATAGTGAGATTGAAGCAATGTAATCCCACCATCATCGTCTCTCAACAACTTGATGTTCAAAATGACATCAGCCACTCCTAAATCCTTCATCTCAAAACAACAAGATAGGAAATCCTTGACCTCCTTAATAACATTCAGATTTGTTCCGAAAATCAGTATGTCATCAATATACAAGCAAAGGATAACTCCCTCACCCCCACCATGGCGATAGTACACACATTTGTCAGCTTCGTTTACAACAAAGCCTGCAACTGTTAAAGTTCTTTCAAACTTCTCATGCCACTGTTTGGGTGCTTGCTTGAGTCCATACAAAGACTTCAGCAACTTGCACACTTTTCCTCCTGACCATCTAGTACAAACCCATCTGGTTGTTCCATATAAATTTCCTCGTCCAACTCTCCATTTAGGAAAGCAGTCTTAACATCCATTTGATGAACGAGAAGACCGTGCGAGGCAGCTAGTGAAAGTAGAACTCGAATAGTGGTCAGTCGAGCCACATGTGAGTAAGTATCAAAGAAGTCTTCACCTTCCTTTTGGGTATAACCCTTAGCCACGAGCCGAGCCTTGTACTTTTCAATAGTACCATCAGACCTAAGCTTCTTCTTGAATACCCATTTGCATCCTATAGGTTTGCACCCATAAGGACGATCAGTTATCTCCCAGGTTTCATTCGCCAAGATGGAATCCATCTCGCTACGAACCGCTTCCTTCCAGTAGTCAGCATCTTCAGATGCATAGGCCTCTGAAATAGAACTGGGAGTGTCATCTATGAGATACACAAGAAAATCATCACCAAAGGACTTTGCACTCCTCTGTCTCTTGCTCCTAGTAGGAACTTCATTGTTCTCCTCCACAGGACTTTCAGAGTGTTCCATCGAAATGGCAGGTTCGGTAATTGTAACTGGTTCCTGATTCGATGAACTAGGCATCTCCTGATTAGATGAGGTAGCCATATCCTTCATGGGAAAGATATCTTCAAAGAAAGTCGCATCATTTGACTCCATGATCGTACCGACATGTATGTCAGGTACCTCAGATTTTACAATCAAGAATCTATAGCCAATGCTATGAAAAGCATATCCCAGGAAAATACAATCCACAGTCTTTGGTCCAAGCTCCCGCTTCTTTGGAATTGGAACATTGACTTTCGCCAAACAACCCCATGTTCGTAGATAAGAGAGTTTTAACCTTTTCTTCTCCCATTCCTCGAATGGAGTTATCTCTTTGTTCTTTGTGGGAACTCGGTTTAGGACATGACATGCAGTCAATATCGCCTCCCCCCACCATGCCTTGGAGAGACCCGAAGTGTCTAACATGGCGTTAACCAAATCTGTTAGAGTACGGTTCTTTCTTTCAGCCACCCCATTTGACTGAGGTGAATAGGGAGGCGTCCTCTCATGGATTATACCATGTTCCACACAAAAAGCATCAAATTCATTGGAAAAATACTCTCCACCACGGTCGGACCTAAGCCTCTTGATTTTTCGATCAAGTTGGCTTTCCACTTCAGCTTTATAGATCTTGAAAAAGTTCAAAGCCTCATCCTTAGATTTCAGAAGATACACACGGCAGTATCTAGTGGAGTCATCAATTAACGTCATGAAATATTTCTTTCCACCTTTTGTCAACACACCATTAATTCATTTCACATAGATCTGAATGTATGAGCTCTAGTGGTGCAAGATTTCTCATTTCCGCAGTCGTGTGAGACTTACGAGGTTGCTTAGCTTGCACACACACTTGACACTTAGATCCCTTGACAGTGGTGAAACTAGGGATTAAGTTCAACTTTGCTAGTCGCGATATGCAACCAAAGTTAACATGACAAAGATGTGAATGCCACACATTGGATTCACTATTGTTGCAAATATGATTAACAACTTTATTGCAAACGTCTGATAAGGATAAACGAAACGGACCTCCTGACTCATAGCCTTTACCAACAAAGGCTCCATACTTGGATATTATAAATTTATTCGACTCAAAGACAAGCTTGTAGCCATCTCTACACAGAAGAGATCCGCTAACAAGATTTTTATTGACGGAGGGGACATAATGCACGTTCTTCAGCCACACGATCTTCCCCGAAGTAAACTTCAGATCGACCGTGCCAACACCACGAACAGAAGCACTTGAACCGTTGCCCATCAGCACGGTTGAAGTTACTGCGGTCTTATAAGACGAAAACATGGAAATATCACTGCATACATGCACATTAGCACCCGTGTCAATCAACCAATCAGGAGAATGACATACTGAAAGAATAGTGGGAAATATACCATACAAAGCATCCTTTATGTCAGTGTCTCCAATGACAATATTAGCGGTCTTGCCGCCTTTTCCAGGATGACGCTTGTCATAGCGATTAGGGCAACTAGGAGCCCAATGATCAGGATCCCCACACACATGACAAGCACCTTTCTTCTTGTCATTCTTCTTCTTGAAGTTTGTGTGTTGCACAGCCTTGTTCTTCCCATCAAACTTTGCTTTACCATCAAACTTTCCCTTGTTCTTGAACTTGTGGGACTGGAAGTTCTTATTCTGTACCAGATTGGCACTAGATCCTCCCTCAATACCTCGAGCACGTGTGTCCTTTGCTCTCGCCTTTTCTTCCACATCAAGAGTGCCAATGAGATCCGGGACGGAAAACTCCCGCCTCTTATGCTTCAGCAAGGTAGCAAAGTTCCTCCACGAAGGAGGAAGCTTAGTGATGATACCTCCGGCAACAAACTTCTCCGGTAGCATACAACTGAAGTGCTCAAGTTCTCTAGCAAATGACTGTATCTCATGAGCTTGCTCAACCACGGAGCGCTCTTCAGTCATCCTGTAATCATAGAATTGCTCCATGATGTACAACTCAGTGCCAGCATCCGAGACCCCAAACTTGGCCTCGAGTGCATCTCACATATCTTTTCCATTATCAATTGACGCATAAGCATCAACTATGTTCTCACCAAGAACACTCAAGAGAGCAGCCTTAAACAGAGTATCCATTTTCTGAGAAGCTTGTGTCTATTGAGCATCAAGCTCTCCTTCAGGTTTGCCAAGAGTGGCGGTGTAGCAACTCATGGTTTGAAACCATAAGACTGCTCTCACGCGCCACCTCTTATAGTGGATACCCTCAAACATAGGAGGTCTCATGGAAGCAGCAAAACCACTTGGGGTAAATTGCCTATAATAAGGTTTTTGGATTGTTGGAAATATGAGCAATTTACCAAATGATTTTATTAACAGAAATATTAGATAAAGCATGACTAATATAGCCGCGATAAAGCGAGTCATGCAATTTAACGGAGAGAAAGTAAATAGCATCTGAATATATGAACTTGAACTGAACACATCTAGGACAGACACTAGATCATGTTGCATATATGGAGTAGGACCTAACACATGTAGGGCAAGTACTAGTACAAGAAACTGTGGCAGGACATCTGACAGAAAGAAGAAGAACACATACAGGACAGCAGCAGCAGAAGCACTGGACTTGGGGTCGACATCCACTCCAGCCATGTCGTTGCTGAGGTAGTCGACGTCGGGGAAGTAGTCGTCGGAGTCCGTGATGAAGAAGCCAGTAGTCGCGCAGAGCGCTCCCCAAAAACCTTATCACCCTTCTCCCGTACAGGACTCAAAGTGGTGCGATTTCGGAGGTGCATCTCTCTGGGAGGAGCGACCTGACAAAAATTTAGATATCGGCTCGGCTCATTCCCGCAACCCGCGTCGCGTCGAGGCGGGCGGCGGAGGAGGAGCGCCCGTGGATATCCCTCTTGTTCTCATGCTCGTACAAGTAAGGAAAGAACCTCCCTTATAAGGAGGTCCAACTCCCACTAAACTAGCAATGTGGGACTAAACTTTAGTAGTATCCCTTGCCTTGCACAAATGGGCTAAGTGGGCCTCTAGGATTTATTAGGAATTTCTGAAATAGTTATTGGGCTGCCCAAAATAGACTAAATTCCGACAGGTTGTTCATTGAGGCAAATTTGGGGGGAATGGATTTCTTCCATCCTTTTTTTAGGGTCTTCTCTCATTAAATTATGATAAGAGTAATAGGCTCATCATTGACTTTTAACTGTTTGTTTGGCCGAGCTTATAGGAGTAAACAGTATAGTACTTGTGTTTTTTGTGAGAAATAGGTTAATAATAACAATTGTGGTATTTTTTAGATGGGGGAGGGGGCAATTTTATTTTGTGAGGTAAATCAAGTTCTTATTGATAAAAAATTACAGTACGTGGGATACAGTTCAGGTCATGAGGTTGGCCAAGCTAGACATGGCGCCCCATAGAGAGAGAGAAATTGGCTAAACTATGTGCATCCGAATTGAAAGCACGACCTTCGAAAGTAAAATTACATTGAAATAAAACTGCTTGAAGTCTAATCTCACTAATGACAGCTCTATAGTTGCCTCGGCTGCCCTTGTTGTAGCCCATCTAGGCTCTGAATTATTTGCGGCCCATCCTGTTCCCATTTTGGGTAATAGCCAGTCGGCCAACAGGGTCCACCACGTGGCCTCACACGAACTTGAGCCCCAAGACACAAAGAAAACCCCTATTCTATGGCAGCCTCTGCCCCCCTTGTCCTCCTCCTCCTTCCCCATCTCATCGCCTCCACTTCACCAGTCCACCGCCGCCCCCACCCCCGCCTCCGCCTAGGGCAGAGGGCTACTCGTGGAGCCATTCCTTTCATTGTATCCCAAGTTGCTTGCCGAAGATTTGTTTGTGCCTCTCCATAGAAACAAGATAGTCCCCATGGATCTCCTAGTTCAGTAATCTTTCCATCAAATGTGGTACTTTGAATGACCCAAAAACTGAAACCTTTATATCATTGTTCTAAAACATAGCAAGGCCACCACTTCTACCAGTGGGATCAACACCATAAGCGCAATCATAACCTAAAGTATTTGCTAACTTTTCAGCTCTCTCTCTACTGATTTGAGTTTCTACTATACAAATAACTTTAGGGGCAAACTTCAACGCGAGTTTGTGTAGCTCTTGAATTATCGGGGTGTTGCCGATACCCCGACAATTCCAGCCTAGAAGACTCACTGTGTCCGGCAGTCCTCCACCAAGGAGGTCGCAGATCGTACATCATTGTTTTTTGGCACCACGATGCATCATGATTCATAGGATTGAATATGAGACCCGGCTGTAGCAGCAGCCGCAGCAAGCCTATGTAGCTTTACAATCGTCAGGAGCCTACTCTCTAGCTTGGTCTCTCATCCCAGGCAACCTCTCGATCATGAACAATTGAACATGACAGACTCCATATCACAATCCTCATCATACGTATCATCAGTATCGCAAATCATTACTACAGGAACACTCTAATCACCAGCAGCCGAATTAGAACTTTCAGCCGCCATGAGAGCCCCAGCCCGATGCGATCGGACCGGGGGAACCCTAGACCACCCGACCGCTACGAGACCTACCAACGTCGGGCAGCTACGCGAGGTCGCCCCTTGATCAGCTCGAGCATGGAAGGAGACTCAACGCCGGCATGGCGGCGAGAGGAGACCGGGAGATAACCATAACGTGAGGGACCATAGACGAACATGCAATGGGCTGTGGCCCATCAGGTACTCCTTCCATCGTTGGCGTTTGTTTCTCCGCTCGAACCGCCTCGTGATGTTTCTAATCAAATTCGGAGTTCAGATCAGATCCGGATCATGTTGGTTTTGATCATCCGGTTGTTCCCCCTTTCGAGGTCGGATTCCCTTATGCCCTGCCGAGACTATATATATGACGAGAGGCTCGATCGATCGGCACCGTATCAATTGACATTGTGCAAGAAACGAGGGCCCCAAAGCCAAGTAGCTAGCAAATCTTTCCACGATGTCGTTCTTCAACCTGCGTCTCTTCACTTCCATGGCAATGGCGGACATCCTCCGCTTCCCAGGAGAAGACCTGCATGATCAGACGCCCCGGAGCTGCCCGAAGGAAGCAATGGCGGAACTCCGGCTGCCGGTCGGATCATCCCGTGAAGAGCCCCAGCGCGTCGTGGACTGCTCGGAGGCCGACTCGACGCTCGCGGAGAGGAGGAGCTCCACCAGAGCTTGAAGTAATGCATGTCTGATGTCTTCGATCGTGCGTCAGTTTGAGGATTGCTAGTAGTAGTAATTAATATACTTTGACAAGATTGTATGAATTTCAGTATGCTAGTAGTACTATAGTACAAATTAGAGACACTATTCCGTTTTTTGTGTATGCCGTTTTTTTTGTAGTAACAAATCTTCAGTAATCTGTAGTGCATCCTATGAAAAGTAGCATATGCTCGTATATGAAAAATGCATGGTGATATTGCGAGAAACCTAACGGTGAAAACATATCACAATTTCGACACTCAATGCAAAAAATATAGCATTTTGAATTTATCAAAAAGAAAACTAATTATGTTACTACATACAGATAAATTTCAAATTTGTATGTGATGGGATGGGACTTGGTGACCCAGGACTCCAGGAGAGGAACTTCTTTTTACCACGAGAACTTCTTGTATTATGTTGTGTGCCCGGTTTGCTATATAAGAGCATCTCCAATGCCGACCCTGAAAACAGTAGTATCCGTCCGGTCTCCGGACGTAGCTGTCCGGACCTCGGAAGCCATCCAATGTCGTCCCCCATCTGTCCGCGGATACTACCAGTACATATTTGTTGATCACTTTTCTTATAATTGACATCTAATTCTTACCGTAATAAAAAAAAGAGATTTCCTATTCTTTACCTATAGCGATGGATAGTGGGCGACAACAGAAGCGCCGACCCTGAAAACAGTAGTATCCGTCCGGTCTCCGGACGTAGCTGTCCGGACCTTGGAAGCCATCCAATGTCGACCCCCATCTGTCCGCGGATACTACCAGTACATATGTGTTGATCGCTTTTCTTATAATTGACATCTAATTCTTACCCTAAAAAAAGAGATTTCCTATTCTTTACCTATAGCGATGGATAGTGGGCGACAACAGAAATCAGCACCCTCACACGACATGGGCCGGCCCAAGCGAGGAGCTTGGGAGGCACATAGTCCTTCTACCAATCTTTATATTTGTTTTCTCTTTCAAAATTTTGTTCATACTAGTTTTTATTTTCTTTTTGGTTTTATTTTTCTTTTTAACTACATGATCATTTTTTAAATTCATATTTAAAAAAACATGAACATTTTAAAAAATCATGGAGATTTTTTATATTCATGAATAGTTTTATAATTCACGATTGTTTTTTTTTACTTTGTGAACACTTTTTCAATAATAACTTTTAGATCTGTTGAGCGGCTAGATCCCAAGCCCATGAATACTCGAGTTGTACTCATGCTTGTTCATGTGGAATTTCATGGGCTTCCCGTTGACCGAATCCTTCACGTTGATCAGGTGCTCCTCGACATGGCGCACCGTCGGATGGGAGTGTACGTCGGTGAATACTTTTGTGCTCCTTGTTATAGTCCATGTCATGGTGAAGGAAGTCGTGGATCTTGTGGAACGCCGATGCATTACGAGACGGTCATTGGTTTCTTCAACCTCATCAAATGCCTTGTGGGGTCACTTTGGATATGCGTGCGTGGTAAGAGATCACGTGGAATACGAGCGATCGGGGACATGAAGAGAAATGACCCAACAATGCCATGCCATCTCCCAAAACCGCCTAAATCATACTAAACCCGTATCGAGGGATTTATCAAGTTTCAAATATTTGACATCCTGTTTGGTTGGGGGGAATAGTGGTAGGGAATCTGAAATTGAGGCGTATGAGACATATAATCCATTTTTTGGTTGGGATGCTAGGGAGTTGAGGAGGGAAGGGGAAAGCGAATTAAGGGGGTCAATTCCCATGTATCTCTTCCTGCCCTCCCCCATGTTAATTCACATGTGATGTTACTTCCTTTAAATTCCCCAATAATAATCCACAGCATGCTCCAAACACGAGTTTGGGAATAAAAATCAACTTCCCTTGCCTAATTCCTTATTAAACTCCCACACGTATACTGCCATTACCTTTCTTCATTTTAGGCAAACACGTTGTAAGGGTCACAACCAAGATGGGCTTGAGGGTGGATTTGTTCATCGAGGCAAATTTGGGGTAAAAAATGGACTTCTTCCATCCTTTTTTGAGGGTCTTCTTTCACAAAATTACAATTATGATGGCATTCCCTAAAAAAACCAACAATTATTATTGTACGAGATTATTGTATTTTTTGGTTAGAAACAGTTAATAACAATCATTGTATTTTTTTGAGAAAAATCATTGTATTTTTGTGAGGGGGAACATGGAACGTGTGAGGGTTGTTGTAGCCCATCCAGGCTCTGAATTCTTTGCGGCCCATCCCATTCCCGTTCCGGGGTAAACAGCCAGTCAGCCAACAGGGCCCACCAGGCAGCCTCACACCAACGTGAGCCCCAAGACACAGAGAAAATCCCCATTCTATGGCGGCCTCTGCCCCACCCTCCTCCTCCTCCTCCTCCTTCCCCGTCCCGTCGCCTCCACTCCACCAGTCCACCGCCGCCCCCGCCGCCGCCGCCTAGGGCAGAGGGCTGCTCATGGAGCTCTCCAGGATCCGGACCTTCGAGAAGCGCCTCCTCCGGCCGCTCCTCTCCCTGCCGTCGCGCTCCCGGGCGTTCCAGACCCTGGCCCGCTCCACCCCTCCGCCGCCCCGCGCCCCCTCCCTCCTCCTCCTGCTCCGCACGCGCCACCTCGCTCCCCGTCCCCACCCCCATCCCCCCCGCCGCGCCTCGCTCCCGCCCCTCCGCTCCTTCGCGTCCGTCTCCCCGGCCCCGTCGGTCCCGGGGAAGGACCTCCAGGGCAGCAACGGCAACGACGACGGCGACGACGGCCTCCCGCCCGCGCCCCTCCCGCCGCCGCCCGAGGAGCTCGGCTCCGACGACGACGCCTACTACCAGGAGCAGCTGCTCGAGTACGCGCAGGAGGACGAGGCCCGCCTCGTCCCCGTCAAGGCCTACTTCCCCTGCACCAGGTCACCGCCTACCTAGCATATCTCGCTCATCCGTACGGTTGCTGGGATTTGGGGCTCATCATCCTCTTTGCCAATTGTTATCTCTTGCAGCATCAACCTCAAGAGCCTCCAGTCGCAGAATTCCTTCAATGTCATCCCGCCCACTTCGCGTGCCACCAATTACGTCGTCCTCAGATACTATGACGTCAAGGGAGACCCAGAGGTGAGCGGTAATCCTGCTCACATCCCTGTTTATCACTTGGTTACAGTTTCTCTGGTCCATTTTCGCCACAGCCTTTTGATTCATACGCAATGTGACCAGCATTATGTGGTCTTGTCTGTTGAACCTAAGAAACAATGTATTTCCTGTACCAAAATTATGTGTGTCAGTCCACATTTGTTATCTAAGGATGAAGATTTTAATAGGCATCATTTGCAAAAGGCTACTTAACCGCTTGAAAAGTACCTGTAAAAACAATAGAGGGGAAATCACTTCCACTTTTATTTTTCTAGGATCTCTTTATTCAGTGGCCTGTGGCCATTTATTATGTGAAATGTAGTTAAGCTAAAACAAATCTCCCAGTCCCATTTCCCGACACCGTACATGGAAGGTGATTACCCTCAGCCCCTTGTTCAAGCCAAGTCACACTGTACCGAGATAACTTGGAATAGACGAGTATCAGTTTTACACACAGAAAAGCAAAAGAATGAGCTCTCGGCAAGTCTACAACCCTCGTTTAAGTTTTCCAAAGACGAAAGCTCGATACATGACTTATTTAGTGGCCTTTGGCCATTGTCACAGTGACACACAGACACAGCCACACTATTCTGACCTATATAGCCTACAGGTTGGCTAAATGCAAAACATGTAACGGATGAACTGCCTTCGCAACTCTCCTTTTTGTTCTCTAGTTATTTGGACAAACAGTGGGATTTAGAATATATTTGGACTGGGAATGGGTGTCTAATAGCTTGATTCTCGTCATGCTTTTGCTCAGTACATATTTCTGCTAGGGCACATTTACACTTCTCAGACTTGTGATTGCTGTCTTGTTTATTCATACAATATTCAACACAAGTTCACTGTTTTGTATTCTTTTGAGATCATGAAAAACTCTTGCAAGCTGATTATAGCTCCATAGTCGGTTATTGTGTGATTGTGCCATCACTTTTTTAGAATAGTAATGATTATCATTCTTTAGTGTGTTCCTAGGGATCAATAGAGACTAAATGGGCTTTGTCACCTGCTACTTTGCAGGGTTTTAAGACTGGTGTCATAGATGAGAGCCATTGCCACTACATGGTAGTTTTCCAATATGGGTCCATCGTGCTGTTCAATGTTTCTGACCATGAAGCAGATGGATACCTAAAAATTGTCGAGAGGCATGCTTCAGGATTACTGCCAGAGATGAGAAAAGATGGTAAACTCATTCTCAATATAAGAAAAGAGTACTTATCTGATTTGATACAGTATACTTCCTGAATCTTTATCTGGTAACTGTTTCTGTTTTCTTCCTCATACGAATGCTGTGTTGTCAAATGATGAGCTGTTTCAAATTCAGTACTCCCAACATAAATATTTGGTGATGATCCTTGTTCATGTGAAAAGGTGATACAATGTTAACAGGCACGCGTAGAAACACAGTCTAAGGTCTAAATAGTCCCCACTAAGCAACAACAGGCAAGAAAATTTAGGCAGTTGTAAGTTGCCTTCGTAGATACGACCACTAACTATTTCTGTAATACTCGATCTTTGTTTTCTTTTTTCACATGCAGAGTATACTCTTATAATCACACTGGCATTTACTCTTAGTCGAAACTGCTAATGCAATTGTACAAATCTTGTCCTACTTTGTGATAATCTATCCAGCCTTTAACCTTGTAATTTACAGCTCGTATAAAATGGTCTCACAGTTTGTTGGATGTTCATTGCTGATTAATGGTGAGGTTTTCCCTTTCATTTCGTCTTTTGCATGAGCAAATAGCCTAAACTCTACGAGCCGCATTCCAGAAAACTAAATAAATCCAGCTGCATGATATGTATGTATCATTGTGATTACTGTTGTAGTAATCTAATCGTTACTATTTTCTGAGGATTCAACCTTGAAACCTTAAACTGTAGATTATGCCGTTGTTGAGAGGCCAGCCATGGAGAAGTGGATGGAGGGTGGACTTGATTTTATTATACTTAAGGATCTGAGTATTGATGGTATTCGGACAATTGGAAGTGTCCTTGGTCAGAGTATTGCTCTTGACTATTATATCCGGCAAGTATGTACTCGTTATTTTCATATATATGGTTATGAAACTTTGAAATATCTATTTAAAAATCTTCACTGATAGGTGGATGGAATGGTTGCTGAGTTCACGGATATAAACCGTGGAATGGAAAAAACTGGTACCTTCACTATGGAGAGGAAAAAGCTTTTCCAGTTGGTCGGAAAGGCTAACTCTAACTTGGCAGATGTCATTCTTAAGCTTGGACTTTTTGAGAGGTAAGAATAGCATCATACTGAGAGCTAAGCATGTAAACTCAGTATGATGCGACTGTTAGATTATATGCCAAAATGTGTGGTTTCCGTTCGTGAATCTGTGTTAGGATGTGACTGTTAGACTAATCTTTTATCTACTGCATTTTTTGTTTAAAGGGTAAATAGTTTCCAAGCTCTGGAATGTAAATAAGCTAGATAATTTTCCTTCTATTTCTCATCTTAAATATAGCTCCGTCCCAAATTACTTGCATGTGTTTTGGCCACCTCACATTCCTTGTCTTGTCATCTACTAGTCAATCGTGTTGTACAGTTGTGTTCACAAAATCTTTTGATTTATGCGATCATATCTGAGACAAGTATTTTGCTTTTGTTTCTAGTTTATAAGTTATGTATAATGCTGAGAGATGTCAAAAAGCTGATGTATTACGATCGGACTTGCATTGTTGCATAATCATTGACAAATACGTATAAGTCTCATAGTACAGTCCAAGTCAGGCTGTATTTTGTTGTTGTTGTTAAAAAAGCTCGTTTGCCAGAAATCCAGAAAATCATGGGAAATAGTATTTGTTGGCTACTGGGAAATAGGTGTATCTTTTTGGTGTTTTTGTGTGTGGCTTATAATCACTTTAGATCCCATCAATGAATGTACAATGAGACATCATGGTAATTCAAATATTTTATATATCCATTGTCTTATTTCTCTGCAAGTGCAGGTGTGCTGAATTTTTTTTCTTCTATAACAAAAAATATGTTGTGCTGTTTATGCAAATATGCGTAGTACTGTAAAAAAAATTCTGAAAATTGTAAAAGTGAGAACATGTGTTGCCCTTGTAATTTCTGAATGTTTATAAAATAGTGAAAAGCTGAACAGGTGTTGGCCTTGTAATTATGAACTTCAAGGGCTTGCACCTTTTCACCCCTCACACCCCCACCCCAGTTAAATAAAACTATTCGATGTCGCTAAAATGAACTCTACACTTGTGTATCTGCACACATTTACCTGCTTGTTGCATAGTCATTGTCAAATTTAAATCTCATATTATATTACAGTTCAAGTGCTACATGAATGAATGTCTGGTATTACCTTTTTGGTAAAAAAGATGTCGTTTGGAATGCCAGAATCATGGCAGAAATTGTATTTATTTCCTGAATGGAAATAGGTGTGTTCTTAGTGTTTTAGTGATCTAAACGCTCTTATATTAGTTTACAAAGGGAGTACTTGTTAGTGGTTATCAGCTCAGTTTTATGCCAGCATTGCATCTTCTCAATTGGATTGACTTTTTGGCATTCTTCATTTCAACTGTTTAAGTATGCAGACAAAGTCCATATCATAAAAAGTTGAGAAATTCTATACACTATGTTGGTCTTATCTCTCTGCAAGTACAGCTGTGCTGAGATCCCCTCTCTCTCTCTTTTTAACACCAAAAATTGTGTGTTTGCTCTATATGCAAATCTGCGCATTGAAGGTCAAAATTGCGAAAAGCTGAAGGGGTTTCCCCCTTCCAGTTCAGAATACCCTTGTATATTTGTGGGGTGCACGTTAACTTACAATTTTGTCTGCTCCACCAGGTCAGACATTGCCTGGAAGAACGCAAACTATGCGCAGATCTGGGAGTTCCTCCGGGACGAGTACGAGCTAACCCAAAGATTCGGGAACCTTGACTTCAAGTTGAAATTCGTAGAGGTAATTAAGGGCCATCGCACAGCAGCGCATGGGTTTTGTGTTGGCTTATCTGAAGATCTCTGACAGAGAATCCTGTGTGTGTGTGTGTTTTTTGGCCGCAGCACAACATCCGGTTCCTCCAGGAGATCCTCCAGAACAGGAAGTCGGACTTCCTCGAGTGGCTCATCATCATCCTCATCAGCGTGGAGATCTTGATATCTGTGTATAACATTGTCCAGGAGCAGATGTAGAGCGATAGCGAGAGAACCAATACGTCGTTGTTGAGAGTGAGCGAGAATGCGAGACCATCGTCAGAGCCACACGAACGAACCACACTGTTTTTGTCCGCGAGTTTTTTTTTTGGTTCCGTTTCTTCCCCCCGGTAGAAGCCCCTGTAAAGAATTCTTAACTCGGACATGAATGATCACGTAGTAGTCTTAGCGCACTTTCTTTGTCCGGAGGGAGGTCGTGTTGCTGCTGTTGTCTGGTGCAAGGGCGAACTGCGGATGTGAGTCTGTGAGTGTGGCCGAGGTAGTAACCGGGCGGCGTGTGACTGACTCGGCCACACGCGATGGCGATGGGTCCTCTTGGCGTTCGTGGCTGAAGCTTGAAAGGTAGGCGTGTGATTGATTGGTTGATGTTGGCCTGACGGGGCGCGTGCAGGGCATAAGCCACGTTCACATTCTGACAACCACCGGAACCTTTTTTCTATGGAAATGAGCTCGGAATTATACCATGGATCCAATCTGCCCGGGGAATCGTTTGTTTTTTTTTTGTGCGGGGAATTGTTGAGTATACTAATATACACTAACATTATATTAGCACTAGTAAATCATATCCGTTTGCCATTTGCTCCCTTGATTAATCCGGCCGGACGGCCAGTGGGGCAGCCAGATGCATGCCGTGCCGTGGCTCGCCGGCCTGTCGTTGGCTCGTCGTCGCCCACTCCCTCCCTCCTCCCCTCAGCCCCCAGCGAAAATAGCCAAGCGCTCTGACCGACTGACCCGACCGACGTGGCCGGCCCAATCCTGGCCCACCACCTGGCGCCCCTCCCCGGCGGAATCTCCCGTGTTCACACCCCCAAATTACCCAAACGCCCTCCTCCCCCGGCCACCTCCCGAGGGCAGAACCGTCACCCGCACCCCTCGTGCGACCCGTCCGCCCTCGTGGCCGCACGATCCCCAGATCCAGCGGCCCCGGTCGCCCTACCAGAAGCTTCCGGCCCGCTGTATATAAGCGCGAGAGGGCCAGTGGCCTCCATCGTCTGTCCTCAGCCCGCTCCTCCTCCCCGCACACACGCACGCACGCGTTTGACATTTCTCCGCCCACCGCCGCCGGAGGGAGCGAGCTCCAGCCATGGCCGCCAAGTGCTACCCGACGGTCAGCGACGAGTACCTCGCCGCCGTCGCCAAGGCCAAGCGCAAGCTCCGCGGCCTCATCGCCGAGAAGAACTGCGCGCCCCTCATGCTCCGCCTCGCGTAAGGAGACCCCCGCGATCCGCCCGATCCCCTCGCCTCCCTCCCTCTCTTCTCGGCCCGGCGCGATCTGATCTGATCTGATCCGTCGTCTGCAGGTGGCATTCGGCCGGGACCTTCGACGTGGCCACCAAGACCGGCGGGCCCTTCGGCACCATGAAGTGCCCCGCGGAGCTCGCGCACGGCGCCAACGCCGGCCTCGACATCGCCGTCAGGCTGCTCGAGCCCATCAAGGAGCAGTTCCCCATCCTCTCCTACGCCGACTTCTACCAGGTGACGCACCCTTCCCCTCCCCGATCCGATCTCGCCCGCCCAGATCGCCGTGCTCCCGAATCGATTTGATCTGATTTTGCCGTTTCTGCGGTGTTGCAGCTCGCTGGAGTCGTCGCCGTCGAGGTGACCGGAGGGCCCGAGGTTCCCTTCCACCCGGGGAGACAGGTGAGAACCATTTCTGCTCTCCCCCAACCGGCCATAAGATTTATCCAGGGTTTAAGCCTGTTTTGTTTAGTTTACCTGCGCTGCCTCAAATGATGCACCATTTCTGTACCTTATCCTTGTGCGGGATGGTGGACCTGTCAACGTGTATTATTGACTTGAGTGACGACAGATGTGGTATTGTTTAGTCGGGTGGTTGGAATAGTTGGTCCAGAGAAAATTGTTTGTAGATTAGTGCTTTGGCGAAATCTGGTGCTTGATTATTGCTGTGATGGGTACATCCAAGACAGTTATTGCGGCTTCATGAGTGCGTTGTGTTTTTGTTCCATCCAATGTCTGATCCTTATCTGATCTGATATAGCCATAATTATGGAAAAGAAATGGCATGGTATTCCATAAAATTCTAGTACATGTGTTGGTGTGCTAATGAGAGTTCAGGGCAAATGGTGTTCTGATCAAGTAATGATGATTGAATCTATGTGTGGGGTTGCTGCTTTGGTGTGACCATGGTAGATCAAGAGGATTATGAAGCTAACAATTACAATTAGGAGGATTATGAAGCTAACAATCACAAAAACTTCTACCTAGATTGTATTTATATGCCATACAATTACAGATGTCATTTCTCTTTGTTCTATTTTAGCCTTCTAGCTCTACATAATTTTATGATGTTAGCTCAAGTAAACATTAACAACTGTTGTTATGCAATGTTATGAAAAGTGTGTGTCCTCATATTCTCATAGGCTGTCTAAAATCTGTTTACATGGAAATAACTGAAGAGTGGTGTTTTAATTGGGTATTGTTTAGTGATTTTAGTGACGACAGATGTGGTATTGTTGACTTTAGTGACTTTAAATCAGTATTGTTTGCCCTCATATTCTCTTTATTGACTTTAGTGACAACAGATGCAGTATTGTTTAGTTGGGTAGTTGGAATAGTTGGTCCAAACAAAATTGTTTATAGAATGATAATTTGGTGAAATATCGCGCTTGTTTATTGCTGTGATGGATACATCAAAGACAATTATTGCGGCTTCGTGAGTGGGGTGTATTTTTGTTCCATTCAATGTCTGATCCTTAATTCGTAACTATGAAAAAGAAATGTGTTGGCGTGCTAAGAGTTCAGGGGAAATGGTGTTCTGGTCCATGTTATGCTTTGGTGTGACCATGTTAGATTGAGGGGATTATATAGCTAATTTGATCTTCAATCTAGATTCTATGCCTGAAATTCTTGTCCATTCACATTGTTTCTTAGGCAACATTGTATGCATATGTCTACAATCTAGATGCTTTGCACAGTTATCTACTTTGAAAACATCATTTAACCAATGAGAATTGTCCTCAAACTTGCCTCCCTATAGATGTTAGGTCACTGTTTATCTTCATATCTTTGGCTGAACTATGTGATCCTGGTTCGCTTTTTTATCTACATGGGATAGCTGTTGATTGGGAATAATATTTAACAGGGTATCTACATGAATGTTTATGCTTCCTGGCCTGTTGTGTGTGAATGAGTTAGAGCGTGTATGTCCTTGTCTTCTCATAGTGCTGTCTAAAATCTGTTTACATGGAAATGAATAGAGTGGTTTTCTTTCCCCTGTATGTGTGTGCACACACATGGTTTGTGGATGTTTATAGTGGGTTGACTTTGTTTGCAGGACAAGCCTGAGCCTCCTCCAGAAGGCCGTCTTCCTGATGCCACCCAAGGTACTATTGTGCAGCATCTTCTATAGTTCTATATCAACACAACTACAGAACTTATATATTGATAAACATGGCTGTTTGTATTTTATTTTTATTTTTTTGGTACCAGTTATGCAACAGAATGTGTTAGCATATCATCATTTAGGCATTTATTAATTCATAGTGGTATCAACTGTTAGTTTCACAAGAGGACACAATTAAATTCGTTAGAATTCCAACATTTCTCTAAGTTTAGGTGTACCTATGGAATTCTTAAGTTTTATGTCTCGGTCTATGTGATGCACCCTGTCAATGCTGGACCATGCCTCTGCTTCTATAGTCAGGGTTAAACGGATTATGCTTGTCTGCTTGTTTTATCCTGTGAATTTATGGTGTGTGGATTGGTGGATTTGATTTTACCTGGCTGACATGGTGAACTTACTGTTGTATCAGGCTCTGACCACCTCAGGCAGGTGTTTTCCACTCAGATGGGTTTGAGTGACCAGGACATTGTTGCTCTTTCTGGTGGTCACACCCTGGTTAGTCCAACTGCTCAATTATCATGTTGGGGCATGCTTGTCTGTAGGCTTGATTGAAAGGTTTTGCTTACGCAGCTTTAATTGTCTGATGCAGGGAAGATGCCACAAGGAGAGATCCGGCTTTGAGGGAGCCTGGACCGCCAACCCTTTGATCTTCGACAACTCTTACTTCACGTATGTAATCTATGCATGCTTGTTTGCAAGGGTTGGAAGTTGTCTCTGTTATCTTTTTTTTTGCCATATTGATATGCTGTTCTTGTTTCCTCAAACAATTTTTTTTGTCTCTTGACAGTGAGCTCCTTAGTGGGGAGAAGGAAGGCCTTCTTCAGTTGCCGACCGACAAGACCCTCCTGACTGACCCGGCCTTCCGCCCACTTGTGGACAAATATGCTGCGGTACATCCTCGATCCTTTGTACCCTATTATGGGTTCTCACAGTGTTCATCTTGGGTACCATACCAATGCAATGTGTGTGATCTGAGAGGCCGGATGTTCATTGATTTTGCAGGATGAGGATGCTTTCTTTGCTGACTACGCTGAGGCACACCTCAAGCTCTCCGAATTGGGGTAAGTGATGCGAGTGTCATCGGTGCCCTTGATATGCACCATTGCAATGATAACTTTGCTTGTGCAAACATCCTCGGAGAGTAAATCCATGCCTGTCGATTGTTTTTCAGATTTGGCGAGGCCTAGAAGGGCTGCTGCTGATTCAAGCTCGGCGCGGCCTGAAGGTTGTTAATGAAGAAGAAGAAGATCATGAAGAAGAAGAAGAGCAATAAGAATGTGTTGGGCCTGCGGCCATGTCATGTGTTTGTCTGGACTTGGATTAGATGGGTCGGTCGGTCGATGGGGTGTTGCATTGTTTTGCTTTGCTTTGACGCCTCGTGCCATCTTGTGATGGGCGTGCTTGTAGTATGAACTGCCAAGTGTTATGTAGTTCGTTTCCGGTTGAATTGTTATTCCCTGTCGAGGACGAAATGAAAATTTGGTTGCCCTCATTTGGCTGGCCCTCTCTGTGCTTGTTTTACCAGCTTGTCGTGGTGCCTGTCAGCTAGTTTTTGTGTTAGCCTGGAGCTCATCTCAGTGATTGTTTCCTAAGGGTTCTCGCATTGTCGTCCCTGGAGCTGCAGACATCACATTCGAACTGCCATGCGTTTTGTCTATCAGCGTTGGCTGTTGCATCGAGTGGTCAGCATTTGCATCGGCCGGAGCCAGCATTTGTTGCGAAGCCAGCATCGTGATTCGTGGCAGGCAAGGCGGTAGCCAGTAGTACATACGTACCCCCTACTCCAGCTAAAATACTCATAACTCCAAATATCTTTTTCTGATCTTGCATTTACATCGAGCTGCAAAAATGGAATTGATGACTCCAAAAACACCAAACACCAACCAATGGGAAGGGCCGGAAAACCAGCAAGGGCGGGCAGGTGGGCTCTCCCTCCCTCCATCCCTCCACTCCGCCCCCCTCGTTTATAACTTAACACAAGCCTCCGCCGCCGAGCCGTCACCAACCTCCGCAACTCGGTCCACCAATCCACCACCACCATACCCCCCGTACCGCACCACCAGTCCACCATGGCCGCCTCCTCCTCCTCGCTCCGGATCCCCGCACCAACCCACCACCCCGCCGCGGGGGCGCGTCCGCGGCGGCCGCCCTTCCACGCCGTCTCCGTCCGCCCCCGCCGCTCCGCAGTCTCCTCCGTCTCCGCCTCCTCCTCCCCGCAGCAGCCGCCGGCACCGGGCGACGCCGACGGGCCCACCGGCGTGCCCGTGCCCGTGCCCTTCTCCCGCGACTCCGCCATCGCGCTGCCTCGTAAGGCCGCCAGCAAGCATGCTTGTTTTCTGCTTGGTGCTCGCTCGCTGCGCTCCTGCGGGTATGATATGAGCGTGCTTGCTTGTGAATGCAGGGCCGCTGACCAGCGCGGATCTGATGGGGGAGGCCAGCGGGGAGGGCCTCAGGGTCGCGTACCAGGTGCGCTGCTTCCTCCCCTTCTCTCTCTCTTGTCCACGAAAACTTGTCACCATGATGAGTAATTCAGAGTTTCTCACCGTGTCGCAATGCAACTCCGATCGATCGATCGATCTCAGGGGTGCCCGGGCGCCTACAGCGAGGCCGCCGCCAAGAAGGCCTACCCGAGCTGCGAGACCGTGCCCTGCGAGTACTTCGAGACCGCCTTCCAGGTACCATCCCTCCGTCAACCGTCCATCAATCCACTCCACTGCCCCCTGACCCTCCTCTACCATGGCACAATCTCGAGACATGTGTCATATACTCCCTCCGTTAGTGTCAAAAACGCTCTTGCAATGCTGAAACCATCACAATATGCACCGATCAAGCAGCCTCTTGTACTAATCCCAGTTAGCACCAATTACCATGTATAGGAATCGACAACAGGTTTTGTGCACGGTTTCAGCGACCCATTTTTGAACACCCTTAGTTGATCCTGTCAGGCATCGACCGTCAGATAGTGATGATCTTGTCTTGTCCGTCTAACAGGCCGTTGAGAAGTGGGCGGCTGACCGCGCGGTGTTGCCGCTGGAGAATTCCTTGGGCGGCAGCATACACCGCAACTATGACCTCCTGCTTCGCCACCGGCTGCACATTGTGGGCGAGGTGCGGCTGGCGGTCCGTCATTGCTTGCTCGCGAACCGTGGCGTCAAGATTGAGAACCTGCGGAGTGCCATGAGCCATCCTCAGGTGAGTTGGACCGTTTTATCAGTTCATCCCAGCCCTGTTTGATTTGGTTCACCTGTTTAAATTCTGCTCCTTCCTCGCAACTGTTTTTTAGGCTCTTGCGCAGTGTGAGCAAACGCTGACGCAGCTAGGAATTGAACATAGAGAAGCTGTTGATGATACAGCGGGTGCGGCCAAGGTACGGTGCTGTTTGATGGCATTATTTGGTTCACGAAATTGCTGTTCGCTTCTTTGTCTCTGTTAGCAGTAGTTTTCGAACATCAAGTTAATTGTGTTGTCACTAATCAGAGTAATATGCGCCTTTTAGCAAATTGCAGAAGAAAATCTCCAAGACACCGCTGCCGTTGCCAGTTCCTTGGCTGCTCAACTCTATGGACTGGATATTCTTGCAGAAAATATCCAGGTAGAACTAGTTCATTCTGAACCTCTAAGAGATCATATTCTCTTTTTATTCATGGAATGGTAGCTCACCTCTTTATATAGGATGACGCAGATAATGTAACCCGTTTCATGATGCTGGCTCGCGAACCCATTATTCCTCGCACTGATAAGCCATTCAAGGTATGTGTTGCACATTTTCTTCCTGCAATTTCCTTATTCCCCTCTTTCCTGGTAAATGCTAATTAAATGTTGCTCTACAAATTGTATGGTCTCCAGACCAGCATAGTGTTCTCTTTGGAAGAAGGACCCGGACAACTCTTCAAGGCGCTTGCAGTGTTTGCTCTGAGGAAAATTAACCTCACCAAGGTATTGTATCTTCAGCAACATCATGCTCTTAGTATTTCGTCAACACTCATGCGGGTTTGAAGCAGAACTGATCGGTGCTGCATCCGTTTTTGTATGGTCTGCAGATGGAAAGCCGTCCACACAAGAAAAGGCCTCTGCGTGTAGCTGATGATAACTCCACGCCGCTGAAGTAAGAACAAGTCTATTCATTTGATTTTCATTTGACAGCGCACAGTTTGAGCTGCATGGAAACTGTATTGTATATATGATAACATTTCCCAAAATGTTGTGCCAGGCACTTTGACTACCTTTTCTACGTAGATTTCGAGGCTTCAATGGCTGATCCAAATGCACAAAATGCTCTGAGTAACTTAAAGGTGTGGTTTCATCAGTCGCTGGTCGTTATGGTCTGGTGGTTAAGTGAGCGGTGACTCAATTCGTCTCTGTTTTTGTCTTTTGCAGCAAGAGTTTGCCACCTTCCTAAGAGTTCTTGGGAGCTATCCTACCGATGTTACCGAAGCATGAGTGCCGGACACCTGAGCAAACAGAAATCATCCCTTTATCCAGTCGGTATTTGGCTCTGGAATAGAAGCAAATTTTTTCACCGGTCACGATGAAGAGATTCACCTGGCAGTTTTGAACTCCGCGATTCAGTAAATCTTTCCACAGGGACAGTAGTTCTCCAGATATTCTTTATTTTGCTGTGAATGTGAGAGAGAACTCTCAACATATATATATATATATATATATATATATATATATATATATATATATATATATATATATCTTTTGCATGAGAGCTCGTGAAATATTGGCTTTTATAAATTTAGGAGTACTTGCTGGAGAATAGTGTTGGTTGGTTTGTGTGTCTTGAATAGTGATGCTGATAGTTTAAAGTCTCAAGCATTTAAGTGTGATGTTTATGTTTGAGGTTGCAGTAACGCGTGTATTATTTGCAAAGTTGATTGGTGGGTGGGTTAGCTAACATGTGTGGTCCGCACTGGGTTGTTGGCTACGACTGTGGTGATGCGATCGGATGGCCTTGTTACTATTGCCATGGTAGCAGTCAGAAAATTGTGAGAAGCTACTTCAAAACATAGATTGGTACAAGACGTACCTTCCATCTTGTAAAATTCCACCTATAAATTCTATTCAGACTGAGAAAGGAACAAAAAAGAGATAATCCAGCTATGGATTCAAATTCTTCTCTGAGTTTTACTTTCAACTACTCCCTCCGTTCCATAATATAAGAACGTTTTTGACACTAGTGTAGTGTCAAAAACGCTCTTATATTATGGGACGGAGGGAGTACTATTCACGGGTGAAATTTTCTTCTTCTGTTTCATGTTCTTTTCATGATTTCAGCTACTTTTTTTTCTTTTGCGAAATCATGATTTCAACTACTGATCATGTAATATTCTGTCTTAATAGTGACAATGGTAGTTTGAACTCAAGCATTGTGTGTGATGTTATGATTGAAGCTGCAATAACATGTGTATTGTTTGAATCATTGGTTGGTGGGGCTGGGTTGGCTAACATGTGGTGTGCGTGTAGAGACAACATGTGTTACTTTACAAAAACAAATATTGGGGGGATGTTAGTTTGCTCGTCTCCCCGCACAGAACTTCTTGACTGCTCGATCATCACGATCACACTATCTCCGTGATAATATGCATATATAGTGCTGCGAAATTTCTATTCCATGCATAGGTCAACACTCAACAGACATTGACGAAACTCGCACCAGTAAGTGTTGCTATGCATATTTAGTCCGAACTAACTATGAACTTCCCAGTACGATAAAAAAAACTATGAACTTCCCTGAAAGGTTTTTTTGTAATGAGGGAACATTTTTCAAACACATGATCTTTCTTTAAAAAAATTGAAACAATTTTAAATATTATTGAATTCATAAAAAAATTTGAATTAAAAAATATTTTCACCAAATAACATTTTTAAATTTCAGAATATTTTAGCAGGATTACGAAATGATTTGAACGCCTGAAAAACTAATCGAAGAAAAAAAACATCAGAGAAGCTCGTAATTAGCGCTCTCTATCCTTATTTGGGCCGGCCCTCGCGTAATGGGAGCCCCAGGCGAGGCCACAGCCTCATTTTTTCTAATTTTTTCAACATTTTTTGTTTCCATTTTTTTACTTTTGCTTATAATATAAAATATTCTGAAATATATATTACAAAAAATATACATAAAAAATTTGAAAAATGTTGACCAAGCATTTTAATATTTTTTAAATGTGTATAGAGAAAATGTTTGTTACGTATATGAAAAACATAGACAAGAAAATACAATGTGTATGAAAAAAATTGGTCATGTATTAAAAAAATGTAATCAAGCATTTCAAAAAACATGTTGAATAAGTATTTAAAAAATATGAATCAAGCATTTGGAAAATGTTAAATGTGCATAGAAAAATGTTGATCAAGTATTAAAAAATGATGAAAAATTTGATCTTGTATAAAAATGTTAATTAAGCATTTGAGAAAAATATTGAACAAGTATTTCAAAAATATTAATCAAGCATTTATTTATTTTTAAATGTGTACGGAGAACATGTTGACCATGTATTAAAATATATATTAAATTTGTATTTGAAAAAAAGTTAATGTATAGAAAAGATATTGACCATGTATTGAAAATGATAAAATTGTATTTGAAATATGTTTAAATGTATATAGAAAACTTTTGACCATGCATTCAAAATTTTTAACTTTGTATTTAGAAATTGTTAATCAAGCATTTGATAAAAACTAAACGTGTATTGAAAAAAATGTTAATCATGTATTTGAATCTTTTTATTAAGAATTTAAAAAAATGTTAAATATGTATTGAAATAATGTGTTCGATATATACAAAAAATGTGTGTAGGAAACAACTGAACCCGTGAGAAACAAGAAAAATCGTCAAGAAATGAGAAAGAGACAAACAAAACCGAAGTAAAATGGAGAAAAGGAAAGAAAGAAAAATCCAATGAGAATCGCGAAAAGTAAGAAAGAAAACTGAAGAGAAGAAAGAAAAACCGGTAAAAATGGAGAAAAACTGAACAAAACTGATGAAAAAACCAAAGAAAAGTATGAAAAACCGGCTCTTTGGTGTATAAGTAGGCAGCACCCTAGTATTTAACGTGAGAGTAAAATACACTCGTGGTCATTGAACTTGTCGTATATGCTCACTTTGGTCATTGTACTTAAGAATACGGTCATTACGGTCACTATATACGTATTGAGGTGATAATACGGTCACTGGCAGATCGTATAGCTCCGTATGCATCTATTTTGACCCGTCAACCAACCCACCTGGCGTCATTTTTCTCTCTCTGTTATGTGGGCCCCGCGTGTCAGCGGTGGAAGAAAGAAGGCGAGGGAAAATAAAATGGAGAAAAACTGAACAAAACTGATGAAAAAACCAAAGAAAACTATGGAAAACCGGCTCTTTGGTGTATAAGTAGGCAGCACCCTAGTATTTAACGTGAGAGTAAAATACACTCGTGGTCATTGAACTTGTCGTATATGCTCACTTTGGTCATTGTACTTAAAAATAAAATTAAATTATGCAAGTGGAGATTCGAACCCCAGACCTCAAGCATTACGGGGGACCAAGCTAACAAGTTAAACCAGCCTACGATTGTGCTTACTTAGAGGAAACAATTCTTTTTATACGATTCTGCATCCCTGCATTCACGTCGCAACTATGCAGCATGTTTTTTTTTCGTGCGAGCCATTAGGATTTACTCCTAAATCATAATCGTTTCATGTGGCTTCAGTGGTTGATCCTTCCAAGATTATGATTGTAACATTCAGCCATTGGGATTTTTTTCTTGCCTTGTGGTTTGTTTTCAACGTATGCACAATCTGAATATTAAAAGAATAGTAGGTACGTCCATACTGAACAAAAAAGAAAATTTAAGTCCTAATGCAATCTTGACAGTGAATCCTATGTATGTGTAATTTTTTTAAAATAAAAATATGTACAAGTACATAGTACTACCAACACTGCTTTAAATCTCAAAAGGATCAACCACTGAAACCACATGAAACCATTATGATTTAGGAGTAAATCCCAATGGCTCGCACGCAGAAAAAAAAATTGCACCGAATGGCTGCCACCTGAATGCAGGGATGTAGAGCCGTATAAATGCATTGTTTCTTCAAAGTAATCACCAAGCTTGACTAGTGCAGCTGGTTGGCCGGCGCGTCTAAAAGCACGACGAGCCTGGTTCTAATCTACACTTGAGCGTAATTTTATTTTTCCTCTATTTCTTTCTTCCGCCGCTGACAGGCAGGGCCTGCATGAAAAGAGAGAGAAAGTGACGCCAGCTGGATTGATTGACCGGTCAAAATTTATGCATACGGAGCTATACGATATGTCAGTGACCGTATAATCATCTTAACACGTATATAGTGACCATATTAATTATATTCTTAAATATAGTGACCAAAGTGAGCGTATATGATAAGTTTAATGACCAATAGTGCATTTTACTCTTAACGTGAACCTGACACTTACGCAATGGCCAGCTTCGCTAAAAATCATTGACGATGCTCAGGATCGGTTCCTAGGATCTCCCTTTCTTCTTCTTTTTATTTTCTTTTGAAGGTGCACTAACAGGCTGACCCGTTACCCTTAATGCGAGATATAGCTCCCACACCCGCCTTACGATTTGATCACCCACGCACCCATATCCGTGACTTTTCGTGTGCCCTTCTCCCACCGGTTTTGGGAAGGATCCACAACCTTCCCTGAACAAGTTTTTCTTTTTATGTGTTTTTTCTTCAGTTTTCTTGGTCGTTTTTTTTTCAACTTTAAAATTTGGGACATTTTTTAAATTCGGCAATAGTTTTGAATTTCCTTTTATAAAAAATGGGGAAAATATTTGACTTGGTGAAAAATTTAGAATCATTATAGTTTTGAAAATCGTGAACATTTATTGAATTGGTGATCCTTTTTTAATTGACTAATATTTTTCAAAATTTGGAAATAATTTTTTAAATTCCTAATTTTTTGGAATCTGTGAACATATTTGTACTTTAGAACCTTTCTTTGAATTCATAAACATTTGTGAATTTTGGAATTTTTTTGAAATACCAGAGCATGTTTGAAATTCATAAAGCTTTTTTTGAATATAGGAACATTTTTTAAATTAGTGAACATATTTTGAATTAATTGAAACTTTTTGTAGTTCATGTATTTTTTTTTAAATCTGAGAACACTTCTCAAAGTTATGAACATTTTTTAAATTTCAGAACAACTTTTCAACTCCAAGAACATTTGTAAATTAATGACTATTTTTTGAATTTTGTGAACATTTTTGAAAATTTGGTAGTAGTGAGCATAGTTGGTATTCATTTTTTTAAATCCTAAAATTTCATAAGTTGGAGCTCGTTCTCTCATAGTGGCGGAGCGCGAGGTTGGCCATGGGCATTGTGTATCCTTTTATCCAAAGTACTAGGCAGACTTATGGCCCACTATGCTTGTAACTGAGCCCTTCGTATGATGCTATCAAATTAGGTGCAAATAGGTATTGAACTGAAACCATGACACTTATTTCGGATCGGACGGAGTAGCATTGTAAGATCCATTAGAAAGGAATAACATTATAAGGGTTTTCAACATTATGGCAAGGAAATAGGTGCTTTGGATCATGGGACGCATGGAGCACCTTTAAAAAAAAAAGGAAAACACTAAAAATCTGACATCAGCTTTTTAGGCATGGTCAATGTGACATTTTTCATGGCAATTTATGTTGGCGCAATGATGCCAAATTTAATTTGCAAGCACGACAATTTTCTGACAAAAAAATTAAACTTAGGCAGATTTGTCGTGCTCGTCAACTAAACTTGCTATCCTTGGAGAACATAATTTCCGATGGTAAAAAAATGAACTCAGATTTGTAGTGGAGTCCCCAAAAGCAAGAGACGAAAATCAAATTTTAAACTTGCAAAAAATCAAGAAAGCTACAAGTACATATGGATGTATTCTACATGTGTACTCCCTCCATTCCAAAATACTTTGCATATCAGTTTTATTTTACGTTAAACTTTGTGAAGTTTTCTTTGACCCACTTTATAAAAAAATATCAACATTTTCACAGTACTCCCTCTGTCCGAAGATACTTGTCACATAAATGGGTGTATCTAGACATATTTTACTTCTAGATACATCCACTTTTATCCATTTGTGCAACAAGTATTTTCGGACGGAGGGAGTACTAAATTAATACAAATCCATTTGGATGTGTAGAAAACAACTTCTATGTATATTTGATCACCGCCCTTTTGTACAAGTGGTTCATCTCAAAATTGCTTGTTTAGTGCCCATATCATCACACAATATTCACCTTAGGCCCAATTCTTTTGCTAGAATTTGGGGATTCTTCCAGAATCTTTGAGCCCCATTTATTTTATACTCCTATCGACCCTGACTAGATAGGATTGTAAAACAAATGGGGCTCAAAGATTCTGCGAGAAGCTGGGTAGGGGTCGAATTCTGGGAGAGTCCCCAGATTCTGGCAAAAGAACTGGGCTTTAGTTTGGTTAGGAGGTACATGCCAGACTGATATTCAGTAAATTGGTAATTCAGACTTCAGAGTGACACTTGAGATTAGCAATGCCAATGTTGCTTGTTATTCTTCGTGTGAGATCAGGGGGGACATTCTTTTTTGGTTTGTTAATGCATATATATAACCAGGATGTACAATTCTTATTCTTATTTAGGAGGTGTTTGTTTCAGCAATTTTCGTCCGTCACCTCCGTAACATTGAGGTGACGGACGAAAATTGCTGAAACAAACACCTCCTACGCCGCTGCCTCCCCTCAGTCATCTCCTCCTGATCCAGTCGCCGGGAACGACCTCGCCAGCCAGCCGCCGCCGCAACCGCCGACGAGGATGTACCGCCGAAGCCGCCGACGAGGAGCAGCAAGGCCTGTCTCTGGATCAATCTCTTCCGCCTCCATCAAGCTCCTCCTGCAGATCTCGATCTGATCTATTCTTGCTATGTTTCCTTTACACTGCAGATCCAAACAGAATGAGGTTTGTGCATTCTGTTACAGTGTGTAATCAGTTCCCCTTTACGTTTACGTTACCACTCATCGAAACAAACACCTCCTTAGCTTTATATATGGCGTACACTGTGCCAGCGACGCCTAGTTCTGAACTTCTGAATTAGCTGCAGGCTGCAGCTGTTGCGGCTAAGGAGGGCTGGCCAGGGGCGGGTGGACGCAGGAGGCGAAGGCGACGCGGAGCTGGTAGGGGAACGAGTTGGCGTACTCGAACGAGATGGTCTCGCCGGCGAGCAGCGGCTGGCCGCCGTTGACGAGGCAGTCGTCGTAGGTGAGCCGCAGGAACTTGCGCGGGTCCACCAGGGTCACGGAGCTGAACCACCCGCACCGCGCGTGGATGCCGCCGATCGCGCAGCCCCCGCCGTCGGCGATGCACCGGTAACCGGTTCATCACCTCCACCATGTACGATGGGATCCCGCTGGGCAGCGTCGTCCCCCAGCCCTGGGAGATGGAGATGTCCCCCGCGCCGGCGCAGCCGGTGCCCACGCGGTGCGGCCGGGCTCCGTCGACGCCCGTGGCTGCATGCGAGGACAGAGGAAGTGGTCTTCCCATATGTCACTTACACAGTTACACTACGTAGGACAGGAGTAACAGGCCCAATAATCCTACACCTACGTAAGGTAGTTACGTAATCTTACTTAACCTTCAATAATCTAACCGCCCTACCCCCTTGATTTTAACGGGGTGGGCCCCAGCTATTTCTTCTTCCAATCTAATCACGCCAAGTCAGCTGTTACGTAACTTTACCTAGAATCTGTACGTAGGTGTAGCAAATCCCGTAACAGGCCCGTATGTGGGCAGGTGCAGCCGGAGCAGCTGCACAGGCCCCCCAAAATCTGGGGGCCCCTTTTTTTTAGACACGCCCCAATTTTTATTAATTGTTTTTGAGCTAATCAGGTTTTTTTTAGACAAACTTCGATTATGCCGTCACAATGTTTACACGGAAGCTAATCAGGTATTAATAAGAGACTAAGCAAGTCATGGCCCAATTTGCTGACGTGAGCCCACGGCCCAGTCATGTCACGGTCTCACTTTCACAGGACTCGAAGCAGTCTGCGTACGCTACAATCCTTCGTCTCCTCTGCTCCTCCCTCGATTCTCAGTGGATTCACAATTTTTGGGAAACAGAGCCATTGATGGCAATGAACTGCTGGTTCATTTGGCTACTATGGTGCTACCTCAGACTTTCTTTTCTTTCTCTTCGTCGAGGTGCAGAGCAATCGGAGTCCAATGCGCCATCGTTTCTTGTACATCCCTCAACAATCAACAACGGTAGGTTATTTATCCCTTTTTATTTTGCATACCACTTTTCTTAAGTTAATTTGCTGCTCTTTCATGAATTTATTCATTGGGCTTGCATTATAATTTTCGGAGATGTCTTTTAGACATAGGCACGATTCTAAGAGTGCAAGATACTAGATTAATAGTTCAAAGTAATAAAGATTTTATTTTGGCCCTTAAATGGGGCCTAAATTGTGATTTTGCACCGGGGCCCAGATTTCTGAGGTACGGCCCTGAGGAGTAAGCTCGCAAGAAGACGGAAGTTACCAGCTGCCGGGCGGCGGACGACCTTGCGTGGAAGGACGGTGGCAGGTGCCGACGTGGCTACCTGCATCGTCGACGGAGGCTGATGCTACGGAGACGGCGGAGCCGAGCGTGGCGAGCAGTACAACGAGAACCCTCGCCGCCGGCGGGAAAGACGCCACCATCTCTCTGAGACAACGCCGGAGATGGAACTGATACAGAGTACAGAGTCCCGCAGGCTGCAGCCAGCGTGCGCTTTCGCCGCTGCTTATATAGCAGCCAACGCAAGGCTTCGGTGCATCATTTTTGGCGCCGATCGGATCGCTCGCTTAATACTCTTTCACTGAGGCCAGAACCAACCGAGCCAGACCGGATCGCTCTCGCTCTTGCCTGTTTTAGCCAGCTAATTCATGTTCAGTCAAATCACTTGGTGAGGAGACGGTGCTTCAATGCTCACGCGGACACTCAGTCGATCCCAGTTTTCGTCACATAAATTAGTGCTCATGCCAGATTAGTACCTAGCGTAGGTAGTTTATGTGGCTCCACGATGCTTACCATTCCATTTGTACAATGGACGAGGAGGCCTGGCTGAAAAATGACCCCTGTGGCCGTGTGCGTGTGTATCTTTCAGAGTTCTCTTCTGCTCTGTGGCTTTTACAGCGAAAATGCTACAGGTGCTACGTACCCTATGTAATATTCCAAAACACCAATTTAACCACCCCCGATTCTAGGGTGGGCCCGTGTGGCCAACAAATGACAAATTAAAAGCTGCCAGATCAACAATTATGTAAAGAACCCAATAATACCTTCGTAGGTGTAGCATAGTCCTTTTTATAGTGTTCTAACCATAGTTTTACATTCTATGGGTGCGTTTAGTTGGCATACCACGTTTTTCAAACTTTGCCACGCCCCAACGCCACAAGTTTCACTCAGTTGCCCCCTTGTTTGGTCTGCAACCATACTTATGGCAAGATTCCTTTCGTGCAAAAACTAGACCCCACATGCCATTGACTTGGCAAGATTATCTCAGTGTGGCAAAGGGTGGCATCAATTCTGCGCGCCCAACCTTAAGCATATGTGGCAAAAAGGTGTGGTAAATGGTGGCGAGAGACAGAGGACTGCAAAGTTCTTTAGTGACGATTTCCTTGTGTACCTCGTGGATGACACTCCCTGTTGCATTTCAGAAGCTTATGCATCACCGGATGCTGACTAATGGGACATGGGAAATCACTAATTGTCCTTATGGCTGCCAACCATTGGGATGTAAGTAAGTGTTCAAAAATACGCTTAGGCCCGATGGTACCGTTGAGAAGTACAAGGCTAGTCTTGTGACCAAGGGTTATACCCTGAAAGAAGAAGAAGATTTCTTTGATACTTACTCACATGTGGGTAGACCGACAACCATTCGAGTGTTACTCTCGTTGGCTGCCTTGCTTAGTCTTCTCGTTCATTAGATGAACGTTAAGATGACTTTCCTTAACAGAGAGCTAGAAGAGAAAATTTACATGCAACAGCTAGATGGCTTTGTAGTAAATGGTCAGGAAAGAAATGTGTGCAAACTATTGAAATCTTTGTATGACCTGAAACAAGCGCCTAAGGAATAGCATGAGAAGTTTAAGAAAATCAGCTAGCTTTGTTGTTAACAAAGTTGACAAATGTGTATACTATCGCCAGGATGGGGGCGAAGGAGTCATACTGTGTCTATATGTTGATGGCATGCTGATATTTGGGACCCACCAGGAAGTCATTGAGGAGGTTACAACTTTCCTATCTCATCACTTTGAGATGAAAGATCTTGGTGTGTCTGATGTTATCTTGAACATCAAGCTACAGAGAGATAATGAGGGTGGAACTACACTTCTGCAATCCCACTATGTTGCAAAGATTTTGAGTCATTTTGGATATTCGAACTGCAAACCGTATGCAACTCTAGTGTGTGGATTCGAAAGTTCAAAGGCATGACTGTAGATAAATTAAGATACTCTCAAGTGATTGGTTCACTTATGTACCTAGCTTGTGTTACTCGACCTGACATCTCAATTGCTGTGTGCAAACTGAGTCAATTTGTTTCAATATGGGAGATGTGCATTGACATGTTGTTGAATGAGTCATGCATTATTTGCAAGTGAAGGAAATATGCCCTAGAGGCAATAATAAAGTTGTTATTTATATTTCCTTATATCATGATAAATGTTTATTATTCATGCTAAAATTGTATTAACCGGGAACTTAGTACATGTGTGAATACATAGACAAAACAGAGTGTCCCTAGTATGCCTCTACTTGACTAGCTCGTTAATCAAAGATGGTTAAGTTTCCTAACCATAGACATGTGTTTTCATTTGATGAACATGATCACATCATTAGAGAATGATGTGATGGACAAGACCCATCAGTTAGCTTAGCATTATGAACGTTTAGTTTTATTGCTATTGCTTTCTTCATGACTTATACATGTTCCTTTGACTATGAGATTATGCAACTCCCGAATACCGGAGGCACACCTTGTGTGCTATCAAACATCACAACGTAACTGGGTGATTATAAAGATGCTCTACAGGTGCCTCTGAAGGTGTTTGTTGGGTTGGCATAGATCAAGATTAGGATTTGTCACTCCGTGTATCGGAGAGGTATCTCTGGGCCCTCTTGGTAATGCACATCACTATAAGCCTTGCAAGCAATGTGACTAATGAGTTAGTTGCGGGATGATGCATTATGGAACGAGTAAAGAGACTTGCCGGTAACGAGATTGAACTAGGTATGATGATACCGACGATCGAATCTCGGGCAAGTAACATACCGATGACAAAGGGAACAACGTATGTTGTTATGCGGTTTGACCGATAAAGATCTTCGTAGAATATGTAGGAGCCAATATGAGCATCCAGGCTCCGCTATTGGTTATTGACCGGAGATGTGTCTCGGTCATGCCTACATAGTTCTCGAACCCGTAGGGTCCGCATGCTTAACGTTCGATGACGATTTGTATTATGAGTTATGTGATTTGATGAACGAAGATTGTTCGGAGTACCGGATGAGATCACGGACATGATGAGGAGTCTCGAAATGGCTGAGACATAAAGAATGATATATTGGATGATGTTATTCGGACACCAGATGAGTTCCGAGAGGTACCGGGTAATTATCGGACTGCCGGAAGGGTTACCGGAACCCCTCGGGGAAGTAATGGGCCAACATGGGCCTTAGGAGTGAGAGAGGGCATGCCACGAGGAGGTGGCGCCCCCCATGGGGAGTCCAAATAGGACTAGGGGAGGGGGCGCGACCCCCCTTTCCCTCTCCCTCTCCCTTCCTTCTTCCCCCTTCCACCAAGTGGAATCCTGTCCTAGTAGGACTCCTCTCTCTTGGCGCGCCCTACAGGGGCCGGCCGGCCTCCCTTCTCCTCCTTTATATACGGAGGCAGAGGGGCACCCTAGAAGAGAACAAGATCAATTATCTTAGCCTTGTGCGGTGTCCCCCTCCACAGCTTACCACCTCGGTCATATCGTTGTAGTGCTTAGGCGAAGCCCTGCGCCGGTAACTTCATCATCATCGTCGCCACACCGTCATGCTGACGGAACTTGCTGGGGAACGTTGCAGAAAAATTAAAATTTTTCCTACGGTTTCACCAAGATCCATCTATGAGTTCATCTAAGCAACGAGTCATGGGAGAGAGATTGCATCCACGTACCACTTTGTAGATCGCGAGCGGAAGCGTTCAACGAACGGGGATGAGGTAGTCGTACACGACGTGATCCAAATCACCGGAGATCCTAGCACCGAACGGACGGCACCTCCGCGTTCAACACACGTACAGTCAGCGTAACATTTCCTTCTTCTTGATCCAGCAAGGCAAAGGAGAGGTTGGGGAAGATGGCTCCAGCAGCAGCACGACGACGTGGTGATGGTGGAACTACAGTACTCCGACAGGACTTCGCCGAGCTCTACGGAGGAGGAGGAGGTGTTGGAGAGGGAGAGGGAGGCGCCAAGGACCAGGGTGCGGCTGCCCCCCTCCCCCCCTTTATATAGCCCCCTAGGGGGGGCGCCGGCCCTAGGAGATGCAATCTCCTAGGGGGGCGGCGGCCAAGGGGTGGGGGGCTTGCCCCCCAAGAAAGGGGGCGCCCCCCTTTAGGGTTTCCCCACCCTAGGCGCATGGGCCTCTTGGGGCTGGTTCCCCTTGTCCCATGTAGGCCAAGGCGCACCCCCTAGGGCCCATGTGGCCCCCCGAGGCAGGTGGCCCCACCCGGTGGACCCCCCGGGACCCTCCGCTGGTCCAGGTACAATACCGATAACCCCGAAACTTGTCCCGATGGCCAAAACAGCACTTCCTATATATAATTCTTTACCTCCGGACCATTCCGAAACTCCTCGTGACGTCCGGGATCTCATCCGGGACTCCAAACAACATTCGGGTTACTGCATATACATATCTTCACAACCCTAGCGTCACCGAACCTTAAGTGTGTAGACCCTACGGGTTCGGGAGACATGCAGACATGACCGAGACGGCTATCGGGCAATAACTAACAGCAGGATCTGGATACCCATGTTGGCTCCCACATGCTCCACGATGATCTCATCGGATGAACCACGATGTCGAGGATTCAATTAATCCCGTATACGATTCCCTTTGTCAATCGGTATTTTACTTGCCCGAGATTCGATCGTCGGTATCCCAATACCTCGTTCAATCTCGTTACCGGCAAGTCACTTTACTCGTACCGTAATGCATGATCCCGTGATCAAACACTTTGATCACATTGAGCTCATTATGATGATGCATTACCGAGAGGGCCCGGTGATACCTCTCCGTCAAGCGGAGTGACAAATCCCAGTCTCGATCCGTGTCAACCCAACAGATACTTTCGGAGATACCCGTAGTATACCTTTATAGTCACCCAGTTACGTTGTGACGTTTGGCACACCCAAAGCACTCCTACGGTATCCGGAAGTTACACGATCTCATGGTCTAAGGAAAGGATACTTGACATTGGAAAACTCTAGCAAACGAACTATGCGATCTTATGCTATGTTTAGGATTGGGTCTCGTCCATCACATCATTCTCCTAATGATGTGATCTCGTTATCATTGACATCCAATGCCCATAGTCAGGAAACCATGACTATCTATGGATCAACGAGCTAGTCAACTAGAGGCTTACTAGGGACATGTTGTTGTCTGTTATTCACACATGTATTACGATTTCCGGATAACACAATTATAGCACGAATAAAGACAATTATCATGAATAAGGAAATATAATAATAATGCTTTTATTATTGCCTCTAGGGCATATTTCCAACAGTCTCCCACTTGCACTAGAGTCAATAATCTAGTTACATTGTGATGAATCGAACACCCATAGAGTTCTGGTGCTGATCATGTTTTGCCTTAGGGAGAGGTTTAGTCAACGGATCTGCGACATTCAGATCTGTGTGCACTTTACAAATTTCTATGTCTCCATCTTGAACATTTTCACGAATGGAGTTGAAGCGACGCTTGATGTGCCTAGTCTTCTTGTGAAACCTGGGCTCCTTGGCAAGTGCAATAGCTCCAGTGTTGTCACAGAAGAGTTTGATTGGCCCCGATGCATTGGGTATGACTCCGAGGTCGGTGATGAACTCCTTCACCCAAATTGCTTCATGTGCTGCCTCCGAGGCTGCCATGTACTCCGCTTCACATGTAGATCCCGCCACGACGCTCTGCTTGCAACTGCACCAGCTTACTGCCCCACCATTCAAAATATACACGTATCCGGTTTGTGACTTAGAGTCATCCAGATCTGTGTCGAAGCTAGCGTCGACGTAACCCTTTACGACGAGCTCTTCGTCACCTCCATAAACGAGAAACATTTCCTTAGTCCTTTTCAGGTACTTCAGGATATTCTTGACCGCTGTCCAGTGTTCCTTGCCGGGATTACTTTGGTACCTTCCTACCAAACTTACGGCAAGGTTTACATCAGGTCTGGTACACAGCATGGCATACATAATAGACCCTATGGCTGAGGCATAGGGGATGACACTCATCTCTTCTATATCTTCGGCCGTGGTCGGACATTGAGCTGAGCTCAATTTCACACCTTGTAACACAGGTAAGAACCCCTTCTTAGATTGATCCATATTGAACTTCTTCAATATCTTATCAAGGTATGTGCTTTGTGAAAGACCTATGAGGCGTCTTGATCTATCTCTATAGATCTTGATGCCTAATATATAAGCAGCTTCTCCAAGGTCCTTCATTGAAAAACTTTTATTCAAGTAGGCCTTAATGCTGTCCAAGAGTTCTATATCATTTCCCATCAAAAGTATGTCATCTACATATAGTATGAGAAATGCTACAGAGCTCCCACTCACTTTCTTGTAAACGCAGGCTTCTCCATAAGTCTGCGTAAACCCAAACGCTTTGATCATCTCATCAAAGCGAATGTTCCAACTCCGAGATGCTTGCACCAGCCCATAAATCGAGCGTTGGAGCTTGCACACCTTGTCAGCATTCTTAGGATCGACAAAACCTTCCGGCTGCATCATATACAATTCTTCCTTAAGGAAACCATTAAGGAATGCCGTTTTGACGTCCATTTGCCATATTTCATAATTGTAGAATGAGGCAATTGCTAACATGATTCGGACGGACTTCAGCTTCGCTACCGGTGAGAAAGTCTCATCGTAGTCAATTCCTTGGACTTGTCGATAACCCTTAGCAACAAGCCGAGCTTTATAGATGGTCACATTACCATCCGCGTCTGTCTTCTTCTTAAAGATCCATTTATTTTCTATGGCTCGCCGCTCAACGGGCAAGTCAGTCAAAGTCCATACTTCGTTTTCATACATGGATCCTATCTCGGATTTCATGGCTTCTAGCCATTTGTCGGAATCCGGGCCCGCCATCGCTTCTTCATAGTTCGAAGGTTCACTGTTGTCTTACAACATGATTTCCAAGACAGGGTTGCCGTACCACTCTGGTGCGGAACGTGTCCTTGTGGACCTTCGAATTTCAGTAGGAGCTTGATTAGAAGTATCTTGATCATCATCATTAATTTCCTCTCTAGTCGGTGCAGGCACCTCAGGAATGTTTCTTTGAGTTTCGCCATTTTCCGGTTCAAGAGGTAATACTTCATCAAGTTCCACTTTCCTCCCACTTACTTCTTTCGAGAGAAACTCTTTTTCTAGAAAGGATCCATTCTTGGCAACAAAGATCTTGCCTTCGGATCTGAGGTAGAAGGTATACCCAATAGTTTCTTTAGGGTATCCTATGAAGACACATTTTTCCGACTTGGGTTCGAGCTTTTCAGGTTGAAGTTTCTTGACATAAGCATCGCATCCCCAAACTTTTAGAAACGACAGCTTAGGTTTCTTCCCAAACCATAATTCATACGGTGTCGTCTGAACGGATTTCGACGGAGCCCTATTTAAAGTGAATGCGGCAGTCTCTAAAGCATAGCCCCAAAAAGATAGCGCTAAATCGGTAAGAGACATCATAGATCGCACCATATCTAATAGAGTGCGATTACGACGTTCGGACACACCATTACGCTGAGGTGTTCCAGGCGGCGTGAGTTGTGAAACTATTCCACATTTTCTTAAGTGTGTGCCAAATTCGTGACTCAAGTATTCTCCTCCACGATCTGATCGTAGAAACTTGATCTTTCTATCACGCTGATTTTCAACCTCACTCTGAAATTCTTTGAACTTTTCAAAGGTCTCAGACTTGTGTTTCATTAAGTAGATATACCCATATCTACTCAAGTCATCAGTGAGGGTGAGAACATAACGATAGCCACCGCGAGCCTCAACACTCATTGGACCGCACACATCGATATGTATGATTTCCAACAAGTTGGTTGCTCGCTCCATTGTTCCTGAGAACGGAGTCTTGGTCATTTTACCCATGAGGCATGGTTCGCACGTGTCAAATGATTCATAATCAAGAGACTCTAAAAGTCCATCTGCATGGAGCTTCTTCATGCGTTTGACACCTATGTGACCAAGGCGGCAGTGCCACAAATATGTGGGACTATTGTTATCAACTTTAACTCTTTTGGTATTCACACTATGAATATGTGTATCATCACGTACGAGATTCATTAAGAATAAACCATTAACCATCGGAGCATGACCATAAAACATATCTCTCATATAAATAGAACAACCATTATTCCCGGATTTAAATGAGTAGCCATCTCGAATTAAACGAGATCCAGACACAATGTTCATGCTCAAACTTGGCACTAAATAACAATTATTGAGGTGTAAAACTAATCCCGTAGGTAAATGTAGAGGTAGCGTGCCGACGGCGATCACATCGACCTTGGAACCATTCCCGACGCGCATCGTCACCTCGTCCTTCGCCAGTCTCCGTTTATTCCGCAGCTCCTGTTTTGAGTTACAAATGTGAGCAACTGCACCGGTATCAAATACCCAAGAGCTACTACGAGTACTGGTAAGGTACACATAAATTACATGTATATCACATATACCTTTTGTTTTGCCGGCCTTCTTGTCCGCTAAGTATTTGGGGCAGTTCCGCTTCCAGTGACCACTTCCCTTGCAATAAAAACACTCAGTCTCGGGCTTGGGTCCATTCTTTGGCTTCTTCCCGGCAACTTGCTTACCGGGCGCGACAACTTCCTTGCCGTCCTTCTTGAAGTTCTTTTTACCCTTGCCCTTCTTGAACTTAGTGGTTTTATTCACCATCAACACTTGATGTTCCTTCTTGATTTCTACCTCTGCTGATTTCAGCATAGCATATACCTCAGGAATGGTCTTTACCATCCCCTGCATGTTGTAGTTCACCACAAAGCTCTTGTAGCTAGGTGGAAGCGACTGGAGGATTCTGTCAATGACCGCTTCATCCGGGAGATTAACTTCCAGTTGAGTCAAGCGGTTGTGCAACTCAGACATCTTGAGTATGTGTTCACTGACAGAGCTATTTTCCTCCATCTTACAGCTAAAGAATTTGTCGGAGACTTCATATCTCTCGACCCGGGCATGAGCTTGGAAAACCATTTTCAGCTCTTCGAACATCTCATATGCTCCATGTCTCTCAAAACGCTTTTGGAGCCCCGGCTCTAAGCTGTAAAGCATGCCGCACTGAACGAGGGAGTAATCATCGGAACGTGACTGCCAAGCGTTCATGACGTCTTGTTCTGCAGGGAGAACAGGTGCGTCACCCAGTGGTGCTCGTAGGACATAATCTTTCTTGGCAGCTATGAGGATGATCCTCAGGTTCCGGACCCAGTCCGTATAGTTGCTGCCATC
Source organism: Aegilops umbellulata (assembly GCA_032464435.1). NCBI lineage: Eukaryota > Viridiplantae > Streptophyta > Magnoliopsida > Poales > Poaceae > Aegilops > Aegilops umbellulata. Next base: position 601,651,977 of record CP136055.1, on the reverse strand, counting down.
GTCTTTCAGCTTGGTTTTCTCTAGGAACGCGTTGAAGTTGAGGACTACGTTGGCCATTTGATCTACAAGACATATTGTAAATATTTTAGAGTAAGTTCATGATAATAAAGTTCATCTAATCAAATTATTTAATGAACTCCCACTTAGATAGACATCCCTCATCTAGTCATCTAAGTATAACATGATCCGAGTCAACCAGGCCGTGTCCGATCATCACGTGAGACGGACTAGTCAACATCGGTGAACATCTTCATGTTGATCGTATCTTCTATACGACTCATGCTCGACCTTTCGGTCTTCTGTGTTCCGAGGCCATGTCTGTACATGCTAGGCTCGTCAAGTCAACCTAAGTGTTTTCATGTGTAAATCTGTCTTACACCCGTTGTATGTGAACGTTAGAATCTATCACACCCGATCATCACGTGGTGCTTCGAAACAACGAACTGTCGCAACGGTGCACAGTTAGGGGGAACACTTCTTGAAATTATTATGAGGGATCATCTTATTTACTACAGTCGTTCCAAGTAAACATGATGCAAAACATGATAAACATCACATGCAATTAAATAATAAACGTGACATGATATGGCCAATATCACATAGCTCCTTTGATCTCCATCTTGGGGCTCCATGATCATCTTGTCACCGGCTTGACACCATGATCTCCATCATCATGATCTCCATCATCGTGTCTCCATGAAGTTGCTCGCCAACTATTAGTTCTACTACTATGGCTAACGCGTTCAGCAATAAAGTAAAGTAATTTACATGGCGTTTCTCAATGACACGCAGGTCATACAAAAATAAGGACAACTCCTATGGCTCCTGCCGGTTGTCATACTCATCGACATGCAAGTCGTGATTCCTATTACAATAGCATGAACATCTCATACATCACATATAGATCATTCATCATTCATCACAAATTTGGCCATATCATATCACAAAGCACTTGCTGCAAAAACAAGTTAGACGTCCTCTAATTGTTGTTGCAAGTTTTACGTGGCTGAATTAGGGTTCTAGCAAGAACGTTTTCTTACCTACGTGAAAGCCACAACGTGATTTGTCAACTTCTATTTATGCTTCATAAGGACCCTTTTCATCGAATCCGCTCCAACTAAAGTGGGAGAGACAGACACCCGCCAGCCACCTTATGCAACTAGTGCATTTTAGTCGGTGGAACCGGTCTCACGTAAGTGTACGTGAAAGGTTGGTCCGGGCCGCTTCATCCCACAATACCGCTGAAGCAAGATAAGACTAGTAGCGGCAAGAAAGTTGACAACATCTACGCCCACAACAAATTGTGTTCTACTCGTGCAATAGAGAACTACGCATAAACCTGGCTCATGATGCCACTGCTGGGGAACGTTGCAGAAAAATTAAAATTTTTCCTACGGTTTCACCAAGATCCATCTATGAGTTCATCTAATCAACGAGTCATGGGAGAGAGATTGCATCTACATACCACTTTGTAGATCGCGAGCGGAAGCGTTCAACGAACGGGGATGAGGTAGTCGTACACGACGTGATCCAAATCACCGGAGATCCTAGCACCGAACGGACGGCACCTTCGCGTTCAACACACGTACAGTCAGCGTAACGTTTCCTTCTTCTTGATCCAGCAAGGCAAAGGAGAGGTTGGGGAAGATGGCTCCAGCAGCAGCACGACGGCGTGGTGATGGTGGAGCTACAATACTCCGGCAGGGCTTCGCCGAGCTCTACGGAGGAGGAGGAGGTGTTGGAGAGGGAGAGGGAGGCGCCAAGGACCAGGGTGCGGCTGCCCCCCTCCCTCCCTTTATATAGCCCCCTAGGGGGGGGGGCCGGCCCTAGGAGATGCAATCTCCTAGGGGGGCGGCGGCCAAGGGGTGGGGGGCTTGCCCCCCAAGAAAGGGGGCGCCCCCCTTTATTGTTTCCCCACCCTAGGCGCATGGGCCTCTTGGGGCTGGTTCCCCTTGGCCCATGTAGGCCAAGGCGCACCCCCTAGGGCCCATGTGGCCCCCCGAGGCAGGTGGCCCCACCCGGTGGACCCCCCGGGACCCTCCGGTGGTCCCGGTACAATACCGATAACCCTGAAACTTGTCCCGATGGCCAAAACAGCACTTCCTATATATAATTCTTTACCTCCGGACCATTCCGAAACTCCTCGTGACGTCCGGGATCTCATCCGGGACTCCGAACAACATTCGGGTTACTGCATATACATATCTTCACAACCCTAGCGTCACCGAACCTTAAGTGTGTAGACCCTACGGGTTCGTGAGACATGCAGACATGACCGAGACGGCTATCGGGCAATAACCAACAGCGGGATCTGGATACCCATGTTGGCTCCCACATGCTCCCCGATGATCTCATCGGATGAACCACGATGTCGAGGATTCAATTAATCCCGTATACGATTCCCTTTGTCAATCGGTATTTTACTTGCCCGAGATTCGATCGTCGGTATCCCAATACCTCGTTCAATCTCGTTACTGGCAAGTCTCTTTACTCGTACCGTAATGCATGATCCCGTGATCAAACACTTTGATCACATTGAGCTCATTATGATGATGCATTACCGAGAGGGCCCGGTGATACCTCTCCGTCAAGCGGAGTGACAAATCCCAGTCTCGATCCGTGTCAACCCAACAGATACTTTTGGAGATACCCGTAGTATACCTTTATAGTCACCCAGTTACGTTATGACGTTTGGCACACCCAAAGCACTCCTACGGTATCCGGAAGTTACACGATCTCATGGTCTAAGGAAAGGATACTTGACATTGGAAAACTCTAGCAAACGAACTATGCGAGCTTATGCTATGTTTAGGATTGGGTCTCGTCCATCACATCATTCTCCTAATGATGTGATCTCGTTATCATTGACATCCAATGCCCATAGTCAGGAAACCATGACTATCTATTGATCAACGAGCTAGTCAACTAGAGGCTTACTAGGGACATGTTGTTGTCTGTTATTCACACATGTATTACGATTTCCGGATAACACAATTATAGCACAAATAAAGACAATTATCATGAATAAGGAAATATAATAATAATGCTTTTATTATTGCCTCTAGGGCATATTTCCAACAGAACTCTCCCTCGTCCTCAACAGGATCAAGAGCTCAAGGGATGTCATTGTGTTGAACGTGTGCTGAACACGAGGTGACGTACGTTCGATACTTGGATCGGTTGGATCGTGAAGACGTTCGACTACATCAACCGCGTTACTAAACACTTCCGCTTTCGGTCTACGAGGGTACGTGGACACACTCTCTAGTCTCATTGCTATGCATCTCCTAGATAGATCTTGCGTGATCGTAGGAATTTTTCTGAATTACTACGCTCCCCAACAGTGGCATCCGAGCCAGGTCTATGCGTAGATGATATATGCACGAGTAGAACACAATGAGCTGTGGGCGATAATAGTCATACTGCTTACCACCAACGTCTTACTTTGATTCAGCGATAATGTTGGATGAAGCGGCCCGGACCGACATTACATGACCGCGTTCATGAGACTGGTTCTACCGACGTGCTTTGCACACATGTGCCTAGCGGGTGTCTGTTTCTCCAACTTTAGTTGAATCGAGTTTGACTACGGCCGGTCCTTGTTGAAGGTTAAAACAACACACTTGACAAAAATCGTTGTGGTTTTGATGCGTAGGAAAGAACGGTTCTTGCTAGAAGCCCGTAGCAACCACGTAAAACTTGCAACAACAAAGTAGAGGACGTCTAACTTGTTTCTTCAGGGCATGTTGTGATGTGATATGGTCAATACGTGACGAGATATAAATTGTTGTATGAGATGATCATGTTTTGTATTAAGTTATCGGCAACTGGCAGGAGCCTTATGGTTGTCGCTTTATTGTATGAAATGCAATCGTCATGTAATTGCTTTATTTTATCACTAAGCGGTAGTGATAGTAGTAGAAACAATAGTTGGCGAGATGACAACGATGCTACGATGGAGATCAAGGTGTCAAGCCGGTGACGATGGAGATCATGACGGTGCTTTGGAGATGGAGATCAAAGGCACAAGATGATGATGGCCATATCATGTCACATATTTTTATTGCATGCGATGTTTATCTTTTATGCATCTTATTTTGCTTAGTACGGCGGTAGCATTATAAGATGATTCCTCACTAAATTTCAAGGTATAAGTGTTCTCCCTGAATATGCACCATTGCTACAGTTCATCGTGCCGAGACACCACGTGATGATCGGGTGTGATAAGCTCTACGTTCACATACAACATGTGCAAGCCAGTTTTGCACGTGCAGAATATTCGGGTTAAACTTGACGAGCCTAGCATATGCAGATATGGCCTCGGAACACTGAGACGGAAAGGTCGAACGTGAATCATATAGTAGATATGATCAACATAGAGATGTTGACCATTGAAAGCTACTCCATCTCATGTGACGATCGGACATGGTTTAGTTGATATGGATCACGTGATCATTTAGATGACTAGAGGGATGTCTATCTAAGTGGGAGTTCTTAAGTAATATGATTAACTGAACTTTAACTTATCATGAACTTAGTACCTGATAGTTTTTGCATGTCTATGTTGTTGTAGATCAATGGCCCGTGCTACCGTTCCCTTGAATTTTAATGCGTTCCTAGAGAAAGCTAAGTTGAAAGATGATGGTAGCAATTACACGGACTGGGTCCGTAACTTGAGGATTATCCTCATTGCTACACAAAAGAATTACGTCTTGGAAGCACCGCTAGGTGCAAGACCCGCTACAGGAGCAACTCCATACGTTATGAACGTATGGCAGAGCAAAGCTGATGACTACTCGATAGTTTAGTGTGCTAGGCTTTACGGCTTAGAATCGGGACTTCAAAGACGTTTTGATCGTCATGGAGCATATGAGATGTTCTAGGAGTTGAAGTTAATATTCCAAGCAAATGCCCGAGTTGAGAGATATGAAGTCTCCAACAAGTTCTATAGCTGCAAAATGGAGGAGAATAGTTCTGTCAGTGAACACATACTCAGAATGTCTGGGTACCATAACCACTTGACTCAGCTGGGAGTTAATCTTCCTGATGATAGTGTCATTGACAAAGTTCTCCAATCACTGCCACCAAGCTATAAAGGCTTCGTGATGAACTATAATAAGCAAGGGATGGAAAAGACAATTCCCGAGCTCTTCGCGATGCTAAAGGCTGTGGAGGATGAAATCAAGAAGGAGCATCAAGTGTTGATGGTTAACAAGACCACTATTTTCAAGAAAAAGTGCAAAGGGAAGAAGGGGAACTTCAAGAAGAATAGCAAGCAAGTTGCTACTCCCGGTAAGAAGCCCAAGTCTGGACCTAAGCCTAAGACTGAGTGCTTCTACTGCAAAGGGACTGGTCACTGGAAGCGGAACTGCCCCAAGTATTTGGCGGATAAGAAGGATGGCAAAGTGAAAGGTAGATTTTATATACATGTTATTGATGTGTACCTGATACGTCCATTTTGCATCATACTTTTATATCGATATTTATTGCATTATGGGCTGAAAGTGCTAGTTATCGACTAGAGGGGGGGGGGGTGAATAGGCGATTTCTATGAAAGTCTTCAAAACATGAGAGTTTCGAAGACAAACAATAGAAATGAACCTATAGATATGCAGCGGAAGGTAGACTACACTAAGCAAGCCATAGTCAAGTATTCAATGAAGTGAAAGCACGAAGACTAATAGCAGCTAGGTAGTAAAGATCAGGATGGAAGATAGTATGAAGCCAAACAATGATAGTAGTCACATAGTGAAGTCAAACAGGTAGTGCAAGCAGGCAATGACTTCACGAAGACAAACTGAAAGTAAAGAGAGGGAGAGGATAGAACCAGTCACTTGTTGAGGACACATGATTTGTTGGACCAGTTCCAGTTGCTGTGACAACTGTACGTCTTTAATGTGAATATCTTCACATACCACCATTGTCTTCAATGCCTTCATACATTTTTAGGGGTCATCTCCGGTAGGTAAACCGAATCAATAAGGGACTACTACCTGTGTTATCCTGCAATTCTCACAAACACATTAGTCCATCAACCAGGTTTGTCGTCAATACTCCAAAACCAACTAGGGTTGGCACTAGATGCACTTACAATCTCCCTCTTTTTGGTGATTGATGACAAACTGGTTGAAGTTTTCAACGGGGATAAAAGTATGTGAAATCGTAAAGGATAAAGGTATTGTCTTCATAAGTAGCAAAAGGCTCCCCCTGAATATGTGCATATAAGTAATTTGCTTTTGGAATGCAAATGCACATGGCAGGTTGTACTTGTGGAGATCCTGTTCAACTTATGAAGACAATTCATCATGCATGATTTGATATAACAAAGATAAGGACATGCATAATGAAAAATGGACGTCTGCAAAATGACTAAGTGCGGAATTTATCATCGCACATGCATAATTTATCATCGCATCACAGAATAGCATAAAATGTAGCAGACGACCATCAAGTTTAAGTTTTACAACTCAAAGAACCAAATGTATCAAAAGCGAGAGTTGTAAACACTAGGCAAAATATAAAGCAACCGCCCATATGGACCCGCTTGAAGACTATCAACTCATATGCTTCTCCCCGTTTTGTCAGTAAGGACCAAAAAGGTTTGAAGACATAGAGCCTCTACTCGTTCCTAGAAGGAGTAGGAGAAGATGCAGGGTCAGCGTCGGGTTTTGGCGGTGCAGAAGAACTTGGAGCAGTGTCGATACGCACTGAAGCTTGAGGTGGTGAGGTAGCATCATCTTGATCATCTATCACTCTAGCATTCACCGTTGCAGCGGAGGAGGAATAATCAGAGTCTTCAAGAGATGAAGTTCGACGCAAGACAACATTCCTTGGAGGAGTGGAGTCAAACTTGAATCTTTCAGTGAAGCCATCGTCTTGAAGATCTGCTTCAGCACTCAGCAGTGTCAAACTCTTCCATGACCTCCGACAGGTTTCATGTGTAACAAAGGCATTCTTGGTGGCAAGATTGCGAATGCGATTGACGTCCACCAAGAGGCTTTGCATCTGCCACTTCAGCCAGAAGTGATGCTTATCCTGTTTCTGATGTAGAGCAAGGAGAAGCTCTCGGTCATTGAGAACACGAGATCACTTCCGAGGCCTTTGAGCGATAGTGCTTTCAGTGGCTTTAGTTTGAGCACGGTGAGGTAAGCGTGTATTGCCAGCCAAAGGATAAACACGAGTGACTGCCTGGACTCCTTCAATGTGTTGCGTGAAGCTCTGGTGATCAGCATTGTGAAGACAAATAGGCTCCTTGGCAGGATCTGGGTATATGGCTTCAACTGACATATTAACCTTTGGCAGAAAGATCAGATGGTTGCGAGCAGAGGGCTGATAGTTGATAGCTGAGTGTAGCTTGATGAGGCACATGACCCACGGAGCGTAGAACTTCAGTCCAAAGAGATCAGAGCCTGATGCAGCCAACTGCCTGATAAAGAAGTCTTGAGCATTGAAGCTGATGCCATTGAAGATATAAAAGACCAAAGTCTTCATTGCTCCTTCAAGTTTTGTTGCTGAAGAATGTCCTTTGATAGGCCATAGAGTTCGCCTGATGATATGATAAATAGTGCAGGGCAGATACTCGAGGTCTTCAACAAAGAACTCTTTTGGGTAATCAGCGTCATGTGGCAGAGGCTTCATCATGCTCAGCATTTGGCTCATGTTGGGCTCTGGCTTATGGAAGATACTCTCCAAAGCATTGAGGTGAAGCTGACAACCAGGTTCACATAATTCTCCTGGAGTGGGCAGGCCGGTTAGCTCAATGATGTCAAAAGCTTTGGCTTCATGATGGACATTGCGTGTCATCCACTCAAGGACCCAAGTCTTCAGATCCCTGTTGTAGCCGCGAATGTGGAGGATGGCACTGAATTGCAGTAGAAGCTCTTCATTCCAATGCTCCTTATCAGTCACAAAGTTCAGTAAGCCAGCGTCACGGAAGCAGTCAAGGGCTTCTTCAAGGCATGGCAAACCAGCAACGGCTTCGCAGTCAAGACGCATGTGAGGGAAGATGCGCCCTTGATCATAAAGAACACATGAGTAGTAGCTGCGCTGCTGATAGCTCCAGAACCGATCAGATGAAATCCTTGGCCTTGAATAGGGGTTCTTGGCGCTATCAAAGAAAGTGTTCTGCGCTTTGAAGCCATTTGCATTGAAGGACCCTGGTGAAGTGGCAGTACCTGGAAACCTGGGCAGTCTTGGCTTCGGCTTCTGGACCTGAGGCCTGTGCTCGACATGGTAATCAAATTGAGGACCAGCTGCAGGTGGAGGAACCAGAATAGGCCATCTGGCAGAGACCAGCTAACCATAGTTGTATGCTTGCTCAATAGTATGTGGCCTGGGAGGCGGTACCGGAGCAGTGGCATTGACTTTAGGCTGCAGATTGGCATCAGGTGCATCATTGACTTCAGGTGCTATCACTTCAGGCACCACATTGACTTCAGGCGCCACATTGGCTTCAACCATGACAACGTCATTGGCTTCAGTATTTGTGTTGGTGGCCGCCTCAATGTTGTTAACCTCCACTTGAGTAGCTAGAGGGTCAGACAGGTTCTCCTCGAGAACAACTTGGTTGGTTGGGGGAGTAGCAACATGTTCTTCTTCTTCTCTTGGTTCTTTTTGGTCATCGGCTGATGCAACCGGAATATCTTCAGCCCTTTGGCTTCAGACTCAGGGTTGTTCACAGTTGGAGAGGCTTCAGGAAAAACTTAGCGTGAAACAGATTGGCGCTCTTCTCCTTCTGGAACACTTGACAGATTGACTTGAGGCCTTGGTACTTTGCGAAGCCTGCGGAATGCTGGTGACGCTTGTGGAGATGGAGTTGGTTGGGCCTCAAAGTCATCATCTTCAAGCACCGGAGTGGTGACTTGAATTGGGGGAGTAGTTGGTGTTTCTGCTTGACGGGGGGAGTCTTGAGGGTGATCAGCCCATGAATCATCCTGAGCAATTGGCGTCAAAGGACGACCAATGCTGATGAGTTTGCTGTTCGTCAGAACAGGTGATGATACCACGTTGTGTTTGATCTGAGGAAGGACTTCATCATATTCAACATTGTCTTGATGACCAATGTCTTCAGTTGCGGTGGGGTCAACAGATAGAATGTCTTCAGCTTCAGGAGCCTCTGTGGAAGCAGGCTCATGAACTATCATACAACGTTCTTGTTGTGCAGATTCAGGACGAGCAATAGAAATCGGCTCGACGACAAGGGGCTCTGTGGGAGCAGCCCGATCTCTCTTCTTGGTCTTGCGCTTCTTGGTGGGTGGAGCATCATCAGTGGTGCTCTTGGTCTTGCGCTTTCTGGCCTTGGCTTCAGCTGCCCTTGTCTTCTGAAGCTCTGAAGCCACTGTGGGGACCTTAGGCTTCACGCCTGTCATACTGGCTGGGAAGACAATGCGAGGTTCTTCCCGCCTGGTTGGTTCAGCTTGGTCCACAGATGGCTTCTTCTTCTTGGCAGCCATCCCGGGGTCGATGCCAGGACGCCCAAGTGCCTTGTGCTTCTCAGCTTCATTGTACGCTTGAACACACTTGGCAGCAAGAATCTTCATGCGCTCACGAGAACCTTTGGCTTCATCACGTTTCTTGTGAAACGCTTCCTTGAGCTCATGCAGCATGACCTTGAAGGTTTGGAGATCTGCCACGCTGAGCTTGGCCATGTGCTTCTTGAACTGAGCTTTTTCAAAATCGATCTTGTGCTTCAGCTCAACAATTTTCTGAGCAAGAGCTAGCTCGGGAGCAATGGCGCCATGGAAGGAGACGCCGAGGCCAATTGGAAGTTGCATATCATCAAAGCTGATACCAGGGGTGTCAAACCACTCATCAATAAAGTTGTTCAATACTTCCACATCAAAGAGAGGTAAACCATTGAAGATTTCCGCCTCTTGCTTGCTCTTTATCAGTTGTTCAAGAGCGTCATCAGCAAGATCGTTGTCACTTGACAGATCAATGGTGTCATTCTCGTTCCTCAGAACAGCAGCAGGGGTCAGAGCTGGACCAGTGGAGTGCATAGGCTTCTTGTTCTTCTTCTTAGACTTGGAGATGCGCGAGAGATCTTCAGACTACACACTTGGTGTAGGAGGAGCAGTGGCCAGAGGCTTCACTCGCGAAGCTTTTGGTGCAGGGGAAGGCTTCGAAGCTTTAGGTTTCTTCAGCTTCTTTGGCTTCGGTGGTGCAGGCGCTTCCTCAGAATCAGCATCGTCTGTAGGTTCATCCATGGCTGTCCCTTGAGCCATAATATGAGTGATGAGACTATCTAAGTTGTAGAAGGGCCCAACAAGATTGGGTTCAGCTTCGCGTGCGCCATCGGCACGTGGAGCAGAGGGGCCTGGATTGAAGTCTAATCCCCGTGACTTCTTGTTTTCTTTGGCCAAGTTCTTGGCAAACTGGAAGTTGCGCTTGAACAGATTGTTGTCACGACACCATAGCAATGAAGATGGGTCGGCATCTGCAGGCTGTGGTCCACGGACCATGCAAGGGTAGAAGCCTTGTTTAATGGCTTCAGCTCTGGACCTGGGTGGAAGATTTTTGTACAGAATGTCTCCCCAGGGTCGCTTGATGGCATTCTTCTCAGCATATTCTTGGGTCACGAACCTGTACTTGTACCATTGTTCTGCCCAATATCTTCGAATCCTTTGGATTCGGGTTTTTCACTGATTGTAGTCCTCCTCTGGATCTGTCTTGTACAGCTCATAGAGGTCAGGAGGAAAATCTCTTGATGTGTTCCCACGACGCTGTCTGCCACCCTTCCTTGCAGACTTCTCTGTTGCCATGAAGTTCAGACTGAATGGCTTCAAAACTGTCAAAGGCTTCCGTCTGCTGGTCAGACAAGAACTGGCTTCGGGAGAGTTGATGTGATGCTGTAAGAATTCTGCAAATGAATGCAGACTATGAGAACCAAGGGATTCTCCCACAGACATGTACCTGTGACAGCATTAGAGATGCGAGGGAAGGGGAAGAGGTCATATGCATTCTCAGAAGATTTTGAAGATAAATCAGTTTAGAAGACATTGACCTCATAGCGCGAGACATTCACTTATATGTTGAGAGTTGGTTCCAGATTTGTACGAATCCAAGAATAAGTACAAGTGAGGAATCTAACTATGTGTGAAGCATAAGTGAATATACTAGACATTATATGAGATGCAGACAGGATAGATCCAAATTTGTGGAGGCAGAAACCACTTTTGGTAAAAAGGATGAATCTATAGGATCAAAAAGACGGTAAAAAGGGGGCTTTAATTTACCACACGATGAATTGCTAGACGGAGTAGAAGATGAGGCTGAGCAGTTCTATCTTCCGTGCCCTAACTTGGCGACGGAGGACACCTACGACGGCGGCGGAGAAGACGATGTCCACGGCCGGCGTGATGACGGCGTCGGAGAGGTCGCGGCAGCTAAGCGCTTCATCGCCGGCGTCGTCGAGAGCTAGCGGTGGCGCTAGGGTTTGTCGAGGTGGAGAGGTGGAAGAAGGATTTTGACCGTGATTGGACGGGTATTTATAGGGAAAGGGACGACACATCTGAGGGACACGTGGCGAACATGCAACACATTTGGAGTTGTCCCACGTTCCCACGCCCGCCTGGTCTGTCGGATGGTCGTTCCGGCTTCTCCGGGTTTCAGGCAATAAGAATTGAACATTTAAAACAGATTTAGCGTTTGTCTCTGTATCTTCTGCTAACAAGGACTCACAGAAGATATTCGACAGTTTCAACAGAATGCATATGATTTGGATAGATAGAGTTTGAGGTAGAAAGCATAGAGAGGTTAGGGTCCGATCACATTCACTTAGTTCAAAAGATTCAAACGAGAAGACATGGCCATAAGTGAATGCTGTAGAGGACAGAACTATATATATATACATATATATATATATATATATATATATATATATATATATATATATATATATCAGAATACAAACAAATCAACATAGCGAAGATAATCAAGAAGACATGTTGAAATTGAAGCCAAACCAAATGCGAAGACATAGAAAATGTAACGCCATGAGAAAAACACTTCAAAAAGAAGAATTTGGTGGTGGCGTTACCCACCGTATAGGAAGTATTAGACCCAGACACGGCGCTCAGAATTCAAATTCCGCATTAATGTATTCACACTTAGAATGTAAGTCTTCATTGATTGAAGATATGCTCTACTTCGTGTGTTGCACATCTAAGCCATCAACATGCATAAGTGTTAGGATGTGTGCCTGATCACAAGACATTTGAGGATTCCAAGATATTTAGCTCACACCGTAACTGGCAAAACCTTTTCTCATCCAAGGGCTTTGTGAAGATACCTGCCAGTTGCTCTTCAGTGTTGACGTGTATGATATCAATATCTTCCTTCATGACATGATCTCTGAGAAAGTGATGACGAATTTCAATGTGCTTTATCTTCGAATGCTGAACTGGGTTGTTGGCTATCTTGATGGCGCTTTCGTTGTCGCAATAGAGTGGTACTTGTTTCAGATGGATGCCATAGTCCTTGAGTGTTTGCTTCATCCATAGAAGCTGAGCGCAGCAAGATCCAGCAACAATGTATTCAGATTCAGCAGTGGAGAGTGATAACAGTTCTACTTCTTTGAAGACCAACAGACAAGTGATCGTCCCAGAAAGTGACATGTGCCTGATGTAGAATTGTGATCCACCTTGTCACCAGCATAATCAGCATCCGAGAATCCAACTAGATCAAACTCTGAGCCCTTTGGATACCATAATCCTAATGTTGGGGTGTAAGCCAAATATCGAAGAATCCGCTTCACAACTAAGTGATGCGATTCCTTTGGTGCCGCTTGGAATCGAGCACACATGAAAACACTAAGCATAATATCTGGCCTAGATGCACATAAATAAAGTAAAGAATCAATCATGGAACGGTATACATTTTGATCGATCTCTTTACCATTGGCGTCATGACCCAGATGACTTTTGGTTGGCATTGGCGTCGTATAACCTTTGCAGTCTTGCATTCCAAACTCCTTCAGGCAATCTTTGAGGTATTTCTCTTGAGATATGAAGAGACCATTTCTTTGCTGACGAATTTTGAAGACCAAGGAAGAACTTTAGCTCACCCATCATGGACATCTGACATTGCTCTTGCATCATGTGTCCAAACTCATCACTGTATTTCTGGTTGGTGCAGCGGAAGATAATGTCATCCACATATATTTGACACACAAACAGTTCACCATCATATGTCTTCGTGAAGAGTGTGGGATCCAGGGAACCAGGTTTGAAGCCTTTGCACTTCAGGAAGTGTTTGAGCGTGTCATACCAAGCACGAGGGGCTTGTTTGAGGCCATACAATGCCTTGTTTAGCTTGTACACCATATCAAGATGTTTTGGATCTTCAAAGCCAGGAGGTTGTGCAACATACACTTCTTCTTCAATCTTGCCATTGAGAAATGCACTCTTCACATCCATTTGATACAGCAAGATGTTGTGATGGTTTGCATAGGCTAGCAATATGCGAATGGCTTCAAGCCTAGCCACAGGAGCAAATGTTTCATCGAAGTCAATCCCTTCAATTTGAGTGTATCCTTGAGTAACGAGACGAGCTTTGTTTCTGACAACTTGACCATGCTCATCTTGCTTGTTGCGATATATCCATTTTTGCCTATTATGTTGTGCTTGCGAGGGTCAGGACGCTTGAGAAGTTCCCAGACATTTTTCAGCTTGAACTGTTGAAGCTCTTCTTGCATAGCTTGAATCCATTCAGGTTCCATGAAAGCTTCAGTAACTTTCTTGGGTTCAGATACTGAGACAAATGCAAAGTGCCCATAGAAATTTGCTAGTTGTGTTGCTCTTGAACTAGTGAGTGGACCAGGCGCATTGATGCTATCAATTATCTTCTCAATCTGTACTTCATTTGCAACACGAGGATGAACTGGATGAAGATTTTGCTCTTGCTGATCATTGTCATCATTGGAAGGATTGTGTTCTGGCTGAGCATTGTCTTCAGGTTGATTAGGTGCAGAAATTATAAGTTCCTCTTCAGGCTGTGCTTCAGACGGTATGATTTCTCCAGTTCCCATTAGCTTGATGAATTCACTGGGTGGAACTTCATCTAGCACATTTGGCAGGTGCTCTCTTTGCGAGCCGTTAGTCTCATCGAACTGCACATCCACAGTTTCAACTACTTTATAGTGAAAGAGGTTGAAGACTCTGTAGGAGTGCAAATCCTTTCCGTAACCGAGCATAAAACCTTCATGTGCTTTTGGTGCAAATTTTGAAGTGTGATGTGGATCCTTGATCTAGTACCTAGCACCAAATACTCTGAAGTAACTGACATTTGGCTTCTTACCAGTGAGGAGTTCATAGGATGTTTTCTTCAGAAGCTTGTGAAGATAAACACGGTTGATGACATGGCATGCAGTATCAATAGCTTCAGGCCAGAACTTTCTTGGTGTCTTGTATTCATCGAGCATCGTCAGAGCCATCTCAATGAGTGTTCTGCTCTTACGCTCCACGATGCCATTCTGCTGAGGTGTGTACGGAGCGGAGAACTCATGAGTGATTCCCAATGTATCCAAGTAAAGGTCGAGGCCGGTGTTCTTGAACTCAGTGCCGTTATCACTCCTGATATGCTTGATCTTGACGCCATAGTTGCTCATGGCACGGTTGGCGAAGCGTCTGAAGACATCCTGCACTTCAGTCTTGTAGAGAATTATGTGCACCCATGTATATCTTGAATAATCATCAACAATGACGAAGCCATAGAGACAAGCAGTGGTAGTGAGAGTAGAGTAGTGAGTAGGGCCAAATAAGTCCATGTGTAGTAGTTCGAAGGGTTGAGATGTCGTCATCATTGTCTTTGAGGGATGCTTGGCCCTAGTCATCTTTCCAGCTTCGCACGCACCGCACAAGTGATCCTTCTTGAACTTTACGCCCTCGATGCCTATGACATGCTTCTTCTTGGCGAGAGTGTGTAAGTTCCTCATGCCAGCATGCCCTAGCCTCCGATGCCAGAGCCAACACTCTGAAGCTTTTGCAAGAAGGCATACAACAAGTTGTGGCCCTGCTGAGAAATCTACCATGTATAGATCATCTTTCCAGTACCCTTCAAAGACTAGAGACTTGTCAGATTCCATTAGCACAAGGCAACGATATTTTCCAAATATCACAATCATGTTCAAGTCACAAAGCATTGAGACAGACATTAAGTTGAAACCAAGGGATTCAACAAGCATCACTTTATCCATGTGCTGATCCTTTGAGATTGCAACTCTACCTAGACCCAATACCTTGCTTTTACCAGTGTCAGCAAATGTGATGTGACTCTTGTCAGATGGACGTAAGGTTGAGTCCATGAGAAGACTTCGATCACCAGTCATATGATTAGTGCATCCGCTGTCCATAATCCATTCTGAAGCATGAGGTGTCATACCCTACAGTATAGTTAGGGGGATAGGCTTCACCAAGAGTATTGTGAAGCATAAACATTTGACGTGCAAGAGGATTATCGAAGGTCAGATCAAGATTAGGACTGATAGGATGATTGGCAAGCAATTCAGGAACAAAATACATAGTAAGACCATTTGGGCATTTGATCTTGCACCCTACAAGATGTTTTAGGTCCCCAGCAAAAGCATCAGACGCCCTTGATTTCCGGCTAGAGACCTTTCCCTGCAAAAGAAAGTTAATTCTTCTTAACCACCCACATCTTCAGGGGTGGCTTAGAAGCAATGAGTCTAAGTGCAGCATCTGAGAACTTCGGCTTTGAAGCCCTAGCAAATAGCCTTGCAGGAGGTGGATAGTACTCATATGAATAAGCAGAATAGTTCTTAGTTTTATGAACATAGCGGTTTGAAGAAACACGCTCATATTCATAAGTCTGAGTATGGTTTCCCTGCAAAACATTGGCTTTAGGGTGATTCAGGTGAGTCCTCTGTCTGTATGAAGCCTTTGGACCATATGAAGCCTTTGGTCCGGGATTTGTCTTCTTCCCAGGTGGTGTCATGATGACATTCACAGGAAGATTATCAAGACAACTTTTGGGAACCCAGATCTTCTTCATAGGTGGCCCATTCCTACAGTTAGTACCAATATACCTGGCAAACACTTCACCATTCTGATTCTTAAACAGTTTATAGTTTACATCAAACGATTCATCAATGATAACAGGGTTAGCACAAGTGAAGCCAGATAAGGTGGATGGATCCACTGAAGGTCCCTTTGCAGCAACCCATGTGGTTTTGGGGTACTGCTCAGGCTTCCAGTAGGAGCCATCAACATTCATTTTCCTCTCAAACCCAACACCCTCTTTCCTAGGGTTTCGGTTTAGAATCTGCTTTTTGAGGACATCGCATAGTGTCTGATGCCCTTTGAGACTTTTGTACATTCCTGTTTCAAGCAATGTCTTCAACCTAGCATTTTCATCAGCAATAGTAGTGGTATCCTCCGCAGAGGCGTTAGTTACCACATCAGCAGTTGAAGATATTGCAACAGTAGCAGCAGTAGAACATTCAGCAACAGAAGTAGCGTTATCACGCTCAAGGCATTTTAGACATGGTGGTTCAAATCCTTCCGGAGCGGAACTGATCTGTTGAGCGCGAAGTGACTCATTCTCCTTTTGAAGATATTCATGAGCCGCTCTCAATTTCTCAATCTCTTGCTTCCTTTGAAGATAATCATAGGAGAGCTTTTCATGAGTGGTTGAGAGCGTTTCATGACGACTTTCAAGTTCCTGGTACTTAACATGAGGATTTTTATGTCTTCAATTAAGGACTGAGAATGGGTCATTTCAGCGTCCAACAGGTCATCGCTTTTGTCTAACAGTTTTTGAGTATGTTCCATAGCTTTCTGTTGTTCAGTTGTAATTTTGGCAAGTGTTTTGTAGCTGGGTTTGGATTCACACGTGAGCTGGACATTCTCATTGTCGTTTCTCTTGAAGCGGTTGAAGAGGTTGCGAAGAACACTGATCCTTTGATCTCTCTGGGTTGAGACGCCTTCGTTGACCTTGGAGAGCCAGTCCCAGACTAGCTTCGACGTTTCCAGAGCACTCACACGGCCATACTGTCCTTTGGTCAGATGACCACAGATGATGTTCTTGGCAGTAGAATCGAGTTGAATGAACTTCTTGACATCAGCAAGGGTGACACCTTCACCAGTCTTGGGAACGCCATTCTTGACGACATACTAGAGATCGACATCAATGGCTTCAAGATGCATGCGCATCTTATTCTTCTAGTAGGGATATTCAGTTCCATCAAAGACGGGGCAAGCAGGGGAGACTTTGATTATCCCTGCAGTCGACATAGCTAAAACTCCAGGTGGTTAAACCGAATCACACAGAACAAGGGAGTAGCTTGCTCTGATACAAATTGAAAGTGCTAGTTATCGACTAGAGGGGGGTGAATAGGCGATTTTTATTGAAGTCTTCAAAACATGAGAGTTTCGAAGACAAACAATTGAAATGAATCTATAGATATGCAGCGGAAGGTAGACTACACTAAGCAAACCATAGTCAAGTATTCAATGAAGTGAAAGCATAAAGACTAATAGCAGCTAGGTAGTAAAGATCAGGATGGAAGATAGTATGAAGCCAAAAAATGATAGTAGTCACATAGTGAAGTCAAACAGGTAGTGCAAGCAGGCAATGACTTCATGAAGACAAACCGAAAGTAAAGAGAGGGAGAGGATAGAACCAGTCACTTGTTGAGGACACATGATTTGTTGGACCAGTTCCAGTTGCTGTGGCAACTGTACGTCTGGTTAGGAAGGCTGAGATTCAACTCAGAAGACCGTGTCTTCACCTTATTCCCCTTGAGCTAAGGACACCCAGTCCTCGCCCAATCACTCTGGTAATTCTTCAAGGTAGACTTCCAAACCTTCACAGACTTCATTCACCGGCGATCCATAATGACTCTTGGATGCTCAGAACGCGACGCCTAACCGGCTGGAGGATTCACAGTCCTCAAGTGTAACAAGTCTTCGGGTCACGCGGACAGAAAGACTTCAGTGATGCCTAACACTCTTTGGCTCTGGGTGTTTGGGCTTTGTCCTCACAAGGATTTCTCTCTCAAAAGATTCGGAGGTGGGTTGCTCTCAAACCACAAAAGTCGTGCACTAACTCTGAGCAGCCACCAATTTATGGTGTAGGGGGGTGGGCTATTTATAGCCACTAGGCAACCCGACCTGATTTGTCCAAAATGACCCTGGGTCACTAAGGAACTGACACGTGTTCCAACGGTCAGATTTCAAACACACACGACAACTTTACTTGGGCTACAAGTAAAGCTGACATATCCAGCTCTGGATAAGATTTTCTCTCATTGTCTTCGCTCGAAGACATAGGATGTGGTTGAGCATCACTTCAGTCACTCTGACTTTGTTCACTGGGACCCCACTTAACAGTACGGCGGTTCCTATGACTCAACAAAGAAGAAAAGGAAACAACGAAACAACTAAGTCTTCGTGCTCCATAGTCTTCATGCAATGTCTTCTCTTGTCATAGTCTTCAATGTGAATATCTTCACATACCACCATTGTCTTCAATGTCTTCATACACCCTAGCCACGAGGGTGTGGGGCAGGCCCTACCCCTTGGGGGCGCCCTCCTGTCTCGTGGGCCCCCTGGCAGGCCTCCGGTACCCATCTTCTGCTATATGAAGTATTTCGTCCAAGAAAAAATAAGAAGGAAGCTTTCGGGACAAAGCGCCCCCATCTCGAGGCGGAACCTGGCGAAACCAATCTATGGCTCCGGCGGAGCTGTTCTTCCGGGGAAACATCCCTCCGGGAGGGGGAAATCATCACCATCGATCCTCTCATCGAGAGGGGGTAAATCTCCATCAACATCTTCACCAGCACCATCTCATCTCAAACCCTAGTTCATCTCTTGTATCCAATCTTTGTCTCAAAACCTCAGATTGGTACCTGTGGGTTGCTAGTAGTGTTGATTATTCCTTGTAGTTGATGCTAGTTGGTTTATTTGGTGGAAGATCATATGTTCAGATCCTTCATGCATATTAATACCCCTCTGATTATGAACATGAATATGATTTATGAGTAGTTACGTTTGTTCCTGAGGACATGGGAGAAGTCTTGCTATAAGTAGTCATGTGAATTTGGTATTCGTTCGATATTTTGATGCGATGTATGTTGTCTTTCCTCTAGTGGTGTTATGTGAACGTCGACTACATGACACTTCACCATTATTTGGGCCTAGGGGAAGACATTGGGAAGTAATAAGTAGATGATGGGTTGCTAGAGTGACAGAAGCTTAAACCCTAGTTTATGCGTTGCTTCGTAAGGGGCTGATTTCGATCCACATGTTTCATGCTATGGTTAGGTTTACCTTAATACTTCTTTTGTAGTTGTGGATGCTTGAAATAGGGGTTAATCATAAGTGGTATGCTTGTCCAAGGAAGGGCAGTACCCAAGCACCGGTCCACCCACGTATCAAATTATCAAAGTAACGAACGCGAATCATATGAGCGTGATGAAAACTAGCTTGACGATAATTCCCATGTGTCCTCGGGAGTGTTTTTCCTTTATATAAGAGTTTGTCCAGGCTTGTCCTTTGCTACAAAAAGGATTGGTCCATCTTGCTGCACCTTGTTTAGTTTTGTTACTTGTTACCCGTTACAAATTACCTTATCACAAAACTATTTGTTACTGATAATTTCAGTGCTTGCAGATAATACCTTACTGAAAACCGCTTGTCATTTCCTTCTGCTCGTCGTTGGGTTCGACACTCTTACTTATCAAAAGGACTATGATAGATCCCTTATACTTGTGGGTCATCAAGAACCTTTTCTGGCGCCATTTCCGGGGAGTGAAGCGCCTTTGGTAAGTGGAAATTGGTAAGGAAAAATTTATATAGTGTGCTAAAATTTACCGTCACTTGTTACTATGGAAAGTAATCCTTTGAGGGGCTTGTTCGGGGTATCTTCACCCCTACCAGTAGAGCAAAGAGTTGCTCCTCAACCTACCAAACCTACTGAAAATGTTTACTTTGAAATTCCTTAGGGTATGATAGAGAAACTGCTAGCTAATCCTTTTACAGGAGATGGAACATTGCATCCCAATTTACACCTAATCTATATGGATGAAGTTTGTGGATTATTTAAGCTTGCAAGTATGCCTGAGGATGTTATTGAAGAAGATCTTCCCTTTATCTTTGAAGGGAAAGGCATTGACATGGTTTAGGCTATGTGATGATATGGGATCATGGAACTACAACCGATTGAAATTGGAATTTCATCAGAAGTTTTATCCTATGCATCTTGTCCATCGTGATCGTAATTATATATATAATTTTTGGCCTCGCGAAGGAGAAAGCATCGCTCAAGCTTGGGGGAGGCTTAAGTCAATGTTATATTCATGCCCCAATCATGAGCTCTCAAGAGAAATTATTGTTCAAAATTTTATGCTCGGCTTTCTCTCAATAATTGCTCCATGCTCGATACTTCTTGTACTGGTTCTTTTATGATGAAGACTATTGAATTCAAATGGGATTTATTGGAAAGAATTAAATGCAACTCTGAATATTGGGATCTCGACGAAGGTGAGGAGTCAGGTATAACACCTAATTTTGATTGTGTTAAATCTTTGATGGATACCGATGTTTTCCATGAATTTGGAACTAAATATGGACTTGACTCTGAGATAGTAGCTTCTTTTTGTGAATCCTTTGCTACTCATGTTGATCTCCCTAAGGAGAAGTGGTTTAAATATAATCCTCCCATTGAAGTAAAATTAGTTGCACCTATTAAAGTTGAAGAAAAGACTATCACTTATAATATTGATCCTATTGTTCCTACTGCTTATATTGAGAAACCACCTTTCCTTGTTAGAATAAAGGCTCATGCTAAAGCTTCAACTATGGTTCGTAAGAGTAATACTAGAACACCTACACCCCCTGAGAAAATTAAAGTTGAACCTAGTATTGCTATGGTTAAAGATCTCTTGGCCGATAATATTGATGGGCATGTTATTTACTTCTGTGATGAAGCTGCTAGAATTGCTAGACCCGATACTAAAAATAAACATAGACCTGTTGTAGGCATGCATGTTATTTCTGTTAAAATAGGAGATCATTGTTATCATGGCTTGTGTGATATGGGGGCTAGTGCAAGTGCAGTACCTCATTCCTTATACAAAGAAATTATGCATGATATTGCACCTGCTGAGATAGAAGAAATTGATGTTACAATTAAGCTTGCCAATAGAGACACTATTTCACCAATTGGGATTGTTAGAGATGTTGAAGTCTTGTGTGGGAAAGTGAAGTATCCTACGGATTTTCTTGTTCTTGGTTCCCCACAAGATGTCTTTTGTCCCATTATATTTGGTAGACCCTTCTTGAATACTGTTAATGCTAAGATAGATTGAAAAAAGGATGTGTCTCATGAGTTTAATTTTGCTAAATTTCATAGACAACCCCATGACAAATATTTGCCTAGTAAAGATGAAATTATTGGTCTTGCTTCTATTGCCGTGCCTCCTAATGATCCTTTAGAACAATATTTGTTAGACCATGAAAATGATATGTTTATGAATGAAAGAAGGGAAATAGATGAAGTGTTCTTTAAACGGGGACCTATATTGAAATACAACTTGCCTGTTGAAATCCTAGGGGATCCTCCTCCACCCAAGGGTGATCCCGTGTTTGAGTTTAAACCATTACCTGATACTCTTAAATATGCTTATCTTGATGAGAAAAAGATATATCCTGTTATTATTAGTGCTAACCTTTCAGAGCAGGAAGAAGAGAAATTATTCAAAACTCTGAAGAAGCACTGTGCTGCTATTGGATATACTCTTGATGATCTTAAGGGCATTAGTCCCACTCTATGCCAACACAAAATAAAAATGGAGAAAGACGCTAAAATGGTTGTTGATCACCAACGACGGTTAAATCCTAAGATGAAAGAAGTGGTAAGAAAATAAATACTAAAGCTTCTGGAGGCAGGAATAATTTACCCTGTTGCTGATAGTCAGTGGGTAAGTCATGTCCATTGTGTTCCTAAGAATGGAGGTATTACTGTAGTTCCGAATGATAAAGATGAATTGATCCCACAAAGAATTTTCACATGGTATAGGATGGTAATTGACTTCCGTAAACTAGGTAAAGCTACTAAAAAAGATCATTACCCTTTACCTTTTATTGATGAAATGCTAGAAACATTATCCAAACATACACATTTTTGCTTTCTAGATGGTTACTCTGGTTTCTCTCAAATACCTGTGTCAAAAGAGGATCAACAAAAGACCACTTTTACTTGCCCTTTCGATACCTTTTCTTATAGATGTATGCCTTTTGGTTTATGCAATGCACCTGGTACCTTTCAAAGATGCATGATGACTATATTCTCTGACTTTTGTGAAAAGATTGTTGAGGTTTTCATGGATGACTTTTCCGTATATGGAACTTCTTTTGATGATTGCTTAATCAACCTTGATCGAGTTTTGTAGAGATGTGAAGAAACTAATCTTGTCTTGAATTAGGAGAAGTGCCACTTTATGGTTAATGAAGGTATTGTCTTAGGGCATAAAATTTCTGAAAGAGGTATTGAAGTTGATAAAGCTAAAGTTGATGCTATTGAATAAGTGTCGTGTCCTAAGGACATTAAAGGTATACGAAGTTTCCTTGGTCATGTCGGTTTTTATAAGAGGTTCATTAAAGACTTCTCAAAAATTTCTAGGCCGCTGACTAATCTCTTACAAAAAGATGTTCCTTTTATCTTTGATGATGATTGATTAGAAGGATTTGAAATACTTAAGAAAGCCTTGATTTATGCACCTATTGTTCAGCCACCTGATTGGAATTTACCCTTTGAAATTTTGTGTGATGCTAGTGATTTTGCTGTAGGTGCTGTTCTAGGACAAAGGGTTGATAAGAAATTAAATGTTATCCAATATGCTAGTAAAACTCTAGACAGTGCCTAGAGAAATTATGCTACTACTGAAAAAGATTTTTTAGCAGTTGTATTTGCTTGTGATAAGTTCAGACCTTATATTGTCGATTCCAAAGTAACTATTCACACTGATCATGCTTCTATTAAATATCTTATGGAAAAGAAAGATGCTAAACCTACACTTATTAGATGGGTTCTCCTTCTACAAGAATTTGATTTGCATATTATTGATAGAAAGGGAGCTGAGAACGCCGTTGCAGACAACTTGTCTAGGTTAGAGAATGTTCTTGATGACCCACTCCCTATTGATGATAGCTTTCCTGATGAACAATTAGCTGTCATATATGCTTCTCGTACTGCTCCATGGTATGTTGATTATGCTAATTGCATTGTTGCTAAATTTACACCACCTAGTTTCACATACCAGCAAAAGAAAAGGTTTTTCTATGATTAAAGACATTACTTCTGGGATGAACCACACCTTTATAAAGGAGTAGATGGTGTTAGTAGATGTTGTGTACCTGAGCACGAACAGGAACAGATCCTACTCAAGTGTCACTCCGAGGCTTATGGAGGACACCACGCTGGTGATAGAACTGCACATAAGGTATTGGAATCTGGTTTTTATTGGCCTACTCTCTTCAAAGATGCCCGTAAGTTTGTCTTGTCTTGTGATGAATGTCAAAGAATTGGTAATATTAGTATACGTCAAGAAATGTCTATGAATTATTCACTTGTTATTAAACCATTTGATGTTTGGGGCTTTGATTATATGGGACCGTTTCCTTCCTCTAATGGCTATACACATATATTAGTTGCTGTTGATTACGTTACTAAGTGGGTAGAAGCTATTCCAACTAGTAGTGCTGATCATAACACCTCTATTAAGATGCTTAAAGAAGTTATTTTTCCGAGGTTTGGAGTTCCTAGATATTTAATGACTGATGGTGGTTCACATTTTATTCATGGTGCTTTTCGTAAAACGCTTGCTAAGTATGACGTTAATCATAGAATTGCATCTTCTTACCACCCACAATCTAGTGGTCAGGTAGAATTGAGTAATAGAGAGATCAAATTAATTTTGCAAAAGACTGTTAATAGGTCTAGAAAGAATTGGTCTAAGAAACTTGATGATGCATTATGGGCCTATAGAACTGCATATAAAAATCCTATGGGTATGTCTCCATATAAAATGGTTTATGGAAAAGCATGTCACTTACCTCTCGAACTAGAACATAAGGCATATTGGGCCATTAAAGAGCTCAATTATGATTTGAAACTTGCTAATGAGAAGAGACTATTTGACATTAGCTCACTTGATGAATGGAGAACCCAAGCCTATGAGAATGCCAAACTGTTCAAAGCAAAAGTTAAAAGATGGCATGACAATAGGATACAAAAGCATGAGTTTAATGTAGGTGATTATGTGTTGCTATTCAACTCTTGTTTAAGATTTTTTGCAGGAAACCTTCTCTCAAAATGGGAAGGTCCTTACGTTATCGAGGAGGTCTATCGTTTCGGTGCCATAAAATCAACAACTTCGAAGGCACAAATCCGAAGGTGGTGAACGGTCAAAGAATCAAACATTATATCTCACGTAATCCCATAAATGTTGAAACTAATGTTGTTGACACTGTGAACCCGGAGGAGTACATAAGGGACACTTTCCAGAATGTTTCAGACTCCGAAAAGGAATAGGTGTGTGGTACGGTAAGTAAACCGACTCCAAAATAGTTCTAATGGCAGTTTTTCTCCGTTTTGGAATATTTAAGAAAATAGGAAAATAAGAAGTAGTTCGGGAAGGACACGAGGCGTCCATGAGGGTGGAGGGCGCGCCCTACCCCCTGGACGCGCCCCCTGCCTCGTGGGCACCTCGTGTGCTCTCCGGACTCCGTTTTCTTGCACGATACTTGTTTTGGTCGGTAAAAAATCGTTCTATAATCTCCTGAAGGTTTTGACCACCATACCACGCAAATATCCTCTGTTTTTGTTTCGAGCTGTTTCTACCGCAGATTATAGCAAGATGTCATCTCAGGATTCCGACGGAGAGAGCTATGTCTCACATCTCATTGCTGACCCAAGGACCTATGGGGATCTATCTCCTTGTGGTCGAACTACGGATGATGAGGAGGATGCTCATTTGATGAGGATCAATGATTCAAGTTCGGAGGAGGAGGATGTCCCTCTACCTCAACCTGGGGATATGCACGTGAAGTTCAAGAAGTCTAGTCTCCCGAAGAGGGCTAAACTGTCTAACAACTGATCTATTCCTTCTCGTTTTCGGCAGAAAAGCAAAAGAGATTTATGTGAAGATCTTGAAGATGGAATCGGAGGTCGATGATTTAAAGGAGGAAATTGCTCTCCTCAATTACAATATGAAGAAGCTGAAGGCACAATTGTCATCATCATCACCATCTTCTTCACCTCCGAAGAAGGAGACATGAACACATGGGTATGGGCACTCCCCTTGGCAACCGCCAAGCTTGGGGGAGGTGCCCCGGTATCGTATCACCATCACACTCCTATCTTTACCATTTTTCTTAGTTCGATCCTTTTGGTAATATCCTGATTTAGTAGAATAAAAGTTTTAGTATGATTTAGTTTTGAGTTTTGCTTTACGATCCCTCTATGTAATCGAGTCCATGAGCTATATATAATAAAGATTAGTCTTGAAGTCAAGGGCTTGGTTATCGTGCTATGATTTTAAGGGAATAAAAAAATAGAAAGAACAAAAAGAAATAAAGAGATCATATTGATCTTATGGAGAGTAATGACTTCACATATAAAAGAGTATGATGAATAAAAGTTGTTGAGAGTTGACAAACATAGTTTTGGTCATCATTCCAATTAATACGAAGTAATAAAGAAAGAGAGGTTCTCACATATAAATATACTATCTTGGACATCTTTTATGATTGTGAGCACTCATTAAAATATGACATGCTAAAAAGTTGATGTTGGACAAGGAAGACAACATAATGGGTTATGTTTTCTTATATCCGAAATAAAGTATATTGTCATGGATCATCCAACATGTTGAGCTTGCCTTTCCCCCTCATGCTAGACAAATTCTTTGCACCAAGTAGAGATACTACTTGTGCTTCCGAATACCCTTAAACCCAGTTTTGCCATGAGAATCCACCATATCTACCTATGGATTGAGTAAGATCCTTCAAGTAAGTTGTCATTGTTACATGCAATAAAAATTGCTCTCTAAATATGTAAGATTTATTAGTGTGGAGAAAATAAGCTTTATACGATCTTGTGATGTGGAAGAAATAAAAGCAACGAACTGCATAATAAAGGTCCATATCACAAGTGGCAATATAAAGTGACGTTCTTTCGCACTATGATTTTGTGCATCCAACCATAAAAGCACATGACAACCTCTTCTTCCCTCTGCGAAGGGTCTATCTTTTTCTTGTCTTATACCCTATACAAGAGTCATGGTGATCTTCACCTTTCCTTTTTACATTTTATCCATTGGCAAGCCCATTGTGTTGGATATATATATATATACATACATACATACATACATACATACATACATACATATATATATATATATATAAACACTATTCTGATCACGGGATCAGAATAATATTCTGATCACAGCATGAACTTCCCGAGTAACGCGCCTGACCTTCCTCGTGTGCTAGGTTGAACTTCAACTCGTTTTCTCTGATTATGGTTTTCTCTGATTCCTAGCCGTTTTTATGTAATTTTGAAAACGGCGATATCACTCGTTCTGCCTTTATTTCGAAACAGATTCTGCGAAAATGCACCGCATGAAGAACCCGACCTTCTCAGCATGTGTACTTGAACTTCACTCTGTTTTTCATGTGTTTTTTTGCCTGCACTCTCCATCCACTGGCTCATAGCTCTCTATCCACTCACCAGAATTGAGCAAGTGATATACCGATGTAAAGCTGTTGTAAACACGCAACTTTCCCGTATTGATCATTTTTTCATACTCGCGATGATTTTAAAAGCTTTTAATCTGAAATTCATTCAGCGTAGTAATTGAACTTCCCGTTGTTTTCACGTTGAACTTCTGTGACGTAATTTCGTTTGTAATTTTCTCGTACATCCATTAATGTTACACAAATAATATTCCTTTTGTACAAACCTCTCTCACAATAATTTTTTAAACTTTCTTCGACCGAGGACTTGAACTTATAACAACAAAACTTTTAGTCTTTGTTCTTTTATTCTTTTTTAAATTCACACCATGTAGTACGTGAACTTCTGACAGTTATTGATCTGAACTTCTCTCGGTTACGTGAAAATATCTGCGTTTTTTATGAATATTAATCTGAATTTTTAATCTTTTTTTATGAATTCTGTAGCGCTCTATTTTTTAAAAGTTGAAATTCTTGTTATTTTATTTTTGAACTTCTTGTTTCCAATCTTTAATAACGAGGGAAATCTGAGTTTTCTATAATCATCGAACTTCTCCATCTTTTTAATATGGACTTCCTGGTTTTTATGAATCTTTTTTATGAATTCTGAAGCGCTCTATTTTTTAAAAGTTGAACTTCTTGTTATTTTATTTTGGAACTTCTTGTTTCCATTCTTTAATAACAAGGGAAATCTGAGTTTTCTATAATCATCGAACTTCTCCATCTTTTTAATATGGACTTCCTGGTTTTTATGAATCTTTTTTATGAAATTTTGAAGCGCTCTATTTTTAAAAGTTGAACTTCTTGTTATTTTATTTTTGAAATTCTTGTTTCCATTCTTTAATAATGAGGGAAATCTGAGTTTTCTATAATCATCGAACTTCTCCATCTTTTTAATATGGACTTCCTGGTTTTATGAATCTTTTTTATGAAATTTTGAAGCGCTCTATTTTTAAAAGTTGAACTTCTTGTTATTTAATTTTTGAACTTCTTGTTTGCATTCTTTAATAACGAGGAAAATATGAGCTTTCTATAATCATCGAACTTCTCCATCTTTTTAATATGGACTTCCTGGGTTTTTATTAATCTTTTTTATGAAATTTTGAAGCACTCTATTTTTAAATGTTGAACTTCTTGTTATTTAATTTTTGAACTTCTTGTTTCCATTCTTTAATAACGAGGAAAATCCGAGTTTTTTATAATCATCGAACTTCTCCATCTTTTTAATATGTACTTCCTGCTTTAATTTGCACCATTCCGTCACTGTTCACTTAATTATATGATGTATCAGAACTGAACACCTTTGTACTCCCTAGGATTGTCATAGTTCATTCATCAATGGAATTGTTCTGTTTGTTCCTCATTTATACTTTAGAAACTCAAGGTGTGTGTTTTTCCGTAAGCGAACATTTTGAACTTCGAATCCACATTTTTGTTATCTTTAAGAAATGTTCGCTTTTTGTAACAATTTTCATCGAAATGATATGTTATTTTAATTAATTTCTTCTTTTTATTTTTTACAAAACAAAAAAGTTACAAAATTTTAATTGGTCAATTATTTTAATTTGAACTTCTTTGTTTTAGACACATAAAAATCCATTTTTCTATAAAGATCAGCTTGCTCTGTTATTTTAATTAAAATTTTGTTTTTTCCTTGATTCTCCTTAGCTCTTTTTTTTAAATTATTAGTGTATGTACATATCTTCTTAAAGTATTGTGCATATCCATGTCGTTCCCCGTACCTTTTATAATATGTCAACTATCTAGAGAACATTTGAACTCCAACGTACGACCATATTTGAACTTTCGGGCCAAAAAAATCTCAAATGTTTTTACTTCAAAATCAGGGGAAGTGTTTTAATGTTGGACATCCACCAAGCATAATTTACCCACACCATGATTCAAATGATCAAATAGGAAAAATCAGAGAAAGAAATACACGATTACGTTCCAAGGAAAAGCATCAACAGTAGAAGCACTAGCAATCACACAGGCTACCTATGGATGGATACCATGCACGCACACCACACCACATGCATACACAACACACAAGGAACGCATAGTGCGCCAGCACACCACGCGCAAGCACACGGCCATGCTCACACGCACGAAGCATAATGCACGCACACCTTCAGGCAGGCAGCTGCATGCTCGAGAAGGGGCAACCCCAAACATGTTGAGGCACTGGCGGGAGGACGACCGACAACCTGGGCACATAGTCGATGATCAGCGGCATGCCCGCATACGAATTTTCCTTCCATGCGTGTATAGGTGGAACTGCTGCCAATTGTTTTGTTGAACTGATACAGAATAATTGCCACAAATCTTTTTCGAAATACACTGAAAAAAGGCACCGGAGGAGAGAATCTCGTCGTCGTTATCCTTCGCTTTTGGAGCAGTACATCGAGAGATGGGGCTGAACTGCTGGCCGGACCAGTGGATCTCACCGGTCCTGACTGGATCCGTGCAGGGGGTGGTGGCGGGAGGTGGTTGCCACCGCGCCGGCTGTAGGTGGTGGACCTTAGTGGCAGCATTGCGCGCGACCAGGTGCAGGTCGGGACTCCTCCCAGCTGCGGGTCGAGACCTCCCCCATCTGCAGGTCGGCCGAAGGGATGGGGAGATGGTGGTTGGTCGGGAGGTGAGGGGGACGGGGTGGGGAGGCAGCGGTTGGCCGGAGGGCCCGCAGGGAGGTCGGGGAGGTCGCTGTCTCCCATGGCCATGGTGGCCTCCTCTCTTGACGAGGCCGCCGTCGCCGGAAGAGAAGTTGGGCGAGGCCGGGGACAGCCTAGGTGGCAGGGAAGGCGCGGCGGCGTACCAAAGGTAGACGACGGGGCTGCGCGCCGGCGCTTGGTGGCCGCTGGCGGTGGCGGGATCGATCCCGGGTGGATCTAGGGGAATGAGGTGGCCCAGCGGCCGGACCCTGGATCCAGGGGCGGAGACAGTCCGGCGGCCGGATCCGGGGGTTGAGGCGGCGTGCAGGTCGCATATGGGGCGGGGCAGGGGCGGCCATGACTGCCGGTGGTTGTGTGCGGGGGAAGGTGGAATCGGGGTGGGATAGAGCACGGGGGAAGAAGGTGGGTTGCGTACTTTTTTCTTTGTCGCTTCCGGTTTGGAAGTTCAGGATGATCTCATCGGCCCTTATATAGGGCAGTTGTGATCCGAATAACTATTCTAATCCTGTGATTAGAATAGTGCTACTCTCTCTCTCTATATATATATATCCAATTGGATGTAAGTCATCATAAACTATTATTGTTGACATTACCCTTTAGGTAAAAGGTTGGGAGGCAACACTATAAGCCCCTATCTTTCTCTGTGTCCAATTAAAACTTCATACCCATAAGTATTGCATGAGTGTTAGCAATTGTGAAAGACTAAATGATGGTTGAGTAAGTGGACTTGCTGAAAAGCTCTTATATTGATTCTTTCCGATGTTTTGATAAATTGCAATTGCTTCAGTGACCGAGATCATAGTTTGTTAGTTTTCAATGAAGTTTCTGATTCATACTTTACATTGTGAATAGATTGTTACTTTAACATAAGAAATTGTATGACAATATATATATATATATATATATATATATATATATATATATATATATATATATATATATATATATATATATATATATATGTTGCTGTTATAAGAATGATCATGATGCCCTCATGTCTGTATTTTATTTTATCGACACCTCTATCTCTAAACATGTGGACATATTATTCGTTATCGGCTTCCGCTTGAGGACAAGCGAGGTCTAAGCTTGGGGGAGTTGATAATTCCATTTTGCATCATGCTTTTATATCGATATTTATTGCATTATGGGCTGTTATTACACATTATGTCACAATACTTATGCCTATTCTCTCTTATTTTACAAGGTTTACACGAAGAGGGAGAATGCCGGCAGCTGGAATTCTGGGCTGGAAAAGAGCAAATATTAGAGACCTATTTTGCACAACTTCAAAAGTCCTGAAACTTCACGGGAGCACGTTTTAAAATATATAAAAAATACTGGCGAACAAATCAATTAGAGGGGGCCCACACCCTGGCCACGAGGGTGGGGGCGCGCCCCCTGTCTCGTGGGCCCCCTGGCAGGCCTCCGGTGCCTATCTTCTGCTATATGAAGTCTTCCGTCCAAGAAAAAATAACAAAGAAGCTTTCGGGACGAAGTGCCGCCATCTCGAGGCGGAACCTGGTGAAACCAATCTAGGGCTCCGGCGGAGCTGTTCTGCCGGGGAAACATCCCTCCGAGAGGGGGAAATCATCACCATCAAAATCACCATCGATCCTCTCATCGGGAGAGGGTCATCTCCCTCAACATCTTCACCAGCACCATCTCATCTCAAACCCTAGTTCATCTCATGTATCCAATCTTTGTCTCAAAACCTTAGATTGGTACCTGTGGGTTGCTAGTAGTGTTGATTATTCCTTGTAGTTGATGCTAGTTGGTTTATTTGGTGGAAGATCATATGTTCAGATCCTTCATGCATATTAATACCCCTCTGATTATGAACATGATATGATTTGTCAGTAGTTACGTTTGTTCCTGAGGAGATGGGAGAAGTCTTGCTATAAGTAGTCATGTGAATTTGGTATTCGTTCGATATTTTGATGCGATGTATGTTGTCTTTCCTCTAGTGGTGTTATGTGAACGTCGACTACATGCCACTTCACCATTATTTGGGCCTAGGGGAAGACATTGGGAAGTAATAAGTAGATGATGGGTTGCTAGAGTGACAGAAGCTTAAACCCTAGTTTATGCGTTGCTTCGTAAGGGGCTGATTTCGATCCACATGTTTCATGCTATGGTTAGGTTTACCTTAATACTTCTTTTGTAGTTGTGATGCTTGCAATATGGGTTAATCATAAGTGGGATGCTTGTCCAAGGAAGGGCAGTACCCAAGCACCGGTCCACCCACGTATCAAATTATCAAAGTAACGAACGCGAATCATATGAGCGTGATGAAAACTAGCTTGACGATAATTCCCATCTGTCCTCGGGAGTGTTTTTCCTTTATATAAGAGTTTGTCCAGGCTTGTCCTTCGCTACAAAAAGGATTGGGCCATCTTGCTGCACCTTGTTTACTTTTGTTACTTGTTACCCGTTACAAATTACCTTATCACAAAACTATCTGTTATCGATAATTTCAGTGCTTGCAGAGAATACCTTACTGAAAACCGCTTGTCATTTCCTTCTGCTCCTCGTTGGGTTCGACACTCTTACTTATCGAAAGGACTACAATAGATCCCCTATACTTGTGGGTCATCAGTACCTTACTAATGCTCATAGTAGCGCCTGGGTATTTGATACTACTTCCGTTGCTCATATTTGCAACTCGAGGCAGGGGCTACAGATTAAACGAAGATTGGCTAAGGACGAGGTGACGATGTGCGTTGGGAATGGTTCCAAGGTCGATGTGATCGCCGTCGGCACGCTACCTCTACATCTACCATCGGGATTAGTTTTAGACCTTAATAATTGTTATTTGGTGCCGGCGTTGAGCATGTAAATTATATCTGGATCTTGTTTGATGCGAGACGGTTATTCATTTAAATCAGAGAATAATGGTTGTTCTATTTATATGAGTAATATCTTTTATGGTCATGCACCCTTGATGAGTGGTCTATTTCTGTTGAATCTTGATTGTAGTGATACACATATTCATCATATTGAAGCCAAAAGATGCAAAGTTAATAATGATAGTGCAACCTATTTGTGGCACTGCCGTTTAGGTCATATTGGTGTAAAGCGCATGAAGAAACTCCATGCTGATGAGCTTTTGGAATCACTTGATGCTTACGAACCATGCCTCATGGGCAAGATGACTAAGACTCCGTTCTCCAGAACAATGGAGCGAGCAGCTGACTTCACTACGAAAAAAAGACACATTCGTGACATTTTTGGCCGAACGAATTTTTTTCTGTCATACATATGACACTTCTATGACGATAATTGTGACAAAACCCGGTATCGTCATAGATGTGGTGGGCTCCTACTTCTATGACAAAAAATCATGACAGAAAAATGGGCTTTTCTTCCTGGGCGGGCCGGAGACGCAGCTGCATGACATTCTTTGGGCCGTCCATGATGGAAAAAATTCTTGGTAGAAGCGAGGGGGAGGAAAATTTCGGGGAGTTCCCGGTTACGGTGGGAGGTCGGGGGCCGAGCGATGCGCGTTTCTCTCGTACACGTACGCGCGTGTGTGCGAGGCGTTGGCTCTAACTGAACCCGAGCGAGGTGTTGGGCTCTAACTGAACCCGAGCGATTGCACTGCAGGCTACGCGTTACTGAACCCGAGCGATCGATCGATGGCTGTTAACTGAACCCGGTCGAGCGATTCCTTCGCTACTGCTGCTAACTGAAGCCGATCGATGGGATGAACGGTGAGCGTTGCGGGGGGGTTTGGATGAACAGTGAACGGTGGCGTTGCCTCTGGATGAACAGGACCCCGTGGTGTGGTGGAGGGCTGGATGAACAATAGATGGTGGAGGGGTGCCCGTGGAGGGGTGGATGAACAGGACCCCGTGGTGTGGAGGGCTGGATGAACAATAGATAGTGGAGGGGTGGTTGAACAGGACCCCGTGGTGTGGAGGCTGGATGAAGAGTAGACAGTGGAGTGGTGCCCGTGGAGGGGTGGTTGAACAGGACCCCGTGGTGTGGAGGGCTGGATGAACAGTAGACGGTGGAGGGGTGGTTGAAAAGTAGCCGGTGGAGTAGCGCGCAGTGGAGGCTGGATGAACAGGAGCCCGTGGAGGCTGGAGGAGGTCGACGGTAGCCCGTGGAGGCTGGAGGAGGTCGACGGTGGAGATGAACAGTATCCCGTGGAGTCCCGTTTTGCGGTACGCCACACCCATCCCGATGAACAGGACCCCGTTTCAACCGTAGCGCTCCAACACAAGTCCGTTTTGTCCGTTTTGCGGTACACCACACCCCTCCTGATCAACAGGACCCCCGTTTCGACCGTAGGAGGTCCGTTTTGCGGTACGCCACACCCCTCCCGATCAACAGGACCCCGTTCCGAACGTAGGAGGTCCGTTTCCTCCGTTTTGCGGTACGCCAGGCCTTATTTCCATTGCCTGTTCCGTCCAAGCCCTCCCGATGAACATGACCATGGCTCCCACGCATTCCGTTGCCTCCCGATGGACACGACACATTTCATTGCCTCCCCATGAACACGACGCATTCCGTTGCCTCCCCATGAACACGACGCATTCCGTTGCCTCCCCATGAACATGACGACGACGATGTTTCTCCATTCTGGCCCAGCCATGTACACGAGCCCTGGCCGTACGTATGCGCGAGTAGGCGTTCGAGACCCCGCCCATATATACACATACGTGGCCGTATTTTCTTTCTTGCACCCTGGCTGCTGTACGTACGTGTACATGCTACGTGCGTGCCTCTACATCGACCAGTATATATGTACGTACACGTTCGTGACCAGAATAACAACGCTACGTACGCTTCGACCAGGTGGGTCCCGACTGTCAGGCACTTCCTTGCGTGCGAAGATGTAGCTGGTGGGTCCCAGCAGTCTGGGGAGCGAAATACGGTGGCCCGTCCGGTGTGTCCCCGCTGTCTGGTGGAGGAATAATTATTTTGCACGTAATAAGGAGGCACTTCCTTGCTGCGGCCGTGGACCCAGCTGTCAGCCTCTCCACGTACAGTCCACGTCTGATGGAAGCCATTTCTTGACCACAATGATCACGCCGCGCCGAGGGCACCAGGGCGGTGGACGGCGGTGAGGCCTAGGAAGGGGACGACGCGGAGCCGGGGAAGACGCGGCAGTGGATGCCCACGCGTAGAGGAGTATGAGGGTTCACTGGTTCGCTGCGGTGTGAGGTTGTCGTCGTCACAGAATAACAGGGGGTGTGGGTGAGTAGAGGGATGGCCTGGCCAGCGGTGGGAGTAGTAGGGGGTGGTGAGGCCTCCGCCGCATCGCAGCCAGCCACGGGAGGCAGGAGCACGAGGCACAATCGGCACTGGTTTGGGCGGCTGGAGCAAGAAGACCAGAGGTTGAAGAAGCACTACGGCCGTTGGATGGACATCGTACGGTCACTGGAGCTAGAATCATGCATATTGACTAAGTTGACAAAGCCCTCCGTCCCCGTCAACTTAGTAGGCCCACAAGTCAGCCTGCCACTATACTGGGTCCCAGCTAACAGGGGGAGTATTCATTTTTTGTGCATAATAAGGAGGCACTTCCTTGCGTGCGAAGATATAGCTGGTTGGTCCGAACTGTCAGCGCCGGTAACGTTTTTTTCGCGAAATACAGAGGCCCTTTCGGCGGGTCCCTGATGTCAGGTGGAGGAATCATTATTTTGCACGTAATAAGGAAGCATTTCCTTGCGTGCGTCCGTGGACCCAGCTGTCGGCGTCTCCACGTAAAGTCCACTTCAGATGCATGTCGTTCGTTGACCACGTTGACCAGGCCGCGCCGAGAGCACCAGGGCGGTGGACGACGGCGAGGCCTAGGAAGGGAATGACACGGAGGCAGGGAAGACTCGGCAGTTGTTTCCCATGCGGAGGGGAGTAAGACTGTACAAGGGTTTACTGGTTCGTCTGCCGTCGCCGGAGAATAATAGCAGGTGTGGGTGAGTAGAGGGATGGCTAGGCCAGCGATAGGAGTACGGTGGGGCGGTGAGGCCTGCGCGGCAGCAGAGCCAGCCGCGGGGAGGAGGGAGCAGGCAGTCCTGTCAGCGCCTATTTGAGCGGCTGGAGCAAGAAGAGCAGAGATTGAAGAAGCACGACGGCCGTTGGATGGCCATCCAACGGTCACTGCTTGTGCATCAACCTTTTTTTAGGAAAGCCTCAAATCTGTGGAAAACAGCATACAGCCCATCTGCCATTATTTCTAATAATTTACAACCCATTTTCTAATTATTAAGGTTTTTTTGAGCCCATATTCTTTTTGTTAGCATTACAGCCCATATTGTGGCCACGGTTAAAAATTATACGAATTTTTGCATATTTCGGTGCAGTCCGAACTGTTTTTAATCCCAAAATTTTGACTCACATTCAAACTGATTTTAAAAATAAATGTATATCAATATAAAATCCAACAAATTCTCCACGCATAAAAATTAATGTAATCTAAAATCTCGAAATAAAAAAAAGATATTTGAAACTAATTGTCGGTTTGATGTGTCTTAAAAATGTACAGCCCATTTCTCATTACTGATGGGCCATTTTCTCGGCCAGCCGAATGAAGCTCTCCTCGTCTTCAAAGATTTGCAGCCCAACAGGCCTGACAAAGCGACTTACTTGGCAAATCACAAAAAAACTGGGTTGTGGCTGTGGATCCAGCTGTCAGCCTCTCCACGTACAGTACTCTTCCGATGGAAGTCGGTCGTTGACCACATTGACCATGCCGCGCCGAGAGCACCAAGGCGGTGGACGACGACGAGGCCTAGGAAGGGGACGTCGTGGAGCCGGGGAAGATGCGGCAGTGGATGCCCACGCGGAGAGGAGTACGAGGGTTCACTGGTTCGGCTGCGGCGTGAGGTTGCCGTCGCAACAGAATAACAGGGGGTGTGGGTGAGTAGAGGGATACCCTGGGCCAAAGGTGGGAATAATAGGGGGCGGTGAGGCCTCCGCGGCATCACAGCCGACCACGAGAGGCAGGAGCACGCGGCACGACCGACACTGCTTTGGGCGGCTGGAGCAAGAAGACCAGAGGTTGAAAAAGTACTATGGTCGTTGGATGGACATCGTACGGTCACTCGAGCTAGAATCGTTCATATTGACTAAGTTGACAAAGCCCTCCGTCCTCGTCAACTTAGTAGGCCCACAAGTCAGCCTCCCACCATGGTGGCTCCCAGCTAGCAGGGGGAGTATTCATTTTTCTGTGCGTAATAAGGAGGCACTTCCGGTGGGTCCGAGCTGACAGCGGGGGGGGGGGCGTTTTTTTCGCGAAATAAGGTGGTCCGTCCGGTGGGTCCCAGCCGTCAGGGGCAAATGTTTTTTTTCGCGAAATACGGTGGCCCGTCCAGTGGGTCCCAGCAGTCGGGGGAAACATTTTTTCCGCGAAATACTGGTGGCCCGTCCGGTGGATCCCTGCTGTCAGGTGGAGGAATAATTATTTTGCGCGTAAGAAGGAGGCACTTCCTTGCGGCTGCCGTGGACCCAGCTGTCAGCCTCTCCACGTATAGTACTCTTCCGATGGAAGTCGGTCGTTGACCACATTGACCACGCCGCGCAGAGAGCACCATGGCGGTGGACGGCGGCGAGGCCTAGGAAGGGGACGACGCGGAGCCGGGGAAGACGCGGCAGTGGATGCCCACGCGAAGAGGAGTACGAGGGTTCACTGGTTCAGCTGCGGTGTGAGGCTGTTGTCGCTGCAGAATAACAGGGGGAGTGGGTGAGTGGAGGGATGGCCTGGCTAGCGGTGGGAGTAGTATGGGGAGGATGAGGCCAGGCCTCCGCGGCAGCACAGCCGGCCACGGGAGGCAGGAGCATGCGGCACAACCGGCGCTGCTTTGGGCGGCTGGGGCAAGAAGACTAGAGGTTGAAGAAGCACTACGGCCGTTGGATGGACATCGTTGACCATGCCGCGCCAAGAGTACCAGGGCGGTGGACGACGTCGAGGCCTACGAAGGGAACGACACGGAGCCGGGGAAGACACGGCAGTGGCTGCCCACGCGGTGGAGAGTACGAGGGTTGACTGGTTCGGCTGCCGTCGCCGGAAAATAACAGGAGGTGTGGGTGAGTAGAGGGATAGACAGGCCAGGGATGCGAGTATGACGGGGCCGTGAGGCCTTCCCGGCAGCACTGCCGGCCACGGGAGGCGGGAGCAGGCGGTTCCGACGGCGCTGGTTTGGGCGCTGGGGCAGGAAGATCAGAGACTGAAGAAGCACGATTGTCGTTAGATTGACATCTAATGGTCTGACGCTGGTAGAGTCGATTGTTTACTAAGTTTATTTTTTGAGAAACCTTGTGTACGCATGAACTTAGTAGGCCCACAAGCCAGCCTCCAAATCTGTGGCAGACAACATAAAGCCCATTTGCTATTTTTTATAATTTGCAGCCCATTTGCTAATTCTTAACTAATTCATTACAGCCCATTTTCTGCCCAGGACCACGGTCAAAAAGTTCAACCTTATTTTGCATATTTCGGTGGAGTCCGAACTGTTGTAATCCTGAAATGATAAACATTTTTTAAGAACTTATTTATTTTCCAAAAAATCATTTTGTTTTTGTAAGAAAATAAGACGTGGGACAATTGAGTTGGTTTAAGGGAAAACCAGTGGTAAAAAAATCAGCGCTCGGTGGGAAAAAACAACAAAAATAAGGATGTAAATATGAAAAGGGAATTTTATGTGTTTTCAATATAATGATACGTGTATATGAACTAGTAAAACTATAGGTAGAGATTAGAAAAGGATGTAGGACATGCATTTCAAGAGGAAAATAGAACTGTGTTGTGGGTTTGATTCAGTAAAAAAACTATTGCGCTAACGCTGGCGGGCCAGAGGCCAGTAGATACCTGCTGGATCTTTGTGCCCCATTGTCTTCATGGGCTGGGCCTATTAAAAATAAAACCAACCCTGGGCAATCTAGAGCCCAGTTGAAACTTGCTCGACCTGAAAAAACAATATATGTGCTCAATAAACGAGAGAATTCTGCAAGTACAGACAGATAACTGGGATGCAGCACGGATATTGTTTTTTTATCATGATAATAAGTGCATGCACTTGTTTCGAAAAAATTGGAGAACTGGGAATTTGAACGGCGGGTGCTTATGCTACCCATCAAATAAAAATCAGGTGCCTGAAAATTCGTTTTGAAACAAATGATTCAGCTTTATATCCACGTCGACCCTCGGCATGATGGTTGGAAGAAATGCAAGTTCATACCAAAAGATCATTAACAACAATACCAACTTGCGGATGACAAGGTAGTACAACTACCAATACCAAACTAACTTATAATCTTTTTACTCCTGGCCCTAGTGTTCGTCTGGTAGAAAATCTTGCAGAGGACCAGCTCCTGCTCCTTCTCTTGCTCCAGGTCCCCGAGGTGGTACTGGTGCATCACCCAGTTGGTCCTCTGCTGGTCAAAGTTCTTGTTGGTGTGCAGCACCAGAACCTTTTTTGCTGCCCGTTTGCCGACCGTTGACCATCACCGGCAAGGTATTGCCGGTCTTGTGCCACATCGCGTGCATGCCGCACTCCGACTGTATCTTGCGACGCGTCCATGTGCCCCTTTTGAAAGCCCTGGAATTGCGCTGGAAGAAATGCTTCCTTAGGCCACTCAGTGTGATACCTGCAGTATTGTGGAATATAGGTTTTAGTGTACCTAGTTGGCATTTTCATAACATCTTTGGCATGTTGCAGTCACTTGTTTCACTTTTTATTAACTGTCAAATTGTAATTGCTTCACCAGGTCTGCGTCTAAAAAGAAAATTAGAGTTATAAACAAAGGAATATGTTTGTGCAAGTAGACGGCCGATCGGTGTCTTACCTGGAAGTTTCTCAGGTTGGGTGTAGCATATGTCGTGCTCGCTGTCGATGGTTGGTATGAACAAATCGATGAGAGACTGAAATCTCGCGCTGTCAGCACTCACTTTGGCCTCAAGCTGCTCGATCAGCTCGTGATCCGTGGGATAGAACTTGACGCCAGCCGGCAGCACTGGCCAATCCTTCTTCGACTTGCATCGATAATTCCAGTTATATGGTACTCAATGTATGATCAATCGACTGTTTTAAGTGAATGTTGAAAGATTTTGACAGATAAGTGGTACTCCAAATCTGAAGTCCAGAATACCAGAACACGCCACCGGGATTCTTGTGTCACCTCAAGTGCAGCATGTTGTCACGTCAATTCAATGTGTGGACATGATGAATAATTTGACCGACGTATACTAGTACTGCTACTGTACTACTTACTAGTCGTATTTAGTGTCACAATTTATACATAGGTTTAACTAACAAGTACGCACTTGAATCCTAACTGATATTGATATATATATATATATATATATATATATATATATATATATATATATATATATATATATATATATATATATATATATATGGCTTCTGCACAGCATCTCCATCATCATTATCAGTACATCCTATGCAGGTGAGTTAAGATGCACTTGATCCCAGGAAGGTATCTATCCTTCAAACCAGAGGAGTGCTTCAAACTAACAACAATACATAATATCCAACAAAAGAGGGTCGTGCTACAACAGTAGAATACATGGCTCAGTCTTGATATCAGCACGAATCAAGTTGTGCATATTTGCTATTGGCATGAACCACATCGCCGCATGTCGGGTTTGCAAAAGCCATCCATCGCATGGAAGCTTGATGCCTTTCACACACTGAAGATTAACTAGCAACAAGCTATGTCGACGAATCTCTGGATATGGTGATTCATGAAACCCATGGTATGATGTGTAAACACAGCCCCCCCCTCGCGAATGGAAGTTGCATAGCACAGTAATCATCGCCGGTGATATGATCGATGATTGGTTGGATGATCGAATAATTGAGCCCGAGGAACAAGGAGTGGTTGCCAAGGTCATAAACCCGCCTCCAGTTGAATACGCCTGGCCCAACGGAGCTGGGATCTTTCTCAAACACGAAGCAGCCATAGCCATCAATGTCACGAACGCCCCACGCATTGTACTGCATGTGGTTTCATGTAATAGTTTGTGAAAGTGAAGTTATATTGACTAGAGGGGGGGTGAATAGGCGATTTTTATGAAATTCTTCACTGAGGAATTTGCTCCTGAGGAAATTCCTTAGCGAAGAACTACTAGCAGCGGAATAAGTACTCAGAAGTAAACATGGCGGATTACATGCATGGTCATCATGATGAAATGAAGACTAACACAGAGTACAGAAAGCGTAAACACAGGATAACTCTAGATGAAGACAAAACAGACTGAAGAAATTGAACTGAGGAAATTGAGAAAGTCTTCAGTCAAAGTCTTCAAGCACAGATATGAACAAACACACAACACAGTAATGAGGAAATGAAAGTGTTGAGGAAATAGAACCAGTAAGCTTGGTGAAGACAATGATTTGGTAGACCAGTTCCAACTGTTGTCTCAGTTGTACATCTGGTTGGAGCGGTTGAGTATTTAAACTCGAGGACACCTAGTCCCGGACACACAGTCCTCACCGTATTCTCCATGAGCTAAGGACACACAGTCCTCGCCCAATCACTCGTGGTAAGTCTTCAGGTGACTTCCAAACCTTCACAGACTAGGTCACTCAGCGATCCACAATTCCTCTTGGATGCTCTAGACCTTGACGCCTAACCATCTGGAAGAAGCACAGTCTTCAAAGGTAACAAGAGTCGGATCCACGTAGGATCAATTTCTTCAGTGATGCACAATCACTTTGGGTTTGTAGGTGTTTGGGTTTGGGTTTGGATTTTCCTCACTTGATGATTTTCGCTCAAAGTCCTCGGAGGATGGGTTGCTCTCAAATGACAAGTGTCAAGTTCACGCGGAGCAGCCAACCAGCTAGTGGTTGTAGGGGCGGCTATTTATAGCCTAGGGAGTAGCCTGACATGATAAGACATAAATGCGCTTCAATGATATGACCGTTATGTGGACAAGATATTTTGGGACAGCTGGCGCATAGCACAGCAATGGTCAGAAATTTGAGGTACAAATTCCTCAGGGCTATCATGTTCCTCACTGTGTAGGCAATTCGCACTAGCGAATTCCTAACTCCTCAGTCAGAGCAAAGTCCTCAGTGACCAGAAGAACTGCGTCTCTGTCACTGAAGAAATTGACTGATCTGTATGAGATTTCCAATGGCTTCACTCGAAGGGATTGGTAGGTGTAGGATTTGAGTTGAGCATCACATGGAAATTTTCACCTTAGTATTTCCTCAACCCCCTTTAACAGTACGGTGTTTCCTATGACTCAAGAAAGAGAAAATGAAACTACGAAAACAAAAGTCTTCACGCTTCATGTTCCTCGAATGAATACCAAGTCTTTGGGGTCACACCAATTTCTTCACTTTCAAAGTCTTCAGAAAGTCTTCAAAATATCAAAGTCTTCACTCGAAGAACTTCATTTTTAGGGGTCGACTTTCTCTGTAAA
This sequence comes from Aegilops umbellulata, assembly GCA_032464435.1. Taxonomy (NCBI): domain Eukaryota; kingdom Viridiplantae; phylum Streptophyta; class Magnoliopsida; order Poales; family Poaceae; genus Aegilops; species Aegilops umbellulata. The sequence goes on along the minus strand of CP136055.1, from coordinate 601,610,152 downwards.
TATCAAACTCCTCATAGACTTATAGATCTGTGTACACTCATAAACGCATTAGATACTTAACATATAAGTCTTCAATACACCAGAATCACTAAGGGGCACTAGATGCATTTACAATCTCCCCCTTTTTGGTGATTGATGACAACATAGGTTAAGTTTTCAACGGGGAAAAATATATGAAGTGTAAATACTGATATTGAGGAATTTGATTGCAAGATATAGAAGAACTCCCCCTCAAGATGTGCATAGTGAGGAATTTGCTTTTGAAGCAATGCACACTTGAAGAGTTGAATCATGGAGATCTCCCCCTATATCTTGTAATTCATACACGCATTTGATATATAGTATGAAGAATTTGAAATGCGTGATGAAATATGGTGCCTGATGAAATTCAGCATGCGTACGATAATATTATTGAGGAATAAGCATGCAGAATAGCGCATCAAAAGTATCAAAGCATAGTGCAACAAAAGTATCAGCGCACCATCGGGTTTAAGATTACAACTCGATCCAATAAAAGTTTCGGAAGAACGAGAGTTGTAACTTAGCAAAAAACAAATATGCCCTTATTATAGACCCGCTTGAAGACTAACTCAGATTCCCCCCCCCCCCTTTGTCATCAAATGACCAAAAGGATCGAAACTGAGGACTAACACCCCTGAAGATTTTCAAGTTGATGAAGGAGCGCTAGCGTTGTTGGGGTCGGTCGTTGAAGTAGGGCCTGCTGCAGTGTCGTCCAAGTATTCATTTTCATCAGTCGCACGTGATGAAGAATATGAGCTGGCCACCAAAGAAGGAACCTTGACCTTCTTGTATTTCTTCGGAGGAGGTGCAAACCAGTCAAAATGTTCTTTGAGACCCATTTTCTCCAAATCTTCAGCACTGTACATTTTAGACAGAACAACCCAGGTGCGGTTGAGGGTTTCATGAAGGTAGTAATGGTCTTTCTTCACTGCATTGTGTGTGGAAGTCATGTTGTGAAGAATTGAACCAAACTGACGCTTGACCCATTTGTGATTGCGATCAACCTTTTGATGAAGATTGAGGAGTAACTCACGGTCAGTCATCACCCTGGGTGCTGTGGCTTGAGGATTTTGCTTGGCAGTGTTGGCAACAGAGTCATGTGTGGCAAAGTCATCATTGGTGGAATAAGAAGCAGCCTTGCGAAATTGACCATCCAATGGACGAATGCCTTCATCGATCACAGCAGTGGCCTTGCCCTTTTCTTCAGCTGAGGAAAATATCCGTTTGAGGACTTCAATGGGAGGCAAGTAGCTGCAGTGATTGAGAGTTTCAGCCTTGTAGTTGAGTGAAGACCTTGTCCTGATGAATCTCATTATCCAAGGTGCATAAGGCTTCAGCTCAAATGGTGACATAGCAATGTTGGCCAGAGTCCTCATGAAGAAATCATGGAAGTTGACGGGAATGCCATGAATGATGTTGAAAAGCATATTCTTCATGATGCCAATGACTTCTTCATCAGTCGAGTCGTGGCCTTTGATGGGACTCATTGTCTTCGTCAGAATGCGATAGACAGTCCTTGGCACATATAACAATTCCTTGACGAGGAATTTGGTTCGAGGTGCTTGCCCTGGCTTCAAAGGCTTCATCAGCACTTGCATATAGTGATTTGAAAGCTCAGGTTCATTGTAAATACAACGTGCATCTTCAGTGGGTGGACTCAGAGGAAGGGCACGAAGCAATTCAGATGCTGGGGCCTTATGATGTGTGTTCTCAGTCATCCTGTCCAGAACCCATGAATTGACATCTTCAGAGTTGCCGGTGATGTGCAGTGTTGTATAGAACTGAAGAATGAGTTCTTCATTCCAATCGCAGATGTCAGTGCAGAAGTTAAGTAGCCCAGCGTCATGAAGAACACTGAGGACTGGCGTGAAGCACGGCATAGACTCCGTATCCACGTGAGGAATATGTGCATGGTTGAAGACTTTGTCCTTGTTGAAAAGCACTGAGGAATAGAAATTGGCTTGGCTAGTTGTCCAGAAATGCCTCTTCCTTATGCGAGCAGAGTCATATGGGTTGTATTCAGTGAAGAACACTTGCTTGCCATAGAAGTCTTCAGCCTTGAATTTTTGCTTCTTTGAGAACGGATCCTTTGGCTTGGGCAGAGGAGTGTCAGTGAGTTGCATCACTACCTCAGGAATCATGATCTCAGGTTCTTCGGGCTGAGGAATTTCTGGTTCCTCCTCAGATGCAGTCACCTTTTCAGTTTCAGCAGCAGTTTCTTCAGCACCAGTGGCTAAAATTTCTTCATTCACAGATGCAGTGGGATGAGTTTCTTCAGAGCCCATTTGAACAGATTGTGCAGGGTAGTGAGGAATTTGCTGCAGTGGGGTGAAGAGTGGGGAATTGGGGTGCTGACTTTCCCAAAAGTCATCATTCATCAACGGAGTTGTGCTGCCAATATCCACATCTTCATCATCAATTTCTTCAACACCAGCCTCTTCAGCATCAAACTGAGGCATTGGTGATGAGACCTTTGGGGTTGAAGGGATTGAATCCACTTCAATTTCTTCATCAATCCGCTCCGAGGAAGCAGCAGATTGAGTTTCTTCATCTGATCCACTTGGGATCTCATAGTCTTCACCAAAAGAAACAAGGTCCTTTGATGGCATGGATGAGATAGGAACAGGATCAATTGGATTAGCAAATGAGCTGGTCATGGGCTTCATCTTCTTGGGAGCTGAAGATTTTGAAGCTTGTGATGCTTTCCTCTTCTTCACTGCAGCTCGCTCTGCAGCCTTTGTCTTCTTCACATCCAATGCGGATGGAAGGATCGGAGTTGGTGTAGGCGCAGGTGGAGCTGAGGAATCTGGTTAATTTTCCTCAGGAGCAACTGATGCAGTTGTCCTTTCTTTTTCAGTTTCTTCAGGCGCACCACTAGTGGATGCCCTGGCAATTTCTTCAGTAGCTGGAGTGGAGTCACAGCCCTGGAACTAGCATTTTCTTCAGTAGCCTGAAAGTCATCAGCGGTGCTGGCATGTTCTTCAGTGGGATGAACAGATGCTTCAGCTTGAGGAACTTCTTGCTGCGATGGAGCTGCAACATTGGTGAATTTCTCAGTCAGTTTCAGAAACCTGACTTTTGCTCCTTTCCAGTAAGCATAGTATGCATCAAAGTCATCGCTGAGGGCTTTGATGTCAGCCTGCATCTTGATGAGTTCTTCAGGCTTCATTGTGAGAACATTTTCCCTTAGCAATTTCTCTTTCCTGTACTGCGATTTCTTGATCTGCCTGGCCCTATCATATTTCCACTTCTCCTCTTGGATGAAGTGAGTCAGCATGTGACTTTGGCCAGGAGTCAGTTTGAACTCAGGCATAGGTGTGTTTGGATCCTTATGCCAGATATTGATGTAATCGAGGATCGCCCTAGGATCCAGCAGTAGGGGCACATGTGTGCCTTTGGCTTTAGCAGCCCGTTCTTGTCGGTCTCTGATGATTTCAACAAGTTCTTCTTCATCAGCTTCATCATCATCCGATGGCACAGTGAAGACTACCTGCTTCTTCTGAGGACTTGGGCGAGTGCCGCGTCCAGCAGTAGCCTTTTTCTTCAGCAGAGAGGGTCCAGCTGAGGAATTAGGTGCAGCTGAAGAACTAGCTGAGGCACCAGAGGCAATAGAGATGCCAGTAGTCCTTTGGCACGAGGCCAGATGCACGGGTGCTGAGGACTTTGTCGGGACAGTTGAGGACAGTGGAGGAGGTGCTGAGGACTTTGGTGGAGCAGGAGCAGCATGAGAAATTTGCTTTGAAGATTTTGAAGATTCTGGCCGTGAGGGCGCAGCTGAGGAACTTGGTCGTGAGGGCATTGATGCTGAAGCAGTTGGCTTGCGAGCGGGCTTCTTGAGCATCGCTTTCTCCGGCCTGACAGAAACCTCAGTGGCAGCAGCAGAGTCTTCATTGAATTTCCTCACTGCTTCTCTGGCTTGCCTTGCCAGTTTAGCTTGGCGCTTGGCCCATTCTTCAGGAAAATCCTCACCACGTTTGATGCTAGTGGGATCAGCCACTTGGCCAGGTGCCAATGGGGCTCTTGGACATGGAGGATTCAGTGCGAATTTCTTCATGTAATTTGGAGTAACATATCTGTACTCCCTCCATTCACGTGCCCATCTCCGTTCAATCTTCTGAATGCGCACCTTGCGCTGATTTTTATCTTCCTCAGGAGGTGTGCAATACCCAGCATAGATGTCCTCAGGTATTTCAAAAGCTGTCATAACCTCAGGCTTCTTTCCTCCTTTCTGTGGCCTTTTACCTTCAGACATTTTCTTCAGATGAGGAATTTGAACAATTGAATTCTCTGAAGAAGTATGCAACTTTTCTTCGAGGAATGCCTGAACGAAGAACACGACGAACTGTGAGTTGGAACAGGGAAGTTCGTCGATGCAGATCTTCCACGCCCTAACTTGGCGAAGGAGGACGTCTACGGCGGCGGCGGAGGTGAAGATTTCCGCAGTAGGCGCGAGTACGACGGCGATGAGGTCGAGGCAGTGAAGCTTTTCCTCACCGGCGACGATGGAGTAGCGGCGGCGCTAGGGTTTGGAAGCTCGAGCGGGGGAGTGAGATCGAGCGGGGTAAAAGAAGTGAGGACAGCGACAGGGGTATTTATATCCACGGTGAAAAAACTGCTCGCTCGAAGATTTAGGACGAACATGCCCTTGGCCGTTCTCCTTCTTGCGACATGTGTCACCCACGTACTGTGTAGTGGAGATCGTGTAAGATCGTGGGTGGATAAAATAATGCATCGTGGGATGCGGAACGGTTTGAGCAGCAAAACCGAAAGTTTGGATAAGATTAGTTTTAACGTTCCCTTCGCAATTTCTTCAGCTGACAAGGACACAGTGAAGAATTTGAACGAGTTTCAAATAGAACGCACATGAGGAATTTGTGAATAGATTGGATTGAGTATAGCATAGAGGGGAAGGGTCCGATCACATTCACTTAGCAGAAAACCCCAACTTGAAGAAATAGCCATAAGTGAATGCTGTAGAAGACATAAACTCATAAATATATATATAGCCAATGAAGAAAAACGACGGCACAAGTGAAGATTTTGCAAGTTGAAGAATTTGAACAACTGAGGAATTTCAAAAATTGAGGAAAAACTCAAACTGAAGATTTTCAACTTTTGTGGTGGCGTGATCCACCGTATAAGAATGATGATTTCAGACACCGCGTACAATTGTCGTAGGGTTCTAAGAATCAAATTCTTCATTAATTTCTTCACACTTAGAGTGTTATTCTTCATTGATTGAAGAAAACCGTTTCTTCATGTGTTGCACATCTAAGTCATCAAGTCTGCATAAGTGTTAGGATGAGTGCCTTTTCAAAGTACATTCGAACACTCTAAGATATTTAGCTCACACCGCAACTTGCTAAATCTCTTCTCATCCAAGGGCTTAGTGAAGATATCGGCTAGCTGTTCTTCAGTCTTCACATGCTCAATAGAAATGTCGCCCTTCAACACATGATCACGAAGAAAATGATGACGAATCTGAATGTGCTTTGTCTTCGAGTGCTGAACTGGGTTGTGAGCAATCTTGATGGCACTCTCATTGTCACAGAGGAGAGGCACATTCTTCACGTTGATGCCATAGTCCTTGAGTGTTTGCTTCATCCATAGCAGTTGAGCACAGCAAGAACCAGCAGCAATGTACTCAGCTTCAGCAGTAGACAGTGATACGCAGTTCTGTTTCTTCGAGGACCAACAGACCAAGGATCATCCGAGGAAATGACAAGTACCAGATGTTGACTTGCGGTCCACACGGTCACCAGCATAGTCAGAGTCAGAATATCCAATGAGATCAAAATCCGAGCCCTTGGGATACCATAATCCTAGTGTTTGTGTGTGAGCTAGATATCGAAGAATATGCTTCATAGCCTTATGGTGTGATTCCTTCGGTGCATCTTGAAATCGTGCACACATGCAAACACTAAGCATTATATCTGGCCTAGATGCACATAAGTACAATAAAGAGCCAATCATGGAGCGGTATACCTTATGATCGAAGTCAATACCATTTTCATCAGTGCATAGATGACCATTTGTGGGCATAGGAATTTTGAAGCCTTTGCAATCTTGCATGCCGAATTTCTTCAGGACATCCTTGAGGTATTTCTCCTGAGATATGAATATGCCATTTCGCTGTTGACGAATTTGAAGACCTAAGAAGAATTTCAACTCTCCCATCATAGACATTTGATATTCTTCACTTATCATATAGGCAAATTCATCACTATAACGTTGGTCAGTACAACCAAAGATGATATCATCAACATATATTTGGCACACAAACAGTTCACCATCATATGATTTAGTAAAGAGAGTGGGATCGAGTGAACCGGGTGTGAAGCCTTTCTTCATGAAGAATTCCTTCAATGTATCATACCACGCCCGTGGGGCCTGCTTGAGGCCATAGAGGGCCTTGTTAAGTCTGAAGACTTTGTCAGGATGTTTTGGATCTTCAAAACCTGGGGGTTGAGCAACATATACTTCTTCCTCAAGCTTACCATTGAGGAATGCACTTTTCACATCCATTTCGTATAAGATGATATCATGATGGTTAGCATAAGCAAGCAATATGCAAATATCCTCAAGTCTAGCAACAGGTGCAAAAGTTTCATTGAAATCAATTCCTTCAACCTGTGTGTAGCCTTGAGCTACTAGTCGTGCCTTATTCCTCACCACAACACCATTTTCATCTTGCTTGTTGCGGTAGATCCACTTTGTGCCAATGATGTTATGCTTGCGAGGATCGGGACGATTGACTAGTTCCCATACGTTGTTGAGCTTGAACTGATGTAATTCTTCTTGCATGGCCTGAATCCACTCAGGCTCCAGAAATGCTTCATCTACCTTAGTGGGCTCTGTGATAGAGACAAAGGCAAAGTGCCCACAAAAGTTAGATAAATGTGAAGCTTTTGAGCGTGTGAGAGGACCTGGTGCTCTAATGTCATCGATGATCTTCTCCACTTGCACTTCTTTTGCAACGCGAGGGTGAGCTGGTTGTCGTTGAGGAATTTGATCAGCATTTTCTTCAGCATCAATTTCCTCAGCATTTTCTTCAGGTGCATCAGCTCGATGTTCTTCACGTTCTGAAATGAATTCTTCAGCAGATTCTTCTGTAGGAATGACATCTTCAGTAGCCTTGTGCTTGATAGAATCCTCGGGTGCTGGTTCATCTAACACAGAAGGTAGGTGCTCTCTTTGCGAGCCATTAGTTTCATCGAACCGCACATCTACAGTTTCAACAATCTTGTGAAGAACATTGTTGAAGACTCTGTAGGTGTGCGAGTCCTTTCCGTAACCAAGCATAAAACCTTCATGTGCTTTCGGTGCAAATTTAGAGTTGTGATGAGGATCTCGAATCCAGCATTTAGCACCGAAGACTTTGAAATAACTCACATTGGGTTTCTTGTTAGTGAGGAGTTCATATGCAGTCTTCTTGAAGAATTTGTGAAGATATACTCTGTTGATGATATGGCACGCAGTATCAATTGCATCAACCCAAAAACGACGAGGGGTTTTGTACTCATCGAGCATAGTGCGAGCCATCTCAGCAAGAGTCCTATTCTTGCGCTCCACGACGCCATTCCGAATTCTTGAACTCAGTGCCATTGTCACTTCTGATGTGCTTGATCTTCACACCAAAGTTGGTTAAAGCCCTCGAGGAAAATCGTTTGAAGACTTCCTGCACTTTAGTTTTGTAAGAGACAAGGTGTACCCATGTGTAACGAGAGTAATCATCAACAATAACAAAGCCATATTGAGATGCTTCATTTGAAACAGAGGAATAATGATTAGGACCGAAGAGATCCATGTGAAGCAATTCGAATGGACGAGTGGTGGTCATGATAGTCTTCGCTGGATGCTTGGCCTTTGTCACCTTTCCAGCTTCACAGGCACCGCACAAGTGATCCTTGAGGAATTTGACGTTCTCAATGCCAATAACATGCTTCTTCTTCGCAAGCGTGTTCAAATTCCTCATGCCTGCATGACCAAGTCGTCGATGCCATAGCCACCCTTCTGAAGCTTTTGCAAGTAGGCACACGGCTGGTTGTGAATCTGCAGAGAAATCAACAATATACAAGTCTCCTCTCCTAAAGCCTTCGAAGACTTTGGAATTGTCAGCTTCCATAATCACAACATACCGATACTTGCCAAAGACAACAACCATATCAAGATCACAAAGCATTGAGACAGACATAAGGTTGTACCCTAAGGACTCAACAAGCATGACTTTGTCCATGTGTCGATCCTTTGTGATAGCAACTTTACCTAGACCCAATACCTGACTTTTGCTTTTATCAGCGAAGATGATATGCTTCATATGTGATGATGATAAGGGAGCATCCATCAAAAGACTCTTGTCACCAGTCATGTGATTTGTACACCCACTATCAAGTACCCACTCAGTGGCTTTGGGTTGATCATCCTGCAGATGAATTAGTGCAACTTACGACCTCATATACTTCAGCAGTGAAGAATATGATATCACAATTCATCAGATCAATTTCATCAAGCAGTAGAACAGATAAAACAGAGGGAGGACGTGTGAAATGAAAGTTCATTTCATCATGGTTAGCTTGCGTCCTTTCAGGCATTTTGTCAGGTCCCCAGCAAATTCTTCAAACGTTACAGCACGTCTGGAGACCTGACCCTGCAGAAGAGATTAGTTCCTTTTCTTCACCACCCATGTCTGAAGGGGTGGCAAAGAGTTCATCACTCTGCGAGCTCCATATGAGAATGGTGGCAAAGCAGCCAAACCATTTCATTTCACATAAGAGGGGTTAGGGTAAGCATATGCATAAGCAGATAAATTCTTCGAGGACTTATGAACATAATGATTAGAAGAATAATGCTCATATTCATAGCCCTTGGCTCTTCCCTGCGAAACAGAGTTGTTAGCACGATGATGTTCATATGAGGACTTTGATCCATGTGAGGATTTTGATCCCCTTGAGGAATTTGGTCCGTATGAGGACTTGGATCCATATGAAGAATTTGGTCCATGTGAAGAATTTGATCTGGGGTTCCTTTTCTTCACAGGTGGTTTCATGAGGACATTCACCTGAAGACATTCAAGGCACCTTTTGGGAACCCAGATTTTCTTCATAGGGGAACCATTCCTGCAGTTAGTGCCAACATATCTAGCAAATACTTCACCATTCTGATTTTTGAACAGTTTATAGTTGGAGTCAAATGACTCATCAGAAGAATGAGAAGATTCACATGTATAGCCAGATAAATTAGATGGATCAACTGGAGGTCCCTTTACAGCAACCCATGAGGTTTTGGGGTACTGCTCAGGCTTCCAATATGTACCATCAGCATTGAGTTTCCTCTCAAAGGCAATACCCTCTTTCCTAGGGTTCCTGTTGAGGATCTGCTTTTTAAGCACATCACAAATAGTCTGATGCCCTTTGAGGCTTTTGTACATGCCTGTCATGTACAATTCCTTCAGCCCTGCATCGTCAGTGATACTAGCAATGTCCTCAGATGAGGAACTAGTGATAGCAGAGGCAGGTGAAGAATTTGTAACATTTGAAGCATTTGAACATTCAGGTGAGGAATTAGCAGATTCTCATTCAATGCATTTTAAACATGGAGGAATAAATTCTTCCTGAGCAGCGCTGATTTGTTGAGCAAGTAATGAATCGCGCTCCTTCTGAAGATCTTCATAACTCACTCTTATTTTCTCAAAACCGGACAAGAGAGAGTTATGCTGATCTTGAAGGGAGTCATACTTAGAGTGAAGTCTCTCAAGACTTTTAGCCAAAGCTTGTGATTGATCCATTTCTTCACTCAACATATCATTGCTCTTATTAAGCATGTTGTTAGCCCTTTCCAGAGCTCTTTGTTGTTTAGCAGCAAGTGAGGCAAGTTTGACATAACGGGGTCCAAATTCATCACTAGATTCAGACAGATAGCATTCAGTTACCTTTTCACCATCTGCCATAAGACATGGTGAGGAAGATGATGATTCTGGTTCAAATGTCATTGACTTGAGAGATTCCTTGAAATCCTCAAACCAAGGATCATGACGGATTCGATGACCTTCATAGACATCAGAGATACGGTCCCAGATAAGCTTCGCCTGATCGAGATGCATGATGTTTCTGAACTGGTTTCGAGACAGACTGGAGCAGATGACGGCCTTCGCTGTGAGATTGAGTTGAGTGTACTTGCGAATGTCATCAGCTTCCGCCATATTGCACAGATCGGTCAGACCAATCTCAGTGATGGTCCATAGCTTGCTGTCCATCACCATGAGACGCTTCTTCATCATAGCCTTCCATTTGGGATACTCGTGACCGTCAAAGATGGGGCATGGCACTTTCTTCATATCTGCGGTCGACATAACTAAAACTCCAGGCGGTTAAACCAAAATCACACAGAACAAGGGAGTACCTTGCTCTGATACCAATTGAAAGTGCGTTATATCGACTAGAGGGGGGTGAATAGGCGATTTTTATGAAATTCTTCACTGAGGAATTTGCTCCTGAGGAAATTCCTTAGCGAAGAACTACTAGCAGCAGAATAAGTACTCAGAAGTAAACATGGTGGATTACATGCATGGTCATCATGATGAAATAAAGACTAACACAGAGTACAGAAAGCGTAAACACAGGATAACTCTAGATGAAGACAAAACAGACTGAAGAAATTGAACTGAGGAAATTGAGAAAGTCTTCAGTCAAAGTCTTCAAGCACAGATATGAACAAACACACAAGACAGTAATGAGGAAATGAAAGTGTTGAGGAAATAGAACCAGTAAGCTTGGTGAAGACAATGATTTGGTAGACCAGTTCCAACTGTTGTCTCAGTTGTACATCTGGTTGGAGCGGCTGAGTATTTAAACTCGAGGACACCTAGTCCCGGACACACAGTCCTCACCTTATTCTCCTTGAGCTAAGGACACACAGTCCTCGCCCAATCACTCGTGGTAAGTCTTCAAGTGATTTCCAAACCTTCACAGACTAGGTCACTCGGCGATCCACAATTCCTCTTGGATGCTCTAGACCTTGACGCCTAACCGTCTGGAAGAAGCACAGTCTTCAAAGGTAACAAGCGTCGGATCCACGCAGGATCAATTTCTTCAGTGATGCTCAATCACTTTGGGTTTGTAGGTGTTTGGGTTTGGGTTTGGATTTTCCTCACTTGATGATTTTCGCTCAAAGTCCTCGGAGGATGGGTTGCTCTCAAATGACAAGTGTCAAGTTCACCCGGAGCAGCCAACCAGCTAGTGGTTGTAGGGGGCGGCTATTTATAGCCTGGGGAGCAGCCCAACATGATAAGACATAAATGCCCTTCAATGATATGACCGTTATGTGGACAAGATATTTTGGGACAGCTGGCGCGTAGCACAGCAACGGTCGGAAATTTGAGGTACAAATTCCTCAGGGCTATCATGTTCCTCACTGTGTAGGCAATTCGCACTGGCGAATTCCTAACTCCTCGGTCAGAGCAAAGTCCTCAGTGACTAGAAGAACTGCGTCTCTGTCACTGAGGAAATTGACTGATCTGTATGAGATTTCCAATGGCTTCACTCGAAGGGATTGGTAGGTGTAGGATTTGAGTTGAGCATCACATGGAAATTTTCTCCTTAGTATTTCCTCGACCCCCTTTAACAGTACGGTGTTTCCTATGACTCAAGAAAGAGAAAATGAAACTACGAAAACAAAAGTCTTCACGCTTCATGTTTCTCGAATGAATACCAAGTCTTCAGGGTCACACCGGTTTCTTCACTTTCAAAGTCTTCAGAAAGTCTTCAAAATATCAAAGTCTTCACTCGAAGAACTTCATTTTTAGGGGTCGACTTTCTCTGTAAATATCAAACTCCTCATAGACTTATAGACCTGTGTACACTCATAAACGCATTAGATACTTAACCTATAAGTCCTCAATACACCAAAATCACTAAGGGGCACTAGATGCACTTACAGTTTGGTCAATTTGGTACGTGTGAATGAGCATCAAATGACCGCCGTCAGCTGAACGAGCGATAAACCACCACCCATCGGCTGGTATGATTCCAGGTCCTGGAATCATGAAGGCCAGCGCATTTGCGTCTGCTGCAACAATTCAAATTGGAGACCAAAAGGACAAAAATAAACAATCATGTTCAGAGTATGTGTGGAATTAAGATTATTATAATAGTGACACATATCATAGACAGAGAATTGCAATGCTGTGGTCATAATCATACCCCAAGTTAAAAAAATAAGCCAATGGCTTTCATATTCTAGCAATATGTCATGGTTCAAACATCATGTAACAATGAGAGGAAAACAGCTATGACAGCGCCTACTCATATTCTACCATAGCACTTACTATTACTGTTCTCATATCAACTCTAAGCAATAACATGCGTTGTTATAAAAATCTTGTAAACGAGAGTAACATATAGCAATGATGATGTTATGCTCATAATATGTATTCTAACAATCATTAGATGCCAATTGTTCTCATATCAACTATAGCAATTACATGTGTGGTCATAAAAATCTAGGAAATGAGAGGAACATATAGCAATGATGTGGTTATAGACATGCTATGCATTCTAAATTTGTAACAAATGAACAGGCAGTCGTATTCATAAGGTAAATATGAGATGAGATAGAACAATTACACGGTGATAGATTCCACCAGTATAGGTAGCCAATCTGTGCGTCGACCGCATAAACGATGCCATCGTGCACTATAGCATCAGACAGAAATGTTTCCTCAACAGGATTGATGATGAGTCATAACCATGTATCGGGAGCAGCCCAACATGATAAGACATAAATGCCCTTCAATGATATGACCGTTATGTGGACAAGATATTTTGGGACAGCTGGCGCGTAGCACAGCAACGGTCGGAAATTTGAGGTACAAATTCCTCAGGGCTATCATGTTCCTCACTGTGTAGGCAATTCGCACTGGCGAATTCCTAACTCCTCGGTCAGAGCAAAGTCCTCAGTGACTAGAAGAACTGCGTCTCTGTCACTGAGGAAATTGACTGATCTGTATGAGATTTCCAATGGCTTCACTCGAAGGGATTGGTAGGTGTAGGATTTGAGTTGAGCATCACATGGAAATTTTCTCCTTAGTATTTCCTCGACCCCCTTTAACAGTACGGTGTTTCCTATGACTCAAGAAAGAGAAAATGAAACTACGAAAACAAAAGTCTTCACGCTTCATGTTTCTCGAATGAATACCAAGTCTTCAGGGTCACACCGGTTTCTTCACTTTCAAAGTCTTCAGAAAGTCTTCAAAATATCAAAGTCTTCACTCGAAGAACTTCATTTTTAGGGGTCGACTTTCTCTGTAAATATCAAACTCCTCATAGACTTATAGACCTGTGTACACTCATAAACGCATTTGATACTTAACATATAAGTCTTCAATACACCAGAATCACTAAGGGGCACTAGATGCACTTACAATCTCCCCCTTTTTGGTGATTGATGACAACATCTGTACTCCCTCCATTCACGTGCCCATCTCCGTTCAATCTTCTGAATGCGCACCTTGCGCTGATTTTTATCTTCCTCAGGAGGTGTGCAATACCCAGCATAGATGTCCTCAGGTATTTCAAAAGCTGTCATAACCTCAGGCTTCTTTCCTCCTTTCTGTGGCCTTTTACCTTCAGACATTTTCTTCAGATGAGGAATTTGAACAATTGAATTCTCTGAAGAAGTATGCAACTTTTCTTCGAGGAATGCCTGAACGAAGAACACGACGAACTGTGAGTTGGAACAGGGAAGTTCGTCGATGCAGATCTTCCACGCCCTAACTTGGCGAAGGAGGACGTCTACGGCGGCGGCGGAGGTGAAGATTTCCGCAGTAGGCGCGAGTACGACGGCGATGAGGTCGAGGCAGTGAAGCTTTTCCTCACCGGCGACGATGGAGTAGCGGCGGCGCTAGGGTTTGGAAGCTCGAGCGGGGGAGTGAGATCGAGCGGGGTAAAAGAAGTGAGGACAGCGACAGGGGTATTTATATCCACGGTGAAAAAACTGCTCGCTCGAAGATTTAGGACGAACATGCCCTTGGCCGTTCTCCTTCTTGCGACATGTGTCACCCACGTACTGTGTAGTGGAGATCGTGTAAGATCGTGGGTGGATAAAATAATGCATCGTGGGATGCGGAACGGTTTGAGCAGCAAAACCGAAAGTTTGGATAAGATTAGTTTTAACGTTCCCTTCGCAATTTCTTCAGCTGACAAGGACACAGTGAAGAATTTGAACGAGTTTCAAATAGAACGCACATGAGGAATTTGTGAATAGATTGGATTGAGTATAGCATAGAGGGGAAGGGTCCGATCACATTCACTTAGCAGAAAACCCCAACTTGAAGAAATAGCCATAAGTGAATGCTGTAGAAGACATAAACTCATAAATATATATATAGCCAATGAAGAAAAACGACGGCACAAGTGAAGATTTTGCAAGTTGAAGAATTTGAACAACTGAGGAATTTCAAAAATTGAGGAAAAACTCAAACTGAAGATTTTCAACTTTTGTGGTGGCGTGATCCACCGTATAAGAATGATGATTTCAGACACCGCGTACAATTGTCGTAGGGTTCTAAGAATCAAATTCTTCATTAATTTCTTCACACTTAGAGTGTTATTCTTCATTGATTGAAGAAAACCGTTTCTTCATGTGTTGCACATCTAAGTCATCAAGTCTGCATAAGTGTTAGGATGAGTGCCTTTTCAAAGTACATTCGAACACTCTAAGATATTTAGCTCACACCGCAACTTGCTAAATCTCTTCTCATCCAAGGGCTTAGTGAAGATATCGGCTAGCTGTTCTTCAGTCTTCACATGCTCAATAGAAATGTCGCCCTTCAACACATGATCACGAAGAAAATGATGACGAATCTGAATGTGCTTTGTCTTCGAGTGCTGAACTGGGTTGTGAGCAATCTTGATGGCACTCTCATTGTCACAGAGGAGAGGCACATTCTTCACGTTGATGCCATAGTCCTTGAGTGTTTGCTTCATCCATAGCAGTTGAGCACAGCAAGAACCAGCAGCAATGTACTCAGCTTCAGCAGTAGACAGTGATACGCAGTTCTGTTTCTTCGAGGACCAACAGACCAAGGATCATCCGAGGAAATGACAAGTACCAGATGTTGACTTGCGGTCCACACGGTCACCAGCATAGTCAGAGTCAGAATATCCAATGAGATCAAAATCCGAGCCCTTGGGATACCATAATCCTAGTGTTTGTGTGTGAGCTAGATATCGAAGAATATGCTTCATAGCCTTATGGTGTGATTCCTTCGGTGCATCTTGAAATCGTGCACACATGCAAACACTAAGCATTATATCTGGCCTAGATGCACATAAGTACAATAAAGAGCCAATCATGGAGCGGTATACCTTATGATCGAAGTCAATACCATTTTCATCAGTGCATAGATGACCATTTGTGGGCATAGGAATTTTGAAGCCTTTGCAATCTTGCATGCCGAATTTCTTCAGGACATCCTTGAGGTATTTCTCCTGAGATATGAATATGCCATTTCGCTGTTGACGAATTTGAAGACCTAAGAAGAATTTCAACTCTCCCATCATAGACATTTGATATTCTTCACTTATCATATAGGCAAATTCATCACTATAACGTTGGTCAGTACAACCAAAGATGATATCATCAACATATATTTGGCACACAAACAGTTCACCATCATATGATTTAGTAAAGAGAGTGGGATCGAGTGAACCGGGTGTGAAGCCTTTCTTCATGAAGAATTCCTTCAATGTATCATACCACGCCCGTGGGGCCTGCTTGAGGCCATAGAGGGCCTTGTTAAGTCTGAAGACTTTGTCAGGATGTTTTGGATCTTCAAAACCTGGGGGTTGAGCAACATATACTTCTTCCTCAAGCTTACCATTGAGGAATGCACTTTTCACATCCATTTCGTATAAGATGATATCATGATGGTTAGCATAAGCAAGCAATATGCAAATATCCTCAAGTCTAGCAACAGGTGCAAAAGTTTCATTGAAATCAATTCCTTCAACCTGTGTGTAGCCTTGAGCTACTAGTCGTGCCTTATTCCTCACCACAACACCATTTTCATCTTGCTTGTTGCGGTAGATCCACTTTGTGCCAATGATGTTATGCTTGCGAGGATCGGGACGATTGACTAGTTCCCATACGTTGTTGAGCTTGAACTGATGTAATTCTTCTTGCATGGCCTGAATCCACTCAGGCTCCAGAAATGCTTCATCTACCTTAGTGGGCTCTGTGATAGAGACAAAGGCAAAGTGCCCACAAAAGTTAGATAAATGTGAAGCTTTTGAGCGTGTGAGAGGACCTGGTGCTCTAATGTCATCGATGATCTTCTCCACTTGCACTTCTTTTGCAACGCGAGGGTGAGCTGGTTGTCGTTGAGGAATTTGATCAGCATTTTCTTCAGCATCAATTTCCTCAGCATTTTCTTCAGGTGCATCAGCTCGATGTTCTTCACGTTCTGAAATGAATTCTTCAGCAGATTCTTCTGTAGGAATGACATCTTCAGTAGCCTTGTGCTTGATAGAATCCTCGGGTGCTGGTTCATCTAACACAGAAGGTAGGTGCTCTCTTTGCGAGCCATTAGTTTCATCGAACCGCACATCTACAGTTTCAACAATCTTGTGAAGAACATTGTTGAAGACTCTGTAGGTGTGCGAGTCCTTTCCGTAACCAAGCATAAAACCTTCATGTGCTTTCGGTGCAAATTTAGAGTTGTGATGAGGATCTCGAATCCAGCATTTAGCACCGAAGACTTTGAAATAACTCACATTGGGTTTCTTGTTAGTGAGGAGTTCATATGCAGTCTTCTTGAAGAATTTGTGAAGATATACTCTGTTGATGATATGGCACGCAGTATCAATTGCATCAACCCAAAAACGACGAGGGGTTTTGTACTCATCGAGCATAGTGCGAGCCATCTCAGCAAGAGTCCTATTCTTGCGCTCCACGACGCCATTCCGAATTCTTGAACTCAGTGCCATTGTCACTTCTGATGTGCTTGATCTTCACACCAAAGTTGGTTAAAGCCCTCGAGGAAAATCGTTTGAAGACTTCCTGCACTTTAGTTTTGTAAGAGACAAGGTGTACCCATGTGTAACGAGAGTAATCATCAACAATAACAAAGCCATATTGAGATGCTTCATTTGAAACAGAGGAATAATGATTAGGACCGAAGAGATCCATGTGAAGCAATTCGAATGGACGAGTGGTGGTCATGATAGTCTTCGCTGGATGCTTGGCCTTTGTCACCTTTCCAGCTTCACAGGCACCGCACAAGTGATCCTTGAGGAATTTGACATTCTCAATGCCAATAACATGCTTCTTCTTCGCAAGCGTGTTCAAATTCCTCATGCCTGCATGACCAAGTCGTCGATGCCATAGCCACCCTTCTGAAGCTTTTGCAAGTAGGCACACGGCTGGTTGTGAATCTGCAGAGAAATCAACAATATACAAGTCTCCTCTCCTAAAGCCTTCGAAGACTTTGGAATTGTCAGCTTCCATAATCACAACATACCGATACTTGCCAAAGACAACAACCATATCAAGATCACAAAGCATTGAGACAGACATAAGGTTGTACCCTAAGGACTCAACAAGCATGACTTTGTCCATGTGTCGATCCTTTGTGATAGCAACTTTACCTAGACCCAATACCTGACTTTTGCTTTTATCAGCGAAGATGATATGCTTCATATGTGATGATGATAAGGGAGCATCCATCAAAAGACTCTTGTCACCAGTCATGTGATTTGTACACCCACTATCAAGTACCCACTCAGTGGCTTTGGGTTGATCATCCTGCAGATGAATTAGTGCAACTTACGACCTCATATACTTCAGCAGTGAAGAATATGATATCACAATTCATCAGATCAATTTCATCAAGCAGTAGAACAGATAAAACAGAGGGAGGACGTGTGAAATGAAAGTTCATTTCATCATGGTTAGCTTGCGTCCTTTCAGGCATTTTGTCAGGTCCCCAGCAAATTCTTCAAACGTTACAGCACGTCTGGAGACCTGACCCTGCAGAAGAGATTAGTTCCTTTTCTTCACCACCCATGTCTGAAGGGGTGGCAAAGAGTTCATCACTCTGCGAGCTCCATATGAGAATGGTGGCAAAGCAGCCAAACCATTTCATTTCACATAAGAGGGGTTAGGGTAAGCATATGCATAAGCAGATAAATTCTTCGAGGACTTATGAACATAATGATTAGAAGAATAATGCTCATATTCATAGCCCTTGGCTCTTCCCTGCGAAACAGAGTTGTTAGCACGATGATGTTCATATGAGGACTTTGATCCATGTGAGGATTTTGATCCCCTTGAGGAATTTGGTCCGTATGAGGACTTGGATCCATATGAAGAATTTGGTCCATGTGAAGAATTTGATCTGGGGTTCCTTTTCTTCACAGGTGGTTTCATGAGGACATTCACCTGAAGACATTCAAGGCACCTTTTGGGAACCCAGATTTTCTTCATAGGGGAACCATTCCTGCAATTAGTGCCAACATATCTAGCAAATACTTCACCATTCTGATTTTTGAACAGTTTATAGTTGGAGTCAAATGACTCATCAGAAGAATGAGAAGATTCACATGTATAGCCAGATAAATTAGATGGATCAACTGGAGGTCCCTTTACAGCAACCCATGAGGTTTTGGGGTACTGCTCAGGCTTCCAATATGTACCATCAGCATTGAGTTTCCTCTCAAAGGCAATACCCTCTTTCCTAGGGTTCCTGTTGAGGATCTGCTTTTTAAGCACATCACAAATAGTCTGATGCCCTTTGAGGCTTTTGTACATGCCTGTCATGTACAATTCCTTCAGCCCTGCATCGTCAGTGATACTAGCAATGTCCTCAGATGAGGAACTAGTGATAGCAGAGGCAGGTGAAGAATTTGTAACATTTGAAGCATTTGAACATTCAGGTGAGGAATTAGCAGATTCTCATTCAATGCATTTTAAACATGGAGGAATAAATTCTTCCTGAGCAGCGCTGATTTGTTGAGCAAGTAATGAATCGCGCTCCTTCTGAAGATCTTCATAACTCACTCTTATTTTCTCAAAACCGGACAAGAGAGAGTTATGCTGATCTTGAAGGGAGTCATACTTAGAGTGAAGTCTCTCAAGACTTTTAGCCAAAGCTTGTGATTGATCCATTTCTTCACTCAACATATCATTGCTCTTATTAAGCATGTTGTTAGCCCTTTCCAGAGCTCTTTGTTGTTTAGCAGCAAGTGAGGCAAGTTTGACATAACGGGGTCCAAATTCATCACTAGATTCAGACAGATAGCATTCAGTTACCTTTTCACCATCTGCCATAAGACATGGTGAGGAAGATGATGATTCTGGTTCAAATGTCATTGACTTGAGAGATTCCTTGAAATCCTCAAACCAAGGATCATGACGGATTCGATGACCTTCATAGACATCAGAGATACGGTCCCAGATAAGCTTCGCCTGATCGAGATGCATGATGTTTCTGAACTGGTTTCGAGACAGACTGGAGCAGATGACGGCCTTCGCTGTGAGATTGAGTTGAGTGTACTTGCGAATGTCATCAGCTTCCGCCATATTGCACAGATCGGTCAGACCAATCTCAGTGATGGTCCATAGCTTGCTGTCCATCACCATGAGACGCTTCTTCATCATAGCCTTCCATTTGGGATACTCGTGACCGTCAAAGATGGGGCATGGCACTTTCTTCATATCTGCGGTCGACATAACTAAAACTCCAGGCGGTTAAACCAAAATCACACAGAACAAGGGAGTACCTTGCTCTGATACCAATTGAAAGTGCGTTATATCGACTAGAGGGGGGTGAATAGGCGATTTTTATGAAATTCTTCACTGAGGAATTTGCTCCTGAGGAAATTCCTTAGCGAAGAACTACTAGCAGCAGAATAAGTACTCAGAAGTAAACATGGTGGATTACATGCATGGTCATCATGATGAAATAAAGACTAACACAGAGTACAGAAAGCGTAAACACAGGATAACTCTAGATGAAGACAAAACAGACTGAAGAAATTGAACTGAGGAAATTGAGAAAGTCTTCAGTCAAAGTCTTCAAGCACAGATATGAACAAACACACAAGACAGTAATGAGGAAATGAAAGTGTTGAGGAAATAGAACCAGTAAGCTTGGTGAAGACAATGATTTGGTAGACCAGTTCCAACTGTTGTCTCAGTTGTACATCTGGTTGGAGCGGCTGAGTATTTAAACTCGAGGACACCTAGTCCCGGGCACACAGTCCTCACCTTATTCTCCTTGAGCTAAGGACACACAGTCCTCGCCCAATCACTCGTGGTAAGTCTTCAAGTGATTTCCAAACCTTCACAGACTAGGTCACTCGGCGATCCACAATTCCTCTTGGATGCTCTAGACCTTGACGCCTAACCGTCTGGAAGAAACACAGTCTTCAAAGGTAACAAGCGTCGGATCCACGCAGGATCAATTTCTTCAGTGATGCTCAATCACTTTGGGTTTGTAGGTGTTTGGGTTTGGGTTTGGATTTTCCTCACTTGATGATTTTCGCTCAAAGTCCTCGGAGGATGGGTTGCTCTCAAATGACAAGTGTCAAGTTCACCCGGAGCAGCCAACCAGCTAGTGGTTGTAGGGGGCGGCTATTTATAGCCTGGGGAGCAGCCCAACATGATAAGACATAAATGCCCTTCAATGATATGACCGTTATGTGGACAAGATATTTTGGGACAGCTGGCGCGTAGCACAGCAACGGTCGGAAATTTGAGGTACAAATTCCTCAGGGCTATCATGTTCCTCACTGTGTAGGCAATTCGCACTGGCGAATTCCTAACTCCTCGGTCAGAGCAAAGTCCTCAGTGACTAGAAGAACTGCGTCTCTGTCACTGAGGAAATTGACTGATCTGTATGAGATTTCCAATGGCTTCACTCGAAGGGATTGGTAGGTGTAGGATTTGAGTTGAGCATCACATGGAAATTTTCTCCTTAGTATTTCCTCGACCCCCTTTAACAGTACGGTGTTTCCTATGACTCAAGAAAGAGAAAATGAAACTACGAAAACAAAAGTCTTCACGCTTCATGTTTCTCGAATGAATACCAAGTCTTCAGGGTCACACCGGTTTCTTCACTTTCAAAGTCTTCAGAAAGTCTTCAAAATATCAAAGTCTTCACTCGAAGAACTTCATTTTTAGGGGTCGACTTTCTCTGTAAATATCAAACTCCTCATAGACTTATAGACCTGTGTACACTCATAAACGCATTAGATACTTAACATATAAGTCTTCAATACACCAGAATCACTAAGGGGCACTAGATGCACTTACAATCTCCCCCTTTTTGGTGATTGATGACAACATAGGTTAAGTTTACAACTTTCTGCAAACAAAGGTCGATCCAAAAGCTTGACGCGTCTCGTGCGTAGTAGGCAGGAGTGTCCGGCGGGCCGCGAGGCTCGATGGCGGCGGTATCCAACGATGGAAGGGTGATCTCTCGCTGGGTGTAGATATCCACGAGACGCCACGGACTACCGGTGTGGTGGATGAGGACGATCCAGTTGGCCTTCATGCCCGCCCAGTAATGGCCGCGCATGAAGGACAGGTGGACGGGTAGTGGTAGCATGTCGAGGGGCACCATGGCAACCTCTGTAGGATCGTCAAGTCGGTGTCTGGGCCACCTGCAAGGATTGGGAATCAGCAAGCAGGGTGTCTTGAAAAGAGCCGGCCGGTTGCAGACGAGTAGACGGTATAAAGACACCGAGCATGCGGCCAGACGGACGGTGCTGAGTAGGTCCATACGACTACAGATTTGCTCCAAGAGAACATCGGGGAGGGAATTCCAATCGCGGCTCTGCGTGTCAGTCAGTTCTGCCATTGGGGTTTTCGATGCCTGCGATCCAGCGGGGAAGTGGATTCGGGCGGGAGAGCAAGAAGCTTCTCCTCGTGTGGCCAAGCAGTGAGCGGGGGGATATGGTACGCGCGAGCTACCAAGGAAGATGGCGCGGGCGGGCGAGCAGTGAGCGGGGGTAAATGGTGTGCGGCCGACGATGGGGAAGAGAGGAGGAAGAAGAAGAGAGGAGGAAGAAGAGTGGAAGACGGGGAAGAAAGTGCATTCAATCTCAATTCTACTAGTACTACTACCAGGATATACCGTCCTTCGGAGTGTAAATAGTTACACCGATGACATGTGGGTCTACCACAACAGGTCCCATATGTCAGTTAATGGAGGACAGAGGTGCGTATGCGTATTTGCGGAAGCATGCTCTACTGGCAAACATGATGGCAGTACTGGGTAAGGCTGATTTAGTAACACCAACATGCTGGTTCAGCTTATTAATTATGTGTCCCATCTGCTGCAGCGTGTATTGTCACTTCACTGCGAAGACTAGTTGAATAGTTCTCTCTGACCGAGATGGGGAATAATGGATCGCGAGGACTTCCTTTCTACAGTATCCCTATGCCTCTATGCTCACTTCACTCATTTTGCTCCGTACCTAGTCACTTGTTGAAATCTGTAGAAAGACAAATACTCCATATTTGGGAACAGAGGGAGGCTTTTACTCCGTACTATTTGGGAACAGAGGGAGTATCACCATATGGATGGAACAGAGGAAGCTTGAAATATGAACATGCCAATGGGAGGTAGTAAGCCCCATGCATGCATGCAACATGCAACACTCACACGTACACATGGATGCACGCAACACTCACGCACCCATGCGGCAGACAGCACACGACGCAACACACCGCTCACGCTCAAGTTCTCAACCTACTCCCTACGTCCGTGAAAGACTGTACATTTAGAGATTTACACATTGACCAGGGCATAATTAACGCCCAAAAGTAGCAGACTTATGTGTGCATGCGACCATTGAGATAAGAAGATTAAATGAAGGTCGTTGCATGCTGTAATTAAGGATAGACATGTAGCCTATACCTACAACACAAGTTGGTGCATTAGTCAATCAATATCGATTTAGATTAAAGGATAAATGCATTGGAAGTGTAGATGTACATCATGTAGTACACTCTTTGTTGGAAGACCGAGGGAGGACACGTGCATGCACTCACATACACAGCCAGGGCGGTTTGCGCGCAAGGGTTGGAATCGTGTCGCGCCTGCGTAAAGTTTTGTTTAACTGATTTCTTTGCTCTGCCAACTGACAGGTGGGACCCAGAAACCATGTGACAATTTAACCAGTCAACAAAGTGCCACGTCGACTATATGGCCGGTCAGTAGGGTGAAATACGGTGCTCTATGATGAGCTAGTGATCGTATAATCGCCGCAAAACTATATATAGTGACCGTAAAGAGCGTACTGTTACATACGTTGACCGCCAGTCTATTTTTCTCATTTCAAATTAAGCCATATTAATCGGAAAGGACGCAGTATGGACTACTACTACTAGTACTAGTACTGCTTTGATGTGTCATGTCAACTCGCCAAACCAGGAGAAGCTTTCTTACTACGCCTCTCCCTCGCCCACGCGCGCGGTGGTTCACAGGACGAGGAGAGGGTTTTGACTACAGCACCCTCTCCCTCTCCCTCTCCCTCTCCCTCTCCCTCGCCCTCGCGGTGGACGTGCAGCAGTTCATTCGGTGTCAGATTGCCAGAAGCATATTGTATTGTAGTATCATCATTTTTGGACCTTCCAAAGAGGCGAAGAGCCAAGTGCAAGGTTCACACGAGTACGAACCGTTGAACCTCCCGAAGAGGCAAAGAGCCAAGCGCAAGGTTTTATAGGAGTTGTCGTCCTAGTAGGAGTGTACTACTACAACTATAGCGAATGATGCTACTGTATGATGCCGCCACGTCATGTATATCCAAAGCTGTGCCACCTTTTTTTTCTCAAAGAGCGTGTTGGAGCCCGTGCAACAACCACACAAGTTGCACGTACACATAACTCATTTACTAGTAATAAATTCTAAAGGACAAATGCCAGTATGCCACACAAGTTCATCTCCAACTCATGTGATAAATTTGTGCACGACTAGTCTACATATATTCACAGTGCTACCGTTCACAATTACCGTACTCCAGTTACACATTATAGATGGGCTACATGTCCTCCTCCAGGTTCCAGTCCCAGGTGTTCTTCATGGATGGCACGATCCATAGGGTGGGCAACGAGAATCATTGTCGCAGCTTTCTAGTCCGGTTCCACACGATGGAGACTCATCCAAGCTGAAGCGGCATAAAACAGGGATAGCGTGTCCCAGCATGTCGTTCATCCGGCGGTGCGCACTGAAGACACAAGCATGCTTCATGAACAGCAGGCCTTCCGTGTCGTGCACGGAAGGTGGCATCTGCTTCACAATGGGGTAGCTGTCCCCGATGAAAAGCGAGTACTCTCCAAGAGTGTTCCTCGGCACCCACGTAGCATCACGGGGGTCGAACTCGGTGTCGTTCATCTGGTACACGCGGCATCCCAGATCTGTACACATGGTGACGTACATAGTCAAGGTCCATGCATAATAATGTTGTGCTCAAATGTGGCGGTCAGTAATACTGTGCAGCAAATAGTACTACTCCGGTATAGAGGAAGTAAAATAACCGGCTTATTATATATAGCCACTCTTGGCTACATGGATGAGATAGTAAGACATGGAAAAACAAAAATGGTGGCAGCTAGTGGGTTCAAGTCTTCAAGGGCCTAGCTAGCTATACGCGTCCTCCAAGGTAAAAAGTACTCCTACTAGTACTACAAAGTATACTACTAGTACAACAATGAAAGAGAAGGCGAGAGGGTTAAAAAATGGAATACCTGGGTAGATGGTGACGGTCCGATCATGGTAGATTGTGTGACCATGTTGCACATCAGTGGTACCATGGGTAACGAATGCTAAGATAGTTGATCCCAATATGCCAAAGTAAGCTACAAGGTTCTAGGTTAGACCGAATCGCGGATGCAAATGCACATCCAGGATCGGCGATCTTATTTTGATCGGGGGATGACTGGTCCCTGCAAAATAAGGGAGTACCATTAGGGATGCAAATGATGGTTTGTGCATTCCGTTTGTAATCTCCCGTACCATAGGATGTCAACCATATGAAACAAGTCCCCTGCCTTGTCACCGCGAAGATGCGGCCTAGATGGCGCACGGCGTCTTCGAACATGTAGGGTTACAAATCTGTCGCCGCCAACATGCGCCAGCCTCTGCCGTTATTGCCTCCTGCATTGATGGCAATCCTTATGTCGAACACTGTGATGAGATAGTAATCGTCGTAGCTGCGTCGCTTTGTCGGCGGGTCCGCAATTGCTATCTTCTTCAATCTCATGTAGGCATCATCATACATATTCTTGCCCAGCCAGTCCGGAAGGCCGATCCCAATGGTGGAGAAGGGGTCTACCGGAACAGCCGCATTGTTGTGGATGTTGTGCAAAATCATGGTGGTATCTGGCCAGAGGTATGCAAGCCAATCTTTGTTGGCACCGACCCAGACCTATATATAAGACGGTGGGTAGCGGAGAAATTACGGAATGGAAATGGAATACCTAAGTACTACATGATCAAACTCCATTACTGACCTGCTCATCGGACAAAATTCGACCACCTCTCAACGTCGTCAACTCTAGCGGAGTCAACGTGCAACCATGGCCAGGGAGTGGTGGATTGTTTGAAGAATTGTCCCATAGAAGAAACTTCTCCTCGAGGACGCATGGAAGACCAACAAGCATGGCCTTTTCCCAAGCCTGTTTAAGAAGCGTCTTGAAAAAGTTGGTGCAGGAAGCACCGAGTCTTGCGGTGATGAGGACATCGGAGCGGCGTGTGATTTCTCCCAGAGAATCGTAGTCCAAGGTCTCCTAGACCCGACGAGGAGGAGAACTGCCTGGCGAATCCATGGGAGCAGCGACGAACTGCCTTCTCTTCGGGGGGAGGGGAACTGGCGAGGAGGAGATAAGAGCGTAGTAACCGCAGGGCCTCGTCCCTTCCTACTGTAGATCGTTCCTCAGCGAAGGGGTGAGGCTATTATTTACTACTCCCTCCTTTCCGGTTTATAGGGCTTATCTCAAAATTTTAGTTTTTCCATTTTATAAGGCTCAATTTGGTTGTTTTGCATCACATGTTCAGATTCCAAGGTGCATTAAATCATTGCATGCAAGTATTAAGAGAAAATTGACCAATGCATGTAATTTATGCATGCATGCATTGCAATTAATGCATTGGTAAACATACTTTTTTTAGGAAAACAAGAGCATTAATCGGGTTCTTTTGCAAACTACAAAAAGTATTCCACCACTCACCATCTACCTTGGTTGGTGAGAGTTTTGAATTGAGCCTTATAAACCGGAAAGGAGGGAGTACTAGTACTAGCATTATGGAACATTATGGGATTGCATTATACTGTAAATAATAGCACTAGTAAGAAATTTTTGGCACTAGGTAGTAGTTTTTGGCGTGGATTAAGAATTTTTGGGTATGTTTTTGCCATTTTTTGTACACGCCAACTAGTGTCAAAAAAACGTCGTACATTATGTGATGGAGGAGTACATACTCGTACTGTAGCAGTACTAGTACTACTTTTCTCAACTTAGTAGTGGGATGTACTATACTTCAGTCTAGTCTAGTATAGTGCACCAGTTTTGAACTCTTGAATCTCAGGGCCAAGGAGCTACAGTTGGAAGTGGAGGGTACTACTGTTCTCTAGAACCATCGCTGTACTATCAATGCAGGGGAAGTACACCTGCGTAGTGGCCTAGTGGGTACTCTCGGTGCTCTATTCAGCCGCTCCTCTCACGTAGCTGGCCTACTCAGCCGCTCCTCTCACGCACACACCAGCAGCCTGTTTATCAGCGACGGTTACTGTGGGGGCAGAACATTTGAGTTATTTGATACAGCGAGACTAGACTTTTCGCTTCCATTTGTGGAGGTGTAATGGATCTCGTCTAACTTTGTTAGTAGTTCCTTCTTTATGAATGAGATGAAGCAAAGCTTTTGCCTCTGTTTCAAAAAACACGTCAAGAGGAATTTATTTTATAGTAGAGCCGATAATGGAGTGAAGTCCATGCATGCAACGCCACAAGCTAAAAGTAGTCGTAGAGCACTTTACGTACATAGCCATATTGCACAGTTCCCAATGCCACGTCAGGCTTTTCCGGCTCCTCGGGCGTAATTGGGAGGCGCTAGTTTAAATATGCTACTAGCTGGAAGCTGGAAGCTACAAGCGAGGTGCGGCTAGGGCGAGCACGCGAGCCACGGGATGCTGGGAAGGAAAACCCGTTCACGTGGCTAGGTTGTCCAGTGCACCCAGATTGTGTGGTCGCTCGTCCTTTTGACTTCAAAACTCAAACTATCCGTGTAAAATATTGGCTCGCAGCGAAGTGTAGTAGTACTATTTTTTTAAAAAAGGCCGTTGTGCGTTCGGCCGGGATCGAACCCACAAAACGAGGTATACACTCCCGCGACCACTAGTAGTACTCGTTGGAGTACAACGCAACCTAGAATCGCCTTTTGTCGCTAGTAGTACATACATTGTTCCTTACAAGAAACCCCTAAGAGCATGGTTAATAGTACAGCCAGCTGCTGGCTATAAGCCAGTGCCATGTCATCTACAGCCATCTTATAGCCAACATGTAGTACTCC
Source organism: Aegilops umbellulata (assembly GCA_032464435.1). Lineage (NCBI taxonomy): Eukaryota > Viridiplantae > Streptophyta > Magnoliopsida > Poales > Poaceae > Aegilops > Aegilops umbellulata. The sequence continues at coordinate 601,582,563 of CP136055.1, read as the reverse complement.
CTCTGTTTAGGTGAATAAGTCATCTTAGATTGTGCACCTTGACCAAGGAGGAGGGGAAAACTAGAGAACTTAATGTTCATTTGCTAATTAATAGCATTGCATGCAATGAATTAACCACTGCATGTCGTGTTTGGTAGTTTCAAGTCATTAAAAGCATGCACACCCATATCTCTTATAGGTTGATATGTCAAGAAACAAGAAATGAGGTAGAAGTTAGTGCACCGCGCCTAAGTGTTTTGGGATTATTTGGTTTCCATAAGATGACTTACACACCTAAACGGAGGGAGTAGTTTATTTCTTATAGCCCGCTGACTCAGCTCTATTGTACTTGCTCTAATAATGCAAGAAACCACTAAAATGCCAAGAAACTACTACCACTTGCATACGTGGCAGACTTAAGATAAGACTACCTTATCAACCATTGTACATGCTCTTACCAACAAAAATCCTCGAGTGACCTCCTACCTCCGGCCCGTCCACCTAGTCATCCTCGGCCATGGGACGCACCTACCACTGCCGGCAGAAGGCGAGGTCAAAACCGCCGGCGGTGCAGAGCCCATGTTGCAGCAGTCCGGATGCCAGCTCCGTCCGGTGCTCGCGGCCGCTAGCTAGCCAAGATAGTTCCGTCCAGCTGCTTGTCTGCAAGGTTTGCTAGCTAGATTGGCACGGCAGCGCGGCGGCTTGCTTGCGCGCGCCGCGCTAAGGCCAGCCATCTGGCTCGAGCGAAGGCCAGCGCGGTGGCTTGCTCGCTCGTGAGTCATGCTCGGGCCAGCCTGCCAACCCATGCGGAGGCCAGCACGGCATCCGGCCCGTCCGGCGGAGCGGCGGCCAACTCGCTCATCACCGGCGCCACCGACGAACACGCATCAGTACTGTTTGAAGTAATGTTCAGGAAAAATAATGATTTGAGGGGGAATAACAGGATAGAAGGTCAGATGTGGGTCCCTCGTGTCAACTGTCAAACAAAATGTGTTGGTTTAAGCTGCCTCGTCAGCACGGACATGTGGGCCAACCCTGTCATAAATGGGTTTAAACGAACCTAGTCGGTAGGAGTGGTAGGTAGTTTTTGGCATGGATTAAGAAATTTTGGGTATCTTTTTGCTATTTTTTGTACAATAGATTCTTCCTAGGGCTGGTTGAAAGTGGTAGTTTTTTGTTAAATACTCTACATATTGTAAGTAGGAGTGAAAGTTAAGCTTTGGAAGCCAATAAGCAAGGCTAGTTACATAGTGCATATGTGTACATGATGGAAAGTAAATATCAACCATGAGTGACTAATATCTTGATGGAAAACTCGAAACTATGGAATACTAGGAAAAGAAATGCATGGTTGGAAATACTAGCAATGTTCATGTCCGTTGCAACGAATCATAATTAGAATAATACTTATTCACAAACTTGGTACAAAACACTCTAATTTTGATATACATATGTCACTAGAGATATATTATGTTTCAATTAGAATATATTCCTTGGGCTGTTTTGGTGAGGTCAGGGAGGGATGTGGTTGGTTTTAAGATACTAATTATGGGTTTTTCTGCAAATTGGTAGACAAGTGGGATGTTGGTGAGAACAGGCAACAACTTACCTCACAATCGTTATATGTAGATCTAATGGTCAGAAACGACGGATGGTAGACACACCAGCATCACCAACTTAGTCTTCTGTAGGAGTACTAGCAAGATCCGTGCATTGCACGGAACATCAAGATTTTTTTTATAAAACACTTGTTGTGATTGACCCTTGCGGGAGTAATCCCATGTGTAAAAACTAATGATATCTTGAGAAATATGAGATAAGGTGAAGAGGAGTGGGGTGTGGTGGTGGTTGGTGGTCGGACTGAGCGGAGGCATGGGGATTGACGACACCGGCAGTGGCCACAGGCCAGTCTGTTCCAGAGGCTTCCTTTCTTAATTGCTCAACAATGAGGTTTGTTGGAGATAAGGATGAACGAGGGAAGGCCTTGTCTGCAAATGTGGAGAGGGGTGCGGGTATCTTTTAGTTTAATTTCCATGCGTCAGATATAGATCGGACGGTCTATATTGCAAGATGGCACATGTACCATCATCACCAACTCGGTTTTTTATAAGAGAAGAAATATAAGTATGGAGATACAAACGTATTATCGATACTTGCTTCCATAAACTAGCATCTACATTCTATTCAACGCCTCGGCATGTGGGGCCTTAGCACAATGACTTCTCGACTATGTAAAACGAAGATTTTCCCGTCGCCGACAAGGAGGGGGTGACGGCGGCGCGCTTTTTGTCTTGCTCTAGTCCTAGTAGTCATACTAGGTGGTCTAAGCACGTGTAGATTTATTCTTTTCCACGTCTCGTGTTCGCCGTACTACCACGACTGTTGATGAATAGATGGTAAGTTATTCACGGGGAAACCCTTATTGAGCGTGTTTGCGAGAGAGAGAGAGAGAGAGAGAGAGAGAGAGAGAGAGAGAGAGTGCGTGTGTGATATGTTAGGGACTAAGGCAATGATAACAAATTCTTTGTGTCTATGTGTGTGGAGGATAGAGAGAGACATGTACATGGGGCTTTGTGCTGTGTAACGTGGAGACACATATACATAATTAGAGAGTGAGTGTGTGAGATACACATGCGGACATGAGGAGAGATGAGGATCCAGGTAAATGGGTGTTTGTGTGTTTCTGTGTGTGTTTGTGCACGCGTTTGTGTGTGAGAGGAAGAGAGTGTATGTGGAGTAGAGAGACCACTGATGATGTAAACCTAGTATAAGGGAAGGGGAATGGTGTGACATGTGTAGTAGCGAGATAGCACGGGTGGGGGCGGGGGGAGCAGACTATTTGTAAGAGACATCGAGTGTGTGTGTGGGAGAGGGGTGTGAGAGCGAGAGAAAGAGAGAGCTAGCGACGGATAGAGAGAGAGAGAGAGAGAGAGAGAGAGAGAGAGAGAGAGAGAGAGAGGAAGAGAGGGGGCGAGAGGGGTCGTTTGTGTCCATAAATGGCGTATAGATAGGGAGACAATGTTGATGTTGTCCGAAATTGGCCTATGAATGGAGACGCAAGGGAAGCGAGTCATCGTGTGTGTGATAGGGACTTCATGAGAGACCTAGAATAGATGGTGTAGAGAACAATGTGCGAAATCGAGAACGATTATACATTAGGGAGCTATGCAAAGAGTCACGACATATGTGTATATAGGGAAGGAGCTGGGGCGGGTCCGCATGTGGGAGAGATAGAAAGAGGAGAGTGGTGCACAAGGAGACAAAATGTGCTTGTTTGAAGTGGGGGTAGTGTGTGAGGTGAGTGCACGAGAACCAGATAACTAGGGAGATAGACGTTTGGGGGCGACGTTTTGTGTGTATGGGAAATATACACTCTACATAGTGCGTGTGCTTGGGTAAGAGAGATAGCGGGAGACCTAGAGAGTGAGGGAAGAGATGTGTGCATGCCCGAGAGACAAAGTGATAGAGACCTATGTTGGGGTCCGAACTTTACAAGAGAGAGGGGTGTTAATGTGTAAGGTTTCCTAACCGCAAGATGGCTCTCCCACCCCTCTTCTCCTGCCTGGCGACTCCACCGGCGATCCATGGCCCTCCCTCCTGGTGAACTTCCCCGGCCAAGATGGCTCCTCCTCTCCTGGATCTCTCCCCAGCGGTGGGATTCGCCAACAAGGTCAGAGCTAGGTTCTCTACTCCTGTCCATTGTCTTAATCCTAGTGATGCTTTTCACCTCGTCGTCTCCTTTGGCCATTCCACCTTTCCTCTCAATGTTGAGCATGTTGGTATTGCGCTTGAGGCTTGTGTTGGTGGATCACCATCTCATCTTAATGTCTACCACCTTCGTGGACAAGTTTATAAGTTTTCGATGATCTATAAGGCGGTCGGATTTATGATCTACCAACTTAGATCTTTCAAATGCCCTAGTTTCTCATGTTATTTCCACCTATGGGGCTACGGTGGTCCAGCCTGGATTAGAGAGTATAACTCTTGGATCTATGATCATGATCACGTATGGACTACGGTCTCTAGATCACCTCGGCGCATGCTCACCGGTGCAAATGCGGTTCAGATAGGCCGTCGTCCTTCCACTACGTCGCCGGTGAGACGTTCCACATCTTTTGCAAACTATCATGCTCCCATCTCGTATCATGAGCCAAACGCGGGCGCGTTGGTTACAGTTCAAAATTTTATCCCATCTATCTTGGCCCACCAACCTAATAGTCCAGCCCGCAACGGTGACTTGCAGTTCACGGCCCAGCAGCATATTCCGGCCCAGGCAGAACCCAATCTTATAGCCCATGTCACCCCGCCTATCATCTCTCATCATCTTCAACCGACTCGGGTGAATCTTTATTGTGAAAAATGTTTATCTCATGAGCATCTACGTGCAGATTGCCATAATGAATTCCGTTGCCGTAGTTGTTATCGATATGGCCATATATCTCGTTTTTGTTATAACTCCAAACGCCATCCTCCTGTATATGGGGTCAAATCCTACCAACCTACCAACCCTCTACCAGAATCCATTAACCCGCTTGACGACTCGTCTCCCCAAAACCCCACCCCCCCCCCTCCTCTATTCGACCGCCCAGCCTGCCAAACCCCCTGTTCGTCAGCTCATCCTTGCTCTGCTCCGCCATTGTTCTCCACCACCACCTCACCTTCCTCAAACACCATGGCCACCTACCCATGCGACCCGATCCCTCTCCTCCCTCCTGGCACTGCCATCATGGAGGCTGCTGGCAATCGTCGACGGCATTCCTACCACTTTCTCGGCGGTGAGCCCCTTGTCTAGTCCGGGGACTGGGCCATCATCTCCCTTGCTCCGCCCCCTGATCCTCTCCAGTTTGATATGGATGCCATGCTCATTCGTCATTTTCTTGACCATGAGCGTGGTTTCCGCATTGCTGAGATCTCTCGGTGCGGGATGGGGGCGGCTTTCGTCAGGTTTCAGCACGCTTGCGACATCGACACCGCCATCTCCAACAACCCTTACTTCGTTGGTGACTCGATCCTCAGAGTTATTCGTCATGACAGAGGTATTAATCACAGAGATTGCACTTTTTCGCATGATGCCTGGATTATGATGGTGAACTATCCCCTAGAGGCTTGGAGGCCGGATAAAGTTAGGGAGTCGGTCAGTGGTTTTGCCAAGTTTTTAGTCTGGAACAGGGACATGTCAAATAGAGCTCGTATCTTGGTCAAAGTTAGAGTTCCTGATTTGCTTGATATTCCTGTCAGTCATGTTATCTGTGAAAGTCTAGATGATTTTGGCCATGGGCAATCCTAGACTAGTGCAGTGTACATACTGCAGTCTGATCTTCTTGGTGCTATGGGTGGAGATGAAGATCCGATCCCTCCTGATGGTGTGCTGCACCCTATGCCCCTTGCCCCGTTCGGTGGTATATGGCATGACGCTGATTTTCATGACCAAGACCATCATCATGCTGCTCCAGCTGCTCATCATGCTCCAGATGATAACAATGGGGATATACCTATGGTTCAGACTCCCCCACTCAGCCCTGAACAGCACCAGCCAAATCAGCCTGCAGTTGATGCCACTGATGCCTTCATTGCTATGCACGACATGATGTCCAAAATTATGGCTGCTGCTCCTAACATGATCAATCAACTGTCGGAATACGATGTTGTTAGTACCAGATGCCAGATACTATGTGTGGATAAGGAGCATGGATCTGTTAAGAAGTGCCTAATGACTGTGACTACTGTTGCACCGCAGGAGCCTTTTGTTTCTTCAGTGGTGATTTCTGAACTCCCTGAACATTCTGAATTTTCTGAACTACCTGAGACCAATGACATGTCAGAATTTGAGCAAGTTCCATCCCCAGCTATGCTGGATTTCATAGCTAGTAGTCACAACTCTCCTGCACATGGGCCACCTACTGTGATGAATGATCCACTGGCTGAGGCTATAATCTCTCCTGCTGTCAATAAGAGAAAAAAGAAAAATAATGCTCCTTTGGATGTAAATGACCTCAGACCCAGTCGTCGTCTTGCTGGATTAAGCATTGGTTTTAAGAATGAAGCTGCTGCTATCAAGGCCAAGAAGAGCATCAACATATGCTAGAAGAACTTAAATGCAGAATTTGATCATGTAGTTGTATACCCAAATGCCATGCCTCCACCTGAGTTGCCATTGGACGCCATCCAAGCTAGCGCCACAAAGCAATGTCAGATACCCCTTGAGGAGGTCTCTGGAGAGAAGTTGAAGGCCCCGGTGGACTATGCATAAGTCCACTTATTATATCAGTTGGTCTTGCTGTAAAAAGACCCTATCTGGCATTAGGCCTTTATTTTGTTCTCCTTGGTCTTGGAATGCTATTTATCCCTTAATTAAGAACTTGGTTTGTAAGGAGTTAAACTCCAGTATTTACTTATGTTGGTGGAACAACAAGACTTATCTATTTTTACCTTTTTAGTTATCTAAATGATCAGTTCTTTTATGGGCAAACTTGTTGCCAGTTCTCTTGGAGCAGCATGATTATAGTTTTACACATTTTGAGTTGGCTGAATGGTCAGTTATGTTATGAACTGTCAAGATGGGGAAATTACACATATCTTAAATTCTGTTTACAATTCCTGTTGCCCACAAATGAACACTTCTGCATTTATGTGGATATGATTAATTCATGTCCCTATGGCCATATACCATATGCTCAATTTAATGAATAGAAGTTGGAATATTTTAAACTGGAATGTCAGAGGTATAAACTCACAGACTAGATGGGATGATTTAAGAGCCAGAATTGATGAATGTAATTGTGGTGTTATTTGCATTCAAGAAACAAAAAGAGAGGCATTTGACCAGGCATATCTCAGAAACTTTTCACCCAGAAGATTCAACCAATTTGCATATAATCCCTCAGTTGGTTTGTCAGGTGGTCTTATCACTATATGGAATGGCAGTTTATTCAGTGGAATTGTCATCAGTCAATCATCTTATCAAATCACTGTCAAATTAACTTGTAACCTATCTGGTCATATTTTTTATATCAGTAATATATATGGGCCATGTCAAAATGAAGACAGAGTGGATTTTTTTGATTGGTTACACAATGTGGATGCTTCATAGATGGACCATTGGATGTTGGTTGGGGATTTCAATTTAATTAGAAGCCCTCATGACATAAATAGACCAGGAGGGGACACAAACAATATGCTCATGTTTAACAGCCTACTCCAACAATTGGATCTTGTGGAGATCCCCCTCAAAGGTAGAAATTTCACATGGAGCAATTTGCAAGATCATCCTTTATTGGAAAAGTTGGATTGGATATTTACCTCTGCAAACTGGATAATATCTTTCCCAAACACTATGGCCCATACACTTGCCAGAGTTACGTCAGATCATGTTCCTATCCACATTCAGATTGGTACTGATATTCCTAAATCTTCCATATTCATGTTTGAAAACTAATGGTTCGAATTTGATGGTTTTTATGAAACTGTAATACAATGTTGGAATAAGAACCAACAGTTGTCAAATTCTGCTCAAGATGTTGCTGCTAGATTTAAATGTCTTAGAATGGGTCTCAAGAAATGGAGTAAGAACTTGTCCAAACTCAACACCAACATTTCTGCTTGTAATTATGTTTTATCTATGCTGGATGGCATTGAAGATCAAAGAATACTCAGCACTATGGAAGCCAACTTCAGGATTATATTGAGGAAGCACATTTCCAAATTAATGGAAGTGAAAAGAATATATTGGAAAACAAGATTTAAAATGAGATGTGTGAAACTGGATGATGAAAATACTGATTTTTTCCATGCCATGGCTACACAGAGTTACAGGAAAAATTACATTACTTTTATCAATGATGAAGATGGTAATCTTGTCCAAAACCATGATCATAAGGCTGCTATCATATGGAAATCTTTCAAAGACAGACTGGGCAAGTCAATTGAGCCTCATATGTTATTCAACCTGGAAGAAATTATTCAGCCATCTGACCTATCTGCACTTGAAGCCCCTTTCACTATGGAGGAGATTGACCAGGTGATTAAGGATATACCATCTGATAGAGCTCCAGGGCCGGATGGTTTCAATGGTGCATTCCTAAAAAAATGCTGGGATATTATTAAACAGTGACATTCAAAGTATCAATACTGCCTTCATTACTCTTATTCCAAAGATATCAAACCCTATCAATATGAATGATTTTAGACCTATTTCTCTGGTCAGTCTTCCTTTAAAGATTATTACTAAGCTTATGGCTAACAGAGCTCAGAAAATTATTACCTCAGTTATACATCAGAATCAGTATGGATTTATCAAAGGTAGAAATATTCAAGATTGTTTGGGCTATGCTTTTGAATATCTCCATTTATGCCATCAATCCAAAGAGCCCATCATCATTCTAAAATTAGATTTTGAAAAAGCATTTGATAAGGTGGAGTACAAGACCATTACTGCTATGCTTAAAGCAAAAGGTTTTGGGCCTAGATGGATCAAGTGGGTAGAAAATATTCTCCAAACTGCATCTACTTCTGTCCTACTTAATGGAGTGGCTGGGAAGAAGATCATCTGTAAAAGAGGGGTCAGACAAGGGGATCCCCATTCACCTCTTTTATATGTTATTACTGCTGATCTCTTACAATCAGTTATTAATGCTGCCTGGTCAAATGGGGAATTATCACTTCCTATAAATCATGCATATGGGCAAGAATATCCAATCATTCAATATGCTGATGATACTCTATTGATTCTGCCTGCTAATGAAGACCAGTTAAATCATCTCAAATACCTTCTGAATCTGTTTAGTCTATCCACTGGTCTCTTTGTTAATTTTAGCAAATCCTCAATGATTCCCATCAATGTTAATCATCAAGAGGTCACCAGACTTGCCACAGTTTTTGGATGCAAAGTTGAAAACCTTCCCTTCACTTATCTAGGTCTACCCATGGGCACCACAAAGCCAACAGTACAAGATCTCATCCCTGCCATATCCAGAATTGACAAAAAACTATCTGGGGTTGCTAGATTCATGAATTATTCTGGCAGGCTAACTTATATCAATTCCGTTGTTGCTTCGATGCCAATATTTGCCATGTGCTCACTCAAAGTGCATATTACCATTCTAGATCATGTTGATAAATCAAGCAAAAATTTCTTATGGTATGGAAATGATATTAACAAAGGAGGCAAATGTTTGGCAAACTGGCAGATGATATGCAAGCCAAAAAATCAAGGGGGTCTTGGTGTTTTGAATCTGAGAGAACAAAACAAAGCTTTGCTCATTAAGCATCTTCACAAATTTTACAACAAGATGGATGTACCCTGGGTTAAACTAATCTGGGAGGCTCACTATCAAAATAATGAGGTCCCTCATGCCAACAGAAGCAGAGGATCTTTCTGGTGGAGAGATTGCATGAAAATGTATGATGACTTTAAAGATATGACCATATGTGATGTTAAAACTGGGGATACCAATATGCTATGGGAAGACAAATGGAATGGTGCAATTACGAAGATAAAGTTCCCTGAATTACATTCTTTTACCTATAAAGAAAATATAACTATCAAGGCTGCCAAGGATATGGATAATTTGTATAGTTTATTCCAGCTACCCCTATCCATTCAAGCACATCAACAATTTCATCAACTTTCTGATGAGTTAAATAATATCAGGCACATCCAAGAGAATGACAGTTGGAATTTCAATTGGAGCAACAACAAGAGCATGACCAAGATGATTTATCAACACCTTATGAGGGGAGAAGATGCTGCTGATACATTTAAATGGATATGGAAATCATGCTGCCTTCCTAAACATAAATTTTTCTGCTGGCTTATGCTTAATGACAGGATAAGCACATGTGACCTTTTAACCAGAAAGAGTATGCATCTAGATTCCACTACTTGTGTGTTATGCAATGCTGAAGACATGGAAGACAGAATGCATCTCCTATTCACTTGCCCATTTAGTCAAGGTTTCTGGTGGGATATTGGAATGGAATGGAATTCAGATTTGGACATACACAATATGATCATGGATGCCAATCATAGATATAAAATCAAACATTTTATGGAGATTATGATAGTGGGTTGTTGGAGCATTTGGAATCAAAGAAATGGAAGGATATTTGAGGGGATACCTTGCTCAATTTATGAATGCAAATATGATTTCATCAGATCATTTAGAATTACCATGATGAGAGCTAAACCATCTCTGAAAGATGGCATGACATCTTTGATTGATAACATTTAATCTCAATAATTTAGTTTTCCCATCCTTCTAATTGTATTTCTTTCATTATTCTGGTTGTACCCCCAACAACCATTGTAAAGACTTTTGTACCTTTTTATTTTATAAATGAAAATGACATACAGTAGGGTTGTTGCCCTACTGTTCCTTGGTCAAAAAAAGGGGTGTTAATGTGCTCGTGTGTTGGTGTTTGGGGGAGAGAACGACTTCTCTCTATGTGTGTGTGTGGTGGTGGGGGGGGTTGACTTCAGATAAAGAGTGAGGTGTCTATATTTGAGGGACTTTAGCGTAATTGAGATTTGTACTATGAGATAACAATACTTTTGAACATGCGTGATATACCTTGATGTATCAGAATTACAAACCTAAGATTGGAATTTTGGAATTCGACTCCATCATTAGCTTTTGTAATTCATTTAAACGGAGGTACATTTTTTAAGCCGGGATTTCGTGATTTCAAATTCATATATCAAACCTAGAGATATACACATACGGGCATGTTCAAACTTTATAATCATCCACTTTATTCATACACATACACATTTTTTCTTTTGTCATCATATTTAGGATAAACGCATTTGGAATTTCATTTGAATTGGACCGTATGATGGTATTTGCTTGTAGTAGCTCAATGATCCATATTTGAATTGAATGGACAATCTAAGTTTCGAGTTGGAGACATTGATTTTCAAAACTTGCACTTTTTTTTGCGTGCAAAACAAACAAATTGTCGGCCTTTATATCATAGTCGGCCGTACGAGAGCAGAATACTTATAATTTTAGGCGCCAAAAGCTTTCAAACTTCCCGCTCACATTGAAATATCACGCGCCCGAAAGTTTATCCCTGCGATATTCCTATTTTACCCCTGCCACATGAAGGGAAAAGGGCCGCTTTGGTAACTCCATTGTTTTCCCCTCTTTGCCCCCAACATTCTTCCCCAGAGCCCCTCCCCGACCCCCCCCCCAACCACGGCAAGCCACCGAATCTAGTCCTCCGCTACAGCGGTGGACCTCACACCCCGCCGGATCTACCTTCCGCACCTTGGAACCCCCAACTGCCAACTCACCACTTCACCGGAGACGCTTCAGCGACTGGCTTGTCCATCGCTCCAGATCTCCTTGACCGCCATCATGGTCCACCGCACCGGATCTGCTTAACCGGCGCCCTCGTCCACCACAGCGTAGGCCCTTCACTGACTCCCTCATCCGCCCCTTTGCTGGCCCTTCATACAAGCCCTCGTCCGTCGCAACAGATCCGCCTCACCGAAAGCACTGTACAACCCGCCCGCCGAAGCCTTCGTCCACTGCACCGGACCCGCTCCACGGACGTCATATTCAACTCCCCCGGCCCTGCTTTACTGATGTCGCAGCCTCATCAGGTTATTTCGATTTGTACTCCTTCGGTTTTTCTCTTTATCGTGCAACTGTTCACTTACCACAGATGAGCTTTCTTGTATGTCAACAGGCGCCGCAACCGTAGCACCGGAGCCGCTTCAGCGATGACGACAGCCAGCCCAAACTCAACCGCAACACGAGCACCATCGACGATCCTTAGCTATCAAGTATGACAATGATACCCATACGCCACCGAGAATCAGGTACTATTATCCAACGGCCGGCGCCTACGTTCACTTTCCTAGCATAACCACCGCACCTTTGAATTTCTTCAGGGCATCATTCAGTTTTCATGAGACGCGTTATTCTGCTTGAACCTGTAGGGCCATACTTCTGGCAGTGAACATGTTACATGTGCTAAATTACATACCAGTGCACATATAGTTAATATGCTTTAGTTTTGTTCTGATGCCACCTGTTGGTTCCATCAGACTGCTTAATGTTCTCTATGCTTAATTACACATCAGCAAACTAGCATGTGGTTCCACTGCTTTTTGTTTGTTTTACCCTACATTTTCTGATGCTAGCTATTACATCACTGCTCTGAGCCTCTGTTCATTACTTGTTTGTGTGTTCTTGATCTTCCCAAGTTGCATGACTAATTTTATGCTTCTATTAATTATGGAGCTGCCAACCCCATCAAGCAAAATATTTGTTCTTTTGGGGCTGGCACCTCGAACAAGCATAAAAATAGAGGGAAGCAGATATATTGTCGTGTATGCACACACCCTTCTTTCATTAGTTTAGATGAACCATTGATGATCAATTCAGACCAGTGCATGCGATTAAAATTAATTTTACCTAAATAGATGGTGCAGAATAAACTACAACAACTAGATTTGCAACCACGGGATGCTGACGATATCTTCAAAGAACATTGCAACAGCATCTAGGCTTCACAGCAACATATGGTAAGCCAGTGTGTTTTAGTACATGTGAAATGTAATGCGAGTGGGCTGCTTTCTTGGCTTGTTCCTCAATGTGTAATCCTACCGAATTACAAATAGTTCAGTTGTCCGCTTTGCTGTATTGCTTGATTCGAATGCTTATTTGTTGTTACGCTATACCTGAGTTGGCCAATATGTCAGCAGTGCCTGCTGTACTATCGTAAAGAAATGCATGCCTATTTCATTTGAGTCCTTAACTTTTCCTCTCAACTTCATCACAAGACTGTCTTCGTAGTTTATATGAGGCCACACTGTTAAGTGCTTTCTCAGATTATTTCAACTGCTTAGATGCCTTGGCAACTTAAATATAGCGGTTGTACACTCCCTTTCAACTAGGGATGTCAACTGGGTCCGGTTTAATCCCGATTAAAGTCCACTAGTGGTATGATAGTTCAAAAGAGTTTTTGTTTTTTTGAGGAAAATGAACTAGGGAGGTAGCAAAAACTAACTAGATGGGACTGGCGGATTTCGTTTATTTGCCACTTACATCCCTAGTTTCATCTTACCATTTTAATTTCTTTTTGGCTGATGCTGCTTCAAACCATTTAAATATAGTTTGCCATGCTCGGCAATAATTCGTCCGTCATTTGCCATGTAAGCTTACTGCCTGGATCATACGATAGCTATCTCTTACTGATGTCCAGCGGAAACCTTTCAGGATGCCGTTCACACTAGGACACAATGTACAACCCCAAAATCTATTTGTGGAAGCAGTGCGCCATCCATGTTACCAGATGGTAGCAGTTCAGAGTCAACACCGCCGTAGAGCAGTCTGAGCACAGATATTATAGTGCTTGAGGCTCTACTAGAGGCAGAAAGAGATGGTGTGGCTGCCATGAATGAGGTAATATTTATCTTGAGGCTGGAAATTACGGAATTAGCGGCACGCATTATGCAAGCAACCCAAGAATTGGAGGAAGTAAGAATGTTGCATTTGAAGATGGAGGAGGTCTTGTTATTTCTGCTATCTGAAGCCCAAGATAATCCCGGTTCTTCTTTAGATACCAGTTGAAATTTTCATTAGATTGTTGTACTTGCATGTTGTGTCATGTCTCTGAATGGATTATGTTGCAAGACCTCCTATGTTGTCCATGTGTTGTAATGATCCGAATTTTTTAGGCGAGATAATCCTCAGTACTTGTATGATTGACATAAGGTGAACTATTTTTCGTGCGAGCATATTGTATTGGATGAAATAATTGTTTGACTCAGAGTGTATCCAACCTACTGAATTCGAAGATCACGGCATTTCTGAATCATAATCATATATAAAGGTGGAATAAATCTTCGTTGTGGTTTTGAAGAAATAAATAACAAAACATATAATTATCTGTGGACATTCGTAATCGAATAAAAATTGGATTTGAATTTAGTTTGCCAGGTCCCTGGGCAAACGTGAATGCTAATTCTCCCAAGTTTTGAACGAAGCGGCTAAACACCCATTATAATTTGTGGGCTGCCCGAAGCAAGTGTTTGCGAGATGGAAATTATTGTCTACCCCTTACACTTGACATCCTTATCGACAGGATTTACACTGTTGTCGATAGGGTAGACTAGTAACTTCAATCAGACGTGACACGACGGCCTCTGAGCCCATTCAAACATGGTGGGCGCCAAACATGGGTGGAAAAACACATTTGATTCATGCTCGTCCGAAAGGCATGTGTCTCTTCCTCCATTTCCCCATTCATACATGGTGGGCGGTGAAACAAACTCTCCTCGTCCGAAATCGATGTAGGCTTATATTTTAAATAGGGGTAGATGTGTAACTTCCATCAGACGTGACACAACCGCCCTACCTGTCAGCCCCGTTCATACACTGTGGGCGCCAACCATGGGCGGCAAAACACCCTCTCCTCGTCCGAAATCGATGTAGGCTAATATTTTAAATAGGGGCAGATGTGTAACTTCCATCAGACGTGACACAACCGCCCTACCTGTCAGCCCCGTTCATACACCGTGGGCGGCAAAACACCCTCTCCTCGCCCGAAATAGTTACCGGTAAATATTTGGGAGATGCGAGATTACCGTCCTATCCCCAACCGACGCGATGTCCAAAATTTTAAACGGGGGATAAGTTCGTAACTTTCCCCCATTTCAGAGAAGCGCGTCCCAAAGTTTGAGATCCCCCCTCCCCTCCATTTCCCCATTCATACACCGGCGGCGGCACGACAACCTCCGCATTGCAGCCAGCCTCCTCCGTCCGCCACCCCATCCTCCACCTTGCCGGAGCCGCTACCCCTACCCCGTCGTCCACTGCAAGAGATGGACGTCTCTCATCCACGGTGCTGGACCAGGATCCTTTCATCGCCTCCTCTCGCTTCATCGGCGCCGTCGTCCACCTTGTCGTTGCCGCTCCTACGACCGCCTTGTCCATGGCAATAGGATATATCCCCCGACCCGGCCGTCTGCCGTCTAAAGTCTTCTTCCCCGCCGCCGACAGCCATCGCACTCGCAGCACCCTCAACGTATCAGCATAGGCCTACACGGCATCGCAAGAGAGGTGGTACTCTTCCATATGTGCTTAAGTTATTGATCTCACCCGAAAAATAGATCGTAATTTGTTTATTGTACTTTTCTTGTCCGTACCAAATCGTAGTGGCTAGTTGAAAGCAAACATTTGTTGTGAAGTAGCTTTGTCCGGTTTTCACCTTCAGATCCGCCATGGCACGGGCACTATACTCGTAAAGCTTATGGTTTCCCCCCTTTATATTCACTACCATCATCGTAGGTGCTTCGTGTCGTGCTAGCACTGCTCCTCAAGACCTCAACCCAAAGCTTACGTGTTGAAATACGAATTTGATATGATGCTCATATCACTAAAACAGAGAATGTTTAATTGGTCACCTAATGTTCCTATATTCGTTTCGAAAAGCATGTGCGCCACCCACTGGTCCAGCTAGTTCCACTTTACTAATTTTTCTCTTGATGCTTAGGGTTTTCCCCTTTTATCTACTCTACTATGATCTGCGTAGGTGCTTTCTGTCGTACTAGCATTACTCCACCCTTCAAGCTAAACAACACAACACTCAGAATTCGAAAGCTTAGTTGTTCAAATATGATTGTGATATGATACTGATATTAGTTAACTGACACATTTAATTGGTTAGCTAAAGGTCCCACTTGAGTTTCCAAATGCATGTCGCGACATATAGAGAGACGGCATAATTGCATTTCTTTGTCACTTGTTGACCGTACTTTCTTGTCCATACCAAATCTTAGTTGTTATTTCAAAGCAAACATCGGTTGCTAACTACCCTTTGTGCGGTTTGCAGCTTCAGATCTGCCATCCCACTGCCACGGTCAACACTGTACTCATCATGCTTATGTTTTCCCCATTTTATGACGACCACAATCAGCCTACGTGGTTCGTGTCGTAATAGCACTGCTCAACCCATCGAGCTAAACAAGCTTAGTTGTACAAATTCATATCTGATATTATTACTGATATTAGTAAAACTGAGAGATGTTTAATTGGTTAGCTAAATGTTCCTACTTTAGTTTCGAAATGCATGTGAGCCACATATGGAGAGACCGGAAAGAATAGTATTTCTCTGTGCGCTCTGGTTCATCATGGGTGGCCAACCGACATTGTATTAAAAGACTTGTAATATCTTCAATCTGCTTGCTCTTCTGCTCTTCTTTAAGATGATACTCTTCTCTTGCGGTCGACTGGTCGGGTCGAGTTGTTCTCCCTTAGTATATTTTGAATCTGTCAGGTCAGGTCGACTTGTTCTTCTTTACTATATGTTGAAGCTATCATCTGTGAAGTGTCATCACTTCTGGAGCTCTCATATTTTGAGTAGTAGGCCACATTATATTAATGCACACAACAAATTACAGCATGCATGGCATCTTTTAAAAGAATTGCAGAGATAGCACAAAGGGGTTTACAGGGAGGCAGTATTGGATTAGAATCACTTCTGCATTACAAAGAAAATATCACTTGTTTTTATGTTTCATGCATGTTAGATATTGAAATTATCAAAATGAATATGAGAATGGGCACACGAGAGGAATATTGCGGAACGATCCACTGGCTAACAAACTTGGCATGGTGGAGGATGGCCTATCTTATTCACCCATCAAGGTGCTTGCTCTAACTTTGCAAAGTTGTATTGGTCGCACATATTTTGCTTCTGACCTCTTGCATTACTTCTACTTTGTTACACCATCTGCTTAGTTTAAGCATCATATATGAGTATATGCCATACCTATCCATTTTCTGTACCTATTCCATGTGTCGTCACACTATGTTTTTCCAGTCAAATGTTGTTCTTTTGTCATAGATGTCCAAAAGGAATAGGTGAGTGCAGATCCTCAAGGAGTACAAACTAGGTATTTGGAAAAGGTAGTGATACCTGTTAAATTAGATAGATCAGCAGGCACAAAAAAAACTGGCCCAACTGTACCACACTTTACCCCTACTCCAGTGGCCAAACCCCTATTAGAACTGCTGGGAGCCCAGCGTCAGGTACTGTCTATGATATCAATTCAAAATTTGAACTCCTAAATTTCTGCTTGTGCCTTACCTTCTCTCTTGTATGAAAACTAATTTCAGATGAATCTCCTTGCTCAAAGGATCATACGATCTCAAAACAATAATGGGACATGCATTGCTCTTGTCAGTACCTCTCTCCCTTTTGCCTTGTAACGTTGTACTTAATTAATTGCTATTTGATTATGTATCATCAGTCTGCACCTGAGCTTCACTATCCTCTATTTCTTCCAATATTATTTGATCTATATTTACTCTTTGCAAAATGTAGAATAATGGCAACGCTTATAAAGAATTTTCTTTGGGGAATTTATTGAATTATCATTCCATCAACATGGAGAAGGGCTTTGTCCAGCCTGTGTTAACATGTAATGTAAGTTCATCCTTATCAAGCCTTGAAACTTTGTGCTGGTATAGATTAGGATAGGCATCATTTCCTCCACTGTTGTTTGCTTTGTTGTTTACATCTGATTGGATGTTTGCAACAACTACCAGTTTCAAATTGTAGTTGTAAAAACATGTTCTTTATGCAGAACATATCCATTTATTTGCTTATATAATTGTGAAACTTGTTACGTGTCTCCTTGTTTCTCTTTCAGACTCGTATCTCTTACGCCAGGCAGAACTTTAGGGAAGATAGTGAGCCAAGCCATCTTGAGGACAGCGAGATGACCCCAAGGTCCTGTCTTGATGAAGACAGTGAGTTGAAGCTACTCACCAGCAGGTGTGAGACGACCTCTGTGCAGTCGCTGCCTCAATCAGTTCGACTTCTTCGGTCTCAACTTAAAGCGGAAAGGCTTGCTTCAGCTCAGCTCCGACTTGAAGTCAAAGATGCAATGAAGATGTCATAGGACTGCCGTGCGCAACATTATGCCTTAAATCTAGTGTTGATGCATCTATCATTGACACAACTGAGGTCTACTCAGCATCTTCAGTTGTTTGGGGGGGCGACCTGGCCAGGCCTAGTGCCTTCTGAAGTGCTCTCAGTTTTGTATATTCTTTTGTCAGTGCATTTATTTGCACTGGTCGTGAACTTTGATGCCTAGTGGATGTAATATGTGTGATAGGCGTGATAGCCTAGCGTAAGTTGCTTGCTTATTTATTTCCTTGTTGTCTTGTTTATTTGTTTCCTTCTAGTCATTGCAGTTCTTTTTCCGCGGTTTGCTAGTGGCTGCAATAACCTATTTTTTAAAACTAGGCCACAATAACCATGGGCTAATATTTACTGTAGTGACACTGGGCCTCCTACGGGCCGTAGAAACAGTGGGCCTTCTACGAACCATAGAAACAATGGGCCTTCTGCGGGCCGTAGAAACAATGGACCTTCTACGGGCCGTATCATCAATGGGCCTTATAGGGGCAGTATGATCGATGGCCAAACATGGGCCAATAACAGGCAGCATTACGGCCGTAAATGGGCTAGAGTCGGAATCGTCCGTTCATGGGCCGACCATAACGGGCCATCGTTAATAGGTTGTATTTGATGACGCTAGGAAAACGGCCCAACGTATTAACGGACCACAAACGGGCCGGCTGTAACCACGGGCTGAATTTGGCCCACAAGCAGAAAATGACAGTAACGGGCCATAAATAAACGAATGCTGGAAATGGGCCCAAGAATAAATGGGCTCTGAGAAGGCCAAAAGATAACATGGGCTGGAAACGGCCCAACGGAATAACGAGCCATTAATGGGTATAAAGTGATACACTGTTCATTACGGGCCAGTTTCACCACGGGCCGTTAATGGGTGTAAAGTGATACACTATTCATTACGGGCCAGTTTCACCACGGGCCGTTAATAGGCCAAGAGTTACATAGGGCCTCATATGGGCCGAAAGACGTCATGGGCCATACATGGGCCAGAAGTGAAAACGGGTTGGAATCATATTGGGTGGCCCAAATGACGCTAGTGGGCCTAATTCGGATAGGGCGTAACGGGCCTTGGGTTAGCGGGCTGTAAATGGGCTATATGCGAACAAGCCGTTAACAGGCTTTACATGGGCCGGCCCGCCACCTTTTGACCAAGTCAAACGGGCCGGCCTTTTCACAGGAATGGGCCTCTGTTGGGACGTGCCACGTGTCGACGTATCATAGGCGCCTATCTGACCCACTGTCGAGCTGACACGTGTTTCGTCCGGCCAATAAGAATTTTACACGTGGAAATTTCCCATTGGTCGGGGCTGTTAACGGGTTATCGGATAGCTTAACGGTGTTCCGTTACGGTGGATGCCACGTGTCGGTCACCCTTGACGAAAGCACTTCTGTGACGCGCGATTTATCGTCATGGAAGTGGACACTTCCGTGATGATAATTTTCGTAATGTCATGGAACACTTCTACGACAGCATAGCTATGACTATCTTGATTCTGTCATAAATTTGTCATGGATGTACATGCATGACAAAAAACGCTACCTACTGTGACAAACACGTATCATCACAGAAGTGTATTTTTTTGTAGTGCTTGTTGGAAATAATACATACTGATGTATGCGGTCCGATGAGTATTGAGGCTAGTAGTGGGTATCGTTATTTTCTGACCTTCACAGATGATTTGAGGAGATATGGGTATATCTACTTAATGAAACATAAGTCTGAAACATTTGAAAAGTTCAAAGAATTTCATTGTGAAGTGGAAAACCATTGTAACAAGAAAATAAAGTTTCTACGATCTGATCGTGGAGGAGAATATTTGAGTTATGAGTTTGGTCTTCATTTGAAATAATGTGGAATAGTTTCGCATCTCACGCCACGTGGAACACCACAGCGTAATGGTGTGTCCAAACGTCGTAACCGTACTTCATTAGATATGGTGCGATCTATGATGTCTTTTACTGATTTACCGCTATCATTTTGGGGTTATGCTTTAGAGACAGCTGCATTCACATTAAACAGGGCACCATCTAAATCGTTGAGATGACACCATATGAATTGTAGTTTGGCAAGATACTAAGCTGTCGTTTCTTAAAGTTTGCGGCTGTGATGCTTATGTGAAAAAGCTTCAACCTGATAAGCTCGAACCCAAATTGGAGAAATGTGTCGTCATAGGATACCCAAAAGAGACTATTGGGTGCACCTTCTATCACAGATCCGAAGGCAAGATATTCGTTGCTAAGAATGGATCCTTTCTAGAGAAGGAGTTTCTCTCGAAAAAAGTGAGTCGGAGGAAAGTAGAACTTGATGAGGTAATTGTACCTTCTCCCGAACTGGAAAGTAGTTCATCACATAAATCAGTTCTAGTGATTCCTACACCAATCAGTGAGGAAGCTAATGATGATATCACGAAATTTCAGATCAAGTTACTACCGAACCTCGTAGGTCAACCAGAGTATGTTCCACGCCAGAGTGGTACAGTAATCATGTTCTGGAAGTCATGTTATTAGACCATGACGAACCTACAAACTACGAGGAAGTGATGATGAGCCCAGATTTTGCGAAATGGCTTGAGGCCATGAAATCTGAGATGGGATCCATGTATGAGAACAAAGTGTGGACTTTGGTTGACTTGCTCGATGATCGGCAAGCCATCGAGAATAAATGGATCTTCAAGAAGAAGACTGACGCTGTACTATCTACAAACCTTGACTTGTTGCGAAAGGTTTTCGACAAGTTCAAGGAGTTGACTATGATGAGACCTTCTCACCCGTAGCGATGCTTAAGTCCGTCCGAATCATGTTAGCAATTGCCGCATTTTATGATTATGAAATTTGGCAAATGGATGTCAAAACTGCATTCCTTAATGGATATCTTAAAGAAGAGTTGTATATGATGCAACCAGGTGGTTTTGTCGATCCTAAAGGTGCTAACAAAGTGTGCAAGCTCTAGCGATCCATTTATGAACTGGTGCAAGCCTCTCGGAGTTGGAATATACGCTTTGATAGTGTGATCAAAGCATATGGTTTTATACAGACTTTTGGAGAAGCCTGTATTTACAAGAAAGTGAGTGGGAGCTCTGTAGCATTTCTAATATTATATGTCGATGACATATTGTTGAATGGAAATGATACATGATTTCTGGATAGCATAAAAGGATACTTGAATAATAATTTTTCAATGAAATATCTCGGTGAAGCTGCTTATATATTGGGCATCAAGATCTATAGAGATAGATCAAGACACTTAATTGGACTTTCACAAAGCACATACCTTGATAATGTTTTTAAGAAGTTCAAAATGGATCAGTCAAAGAAAGGGTTCTTGCCTGTGTTACAAGGTGTGAAGTTGAGTCAGACTCAATGCCCGACCACTGCAGAAGATAGAGAGAAAATGAAAGTCATTACATATGCCTCAGCCATAGGTTCTATCATGTATGCTATTGTAACGCCCCGAGACCAAAGCTTCAGACGCCTTCCATGTTTTCTGTTGCCGCTGTGTGTTTTATTTGTATGTTGCATTGCATCATGTCATCATGCCAGCATATCATTTAATTTTTAAAAAACCTCTACTAAATAAATTGCATAGACCTTTTAATCTATTTAAATTGAGGGAATTCACATGGTGATTTCTCTTCAAAACATATTCAAAGTTCCTACTGTTATTAGGGAGCTATTATAAATATTCCATTAATTTGGAATTAACTATCACACACTTGCAAAAATAAATCCCAATGCCTTTGTATCACAATTCTTGGTCTCTAACTTTGCCATTTATCCTTTCATCATTTTTCCAAGCACCACCTAAATTCTCAACATTTTTTGGACCTTTCAAATGCCCATTTCTTATTCAAATTCATTTGAATTTAATTCAAATGAGTTCGAATCCAATCTTCGCCCATGCTCACTTTCTAGTTTTCTTGGTTCAAGCTCATTTTTATGAGTCCAGGAAAATTGTCCTCGTGCTCAAATTACTATCCCTAACCCCTCTTCATTTTCCTTCACTCTAATGCTTTTCTGTTAAAGAAATTAAAGAGAGAGAGAAGAGAGCCCAGCCCAGCTGCACCTCCCAGCAGCGCAGCTGGCCACTTGGACCTCCTAGGCCCATCCGCAGCCCAGCCGGTGCCCTGTTAACCCTAGCCCCGACCCCCTCCTCTCGATCTCTCCCTCTCGTCCTCCCACACCGCCGCCACTCACATACCCGCATCGCGCCCGATCCCCTCGCTCCCGCATCCGCGCGCCTCCAGTGCGAGACCCACGCTCCGCCCTCGCCGGAGAACCGATCAAAGCCGGAGCCCCGTCGGCCACCTCGCCGCTATCGCGCCCCCTTCCATCAGCAGCCGCGCCCTCGTCCCGTCCCCTCTGCCTCCTCGTCACCTGCATCCGCCGCCAGCCACCGCACAACCAGGCCGCTGCCGCGCCATCTCACCTCCTCCTCACCTCCCCATGCGCCAGCACCGGTGACCTCCACCTCCAGCTGTGCCGGCAAGCAAGCCACTGCCGTCCGCCTCGTCGCGTTCCCCTTCGGCTTCTTCACCTCAAGTTCCACACCCGAGCCCTCTGCTCGGCCAGGAGCTCGTCACCTCCAGCGCCTCTACATGTCCAAGCCCCTGCCCCGCCTCTGCTTTGTTCGAGCGGGGAGGAGGACGCGCCTCCGCTCGCCCGCATTGACCAGCACCAAGTCCCTGCCGTCGGCCTCCTGTATGCTTCTTTTTGGACCAGCAAGAACGCCGCCAAGAACCGTAGGCGGATGCATCATCTCCAGGATTTTTTTCGCCAAGTACCTCTACGTGCGGACTCGCCAAGTACTCGACCCGGGTGCGCCAAGTTTGACTATGAACGGCTACACGTCCGACCCCGTATTCGAACCTCAAGCGCCAAGTTCCACTACCGTTGTCGTGCATCCGACAAGACCAAGTGTACGACTACACCCGGTGATGCGGCAAGTACCACCACGATGACCCGAACATCTACAAAAAAACATGTACCACTATCGAGGACCGATAGTACCACTACTTCCACTACCGTCGCGAGAATGTCTACTTCCACTACGAACTTGATCCTTTCTGAAAAAGCACGCTTCGAAGGTATAACCCTAAGACGACCGCCCGTGGACCGAATGAATGTTTGTTGTATGAGATGAATCGCATGTTTTCACCGTATGCGATGACGTTGCACGTTCCTCCTCGTTTGCCATGCCGTCGAACCGTGGGAACCCGGTAACCGGGATCACCCCACCATCTCTAGCATGTTTCGCACATCCGCACGCTTCCTTTTGCACCGGTATCTTCATGAGCTACCGGAACCGATATGTTGCCGTGGCATCAGTTTCGGATTCGTCGCCGTGACACCCTTTCTTTCCGCCACGGTGACAAATGCTTCGTATCTTGCTCATGTCAACATTTTCATAAAATTGCTTAAAACTTGCATATGTCATCCGCATCATAATAACAACATTTAAAATGTTTATATTTGTTGTTTCCATCAATTTGTTAAATGCATATGGGGATTTACCAGATTTGTTGTTTGTTATATCCGGCCCCATTTAAATTGTTTAGATGGTATAGTTTTGTTATGCTTCACCTATTGCCATGTTAACCAACATTTAATATTGTTGAGTACCTAACCGGAAGTGAACTAAATAATTGATGTGGTGTCTCGTCAATATGCAACTCGTTGCATATTGATCTCCACTTAATTTGTAGTGTCGTTTGTTGCATTTTGCCATGCCATGCCTCATTAAACCGGACATGCATCATACTTGTTTGTGCATCATGCCATGTGTATGTGGTGGTTGTTTACTATGTTGTTTGTTTCTTTCCGGGTTGCTTCTCTCGTTAGCTTCGGTTTCGTTCCGGAGTTGTGAGGATTCGTTCGGCTACGTCCGTTTGTCTTCTTCATGGACTCGTTCTTCTTCCTAGCGAGATTTCAGGCAAGATGACCATACCCTCGAAATCACTTCTATCTTTGCTTGCTAGTTGCTCGCTCTTTTGCTATGCCTATGCTGCGATACCTACCACTTGCTTATCATGCCTCCCATATTGTTAAACCAAGCCTCTAACCCACCTTGTCCTAGCAAACCGTTGTTTGGCTATGTTACCGCTTTGCTCAGCCCCTCTTATAGCGTTGCTAGTTGCAGGTGAAGATGAAGTTTGTTCCATGTTGGAACTTGATTATTTTGGGATATCACAATATCTCTTATTTAATTAATGCATCTATATACTTGGTAAAGGGTGGAAGGCTCGGCCTTATGCCTGGTGTTTTGTTCTACTCTTGCCACCCTAGTTTCCGTCATACCGGTGTTATGTTCCTTGATTTTGCGTTCCTTACACGGTTGGGTATTTATGGGACCCCCTTGACAGTTCACTTTGAATAAGACTCCTCCAACAAGGCCCAACCTTGGTTTTACCATTTGCCACCTAAGCCTTTTTCCCTGGGTTTTCGCGAGCCCGAGGGTCATCTTTATTTTTAACCCCCGGGCCAGTTCCCCTTCGATTGCTGGTCCAAACCGAGCGATGTCCGGCGCCCCTTAGGCAACCAGGGTCTATGCCAACCCGACGTCTGGCTCATCCGGTGTGCCCTGAGAACGAGATATGTGCAGCTCCTATCGGGATTTGTCGGCACATCCGGGCGGCTTTGCTGGACTTGTTTTATTACTGTCAAAATGTCTTGTAGTCCGGGATTCCGAGACTGATCGGGTCTTCCCGGTAGAAGGAATATCCTTCGTTGACCGTGAGAGCTTATAATGGGCTAAGTTGGGACACCCCTGCAGGGTATTATCTTTCGAAAGCCGTGCCCGCGGTTATGAGGCAGATGGGAATTTGTTGATGTCCGGTTGTAGAAAACCCGAAGTTGACCTTAATTAAGACACATCAACCGCGTGTGTAACCGTGATGGTCTCTTCTCGGCGGAGTCCGGGAAGTGAACACGGTGTTGGAGTTATGCTTGACGTAGGTTGTTCTAGGATCACTTCTTGATCATAGTTGTTCGACCGTGCTTTTGCCTTCTCTTCTCGCTCTCATTTGCGTATGTTAGACACCAGATATGCTAGTCGCTTGCTGCAGCTCCACCTCACTACCTTCTCCTACCCATAAGCTTAAATAGTCTTGATCTCGCGGGTGTGAGATTGTTGAGTCCCCATGACTCACAGATACTTCCAAAACCAGTTTGCAGGTGCTGATGAAACCGTGCAGGTGACGCACCCGAGCTCAAGGAGGAGCTCGATGAAGATCTTGTTCATTATGTTGTTTCATTTCAGTTGATCAGTAGTGGAGCCTAGTTGGGGTCGATCGGGGATCTGTGTAGCTTTTGGGGTAGTCTTCTTTCATTTTGGTTCCGTAGTCGGACCTTGAGTGTAATCTGGATGATGGATGTTTATTTATGTATTGTGTGAAGTGGCGATTGTAAGCCAACTATGTATCTCTTTCCCTTATGTATTACATGGGTTGGGTGAAGATTACCTCACTTGCGACATTGCTTTCAATGCGGTTATGCCTCTAAGTCGTGCTTCGACACGTGGGAGATATAGCCGCATCGAGGGCGTTACAAGTTGGTAATCAGAGCCTTCCCCGACCTTAGGAGCCCCCACTGATTGATCGTTTTTAGCGGCCGAGTTGTGTCTAGAAAAATGTTTTGAGTCATTTAGGAATTATGTATCGGAGAGTTTAGGAATTCTTTTTACTTCCCAGTCTCCTCATCGCTCTGGTAAGGCATCCTGACGTAGAGTTTTGACTCTTCTCTTCTCAAATTTCACTAAAAAAATTTAGAATCACGCGGGTATCTTTGAATCGTTCCGATGGTTTTATGATGACAACATTGTCTTGGTGCCTCCTGTCAGCAGGGGTTTAGTGGAAGTGTCCCGGGGAGTTGAGCTCTGAGGTGTTGTCGTCATAATTTTATCGTTGCAGTTCTGGAATACCTGAGTTTAGTACGCCGATATCGAAAATCTCTTTTGTACAGTTGTTAGTGAGATAACCCTGATAGCCCAGTACTGAGGCGAGTGCGGGAGTATTGCCATAACTCGTATAACGGATGCTTTTCGAAGGTTGAGGTAAACGATTTCCGAAGGTTTCTTGGTTATGTGTTGAAGGATGGATACAGCTGGATCTAGGTATTGTTAGTTTGGGTGATATATTTTGTGTCCCCTGTATCCCTAACACCGGATTGCATAACCAGAAAGTTTCGGGAGTTTATAGGTGGGAATTCAAGTATCTCGTAGGATATCTTTCCAACAGACACATGATACGATATGGGACCTATCATATGTTTATATCCGGTTTATTCTGCAAGCCAATCCTTTGTTTTTGTTTTGTTTTGTGGTATTCGAGTTGCTTCGAAGTCAAGTGTTGATTCCATACCTTTCCAACCGGTGTTCCCATACTCCGATGTGAATACTAATCCTTCATGATAATCGAGATTGTCATGTCAATCCTTTTCAACCAATGTTTTCTCTTCAAGTGGATCTGATCATTTTCAACATCCGCAAGATCAACTCTAAGTATTCTCAACGGTGTTTGTTTCATTCGTCCCAAGTTGTCTTTGTTTTTCCCGCCCTCCCACCCTCTTTCTTCAAGGACTCACATATCCCTAACCAAGTATCCATTTTATTGAGTGAAGTCTCTTCTTTCTTTTCTTGCAATGTTCTTACCGGTGATTCTCACGAAGATACTAACGGAGCCTTAACTTCATCATTATTCGTTCCTTTTCTTCTCCGGTGGATTCAATTCAAGCTTTGTCAATCATATCTTTTCCTCGTTTCAAATGTTTTTCTCATACCGATGCACCTCTTAATCGTCCACTTCTCGCTATTCAATTGTTCCGGAGTGATGAAGATATCTCATAAGATTCAAGTTTCCATTCTCAATTCACTCAAGTTCTTTTGAGGATGCTATCTCATTAAAGCCATTTAATTCAACCAGTGTAATCTCTCTTCCTAAGCAATTCTTTCAACGGTGTTTCTTTTGAGTGGGCCCTAACCCACAGGTCTTTTCCCAGGATCTTACCTGACTCTTCTAATTTTCCCGGAGTTATTCTCAAATGCTTTTCCAATTTTGACGTAAGAATGAATTAACATCAATCAAATGTCTTTCTCCAAGATCTTTCAAATTCTTTTCATCGTTGGTTCAAACTTTCCAAGTTACATCCCGGAGCGCTTCAACAATTCATGGTGGTGTTTCTCATCGTCATTCTCAACATTTGAAGACCGAAGAAGAGTTTCTCTTAAATCTTGCTCCATTCTTTTCAAGATTAATGGTTCTAGCTTGATGCCGTACTCTCATAATTGTTTTCGATTGCGAGAATTCTTTTCATACCCATCCGGAGCATTTCATGAGTTGTTTCCGTTTCTTTCCTCCGAAGGCCATCATGTCATAATTATTCATTCAAGTTTTCAGCTCTCGTTCTCCAAATCATACCGGTGCATCATTCAAGTAGCCTCTAATCAGTTCATGATCTCTTCGTTCTCATGTATCTAAATAAAGTCAAGTATCTTCATTCGTTTTCTAATTATTCCCGGTGTATTGTGCCTTTGCTACTTTCATTTCAATTCTTACGGTGGTTCGTTCAAGAGTTCTCTTCCTTGGTTATCATATCAATTCATTCGTTCTTTCCAAATCCTACCGGTGGTTCGTTGAAGACCTTCCTAAGTTTGTGCTATATCTCTCTTGATCCTTTCTACGAGAATAAGTAGTATGCCAAATCCATTGCTTGTCATTAATTTATATTGGTGAAGGATATGCATAACTTAATTCTTATTCTTATTTTACCCAAGTGATTAATTCTGTATTCCGGAGATTCATCAAAATTCTCGATTTCATTTGTTCACCTTTCTTTCCGGAGTTCCAAGTTTTCTCGGTTTTATCATTTCTAAGCTCCATCTAAATCATTGCAAGGCTTCACTTTGTGTTTTCAACTTCTCTTCCTTTTATCATCCTTTTATTTACCGGAGTTCTTCATGGAGGCTCTACATGGTGGTTCGTCAAGGACCCTTTTCATTATCCAATTGTTCTTCAAGATTTTCTCGGAGTTAAGATCCGCCAAGCTATACTCTAAAATAAACATGGTGTTCAACACATGTCTTGTTTTGAGGATTCAATCGTTCATCATCTTGCATTTCGAAGTGCAATTCGTTCTACCTTATCATTTGAGGTGGTGTTATGTCTTTCTTGACAATTTGAGTTCGTGTTTCATGATTCACAAGTTTTCAAGAGTGACATATTTAAATCCATCATTTTCTCTTCGCCTAAGAGATCTTTTCAACTAATCAATCTTTTGTTGGAGTTATATTGGGTTATATTTCACCTACAACCTTCCCTAAGGAATGTTGCTATTGTGGTGTTTATCAATGACCCGATTTTCGCCTTCATCTCGGTGAAGAAGTTTCTCGTCTCCTTGTTGATATCAATCCAATCATTTGTTTTCGTTGGTGGCAGAAGCTCACCTCATAGTTTTGAGAAGTTTTTCCATAAGCCCACATCAAGCCTACTCTTTTTGTTGTTGTTGCTTTTCCAACAACTTCGTTCGACCCTTCTCCTAAAGATGCTTTTACAAGCTCATTTGTGGCAGAAGTTGTCATTTTCTTCTTCGTCCCTTATCCCAACGATCTAGCTACTATTCTTTTGTTCCGGAAGCATTGTGATGTTGCTCTCTTCACTCTTCATCTCGAATTGTGAGGATCATGTTCTTTCCTTTTGCTTATCCATTTAATCGGAGTGTCGTGTTTTCATTCGAGCTCTCTCATCTTAGCTAGTTTTGCCTCCCTTCTCAACCGGAGTGCCGTATGAAATCTTTCTTACACCTTGTGCCATTCTTTAAATAGTTCCGGAGGCAGTGTGTTGTTGATCTCTTCAAGTATCCTCTCATCTTGTCAAGATCATGTTCAATTCCTTCCATTTTCAGTCGGAGTGCTGCCCAAATTATGTCATTCTTGTTCCTTCTCTATCTAGTTTTAACCGGAGTGGTTTCAATGTCTATCTTGTCACGTAAACTCTTCTTTCTCGCCGTATTCCATGTTCCTTGTTCCTCTTTTCTAACGGAGTGTTTTCAACTTCGATCATCTCTGTTGTGTTCTTTTCTAAAAATTGTTTAACCTCCCAAGGTTCATGGTTTCACTCGTTTGTCGAAGAAGCAACTTTGTTTTATATCTTCCTCTTCCGTTTCTCTCCGGTTCCATTCTTAGATCTCGGGACGAGATCCTCTTGTAGTGGTGGAGTGTTGTAACGCCCCGAGACCAAAGCTTCACACGCCTTCCATGTTTTCCGTGCCGCTGTGTGTTTTATTTGTATGTTGCATTACATCATGTCATCATGTCAGCATGTCATTTAATTTTTAAAAAACCTCTACTAAATAAATTGCATAGACCTTTTAATCTATTTAAATCGAGGGAATTCACATGGTGATTTCTCTTTAAAACATATTCAAAGTTCCTACTGTTATTAGGGAGCTATTATAAATATTCCATTAATTTGGAATTAACTATCACACACTTGCAAAAATAAATCCCAATGCCTTTGTTATCACAATTCTTGGTCTCTAACTTTGCCATCTATCCTTTCATCATTTTTCCAAGCACCACCTAAATTCTCAACATTTTTTGGACCTTTCAAACGCCCACTTCTTATTCAAATTCATTTGAATTTAATTCAAATGAGTTCGAATCCAATCTTCGCCCATGCTCACTTTCTAGTTTTCTTGGTTCAAGCTCATTTTTATGAGTCCAGGAAAATTGTCCTCGTGCTCAAATTACTATCCCTAACCCCTCTTCATTTCCCTTCTCTCTAATGCTTTTCTATTAAAGAAATTAAAGAGAGAGAGAAGAGAGCCCAGCCCAGCTGCACCTCCCAGCAGCGCAGCTGGCCACTTGGACCTCCTAGGCCCATCCGCAGCCCAGCCGGTGCCCTGTTAACCCTAGCCCCGACCCCCTCCTCTCGATCTCTCCCTCTCGTCCTCCCACACCGCTGCCACTCACATACCCGCATCGCGCCCGATCCCCTCGCTCCCGCATCCGCGCGCCTCCAGTGCGAGACCCACGCTCCGCCCTCGCCGGAGAAGAGATCCAAGCCGGATCCCCGTCGGCCTCCTCGCCGCTGTCGCGCCCCCTTCCATCAGCAGCCGCGCCCTCGTCCCGTCCCCTCTGCCTCCTCGTCGCCTGCATCCGCCGCCAGCCACCGCAGAACCAGGCCGCTGCCGCGCCATCTCACCTCCTCCTCACCTCCCCATGTGCCTGCACCGGTGATCTCCACCTCCAGCTGTGCCGGCGAGCAAGCCGCTGCCGTCCGCCTCATCGCGTTCCCCTTCGGCTTCGTCACCACAAGTTCCACACCCGAGCCCTCTGCTCGGCCAGGAGCTCGCCACCTCCAGCGCCTCTACATGTCCAAGCCCCTGCCCCGCCTCTGCTTCGTTCGAGCGGGGAGGAGGACGCGCCTCCGCTCGCCCGCATCGACCAGCGCCAAGTCCCTGCCGCCGGCCTCCTGTATGCTTCTTTTTGGACCAGCAAGAACGCCGCCAAGAACCGTAGGCGGATGCATCGTCTCCAGGATTTTTTTCGCCAAGTACCTCTACGTGCGGACTCGCCAAGTACTCGACCCGGATGCGCCAAGTTTGACTATGAACGGCTACACGTCCGACCCCGTATTCGAACGTCAAGCGCCAAGTTCCACTACCGTTGCCGTGCATCCGACAAGACCAAGTGTAAGACTACACCCGGTGATGCGGCAAGTACCACCACGATGACCCGAACATCTACAAAAAAATGTGTACCACTACCGTCGAGGACCGATAGTACCACTACTTCCACTACCGTCGCGAGAATGTCTACTTCCACTACGAACTTGATCCTTTCTAAAAAGGCACGCTTCGAAGGTATAACCCTGAGACGACCGCCCATGGACCGAATGAATGTTTGCTGTATGAGATGAACCGCATGTTTTCACCATATGCGATGACGTTGCACGTTCCTCCTCGTTTTCCATGCCGTTGAACCGTGGGAACCCGGTAACCGGGATCACCCCACCATCTCTAGCATGTTTCGCACATCCGCACGCTTCCTTTTGCACCGGTATCTTCATGAGCTACCAGAACCGATATGTTGCCGTGGCATCAGTTTCGGATTCGTCGCCACGACACCCTTTCTTTCCGCAACGGTGACAAATGCTTCGTATCTTGCTCATGTCAATATTTTCATAAAATTGCTTAAAACTTGCATATGTCATCCGCATCATAATAACAACATTTAAAATGTTTATATTTGTTGTTTCCATCAATTTGCTAAATGCATATGGGGATTTACCGGATTTGTTGTTTGTTATATCCGGCCCCATTTAAATTGTTTAGATGGTATAGTTTTGTTATGCTTCACCTATTGCCATGTTAACCAACATTTAATATTGTTGAGTACCTAACCGGAAGTGAACTAAATAATTGATGTGGTGTCTCGTCAATATGCAACTCGTTGCATATTGAGCTCCACTTAATTTGTAGTGTCGTTTGTTGCATTTTGCCATGCCATGCCTCATTAAACCGGACATGCATCATACTTGTTTGTGCATCATGCCATGTGTATGTGGTGGTTGTTTACTATGTTGTTTGTTT
The DNA here is from genome assembly GCA_032464435.1 of Aegilops umbellulata. Lineage (NCBI taxonomy): Eukaryota > Viridiplantae > Streptophyta > Magnoliopsida > Poales > Poaceae > Aegilops > Aegilops umbellulata. The sequence continues at coordinate 601,551,060 of CP136055.1, read as the reverse complement.
CTTTCCGGGTTGCCTCGTTAGCTTCGGTTTCGTTCCGGAGTTGTGAGGATTCGTTCGGCTACGTCTGTTTGTCTTCTTCATGGACTCGTTCTTCTTCCTAGCGAGATTTCAGGCAAGATGACCATACCCTCGAAATCACTTCTATCTTTGCTTGCTAGTTGCTCGCTCTTTTGCTATGCCTATGTTGCGATACCTACCACTTGCTTATCATGCCTCCCATATTGTTAACCAAGCCTCTAACCCACCTTGTCCTAGCAAACCGTTGTTTGGCTATGCTACCGCTTTGCTCAGCCCCTCTTATAGCGTTGCTAGTTGCAGGTGAAGATGAAGTTTGTTCCATGTTGGAACATGATTATTTTGGGATATCACAATATCTCTTATTTAATTAATGCATCTATATACTTGGTAAAGGGTGGAAGACTCGGCCTTATGCCTGGTGTTTTGTTCCACTCTTGCCACCCTAGTTTCCGTCATACCGGTGTTATGTTCCTTGATTTTGCGTTCCTTACACGGTTGGGTGATTTATGGGACCCCCTTGACAGTTCGCTTTGAATAAGACTCCTCCAGCAAGGCCCAACCTTGCTTTTACCATTTGCCACCTAAGCCTTTTTCCCCGGGTTTTCGCGAGCCCGAGGGTCATCTTTATTTTTAACCCCCGGGCCAGTTCTCCTTCGACTTCTGGTCCAAACCGAGCGATGTCCGATGCACCTTGGGCAACCAGGGTCTATGCCAACCCGACGTCTGGCTCATCCGGTGTGCCCTGAGAACGAGATATGTGCAGCTCCTATCGGGATTTGTCGGCACATCCGGCCGGCTTTGCTGGACTTGTTTTATTACTATCGAAATGTCTTGTAGTCCGGGATTCCGAGACTGATCGGGTCTTCCCGGTAGAAGGAATATCCTTCGTTGACCGTGAGAGCTTATAATGGGCTAAGTTGGGACACCCCTGCAGGGTATTATCTTTCGAAAGCTGTGCCCGCGGTTATGAGGCAGATGGGAATTTGTTGATGTCCGGTTGTAGAAAACCCGAAGTTGACCTTAATTAAAACACATCAACCGCGTGTGTAACCGTGATGGTCTCTTCTCGGCGGAGTCCGGGAAGTGAACACGGTGTTGGAGTTATGCTTGACGTAGGTTGTTCTAGGATCACTTCTTGATCATAGTTGTTCGACCGTGCTTTTGCCTTCTCTTCTCGCTCTCATTTGCGTATGTTAGACACCAGATATGCTAGTCGCTTGTTGCAGCTCCACCTCACTACCTTCTCCTACCCATAAGCTTAAATAGTCTTGATCTCGCGGTGTGAGATTGCTGAGTCCTCGTGACTCACAGATACTTCCAAAACCAGTTTGCAGGTGTTGATGAAACCGTGCAGGTGATGCACCCGAGCTCAAGGAGGAGCTCGATGAAGATCTTGTTCATTATGTTGTTTCATTTCAGTTGATCAGTAGTGGAGCCCAGTTGGGGTCGATCGGGGATCTGTGTAGCTTTTGGGGTAGTCTTCTTTCATTTTGGTTCCGTAGTCGGACCTTGAGTGTAATCTGGATGATGGATGTTTATTTATGTATTGTGTGAAGTGGCGATTGTAAGCCAACTATGTATCTCTTTCCCTTATGTATTACATGGGTTGGGTGAAGATTACCTCACTTGCGACATTGCTTTCAATGCGGTTATGCCTCTAAGTCGTGCTTCGACACGTGGGAGATATAGCCGCATCGAGGGCGTTACAGCTATGCTGTGTACCAGACCTGATGTGTGCCTTGCTATAAGTATAGCAGGGAGGTACCAAAGTAATCCAGGAGTGGATCACTGGACAGCGGTCAAGAACATCCTAAAATATCTGAAAAGGACTAAGGATATGTTTTCTCGTTTATGGAGGTGACAAAGAGCTCGTCATAAATGGTTACGTCCATGCAAGCTTTGACTCTTATCCGTATGACTCTAAGTCGCAAACCAGATACATAGTTATATTGAATGGTGGAGCTGTTAGTTTGTGCAGTTCCAAGCAGAGCCTCGTGGCAGGATCTATGTGTGAAGCGGAGTACATAGCTGCTTAGAAAGCAGCAAATGAAGGAGTCTGGATGAAGGAGTTCATATCCGATCTAGGTGTAATACCTAGTGCATCGGGTCCAATTAAAATCTTTTGTGACAATACTGGAGCAATTGCCTTGGCGAAGGAATCTAGATTTCACAAGAGAACCAAACACATCAAGAGATGCTTCAATTCCATCCGCGATCTAGTTAAGGAGGGAGACATAGAGATTTGCAAAATACATACGGATCTGAATGTTACAGACCCGTTGACTAAGCCTCTTCCACGAGCAAAACATGATCAGCACCAAGAGTCCATGGGTGTTAGAATCATTACTATGTAATCTAGATTATTGACTCTAGTGCAAGTGGGAGACTGAAGGAAATATGCCCTAGAGGCAATAATAAAGTTGCTATTTATATTTCTTTATATCATGATAAATGTTTATTATTCATGCTAGAATTGTATTAACCAGAAACTTCGTACATGTGTGAATACATAGACAAAACAGAGTGTCCCTAGTATGCCTCTACTTGACTAGCTCACTAATCAAAGATGGTTAAGTTTCCTAATCATAGACATGTGTTGTCATTTGATGAATGGGATCACATCATTAGAGAATGATGTGATGGACAAGATCCATCTGTTAGCTTAGCATTATGATCGTTTAGTTTTATTGCTATTGCTTTCTTCATGACTTATACATGTTCCTTTGACTATGAGATTATGCAACTCCCGAATACCGAAGGAACACCTTGTGTGCTATCAAACGTCACAACATAACTGGATGATTATAAAGATGCTCTACAGGTGTCTCCGGAGGTGTTTGTTGGGTTGGCATAGATCAAGCTTAGGATTTATCACTCCGTGTATCGGAGAGGTATCTCTGGGCCTTCTCGGTAATGATCATCACTATAAGCCTTGCAAGCAATGTGACTAATGAGTTAGTTACGGGATGATGCATTACGAAACGAGTAAAGAGACTTTCCGGTAATGAGATTGAACTAGGTATGATGATACCGACGATCGAATCTCGGGCAAGTAGCATACCGATGACAAAGGGAACAACGTATGTTGTTACGCGGTTTGACCGATAAAGATCTTTGTAGAATATGTAGGAACCAATATGAGCATCCATGTTCCGCTATTGGTTATAGACCGGAGATGTGTTTCAGTCACGTCTACATGGTTCTCGAACTCGTAGGGTCCACACGCTTAACATTCGATGACGATTTGTATTATGAGTTATGCTATTTGATGACCGAAGTTTGTTCAGAGTCTCGGATGAGATCACGGACATGACGAGGAGTCCCGAAATGGTCGAGAGGTAAAGATTGATATATTGGAAGGTAGTATTCGGACATCGGAAGGGTTCCGGAGTGTATCAGGTACATACGGGAGTACCGGAGGGGTTACTGGACCCCCCCTAGGGAAAGATATGGGCCTTATGGGCCATAGGAGGGAGGCTAACCAGCCGACAAGGGGCTGGTGCGCCCCCCACAAGGGAGGAGGCCGAATTGGACTTGGGAAGGGGGCGCCACCCCTCCTCCCTTTCCTTCTCCTACTCCCTCTCCTTCCCCTTTTCCCCCTCCGATAGAAGGAAAAAAAGCATGGGGTCGAATCCTACTAGGAATGGAGTCCTAGTAGGACTCCCCTCTCCCTGGCGTGCCCCTTGTTGGCCGGCCTCCTCCTCCCCTCCTTTATATACGGGGGCAGGGGGCACCCCAAAGGCACAACAGACAATCTCTTAGCCGTGTGCGGTGCCCCCCTCCACAGTTTTACACCTCGATCATATCGTCGTAGTGCTTATGTGAAGCCCTGCGCCGGTAACTTCATCATCACCGTCACCACGCCGTCGTGCTGACAGAACTCTCCCTCGGCCTCAGCTGGATCTAGAGTTCGAGGGACGTCACCGAGCTGAACATGTGCAGATCACGGAGGTGTCGTGTGTTCGGTACTTCATCGGTTGGATCGGGAAGACGTTCGACTACATTAACCGCATTGCTAAACGCTTCCGCTTTTGGTCTACGAGGGTACATTGACACACTCTCCCCGCTCGTTGCTATGCTTCTCCTAGATAGATCTTGCGTGATCGTAGGAATATTTTTGAAATACTACGTTCCCCAACAAATAATCCCTGGTTAATCTCTATGGCCCATATAGGTGCATGGCAAGTGATGGAAAATTAAGTAACATAATGCTCGTGTAGTAAGATTGAGACCCCCTTTATAAGGTCTGCTCTACCACATGTCATTGGGGGCTTGGGAACAGGAGTTGTACACGCGCGCTCCTCCTCCTTCGCCGCCCGCCTCGCTTCGCCGCGACGCGCACGCGTGCCGCGGGTTGCGGGAATGAGCCGTGCCTTATTTTTGCCGATCAGGAATGGTTAATTAAATATAGATTAATTAACAAGTCGCTAACAAAAGTGCTACTGTCCGAGACGCTGGACTGTGGGCCATGCTGACATGTGGAGTGAACTAAAACTCACTCACTCCCTCCTGCATAACTCTAGCCGTCATCTACTGTTCCTCTCACTGTGCTGCTTCTGGCGATCCCATCCTGACGATCGCGTGCACGGTTGGTCTGAAGAGCAGGTGCCTCCGGAACCCGTTGTTTGAGATTTTGCCCTGGAGAACGACGATAAGGTTTTTGGTGAGCATCTCGGCGCGAATGCTCCTGACCCGTCCACGTCTCCGTCTTCCCATGCATCAACCCTATGGCCGCCGCCGCCGTCAAGAAGGCCATGGATGATGCCGAGGATGCCGCCGCCGCCACCTCGTTGGTTTGGCCAACCGGAGGGTATTATTCGTTCATCCCCTATTATCTCGATCATGCACTAGCCATATATGTTGTGTTCATAGATGTTTCAATTCCATGCAGTGTACGGGCTCACATGCTTAGGTATCAGTATGAGTTGCATACTGTGATTGCCATTATTATCTGCTCGTGGATTAGATTAATCAAAAAATCGCTAATATTTCCAGCAACACGTGTGCTCTGAGTACATAATTCAGTTGATTATTATTTGATCAAGCAATCAAGGAAAAATATATTGTGTCAAATGTAAAACATATATGTGACCCAAGCCGACGTGAAAGACGGCACACAGTTGTGTTGTGTTCATTTTCCTATAAGGCTATAACATATATATATCACGTACTCCCTCCGTCCCATAATATAAAAACGTTTTTGACACTAGTATAGTACCAAAAACATTTTTATATTTTGGAACAGAGGAAGTATATATTAAAGTACAAGAAATATAGTTTATGTTTTTTATCCTTTGGATGTTAAGTTGTGGGAAAAGAATTCTTGTACAAATTGTGCCATGTACTTTGGACATGCATATTATATATGGAAGTCTCAATTAGAAAAAATACCGAATATGGCACAGAACTATTTCCATATTTGTTACTAATTATTAGCTGCCTAAGCCTGGCTGATGAAGTCTGACCTGTGGGCCAGAGCGTCATTAACGGCACAGATCATGCTTGTCTATGTGATCTAATAACCCAGAGGCATCTCCTCCAAGTGCTACTAACCCATTCTTCTACAGAAACACTAACGCCCACACGTGTGGGCGTTTCCCAAGTCGCCCACACGCCTGGATCGTCGTCCAGTGCCTTTTGCAAGAAATCTTGGCACGAAAAGGTTGATTTTCTGTGCCACGTAGGACGGGGCTGGTGTGTGGGCGTTGGAGAGTTTACCCACACGCCCACTCCACGTTGTTTGTCAGCTGCGCTGTGTGGGCGAACTAGTTTCTGCCCACACAGCCACCACCTAGGTCATGCGCGTGTGGGCGAACTGTTTTTTTGCCCCACACGACACTCTTACGTTGTGGATGGCAACTGCACTTACGCGAACGTGGCAACTCGGTACACACACATGGCAACTGTGATTCTTTGCTACACGGCAACTGCAGTTACGCGAACGTGGCAACTCGGTACACACACATGGCAACTGTGATTCTTTACTACACGGCAATTGCAGTTGCGCGTACATGGCAACCAGATAAACACACATGGCAACTGTGATTAACAATACATGGCAACTATGGTTGGACCACACGTGGCAACTAGGTAAACACACATGGCAACTACTGTTTTGACCATATGTGGCAAGTAGTTAATCACACACGGCAACTACGGTTTGATTACACGCGGCAACTACCATAAATTAGACATGGCAACTATAGTTAACCAAAACAGATGGAGTTGCCATGCTTTTACAACTACACTTGCCATTCCGGATAACTACATCTGCCAACCAGGATGGCAACTAAATGGTCATCCTACGGGGTACCTAACGAAGCTGCATCAGGACGTGTGGGCATTTTTGCTTCGTGTCACACGCACGGGGTGGAGATGAGCAGTACTTGTTGGGCGTGTGGCATAAAGTAGCCGCGCCCACACGTGTGAGCAATTCTAATGTCCGTCCACACACAGCCCGTGTGGCCTGCCTCCTGCTCACACCACACACGGTGTGTGAGCGCATGTTGTATATGCCACACGTGTGGCAGTTATCGGCGTCCTTCTTCTATGCCCCAGATCAAATGCGAGTCAGGCAGGCCTCCATGGTTAAAAGTATGAGAGCGCTCGTACCATATAGCTTGAGCTCATTTCGCCAAAAATTAATAAGTTTAAAAACAAAAGTTGTTGTCATCGCCTCATCAGTGAAAAGCGGGTGCAGATTCGAAAGTGCATACCCTGCACATACATTATGCCTGCCAAGGTCGTCATGTACATGACTAATGTGGCACATTGATGTTTTCAATTGCCTTTGGATTGGGGGTCGACTTAGTCTTGTGTTAGTAGGGGAACATGAGAAGTATTCGACAATAAGCATGAGTTGAAGATAATCGACCTCTCAAAAGCTCCCCTTCTCTTGTCGATCCAAGCCTTAATTACAAGCACAATACACATCACAGATGCACATCAAAACTTTCTTCAATGAGATAATACATAAGATTGTGAGTGCTATATGAATACATCTTCAACACCTCAGAATCGTATTCGTCGCCTAATGCAACATGCACTCAAGCTGAACCCGTTGAAGTGCGGCTTCATGATCTGTCAGGCAAATTTCGGGTTTGTCGTTCGACATGGGGGAATAGTATGTCGTGTTTATAATAGTAAAAATCATGCAAACACCTTATATTTTTGTCCGATGGTATTGTCCTTCCATACTACTAACTTCTGCATACAATAAGAACTTCTGCATACTACGGTAAGTGTCGAAAGTGCTAGCTAGCTAGGCCGTGCATAGGACTAGTCGGAGGTGTCGGCGGGTGGGTGGACGCAGGTGGCCTTGGCGACGGAGAGCTTGTATTCGAACGAGTTGGCGTACTCGAACGAGATGGTATCGTCAGCCAAGAGCGGCTTGCCGTCGTTGACGAGGCAGTCGTCGGGCGCCACCCGCCGGAACTTGCTGGGGTCGACGAGGGTGACGGAGCTGAACCAGCCGCAGCGCACGCGGATGCCAGAGATGGCGCAGGCGGCGCGGCCTGCGCCGGAGCACCGGTTGATGATGTCCACCGTGTAGGACGGGATCCCGCTGGACAGCGTCGTCCCCGGGCCTTGCTCGATGGCGATGTCGTCCGCGCCGGCGCAGCCGAGGCTCACGCGGTGCGGCACGTCGGCGCCCACGCCTGCATGCAGAGAAGAGACAAGGCTGAGCTAAGCATAGTTGAAAGTTGAAACTCGCGACAAGAAGACGGATGCTTTTTCTTTGCATGAAACATGGATGCGAATTACCTGCAGGGCGGAGCACCTTGCGGGGAAGGACGGCGCTTGGCGGAGGAGCCGCCGATGCGAGCAGCGAAGAATTGAGAGACAGGCTACCTGCGTCGGCGACGGAGGCGGATGCGAGGGAGACGGAGCCGACTGCGGCGAGCAGTATGACAAGAGCGCACAGCGGCGAGAAAGACGCCGTCATCTCTGCCCGACGTTTAAGATGAACAGTCAAAAGAAGTATGAAATCCCCGTCAGAATAATCCGTCTTATATAGGTGGGTCGTCTGCTCAACTTGGAAACTAATCAGCCAGTAAAAAAGGTAGTAATCTCGATTTTTACATGGAAAGAACTGATCGTAGTTAGGCAAGTGCTCGTTAGGCCGATTCCTATTTAGCTTAAGGCGCCCGTTCGTGGCGCGACATGCTCGATTCCTTCCATAGCGAGCTGGGCCGGTCCGAAATATATAACCCAGCACCGGCACCGGTTTTGGGAGGTTCCCTCGGTTTTTCAGGATGGGTTTTTCTGGTTTTCGTGTCTCATCGTTTTTTGTTTGGTTCTGTCAGTTTTTCCTTTTTTTTAATTTTTCATTGCCGCTTTTTAAAAAATTTATTTTCATGATTTTTTCCTAAAATTTTGTGAACCTTTTTTGAAAATCATGAACAATTTTCAAATTCATGATCTTTTTTCATTTTTGTGAAGTTTTTCACATTTTTAAACTAAAAATCATTACTTTTTTCCAGATGCATGAACATTTTTTAAATTTGTAAACATTTTAAACCGGCGTCGGGTAGTTCCCCATTTGGCCTTCTCCATAACCACACTCCCCAAATCTCAATATCCAAATTCATGCAAATCCACGCACGACGATCATACAATTCAAATTCTTCATACTGATACAAAGATAGTGTGGCCCAAATAAGTTTAGTACATGTCAAACTAAAATTCAATAGTTCATGATAAGTGATACTCCCTCCATTCCCTTATACAAGGCCACTATCAAAAATACATTTTGCATCAATACAAGGCCACCAACAGTAATCGAGGCAAAAATTAATGATGTTTCCTCGTACTAGCAACTTTTTAATACTTACATGCATGTAGTCATAATGACACTCAGCTACTTCCTTTCCATTCATTCGTTGCATGCTTTTGGTGTATTAATGATCCCGGTTAACTAAAAGAAAAGTTGACTTGCAAAGGAGTCATTAAATTTTATCTTGGTACCTGTAATATGAGTTTGTGGCCTTGTATAAGGGAATGGAGGGAGTACATGAATGAATCAATGACTTCACTCCTCGCGGTTATTGATTATCTTCTTCATGTAGAGCAACCACTTCCTCCCTTTCTTGTCCAAGAGGTTGATGTCCTGCAACATGATCATTGACTCCTTCGTCTCTTTCGCAAGCCGCAACCTCTCTTTCTCGAGCTCAAGACCATGCATTGTCACAATTTGCTCAAGCTCACATTTGGCAACCTTCTCTTGACTCTCCACTTCGACTTTGTTCTTCTCCAACATCAACCTCACCCGGTCTAACTCTGTCTTCTCTCATTGCACATCAATGAAAATCTACCACCCCTCCTTCTTCACCACCTTGGCATAAAAAATGCCCGTCCAAGTGGCGGACATTTTGCTTGCCACCCCGTCACGCGCCACCGTCCCCTTCTCCCACTTGTTCCCCATCACTTGTCGGTTTCTCTTCGGCATGGTTGGTTGCAATTCCGCCCCACCATTTCTTTGTCTCCTTCCTCGTCCACTCCAATTGATTTAGGCGAGCTCGGCCCATCGTTTATCTACATCTTCTTCGTGTCGTTCTCAATTTCCTTGGGACGGTCTACCACTTGGGTTTCTCATTCAATTTCGACCAACAACGTGAAAAATTGAATGAGTTCTTCTCCACTTGATGTTACAAAGCCGCTACCAACATTGCATGGGTTCGAACTCCGATGCCGCTTTGGTTCTGGCCTACAACTTGTTTGAGATAACCAACAAATTTGTTGATGGCCTATTGGATGGTTGACCATCTATGTTGAAGAGAGCATTGGACACAATTGGGGCATATTGGGTGTGGCTTCACATAGTGTTTTTGCTCGTGGCAAAGTTTCCAAAATAATTCCCAATATTTCTCGTATTTTTGCTCGGTTCCACAAATCGGATCCATGCTACTGTTGCACCAACCCAACCCTGCGCGCCATTGGCTCGGACCTAGGAGAAAGGAGGTCACCGCCGACGCCATGTGTCGCGTACAGGAGCATGACTACCGTATCTGCACAGCCGTCGTCACCATAACCCCCCCCCCCCCCCCCGGCGTTGTGGAGCCCTCCGCACAGCCGCCTCTTCCCACCGCCGACGCACGCAGCACCCCGCATAGAGTCGCGCCCCTGGTATTAGGAGCCGCCCGCGTGGGAGGCAGAAGGGGGCCCACTACCGCCCACGCTGCCCGGGCTTCGATCGAGTGGCGCACTCCGACAACAACGAGGAGAAGGGGAGTAGGAGGACAGAGCTAGGAGGCGGCTAGAGTCCCCTCATGTCACTCGCTGGAGGGACGAAAATGTCCCTTTTGCTGGAATACATGTATAATGTCTCAGTATATTAGTGTTATTATGTAAACATAAGTATGTTAGTACTTTGGACTGAATTAAAGAAAAGTATAACGCGGCTAGCTAGGAGCGATTTGAAACTCTCAGCCCTCGGATCATGTACATGAACGCGCAGGATTTGATCGGTCATCCAGGTCGTCACTCCCTATGCAACCACCATGTCGCGGGCTGCTGCTCCATAGATTGAGCCACACTTCTCGTCCATAATCGGGCCGTAAGTAGAAGCCCAGGTCCAGTCCAGTTTGGTTTCGATGTGGAACTCCAGGCCAGGTCGTCCCTATCTCCTCCAGGCCAGGTTCCAGTTTTTCTTTGGATAGGAGGGAGTAACCGTCCGTAAAAATATATAAGAGTGTTTAGATCACGCTTTTGCATTTCTTTACAGAGAGAGTATTAAGCATTAATTACTTACGGAATTTAGACAAATTGGGTGCATACCATTTTTTAAGATATAAGTATACAATATCACATGCATATCTTATAAGGATTAAAGAAAAGTTGGGAAGTTTTTGTGTGATAAAAAATGCACAAGTATATCTTCTGTAGAAACCTAATAAAAGAAAAGATAATCGTATGTAGAAAAAAAAAGTGCGTAAGTATATTGTACAAAGAACCAACCATACGTAGTGCAGACGGGAACTTCTATATTCGGAAGGCGCGGAGATTAAGGGCATGTTTGGGACTACTCCGCTTCACCAAAGTTAGTTTCATCCATCAAATCCACTTTGGAGTAGTTTCATACAGAAGTTGTAGCACTACTAAAGAGAATGTTTGGCTTCCACCAATCCCCAGCTTCAGGATTGAAAAAATTGGTGAAAATATCTATTTGATTGGATTAGGGGGGAGAAACAAAGGGGTATCCAGTTACTGGTGGCAGTGGTGGGTAATTTCCCACCAACTCCATCTTCTAAAGTTTTTTGGAGCAGCCCTTGAAGAACTTCATAAAAAATGTGAATTGTAACCCAGATTTTAGTTTTTCTTTTTTTGCGGAGCATCATATCGTGGAGCTACCCCATTTGGCTTTTGTTTTCTAAAGCGGAGCTGAATTTTAAGAAGCAGAGCAATCCCAAACAGGATCCGTCAAAATATTTCTCCCTGATACGGCTAGGATCAAGGTCTCATGGGTAAAAGTGGGAGTGTCTGAAAATTTCTCATATAACAGAGTTTAGGACCCAAGACTACATGCACTGTTTGACGTTGCCGCCACCGCCTCCTAAAAAAGACCTAGCCGCTCCACCACACTGTCTCCACCATAGATTGGTCCCCCCTCCTCCGGCCAGCCTTGCCGATGTCGGGAGGGGTGGCGCACCCAATCTATGAGTGGAGTCTTAATAACGGTAGTGTTTTTATTAGATTAGTTTAGGGGGTTTGGTAGTCGTCTTCTTCTTTGGAGATGACATCATCTACAATAAATAATCTTCATCCTTTCGTTCGACGACGAGATCTTCTTCCGGACATCAATGATGGTGTTGGAAGATTAAATTTATCTAGGTATGGTCCTTCAGGTCTTACTTCGGCAGATCGGTTTTGGATTCATTTTTTCTCATGGTTGCCGCGAGGAGGATTGTCCTCGCAATATCGGTCCTGGACGCTACGTCCTCGACAATGGTGATTCGTACTCTCGACTTCCAGCAACGTTGACCTGGCTGTTCGGTTTTTTGTCCCTGGAATACATGTGTTGGTACTCTTGCCGATGTTGGTTGATTACTTTAATGTCGACGTACGTGCATCGCAGCCTTGGCATTGCGGCTCAAATCTACTATATCTAAATAGCTAGCCCCCACTACTAGGAATTCTACTATATCTAAATAGCTAGCCCTCACTACTAGGAATTCTCTAGCCTCTCCTTAAGCCACATCATCAAAATTAATATGGCCATTGGATATACTAGCTTAGTCAATAGTAGCCATCCGATCTAGATGCTGAGAGACGTTGCGCTAAGCAGCATGCAAGGATGCTAAAACTGACGCTTGCATGCAGTAACCGACCCTTGATGGCGTGAGCTAGGAGGAATTAATATTCTCTGAGGAGATGGGCACGCCATGCATGCATGACAAGGTAAGGTACGACAGATAACAGTACCGGGAACCTCTGGCCACCTTTTATTTTTTTATTAGGGGCAGCCCATGGAGAAATGGATGAGTGGTAATTGGAAGGAGCAGATAAAGCAAGAACGCGTCGACAACTTTTGGAATGTGACAACACTTGGTTTTAGAAATGGTCAGTTGAAAAACCATTTTTTTGTAGGGGAAAAAAAGAAGAAAAAAAGGTTGTGCCATTTCTTTGTTTTGAAGGTTTGAACATTGAACTGATATTGCAAGGGCCCTTCCATCGTACTTCAATTAGGTTGCATCTCTTATGCATTTTCCAAAATCAATAAAAACACATGCTTTTTTTGAGAAATTTGTAAACGATATTTTGTACAGTTCGTGCATGTTAGTGTTTTGCATAGTTCTTATTTTATACAAATCCCGCAGCAACGCGCGGGGCATTTTTCTAGTTGAAACAATGGGAGAACCCTCGTTGGTATTTACACAGGTATGTGGTTTGATACTTTTGTTATGTTTCTACAGATGTGACATGTTAGAAGAAAGAGTTTTAAGATCTCGAAGATTTGCTCGTTTTTCTTTAGACTTTATTTTGTAATTGTTGTAGTCAGCTCATGTATGTGCCCGACTCCGGCGATGGAGGGGCGATGACGGCGGCGCGCCTTCGGCTCGCTTCAGTGCTTGTAGTCGTCGCTAGGTGGTCTACGGATCTAGTTGTAATTTCTATTATTTCTGATATTCGTTGTACTGCCATGTTTGAAGATGAATAGATCGGAAATTTTCTCACAAAAAAAATGTACAATTTGCTACTATAAATATATCATGGTATTGATTGTCAAAAAAAATTAGGACCCAGCAGCCAGGTTTACAAACGAAGACTTCAATTTTAGGTTTGGGCGTGGTGGTGTCCGGGACAGCGAAAGCGGATCCGGTCTGGTTCGGTTCTGGTCAAGGCAAAAGTATTTATCTTGCTATTAGTCATTATTATTGACTCAAATTCCCAATCATGATTCAGGATTAATCTTCCTGGCTCTGCTCCAACTTAGCAGTATATGTGAAGCCAGCTGCATGGTTCGAGTGGTTCCTATTTCTGCATCTGGTGCGGTCGTGCGGACGACACGACACGAGCCCTTGCTACTTACTCAATCCAAATTTTAGCCATGCTCAAAAAAAAAAATAGCCAATTAATTCATGTTTCGTCAAAAAAAAATACTTGATGAACAAATTGCTTCCATGCTCATGAGCAAATCGAGCAAGTCAGTGTGCCATCTTTGCAGAGTAGGCTGGGCTGCCGTTCAAGTATTCCAGCACAAGAGTTGGGCAAATCTGTCCGAACGATCGCCGTGTTAAGCCAACCAGCTGATTTTTTGCAGTAAAAAATTCCGAAGAAAAAGCAGTATGGCATCGTTACTGCACTACATCCTCACAAACACACATCCGTGGCACTCTACAGCAACATAGCATAAACGCTACCAGGGCAGTCAGTAGCCGACGCGGACCAATGGCTTCAGCAGTCGCTGGAGTTCATCCCAGTGCAGATTCAGTAGCCAATCGACCTTAATTTGCCTGCCAAGCAACAGAATCGGTATCATGTGAATGCATCAGGCTCTAGCATACAAAGTTTGAATAATATGGTTTTCATCATGACAGGTATCTTGCTTCCAGAACATGTAGCTTAACTTAACTAATTCTGAACCCAACGATTTAGATGCAAGATATATGCTTTTGTTTCATCTGACGAGCTATTGGAAACCCAGTTAAACGTAACAAATCATATATATCACCATAGGCTGAGCGTGCACATTAGCTCGGCAAAAGAAGTGGCGTCATGAGTAGAGAAGAAAGCTAATAACAGGAGAATACAAAAGTAAACATGCACAAGGAATTGAACAACGCCACATACTCGTCATGAGTTAGAAGAATGAAAAAAAAAAGCAGGCATACAGTTCTCTGACAGGAAAGTTGGTAACGGTAGCCATACATCGGAAGTAAAGGAAGTGAACTACACATCCTAAGTCAGGGGAGCAGAATACCTGCAAAAACTAGTTGATTTTAGGGCTTGAGTAGAACTGCGGATCCCTGAAGAACCTGACAATTGTCTCTGCCTTATCCCTGGAGAGGTCAGTGTTTTCTAGGATAGAACTCTCGGATGCTTTTGCAATTGCTTCAATGGAGCCAATAGCTTGGGCAAGCTATCAAATCAAGAGCATGACTATCAGCATGGCATGATACCGATATAACTACTGTAGATACAGAAAACACACGCTAGTTGAATAGAAATATGATATTTGGCGTTCACTGTTCACCAATAGATTTTGACTGCAATTAGCATGGCATGACAAATTGTACAGAGCAAATATCAGAGAATGGAGGACTTCTCAAGTTAGATAATCTGGCAAATGCTTAGTTCTCATTCTTGAATAGTTGCATAGAATAAAGTTTTTCATGAGAGGAGGCACAATAATTATGTTTGAGCCTTTGAGCACTTGTCTACGGTGAACTGTCATCAACCATGCTTTAGAAAAATGATTGCCGACGGCAATGCAAATGATTGTACCTATTGTGTTTTTCATGAGAGGAGGCACAATAATTATGTTTGAGCCTTTGAGCACTTGTCTACGGTGAACTGTCATCAACCATGCTTTAGAAAAATGATTGCCGACGGCAATGCAAATGATTGTACCTATTGTGTCTACCATTTGAGTTGTTTTTCTCACTAGAGCCAAAACTTGCAAATAATTCAAAACTGAAATTGACTAGTCAGTAACCAAGAGATCATCCAGTTACATATTAAGATAAAAGATAGTTCAGTACACACCATATTGGCATCGTGATCATCAATACCAGGAATAGAGGTGAGCACTCGTACATAGGCATCCATGCACTGAACTGCTTGCTCCCGCTACAGACACAGGCGAGAAATCACTTAGCTTAATTTTAGAGCTACAGCATTTGCCAAAAAAAAGAGAGCTACATATAGTGCAGCGATAAATGTGGAAGCATGTGAAAGTACCTCATTCCTCATTGTTGAGCTAATGTCCTGCTGCTTGCATACTGAACAAAAAACATGCGTTGATCTGTGTCAGATGCTTGCAGCTTAGGACTTGATCATGAGTCAAATTAAGTTAGATACTTACCTCCACGGGCATGAGCAATCTTGAGCATCATCTCAAATCCCATCTCTGGATCGTTAACAGGCACAAATGTAGGGGAGCCAAGCTCCATGCCATGCCTTGGTTAAGACAAACATGAGTAACAATGATCCAACTAGCATACCCCAGCACTAGCAAAATATATATTAGTTGCTTACTTGAAATAAGACTGATTAAACGATTCGATTTGCCCCACTGTAGGAACGGCAACAACGACATAGAGATTTTTGAACTGCCTCTTCAGTGCATTCACCCTGCAACAAGAACCATTCCAACAGTGGAGCCACCATTAGGATCGTTACAGCAAACAAACACCATACGTCCATACCAGCATGCTGCTGTAAAACATAGCAGGGAAGAGTGTCGCACCTGCTAAAAACAGCAGCTGCATTCCCACAGTCCCAGCTCGTCTCAAAGATGAAAGCAACTGATAGCCCCCCATTGTTGAAGATGAAGTCCTGTAATACACCTCCTTCATCAGTTTTTGCAAAGACAACACAGAATCATTCGCGACTTGTGACTTGCAGGGCAGGAAGAGACGCTTACAGGAGATATCGACAGGAAGTTTAGGCGATACGAGTTGGCGGCCAGGAATGCGCCAATGAAGTTGATAAGGTGGTGGTCCTGCTTGTCTCTCCACGCGGTGCTCATCATGCATATTCCACGGCCTGCGACACGACACCCAGCGGAGCCATTAAGATCCAATTCAGCATATGCATATGTCAAAAAAATCAGCAGATGGTTAACTGTGAGGCTGTTTGTACCACGATCTAAAAATGCTGGTAGTAAGTTATTTAACTCCTTACTGGTCCGTGTTCAGAACCTTCATTCAGCAAAACAATTTCTGAATTTTCTGAACCTAACTTTGGAACCACACAGCTAGCCTTGGGTCCTTCCACAAGTAACAGAACGAAAGGGGCGATTCCTCCGGCCATGGCTACGCTACTGAATACATGCGCATGTTTCAGTGAGGATTCTCCACTCAAAATTGGTCATGAATCCCCATCAGCAGATCGCACACGCAAGCAAGCAAAACATTTCGGCCAAGTCGAGCAACTGACGGCCGCCGCGGCATGCCCGGGCTTAGTCGGCAGAGCGCGCTGCAGCGAACCTCGTGACGACGTGCTGTCCCGTGCCGGAACCCTAGCTAGCTAGCGAGGGCGGCGCGTGCGTGAGTGAGCTGGTGAATTGGCGGGTGGATCGGCGCCGCACCTGGGGTAGGGGCCGGGGCGGGAGCGGGCTGGGGCTGCGGCGGCCGGGCGGAGGTCCGGCAGCGCTCCATCTGGAGACGGGAGGAGGCCCGAAGCCGGAGCAGAGACGACGAGGCTGCGGCGGTGCGGTGGCGCGAGGCCTCGTGTCGTCGCCGTGCGTGCGCGCGAGGGGGGCGACGGGCGAAGAAGGGTGAGGAAGGAACTGTGGGCTGGGCGCCGCGGCGGAGGTGGGCCTGGATGTCTCGGTGGGCTGCGTGCGGGCTTGTCCACAACGTTGCGCCCTCTTTTTTTTTCGGAATGTTAGAAACGTGGCAGGCACGGTCACCTGCTGCTAGAGAAATTTTGGTCCCCTCACCTCTCGTCGTCATCGTAACACCGGGAGATGGGAGATCTCGGATCGTCAATCATTCTATGTTCTTTGTCAATGTCTAGTGATGATCGTAGTTTTATGAGAACAAAAGTTACTCGCATTCTTTTTTGGCAGTATCATAAAGCCAGAGAGTTTTGTGTCCTCGTTATGTTAGTGCCTAAAGCCTTTTTTCTCATTTTAACTCTTTGTGGAGGCGAAATCGACACAATGGTGAAGATATTGTGATTCGACGACCGGCCCAAATATGTTTATCGCTCAAGTCTTTCCATCTTTTTGGACGGATGATTTGATGGGCTTTCAGAAACCTTTATTCATATTATTCATGCGGGTGAAAGACTGACAACATTGTTGCTCCGGTCTAATTGCAGTCTTTTCTATCAAAGTCGTGGGAGTATTTCGTCTAGCTGAGATAAACACCATGGAGAAGGTGCTTCTAAGATATCTCATGTAATTTTCGGTCATAAGAGTTACTTTATATTAAATCCAAATCAGTGTATCTATAATAGTTGTGCGTACGAATAAAATTGCAGATGTTTCTAGAAAATAAACCTACTCCGGTGTTGCGCTGTCACATTGATAACCTGTGACGTAACGTTGACCATGTTGAGCAAGAGAACGAAATACACCAGTCCATTTCGTCATCAAAGAAACCAAGCGCCCGTCTATGCATTATCTCGTCGGTCGATCTAGAAGGTTTTGTAGACTCATGAATCGATCTCCCAAGGTAAAAAATAATTACCTTCTTTTAGACTTCTTACTAGCAAGTGTTACCGATGTGTGCCTTGTACAATTTTTGGCCACTACACAAGGTTGGTCTTTGTTTAGGTGATTCCTTGACTTTTGGCAACCCAATGCTCTTTTAATAACTCTAGTTAAATTATTTTATTCTTCTAAATAATGTTGACCAACTCATGGACAAATAAACGTAAATTAAATTCGGCTAGCCAATATTTAAGTGGAGCAACCCTGTACGTAAATCAGACACACCATGGCATGTCAGATGCATCGTCCAAGCAAAGCTAGCGAGCTTCTCGGCAGTTAACTACTCCCTCCATCTCATAATATTTGAGCGTTTTTACACTAGTGTAGCGTCAAAAACGCTCTTACATTATGGGATGGAGGGAGTAACTCACAATGAAAAGTTCGCAGGTTTCTTCCAAACTTATAGATCTCTTACCAAAGTTTCCAGGTCCAAGAAACGGGAGTGTTTACTGCTACGAGTCTACGAAAACAAATACAGTAGCACATCCTGGAGGTAGAAACGAAAATACACATCTTACTGGAATAACCTTCCTGACACTAAGTTAAAAAAAATCCTGACACTAGCCAGCAAAAGCATGATCTGCACCTCTACAGAGTTTCCACGTACACAAGGCACGGCATGTACACAAGTCGCTAAAATAACCGCAATTGCAAAATCTAACATCAAGAATAAATGCTGTGTTTCTCGGTACAAATGAAAATGATTGCGAGGAACTTCCCCAACATGGGGAAAGTTGACAGATATATGCCCAATCATGCAAAAAGTTTATGCACCATGGTGCCTGAAGAACATGCTATAAAGGGGTTCACATCACAAGACACGAACTGGCGGCCAACGACATTATAATAAGACCATCATCGCATATAAAAGTCCCCACTTGGTTCCACAAAGCTCTATATAGCTGTGATTTCTGAATCCACTTTGGTCGGAAGTCAGAGCCTTTCTCCAATGCACTATGCAATGCAAGGTGCCTAGAGAAATAAACCAGTATTTCTTTAAGCACGGGTGCTCATTTGCAGGGAGTAGACGCTTAATTAGACACCTCTCGTGTAGAGGTAAGCAACGAATGCTTAAGAAAAACTCGGTTTAGTTTATCAAGCACCTTGCATTGTACGAGGCCGAACAGAACTGCTGCATGGACTTCCACAAACAGGGCATAAGCAGATGCAGGACACACAGCGTATGCGTAAAAATATTTGTGCAGATTTATTTGGTGAATAGTGGTCATGAATTATTCTTATCTAGACCGAAACTAATGACCAGCCTAACCAACCAAACTATGTTTCAACATTGCATCCTACCACAGATTCTTCTTGAAATGACAACTATTAAAACACTCGTCGCAAAAGAAACAGCTATTAAAACATATACAGAGCGAACGATGGAATTAAAGAGAACCATGGCCTAAACTGGAAACGCAAGCTAAGAGAACAGCATACCATAAACATCCACAGCTGTGCAATGACTTCTAGACACAACATACAACAGGACAAGTTACCAAGGTACCATCTAACACACAGACACAGTTTAAACCACCTCTGACAGTACCCCAAGTACACAGGCAGTCTTCCAGATACATAACACTAGAGAGAACCTACAACTTTTCTCACTCAACTGGCCAACTCAATAGCTCACATGACCTGGTCAGCGAGTCTCCTAGATCTAAGTCGGTGACACGCACTTATGTTCCCCTGCTCCCATCTTCATAGCACAGTTCCCTGTATTCATGATGTACAATGTTGATACAGGTTTGCACTAAATTGGCAGGAGCAAATGAATCAGGAAATGATTGAAAATGCTCAAAATTATGCATACCTCCAATGGTAAGATAGACACCTTAGCCAGCGCCGTCTAAGGAATTTGAGGAGCAGATGGCAGGTATTTAATTTCATATGTGAGAAGCGCTGGACCAAAAGCATTGTACTTTCCTGAAGTGCTATAGGCTTGCTCCGCATCAGCATGGTTAGAGAAGACTACTTTCGCAGTCTTTGACTTCTTGGTGATCTCAGTCTGACCCTCGATGATCGCTCCATGAGCACGGAACACGTTGTTGATACGATCCACTGAAGGAATGGATTCTGCACTGCCAAAGTATAGAATCAAAGCTGCTGGACCATCTGCTGGTTTCTCATCTGGAAGATCAGTTGAAGCCTCATCTTGAGGTGCCACTTCCTGCTTCGTCTTCTTATTGCCATTCCTATTCTGAGACACTCGCTTCCTTTTGCGGCCTTCATAATCACTTGATGTATCTCCATCGTCGAAATCGCTGATGATAATGTCACACCAGTAAGAATCTTCCGCCTTTCGAGCCGAGTAGATGCCCCCCGCGGATTTCCTCCTGCCCCTCTGGCCATCCGCCGTCTCCAACTCCAATTGTTCTGCCTCAATCTCATGTTTCGCCTTGGTAAAACTTCCAACAGACTTTTTCCTTCCTTTCTTACCACCAAATATCTCCAACAGCTCTTTATCATCCAACTCGCTCGGCGCTTTCGAGTCCTTGTGTTTTGAGAAGAAGCTAAAGATCACATCCACAGAATCATAACCCTTGAAATTGAACGGATCAGAAGCAACCGATGTAAGCTGAAGCAACAATTCGGCGGCCGATGGATACTCTATTTTCTCTTCCACCTCCTCATCCTTCACCTTTGTGGGCTGTGAGGGCTTCGCAGCAGAATCCGTTTTCCTAGGCCTCCCACGTGGCCTCCCGGTTCCACCACTGCGTGGCGCCGTGCTACCGCTACCCCTGCCCCTCCGGGCCCTCCTACGCCCAATGTCCACATCAGTATCAGAGTCACTGGCACCCTTCTTGCGCGGGTCCCAGTCCTCATCGGAATCGGCCTCCTGGACCTCCTCCTTCCTCTTCCTCCCCCTCCGGGACGGCGGGGTCGCTGACGAGTCGCAGTTAACCTCCCTTGCGCTCCTCCTGCCCCGATCCATGGGGGAAGGAGCGGCCAAAGCATCAGCATTCGCTATCCCGAGCTCCAGGGTGTACACAGGGGGGTCAGGCAGAGCCCTGAACTCATCAAAGGCCCTGAGATGCGCCTTGGTGATGGCGGCCTGCACCCGGTTGCTGAAGCCCATGCGGTCGGCGGCCAAATCCTGGAGCGAGGCGAGGAAATCCCGCGGATCGAAGGGCCGCCGGAGGGAGGCGGGGGCGTCGGCGGCGGTGAGGGCGGCCTGGACGCGGCTGGAGAACTCGTCGAGGGAGGCGTCGACGGCGGCGTCGAAGTCGTCGGCCTCGCCGTCGTAGAGCTCCCCCACGGTGAAGTAGGCCTCGTAGGGCCGGAGCTGGGCCGCGTCGCACCAGGCGAGGGCCTTCTCGCCGAAGAAGGAGACGAGGAGCTGGGTGCCGCCGGAGGCGACGGAGAGGACCTCCCCCGGCCAGGACGGGTGGGAGAGCTTCTTGCCCCAGACCAGGTCCTTGGGGGCGAAGGCGGCCGAGGGGCCAGACCCGGCTAGGGCTGGGGCTGGGGCGGCCGGATCCGGCGCCGCGGGGGGCGGGGGGGTGGCGTTGCTGGGGGACGGGGCCGGGGCGGGGGCGGGGGGCGGGGGCGGGGGGTTCTTGCGGGGGCGGCCGCGGCCGCGCTTGGCGGGGGCTAGGGTTTGGGGGACGGCGGCGGCGTTGAGGTCGATGTGGTCGGACATGGTGGATTTCTGGCTAGGGCTTGGCTCCCCTCCCCCCTCCCCTTTGCTGGATCGATGGGAGTGAGTGAATGAAGTGAAATAATGAGGCAAAGGACGAACCGGGTGGGGTGGGGTGGGGTGGGCGGTGGGGTGCCTTCCTCTGCCTTCTCTTCTCTTCTCTTCTCCTCCCAACTAAACACAATCTTCCTTTTGTTTTGAACTCCGGTGATAGAAAAGCATTGATTGATCCCTCACTAATTACAGTATTATTTTGTGGCAAGAGAGAGCTTTATTGAACAGTTATACCACATTATTATGAACTGATATATATATAAGTTGCTCATGGATACCGTTACACTCTCGCAAGTCGACAAACATCGCGAAACATTGGTTACAAATAGTCACGAGCTGCTCATGGATACGGAGTTATATGCCGCAAAGCGACAAACGACGGAAAAGGCGGCAAATTGAATGAATGCAAATTCATCCTAACTAATGGCGCTAAAAGTGTGAGTAACTCCGTCGAACTATACTTCACCTTTGTTGCCACGGAAGTCGGGGACCAAATTTCAATTAGAGGAGCCTTCGTCACATCAAACCACATTGTAGAGAACCCTAAGCGGCTAGGGTAAATTAACCCCTCCAAAATTCACCGGTGAGTCTATGGATTTTCCTTCCCTTTGCTTGCCACTCCGGCGGCCGGTGGCGGGGAAGAGAATCCCGGTGCAACCGCTCCGGGTAGTAGTTTAGGTTAGGTTTCCTCTGCAAAGGACGAACGGGGTGGGGTGGGCGGTGGGATGCCTTCCTGTACCTTCTCTTCTCTTCTCTTCCCCACTAAACACAATCTTCCTCTTGCTTTGAAATTCGGTGATAGGAAATTATTGATTGATCCCTCACAAATTATTGTTTGCTGGCAAGAGAGAGATTTTATTGAGCAATAATACCATATGATTATGAACTGATGTATAAGTTTCTCATGGATATCGTTACACTGTTGCAAGTCGACAAACTGCGTGAAACGTAATTACAATTAGTTACGAGCTGCTCGTGGATACGGAGTTATATGCCGCAAGGCGACAAACCACGGAAATAGGCGGCAAATTGAATGAATGCAAATTCATCCTAACTAATGGCGTTAAAAATGTGAGTAACTCCATCAAACTATACTTCACCTTTGTTACCAGGGAAGTCGGGGATCAAATTTTGACTAGGGAAGGCTCTTCGTCACATCAAACCACATTGTAGAGAACCCTAGGCGGCTAGGGTAAATTATTCCCACCAAGTTTCACTAGTGAGCCTATGGATTTCCCTCCCGTTTGCCCACCACTCCGGCAGCCGGTAGCGGGGAAGAGAATCCCGGTGCATCCACTCCGGGTAGTAGTTTAGGTTAGGTTTCCTCTAGAAAGGACGAACGGGTGGGGTGGGCGGCGGGGTGCCTTCCTATGCCTTCTCTTCTATTCTCCCCACTAAACACAATCTTCCTCTTGCTTTGAAATCCGGTGATAGGAAAGCACCGATTGATCCCTCACAAATTTTTTTTGTGGCAAGATAGAGATTTTATTGAGCAATAATACCACATGATTATGAACTGCTGTATAAATTTCTCATGCATACTGTTACATTGTTGCAAGTCGACAAACTGCGTGAAACGTGATTGCGATTAGTTACAAGCTGCTCGTGGATACGGAGTTGTACGCCTTGCATGAATGCAAATTTCTCCGAACTAATGGCGTTAAAATTGTGAGTAACTCTGTCGGACTATATCTTCAGGGATTAAATTTCAACAAGAGAAGATTCTTCGTCACATCAAACCATGTCGTAGTCCAATACATTCTTTAGTATCCAAAAAAATTATGGCTTCAACCATTATCGACACGAAAGCTATACTATATGGAGCATGATCTCCTCTAAATTACAAGTACCACTTCATCCTTCATTCCTGTGCATTTATTCAAGAAAATCCAAGAAGCCGGTAGGATCCTCACCATGAGAGTTATGCATAATCATCCTGACGACGTAATGAGGAGTAATATCACATTTGATAAGAGGTTTTCTTACCCTTTATTATAACTTTGTCATCCTTTATTATTGCTAATGGATATTTACTTATGTGGTATGCCTTTATTTCATCTTTCTATCCATATCCCTCCCAACAAAGCATGTCGTGTTATGACGGACCATGACCCACAAAAATATTGTAATGATGCCATATTTATTATAAGATGTGTTTGCACTAATTCTATCATCCAATTTTAATGGGCTTGACAATTCCAATGCTAATATTAGCTCTATTCTTATCCACAAGGGCATGTGTCATCAATGACGAAGGAAATGAAATGAGGTGCAAACTGACATGGAGATTTTGATGTCGTGAACATAACTTGTGTTGCATGACGCTTGGATGCCCACATATCATGTCCATGTAAAGTGTCCTCTAAGCTGATCGAGGGGACATTGCTGCCCCTCGTGGATGGCATCCACATCAGCATGTGGTCTATCAACTACTCTGTTCAGTGCCTTGTGTTGCACAATTGTAATCAGATATATATAAGTTTCCCATGGATACAGTTACACACTACAAGTTAATAAAACCGCGTGAAACACGATTACGGAACAAAGTTATACGTCGCAAGGTGACAAAAACCGTATAAATGCAAATCCCTCCTACCTAGTTGCCATTAAATTGTGAGTAATTCCTTTGAATCCCATCTTCATCACCCGAAAAAAAAAGAATATCATCTGCATTTTTATTACTAGGGAAGTCACGATCAACTAGAGAAGACATTTCATCTCATCATCAAACCACGTGGCCGAGCATTTTCTATCTTTCCAATCCAGTTTCTACAATCTAGTTAAATAGTGACTTCAACATGATCCCCTCTAAACTAAAAGTACCTCTTCATACTCCATTCTTGCGCTTAGCCACAAAATTCCAAGAGGCCAGTAGTTTCCTTCACAAATTTGGTAACAATGCCCATGAGAGTTATGTATAATGATCTTGATGACAAGGCATCTAGTTTAATTCACAAATGAGGTAACAATGTTCACTAATTATTTTGGTCACGCTCTTTTTAGAAACTATAATGAGGAGTAGTATTGCATTTCACACAAAGATTTGTTACCCTTTATTAACTCGTAGATACGGTCTTATGTGGCATGCCTTTATTTCTCCTTTGTTTCCATATCTCGTCCCAGCAAAGCATGTCGTGGTATGACGAACCATGACCGCATAAAAATATTGTAATGATGTTATATTTATTACAAGATGTGTTTACACTAACTTTATTATCTAATTTATCTAACTTTACCGAGTCAGGTAGCTTCAATGCTAGTATCGGCTCTATCCTTATCCACGAGGGAATCTGTCAGCAATGACGAAGGCAATGAATAAGGTGCAAACCAACATGTAAAGTTCTGAGGTTAGGTTACACCGTCACCCCTCATGGATGGCATCCCACGGCGGCATATAGCCTATGAGCTACTCTGTTCAATGGCTTGTGGACCCATATAAAGTTTTAAAAATGAAATGGAGTAGGAGGTTCTATTCTCTTCCTCACTGAATTCAATCATCTTGTTTTGAAGTCACATTTTTGTCTTTGTTATTTGTACCTTTTATAAAAGAGGGTTCTTAACATGCTCCCTCTTACCTCTCCTTTTCACATTACAGGTAAGTGTATAAAATAGATCTGAGCCGTGGATTGCATTAAGTAGTGGGCTTGATTACCTCTTACTTCCTTACCTCCCATGTAAAAAGAGGGGGCAAGAGGGAGCATGTTAAAATTGCTCATAAAAAGTTGGTATCACATGAAAGTAGTGTATTTGTTTATTTATGATAGACCCCACATGTGAGTAAAGCATATTGTCTCTTGAAAGGTTGCTAGTTCCACATGTGGGGATGCGTGTAGAGAAAAAAGTAACTATCATTCCTTTTTCTGACGAATCACGTAATCCTCCAAGTTCACGAACTAATAAGGTTATAAAATGAATCGTAATCACAATTGAAATCGTTGAGAAAGAGATATGAGTTAGTATATGTTCTAAAGTTGCAAATAGCATAAGGGGAAGGTCCCATTACAAAATTGTAAATTTCGAATTGATTTCTAATCTATTGTATTATTTTTCAAGAATGCCGCCACTCGGATTTGAACCGAGATGCTTGAGCATTGCTTGCTAAGAGCAGCGTATTTGTTTATTTGTTTATATGTCTCTTGAAAGATTGCTAGTTCCATATGTGGGAATGCGTGTATTTGTTTATTTGGAAATGACCTATAACCCATATGTGAACTCACCACCAACTCCAACCTTTCTAAGTAGGATGTTACTCCAAATAAATCATAAAAAAAGCATGCCAATTCATTGATACTAAAGCATGGAAGCTACAAAAAATATGTATACATCCAGGATGTATAAGTAATTAAATATCCTTTCGAAAGAAAATACTACGGAACCATAAGGTTTCACATGTAAAAACACCTTTCCATTTATTCATTTGCAAACCGAATCCAAGCGCCATCTTTCACCAAAGGGAAGGTTTTGCAAATCAATTCCACGCGAGAGCAACAACATGTATGGAACCATATAACCATTATCAACCTACAAAATAATTAGTGAATCAATCAAGCCTCACTAAAATTAGTAGAACTCAAAAATAAGGTCAAAGTTATATAGAGAAACATCACAAATGAGGTTGTTAATTATCTGGACAAACAAGCTCGCCAAACATTAGAAGATAGGGGTTTACCATGTGAATTTTGTTGAGTTCTTCAAAAACAAACTTTGTAGGGATCTTGAGTGTCTTTAGACAAAGAAAAAAGAAAAGGAAAAAGACAATGCATATAACTTTTGTTGGTAAAATCTAGTTTATGAGGGCAGCATATCATTGATACGATGAAATGAAGTAAATGCACAACGGCAGTTGTGATACACTTTTTACTCGGATATGATTGGGAACTTGTAGTGGTACCTTTGACGACCAAACTGTGTCACCCAATATGAAAATAACTTCAATTTATTAATCATTATTTTCTAGGATACATCACCTAAAATAGGATTCCTTGATTGTCTAGAGCTATGTTACTTACCGTAGCAAACTGAAAAAACCTAGCA
Source organism: Aegilops umbellulata (assembly GCA_032464435.1). Lineage (NCBI taxonomy): Eukaryota > Viridiplantae > Streptophyta > Magnoliopsida > Poales > Poaceae > Aegilops > Aegilops umbellulata. The sequence goes on along the minus strand of CP136055.1, from coordinate 601,524,430 downwards.
TCAACAGCGAGTACTGAGTGTGAACCCGTGTTTCTGTATTAACAAGATGAAACTTGGGGTCACAACTCACAAGACCCTTAATTCGAAAAAATATGCTGCATGCAGATGTAGGATATTTCAAGTTTTATATGAACCGTAGAGAAATAGTTATTACTCCCTCCGTCCGAAAATACTTGTCATCAAGATGAATAAAAAGGGATGTATCTAGATGTATTTTAATTCTAGATACACCTCTTTTTATCCATTTTAATGACAAATATTTCCGGACGGAGGGAGTACACTATAGCCAGTAGCCTTTTCTTCAACTATCACAACTGAGTTGAACAATCAGATAAATATATTTAGTTTTATTCCTAACAAATCCTCGATGCTACCGACACTCCTTATAAAACAAGACTGCCTTTATGTAGCATAATTAACTACTCAAAAGATCCAAAAACTGCGATCTCCTACAGAAGAAAATCATTTGATGAACTATTTCTCCCACAGGGAAAACAGAGGAACATCACAGGCTGACAGCCGATGAACTTGAACAGCGCACTACTAAACGACGGATCCATGGTTCACTGGAGCAGGTCCAATGCTCCTAACTTTCTTTTCTGCGGGACCAGTGCACCTAACTAAGACTGCATATAAGTGATCCACATGAAGGGAGCAAAACTGTAGTATATAAGTAAGTTCATATAGTACAAAGACGAGGAAATATCGGGGAACAAAAGAAGCTGCAACACGGATTATTGGGACAACCACAGAGTACTGAGCTACAGTTGACAGGGATAAGGGAAATCATTCAGCAACGGGAGAAACACGTCACAGTTATCATAATTTTATTTTCGCTTATAACAGTCAGTCTCAGAAGCCTTGGTTGGAGATAGATCAATATATATGCTAGTTTTGTGTTCAGAAATAAAGTATAGGTTAATTTGGAAGAGATGAATAGTTATTGAGTCTGTGTTCCTGAACCGACAGTAGTCTCCTCAAGCAAGCAGCTTGTGTTGATTATTCAGATCCAGGCCTGACCACCGAGTAGAATTTTCATGTCAATTGCTGCTCAAGCATAATTAAACACTGCTTCCAACTTATTTTGCAATTGTGTCGTGAGATTTGATTATTCAGATTCAGGCCAGACCATCGGGTTGTCTCCTGAAAAAAAGACTACCCATTAACCGAGTTTTTCTTCCCGGAATACAACAAGTCTAATAAACGGAAATGGTACAGTATCTAGACGGTGTAGGTCCGAGAACCGCACCTGCCATGAGGGTGACCGCCGGTGCTCCCCTTGACAAGGTGAAGCTTCATCTGTGCTACTCCGGCGTGCGCGTGAGACAGATTAAGAGCAGTGAAGTAATGTTGTCCATGGTTCAGGTTCAGAGGGTATGCAGTCCAGTCCACTTTACATGTACTTTAGAACTAACAGGAAATGAAGCATTTCATCTGATCCAGGATGTTGATTTTTGCGATAGCATCACGAAGTTTTTGCAGGGAGACAACCCAGTTTGGTGTTCCCTTTTACCCCAACTGATAAAAGAAAGATGACAATGAGGGTGGTTCTTTTATAAAAAAAAGATGACAATGAGGGTGGAGAAGTGGGGTATCGATCCCCATACCTCTCGCATGCTAAGCGAGCGCTCTACCATCTGAGCTACATCCCCGGGTGATGATCCTTTCAAAACAAAAGTTATATATTCAAATAAGAACACAACGTTCAGTGCAAGTTGTTGCTAAAATTGATGTATCTAGACGTATTTGAGTTCTGTATACATTCATTTGAGCGACAAATAATTCCAGACGAATGAAGTATTTTGCAGGCCATAGAAAAAGAAGAACCATGTTTGGTTCATTCGAAAAGGGCTGAAAGCCTAGCATCAATTCAAGATGCCAATATCTTATCAGCCCTGACAAGTTAGCTTTCTCTAGGACTATACTCCCTCCGTCCGAAATTACTTGTCATTAAAATGAATGAAAATGGCTGTATCTAGAACTAAAATACATCTAGATACATCTATTTCAATGACAAGTATTTGCGGACGAAGGGAGTACTAGGCTAACGAATAGCTTCCTTACACAATCGCTATACCTTTAAATACACTCCAGACTAAGACTGTATACAAGTAATCTACATGAAGGGAGCAAAACTGTATACAAGTAACTTCATATACAAAGACTAGAAGATATCGGGGAACAAAATAAGCTGCAACACAGATCCTCTGGGACAACCACCAATATTAGGCCGCAATTGACAGGGATAAGAGAAATCATTCGGCAACGGTCATAACAGTCTCAAAACTTGGGTTGGTGATAGCTAGATAAATAGTTATCGAGTCTGTGTTACTGGACTGACAGTAGTCTCTTGAAGCAAGGAACTTGTGCTGATTTTTTTTTTAAAAGGAGGATGACCCCCGGCCTCTGCATCTGGGAGATGCGTACGGCCACTTTATTGATTATTCACAGGACCTTACAAAATATTACAACAATGAGCCTGAATCCACCATCTTGGCAACACATGCCGCTACTCCTATCCAAAATGATGAAGGGGTGCTAGCTGGGCCACTACCCAAACCACTCACCTAAGCCTAACATCAAAAGCCGAAAACCGAAACATATTCGGAAGCCCCAGCCGAGCCACATACCGGGTCTGGGGCACAATCCGGTCAGACGCACTCGTGTGTCGTCGCCGCCATCTTCCACAGGTTCGTCTTCAGATCATATTGAGGCTTCTACCTTGTCTGGCCACTCTACCATCGACGTCACCATGACGCCAGACAGCAACCTCCTCCTGCGCGAGTCCATCTCCGCGCATCGGGCGGCGAGCCTCCGCAGCGCCATGCCGCCGATCTTCGCCGCCATCAATGAGTGAGATGAAGTACCGCTCCACCACGGCATGTACAAGGTGAGGAAGGGCGAGGTCCCCATCGGAGACACGGCCGGAAGAGAAGCACCGCAGCCCCGAGACACTGCCCGGAGTTGCGACACAGTAGATCAGGCGGGCCGCCACCAGGAACCAGACAAGCACGCCATGCACACCCATCATCCCCATGCCCAAGTTGGCGCCTTCAAGAAGGTGACGACGCTGTGACGCCGCCGCCGCTTAGCCACCGGGGCTAGGGTTTTCACCCGGGCACAGGGGAAGGGGAGAGGCAGGGGATGTTTAGCCTCGGCGCCGCCACCAAGGAGGGAATGGCGTCCGGGATGCCATCGATGCCGTGACCGCCACCGGCGGCGAGCCTCCGCAGCGCCATGCCGCCGATCTTCGCCGCCATCAATGAGTGAGATGAAGTACCGCTCCACCACGGCATATACAAGGTGAGGAAGGGCGAGGTCCCCATCGGAGACACGGCCGGAAGAGAAGCACCGCAGCCCCAAGACACTGCCCGGAGTTGCGACGCAGTAGATCAGGCGGGCCGCCATCAGGAACTAGACAAGCACGCCATGCACACCCATCATCCCCATGCCCAAGTTGGCGCCGCCGCCGCTTAGCCACCGGGGCTAGGGTTTTCACCCGGGCACAGGGGAAGGGGAGAGGCAGGGGATGTTTAGCCTCGGCGCCGCCACCAAGGAGGGAATGGCGTCCGGGATGCCATCGATGCCGTGACCGCCACCGGCGGCCAAGGGTTTCCCCCGGCCAAGCACCCTGCCACCACCTCCGAACCAGCCACATCATCAGCAGGCGCGTGTACACCGGAGATCCAGGCCGGCCGAAGGTCATGCATCACGAGCGGACCAGGATCGCCTCCGATCTGACGAGGGGAGCCCGGGGCCTCCCCGCGCCATGACCTGCGCCCACCGGGACCTCGCTGCCCGCGCAGCCGAGGGGAACCGGCCTACCTCACCGACGAGCACTCCCCGCCGCCGGAGAAGCGCCGTCCGCACCAGCGAGGCCGCCGCCTCAGATCCGGACCCTCACCACCGAAAGGGATCGGTCAGATTAGGGGGAGTGCTGGATCCCGCCAAGTCGCCCCACCGCCACCATCCCGGGAGCCGGCGCCGGCTTCGCCGGCCGTTCCTCCGGTGGCGGCGAGGTGGGGAGGAAGGTGGGAAGGTTGTAGGCCGCCGGATCTGGGTTCCCCGTCGCCGCCAGGGAGGGCGACGCGGGGGACAGGATCGGATGTGTGTCGCTCGGTTTGTTGGTCGTTTGTGCTGATTATTTAGATTCAGGCCATACCACCGAGTAGAGTCTTCATGTAGTCATGTCGATTGCCCATCATCTGGTTAAATTATGACAGGAGGCAACAGAAATCTGTTAAGCATAATTAAACACCGGATCGTGCATCGCGCATTGCTCCCACCATGCTGGTTTTCTCGGGGTTGTGCTTTTACAGTAGACTAAAATGCAGGATCCTACCATTCTTTTGTGGATCTAGTATTAGGATTAGAACATAACAATTGCTATACCCTTAAATACCCTGAATTTTGGTGATAAAAGTGTGCAACTTTCTCGTGAGTTTTAACACTTGGACGAAAGTAACCTTCAAATTTGAATAAAGATTTTCTTTCTCCTGATATTTTGTTTCTTGAAGTTAACATATAAATACATGTCATCGTGTACTTGGATTAATAAAAGAAGAACGCCGAATAAATTGAAATGGTGGCTCAAGATTGATAAGTTGGCCTCCATGAATGGTGCAGTATGTAGATGGTGTCCGGTCCGAGAACTGCACGGTTCAGGTTCAGCGAGTATCCAGCCCACTGTACATCTCTCTTTTATCCTGATTGATAAAAATATGACAAAGAGGGTAGTTCTACTTGCTGCTTGATCTCGTAGTTAAGCCCTAGCATCCCCAAAAAAATATTTGAGCTTAGCAAAACAGAAAAAGAAAAAGTTTGCATGTCATCGTGTACTTGGATTAATAGAAGAAGAACGCCGAATAAATTGAAATGGTGGCTCAAGATTGATAAGTTGGCCTCCATGAATGGTGCAGTATGTAGATGGTGTCCGGTCCGAGAACTGCACGGTTCAGGTTCAGCGAGTATCCAGCCCACTGTACATCTCTCTTTTATCCTGATTGAAAAAAATATGACAAAGAGGGTAGTTCTACTTGCTGCTTGATCTCGTAGTTAAGCCCTAGCATCCCCCAAAAAATATTTGAGCTTAGCAAAACAGAAAAAGAAAAAGTTTGCATGTCATCGTGTACTTGGATTAATAGAAGAAGAACGCCGAATAAATTGAAATGGTGGCTCAAGATTGATAAGTTGGCCTCCATGAATGGTGCAGTATGTAGATGGTGTCCGGTCCGGGAACTGCACGGTTCAGGTTCAGCGAGTATCCAGTCTACTGTACATCTCTCTTTTATCCTGATTGATAAAAATTTGACAAAGAGGGTAGTTCTACTTGCTTGATCTCGTAGTTAAGCCCTAGCATCCCCAAAAAAATATTTGAGCTTAGCAAAACAGAAAAAGAAAAAGTTAGATTGGAGAAGTGGGGTATCTCCTGATATTTTGTTTCTTGAAGTTAACATATAAATACATGTCATCGTGTACTTGGATTAATAGAAGAAGAACGCCGAATAAAGAGGGTAGTTTTACTTGCTGCTTGATCTCGTAGTTAAGCCCTAGCATCCCCATAAAAAATATTTGAGCTTAGCAAAACAGAAAAAGAAAAAGTTTGCATGTCATCGTGTACTTGGATTAATAGAAGAAGAACGCCGAATAAATTGAAATGGTGGCTCAAGATTGATAAGTTGGCCTCCATGAATGGTGCAGTATGTAGATGGTGTCCGGTCCGAGAACTGCACGGTTCAGGTTCAGCGAGTATCCAGCCCACTGTACATCTCTCTTTTATCCTGATTGAAAAAAATATGACAAAGAGGGTAGTTCTACTTGCTGCTTGATCTCGTAGTTAAGCCCTAGCATCCCCCAAAAAATATTTGAGCTTAGCAAAACAGAAAAAGAAAAAGTTTGCATGTCATCGTGTACTTGGATTAATAGAAGAAGAACGCCGAATAAATTGAAATGGTGGCTCAAGATTGATAAGTTGGCCTCCATGAATGGTGCAGTATGTAGATGGTGTCCGGTCCGAGAACTTCACGGTTCAGGTTCAACGAGTATCCAGCCCACTGTACATCTCTCTTTTATCCTGATTGATAAAAATATGACAAAGAGGGTAGTTCTACTTGCTGCTTGATCTCGTAGTTAAGCCCTAGCATCCCCCAAAAAATATTTGAGCTTAGCAAAACAGAAAAAGAAAAAGTTTGCATGTCATCGTGTACTTGGATTAATAGAAGAAGAACGCCGAATAAATTGAAATGGTGGCTCAAGATTGATAAGTTGGCCTCCATGAATGGTGCAGTATGTAGATGGTGTCCGGTCCGAGAACTTCACGGTTCAGGTTCAGCGAGTATCCAGCCCACTGTACATCTCTCTTTTATCCTGATTGATAAAAATATGACAAAGAGGGTAGTTCTACTTGCTGCTTGATCTCGTAGTTAAGCCCTAGCATCCCCCAAAAAATATTTGAGCTTAGCAAAACAGAAAAAGAAAAAGTTTGCATGTCATCGTGTACTTGGATTAATAGAAGAAGAACGCCGAATAAATTGAAATGGGGCTCAAGATTGATAAGTTGGCCTCCATGAATGGTGCAGTATGTAGATGGTGTCCGGTCCGAGAACTGCACGGTTCAGGTTCAGCGAGTATCCAGCCCACTGTACATCTCTCTTTTATCCTGATTGATAAAAATATGACAAAGAGGGTAGTTCTACTTGCTGCTTGATCTCGTAGTTAAGCCCTAGCATCCCCCAAAAAATATTTGAGCTTAGCAAAACAGAAAAAGAAAAGGTTAGATTGGAGAAGTGGGGTATCGATCCCCATACCTCTCGCATGCTAAGCGAGCGCTCTACCATCTGAGCTACATCCCCAGGTTGTGATACTTCGGAAACATAAGGCTATATATAAGGAAGTTCTGAGATCTAACGGCAGATCTATTTCTGCAGGACACGGAAAAGAAAACTCTTCTCCTGCTTCCCTTATCCCTTGGATACGCTGTACTGTTCCTGCTGATATGCTCAGTCGAGTATCTGAAACTGAATCCTGTTTGGTTCATTCGATAGGGAACGAAAGCAAGCCATGTACGTATGACGCCAATCTCTCAAGCCATGTAAGATGCCAATGTCTATCTATCTGCATGAAATAAATTGCTGAGTGAACAGCTTACTTTCTGTAACAGGAGTACTACTACAGAGGAAGTAAACCAAGTCGCCGCCGATCAAACGGACGACAAAACGGGGTCGACATCTTGCATTGATTGCAGGCACAGTGTCACTACCAGTACCGCGTCCGTACTCGATCGGTACTGCTGTCTGATGGCCAAGTACCCCAACGACTGACAAGGAGGCCGACGGACAAAATTGAATCGCCGACGTGGGAGCAGAGCATGGATCGCGTCGTTTGCCCCTGAGTGCACGGCGGGAGACGGTGACTAGAATGGCCTATACCTCGCATCACTATCTACTGTACATCTGAATTGGATTTATGATCAAGCATGCGATTCATCCCAGCTAAAACCGACAGATTAACCTGTGTTTCTGCTATGCATTGCCAGTGGACAGCAGAGTAAAAAATGGGATGCGCAGCGCCCGCTCTGAGGCCTGAACCCGGCGTGCCGGCCACGTGTACGCGTCAGTCGAGATTTGGCCGATGCATCCATCCGCGATCCCAGACCAAAGTCCAACTTGGATGGAATCATTTCCACTCCACCCAGAAACCCAAGCGGCGCCCGATCACACTCGCTCACACTGACACTCGCTCACCAAACACTCACCACTAGCTAAGCCCGCCGCTGCCGCTCATGGCGTCGCCGAAGAAGGCGAGGAAGCCGCGGGCTCGGCGGCCGCTGCTGCTCCGTCGCGCCATGCTGCACGCCTCCCTCTGCTTCCTCCTCGGCCTCCTCGCCGGCCTCGTCCCGGCCGCCCGCTGGACCGCCGCCGCCTCCGCCCACGTCTTCCGCGCGCTCCACGCCGTCGACGGCGCCTTCGACCGCACCGTGCTGCTGCTCCGGCAGCAGCAGCGGCGGCTGCGGGACGGGCGCGTCCACGTCGCCGTCCTCCCCGCGCCGGCGCCGGGGCCGCCGGCGCTGGAGCCGCTGCGGCAGCCGCAGCTGCTGCTGGTGGTGACCGCCACGGAGCGGTCCGACCCGGAGCGGCGGGCCGCGGGGCTCACGCGCGCCGCGCACGCGCTCAGGCTCGTGCCCCCGCCGGTGCTGTGGCTCGTGGTTGAGCCGGCGGCGGAGGCGCTGCCTACGGCGCGTCTGCTTCGCGGCGCTGGGGTGGCGTACCGGCACCTGACCTACCCGGAGAACTTCACGGCCGACGGTGTCGGCATGGGGAAGGAGCGGCACCACCAGCGGAACCTGGCGCTGGAGCACGTGGAGGAGCACCGGCTCGCTGGGGTTGTCCTCTTCGCCGGCCTCGGCGACGTCTACGACCTCCGCTTCTTCGACCAGCTCAGGCAGATCAGGTGAGTGCGCGCGCGCGTCGTGCCTCCTAAATTTTTACCTAGTCCGTTCTAGCCATCGGATCATGCATCGTGCATGCACTTTTCACCAGTGTGCATGATCTTAGCACTACCGCCATCACAGACCGCATTTTAACATAGTGAGTTAGCAGCTGGATGCATGATGTCGATCTTGAACATTGTTCGTTATAGTGAGTGTTTGGCCGATGTCGGTGGAGTTTGAGGGTGCATTAGTGGATGGTTGACAAGCAGTTAATATGCACTAAACTGGAAGTAGGCCATGGTGACCACGGTGATCAGTGATAGTACGACGCAGCTTTGAATCGACCAGGAATAGCTTAGATGGCATGGCATGATGGATGCCACAGCACTCAGCGGCACCAGCAGCAGTACAGTGTTGTCGAGCGACTGCACCCATGCATGTGCGCACCATGCTCTGCTCTCGATGCTCTGCCGCCTCCTCTGCTTCAGCGCCCGCCCAATCCAAGTGTCGGCACCGCCGTCCAGTCCGAGAAACATGGATGGACGAATGATTGGCCACCTTTAATCAATCTGAACCATTTCTGCGCACTCATTCATTAGCCGTCGCTTTTTGGTACGTGCCACTGACACGCACACTGTGTACATGTATGGCGCAGGACGTTCGGCGCGTGGCCGGTGGCGACCGTGTCGGAGCGCGAGCGGAAGGCGACGGTGGACGGCCCGGTGTGCGGCGGCTCGCCGTGGGCGGTCACCGGCTGGTTCTCCACGGCCGGGGCGCCGGCGGTGAGGGCGGGGCCGCCGGCCGGCACGGTGGACGTGGCGCGCTTCGCGTTCGGCAGCGCCCTGCTCTGGCACCCCAGCCGGTGGGACAGCTTCCCCGTCTCCGAGCCCGACGCGTCACAGGTACAGTGCTCATTACTCAATTGACTAGCTTCCACATTTTAGTCCGCGGTTCCGCACACGGCGACGGGCGGGCTTGTCGTCAAAGCGGCCGCGAAAGCGTGCGGCTTTTCGTCCGTGAAATTTGCCCCGTCAATTTTGTTGCTGTGCGCCGGCAGGACGAACGGCCGGGACAGGACGTAAACCAAAGCCGTGATTCATGCGCGGCGTGCACCGCCTCACTAGCCTCCATTTGTCTCGATCTTCACTCACTAGAGCTCAAATATATATGTTTTGTTTTCAGGATTCCGTGAAGTTTGTGCAGCGGTTGGCCGCGGAGGATTACAACAAGTCGAGGGGGATGCCCAACCGGGATTGCTCGGAGATCATGGTGTGGCGCGGGGATCAGTTCGTGGCAACCTAGTTTCAGTTGCTAGTAACCGGTTGAGTGACTTGTGGTATCACGGAACAACAAATTTAGAAATACAACAAATTTAAACGGTCTCAGATAAGAAAGTACACATACTTTGCGTTTTTCTTTTTGCAGGAGAAATACTTGTAGTATTACTCAACCACCAAGTCATTACAGTCATCTCGCACTATCTTCAAAACTTCTAAGAGGACCAGAACCAAGCCGAGTCATTGTCCTGCGATGAACTCTACCAAAACTAGCTAAATTATCATTAGCCTTATTCTGGGAACAAAAAAACGTGAGTAATGCAAGTATGTCTAAGACTCAGGAGATATCTGATCTCATTCACCGGCGAAGCATAGACCGAACGATCAGTTTCTCCACTGGAAATTAAGGATGACAATTTTATCTATGGGTACGGAGTACCCGTGGATACCGTACCCGCATGGGCAGGGCATGGGCACAATTTTGTACCCACGGGTAGCACCCATACCCTGCCCGTTAATTCGTGGGTAGGGCACGGGTATAGCTTTATACCCATGAATATACCCATACCCTACCCGTTTATACTGACATGTTACATACTTGTCAGATGTTATTCCGTGAAGTGTGCTGCAAGCTTCTGAACCTATGCTAAAGTTGTCACCAATTATCAATTTGAATTGAGATAATTGTCTTGTACTCATCTATTTGTTATTGAGTTGAGATAAATGTAATTTTGTCAAATGTGCTATGGATGGATGTAAAATTGTGAATAACTTGTGTAGTGTTTGATCTACCCGTTGGGTACCTGTCGGGTATGGGTACGGGTAAAGTTTCATACCCATGGGTACGGGTATGGGTAGAATTTTATACCCATTGACTACACGGGTATGGGTATAGTATTGCTCTACCCGCCCCATACCCTACCCATTGCCATCCTTACTGGAAATCATGGTCACTGCCGTAAGCGGGTTCATCTCAATGGCTATAGGTAGCTCGCTAAAAAAACAGGCCCTCCATACATGTACATAATTCCGCTTCCGGTGCATCTCTACAAGAAAACAAAGCTCTGCATGCCGGAAAAAAAATTATGGTTCCGACATTGTTACGAAGCATCATGCCCGCACCCGCATCTTCTCGAAATATAAGAGTCATCGGTATTCAGTTTGACCCATCCCTCGGTCGATGGATTCCATCCTAGGGCCTGAGTTGGTGCACTTGCAGGCACACTAGGACGATCATATGATATGACATCTTCCCCTTTTGCCGGATCAACGTGAGTGCTCATCTTGATGCCAATCAAGGAATTCAAGTAATTATGCAAAAATCTGACGGAAACATCCAAGGGCGGGGTAGGTTTATGGTATACTAATTCATTTCAGACATGCCAACTCCTCCAGAGGGTTATGAGCAACATGGAGCGTTGTGTGTCACTAAGTATAGTCAGGGCTTGCAATAGCCACCATTTTCCATTATTAATCACCGACTCAATACTTGGCAGCTTCCATACTTTGGCCATCGATAAGTGAAAATCTCAGCCAAACTGACATCACAAAAATGAAAAGTTGATCTTATGCTTCTTCCACACAGGCAGGGAATCCGAAGCCAGATGCCATGCAAGATTTTGGATCGTGGGAGGTACCCCACTCTTCCAGATGTATTGCCAAGATGTCCGCCTTCCTGATGCTGCCGAGGTAGAGGAAGCTGCACTATGCATGTAAACCTCTTCCAGATGGATTGCTAACATGGGAGCGTTCAGAGGAAAAGTCGAGAGAAGAGAAATATGTGTTATTTAAGAAACAAAAACCTATGGTTTTCTCTGCAGCCCGTGGAAGAAGGAGATATGCATATGTGGAAGAGTTTGTTAAGGAGACATTCATATATAGAACAATCGTGCATGACTCTCTTAGCAACGCCATCCGAATGTTATAGATATCTAATTAAGAGATTGGATGGGTACATTCGTTGAGTTTTTTCGGATTAACATGGAGCCTAATATAGTGCCTCTAATTAGTAAATATAAGATTCTACAATATCATTTTGTGTAGTTCGCTAACAACATGTCTCTCTCGGTTTGAGAGAATAGTAGAAGCTATGCATGATTGTTTTTGTCAATTTGATTATACAAAACAATTAATTATCATCTATTTATATTAAACATTTTTACTTAGTTATATTTCATAAAATATTACATACTTAGTTTTTAAATACATTTTATAAAAATATTTATTTTTTCCTATTTTCTAGCAACATTAGTTGCATAAATTTGTTCACAATATTAGAACCATAAGGCTACTGCCATACACCACAAACTCTATCATTATGATTATGTAAATGCTTGATTGTTAGTAGAACTCTATAATATTTAAAATTATGTTTCATTTTCAATTTTTTGTTATGAGATTTTGTTGAACTTAGTTTTGTTTTAAACTAAACAAGGCCCAAATAGATGGAAACATCACATCCATATGCAAAATAATCTGTCACGTATGTGTATTATAGTGGGTTTATACCTATTTTAACATATGTAAACACTTAATGGGTGGTGGTAGTGGTGGGGCCGGGGCGGTTCTATAAGGCACAACCCTAGCAAATATCATAAGGAAAGTTCCCATAATTATATTGCGTAGCTTAGTTTAACTACGAGGACATATTCTAGAATTTATGAGATATCAACAAGTGTTTTTGTGGAATTCCCTCATCTGACTTGTTAACATTGCACATTAATGGACAAAAGAAATCCCTTTTTGCCTGGTTAAATTTAAATATGGTCAATGTTGCGACTTTATGCAAACAAATAGTGAAAGTCATTTATTTCGACCTCTAGCCACTCAACCAACTATGGTGTTATGTTAAATCCTAAACTAAATCCATGATTGAATGACTATTCTTTGGGTAAGCATCATGCCCGTCGACAGCGAGATACCTGTGGTGACTTCCTCAATCTTAAGACCCGCCGGTTCGGTCTCTTAGAGGTGCTCATAGGCGTAAGGTGTGCGTGGGTGCGTTTATGGGGATGAGTGGATGTGTATGTTTATGAGCATAAACATCTGTACAGTGTTGCGAAGAAAAAAAACATGATGCTATGTTGTTTGAATGACACCAAAATATTTGTGTCAATTTGAGACATATGGGTGCCTAGCCCCCTATCGACGTGAGACAAACGTGAGACAATTTGGCCTATAGTATGACTGAGCATATATACTTTGAAAGACTTATGGTGCGATTTGTGGATGGGTGAATTATTTTTTGCGGGGTGAATTTTTTTTGAATGAAAGGGACCCCCACCCCCGATTTCATTAACGAAACCATAAATCTATTTATTATTACAACCAAAACACACCCACCCCTCTCTTGGGTAACAACACAAAAACACTATCTCCCCAGTCTGCCCTCTCATCAGGAAGCAGACCAGAGGAGATGGAAACCTGGCTACATCAAGTTTTTACAGATATTTTGTTTTTTCCCTGCAACATCTCTCTGAACTTTTCCTCACATCTCTCCCATTACTATCAGTCTTTCATTTTCCAGGCACCTTCTTTTTTCCCTTAAGGCACCATCATGTTGTCTTCAGTCATCTCCCAATCCTTTGAATCCAGGATGCCCAACCTCCTCGTGCTTGATAAATCTCACTGGCGACTCGTTCCAGCAGTCTTGCACACTATTGTAGCTCCACCTTTGCGTCCTCCGTCACTTGTAAAACACTCCAATCATTAATCCAATGTGCCATTTCAAACATTACCACACTAGGATCAGCATGCCAGATATGTTGAAAACAGGCTAATTTTCTAGTTTTCCATATGCTCCATATTAAGGCTGCCACCCCTACAAAAAATGTTTTCTTATTTTTAGTCCAAATTTCCCCAGCCAGGTATTTAGGCATGCATCCATGTTGTAAAAGTCACATTGCATCCCTGTAATGTGACTTACTACACTCCACATATATATGGCTAGGGGGCATTGAAAAAAAAGGTGATCTATAGACTCACCGTTTCCACATAACATGCACCATTTATCACAATTCCCCCCTCTGTGAAGTAGAATGTCTCTGGTTAGAATGCCATTTTTAGTAACTAACCAGATGAAAGTTTTAGTTCTGGGAGGTATCTTGACTTTCCATAAGAATCTGTTCGGGCACTTTTCTCCAACTTGTAACACAGAGTAAAAGGATTTGACACTATATTCTCCTGACACCTCTGGTATCCAGGATATTTTATCTTCATTCTCATTTATGTTGGAAATATGCCCTAGAGGCAATAATAAAAGCATTATTATTATATTTCCTTATTCATGATAATTGTCTTTATTCGTGCTATAATTGTGTTATCCGGAAATCGTAATACATGTGTGAATAACAGACAACAACATGTCCCTAGTAAGCCTCTAGTTGACTAGCTCGTTGATCAACAGATAGTCATGGTTTCCTGACTATGGGCATTAGATGTCAATGATAACGAGATCACATCATTAGGAGAATGATGTGATGGACAAGACCCAATCCTAAACATAGCATAAGATCGCATAGTTCGTTTGCTAGAGTTTTCCAATGTCAAGTATCCTTTCCTTAGACCATGAGATCGTGTAACTCCCGGATACCGTAGGAGTGCTTTGGGTGTGCCAAACGTCACAACGTAACTGGGTGACTATAAAGGTATACTACGGGTATCTCCGAAAGTGTCTGTTGGGTTGACACGGATCGAGACTGGGATTTGTCACTCCGCTTGACGGAGAGGTATCACCGGGCCCACTCAGTAATGCATCATCATAATGAGCTCAATGTGATCAAAGTGTTTGATCACGGGATCATGCATTACGGTATGAGTAAAGTGACTTGCCGGTAACGAGATTGAACGAGGTATTGGGATACCGACGATCGAATCTCGGGCAAGTAAAATACCGATTGACAAAGGGAATCGTATACGGGATTAATTGAATCCTCGACATCGTGGTTCATCCGATGAGATCATCGTGGAGCATGTGGGAGCCAACATGGGTATCCAGATCCCGCTGTTGGTTATTACCCGAGAGCCGTCTCGGTCATGTCTGCATGTCTCCCGAACCCGTAGGGTCTACACACTTAAAGTTCGGTGACACTAGGGTTGTGAAGATATGTATATGCAGTAACCCGAATGTTGTTCGGAGTCCCGGATGAGATCCCGGACGTCACGAGGAGTTTCAGAATGGTCCGGAGGTAAAGAATTATATATAGAAAGTGCTGTTTTGGCCATCGGGACAAGTTTCGGGGTTATCGGTATTGTACCGAGACCACCGGAGGGTCCCGAGGGGTCCACCGGGTGGGGCCACCTGCCTCGGGGGGCCACATGGGTTCTAGGGGTGCGCCTTGGCCTACATGGGCCAAGGGGAACCAGCCCCTAGAGGCCCATGCGCCTAAGGGGGGGGGGGGAACCCTAAAAGGGGGGGCGCCCCTTGCTTGGGGGGCAAGCCCCACCCTTGGCCGCCGTCCCCCTAGGAGATTGCATCTCCTAGGGCCGGCGCCCCCCTAGGGGGCTATATAAAGGGGGGAGGGGAGGGGGGCAGCGCACCCTTGCTCCTGGCGCCTCCCTCTCCCTCTCCAACACCTCCTCCTCCTCCGTTGAGCACGGCGAAGCCCTGCCGGAGTACTGTAGTTCCACCATCACCACGCCGTCGTGCTGCTGCTGGAGCCATCTTCCCCAACCTCTCCTTTGCCTTGCTGGATCAAGAAGAAGGAGACGTTACGCTGACCGTACGTGTGTTGAACGCGGAGGTGCCGTCCTTTCGGTGCTAGGATCTCCGGTGATTTGGATCACGTCGTGTACGACTACCTCATCCCCGTTCGTTGAACGCTTCCGCTCGCGATCTACAAAGTGGTATGTAGATGTAATCTCTCTCCCGTGACTCGTTGCTTAGATGAACTCATAGATGGATCTTGGTGAAACCGTAGAAAAAATTTTAATTTTCTACAACGTTCCCCAACAGTGGTATCAGAGCCAGGTTTATGCGTAGTTCTCTATTGCACGAGTAGAACACAATTTGTTGTGGGCGTAGATGTTGTCAACTTTCTTGCCGCTACTAGTCTTATCTTGCTTCAGCGGTATTGTGGGATGAAGCGGCCCGGACCAACCTTACACGTACGCTTACATGAGACCGGTTCCACCGACTAACATGCACTAGTTGCATAAGGTGGCTGGCGGGTGTCTGTCTCTCCCACTTTAGTTGGAGCGGATTCGATGAAAAGGGTCCTTATGAAGGGTAAATAGAAGTTGACAAATCACGTTGTGGCTTTCACGTAGGTAAGAAAACGTTCTTGCTAGAACCCTAATTCAGCCACATAAAACTTGCAACAACAATTAGAGGACGTCTAACTTGTTTTTGCAGCAAGTGCTTTGTGATATGATATGGCCAAAGTTGTGATGAATGATGAATGATCTATATGTGATGTATGAGATGTTCATGCTATTGTAATAGGAATCACGACTTGCATGTCGATGAGTATGACAACCGGCAGGAGCCATAGGAGTTGTCTTTATTTTTTTGTATGACCTGCGTGTCATTGAGAAACACCATGTAAATTACTTTACTTTATTGCTAAACGCGTTAGCCATAGTAGTAGAAGTAATAGTTGGCGAGCAACTTCATGGAGACACGATGATGGAGATCATGATGATGGAGATCATGGTGTCAAGCCGGTGACAAGATGATCATGGAGCCCCAAGATGGAGATCAAAGGAGCTATGTGATATTGGCCATATCATGTCACGTTTATTATTTGATTGCATGTGATGTTTATCATATTTTGCATCTTGTTTACTTAGAACGACGGTAGTAAATAAGATGATCCCTCATAATAATTTCAAGAAGTGTTCCCCCTAACTGTGCACCGTTGCGACAGTTTGTTGTTTCGAAGCACCACGTGATGATCGGGTGTGATAGATTCTAACATTCACATACAATGGGTGTAAGACAGATTTACACATGCAAACACTTAGGTTGACTTGACGAGCCTAGCATGTACAGACATGGCCTCGGAACACAGAAGACCGAAAGGTCGAGCATGAGTCGTATAGAAGATGCGATCAACATGAAGATGTTCACCGATGTTGACTAGTCCGTCTCACGTGATGATCGGACACGGCCTAGTTGACTCGGATCATGTAATACTTAGATGACTAGAAGAGGGATGTCTATCTAAGTGGGAGTTCATTAAATAATTTGATTAAATGAACTTTATTATCATGAACTTAGTCTAAAATATTTACAATATGTCTTGTAGATCAAATGGCCAACGTAGTCCTCAACTTCAACGCGTTCCTAGAGAAAACCAAGCTGAAAGACGATGGTAGCAACTATACGGACTGGGTCTGGAACCTGAGGATCATCCTCATAGCTGCCAAGAAAGATTATGTCCTACGAGCACCGTTGGGTGACGCACCTATTCTCCCTGCAGAACAAGACGTTATGAACGCTTGGCAGTCACGTTCCGATGATTACTCCCTCGTTCAGTGCGGCATGCTTTACAGCTTGAGCCGGGGCTCCAAAAGCGTTTTGAGAGACATGGAGCATATGAGATGTTCGAAGAGCTGAAAATGGTTTTCCAAGCTCATGCCCGGGTCGAGAGATATGAAGTCTCCGACAAATTCTTTAGCTGTAAGATGGAGGAAAATAGCTCTGTCAGTGAACACATACTCAAGATGTCTGGGTTGCACAACCGCTTGACTCAACTGGAAGTTAATCTCCCGGATGAGGCGGTCATTGACAGAATCCTCCAGTCGCTTCCACCTAGCTACAAGAGCTTTGTGATGAACTACAACATGCAGGGGATGGTAAAGACCATTCCTGAGGTATATGCTATGCTAAAATCAACGGAGGTAGAAATCAAGAAGGAACATCAAGTGTTGATGGTGAATAAAACCACTAAGTTCAAGAAGGGCAAGGGTAAAAAGAACTTCAAGAAGGACGGCAAGGAAGTTTCCGCACCCGGTAAGCAAGTTGCCGGGAAGAAGCCAAAGAATGGACCCAAGCCCGAGACTGAGTGTTTTTATTGCAAGGGAAGTGGTCACTGGAAGCGGAACTGCCCCAAATACTTAGCGGACAAGAAGGCCGGCAAAACAAAAGGTATATGTGATATACATGTAATTGATGTGTACCTTACCAGTACTCGTAGTAGCTCTTGGGTATTTGATACCGGTGCAGTTGCTCACATTTGTAACTCAAAGCAGGAGCTGCGGAATAAACGGAGACTGGCGAAGGACGAGGTGACGATGCGCGTCGGGAATGGTTCCAAGGTCGATGTGATCGCCGTCGGCACGCTACCTCTACATTTACCTACGGGATTAGTTTTAAACCTCAATAATTGTTATTTAGTGCCAAGTTTGAGCATGAACATTGTGTCTGGATCTCGTTTAATTCGAGATGGCTACTCATTTAAATCCGAGAATAATGGTTGTTCTATTTATATGAGAGATATGTTTTATGGTCATGCTCCGATGGTTAATGGTTTATTCTTAATGAATCTCGTACGTGATGATACACATATTCATAGTGTGAATACCAAAAGAGTTAAAGTTGATAACAATAGTCCCACATATTTGTGGCATTGCCGCCTTGGTTACATAGGTGTCAAACGCATGAAGAAGCTCCATGAAACTTTTAGAGTCTCTTGATTATGAATCATTTGACACGTGCGAACCATGCCTCATGGGTAAAATGACCAAGACTCCGTTCTCAGGAACAATGGAGCAAGCAACCAACTTATTGGAAATCATACATACTGATGTGTGCGGTCCAATGAGTGTTGAGGCTCGCGGTGGCTATCGTTATGTTCTCACCCTCACTGATGACTTGAGTAGATATGGGTATATCTACTTAATGAAACACAAGTCTGAGACCTTTGAAAAGTTCAAGGAATTTTGGAGTGAGTTTGAAAATCAACGTGACAGAAAAATCAAGTTTCTACGATCAGATCGTGGAGGAGAATACTTGAGTCACGAATTTGGCTCACACTTAAGAAAATGTGGAATAGTTTCACAACTCACGCCGCCTGGAACACCTCAGCGTAATGGTGTGTCCGAACGTCGTAATCGCACTCTATTAGATATGATGCGATCTATGATGTCTCTTACCGATTTACCGCTATCTTTTTGGGGCTATGCTTTAGAAACTGCCGCACTCACTTTAAATAGGGCTTCGTCGAAATCCGTTGAGACGACACCCGTATGAATTATGGTTTGGGAAGAAACCTAAGCTGTCGTTTCTAAAAGTTTGGGGATGCGATGCTTATGTGAAGAAACTTCAACCTGAAAAGCTCGAACCCAAGTCGGAAAAATGCGTCTTCATAGGATACCCTAAAGAAACTATTGGGTATACCTTCTACCTCAGATCCGAAGGCAAGATCTTTGTTGCCAAGAATGGATCCTTTCTAGAGAAAGAGTTTCTCTCGAAAGAAGTAAGTGGGAGGAAAGTAGAACTTGATGAAGTGTTACCTCTTGAAACGGAAAATGGCGAAACTCAAGAAAACGTTCCTGAGGTGCCTGCACCGACTAGAGAGGAAATTAATGATGATGATCAAGATGCTTCTAATCAAGCTCCTACTGAAATTCGAAGGTCCACAAGGACACGTTCTGCACCAGAGTGGTACGGCAACCCTGTCTTGGAAATCATGTTGTTAGACAACGGTGAACCTTCGAACTATGAGGAAGCACTGGCGGGCCCGAATTCCGACAAATGGCTAGAAGCCATGAAATCCGAGATAGGATCCATGTATGAAAACGAAGTATGGACTTTGACTGACTTGCCCGTTGAACGGCGAGCCATAGAAAATAAATGGATCTTTAAGAAGAAGACAGACGCGGATGGTAATGTGACCATCTATAAAGCTCGGCTTGTCGCTAGGGGTTATCGACAAGTTCAAGGGGTTGACTACGATGAGACTTTCTCACCGGTAGCGAAGCTGAAGTCCGTCCGAATCTTGTTAGCAATTGCCGCATTCTACGATTATGAAATATGGCAAATGGACGTCAAAACGGCATTCCTTAATGGTTTCCTTAAGGAAGAATTGTATATGATGCAACCGGAAGGTTTTGTCGATCCTAAGAATGCTGACAAGGTGTGCAAGCTCCAACGCTCGATTTATGGGCTGGTGCAAGCATCTCGGAGTTGGAATATTCACTTTGATGAGATGATCAAAGCGTTTGGGTTTACGCAGACTTATGGAGAAGCCTGCGTTTACAAGAAAGTGAGTGGGAGCTCTGTAGCATTTCTCATACTATATGTAGATGACATACTTTTGATGGGAAATGATATAGAACTCTTGGACAGCATTAAGGCCTACTTGAATAAGAGTTTTTCAATGAAGGACCTTGGAGAAGCTTCTTATATATTAGGCATCAAGATCTATAGAGATAGATCGAGACGCCTCATAGGTCTTTCACAAAGCACATACCTTGATAAGATATTGAAAAAGTTCAATATGGATCAATCTAAGAAGGGGTTCTTACCTGTGTTACAAGGTGTGAAATTGAGCTCAGCTCAATGTCCGACCACGGCAGAAGATATAGAAGAGATGAGTGTCATCCCCTATGCCTCAGCCATAGGTTCTATTATGTATGCCATGCTGTGTACCAGACCTGATGTAAACCTTGCCGTAAGTTTGATAGGTAGGTACCAAAGTAATCCCGGCAAGGAACACTGGACAGCGGTCAAGAATATCCTGAAGTACCTGAAAAGGACTAAGGAAATGTTTCTCGTTTATGGAGGTGACGAAGAGCTCGTCGTAAAGGGTTACGTCGACGCTAGCTTCGACACAGATCTGGATGACTCTAAGTCACAAACCGGATACGTGTATATTTTGAATGGTGGGGCAGTAAGCTGGTGCAGTTGCAAGCAGAGCGTCGTGGCGGGATCTACATGTGAAGCGGAGTACATGGCAGCCTCGGAGGCAGCACATGAAGCAATTTGGGTGAAGGATTTCATCACCGACCTCGGAGTCATACCCAATGCGTCGGGGCCAATCAAACTCTTCTGTGACAACACTGGAGCTATTGCACTTGCCAAGGAGCCCAGGTTTCACAAGAAGACCAGGCACATCAAGCGTCGCTTCAACTACATTCGTGAAAATGTTCAAGATGGAGACATAGAAATTTGTAAAGTGCACACGGATCTGAATGTCGCAGATCCGTTGACTAAACCTCTCCCTAAGGCAAAACATGATCAGCACCAGAACTCTATGGGTGTTCGATTCATCACAATGTAACTAGATTATTGACTCTAGTGCAAGTGGGAGACTGTTGGAAATATGCCCTAGAGGCAATAATAAAAGCATTATTATTTATTTCCTTATTCATGATAATTGTCTTTATTCGTGCTATAATTGTGTTATCCGGAAATCGTAATACATGTGTGAATAACAGACAACAACATGTCCCTAGTAAGCCTCTAGTTGACTAGCTCGTTGATCAACAAATAGTCATGGTTTCCTGACTATGGGCATTAGATGTCAATGATAACGAGATCACATCATTAGGAGAATGATGTGATGGACAAGACCCAATCCTAAACATAGCATAAGATCGCATAGTTCGTTTGCTAGAGTTTTCCAATGTCAAGTATCCTTTCCTTAGACCATGAGATCGTGTAACTCCCGGATACCGTAGGAGTGCTTTGGGTGTGCCAAACGTCACAACGTAACTGGGTGACTATAAAGGTATACTACGGGTATCTCCGAAAGTGTCTGTTGGGTTGACACGGATCGAGACTGGGATTTGTCACTCCGCTTGACGGAGAGGTATCACCGGGCCCACTCAGTAATGCATCATCATAATGAGCTCAATGTGATCAAAGTGTTTGATCACGGGATCATGCATTACGGTACGAGTAAAGTGACTTGCCGGTAACGAGATTGAACGAGGTATTGGGATACCGACGATCGAATCTCGGGCAAGTAAAATACCGATTGACAAAGGGAATCGTATACGGGATTAATTGAATCCTCGACATCGTGGTTCATCCGATGAGATCATCATGGAGCATGTGGGAGCCAACATGGGTATCCAGATCCCGCTGTTGGTTATTGCCCGAGAGCCATCTCGGTCATGTCTGCAAGTCTCCCGAACCCGTAGGGTCTACACACTTAAAGTTCGGTGACGCTAGGGTTGTGAAGATATGTATATGCAGTAACCCGAAGGTTGTTCGGAGTCCCGGATGAGATCCTGGACGTCACGAGGAGTTTCGGAATGGTCCGGAGGTAAATAATTATATATAGAAAGTGCTGTTTTGGCCATCGGGACAAGTTTCGGGGTTATCGGTATTGTACCGGGACCACCGGAGGGTCCCGAGGGGTCCACCGGGTGGGGCCACCTGCCTCGGGGGGCCACATGGGCTCTAGGGGTGCGCCTTGGCCTACACGGGCCAAGGGGAACCATCCCCTAGAGGCCCATGCGCCTAAAGGGGGGGGGGGAAACCCTAAAAGGGGGGGGCGCCCCTTGCTTGGGGGCAAGCCCCACCCTTGGCCGCCGCCCCCCTAGGAGATTGCATCTCCTAGGGCCGGCGCCCCCCCTAGGGGGCTATATAAAGGGGGGGAGGGGAGGGGGGCAGCGCACCCTTGCTCCTGGCGCCTCCCTCTCCCTCTCCAACACCTCCTCCTCCTCCGTTGAGCATGGCGAAGCCCTGCCGGAGTACTGTAGTTCCACCATCACCACGCCGTCGTGCTGCTGCTGGAGCCATCTTCCCCAACCTCTCCTTTGCCTTGCTGGATCAAGAAGAAGGAGACGTTACGCTGACCGTACGTGTGTTGAACGCGGAGGTGCCGTCCTTTCGGTGCTAGGATCTCCGGTGATTTGGATCACGTCGTGTACGACTACCTCATCCCCGTTCGTTGAACGCTTCCGCTCGCGATCTACAAAGTGGTATGTAGATGCAATCTCTCTCCCTTGACTCGTTGCTTAGATGAACTCATAGATGGATCTTGGTGAAACCGTAGGAAAATTTTTAATTTTCTGCAACGTTCCCCAACAATTTAAAGTACCCCCCCCCCCGCAAATTTCCAGCAGTCCCTGCCATTGATTGGCCCTATCTCCTATTAAAGCTCTACGAAATTTTAGTATAGAAAGATCAGAAGACAAGACATCAACAACAATAATATGTTGATTAAGAGAGACACTGTATAGATCAGGGAAAGCAACCGATAAACTTCGAGTTCTGTCGGTGTCAAAACCGGCGGATCTCGGGTAGGGGGTCCCGAACTGTGCGTCAAGGTCGGATGGTAACATGAGACAAGGGACACTTTGTTTTACCCAGGTTCAGGCCCTCTCGATGGAGGTAAAACCCTACTCCTGCTAGATTAATATTGATGATATGGGTAGTACAAGAGTAGATCTACCACGAGATCAAGGAGGCTAAACCCTAGAAGCTAGCCTATGGTATGATTGTGTATGATGATGGTTGTCCTACGGACTACAACCCTCTGGTTTATATAGACACCGGATAGGGTTAGGGTTACACAGAGTCGGTTACAATGGTAGGAGATCTCGAATATCCGCACGCCTAGCTTGCCTTCCACGCCAAGAAAGGATCCTTCCGTACACGGGACGAAGTCTTCAATCTTGTATCTTCATAGTCCTGGAGTCCGCCTGAAGGTATAGTTCGGCAATCCGAACACCCCCTAATCCAGGACTCCCTCAGTAGCCCCTGAAGTAGGCTTCAATGACGACGAGTCCGGCGCGCAGATTGTCTTCGGCATTGCAAGGCGGGTTCCTCCTCCAAGTTCTTCAAGAAGATTATAAACACCAAAAAATAGTGTCCGGCTCTGCAAAATAAGCTTCCACATATTGCCATATAGAGAATAATATTAACACAAATCAAATCTGCTGACGTATTTCGCAGTGCGTCATAATACTGTGACCAAGCCTTCTATATAAATTGCTTTCATTGTTCCACCCCAGCTCGTATAGCGAGGCGGTTTCCTTGGCACGTCTTGTCGAAGCAGAGATCATGTGCCCCATTTAACGGGATTCTCATTAATACGGACGTGGGTAACCCAACCACGCCATTTACCACGGCGTTTGGGAGGCAAGTGAGTTTTATTAGGTAGGTGGGGACGCCTAACCGTACCTGCTTATATAAAGGGATAAGGATTCACCTTTTTAACCTACGTCTTCTTCCTCCTTTGCCAATCCATCTCTTGCGAGCTCAAGCTCCAGCGCCCAAGTCCGCTCTTTCTTCCTCAACCTTCTCCAACAATGTCCGGAGCGGGAGGCAAGTGGATGTTACGGAGGCTCAAGTAAAAAGGTTAAGGAAAGCCGGATACTTGTCCAAGGACATCCCGCATCGGCTTCCTGATAAGGGGCAACTTCTTCCTACCCCAAGGCCCCATGAGAGGGTAGTTTTTCTTCCCCACTTCCTCCGCGGACTGGGCTTTCCACTTCACCCATTTGTCCGGGGGCTCATGTTCTACTACGGCATGGATTTCCACGATCTGGCCCCGAACTTTGTTCTCAACATCTCGGCGTTTATCGTCGTGTGTGAGGCCTTTCTCCGCGTCCGCCCCCACTTCGGCCTCTGGCTCAAGACCTTCAACGTCAAGCCCAAGGTGGTGTCCGGCACCCAGGCGGAGTGCGGAGGCGCTATGGTTGGCAAGATAGCCAACGTCCTCTGGTTCGATGGCTCCCTCGTGGAGTCCCTAAAGGGGTGGCAGGCTGGGTGGTTTTACATCACCGAGCCCCGCGATCCGGAATGGGTCGCGGCCCCCGAGTTCAGATCCGGACCCCCCACGCGGCTCATGTCCTGGAAAGAGACAGGCCTGTCGTGGGGCAACGGGGAAGAAGTGACTGGGTTGCAAACATGCATCCAGTCCCTGGTGAACAAGCCAATCCGGCTTGCCAATATAGTCCAGGTCATGCTCGTTCGCCTGATCCTCCCGTGCCAAGAACGGGATTTTACCTTGTGGGAATTCGAACCGGCGCGGCACCAAACCCTCAGTAGGCTCTTCGACACGACGTATGAAGACGTCTGGAAGGTGCTGACCAAAGGCGCCGAGTCCCCCACATCTGCCTCCGAGGATCGCGGATACATCTCGCAGCGTAACGCTGGCGAGGTAAGCTATCTATACCTTTGACAGGTTCGTTAAGCTCTTGTTCATAGATTATCTCTATGCGGGATCTAAACTCTCTTTACCTTTGACAGGCTTGGCAGGAGATATCCGGACCAATTAACTGTCCGACTCCTCTACCCGAAGACCCGGCCCCAGCTCTCTTGGTGAAGCTAATGGCTCCGGCACCTTATGTGGTGCCGGAGAGGAAGGCCAAGAAGAAGAAAACCACCGGGACTCGAAAAAGTTCCCGCAACATGGTGGTGTCGGACTCGTCATCTGACGAGTCCGCAACGCCCTCCTCTCGTGAAAACGAGGAGGAGGAACAAGGAAGCTCTCCCCCTAGTGAGGGGAGCAAAGAGGAAGATGGCCACCCCAACGGGGGAGGCCGAGGGGTCGAGGAAAAGGAAGACCCCTCCGCCGGACTACTCCCACGACGCCGAAGAGGGCGGAGAGGAGTGGCCGGACAGAACCAAGCGTCCGGCGAAATCGTAAGTATTTATATACCAGAGTGACTCATGATATTCTTTTAGTGCGCGGCTTTCCCTGATATCGCACGTATTTATGCAGCCCGCCCCGGGCCGAACTCGACGATTTGTCGAGCGGCTCCCTGGACTCGTCGGACATGAACTCTGTTCCGCCCGCGGTCTCCCCCCGCGGGGCGGACGCCGCCGAAGTGGCGCCCCGCCAAGCTTCGGGGCAGGAGGAGATGGTCCTGGAGGAGCCACAAGGCAATCCTCCGGACCCCAGGAGTAAAGGGGATGAAACCCCCCAGGGCTCCAAGTCCGGCTTTGTGCCGGACACCGCGCCGGACTCGACAGTCCCGGTCCGCGGTGGGCGAACTCCTTCCAAGAGGAGTGAGCCGTCTGAGCCGGCGGCCTCCGTCCAACCGGAGGCGCCGGACAATCTGCTGGAGGTGCTTAAGGGCGCTGCCATCGATGAGGAGCACCGTACTGTTATGAGTACGGTGATCCAAAGGATTCAGTCCGCCAAGAGCGGACTGAATGAAGCTTGCGCTAGCCTTCAAACAGGCTTTGAGGTAAGTAAAAATATGTCAAATTATTTACCGCATAGACAGTAGCCCCTGATGCTCTGTTTGGTGTTCGGAAAGAAAAGCCGGATAGAGGATCTAGTATTTTTTGCAGGAGTCTAACAAAAAAAGGTCAAATATGCTTATGCAAGCTTAACTGCTGTCCACCACCGCATTGACTGCGCAGGTGGATGTCCTTAAAAAGGACCTCGGGCGGACCGAGCAAGAGCTCGGCCTTGCCAAACGGCAGCTCGAGGAGAAGGAAGGTAAGAAATACCTAAAAAAAGAAAAAAAAGGTGCCTATAGAGAGGCTTGATTGCAGAAAGAAATGACAGGATTGTACTGCTTATTGTAGGGGCCACAACCGAGGTGTCAACCCTGAAGCAGGCGCTGGCTGAGGCCGAAAAGAAAACGGCCGAGGAGCGCGCCGAGCGAGAAAGGCTTGGGGTTCAGGTCGGCGAGGTGCAGCAAGAGCTGCAAGCTCTCATGAAAAAACATGAGGGTTTGGAGCTTGAGTCAAAAGCGCAAGCAACCGAGCTCGCGTCGGCCATGGAGACCGCCAAGAGTGCCAAGGCCGAAGCCCAAAAGGCCCTCCAAGAGTTGGAGGAGGTGAAAAAGATAGCAACGGGTAAGGCATTCTCAATGCAGAGTAGGAATATAAAAGTAAACTACCTATTACTTACCCGAATCCGGAGTTCTCCAGGGGCGTTCGCCAATCTTCCCCGCAGCGTATCCGATGCCGCCGCGTTCTACCGAGCTGAAGAGGGCAGCTCGACGGAGAGTGTGTTCTGGTCTCAGTATTCTGAGGCCGGACACCCTGTGCCCTTAAGCGATCAGCTGAAACAGCTGGTCGAGCTCCACAAGGCGGCCGAACAGGCCATGAAGGGCTTACTAGTTCGGCTGTGGCCTGGAGAGGCCCTGCTTGGGAGCTATTTTGGGCTGGTGCGGCGGCTGGTGGAGGCCTGTCCACGGCTTGAGGTCGTCAAGTGCTCCGTCTGCATTGAAGGTGCCCGGAGGGCCCTTGCCCGTGTAAGGGTACACTGGGGTAAGCTGGACGGAGAGAAGCTGGTGAAGGACGGGCCGCCGCAGGGGAAGGAGCATCGCAAGCCTGAGAATTACTACAAGGATGTTCTTGTCGGAGCCCGCCTTGTCGCGGATGAATTTACTAAAGATGTAATATTTGAATGAACTCGCTCGTTTGTATCCTGTGCGCTGAAAACTTGTACATATGCGCTAATCAATGCTTGTTGAATTTAAAATATTATTTTCTGTGCGGCCGTTTATCAAAAATTGAGAGATGGCAAGTCGTCGGCTTCTGCCCCCATGCCACTAGTGCTGGGGTGTTCGGGATAAACCTGAGGGCTCTTGTTCCCATAGTTGGTTCCTTCGAGGGAGGCGCTCAGCACAACGAACCAGGCAACCGGACTATAATGCTTGAACACTCTCACTTAGCCATAGAACGTTATAATTTTAAATTTCGGCGAAGCCCCTAGTTCGGAAGGCCGAATTCGGGGCGCTATCCACGCCTTTGGCCGGACATAGCCAGCTCCTCGCTCGAAGCGGCATAAGCCTTTAAGGACTCGAAAAACCTCTCGAACAGCGACCGGTCTCACGCCTTATCATGACAGTCTGTTTTAGCTTTCTCGACTGAGGTGCTCAACCCACCTGATCTGGGGCACAATTGCAGTGGTTCTCCTAGTGCTACCTTAGCCGATAGAGCGGAACGTAAGGTACCAAAACATAGGAGCCGGGCAAACCCAACATGTGACCAAAATCATGACTCGGAGCCGATGCATATAGTGCTACAAGTTCGGGGTGCCGCACTTGTGAAAGTGTACGGACTTCTCACACCAGATAAAAGGGTAATGAAGCCCCTGGCGTGGTTTGCCGTACCATGGTGTACGGGTGCGATCATGTTATGTAATAAACATATATATTCAAAGGGGACAATGCAAAAAATAGACGAAAAGCTGTGCATTGTTTATAAAGAGGCTATTTATCAAAGCCAAACGATACAAGTAGTGCGATAAGCAAAAAAGATATTAGACTATTTAACATGTCCTGACCAGGCGCAGACCGCGGAATTTAAAAACAGATATATCGTTCGAAATAGAGACCACCTGAGAGTTCCGGAATGCGACGTAGCTTTGTCTGCTTTCCTGGATCTTGCATCGTCTGTGCGGCAACACTTCCGAACAGGTTATCCAGAGTATGGAGTCCTGAAAGTAAAAAAGAAAAATCCGGCAGCCCCTAGTACGTTTGACGCCGTGTTGTAGGCATGCCGTTAATGTGCCCCTCCCCCTGTGCCCATGGAATTTTAAGGGCGTAATTGTGTACTCGAGGTACTTGCTAGTGGGGTGGTCCCTTCGATCGAAAGTGATCGGGCAGGAGGACCATGGGTTGAACTTTGGGGCGACTGGCTCCATCGCGTATACGTTCCGTAGCGCACGCTTCCTCTCCCGCTTGGGAATGTGGGTCGCGTATATCATGTTCACCGACCACACTTGTGGGGGAAACTCTTTCTGTCCATTGTTGTTCGGCGGCCTAGGCTCCTCCTCGTCGTCGCTGTTCAGCCCCTTGTCCTTGTGTTCGGCTCTTAACTTGCCTGCCTGCTTGAACACCCAACAATCTCTGTTGGTGTGATTGGCTGGCCTTTCGGGGGTGCCATGAATCTGGCACGAGCGGTCGAGTATCCGGTCCAAACTGGACGGACCCTGGGTATTCTTTTTAAATGGCTTTTTCCGCTGACCAGATTTATAGCCTCTGAATCCAGCATTGACTGCCGTATCCTCATTGTTGTCGCTGCTAACGCGACGCTTTTGATTATTTCGATGTGACCTGCCACTTTTGTCCTTGGTGTCTGAATTACCGGGCTTCTTCGATAAGTTGTTGCTGCGAGCTAGCCAGCTATCTTCACCCGCGCAAAAGCGGGTCATGAGTGTCGTGATGGCTGCCATGGTTTTCGGCTTTTCCTGTCCCAGGTGCCGGGCAAGCCACTCGTCACGGATGTTATGTTTGAAGGCTGCTAGGGCCTATGCGTCCGGACAATCGACTATCTGATTTTTCTTTGTTAGGAACCGTGTCCAGAATTGCCTGGCCGATTCTTCTGGCTGCTGAATTATGTGGCTTAGGTCGTCGGCGTCCGGTGGCCGCACATAGGTCCCCTGAAAGTTGTCGAGGAATGCGGCTTCCAGGTCCTCCCAAGAACCGATTGAGTCCGCTGGTAGGCTGTTAAGCCAGTGCCGGGCTGGTCCTTTAAGCTTAAGGGGTAGGTATTTGATGGCGTGCAGATCATCGCCACGTGCCATGTGGATGTGAAGGAGATAATCCTCAATCCATACTGCCGGATCTGTCGTACCATCGTACGACTCCATATTGACGGGTTTAAAACCCTCTAGGATTTTATGATCCATTACTTCGTCTGTGAAGCATAATGGGTGTGCGGCGCCCCTGTACTGGGCTATGTCACGACGCAGCTCGGAAGAGCTGTGCCTGCTGTGTTCGGCCCGGCCGGATTTATTGCGTCCGGAGTGAAGATCATCACGTGTCGTCGGGCGTCCGCGCGATCCATAGATCGATCTTGTTTGCTTTGCTTTATCCTCCAGTACGTCTCGCAGGTCTGGCTCGTTTTCCTGTGCCTTATTCGAGCGGCACCGGGGCATGGCTTACTTAAGGGCTCGACAGGCCTCTCTGTCGCGGCCACGGGGTGGCCGGTCTGCCATGTCATATGCTTCCCCCTCTGATTGGGGTAGCGGCCTGCGCTTAGGATAATTTTTGGAGGGGCGCACGAGTTCATACTCTTCGGCCGCAAGGACTTCAGTCCATCTATCAGCTAGCAGATCTTGATCAGCTCTAAGCTGTTGCTGCTTTTTCTTTAGGCTGTTGGCCGTGGCTAGAAGCCTGCGTTGAAAACGCTCTTGTTCGGCGGGGTCTGATGGTACGACGAATTCGTCGTCGTCGAGGCTTGCCTCGTCTTCAGAGGGAGGCATGTAGTTATCATCCTCAACCTCTTGCTCTGCCGCTCTCTCCTGAGGGCTGGCTTTTCCATCTTCCTGCGCCGAATCTTGCTGGTTCTGGTGTTCTTCGGCGCTGTCCGGGGTAGTATTATCTCCCGTGCCGGAATCACCGTTTCTGCTGTGGTGGGATTTAGAGCGGCGCCGTTGGCGCCGGCGTTTTTGCGGTTTTTTCGAGTTATCGTCTTCCGCTGTTCCATCGCCATCCGCATTCTTTGGAGCATCCACCATATATATGTCATATGACGAGGTGGTGGTCCAGCGCCCTACAGGTGCTGGTTCTTGTTCGTCTCCTCCTTCGTCGTCCATACCGTCGAAGTCTTCGTAGCCGAAGTCAAGCATGTTGGTTAAATCGTCGATAGTGGCTATTAAGTGGGTGGTGGGTGGGCTTTGAATTTCTTCGTTGTCCGAATCCCAAACTCGCAGACCATAGTCCGGCCTGGGCTCTCCTGATAAAGAGAGAGACTTGAGAGAATTCAGGATATCACCGAAAGGTGAGCACTGAAAGATGTCCGCGGCGGTGAACTCCATTACAGGCGCCCAATCAGATTCAATCGGCGGGGGTGCGGAAGGCTCGGAGTTTGGAGAAGAGTCCGGATCCTTGGAGTCCTGGGCCGTGCGGAGTACGGGGCTGGCGTTTGGCTCGATCGCCTTTGAGATCGCAGCCCCCGAGGTGACATCCAACCGTTCATCCTCAGAGAACGTAGCGGGCTCCGAGTCAAAGATCGGGGCCGGAGCGTGTGCGGCCTCCAGGGTGCTATTCGGAGGCAGAGCCATATCATGCCCCTCGAAATAGTGCGGCGCGCTTGGCTGTGGCTCGAACCCGTCGAAGATCAAGTCTCCGCGGATATCAGCCGTATAGTTTAAGCTTCCAAACCTGACTTGATGGCCAGGGGCGTAGCTTTCGATCTGCTCCAGATGACCAAGCGAATTGGCCCACAGAGCGAAGCCGCCGAAGACGAAGATTTGTCCGGGGAGGAAAGTCTCACCCTGGACCTCGTCGTTGTTGATGATCAAAGGGGCCATCGGGCCTAAAAGCGACGACACAGAGGAACTCTCAATGAAAGCACCAATGTCGGTGTCAAAACCGGCGGATCTCGGGTAGGGGGTCCCGAACTGTGCGTCAAGGTCGGATGGTAACAGGAGACAAGTGACACTTTGTTTTACCCAGGTTCGGGCCCTCTCGATGGAGGTAAAACCCTACTCCTGCTAGATTAATATTGATGATATGGGTAGTACAAGAGTAGATCTACCACGGGATCAAGGAGGCTAAACCCTAGAAGCTAGCCTATGGTATGATTATGTATGATGATGGTTGTCCTACGGACTACAACCCTCCGGTTTATATAGACACCGGATAGGGTTAGGGTTACACAGAGTCGGTTACAATGGTAGGAGATCTCGAATATCCGCACGCCTAGCTTGCCTTCCACGCCAAGAAAGGATCCTTCCGGACACGGGACGAAGTCTTCAATCTTGTATCTTCATAGTCCTGGAGTCCGCCTGAAGGTATAGTTCGGCAATCCGAACACCCCCTAATCCAGGACTCCCTCAAGTTCCAATCCAATTATCCTCCCAAAATCTAGTTTTCTCCCTATTCCCTACTTCAGATTTACAACAGGTTAAAAATAAATATTTACATTTCAACACCCCCTGCCAAAAATGTGAGTCCCCCTGCTTTTTTTTTATCTGTCCAAAAGTGGTTTTCCCAATATATTTATCCCACATAATTTTTTGGCACAAACTTTTTTTCATCGAAAAGTTTCCACGGCAATATTCATGATTTCCAGATCTAAAATCCCCAGGCCCCCCAGTTTTTTAGGTCTGCAAACTTTTTCCCATGCCACCAAATGAAATTTATGTTTATTTTTCACCCCACTCCATTGAAAACTTGCCCTGGTCCTATCCATTTTCATCTTCACTCCTTTTGGAATCTCATAAAAGCAGAGCATGAAAAGGATCAAGCTGGCCAGGGAGGAGTTTATTGGAGTGGTTCTGCCAGAAATATTTAAAAGCCTACCCAACCAGCTCCCCATTCTCTTATCCATCCAATAAGGCAATAATCATTTTTTCGATATCATCTTGGTTTGGATAGTTCGTGGTGCTATCAGGTTTTTGCCGCGTAGTAGTTGTTTTGAGCAGCTATAGTGGGTTTCCTGATACTGCCCCAGCTCGCTCCCTCCTTTCTAGTTTTCTGTTTTCGGTGTGGCCATATGTTGTTGATGTTTGTAGCTCCAACAATAGACTGGATACTGTTATCTTTCCATCAAGTGATTAATGGAAAGGGGTTGCCTGGTTGAAATATATATATATATATATATATATATATATATATATATATATATATATATATATATATTGCGAGGGCTATTAAAGTATCGTTTTGCCCCCATATTTTGGAGCTGCTAGTACTGGGTAGCTAACAAAGCATGCTTAGCCATGTTGCGTCAACGTGCATATACATATACAGTATGTGGGTAGGTATATTATGATTATCCAGAGCAATCTAGGTAGCGACGAGCTGATCTCCACGCCACACCATGATCTCCGAGCAGTCGGGATCGGGCGTTCCTCTCGACTCGTTGTATTACTCTGCGGCCAATCATCGCACAAACTTTACGGAATCCTGGAAGAAAAACAACACCCGACGACCATGATTCTAGTTACTCTGGTAACAAATCAAAAAGAGATGTATACATGACAATTTCACATATGTGTGCAACCTTGCAAGACGCTTTCACCGCAACAAGGCTCCGGCACTTCTATTCAAACTCGACATCAAGAAAGCCTTTGATTCAGTGCGCTGGGATTTCCTTCTAGACCTTCTAAATCATCTTGGATTCCCACCTCGGTTTCGCGGCTGGGTTTCAACCCTCCTGTCCACGGCTTCCTCTCGTGTCCTACTTAATGGTGTGCCTGGCAACCCATTCAAGCTTGGTCGTGGTCTCCGGCAGGGAGACCCTCTCTCCCCACTTCTCTTCGTGCTGGCCATAGGTCCGCTGCATCACATACTCGAGAAGGCAACCATGCAAGGGCACCTCCACCCTATTGGGCGTCAGACTTTGGCCATCCGGGCCTCCTTGTATGCGGATGACGCTGCTGTTTTTCTGGCACCAATCAAAACAGACGTCAAATTTTTCGCTGACACTCCATCACGCTTTGGGGAGATCTCTGGGTTGATCACGAACTGCACCAAAAGCTTGGTGGCCCCTATACAGTGTAATAACTTGGACCTGACGGACATCCTTCACTCCTTCCCGGCGCAGCGTTCCACCTTCCTGATCAAGTACCTAGGATTACCTTTGTCGGTAAAGCGTCTCAAGAGAATTCACTTCCAACCCCTTGAGGACAAGATTGCGGCTCAGCTAACACCATGGATGGGGAAGCACGTTGCTTCGCCGGGCAGGACGGTCCTAGTCAAGTCAGTCCTTACAGCAATCGCCATTTACTACATGACGGCTCTAAACCTTCCGGTTGAAGTTATAGAGAAGATTGATGCACTTCGGCGGGCTTTTCTTTGGGCTGGATGTGACAAGATCATGGTGGCAAATTTAAGATAAACTGGGAGCAGGTGTGTAGGCCCAATCTGCTTGGTGGGCTAGGTGTTCTAAATCTTGCAAAATTTGCCTCTGTGCTGCGGCTGCGATGGTTATGGTTTGAGTGGATTGACCCGGTCAAGCCTTGGGTAGGCTTGGGAACCCCATGTGACACGAACGACCGAAACATATTTGCTGCGACAACCAAGGTGGTGGTGGGTAATGGACTCCAGGCATCCTTCTGCGAGTCGGCTTGGCTTGATGGCTTGAGGCCGAAAGACGTGGCCCCCAAAATTTACGACATTGCCAAAAGGAAGAAGTGCTCTATCCAAAAGGCTTTGCAGAATGGTTTTTGGATCTCACAGCTGGACATTTCTTTGGGTATCTCTCATGTGCACATATCCCAGTTTGCTGCCCTCTGGGAAAGGCTCTCCCACATTTATCTCAACCCTGATGTGGAGGATTCTATCTCATGGAAGTTTTCTAAAGATGGTCAATACTCCGCGGCCACGACTTACAATGCTCAATTCCTAGGCCTGATGGACACGGACATGAATCAAATTGTTTGGAAAAATTGGGCACCCCCCAAATGCAAATTCTTCGCTTGGTTGATAATCAACAACATGATTTGGATGGCTGATAGACTGCAACATCGTGGATGGCCCAACTGCCACTTATGCCCTCTTTGCAAACAAGTGCAGGAATCGACAGCCCATCTACTTTTCCAATGTAGGTACACCATCAGGGTCTGGGGCATGCTCAAGAGTTGGCTTGGGCTACATGATGTCCAACCAACGGATTGGGTGGCAATGGAGTCAGTTGAGGTTTGGTGGAGGCATAATGCTACACACATGACCCAATCGCGTCGTCCACTTATCTCTTTGATGCTGCTGGTTTTTCGTACAACCGCGGTTCCGGTGGGAGTGTTGGTCGCCAAGATAAAGGAGGAATGTTCACTTTGGAGCCTGGCGGGTGCAAAGCATTTGTGTAATATCATGCCGCGAGAGTAGCGTCTTGTAATTTGGCCATGGGCCACGAACTCTAAACTCCCCTCTTAATCAATGAAAATGGCAAATCTTTTGCCTAGTTTAAAAAAAAAGATGAATGGAACATTGTTCCAGTGTTTTAATCCAATTACGGAATTACAGTACCTGTGAGGCGTCGGGCTCAGAGATAGGGAACCGGTCCCACCGGTGCGGGTCCTAGAGCAGGGCGCTGCCGGATGTGAACCGCGCCACATCCACCGTGCCCACCGGTGGCCTCGCCCTCACCGTCGCCGCCGTAGCCGCTGTGGAGAACCAGCCGGCAACCGCCCACGGCGAGCCTCCGCACACCGGTACTTCCACGGTCGCCGTCCGCTCGCGCTCCGACACCGTCGCGACCGGCCACGCACCGAACGTCCTGCACCATACATGTAAATAGTGTGCTACTCTATTCATGTACAATGACAACAGCGGCGGCTAATGAATGGATTCAAATTAATGTTTCTTTAGCACCTTGCTGGCCATCCGCTTCAACCGCATACACACCGCCTTAAACAGCGATTGGTACTTCGTTCGATATATAATAGACCACATACGAAGTCAGGGCATACGACAGTAAATAACCTGTATATGAGAATATATTTCTCCATTAAAAACACAATAACTTTTACATAGCCAACGCGACCATAGTAAGGCTGGCACTCCCACCTATATTAGCATGCTAAACGTATTTGGTATTTCATCAAACCAACGGTCATATATATTGCCATCCCATCTCGCCTATTAGGTGGCGTTTGGTTCATGAGCGAAGATACCTGGCTAAGGATATCCTTAACCATGTGGCTGGGGATAGCCACTTTTTGTTGTTTGGTTGTGAGGGATTAGGTGAGTTGGATAACCACATTATTTTGTTTGGTAGGAAGGATAGAAGTGGCTAGGGATAACCAGTTGTGTGTTTGGTTGAGAGGATGAAAGAGTGGATGATTGTTACACTCACCATTTTGTACGAGGTGGTGAGATTACCCCTCTAATATGTAATTTCAGCAATATAGATATATCAAATCTGGGATCAACTTTGATTTTGAAATTTAGAAGTAAACTTTAACATCATAGACCAACATAACATGTCAACACCAATAATTTCGAAAACAGGAAAGTGCAACTTCATAATCATAGTCCAACATCTTAGACAAGTAGCAACTATACATAATAAACTAGTAGTGCATGAGATGTAGATATGAAATAGTACATCATCTCTAAGTTATACAACCCATAGTTCATAGTCTGGTTGACATCAAAAGTAAGTCATACAACCCAAAGTCCATATTGTTGGGTCATATCAAAAGAGGTCATGCAAATACCACACATGCCCTCAATCTTCAACCATCCATTGGAGGGAAGGTGTTCTTCACATACCTAGCAACCCAAATACTCTTTTGGTCCTTCTCCAAGAGTTGAAACGCCATTGCAATGTTCGGATTCTCAACCAAGTAGGCAAAGTAATGGGCAAGGTAATCAATACCAAAAAAGGGAATATCTTTCATGCCCTCCCAAAGGCCAACCATGGAGTTGTTCGTAGAGTTGTTTGTAGAGATGCTCATGGAGCTGTTGTCGGTGCTAACACTTCTCTCTATGGCAATAGCAAGCCTTTCACCCACTGCCATAAGGGTTGATTGCAGCCCCTCATCAACACTAGACTTTGTTTAGGCCCTTTTGGGATTGGGAGCCACTGAATCGCCTCCATTGCTTGATTTGCTACCTTCTTCAAGTGGGGAAGCCTCATCATCTGAAATTTCATTAACCTCTGTACCAAGGGGGTCATTTGAGCCTTTCGTATATTGACCCGTGGCCATAGTATTGCCATGAATGATAGCCATCTCATTATAGTGCTTCAGAGGCTTGTTCAGAAAAGGTTCATCCTCTTTGTGGTCCTAGAAAAAACAAAACAACATCAACAAGTAGACAAGCAGCAAGTATTTAGCATAAACAAATGAATTCCCGCAAGTATTTCACATAAAGAAATTCACTTCAGGTTATATTTTACATGTAGAAACAAATTCCAGCAAGTAAATGGCATATAGAAATCATTTCCAACAAGTATATGGCACATAGAAACACATTCCAGCAAGTATTTGACATAAAGAAACTCATTTCAGCTTATATTTGACATGTAGAAACAAATTCCAGCAAGTAAATGGCATATAGAAATCATTTCCAACAAGTAAATGGCACATAGAAACACATTCCAACAAGTATTTGACATAAAGAAACTCATTTCAGCTTATATTTGACATGTAGAAACAAATTCCAGCAAGTAAATGGCATGTAGAAATCATTTCCAACAAGTATATGGCACATAGAAACACATTCCAGCAAGTATTTGACATAAAGAAACTCATTTCAGCTTATATTTGACATGTAGAAATAATTTCCAGCAAGTACATGGCATATAGAAATAATTTCCAACAAGTATATGGCACGTAGAAACACATTCCAGCAAGTATTTGACATAAAGAAACTCATTTCAGCTTATATTTGACATGTAGAACAAGTATATGGCACATAGATATCACAATTTGGTTAGTGTAGTGCTCATGATCAAGAACGATCATAGACTTCTCATCATCCCATAATGCACCACTCAACCCCCTAAGTCTGAGTATTGTTCCCCATTTCCTCCTCCATGTCCTATTGTGATTACCAATGTTGGCATGAGTCAAATTGAGCTGAAAATGCTCATTCATAGCAGTCGCACAATGAGCCAATTGGCACTTCTTGAAGCCAGTTGATGTTCTAACTCCATCACCCACAACCTTGTATAGGTGATCAAGCATGAAGGAAGTCATCGGAGCTGTCCATACAATTTGTTTAGCCTCCATTTCCTATAAGGTTATGCACAAATGTGTCATCTATAAATTTATATAAGTAAAAGAGGTAAGAACATTATATTCAGCACACAATCTCTCATCACCAATAAATTTCAGCTTGTAAAAGAGGTAAAGACATTCAATACAACACATAGTATGTCTTTACCAATAACTTTCAGCAAGTAAAGGAGGTAAAAACATTCAATACAACCCATAATGTGGCATTACAAATAAATTCCAGCAAGTACAAGGTTTCAAAAAAGAAGAACACGACATTACAATGGTTTAAATCGAGCTACTACATATGATTCTGCTGCATGTAGTTCTGGCGATCTGCCCACATATTATCAGCGATTCCTTGCCTAAAATTAACCATTGCTGTATGTTCACTTGCTTGACCACTTGATGATGAAGCATGGTTAATATTGGCAACCCACTCATCCTCGGGTATGATATACTTATCTATCCCATCATTGATGACCCAATTATGAATAATGCAGCAAGCTACAACAATGTCTGCTTGTGACGCCCGGATAATCAAGCTACAGTAACCTCCGCTAATGATGCCACGTCACCATGATTACTGTCGCTAATCTCGCGTCAGTTCGAAAACCCAGTTCAAATTTTAAAAAAATAATAATAAAGCCAAACAATAAAAGTTTCCAAAACATTAAAACTAAAATGCTCTAGAGGTGCCAAATATTGCACTGGTAATTATGGTGAAGTAAACACATTTTTATAAAATGGCTAAATGGTTTAAAATGAAATTTAACAGAAAATAAATTAAATAAAAAGGAAACAGGAAACAAAAAAAAGAATAAAAGGCACCTGGCCAACTGGGCCAGACGGCCCAGCTCACCAGCCAGGCCGGCCCACCTGGCCAAGCCAGCCCACCACGCCCCTGCCTTATCCTCCCCCATGACCGAAACCCTAGCCACCCCGTCACCCACTTCCTCCCCCTCGTCCCGCTCCTCCCTCTCGCCCTTCTCGGATCTGGATCGGGGCAACCCCCCCGATCCCATCGCCCCATCGCCGCCTCGAAGCCCACCGACCCCGCCTCGCCGCGACGACCACGCCTCCTCGCCGGACGCCATCGCCGGCCTGCCCCTCTCCGTCGCGTCGTCCCCGACGTCCTCCTCAACCCCCCGCTGCCTAGACCCCACCATCCCGCGGTGAGCTCCTGTGCCTAGCACGCCACCCCTCTGTCCCGTGTCCGCCCCGCCCTCACCGTGGCCCTCCTGCCCCCTGGCCGTTCTCCGGCACCGCCGACTGCGCCCTGGCCTCGCCTACCCCCTCGGTGGCGCTGCTCGCCGGCGGCCCTCTCGGGAAACACCGCACCGTGCCGGGCCGCGCCCCTCCCTACGCCTTGCCTCTTCCCCCGCCGCGGTCACCGCGCCCCTCTCTGTCGCCCTGCCTCGCCGCGCGGGCACGCGCTCGTGCCGTCCACGACCCCCCTGTCGCCCGTTCGCCGTGTCGGCCTCGTTCCGCACGGCCGCCCCGCTCGGGCGCCCGCACCGCGCCCCCCCTGCGTCCGCCTCCGCCTGCCGTGGCCGGCCGGCGAGCCCTGCCGTGGCCACGGCCATGTCCCGCGACCTGGCGGGCAGCGACCCTCCCGCGAGGGCCATCGCCGTTCGGGTCCGCCCCGATGGGCGCCTCGCCCGCAACGGCGCCCGCCTGCCCGCTAGCGCCTGCATGCCCGCGTGCCCGTTAGCCCCTCTGGGCCACTGGCTAACGGGCCCCGCACTCCAGAACGTTTCAAAAAAAAAGGATTAATAATAATAATAATAATGAAGTTTGTTAATTAATTAATTAAGATAATTAGTTAACTTAATTAAACCTGTTAACTAATCTAATTAACCCTGTCAATTAACCTTAATGACCTGATTAGATAAACAGAGTATGACACCTGGGTCCCACCTGTCAGCTTAACCTGGTCAACAGTCAACCTAGTTGACTGCTGACTGGACCCTTGACTGAGTCAACTGGCCCCATGGCCCCACTAACAGGCTGTGGGGTACAATGCAGTGTTCACTTTCTGTGTACGCCTGACATTTAACATTAAGTGATTTTCGGATTAAATTAATTAATAATAATTTCAGAAATGTTTAAATATTTGAAAATTAATACAAAATAATCCGTAACTCCGATGGAAAAACTTTGTACATGAAAGTTGCTCAGAACGACAAGACGAACCCGGATACGCAGCCCGTTCGTCCACTACACATTCCTAACATATCAAACTCGCAACTTTCCCCCCTCCGGCTCCTCTACTCGAAAACGCGAAACACCGGGGATACTTTTCCGGATGTTTCCCCCATTCACCGGTATCACCGCATACCGCGTTAGGACACCCCTAACACCGTTACTTGTTATGTCATGCATCGCTATGCATCTGTTTGCTTAAATATTTATTGTTTCTCCCCCCTCTTCTCTCGCTAGACACCGAGACCGACGCTGCTGCTACCCAGTACGACTACGGAGTTGACCGCCCCTCTCTCTTGCCAGAGCAAGCAGGCAAGCCCCCCCTTGATCACCAGATATCGCCTACTCTCCTCTATACTGCTTGCATTAGAGTAGTGTAGCATGTTACTGCTTTCGTTATTCCTATCCTGATGCATAGCCTGTCTTTGATACTGCTGTTGATACCTTTACCTGCAATCCTACTGCTTAGTATAGGATGCTAGTATTCCATCAGTGGCCCTACACTCTTGTCCGTCTGCCATGCTATACTACTGGGCCGTGATCACTTCGGGAAGTGATCGCGGACATATACTATATACTTTACACTGTTACATTACCTGTGATACTGTTCGGAGATGGGGGCTGAAGGGGCAGGTGGCTCCATCCCGGTAGAGGTGGGTCTGGGTTCCCGACGGCCCCCGACTGTTACTTTGAGGCGGAGCGACAGGGCAGGTTGAGTCCACCTAGGAGAGAGGTGGCCTGGCCCTGGTCGGCGTTCGTGGATACTTAACACGCTTAACGAGATCTGGGTATTTGATCTGAGTCTGGCCATTTGGTCTATACGCACTAACCATCTACGCGGGAGTAGTTATGGGTATCTCGGCGTCGTGGTATCAGCTGAAGCACTTTTGACGTCAGGGACGAAGCGGCGCGCGCCTGATTGGACTGGAACGCCACTAGGCTAGGTCTGCTTCCGGCCGCCCTCGCAACGTGAAGGTGTGCTCAGGGCGATGGGCCCAGACCCCTGCGCGCATAGGTTTAGACCGGCGTGTTGACCTCTCTGTTGTGCCTAGGTGGGGCTGCGACGTGTTGATCTTCCGAGGCCGGGCATGACCCAGAAAAGTGTGTCCGGTCAAATGGGATCAAGCGTGTTGGGCTATGTGGTGCACCCCTGCAGGGAAGTTTATCTATTCGAATATCCGTGTCCCTCGGCAAAAGGACGACCCGGAGTTGTACCTTGACCTTATGACAACTAGAACCGGATACTTAATAAAACACACCCTTCCAAGTGCCAGATACAACCCGGTGATCGCTCTCTAACAGGGCATCGAGGAGGGGATCGCCGGGTAGGATTATGCTATGCGATGCTACTTGGAAGACTTCAGTCTACTCTCTTCTATATGCTGCAAGACGGAGGCTGCCAGAAGCGTAGTCTTCGACAGGATTAGATATCCCCCTCTTATTCTGGCATTCTGCAGTTCAGTCCACTGATATGGCCCCTTACACATATATCCATGCATATGTAGTGTACTTCCTTGCTTGCGAGTACTTTGGATGAGTACTCACGGTTGCTTTTCTCCCCCTTTTTCCCCTTTCCCGTCTACCCGGTTGCCGCAACCAGATGCTGGAGCCCAGGATTCAGACGCCACCGTCGACGACGACTCATACTACTCTGGAGGTGCCTACTACTACGTGCAGCCCGTTGACGACGACCAGGAGTAGTTTAGGAGGATCCCAGGCAGGAGGCCTGCGCCTCTTTCGATCTGTATCCCAGTTTGTGCTAGCCTTCTTAAGGCAAACTTGTTTAACTTATGTCTGTACTCAGATATTGTTGCTTCCGCTGACTCGTCTATGATCGAGCACTTGTATTCGAGCCCTCGAGGCCCCTGGCTTGTATTATGATGCTTGTATGACTTATTTTATTTGTAGAGTTGTGTTGTGATATCTTCCCGTGAGTCCCTGATCTTGATCGTACACATTTGCGTGCATGATTAGTGTACGATTGAATCGGGGGCGTCACACTACTTGAGTAGGATATTTGAAAAATGGGGTAGCATCATCAAGTATTTTGAATCTTCCCTTGAGTGACCCAAATCCACGTTCTACGGTCATGCGAAGAGAAGAATGCCTAAGATTAAACAACTCCTTTTCATTTATAGGAGGATTGTTCCCCCACTCATTCAAATGGTATCTCACTCCACGAAAAGGGGGCAAGAACCCTGGCTTGGCTCCGTATCCAGCATCAACTAGATAAAATTTTCCTAGCATATGAGCAACAAGCGGGTTACTTTTCTATATTTGATAATTCCATTGACAAAATCTTGCTAACTCTCGTTACCTTGTGGTACACGAAGACCATTTGGACGGTTTAACGCATCACGTAAAACTAGCGCATCATGTGCTGACCCCTCCCAACCAGCCAATACATATGTAAACTGAAGATCAAAATCAACGGCTGCCATCACATTTTGAGTTGTATGGATCTTTCTACCACGAAAGGAAGGCTCCATATCCTTTGTTACGGAGGCTCGTACATGTGTACCATCAATAGCTCCAATACAACCCTATTTCGTGAAAAAAAGATAAAGATTAAGATCTAAGTCAATCCTAGCCTACAAAATCAAAATTCTGTTGTCACTCATCCTCATACCATAAAGTATGGATCCCACCGGTAGTTCCCTTCTATTTTGGATTGGGTCTCCAACGAGGGCTTCCTAATGAGGTCACCACGTAGTTCTCCAATAGCATGAAGGACTTTCTTGAAATAACGACTTACAACTTCACCGGATCTACCAAAGTTGCCACCTATTATCCTATTCCTAACATTGTGTCCAACGGTGTGCAAAAACATAGCAACTTGTTGTTCAATGGACAAATGAATCGTATCTTCAAGCAACTTACGGTCCCGGAAAAGTTTACAAAATCGAAAGAAAGGTCCTTTCCAAGCCTAAGCATGTTCACACATGTCGTTTCATCCCTCCATATTTTATTATCTATGTACTCACTTCTCATCCTATCCCTCTCATCTATTGGCCCATAACATATGACAACACGCCTTTTTTGTTTTCTATACTGAACTACCAATGTCATCATCGAGACAAGCATATATGACACAACCGCAAATATTAGCCTCTTTTGCTTGATATCCATCTACAATGCAGCATTGAAACAATAGTAAATTGATATGAATCTGCTCAATGTCCACTTAATTGAAATATCATAACAAATACATGTTCATGGCAGAAGTACATAGCAAATGCTTTTAGATCTTGCTTATTTTCTCATGGCAGAAGTACATAGCAGAATGTACAGCAGTTTATACCTTGAGAAGAGCAGAGAAGTTGCAAACAAACAGAGGATGCAAAAGAGTGTCTCCTGTCCAAGCTGCAGAAAATAAACGAGAGGAAGAAATTATTAGACGCATATATGGGAAGAATATAGAGGTTCGAAACAAACAGAGGGGCTCCTCCCGCCGGCGCTCCATGTTTCTCTGAAACCACCGACCAAACCATGTCGTTCCCCACTGCCACAGCGACCAAACCCTCCTGTTCCCCACTGCCATAGACCCAGCAAACCCCTTCCCCTCGCCCCCCCGCCCCCCGCGGATCTGCCCGTTCCCGGCGGCTGGATCTGTCCGTTTCTTCCAGCCGGCGTAACACTCCCCGCCCGCCCTGGCCAAGCAACCGGGAGAGGCAAAGGACAGGGAGGATAGACAGGGGAAGGAGGAGAGTAAGATCTGTACCTCCGTTGCGCCGGAATCCAAGCCGAATCGCGCCGCCGCCTCGATCCAAATCGCTGTCGCGTCCGCCGTTTCTTCTGTCGGGTGAGGGGATTGTGAGGGTCTCGGGTGAGGGGTAAGATAAGAAGGAAACGAAAACCCGTTCGCGCGCTGAGCGGTGACCGAAGCGGGAAAAAGAGGCGCTCTCGTGCGGGTGGCTGCCCTCGCCCGCGAGAACTTCACGACTTTCCTCAGCCAGGTTTTGGGCGAATATTCGACAGCATCTGGCTATCCGTATCCTCCCTGGCAGGTCAACCAAACGGGTTGCATCCCTAGCAAAATGGGCTATCCCTGTCCCTAGGGTGGATAGCCACACAACCAAACGCCACCTTAGAAAAGAAATCGGACAACACGAACGCCCACACGTGTGGTGAGAGACAAACCCGTCCACACGCCCTATAACATACAGACTGCGCCATATCACCGCATGCATGCATGTGAGAATCTTTTTAGATTTTCAGTTTTTGAAATATTTTATCTCTTACATGAAAAATCCGATTGAAAATATGTTTTCACCATTAAATCCCTCGCGACGAGATATTCGAAACTGGATCTCATATCAATATATTTCGATGAACTTTTTTTTGTTAAAAGTTGTCATGTCTATTGGACATGAATTGCCATGATGTTTACACTGAAGTTACCATGATATGTTCCAGCTATTTTGTTCGACATTTAAAAGTAAAATTTAACATATTATCGAACAGGGAATTAAGAAACTAGACTTGGCATGAACCATAAACTAAAATTGCCATGATACATGCACTGAACATCGTCATGGTTGATACAAAAATAATTTTGATGATCAAAGTACTGGAATTGTCATCATAAAAAAAACTAAAATTGCCATGCTCTACAAACT
The DNA here is from genome assembly GCA_032464435.1 of Aegilops umbellulata. Lineage (NCBI taxonomy): Eukaryota > Viridiplantae > Streptophyta > Magnoliopsida > Poales > Poaceae > Aegilops > Aegilops umbellulata. The sequence continues at coordinate 601,480,419 of CP136055.1, read as the reverse complement.
AAAATTGCCACATGGCAACTTTATTTTAAGCACTATGGCAACATCATGGCAACTTTTGGGCAATTTTTTTTCGTCAAAACATATCAACATGGGGTCTAGTTTTGAAGATCTTGTCGAGACGGATTTAATGATCAAAGCGGATTTTTATTCAATTTTTTAATTAGACGATAAAACATTTTAAGCTGAAAACCAAAAAGATTCCAGCTGATGTCATCTGTTTATACGTGGCAAAATGAGTGGTCATGGAGACGTGTGGGCGATGTATAAAATGTCACATGTGTGTGCGTTAGTTTTTTCAGAGAAATCAATTGACTCGGATGGCTCACTGTCGAAGCTGTAGTAACATGGAAGCCCCATGAAAACTTCTTTAGGCGTGGCAGCACGGAAAATGTGGCAATGCGGTGGACTATGGACATATTGGTGTCACCAGGGTTGATGGCTCCTGCCGCACTCTCGTGTCCTAGCACGTCCACTTTAGCGCTCCCTTCTCAAGCTCTGTGTGGAGATCAAATTAATGGATGAGAAAGGAGTTGGAGAACAGCTACGGGGCGACGGATGGTGGATTTATCTATGGTGATGACATTGGTGTGGGTTCGGTGCCCATTGACGGGAATGAACAAAGCTGGTTCGCTAGAGCATGGATGGGAAGAGCCAATGGTGGTGCCACCGCCCTCCTAAAGTTCCTCAGTTTGTACCTTGTATGGAATGACAATGCTTGGCAAGTGGAGCAAGCTGAACAACTCTTGTTCTTCACTGCGTCAAAACCCACGGCAAGCCTGCACCAAGCCAACAGTACAAATATTGAACGACATCAATCGTCCATTTACAAGTTTGGAGAGAGGACTTGTGCAGTGTTCATGATGTTTCATAAGTTTCCCAGCCATAGAATTATCACCTAATTAAATAATAATTTGAGTGTAGGAAGAAATAAAAATCTCTACCCTTCTTACTATTTGGATTAATCAATTTTATGGAGTTATTTGGAATATTTAATCCTAATCTTAAAGCTCACTGAGGTTTGCTCCATCGTTTGCTCCGTGATGGGCACGCCTAGCTGGGTGCCACGGGCGGGATTGACACTAGCAGATTGGTGCATCAACACTAACGGCCTTGGACCTAGGAAGAATGTGACGCCCGGATAATTTGGCTACAGTAAAACTCTCCTAATGATGACATGTCATCTGCAATTACTATTACTAATCTCGGGATAATTCGTAACCGCGTCAAATTCAAACTTAAAATTAAAGTCGATAATAAAAGTTTTCTAAATTGAAACAAAATTGTTCGGTGGATGCCAAATATTACAAAGATAATTATGGTGCAGCAAACACATTTTTATAAAATGTCTAAATAATTTAAAATGAGTTAAAACAGAAAAGAAAATAAATAAAAGAAAGAAAATACAAAAGAGAAAACAGAAAACAGAAAAAAAAGAGTAAACCCCCCTGGGCCGTGACCCAACTAGGCCAACCCCCCCCCTCCCCAGGCCCAGTTGGCCGGCCCACCCCGCACTCCTTAACCCCCCCACTCCCCTCCCGGTCCACCACCGACACCTCACTCTCCCCCCCTCACAAAATATCTCTCCCCTCTCCCCCGATTGGATCGGGATCGAGGGAGGAGACCACCGAGGCCACCTCGCCGGCCGCCTCAACCGTCGCCGCCGAACGCCGCCGCCCCCTTCCCCGCCTGGAGCTCGCCGCCCCCCACGCAAGCACGCCGCCACCTCGCCGTCCTCCTCCACTCCATCGCTCGTCCCCGTCGTCCTCCCCGGCCTTCCCCGAGCACACTGCCCGTGCCCTACCCCCCTGTGAGCTCTCCCTCTCCTCGCGCTCCCTCCGCCCCATACGGTCGCCGTGCCTCCTCGCACGCGCTTGCCATCGCGACGACGCACTCGTCGAGCGCTTCGTCTCGCACCCCGTCCGGTCGCCATGGACCCAACCGTGCGCCTTGCGCTGCTGCATCATCGCCGCCCCCCCCGAGCCCTCTGCCCGCTGTCGAGGCCTTCGCCCCGGGTCTTGCCCGCCCCGCTCCGGCCAGCCACCTCCCCGCTGTTGCCACCGCCGTCCTGCGCGCACACCCGCGCATCCCCGCGCCATCGCCTCACCATAGCTCCGACCGTCCACTTCCCCTCGCTCTGCCTGCGCCCGGCGCCCTCTGGCCGCCCGGTCCACGCCCGGGGCCAGCGCCCCGCTGTGGCCGAGGCCGGCGCCTTGGTCCGCCCCGACGGGCGTCCCCGCTAGCGCCCGTGCGCCAGTTTCGCCCGATCCACTAAGGCCCATGGGTCTATGGCGAGGGGGGTCCCACCCCCTGAAACGTTATTAAAAAATAATAATTAATAATAATAATAAAATAAATTTAATTAATTAACTAACTAAATTAATTAAGTTAAGTAATCCTACTTAATTAGTAATTAACCTGTTAGTCTAACTAAGCAGTAATTAGTTAACCTAACCCTAATTAATTAAACAGAGTATGACAGGTGGGTCCCACACGTCAGCTTGACCAGTCAACACCTCTGTTTATTGATGATGTCATGCTGACGTCATGCTGATGCAGTAATACTATTTTCGAATTTAATTAATAATTAATAAATTAGAAAATGATTTAAAAACTTTAAAAATTAATATAAAATAAACCGTAGCTTGGATGGAAAAACTTTGTACATGAAAGTTGCTCAGAACGATGAGACAAATCCGGATACCCAGCCTGTTCGTCCGCCGCACCCCCCTAACATATCAAACTCGCAACTTTCCCCCTCCGGTTCCTCTGCCCAAAAACGCGAAACACCGGGGATACTTTCTCCCCTTCACCAGTATCACCTCTTACCGCGTTAGGGCACCCCTAGCACCGATACTTGTCATGTCATGCATCGCTATGCATCTGTTTGCTTAAATATTTATTGTTTCTCCCCCCTCTTCTCTCGCTAGACACCGAGACCGACGCTGCTGCTACCCAGTATGAGTACGGAGTTGACGAACCCTCTCTCTTGCCAGAGCAACCAGGCAAGCCCCCCCTTGATCACCAGATATCGCCTACTCTCTTCTATACTGCTTGCATTAGAGTAGTATAGCATGTTACTGCTTTCCGTTATCCTATCCTGATGCATAGCCTGTCCTTGTTACTACTGTTGTTACCTTTACCTGCTATCCTACATGCTTAGTTTAGGATGCTAGTTTTCCATCAGTGGCCCTACATTCTTGTCCGTCTGTTGTGCTACACTATCGGGCCGTGATCACTCGGGAAGTGATCACGGGTATATACTATATACATGATACATGTGGTGAACAAAGACGGGTCGGCTCATAGGGGTACCCGCGAGTGGATCTTTGAGGCGGAGCGATAGGGCAGGTTGAGGTCACCTAGGAGAGAGGTGGGCCTGGCCCTGTCGGCGTTCGCGGATACTTAACATGCCTAACGAGATCTTGGTATTTGATCTGAGTCTAGCCATTTGGTCTATACGCACTAACCAACTACGTGGGAAAGATATGGGCACTCGGCGTCGTGGTATCAGCCGAAGCCTTCGTGACGTCAACGACTGAGCGGCGCGCGCTGGATTGGACTGGAACGCCACTAGGCTAGGTCTGCTTCCGGCAGCCCACGCGACGTGCAGGTGTGCTCAGGTCGATGGGCCCAGACCCCTGCGCGCTTAGGTTTAGACCGGCGTGCTGACCTCTCTATTGTGCCTAGGTAGGGCTGCGACGTGTTGATCTTCCAAGGTCGGGCATGACCCAGGAAAGTGTGTTCGGCCAAATGGGATCAAGCGTGTTGGGTTATGTGGTGCACCCCTGCAGGGAAGTTAATCTGTTCGAATAGCCGTGTCCCTCGGTAAAAGGACGACCCGGAGTTGTACCTTGACCTTATGACAACTAGAACCGGATACTTAATAAAACACACCCTTCCAAGTGCCAGATACAACCCGGTGATCGCTCTCTAACAGGGCATCGAGGAGGGGATTGCCGGGTAGGATTATGCTATGCGATGCTACTTGGAGGACTTTAGTCTACTCTCTTCTATATGCTGCAAGACGAAGGCTGCCAGAAGCGTAGTCTTCGACAGGATTAGCTATCCCCCTCTTATTCTGGCATTCTGCAGTTCAGTCCAGTGATATGGCCCCTTTACACATATACCCATGCATATGTAGTGTAGCTCCTTGCTTGCGAGTACTTTGGATGAGTACTCACGGTTGCCTTGTTTCCCCTTTTCCCCATCTCTCTACCCGATTGCTGCAATCAGACGATGGAGCCCAAGATCCAGACGCCACCATCGACGACGACTCCTACTACTCTGGAGGTGCCTACTACTACGTGCAGCCCGCTGATGACGACCAAGAGTAGTTAGGAGGATCCCAGGCAGGAGGCCTGCGCCTCTTCCGATTGTATCCCAGTTTGTGCTAGCCTTCTTAAGGCAAACTTGTTTAACTTATGTCTGTACTCAGATATTGTTGCTTCCACTGACTCGTCTATGATCGAGCACTTGTATTCGAGCCCTCGAGGCCCCTGGCTTGTATTATGATGCTTGTATGACTTATTTTATTTGTAGAGTTGTGTTGTGATATCTTCCCGTGAGTCCCTGATCTTGATCGTACACATTTGCGTGCATGATTAGTGTACGATTGAATCGGGGGCGTCACAAGTTGGTATCAGAGCCGACTGCCTGTAGGAATCCCCCTTCCAACTCCTTGGCCGAAGTCGAGTCTAGAATTTACAAAACTGTTACTAACATGGCTGTGTGGCCCATGGGCCCACGTCGCCATTGGGTGGTATTATGATCTTTTATTTCTCGACCTATACTCCGAGACTCTAACATCTCTTCTATTCAGTTTAAACAATTTTACTAACTCTGACTCTAGGTTCTCGATAATACTTTCTCCCGGAGAGCCCCTTCAGTCCCGATGATCGCCTACTGCACCAGAAGATTCGGAAGATACTCTCAAGTGTTCACTCGAGACCTTGTTCCCGTTGCTTTTACAATTCTCTACAACCATTATCCTTAAGGAGAATTACAAGCACATGTTGTCTTACTTTCTTTCCCAGTTGCTCTTGTTATTACAAGATGCATCGAATTATTTCCCCAACTTTTTGAGAATCCTTGAGCTTATTGCCTTGCAGTTCTTTACCACATGAATACCCCTACGGATAATTCCTCACACTTATCAAGTATCCGTTCATCCACAATTGATTCCTGTATTTCACAAATGTCTTCGAAATACCATTCGATTTTCCAAAAATCGCCAACAACCTATTGCTCTTCAAATTCTTACTTGCTTGCATTACGATTCACCATAAGTCTGGTAATATAATTGGCATCCTTTGTCATTATCATTTCGAGTTTCTTGATTCAATAAGTTGCGAATGTCCGCAATCATCAGTTGATCCTTATAAATTATCTTTCCGGCTCAGCCATCATTTTTAACTGGAGCTGGTTCTCGACCAATCAAATTGCCGTCGATTGTACCCCTAAGCCGGCTCAACTTCTCCATCCTTAATCAGAGTGTTTGCTTCTGATCCCTTGGTCGGTAATAATAATTCTTTTGCATTTGAGCTTTGAATTAGTCAGTTGTTTCTATAGTCTGTTCTCCTTGCATTGTTTCTTCCTCTGGTTGAGTACGGATGCTCACATCAGATCCTTTGAGGACCACCGGATCCTTTGTTGGATTTTACCCGATAGCGTCCTTCATATTCAATCCCTTTGGAAGTTCTTTCTCCATTGGTAAATCCTATCCTCTGATTGACCAACCATGCTCTGCTTTCGAGCTTGCGGTATTTACTATTGAAGCTTGTGGTATATGTTTCCACGATACCCTGACGGGTTGAACCTATGTCTTCCTTAATATGTGTGAACTTGAAAGTTTTCACGAGTCACACACATCTGGTATTTTGCCAGATAAAATTTTAACACTACAACTTCCTCGAATGTGAGAAGTGAATGAAAGGTTATGCATTGGAGAAGTGGGAGTCGACCTTGAACTTTGTGTTCATGCCCATGGACACGATGTAGATCTTATCATTAAAGCTTCTCTTAAATTAATTATTCCCTTACTATAAGTTCATATTATATCTGGGATCTGGCCTTTGCAAGCGTGGTTCCGACCATGTTCTCCTTTAAATACCATTTCTCGTGCAAGTTTAAGCACTTGTCTTCTGTAGAGCAATACCCCGGACCAACCTCTACTTTGATCTGTCGTCGAGTATTACCCCCATGGTATCTCGAGATTATCATGGAACTGCATAACTTCTTATGAGTTCTTCATCAAGTACTACATTCTCACTGATTCCATTTTTTTCACGGGCTCTGAGTTATTAGACACTCAAAGACACCGATAACTGAATTGAGATCGCACCGCGATTAAACAACTCTTGGTAACCTTCATTACTTACGAATTTGAACTCGATCACGTAAGTCCTGGCCTACTCGGCTATATAATTATCATGCTAAACTTTAACTGTGCTACCTGGTCCTTAATCCCGGAGCACAACTTTCGATGATGAGCTAAGCTTACGTCGATCTTCCACGTCATATCAGTTCGCCTTGAACAACAAGCTTGATTTCAAGTTTGTGTCCTACCCATGGTTCCAATAACCTTCCGCTTCATCATTCCTTTGACCTAATGTCATCACTGATTGATTACATCTTCATGAAATCTCTCGACAAATGTGTCGTGATCATCATCGACCTTATGATCTCTTCCAGGATATCAATTGAGTTCATGATGAGAAATACTATCCTTGCCCCCGATGATTTGTGTTATCTTTGACCACTTTATTGCCTTCCGTTCAACACAAACTTGTTCGTGTTTTGTGTTATACCTTGAGTTCCCTGCTATCCAGCATTTGTTCTTCTTTACCTTGGAGTATTACCATCTTTTAATATCAAGGATGCTGTGAGGATTGCTCCACCTCTTAAGAATTCTTGGTATAGTGATACTTCTCATCATCACCATTCTTTCTTGGTCCTCGCGTTGATTCCAACCGGGGTACCAATAAGTGAACGGTGCTGTTTGGATTCTGCCTTTCTAGCAACCCTATTGCTTTGAATAATGGTCGGCCATTCATTCTTAGACTATTGATTATTGAATCACCATTCTGACATTGGTCGTGCAGCCCAACCCATATTTCGGGCGCACCTTTCTACCAATGTTTAATTGTGTATGTTTTCCTCAAACATGCTTCATTATATCATTTGATCCGACAAATGATATTTCCTTGTTCACGTAATTGTGGAAATCCATCTTTTGTTAATCTCGATGAATTACCGCTGATTCCATCAGCCACCTCCTCATCCTCTCGTTGGTTTACTGATGAACTCATGTTTCGGAACTCGCTTCCATGGTTCATTTCTCAAGGATCTTAAAATGTCTTTGCGTCAACTATTGTTGCACCTTTTCTTCTTAGGCATCTAGAGTCTGAGATATCCTGACACCAATCAGATCCGAATCTCGGTCAGATATGATGGTTGGAACATATTTCCAAGAGTTATAACATTGGTCCTTATATAACCCGGTAAGGTGGTGTCTTTGCTTAGCACCCCTGGCCAAAGGCCCTATTGTTATAGATTCCTTTTTAGCAAGGTTAACCATTCTTCCATGAGGAAATTGTAAGACTTATTCTATAATTTGTTCCTGATGAATCCTTTGTGTATCCAAGTTCGACCTTTGCTTGAAGACCATGTCAATGCTACCTAGAAGCATCTCTGTGGTATTTCGATTATCAACAAGAACATTTGAAGCCAAATGCTAAATGTTTCTTACTCAATTATCCAAACACCATTGTAGGGGTAATGTCATGAAATTTCTCTCCCCTTCCTGAAGGGTTTTCTACTTTATATCCTGCCAGGGATATCATGCCTTGCTTGTCCTTGGGAAGGGTATACCCCTGGTATATGTGTCAAACACATTTTCCTTTCCATTGTTCTGTTTGATCTGATGATCACATTTTCCATTCCGTTGATTGTTTAACCTTCCTTGTAATCCATATCATCTAAGAAGTAATATTCTTCTGCTTATGTAAACACCTTGGTGTACTACCGTGTCGGTAAGACCCTGTTGCATTTGTAGATGGCATTTCGGAAACTAGTGATGGACGAGAACTTTCCCTATTGGTCCGCCTCGTTCAACGAGCAGGAAAATGGTTCTCTTCGTCCCTCGCCCTTGGTACCGACATTGTTGCCGACATAACTGATAGGCTACCCTCTGACATGCCTTGCTATTGTGACCGTGCAAGATGTCGCCGCTCCTATTTTTAACCCACATGGTGGGCCCATAACCCACAGGTCCCAGGATCGAAACCTGACTCTCCTGTACACCCCATTGCCAAAGATATTCCTCGCGCTTGACTTGATATGTAATTCGCGAACCACCTTCCTAGTGATCTACTTTGGTATCAGGCGCTATACTTATTCTCGTGCCCTGAAACCCTTTCGCCTTCTAATTGGGCATCGAACGATTGCCTATCCGCTTGATACTTCTTACTATACCTTCTTGCCTGGCTCTCGATGTGTTTCATTTGACCAACTCGAGAGATACCCCTGTGTTCATTCATGGGATAACCCCCGATGGTTAACCCTTATAGCATTCTATCATTGTCGAACTGCCCCTTACCTATTCGTAAGTACGAGACAGACCCCGAAGAAAGGATGCGACTTCGTCAAGATGACCTGAAGTAGAGAAATGAAGACATCAACGACAGGGATCAACTTCTTCGCGAAGAGCAAGCCAGGATGAGAAGACCCGCTAGATTCATAACCAAAACCTTTCCCCCTTTCACTACCTCTTAAATCTCGGGACGAGATTTCCTGTAGTGGAGGAGAATTGTGACGCCCGGATAATTTGGCTACAGTAAAACTCTCCTAATGATGCCATGTCATCTGCAATTACTATTACTAATCTCGGGATAATTCGTAACCGCATCAAATTCAAACTTAAAATTAAAGTCGACAATAAAAGTTTTCTAAATTGAAACAAAATTGTTTGGTGGATGCCAAATATTACAAAGGTAATTATGGTGCAGCAAACACATTTTTATAAAATGTCTAAATAATTTAAAATGAGTTAAAACAGAAAAGAAAATAAATAAAAGAAAGAAAATACAAAAGAGAAAACAGAAAACAGAAAAAAAAGAGTAAACCCCCCGGGCCGTGGCCCAACTGGGCCAAACCCCCCCAGGCCCAGCCGGCCAGCCCACCCCGCACTCCTTAACCCCGCCACTCCCCTCCCGGTCCACCACCGACACCTCACTCTCCCCCCTCACACAATATCTCTCCCCCTCTCCCCCGATTGGATCGGGATCGAGGGAGGAGACCACCGACGCCACCTCGCCGGCCGCCTCAACCGTCGCTGCCAAACGCTGCCGCCCCCTTCCCCGCCTGGAGCTCGCCGCCCCCCACGCCAGGACGCCGCCACCTCGCCATCCTCCTCCACTCCATCGCTCGTCCCCGTCGTCCTCCCCGGCCTTCCCCGAGCACACTGCCCGTGCCCTACTCCCCCCTGTGAGCTCCTCCTCTCCTCGCGCTCCCTCCGCCCCGCACGGTCGCCGTGCCTCCTCGCACGAGCTTGCCATCGCGACGCCGCACTCGTCGAGCGCTTCGTCCCGCACCCCGTCCGGTCGCCATGGACCCAACCGTGCGCCTTGCGCTGCTGCATCATTGCCGGCCCCCCCGAGCCCTCTGCCCGCTGTCGAGGCCTTCGCCCCGGGTCTTGCCCGCCCCGCTCCGGCCAGCCACCTCCCCGCTGTTGCCACCGCCGTCCTGCGCGCACACCCGCGCATCCCCGCGCCATCACCTCACCATAGCTCCGACCGGCCACTTCCCCTCGCTCTGCCTGCGCCCGGCGCCCTCTGGCCGCCCGGTCCACGCCCGGGGCCAGCGCCCCGCTGTGGCCGAGGCCGGCGCCTTGGTCCGCCCCGACAGGCGTCCCCGCCAGCGCCCGTGCGCCAGTTTCGCCTGATCCACGAAGGCCCATGGGTCTATGGCGAGGGGGGTCCCACCCCCCTGAAACGTTATTAAAAAATTATTTAGTAATAATAAAAATAAAATAAAATTAATTAATTAACTAACTAAATTAATTAAGTTAATTAATCCTACTTAATTATTAATTAACTTGTTAGTCTAACTAAGCAGTAATTAGTTAACCTAACCCTAATTAATTAAACAGAGTATGACAGGTGGGTCCCACACGTCAGCTTGACCAGTCAACACCTCTGTTGGTTGATGATGTCATGCTGACATCATGCTGATGCAGTAATACTATTTTCGAATTTAATTAATAATTAATAAATTAGAAAATGATTTAAAAACTTTAAAAATTAATATAAAATAAACCATAGCTCAGATGGAAAAACTTTGTACATGAAAGTTGCTCAGAACGATGAGACGAATCAGGATACCCAGCCCGTTCGTCCGCCACACCCCCCTAACCCGCTCAAACTCGCAACTTTCCCCCTCTGGCTCATCTGCCCGAAAACGCGAAACACCGGGGATACTTTCCCGGATGTTTCTCCCCTTCACCGGTATCACCTCTTACCGCGTTAGGGCACCCCTAGCACCGATACTTGTCATGTCATGCATCGCTATGCATCTGTTTGCTTAAATATTTATTGTTTCTCCCCCTCTTCTCTCGCTAGACACCGAGACCGATGCTGTTGCTGCCCAGTACGACTACGGAGTTGACGACCCCTCTCTCTTGCCAGAGCAACCAGGCAAGCCCCCCCTTGATCACCAGATATCGCCTACTCTCTTCTATACTGCTTGCATTAGAGTAGTATAGCATGTTATTGCTTTCCGTTATCCTATCCTGATGCATAGCCTGTCCTTGTTACTACTGTTGTTACCTTTACCTGCTATCCTACATGCTTAGTTTAGGATGCTAGTTTTCCATCAGTGGCCCTACATTCTTGTCCGTCTGCTGTGCTATACTATCGGGCCGTGATCACTCGGGAAGTGATCACGGGAATATACTATATACATGATACATGTGGTGAACAAAGACGGGTCGGCTCATAGGAGTACCCGCGAGTGGATCTTTGAGGCGGAGCGACAGGGCAGGTTGAGGTCACCTAGGAGAGAGGTGGGCCTGGCCCTGTCGGCGTTCGCAGATACTTAACACGCTTAACGAGATCTTGGTATTTGATCTGAGTCTGTCCATTTGGTCTATACGCACTAACCAACTACGTGGGAAAGATATGGGCACTCGGCGTCGTGGTATCAGCCGAAGCCTTCATGACGTCAGCGACTGAGCGGCGCGTGCCGGATTGGACTGGAACGCCACTAGGCTAGGTCTGCTTCCGGCCGCCCATGCAACGTGCAGGTGTGCTCAGGGCGATGGGCCCAGACCCCTGCGCGCTTAGGTTTAGACCGGCGTGCTGACCTCTCTGTTGTGCCTAGGTAGGGCTGCGACGTGTTGATCTTCCGAGGCCGGGCATGACCCAGGAAAGTGTGTCCGGCCAAATGGGATCAAGCGTGTTGGGTTATGTGGCGCACCCCTGCAGGGAAGTTAATCTATTCGAATAGCCGTGTCCCTCGGTAAAAGGACGACCCAGAGTTGTACCTTGACCTTTTGACAACTAGAACCGGATACTTAATAAAACACACCCTTCTAAGTGCCAGATACAACCCGGTGATCGCTCTCTAACAGGGCATCGAGGAGGGGATTGCCGGGTAGGATTATGCTATGCGATGCTACTTGGAGGACTTCAGTCTACTCTCTTCTATATGCTGCAAGACGGAGGCTGCCAGAAGCGTAGTCTTCGACAGGATTAGCTATCCCCCTCTTATTCTGGCATTCTGCAGTTTAGTCCACTGATATGGCCCCTTTACACATATACCCATGCATATGTAGTGTAGCTCCTTGCTTGCGAGTACTTTGGATGAGTACTCACGGTTGCCTTGTTTCCCCTTTTCCCCATCTCTCTACCCGATTGCTGCAATCAGACGATGGAGCCCAGGATCCAGACGCCACCGTCGACGATGACTCCTACTACTCTGGAGGTGCCTACTACTACGTGCAGCCCGCTGATGACGACCAGGAGTAGTTAGGAGGATCCTAGGCAGGAGGCCCGCGCCTCTTTCGATTGTATCCCAGTTTGTGCTAGCCTTCTTAAGGCAAACTTGTTTAACTTATGTCTGTACTCAGATATTGTTGCTTCCGCTGACTTGTCTATGATCGAGCACTTGTATTCGAGCCCTCGAGGCCCCTGGCTTGTATTATGATGCTTGTATGACTTATTTTATTTGTAGAGTTGTGTTGTGATATCTTCCCGCGAGTCCCTGATCTTGATCGTACACATTTGCGTGCATGATTAGTGTACGATTGAATCGGGGGCGTCACAAAGAAGGACGGCAAGCCATCTTCCTCCTTACAATGTGGGAGCTATTGAAGCATGCAATGCCATTGTGTTCGACGGCGCCTCACCTTCCCTACTTGCGATCCTTCGTCGCATTGAGGATGAAGGACGTGCTTGGAGCGAAGCAGGAATCCTCAAAGGAGAAGTGGAGCCTATACTTGGATTGCTTGTGAGGTGGGCAAACGAGAGTAGTTAGCGTAGCATTTGTTTGTTTCGGTGGAGTTGGACTACATGTCCTCTCTAGCATGTAAAAGCAACGTGGAGGGGTTCTAAGGCATAATAACCATTATAAGCAAGTCATAATATCCTAGCTCTATGTTTGCAATCAGAATAGCATTTGTTAAGCACACTTTAATATTCATGACAATATCAATCACCCCCTCCATAGAGTCTAGACATGTCACCAATGCAGGTATCGAAATGAATAAAAAAATCTCAAGACATATAACACTATCCATTAGCTAATATTTGGGAAACTGGACTTCTTTTGTGAGAACCAGAATCATATTACAAATGTTTGTTCTCTTGATGGCCTAATCAAGACCACACTGTACACTAATCAAACTCAAAACTATTGATAGGGAAATCCCTGGAAACATGAAGTGAGTACTCCTAAGAAGCACATTTAATCTGGTAAAGGGCATTTCCGCCTTATTTTCATGAACTCCGATACTCCCTGCAGATCACAACCAGCTGCAAAAATAAATAAGTTAAAGATTTTCACAAGACAACAAAAAACTCAACATGTTGGCACCAAGATTGAGACTAGTATATTTTCAATACATGTATATGTGCTAAAGAAATGTCACAGTACTTACCGAGGACATGCTTGTTCTTCACAAATTTCAACATATACTCATCTGTCGAAAGATTCTCATCACTGAAGTAGCACTCCACCTACGAACCTATGACATTTTACTTTGTAATAAACACATCATTTAGAATACATGATTATAAGATTTTCACGACACTGACTATATATAAGAGGATGCATTGTATCTATATGAAGGTGCTAGCCACATAGAGCACACAACACTGAACATTCTCACACAACGCGAGTATCTCAAACCGCTGCAAGCGTTGACAAAGTAATATACGTGGCCGAAACAAATGATTTCTTGTATCTCTATCAAAACAAATGTTCACCCCAACAAAGTTCCCAGCAAGGTCACTAAGTAGACATTCCGAGCCCACATCCTAGAACAAGTGGAAGGGTGCACAAAGTGACATAGTACAAACGAACAATAGAGCAAGGTCGCAAAAGTCATCACTTTCTGAAATAAATACTATCAAACACCATGTATTGTTCATGGGGCAAACAAATGTATAAAGTAGACCCAATTCTATGCAAATAAATCCCAATGATTTATGGCAAAATTAGTTTTTTTTGCGTCGGAGAGGGAAAAAAAGAAGATACAAACACATCAATGGTGAGTGAATTGCTAGATAGACAAAAATGTAATATAACATGGATTAAGTGAGCAAATAGAAAGCCTAGAAAAAAGGGATCGCCTCCACCTTAAGAGGTCACAAATGTTAGCTGCAAGGGCACTACAACATTGGTGCCACCATTGGTGGCTCCAAAGAAGCGGTCTCTAGAGTGTTGAGGACAATTTGGGGGGGGGGGGGGGGGGTTCTCCTCCGCCTCAAGAGGTAGTGGTGATAGTGGTAGTGGCGCTGCACCATCGCATCATTCGATACATTTCTTAAATCAAGGAAGGGTCTTGGAAGCATTACTGAATCCTCATTAGTATGACATCATTGTGAGATCATTTATGTATTTATGTTCCATGTACTAAATAAATTTAGCCACTTTACTACCATAAAAGATGAAAAGAAGAAGAACCTAGACTTCGCAAATTAGTCAGACATCCCAGATTGGCAACAAAATCTCAAAAAAACATCTGCAACATCCTCCCCTTTTGACAGAGTATGACCATAGCCGAGTTTTACATTAACAAATTATGATATAATGTTTTTACAATATCACATAGTTCTCATTGATTGATGAATATAACAATCACTTATCGGGAATTTTTAAGGAACATGGCCTTATCCAGGACCTTGCTTTGGAGAAATTGCAACTCAAATTACCAATATGAGTTAGCGGCGAAGCTCAAGCACATTTATTATGCATGACATCCTAGATGGGTGTGGGAGAGAGGAGTGCGACAATAAATGCCTCTGGACGAATGTTGTGATATAGAGAAACAAAAAAGGCAGGAGAAAAAAAATGCAAATGTAAGATGAGAGAGATACAAAGAGAAGGGCGCGGTGGAGCCCATTACAATGACCACGACGTACCATCATGACCACAAACCCCCTTTAATATTAATGATAAATTAAAAAATATATCTTTATTATAGCAATTAGATAATAATATATCTCTCTCACTAATACAAAATAGTAGAAGTTATCGACAATTACTTTTATGAATTTGATTCGGAAATGTTAACGCCCACACGTGTGGGCGTTCACCATGCATCCCGACCACACACAAGCATCTCCATTGCCAACTTTGTGCACGAATCTTGGAACAAACCGGCCGGTTTTCTGTGCCACGTAGGACGAGGCGCGTGTGCGGTGTGCGAGTCAGTTCGCCCGCACGTTGGTTGCCATCCCGCGGTCAGCGGTTGCCACTCGGAGGCGTGCGGTGGAACTGCTATGCGCCCGCACGTCACGCTCCGACAGCGGTTGACGTCAAACACGTCGCACACCTCTGCCCCCTATCCCTCACGGTTCCATTTACTCACCCGCACCGCAGTTACTGGCACAACCCACTCGCATTTCAAACCATTGGAGGAGAAGGCGAGGGGAGAAGGCGACGACGGAGGCGGAAGAATCGATGGTGTTCGCGACCGTCGGTGGTGCTCGCCGGAACGGAGCGGCTTCGCCGGAGCGCCTGCGGGTTGAAGGTAATGCTCTCTACAACTCTCGCAATCCCTTCCTGCATTTCCCCCCTTCCCTCCCTGTTCGATTCCTCGATCGAGATTCGTAGAGATTCAGGCGATTCGGCGATGCGTCGGCGTTCCCGCCGGCACCGAAGTCGTCTGCTAGCCGTTTTTGGTGGCACTGGGCAGTTTCGTCGCGGCCGCGGCGGCGGCATCGTCGGTGTGGTTATGCCTGTTCGGAGGCACGCACTAGTCTTGCCTATGGATTGGGCAGGTGTCTCCCGGTTTGTTTGATGCGCATTGGTTCGAATTTGTGTTTGCAGTCAGTTCGTGGGAGAATTTTGAGGGTGAATTTGAAGTCGCGGTAGTTGCCATTGAACCCTAGATCTAGTTAGTTGGGTTTTGAAACTGTAGTATGAGGCGAACTTGATAGTTTCATTAACTATCATGATTGTGTGGCAACTAACTCCCTGAACAAATGTGATAGTTGCCACAAACGTGTTTCCCCTTGCGGCAACAAATTACTGAAATGACTGTGTTAGTTGCCACATATAAGCTTTCGCATGGGGTAACTATTTTTATTGAATGACTGTGATAGTTGCCACACACACGCTCTTCCATGTGGCAACTAAATTTGCTGAATTACTGTGATAGTAGCCACAAACATGCTTTTTCATTGTGGCATCTAACTTTTCTGAATGATTTGTGATAGTTACCACACTGTGATAGTTGCCACAATCGGTAGTCAATGCAGTTTCAGGAGCCAACTGCACTGCACGGCAACTAATGTGCACATCAAGTGTGCCTGTTGCCACTTGGATAATATATTCATGTGGCAAATAGAATGTGAACACACTGTCTGTTGCCATTCCGCAGATAAGACAGTGTGGCAAATTGGCTGCATAATGTGGCAACCAAATTTGCATATCAATTGTGTCAGATGCCATACATATGCTTTGCATGTGGCAAGTTTTTGGATGACCACATCATGTCTGTTGCCATGCCACAGTCAGTACAATATGGCAAATTCATTGTACTGCAGGCGCAATTTTTTTTTTGTTTTGCCACAACGACTTTGTGATATGTGATCACACTGTGGCAATTTTCAGGTTCTTGATTAGATGTGGTTTCATCGATTTGTTGTAGTATGTGTTGATTTCAGCACAACAATTTCACCCTAGCACATTTCTGCCGCTGAACAAGTGGCATTTGATTGGTGTATTTTTAGGACAGTGTGTGAGCTGCCACATCTTAGTTTTTGTGATGTGGAGGATTCTGTGACTTTCTATCGTACTATCTTGGTCTAACATGGCAACTTCAACATTTTTTGTTTTCAAGTGCATTTACCATATGTACACTTTTTTTACTTGATAATGCAACCAACGTGCTTACTTGCCACGTTTATGTTTTCGACAATCATAGGAGGGATGCGTGTGTGTTCATGTTATTTTTTCTGCATTCACTAGTTGACATTTTCTGTTAGGTGGCAACTGCTTACCTCTTGCATTTACATTTCCACCATGACAATTTGGTCTGTTCCTATCTCAGCAGAATGGCTCGTGGCGATCATCAAAACGATGATGATGATTTCATGGATCCACCACAACATAATCGGGCAACTGGACAGAGAAAAGAGGGTGATGAGGTAAATGTTCACACATCCCCCTTCCTCCTGCTTTATGTTACTGGTTGACACCTCGAGCTTGCAGTCGTCTGACACGAACTAAAATTTCATGACATTGCAAAACATGGCAACAACTGATCACTTTTTGCAAAAACATGGCAACAACTGATCACTTTTTGCCTATTTTTTCCAGAAGAAGAAACGTATTCGCAACAGAGCCTCCCAAGAACGACTGACTGCGTTGACTGACAAATTCACTGACGATCAGAACGGGGCTGCTGCTGAGATGGGTATGCAGTCTATGATGGATGTCCGGTGCACGAACCTTGTCAACCCTGTATGTGACTGGCTTGGTGAGATCTACGACCCCGCCTCCAGGGAATTCGTGATTCCGGGACGTGGAAGACTACCGTTGAACGAGGAATCCGTGTTCTGCACTTTGGGTGTGCCTCGTGGACATATCAAAGTCCCGTACGAGGTCAACAATGAGATCGAGGAAGCGCTGTCCCCCCGTTTATTTCCTGGGTCGGAATCCATGCCGAACACGTCTGCAGTGGCAGATTCGCTGCAGGCCATGACGACGCATGGAGATGTTTTCAAGATGAAGCTACTCATGTACCTCATCTCAGCTGTTTTCGCGCCGACCACCTCTCTTCGCCCAAGCAACAAATGCTTCCCCATCCTGGTGAATGATCCATCTTTACTACTTTGTTTTCCTTTGATCTTTTTGGCTCCGATGTCATGTGTAAAGCTAGTGACTGCCAGCGTTTTCCGATGTTTTTTTCCATTTGATTTCTGATGCGGCAACCTTTTTTGTCCTGAAATTTTGTGTGGTGCAGGCGGATCTGGAAAATGTGAAGAACATGAATTGGTGTAAGTTTATTGCCGACTTCCTGCACGATGCATTCTCAAGCAAGATGTACCAAAAGGGTTGTCGACTGCATTTAATGGTATTTTTTTACCAGTTCTTTCTGTGAACACTGTTTTTTTAACACACTTTTATTCATGCATGGCAACCTGATCATAACAAGATGGCAACCTGTTCATATCAAGATGGCAACTGCCATAATGACAATATGGCAACTAGCATAATGACAATATGGCAACTCCCATCATATTAGTATGGCAACTGTCATCATACTATGATGGCAACTGCCATCATAACAACATGGCAACTGCTATCACACTATGATGGCAATTAGCACATGTAGATGGCATCTTCTTCTTTTTCTTCTCTTCTTTCATGCACCTCAACTTGATTATCATGGGAACATATATTATCCTGTTTTCCTCCACACAGTACCCATGATGGCAACTAATATTTCTTTCTTTTTAAAAATTGTTTTGCATCAGCTCATGTACGTCGACTGTCTTGATCTGTCCACCGTGGATTTCACTGGGACAGGAGGCCCGCCGCCTGCACACAAGTTTGCTATTTCTGCGTGGACTATCAACACTGTCAAGGCTGTGCATGCCGCATACAAGGCTACTGACACCACATATGGAAAACTGTAGGTTAGTTCCACATGGCAACTCTTTTCATTCGTGCTTAAACTTACATTCTCTCTCTTACGTCCTAGCTTTTTTTTGTTCTTTCCAGCTGATGGCCAAGCATGCTATAGACTACATCGTGTTTGGGGGGCCTCAAAACTTTGGAAAGTGGATGGACGTGCACTCAGCTTCGTCTTGCCCTGCTGAGGTAATCAAAAGATCTACATCTATGGTTTGTCGTGGAGTATTTTTTTGATGTCGTGCAAGTGATTGCAATACGGGTGGTCATTGATGCTTCTTTGTTTCGTGCACAGGCGAGGGCACCTGTTGAGCATCTAATAGGGCAGTTTGCATCTGGAATGACCGGCTTGCTCGGGAAGTTGGTTGAGGGGTGGACGTCCCTCAGTGGCTCTGACAGCGACGTGGTTGCGAGGTAGTTCACTTCATTTGTCCCAGAACGTACACACCGGCCAACTGGTTGCCGTGGCCGGTATGACTACAACAGTTCCCAAGAGCCTGCTGACACACAAGATGAACTAGGTGGAGATGCTGGTCTCAGCAAGGATGAAGACGATGTCATGGAGAATGTGCAAGAGGACACCGATGATGATGAACATGCTGAAGTTCGCGCAGGTGGTAACAAGGGCAAGGATGCAACAGATGTCCCCCAACCGGGGAAAGTCAAACAACATACAGCTGCGAGAGGCGAGGGGGTTTTGCCATCAAAGAGGGGGAGGGCTCCAGAGGGTGTTGGGCAGGGTTTTGCTGGCAAGAGGTCTAGGACCGACCCCGTAGCTGCCAGGAAGAGGTTCAACTTTTATTTTAGTTTTTTGCTTTGTCTATTTTCTTCGAACAAACTCATCCTTTTTTTGCACTTGTTTTTGTCAAGCACGGCAACGAGTTTGCTGTCTGACAATTGCCATCTTTTTTTTCCTCCATCTCATACGTGCAGCGAGCCGACAGCTGGTGGATGAGCAGTTACGAAGAAACAGGCGCCAACGCCAACCCATGTTTCTGCTCGGTTGAACTAAGGCGCCCCCATTGCCGGTGACAACCCTTCCACCAGGTCATCTCCTCGCACGACGACGACCAACACCATGGATCCTGTCGTGTTGCTAGACCTGAGGAAGGCAGTCAAGAAGTAGGTTTTTTCATCCGCTTTCATTGACATAGCGCTATATTTTCTTGATTTTCCAATGCATCCGTTTAGCTTGTCACATTGTCTTCTGTCATCGCCCCCCACGTGGCAACTGCTATTTTCCAAATGATTTTTTCCTTCCTTTTTAAGTGTATGGCAACTCCTATTGTTTTTTACATGACAACTGGAATCTAGGCCAAATGGTAACTTTAATGTACCTAATGGCAACTGCCATCTTTACCGTTGGCTTGTGAGCTCATCCCACACCTAGGTTTGAAATTGCATTCATGGCAGATCAGACATTTTTATCATCCCACACCTAGCTTTCATTCTTCAAGATTGTCATGAAAGCTGCGGCTGATACCGCTGACAACACGCCCCGCCCTGCAAATAAGGCCGATCATTCTGTAGAGGCTGATTCAGATATATTTGTCGATCTTTCACCCTTGGATTCTGCCCCGCACGTCGTTCGTGGTCCGGCCAGTAGGAATGAGAGGCACCCAATGGCCTTTACCCCACCGAGCTTCAGCCTTGGCATCAGTCAAGATCAACCGGTGGTGCAAGATCCTATGCCAGTTGCCTTTGCTTTCCCAGGAGGCATGCCCGCAATGATGGCGCAGCCAATGGTCGAGGGCAGGAAGGCTGTCAAGTTCGCAGAGCCGATTGTGCAAGGTACACTTGTCATGTCCTTATGATTTTTCTTGTATACATCTTTGTAGTTTGACTTTTGTCCCAATCATGTTTTTTGGGGGTTCTCACTTGTGATGGCAACTGACATGTGATGACATGGCAACTGGATTTGATGCACCATGTCACCTACATTTTTTTGCTGCCATGCTGCATTTGACATTTGGGCAACCACGTGGCAACTGAAGTTGATTCAACATGGCAACTGTAATTGCTGTCACATGGCAAATACAGTGCATTACACATGGCAACTAGATTTGCCACACCATGTCACCTGCATTTTTTGTTTCCATGCTACATTTTTTCATACCGCAATCACATGGCAAGTGGAGTTGACACAACATGGCAACTGTAGTTGCTGTGACATGGCAACTACAGTCCAACTAGATGGCAACTACAGTGCAACTACATGGCAATTGTAGTTGCTATGACATGGCCACTGTAGTTGGACCACACATGGAAACGGCCCCACTTTTTCTACCTACATCTCACATCATGCACCCTATCTTCTCACAGTCCATCTGTTTTTGATTTTCTAGGTATCCTAACCCACTTTTTTTTATCATTGCAGCCACCCCTGAGGAGATTCCACCATCACTTGACGAAGCTTACCGCATGATTGAGGAGGCAGCATTGCAGACGAGGTCCTCACGAGGGCAAGGGCAATCAAGTTCCAACATGCCTGCAGATACGGTATCTGAGGATACCATTAGGAGTGCCACTCCTGGTTCTGTGAGGCAGCAGAGGGTAGTTCACCCACCTCCCGCGGAAGACTACGAGCCCGAATTCAGGGCCACTAAGGAACAGACCCAGCTGTACGATATCGTCAAGCGGTTTGGAAATGCGAGGGCTAGCAGCAAGCACATGAAGGAGCTAAAAGCGTAAATGACCACACCCCATAATCTCTCATTTTGCTTTGCTCCTTTTTTACCATTCATATTCTTCGTACTTTCTATACACGATCCGCTTACGTTTAGTTCTTTCATATATTTTTTTTACTTAGTAGGCATGATTCTTCCATGTTATATCGTTTTCATACAGCTCATGTTTGGGCAGAACCAAAGTCATTCAATGCGGAGCGACGTACGTCGACATGGGTGATCTTGCCGAGCCGTGAGGCCAAACGGTAAAATGTCGACGAATGTAGTTGCATGCGGGATCGGCTACATCAACAATCACACCGATGTGTGTGCCGACAAGATAATCATGCATTACAGTGTGACCTGCAAAATATGGGATGGTGACTTCCACCACAAAATCCCGAGGAAGAATTTTGCTCAACACGGTGAATTCAAGCTCACACTGAAGAAATATGTGAGTACTCCTTCCCTGTCTGCACTGTTTTTTCACATGGTGTGGTTTTTTGCCATCATCTGCACTTGTGTTTATGTGGCAAATGTTTTCATGTGGAAACAGCTGTCGTGCACACTGACTTCTTGATTTTTGCATCCCGTGCAAACTATATGGCAACTTGATAGTAAAATACACGGCACATTTTGTTCATACATGGACGGCAACTTTCTTTCAACTACCCCCACCCATAACCAAACATTCTACGTGATTCTAATTTTTTTTGTCCCTCTGCTGTTCTTTATGTGAACTCTGCTTCTCATTTCTTCACTTTTAAATGCAGTTCATGTTCCCCATGTTCCAGGAGCTTGCACCACATGACCCACACGACAAGTGTGGTCACCACTATGCGATCTGTCTTGACCTGAAGAACCAACGTTTTGAGGTGCTTGATTCAATCCATTCAGAAGCTGATGCAGACCTTACTACGCATGCCGAATTCTTCATTAACAACCTCAAAGAGACATGGAACCGTCACTATGAACATTCAAAGGTCCAGATCAGGCATTTCCCGACTGAGTATGTGGCGACTGCGAAGCAAGGGAACACGTAATTTCTTCCTTCCTTCATGTTCCATTTACATCAATCCAACCCCTCTTTTGTTGTCACATCTGAATTGAAGTCCATCTTTGTTACGTCTGTCCTTTTTGTGTGTTCACCTGACTCTTTTCCTCGTGCAGGACGGACTGTGGCTTTCACGCGCTGGAATACTTTGCAAAGTGGGAAGGCAGAATTGTCCCCACTATCACAGCTGCAACGGTCGCTGAGCTTCGGAAAATCTACACATGGAACTGGTTGACGAATGAAGATTTCAACAAGCGGTCCGGAGCACGCGAGTTCGTGGAGGAAGCTGTCAAGAAAGTCATCAAGAAGTACAAGTGATCACGTGGCGTTACACACCGGACGCATACCTTACATTCTGTTGCCGAGGAATGTAAGGTACTATCTCTTTGTTCTCGTTGAAAACTATGTTTGTGTGCTATGTTATGACTGCAACCCTGCGTAGCCTACTATGTAGTGGTGGTGTGTGAGCGACATTTGAATAGTTTCTGTAATATATGTGTGGACGTGAACCTATTTTAGGCATTACAACAGATATGTTTTTCTGCTTATCATTATTACAATGGTTTCATCGTTTCTAGCACCGGTTTGCTATTTCGAATGCGTCTACGATGTTTTAAAAAAGATGGCAAATGTAGTTCATCAGACATGGGTAGTGAAAGTCATCGTCGTTTTTCATTTTGGCTGTTTTGATTCTTCTTTTTCATCGCTAACTGCACCGGCTAGCATGGGTAGGTTGATCATGTAGCCACAACCTTTGCTGCGGTTTATGCACGTTACGCCTTTTCCAACTTGTTTCCCATACATTGCACACAACACACTATGTGTCTCTAAACCGCGTCGTATTGTCATGGAAATATATGCCATGCAGAGTCATTACAAATACCATGGCATATTTTCAATACAGCTAACATGGCAGATACAGTACAAACAACATGGCAGATCCAGCATAATTAACATGGCAGATACAGTACAACTAACATGGCAGATCCAGTACAACTAAAATGGCAGATCCAGTACAACTAGCATGGCATATTTAGTATAAAATAGCATGGCATATTTAGTATAAAATAGCATGACATATTTAGTATAAAATAGCATGGCAGACTAACTACAGATAACATGGCAGATTAACTACACATAACATGGCAACTGCATTTATCCATTCAATGAATTTTCCTTCCACTTCTGATGCCCCTCAAGAGTCATTCTCCCAATTTTTTTAAAAAAAAATCTCACCATCTAGGGTACAAAACAAAATGTCCACAAGGACCATGTCACATCGCCCCAATTTTTGCTCATGGATTGCCCGCCCCTTTCTTCGTTTTCTTGTGTTTTGCTTGGATCTCAAATCCCGACTTGTACCTTATCTCTCTTGGACGACCCTTTGTGATGGAACGGGGTGGGTTCCTGACCTGGGTCTGTGTGCTTGCTGTTCCAGATCCTATCTCCGAGTTTTCAGATGATGGCCCCGTGGATGAAGGCACACTTGAAGTGTGGGGGAACCGGTGTAAGGCTTCCTCAGCTTTCCTCTTCTTGATCTCATCAAGCTCTCTTTTCAGTGCCTTCCTGTGTTTTTCTGCGACTCTCGCTGTCTCATCACTCTTGCACGCTTCATCAATTAGCTCAGCATAGTTCTTTGTCAGCACAACGTGCCTCACGGCTTCCATGGTTGACTCAGGTCTCTCGTCATGCACAGCCAGAACTGCGTGTGTTGTCTGCGGCGCCAACGCGTCGTCAGCGTCCCAAGTCCATCGTCGCCTTATGAAATGGCGGGGCATCCGTGTCACAGCGTTCATGTCCATTACTTTTAGTACGTGACAGCACACAATGCCGTCCCATTCGAACTTGCAGCATTGGCAGTAGTACTCGCCTTCGCCTATCGAGGCTTTGACGAAGTAGTTCCTTCCTTTGTCCGGGTCTTCAGGTTCTGAATCTGACATGCCCAAAATAGAACACACCTTGAACGTATGTTCGTCCACCTGGAAAGCCGTGAACATGCTGGCACGCTTTATTTCTTCCTGGAATCTGCAAGTTTTGTGTGTTTTCTGTTAAACTATCGTGCGCTCTTTTCTTGTACCACCTTATGTTTTCATGGAAATAGAAATACATTTTGTTTGAACATGGCAAACATAGTTCATTGAACATGGCAAATATAGTATGTTGAACATGGCAAATGCAGTACACTAGACATGGCAACTGTAGTACACTAGACATGGCTACTGTAGTACATTTTCAACTGGACATCGTCATTTTTCCACACCAACATTCCCCAATGGAAGCACATTGCATAAAACATGGCAACTTCCCTTTTATTTAAACATGGCATCTACAGTTGAGTAAACATGGCAATTGCATTTCAACAAACATGGCAGATGCATTTTATTAAACATGGCAACTGCATTTCAGCATACGTGTCGCCAATATAACATTTTTTCCAGTTGACATTGGCATTTGCATGCCAACATGCCCCAATGGAAGCACAGTGCATTAAACATGGCAACTGCACTTCATTCAACAAGGAAAATGCACCCGAGCAAGCATGGCAAAACAGAATTTTCATTGAACATGGCAACATGCAGCTGAGTAAGCATGGCAAAACAATATTTCATTAAACATGGCAACTGCATATCATGGCAACTGCATTGCACTCTATAAGGCACCTACTGACTTGGTGCTTTTTCTGCAAATAAGACTGTAACGCAACTGACTTACTTGTTAAAGATCTTGTTGGTGTATATCTTGCTCATTTGCCTCTCTATCGGTAAATACGTTAGCAATTTTGGCTACTTCAGTGCCATGGTCGCTTCTTGCTGTAGCTCAGATCCCAGAATTTTTTGTTGCAAAGCTCTGTACTGCTTGGCAAATTATAGCAATGAGTTGCCAGGGCTGACGTACCGCTTTGAAACAACATTGAACCCCTCGCTGCGCTGCGTAGTCTGCAGAAAGGGGAAGAAGCACTGCATGAAGTAGACCGGCACCCAGTACATTCGCTTCTCCCACATGCTAACAAGAGTCTCGTTGTCTTGGACTTGATGTGTTTCAGTCATGGCCATCCAGCTCCTTTCTAACTCCTCCACCGTCAAGCTGTGGTCCACGCACAGCTCGAATGCCTTGTGCAGCTCTGAACGGTCAGCAAAGAACGGTCCTAGCGTCTCCTCAGCCTTCTTTATAATGTGCCACCTGCAGTGCCTGTGCACTGCCAACGGAAAGACCTCCTCTATGCCTGCACGCATGCTGAAATCTTGGTCTGTTATTATGTTCATCGGAGCAAGTCCATCCATGCACTCCAAGAAGGTCTTGAACAACCAAACGTACCCATCCGTGTCTTTGTTCCGGACGAGCCCGCAGCCGAACTGCAACGACTGATTGTGGTTATTTATTCCCATGAACGGAGCGCATGGCATCTTGTACATATTGGTGAGGTATGTCGCGTCGAATGAAATGCAATCTCGGAAATGTTTGTAGGCTCTCCTTGCAGCACCATCCACCCAACACATGTTCCTGACACGGTCCTCATCGTCCAACCTTATCCTATAGAAGAAATCTGGATCTTCCTTCGCTTTCTCATCGAAGTAGGCCATTGTGGCCTCTATGTCTGCCAACTTGCTCTCTCTACGGTACTTGGCCTGTAGGTTTGTGACGTCAGCTGGTATGTACGGCATGCTACTCAGAGTCCCCTTTTTGCCGTGGATGAGAGATAGTATCTGTACCATTCTTGATGGACCGATGTTACAATCATGTAGCAGCTTTACAAATTGCCTTTCGACGGGGGTGAACCCTCTGTGGGCGGTCAGAAATTTTACCAGGTCGAACTTCTTTATGAGTTGGTGGTTGTGCTCGTCAAAATATTCATTGACCACCCACTGTGCTCCATCTACGTTTAGCTTACACCGGACAGGGCACTCAGTCTTGAGAATGATACCCCTCTTTCGTTCTGGAACGACAGGCGCAACACCTTTCCCCTTCTTGTTCCTCCGTGCCTTGTGGCACCTCATTTCACCTCTGCTGTACTCGTTAGTTTTCTTAATTTTCCTATGGTACTCGGTGTTGACCGCAAATCCATGGAACTTTGCATATGTCGGGTAGTATTCCTTTGCTTCTTCGAACGATTCAAATCTCTGCCCAATGTACGGTGGCTGAGGTACCACAATCTCTGATTGCCCACCAACTTCATCCCCTTGTGCGTCGTCGTCGGTTTCATCATTCACTTTAATATCGGCGGCAGTTCCATCTACTTGAGTGTTGCCAGTGCTTGTGTTCAAAGGGGTGCTTGTCGGCATTGCTGGAATGATTGCCATTCCCGACTCTGACTCAAAATTGTTTGCGGCATGATTGTCTGCTGGCTGGTGGAACGCGTCTTCCGTGCGCTCAGAGCTCCCCGCAGTAGATGTCCCCGCGCCGCTGTTCAGTGTAGTTGTAGGCCCTGTAATAGAAAAAACATGTACGAGAGTAAGATTTTTGTTTGGATAACATGTGTATCGCAACGGATCACACCATCTTCGAGTAATTTGGCATGACATCATTTCAAACAGCAAGCCGTGAGTCTGCGCGTGGACATGTATGGCAGCTGTAGATGTCCAGTCATGGCAGCTACTGTTCAACAAACATGACAACTATTGTTTTGCCTACAAATAACTACAAATAACAAATGTAGCGCTGTTTTTTGTGGTTCAGTTTTTTTCCTTACCTTGTTTTGTTGCATTTGACCATCTTGTGTGGTCTGTGACATCATAATGACGTGCTCCACCTGCAATTTGTGAAGCTTGCCACGAGACGTGTACCGGGTTACCACCAGCGTAATAACCTGTAAGCATAGTAGTGGTTGGTCAATTCATGGCAAATGCAGTTTGTGCTAGCACGTAAACTGTAGTTGCCCCTGATGTGGAAACTGCAGTTTTACTGGCATGGCAACTGTAGTTGCATCGGTATGGCAACCGCAGTTGTTCCTTCATGGTAACTGCAGTTGCCATGGCATGGCAAATGTAGTTGCACTGGCATGGCAACTGCAGTTGTTCCTCCATGGCAACTGCAGGTGTCCAGGGATGGCAACAACAGTTGTCCAGGGATGACAAGTGTAGTTTTTAATTCATGGCAATTGTAGATGTCCAGTCATGGCAATTGTAGTTGTCAACTATGCTCCTTCTGCTAATTGAGCATCCGCAACTTCACTTTTTTTATGGACTCACCTGTGTATGACGTCGATGGCAGGTACATGGGTGCTGCCTGATGCCACGTGCTGCATGAAGGCTCTGCATTTTCATCCGTGATAACTCGTGAGTCCCTTTGCCAGTATTTTGGCATGTTCATTTTTCATGTCCACAGCAGTATGTGCTCTTTTTTCGTTTTGCATTAGCTTGATTAGCCATACTAGCTAGTTGAAGTTGGCTGCCCGTACATTTGTCAGTGTTAGCGCCTTGTGACTGAACTTGCCACGGGGCCCCCCTAAGAGTGTTTTGGTCATAAGAACCTGCGAAAAAATGACAGTGTATGACATATGTAGAATGTCATCTTCATCGTTGCGAAGATGGCAACTGTTCTCTTCTTTTGTTATCACGCATCATACCTACGCCTGCATACCGTTCTAGTAGTGGCAGCAACGGCCCTGCAGAGATGAGTTGACTGTACTCTGATGCATCCCAAGGGGGCGTTTCTGGCCTTTGAGAACCCCAAGCATCAGCACCATCTTCGTGATTCATTCTTTCCGTGTCTCGCTTCTTTCCTATGTGTTCTCAATCACTGGATGAACAAGAAGGCATCAACAATCCACAAGAATTGTATTCTTCTGCTGCTTGCACATAGAAGATAGGGATGGCAAGCAACAGGTCAAAATAGGTGGCAACTATCGTTATACACAAGTGGCAATTAATTTTTCCCACCCCCTTCATTCCAAAAATTGTCCTTCCTGCCCTTTTTTAGGGATTCCTACTCATCCATTTCATACCCAACTACTTGCGTCAATTAAACTATGAACTTAAGTTAATCTCAAACGTAGTACATTGCAGATCTGGTGTATTCTGCCTGGCAATTGCGAATATACACTGAACCATGCAGTGTTCTACCACTATAGCATGGACCCAGTACAAGATCGGGAGATTTTCAGCCTTAAGGATGAGAAGGATGAGATCGGGAGATTTCACCTGGTTTTAGATGATCGTCTCTGGAGGGCTGGGTTGGAGTGGGGGCTGGGGGTGGGGAGGGTTGGGGTGTGGTTTGCGGTGGGAGCGCCCTACGGATCTGCCCTGGTTGCCATGGCAACCAGAGATGGCCGGCGAAGGAGGTCGGGGTTCGAGGTGGGGACGATGGCGGCAGACGAGAGAGGGGATGGATCGGAGGCCAGGAACGGCTGGGTCGTGCGGGCAGCGGGTCGTCTGGCCCAGACGGGGCAGTGCGGGCGGGGTTGCCACACACCGGATGTGCGGGCCGTGCTTTTGTGCGCGCGGACGTGGTCGTGCGGGCCGGTTCCCGTCCATGCCACACGAGGCGTACGGGCGGGTTCCCGTCCATGCCACACGTGTGGCAGTTATTCAGACCCATTTGATTACAGAAAACCAAATAGTTATCATCTATTTATATTAAACATTTTTACTTAGTGAAATATTATAAAAACATTAGTACCTGGGTTTTAATTGATAATACATTTATTGCACAAAATTAATTTTCTGTTGTCTAGCAACATTAACCGCATAACATTGTTGGCAACACTAAAACTATAAGCTTAGTCGCATACACCACATACTCTACCGTTATGATTATATAAATGCTTGATTGTCAGCATAACTCTACAATCTGTGAAATTATGTTACTTTTTTCAAACTTTTGCTCACGAGATTATTCTGTTGTACTTAGTTCTGTTTCAAAATAAAGAAGGGCCAATTAGATGGAAATATCACATGCATATGAAGAAAAAATTGTCACTTAGGTGTATTATAGTGGATTTATACCTAATTTAATATATGTATATGATCTGATGTGGGGTGGGTGATGGGGTTCTATAGGCACAACCCTAGAAAATATCGCAAGGAAAATTCCCACGATAGTATTGGCTAGCTTAATTTAACTACGAGGACATTCTAGAACATATGAGATGTCAACGGGTGATTTCTGTGGAATTCCCTCCTCTCACTTATTAACATTGTTCATTCCTGGACTAACAGAATCCCATTTTGCTTGGTTAAATTTAAATACGATCAATGTTCTATATTCTATGCAAACACAGTGAAAGTCAATTATTTTGACCTCTAGCCATTCAACCAACCATCTCCTATGTTAAAACCTGAAACAAATCTAGGATTCAACGGCTTATTTCAATGGTAAGCGATGTGCCCGTCAACGGCGAGGCACATATGGTGACCTCATCAATCGTAAGACCTGCTCAGTCTCTTGGAAGTGTTCACAGGGATAAGGTGTATGTATGTGTGTTCATGTACGTGTTTGTGAGCTTCTGTGTCTGTACTGTTTTCTTGCACAGAGAGAGAGAGAGAGAGAGAGAGAGAGAGAGAGAGAGAGAGAGAGAGAGAGAGAAGGATGCTATGTTGTTTGAATAACGCAAATTTTTTGTATTTGTGTTCATTGCATACACATATGGCTTAGCCCCCTATGGAGAGAGAGCCTAGACGTGAGACAATTTGGGCCTAAAGTATGACTGAGCATACGCTGTAAGAGTTATAGTGCCCTACGTGGATTGGCGAATTCGATAAGGCAATAAATCATTTCTGATGTGTATATATAGTGGAGAAAACAAAAGTAGTACATCCATGATCATTGTGCACGGAAACTAGTACTTCATTACCCGTTATCATTTTGCCCTCCTATTTTGGAGCTACTAGCACCGGGTAGCTAACAAAACTTGCTTAGCTATGTTGCGATCAACGTATATATATATATGTATGTGGGTAGGTATAGTCGAATAGTTCTAGTTAAACTGGAGGAATATATCTCATGATCATCTGGACTTCTGGAGCAAGCTAGGCAACGAGCTGATCTCCACGCCACGCCATGATCTCCGAGCAATCGGGATTGGGCATTCCTCTTGACTCGTTGTACTCCTCCGCGGCCAATCGTTGCACAAACTTTATCGAATCCTGAAAGAAAAAACAACACATGACAACCATGATTCTAACTACTGTGGTAATAAATCAAGATGGATATATGAACATCACTCCAACGCAAGGTTTTTTATTTTGGAAACACAATAATTTCAGACCTCACTGAAATATGTGAAATTTCGCATATTTTGGAACTTATTTCGGATTTTTTGATTTCAAATTTAACTTAATTTTAATGAATCCTAACATAATTTAAATTTATTTTGAAATTAGTTTGGATCTACCTCAAAATTTCGAGGTTAAAGATATTTCAGACCCCAGAAATTTCGTTGAAATTTTTAACCCTGCTCCAACGGTAAAACAATCTTCTCAAATTAATAGTGTGGGATACATAATGAGATCCATTAAGCTAATCAAATTATTTCCCGCGAAAAAGAAAACTAATCAAACGACGGAATTACCTGTGAGGCGTCGGGCTCGGACACGGGAAACCGGTCCCACCGGTGTGGGTCCCAGAGCAGGGCGCTGCCGAACGCGAAGCGCGCCACGTCCACCGTGCCCGCCGGCGGCCTCGCCGCCCTCACCGCCAGCGCCGCGTCGGCCGTGGAGAACCAGCCGGTGACCGCCCACGGCGAGCCTCCGCACACCGGCCCTTCCACCGTCGCCTTCCGCTCGCGCTCCGACACCGTCGCGACCGGCCACGCACCGAACGTCCTGCACCATACATGTGCACAGTGTGCTACTCCATTCATGTACAGTAACGGCAACGGCGGCTAATGAATGGATTCAAATCAATGTTTTTTTAGCGCCAATCATTCGTTCGCTCGTCCATGTTTCTACCGACACTCGGGCGCGCACCGAAGCAAGCGGAGGATGGTGCGCACATGGACATGCACGTCCACGACAACATGGTGGTACTGCTGGTGCTGCTGAGTGACATCCATCATGCATGCCATCTAGCTATCCCTGCTCGATTCCTAGCTAGTGGAGTACTATTAGCTACTGCATCACATTATCACCGATCACTATGGCCAGTCCCATCCTGCATGCACATTATTTGCTACGGCTCGTCTACTGTCAAGTGTCAACTCCAGCGACAGTCCGACACCGCTGGGTGCAACTCTGAATTACACGCTACTCCAACTTAATTACTGTGCACACTACTGTTACCAGTTTACTAAAGGATCGATCGACAAATGGAATGAACATGTTAACCGAAGATCCATCGGCAGGACAATGCATGTATTCACCTGATCTGCCTGAGCTGGTCGAAGAAGCGGAGGTCGTAGACGTCGCCGAGGCCGGCGAAGAGCACGACACCGTCCAGGCGGTGCTCCTCCACGTGCCCCAGCGCCACGTTCCGCTGGTGGTGCCGCTCCTTCTCCGTGCCGACGCCGTCGGCCGTGAAGTTCTCCGGGTAGGTCAGGTGCCGGTACGACACGCCGGCGCCGCGCAGCAGCCGCGCCGTGTCCGGGGCCTCCGTCGCACGCTCCACCACCAGCCACAGCACCGGCGGGGGCACGAGCCTGAGCGCGTGCGCCGCGCGGGTGAGCCCCGCGGCCCGCCGCTCCGGGTCCGACCGCTCCGTGGCCGTCACCACCAGCAGCAGCTGCGGCTGCCGCAGCGGCTCCGGCTCTGGCGGGGGCGAGGGGAGGGCGGCGACGGCGACATCGACGGGTCCGTGCTGCAGCTGCCGCTGCTGCTGCTGGAGCAGGAGCACGGTGTGGTTGAAGGCGCCGTCGACGGCGTGGAGCGCGCGGAAGACGTGGGCGGTGGCCGCGGTGGACGCTACGTGGGTCCAGCGGAAGGCGGGGGCCAGGCCGGCGAGGAGGCCGAGGAGGAAGCAGATGGAGGAATGCAGCATGGCTCGCCGGAGCAGCAGGGGCCGCCTCGCCCGCGGCTTCGCCTTCTTCGGCGAGGCCATGACAAAGCAAGCAGCAGCAGCTTGGCTAGTGTGTATGTGTGTTTGGTGGTGTCAGCAGCAGAGCAGCTAGGTAGGTGATCGAGTGAGTGAGTGAGTGTGTGTGTGATCGGGTCTTGCTTAATTTCTGGGAGGGAAATGATTCTGTACGCCTCACTTGGAAAGTTGGAATTGATGGATGTAGCTCTGGCACATGTGGCCGGTCTAGACGAGAGTATTGCATTTCTTTTTCTTTCTTCTTGTGCCGACTGGCGAGTCTAGTCATGGTCTCTCTGGCGGTGTAATTAAGAGATAAAGAGAATGCCTCGTTTATTTAGCTCAGTTTGCGGTTTTATGGCAAAACCATGTATCTTTTAATCATGTGGCTTTATTAATATAAACCGGGGTGAAAGTCTGTTTCGAGAGAATGCGTCGCCTATTTAGCTCAGTTTGCGGTTTTATGGCTATTTACACGAGTGTATTTATTATGAATAACTAGAACCTTTTCAATTTCCTCTTGTTGTGTGAATTCCGAGTTCAAAATTTGGGAGAAACTCGGTTCACAAACCAGTATTGGTGAAAATCTTGCCTCATCGATATATGGTGCTGATGCACTGCCTTAAGTCGACCCCGACCTTGGGTCTTCATATCCAGAATGGATCCGTCACCGGTAGGGATGATGCAATTCAATCTGGATGCCGTATTTTCTAGTTCTTCTCAGAGGATGGCATTTGGCGTGGTTATCCAAGACTCCCTTGGACCTTGGTTCTCGTCTTGCTGGTTGCAGCGGACACATTGAGGGGTTGGCGACCCTTGAATGCGTGAGGCGATCTTGTTCGTGAGGAAATGAAGGCTTCATGAACATTATCCTGACCTTTGATTGCCTCACTCTTATCTCTAGGATAAATTTGGCGTCAAGGGACAAATCTCCTCTCGCGACTGTGGCGGAGAACATCAAGAGGTAAGGGGCCAACCTTTCTTTAGTCTCCTTTGTTCATGTTAATCATGTTTTGAATGTGACCATGGATAGTCTTGCTAGGGCGAGTGAACTCTGTGTTTTTCGATCTTTCATGATGTCATCCTAGAGTGTATCCGCTCCCTCCGCTACCACCTGATCCAGCAACGGACGCCACCGCCGGTGCAGCCGCAGGCGCCACCGCAGGCGGTGGTGATGGGGATCCCAACTCCTGGATCCAGATGGCTTCCAATCGAGATCGAGGAAGACGAGGTGGTGGCAGTGACTCCAAGGCGCAGGGCCAGGGCGCCAGCGACTCCAACCACGCTTCCCCGCCACTCCCCTCGCTTCCCGAGGCGCTCGCCTTGCCTCCTTGCCCTCTCCCGCCGCCAGTAGGGCGCTCGCTAGCTGGTAGCCGTTTCTGGTTACTGGCCGGTGAAGGCTCCGAGGAGGAGGAGGAGGGGGAGTCCTCTGTCTACTCTGCAGGTATGTATCCCAACCCAAAATACTTGGTATCTACTGCTTCAATTGAGGTAGATGATGCTAGAATTGGGAAGAACAAAGGGAACAATGGATGTCGAGATGATAGGAAAAGGAAAAAAGGGTTCAAATCCCAAAATGCAGATGACTGCAAAGGAGTTTCTGGTGGTGCTGATAGTATGGATAATATGAATTATGAAAAAGGGAATAGGGGAGAAATTATTGAAAAAAATTGTAGAATTAGTGGTTTTGATGCGCAGACATTTTATAATTACATGAAAAAAGATAAAATCATGCTATTCCACCTTGGTATGAAGAAGATGAAGTTGATTTTGGAGAATTAGTAATACAGAAAACTCCCATTGGGGCCCTTTGTGCTTCAAAAGAGGAGGAGGGGGGGATAAGGAGGAAGAATTATTGAGACCCCTGATTATTTTTGGGGGCTCAGTAGGAAAAGATTTGAAAATGGATTTGGATGTGGGCCTGGCCTGGTGGAGGCCTAGTGGGCTTGATAGCAACTCAGCCCAGGAAAAGGAGGTGGGGCTGGCAGGTATAAAAGTGGGTGAGAGGGAGAGAGGAGAGCAATTCCATCGGATAGGGTTTCCCCCTTCTCCTCCGACACCGCCGCCAGTAGGAAATATGGCTGGAAACTTGGGGAGAGGATATGGAGGCCCTAGATTCAATCGTGGAGGTGAGAGGGGGGGGTTGCTAGAGGGAGATTCAACTACAGTAATAAGGGAGGTGGATGGAATGGAGGAAGATACACTACAACTGACAGATTTGGCAGTTTTGGAAGAGGTAGTGGTAGATTTGTTGGGGAACGTAGTAATTTCAAAAAAATTCCTACGCACACGCAAAATCATGGTGATGCATAGCAACGAGAGGGGAGAGTGTTGTCCACGTACCCTCGTAGACCGAAAGCGGAAGCGTTATAACAACGCGGTTGATGTAGTCGTACGTCTTCACGGCCCGACCGATCAACCACCGAAACTACGGCACCTCCGAGTTCTTGCACATGTTGAGCTCGATGACGACCCCCGGACTCCGATCCAGCAAAGTGTCGGGGATGAGTTCTGTCAGCATGACGGCGTGGTGACGATCTTGATGTTGTACTGTCGCAGGGCTTCGCCTAAGCACCGCTACAATATTATCGAGGATTATGGTGGAGGGCGGCACCGCACACGGCTAATAGATCTCAAGGATCAATTGTTGTCTCTAGAGGTGCCCCCTGCCCCCGTATATAAAGGAGCAAGGGGAGGGGGCGGCCGGCCAGGAGGAGGCGCGCCAGGGAGGAGTCCTACTCCTACCAGGAGTAGGACTCCCTCCTTTCCTTGTCCAACTAGGAGAGGGGGAAGGAAGGGAGAGAGGAGAGGAAGGAAAGAGGGGGCGCCGCCCCCCTCCTTGTCCAATTCGGACTAGAGGGGGAGGGGCGCGCGGCCTGCCCTGACCGCCCCTCCTCTGCTCCACTTTGGGCCCATGAGGCCCATTAACCCCCCGGGGGGTTCCGGTAACCCCCCGGTACCCCGTTCTATATCCGATAACCTCCGGAACCATTCCTGTGTCTGAATATAGTCCTCCAATATATCAATCTTTATGTCTCGACCATTTCGGGACTCCTCGTCATGTCCATGATCACATCCGGGACTCCGAACAACCTTCGGTACATCAAAACATATAAACTCATAATGAAACTGTCATCGTAACGTTAAGCGTGTGGACCCTACGGGTTCGAGAACAATGTAGACATGACCGAGACACGTCTCCGGTCAATAACCAATAGCGGAACCTGGATGCTCATATTGGCTCCTACATATTCTACGAAGATCTTTATCGGTCAGACTGCATAACAACATACGTTGTCCCCTTTGTCATCGGTATGTTACTTGCCCGAGATTTGATCGTCGGTATCTCAATACCTAGTTCAGTCTTGTTACCGGCAAGTCTCTTTACTCATTCCGTAATACATCATCTCGCAACTAACTCATTAGTTGCATTGCTTGCAAGGCTTAGGTGATGTGCATTACTGAGAGGGCCCAGAGATACCTCTCCGACAATCGGAGTGACAAATCCTAATCTCGAAATACGCCAACCCAACATGTACCTTCGGAGACACCTGTAGAGCTCCTTTATAATCACCCAGTTACGTTGTGACGTTTGGTAGCACACAAAGTGTTCCTCCGGCAAACGGTAGTTGCATAATCTCATAGTCATAGGAACATGTATAAGTCATGAAGAAAGCAATAGCAACATACTAAACGACCGGGTGCTAAGCTAATGGAATGGGTCATGTCAATCACATCATTCTCCTAATGATGTGATCCCGTTTAATCAAATGACAACACATGTCTATGGTTAGGAAACATAACCATCTTTGATTAACGAGCTAGTCAAGTAGAGGCATACTAGTGACAATATGTTTGTCTATGTATTCACACAAGTATTATGTTTCCGGTTAATACAATTCTAGCATGAATAATAAACATTTATCATGATATAAGGAAATAAATAATAACTTTATTATTGCCTCTAGGGTATATTTCCTTCAGTCTCCCACTTGCACTAGAGTCAATAATCTAGATTACACATTAATGATTCTAACACCCATGGAGCTTTGGTGTTGATCATGTTTTGCTCGTGGAAGAGGCTTAGTAAACGGGTCTGCTACATTCAGATCCATATGTATCTTGCAAATCTCTATGTCTCCCACCTGGACTAGATCCCGGATGGAATTGAAGCGTCTCTTGATGTGCTTGGTTCTCTTGTGAAATCTGGATTCCTTTGCCAAGGCAATTGCAGCAGTATTGTCACAAAAGATTTTCATTGGACCCGATACACTAGGTATGACACCTAGATCAGATATGAACTCCTTCATCCAGACTCCTTCGTTTGCTGCTTCCGAAGCATCTATATACTCCGCTTCACATGTAGATCCCGCCACGACGCTTTGTTTAGAACTGCACCAACTGACAGCTCCGCCGTTTAATGTAAACACGTATCCGGTTTGCGATTTAGAATCGTCCGAATCAGTGTCAAAGCTTGCATCAACGTAACCATTTATGATGAGCTCTTTATCACCTCCATATACGAGAAACATTTCCTTAGTCTTTTTTAGGTATTTCAGGATGTTCTTGACCGCTGTCCAGTGATCCACTCCTGGATTACTTTGGTACCTCCCTGCTAGACTTATAGCAAGGCACACATCTGGTCTGGTACACAGCATTGCATACATGATAGAGCCTATGGCTGAAGCATAGGGAACTTCTTTCATCTTTTCTCTATCTTCTGAAGTGGTCGGGCATTGAGTCTTACACAATCTCACACCTTGTAACACAGGCAAGAATCCTTTCTTTGCTTGATCTATCTCTATAGATCTTAATGCCTAATATGTAAGCAGCTTCACCGAGGTCTTTCATTGAAAAACTCTTATTCAAGTATCCCTTTATGCTATCCAGAAATTCTATATCATTTCCAATCAGTAATATGTCATCTACATATAATATCAGAAATGCTACAGAGCTCCCACTCACTTTCTTGTAAATACAGGCTTCTCCAAAAGTCTGTATAAAACCAAATGCTTTGATCACACTATCAAAGCGTTTATTCCAACTCCGAGAGGCTTGCACCAGTCCATAAATGGATCGCTGGAGCTTGCACACTTTGTTAGCTCCCTTTGGATGGACAAAACCTTCTGGTTGCATCATATACAACTCTTCTTCCAGAAATCCATTCAGGAATGTAGTTCTGACATCCATCTGCCAAATTTCATAAACATAAAATGCGGCAATTGCTAACATGATTCGGACAGACTTTAGCATCGCTACGGGTGAGAAGGTCTCATCGTAGTCATTCCCTTGAACTTGTCGAAAACCTTTTGCGACAAGTCGATCTTTGTAGACAGTAACATTACCGTCAGCGTCAGTCTTTTTCTTGAAGATCCATTTATTCTCAATTGCTTGCCGATCATTGGGCAAGTCAACCAAAGTCCACACTTTGTTCTCATACATGGATCCCATCTCAGATTTCATGGCCTCAAGCCATTTTGCGGAATCTGGGCTCACCATCGCTTCTTCATAGTTCGTAGGTTCACCATGATCTAGTAGCATGACTTCCAGAACATGATTACCGTACCACTCTGGTGCGGATCTTACTCTGTTTGATCTACGAAGTTCGGTAGTAACCTGATCTGAAGTTTCATGATCATCATCATTAGCTTCCTCGCTAATTGGTTTAGGTGTCACAAAAACCGGTTTCTGTGATGTACTACTTTCCAACAAGGGAGTAGGTACAGTTACCTCATCAAGTTCTACTTTTCTCCCACTCACTTCTTTTGAGAGAAACTCCTTCTCTAGAAAGGATCCATTCCTAGCAACGAATGTTTTGCCTTCGGATCTGTGATAGAAGGTGTACCCAACAGTCTCCTTTGGGTATCCTATGAAGACACATTTCTCTGATTTGGGTTCGAGCTTATCAGGTTGAAGTTTTTCACATAAGCATCGCAGCCCCAAACTTTGAGAAACGATAACTTTGGTTTCTTGCTAAACCATAGTTCATAAGGCATTGTCTCAACGGATTTCGATGGTGCCCTATTTAACGTGAATGCGGCCTTCTCTAAAGCATAACCCCAAAACATTAGCGGTAAATCTGTAAGAGACATCATAGATCGCACCATATCAAGTAAAGTACGATTACGACGTTCGGACACACCATTACGCTGTGGTGTTCCGGGTGGTGTGAGTTGCGAAACTATTCCGCATTGTTTCAAATGTAGACCAAACTCGTAACTCAAATATTCTCCTCCACGATCAGATCGTAGAAAGTTTATTTTCTTGTTACGATGATTTTCAACTTCACTATGAAATTCTTTGAACTTTTCAAATGTTTCAGACTTATGTTTCATTAAGTAGATATATCCATATCTGCTTAAATCATCTGTGAAGGTGAGAAAATAATGATATCCTCCATGAGCTTCAACATTCATCGGACCACATACATCTGTATGTATGATTTCCAACAAATCTGTTGCTCTCTCCATAGTACCGGAGAACGGCGTTTTAGTCATCTTGCCCATGAGGCACGGTTCGCAAGTACCAAGTGATTCATAATCAAGAGGTTCCAAAAGTCCATCAGTATGGAGTTTCTTCATGCGCTTTATACCGATATGACCTAAACGGCAGTGCCACAAATAAGTTGCACTATCATTATCAACTCTGCATCTTTTGGCTTCAACATTATGAATATGTGTATCACTACTATCGGGATTCATAAAAAATAGACCACTCTTTAAGGGTGCATGACCATAAAAGATATTACTCATATAAATAGAACAACCATTATTCTCTGATTTAAATGAATAATCGTCTCGCATCAAACAAGATCCAGATAAAATGTTCATGCTCAACGCTGGCACCAAATAACAATTATTTAGGTCTAATACTAATCCCGATGGTAGATGTAGAGGTAGCGTGCCGACCGCGATCACATCGACTTTGGAACCATTTCCCACGCGCATCGTCACCTCGTCCTTTGCCAGTGTTCGCTTAATCCGTAGTCCCTGTTTCGAGTTGCAAATATTAGCAACAGAACCAGTATCAAATACCCAGGTGCTACTGTGAGCTCTAGTAAGGTACACATCAATAACATGTATATCACATATACCTTTGTTCACCTTGCCATCCTTCTTATCCGCCAAATACTTGGGGCAGTTTCGCTTCCAGTGACCACTCTACTTGCAATAGAAGCACTCAGTTTCAGGCTTAGGTCCAGATTTGGGTTTCTTCTCCTGAGCAGCAACTTGCTTGCTGTTCTTCTTGAAGTTCCCCTTCTTCTTCCCTTTACCCTTTTTCTTGAAACTAGTGGTCTTGTTGACCATCAACACTTGATGGTCCTTCTTGATTTCTACCTCCGCAGCCTTTAGCATTGCGAAGAGCTCAGGAATTGTTTTGTCCATCCCTTGCATATTATAGTTCATCACGAAGCTCTTGTAGCTTGGTGGCAATGATTGGAGAATTCTGTCAATGACGCAATCATCCAGAAGATTAACTCCCAGTTGAGTCAAGTGATTATTATACCCAGACATTTTGAGTATATGCTCACTGACAGAACTGTTCTCCTCCATCTTGCAGCTATATAACTTATTGGAGACTTCATATCTCTCAATCCGGGCATTTGCTTGAAATATTAACTTCAACTCCTAGAACATCTCATATGCTCCATGACGTTCAAAACGTCGTTGAAGACCCGGTTCTAAGCCGTAAAGCATGGCACATTGAACTATCGAGTAGTCATCAGCTTTGCTCTGCCAGACGTTCTAAACGTCGTCAGTTGCATCAGCAGCAGGCCTGGCAGTGGCACCCAGCAGTGCTTCCAGGACGTAATTCTTCTGTGCAGCAATGAGGATAATCCTCAAGTTACGGACCCAGTCCGTGTAATTGCTACCATCATCTTTCAACTTGGCTTTCTCAAGGAACGCATTAAAATTCAATGGAACAACAACACGGGCCATCTATCTACAATCAAACATAAACAAGCAAGATACTATTAGGTACTAAGTTCATGATAAATTTAAGTTCAATTAATCATATTACTTAAGAACTCCCACTTAGAAATACATCTCTCTAATCCTCTAAGTGATCACGTGATCCAAATCAACTAAACCATAACCGATCATCACGTGAAATGGAGTAGCTTTCAATGGTGAACATCACTATGTTGATCATATCTACTATATGATTCATGCTCGACCTTTCGGTCTCAGTGTTCCGAGGCCATATCTGCATATGCTAGGCTCGTCAAGTTTAACATGAGTATTCTGCGTGTGCAAAACTGGCTTGCACCCGTTGTAGATGGACGTAGAGCTTATCACACCCGATCATCACGTGGTCTCTGGGCACGACGAACTTTGGCAATGGCGCATACTCAGGGAGAACACTTTTATCTTGAAATTTAGTGAGAGATCATCTTATAATGCTACCGCCAATCAAAGCAAGATAAGATGCATAAAAGATAAACATCACATGCAATCAATATAAGTGATATGATATGGCCATCATCATCTTGTGCTTGCTATCTCCATCTCCGAAGCACCGTTATGATCACCATCGTCACCGGCGCGACACCTTGATCTCCATCGTAGCATCGTTGTCGTCTCGCCAAACTTATGCTTCTACGACTATCGCTACCGCTTAGTGATAAAGTAAAGCATTATAGGGCGATTGCATTGCATACAATGAAGCGACAACCATATGGCTCCTGCCAGTTGCCGATAACTCGGTTACAGAACATGATCATCTCATACAATAAAATTTAGCATCATGTCTTGACCATATCACATCACAACATGCCCTGCAAAAACAAGTTAGACGTCCTCTACTTTGTTGTTGCAAGTTTTACGTGGCTGCTACGGGCTTTAGCAGGAACCAATCTTACCTACGCATCAAAACCACAACGATAGTTTGTCAAGTTGGTGCTGTTTTAACCTTCGCAAGGACCGGGCGTAGCCATACTCGGTTCAACTAAAGTTGGAGAAACTGACACCCGCCAGCCACATGTGTGCAAAGCACGTCGGTAGAACCAGTCTCGCGTAAGCGTACGCGTAATGTCGGTCCGGGCCGCTTCATCCAACAATACTGCCGAACCAAAGTATGACATACTGGTAAGCAGTATGACTTATATCGCCCACAACTCATTTGTGTTCTACTCGTGCATATAACATCAACACATAAAACCTAGGCTCGGATGCCACTGTTGGGGAACGTAGTAATTTCAAAAAATTTCCTACGCACACGCAAGATCATGGTGATGCATAGCAACGAGAGGGGAGAGTGTTATCCACGTACCCTCGTAGACCGAAAGCGGAAACGTTGTAACAACGCGGTTGATGTAGTCGTACGTCTTCACGGCCTGACCGATCAAGCACCGAAACTACGACACCTCCGAGTTCTTGCACACGTTCAGCTCGATGACGACCCCTGGACTCCGATCCAGCAAAGTGTCGGGGATGAGTTCTGTCAGCACGACGGCGTGGTGACGATCTTGATGTTCTATTGTCGCAAGGCTTCGCCTAAGCACCGCTACAATATTATCGAGGATTATGGTGGAGGGGGCACATAACCATCTTTGATTAACGAGCTAGTCAAGTAGAGGCATACTAGTGACAATATGTTTGTCTATGTATTCACACAAGTATTATGTTTCCGGCTAAATACAATTCTAGCATGAATAATAAACATTTATCATGATATAAGGAAATAAATAATAACTTTATTATTGCCTCTAGGGCATATTTCCTTCAAGATTTGGTGTTGGAAATGGAGGTGGCAGAGGAGATGGAGGTGAAGAAGAATTCGCTGCAGAAGGAAGGGAAGAAAATATGATTTGGCAAGCTAAGATAGGGAAGAAAGAGGCAGTGGAAGGTAGGATTGAAAGAGCAAATGGTGAGGGAGAGAACTCTGGAATAGAGAAAGGAAATGAGAAGGAAATGATGATCCAGAAAGATCAGAGTGCTCAACAACAGCTACAGACCTCCCTTCTCTCTCAGTTAGTACAAGGGTTGAGAGGAGGGGAGAGAGAGATGATAGAAGGAGTGATTGGAAAATCTCTAGAGGTTCAGTCTGGTAGAGATGGTATGAGGAGAGAAGAGAAAAATGGAGATCCTATTCAGAAAGTTGAGAAGAGAGCTGACCAAGACTCAGTGATGGAGATAAAGAAACAGGGGGGAAGAGGTAACTGGCAGCTGAATTTAGATGAGGGCAAGAAGGGAATGGAATGATTTAACAGACAAGTCTGTGGTAAATGCAAAGACCCAAGACACTCTACCAGGGATTGTAGGGTAGGACACTGCTTGATATGTGGAAGGGATAACCATATTACTAGTGAATGTAACTTGCTGAAGCAGATGAAACCAGTCCCCAAATATGTTGGATATGCTGCCAAAGGGCTGGGGATCCTACTGGTACAAAGCTACAAAGATGTGCTTGTAGCTGAACACACAAATCCCTTAGGTGTGGTGATCATTAGAGAGGGAAATATAAATGAAACTGAACTCACAAAGGCTATGGGAGAGATGTTTGATTGGGGGTGGCAGTGGAGAGTTAAGGAGTTTGGGAAAAATTGTTTCATGATGAGATTCCCCAACAAGGCAAAACTGGTAGAGCTGGCTAAATTTAATAACTTCAATTTTCTTGGGACAGGGGTGGTCATCAAGGTCCAACCTTGGTCTCTGGACCATCAAGCTATGGGGAAAATGCATACTGCCTGGATTAAGATGAGCAAGGTGCCTGATTGTTTCAGACACTTCTTGGGAATTTGTGAAGTTTCTGCTGCAGTGGGGCCTGTGTTGGAAGTGGATATGGATACAGTTAATGAAGAAAGAGTGAGGTTCAAATGTGGAATCAGAGATGTGGAAAGAACTCCACCTCATTTGGAAATCACTGCCCCTGATCTACTCATGTTCAGGATTGATGTAGAAGTGGAGAAGGTGGTGGAAATTGGCTGGTATAAAGAGGATAAGAGAAAAAATGAGAACACACATAACCTAGAAGATGGGGATGGAGAAACAGAGAATAGAAAGAGATCCAGGGTGGAAGATACAGAACATAAAGGCATTACACTAGGATGTTTGTCTCTCAAACAGAGTGAGGAAGTGGATGGGAAACGGGTAAAAATGAAATCACAAATGGAAGAAATCATGATGCAATGGCAAGATGGGATGTACTCTGAGATAAGGAAGTGGCAAAAAGAAAGTGACATCATGTTCAACAAGATCATGAACTTGGAAGAAGAAAAAGGCAGACATAGTGCATTGTGGGCTAAAGCTGAACAAAGAATTAAGGAACTTGAGTGCAATCAACAAGCAATGCAGGAAAAAATCAATCAACAACAGGAAGAGATCCAAAAGTTAATATAAGAGGCTGTTAATAGAGAACAATATGAAATGGAGCTGGCTAACATGGATTTGGAAGATTATGAGAAGGAAAACC
Source organism: Aegilops umbellulata (assembly GCA_032464435.1). NCBI lineage: Eukaryota > Viridiplantae > Streptophyta > Magnoliopsida > Poales > Poaceae > Aegilops > Aegilops umbellulata. Next base: position 601,436,982 of record CP136055.1, on the reverse strand, counting down.
AACAAAAAAGGGGTGAATCAGAGTCTAGAAAATATAATGAACCCACTGACTATGATGCCAGTCAGGAATCAATTGGGACCGTGGGTGAAAAAATGGTCGACATACATGGAGCTGAGGTTGCAGAAAAGGAAGAAGAGGAGAAAGAGGTGGAAATAAAAATAAGCCTTAGGAACAAAGGAAAAGAAGGTCAGAAAATAGAAGAGATGGCAAAAATCAGAGCTGAAGAAAGAGATAACTATGGTAAGACTTCTGTTTATGAATTTGCTAACTCCTCCTTATTACAAATTAGCTCCATGGTAGGAATTGATTTAGGATGTTCCATTGATATGATTGACAAAAATCTGGATATTATTAATAAAATGGAGAAAGCTAGAAGAGATATATATTTCCAAAACATCAAGAGAGAAAAAAGGTGAGGAGGAAAAATCAGGAGATATAGTGGAAGAATGCAAAAACACACCAGTATACATAAATACAGGAGATGTAGAGATTGATGGATATGCTTTGATTTGGATCATTCTGATGCTGAGATTGAGGAGCAACAATACAAAAATCTTCGAGAGATGTTCTCTGGAAAAAAAGAAGGCAAAAAAGGCTCACCAGCACTAGACTGTGTGAAGAAATCAATTTGGATTGGGGTTCTGAGAAGGAAAAAAAGGGAAGAAGACTAATTAGTCTCTAACCTAGCAATAGTTAAACTGTTTGGACAGGATAATAAGTTTATTGAGATAGTTATAAATCAGAATTCACTCAAAAATGAGGGGGTTTTTTTGGAATGTGAGAGGTATAGGTCAAGATCACAAAAGAAGATATATCAGAGAAATGATCATAGATCACAAATTGGATTTTGTTGGGATTTCTGAAATAATCAAACAAGACTTTACTAAAAATGAGTTACATAATATTTGTGGGGGAAGAATTATCAATGGTGCTGGAATCCCCCCAGAGGAATGTCTGGTGGAATCCTAGTTGGCATCAATAAAGAGATGTTTGATATTGAACATATTGAAAAAGGGCAGTATTTTATAAGAGTGCTGCTTTTTGACAAGAATATGAAAATGCATTGGAACTTAGTCACTGTATATGGGGATGCACAGAAGGAAGGAAAAGCCAATTTTCTTGCTGAGCTAGCTAGACTATATCATGACAACCCTTTGCCCTGTTTGGTTGGAGGGGATTTCAACATCATTAGAAATGAAAAAGGAAAAAAACAAACCTATGCTAAATGAACAATGGTCCTTTATGTTTAATGCTATAATTGAACAAGCTAGATTGAGGGAACTACCTCTAAATGGGAGACAATACACCTGGGCCAATAACCAGGAGGATCCCACATATGAGAAACTGGACAGGGTGTTGATGTGCCCTGCCTAGGAAGAAAAATACCCATTGACTATTCTACAAGCCTTTGCTAGGGAAATATCTGACCACACTCCTTTGTTCTTAGACACAGGGGAGACACAAACAATCAGATATACATTCAGATATGAAAATGCTTGGTTTTTGAGAGAAGGTTTTAAAGAGTTGATATATAAAACTTGGAATGAAAGATACAGAGGGAATGTGTTGGAAAGATGGAAATTAAGAATGAGAAAATTGAGGAGGAAATACAAAGGATGGAATAAAAACATGGATGCTTGGTATAAAAAAATCAAAATAGAGATTATCAAAAACTTGATGAAATAGACAAGAGAGCTGAGATAATGGGTCTGACTGCTGCAGATAGAACTGAACAGAGAGAACTTAGAAAGCAACTTAAAAAAATTATGACACAAGAAGAAATGAAGTTGATGCAGAGGTATAAAGACAAAGAGATTAAAGATGGTGATGGAAACACTAGATACTACCATGCAAAGGTGAATGGGAGGAGAAGGAAAAACAGAATAATCTCTTTGGAACAAGAAGAAGGGATTATAGAAGGAGACCGCAGCCTGATGGATTATATTACCAAATTTTATAAAAACCTTTTTGGACACCCTGAAGAGTCTAACATATCCTTGAGGGGAATATAAATGGAAAGAATAAATACACAGGACAAAGAGGAGCTAATGTCCCCTTTTTTCCTTAGATGAAATTCATCATGTAGTTTTTGGGATGAAAAGAAACAAAAGCCCAGGGCCTGATGGGTTCCCTGCTGACTTTTATCAAGATTTTTGGGATCTGGTTAAGTGGTATCTGAAAGCCTTGGTTGATGGGTTTGCTAAAGGGGAAATTAACATTGCCAGGCTTAATTATGGCATAATTACCCTGGTCCCTAAAGCCAATGATGCCAAGCAAATTTAAAAATTTAGACCTATTTGCCTATTGAATGTGAGTTTCAAGATTATTAAAAAAGTTTTGATGAACAGATTGACCAAGTGTGTTTCACCTATAATCTCCAGAACACAAACTACATTTATTAAAGGGAGATACATTATGGAAGGAGTGGTTATACTACATGAAGCTCTGAATACATTTCATAGAGACAAAGAAGATGCTCTGATTTTTAAAGTTGATTTTGAAAAAGCATATGATAAAATTAAATGGCCCTTTGTTATACAAATGTTAGAACTAAAAGGTTTTCCAGATAAATGGTGTGATTGGGTAATGGAGACTATGAGAGGGGGACATGTAGGAATTAAGGTCAATGATGAAATTGGCCCTTATTTTAAAACTTATAAAGGTTTAAGACAGGGTGATGCTATGTCACCACTGCTTTTTGATGTGGCTGCTGATGCTTTAGCTATTTTAATGAATAATGCCCTAGAATTTGATGTTGTTAAGGGAGACCTTAGTAAAGATGATAATAAAGGAGTAAATATGCTGCAATATGCTGATGACACTATCTTCCTGATCAAAAATGATTTGGAAAGTGTGAGAAACCTCAAATTCCTACTAGGGGCTTTTGAACAAATGTCAGGTCTTAAAGTAAACTTTCATAAGAGTGAACTGATGCTGTTTGGGAAAGCTAAAGAAAAAAATTGTTATACCAGGAAATACTGACATGCAAAATGGGAGAGTTGCCCATCAAATATCTGGGTATGCCTGTGTCAGAGACTAGGATTAGGAACACACACTGGAGCTGTGTGACTAATAAAATTGAGAAAATATGTGGTTGTTGGCAGGGGAAACTGCTAGGATCTATTGCTGGCAGGATCACCCTGGTGCAAGCTTGCCTGACTAATATTCCTTTGTTTATGATGTCCTTCTAAGCTGTCCCAAAAGGAATCATTAAGAAAGCTGATTCCTTCAGGGCAAGACTGGTTTGGCAAGAAGATGAGAATATTAGAAAATATCATTTAGTCAATTGGAGAGAATGCTGTCTACTAGGGGGCCTAGGGATTCTCAATTTGGAAGTGATGAACATAGCTTTGTTGGCTAAATGGTTTTGGAAAATGGAGACAGAAGAGGGGATTTGGCAAGATGTTCTAAAAACAAAATATAGAAAAGATGGTTGTCTAGCTATAGTAGAGAAAAAACTTGGAGACTCTTAGTTCTAGATTAGTTTACTGAAAATTAAAGATATCTTTTATAAATTTGTTAAGAAAGAACTAGGAGATGGGAAAACACTAGATTCTGGGAGGATACTTGGGTGGATGATAAGCCTTTAAAAGATGCCTACCCTAGAATTTATGATATTTTTTTGATCACAAGATTACTGTAGATGAGGCCATCCAAAAAGGATGGAAGGGGTTCAAATTTAGGAGGACTTTACATGGGGAAACTTTGGAGCTGTGGAATGCTCTAGAGAGTAGATGTGAAAGAATAAAAATGAATGAGGGGAAAGATAAAATTACCTGGACCCTCACTGCTGACAATACCTTTTCTGTGAGATCTTTATACAAGAAAATGATTACACTAGGGCTGAAATTTCCACAAAAATACCTGTGGAAAATCAAAGTTCCTGCGAAAATAAAAGTCTTCCTATGGTTAGTAAATAAGAAGAGCATTTTGACTCGGAGCATCTTCAGCCGCTCTCCCAACAGGCCCTTAGGCCCCTTTTTTGTCACCGGTACTGAAAATTCGGTCCAACCGCATCCCCAGAAGCTCAATTTTCGCCGGTTCAGGCCGATTTTGGCGCCGGCGGACTCAGGCCGTACCGGCGCGCTGGGGGGCGCCAGGGAAATAGATTTTGGCGCACACGGGAATGGTCCCGCCGTGTCAGCGACTCGCCGCTTCGTCGTCCTCATCACCTTGGTTCCCGTGGGAATCAATGCCAAGGCTGCCGCGTTGCCGTGCCGGTCAGCCTTCCATTGATGCCTCACGGGCGGCGCAGTGAAGCCACGTGGCACCCGGCGGGCAGCCTCTCCACCGCCCATCCTCGGATATAATAGCCGACCTCCCCGCTGGTGAACGCCACAATCACACCACCGACGCCCCTCTCGCCACAACTCGCCACCGACGCCCCCTCTCAAACCCTCTCGCCACCGAAGCCCCCTCTCACCCCCTCTCGCCACCGAAGCCCCTCTCCCCAGTCTTCCCCGCCGACGAGCAATGGCCGAGCGTTACCTAGGCGACGCCGCGGCGGCGAACGGCTTCGGCCGACCCCATCTGCGCGAGGACGAGGCACGCCTCCTCTACGAGGCCGACTACCCGGCGCCCCCGGACATGCGGGTGCCGGGCTCGTGGAGGCTGAGCGCCAGTGGCGTCCCGGTGCAGAAGGCGCACCAAGATAGTGCGCATCCGCTCGTCGATGTCCGAGGAGAAGAGGAACGAGCCCGAGGTACGCCGCCGACAGCGTACAGATCAAAGCTCGGCGCCGTGGACGCGAGGTGGCCGGTGGCGTCGCCATCCTCGACAGCGACGACGAGGACACGCCCGGGCCATCCAACCCCCCGCGCGTCGGTGACCCTGGTCAGGGGTGCATCAGGGATGGTGGCAGCGCCGGCGGGACGCAGGGCAGCGGCGGCGACATCGACTACACCCGGTTCTACAGGCTCCTCGGCATGTAGAAGGCGGGCGGCGGCAGCGGTGGAGTAGCGCTAGGCATAGTTTGTCGTTTTTACGTAGTTTTAAATCATGTTTTATATTTTTTTTGTACAAATTTGAATGAAGTCGTCGAGTTTGGACGAATATTGTGTCGTGTTTAGCCGATTTGGGGGTGACCCGGGGGCGGCGGCTAGGAAAACATTCGCCCCCACGCCAAAATTATTGTTGGTTCGGCCCCGAGCGGTGCTTTTTCGACATCCTGGGGGCCGAACGGCTGGAGATGCTTTCAGTTGTTTTACCCGGGTTCAGCCCTGGTGGAGTTTATTGATCAGTTGGAGGATCATAATGGAGTTTTTGTTCTTGAGAATTCTATAAGCTAGGGCGCATGCCTATGTGGGTGGTTGTACGGCTATTATTGGTGGATACGACACGATCAGACCATCCCACGGTTAGGGAAAGTATCTCCCAATCGCTGAACCCGTGAAAGAATGTGTCCGTCTTTACCCCTTGCAAGTGTCCACTCGGGAGCAGGATTACTTGGACACTCGAATCCGTGATATGTTCCGGCTGTCCGTAAGAGCGAGCATCTCCAGCCGTTGGGCGCCCCAGGCCGTTTTTTGGTTTGGTGGTACATAGTGCCACACAATGACACATGGAAGAGCGAACTGACTTACGGATAACGTGTCTGGGGACTAACGAGTTTGGTTCAATGTGTGGTGTGACCGATTAGTTAACGTATCAGAGTGGCGTGGGCCACACGAACGAGAAATATGGATTAAAATGGATGAAACCAGATTAGGGGAGACATTTTGACGGCTCACCAAGTTAAAGATTGTGTAAAATAAGTTAGGAGTTTGCGGTTGAAACTTAAACTCTAGGACAAGTATAGAGGGATAATGTGGTGCATGCCTTTTCTCCTATTTCCTCCGGCCCCTGTATTTTCTGTTACGATTGGATGCAATACACTTGTGCATGTAGTTTGCTATGAAGTTAAGCTCTTCACATGACCTACACACACGGCTCTAGGTGCCTACACGCTGCACGAACAGGGAATGCAATTAAGCAAAAGTCATAGTAGTACCCGTAGAAAGATTAGAGAGGAAAGCTTGCTTACTTTACAAGGTTGGTTGATGATCACGTGGTTACCTCATCACAAAGGAATCATCCAGTGCCATTCAAAGCAAATCACACACAATGTTTGTGCCGATCCAGAAACATATCTTCATCACGTACTCCATGTGAAAGAAATTTGACACTATAAATTCATATAGATGTGTCAAAACTTAAGTTCTCATTAGACTATATCACTAACAGATTCGAACCAGTATTTTTTTATGTACAGAGTTGGAACCAAACATTTTGCGTCTTAGATATGTTACATCCAACTAGGACAAAACACATGTTACATGCAATTTGTGTCATGACATAACCCACGTTTTTTTTTGTGATTGACCATGTCATTGACTTGTGGTCTACGGATTTAGCAACAACAACAACATCATCATCTGTGCCTGGCAGGCAAGAAAATGTCGCACTAAGAAAGACAATTCTCCATCCTCTAATACATCGGCACGCAAGCCTTTTGCGTGTCCGCAAAAAAAAAATCATCATCATAAGCCTATGTGGCGTTTCTTTGGAGTTGAAAATGAGTTGATGCCGAGGACATTAAAGAAGAATTTGGTACTTGTTATCGCCGTCGGTCATCCCACCTCTCACTCGCCTCCCACCTGACTGAATAATCCGCACCATTGGGTCAATGCTGATTTTGTGTGTGAACTTTTATTGGGAAGGTAGTGAGGTGACTTTCTCATTAATTATGTGTGGCATTTTTGTTCAATTTTTTTATGTCCGCCATTTGTCTTGTTCGTTGTGGCATTCATTTTTTTCCAAAGACCCCTGATTGAGTAGCCCTCATTTCCTATGTTGTCCTACTCGGGCTATTGAGTGATCATCCAAAAATAGTAAGCACATTATTTTTATTGCGACCAACTAAAAACAAACCGCACGCTAATAGCCCAGAATCAAATGTTTTAGCTCCCTCCTAGCAAGTGGCTAGTGGAAGCTATCATAGTTGTGGATGCTAGGCCGCCGCCGCGTGGTGCTCGTTGATGATGATACTGCTACCACCGCTATTGGGAAGGTCGGGGAGGACGATCAGCGAGGTCGGGGCGTCATGGTGGTGCCTAGCTGATGGCGCAGCTCCGGCCACGCAGACATCGACGGGAAGCTCAACCGCCATCGAGCCCTCTTGTCAGATGAGCTTGAGCAGCACAAAGAGACAAGTACATAAGGGAAGGGGCAGAAGGGTGTCGAAGAGAATGGGAAGGAAAACAAGAGATTAGAAGATTATTACAACTAAGGAAGGGAGGACAAAGAGGTAGGATCTGTGCGAATTTCCTATTTGACGCGTTGTGCGTCAATTTGTCGATGCGTAAGGATGGCAATGGGTCGGGTTCGGCTTGGGTTCAACAATATAAAATCCATATCCAAGTCCATGGAGACATTACGTGCCCGTCCATGAAAAAATCCATGGGCGAAAAACAATGTCCATGTCCAAACCCGATGAATATCCATCGGGTATGGATATCCATCGGGTTCTCTCAACATGAATAGAAAATGCATAGCACAATTGCACAAGATACACATAAGCTCTCAAATTTTAATAAAACAACATAGCACAAGTGCACAACATCAAATCATCTCTTAGATTCTAACAAAATGACTTAGATAAGTGCACATCACCAAATAATCTCTCAAATTCACAAGTGCACAACCACCAATTTTTTTAGATAATAGGCTATTGCCCGACCATAGATTGATGCCCTCAGATTCAAGATTCGAGTACATATCAATAACAGTTGCAATTATAGTAAGGAAAAGAGGTACCAGCATGCCAAAACAACAGTTGCAGAACAACAAGAAACTTATACATCGCATCTTGTGCGGGACAATGCGACACAACACCCAGAGACTAAAGACCAGACACCACACAGACCAGATCAATAACACAACATCATTTCTCAGTCATGGTTTCTCACAAAATGGCATCACACAGTATCAAGTGATCACAGGCAGAAGCATGCATCACCTTCCATTCTTCACCTCAACGTACTAGGCAACATCTTCTAGGCTTCGGTTATGATGGAATCAGACTCATCCTTGAAAAAGCGCAACTGTTAAAATCGTGGAAATAAACAGTACAAACATTGCAAGTTTGAAACATTTAGAAGTCGAATTTCATGAGTGGAATATGTTACCATAGTTTCTTCTTCATCATCAAGGACACTGTAGTGAATGGTAACTACCGACCTAAATTAATTTTTCTATTTTTATTCATTTAGGGGAAAAGGTAGACCTGCCAATATTACATGTCAGATTGAAATTCACTGATGCGGCAATACATAATTTACTAATTAACATGCCTATCTACAGACTACAGATCATGCCATGTGCCAAATATGAACTGTGAACCAATTAGTAACTAGTGACAATTGCTACTGATGTACAAGAGTAATTTGCAGAAATTTGTACTGGACACTGAAACTGAAGTACAAAAATACTCTGCTCCAATTGCTACCCTACACGGAAGTACAAGAGTACTTTGGAAAATTGACAAACAAGACAAGCTGCACACCCACGTACAGATACACTAGGCATACAAGAGAGGGATTGATAGAACAAAGGGTTATTACCCTGAGCGGCGGCTGTTTGGTGTGGCCGTCACCTCCTCAGCACGGTCAGCCTCCTCGTCGTGGTCTACTGCTGCCTACCGGGACACCCGTGCCGTCATGATGGTCGTCCTGCGCGCAGCAGCGCCATTGCACGTCGCGCCGCTCCGCGTCGCAGCTCAGAACCTTGCGCCGGCCCGCCGCCGTCGCCAGCCCGCCGTCGTTCCCGTGCGTGCGTGGAGAAGCAGAGATGGAGGGGTCGAGGGGATATCTAGTTGGGGCGTTGGACTGCCATTGTCCAGTGGTGGCGTTGGCTACTGAAGTGCCGCTCCATAAATAGTGGTGAGGCCGTGAGGGCTGGCGGCGCCGGCGGCTGTTCCTAGGGCCGCGGGAGGAGCAAGTCGAGGAGACGGGAGTCGCTGCTTAATGACGATTTGTTTAACGAGGAGATACAAGAATGAGTCAGTTAAAGAAAAGAATGTGAAGCGGCGTTGGAGTAAATTACGGTTGGGAGGGATTGCACAATTTGTTTATCATTCCTATAAAGGGAAAAAATATTGGAAGGTGGGACAATTTTGCCCCACATGTCATACTATCGGGTAGGGTTCGGGTATATCCACGGATACGTATTTATACTCATACCCTATCCACGAATAATTGGGTCGGGTTCGGGTGCAGCCCATGGATGTAAAAATGTACCCAAACCCTACCCATTCGGGTCGGGTACCCGCGGGTATCCATGTCCGTGGATAAAATTGTCATCCTTATCGATGCGCCGCACACGCATCATACGAGACGGGCTGGACCATTTAAAAATGAGGTGTGCGTTGCATTGATCCTGGTTTTGGGAATGTTTTGGAAGGTTCTAGTCGGTTTTCCCGGTTTTAGGAAGGTTCCTGAACCGTTTTTTCTATCTCTGTGTTTTTTTCCTTTTTTCCTGTTTCTTTTTTATTTTCCCTCCTTTTTCGTATTTCTTTTTCCTTTTTTCTATTTTGTTTCACTTATTCTTTTCTTTTATTTCCTCTTTTATTTTAATTCATTTTCAAGTTTATTTTTCTTTTTCAAAAAATGTTCTGAAATTTCAAATGTATGCACATTTCTGATTTTGTACATATTTTTAAAAAACATTCCTGATTCGAAATTTTCTTCAGAAATTCCAAAAATGTTTGCTTCTTATAAAATATGTTCGAAAATTTCAATACAGAGTTTGAAATTTTAAAATGTTTGTGTTTCTAAAAAATCCGAAAATATTCCCACTTACAAAATTGGTTCACAAATTTTAAAAATGTTCATGTTTTGATAATTTGTTTGCAAATTCAGAAAATGTTCAGGAATTTCAAAAAATGTTCCCAATTTCAGATTTTATTCAGTAACTTAGAAATTTTTCATGTTTGGAAAATGTGTGGGAATTTCAGATTAAAAAAATGTTCATGTTCCTGAAGATTTTTTAAACGCGTTCCCACTTCCAAATTTTGTGCACAAAGAAACATGAACATTTGTTGCAAATTTAAAAAAGTTCCACCTTTCCAAATTTTTGAAAAAATGTTCGTGTTTTGGAAAATTTATTCATAATTTCAAAAAATGTTCGTGATTGGAAAATTTATTCATAAGTTCAAAAAATGTTTCTATTATTTAGAAAATGTTTGAATCTTTTTGAAAATTGTTCATAATTTCAGAAAATGTAGTCTTTTTTAAATTTGGTTCCTTTTTCATTTTTTTGGAAATCCTCAAAAATGTTCTCGTGTTTAATTTTTTTCAATTTTGAAATTCGTGTTTCAATATATATTTAACTTTAAAAAAAATAAAATCACATTCAAAATTTCAACAAAGTTTAAATCTGTGCTGCTTATAGTTCATATTGAACGGGCTGCCATTTGAGTAATAAAAGAGTCTATTCGCAAAATAAAAGGACACGTAGATACACTGGAGTTACAATGGCTAGCGGCCATGTTCAGTAGCAGGAGGTACTCTATTCGAGCCTTCATTGGGACCTTTAGTTTTCGGAATTTTGGGAATGTTCAAGTTTTTGCCGCTGTCATTCGTTTCTTCATGTGTTGCGCTGCACATCTAGCACAAGATCTATCCCGTCGCAGCGGCTAGCACAACACGCAAATGACTACAGAGTCGGGGGTTCGACGCAGATGTAGTGCTCTCAGTTTTTCGCGCTTTTTCAGCTCGCGGGCGCCAAATGGGCCGGCCCAGGCGAGCCACCCCTGAGCAAAATGTCAGCTCTTTGACGCAAAGAGCGTCACATAGGAGCTCCCGGATCAGTGGAGGAATATTTTTACCAATGAGTTTGAGTGGGCTGTTTCTTGTAACTAGAGTCTGTTGAATCTGTAGTAAGCAGCATGTGTTATGGCCCGTCAGTGGCCATTCTGTAGTAAGCAACACATCTTAGGCCCGTGAATGGCATGGGTGGTTGTTGTCATTTGTAGTGTTGACATCACTAAATGGGCCTTAATTACTTTGGGGCGTTAGTGTTGAATTTCAACTACTAAAACTCGACCGTTTTAGCGAAATTATCATCAATGCGTATCCCTGCCGTCATTACCGACGGCATTTCTTGCTCGTCATTGGCAACAAAATAGTGATTCATGCATAACGCTGTATATTTTCTCTATTATTACAAAAAAAGGGCGAATACATTTTATCTGATATTCTATGAATGGAGGGAGCAACCTATGTTTGATTTTTTTTGTTGAGAAATGGATCCCCCGATTTTATTAACATAAATAAAAGTCTACAGTAGCACCTGCAACCTATCAGACTACTTGGCAGCGACAACAAAAGTAGCTCCTGACCCGCAGCAAACTAGAAAGAGAAAGAGGGACATGGAGTATCTGCTTTCGGGTGCATATGCACCCGGATAAACAGTAAAATGTGAAAACACATTAAGATGAATATGCTTTTTTTACAAGACAAATATAGGAATGTTCTACTCCTGTGCAAAATTTGCTGAAGAAATAACATTCCATGTACTCAGAACAGAAAAAACGAAATCTGTACTATGAAAAAGGTCTTTTCTGAAACATATTGGGCCTTGTTTTTCTTACTGAAAGTTCTATGACTGCGATGTCCTGATGGAAATTTATACGTAGAAAGAACACTCAAGAATGTTTGCCTACAAAAGATCGTATTCTTTTGATTTTTTTGCATTTTTTAGAATTTACAGTTTTTGCCCAGCAGGACACTTTAGGAAAGAGGCACTACAAACACAACCAACCAATAGAGAAGGATCACAATAGCACCTTCAGGAAACAGCGTAAAACACACTCCAAAGCACGCAGAGTCGGAATTGAAACAGACCAGACCCCCTCCCCTCCTCCCGTGTGTGACCGAGGGGGGGGGGGGGGTGGGGCGGTAGAGCCAAGCTGCTAGAATATCTCATAACCTTAAACCGAGACAACTTTTCCAACATAAACATATCATCAAAGTCTAAGATGAGAAGGAACGCCTTTCTAACGGTGAACATAATACTGAATAGACACCATAAGCACTGCCTTGCCAATAGTTCCTAATACTACGGAGCTCTGCTCAATGAAACCAAACACCAGTAAACTCTAGGCAAGAAGCATGACACTAGAGACTCAATCTTCATACTGTTGTCTGGTCTTTCCTCTATAATCTCGACTGGAAACGCAAACTGTGAAGCAAGCTAGAAGAACCAAAACGTCATACAAGTTAGGGATAAACTTGGTATTCCAGATCCTGAAATTCCCTAGCACAGGCAGTAACAAAACGTGACTCACTGAAGACAATGGTGAGTTGGTGACTATGTATACTATTCTCCATGTTCTCATTTGTGTCCAAAATATCACATGATTTTCACAGTTTTGCCGAGGCTTCTATCCATGCCAAAAACCACGTATATAGCAGTTGACAGAACACCCTGAGAGTCTTTGCCGAGGCTTCTATCCATGCCAAAAACTACCGTATATAGCTGTTGACAGAACACCCTGAGAGTCCAAGCCATATTATACCGAAAAAGGCTTTCGCCCCGCTTTATATATAAAGCATCGACCAACAACAACCCGGTACAAACGCACGCCACCACAACACACGCACCCGAGGCAAGATACATAAGCGCTGAGCGCAGCAACACCACCCCAAGCACTACAAGAGCAGCCGGGTCCTCGACCGTGAACACGCCACCGCGAAGAGATGAAGCCGCATATGACGAACCGTGGGCTCCAAGGCGGTGCCTTCAGGAAGGATACGACACTGGAGCGCCGCCACTGCCCGACCCGAGAGTCAGAGTTTTCCCCGGAGCAACACGACGGGCAATGATGGCCGCGACGACGCCTTCAGGAAGGGAACGAGCTTCGCCGCCGCCGGTCCGTCCGAAGAAAGAACAGGTTTTACCGAAAAAGGCTTTCGCCCCGCTTTATATATAAAGCACCAAACCACAAGCATCCAATACAACGACACGCCACGCCACCGCAACACACGCACACACCCAAGACAGGATACATAGGCGCTGAGCGCAGCAACACCACTCCTAGCACTACCATCCCGAAGATATGAAGCTACATATGACGAACCATGTGCTCCAAGGCGGCGCCTTCAGGAAGGATACGACGCCGGAGCGCCGGCACCGCCCGATCCAAGGATCATAGTTTCCCCGGAGCCGCATGACGGGCAATGAGAGCCGCGACGACGCCTTCAAGAAGGGGGCGATCTTCGCCGCCGCCGGTCCGTCCGAAGATAGAGCAGGTTTTCACCTCGGCCAACAATCACTTCCACCGAACGCCACACCCCGGCAACCACGCCGCCCACACGACCATGATGACCGGGCAGCACCAAGGCACGGGCTTTGTCCAAGAGCACCGCGCGACCACCACCACCAGGGCCGCCGCCCCGGCATCCAAGGCCTAAACACCACCTCATCCAAGACCCGCCGCTACCCCCACCAAAAGGACTGAGCGGCCCCTAGCATCTGGCCACCATCGACTCGTCCTGCTAAACCATGCGCGAGACGAGCTCGGTCCTGTCGCCAGGCGCGAGACGAGCTCGGTCCTGCAGCCATGCGCGAGACGGGCTTGGTCCTGCTGCCAGGCGCGAGAAGAGATCGGTCCTGCAGCCCAGGCGCGAGACTAGCAATGGACCAAAGCTAGGGACGAGCCAACTCTCCAATGAAGATTGTGCCCGGGCACCGAGAAGAGGGGTCGAAGGCCTGCACAAGCCGCTCACCGACGGGCCGACGCCGAAGAGGTCCAGCCGCCGCCGTGAGACGAACCCGACCACCGCCAAGAGCCACCACCACGCCGTGGCAGCCCTATCCACACCGAGCACAGCCCGCGGCACCTGCCATCGCCAGATTGGATGCACAAGCAGTATTCCCGCTTAGTACAAGTGAAGGCTAGCAAAAGACTGGGAAGCGACCAACTAGAGAGCGACAACAGCCATGTACATGCATTAAAATTAATAAACATTGGATGCAGCATGAGTAGGATATAATCCACCATGAACATAAATATCGTGAAGGCTATGTTGATTTGTTTCAACTACATGCGTGAACATGTGCCAAGTCAAGTCACTTAAATCATTCAAAGGAGGATACCACCCCATCATACCACATCATAACTATCTCAATAGCATGTTGGCACGCAAGGTAAACCATTATAACTCGTAGCTAATCAAGCATGGCACAAGCAACTATGATATCTAATTGTCATTGCAAACATGTTTATTCATAACAAGCTGAATCAAGAACGACAGACTCATCATATTTACAAAACAAAAGAGGTCGAGTTCATACCAGTTTTTCTCATCTCAGCCAGTCCATCATATATCATCATAATTTCCCTTCACTTGCACGACCGAACGATGTGAATAATAATAAGCGTGCACGTGCATTGGACTAAGCTGGAATCTGCGAGCATTCAATAAACAGGAGAAGACAAGGCAATATGGGCTCTTGGTTAAATCAATAATAATGCATATAAGAGCCACTTCAACAATTTAGTCATGGTCTTCTCCTATCGACCCCCAAAGAAAAGAAAAGAAAAGAAGTAAAAACTATTTACACGGGAAAGCTCCCAACAAGCAGAAGAAGAACGGGAAATATTTTTGGGTCTTTTTAATTACTACTACTATAGCAGAAAAGTAAACTACTACTATTTTTTTGTTTTTCTTAAGGTTTATCAAACACACAAGAAGAAAACAGGAAAAACAAAATAAACTAGCATGGATATTACAGTGAAAGAGTATGAGCACCGACATCTAGCAATGAGTGTGTGTGAACATAAATGTAATGTCGGTGAGAAATACGTACTCCCCCAAGCTTAGGCTTTTGGCCTAAGTTGGTTTATTGCCAGGGATAGCCTGGCGGATACCCATAGGTGTAGCTGGGGTCGTACTGCGACGAAGATTAGCTGGGATCATACTGTGATGCAGCAGTTATCGCCTGCTGAGCTGCAGCGTGGAGTCGGGCTGCCTCCGCTCTC
Organism: Aegilops umbellulata; assembly: GCA_032464435.1. NCBI lineage: Eukaryota > Viridiplantae > Streptophyta > Magnoliopsida > Poales > Poaceae > Aegilops > Aegilops umbellulata. The sequence goes on along the minus strand of CP136055.1, from coordinate 601,421,960 downwards.
CTCTCATACTCATCTGCCTCCTCTCTGGTAATAGTATATCTTCTGTTCGCCTGGTAATCAAAGAAGGCAGGAGCAGGGAGAGTAATACGGACAACACGCAATTTATCAAAAATTAGTCGATATAAGAGAGGTGATACAGGCCTCTCGACAAACTAGTGCGAAGCCATAGAGTTATAATCTAAATATGCAGAAGGCAACTCCGTATCACCCTCACGAATGTCTATCTCAAGAAAATTAGCTAAGCGGGTTGCATAAATTTCTCCAAAGAAATCTCCATTAAATCTATTGTGATGCAACCTACGAGCTACAATGGCTCCCATATGATAAGATTGGTCTCCTAACACAGCACTCCTAAGAATGCTAAGGTCAGGGATACACATGTGACATGTTTCATCCTTAGCATTTATGCATCTACCAATGAAGAGAGCAAAATAATGTATAGCAGGAAAGTGAATGCTCCCTATGGTAGTCTGCGTTATATCTCTAGATTCCCCTACAGTTATACTAGCAAGAAAGTTTCTAAATTCAGATTTAGGGGGATGCCTAACACTACCCCATGATGGAAGTTTGCAAGCAAAAGTGAAATCCTCTAATTCCATGGTATAAGATTTGTCATAGAGACCAAACATGACCGAAGGAGAATTACGCGAAGATGAATACTCAAACCTCCTCACAAATGAGCTTGTGAGATCATGATACTGGGGGCATTTGTCAGCCTCAAAGTCCTCAAGACCGGCATTGCGCAAATATGCTTTAAATTCTTCTTTAATTCCTGTACGATCCATAAAATTTTCCGACGGCCATTCGCAAGGCCGCACTAGAGCGTCTCTTGGTTGTTCCTCGTCAGCATCACGCATAGCAAGCCTGGTTCCTTGCTTCTTAGAAGAACCACCTTGGAATATCTTCCTAAGCATATTGCTTTTCTCTGAAAAGTTTCTGAAATTTTTAGTAACTTCAAACAAAAGTGAACCAACTTCAATAAAACTGATAGCAACTACTCCTACAAGTGCCTAGAGCCTATATCAAGCATTAGAACTACTTGGAACCATATAAATTTGACATGCAAGCTCAAGAACATGGTCACCTATGCAGCACAAATTTGCAAAGAATAAAGCACTAGAACAAAAACTAATTGGACCAATGGAGGAGTCACATACCAAGGAACAATCTCCCCAAGCAGTTTTGCGAGAGGTGCTTTGAGCAAGGAGATCGAAAATCACAGCAAAAGTGGCTGGAACTCGTGCTTGAGTTGGTTTTTCGGGTTTGTGTGAGGAAGAGGAAGAAGATGGGTGTTGGGATAAGTGGAGGAGGGCCACCGTGGGCCCACGAGGCAGGGGCGCGCCTAGGGGGTAGGGCGCGTCCTCCACCCTCATGGCCAGATGGCAGCTCCCCCCGCGGTAATTTTTGCACAGTAAATCCTCAAATATTTCCGAAAAAATCATATTAAATTGGCATGGTATTCTGAGGACTTTTATTTTTGGGATATTTTTATATTGCACGGATAAATCAGGAAGCAGACAGAAAAAATACTATTTCTACTTTATTTCTACTAAATAACAGAAAATATAGAGAGGGTACAGAAGGTTGTGCTTCTAGTTTCATCCATCTCATGCTCATAAAAAAGAATTCACTAACAAGGTTGATCAAGTCTTGTTAACAAACTCATTCCGATAATCATGAACTGGAGAAATTTCGAATAACACTATGTTACCTCAACGGGGATATGCACATCCCCAATAATAAGTATATCATATTTCTTTTTGACAGTAGGAAGGGGAAATTCAAAACCTCCAAATATAATCGATGGAATTTTTCCAATAGAGTTGATACTATGAACTTGAGGTTGTTTCCTCGGAAAGTGTACCGTATGTTCATTACCATTAACATGAAAAGTGACATTGCCTTTGTTGCAATCAATAACAACCCCTGCAGTGTTAAGGAAAGGTCTTCCAAGAATAATAGACATACTATCATCCTCGGGAATATCAAGAATAACAAAGTCCGTTAAAATAGTAACGTTTGCAACCACAACAGGCACATCCTCACAAATACCGACAGGTATAGCAGTTGATTTATCAGCCATTAGCAAAGATATTTCAGTAGGTGTCAACTTATTCAAGTCAAGTCTATGATATAAAGAGAGAGGCATAACACTAACACCGGCTCCAAGATCACATAAAGCAGTTTTAACATAATTTCTTTTAATGGAGCATGGTATAGTAGGTACTCCTGGATCTCCAAGTTTCATTGGTATTCCACCCTTAAAAGTGTAATTAGCAAGCATGGTGGAAATTTCAGCTTCCGGTATCTTTCTTTTATTTATAACAATATCTTTCATGTACTTAGCATAAGGATTCATTTTGAGCATATCAGTCAATCGCATACGCAAAAAGATAGGTCTAATCATTTCAGCAAGGCGCTCAAAATCCTCATCATCCTTTTTCTTGGATGGTTTGGGAGGAAAAGGCATGGGTTTCTGAACCCATGGTTCTCTTTCTTTACCATGTTTTCTAGCAACAAAGTCTCTTTTATCATAACGTTGATTCTTTGATTGTGGGTTATCAAGATCAACAGCAGGTTCAGCTTCTACATTATTATCATTACTAGGTTGAGCATCATCATGAGCATCATCATTAACATTTTCACTAGGTTCATGTTCATTACCAGATTGTGTTTCAGCATCGGACATACATATATCATTTGGATTATCAGGTGGTTCAGCAATAGGTTCACTAGAAGTTTGCACAGTTCTATCATTTTTCTTTTTCTTCTTTATAGAAGAACTAGGAACATCAATATTATTTCTTTGAGAATCTTGCTCGATTCTCTTAGGGTGACCTTCAGGATACAAAGGTTCCTGAGTCATTCTACCAGTTCTAGTAGCCACTCTAACAGCATAATCATTTTTCTTACTATTCATTTCATCAAGTACTTCTTTTTGAGCTTTAAGTACTTGTTCTACTTGAGTGGTAACCATAAAAGCATGTTTGCTAACAAGTTTAAGTTCACCTTTAATATTAGCCATATAATCACCCAAGTATTTAATCATATCAGAATCATATTTCAATTGTTTACCAAAATAAGCATTGAAATTTTCTTGTTTGACAATAAAATTATGCTTCTATGACTATCGCTACCGCTTAGTGATAAAGTAAAGCATTACAGGGCGATTGCATTGCATACAATGAAGCGACAACCATATGGCTCCTGCCAGTTGCCGATAACTCGGTTACAGAACATGATCATCTCATACAATAAAATTTAGCATCATGTCTTGACCATATCACATCACAACATGCCCTGCAAAAACAAGTTAGACGTCCTCTACTTTGTTGTTGCAAGTTTTACGTGGCTGCTACGGGCTTTAGCAAGAACCAATCTTACCTACGCATCAAAACCACAACGATAGTTTATCAAGTTGGTGCTGTTTTAACCTTCGCAAGGACCGGGCGTAGCCATACTCGGTTCAACTAAAGTTGGAGAAACTGACACCCGCCAGCCACATGTGTGCAAAGCACGTCGGTAGAACCAGTCTCGCGTAAGCGTACGCGTAATGTCGGTCCGGGCCGCTTCATCCAACAATACCGCCGAACCAAAGTATGACATACTGGTAAGCAGTATGACTTATATCGCCCACAACTCATTTGTGTTCTACTCGTGCATATAACATCAACACATAAAACCTAGGCTCGGATGCCACTGTTGGGGAACGTAGTAATTTCAAAAAAATTCCTACGCACACGCAAGATCATGGTGATGCATAGCAACGAGAGGGGAGAGTGTTGTCCACGTACCCTCGTAGACCGAAAATGGAAGCGTTATAACAACGCGGTTGATGTAGTCGTACGTCTTCACGGCCTGACCGATCAAGCACCGAAACTACGGCACCTCCGAGTTCTTGCACACGTTCAGCTCGATGACGACCCCTGGACTCCGATCCAGCAAAGTGTCGGGGATGAGTTCTGTCAGCACGACGGCGTGGTGACGATCTTGATGTTCTATTGTCGCAAGGCTTCGCCTAAGCACCGCTACAATATTATCGAGGATTATGGTGGAGGGGGGCACATAACCATCTTTGATTAACGAGCTAGTCAAGTAGAGGCATACTAGTGACAATATGTTTGTCTATGTATTCACACAAGTATTATGTTTCCGGCTAAATACAATTCTAGCATGAATAATAAACATTTATCATGATATAAGGAAATAAATAATAACTTTATTATTGCCTCTAGGGAATATTTCCTTCAAGATTTGGTGTTGGAAATGGAGGTGGCAGAGGAGATGGAGGTGAAGAAGAATTCGCTGCAGAAGGAAGGGAAGAAAATATGATTTGGCAAGCTAAGATAGGGAAGAAAGAGGCAGTGGAAGGTAGGATTGAAAGAGCAAATGGTGAGGGAGAGAACTATGGAATAGAGAAAGGAAATGAGAAGGAAATGATGATCCAGAAAGACCAGAGTGCTCAACAACAGCTACTGACCTCCCTTCTCTCTCAGTTAGTACAAGGGTTGAGAGGAGGGGAGAGAGATGATAGAAGGAGTGATTGGAAAATCTCTGGAGGTTCAGTCTGGTAGAGATGGTATGAGGAGAGAAGAGAAAAATGGAGATCCTATTCAAAAAGTTGACAAGAGAGCTGACCAAGACTCAGTGATGGAGATAAAGAAACAGGGGGGAAGAGGCAACTGGCAGCTGAATTTAGATGAGGGCAAGAAGGGAATGGAATGATTTAACAGACAAGTCTTTGGTAAATGCAAAGACCCAAGACACTCTACCAGGGATTGTAGGGTAGGACACTGCTTGATATGTGGAAGGGATAACCATATTACTAGTGAATGTAACTTGCTGAAGCAGATGAAACCAGTCCCCAAATATGTTGGATATGCTGCCAAAGGGCTGGGGATCCTACTGGTACAAAGCTACAAAGATGTGCTTGTAGCTGAACACACAAATCCCTTAGGTGTGGTGATCATTAGAGAGGGAAATATAAATGAAACTGAAATCACAAAGGCTATGGGAGAGATGTTTGATTGGGGGTGGCAGTGGAGAGTTAAGGAGTTTGGGAAAAATTGTTTCATGATGAGATTCCCCAACAAGGCAAAACTGGTAGACCTGGCTAAATTTAATAACTTCAATTTTCTTGGGACAGGGGTGGTCATCAAGGTCCAACCTTGGTCTCTGGACCATCAAGCTATGGGGAAAATGCATACTTCCTGGATTAAGCTGAGCAAGGTGCCTGATTGTTTCAGACACTTCTTGGGAATTTGTGAAGTTTCTGCTGCAGTGGGGCCTGTGTTGGAAGTGGATATGGATACAGTTAATGAAGAAAGAGTGAGGTTCAAATGTGGAATCAGAGATGTGGAAAGAACTCCACCTCATGTGGAAATCACTGCCCCTGATCTACTCATGTTCAGGATTGATGTAGAAGTGGAGAAGGTGGTGGAAATTGGCTGGTATAAAGAGGATAAGAGGAAAAATGAGAACACACATAACCTAGAAGATGGGGATGGAGAAACAGAGAATAGAAAGAGATCCAGGGTGGAAGATACAGAACATAAAGGCATTACACTAGGATGTTTGTCTCTCAAACAGAGTGAGGAAGTGGATGGGAAACTGGTAAAAATGAAATCACAAATGGAAGAAAGCATGATGCAATGGCAAGATGAGATGTACTCTGAGATAAGGAAGTGGCAAAAAGAAAGTGACATCATGTTCAACAAGATCAAGAACTTGGAAGAAGAAAAAGGCAGACACAGTGCATTGTGGGCTAAAGCTGAACAAAGAATTAAGGAACTTGAGTGCAATCAACAAGCAATGCAGGAAAAAATCAATCAACAACAGGAAGAGATCCAAAAGTTAATATAAGAGTCTGTTAATAGAGAACAATATGAAATGGAGCTGGCTAACATGGATCTGGAAGATTATGAGAAGGAAAACCAACAAAAAAGGGGTGAATCAGAGTCTAGAAAATATAATGAACCCACTGACTATGATGCCAGTCAGGAATCAATTGGGACCGTGGGTGAAAAAATGGTCGACATACATGGAGCTGAGGTTGCAGAAAGGAAGAAGAGGAGAAAGAGGTGGAAATAAAAATAAGCCTTAGGAACAAAGGAAAAGAAGGTCAGAAAATAGAAGAGATGGCAAAAATCAGAGCTGAAGAAAGAGATAACTATGGTAAGACTTCTGTTTATGAATTTGCTAACTCCTCCTTATTACAAATTAGCTCCATGGTAGGAATTGATTTAGGATGTTCCATTGATATGATTGACAAAAATGTGGATATTATTAATAAAATGGAGAAAGCTAGAAGAGAAATATATTTCCAAAACATCAAGAGAGAAAAAAGGTGAGGAGGAAAAATCAGGAGATATAGTGGAAGAATGCAAAAACACACCAGTATACATAAATACAGGAGATGTGGAGATTGATGGATATGCTTTGATTTGGATCATTCTGATGCTGAGATTGAGGAGCAACAATACAAAAATCTTCGAGAGATGTTCTCTGGAAAAAAAGAAGGCAAAAAAGGCTCACCAGCACTAGACTGTGTGAAGAAATCAATTTGGATTGGGGTTCTGAGAAGGAAAAAAAGGGAAGAAGACTAATTAGTCTCTAACCTAGGAATAGTTAAACTGTTTGGACAGGATAATAAGTTTATTGAGATAGTTATAAATCAGAATTCACTCAAAAATGAGGGTTTTTTTTTGGAATGTGAGAGGTATAGGTCAAGATCACAAAAGAAGATATATCAGAGAAATGATCATAGATCACAAATTGGATTTTGTTGGGATTTCTGAAATAATCAAACAAGACTTTACTAAAAATGAGTTACATAATCTTTGTGGGGGAAGAATTATCAATGGTGCTGGAATCCCCCTAGAGGAATGTCTGGTGGAATCCTAGTTGGCATCAATAAAGAGATGTTTGATGTTGAACATATTGAAAAAGGGCAGTATTTTATAAGAGTGCTGCTTTTTGACAAGAATATGAAAATGCATTGGAACTTAGTCACTGTATATGGGGATGCACAGAAGGAAGGAAAAGCCAATTTTCTTGCTGAGCTAGCTAGACTATATCATGACAACCCTTTGCCCTGTTTGGTTGGAGGGGATTTCAACATCATTAGAAATGAAAAAGGAAAAAAAACAAACCTATGCTAAATGAACAATGGTCCTTTATGTTTAATGCTATAATTGAACAAGCTAGATTGAGGGAACTACCTCTAAATGGGAGACAATACACCTGAGCCAATAACCAGGAGGATCCCACATATGAGAAACTGGACAGGGTGTTGATGTGCCCTGCCTAGGAAGAAAAATACCCATTGACTATTCTACAAGCCTTTGCTAGGGAAATATCTGACCACACTCCTTTGTTCTTAGACACAGGTGAGACACAAACAATCAGATATACATTCAGATATGAAAATGCTTGGTTTTTGAGAGAAGGTTTTAAAGAGTTGATATATAAAACTTGGAATGAAAGATACAGAGGGAATGTGTTGGAAAGATGGAAATTAAGAATGAGAAAATTGAGGAGGAAATCCAAAGGATGGAATAAAAACATGGATGCTTGGTATAAAAAAATCAAAATAGAGATTATCAAAAACTTGATGAAATAGACAAGAGAGCTGAGATAATGGGTCTGACTGCTGCAGATAGAACTGAACAGAGAGAACTTAGAAAGCAACTTAAAAAAATTATGACACAAGAAGAAATGAAGTTGATGCAGAGGTATAAAGACAAAGAGATTAAAGATGGTGATGGAAACACTAGATACTACCATGCAAAGGTGAATGGGAGGAGAAGGAAAAACAGAATAATCTCTTTGGAACAAGAAGAAGGGATTATAGAAGGAGACCGCAGCCTGATGGATTATATTACCAAATTTTATAAAAACCTTTTTGGACACCCTGAAGAGTCTAACATATCCTTGAGGGGAATATAAATGGAAAGAATAAATACACAGGACAAAGAGGAGCTAATGTCCCCTTTTTTCCTTAGATGAAATTCATCATGTAGTTTTTGGGATGAAAAGAAACAAAAGCCCAGGGCCTGATGGGTTCCCTGCTGACTTTTATCAAGATTTTTGGGATCTGGTTAAGTGGTATCTGAAAGCCTTGGTTGATGGGTTTGCTAAAGGGGAAATTAACATTGCCAGGCTTAATTATGGCATCATTACCCTGGTCCCTAAAGCCAATGATGCCAAGCAAATTCAAAAATTTAGACCTATTTGCCTATTGAATGTGAGTTTCAAGATTATTAAAAAAGTTTTGATGAACAGATTGACCAAGTGTGTTTCACCTATAATCTCCAGAACACAAACTACATTTATTAAAGGGAGATACATTATGGAAGGAGTGGTTATACTACATGAAGCTCTGAATACATTTCATAGAGACAAAGAAGATGCTCTGATTTTTAAAGTTGATTTTGAAAAAGCATATGATAAAATTAAATGGCCCTTTGTTATACAAATGTTAGAACTAAAAGGTTTTCCAGATAAATGGTGTGATTGGGTAATGGAGACTATGAGAGGGGGACATGTAGGAATTAAGGTCAATGATGAAATTGGCCCTTATTTTAAAACTTATAAAGGTTTAAGACAGGGTGATGCTATGTCACCACTGCTTTTTGATGTGGCTGCTGATGCTTTAGCTATTTTAATGAATAATGCCCTAGAATTTGATGTTGTTAAGGGAGACCTTAGTAAAGATGATAATAAAGGAGTAAATATGCTGCAATATGCTGATGACACTATCTTCCTGATCAAAAATGATTTGGAAAGTGTGAGAAACCTCCAATTCCTACTAGGGGCTTTTGAACAAATGTCAGGTCTTAAAGTAAACTTTCATAAGAGTGAACTGATGCTGTTTGGGAAAGCTAAAGAAAAAAATTGTTATACCAGGAAATACTGACATGCAAAATGGGAGAGTTGCCCATCAAATATCTGGGTATGCATGTGTCAGAGACTAGGATTAGGAACACACACTGGAGCTGTGTGACTAATAAAATTGAGAAAATATGTGGTTGTTGGCAGGGGAAACTGCTAGGATCTATTGCTGGCAGGATCACCCTGGTGCAAGCTTGCCTGACTAATATTCCTTTGTTTATGATGTCCTTCTATGCTGTCCCAAAAGGAATCATTAAGAAAGCTGATTCCTTCAGGGCAAGACTGGTTTGGCAAGAAGATGAGAATATTAGAAAATATCATTTAGTCAATTGGAGAGAATGTTGTCTACTAGGGGGCCTAGGGATTCTCAATTTGGAAGTGATAAACATAGCTTTGTTGGCTAAATGGTTTTGGAAAATGGAGACAGAAGAGGGGATTTGGCAAGATGTTCTAAAAAGAAAATATAGAAAAGATGGTTGTCTAGCTATAGTAGAGAAAAAACTTGGAGACTCTCAGTTCTAGATTAGTTTACTGAAAATTAAAGATATCTTTTATAAATTTGTTAAGAAAGAACTAGGAGATGGGAAAACACTAGATTCTGGGAGGATACTTGGGTGGATGATAAGCCTTTAAAAGATGCCTACCCTAGAATTTATGATATTTTTTTGATCACAAGATTACTGTAGATGAGGCCATCCAAAAAGGATGGAAGGGGTTCAAATTTAGGAGGACTTTACATGGGGAAACTTTGGAGCTGTGGAATGCTTTAGAGAGTAGATGTGAAAGAATAAAAATGAATGAGGGGAAAGATAAGATTACCTAGACCCTCACTGCTGATAATAAATTTTCTGTGAGATCTTTATACAAGAAAATGATTACACTAGGGCTGAAATTTCCACAAAAATACCTGTGGAAAATCAAAGTTCCTGCGAAAATAAAAGTCTTCCTATGGTTAGTAAATAAGAAGAGCATTTTGACTAGGGATGTTCTACTCAAAAAAGGGTGGAAGGGGTGTGCGTTTTGTGGACAAGATGAATCAATTGATCATCTGTTGTTCACCTGCTCTGCGGCTTCTTTACTATGGAGCTTGGTCAGATGTGTATGTGGTTTGAAGAAAGATTGTTTTGGGGGGTGGATAAGCAAATTTAACAAGGAAGATAAGAAAATAGTGATGGTTGGGGTTTCTGCCTTATTCTGGGCAATCTGGAAAATTAGAAATGCTATTGTATTTGAAAATAAAAGGATAATTGATCCTTTTCATATAATCAAATTAATGAGTCGATGGTTGGTTGATTGGTCCATCTTGCAGACAAAGAAGCCATCAAGAAGAATGTTGGAGCTAGGAGCAAGAGTAGTAGAACGGGAAGCAAATGAGGTGTATACAGCTAGGCAAGGGTGGCGGATCAACGTGGCGAGGCTCCTCGGATGAACGGCTATGACATCTACGCTGCTGCTGCTGTTCTCAGTCTCCTTGTTTCTTTTAGCTGGTAGTTTCTATTATGTTGTCTCTCTAGTGGTTTGTGGAAGACTTATTATGCTTTGGACCTTGCTATTCTCAGTGTTCTGGAATGTTGCGGCCTATGTTGGCCTTTTGGTGGGATGTTTGTCGTGTTGGTAGCTGGACTTGTTCTGTTCTGTAGTGTCAAAACCTTGTTACTCTTAAGTGGTTTTCAGTAATAAAAATCAAAAGGGGGCAAGCCCTTCTTTGATAAAAAAAATCCTAGAGTGTATCCGGGAATCTCTCAATAAAGACAGTTATAATGAATGAAGAGCCGACCTTCTAAAAAACCAATGAGCCAAATGAGTTGGAACTTTTTTCAAGAATATTCAGTTGTTTATTTCTTATTTATTGTTTTTTTAATTCATTGCGAAATATTCAAATTGTGAGTGTTTAGCATTTTCAAAATGGGCACGACACGGTGTATTGTGTGTGTGTGGGGGGGGGGGGGCGTATAATGGGTTGGGGTCTCAGGGGTGGGAACTGACAACAGTGAGTGCTTGGGTCGACGGTAGTTGCTGACCTCTAGGGCCCGGGGTCGTACATGTCCGGGAGAGAAACCACAAGTAGATTAATGCACTAAAAATCTTGCATCTATCATAGTAGAAGGGAAAGCAAGGGTGGTGTAAGGGATCCCGTTAGCAGCAGAGGTGACTCGGAGCATCTTCAGCTGCTCTCCCTACAGGCCCTTAGGCCCCTTTTTTGTCACCGGTACTGAAAATTCGGTCCAACCGCGTCCCCAGAAGCTCAATTTTCGCCGGTTCGGGCCGATTTTGGCGCCGGCGGACTCAGGCCGTACCGGCGCGCTGGGGGGCGCCAGGGAAATAGATTTTGGCGCACACGGGAATGGGCCCGCCGTGTCAGCGACTCGCCGCTTCGTCGTCCTCATCACCTTGGTTCCCGTGGGAATCAATGCCAAGGCTGCCGCGTTGCCGTGCCGGTCAGCCTTCCATTGATGCCTCACGGGCGGCGCAGTGAAGCCACGTGGCACCCGGCGGGCAGCCTCTCCACCACCCATTCTTGGATATAATAGCCGACCTCCCCGCTGGTGAACGCCACAATCACACCACCGACGCCCCTCTCGCCACAACTCGCCGCCGACGCCCCCTCTCACCACCTCTCGCCACCGAAGCCCCCTCTCGCCACCGAAGCCCCTCTCCCCAGTCTTCCCCGCCGACGAGCAATGGCCGAGCGTTACCTAGGCGACGCCGCGGCGGCGAACGGCTTCGGCCGACCCCATCTGCGCGAGGACGAGGCACGCCTCCTCTACGAGGCCGACTACCCGGCGCCCCCGGACATGCGGGTGCCGTGCTCGTGGAGGCTGAACGCCAGTGGCGTCCCGGTGCAGAAGGCGCACCAAGATAGTGCGCATCCGCTCGTCGATGTCCGAGGAGAAGAGGAACGAGCCCGAGGTACGCCGCCGACAGCGTACGAGGAGATCAAAGCTCGGCGCCGCGGACGCGAGGTGGCCGGTGGCGTCGTCATCCTCGACAGCGACGACGAGGACACGCCCGGGCCATCCAACCCCCCGCGCGTCGGTGACCCTGGTCAGGGGTGCATCAGGGATGGCGGCAGCGCCGGCGGGACGCAGGGCAGCGGCGGCGACATCGACTACACCCGGTTCTACAGGCACCTCGGCATGTAGAAGGCGAGCGGCGACAGCGGTGGAGTAGCGCTAGGCGTAGTTTGTCGTTTTTACGTAGTTTTAAATCATGTTTTATATTTTTTTGTACAAATTTGAATGAAGTCGTCGAGTTTGGACGAATATTGTGTCGTGTTTAGCCGATTTGGGGGTGACCCGGGGGCGGCGGCTAGGAAAACATTCGCCCCCACGCCAAAATTATCGTTGGTTCGGCCCCGAGCGGTGCTTTTTCGACATCCTGGGGGCCGAACGGCTGGAGATGCTTTCGGTTGTTTTACCCGGGTTCAGCCCGGGTGGAGTTTATTGATCAGTTGGGTGGTTGTACGGCTATTATTGGTGGATACGACACGATCAGACCATCCCACGGTTAGGGAAAGTATCTCCCAATCGCTGAACCCGTGAAAGAATGTGTCTGTCTTTACCCCTTGCAAGTGTCCACTCGGGAGCAGGATTACTTGGACACTCGAATCCGTGATATGTTCCGGCTGTCCGTAAGAGGGAGCATCTCCAGCCGTTGGGCGCCCCAGGCCGTTTTTTGGTTTGGTGGTACATAGTGCCACACAATGACACATGGAAGAGCGAACTGACTTACGGATAACGTGTCTGGGGACTAACGAGTTTGGTTCGATGTGTGGTGTGACCGATTAGTTAACGTATCAGAGTGGCGTGGGCCACACGAACGAGAAATATGGATTAAAATGGATGAAACCAGATTAGGGGAGACATTTTGACGGCTCACCAAGTTAAAGATTGTGTAAAATAAGTTAGGAGTTTGCGGTTGAAACTTAAACTCTAGGACAAGTATAGAGGGATAATGTGGTGCATGCCTTTTCTCCTATTTCCTCCGGCCCCTGTATTTTCTGTTACGATTGGATGCAATACACTTGTGCATGTAGTTTGCTATGAAGTTAAGCTCTTCACATGACCTACACACACGGCTCTAGGTGCCTACACGCTGCACGAACAGGGAATGCAATTAAGCAAAAGTCATAGTAGTACCCGTAGAAAGATTAGAGAGGAAAGCTTGCTTACTTTACAAGGTTGGTTGATGATCACGTGGTTACCTCATCACAAAGGAATCATCCAGTGCCATTCAAAGCAAATCACACACAATGTTTGTGCCGATCCAGAAACATATCTTCATCACGTACTCCATGTGAAAGAAATTTGACACTATAAATTCATATAGATGTGTCAAAACTTAAGTTCTCATTAGACTATATCACTAACAGATTCGAACCAGTATTTTTTTATGTACAGAGTTGGAACCAAACATTTTGCGTCTTAGATATGTTACATCCAACTAGGACAAAACACATGTTACATGCAATTTGTGTCATGACATAACCCACGTTTTTTTTGTTGGGGAACGTTGCGGAAAATTAAATTTTTTCCTACGGTTTCACCAAGATCCATCTATGAGTTCATCTAGCAACGAGTATTCAGATTAGATAGCATCTACATACCACTTTGTAGATCGCAACGGAAGCGTTCGAGTGAACGTGGATGAGGTAGTCGTACTTGCCGTGATCCAATTCACCGATGATCTAGTACCGAACGGACGGCACCTCCGCGTTCAACACACGTACGGGACGGGAGACGTCTCCTCCTTCTTGATCCAGCAAGGGGAAAGGAGAGGTTGAGGAAGATCCAGCACGACGGTGTGGTGGTGGATGCAGCAGAACTCCGGCAGGGCTTCGCTAAGCAACTACGGGAGGAGGAGGAGGTGTTGCAGGGAGGAGGGGGCGCCAGGGCAATAGGGTGCGGCCACCCCTCCCTCCCCTCCCTTTATATAGGTGCATTAGAGGGGGGGAGGGCGCAGCCTTGCCCCTTCCTCCAAGGAAGGGGTGCGGCCAAGAGGGGGGAGGAGTCCATCCTCCCCAAGGCACCTCGGAGGTGCCTTCCCCCCTTTGGACTCTCCCTCTCCAAGCCTCCTTGGCGCATGGGCCCTTGGGGCTGGTTCCCCTTGGCCCAAGCAGGCCAAGGAGCACCCCCTAAGGCCCATGTGGCCCACCAAGGCAGGTGGCCCCACCTGGTGGACCCCCAGGACCCCTCCGGTGGTCCCGGTACAATACCAATAACACCGAAACTTGTCCCGATGGCCAAAATAGCACTTCCTATATATAATTCTTTACCTTCGGACCATTTCGGAACTCCTCGTGACGTCCGGGATCTCATCCGGGACTCCGAACAACATTCGGGTTACTGCACATACATATCCCTACAACCCTAGCGTCACCGAACCTTAAGTGTGTAGACCCTATGGGTTCGGGAGACATGCAGACATGACCGAGACGGCTCTCGGGCAATAACCAACAGCAGGATCTGGATACCCATGTTGGCCCCCACATGCTCCACGATGATCTCATCGGATGAACCACGATGTCAAGGATTCAATTAATCCCGTATACGATTCCCTTTGTCAATCGGTATTTTACTTGCCCGAGATTCGATCGTCAGTATACCAATACCTCGTTCAATCTCGTTATCGGCAAGTCACTTTTCTCGTACCGTAATGCATGATCCCGTGATCAAACACTTTGATCACATTGGGCTCATTATGATGATGCATTACCGAGAGGGCCCGGTGATACCTCTCCGTCAAGCGGAGTGACAAATCCCAGTCTCGATCCATGTCAACCCAACAGATACTTTCAGAGATACCCGTAGCATACCTTTATAGTCACCCAGTTACATTGTGACGTTTGGCACACCCAAAGCACTCCTATGGTATCCGGGAGTTACACGATCTCATGGTCTAAGGAAAGGATACTTGACATTGGAAAACTCTAGCAAACGAACTATGCGATCTTATGCTATGTTTAGGATTGGGTCTTGTCCATCACATCATTCTCCTAATGATGTGATCCCGTTATCGATGACATCCAATGTCCATAGTCAGGAAACCATGACTATCTGTCGATCAACGAGCTAGTCAACTAGAGGCTCACTAGGGACATGTTGTTATCTGTTATTCACACATGTATTACGATTTCCGGTTAACACAATTATAGCACGAATAAAGAAAATTATCATGAATAAGGAAATATAATAATAATGCTTTTATTATTGCCTCTAGGGCATATTTCCAACAGTCTCCCACTTGCACTAGAGTCAATTATCTAGTTACATTTTGATGAATCGAACACCCATAGAGTTCTGGTGCTGATCATGTTTTGCCTTAGGGAGAGGTTTAGTCAACGGATCCGCGACATTCAGATCCGTGTGCACTTTACAAATTTCTATGTCTCCATCTTGAACATTTTCACGAATGGAGTTGAAGCGACGCTTGATGTGCCTAGTCTTCTTGTGAAACCTGGGCTCCTTTGCAAGTGCAATAGCTCCAGTGTTGTCACAGAAGAGCTTGATTGGCCCCGACGCATTGGGTATGACTCCGAGGTCGGTGATGAACTCCTTCACCCAAATTGCTTCATGTGCTGCCTCCGAGGCTGCCATGTACTCCGCTTCACATGTAGATCCCGCCACGACGCTTTGCTTGCAACTGCACCAGCTTACCGCCCCACCATTCAAAATATACACGTATCCGGTTTGTGACTTAGAGTCATCCAGATCTGTGTCGAAGCTAGCGTCGACGTAACCTTTTACGACGAGCTCTTCGTCACCTCCATAAACGAAAAACATTTCCTTAGTCCTTTTCAGGTACTTCAGGATATTCTTGACCGCTGTCCAGTGTTCCTTGCCGGGATTACTTTGGTATCTTCCTACCAAACTTACGGCAAGGTTTACATCAGGTCTGGTACACAGCATGGCATACATAATAGAACCTATGGCTGAGGCATAGGGGATGACGCTCATCTCTTCTATATCTTCTGCCGTGGTCGGACATTGAGCTGAGCTCAATTTCATACCTTGTAACACTGGTAAGAACCCTTTCTTAGATTGATCCATATTGAATTTCTTCAATATCTTATCAAGGTATGTGCTTTGTGAAAGACCTATGAGGCGTCTCGATCTATCTCTATAGATCTTGATGCCTAATATATAAGCAGCTTCTCCAAGGTCCTTCATTGAAAAACTTTTATTCAAGTAGGCCTTAATGTTGTCCAAGAGTTCTATATCATTTCCCATCAAAAGTATGTCGTCTACATATAATATGAGAAATGCTACAGAGCTCCCACTCACTTTCTTGTAAACACAGGCTTCTCCATAAGTCTGTGTAAACCCAAACGCTTTGATCATCTCATCAAAGCGAATGTTCCAACTCCGAGATGCTTGCACCAGCCCATAAATCGAGCGTTGGAGCTTGCACACCTTGTCAGCATTCTTAGAATCGACAAAACCTTCCGGCTGCATCATATACAATTCTTCCTTAAGGAAACCATTAAGGAATGCCGTTTTGACGTCCATTTGCCATATCTCATAATCATAGTATGCGGCAATTGCTAACATGATTCGGACGGACTTCAGCTTCGCTACCGGTGAGAAAGTCTCATCGTAGTCAACCCCTTGAACTTGTCGATAACCCTTAGCGACAAGCCGAGCTTTATAGATGGTCACATTACCATCCGCGTCTGTCTTCTTCTTAAAGATCCATTTATTTTCTATGGCTCGCCGTTCAACGGGCAAGTCAGTCAAAGTCCATACTTTGTTTTCATACATGGATCCTATCTCGGATTTCATGGCTTCCAGCCATTTGTCAGAATCCGGGCCCGCCATTGCTTCCTCATAGTTCGAAGGTTCACCGTTGTCTAACAGCCTGATTTCTAAGACAGGGTTGCCGTACCACTCTGGTGCGGAACGTGTCCTTGTGGACCTTCGAATTTCAGTAGGAGCTTGATCAGAAGCATCTTGATCATCATCATTAATTTCCTCTCTAGTCGGTGCAGGCACCTCAGGAACGATTTCTTGAGTTTCGCCATTTTCCGGTTCAAGAGGTAACACTTCATCAAGTTCTACTTTCCTCCCACTTACTTCTTTCGAGAGAAACTCTTTCTCTAGAAAGGATACATTCTTGGCAACAAAGATCTTGCCTTCGGATCTGAGGTAGAAGGTATACCCAACAGTTTCTTTAGGGTATCCTATGAAGACGCATTTTTCCGACTTGGGTTCGAGCTTTTCAGGTTGAAGTTTCTTCACATAAGCATCGCATCCCCAAACTTTTAGAAACGACAGTTTAGGTTTCTTCCCAAACCATAATTCATACGGTGTCGTCTCAACGGATTTCGACGGAGCCCTATTTAAAGTGAATGCGGCAGTCTCAAAAGCACAGCCCCAAAAAGATAGCGGTAAGTCGGTAAGAGACATCATAGATCGTACCATATTCAATAGAGTGCGATTACGACGTTCGGACACACCATTACGCTGAGGTGTTCCAGGCGGCGTGAGTTGTGAAACTATTCCACATTTTCTTAAGTGTGTGCCAAATTCGTGACTCAAGTATTCTCCTCCACGATCTGATCGTAGAAACTTGATCTTTCTTTCACGTTGATTTTCAACCTCACTCTGAAATTCCTTGAACTTTTCAAAGGTCTCAGATTTGTGTTTCATTAAGTAGATATACCCATATCTACTCAAGTCATCAGTGAGGGTGAGAACATAACGATAGCCACCGCGAGCCTCAACACTCATTGGACCGCACACATCGGTATGTATGATTTCCAATAAGTTGGTTGCTCGCTCCATTGTTCCTGAGAACGGAGTCTTGGTCATTTTACCCATGAGGCATGGTTCGCACGTGTCAAATGATTCATAATCAAGAGACTCTAAAAGTCCATCTGCATGGAGCTTCTTCATGCGTTTGACACTTATGTGACCAAGGCGGCAGTGCCACAAATATGTGGGACTATTGTCATCAACTCTAACTCTTTTGGTACTCACACTATGAATATGTGTATCATCACGTACGAGATTCATTAAGAATAAACCATTAACCATCGGAGCATGACCATAAAACATATCTCTCATATAAATAGAACAACCATTATTCTCGGATTTAAATGAGTAGCCATCTCGAATTAAGCGAGATCCAGATACAATGTTCATGCTCAAACTTGGCACTAAATAACAATTATTGAGGTTTAAAACTAATCCCGTAGGTAAATGTAGAGGCAGCGTGCCGACGGCGATCACATCGACCTTGGAACCATTCCCGACGCGCATCGTCACCTCGTCCTTCGCCAGTCTTCGTTTATTCCGCAGCTCCTGCTTTGAGTTACATATGTGAGCAACTGCACCGGTATCAAATACCCAAGAGCTACTACGAGTACTGGTAAGGTACACATCAATTACATGTATATCACATATACCTTTGGTTTTGCCGGCCTTCTTGTCCGCTAAGTATTTGGGGCAGTTCCGCTTCCAGTGACCACTTCCCTTGCAATAAAAGCACTCAGTTTCGGGCTTGGGTCCATTCTTTGGCTTCTTCCCGGCAACTTGCTTACCGGGCGCGGCAACTTCCTTGCCATCCTTCTTGAAGTTCTTTTTACCCTTGAACTTAGTGGTTTTATTCACCATCAACACTTGATGCTCCTTCTTGATTTCAACCTCTGCTGATTTCAGCATAGCATATACTTCAGGAATGGTCTTTACCATCCCCTGCATATTGTAGTTCATCACAAAGCTCTTGTAGCTAGGTGGAAGCGACTGGAGGATTCTGTCAATGACCGCTTCTTCCGGGAGATTAACTTCCAGTTGAGTCATGCGGTTGTGCAACCCAGACATTTTGAGTATGTGTTCACTGACAGAACTATTTTCCTCCATCTTACAGCTAAAGAATTTGTCGGAGACTTCATATCTCTCGACCCGGGCATGAGCTTGGAAAACCATTTTCAGCTCTTCGAACATCTCATATGCTCCATGTCTCTCAAAACGCTTTTGGAGCCCCGGCTCTAAGCTGTAAAGCATGCCGCACTGAACGAGGGAGTAATCATCGCAGCGTGACTGCCAAGCGTTCATAACGTCTTGTTCTGCAGAGAGAATAGGTGCGTCACCCAGCGGTGCTCTTAGGACATAATCTTTCTTGGCAGCTATGAGGATGATCCTCAGGTTCCGGACCCAGTCCGTATAGTTGCTACCATCGTCTTTCAGCTTGGTTTTCTCTAGGAACGCGTTGAAGTTGAGGACTACGTTGGCCATTTGATCTACAAGACATATTGTAAATATTTAGACTAAGTTCATGATAATAAAGTTCATTTAATGAACTCCCACTTATTTAGACATCCCTCTTCTAGTCATCTAAGTATTACATGATCCGAGTCAACTAGGCCGTGTCCGATCATCACGTGAGACGGACTAGCCAACAATGGTGAACATCTTCATGTTGATCGTATCTTCTATACGACTCATGCTCGACCTTTCGGTCTTCTGTGTTCCGAGGCCATGTCTGTACATGCTAGGCTCGTCAAGCCAACCTAAGTGTTTTGCGTGTGTAAATCTGTCTTACACCCGTTGTATGCGAACGTAAGGACCTATCACACCCGATCATCACGTGGTGCTTCGGAACGACGAACCTTAGCAACGGTGCACAGTTAGGGAGAACACTTTCTTGAAATTATTATGAGGGATCATCTTATTTACTACCGTCGTTCTAAGTAAACAAGATGCAAAACATGATAAACATCACATGCAATCAAATAATAAACGTGACATGATATGGCCAATATCACATAGCTCCTTCGATCTCCATCTTGGGGCTCCATGATCATTTTGTCACCGGCTTGACACCATGATCTTCATCATCATGATCTTCATCATCGTGTCTCCATGAAGTTGCTCGCCAACTATTACTTCTACTACTATGGCTAACGCGTTTAGCAATAAAGTAAAGTAATTTACATGGCGATTCTCAATGACACGCAGGTCATACAAAAATAAAGACAACTCCTATGGCTCCTGCCGGTTGTCATACTCATCGACATGCAAGTCGTGATTCCTATTACAATAGCATGAACATCTCATACATCACATATAGATCATTCATCATACATCACAACTTTGGCCATATCATATCGCAAAGCACTTGCTGCAAAAACAAGTTAGACGTCCTCTAATTGTTGTTGCAAGTTTTACGTGGCTGAATTAGTGTTCTAGCAAGAACGTTTTCTTACCTACGTTAAAACCACAACGTGATTTGTCAACTTCTATTTACCCTTCATAAGGACCCTTTTCATCGAATCCGCTCCAACTAAAGTAGGAGAGACAGACACCCGCCAGCCACCTTATGCAACTAGTGCATGTTAGTCGGTGGAACCGGTCTCACGTAAGCGTACGTGTAAGGTTGGTCTGGGCCGCTTCATCCCACAATACCGCTGAAGCAAGATAAGACTAGTAGCGGCAAGAAAAGTTGACAACATCTACGCCCACAACAAATTGTGTTCTACTCGCGCAAGAAGAACTACGCATAGACCTAGCTCATGATGCCACTGTTGGGGAACGTTGCAGAAAATTAAAATTTTTCCTACGGTTTCACCAAGATCCATCTATGAGTTAATCTAGCAACGAGTATTCAGATTAGATAGCATCTACATACCACTTTGTAGATCGCAACGGAAGCGTTCGAGTGAACGTGGATGAGGTAGTCGTACTTGCCGTGATCCAATTCACCGATGATCTAGTACCGAACGGACGGCACCTCCGCGTTCAACACATGTACGGGACGGGAGACGTCTCCTCCTTCTTGATCCAGCAAGGGGAAAGGAGAGGTTGAGGAAGATCCAGCACGACGGTGTGGTGGTGGATGCAGCAGAACTCCGGCAGGGCTTCGCTAAGCAACTACGGGAGGAGGAGGAGGTGTTGCAGGGAGGAGGGGGCGCCAGGGCAATAGGGTGCGGCCACCCCTCCCTCCCCTCCCTTTATATAGGTGCATTAGAGGGGGGGAGGGTGCAGCCTTGCCCCTTCCTCCAAGGAAGGGGTGCGGCCAAGAGGGGGGGAGGAGTCCATCCTCCCCAAGGCACCTCGGAGGTGCCTTCCCCCCTTTGGACTCTCCCTCTCCAAGCCTCCTTGGTGCATGGGCCCTTGGGGCTGGTTCCCCTTGGCCCAAGCAGGCAAAGGCGCACCCCCTAAGGCCCATGTGGCCCAGCAAGGCAGGTGGCCCCACCTGGTGGACCCCCGGGACCCCTCCGGTGGTCCCGGTACAATACCGATAACACCGAAACTTGTCCCGATGGCCAAAATAGCACTTCCTATATATAATTCTTTACCTCCGGACCATTCCGGAACTCCTCGTGATGTCCGGGATCTCATCCGGGACTCCGAACAACATTCGGGTTACTGCACATACATATCCCTACAACCCTAGCGTCACCGAACCTTAAGTGTGTAGACCCTACGGGTTCGGGAGACATGCAGACATGACCGAGACGGCTCTCGGGCAATAACCAACAGTGGGATCTGGATACCCATGTTGGCTCCCACATGCTCCACGATGATCTCATCGGATGAACCACGATGTCAAGGATTCAATTAATCCCGTATATGATTCCCTTTGTCAATCGGTATTTTACTTGCCCGAGATTCGATCGTCAGTATACCAATACCTCGTTCAATCTCATTATCGGCAAGTCACTTTTCTCGTACCGTAATGCATGATCCCGTGATCAAACACTTTGATCACATTGAGCTCATTATGATGATGCATTACCGAGAGGGCCCGGTGATACCTCTCCGTCAAGCGGAGTGACAAATCCCAGTCTCGATCCATGTCAACCCAACAGATACTTTCAGAGATACCCGTAGCATACCTTTATAGTCACCCAGTTACGTTGTGACGTTTGGCACACCCAAAGCACTCCTACGGTATCCGGGAGTTACACGATCTCATGGTCTAAGGAAAGGATACTTGACATTGGAAAACTCTAGCAAACGAACTATGCGATCTTATGCTATGTTTAGGATTGGGTCTTGTCCATCACATCATTCTCCTAATGATGTGATCCCGTTATCGATGACATCCAATGTCCATAGTCAGGAAACCATGACTATCTGTCGATCAACGAGCTAGTCAACTAGAGGCTCACTAGGGACATGTTGTTGTCTGTTATTCACACATGTATTACGATTTCCGGTTAACACGCACGAATAAAGACAATTATCATGAATAAGGAAATATAATAATAATGCTTTTATTATTGCCTCTAGGGCATATTTCCAACATTTTTTGTGATTGACCATGTCATTGACTTGTGGTCTACGGATTTAGCAACAACAACAACATCATCATCTGTGCCTGGCAGGCAAGAAAATGTCGCACTAAGAAAGACAATTCTCCTTCCTCTAATACATCGGCACGCAAGCCTTTTGCGTGTTCGCAAAAAAAACATCATCATCATAAGCCTATGTGGCGTTTCTTTGGAGTTGAAAATGAGTTGATGCCGAGGACATTAAAGAAGAGTTTGGTACTTGTTATCGCCGTCGTTCATCCCACCTCTCACTCGCCTCCCACCTGACTGAATAATCCGCACCATTGGGTCAATGCTGATTTTGTGTGTGAACTTTTATTGGGAAGGTAGTGAGGTGACTTTCTCATTAATTATGTGTGGCATTTTTGTTCAATTTTTTTATGTCCGCCATTTGTCTTGTTCGTTGTGGCATTCATTTTTTTTCCAAAGGCCCCTGATTGAGTAGCCCTCATT
The DNA here is from genome assembly GCA_032464435.1 of Aegilops umbellulata. Taxonomy (NCBI): domain Eukaryota; kingdom Viridiplantae; phylum Streptophyta; class Magnoliopsida; order Poales; family Poaceae; genus Aegilops; species Aegilops umbellulata. The sequence goes on along the minus strand of CP136055.1, from coordinate 601,399,339 downwards.
TCCTATGTTGTCCTACTCGGGCTATTGAGTGATCATCCAAAAATAGTAAGCACATTATTTTTATTGCGACCAACTAAAAACAAACCGCACGCTAAAAGCCGAGAATCAAATGTTTTAGCTCCCTCCTAGCACGTGGCTAGTGGAAGCTATCATAGTCGTGGATGCTAGGCCGCCGCCGCGTGGTGCTCGTTGATGATGATACTGCTGCCACCACTATTGGGAAGGTCGGGGAGGACGATCAGCGAGGTCGGGGCGTCATGGTGGTGCCTAGCTGATGGCGCAGCTCCGGCCACGCAGACATCGACGGGAAGCTCAACCGCCATCGAGCCCTCTTGTCAGATGAGCTTGAGCAGCACAAAGAGACAAGTACATAAGGGAAGGGGCAGAAGGGTGTCGAAGAGAATGGGAAGGAAAACAAGAGATTAGAAGATTATTACAACTAAGGAAGGGAGGACAAAGAGGTAGGATATGTGTGAATTTCCTATTTGACGCGTTGTGCATCAATTTGTCGATGCGTAAGGATGGCAATGGGTCGGGTTCGGCTTGGGTTCAACAATATAAAATCCATATCCAAGTCCATGGAGACATTACGTGCCCGTCCATGAAAAAATCCATGGGCGAAAAACAATGTCCATGTCCAAACCCGATGAATATCCATCGGGTATGGATATCCATCGGGTTCTCTCAACATGAATAGAAAATGCATAGCACAATTGCACAAGATACACATAAGCTCTCAAATTTTAATAAAACAACATAGCACAAGTGCACAACATCAAATCATCTCTTAGATTCTAACAAGATGACTTAGATAAGTGCACATCACCAAATAATCTCTCAAATTCACAAGTGCACAACCACCAATTTTTTTAGATAATAGGCTATTGCCCGACCATAGATTGATGCCCTCAGATTCAAGATTCGAGTACATATCAATAACAGTTGCAATTATAGTAAGGAAAAGAGGTACCAGCATGCCAAAACAACAGTTGCAGAACAACAAGAAACTTATACATCGCATCTCGTGCGGGACAATGCGACACAACACCCAGAGACTAAAGACCAGACACCACACAGACCAGATCAATAACACAACATCATTTCTCAGTCATGGTTTCTCAAAAAATGGCATCACACAATATCAAGTGATCACAGGCAGAAGCATGCATCACCTTCCATTCTTCACCTCAACGTACTAGGCAACATCTTCTAGGCTTCGGTTATGATGGAATCAGACTCATCCTTGAAAAAGCACAACTGTTAAAATCGTGGAAATAAACAGTACAAACATTGCAAGTTTGAAACATTTAGAAGTCGAATTTCATGAGTGGAATATGTTACCATAGTTTCTTCTTCATCATCAAGGACACTGTAGTGAATGGTAACTACCGACCTAAATTAATTTTTCTATTTTTATTCATTTAGGGGAAAAGGTAGACCTGCCAATATTACATGTCAGATTGAAATTCACTGATGCGGCAATACATAATTTACTAATTAACATGCCTATCTACAGACTACAGATCATGCCATGTGCCAAATATGAACTGTGAACCAATTAGTAACTAGTGACAATTGCTACTGATGTACAAGAGTAATTTGCAGAAATTTGTACTGGACACTGAAACTGAAGTACAAAAATACTCTGCTCCAATTGCTACCCTACACGGAAGTACAAGAGTACTTTGGAAAATTGACAAACAAGACAAGCTGCACACCCACGTACAGATACACTAGGCATACAAGAGAGGGATTGATAGAACAAAGGGTTATTACCCTGAGCGGCGGCTGTTTGGTGTGGCCGTCACCTCCTCAGCACGGTCAGCCTCCTCGTCGTGGTCTACTGCTGCCTACCGGGACACCCGTGCCGTCATGATGGTCGTCCTGCGCGCAGCAGCGCCATTGCACGTCGCGCCGCTCCGCGTCGCAGCTCAGAACCTTGCGCCGGCCCGCCGCCGTCGCCAGCCCGCCGTCGTTCCCGTGCGTGCGTGGAGAAGCAGAGATGGAGGGGTCGAGGGGATATCTAGTTGGGGCGTTGGACTGCCATTGTCCAGTGGTGGCGTTGGCTACTGAAGTGCCGCTCCATAAATAGTGGTGAGGCCGTGAGGGCTGGCGGCGCCGGCGGCTGTTCCTAGGGCCGCGGGAGGAGCAAGTCGAGGAGACGGGAGTCGCTGCTTAATGACGATTTGTTTAACGAGTTGATACAAGAATGAGTCAGTTAAAAAAAAGAATGTGAAGCGGCGTTGGAGTAAATTACGGTTGGGAGGGATTGCACAATTTGTTTATCATTCCTATAAAGGGAAAAAATATTGGAAGGTGGGACAATTTTGCCCCACATGTCATACTATCGGGTCGGGTTCGGGTATATCCACGGATACGTATTTATACTCATACCCTATCCATGAATAATTGGGTCGGGTTCGGGTGCAGCCCATGGATGTAAAAATGTACCCAAACCCTACCCATTTGGGTCGGGTACCCGCGGGTATCCATGTCTGTGGATAAAATTGCCATCCTTATCGATGCGCCGCACACGCATCATACGAGACGGGCTGGACCATTTAAAAATGAGGTGTGCGTTGCATTGATCCTGGTTTTGGGAATGTTTTGGAAGGTTCTAGTCGGTTTTCCCGGTTTTAGGAAGGTTCCTGAACCGTTTTTTCTATCTCTGTGTTTTTTTTCCTTTTTTCCTGTTTCTTTTTTATTTTCCTTCCTTTTTCGTTTTTCTTTTTCCTTTTTTCTATTTTGTTTCACTTATTCTTTTCTTTTATTTCCTCTTTTATTTTAATTCATTTTAAAGTTTATTTTTCTTTTTCAACAAATGTTCTGAAATTTCAAATGTATGCACATTTCTGATTTTGTACATATTTTTAAAAAACATTCCTGATTCGAAATTTTCTTCAGAAATTCCAAAAATGTTTGCTTCTTATAAAAAATGTTCCAAAATTTCAATACAGAATTTGAAATTTTAAAATGTTTGTGTTTCTAAAAAATCCGAAAATATTCCCACTTACAAAATTGGTTCACAAATTTAAAAAATGTTCATGTTTTGATAATTTGTTTGCAAATTCAGAAAATGTTCAGGAATTTCAAAAAATGTTCCCAATTTCAGATTTTATTCAGTAACTTAGAAATTTTTCATGTTTGGAAAATGTGTGGGAATTTCAGAAAATGTTCCCACTTTCCAAATTTGTTCACAAATTAAAAAAATGTTCATGTTCCTGAAGATTTTTTAAACGCGTTCCCACTTCCAAATTTTGTGCACAAAGAAACATGAACATTTGTTGCGAATTCAAAAAAGTTCCACCTTTCCAAATTTTTGAAAAAATGTTCGTGTTTTGGAAAATTTATTCATAATTTCAAAAAATGTTCGTGATTGGAAAATTTATTCATAAGTTCAAAAAATGTTTCTATTATTTAGAAAATGTTTGAATCTTTTTGAAAATTGTTCATAATTTCAGAAAATGTAGTCTTTTTTAATTTTGTTCCTTTTTCATTTTTTGGAAATCCTCAAAAATGTTCTCGTGTTTAATTTTTTTAAATTTCGAAATTCGTGTTTCAATATATATTTAACTTTAAAAAAAATAAAATCACATTTAAAATTTCAACAATGTTTAAATCTGTGCTGCTTATAGTTCATATTGAACGGGCTGCCATTTGAGTAATAAAAGAGTTTATTCGCAAAATAAAAGGAGACGTAGATACACTGGAGTTACAGTGGCTAGCGACCATGTTCAGTAGCAGGAGGTACTCTATTCGAGCCTTCATTGGGACCTTTAGTTTTCGGAATTTTGGGAATGTTCAAGTTTTTGCCGCTGTCATTCGTTTCTTCATGTGTTGCGCTGCACATCTAGCACAAGATCTATCCCGTCGCAGCGGCTACCACAACACGCAAATGACTACAGAGTCGGGGGTTCGACGCAGATGTAGTGCTCTCAGTTTTTCGCGCTTTTTCAGCTCGCGGGCGCCAAATGGGCCGGCCCAGGCGAGCCACCCCTGTGCAAAATGTCAGCTCTTTGACGCAAAGAGCGTCACATAGGAGCTCCCGGATCAGTGGAGGAATATTTTTACCAATGAGTTTGAGTGGGCTGTTTCTTGTAACTAGAGTCTGTTGAATCTGTAGTAAGCAGCATGTGTTATGGCCCGTCAGTGGCCATTCTGTAGTAAGCAACACATCTTAGGCCCGTGAATGGCATGGGTGGTTGTTGTCATTTGTAGTGTTGACATCACTAAATGGGCCTTAATTACTTTGGGGCGTTAGTGTTGAATTTCAACTACTAAAACTCGACCGTTTTAGCGAAATTATCATCAATGGGTATCCCTGCCGTCATTACCGACGACATTTCCTGCTCGTCATTGGCAACAGAATAGTGATTCATGCATAACGCTGTATATTTTCTTTATTATTACAAAAAAAGGGCGAATACATTTTATCTGATATTCTATGAATGGAGGGAGCAACCTATGTTTGATTTTTTTTTGTTGAGAAATGGATCCCCCGATTTTATTAACATAAATAAAAGTCTACAGTAGCACCTGCAACCTATCAGACTACTTGGCAGCGACAACAAAAGTAGCTCCTGACCCGCAGCAAACTAGAAAGAGAAAGAGGGAGTATCTGCTTTCGGGTGCATATGCACCCGGATAAACAGTAAAATGTGAAAACACATTAAGATGAATATGCTTTTTTTACAAGACAAATATAGGAATGTTCTACTCCTGTGCAAAATTTGCTGAAGAAATAACATTCCATGTACTCAGAACAGAAAAAACGAAATCTGTACTATGAAAAAGGTCTTTTCTGAAACATATTGGGCCTTGTTTTTCTTACTGAAAGTTCTATGACTGCGATGTCCTGATGGAAATTTATACGTAGAAAGAACACTCAAGAATGTTTGCCTACAAAAGATCGTATTCTTTTGATTTTTTTGCATTTTTTAGAATTTACAGTTTTTGCCCAGCAGGACACTTTAGGAAAGAGGCACTACAAACACAACCAACCAATAGAGAAGGATCACAATAGCACCTTCAGGAAACAGCGTAAAACACACTCCAAAGCACGCAGAGTCGGAATTGAAACAGACCAGACCCCCTCCCCTCCTCCCGTGTGTGACCGAGGGGGGGGGGGGGTGGGGCGCTAGAGCCAAGCTGCTAGAATATCTCATAACCTTAAACCGAGACAACTTTTCCAACATAAACATATCATCAAAGTCTAAGATGAGAAGGAACGCCTTTCTAACGGTGAACATAATACTGAATAGACACCATAAGCACTGCCTTGCCAATAGTTCCTAATACTACGGAGCTCTGCTCAATGAAACCAAACACCAGTAAACTCTAGGCAAGAAGCATGACACTAGAGACTCAATCTTCATACTGTTGTCTGGTCTTTCCTCTATAATCTCGACTGGAAACTCAAACTGTGAAGCAAGCTAGAAGAACCAAAACGTCGTACAAGTTAGGGATAAACTTGGTATTCCAGATCCTGAAATTCCCTAGCACAGGCAGTAACAAAACGTGACTCACTGAAGACAATGGTGAGTTGGTGACTATGTATACTATTCTCCATGTTCTCATTTGTGTCCAAAATATCACATGATTTTCACAGTTTTGCCGAGGCTTCTATCCATGCCAAAAACCACCGTATATAGCAGTTGACAGAACACCCTGAGAGTCTTTGCCGAGGCTTCTATCCATGCCAAAAACTACCGTATATAGCTGTTGACAGAACACCCTGAGAGTCCAAGCCATATTATACCGAAAAAGGCTTTCGCCCCGCTTTATATATAAAGCATCGACCAACAACAACCCGGTACAAACGCACGCCACCACAACACACGCACACACGCGAGGCAAGATACATAAGCGCTGAGCACAGCAACACCACCCCAAGCACTACAAGAGCAGCCGGGTCCTCGACCGTGAACACGCCACCGCGAAGAGATGAAGCCGCATATGACGAACCGTGGGCTCCAAGGCGGTGCCTTCAGGAAGGATACGACACTGGAGCGCCGCCACCGCCCGACCCGAGAGTCAGAGTTTTCCCCAGAGCAACACGACGGGCAATGATGGCCGCGACGACGCCTTCAGGAAGGGAACGAGCTTCGCCGCCACCGGTCCGTCCGAAGAAAGAACAGGTTTTACCGAAAAAGGCTTTCGCCCCGCTTTATATATAAAGCACCAAACCACAAGCATCCAATACAACGACACGCCACGCCACCGCAACACACGCACACACCCAAGACAGGATACATAGGCGCTGAGCGCAGCAACACCACTCCTAGCACTACCATCCCGAAGATATGAAGCTACATATGACGAACCATGTGCTCCAAGGCGGCGCCTTCAGGAAGGATACGATGCTGGAGCGCCGGCACCGCCCGATCCAAGGATCATAGTTTCCCTGGAGCCGCATGACGGGCAATGAGAGCCGCGACGATGCCTTCAAGAAGGGGGCGATCTTCGCCGCCGCCGGTCCGTCCGAAGATAGAGCAGGTTTTCACCTCGGCCAACAATCACCGCCACCGAACGCCACACCCCGGCAACCACGCCGCCCACACGACCATGATGACCGGGCAGCACCAAGGCACGGGCTATGTCCAAGAGCACCGCGCGACCACCACCACCAGGGCCGCCGCCCCGGCATCCAAGGCCTAAACACCACCTCATCCAAGAGCCGCCGCTACCCCCACCAAAAGGACTGAGCGGCCCCTAGCATCTGGCCACCATCGACTCGTTCTGCTGCACCGTGCGCGAGACGAGCTCGGTCCTGTCGCCAGGCGCGAGACGAGCTCGGTCCTGCAGCCATGCGCGAGACGGGCTTGGTCCTGCTGCCAGGCGCGAGAAGAGATCGGTCCTGCAGCCCAGGCGCGAGACGAGCAATGGACCAAAGCTGGGGACGAGCCAACTCTCCAACGAAGATTGCGCCCGGGCACCGAGAAGAGGGGTCGAAGGCCTGCACAAGCCGCTCACCGACGGGCCGACGCCGAAGAGGTCCAGCCGCCGCCGTGAGACGAACCCGACCACCGCCAAGAGCCACCACCACGCTGTGGCAGCCCCATCCACGCCGAGCACAGCCCGCGGCACCTGTCGTCGCCGGATTGGATGCACAAGCAGTATTCCCGCTTAGTACAAGTGAAGGCTAGCAAAAGACTGGGAAGCGACCAACTAGAGAGCGACAACAGCCATGTACATGCATTAAAATTAATAAACATTGGATGCAGCATGAGTAGGATATAATCCACCATGAACATAAATATCGTGAAGGCTATGTTGATTTGTTTCAACTACATGCGTGAACATGTGCCAAGTCAAGTCACTTAAATCATTCAAAGGAGGATACCACCCCATCATACCACATCATAACTATCTCAATAGCATGTTGGCACGCAAGGTAAACCATTATAACTCGTAGCTAATCAAGCATGGCACAAGCAACTATGATATCTAATTGTCATTGCAAACATGTTTATTCATAACAAGCTGAATCAAGAACGACAGACTCATCATATTTACAAAACAAAAGAGGTCGAGTTCATACCAGTTTTTCTCATCTCAGCCAGTCCATCATATATCATCATAATTGCCCTTCACTTGCACGACCGAACGATGTGAATAATAATAAGCGTGCACGTGCATTGGACTAAGCTGGAATCTGCGAGCATTCAATAAACAGGAGAAGACAAGGCAATATGGGCTCTTGGTTAAATCAATAATAATGCATATAAGAGCCACTTCAACAATTTAATCATGGTCTTCTCCTATCGACCCCCAAAGAAAAGAAAAGAAAAGAAGTAAAAACTATTTACACGGGAAAGCTCCCAACAAGCAGAAGAAGAACGGGAAATATTTTTGGGTCTTTTTAATTACTACTACTATAGCAGAAAAGTAAACTACTACTATTTTTTTTGTTTTTCTTAAGGTTTATCAAACACACAAGAAGAAAATAGGAAAAACAAAATAAACTAGCATGGATATTACAGTGAAAGAGTATGAGCACCGACATCTAGCAATGAGTGTGTGTGAACATAAATATAATGTCGGTGAGAAATACGTACTCCCCCAAGCTTAGGCTTTTGGCCTAAGTTGGTTTATTGCCAGGGATAGCCTGGCGGATACCCATAGGTGTAGCTGGGGTCGTACTGCGACGAAGATTAGCTGGGATCATACTGTGATGCAGCTGTTATCGCCTGCTGAGCTGCAGCGTGGAGTCGGGCTGCCTCCGCTCTCCTCTCATACTCATCTGCCTCCTCTCTGGTAATAGTATATCTTCTGTTCGCCTGGTAATCAAAGAAGGCAGGAGCAGGGAGAGTAATACGGACAACACGCAATTTATCAAAAATTAGTCGATATAAGAGAGGTGATACAGGCCTCTCGATAAACTGGTGCGAAGCCATAGAGTTATAATCTAAATATGCAGAAGGCAACTCCGTATCACCCTCACGAATGTCTATCTCAAGAAAATTAGCTAAGCGGGTTGCATAAATTCCTCCAAAGAAATCTCCATTAAATCTATTGTGATGTAACCTACGAGCTACAATGGCTCCCATATGATAAGATTGGTCTCCTAACACATCACTCCTAAGAATGCTAAGGTCAGGGATACACATGTGACATGCTTCATCCTTAGCATTTATGCATCTACCAATGAAGAGAGCAAAATAATGTATAGCAGGAAAGTGAATGCTCCCTATGGTAGCCTGCGTTTTATCTCTAGATTCCCCTACAGTTATACTAGCAAGAAAGTTTCTAAATTCAGATTTAGGGGGATGCCTAACACTACCCCATGATGGAAGTTTGCAAGCAAAAGTGAAATCCTCTAAGTCCATGGTATAAGATTTGTCATAGAGATCAAACATGACCGAAGGAGAATTACGCGAAGATGAATACTCAAACCTCCTCACAAATGAGCTTGTGAGATCATGATACTGGGGGCATTTGTCAGCCTCAAAGTCCTCAAGACCGGCATTGCGCAAATATGCTTTCAATTCTTCTTTAATTCCTGTACGATCCATAAAATTTTCCGACGGCCATTCGCAAGGCCGCACTAGAGCGTCTCTTGGTTGTTCCTCGTCAGCATCACGCATAGCAAGCCTGGTTCCTTGCTTCTTAGAAGAACCACCTTGGAATATCTTCCTAAGCATATTGCTTTTCTCTAAAAATTTTCTGAAATTTTTAGTAACTTCAAACAAAAGTGAACCAACTTCAATAAAACTGATAGCAACTACTCCTACAAGTGCCTAGAGCCTATATCAAGCATTAGAACTACTTGGAACCATATAAATTTGACATGCAAGCTCAAGAACATGGTCACCTATGCAGCACAAATTTGCAAAGAATAAAGCACTAGAACAAAAACTAATTGGACCAATGGAGGAGTCACATACCAAGGAACAATCTCCCCAAGCAGTTTTGCGAGAGGTGCTTTGAGCAAGGAGATCGAAAATCGCAGCAAAAGTGGCTGGAACTCGTGCTTGAGTTGGTTTTTCGGGTTTGTGTGAGGAAGAGGAAGAAGATGGGTGTTGGGATAAGTGGAGGAGGGCCACCGTGGGCCCACGAGGCAGGGGGGCGCGCCTAGGGGGTAGGGCGCGCCCTCCACCCTCGTGGTCAGATGGCAGCTCCCCCTGCGGTAATTTTTGCACAGTAAATCCTCAAATATTTCCGAAAAAATCATATTAAATTGGCATGGTATTCTGAGGACTTTTATTTTTGGGATATTTTTATATTGCACGGATAAATCAGGAAGCAGACAGAAAAAAATACTATTTCTACTTTATTTCTACTAAATAACAGAAAATATAGAGAGGGTACAGAAGGTTGTGCTTCTAGTTTCATCCATCTCATGCTTATAAAAAAGAATCCACTAACAAGGTTGATCAAGTCTTGTTAACAAACTCATTCCGATAATCATGAACTGGAGAAATTTCGAATAACACTATGTTACCTCAACGGGGATATGCACATCCCCAATAATAAGTATATCATATTTCTTTTTGACAGTAGGAAGGGGAAATTCAAAACCTCCAAATATAATCGATGGAATTTTTCCAATAGAGTTGATACTATGAACTTGAGGTTGTTTCCTCGGAAAGTGTACCGTATGTTCATTACCATTAACATGAAAAGTGACATTGCCTTTGTTGCAATCAATAACAGCCCCTGCAGTGTTAAGGAAAGGTCTTACAAGAATAATAGACATACTATCATCCTCGGGAATATCAAGAATAACAAAGTCCGTTAAAATAGTAACGTTTGCAACCACAACAGGTACATCCTCACAAATACCGACAGGTATAGCAGTTGATTTATCAGCCATTAGCAAAGATATTTCAGTAGGTGACAACTTATTCAAGTCAAGTCTATGATATAAAGAGAGAGGCATAACACTAACACCGGCTCCAAGATCACATAAAGCAGTTTTAACATAATTTCTTTTAATGGAGCATGGTATAGTAGGTACTCCTGGATCTCCAAGTTTCTTTAGTATTCCACCCTTAAAAGTGTAATTAGCAAGCATGGTGGAAATTTCAGCTTCCGATATCTTTCTTTTATTTATAACAATATCTTTCATGTACTTAGCATAAGGATTCATTTTGAGCATATCAGTCAATCGCATACGCAAAAAGATAGGTCTAATCATTTCAGCAAAGCGCTCAAAATCCTCATCATCCTTTTTCTTGGATGGTTTGGGAGGAAAAGGCATGGGTTTCTGAACCCATGGTTCTCTTTCTTTACCATGTTTTCTAGCAACAAAGTCTCTTTTATCATAACGTTGATTCTTTGATTGTGGGTTATCAAGATCAACAGCAGGTTCAGCTTCTACATTATTATCATTACTAGGTTGAGCATCATCATGAACATCATCATTAACATTTTCACTAGGTTCATGTTCATTACCAGATTGTGTTTCAGCATCGGACATAGATATATCATTTGGATTATCAGGTGGTTCAACAATAGGTTCACTAGAAGTTTGCACAGTTCTATCATTTTTCTTTTTCTTCTTTTTAGAAGAACTAGGAACATCAATATTATTTCTTTGAGAATCTTGCTCGATTCTCTTAGGGTGACCTTCAGGATACAAAGGTTCCTGAGTCATTCTACCAGTTCTAGTAGCCACTCTAACAGCATAATCATTTTTCTTACTATTCATTTCATCAAGTACTTCTTTTTGAGCTTTAAGTACTTGTTCTACTTGAGTGGTAACCATAAAAGCATGTTTGCTAACAAGTTTAAGTTCACCTTTAATATTAGCCATATAATCACCCAAGTATTTAATCATATCAGAATCATATTTCAATTGTCTACCAAAATAAGCATTGAAATTTTCCTGTTTGACAATAAAATTATCAAACTCATCAAAGCATTACCTAGCAGACTTATAGTGAGGGATATCACCTTCATCAAATCTATAGAGAGAATTTACCTTTACTACCTGTGTCGGGATATCGGGATCAGGAGGTTCTTCAATAAATAAAGAATTAGGATCATATATTTCTTCAACAGCGGTGAATTAAGACCATGTATTTCCTCAATAGGAGGCAAATTCTTAACATCTTCAGCTTTAATACCTTCTTCTTTCATAGATTTCTTTGCCTCTTGCATATCTTCAGGACTGAGAAATAGAACACCTCTCTTCTTCGTAGTTGGTTTAGGAATAGGCTCAGTAATTGGAGCAGGAGCTGGCTCAGGAAGTGCCCAATTATTTTCATTTGTCGACATATTATTCAATAGAATTTCAGCTTCATCCGGTGTTCTTTCCTTGAAAAGAGAACCAACACAACTATCCAGGTAATCTCTGGAAACATCGGTTAGTCCATTATAAAAGATATCATGTATTTCAGGTTTCTTAAGAGGATGATCAGGCAAAGCATTAAGTAACTTGAGAAGCCTCCCCCAAGCTTGTGGGAGACTCTCTTCTTTAATTTGCACAAAGTTGTATATTTCCTTTAAAGCAGCTTGTTTCTTATGAGCAGGGAAATATTTAGCAGAGAAGTAATAAATCATATCCTGGGGACTACGCACACAACCAGGATCAAGAGAATTAAACCATATCTTAGCATCACCCTTTAACGAGAACGAAAATATTTTGAGTATATAAAAGTAGCGCGATCTCTCATCATTAGTGAACAGGGTGGCTATATCATTTGATTTAGTAAGATGTGCCACAATAGTTTCAGATTCATAGCCATGGAAAGGATCAGATTCAACCAAAGTAGTTATATCAGGATCAACAAAGAATTCATAATCCCTATCGGGAACACAAATAGGTGAAGTAGCAAAAGCAGGGTCAGATTTCATTTTATCTCTAAGTGACTCTTTGTTCCATTTAGCTAATAACCTCTTGAGCTCATATCTATCTTTGCAAGCTAAAATAGCGGCACAAGATTCCATATCAAAAACATAACCCTCAGGAATGACAAGCATATCTTCATCATCACTTTCGTCGTTATAATCAGATACAATAATTTCTTTCTCTCTAGCCCTAGCAATTTGTTCATCAAGAAATTCACTAAGAGGCACAGTAGTATCAGGCATAGAAGCAGTTTCATCATAAGTATCATGCATAGCAGAAGTGGCATCATCAATAACATACGACATATCAGAACGAATAGCAGAAGCAGGTTTAGGTGTCGCAAGCTTACTCATAACAGAAGGTGAATCAAGTGCAGAGCTAGATGACAGTTCCTTACCTCCCCTCGTAGTCGAGGGATAAATTGTTGTCTTAGCGTCTTTCAAGTTCTTCATAGTGTCCAGCAGATATAAATCCCAAGTGACTCGAAGAATAGAGCTATGCTCCCCGGCAACGGCGCCAGAAAAAGGTCTTAATAACCCACAAGTATAGGGGATCGCAACAGTTTTCGAGGGTAGAGTATTCAACCCAAATTTATTGATTCGACACAAGGGGAGCCAAAGAATATTCTCAAGTATTAGCAGCTGAGTTGTCAATTCAACCACACCTGGAAACTTAGTATCTGCAGCAAAGTGTTTAGTAGCAAAGTAATATGATAGTGGTGGTAACGATAACAAAAAAGTAGTGCGAGCAATAGTAAATATTTTTGGTATTTTGTAGTGATTGTAACAGTAGCAAAGGGAAAGTAAATAAGCATAAACCAGTATATGGAAAGCTCGTAGGCATCGGATCAGTGATGGATAATTATGCCGGATGCGGTTCATCATGTAACAGTCATAACATAGGGTGACACAGAACTAGCTCCAATTCATCAATGTAATGTAGGCATGTATTTCGAATATAGTCATACGTGCTTATGGAAAAGAACTTGCATGACATCTTTTGTCCTACCCTCCCGTGGCAGCGGGGTCCTAATGGAAACTAAGGGATATTAAGGCCTCCTTTTAATAGAGAACCGTAACAAAGCATTAGCACATAGTGAATACATGAACTCCTCAAACTATGGTCATCACCGAGAAGTATCCCGATTATTGTCACTTCGGGGTTGTCGGATCATAACACATAATAGGTGACTATAGACTTGCAAGATAGGATCAAGAACACACATACATTCATGAAAACATAATAGGTTCAGATCTGAGATCATGCACTCAGGCCCTAGTGACAAGCATTATGCATAGCAAAGTCATAGCAACATCAACCTCAGAACATAGTGGATACTAGGGATCAAACCCTAACAAAACTAACTCGATTACATGATAAATATCATCCAACCCATCACCGTCCAGCAAGCCTACGATGGAATTGCTCACGCACGGCGGTGAGCATCATGAAATTGGTGATGGAGGATGGTTGATGATGACGACGGCGACGAATCCCCCTCTCCGGAGCCCCGAACGGACTCCAGATCAGCCCTCCCGAGAGGTTTTAGGGCTTGGCGGTGGCTCCGTATCGTAAAACGCGATGATTTCTTCTCCTTTATTTTTTTCTTCCCGAAAGCCAATATATGGAGTTGGAGTTGGCGTCGGAAGGTGTCCAGGGGGCCCACGAGGTAGGGGGCACGCCCTAGGGGGGGGGCACCCTCATCCTCGTGGACAGGGTGTGGGCCCCCTGGTCTTCATCTTTGGCGAGGATTTTTTATTATTTTCTATAAGACATCCCGTGGAGTTTCAGGTCACTCCGAGAACTTTTGTTTTCTGCACATAAAACAACATCATGACAATTCTGCTGAAAACAACGTCAGTCCGGGTTAGTTCCATTCAAATCATACAAGTTAGAGTCCAAAACAAGGTCAAAAGTGTTTGGAAAAGTAGATACGACGGAGACGTATCACATACCCCCTTTAATAATAACAATAAATTTAAGAATATCTTTATTACAACATTTTTTTTGAATAAATGAGATTTTTATTGCTCAACCATGGGGATTACAATTATACCGGTGTAGCAACTCAATCCCATTTGGTCCAGACCGTAGCCAAAATAACTCCATAAATTTAAGAATGTCTTTATTACAACAATTAGATAATAATATATCTCTCTCACTAATACAAATTAGTAGAAGTTATCGACAATTATTTTTTTAATTTGATTATACAAAAATCCGACTAGTTATCACCTATTTATATTAAACATTTTTACTTAGTTAAATCTCATAAAAAATTAGTACCTGGTTTTAATTGATAATACATTTATTGCACAAAATTAATTTTCTATTGTCTAGCAACATTAACCGCATAAAATTGTTGGCAACACTAAAACTATAAGCTTAGTGGCATACACCACATACTCTATCGTTATGATTATATAAATGCTTGATTGTCAACATAACTCCACAATCCGTGAAATTATGTTACTTTTTTTCTTCAGTTTTTTGCTCATGAGATTATTCCGTTGTACTTAGTTCTATTTCAAAATAAAGAAGGACCAATTAGATGGAAATATCACATCCATATGAAAAACAATTTTGTCACTTAGGTGTATTATAGTGGATTCAGACCTAATTTAATATATGTAAATGATTTGATGTGGGGTGGATGGTGGGGTTCTATAGGCATAACCCTAGAAAATACCGTGAAATCATGTTACTTTTTTCAATTTTTTGCTCATGAGATTATTCCGTTGTACTTAGTTCTGTTTCAAAATAAAGAAGGACCAATTAGATGGAAATATCACATCCATATGGAAAACAATTTGTCACTTAGGTGTATTATAGTGGATTCATACCTAATTTAATATATGTAAATGATTTGATGTGGGGTGGGTGGTGGGGTTCTATAAGGCACAACCCTAGAAAATATCGCAAGGAAAGTTCCCATAATAGTATTGGCTAGCTTAGTTTAACTAAGAGCACATTCCAGAACATATGAGATGTCAATGGTGATTTATGTGGAATTCCCTCCCCTCACTTCATAACATCGTTCATTCGTGGACTAATGGAATCCCATTTTGCCTGGTCAAATTTAAATACGATAAATGTTCTATTCTATGCAAACACAGTGAAAGTCAATCATCTTGACCTCTAGCCACTCAACCAACAATGCTCCTATGTTAAAACCTGGAGGAAATCTAGGATTCAACGACTTATTTCAATGGTAACCGGTGTGCCCGTCAATGGTAAGACCTGCTCAGTCTCTTGAAAGTTTTCATAGGGATAAGGTGTATGTATGTGCGTTCATATACGTGTTTGTGAGCTTTTGTTTCTATACTGTTTTCTTGCAAAAAAGAGAGAGAGAAGGGTGCTATGTTGTTTGAATAATGCAAAATATTTGTATTTGTGTTCATTGCATACATATGGCTTAGAGCATCTCCACCCTCCCCCCAGGACACCCCCAGGACACCTTTTTAGGCTCAGTTTTAGGCTCGACGACGCTTTTTGCCGAAAAATGGCCCAGCCACGCCCCCCCCCCCAGGACGTCAAAATAGCGCTGGCCAAATCAGGCGAAACCTAGCGCGTTGGGGGGCTCTTGTGGGTGCCGGCGGAAGTTTCGACGAATCGTGTCTCCCACATGTCCTTTTTCTTGGTCCGCTTAATCATTTTCCTCAAAAACTTTTGGTTGGGGTGGGGTGTGACTGGAAAGATGCCCTCCTATTTGGGCCAGATGAAGCATTTGGCCCCCCAAGACACCAACTTTTTTAGTTCGGTGATGTTCTTGGGGGCTCCAACGGCTGGAGATGCTCTTAGCCCCCTATGGAGAGAGAGCCTAGACGTGGGACAATTTTGGCCTAAAGTATGACTGAGTATACGCTGGAAGAGTTATATTGCCCTACGTAGATTGGCGAATTCGATAATGCCATAAATCATTTATGATGTGTATATGTAGTGCAAAAAAGTACATCCATGATCATTGTGCATTGAAACTATACTTTAGGCCCGGGAGAAAACTTCCTTAGAGGCCCAGATTGCTGGTCTGGACCTCGTGGCTGACGGGGCTGGCCTCTCAGAGGGGGAGTGGTCAGTCCGTTACAACCTTGAAGCCGCACTGGCGCAGCTACATCAGCAGGCGGAGATTTATTGGCGTTAGCGTGGTACCCTGAACTGGACTCTTAAAGGTGACTCCCCCACTGCCTACTTCTTTGCCATCGCCAATGGTAGAAGGAGAAGATGTTCTATTGACAGCCTTCTCATCAATGGAGTCAGGACCTCGGACCAATATCTTATTATGTCTCATGTAGTAGATTTCTTCTCCTCCCTCCTGTGTGCTAAGCAGGAGTCTGGGCTTTCCATTCCCCCCTCCCTGTGGGACTCCCTGTATATGATTTCGAACGCTGAAAATGATGCCTTAATGCTACCTCTGTCTGATGCTGAGATCTGTGATGTCATTAACTCTGCTAACCCTAACGCTGCCTCAGGACCTGATGGCTTTTCCATCCCTTTCTTCAAGAAGTTTTGGCCCCAACTACGCCTGCTGGTGTGTAAGATTATTCAGGGCTGGTGTCTGCGGAGAGTTGATATCTCTCACCTCAACTACACTGTCATCACCCTTATTCCTAAAGTTAAAGGGGCTGAGCTGATTTTCAAGTTTAGGCCGATCGCTCTCATCAAGAACTTTGTAAGTTCCCGACGAAGGGTTTTGCTACCCGTTTATCTCCCGTAGCCCACAGAACTATTAGCCCTTTCCAATCGGTGTTTATCAAAGGACGTTCCATTCTAGACGGGATTCTTTGCTTGCACGAGATCGTTCATGACCTCAAAGTTCGTAAGTCTAAGGTGGTGATTTTAAAACTGGACTTTGAAAAAGCGTATGACTCGGTCAGCTGGCCGTTCCTTAGGAAGGTCCTTCTGGCCAAAGGCTTCGATGGGGCTTACATTCACAGGATCATGCAGCTCTTCTCGGGGGGCCACACTACGGTTTCTGTTAATGGTTAGGTCAGTAACTTCTTCGCCAATGGCAGGGGCCTTCGGCAAGGTGACCCCGCATCTCCTATCTTGTTTAATTTTTGCCGAGGACCCTCTGTCTCGTATCCTCTCCAGGGCTGCTTCTCACGGTCACATCTCTCTAGTTATTTCCCACCTTATTCTAGAAGGGGTCACGCACCTTCAGTATGCGGAAGATACTATCATTATGGTAGAATTAAATGAATCTTGCATCGCCCACCTTAAATTCATTCTACTTTGTTTCGAAGCCTTGTTGGGCCTCAAAATTAATTTCTCCAAAAGTGAGGTCATGGTCACTGGTGTTGACGACACAGAGGCCTTAAGGGTGACCCACCTTCTCAATTGTAGCCTGGGATCATTCCCTTTCAAATACTTGGGCCTCCCGATCTCCCCGGACTTGTTATATGCCAAAGAGTTTGCCCCTGCTGTCGCTAAGGTTGGTAACAGGGTGCTCCCTTGGAGGGGCATATATAATACGACTGCTGGAAAAGTGGCATTGATTAATGCTTGCTTGCCTTCCTTACCAATGTTTATCATGGGCTTCTACTTACTATCTGCTGGCACGCACGTCGGTTTTGATAAGCATCGGGGTGCTTTCTTTTGGAATGCGGCAGATAATAGACGCAAGTATAGACTGATTAGGTGGAAACTAATGTGTAGACCCAAAAACCTTGGAGGTTGGGCATTATCAACACTTCTATTATGAATAAATGCCTCATGATTAAATGGTGGTGGCAAATTATGACCACGGGAGCTGATACTTTATGGTTCTCTATTCTTAAAGCCAAATACTTCCCTTCTAGCCCTATGTTCGCCTCTCCTCAAAGAGGCTCGTAGTTTTGGAAAGATCTTGTCAAGGTTCGCCCTTTTTTTCAGGCTTCCATTAAGTTTATAATGGGGGGGGGGGACTCACCTCTCTCTGTGATCTTCCCTACACTTTTTTCCTATTGCCCTAACCCGAATATCTCCATCGCGGAGCTCTCAGCTAATATTTGGGACTTACCCTTCCGACGCTCGTAGTCCCCTGCAGAGTTGGAAGATTGGCAACGGCTTACTGCCTTCTTCCCCATGCTCTCGAAGACAGGGACACGGTGGTCTGGCCTCATGCTTCTTCTGGTCGCTTTTCGGTCAAGTCTTTATATT
Organism: Aegilops umbellulata; assembly: GCA_032464435.1. Classification (NCBI taxonomy): domain Eukaryota; kingdom Viridiplantae; phylum Streptophyta; class Magnoliopsida; order Poales; family Poaceae; genus Aegilops; species Aegilops umbellulata. Next base: position 601,380,906 of record CP136055.1, on the reverse strand, counting down.
CCAAGCTTACTGGTGGCTCCCCCACTAACAGATTTAACCTAGTTTGGAGGGCTCGTATTCCCCCTAAAGTGAAGATCTTCCTCTGGCAAGCTTTCAAAGGCCGTCTTCCCGCGGCTGACCAAATTCGTAAGCGGAATGGCCCGGGCTCAGAGTTATGCGCTCTCTGTGGAGCCCTGGAGGACACGAATCATATCTTTTTTTCATTGTGTTTTGGCCAAGTTGGTTTGGAGCTGCGTCAGGTCGTGGCTCCATGTGTCTTGGGACCCATCTTCTTTCTCTGAGCTTCGGGCCCTTGCTAATGCGTTGGTTGGGGTCACTAAGAGAGTTTTCTGGGTAGGAATGGGGGCGATATGTTGGACTTTGTGGACTACCATAAACAAGTTTACCATCGAGCATATTTTTCCTGCTAAACCTGCTGATTGCTTATTTAAATCTTGTATGTTCCTGCAGCAGTGGAGATCATTGACTAAGCCGGACGACCGGGACGCTCTCGACCTTCTGCTCTCTAAAATTAGGGCCTCGACCACTTTCCTATCCAGGCAGGAGCATGCTGCGTAGTTGCCTTGGCGTTCCTTTTGACTAGTTGTTGGCTAGGTCGTTTTATGTTGGTCTCCCTTCTCTCCGGCCTGCGTGCCGTGCTGGTGGCCTGGGTGCCCTGTATCTCATACTCTAGTATCTGGATGTCATCCTTGGTTGGACGTGGTCATGGATGGTGATTGTGGTTCGGATGGTTTGTTTGAAACTCTTCCTGGTGGCTTTACCTATAAAGTCGGGCTTATGTCTTTTCTCTAAAAATACTTCATTACCCGTTATCATTTTGCCCTCCTATTTTGGAGCTACTAGCACCGGGTAGCTAACAAAACTTGCTTAGCTATGTTGCGATCAACGTACACACACACACACGCACGCACGCACGCACACGCACGCGCACGCGCACGCGCGCGCACGCACGCGCACGCACACACACACACACACACACGCACGCACGCACGCGCACGCGCACGCACACGCGCACGCACACACACACACATATATATATATATGTATGTGGGTAGGTATAGTCGAATAGTTCTAGTTAAACTGGAGGAATATATCTCATGATCATCTGGACTTCTGGAGCAAGCTAGGCAACGAGCTGATCTCCACGCCACGCCATGATCTCCGAGCAATCGGGATTGGGCATTCCTCTTGACTCGTTGTACTCCTCCGCGGCCAATCGTTGCACAAACTTTATCGAATCCTGAAAGTAAAAACAACACATGACAACCATGATTCTAACTACTGTGGTAATAAATCAAGATGGATATATGAACATCACTCCAACGCAAGGTTTTTTATTTCGGAAACACAATAATTTCAGACCTCACTGAAATATGTGAAATTTCACATATTTTGGAACTTATTTCGGATTTTTTGATTTCAAATTTAACTTAATTTTAATGAATCCTAACATAATTTAAATTTATTTTGAAATTAGTTTGGATCTATCTCAAAATTTCAAGGTTAAAAATATTTCAGACCCCACTGAAATATGCGAAATTTCGTTGAAATTTTTAACCCTGCTCCAACGGTAAAACAATCTTCTCAAATTAATAGTGTGGGATACATAATGAGATGCATTAAGCTAATCAAATTATTTCCCGCGAAAAAGAAAACTAATCAAATGACGGAATTACCTGTGAGGCGTCGGGCTCGGACACGGGAAACCGGTCCCACCGGTGCGGGTCCCAGAGCAGGGCGCTGCCGAACGCGAAGCGCGCCACGTCCACCGTGCCCGCCGGCGGCCTCGCCGCCCTCACCGCCAGCGCCGCGTCGGCCGTGGAGAACCAGCCGGTGACCGCCCACGGCGAGCCTCCGCACACCGGCCCTTCCACCGTCGCCTTCCGCTCGCGCTCCGACACCGTCGCGACCGGCCACGCACCGAACGTCCTGCACCATACATGTGCACAGTGTGCTACTCCATTCATGTACAGTAACGGCAACGGCGGCTAATGAATGGATTCAAATCAATGTTGCTTTAGCGCCAATCATTCGTTCGCTCGTCCATGTTTCTACCGACACCCGGGCGCGCACCGAAGCAACCAGAGGATGGTGCGCACATGGACATGCACGTCCACGACAACATGGTGGTACTGCTGGTGCTGCTGAGTGACATCCATCATGCATGCCATCTAGCTATCCCTGCTCGATTCCTAGCTAGTGGAGTACTATTAGCTACTGCATCACATTATCACCGATCACTATGGCCAGTCCCATGCTGCATGCACATTATTTGCTACGGCTCATCTACTGTCAACTCCACCGACAGCCGACACCGCTGGGTGCAACTCTGAATTACACGCTACTCATTACTGTGCACACTACTATTACCAGTTTACTAAAGGATCGATCGACATATGAAATGAACAGGTTAACCGAACGTGTAGGCAGGACAATGCTCAATGCATGCACCTGATCTGCCTGAGCTGGTCGAAGAAGCGGAGGTCGTAGACGGCACGACACCGTCCAGGCGGTGCTCCTCCACGTGCCCCAGCGCCACGTTCCGCTGGTGGTGCCGCTCCTTCTCCCCGCCGACGCCGTCGGCCGTGAAGTTCTCCGGGTAGGTCAGGTGCCGGTACGACACCCCGGCGCCGCGCAGCAGCCGCGCCGTGTCCGGGGCTTCCGTCGCCCGCTCCACCACCAGCCACAGCACCGGCGGGGGCACGAGCCTGAGCGCGTGCGCCGCGCGGGTGAGCCCCGCGGCCCGCCGCTCCGGGTCCGACCGCTCCGTGGCCGTCACCACCAGCAGCAGCTGCGGCTGCCGCAGCGGCTCCGGCTCTGGCGGGGGCGAGGGGAGGGCGGCGACGGCGACATCGACGGGTCCGTGCTGCAGCTGCCGCTGCTGCTGCTGGAGCAGGAGCACGGTGTGGTTGAAGGGGCCGTCGACGGCGTGGAGCGCGCGGAAGACGTGGGCGGTGGCCGCGGTGGACGCTACGTGGGTCCAGCGGAAGGCGGGGGCCAGGCCGGCGAGGAGGCCGAGGAGGAAGCAGAGGGAGGAATGCAGCATGGCTCGCCGGAGCAGCAGGGGCCGCCTCGCCCGCGGCTTCGCTTTCTTCGGCGACGCCATGAGCGGCACGATCGACCGGCAGCAGCAGCTCAGCTAGTGTGTATGTGTGTTTGGTGGTGTCAGCAGCAGAGCAACTAGGTAGGTGATCGAGTGAGTGAGTGAGTGTGTGATCGGGTCTTGCTTAATTTCTGGGAGGGAAATGATTCTGTACGCCTTACTTGGAAAGTTGGAATTGATGGATGGAGCTGCTGGCACATGTGGCCGGTCTAGAGGAGAGCATTGCATTTCTTTTTTCTTTCTTCTTGTGCCGACCGGCGAGTCTAGTGATTGTCTCTCCGGCGGTGTAATTAAGAGAATGCCTCGTTTATTTAGCTCAAGTTTGCCGTTTGATGGCAACACCATGTATCTTTTGGCCTCGTGGCTTTATTAATATAAAGCGGGGTAAAAGCCTGTTTCGAGAGAATGCGTCGCTTATTTAGCTCAGTTTGCGGTTTGATGGCGATTTACATGAGTGTATTTATTATGAATAACTAGAACCTTTTCAATTTCCTCTGGTTGTGTGAATTCCGAGTTCAAAATTTGGGAGAAACTCTGTTCACAAACCAATATTAATCTTGCCTCATCGATATATGGTGCTGATGCACTGCCTTAAGTCGACCCCGACTTTGGGTCTTCATATCCAGAATGGGATCCGTCAACGGAAGGGATGATGCAATTCAATCTGGATGCCGTATTTTCTAGTTCTTCTCAGAGGATGGGATTTGGCGTGGTTATCCAAGACTCCCTTGGACCTTGGTTCTCGTCTTGCTGGTTGCAGCGGACACATTGAGGGGTTGGCGACCCTTGAATGCGTGAGGCGATCTTGTTCGTGGGGAAATGAAGGCTTCATGAACATTATCCTGACCTTTGATCTCTAGGATAAATTTGGCGTCAAGGGACAAATCTCCTCTCGCGACTGTGGAGGAGAACATCAAGAGGTAAGGGGCCAACCTTTCTTTAGTCTCCTTTGTTCATGTTAATCATGTTTTGAATGTGACCATGGATAGTCTTGCTAGGGCGAGTGAACTGTGTTTTTCGATCTTTCATGATGTCATCCTAGAGTGTATCCGCTCCCTCCGCTACCGACTGATCCAGCCGCGGGCGCCGCCGCCGGTGCAGCCGCAGGCGCCACCGCAGGCGGTGGTGATGGGGATCCCGGCTCCTGGATCCAGATGGCTTCCAATCGAGATCGAGGAAGAGGAGGTGGTGGCAGTGACTCCAAGGCGCAGGGCCAGGGCGCTAGCGACTCCAACCACGCTCCCCTCGCTTCCCGAGGCGCTCGCCTCGCCTCCTTGCCCTCTCCCGCCGCCTGTAGGGCGCTCGCCGGCTGGTAGCCGTTTCTGATTACTGGCCGGTGAAGGCTCCGAGGAGGAGTAGGAGGGGGAGTCCTCTGTCTACTCTGCAGGTATGTATCCCAACCCAAAATACTTGGTATCTACTGCTTCAATTTAGATACATTATAACCGCACACTTTTCCAGCCCTCTCAGGCCATTAGCATTTGTATCCATTGGATCATCACTTTTAGGCATCCTCGGCCGTCCGATTGACTCTTAATTGCACCTAAATCACGTGCACTGGCTTCGTTCCCAGTGTAACGAGCGCTAACCTTCTTGGGCCGCTGCTCCGGTGGTTTTTTTTGGCCCTCCGAAATTCAATTGGGCCTACTGGGTCAGTATTAGGCTCCTGTGCAACACAAAAGCGAAAAACTCATCACTTTTAGGCATCCTCGGCCGTCCAATTGACTCTTAATTGCACCTAAATCGCGCGCACGGGCTTCGTTCCCAGTGTAACGAGCGCTAACCTTCTTGGGCCGCTGCTCCGGTGGTTTTTTGGCCCTCCGAAATTCAATTGGGCCTACTGGGCCAGTATTAGGCTCCTGTGCAACACAAAAGCGGAAAACCCTAAAACAACCAGGACGCTCGCGACCCGTTTCCGTTGCACACAGTATTGCCTGGCGGCGCCTCTCCATGGTGCTTGGTGCTTGGCTACAGTGGCAACTGGCTGGGTTTGTACGGACCCGAGGGACAGCGCCTACTCAGTCCTTCGGTTGCACGGACGCGACGGACAGCACCTCGTTGGTCCGATGGGTTGCACGGAAGCGAGATGCGCGGCGGGATGGCGTGTGGCGCTGAATAGCCATGAAGTTGAATCGCCAAGGATGATTGATTGAAAGGTTAATCCGTCGTTAATGCCAATTCATTCTCCGAGCAGGTCAATTACAGTGGCGATTCATGTTTTGCATTCAATTCCTGCAAGCCCATATAATTCCATTCCAACCTTGCAGATGCTACTTTTCCAGGCTCCACACTTTCACAAACCATTCTCTAGAACAGCAGCGATCGGTGATGCTGCATCTCCTCTTCCCCAGTGTTCTTCCTCTATTTTAGTGATATTGTTCTTCGTTTCAAAAAATGCAGGTTACACATGTTGACAGAGTTGAGCCTGCTTCTGCTGGGTTAGAAGGTGATGCGTTCTCTGTCTAATTTCCCATACCCAAGGTCTCCCATCGTTGTCGATATGAATTACCTGGACGGACAAGCATACAGGAATTTATAAGTCAGAGCAGCACTGGCCTCATATGCACTGGAGAACAGAGTAATTTAATCTTGAGATTTGTATCTTTAGTTCTTTAATTTCTGATTATCACTCTGGCATGTTACATTCACTGGGGCCTCTGCCCACTTACAGGATCTGTATGATTTTCATGTTCTTCGTGGCGTCAACCATAATGTGTCTGGCCCCGTGTACTGCACCGATGTTGACAAACGCAATTTCATATTTCATCACATTCATGTTAATTTTCTGGCAGGTCCAAGAGATGGAAATCAAAAATTCTTCTATACATACTCATGAGATGCAAATATCATACATCAACCTTGGAAGAAAACTAACAACACAATCGATTGGACATGAGGTAAGATGTAGGCTTTGGATTTTCGATAAGAAAATCTATCAGGCAACTCCAGGACCAACAGACGGATGGTATAGTGAAATACATCTATTAATCAAAACAACCTATTAACATGTCTCGATTCATGCATGCTAACCACCAGCACTCTGGAAGAAGATTCCCTGCTTCCTAATTTCTTGGTCGCTGTTGGCAATTGGTTGTCTTGTCAGTACTTCACAATTATGATGATGCATTCTCGTACTTCTATAGCTTGGTGCTCATTCCCGTACTATTTTATTCAACTAGATGCGTTTCCGTACTTCTATTAGCTTGGTGCTCATTCCCGTACTTCTATTAGGATGTGTTTCTTGCCCCTGTTCTGAATCTCTCTAATTCTTGAGTGTAAGAGGACATGTATATGTTTTTGATATTCTATATCTGTGGAGAAAAATGAAACATACTTAGAAATTTAGTTTAGTTAGATTTTTCCAAGTTTAGCTTCTTTTTTTAAGAAAATAGAAGCGTCCATATCCTCATATCTCTTTTCTTAGGTTGCAAGAATTGAAATTTATGGTGTAGTTGTGGTGGATCCAACCAAAGACATGGATGTTGCCAGCGGGCACGAGGAAATCTAATTATGTCATTTATTTGGCATTATTTTGTTGGTGTAGCCAGTGAACCATCAGAGACTTTGATCACTCAGAGCAACTAACCAAGTTCAAGATTCACAAACAGACAAGATTTTGTTGATGCACCATATATATATACTGTTACATGTTTATTTCATATTTATGTTACTGCCTATTATCGGTCTTGACGATACTGATTAGCTATATTTACTAAGTGTACATTGTTTTGTCATACCAAAGCCCATTTGTATATGATATTTCTCTCAGATTACCTATTAATAGACGCTTATGTTTGTGCAAATATTAATATGTTTCATGCATTCATATATTTACTATACAAATAGATGGGCGCGGCAACGCGCGCCGTCAATGATCTAGTTGAGGTAGATGATGCGAGAATTGGGAAGAACAAAGGGAACGATGGATGTCGAGATGATAGCAAAAGGAAAAGAGGGTTCAAATCCCAAAATGTAGATGACTGCAAAGGAGTTTCTGGTGGTGCTGATAGTATGGATAATATGAATTATGAAAAAGGGAATAGGGGAGAAATTATTGAAAAAAATTGTAGAATTAGTGGTTTTGATGCGCAGACATTTTATAATTACATGAAAAGGATAAAAATCATCCTATTCCACCTTGGTATGAAGAAGATGAAGTTGATTTTGGAGAATTAGTAATACAGAAAACTCCCATTGGGGCCCTTTGTGCTTCAAAAGAGGAGGAGCGGGGGGGGGGGGGGGGGGGAATAAGGAGGAAGAATTTTTGAGACCCCTGATTATTTTTGGGGGCTCAGTAGGAAAAGATTTGAAAATGAATCTGGATGTGGGCCTAGCCTGGTGGAGGCCTAGTGGGCTTGATAGCAACCCAGCCCAGGAAAAGGAGGTGGGGCTGGCAGGTATAAAAGTGGGTGAGAGGGAGAGGGGAGAGCAATTCCATCGGATAGGGTTTCCCACTTCTTCTCCCACACCGCCGCCAGTAGGAAAAATGGCTGGAAACTTGGGGAGAGGATATGGAGGCCCTAGATTCAATCGTGGAGGTGAGGGGGGGGGGTTGCTAGAGGAAGATTCAACTACAGTAATAGGGGAGGTGGATGGAATGGAGGAAGATACACTACAACTGACAGATTTGGCAGTTTTGGAAGAGGTAGTGGTAGATTTGGTGTTGGAAATGGAGGTGGCAGAGGAGATGGAGGTGAAGAAGAATTCACTGCAGAAGGAAGGGAAGAAAATATGATTTGGCAAGCTAAGACAGGGAAGAAAGAGGCAATGGAAGGTAGGATTGAAAGAGCAAATGGCGAGGTAGAGAACTCTGGAATAGAGAAAGGAAATGAGAAGGAAATGATGATCCAGAAAGATCAGAGTGCTCAACAACAGCTACTGACCTCCCTTCTCTCTCAGTTAGTACAAGGGTTGAGAGGAGGGGAGAGAGAGATGATAGAAGGAGTGATTGGAAAATCTCTGGAGGTTCAGTCTGGTAGAGATGGTATGAGGAGAGAAGAGAAAAATGGAGATCCTATTCAGAAAGTTGACAAGAGAGCTGACCAAGACTCAGTGATGGAGATAAAGAAACATGGGGGAAGAGGCAACTGGCAGCTGAATTTAGATGAGGGCAAGAAGGGAATGGAAAGATTTAACAGACAAGTCTGTGGTAAATGCAAAGACCCAAGACACTCTACCAGGGATTGTAGGGTAGGACACTGCTTGATATGTGGAAGGGATAACCATATTACTAGTGAATGTAACTTGCTGAAGCAGATGAAACCAGTCCCCAAATATGTTGGATATGCTGCCAAAGGGCTGGGGATCCTACTGGTACAAAGCTACAAAGATGTGCTTGTAGCTGAACACACAAATCCCTTAGGTGTGGTGATCATTAGAGAGGGAAATATAAATGAAACTGAACTCACAAAGGCTATGGGAGAGATGTTTGGTTGGGGGTGGCAGTGGAGAGTTAAGGAGTTTGGGAAAAATGGTTTCATGATGAGATTCCCCAACAAGGCAAAACTGGTAGAGCTGGCTAAATTTAATAACTTCAATTTGCTTGGGACAGGGGTGCTCATCAAGGTCCAACCTTGGTCTCTGGACCATCAAGCTATGGGGAAAATGCATACTGCCTGGATTAAGCTGAGCAAGGTGCCTGATTGTTTCAGACACTTCTTGGGCATTTGTGAAGTTTCTGCTGCAGTGGGGCCTATGTTGGAAGTGGATATGGATACAGTTAATGAAGAAAGAGTGAGGGTCAAATGTGGAATCAGAGATGTGGAGAGAACTCCACCTCATGTGGAAATCACTTCCCTTGATCTACTCATGTTCAGGATTGATGTAGAAGTGGAGAAGGTGGTGGAAATTGGCTGGTATAAAGAGGATAAGAGGAAAAATGAGAACACACATAACCTAGAAGATGGGGATGGAGAAACAGAGAATAGAAAGAGATCCAGGGTGGAAGATACAGAACATAAAGGCATTACACTAGGTTGTTTGTCTCTCAAACAGAGTGAGGAAGTGGATGGGAAACTGGTAAAAATGAAATCACAAATGGAAGAAAGCATGATGCAATGGCAAGATGAGATGTACTTTGAGAGAAGGAAGTGGCAAAAATAAAGTGACATCATGTTCAACAAGATCAAGAACTTGGAAGAAGAAAAAGCCAGACACAGTGCATTGTGGGCTAAAGTTGAACAAAGAATTAAGGAACTTGAGTGCAATCAACAAGCAATGCAGGAAACAATCAATCAACAACAGGAAGAGATCCAAAAGTTAATACAAGAGGCTGTTAATAGAGAACAATATGAACTGGAGCTGGCTAACATGGATCTGGAAGATTATGAGAAGGAAAACCAACAAAAAAGGGGTGAATCAGAGTCTGGAAAATATAATGAACCCACTGACTATGATGCCAGTCAGGAATCAATTGGGACCCTGGGTGAAAAAATGGTCGACATACATGGAGCTGAGGTTGCAGAAAAGGAAGAAGAGGAGAAAGAGGTGGAAATAAAAAGAAGCCTTAGGAACAAAGTAAAAGAAGATCAGAAAATAGAAGAGATGGCAAAAATCAGAGCTGAAGAAAGAGATAACTATGGTAAGACTTCTATTTATGAATTTGCTAACCACTAGTGCAGAACCGGGCAATAGCATCGGTTCGCAAGGCCCTTTAGTGCCGGTTACGTAACCGGCACTAAAGTGTGGTCACTAAAGGCCCCCCCTTTAGTCCCGGTTCAGCACGAACCGGTGCTAAAGGGCAACCACGTGGCACGAGCCAGCTCCGGGGGGCGGGAGCCTTTTAGTACCGGTTGGTAACACCAACCGGTACTAAATGTTTGTCCACTTTTTGGTTTTATTTTGTATTTTTCAATTAAATTTGTGTTATCAATTTAATTTAGGATTGTTTTACGTTATCATCATCATCATCATCATCATGGCATATTAATAAATAAATAAACTCTAGCTAGCTAAAAATCATCGTAGTCGTTTAATTACCACTATTTAATCATCATAGTCATTACCGCTAGCTATCTAATGATCACCAACGCTGGCTGGCTTAAAGAGGAAACATTCACTTTGTAACAGAAGCAAATATATCATCAAGTTCAACATAATCATCACCAACATCGAAGTTCAGGACACGGACATGAGACAAGTACTAATTAAGAGCATGAACTAGTAGCTACTCCTGCTGCTCCCTCTCAGGTAGAATAGCATAGAACATGTATAGCTCTCCTGATTCATCATACTGGAGCATGCAGATGAATCTGTCTCCTAATCTTGGGTTGCACTTCTCCTTGCTGCCCCCTAGTACTTCTCTGCGATCGTTAACAATTTTGCTCCAATCTTTCACTATTAAGCATTCTTCGCTTTCAGAAATCCTGAATGCACTCATGTGTAATGTAGGATATCTTGGCCGTAAGCTAACCATTGACATGCGACCTTTTGTCTCGATCCACTGAGGCACAACTGTCATCGGAAGTCCCTGTTGAAGAACATCATATAGTAATTAATATACTAAGCAATGGAAGTTTAGCTTCAAAAATAATGTATGCAAAAGATGCACTAATTAAGGACAAATATTTAAAATCTTACCATCTTTCAATTATAGATGTGACCGTAGTACAATACGATCACCATTGGTCGCACGTTTTGAGTACTAACATTTCTAAGTTCAGGGAAAAAAATTGTCTTGACAGTATTAAGATCCTTAAGCCATGAAACATAATGACTTATCTCCTCGCAGTTTAGTTGAGCCCCGGGGCAGTAGTAGGTCCTGTCTACCAAGCGCCGGACATGTTTGCTTGAACCGAAATAAGCTGACAATACAAATTAGTTGTCAACTATTTTTGAATAAACTGTATCAATTAAACATATGCATGCATGGTTGAGAAAAACTCACCAAATGGTAGAACTGGATGCGTTTGCACATCGACCCAGATGTCTATATTAACTTCAATATCATCTTCCGGACGAATATCAAAGGTGATAACCATATCAGGCTCAAATGCATAAGCCTTGCATAGTGCTTGCCAAGTTTTGCATTCAAAATGGGTGTATGTGTCTCCATTATATAATTTGACGTTGAAAGTATACCCATGTTCCGTCTTCAGGTAAACCCTCTTTACCTCCATATCATCTATAACAATAAAACCTATTTTATTCAAGACAAAAATTCTTGCATGGCAGGGGATGTGCTAGTAGAATAGTGAAAATTTAAAATTATAAGTTGAAGCAAATGAAGCATAAGTTTTGCATTCAAATAATAATTGACAAAGTGACTTGCTGTATCAACTTCGAATGTCTCATCCAGCTTGATGCTGAAGCGCCTACCATCAATAAGGAAATTTATGTTGCACAGGCCGCGCTGATCTTCACAGTGTTCGCACATAATGAAATCTTTTTCGTCGTCAGATTACATTTCCTATGTTCATATAGGTGAAACATTAAACACCTATATCTAGCAAAATATATATTCATCGAACATTTGACATTAATATATCTAAATATATATTCAATTGACATTACTATATATTTAACTTTTCTATCTAATTCATCTAACATTCGACATTAATCTAACATTTATATAAACTCAAAATATATAAAAAATTAAATAAATAGAAAAACTCATTAACAAATAATATTTTAATTAGATCATCAAATCTCAGATACCTAAATTTTCTTACTAAAAATAAACTAGTTATATTAATTATTGAACTAGTTCAAATCTCATATACCTAAATAAACTATGTGTGTGTGTGTGTGTATGTGTGTGTGTATGTGTGTGTATACGTATATATGTGTGTACGTATGTGTGTATGCGTGTGTGGTATGTGTGTGTGTGCGGCCCCGTACGCCGCCGCCCCGTACGTACGAGCGGGGGCGGCGACGTATGGGGCGGGGGCGGCGGCGTACGGGGCGGGGGCGCCGGCGTACGGGCGGACGGCGGCGCGGCGGGTACGCGAGGAGAGCGAGATACGTACGGATGGCGGCGCGGGACGACGACGGGACCGCGGCGCGGGACGACGACGGACGGCGGCACGCGGCGTTCGGGGCGGCGGCGGGGACGACGACGACGATGACGGGCGACGGGCGGCGACGACGGGAGCGGCACGCGAGAGGTTGACGAAAGAAGTGGGGAGATGTAACTGAAATTTCGTAAGTGTTGTATATATAGGATGAGCCTTTAGTACCGGTTGGAGCCACCAACCGGTACTAAAGGCCAGGCAAAGAGGCGGGAAGAGCAGGCCTTTAGTACCGGTTGGTGGCTCCAACCGGTACTAAAGGGTGGTCTTTAGTACCTAAAGGGTGGTCTTTAGTACCGGTTGGAGCGACCAACTGATACTGAAGGCCTTGCGCTGCCACCCCAAAGTTTAGTCCCACCTCGCCGGGCGAAGGGCAGCCGCACTGGTTTATAAACCCAGTCGCGACTGCCTCTTTGAACTCCTCTATATAGCAGGCTTGTGGGCCTAATTTCTGCGCGCTGCCCTGTGAGTCTGCTAGGCCTTTAGGGCCTGTAATTGCACGCCCGTGGCGTAGCAGGCCCACAGGGCAGCGCCCCAATTTTTTTATATTTTTTTCTTTTCTGCTTTATTTCCTTATATTTATTTCTGCGTAGTTTTTTGTATATTTTTTTCTTTTCTGTTATATTTATTTGTGAGTAGTTTTTCATCTAGTTTGCCAAAATTCAACATATTTAGAGTTCATTTTGTAGTGATTTTCAATTTCACGGTCATTTTGTGAACAATTGAAAAATAGCAATTTTTTTTATTTTCTGCTTTATTTTTTCTTCTATTTATTTCTGAGTAGTTTTTTCTTTTCTGCTATATTTATTTTCTTCTATTTATTTTGGAGTAGTTTTTTTATATAGTTTTTTTCTTTTCAACTATAGGTTTTTTCCTTTTCTGCTATTTTTTCTTTTCTGCAAAACTTGATGGTCAAAGTCTGGAGTTATAACCAAAGTTTAAAAAAAGAAATGCCGACGTGTAGTGTAATAAGTACGGAGTTGTAATAAGTTATTAAAAATAAAAAAGAGGTGCAATGCTTGTTAATTTGCTTCAAGCCTTTTGGAATAGTGTAAACTGCACTGCGCGTAGCTCCGTGCAATCTACCATATTCCTGAAGGCTTGAAGCTAAGCAACATGAGCAATGAGCCTCCTCTTCATCGTCTCTGCACTCAGGGCTTATAAACCGCTCCCAGTCCCTCTCTGTTGGCGAGGTTGGACTAAAAACAGCTTACAAACCCGGTGGTGCTGGTCACCCTTTAGTACCGGTTGGAGCCACCAACCGGTACTAAAGGTGGTGCTATGCCTGCACTAAATTTAGTGTCATTTAGTTCAAAACAAATCATTGAATGCATGAAAAATAGCAAATGAAGGCAGAAATGGTTGAAAGTTGATGGCGTCGGTTTGAATGGTGCATACTGAATGCACAAAAATTCTGAAGTTGTAATAAGTTTAAAAAAATGAAATGCCTTTGTAACAGATGAGTTTAATTTCGTCAGAAACCTGAATACTTCGAAAGAGATTGTCCAGTTTGTAAACGAAGTGCATCCAGTTTTTGCCGTAACCCTCTCTACTTTTTTGAAAAATCTATGTGGGTGAAATGATGATACCACGCCAAGTTTCAACTTTTTCAGAGTTCATTTATAGTGCTTTTCAATTTCCAGGTCATTTAGTTCTCAAAACAAATCATTGAATGCATGAAAAATAGCAAATGAAGGCAGAAATGGTTGAAAGTTGATGGCGTCGCTTTGAATGGTGCATACCAAACGCAAAAAATATAAGAGCATTTACAGTCTAAATTGTCAATATGATCTTATATTTCTTTACAGTCTAAATTGTCAATATGATCTTATAACATAAAAAATACTTTGATCATCAATGATCTTTGTGTGTACAATCTGAATTGTCAATATGAGTCATCAATGATTTATAAACCGATGAAGACTTATATTACGGCCACAAATTCTACACATAGAGTTCAATGAAGACCAAGTGCTTGTGATAGTTTGCGAAATAACATATTTAAGGTGGTAAAAGGCTTGTTAGGGGAGCAAGGTGGGACTAAAAACAGCCTGCCATAACGTCATTAGTACCGGTTCGTGGTACGAACCGGCACTAAATGGTGATGGTGGGGCCATAGCCTGACCGCAGGCTGACACAGCCTCTTTAGTACCGGTTCGTGATACGAACCGGTACTAAAGGTTCGCCACGAACCGGTACTATTGATCGCCGCCACGAACCGGCACTAATATACAAATTAGTGCCGGCTCTAATTCAAACCGGCACTAATGTGCTTCACGTTTGACCCTTTTTGTACTAGTGAACTCCTCCTTATTACAAATTAGCTCCATGGTAGGAATTGATTTAGGATGTTCCATTGATATGATTGACAAAAATCTGGATACTATTAATAAAATGGAGAAAGCTAGAAGATATATGTATATATATATATATATATATATATATATATATATATATATTTCCAAAACATCAATAGAGAAAAAAGGTGAGGAGGAAAAATCAGGAGATATAGTCGAAGAATGCAAAAACACACCAGTATACATAAATACTGGAGATGTGAAGATTGATGGATTATGCTCTGATTTGGATCATTCTGATGCTGAGATTGAGGAGCAACAATACAAAAATCTTAGAGAGATGTTCTCTGAAAAAAAAGGAGGCAAAAAAGGCTCACCAGCACTAGACTGTGTGAAGCAATCAATTGGGATTTGGGTTCTGAGAAGGAAAAAAGGGAATAAGACTAATTAGTCTCTAACCTAGGAATAGTTAAACTGTTTGGACAGGATAATAAGTTTATTGAGATAGTTATAAATCAGAATTCACTAAAAAATGAGGTTTTTTTGGAATGTGAGAGGTATAGGTCAAGATCACAAAAAAGATATATCAGAGAAATGATCATAGATCACAAGTTGGATTTTATTGGGATTTCTGAAACAATCAAATGAGACTTTACTAAAAATGAGTTACATAATCTTTGTGGGGGCAAGAATTATCAATGGTGCTGGAATCCCCCCAGAGGAATGTCTGGTGGAATCCTAGTTGGCATCAATAAAGAGATGTTTGATGTTGAACATATTGAAAAAGGGCAGTATTTTATAAGAGTGCTGCTTTTTGATAAGAATATGAAAATGCATTGGAACTTAGTCACTGTATATGGGGATGCACAGAAGGAAGGAAAAGCCAATTTTCTTGCTGAGCTAGCTAGACTATATCATGACAACCCTTTGCCCTGTTTGGTTGGAGGGGATTTCAACATCATTAGAAATGAAAAGGAAAAAAACAAACCTATGCTAAATGAACAATGGTCCTTTATGTTTAATGCTATAATTGAACAAGCTGGATTGAGGGAACTACCTCTAAATGGGAGACAATACACCTAGGCCAATAACCAGGAGGATCCCAAATATGAGAAACTAGACAGGGTGTTGATGTGCCCTGCCTGGGAAGAAAAATATCCATTGACTATTCTACAAGCCTTTGCTAGGGAAATATCTGACCACACTCCTTTGTTCTTAGACACAGGGGAGACACAAACAATCAGATATACATTAAGATATGAAAATGCTTGGTTTTTGAGAGAAGGTTTTAAAGAGTTGATATATAAAACTTGGAATGAAAGATACAGAGAGAATGTGTTGGAAAGATGGCAATTAAGAATGAGAAAATTGAGGAGGAAAGCCAAAGGATGGAATAAAAACATGGATGCTTGGTATAAAAAAAATCAAAATAGAGATTATGAAAAACTTGATGAAATAGACAAGAGAGTTGAGATAATGGGTTTGACTGCTGCAGGTAGAACTGAACAGAGAGAACTTAGAAAGCAACTTAAAAAAATTATGACACAAGAAGAAATGAAGTGGATGCAGAGGTATAAAGATAAAGAGATTAAAGATGGTGATGGAAACACTAGATACTACCATGCAAAGGTGAATGGGAGGAGAAGGAAAAACAGAATAATCTCTTTGGAACAAGAAGAAGGGATTATAGAAGGAGACCGCAGCCTGATGGATTATATTACCAAATTTTATAAACACCTTTTTGGACACCCTGAAGAGTCTAACATATCCTTGAGGGGAATAGAAATGGAAAGAATAAATACACAGGACAAAGAGGAGCTAATGTCCCCTTTTTCCTTAGATGAAATTCATCAAGTAGTTTTTGGGATGAAAAGAAACAAAAGCCCAGGGCCTGATGGGTTCCCTGCTGACTTTTGTCAAGATTTTTGGGATCTGGTTAAGTGGGATCTGAAAGCCTTGGTTGATGGGTTTGCTAAAGGGGAAATTAACATTGCCAGGCTTAATTATGGCATCATTACCCATGTCCCTAAAGCCAATGATGCCAAGCAAATTCAAAAATTTAGACCTATTTGCCTATTGAATGTGAGTTTCAAGATTATTACAAAAGTTTTGATGAACAAATTGACCAAGTGTGTTTCACTTGTAATCTCCAGAACACAAACTGCATTTATTAAAGGGAGATACATTATGGAAGGAGTGGTTATACTACATGAAGCTCTGAATACATTTCATAGAGAAAAAGAAGATGCTCTGATTTTTAAAGTTGATTTTGAAAAAGCAAATGATAAAAATTAAATGGCCCTTTGTTATACAAATGTTAGAACTGAAAGGTTTTCCAGATAAATGGTGTGATTGGGTAATGGAGACTATGAGAGGGGGACATGTAGGAATTAAGGTCGATGATGAAATTGTCCCTTATTTTAAAACTTATAAAGGTTTAAAACAGGGTGATGCTATGTCACCACTGCTTTTTGATGTGGCTGCTGATGCTTTAGCTATTTTAATGAATAATGCCTAGAATTTGATATTGTTAAGGGAGTCCTTAGTAAAGATGATAATAAAGGAGTAAATATGCTACAATATGCTGATGACACTATCTTCCTGATAAAAAATGATTTGGAAAGTGTGAGAAACCTCAAATTCATACTAGGAGCTTTTGAACAAATGTCGGGTCTTAAATTAAACTTTCATAAGAGTGAACTGATGCTGTTTGGGAAAGCTAAAGAAAAAAATTGTTATACCAGGAAATACTGACATGCAAAATGGGAGAGTTGCCCATCAAATATCTGGGTATGCTTGTGTCAGAGACTAGGATTAGGAACACACACTGGAGCTATGTGACTAATAAAATTGAGAAAAGATGTGGCTGTTGGCAGGGGAAACTGCTAGGATCTATTGCTGGCAGGATCACCCTGGTGCAAGCTTGCCTGACTAATATTCCTTTGTTTATGATGTCCTTCTATGTTGTCCCAAAAGGAATCATTAAGAAAGCTGATTTCTTCAGGGCAAGACTGGTTTGGCAAGAAGATGAGAATATTAGAAAATATCATTTAGTCAATTGGAGAGAATGCTGTCTACCCAAAGAGGTAGGGGCCTAGGGATTCTCAATTTGGAAGTGATGAACATAGCTTTGTTGGCTAAATGGTTTTGGAAAATGGAGATAGAAGAGGGGATTTGGCAAGATGTTCTAAAAAGAAAATATAGAAAAGATGGTTGTCTAGCTCTAGTAGAGAAAAAACCTGGAGACTCTCAGTTCCGGATTAGTTTACTGAAAATTAAAGATATCTTTTATAAATTTGTTAAGAAAGAACTAGGAGATGGGAAAAACACTAGATTCTGGGAGGATACTTGGGTGGATGATAAGCGTTTAAAAGATGCCTACCCTAGAATTTATGATATTTGTTTTGATCACAAGATTACTGTAGATGAGGCCATCCGAAAAGGATGGAAGGGGTTCAAATTTAGGAGGACTTTACATGGGGAAACTTTGGAGCTGTGGAATGCTCTAGAGAGTAGATGTGAAAGAATAAAAATGAATGAGGGGAAAGATAAGATTACCTGGACCCTCACTGCTGATAATAAATTTTCTGTGAGATCTTTATACAAGAAAATGATTACACTAGGGCTGAAATTTCGACAAAAATACCTGTGGAAAATCAAAGTTCCTGCAAAAATAAAAGTATTCCTGTGGTTAATAAATAAGAAGAGCATTTTGACTAGGGTTGTTCTACTCAAAAAAGGGTGGAAGGGGGGAAGGGGTGTGTGTTTTGTGGACAAGATGAATCAATTGATCATCTGTTGTTCACCTGCTCTGCGGCTTCTTTACTATGGAGCTTGGTCAGATGTGTATGTGGTTTGAAGACCATTCCTTTTAATGTTAAAGATTGTTTTGGGGGGTGGATAAGCAAATTTAACAAGGTAGTGATGGTTGGGGTTTCTACCTTATTCTGGGCAATCTGGAAAAGTAGAAATGCAATTGTATTTGAAAATAAAAGGATAATTGATCCTTTTCATATAATCAAATTAATGAGTCGATTGTTTGTTGATTGGTCCATCTTGCAGATAAAGGAGCCGTTAAGAAGAATGTTGGAGCTGGGAGCAAGAGTACTAGAACGAGCAGCAAATGAGGTGTATACAGCTGGGCAAGGGTGGCGGATCAACGTGGCGAGGCTCCCCGGATGAACGGCTGTGACATCTACGCTGCTGCTGCTGCTGTTCTCAGTCTCCTTGTATCTTTTAGCTGGTAGTTTCTATTTTGCTGTCTCTCTAGTGCTTTGTGGAAGACTTATTATGCTTTGGACCTTGCTGTTCTCAGTGTTCTGGAATGTTGCGGCCTATGTTGGCCTTTTGGTGGGATGTTTGTCGTGTTGGTAGCTGGACCTGTTCTGTTCTGTAGTGTCAAAACCTTGTTACTCTTAAGTGATTTTCAGCAATGAAAATCGGAAGGGGCAAGCCCTTCTTTGATAAAAAAAAATCCTAGAGTGTATCCGGGAATCTCTCAATAAAGACACGTTATAATGAATGAAGAGGCGACCTTCTAAAAAACCAATGAGCCAAATGAGTTGGAACTTTTTTCAAGAGTGTTCAGTTGTTTATTTCTTATTTATTGTTTTTCTAATTCATTGCGAAATATTCAAATTGTGAGTGTTTAGCATTTTCAAAATGGGCACGACACGGTGTATTGTGTGTGTGTGGGGGGGGGCGTATAATGGGTTGGGGGTCTCAGGGGTGGGAACTGGCAACGGTGAGTGCTTGGGTCGACGGTAGTTGCTGACCTCTAGGGCCTGGCGTCGTACATGTCCGGGAGAGAAACCACAAGACTTGGGCGGTGTAGATTAATGCACTAAAAATCTTGCATCTATCATAGTAGAAGGCAAAGCAAGGGTGGTGTAAGGGATCCCGCTAGCAGTGGAGGTGACTCGGAGCATCTCCAGCCGCGCTCCCAACAGGCCCTTAGGCCCCTTTTTTGTCACCGGTACTGAAAATTCGGTCCAACCGCGCCCCCCGAAGCTCAATTTTCGCCGGTTCGGGCAAATTTTGGCGCCGGCGGACTTAGGCCATACCGGCGCGCTGGGGGGCGCCAGGGAAATAGATTTTGGCACAAACGGGAATGGGCCCGCCATGTCAGCGACTCGCCGCTTCATCGTCCTCATCACCTTTGTTCCCGTGGGAATCAATGCAAAGGGTGCCGCGTTGCCGTGCCGGTCAGCCTTTCATTGATGCCTCACGGGCGGCGCAGTGAAGCCACGCGGCACCCGGCGGGCAGCCTCTCCACCGCCCATCCTCGGCTATAATAGCCGACCTCCCCGCTGGTGAACGCCACAATAACACCACCGACGCCCCTCTCGCCACAACTCGCCGCCGACGCCCCCTCTCACCCCCTCTCACCACCGAAGCCCCTCTCCCCAGTCTTCCCCCGCCAACGAGCAATGGCCGAGCGTTACCTAGGCGACGCCGTGGCGGCGAACGGCTTCGGCCGACCCCATCTACGCGAGGACGAGGCACACCTCCTCTACGAGGCCGACTACCCGGCGCCCCCGGACATGCGGGTGCCGGGCTCGTGGAGGCTGAGCGCCAGTGGCGTCCCGGTGTAGAAGACGCACTAAGATAGCGTGCATCCGCTCGTCGATGTCCGAGGAGAAGAGGAACAAGCCCGAGGTACGCCGCCGGCAGCGTATGAGGAGATCAAAGCTCGGTGCCGCGGACGCGACGTGGGCGGCGTCGTCATCCTCAACAACGACGACGAGGACACGCCCGGGCCGTCCAACCCCCCGCACGTCGGCGACCCTGGTCAGGGGTGCATCAGGGATGGCGGCAGCGCCGGCGGGACGCAGGGCAGCTGTGACACCCCAAAATTTTTGACCTTGTTTTATTAATTAAAATTTTGCCAGGATTTAAAACTTTTATTTCTGAGCTTCCTTTTGATTTTTGAACCTTTTCTCTCCCTTGTCATTATGGAGTTTTCCCCCATAGCGAAAACTTTTCAAACATGTTATTGGACTTGTTTAAACCTCTCAAGAAAAACTTTTCTTTTAGCAGAAACTAATTACATAATTAAATTGCTTGGTCTTTATTTTCTTGATAAAAGATTTCCCATGTCTATATGGCCATATTTGAACTACAACCATGTGATCAATTATCTCATAAATTCCACCAGAATTTGGAGATGTCATGTGATGTTATTAAATCACTTTTGTGCAATGATATCCTTTATTCTTGAAATAAATTGAGCCCTACACCTAATCTTCTTCTCTGGTCCAGTAGGCATGTTTGCACTACAACCCATTTAAATATTTCTTTCTAGCCTCCACCAAAATTATGAGATGTTAGTAGCAGCATATGATTCAACTTTATGCAAAAACATAGAGTTATTCTTTGGAGTATTTGAGTGAACCAACCTCTTCTTCATTCTGGACCAGACTTGTGTTTTCTACAGCAACCCTTTTGATTCTTGCTCTAGTGATCTTGTGCTTTCTCATGCTTGGAGTCAACCCTGCTAAACCCCTAAGTCCAGGAGCATGCACTCTTTGGAACACTTTTGATCCATGTTATGATGCCATTTACTCCCTGTCCAGAAGTATAGTTTTGTAAAACTTGCACTAGCAAGTTTCTCCTTTTTGCAGGCTAACTACACCACCCTCTCATACTTCCATAGAGACCCCACTCTGGAAGTTTTGGCCACCCCAAGAGGTGCCTAGGTGCATGTGGCATTCTGTCGAACACCCTGTAGGCATGATCAGTTTTGACATGAGTTTTTGTTTGCACTATGGACTTGATCACCTGACCAAGCCACCTTGTCCCTTGGGTTTCCCTCTATCTCTAACCTAGCCCTGTTCCTTGCCAGCCACACCCGCAACCTGTAGCATGCCACGGCATTGTGTCGAACGCCTTCGTGCGTGCACTGGACGCGCCCAGAGCGCGCGTATTGCACGAACCTTGCCGAGCCAACACGCTGCCCCCCTGGTTTTGGCTCGCTCTGCGGCGCCACGCCACGCACTACCCTCCTCACAACATCGCGCCAAGCCGCCCTGGCAACCAACAGCGCCACCGCCAGAGCGCTTTTGGCAGCACGCCGGCGTCGGCCGACAGCCTCTGCCCCGTTCAGCGCTGCCCAAGCCACCAGCGCTTGCCACCTGCCTCCTGGAGCAGTGCGTGCTCATCCACAACGTCGTCCCCTAGCGCTTGTCGCCGCCACATCACCCAAACTACAGCATGGCGGTTCGCCATCGTCCTTATCGCCGGCCGCCTCGGAACCGACCACCACCGCCTATATAAGGAGCCCCGAGCTCATCTCCGCACAGAGACGACCCCAAGCCACCTTCCTAGAGCCCCATTGGCCGTCAATTGAAGGGGAAAAGGTCGTCTTCTTCCTCTCCGGCAACCTCGGCCGCCGCCATTACCCCGGCCAGTACGGTGCCACCAGAGCCCTCCCCTCTCCGTTCTCTTCACCAGAAACAACCTCTCCCTCCCGTGAACCTCTCCCCCTACTCGATTCCGACCGGGAGCCACCGCAGCCCCAAAACCACTTCACACCCGAGGCCTCCTCCGCCGCGTAGCTCACCGTCGGCGACTCCCTCCACCCCCACCGACCCGTCGACCACCGTGAGGACCGCCCCGGTCTTGCGGTTCCATCCCGAACCTCTGGAGCCCGCGGGGAGCAGCCGTTCGCCAGCGTTGATCGCCGTCGCCCCGCCACCATTCGGACGAAGGAGGAAGAAGGAGGGGTGGACTGGTCAAACCTGACTAGTGGGGCACCGGACCCACTGTCAGTGACACCCCACGCCGTCCACGCTGGAATAAGTGGAGGCGTAAAAGCCCACGTACGTCTCCTCTGAGTAAAAGCGTAAAACCCCCAAGTACGTAACCCTACACCGAAAGCGTATTCGAGACTGAAACGTTTTCTTTTCTGTTTTAATTTAAATAACAGATTTGACTAAACTTTGACCGGCTATAACTTTTTAAATATAACTCCAAATGAATTAATTCTTTTTCCTACATCTCTCAAATTCTGTCTAGTTTATTTTAAGATTTATTTGAAAATTTTCCAAACAACTTTTTTGTACTGTTTTTGAAATATGTGTTGTTTGCATATTTTTTTTTTGAAAATAGGATTTTGGAAGAGAAGAAAAACTTCCAAAAGTTTTGGAGAGCACCCCCACCTCTCCACACCTTTAAGGCAAGCATTCTGAACCCCGGAATAATATGTTAGTGTGATGATTGACATGTTTATAAATACCACCTCGTTTCGGAGTAGTGTTATTTCATGTGATATGATCTTTTGCATGGATGCATTATGTGGATTTCCTTGCTGTTGGAAATGAGCGTACTAGTGTGATGAAAATCATCCTCATATGCCTTACATGCATGCCGGTAAGGAATCCGGGAAAGCCTCTGCCTTGGGTAGGTGTGAGCTTGTTGCCGGTCTCCGTCGGGATGGTTAAATCCGGTATGGCATGGTAAGGTATGATGGGTGGTGATTTGCTGGTTGAAGTATTTTTGTTGTGCTAACCATGCAGGGAACCTTTATGAGCCTCCTGAGTCGGCCATAGAGCGAGTCTTGTTCCGGTAACCCCCATACTTGGTTCGTACTGCCACTGGTCCCTACCGTATGTGGGGTATGGTTCAGTAAGTTGTTAACCCTTGTCTTGGCACACAATGTACAGAGAGGCCATGGTGGAAGATACCGGCTGCATCCGGTAGGCAGGCCACCTGGTCCGGGGGCATGGGTGTATCCGGTTGGGACCGAGAGGGGGATACCCCTTAGAGCGCGCAATAGAAATTTGATCCCATGCTACGCGAGGTTGTAGCCTTCCCACTTAGAGTTTGCTTGACAGGTGTCGTGGGTGATTCCAGACACCGGTGAGTTAAGCTGGTGTGTGCAAGTCAGGTGTGTTTTCAATTAAAAGACCGTAGACGGAATTAGTCCCGATGGACTAAAGGAATCCGTTGCTCGTGGGTAAAGAGTACACCCTCTGCAGAGATATTAAACCTATTCGAATAGCCGTGTCCACGGTTAAGGATTACAGTCTGGGATGGGTCAAGTGTCGGTCTTAGTGTCGGTCTTCGGAGGAGAAACCACTAAAACTCGATTATTGATTATGATTTGTGATGTATGATGGTTATGATTATTATTATCTGTATGGACTAACCGTTTTGCATGATTTGAAATAATGAATATCCCTGGGACGGTACCACCTCCTGGATATTCACTATGATAATTTCATTTTTATATAAGCCCTTTATGTGGTGTCGCTAAGTCGCCTGACCGTGGCATTTTTTTTAAAGCCCTTTATGTGGTGTCGCTAAGACGCCCGACTGTGGCATTTCTTTTAAAGCCCTTTTTGTGGTGTCGCTAAGACGCCCGACTGTGGCATTTCTTTTAAAGCCCTTTATGTGGTGTCGCTGAGATGCCCGACTGTGGCATTTCTTTTAAAGCCCTTTATGTGGTGTCGCTAAGACGCCCGACTGTGGCATTTCTTTTAAAGCCCTTTATGTGGTGTCGCTGAGACGCCCGACTGTGGCATACTCATTTTCACTATCCTTTCGAGACGCTGCTTCAGACATCCGATCGGCACACCTTATTTTTATTTGGTCATTGCATAAATTTCCGGTTGCATATGAATAACCTGCTTGCATGCATCAAGATATTTATTTTCATGACTAACTAAGTGAGCATAGAGTATTGCAAAGCATGATTATCAGTGGCTATATTATACCTGCGTTCTTAATGTTTGCGAGTACATTCAAAGTACTCACTGGCTTGTCCCTGGCTATTGTCTTGGCCAGATTGCTTGCTTGGAGAGGAGCGTTGGGACGACAGCCTCGGAACCTAAGCAACGGTGATAGCAGCCTCGCGAAGATAGGAGTTAACCTGGTCAGCTGTTCCCGTGGGAAAAGGGAGTCCCATAGACCGTGGTGATCCACAAACCGCTTCCGCCCTCAACCACTAGAAACCATTTGTTGTACTCATAGGCCACAATGGTCTTGTACTACATATTTTGTACTCTTGCTTGGAATTTCTGTATCAAGTTGATGCCTCATCAGCTAACAGTAATCCTGGTGCTGATGAGTTCGACGGCCATTTTCTGGAAATTAATGTCCGGAAAACCGGCCGCGACAGCAGCGGCGGCGACAGCGACTACACCCGGTTCTACAGGCTCCTCGGCATGTAGAAGGCGGGCGGCGGCAGCGGTGGAGTAGCGCTAGGCGTAGTTTGTCATTTTTACGTAGTTTTAAATCATGTTTTATATTTTTTTGTACAAATTTGAATGAACTTGTCGAGTTTGGACAAATATTGTGTCGTGTTTAGCCGATTTGGGGGCGACCCGGCGGCGGCGGTTAGGAAAACATTCGCCCCCACATCAAAATTATCGTTGGTTCGGCCCCGAGCTGTGCTTTTTCGGCATACTGGGGGCCGAATGGCCGGAGATGCTCTCGGTTGTTTTACCCGGGTTCAGCCCGGGTGGAGTTTATTGATCAGTTGGAGGATCATATTGGAGTTTTTGTTCTTGAGAATTCTATAAGCTAGGGCGCATGCCTATGTGGGTGGTTGTACGGCTATTATTGGTGGATACGACACGATCAGACCATCCCACGGTTAGGGAAAGTATCTCCCAATCGCTCAACCCGTGAAAGAATGTGTCCGTCTTTACCCCTTGCAAGTGTCCACTCGGGAGCAGGATTACTTTGGACACTCGAATCCGTGATATGTTCCGGCTGTCCGTAAGAGCGAGCATCTCCAGCCGTGGGGCGCCCCAGGCCGTTTTTTGGTTTGGTGGTACATAGTGCCACACAATGACATATGGAAGAGCGAACTGACTTACGGATAACGTGTCTGGGGACTAACGAGTTTGGTTTTTTTTTGCGATGGTAAGAGAGTTTTATTCCAAATGTGTAGGGTTACAATCGAGAGGCACCAACTCCTAAATACATGGTGGAACACTATGATGCCATACAGCAGTTGTACTTTCTGTACGGCTATACAATGCCAACCGATGTGCTACCCTATTCTGCTCACGCCTAATTTTTGTCGGAATAAACTCTCGAACACCCATGTGATGCCGAATCTCGGCTACTAAATGTCCATAGGCCGACCTGGATAAGCTTTCTCCAGTCATTGCCCCAAGCGCAATTGAAGAATCGGACTGCACCACGATCGGACTAGTGCAGTGCTGCAGGGCTAGAGCCATGCCTTGCATTATTGCATGTAGTTCTGCCTCAAGAGCGTCGTTGCAATTGAATATGCATGTGTATGCCGCAAAGATCACGCTCCCGTCATGTCGTCGCAGTATCATACCCGCCGCCACCGTGCCATCCGCATGCAAGAACGCTCCGTCCACAGACAAAGCCACTCGGTCAGGCGGCGGCCTCGGCCACGGCACGGGAATGCACGGTGCCGGAACCACCGTGGCCGCTTCCTGAAGCATGGGCATCTTGCCTTTGATTACTTCTTCTGTGGAGAATCGCCTGCACATATTCAACGAGTTCATGTAGCTCTGCAAAAAAATCAGCCGTAGCCGCTAGAGGAGGCGACTCTTTCCCATGCGTTAAGTCCGATCTTAGGTTCCAGATCCTCCATATCAACATGATTGTGCAGTCCCGCATCATGTCATCACAAATTGCCAGAACATCCAGCAGCCAGTCCTTCCCTATATCCCTTAACAAATCATGGTCGGGCAGCCGCCATATTTCTCTCATTTGTGTCCAGACTGCCCTTGCATGCATACATGACACCAGGGCATGGAAGCTAGTATCTTTCTCCCTTCCACAAACCAGACAACTATCCCGTGTAGAGATATGTCTGAACTTTTTGCATTCGTTCGTTGCCAGCGCCCCCGACGCAGCTTTCCAGGCCATGATTTTCATTTTGAGAGGAACATTTGCACTCCAAATCCGCTGCCAAATCGGTCTTCGTCCTGAGGGGTTCCCACTCGAAGAGCCTAAACCCACCGCATACCGAGCTTCTGTTGCAAGGTGATATGCACTCCGGACCGAAAATTGACCACTCCGCTCCGGGAACCAAGCAAGGAAATCCTGGCCATTCCGTGGTGAAGTACGGATCTTCAAAATCTCCCGAACATCGAGTTCCCAAAAGTGTTCCCTCAACCTTTGTACATTCCATGCCCCGTGTTCATTCAAAAAGTCAGCCACCCAATAGAACCGGCAGTTCCTCTTTGGTGTGACCGGTCTAAAATTATGTCCTCTCGGGATCCAAGCATCTCTCCACGTCTTGATTAAGGTGCCATCACCAACACGCCAAATAATACCCTTCTTTAGAAGTTCCAACCCATGAACAATACCTTTCCAAATCGCTGACGAGCTTGAGGAAAAAACAATGTAGAGTAAATTACCCCGTGGGTAATATTTAGCTCTCAATAAACGAGCACAAAGGCTGTCCGGGCAGTCCAATAGGCGCCACGCTTGCTTGGCCATCAACGCTTGGTTGAACGCCCGCATATCTCGAAACCCCATGCCCCCCATAGCTTTTGGTAGCATCATTTTCTCCCAGCTTAGCCACGCCATTTTTCTCTTACCATTTTCCACACTCCACCAGTACTGCCTCATCATTTTGATAAGGTCGTCACATACTGATGCAGGTAGCCGGAACACGCTCATAACATAAGTGGGGATTGCTTGAGCCATGACCTTTATCAAGATCTCCTTGTTTCCCACTGACATGTATTGTTCACTCCAGTCAACTAGCCTCTTCCTTAGCCTCTCCTGCAGCGTTTCAAACTGCCCTTTGTGCACTCTTCCCTCTGGCACAGGAAGGCCTAAATATTTTGGCTCGAACACTTGTTGTGTTATCTCCAGGATGCTCTTTACCTCTTCTGCCACCGGCTCATTGCAATTATCCGAAAAAAGGATGGAACACTTCTCGGGGTTAATGAGTTGACCCATCGCCGAGGAATAAGTGTTCAACAGAACTTTTACCACATTTGCTTATTCGCCTGAAGGTTCGAAGAACAGCATAGTGTCATCCGCAAACAGGAGGTGCGATATGATCGGCGCACCTCGACAAATACTCACCCCCTTCAAATTCCTCTCGTCCACTGATTTAGAGATCAGGGCAGACAAGGCATCAACAATAAATAGGAATAAAAACGGGGATAGCGGGTCACCTTGTCGAAGTCCCCTAGATGGGGTAAACACCTCCAAAAGTTTCCCCTTGAATTTTACCGAGTATCTTACTGATTTAACACATGTCATAATCCATGCTATCCACTGATCCGAAAAACCCCATTTACCTAGGGTCTGTTCCAAGAATGCCCAATCAACACGATCATACGCCTTTGAGAGATCAAGTTTATAAGCACAAGCAGCCCGACCATTATTCTTCAAACTCTGGATGTGATGGATACACTCAAAAGCAATAATAGAGTTGTCCGAGATGAGGCGGCCCGGAATAAATGCACTTTGGTTCTCCGAAATCAGCTCCGCAAGTAAGGGTCGGAGACGATTAACCAAGCACTTGGACACGATCTTATAGATAACATTGCATAGGCTAATTGGCCTAAAGTCCTTCAGCTCCTTTGGGTGAGGAACTTTAGGAATTAAGACAATCCCCGTATCATTCACTCCCTCTGGCATTGAACCTGACGTAAAGAACTCCAACACAGCAGCAATAATTTCAACTTTCAGAGATGACCAATTTCTTTGGTAAAATCTGGCCGGGAAGCCATCCAGTCCCGGAGCTTTCAAGGGTCCTATCTGAAACAGAGCATTCGAAACTTCTTCTTCAGAAAACGGCGCGCATAATGAATCATTCATCTGTTGTGTTACCTTGGGCAGTATCCCAGCAAGAACCTCCTCTGGCACTAAGGTCGGATCCTTCATATAAACTTCCTTGAAATAGGAAGTCGCCATATGCTCCATCTCCGTTGGGACCGAACACCAAGTCCCATCCGCACGTCGTAGTCTTTGTATATTATTTCTACGAGCCCGCCAAAGCGCTCGTCGGTGGAGGTAAGCAGTATTACGTTCGCCTTCCTTCAACCATGTGATGCGTGATCGTTGAAGCCACATAATCTCTTCCCTGTATAGTAGTTCGTCCAGCTGATGCATTTTCTGCCGGATCGACGCTCTATCTGCATCTTACAGTTGTAAGTCAGCCAACTCATTTCTCAAATTCTCCAGTTCCGTCACGACGTGGCCAAAGTTCTCCTTACTCGATTGCCTTAGACTACTCATCATCTCCCGCAAGGCATCGCGGATAGCGCCCAGGTTGCCCGCAGGTTTACTTCTTGCCCATCTCCTTGCAACCACATCAGCCAACGCAGGGTGCCTTTCCCACATGATCTCGTACCTGGTGCGGCCCTGGTTCTTTTCGGCTCCACCAAAGAGAGCTGAATTAAAACCGGGATATGATTGGAACATGAAGAAGCCAGGTGAGATATCTGCGAGGATGGGAAGAGCTCCCTCCATGCTTCGTCCGCGCAGGCTCTGTCAAGCCAGACCTGAATGTTTCTTTCCCCCGTTTAGCCATTATCATAAGTAAAGGGGTACCCTGAGAAGCCCAGGTCCAGCAGCTCACATGTCATCAAACAATCCCGGAACATCATCATTTGGTGCTCTGACCGTTGGGCAGGCGACATGTGTTCGTGTTGCCACATCGCCTCGTTAAAATCACCACAGACTAACCACGGGTCCGACGATGTTGTACGCAGATGGGCCAGCGCACTCCACATATGATGACGATTCTCCACCCGCGGTTCGCCATACACAAAGGTTGTCCTCCAAGTTTTGTCAGCAGCAACATGCACAATCCGCACGTCAATATACCGTGCCCCGAGTCCAATACCGTTACTTGCAACCTTTCATCCCAAAAGAGCACAAGCCCTCCACTAAGCCCATCGCTTGAGACACCCGCAAAACCCTTCATTTGCAATCTCCATTTAAGCTTCTCCATCTTCGTTGAGGCCTGTCTTGTCTCAGAGAGAAAGACAAGTCCCGGGGAATTGGATTTAGAGAGGGCCAAGACCTCACGAACTGTCTGGCGGTTCCCCCCCCCCCCGGCAATTCCACACTAGGATATTCATTGCATCCGGCGGTCCTCCTTGAGGGAGGCCGCCGATTTCTCTTCAGACACACCATCGTACTCCATCCTTGCTCTCTTACTGCTACTGCTACTAGCCAGTGAGACATGACCCGTACCATCCTCTTCTTTTCCTTGGGTTAAGGCCAAGACATGCTTCAGGTGAGTTCCACCCAGATTCCCTTCAAGGCCATCAGCCTCCATTGCAAGTCTCTTCCTCACAGTCGGATCCACCTGTATGTCAGCCCGGCAGTTTTTTACTGGGCTTGATGCAGTATCCAAAACCTCAGGATCGGTCACTACTTTTTCTCCGGAGTTCTTCGGTTGCTCCTGCCCAGAAGGCTGCTTCGGATTCCTACGTCGGACGGGGCCATCCCTCTGTTGAGCTTATTAAGGTCATCCGCATATAACTAGGTGCCAAACTTCTTATCTTTCTCCTCATGAACACCATTGCCACACTCCTTGCAGTCATGCCCAATCAGTCCGCACATGCTACAGAAGTGTGCAAGTTTCTCATAGCGCACCAGATACACTTGTCGCTCCTTTCCCCTCACAATACTAACAAATTTTGTTAGGGGCTGACGGACATCATGACGAATCCTAACCCGGATATAATCACCACGAGTGTTCCCATTCAATCTCATCTCCAGTATATCTCCGGAGTTCCTGAGCAGATGTTCTACTATGTTTTTCTTACAGAAACCCTCAGGTATCTTGTGGATTTGGAGCCACACTGGCATGAAAACCATCAGCACTTCTTCCGCTTTGGTGAATCAATCATAAGGGCACATCAACACAAGCCAATTCCGAAAGAGCCAAGGCCCTTGATCCATCATACGCTCCCAATCCCCCAAGCAGGACGCGCGCACCACAAACAGGTTCGGACCAACAGGCCGAAAGCTAACACGTTGCGCCGGATTCCAGGACGCACGCATATCCTTGTAGAAGGCCGCTTGACTGAAGGATTTATCCGTATGAACCCTTGCAAGAGCGAGCCATCTTACACTATCATTGATCTCTGGATCCGCCTCGTCGATCACCAGACCGTCAAAGATTTCATCTTCCAAGTTGAGCTGTTCCAGAAAGTCACCGAGATCCGGCGCCCCATTGGAGCCGCCGCCAACACTAGTTCCCGACATGGCGTCCTCCAGGGGGTTCATCGTACTCCCAAGAGTTGCAGGGCCAGAGGGGAGGACGATCGCCAATCACTCACGGGAGGGAGTAGATCCGATCGGTAGGGGAAACTCGCGGGCGACGGAGTCGCCAGGTAGGAGAGAAACCCTACCTTGCGGAAGGGGAAAAAACCGCAAAGAAAAGAGAAACTTAAACACCTTAAAAGTAGTCACACTATGACTAACGAGTTTGGTTTGATGTGTGGCATGGCCGATTAGTTAGCGTGTCAGAGTGACCTGGCCACACGAACGAGAAATATGGATTAAAATGGATGAAAACAGATTAGGGGAGACATTTTGATGGCACACCAAGTTAAAGATTGTGTAAAATAAGTTAGGAGTTTGCGGTTGAAACTTAAACAAGATTAGGAGTTTGGAGTAAGTTTGGAGTTTGTGCATGCCGTTTCTCCTATTTCCTCCGGCCCTGTGTACTTTCTGTTACGATTGATGCAATACACTTGTGCATGTAGTTTGCTATGAAGTTAAGCTCTTCACATGACCTACACACATGGCTCTAGGTGCCTACACGCTGCACGAACAGGGAAAGCAATTAAGCAAAAGTCATAGTGTAGTACACGTAGAAAGATTAGAGAGGAAAGCTTGCTTACTTTACAAGGTTGGTTGATGATCACGTGGTTACCTCATCACAAAGGAATCATCCAGTGCCATTCAAAGCAAATCACACACAATGTTTGTGCCGATCCAGAAACATATCTTCATCACGTATTCCATGTGAAAGAAAATCGACATTAAATTCATATAGATGTGTCAAAATTTAAGTTCTCATTAGACTATATCACTAAAAGATTCAAACCAGTATTTTTTTTATGTACAAAGTTGGAACCAAACATTTTGCGTTTTAGATATGTTACATCCAACTAGGAAAAAGCACATGTCACATGTCAATTGCAAAATCTGCTCAAACAGTGGACGTACATTTTGATTAATTTTCAATGATGTTGTCTTTTTTGTAGAGAGCTCCTCGAATGTTATTTGACCACCAAATTTTGCAAGCCCCCATAACATTTGTTGATGATCATTTCCACGAAGTTTCACATTTTTTCGAAATGCTCTGATATGTTTTTTTTGCGTGGGTGCACCGTGGGTGCACCGAGAGTGGGTGTAGAAGAACCACTCTCCCACGGGGAAAGTAGTGGCTGCACCCACTTTCGGTGCACCCACGCAAGAAAACATATCAAAACATTTAGAAAAAATCTGAAACTTCGTGGAAATGATCGTCAACAAATGTTATGAGGGCTTGCAAAGTTTAGTGGTCAAATAACATTCGAGAAGCGCTCTACAAAAAAGGCAAAATTACAAAATCTGCTCAAACAGTGCACGTACATTTTGACTAATTTTCAGTGATTTTGTCTTTTTTGTAGAGAGCTCCTCGAATGTTATTTGACCACCAAATTTTGCAAGCCCACATAACATTTGTTGATGATCATTTCGACGAAGTTTCAGATTTTTTCGAAATACTCTGATATGTTTTTTTGCGTGGGTGCACCGTGGGTGCATCGAGAGTGGGTGTAGAACAACCACTCTCCCACGGGGAAAGTAGTGGCTGCACCCACTTTCGGTGCACCCACGGTGCACCCACGCAAGAAAACATATCAAAACATTTAGAAAAAATCTGAAACTTCGTGGAAATGATCGTCAACAAATGCTATGAGGGCTTGCAAAGTTTGGTGGTCAAATAACATTCGAGAAGCGCTCTACAAAAAGGACAAAATTGCAAAATCTCCTCAAACAGTGGACGTACATTTTGACTAATTTTCAGTGATTTTGTCTTTTTTGTAGAGAGCTCCTCGAATGTTATTTGACCACCAAATTTTGCAAGCCCCCATAACATTTGTTGATGATCATTTCGACAAAGTTTCAGATTTTTTCGAAATGCTCTGATATGTTTTTTTGCGTGGGTGCACCGTGGGTGCACCGAGAGTGGGTGTAGAAGAACCACTCTCCCACGGGGAAAGTAGTGGCTGCACCCACTTTCGGTGCACCCACGCAAAAAAAACATATCAAAATATTTAGAAAAAATCTGAAACTTCGTGAAAATGATCGTCAACAAATATTATGAGGGCTTCCAAAGTTTGGTGGTCAAATAACATTCGAGAAGCGCTCTACAAAAAAGACAAAATTGCAAAATCTGCTCAAACAGTGCATGTACATTTTGACTAATTTTCAGTGATTTTGTCTTTTTTGTAAAGAGCTCCTCGAATGTTATTTGACCACCAAATTTTGCAAGCCCCCATAACATTTGTTGATGATCATTTCCACGAAGTTTCAGATTTTTTCGAAATGCTCTGATATGGTTTTTGCGTGGGTGCACCATGGGAGCACCGAGAGTGGGTGTAGAAGAACCACTCTCCCACGGGGAAAGTAGTGGCTGCACCCACTTTCGGTGCACTTACGGTGCACCCATGCAAGAAAACATATCAAAACATTTAGAAAAAATCTGAAACTTCGTGCAAATGATCGTCAACAAATGTTATGAGGGCTTGCAAAGTTTGGTGGTCAAATAACATTCGAGAAGCGCTCTACAAAAAAGACAAAATTGCAAAATCTGCTCAAACAGTGCATTTACATTTTGTCTAATTTTCAGTGATTTTGTCTTTTTTGTAGAGAGCTTCTCGAATGTTATTTGACCACCAAATTTTTCAAGCCCCAATAACATTTGTTGATGATCATTTCCACGAAGTTTCAGATTTTTTTGAAATGCTCTGTTAAGTTTTTTTGCGTGGGTGCACCGTGGGTGCACCGAGAGTGGGTGTAGAAGAACCACTCTCCCACAGGGAAAGTAGTGGCTGCACCCACTTTCGGTGCACCCACGGTGCACCCACGCAAGAAAACATATCAAAACATTTAGAAAAAATCTGAAACTTCGTGGAAATGATCGTCAACAAATGTTATGAGGGCTTGCAAAGTATGGTGGTCAAATAACATTCGAGAAGCGCTCTACAAAAAAGACAAAATTGCAAAATCTGCTCAAACAGTGCACGTACATTTTGACTAATTTTCAGTGATTTTGTCTTTTTTGTAGAGGGCTCCTCGAATGTTATTTGACCACCAAATTTTGCAAGCCCCCATAACATTTGTTGATGATCATTTCCACGAAGTTTCAAATTTTTCGAAATGCTTTGATATGTTTTTTTGCGTGGGTGCACCGTGGGTGCACCGAGAGTGGGTGTAGAAGAACCATTCTCCCACGGGGAAAGTAGTGGCTGCACCCACTTTCGGTGCACCCACGGTCCACCCACGCAAGAAAACATATCAAAACATTTAGAAAAAAATCGGAAACTTCGTGAAAATGATCGTCAACAAATGTTATGAGGGCTTGCAAGTTTGGTGGTCAAATAACATTCGAGAAGCGCTCTACAAAAAAGACAAAATTGCAAAATCTGCTCAAACAGTGGACGTACATTTTGACTAATTTTCAGTGATTTTGTCTTTTTTGTAGAGAGCTCCTCGAATGTTATTTGACCACCAAATTTTGCAAGCCCCCATAACATTTGTTGATGATCATTTCCACGAAGTTCCAGATTTTTTCGAAATGCTCTGATATGTTATTTTGCGTGGGTGCACCGTGGGTGCACCGAGAGTAGGTGTAGAAGAACCACTCTCCCACGGGGAAAGTAGTGGCTGCACCCACTTTCGGTGCACCCACGATGCACCCACGCAAGAAAACATATCAAAACATTTAGAAAAAATCTGAAACTTCGTGGAAATGATCGTCAACAAATGTTATGAGGGTTTGCAAAGTATGGTGGTCAAATAACATTCGAGAAGCGCTCTACAAAAAAGACAAAATTGCAAAATCTGCTCAAACAGTGCACGTACATTTTGACTAATTTTCAGTGATTTTGTCTTTTTTGTAGAGGGCTCCTCAAATGTTATTTGACCACCAAATTTTGCAAGCCCCCATAACATTTGTTGATGATCATTTCCACGAAGTTTCAAATTTTTCGAAATGCTTTGATATGTTTTTTTGCGTGGGTGCACCGTGGGTGCACCGAGAGTGGGTGTAGAAGAACCATTCTCCCACGGGGAAAGTAGTGGCTGCACCCACTTTCGGTGCACCCACGGTCCACCCACGCAAGAAAACATATCAAAACATTTAGAAAAAAATCGGAAACTTCGTGAAAATGATCGTCAACAAATGTTATGAGGGCTTGCAAGTTTGGTGGTCAAATAATATTCGAGAAGCGCTCTACAAAAAAGACAAAATTGCAAAATCTGCTCAAACAGTGGACGTACATTTTGACTAATTTTCAGTGATTTTGTCTTTTTTATAGAGAGCTCCTCGAATGTTATTTGACCACCAAATTTTGCAAGCCCCCATAACATTTGTTGATGATCATTTCCACGAAGTTTCAGATTTTTTGGAAATGCTCTGATATGTTTTTTTGCGTGGGTGCACCCTGGGTGCACCGAAAGTGGGTGCAGAAGAACCACTCTCACCGAAAGTGGGTGTAGAAGAACCACTCTCCCACGGGGAAAGTAGTGGCTGCACCCACTTTCGGTGCACCCATGGTGCACCCATGCAAGAAAACATATCGAAACATTTAGAAAAAATATGAAACTTCGTGAAAATGATCGTCAACAAATGTTATGAGGGCTTGCAAAGTTTGGTGGTCAAATAACATTCGAGAAGCGCCATACAAAAAAGACAAAATTGCAAAATCTGCTCAAACAGTGCACGTACATTTTGACTAATTTTCAGTGATTTTGTCTTTTTTGTAGAGAGCTCCTCGAATGTTATTTGACCACGAAATTTTGCAAGCCCCCATAACATTTGTAGGTGATCATTTCCACGAAGTTTTAAATTTTTTCGAAATGCTCTAATATGTTTTTTTGCGTGGGTGCACCGTGGGTGCACCAAGAGTGGGTGTAAAAGAACCACTCTCCCACGGGGAAAGTAGTGGCTGCACCCACTTTTGGTGCACCCACGGTGCACCCACGCAAGAAAACATATCAAAACATTTAGAAAAAAATCTGAAACTTCGTGGAAATGATCGTCAACAAATGTTATGAGGGCTTGCAAAGTATGGTGGTCAAATAACATTCGAGAAGCGCTCTACAAAAAAGACAAAATTGCAAAATCTGCTCAAACAGTGCACGTACATTTTGACTAATTTTCAGTGATTTTGTCTTTTTTGTAGAGAGCTCCTCGAATGTTATTTGACCATAAAATTTTGCAAGCCCCCATAACATTTGTTGATGATCATTTCCACGAAGTTCCAGATTTTTTCGAAATGCTCTGATATGTTATTTTGCGTGGGTGCACCGTGGGTGCACCGAGAGTAGGTGTAGAAGAACCACTCTCCCACGGGGAAAGTAGTGGCTGCACCCACTTTCGGTGCACCCACGGTGCACCCACGCAAGAAAACATATCAAAACATTTAGAAAAAATCTGAAACTTCGTGGAAATGATCGTCAACAAATGTTATGAGGGCTTGCAAAGTATGGTGGTCAAATAACATTCGAGAAGCGCTCTACAAAAAAGACAAAATTGCAAAATCTGCTCAAACAGTGCACGTACATTTTGACTAATTTTCAGTGATTTTGTCTTTTTTGTAGAGGGCTCCTCAAATGTTATTTGACCACCAAATTTTGCAAGCCCCCATAACATTTGTTGATGATCATTTCCACGAAGTTTCAAATTTTTCGAAATGCTTTGATATGTTTTTTTGCGTGGGTGCACCGTGGGTGCACCGAGAGTGGGTGTAGAAGAACCATTCTCCCACGGGGAAAGTAGTGGCTGCACCCACTTTCGGTGCACCCACGGTCCACCCACGCAAGAAAACATATCAAAACATTTAGAAAAAAACGGAAACTTCGTGAAAATGATCGTCAACAAATGTTATGAGGGCTTGCAAGTTTGGTGGTCAAATAATATTCGAGAAGCGCTCTACAAAAAAGACAAAATTGCAAAATCTGCTCAAACAGTGGACGTACATTTTGACTAATTTTCAGTGATTTTGTCTTTTTTATAGAGAGCTCCTCGAATGTTATTTGACAACCAAATTTTGCAAGCCCCCATAACATTTGTTGATGATCATTTCCACGAAGTTTCAGATTTTTTGGAAATGCTCTGATATGTTTTTTTGCGTGGGTGCACCCTGGATGCACCGAAAGTGGGTGCAGAAGAACCACTCTCACCGAAAGTGGGTGTAGAAGAACCACTCTCCCACGGGGAAAGTAGTGGCTGCACCCACTTTCGGTGCACCCATGGTGCACCCATGCAAGAAAACATATCGAAACATTTAGAAAAAATATGAAACTTCGTGAAAATGATCGTCAACAAATGTTATGAGGGCTTGCAAAGTTTGGTGGTCAAATAACATTCGAGAAGCGCCATACAAAAAAGACAAAATTGCAAAATCTGCTCAAACAGTGCACGTACATTTTGACTAATTTTCAGTGATTTTGTCTTTTTTGTAGAGAGCTCCTCGAATGTTATTTGACCACGAAATTTTGCAAGCCCCCATAACATTTGTAGGTGATCATTTCCACGAAGTTTTAAATTTTTTCGAAATGCTCTAATATGTTTTTTTGCGTGGGTGCACCGTGGGTGCACCAAGAGTGGGTGTAAAAGAACCACTCTCCCACGGGGAAAGTAGTGGCTGCACCCACTTTTGGTGCACCCACGGTGCACCCACGCAAGAAAACATATCA
Source organism: Aegilops umbellulata (assembly GCA_032464435.1). Lineage (NCBI taxonomy): Eukaryota > Viridiplantae > Streptophyta > Magnoliopsida > Poales > Poaceae > Aegilops > Aegilops umbellulata. The sequence goes on along the minus strand of CP136055.1, from coordinate 601,343,614 downwards.
AAACATTTAGAAAAAAATCTGAAACTTCGTGGAAATGATCGTCAACAAATGTTATGAGGGCTTGCAAAGTATGGTGGTCAAATAACATTCGAGAAGCGCTCTACAAAAAAGACAAAATTGCAAAATCTGCTCAAACAGTGCATGTACATTTTGACTAATTTTCAGTGATTTTGTCTTTTTTGTAGAGAGCTCCTCGAATGTTATTTGACCACAAAATTTTGCAAGCCCCCATAACATTTGTTGATGATCATTTCCACGAAGTTCCAGATTTTTTCGAAATGCTCTAATATGTTATTTTGCGTGGGTGCACCGTGGGTGCACCGAGAGTAGGTGTAGAAGAACCACTCTCCCACGGGGAAAGTAGTGGCTGCACCCACTTTCGGTGCACCCACGGTGCACCCACGCAAGAAAACATATCAAAACATTTAGAAAAAATCTGAAACTTCGTGGAAATGATCGTCAACAAATGTTATGAGGGCTTGCAAAGTATGGTGGTCAAATAACATTCGAGAAGCGCTCTACAAAAAAGACAAAATTGCAAAATCTGCTCAAACAGTGCACGTACATTTTGACTAATTTTCAGTGATTTTGTCTTTTTTGTAGAGGGCTCCTCAAATGTTATTTGACCACCAAATTTTGCAAGCCCCCATAACATTTGTTGATGATCATTTCCACGAAGTTTCAAATTTTTCGAAATGCTTTGATATGTTTTTTTGCGTGGGTGCACCGTGGGTGCACCGAGAGTGGGTGTAGAAGAACCATTCTCCCACGGGGAAAGTAGTGGCTGCACCCACTTTCGGTGCACCCACGGTCCACCCACGCAAGAAAACATATCAAAACATTTAGAAAAAAATCGGAAACTTCGTGAAAATGATCGTCAACAAATGTTATGAGGGCTTGCAAGTTTGGTGGTCAAATAATATTCGAGAAGCGCTCTACAAAAAAGACAAAATTGCAAAATCTGCTCAAACAGTGGACATACATTTTGACTAATTTTCAGTGATTTTGTCTTTTTTGTAGAGAGCTCCTCGAATGTTATTTGACCACCAAATTTTGCAAGCCCCCATAACATTTGTTGATGATCATTTCCACGAAGTTTCAGATTTTTTCGAAATGCTCTGATATGTTTTTTTGCGTGGGTGCACCCTGGGTGCACCGAAAGTGGGTGCAGAAGAACCACTCTCACCGAGAGTGGGTGTAGAAGAACCACTCTCCCACGAGGAAAGTAGTGGCTGCACCCACTTTCGGTGCATCCACGGTGCACCCACGCAAGAAAACATATCAAAACATTTAGAAAAAATATGAAACTTCATGAAAATGATCGTAAACAAATGTTCTGAGGGCTTGCAAAGTTTGGTGGTCAAATAACATTCGAGAAGCGCCCTACAAAAAAGACAAAATTGCAAAATCTGCTCAAACAGTGCACGTACATTTTGACTAATTTTCAGTGATTTTGTCTTTTTTGTAGAGAGCTCCTCGAATGTTATTTGACCACCAAATTTTGCAAGCCCCCATAACATTTGTTGGTGATCATTTCCACGAAGTTTCAGATTTTTTCGAAATGCTCTGATATGTTTTTTTGCGTGGGTGCATCGTGGGTGCACCGAGAGTGGGTGTAGAAGAACCACTCTCCCACGGGGAAAGTAGTGGCTGCACCCACTTTCGGTGCACCCACGGTGCACCCACGCAAGAAAACATATCGAAACATTTAGAAAAAATCTGAAACTTCGTGGAAATGATCGTCAATAAATGTTATGAGGGCTTGCAAAGTATGGTGGTCAAATAACATTCGAGAAGCGCTCTACAAAAAAGACAAAATTGCAAAATCTGCTCAAACAGTGCACGTACATTTTGAATAATTTTCAGTGATTTTATCTTTTTTGTAGAGAGCTCCTCGAATGTTATTTGACCACCAAATTTTGCAAGCCCCCATAACATTTGTTGATGATCATTTCGACGAAGTTTCAGATTTTTTCGAAATGCTCTGATATGTTTTTTTGCGTGGGTGCACTGTGGGTGCACCGAGAGTGGGTGTAGAAGAACCACTCTCCCACGGGGAAAGTAGTGGCTGCACCCACTTTCGGTGCACCCACGGTGCACCCACGCAATAAAATATATCAAAACATTTAGAAAAAAACTGAAACTTCGTGCAAATGATCGTCAACAAATGTTATGAGGGCTTGCAAAGTTTGGTGGTCAAATAACATTCGAGAAGCGCTCTACAAAAAAGACAAAATTACAAAATCTGCTCAAACAGTGGACGTACATTTTGACTAATTTTCAATGATTTTGTCTTTTTTGTAGGGAGCTCCTCGAATGTTATTTGACCACCAAATTTTGCAAGCCCCCATAACATTTGTTGATGATCATTTCCACGAAGTTTCAGATTTTTTCGAAATGCTCTGATATGTTTTTTTGCGTGGTTGCACTGTGGGTGCACCGAGAGTGGGTGTAGAAGAACCACTCTCCCACGGGGAAAGTAGTGGCTGCACCCACTTTCGGTGCACCCACGGTGCACCCACGCAATAAAATATATCAAAACATTTAGAAAAAAACTAAAACTTCATGGAAATGGTCGTCAACAAATGTTATGAGGGCTTGCAAAGTTTGGTGGTCAAATAACATTCGAGAAGCGCTCTACAAAAAAGACAAAATTACAAAATCTGCTCAAACAGTGGACGTACATTTTGACTAATTTTCAATGATTTTGTCTTTTTTGTAGGGAGCTCCTCGAATGTTATTTGACCACCAAATTTTGCAAGCCCCCATAACATTTGTTGATGATCATTTCCACGAAGTTTCAGATTTTTTCGAAATGCTATGATATGTTTTTTTGCGTGGGTGCACTGTGGGTGCACCGAGAGTGGGTGTAGAAGAACCACTCTCCCACGGGGAAAGTAGTGGCTGCACCCACTTTCGGTGCACCCACGGTGCACCCACGCAAGAAAACATATCAAAACATTTAGAAAAAATATGAAACTTCATGAAAATGATCGTCAACAAATGTTCTGAGGGCTTGCAAAGTTTGGTGGTCAAATAACATTCGAGGAGCGCCCTACAAAAAAGACAAAATTGCAAAATCTGCTCAAACAGTGCACGTACATTTTGACTAATTTTCAGTGATTTTGTCTTTTTTGTAGAGAGCTCCTCGAATGTTATTTGACCACCAAATTTTGCAAGCCCCTATAACATTTGTTGGTGATCATTTCCACGAAGTTTCAGATTTTCTCGAAATGCTCTGATATGTTTTTTTGCGTGGGTGCATCGTGGGTGCACCGAGAGTGGGTGTAGAAGAACCACTCTCCCATGGGGAAAGTAGTGGCTGCACCCACTTTCGGTGCACCCACGGTGCACCCACGCAAGAAAACATATCAAAACATTTAGAAAAAATCTGAAACTTCGTGGAAATGATCGTCAATAAATGTTATGAGGGCTTGCAAAGTATGGTGGTCAAATAACGTTCGACAAGCGCTCTACAAAAAAGACAACATTGCAAAATCTGCTCAAACAGTGCACGTACATTTTGAATAATTTTCAGTGATTTTGTCTTTTTTGTAGAGAGCTCCTCGAATGTTATTTGACCACCAAATTTTTCAAACCCCATAACATTTGTTGATGATCATTTCGACGAAGTTTCAGATTTTTTCGAAATGCTCTGATATGTTTTTTTGCGTGGGTGCACTGTGGGTGCACCGAGAGTGGGTGTAGAAGAACCACTCTCCCACGGGGAAAGTAGTGGCTGCACCCACTTTCGGTGCACCCACGGTGCACCCACGCAATAAAATATATCAAAACATTTAGAAAAAAACTAAAACTTCGTGGAAATGGTCGTCAACAAATGTTATGAGGGCTTGCAAAGTTTGGTGGTCAAATAACATTCGAGAAGCGCTCTACAAAAAAGACAAAATTACAAAATCTGCTCAAACAGTGGACGTACATTTTGACTAATTTTCAATGATTTTGTCTTTTTTGTAGGGAGCTCCTCGAATGTTATTTGACCACCAAATTTTGCAAGCCCCCATAACATTTGTTGATGATCATTTCCACGAAGTTTCAGATTTTTTCGAAATGCTCTAATATGTTTTTTTGCGTGGGTGCACTGTGGGTGCACCGAGAGTGGGTGTAGAAGAACCACTCTCCCACGGCGAAAGTAGTGGCTGCACCCACTTTCGGTGTACCCACGGTGCACCCACGCAAGAAAACATATCAAAACATTTAGAAAAAATATGAAACTTCATGAAAATGATCGTCAACAAATGTTCTGAGGGCTTGCAAAGTTTGGTGGTCAAATAACATTCGAGAAGCGCCCTACAAAAAAGACAAAATTGCAAAATCTGCTCAAACAGTGCACGTACATTTTGACTAATTTTCAGTGATTTTGTCTTTTTTGTAGAGAGCTCCTCGAATGTTATTTGACCACCAAATTTTGTAAGCCCCCATAACATTTGTTGATGATCATTTCCACAAAGTTTTAGATTTTTTCGAAATGCTCCGATATGTTTTTTTGCGTGGGTGCACCGTAGGTGCACCGAAAGTGGGTGCAGAAGAACCACTCTCACTGAGAGTGGGTGTAGAAGAACCACTCTCCCACGGGGAAAGTAGTGGCTGCACCCACTTTCGGTGCACCCACGGTGCACCCACGCAAGAAAACATATCAAAACATTTAGAAAAAATATGAAACTTCATGAAAATGATCGTCAACAAATGTTCTGAGGGCTTGCAAAGTTTGGTGGTCAAATAACATTCGAGAAGCGCCCTACAAAAAAGACAAAATTGCAAAATCTGCTCAAACAGTGCACGTACATTTTGACTAATTTTCAGTGATTTTGTCTTTTTTGTAGAGAGCTCCTCGAATGTTATTTGACCACCAAATTTTGCAAGCCCCCATAACATTTGTTGGTGATCATTTCCACGAAGTTTCAGATTTTTTTGAAATGCTCTGATATGTTATTTTGCGTGGGTGCATCGTGGGTGCACCGAGAGTGGGTGTAGAAGAACCACTCTCCCACGGGGAAAGTAGTGGCTGCACCCACTTTCGGTGCACCCACGGTGCACCCATGCAATAAAATATATCAAAACATTAAGAAAAAAACTGAAACTTCGTGGAAATGATCGTCAACAAATGTTCTGAGGGCTTGCAAAGTTTGGTGGTCAAATAACATTCGAGAAGCGCTCTACAAAAAAGACAAAATTACAAAATCTGCTCAAACAGTGGACGTACATTTTGACTAATTTTCAATGATTTTGTCTTTTTTGTAGGGAGCTCCTCGAATGTTATTTTACCACCAAATTTTGCAAGCCCCCATAACATTTGTTGATGATCATTTCCACGAAGTTTCAGATTTTTTCAAAATGCTCTGATATGTTTTTTTGCGTGGGTGCACTGTGGGTGCACCGAGAGTGGGTGTAGAAGAACCAGTCTCCCACGGGGAAAGTAGTGGCTGCACCCACTTTCGGTGCACCCACGGTGCACCCACGCAATAAAATATATCAAAACATTTAGAAAAAAACTAAAACTTCATGGAAATGATCGTTAACAAATGTTATGAGGGCTTGCAAAGTTTGGTGGTCAAATAACATTCGAGAAGCGCTCTACAAAAAAGACAAAATTACAAAATCTGCTCAAACAGTGGACGTACATTTTGACTAATTTTCAATGATTTTGTCTTTTTTGTAGGGAGCTCCTCGAATGTTATTTGACCACCAAATTTTGCAAGCCCCCATAACATTTGTTGATGATCATTTCCACGAAGTTTCAGATTTTTTCGAAATGCTCTGATATGTTTTTTTGCGTGGGTGCACTGTGGGTGCACCGAGAGTGGGTGTAGAAGAACCACTCTCCCACGGGGAAAGTAGTGGCTGCACCCACTTTCGGTGCACCCACGGTGCACCCACGCAATAAAATATATCAAAACATTTAGAAAAAAACTAAAACTTCATGGAAATGATCGTTAACAAATGTTATGAGGGCTTGCAAAGTTTGGTGGTCAAATAACATTCGAGAAGCGCTCTACAAAAAAGACAAAATTACAAAATCTGCTCAAAAAGTGGACGTACATTTTGACTAATTTTCAATGATTTTGTCTTTTTTGTAGGGAGCTCCTCGAATGTTATTTGACCACCAAATTTTGCAAGCCCCCATAACATTTGTTGATGATCATTTCCACGAAGTTTCAGATTTTTTCGAAATGCTCTGATATGTTTTTTTGCGTGGGTGCACTGTGGGTGCACCGAGAGTGGGTGTAGAAGAACCACTCTCCCACGGGGAAAGTAGTGGCTGCACCCACTTTCGGTGCACCCACGGTGCACCCGCGCAATAAAATATATCAAAACATTTAGAAAAAAACTGAAACTTCGTGGAAATGACCGTCAACAAATGTTATGAGGGCTTGCAAAGTTTGGTGGTCAAATAACATTCGAGAAGCGCTCTACAAAAAAGACAAAATTACAAAATCTGCTCAAACAGTGGACGTACATTTTGACTAATTTTCAATGATTTTGTCTTTTTTGTAGGGAGCTCCTCGAATGTTATTTGACCACCAAATTTTGCAAGCCCCCATAACATTTGTTGATGATCATTTCCATAAAGTTTCAGATTTTTTCGAAATGCTCTGATATGTTTTTTTGCGTGGAAGCACCGTGGGTGCACCGAGAGTGGGTGTAGAAGAACCACTCTCCCACGGGGAAAGTAGTGGCTGCACCCACTTTCGGTGCACCCATGGTGCACCCATGCAAGAAAACATATCAAAACATTTAGAAAAAATATGAAACTTCGTGGAAATGATCGTCAACAAATGTTATGAGGGCTTGCAAAGTTTGGTGCTCAAATAACATTCGAGAAGCGCTCTACAAAAAAGATAAAATTGCAAAATCTGCTCAAACAGTGCACGTACATTTTGACCAATTTTCAGTGATTTTGTCTTTTTTGTAGAGAGCTCCTCGAATATTATTTGACCACCAAATTTTGCAAGCCCCCATAACATTTGTTGATGATCATTTCCACAAAGTTTTAGATTTTTTCGAAATACTCTGATATATTTTTTTGCGTGGGTGCACCGTGGGTGCACCGAGAGTGGGTGTAGAAAAACCAGTCTCCCACGGGGAAAGTAGTGGCTGCACCCACTTTCGGTGCACCCACGGTGCACCCACGCAATAAAATATATCAAAACATTTAGAAAAAAACTGAAACTTCATGGAAATGATCGTTAACAAATGTTATGAGGGCTTGCAAAGTTTGGTGGTCAAATAACATTCGAGAAGCGCTCTACAAAAAAGACAAAATTACAAAATCTGCTCAAAAGTGGACCTACATTTTGACTAATTTTCAATGATTTTGTCTTTTTTGTAGGGAGCTCCTCGAATGTTATTTGACCACCAAATTTTGCAAGCCCCCATAACAATTGTTGATGATCATTTCCACGAAGTTTCAGATTTTTTCGAAATGCTCTAATATGTTTTTTTGCGTGGGTGCACTGTGGGTGCACCGAGAGTGGGTGTAGAAGAACCACTCTCCCACGGGGAAAGTAGTGGCTGCACCCACTTTCGGTGCACCCACGGTGCACCCGCGCAATAAAATATATCAAAACATTTTGAAAAAAACTGAAACTTCGTGGAAATGACCGTCAACAAATGTTATGAGGGCTTGCAAAGTTTGGTGGTCAAATAACATTCGAGAAGCGCTCTACAAAAAAGACAAAATTACAAAATCTGCTCAAACAGTGGACGTACATTTTGACTAATTTTCAATGATTTTGTCTTTTTTGTAGGGAGCTCCTCGAATGTTATTTGACCACCAAATTTTGCAAGCCCCCATAACATTTGTTGATGATCATTTCCACGAAGTTTCAGATTTTTTCGAAATGCTCTGATATGTTTTTTTGCGTGGGTGCACTGTGGGTGCACCGAGAGTGGGTGTAGAAGAACCACTCTCCCACGGGGAAAGTAGTGGCTGCACCCACTTTCGGTGCACCCACGGTGCACCCACGCAATAAAATATATCAAAACATTTAGAAAAAAACTAAAACTTCATGGAAATGATCGTTAACAAATATTATGAGGGCTTGCAAAGTTTGGTGGTCAAATAACATTCGAGAAGCGCTCTACAAAAAAGACAAAATTACAAAATCTGCTCAAAAAGTGGACGTACATTTTGACTAATTTTCAATGATTTTGTCTTTTTTGTAGGGAGCTCCTCGAATGTTATTTGACCACCAAATTTTGCAAGCCCCCATAACATTTGTTGATGATCATTTCCACGAAGTTTCAGATTTTTTCGAAATGCTCTGATATGTTTTTTTGCGTGGGTGCACTGTGGGTGCACCGAGAGTGGGTGTAGAAGAACCACTCTCCCACGGGGAAAGTAGTGGCTGCACCCACTTTCGGTGCACCCACGGTGCACCCGCGCAATAAAATATATCAAAACATTTAGAAAAAAACTGAAACTTCGTGGAAATGACCGTCAACAAATGTTATGAGGGCTTGCAAAGTTTGGTGGTCAAATAACATTCGAGAAGCGCTCTACAAAAAAGACAAAATTACAAAATCTGCTCAAAAGTGGACCTACATTTTGACTAATTTTCAATGATTTTGTCTTTTTTGTAGGGAGCTCCTCGAATGTTATTTGACCACCAAATTTTGCAAGCCCCCATAACAATTGTTGATGATCATTTCCACGAAGTTTCAGATTTTTTCGAAATGCTCTGATATGTTTTTTTGCGTGGGTGCACTGTGGGTGCACCGAGAGTGGGTGTAGAAGAACCAGTCTCCCACGGGGAAAGTAGTGGCTGCACCCACTTTCGGTTCACCCACGGTGCACCCGCGCAATAAAATATATCAAAACATTTTGAAAAAAACTGAAACTTCGTGGAAATGACCGTCAACAAATGTTATGAGGGCTTGCAAAGTTTGGTGGTCAAATAACATTCGAGAAGCGCTCTACAAAAAAGACAAAATTACAAAATCTGCTCAAACAGTGGACGTACATTTTGACTAATTTTCAATGATTTTGTCTTTTTTGTAGGGAGCTCCTCGAATGTTATTTGACCACCAAATTTTGCAAGCCCCCATAACATTTGTTGATGATCATTTCCACGAAGTTTCAGATTTTTTCGAAATGCTCTGATATGTTTTTTTGCGTGGGTGCACTGTGGGTGCACCGAGAGTGGGTGTAGAAGAACCACTCTCCCACGGGGAAAGTAGTGGCTGCACCCACTTTCGGTGCACCCACGGTGCACCCACGCAATAAAATATATCAAAACATTTAGAAAAAAACTAAAACTTCATGGAAATGATCGTTAACAAATGTTATGAGGGCTTGCAAAGTTTGGTGGTCAAATAACATTCGAGAAGCGCTCTACAAAAAAGACAAAATTACAAAATCTGCTTAAAAAGTGGACGTACATTTTGACTAATTTTCAATGATTTTGTCTTTTTTGTAGGGAGCTCCTCGAATGTTATTTGACCACCAAATTTTGCAAGCCCCCATAACATTTGTTGATGATCATTTCCACGAAGTTTCAGATTTTTTCGAAATGCTCTGATATGTTTTTTTGCGTGGGTGCACTGTGGGTGCACCGAGAGTGGGTGTAGAAGAACCACTCTCCCAGGGGGAAAGTAGTGGCTGCACCCACTTTCGGTGCACCCACGGTGCACCCGCGCAATAAAATATATCAAAACATTTAGAAAAAAACTTAAACTTCGTGGAAATGACCGTCAACAAATGTTATGAGGGCTTGCAAAGTTTGGTGGTCAAATAACATTCGAGAAGCGCTCTACAAAAAAGACAAAATTACAAAATCTGCTCAAACAGTGGACGTACATTTTGACTAATTTTCAATGATTTTGTCTTTTTTGTAGGGAGCTCCTCGAATGTTATTTGACCACCAAATTTTGCAAGCCCCCATAACATTTGTTGATGATCATTTCCATAAAGTTTCAGATTTTTTCGAAATGCTCTGATATGTTTTTTTGCGTGGGAGCACCGTGGGTGCACCGAGAGTGGGTGTAGAAGAACCACTCTCCCACGGGGAAAGTAGTGGCTGCACCCACTTTCGGTGCACCCATGGTGCACCCATGCAAGAAAACATATCAAAACATTTAGAAAAAATATGAAACTTCGTGGAAATGATCGTCAACAAATGTTATGAGGGCTTGCAAAGTTTGGTGCTCAAATAACATTCGAGAAGCGCTCTACAAAAAAGATAAAATTGCAAAATCTGCTCAAACAGTGCACGTACATTTTGACCAATTTTCAGTGATTTTGTCTTTTTTGTAGAGAGCTCCTCGAATATTATTTGACCACCAAATTTTGCAAGCCCCCATAACATTTGTTGATGATCATTTCCACAAAGTTTTAGATTTTTTCGAAATACTCTGATATATTTTTTTGCGTGGGTGCACCGTGGGTGCACCGAGAGTGGGTGTAGAAGAACCAGTCTCCCACGGGGAAAGTAGTGGCTGCACCCACTTTCGGTGCACCCACGGTGCACCCACGCAATAAAATATATCAAAACATTTAGAAAAAAACTGAAACTTCATGGAAATGATCGTTAACAAATGTTATGAGGGCTTGCAAAGTTTGGTGGTCAAATAACATTCGAGAAGCGCTCTACAAAAAAGACAAAATTACAAAATCTGCTCAAAAGTGGACCTACATTTTGACTAATTTTCAATGATTTTGTCTTTTTTGTAGGGAGCTCCTCGAATGTTATTTGACCACCAAATTTTGCAAGCCCCCATAACAATTGTTGATGATCATTTCCACGAAGTTTCAGATTTTTTCGAAATGCTCTAATATGTTTTTTTGCGTGGGTGCACTGTGGGTGCACCGAGAGTGGGTGTAGAAGAACCACTCTCCCACGGGGAAAGTAGTGGCTGCACCCACTTTCGGTGCACCCACGGTGCACCCGCGCAATAAAATATATCAAAACATTTTGAAAAAAACTGAAACTTCGTGGAAATGACCGTCAACAAATGTTATGAGGGCTTGCAAAGTTTGGTGGTCAAATAACATTCGAGAAGCGCTCTACAAAAAAGACAAAATTACAAAATCTGCTCAAACAGTGGACGTACATTTTGACTAATTTTCAATGATTTTGTCTTTTTTGTAGGGAGCTCCTCGAATGTTATTTGACCACCAAATTTTGCAAGCCCCCATAACATTTGTTGATGATCATTTCCACGAAGTTTCAGATTTTTTCGAAATGCTCTGATATGTTTTTTTGCGTGGGTGCACTGTGGGTGCACCGAGAGTGGGTGTAGAAGAACCACTCTCCCACGGGGAAAGTAGTGGCTGCACCCACTTTCGGTGCACCCACGGTGCACCCACGCAATAAAATATATCAAAACATTTAGAAAAAAACTAAAACTTCATGGAAATGATCGTTAACAAATATTATGAGGGCTTGCAAAGTTTGGTGGTCAAATAACATTCGAGAAGCGCTCTACAAAAAAGACAAAATTACAAAATCTGCTCAAAAAGTGGACGTACATTTTGACTAATTTTCAATGATTTTGTCTTTTTTGTAGGGAGCTCCTCGAATGTTATTTGACCACCAAATTTTGCAAGCCCCCATAACATTTGTTGATGATCATTTCCACGAAGTTTCAGATTTTTTCGAAATGCTCTGATATGTTTTTTTGCGTGGGTGCACTGTGGGTGCACCGAGAGTGGGTGTAGAAGAACCACTCTCCCACGGGGAAAGTAGTGGCTGCACCCACTTTCGGTGCACCCACGGTGCACCCGCGCAATAAAATATATCAAAACATTTAGAAAAAAACTGAAACTTCGTGGAAATGACCGTCAACAAATGTTATGAGGGCTTGCAAAGTTTGGTGGTCAAATAACATTCGAGAAGCGCTCTACAAAAAAGACAAAATTACAAAATCTGCTCAAAAGTGGACCTACATTTTGACTAATTTTCAATGATTTTGTCTTTTTTGTAGGGAGCTCCTCGAATGTTATTTGACCACCAAATTTTGCAAGCCCCCATAACAATTGTTGATGATCATTTCCACGAAGTTTCAGATTTTTTCGAAATGCTCTGATATGTTTTTTTGCGTGGGTGCACTGTGGGTGCACCGAGAGTGGGTGTAGAAGAACCAGTCTCCCACGGGGAAAGTAGTGGCTGCACCCACTTTCGGTTCACCCACGGTGCACCCGCGCAATAAAATATATCAAAACATTTTGAAAAAAACTGAAACTTCGTGGAAATGACCGTCAACAAATGTTATGAGGGCTTGCAAAGTTTGGTGGTCAAATAACATTCGAGAAGCGCTCTACAAAAAAGACAAAATTACAAAATCTGCTCAAACAGTGGACGTACATTTTGACTAATTTTCAATGATTTTGTCTTTTTTGTAGGGAGCTCCTCGAATGTTATTTGACCACCAAATTTTGCAAGCCCCCATAACATTTGTTGATGATCATTTCCACGAAGTTTCAGATTTTTTCGAAATGCTCTGATATGTTTTTTTGCGTGGGTGCACCGTGGGTGCACCGAGAGTGGGTGTAGAAGAACCACTCTCCCACGGGGAAAGTAGTGGCTGCACCCACTTTCGGTGCACCCACGGTGCACCCACGCAATAAAATATATCAAAACATTTAGAAAAAAACTAAAACTTCATGGAAATGATCGTTAACAAATGTTATGAGGGCTTGCAAAGTTTGGTGGTCAAATAACATTCGAGAAGCGCTCTACAAAAAAGACAAAATTACAAAATCTGCTTAAAAAGTGGACGTACATTTTGACTAATTTTCAATGATTTTGTCTTTTTTGTAGGGAGCTCCTCGAATGTTATTTGACCACCAAATTTTGCAAGCCCCCATAACATTTGTTGATGATCATTTCCACGAAGTTTCAGATTTTTTCGAAATGCTCTGATATGTTTTTTTGCGTGGGTGCACTGTGGGTGCACCGAGAGTGGGTGTAGAAGAACCACTCTCCCAGGGGGAAAGTAGTGGCTGCACCCACTTTCGGTGCACCCACGGTGCACCCGCGCAATAAAATATATCAAAACATTTAGAAAAAAACTTAAACTTCGTGGAAATGACCGTCAACAAATGTTATGAGGGCTTGCAAAGTTTGGTGGTCAAATAACATTCGAGAAGCGCTCTACAAAAAAGACAAAATTACAAAATCTGCTCAAACAGTGGACGTACATTTTGACTAATTTTCAATGATTTTGTCTTTTTTGTAGGGAGCTCCTCGAATGTTATTTGACCACCAAATTTTGCAAGCCCCCATAACATTTGTTGATGATCATTTCCATAAAGTTTCAGATTTTTTCGAAATGCTCTGATATGTTTTTTTGCGTGGGAGCACCGTGGGTGCACCGAGAGTGGGTGTAGAAGAACCACTCTCCCACGGGGAAAGTAGTGGCTGCACCCACTTTCGGTGCACCCACGGTGCACCCACGCAATAAAATATATCAAAACATTTAGAAAAAAACTAAAACTTCATGGAAATGATCGTTAACAAATGTTATGAGGGCTTGCAAAGTTTGGTGGTCAAATAACATTCGAGAAGCGCTCTACAAAAAAGACAAAATTACAAAATCTGCTTAAAAAGTGGACGTACATTTTGACTAATTTTCAATGATTTTGTCTTTTTTGTAGGGAGCTCCTCGAATGTTATTTGACCACCAAATTTTGCAAGCCCCCATAACATTTGTTGATGATCATTTCCACGAAGTTTCAGATTTTTTCGAAATGCTCTGATATGTTTTTTTGCGTGGGTGCACTGTGGGTGCACCGAGAGTGGGTGTAGAAGAACCACTCTCCCAGGGGGAAAGTAGTGGCTGCACCCACTTTCGGTGCACCCACGGTGCACCCGCGCAATAAAATATATCAAAACATTTAGAAAAAAACTTAAACTTCGTGGAAATGACCGTCAACAAATGTTATGAGGGCTTGCAAAGTTTGGTGGTCAAATAACATTCGAGAAGCGCTCTACAAAAAAGACAAAATTACAAAATCTGCTCAAACAGTGGACGTACATTTTGACTAATTTTCAATGATTTTGTCTTTTTTGTAGGGAGCTCCTCGAATGTTATTTGACCACCAAATTTTGCAAGCCCCCATAACATTTGTTGATGATCATTTCCATAAAGTTTCAGATTTTTTCGAAATGCTCTGATATGTTTTTTTGCGTGGGAGCACCGTGGGTGCACCGAGAGTGGGTGTAGAAGAACCACTCTCCCACGGGGAAAGTAGTGGCTGCACCCACTTTCGGTGCACCCATGGTGCACCCATGCAAGAAAACATATCAAAACATTTAGAAAAAATATGAAACTTCGTGGAAATGATCGTCAACAAATGTTATGAGGGCTTGCAAAGTTTGGTGCTCAAATAACATTCGAGAAGCGCTCTACAAAAAAGACAAAATTACAAAATCTGCTCAAACAGTGGACGTACATTTTGACTAATTTTCAATGATTTTGTCTTTTTTGTAGGGAGCTCCTCGAATGTTATTTGACCACCAAATTTTGCAAGCCCCCATAACATTTGTTGATGATCATTTCCACAAAGTTTTAGATTTTTTCGAAATACTCTGATATGTTTTTTTGCGTGGGTGCACCGTGGGTGCACCGAGAGTGGGTGTAGAAGAACCAGTCTCCCACGGGGAAAGTAGTGGCTGCACCCACTTTCGGTGCACCCACGGTGCACCCACGCAATAAAATATATCAAAACATTTAGAAAAAAACTGAAACTTCATGGAAATGATCGTTAACAAATGTTATGAGGGCTTGCAAAGTTTGGTGGTCAAATAACATTCGAGAAGCGCTCTACAAAAAAGACAAAATTACAAAATCTGCTCAAAAGTGGACCTACATTTTGACTAATTTTCAATGATTTTGTCTTTTTTGTAGGGAGCTCCTCGAATGTTATTTGACCACCAAATTTTGCAAGCCCCCATAACAATTGTTGATGATCATTTCCACGAAGTTTTAGATTTTTTCGAAATACTCTGATATGTTTTTTTGCGTGGGTGCACTGTGGGTGCACCGAGAGTGGGTGTAGAAGAACCACTCTCCCTCGGGGAAAGTAGTGGCTGCACCCATTTTCGGTGCACCCACGGTGCACCCGCGCAATAAAATATATCAAAACATTTTGAAAAAAACTGAAACTTCGTGGAAATGACCGTCAACAAATGTTATGAGGGCTTGCAAAGTTTGGTGGTCAAATAACATTCGAGAAGCGCTCTACAAAAAAGACAAAATTACAAAATCTGCTCAAACAGTGGACGTACATTTTGACTAATTTTCAATGATTTTGTCTTTTTTGTAGGGAGCTCCTCGAATGTTATTTGACCACCAAATTTTGCAAGCCCCCATAACATTTGTTGATGATCATTTCCATAAAGTTTCAGATTTTTTCGAAATACTCTGATATGTTTTTTTGCGTGAGAGCACCGTAGGTGCACCGAGAGTGGGTGTAGAAGAACCACTCTCCCACGGGGAAAGTAGTGGCTGCACCCACTTTCGGTGCACCCATGGTGCACCCATGCAAAAAACATATCAAAACATTTAGAAAAAATCCGAAACTTCGTGGAAATGATCGTCAACAAATGTTATGAGGGCTTGCAAAGTTTGGTGCTCAAATAACATTCGAGAAGCGCTCTACAAAAAAGACAAAATTGCAAAATCTGCTCAAACAGTGCACGTACATTTTGACTAATTTTCAGTGATTTTGTCTTTTTTGTAGAGAGCTCCTCGAATGTTATTTGACCATCAAATTTTGCAAGCCACCATAACATTTGTTGATGATCATTTCCACAAAGTTTTAGATTTTTTCGAAATACTCTGATATGTTTTTTTGCGTGGGTGCACCGTGGGTGCACCGAGAGTGGGTGTAGAAGAACCACTCTCCCTCGGGGAAAGTAGTGGCTGCACCCATTTTTGGTGCACCCACGGTGCACCCACGCAAGAAAACATATCAAAACATTTAGAAAAAATCTGAAACTTCGTGGAAATGATCGTCAACAAATGTTATGAGGGCTCGCAAAGTTT
The DNA here is from genome assembly GCA_032464435.1 of Aegilops umbellulata. NCBI lineage: Eukaryota > Viridiplantae > Streptophyta > Magnoliopsida > Poales > Poaceae > Aegilops > Aegilops umbellulata. The sequence goes on along the minus strand of CP136055.1, from coordinate 601,327,606 downwards.
GGTGGTCAAATAACATTCCAGAAGCGCTCTACAAAAAAGACAAAATTGCAAAATCTGCTCAAACAGTGCATGTACATTTTGACTAATTTTCAGTGATTTTGTCTTTTTTGTAGAGAGTCCCTCGAATGTTATTTGACCACCAAATTTTGCAAACCCCCATAACATTTGTTGATGATCATTTACACGAAGTTTCAGATTTTTTCTAAATGCTCTGATATGTTTTTTTGCGTGGGTGCACCATGGGTGCACCGAGAGTGGGTGTAGAAGAACCACTCTCCCACGGGGAAAGTAGTGGCTGCACCCACTTTCGGTGCACCCATGGTGCACCCACGCAAAAAAACATATCAAAACATTTAGAAAAAATCTGAAACTTTGTGAAAATGATCGTCACCAAATGTTATGAGGGCTTGCAAAGTTTGGTGGTCAAATAACATTCGAGAAGCGCTCTACAAAAAAGACAAAATTGCAAAATCTTCTCAAACAGTGCACGTACATTTTGACTAATTTTCAGTGATTTTGTCTTTTTTGTAGAGAGCTCCTCGAATGTTATTTGACCACCAAATTTTGCAAGCCCCCATAACAGTTGTTGATGATCATTTCCACGAAGTTTCAGATTTTTTCAAAATGCTGTGATATGTTTTTTTTGCGTGGGTGCACCGAGAGTGGGTGTAGAAGAACCACTCTCCCACGGGGAAAGTAGTGGCTGCATCCACTTTCGGTGCACCCACGATGCACCCACGCAAGAAAACATATCAAAACATTTAGAAAAAATCTGGAACTTCGTGGAAACTTTCGTCAACAAATGTTATGAGGGCTTGCAAAGTATGGTGGTCAAATAACATTCGAGAAGCGCTCTACAAAAAAGACAAAATTGCAAAATCTGCTCAAACAGTGCACGTACATTTTGACTAATTTTCAATGATTTTGTCTTTTTTGTAGGGAGCTCCTCGAATGTTATTTGACCACCAAATTTTGCAAGCCCCCATAACATTTGTTGATGATCATTTCCACGAAGTTTCAGATTTTTTCGAAATGCTCTGATATGTTTTTTTGCGTGGGTGGACTGTGGGTGCACCGAGAGTGGGTGTAGAAGAACCACTCTCCCACGGGGAAAGTAGTGGCTGCACCCACTTTCGGTGCACCCACGGTGCACCCACGCAAGAAAACATATCAAAACATTTAGAAAAAATATGAAACTTCATGAAAATGATCGTCAACAAATGTTCTGAGGGCTTGCAAAGTTTGGTGGTCAAATAACATTCGAGGAGCGCCCTACAAAAAAGACAAAATTGCAAAATCTGCTCAAACAGTGCACGTACATTTTGACTAATTTTCAGTGATTTTGTCTTTTTTGTAGAGAGCTCCTCGAATGTTATTTGACCACCAAATTTTGCAAGCCCCTATAACATTTGTTGGTGATCATTTCCACGAAGTTTCAGATTTTCTCGAAATGCTCTGATATGTTTTTTTGCGTGGGTGCATCGTGGGTGCACCGAGAGTGGGTGTAGAAGAACCACTCTCCCACGGGGAAAGTAGTGGCTGCACCCACTTTCGGTGCACCCACGGTGCACCCACGCAAGAAAACATATCAAAACATTTAGAAAAAATCTGAAACTTCGTGGAAATGATCGTCAATAAATGTTATGAGGGCTTGCAAAGTATGGTGGTCAAATAACGTTCGACAAGCGCTCTACAAAAAAGACAACATTGCAAAATCTGCTCAAACAGTGCACGTACATTTTGAATAATTTTCAGTGATTTTGTCTTTTTTGTAGAGAGCTCCTCGAATGTTATTTGACCACCAAATTTTGCAAACCCCATAACATTTGTTGATGATCATTTCGACGAAGTTTCAGATTTTTTCGAAATGCTCTGATATGTTTTTTTGCGTGGGTGCACTGTGGGTGCACCGAGAGTGGGTGTAGAAGAACCACTCTCCCACGGGGAAAGTAGTGGCTGCACCCACTTTCGGTGCACCCACGGTGCACCCACGCAATAAAATATATCAAAACATTTAGAAAAAAACTAAAACTTCGTGGAAATGGTCGTCAACAAATGTTATGAGGGCTTGCAAAGTTTGGTGGTCAAATAACATTCGAGAAGCGCTCTACAAAAAAGACAAAATTACAAAATCTGCTCAAACAGTGGACGTACATTTTGACTAATTTTCAATGATTTTGTCTTTTTTGTAAGGAGCTCCTCGAATGTTATTTGACCACCAAATTTTGCAAGCCCCCATAACATTTGTTGATGATCATTTCCACGAAGTTTCAGATTTTTTCGAAATGCTCTAATATGTTTTTTTGCGTGGGTGCACTGTGGGTGCACCGAGAGTGGGTGTAGAAGAACCACTCTCCCACGGCGAAAGTAGTGGCTGCACCCACTTTCGGTGCACCCACGGTGCACCCACGCAAGAAAACATATCAAAACATTTAGAAAAAATATGAAACTTCATGAAAATGATCGTCAACAAATGTTCTGAGGGCTTGCAAAGTTTGGTGGTCAAATAACATTCGAGAAGCGCCATACAAAAAAGACAAAATTGCAAAATCTGCTCAAACAGTGCACGTACATTTTGACTAATTTTCAGTGATTTTGTCTTTTTTGTAGAGAGCTCCTCGAATGTTATTTAACCACCAAATTTTGTAAGCCCCCATAATATTTGTTGATGATCATTTCCACAAAGTTTTAGATTTTTTCGAAATGCTCCGATATGTTTTTTTGCGTGGGTGCACCGTAGGTGCACCGAAAGTGGGTGCAGAAGAACCACTCTCACCGAGAGTGGGTGTAGAAGAACCACTCTCCCACGGGGAAAGTAGTGGCTGCACCCACTTTCGGTGCACCCACGGTGCACCCACGCAAGAAAACATATCAAAACATTTAGAAAAAATATGAAACTTCATGAAAATGATCGTCAACAAATGTTCTGAGGGCTTGCAAAGTTTGGTGGTCAAATAACATTCGAGAAGCGCCCTACAAAAAAGACAAAATTGCAAAATCTTCTCAAACAGTGCACGTACATTTTGACTAATTTTCAGTGATTTTGTCTTTTTTGTAGAGAGCTCCTCGAATGTTATTTGACCACCAAATTTTGCAAGCCCCCATAACAGTTGTTGATGATCATTTCCACGAAGTTTCTGATTTTTTCAAAATGCTCTGATATGTTTTTTTTGCGTGGGTGCACCGAGAGTGGGTGTAGAAGAACCACTCTCCCACGGGGAAAGTAGTGGCTGCATCCACTTTCGGTGCACCCACGATGCACCCACGCAAGAAAACATATCAAAACATTTAGAAAAAATCTGGAACTTCATGGAAACTTTCGTCAACAAATGTTATGAGGGCTTGCAAAGTATGGTGGTCAAATAACATTCGAGAAGCGCTCTATAAAAAAGACAAAATTGCAAAATCTGCTCAAACAGTGCACGTACATTTTGACTAATTTTCAATGATTTTGTCTTTTTTGTAGGGAGCTCCTCGAATGTTATTTGACCACCAAATTTTGCAAGCCCCCATAACATTTGTTGATGATCATTTCCACGAAGTTTCAGATTTTTTCGAAATGCTCTGATATGTTTTTTTGCGTGGGTGCACTGTGGGTGCACCGAGAGTGGGTGTAGAAGAACCACTCTCCCACGCGGAAAGTAGTGGCTGCACCCACTTTCGGTGCACCCACGGTGCACCCACGCAAGAAAACATATCAAAACATTTAGAAAAAATATGAAACTTCATGAAAATGATCGTCAACAAATGTTCTGAGGGCTTGCAAAGTTTGGTGGTCAAATAACATTCGAGGAGCGCCCTACAAAAAAGACAAAATTGCAAAATCTGCTCAAACAGTGCACGTACATTTTGACTAATTTTCAGTGATTTTGTCTTTTTTGTAGAGAGCTCCTCGAATGTTATTTGACCACCAAATTTTGCAAGCCCCTATAACATTTGTTGGTGATCATTTCCACGAAGTTTCAGATTTTCTCGAAATGCTCTGATATGTTTTTTTTGCGTGGGTGCATTGTGGGTGCACCGAGAGTGGGTGTAGAAGAACCACTCTCCCACGGGGAAAGTAGTGGCTGCACCCACTTTCGGTGCACCCACGGTGCACCCACGCAATAAAACATATCAAAACATTTAGAAAAAATCTGAAACTTCGTGGAAATGATCGTCAATAAATGTTATGAGGGCTTGCAAAGTATGGTGGTCAAATAACGTTCGACAAGCGCTCTACAAAAAAGACAACATTGCAAAATCTGCTCAAACAGTGCACGTACATTTTGAATAATTTTCAGTGATTTTGTCTTTTTTGTAGAGAGCTCCTCGAATGTTATTTGACCACCAAATTTTGCAAACCCCATAACATTTGTTGATGATCATTTCGACGAAGTTTCAGATTTTTTCGAAATGCTCTGATATGTTTTTTTGCGTGGGTGCACTGTGGGTGCACTGAGAGTGGGTGTAGAAGAACCACTCTCCCACGGGGAAAGTAGTGGCTGCACCCACTTTTGGTGCACCCACGGTGCACCCACGCAATAAAATATATCAAAACATTTAGAAAAAAACTAAAACTTCGTGGAAATGGTCGTCAACAAATGTTATGAGGGCTTGCAAAGTTTGGTGGTCAAATAACATTCGAGAAGCGCTCTACAAAAAAGACAAAATTACAAAATCTGCTCAAACAGTGGACGTACATTTTGACTAATTTTCAATGATTTTGTCTTTTTTGTAAGGAGCTCCTCGAATGTTATTTGACCACCAAATTTTGCAAGCCCCCATAACATTTGTTGATGATCATTTCCACGAAGTTTCAGATTTTTTCGAAATGCTCTAATATGTTTTTTTGCGTGGGTGCACTGTGGGTGCACCGAGAGTGGGTGTAGAAGAACCACTCTCCCACGGCGAAAGTAGTGGCCGCACCCACTTTCGGTGCACCCACGGTGCACCCACGCAAGAAAACATATCAAAACATTTAGAAAAAATATGAAACTTCATGAAAATGATCGTCAACAAATGTTCTGAGGGCTTGCAAAGTTTGGTGGTCAAATAACATTCGAGAAGCGCCCTACAAAAAAGACAAAATTGCAAAATCTGCTCAAACAGTGCACGTACATTTTGACTAATTTTCAGTGATTTTGTCTTTTTTGTAGAGAGCTCCTCGAATGTTATTTGACCACCAAATTTTGTAAGCCCCCATAACATTTGTTGATGATCATTTCCACAAAGTTTTAGATTTTTTCGAAATGCTCCGATATGTTTTTTTGCATGGGTGCACCGTAGGTGCACCGAAAGTGGGTGCAGAAGAACCACTCTCACCGAGAGTGGGTGTAGAAGAACCACTCTCCCACGGGGAAAGTAGTGGCTGCACCCACTTTCGGTGCACCCACGGTGCACCCACGCAAGAAAACATATCAAAACATTTAGAAAAAATATGAAACTTCATGAAAATGATCGTCAACAAATGTTCTGAGGGCTTGCAAAGTTTGGTGGTCAAATAACATTCGAGAAGCGCCCTACAAAAAAGACAAAATTGCAAAATCTGCTCAAACAGTGCACGTACATTTGACTAATTTTCAGTGATTTTGTCTTTTTTGTAGAGAGCTCCTCGAATGTTATTTGACCACCAAATTTTGCAAGCCCCCATAACATTTGTTGGTGATCATTTCCACGAAGTTTCAGATTTTTTTGAAATGCTCTGATATGTTATTTTGCGTGGGTGCATCGTGGGTGCACCGAGAGTGGGTGTAGAAGAACCACTCTCCCACGGGGAAAGTAGTGGCTGCACCCACTTTCTGTGCACCCACGGTGCACCCACGCAATAAAATATATCAAAACATTTAGAAAAAAACTGAAACTTCGTGGAAATGATCGTCAACAAATGTTCTGAGGGCTTGCAAAGTTTGGTGGTCAAATAACATTCGAGAAGCGCTCTACAAAAAAGACAAAATTACAAAATCTGCTCAAACAGTGGACGTACATTTTGACTAATTTTCAATGATTTTGTCTTTTTTGTAGGGAGCTCCTCGAATGTTATTTGACCACCAAATTTTGCAAGCCCCCATAACATTTGTTGATGATCATTTCCACGAAGTTTCAGATTTTTTCGAAATGCTCTGATATGTTTTTTTGCGTGGTTGCACTGTGGGTGCACCGAGAGTGGGTGTAGAAGAACCACTCTCCCACGGGGAAAGTAGTGGCTGCACCCACTTTCGGTGCACCCACGGTGCACCCACGCAATAAAATATATCAAAACATTTAGAAAAAAACTAAAACTTCATGGAAATGATCGTTAACAAATGTTATGAGGGCTTGCAAAGTTTGGTGGTCAAATAACATTCGAGAAGCGCTCTACAAAAGAGACAAAATTACAAAATCTGCTCAAACAGTGGACGTACATTTTGACTAATTTTCAATGATTTTGTCTTTTTTGTAGGGAGCTCCTCGAATGTTATTTGACCACCAAATTTTGCAAGCCCCCATAACATTTGTTGATGATCATTTCCACGAAGTTTCAGATTTTTTCGAAATGCTCTGATATGTTTTTTTGCGTGGGTGCACTGTGGGTGCACCGAGAGTGGGTGTAGAAGAACCACTCTCCCACGGGGAAAGTAGTGGCTGCACCCACTTTCGGTGCACCCACGGTGCACCCACGCAATAAAATATATCAAAACATTTAGAAAAAAACTAAAACTTCATGGAAATGATCGTTAACAAATGTTATGAGGGCTTGCAAAGTTTGGTGGTCAAATAACATTCGAGAAGCGCTCTACAAAAAAGACAAAATTACAAAATCTGCTCAAAAAGTGGACGTACATTTTGACTAATTTTCAATGATTTTGTCTTTTTTGTAGGGAGCTCCTCGAATGTTATTTGACCACCAAATTTTGCAAGCCCCCATAACATTTGTTGATGATCATTTCCACGAAGTTTCAGATTTTTTCGAAATGCTCTGATATGTTTTTTTGCGTGGTTGCACTGTGGGTGCACCGAGAGTGGGTGTAGAAGAACCACTCTCCCACGGGGAAAGTAGTGGCTGCACCCACTTTCGGTGCACCCACGGTGCACCCACGCAATAAAATATATCAAAACATTTAGAAAAAAACTAAAACTTCATGGAAATGATCGTTAACAAATGTTATGAGGGCTTGCAAAGTTTGGTGGTCAAATAACATTCGAGAAGCGCTCTACAAAAGAGACAAAATTACAAGATCTGCTCAAACAGTGGACGTACATTTTGACTAATTTTCAATGATTTTGTCTTTTTTGTAGGGAGCTCCTCGAATGTTATTTGACCACCAAATTTTGCAAGCCCCCATAACATTTGTTGATGATCATTTCCACGAAGTTTCAGATTTTTTCGAAATGCTCTGATATGTTTTTTTTGCGTGGGTGCACTGTGGGTGCACCGAGAGTGGGTGTAGAAGAACCACTCTCCCACGGGGAAAGTAGTGGCTGCACCCACTTTCGGTGCACCCACGGTGCACCCACGCAATAAAATATATCAAAACATTTAGAAAAAAACTAAAACTTCATGGAAATGATCGTTAACAAATGTTATGAGGGCTTGCAAAGTTTGGTGGTCAAATAACATTCGAGAAGCGCTCTACAAAAAAGACAAAATTACAAAATCTGCTCAAAAAGTGGACGTACATTTTGACTAATTTTCAATGATTTTGTCTTTTTTGTAGGGAGCTCCTCGAATTTTATTTGACCACCAAATTTTGCAAGCCCCCATAACATTTGTTGATGATCATTTCCACAAAGTTTCAGATTTTTTCGAAATGCTCTGATATGTTTTTTTGCGTGGGTGCACTGTGGGTGCACCGAGAGTGGGTGTAGAAGAACCACTCTCCCACGGGGAAAGTAGTGGCTGCACCCACTTTCGGTGCACCCACGGTGCACCCGCACAATAAAATATATCAAAACATTTAGAAAAAAACTGAAACTTCGTGGAAATGACCGTCAACAAATGTTATGAGGGCTTGCAAAGTTTGGTGGTCAAATAACATTCGAGAAGCGCTCTACAAAAAAGACAAAATTACAAAATCTGCTCAAACAGTGGACGTACATTTTGACTAATTTTCAATGATTTTGTCTTTTTTGTAGGGAGCTCCTCGAATGTTATTTGACCACCAAATTTTGCAAGCCCCCATAACATTTGTTGATGATCATTTCCATAAAGTTTCAGATTTTTTCGAAATGCTCTGATATGTTTTTTTGCGTGGGAGCACCGTGGGTGCACCGAGAGTGGGTGTAGAAGAACCACTCTCCCACGGGGAAAGTAGTGGCTGCACCCACTTTCGGTGCACCCATGGTGCACCCATGCAAGAAAACATATCAAAACATTTAGAAAAAATCCGAAACTTCGTGGAAATGATCGTCAACAAATGTTATGAGGGCTTGCAAAGTTTGGTGCTCAAATAACATTCGAGAAGCGCTCTACAAAAAAGATAAAATTGCAAAATCTGCTCAAACAGTGCACGTACATTTTGACCAATTTTCAGTGATTTTGTCTTTTTTGTAGAGAGCTCCTCGAATATTATTTGACCACCAAATTTTGCAAGCCCCCATAACATTTGTTGATGATCATTTCCACAAAGTTTTAGATTTTTTCGAAATACTCTGATATATTTTTTTGCGTGGGTGCACCGTGGGTGCACCGAGAGTGGGTGTAGAAGAACCAGTCTCCCACGGGGAAAGTAGTGGCTGCACCCACTTTCGGTGCACCCACGGTGCACCCACGCAATAAAATATATCAAAACATTTAGAAAAAAACTGAAACTTCATGGAAATGATCGTTAACAAATGTTATGAGGGCTTGCAAAGTTTGGTGGCCAAATAACATTCGAGAAGCGCTCTACAAAAAAGACAAAATTACAAAATCTGCTCAAAAAGTGGACCTACATTTTGACTAATTTTCAATGATTTTGTCTTTTTTGTAGGGAGCTCCTCGAATGTTATTTGACCACCAAATTTTGCAAGCCCCCATAACATTTGTTGATGATCATTTCCACGAAGTTTCAGATTTTTTCGAAATGCTCTAATATGTTTTTTTGCGTGGGTGCACTGTGGGTGCACCGAGAGTGGGTGTAGAAGAACCACTCTCCCACGGGGAAAGTAGTGGCTGCACCCACTTTCGGTGCACCCATGGTGCACCCGCACAATAAAATATATCAAAACATTTAGAAAAAAACTGAAACTTCGTGGAAATGACCGTCAACAAATGTTATGAGGGCTTGCAAAGTTTGGTGGTCAAATAACATTCGAGAAGCGCTCTACAAAAAAGACAAAATTACAAAATCTGCTCAAACAGTGGACGTACATTTTGACTAATTTTCAATGATTTTGTCTTTTTTGTAGGGAGCTCCTCGAATGTTATTTGACCACCAAATTTTGCAAGCCCCCATAACATTTGTTGATGATCATTTCCATAAAGTTTCAGATTTTTTCAAAATACTCTGATATGTTTTTTTGCGTGAGAGCACCGTGGGTGCACCGAGAGTGGGTGTAGAAGAACCACTCTCCCACGGGGAAAGTAGTGGCTGCACCCACTCTCGGTGCACCCATGGTGCACCCATGCAAGAAAACATATCAAAACATTTAGAAAAAATCCGAAACTTCGTGGAAATGATCGTCAACAAATGTTATGAGGGCTTGCAAAGTTTGGTGCTCAAATAACATTCGAGAAGCGCTCTACAAAAAAGACAAAATTGCAAAATCTGCTCAAACAGTGCACGTACATTTTGACTAATTTTCAGTGATTTTGTCTTTTTTGTAGAGAGCTCCTCGAATGTTATTTGACCATCAAATTTTGCAAGCCCCCATAACATTTGTTGATGATCATTTCCACAAAGTATAGATTTTTTCGAAATACTCTGATATGTTTTTTTGCGTGGGTGCACCGTGGGTGCACCGAGAGTGGGTGTAGAAGAACCACTCTCCCTCGTGGAAAGTAGTGGCTGCACCCATTTTCGGTGCACCCACGGTGCACCCACGCAAGAAAACATATCAAAACATTTAGAAAAAATCTGAAACTTCGTGGAAATGATCGTCAACAAATGTTATGAGGGCTCGCAAAGTTTGGTGGTCAAATAACATTCCAGAAGCGCTCTACAAAAAAGACAAAATTGCAAAATCTGCTCAAACAGTGCATGTACATTTTGACTAATTTTCAGTGATTTTGTCTTTTTTGTAGAGAGTCCCTCGAATGTTATTTGACCACCAAATTTTGCAAACCCCCATAACATTTGTTGATGATCATTTACACGAAGTTTCAGATTTTTTCTAAATGCTCTGATATGTTTTTTTGCGTGGGTGCACCATGGGTGCACCGAGAGTGGGTGTAGAAGAACCACTCTCCCACGGGGAAAGTAGTGGCTGCACCCACTTTCGGTGCACCCATGGTGCACCCACGCAAAAAAACATATCAAAACATTTAGAAAAAATCTGAAACTTCGTGAAAATGATCGTCACCAAATGTTATGAGGGCTTGCAAAGTTTGGTGGTCAAATAACATTCGAGAAGCGCTCTACAAAAAAGACAAAATTGCAAAATCTGCTCAAACAGTGCACGTACATTTTGACTAATTTTCAGTGATTTTGTCTTTTTTGTAGAGAGCTCCTCGAATGTTATTTGACCACCAAATTTTGCAAGCCCCCATAACAGTTGTTGATGATCATTTCCACGAAGTTTCAGATTTTTTCAAAATGCTCTAATATGTTTTTTTTGCGTGGGTGCACCGAGAGTGGGTGTAGAAGAACCACTCTCCCATGGGGAAAGTAGTGGCTGCATCCACTTTCGGTGCACCCACGATGCACCCACGCAAGAAAACATATCAAAACATTTAGAAAAAATCTGGAACTTCGTGGAAACTTTCGTCAACAAATGTTATGAGGGCTTGCAAAGTATGGTGGTCAAATAACATTCGAGAAGCGCTCTACAAAAAAGACAAAATTGCAAAATCTTCTCAAACAGTGCACGTACATTTTGACTAATTTTCAGTGATTTTGTCTTTTTTGTAGAGAGCTCCTCGAATGTTATTTGACCACCAAATTTTGCAAGCCCCCATAACATTTGTTGATGATCATTTCCACGAAGTTTCCGATTTTTTCGAAATGCTCTGATATGTTTTTTTGCGTGGGTGCACCGTGGGTGCATCGAGAGTGGGTGTAGAAGAACCACTCTCCCACGGGGAAAGTAGTGGCTGCACCCACTTTCGGTGCACCCACGGTGCACCCATGCAAGAAAACATATCAAAATATTTAGAAAAAATCCGAAACTTTGTGGAAATGATCGTTAACAAATGTTATGAGGGCTTGCAAAGTTTGGTGCTCAAATAACATTCGAGAAGCGCTCTACAAAAAAGACAAAATTGCAAAATCTGCTCAAACAGTGCATGTACATTTTGACTAATTTTTAGTGATTTTGTCTTTTTTGTAGAGAGCCCCTCGAATGTTATTTGACCACCAAATTTTGCAAACCCCCATAACATTTGTTGATGATCATTTCCACGAAGTTTCAGATTTTTTCGAAATGCTCTGATATGTTTTTTTGCGTGGGTGCACCATGCGTGCATCGAGAGTGGGTGTAGAAGAACCACTCTCCCACGGGGAAAGTAGTGGCTGTACCCACTTTCGGTGCACCCATGGTGCACCCACGCAAGAAAACATATCAAAACATTTAGAAAAAATCTGAAACTTCGTGAAAATGATCGTTAACAAATATTATGAGGGCTTGCAAAGTTTGGTGGTCAAATAACATTCGAGAAGCGCTCTACAAAAAAGACAAAATTGCAAAATCTGCTCAAACAGTGCACGTACATTTTGACTAATTTTCAGTGATTTTGTCTTTTTTGTAGAGAGCTCCTCGAATGTTATTTGACCACCAAATTTTGCAAGCCCCCATAACAGTTGTTGATGATCATTTCCACGAAGTTTCAGATTTTTTCGAAATGCTCTGATATGTTTTTTTGCGTGGGTGCACCATGGGTGCACCGAGAGTGGGTGTAGAAGAACCACTCTCCCACGGGGAAAGTAGTGGCTGCACCCACTTTCGGTGCACCCATGGTGCACCCACGCAAAAAAACATATCAAAACATTTAGAAAAAATCTGAAACTTCGTGGAAATGATCGTCAACAAATGTTATGAGGGCTTGCAAAGTTTAGTGGTCAAATAACATTCGAGAAGCGCTCTACAAAAAAGGCAAAATTACAAAATCTGCTCAAACAGTGCACGTACATTTTGACTAATTTTCAGTGATTTTGTCTTTTTTGTAGAGAGCTCCTCGAATGTTATTTGACCACCAAATTTTGCAAGCCCACATAACATTTGTTGATGATCATTTCCACGAAGTTTCAAATTTTTTCGAAATGCTCTGATATGTTTTTTTGCGTGGGTGCACCGAGAGTGGTTGTAGAAGAACCACTCTCCCACGGGGAAAGTAGTGGCTGCACCCACTTTCGGTGCACCCACGATGCACCCACGCAAGAAAACATATCAAAACATTTAGAAAAAATCTGGAACTTCGTGGAAACTTTCGTCAACAAATGTTATGAGGGCTTGCAAAGTATGGTGGTCAAATAACATTCGAGAAGCGCTCTACAAAAAAGACAAAATTGCAAAATCTTCTCAAACAGTGCACGTACATTTTGACTAATTTTCAGTGATTTTGTATTTTTTGTAGAGAGCTCCTCGAATGTTATTTGACCACCAAATTTTGCAAGCCCCCATAACATTTGTTGATGATCATTTCCACGAAGTTTCCGATTTTTTCGAAATGCTCTGATATGTTTTTTTGCGTGGGTGCACCGTGGGTGCATCGAGAGTGGGTGTAGAAGAACCACTCTCCCACGGGGAAAGTAGTGGCTGCACCCACTTTCGGTGCACCCACGGTGCACCCATGCAAGAAAACATATCAAAATATTTAGAAAAAATCCGAAACTTTGTGGAAATGATCGTTAACAAATGTTATGAGGGCTTGCAAAGTTTGGTGCTCAAATAACATTCGAGAAGCGCTCTACAAAAAAGACAAAATTGCAAAATCTGCTCAAACAGTGCATGTACATTTTGACTAATTTTTAGTGATTTTGTCTTTTTTGTAGAGAGCCCCTCGAATGTTATTTGACCACCAAATTTTGCAAACCCCCATAACATTTGTTGATGATCATTTCCACGAAGTTTCAGATTTTTTCGAAATGCTCTGATATGTTTTTTTGCGTGGGTGCACCATGCGTGCATCGAGAGTGGGTGTAGAAGAACCACTCTCCCACGGGGAAAGTAGTGGCTGTACCCACTTTCGGTGCACCCATGGTGCACCCACGCAAGAAAACATATCAAAACATTTAGAAAAAATCTGAAACTTCGTGAAAATGATCGTTAACAAATATTATGAGGGCTTGCAAAGTTTGGTGGTCAAATAACATTCGAGAAGCGCTCTACAAAAAAGACAAAATTGCAAAATCTGCTCAAACAGTGCACGTACATTTTGACTAATTTTCAGTGATTTTGTCTTTTTTGTAGAGAGCTCCTCGAATGTTATTTGACCACCAAATTTTGCAAGCCCCCATAACAGTTGTTGATGATCATTTCCACGAAGTTTCAGATTTTTTCGAAATGCTCTGATATGTTTTTTTGCGTGGGTGCACCATGGGTGCACCGAGAGTGGGTGTAGAAGAACCACTCTCCCACGGGGAAAGTAGTGGCTGCACCCACTTTCGGTGCACCCATGGTGCACCCACGCAAAAAAACATATCAAAACATTTAGAAAAAATCTGAAACTTCGTGGAAATGATCGTCAACAAATGTTATGAGGGCTTGCAAAGTTTAGTGGTCAAATAACATTCGAGAAGCGCTCTACAAAAAAGGCAAAATTACAAAATCTGCTCAAACAGTGCACGTACATTTTGACTAATTTTCAGTGATTTTGTCTTTTTTGTAGAGAGCTCCTCGAATGTTATTTGACCACCAAATTTTGCAAGCCCACATAACATTTGTTGATGATCATTTCCACGAAGTTTCAAATTTTTTCGAAATGCTCTGATATGTTTTTTTGCGTGGGTGCACCGAGAGTGGTTGTAGAAGAACCACTCTCCCACGGGGAAAGTAGTGGCTGCACCCACTTTCGGTGCACCCACGGTGCACCCACGCAAGAAAACATATCAAAACACTTAGAAAAAATCTGAAACTTCGTGGAAATGATCGTCAACAAATGTTATGAGGGCTCGCAAAGTTCGGTGGTCAAATAACATTCGAGAAGCGCTCTACGAAAAAGACAAAATTGCAAAATCTTCTCAAACAGTGCACGTACATTTTGACTAATTTTCAGTGATTTTGTCTTTTTTGTAGAGAGCTCCTCGAATGTTATTTGACCACCAAATTTTGCAAGCCCCCATAACATTTGTTGATGATTATTTCCACGAAGTTTCCGATTTTTTCGAAATGCTCTGATATGTTTTTTTGCGTGGGTGCACCGTGGGTGCACCGAGAGTGGGTGTAGAAGAACCACTCTCCCATGGGGAAAGTAGTGGCTGCACCCACTTTCGGTGCACCCACGGTGCACCCACGTAAGAAAACATATCAAAACATTTAGAAAAAATCTGAAACTTCGTGGAAATGATCGTCAACAAATGTTATGAGGGCTTGCAAAGTTTGGTGGTGAAATACCATTCGAGAAGCGCTCTACAAAAAAGGCAAAATTACAAAATCTGCTCAAACAGTGGACGTACATTTTGACTAATTTTCAGTGATTTTGTCTTTTTTGCAGAGAGCTTCTCGAATGTTATTTGACCACCAAATTTTGCAAGCCCCCATAACATTTGTTGATGATCATTTCCACAAAGTTTCGATTTTTTCGAAATGCTCTGATATGTTTTTTTGCGTGGGTGCACCGTGGGTGCACCGAGAGTGGGTGTAGAAGAACCACTCTCCCACGGGGAAAGTAGTGGCTGCACCCACTTTCGGTGCACCCACGGTGCACCCACGCAAGAAAACATATCAAAACATTTAGATAAATCTGAAACTTCGTGGAAATTATCGTCAACAAATGTTATGAGGGCTCGCAAAGTTCGGTGGTCAAATAACATTCGAGAAGCGCTCTACAAAAAAGACAAAATTGCAAAATCTTCTCAAACAGTGAACGTACATTTTGACTAATTTTCAGTGATTTTGTCTTTTTTGTAGAGAGCTCCTCGAATGTTATTTGACCACCAAATTTTGCAAGCCCCCATAACAGTTGTTGATGATCATTTCCACAAAGTTTCAGATTTTTTCGAAATGCTCTTATATGTTTTTTTGCGTGGGTGCACCGTGGGTGCACCGAGAGTGGGTGTAGCAGAACCACTCTCCCACGAGGAAAGTAGTGGCTGCACCCACTTTCGGTGCACCCACGGTGCACCCATGCAAGAAAACATATCAAAACATTTAGAAAAAATCCGAAACTTTGTGGAAATGATCGTTAACAAATGTTATGAGGGCTTGCAAAGTTTGGTGCTCAAATAACATTCGAGAAGCGCTCTACAAAAAAGACAAAATTGCAAAATCTGCTCAAACAGTGCACGTACATATTGACTAATTTTCAGTGATTTTGTCTTTTTTGTAGAGAGCCCCTCGAATGTTATTTGACCACCAAATTTTGCAAGCCCCCATAACATTTGTTGATGATCATTTCCACGAAGTTTCAGCTTTTTTCGAAATGCTCTGATATGTGTTTTTGCGTGGGTGCACCGTGGGTGCACCGAGAGTGAGTGTAGAAGAACCACTCTCCCACGGGGAAAGTAGTGGCTGCACCCACTTTCGGTGCACCCACGGTGCACCCACGCAAGAAAACATATAAAAACATTTATAAAAAATCTGAAACTTCGTGGAAATGATCATCAACAAATGTTATGAGGGCTTGCAAAGTTTGGTGGTCAAATAACATTCGAGAAGCGCTCTACAAAAAAGACCAAATTGCAAAATCTGCTCAAACAGTGCTTGTACATTTTGACTAATTTTCAGTGATTTTGTCTTTTTTGTAGAGAGCCCCTCGAATGTTATTTGACCACCAAATTTTGCAAGCCCCCATAACATTTGTTGATGATCGTTTCCACAAAGTTTCAGATTTTTTCGAAATGCTCTGATATGTTTTTTTGCGTGGGTGCACCATGGGTGCACCGAGAGTGGGTGTAGAAGAACCACTCTCCCACGGGGAAAGTAGTGGCTGCATCCACTTTCGGTGCACCCACGGTGCACCCACGCAAGACAACATATCAAAACATTTAGAAAAAATCTGGAACTTCGTGGAAATGTTCGTCAACAAATGTTATGAGGGCTTGCAAAGTATGTTGGTCAAATAACATTCGAGAAGCGCTCTACAAAAAAGACAAAATTGCAAAATCTTCTCAAACAGTGCACGTACATTTTGACTAATTTTCAGTGATTTTGTCTTTTTTGTAGAGAGCTCCTCGAATGTTATTTGACCACCAAATTTTGCAAGCCCCCATAACATTTGTTGATGATTATTTCCACGAAGTTTCCGATTTTTTCGAAATGCTCTGATATGTTTTTTGCGTGGGTGCACCGAGAGTGGGTGTAGAAGAACCACTCTCCCATGGGGAAATTAGTGGCTGCACCCACTTTCGGTGCACCCACGGTGCACCCACGTAAGAAAACATATCAAAACATTTAGAAAAAATCTGAAACTCCGTGGAAATGATCGTCAACAAATGTTATGAGGGCTTGCAAAGTTTGGTGGTGAAATACCATTCGAGAAGCGCTCTACAAAAAAGACAAAATTACAAAATCTGCTCAAACAGTGGACGTACATTTTGACTAATTTTCAGTGATTTTGTCTTTTTTGTAGAGAGCTCCTCGAATGTTATTTGACCACCAAATTTTGCAATCCCCCATAACATTTGTTGATGATCATTTCCACAAAGTTTCAGATTTTTTCGAAATGCTCTGATATGTTTTTTTGCGTGGGTGCACCGTGGGTGCACCGAGAGTGGGTGTAGAAGAACCACTCTCCCACGGGGAAAGTAGTGGCTGCACCCACTTTCGGTGCACCCACGGTGCACCCACGCAAGAAAACATATCAAAACATTTAGATAAATCTGAAACTTCGTGGAAATTATCGTCAACAAATGTTATGAGGGCTCGCAAAGTTCGGTGGTCAAATAACATTCGAGAAGCGCTCTACAAAAAAGACAAAATTGCAAAATCTTCTCAAACAGTGAACGTACATTTTGACTAATTTTCAGTGATTTTGTCTTTTTTGTAGAGAGCTCCTCGAATGTTATTTGACCACCAAATTTTGCAAGCCCCCATAACAGTTGTTGATGATCATTTCCACAAAGTTTCAGATTTTTTCGAAATGCTCTTATATGTTTTTTTGCGTGGGTGCACCGTGGGTGCACCGAGAGTGGGTGTAGCAGAACCACTCTCCCACGAGGAAAGTAGTGGCTGCACCCACTTTCGGTGCACCCACGGTGCACCCATGCAAGAAAACATATCAAAACATTTAGAAAAAATCCGAAACTTTGTGGAAATGATCGTTAACAAATGTTATGAGGGCTTGCAAAGTTTGGTGCTCAAATAACATTCGAGAAGCGCTCTACAAAAAAGACAAAATTGCAAAATCTGCTCAAACAGTGCACGTACATATTGACTAATTTTCAGTGATTTTGTCTTTTTTGTAGAGAGCCCCTCGAATGTTATTTGACCACCAAATTTTGCAAGCCCCCATAACATTTGTTGATGATCATTTCCACGAAGTTTCAGCTTTTTTCGAAATGCTCTGATATGTGTTTTTGCGTGGGTGCACCGTGGGTGCACCGAGAGTGAGTGTAGAAGAACCACTCTCCCACGGGGAAAGTAGTGGCTGCACCCACTTTCGGTGCACCCACGGTGCACCCACGCAAGAAAACATATAAAAACATTTATAAAAAATCTGAAACTTCGTGGAAATGATCATCAACAAATGTTATGAGGGCTTGCAAAGTTTGGTGGTCAAATAACATTCGAGAAGCGCTCTACAAAAAAGACCAAATTGCAAAATCTGCTCAAACAGTGCTTGTACATTTTGACTAATTTTCAGTGATTTTGTCTTTTTTGTAGAGAGCCCCTCGAATGTTATTTGACCACCAAATTTTGCAAGCCCCCATAACATTTGTTGATGATCGTTTCCACAAAGTTTCAGATTTTTTCGAAATGCTCTGATATGTTTTTTTGCGTGGGTGCACCATGGGTGCACCGAGAGTGGGTGTAGAAGAACCACTCTCCCACGGGGAAAGTAGTGGCTGCATCCACTTTCGGTGCACCCACGGTGCACCCACGCAAGACAACATATCAAAACATTTAGAAAAAATCTGGAACTTCGTGGAAATGTTCGTCAACAAATGTTATGAGGGCTTGCAAAGTATGTTGGTCAAATAACATTCGAGAAGCGCTCTACAAAAAAGACAAAATTGCAAAATCTTCTCAAACAGTGCACGTACATTTTGACTAATTTTCAGTGATTTTGTCTTTTTTGTAGAGAGCTCCTCGAATGTTATTTGACCACCAAATTTTGCAAGCCCCCATAACATTTGTTGATGATTATTTCCACGAAGTTTCCGATTTTTTCGAAATGCTCTGATATGTTTTTTGCGTGGGTGCACCGAGAGTGGGTGTAGAAGAACCACTCTCCCATGGGGAAATTAGTGGCTGCACCCACTTTCGGTGCACCCACGGTGCACCCACGTAAGAAAACATATCAAAACATTTAGAAAAAATCTGAAACTCCGTGGAAATGATCGTCAACAAATGTTATGAGGGCTTGCAAAGTTTGGTGGTGAAATACCATTCGAGAAGCGCTCTACAAAAAAGACAAAATTACAAAATCTGCTCAAACAGTGGACGTACATTTTGACTAATTTTCAGTGATTTTGTCTTTTTTGTAGAGAGCTCCTCGAATGTTATTTGACCACCAAATTTTGCAATCCCCCATAACATTTGTTGATGATCATTTCCACAAAGTTTCAGATTTTTTCGAAATGCTCTGATATGTTTTTTTGCGTGGGTGCACCGTGGGTGCACCGAGAGTGGGTGTAGAAGAACCACTCTCCCACGGGGAAAGTAGTGGCTGCACCCACTTTCGGTGCACCCACGGTGCACCCACGCAAGAAAACATATCAAAACATTTAGAAAAAATCTAAAACTTCGTGGAAATGATCGTCAACAAATGTTATGAGGGCTCGCAAAGTTCGGTGGTCAAATAACATTCGAGAAGCGCTCTACAAAAAAGACAAAATTGCAAAATCTTCTAAAAAAGTGCACGTACATTTTGACTAATTTTCAGTGATTTTGTCTTTTTTGTAGAGAGCTCCTCGAATGTTATTTGACCACCAAATTTTGCAAGCCCCCATAACATTTGTTGATGATCATTTCCACAAAGTTTCAGATTTTTTCGAAATGCTCTTATATGTTTTTTTGCGTGGGTGCACCGTGGGTGCACCGAGAGTGGGTGTAGAAGAACCACTCTCCCACAGGGAAAGTAGTGGCTGCACCCACTTTCGGTGCACCCACGGTGCACCCAAGCAAGAAAACATATCAAAACATTTAGAAAAAATCCGAAACTTTGTGGAAATGATCGTTAACAAATGTTATGAGGGCTTGCAAAGTTTGGTGCTCAAATAACATTCGAGAAGCGCTCTACAAAAAAGACAAAATTGCAAAATCTGCTCAAACAGTGCACGTACATTTTGACTAATTTTCAGTGATTTTGTCTTTTTTGTAGAGAGCCCCTCGAATGTTATTTGACCACCAAATTTTGCATGCCCCCATAACATTTGTTAATGATCATTTCCACGAAGTTTCAGCTTTTTTCGAAATGCTCTGATATGTGTTTTTGCATGGGTGCACCGTGGGTGCACCGAGAGTGAGTGTAGAAGAACCACTCTCCCACGGGGAAAGTAGTGGCTGCACCCACTTTCGGTGCACCCACGGTGCACCCACGCAAGAAAACATATAAAAACATTTAGAAAAAATCTGAAACTTCGTGGAAATGATCATCAACAAATGTTATGAGGGCTTGCAAAGTTTGGTGGTCAAATAACATTCGAGAAGCGCTCTACAAAAAAGACCAAATTGCAAAATCTGCTCAAACAGTGCTTGTACATTTTGACTAATTTTCAGTGATTTTGTCTTTTTTGTAGAGAGCCCCTCGAATGTTATTTGAGCACCAAATTTTGCAAGCCCCCATGACATTTGTTGATGATCGTTTCCACAAAGTTTCAGATTTTTTCGAAATGCTCTGATATGTTTTTTTGCGTGGGTGCACCGTGGTTGCACCGAGAGTGGGTGTAGAAGAACCACTCTCCCACGGGGAAAGTAGTGGCTGCACCCACTTTCGGTGCACCCACGGTGCACCCACGCAAGAAAACATATCAAAACATTTAGAAAAAATCTGAAATTTCGTGGAAATGATCATCAACAAATGTTATGAGGGCTCGCAAAGTTCGGTGGTCAAATAATATTCGAGAAGCGCTCTACAAAAAAGACAAAATTGCAAAATCTTCTCAAACAGTGCACGTACATTTTGACTAATTTTCAGTGATTTTGTCTTTTTTGTAGAGAGCTCCTCGAATGTTATTTGACCACCAAATTTTGCAAGCCCCCATAACATTTGTTGATGATTATTTCCACGAAGTTTCCGATTTTTTCGAAATGCTCTAATATGTTTTTTTGCGTGGGTGCACCGTGGGTGCACCGAGAGTGGGTGTTGAAGAACCACTCTCCCATGGGGAAAGTAGTGGCTGCACCCACTTTCGGTGCACCCACGGTGCACCCACGGTGCACCCACGTAAGAAAACATATCAAAACATTTAGAAAAAATCTGAAACTTCGTGGAAATGATCGTCAACAAATGTTATGAGGGCTTGCAAAGTTTGGTGGTGAAATACCATTCGAGAAGCGCTCTACAAAAAAGACAAAATTACAAAATCTGCTCAAATAGTGGACGTACATTTTGACTAATTTTCAGTGATTTTGTCTTTTTTGTAGAGAGCTCCTCGAATGTTATTTGACCACTAAATTTTGCAAGCCCCATAACATTTGTTGATGATCATTTCCACAAAGTTTCAGCTTTTTTCGAAATGCTCTGATATGTTTTTTTGCGTGGGTGCACCGTGGGTGCACCGAGAGTGGGTGTAGAAGAACCACTTTCCCATGGGGAAAGTAGTGGCTGCACCCACTTTCGGTGCACCCACGGTGCACCCACGCAAGAAAACATATCAAAACATTTAGAAAAAATCTGAAACTTCGTGGAAATGATCGTTAACAAATGTTATGAGGGCTTGCAAACTTTGGTGGTGAAATACCATTCGAGAAGCGCTTTACAAAAAAGACAAAATTACAAAATCTGCTCAAACAGTGGACGTACATTTTGACTAATTTTCAGTGATTTTGTCTTTTTTGTAGAGAGGTCCTCGAATGTTATTTGACCACCAAATTTTGCAAGCCCCCATAACATTTGTTGATGATCATTTCCACAAAGTTTCAGCTTTTTTCGAAATGCTCTGATATGTTTTTTTGCGTGGGTGCACCGTGGGTGCACCGAGAGTGAGTGTAGAAGAACCACTCTCCCACGGGGAAAGTAGTGGCTGCACCCACTTTCAGCGCACCCACGGTGCACCCACGCAAGAAAACATATCAAAACATTTAGAAAAAATCTGAAACTTCGTGGAAATGATCGTCAACAAATGTTATGAGGGCTTGCAAAGTTTGGTGTTCAAATAACATTCGAGAAGCGCTCTACAAAAAAGACCAAATTGCAAAATCTGCTCAAATAGTGCTTGTACATTTTGACTAATTTTCAGTGATTTTGTCTTTTTTGTAGAGAGCTCCTCGAATGTTATTTGACCACCAAATTTTGCAAGCCCCCATAACAGTTGTTGATGATCATTTCCACAAAGTTTCAGATTTTTTCGAAATGCTCTGATATGTTTTTTTGCGTGGGTGCACCGTGGGTGCACTGAGAGTGGGTGTAGAAGAACCACTCTCCCACGGGGAAAGTAGTGGCTGCATACACTTTCGGTGCACCCACGGTGCACCCACGCAAGAAAACATATCAAAACATTTAGAAAAAATCTGAAACTTCGTGCAAATGTTCGTCAACAAATGTTATGAGGGCTTGCAAAGTATGGTGGTCAAATAACATTCGAGAAGCGCTCTACAAAAAAGACAAAATTGCAAAATCTTATCAAACAGTGCACGTACATTTTGACTAATTTTCAGTGATTTTGTCTTTTTTGTAGAGAGCTCCTCGACTGTTATTTGACCACCAAATTTTGCAAGACCCCATAACATTTGTTGATGATGATTTCCACAAAGTTTCAGATTTTTTCGAAATGCTCTTATATGTTTTTTTGCGTGGGTGCACCGAGAGTGGGTGTAGAAGAAGCACTCTCCCACGGGGAAAGTAGTGGCTGCACCCACTTTCGGTGCACCCACGGTGCACCCATGCAAGAAAACATATCAAAACATTTAGAAAAAATCCGAAACTTCGTGGAAATGATCGTTAACAAATATTATGAGGGCTTGCAAAGTTTGGTGGTCAAATAACATTCGAGAAGCGCTCTACAAAAAAGACAAAATTGCAAAATCTGCTCAAACAGTGCACGTACATTTTGACTAATTTTCAGTGATTTTGTCTTTTTTGTAGAGAGCTCCTCGAATGTTATTTGACCACCAAATTTTGCAAGCCCCCATAACAGTTGTTGATGATCATTTCCACAAAGTTTCAGATTTTTTCGAAATGCTCTGATATGTTTTTTTGCGTGGGTGCACCGTGGGTGCACTGAGAGTGGGTGTAGAAGAACCACTCTCCCACGGGGAAAGTAGTGGCTGCATACACTTCCGGTGCACCCACGGTGCACCCACGCAAGAAAACATATCAAAACATTTAGAAAAAATCTGAAACTTCGTGCAAATGTTCGTCAACAAATGTTATGACGGCTTGCAAATTATGGTGGTCAAATAACATTCGAGAAGCGCTATACAAAAAAGACAAAATTGCAAAATCTTATCAAACAGTGCACGTACATTTTGACTAATTTTCAGTGATTTTGTCTTTTTTGTAGAGAGCTCCTCGACTGTTATTTGACCACCAAATTTTGCAAGCCCCCATAACATTTGTTGATGATCATTTCCACAAAGTTTCAGATTTTTTCGGAATGCTCTTATATGTTTTTTTGCGTGGGTGCACCATGGGTGCACCGAGAGTGGGTGTAGAAGAAGCACTCTCCCACGGGGAAAGTAGTGGCTGCTCCCACTTTTGGTGCACCCACGGTGCACCCATGCAAGAAAACATATCAAAACATTTAGAAAAAATCCGAAACTTCGTGGAAATGATCATCAACAAATGTTATGAGGGCTCGCAAAGTTCGGTGGTCAAATAACATTCGAGAAGCGCTCTACAAAAAAGACAAAATTGTAAAATCTTCTCAAACAGTGCACGTACATTTTGACTAATTTTCAGTGATTTTGTCTTTTTTGTAGAGAGCTCCTCGAATGTTATTTGGCCACCAAATTTTGCAAGCCCCCATAACATTTGTTGATGATCATTTCCACAAAGTTTCAGATTTTTTCGAAATGCTCTTATATGTTTTTTTGAGTGGGTGCACCGTGAGTGCACCGAGAGTGGGTGTAAAAGAACCACTCTCCCACGGGGAAAGTAGTGGCTGCACCCATTTTCGGTGCACCCACGGTGCACCCACGCAAGAAAACATATCAAAACATTTAGAAAAAATCTGAAATTTCGTGGAAATGATCATCAACAAATGTTACGAGGGCTCGCAAAGTTCGGTGGTCACATAACATTCGAGAAGCGCTCTACAAAAAAGACAAAATTGCAAAATCTTCTCAAACAGTGCACGTACATTTTGACTAATTTTCAGTGATTTTGTCTTTTTTGTAGAGAGCTCCTCGAATGTTATTTGACCACCAAATTTTGCAAGCCCCCATAACATTTGTTGATGATTATTTCCACGAAGTTTCCGATTTTTTCGAAATGCTCTGATATGTTTTTTTGCGTGGGTGCACCGTGGGTGCACCGAGAGTGGGTGTAGAAGAACCACTCTCCCATGGGGAAAGTAGTGGCTGCACCCACTTTCGGTGCACCCACGGTGCACCCACGTAAGAAAACATATCAAAACATTTAGAAAAAATCTGAAACTTCGTGTAAATGATCGTCAACAAATGTTATGAGGGCTTGCAAAGTTTGGTGGTGAAATACCATTCGAGAAGCGCTATACAAAAAAGACAAAATTACAAAATCTGCTCAAACAGTGGACGTACATTTTGACTAATTTTCAGTGATTTTGTCTTTTTTGTAGAGAGCTCCTCGAATGTTATTTGACCACCAAATTTTGCAAGCCCCCATAACATTTGTTGATGATCATTTCCACAAAGTTTCAGCTTTTTTTGAAATGCTCTGATATGTTTTTTTGCGTGGGTGCACCGTGGGTGCACCGAGAGTGGGTGTAGAAGAACCACTTTCCCATGGGGAAAGTAGTGGCTGCACCCACTTTCGGTGCACCCACGGTGCACCCACGCAAGAAAACATATCAAAACATTTAGAAAAAATCTGAAACTTCGTGGAAATGATCGTCAACAAATGTTATGAGGGCTTGCAAAGTTTGGTGGTGAAATACCATTCGAGAAACGCTCTACAAAAAAGACAAAATTACAAAATCTGCTCAAACCGTGGACGTACATTTTGACTAATTTTCAGTGATTTTGTCTTTTTTGT
Source organism: Aegilops umbellulata (assembly GCA_032464435.1). Classification (NCBI taxonomy): domain Eukaryota; kingdom Viridiplantae; phylum Streptophyta; class Magnoliopsida; order Poales; family Poaceae; genus Aegilops; species Aegilops umbellulata. The sequence continues at coordinate 601,302,855 of CP136055.1, read as the reverse complement.
AGAGAGCTCCTCGAATGTTATTTGACCACCAAATTTTGCAAGCCCCCATAACATTTGTTGATGATCATTTCCACAAAGTTTCAGCTTTTTTCGAAATGCTCTGATATGGTTTTTTCCGTGGGTGCACCGTGGGTGCACCGAGAGTGAGTGTAGAAGAACCACTCTCCCACGGGGAAAGTAGTGGCTGCACCCACGGTGCACCCACGCAAGAAAACATATCAAAACATTTAGAAAAAATCTGAAACTTCGTGGAAATGATCGTCAACAAATGTTATGAGGGCTTGCAAAGTTTGGTGGTCAAATAACATTCGAGAAGCGCTCTACAAAAAAGACCAAATTGCAAAATCTGCTCAAACAGTGCTTGTACATTTTGAGTAATTTTCAGTGATTTTGTCTTTTTTGTAGAGAGCCCCTCGAATGTTATTTAACCACCAAATTTTGCAAGCCCCCATATCATTTGTTGATGATCATTTCCACAAAGTTTCGGATTTTTTCGAAATGCTCTGATATGTTTTTTCGCGTGGGTGCACCGTGGGTGCACCGAGAGTGGCTCTAGAAGAACCACTCTCCCACGGGGAAAGTAGTGGCTGCACCCACTTTCGGTGCACCCACGGTGCACCCACGGAAGAAAACATATCAAAACATTTAGAAAAAATCTGAAACTTCGTGAAAATGATCGTCAACAAATATTATGAGGGCTTGCAAACTTTGGTGGTCAAATAACATTCGAGAAGCGCTCTACAAAAAATACAAAATTGAAAAATCTGCTCAAACAGTGCACGTACATTTTGACTAATTCTCAGTAATTTTGTCTTTTTTGTAGAGAGCTCCTCGAATGTTATTTAACCACCAAATTTTGCAAGCCCCCATAACAGTTGTTGATGATCATTTCCACAAAGTTTCAGATTTTTTCGAAATGCTCTGATACGTTTTTTTGCGTGGGTGCACCGTGGGTGCACTGAGAGTGGGTGTAGAAGAACCACTCTCCCACGGGGAAAGTAGTGGCTGCATACACTCTCGGTGCACCCACGGTGCACCCACGCAAGAAAACATATCAAAACATTTAGAAAAAAATCTGAAACTTCGTGCAAATGTTCGTCAACAAATGTTATGAGGGCTTGCAAAGTATGGTGGTCAAATAACATTCGAGAAGCGCTCTACAAAAAAGACAAAATTGCAAAATCTTATCAAACAGTGCACGTACATTTTGACTAATTTTCAGTGATTTTGTCTTTTTTGTAGAGAGCTCCTCGACTGTTATTTGACCACCAAATTTTACAAGCCCCCATAACATTTGTTGATGATCATTTCCACAAAGTTTCAGATTATTTCGAAATGCTCTTATATGTTTTTTTGCATGGGTGCACCGTGGGTGCACCGAGAGTGGGTGTAGAAGAAGCACTCTCCCACGGGGAAAGTAGTGGCTGCACCCACTTTCGGTGCACCCACGGTGCACCCATGCAAGAAAACATATCAAAACATTTAGAAAAAATCCGAAACTTCGTGGAAATGATCGTTAACAAATATTATGAGGGCTTACAAAGTTTGGTGGTCAAATAACATTCAAGAAGCGCTCTACAAAAAAGACCAAATTGCAAAATCTGCTCTAACAGTGCACGTACATTTTGACTAATTTTCAGTGATTTTGTCTTTTTTGTAGAGAGCTCCTCGAATGTTATTTGACCACCAAATTTTGCAAGCCCCCATAACAGTTGTTGATGATCATTTCCACAAAGTTTCAAATTTTTTCGAAATGCTCTGATATGTTTTTTTGCGTGGGTGCACCGTGGGTGCACTGAGAGTGGGTGTAGAAGAACCACTCTCCCACGGAGAAAGTAGTGGCTGCATACACTTTCGGTGCACCCACGGTGCACCCACGCAAGAAAACATATCAAAACATTTAGAAAAAATCTGAAACTTCGTGCAAATGTTCGTCAACAAATGTTATGAGGGCTTGCAAAAAATGGTGGTCAAATAACATTCGAGAAGCGCTCTATAAAAAAGACAAAATTGCAAAATCTTATCAAACAGTGCACGTACATTTTGACTAATTTTCAGTGATTTTGTCTTTTTTGTAGAGAGCTCCTCGAATGTTATTTGACCACCAAATTTTGCAAGCCCCCATAACATTTGTTGATGATCATTTCCACAAAGTTTCAGCTTTTTTCGAAATGCTCTGATATGTTTTTTTGCGTGGGTGCACCGTGGGTGCACCGAGAGTGAGTGTAGAAGAACCACTCTCCAACGGGGAAAGTAGTGGCTGCACCCACTTTCAGCGCACCCACGGTGCACCCACGCAAGAAAACATATCAAAACATGTAGAAAAAATCTGAAACTTCGTGGAAATGATCGTCAACAATTGTTATGAGGGCTTGCAAAGTTTGGTGTTCAAATAACATTCGAGAAGCGCTCTACAAAAAAGACCAAATTGCAAAATCTGCTCAAACAGTGCTTGTACATTTTGACTAATTTTCAGTGATTTTGTCTTTTTTGTAGAGAGCTCCTCGAATGTTATTTGACCACCAAATTTTGCAAGCCCCCATAACAGTTGTTGATGATCATTTCCACAAAGTTTCAGATTTTTTCGAAATGCTCTGATATGTTTTTTTGCGTGGGTGCACCGTGGGTGCACTGAGAGTGGGTGTAGAAGAACCACTCTCCCACGGGGAAAGTAGTGGCTGCATACACTTTCGGTGCACCCACGGTGCACCCACGCAAGAAAACATATCAAAACATTTAGAAAAAATCTGAAACTTCGTGCAAATGTTCGTCAACAAACGTTATGAGGGCTTGCAAAGTATGGTGGTCAAATAACATTCGAGAAGCGCTCTACAAAAAAGACAAAATTGCAAAATCTTATCAAACAGTGCACGTACATTTTGACTAATTTTCAGTGATTTTGTCTTTTTTGTAGAGAGCTCCTCGACTGTTATTTGACCACCAAATTTTGCAAGCCCCCATAACATTTGTTGATGATGATTTCCACAAAGTTTCAGATTTTTTCGAAATGCTCTTATATGTTTTTTTGCGTGGGTGCACCGTGGGTGCACCGAGAGTGGGTGTAGAAGAAGCACTCTCCCAAGGGGAAAGTAGTGGCTGCACCCACTTTCGGTGCACCCACGGTGCACCCATGCAAGAAAACATATCAAAACATTTAGAAAAAATCCGAAACTTCATGGAAATGATCGTTAACAAATATTATGAGGGCTTGCAAAGTTTGGTGGTCAAATAACATTCGAGAAGCGCTCTATAAAAAAGACAAAATTGCAAAATCTGCTCAAACAGTGCACGTACATTTTGACTAATTTTCAGTGATTTTGTCTTTTTTGTAGAGAGCTCCTCGAATGTTATTTGACCACCAAATTTTGCAAGCCCCCATAACAGTTGTTGATGATCATTTCCACAAAGTTTCAGATTTTTTCGAAATGCTCTGATATGTTTTTTTGCGTGGGTGCACCGTGGGTGCACTGAGAGTGGATGTAGAAGAACCACTCTCCCAAGGGGAAAGTAGTGGCTGCATACACTTTCGGTGCACCCACGGTGCACCCACGCAAGAAAACATATCAAAACATTTAGAAAAAATCTGAAACTTCGTGCAAATGTTCGTCAACAAATGTTATGAGGGCTTGCAAAGTATGGTGGTCAAATAACATTCGAGAAGCGCTCTACAAAAAAGACAAAATTGCAAAATCTTATCAAACAGTGCACGTACATTTTGACTAATTTTCAGTGATTTTGTCTTTTTTGTAGAGAGCTCCTCGACTGTTATTTGACCACCAAATTTTGCAAGCCCCCATAACATTTGTTGATGATCATTTCCACAAAGTTTCAGATTTTTCGAAATGCTCTGATATGTTTTTTTGCGTGGGTGCACCGTGGGTGCACCGAGAGTGGGTGTAGAAGAAGCACTCTCCCACGGGGAAAGTAGTGGCTGCATCCACTTTCGGTGCACCCATGGTGCACCCATGCAAGAAAACATATCAAAACATTTAGAAAAAATCCGAAACTTCATGGAAATGATCATCAACAAATGTTATGAGGGCTCGCAAAGTTCGGTGGTCAAATAACATTCGAGAAGCGCTCTACAAAAAAGACAAAATTGCAAAATCTTCTCAAACAGTGCACGTACATTTTGACTAATTTTCAGTGATTTTGTCTTTTTTGTAGAGAGCTCCTCGATGTTATTTGACCACCAAATTTTGCAAGCCCCCATAACATTTGTTGATGATCATTTCCACAAAGTTTCAGATTTTTTCGAAATGCTCTTATATGTTTTTTTGCGTGGGTGCACCGAGAGTGGGTGTAGAAGAACCACTCTCCCACGGGGAAAGTAGTGGCTGCACCCACTCTCGGTGCACCCACGGTGCACCCACGCAAGAAAACATATCAAAACATTTAGAAAAAATCCGAAACTTTGTGGAAATGATCGTTAACAAATGTTATGAGGGCTTGCAAAGTTTGGTGCTCAAATAACATTCGAGAAGCGCTCTACAAAAAAGACAAAATTGCAAAATCTGCTCAAACAGTGCACGTACATTTTGACTAATTTTCAGTGATTTTGTCTTTTTTGTAGAGAGCCCCTCGAATGTTATTTGACCACCAAATTTTGCAAGGCCCCATAACATTTGTTGATGATCATTTCCACGAAGTTTTAGCTTTTTTCGAAATGCTCTGATATGTGTTTTTGCGTGGGTGCACCGTGGGTGCACCGAGAGTGAGTGTAGAAGAACCACTCTCCCACGGGGAAAGTAGTGGCTGCACCCACTTTCGGTGCACCCACGGTGCACCCACGCAAGAAAACATATCAAAACATTTAGAAAAAATCTGAAACTTCGTGGAAATGATCATCAACAAATGTTATGAGGGCTTGCAAAGTTTGGTGGTCAAATAACATTCAAGAAGCGCTCTACAAAAAAGACCAAATTACAAAATCTGCTCAAACAGTGCTTGTACATTTTGACTAATTTTCAGTGATTTTGTCTTTTTTGTAGAGAGCCCCTCGAATGTTATTTGACCACCAAATTTTGCAAGCCCCCATAACATTTGTTGATGATCGTTTCCACAAAGTTTCAGATTTTTTCGAAATGCTCTGATATGTTTTTTTGCGTGGGTGCACCGTGGGTGCACTGAGAGTGGGTTTAGAAGAACCACTCTCCCACGGGGAAAGTAGTGGCTGCACCCACTTTCGGTGCACCCACGGTGCACCCACGCAAGAAAACATATCAAAACATTTAGAAAAAATCTGAAACTTCGTGCTCAACAAATGTTATGAGGGCTCGCAAAGTTCGGTGGTCACATAACATTCGAGAAGCGCTCTACAAAAAAGACAAAATTGCAAAATCTTCTCAAACAGTGCACGTACATTTTGACTAATTTTCAGTGATTTTGTCTTTTTTGTAGAGAGCTCCTCGAATGTTATTTGACCAACAAATTTTGCAAGCCCCCATAACATTTGTTGATGATTATTTCCACGAAGTTTCCGATTTTTTCGAAATGCTCTGATATGTTTTTTTGCGTGGGTGCACCGTGGGTGCACCGAGAGTGGGTGTAGAAGAACCACTCTCCCATGGGGAAAGTAGTGGCTGCACCCACTTTCGGTGCACCCACGTAAGAAAACATATCAAAACATTTAGAAAAAATCTGAAACTTCGTGGAAATGATCGTCAACAAATGTTATGAGGGCTTGCAAAGTTTGGTGGTGAAATACCATTCGAGAAGCGCTCTACAAAAAAGACAAAATTACAAAATCTGCTCAAACAGTGGACGTACATTTTGACTAATTTTCAGTGATTTTGTCTTTTTTGTAGAGAGCTCCTCGAATGTTATTTGACCACCAAATTTTGCAAGCCCCCATAACATTTGTTGATGATCATTTCCACAAAGTTTCAGCTTTTTTCGAAATGCTCTGATATGTTTTTTTGCGTGGGTGCACCGTGGGTGCACCGAGAGTGGGTGTAGAAGAACCACTTTCCCATGGGGAAAGTAGTGGCTGCACCCACTTTCGGTGCACCCACGGTGCACCCACGCAAGAAAACATATCAAAACATTTAGAAAAAATCTGAAACTTCGTGGAAATGATCGTCAACAAATGTTATGAGGGCTTGCAAAGTTTGGTGGTGAAATACCATTCGAGAAACGCTCTACAAAAAAGACAAAATTACAAACTCTGCTCAAACAGTGGACGTACATTTTGACTAATTTTCAGTGATTTTGTCTTTTTTGTAGAGAGCTCCTCGAATGTTATTTGACCACCAAATTTTGCAAGCCCCCATAACATTTGTTGATGCTCATTTCCACAAAGTTTCAGCTTTTTTCGAAATGCTCTGATATGGTTTTTTGCGTGGGTGCACCGTGGGTGCACCGAGAGTGAGTGTAGAAGAACCACTCTCCCACGGGGAAAGTAGTGGTTGCACCCACTTTCAGCGCACCCACGGTGCACCCACGCAAGAAAACATATCAAAACATTTAGAAAAAATCTGAAACTTCGTGGAAATGATCGTCAACAAATGTTATGAGGGCTTGCAAAATTTGGTGGTCAAATAACATTCGAGAAGCGCTCTACAAAAAAGACCAAATTGCAAAATCTGCTCAAACAGTGCTTGTACATTTTGACTAATTTTCAGTGATTTTGTCTTTTTTGTAAAGAGCCCCTCGAATGTTATTTAACCACCAAATTTTGCAAGCCCCCATAACATTTGTTGATGATCATTTCCACAAAGTTTCAGATTTTTTCGAAATGCTCTGATATGTTTTTTCGCGTGGGTGCACCGTGGGTGCACCGAGAGTGGCTCTAGAAGAACCACTCTCCCACGGGGAAAGTAGTGGCTGCACCCACTTTCGGTGCACCCACGGTGCACCCACGCAAGAAAACATATCAAAACATTTAGAAAAAATCTGAAACTTCGTGAAAATGATCGTCAACAAATATTATGAGGGCTTGCAAACTTTGGTGGTCAAATAACATTCGAGAAGCGCTCTACAAAAAATACAAAATTGAAAAATCTGCTCAAACAGTGCACGTACATTTTGACTAATTTTCAGTAATTTTGTCTTTTTTGTAGAGAGCTCCTCGAATGTTATTTAACCACCAAATTTTGCAAGCCCCCATAACAGTTGTTGATGATCATTTCCACAAAGTTTCAGATTTTTTCGAAATGCTCTGATACGTTTTTTGCGTGGGTGCACCGTGGGTGCACTGAGAGTGGGTGTAGAAGAACCACTCTCCCACGGGGAAAGTAGTGGCTGCATACTCTTTCGGTGCACCCACGGTGCACCCACGCAAGAAAACATATCAAAACATTTAGAAAAAATCTGAAACTTCATGCAAATGTTCGTCAACAAATGTTATGAGGGCTTGCAAAGTATGGTGGTCAAATAACATTCGAGAAGCGCTCTACAAAAAAGACAAAATTGCAAAATCTTATCAAACAGTGCACGTACATTTTGACTAATTTTCAGTGATTTTGTCTTTTTTGTAGAGAGCTCCTCGACTGTTATTTGACCACCAAATTTTGCAAGCCCCCATAACATTTGTTGATGATCATTTCCACAAAGTTTCAGATTATTTCGAAATGCTCTGATATGTTTTTTTGCGTGGGTGCACCGTGGGTGCACCGAGAGTGGGTGTAGAAGAAGCACTCTCCCACGGAAAAAGTAGTGGCTGCACCCACTTTCGGTGCACCCACGGTGCACCCATGCAAGAAAACATATCAAAACATTTAGAAAAAATCCGAAACTTCGTGGAAATGATCGTTAACAAATATTACGAGGGCTTGCAAAGTTTGGTGGTCAAATAACATTCGAGAAGCGCTCTACAAAAAAGACAAAATTGCAAAATCTGCTCAAACAGTGCACGTACATTTTGACTAATTTTCAGTGATTTTGTCTTTTTTGTAGAGAGCTCCTCGAATGTTATTTGACCACCAAATTTTGCAAGCCCCCATAACAGTTGTTGATGATCATTTCCACAAAGTTTCAGATTTTTTCGAAATGCACTGATATGTTTTTTTGCGTGGGTGCACCGTGGGTGCACTGAGAGTGGGTGTAGAAGAACCACTCTCCCACGGAGAAAGTAGTGGCTGCATACACTTTCGGTGCACCCACGGTGCACCCACGCAAGAAAACATATCAAAACATTTAGAAAAAATCTGAAACTTCGTGCAAATGTTCGTCAACAAATGTTATGAGGGCTTGCAAAGTATGGTGGTCAAATAACATTCGAGAAGCGCTCTATAAAAAAGACAAAATTGCAAAATCTTATCAAACAGTGCACGTACATTTTGACTAATTTTCAGTGATTTTGTCTTTTTTGTAGAGAGCTCCTCGACTGTTATTTGACCACCAAATTTTGCAAGCCCCCATAACATTTGTTGATGATCATTTCCACAAAGTTTCAGATTTTTTCGAAATGCTCTTATATGTTTTTTTGCGTGGGTGCACCGTGCGTGCACCGAGAGTGGGTGTAGAAGAAGCACTCTCCCACGGGGAAAGTAGTGGCTGCACCCACTTTCGGTGCACCCACGGTGCACCTATGCAAGAAAACATATCAAACCATTTAGAAAAAATCCGAAACTTCGTGGAAATGATCGTTAACAAATATTATGAGGGCTTGCAAAGTTTGGTGGTCAAATAACATTCGAGAAGCGCTCTAAAAAAAGACAAAATTGCAAAATCTGCTCAAACAGTGCACGTACATTTTGACAAATTTTCAGTGATTTTGTCTTTTTTGTAGAGAGCCCCTCGAATGTTATTTGACCACCAAATTTTGCAAGCCCCCATAATATTTGTTGATGATCATTTCCACGAAGTTTCAGCTTTTTTCTAAATGCTCTGATATGTTTTTTTGCGTGGGTGCACCGTGGGTGCACCGAGAGTGAGTGTAGAAAAACCACTCTCCCACGGGGAAAGTAGTGGCTGCACCCACTTTCGGTGCACCCACGGTGCACCCACGCAAGAAAACATATCAAAACATTTAGAAAAAATCTGAAACTTCGTGGAAATGATCGTCAACAAATGTTATGAGGGCTTGCAAAGTTTGGTGGTCAAATAACATTCGAGAAGCGCTCTACAAAAAAGACCAAATTGCAAAATCTGCTCAAATAGTGCTTGTACATTTTGACTAATTTTTAGTAATTTTGTCTTTTTTGTAGAGAGCCCCTCGAATGTTATTTGACTACCAAATTTTGCAAGCCCACCCATGACATTTGTTGATCATCATTTCCACAAAGTTTCAGATTTTTTTGAAATGCTCTGATATATTTTTTTTTGCTTGGGTGCACCATGGGTGCACCGAGAGTGGGTGTAGAAGAACCACTCTCCCACGGGGAAAGTAGTAGCTGCACCCACTTTTAGTGCACCCACGCAAGAAAACATATCAAAACATTTATAAAAAATCTGAAACTTCGTGGAAATGATCGTCAACAAATGTTATGAGGGCTTGCAAAGTTTGGTGGTCAAATAACATTCGAGAAGCGCTCTACAAAAAAGACAAAATTGTAAAATCTGCTCAAACAGTGCTTGTACATTTTGACTAATTTTCAGTGATTTTGTATTTTTTGTAGAGAGCCCCTAGAATGTTATTTGACCACCAAATTTTTCAAGCCCCATAACATTTGTTTATGATCATTTCCACAAAGTTTCAGATTTTTTCGAAATGCTCTGATATTTTTTTTTGCGTGGGTGCACCATGGGTGCACCGAGAGTGGGTGTAGAAGAACCACTCTCCCACGGGGAAAGTAGTGGCTGCACCCACTTTCGGTGCACCCACGGTGCACCCACGCAAGAAAACATATCAAAACATTTTGACAAAATCTGAAACTTCGTGAAAATGATCGTCAACAAATGTTATGAGGGCTTGCAAAGTTTGGTGGTCAAATAACATTCGAGAAGCGCTCTACAAAAAAGACAAAATTGCAAAAATCTGCTCAAACAGTGCACGTACATTTCGACTAATTTTCAGTGATTTTTTCTTTTTTCTAGAGATCTCCTCGAATGTTATTTGACCACCAAATTTTGCAAGCCCCCATACCATTTGTTGATGATCATTTGCACGAAGTTTTAGATTTTTTCGAAATGCTCTGATATGTTTTTTTGCGTGGGTGCACCGTGGGTGCACCGAGAGTGGGTGTAGAAGAACCACTCTCCCACGGGGAAAGTAGTGGCTGCACCCACTCTCGGTGCACCCACGGTGCACCCACGCAAGAAAACATATCAAAACATTTAGAAAAAATCCGAAACTTTGTGGAAATGATCGTTAACAAATGTTATGAGGGCTTGCAAAGTTTGGTGCTCAAATAACATTCGAGAAGCGCTCTACAAAAAAGACAAAATTGCAAAATCTGCTCAAACAGTGCACGTACATTTTGACTAATTTTCAGTGATTTTGTCTTTTTTGTAGAGAGCCCCTCGAATGTTATTTGACCACCAAATTTTGCAAGGCCCCATAACATTTGTTGATGATCATTTCCACGAAGTTTTAGCTTTTTTCGAAATGCTCTGATATGTGTTTTTGCGTGGGTGCACCGTGGGTGCACCGAGAGTGAGTGTAGAAGAACCACTCTCCCACGGGGAAAGTAGTGGCTGCACCCACTTTCGGTGCACCCACGGTGCACCCACGCAAGAAAACATATCAAAACATTTAGAAAAAATCTGAAACTTCGTGGAAATGATCATCAACAAATGTTATGAGGGCTTGCAAAGTTTGGTGGTCAAATAACATTCAAGAAGCGCTCTACAAAAAAGACCAAATTACAAAATCTGCTCAAACAGTGCTTGTACATTTTGACTAATTTTCAGTGATTTTGTCTTTTTTGTAGAGAGCCCCTCGAATGTTATTTGACCACCAAATTTTGCAAGCCCCCATAACATTTGTTGATGATCGTTTCCACAAAGTTTCAGATTTTTTCGAAATGCTCTGATATGTTTTTTTGCGTGGGTGCACCATGGGTGCACTGAGAGTGGGTTTAGAAGAACCACTCTCCCACGGGGAAAGTAGTGGCTGCACCCACTTTCGGTGCACCCACGGTGCACCCACGCAAGAAAACATATCAAAACATTTAGAAAAAATCTGAAACTTCGTGCTCAACAAATGTTATGAGGGCTCGCAAAGTTTGGTGGTCACATAACATTCGAGAAGCGCTCTACAAAAAAGACAAAATTGCAAAATCTTCTCAAACAGTGCACGTACATTTTGACTAATTTTCAGTGATTTTGTCTTTTTTGTAGAGAGCTCCTCGAATGTTATTTGACCAACAAATTTTGCAAGCCCCCATAACATTTGTTGATGATTATTTCCACGAAGTTTCCGATTTTTTCGAAATGCTCTGATATGTTTTTTTGCGTGGGTGCACCGTGGGTGCACCGAGAGTGGGTGTAGAAGAACCACTCTCCCATGGGGAAAGTAGTGGCTGCACCCACTTTCGGTGCACCCACGTAAGAAAACATATCAAAACATTTAGAAAAAATCTGAAACTTCGTGGAAATGATCGTCAACAAATGTTATGAGGGCTTGCAAAGTTTGGTGGTGAAATACCATTCGAGAAGCGCTCTACAAAAAAGACAAAATTACAAAATCTGCTCAAACAGTGGACGTACATTTTGACTAATTTTCAGTGATTTTGTCTTTTTTGTAGAGAGCTCCTCGAATGTTATTTGACCACCAAATTTTGCAAGCCCCCATAACATTTGTTGATGATCATTTCCACAAAGTTTCAGCTTTTTTCGAAATGCTCTGATATGTTTTTTTGCGTGGGTGCACCGTGGGTGCACCGAGAGTGGGTGTAGAAGAACCACTTTCCCATGGGGAAAGTAGTGGCTGCACCCACTTTCGGTGCACCCACGGTGCACCCACGCAAGAAAACATATCAAAACATTTAGAAAAAATCTGAAACTTCGTGGAAATGATCGTCAACAAATGTTATGAGGGCTTGCAAAGTTTGGTGGTGAAATACCATTCGAGAAACGCTCTACAAAAAAGACAAAATTACAAACTCTGCTCAAACAGTGGACGTACATTTTGACTAATTTTCAGTGATTTTGTCTTTTTTGTAGAGAGCTCCTCGAATGTTATTTGACCACCAAATTTTGCAAGCCCCCATAACATTTGTTGATGCTCATTTCCACAAAGTTTCAGCTTTTTTCGAAATGCTCTGATATGGTTTTTTGCGTGGGTGCACCGTGGGTGCACCGAGAGTGAGTGTAGAAGAACCACTCTCCCACGGGGAAAGTAGTGGTTGCACCCACTTTCAGCGCACCCACGGTGCACCCACGCAAGAAAACATATCAAAACATTTAGAAAAAATCTGAAACTTCGTGGAAATGATCATCAACAAATGTTATGAGGGCTTGCAAAATTTGGTGGTCAAATAACATTCGAGAAGCGCTCTACAAAAAAGACCAAATTGCAAAATCTGCTCAAACAGTGCTTGTACATTTTGACTAATTTTCAGTGATTTTGTCTTTTTTGTAAAGAGCCCCTCGAATGTTATTTAACCACCAAATTTTGCAAGCCCCCATAACATTTGTTGATGATCATTTCCACAAAGTTTCAGATTTTTTCGAAATGCTCTGATATGTTTTTTCGCGTGGGTGCACCGTGGTTGCACCGAGAGTGGCTCTAGAAGAACCACTCTCCCACGGGGAAAGTAGTGGCTGCACCCACTTTCGGTGCACCCACGGTGCACCCACGCAAGAAAACATATCAAAACATTTAGAAAAAATCTGAAACTTCGTGAAAATGATCGTCAACAAATATTATGAGGGCTTGCAAACTTTGGTGGTCAAATAACATTCGAGAAGCGCTCTACAAAAAATACAAAATTGAAAAATCTGCTCAAACAGTGCACGTACATTTTGACTAATTTTCAGTAATTTTGTCTTTTTTGTAGAGAGCTCCTCGAATGTTATTTAACCACCAAATTTTGCAAGCCCCCATAACAGTTGTTGATGATCATTTCCACAAAGTTTCAGATTTTTTCGAAATGCTCTGATACGTTTTTTGCGTGGGTGCACCGTGGGTGCACTGAGAGTGGGTGTAGAAGAACCACTCTCCCACGGGGAAAGTAGTGGCTGCATACTCTTTCGGTGCACCCACGGTGCACCCACGCAAGAAAACATATCAAAACATTTAGAAAAAATCTGAAACTTCATGCAAATGTTCGTCAACAAATGTTATGAGGGCTTGCAAAGTATGGTGGTCAAATAACATTCGAGAAGCGCTCTACAAAAAAGACAAAATTGCAAAATCTTATCAAACAGTGCACGTACATTTTGACTAATTTTCAGTGATTTTGTCTTTTTTGTAGAGAGCTCCTCGACTGTTATTTGACCACCAAATTTTGCAAGCCCCCATAACATTTGTTGATGATCATTTCCACAAAGTTTCAGATTATTTCGAAATGCTCTGATATGTTTTTTTGCGTGGGTGCACCGTGGGTGCACCGAGAGTGGGTGTAGAAGAAGCACTCTCCCACGGAAAAAGTAGTGGCTGCACCCACTTTCGGTGCACCCACGGTGCACCCATGCAAGAAAACATATCAAAACATTTAGAAAAAATCCGAAACTTCGTGGAAATGATCGTTAACAAATATTACGAGGGCTTGCAAAGTTTGGTGGTCAAATAACATTCGAGAAGCGCTCTACAAAAAAGACAAAATTGCAAAATCTGCTCAAACAGTGCACGTACATTTTGACTAATTTTCAGTGATTTTGTCTTTTTTGTAGAGAGCTCCTCGAATGTTATTTGACCACCAAATTTTGCAAGCCCCCATAACAGTTGTTGATGATCATTTCCACAAAGTTTCAGATTTTTTCGAAATGCACTGATATGTTTTTTTGCGTGGGTGCACCGTGGGTGCACTGAGAGTGGGTGTAGAAGAACCACTCTCCCACGGAGAAAGTAGTGGCTGCATACACTTTCGGTGCACCCACGGTGCACCCACGCAAGAAAACATATCAAAACATTTAGAAAAAATCTGAAACTTCGTGCAAATGTTCGTCAACAAATGTTATGAGGGCTTGCAAAGTATGGTGGTCAAATAACATTCGAGAAGCGCTCTATAAAAAAGACAAAATTGCAAAATCTTATCAAACAGTGCACGTACATTTTGACTAATTTTCAGTGATTTTGTCTTTTTTGTAGAGAGCTCCTCGACTGTTATTTGACCACCAAATTTTGCAAGCCCCCATAACATTTGTTGATGATCATTTCCACAAAGTTTCAGATTTTTTCGAAATGCTCTTATATGTTTTTTTGCGTGGGTGCACCGTGCGTGCACCGAGAGTGGGTGTAGAAGAAGCACTCTCCCACGGGGAAAGTAGTGGCTGCACCCACTTTCGGTGCACCCACGGTGCACCTATGCAAGAAAACATATCAAAACATTTAGAAAAAATCCGAAACTTCGTGGAAATGATCGTTAACAAATATTATGAGGGCTTGCAAAGTTTGGTGGTCAAATAACATTCGAGAAGCGCTCTAAAAAAAGACAAAATTGCAAAATCTGCTCAAACAGTGCACGTACATTTTGACAAATTTTCAGTGATTTTGTCTTTTTTGTAGAGAGCCCCTCGAATGTTATTTGACCACCAAATTTTGCAAGCCCCCATAATATTTGTTGATGATCATTTCCACGAAGTTTCAGCTTTTTTCTAAATGCTCTGATATGTTTTTTTGCGTGGGTGCACCGTGGGTGCACCGAGAGTGAGTGTAGAAAAACCACTCTCCCACGGGGAAAGTAGTGGCTGCACCCACTTTCGGTGCACCCACGGTGCACCCACGCAAGAAAACATATCAAAACATTTAGAAAAAATCTGAAACTTCGTGGAAATGATCGTCAACAAATGTTATGAGGGCTTGCAAAGTTTGGTGGTCAAATAACATTCGAGAAGCGCTCTACAAAAAAGACCAAATTGCAAAATCTGCTCAAATAGTGCTTGTACATTTTGACTAATTTTTAGTAATTTTGTCTTTTTTGTAGAGAGCCCCTCGAATGTTATTTGACTACCAAATTTTGCAAGCCCACCCATGACATTTGTTGATCATCATTTCCACAAAGTTTCAGATTTTTTTGAAATGCTCTGATATATTTTTTTTTGCTTGGGTGCACCATGGGTGCACCGAGAGTGGGTGTAGAAGAACCACTCTCCCACGCGGAAAGTAGTGGCTGCACCCACTTTTAGTGCACCCACGCAAGAAAACATATCAAAACATTTATAAAAAATCTGAAACTTCGTGGAAATGATCGTCAACAAATGTTATGAGGGCTTGCAAAGTTTGGTGGTCAAATAACATTCGAGAAGCGCTCTACAAAAAAGACAAAATTGTAAAATCTGCTCAAACAGTGCTTGTACATTTTGACTAATTTTCAGTGATTTTGTATTTTTTGTAGAGAGCCCCTAGAATGTTATTTGACCACCAAATTTTGCAAGCCCCATAACATTTGTTTATGATCATTTCCACAAAGTTTTAGATTTTTTCGAAATGCTCTGATATTTTTTTTGCGTGGGTGCACCATGGGTGCACCGAGAGTGGGTGTAGAAGAACCACTCTCCCACGGGGAAAGTAGTGGCTGCACCCACTTTCGGTGCACCCACGGTGCACCCACGCAAGAAAACATATCAAAACATTTTGACAAAATCTGAAACTTCGTGAAAATGATCGTCAACAAATGTTATGAGGGCTTGCAAAGTTTGGTGGTCAAATAACATTCGAGAAGCGCTCTACAAAAAAGACAAAATTGCAAAAATCTGCTCAAACAGTGCACGTACATTTTGACTAATTTTCAGTGATTTTTTCTTTTTTCTAGAGATCTCCTCGAATGTTATTTGACCACCAAATTTTGCAAGCCCCCATACCATTTGTTGATGATCATTTGCACGAAGTTTTAGATTTTTTCGAAATGCTCTGATATGTTTTTTTGCGTGGGTGCACCGTGGGTGCACCGAGAGTGGGTGTAGAAGAACCACTCTCCCACGGGGAAAGTAGTGGCTGCACCCACTTTCGGTGCACCCACGGTGCACCCACGCAAGAAAACATATCAAAACATTTAGAAAAAATCTGAAACTTCGTGGAAATGATCGTCAACAAATGTTATGAGGGCTTGCAAAGTATGGTGGTTAAATAACATTCGAAAAGCGCTCTACAAAAAAGACAAAATTGCAAAATCTGCTCAAACAGTGCACGTACATTTTGACTAATTTTCAGTGATTTTGTCTTTTTTGTAGAGAGCTTCTCGAATGTTATTTGACCACCAAATTTTGTAAGCCCCCATAACATTTGTTGATGATCATTTCCACGAAGTTTCAAATTTTTTCGAAATGCTCTGATATGTTTTTTTGCGTGGGTGCACCGTGGGTGCACCGAGAGTGGGTGTAGAAGAACCACTCTCCCACGGGGAAAGTAGTGGCTGCACCCACTTTCGGTGCACCCACGGTGCACCCACGCAAGAAAACATATCAAAACATTTAGAAAAAATCTGAAACTTTATGGAAATGATCGTCAACAAATGTTATGAGGGCTTGCAAAGTTTGGTGGTCAAATAACATTCGAGAAGCGCTCTACAAAAAAGACAAAATTGCAAAATCTGCTCAAACAGTGCTTGTACATTTTGACTAATTTTCAGTGATTTTGTCTTTTTTGTAGAGAGCCCCTCGAATGTTATTTGACCACCAAATTTTGCAAGCCCCCATAACATTTGTTGATGATAATTTCCACAAAGTTTCATATTTTCACGAAATGCTCTGATATATTTTTTGCGTGGGTGCACGATGGGTGCACCGAGAGTGGGTGTAGAAGAACCACTCTCCCACGGGGAAAGTAGTGGCTGCACCCACTTTCGGTGCACCCACGGTGCATCCGACGCAAGAAAACATATCAAAACATTTAGAAAAAATCTGAAACTTCGTGAAAATGATCGTCAACAAATGTTATGAGGGCTTGCAAAGTTTGGTGGTCAAATAACATTCGAGAAGCGCTCTACAAAAAAGACAAACTTGCAAAATCTGCTCAAACAGTGCACGTACATTTTGACTAATTTTCAGTGATTTTGTCTTTTTTGTAGAGAGCTCCTCGAATGTTATTTGACCACCAAATTTTGCAAGCCCCCATAACATTTGTTGATGATCATTTCCACGAAGTTTTAGATTTTTTCGAAATGCTCTGATATGTTTTTTTGCGTGGGTGCACCGTGGGTGCAACGAGAGTGGGTGTAGAAGAACCACTCTCCCACGGGGAAAGTAGTGGCTGCACCCACTTTCGGTGCACCCACGGTGCACCCACGCAAGAAAACATATCAAAACATTTAGAAAAAATCTAAAAATTCGTGGAAATGATCGTCAACAAATGTTATGAGGGCTTGCAAAGTATGGTGGTCAAATAACATTCGAGAAGCGCTCTACAAAAAAGACAAAATTGCAAAATCTGCTCAAACAGTGCACGTACATTTTGAGTAATTTTCAGTGATTTTGTCTTTTTTGTAGAGAGCTCCTCGAATGTTATTTGACCACCAAATTTTGCAAGCCCCCATAACATTTGTTGATGATCATTTCCACGAAGTTTCAAATTTTTTCGAAATGCTCGGATATGTTTTTTGCATGGGTGCACCATGGGTGCACCGAGAGTGGGTGTAGAAGAACCACTCTACCACGGGGAAAGTAGTGGCTGCACCCACTTTCAGCGCACCCACGGTGCACCCACGCAAGAAAACATATCAAAACATTTAGAAAAAATCTGAAACTTCGTGCAAATGTTCGTCAACAAATGTTATGAGGGCTTGCAAAGTATGGTGGTCAAATAACATTCGAGAAGCGCTCTACAAAAAAGACAAACTTGCAAAATCTGCTCAAACAGTGCACGTACATTTTGACTAATTTTCAGTGATTTTGTCTTTTTTGTAGAGAGCTCCTCGAATGTTATTTGACCACCAAATTTTGCAAGCCCCCATAACATTTGTTGATGATCATTTCCACGAAGTTTTAGATTTTTTCGAAATGCTCTGATATGTTTTTTTGCGTGGGTGCACCGTGGGTGCAACGAGAGTGGGTGTAGAAGAACCACTCTCCCACGGGGAAAGTAGTGGCTGCACCCACTTTCGGTGCACCCACGGTGCACCCACGCAAGAAAACATATCAAAACATTTAGAAAAAATCTAAAAATTCGTGGAAATGATCGTCAACAAATGTTATGAGGGCTTGCAAAGTATGGTGGTCAAATAACATTCGAGAAGCGCTCTACAAAAAAGACAAAATTGCAAAATCTGCTCAAACAGTGCACGTACATTTTGAGTAATTTTCAGTGATTTTGTCTTTTTTGTAGAGAGCTCCTCGAATGTTATTTGACCACCAATTTTTGCAAGCCCCCATAACAGTTGTTGATGATCATTTCCACAAAGTTTCAGATTTTTTCGAAATGCTCTGATATGTTTTTTTGCGTGGGTGCACCGTGGGTGCACTGAGAGTGGGTGTAGAAGAACCACTCTCCCACGGGGAAAGTAGTGGCTGCATACACTTTCGGTGCACCCACGGTGCACCCACGCAAGAAAACATATCAAAACATTTAGAAAAAATCTGAAACTTCGTGCAAATGTTCGTCAACAAATGTTATGAGGGCTTGCAAAGTATGGTGGTCAAATAACATTCGAGAAGCGCTCTACAAAAAAGACAAAATTGCAAAATCTTATCAAACAGTGCACGTACATTTTGACTAATTTTCAGTGATTTTGTCTTTTTTGTAGAGAGCTCCTCGACTGTTATTTGACCACCAAATTTTGCAAGACCCCATAACATTTGTTGATGATGATTTCCACAAAGTTTCAGATTTTTTCGAAATGCTCTTATATGTTTTTTTGCGTGGGTGCACCGAGAGTGGGTGTAGAAGAAGCACTCTCCCACGGGGAAAGTAGTGGCTGCACCCACTTTCGGTGCACCCACGGTGCACCCATGCAAGAAAACATATCAAAACATTTAGAAAAAATCCGAAACTTCGTGGAAATGATCGTTAACAAATATTATGAGGGCTTGCAAAGTTTGGTGGTCAAATAACATTCGAGAAGCGCTCTACAAAAAAGACAAAATTGCAAAATCTGCTCAAACAGTGCACGTACATTTTGACTAATTTTCAGTGATTTTGTCTTTTTTGTAGAGAGCTCCTCGAATGTTATTTGACCACCAAATTTTGCAAGCCCCCATAACAGTTGTTGATGATCATTTCCACAAAGTTTTAGATTTTTTCGAAATGCTCTGATATGTTTTTTTGCGTGGGTGCACCGTGGGTGCACTGAGAGTGGGTGTAGAAGAACCACTCTCCCACGGGGAAAGTAGTGGCTGCATACACTTCCGGTGCACCCACGGTGCACCCACGCAAGAAAACATATCAAAACATTTAGAAAAAATCTGAAACTTCGTGCAAATGTTCGTCAACAAATGTTATGACGGCTTGCAAATTATGGTGGTCAAATAACATTCGAGAAGCGCTATACAAAAAAGACAAAATTGCAAAATCTTATCAAACAGTGCACGTACATTTTGACTAATTTTCAGTGATTTTGTCTTTTTTGTAGAGAGCTCCTCGACTGTTATTTGACCACCAAATTTTGCAAGCCCCCATAACATTTGTTGATGATCATTTCCACAAAGTTTCAGATTTTTTCGGAATGCTCTTATATGTTTTTTTGCGTGGTTGAACCGTGGGTGCACCGAGAGTGGGTGTAGAAGAAGCACTCTCCCACGGGGAAAGTAGTGGCTGCTCCCACTTTTGGTGCACCCACGGTGCACCCATGCAAGAAAAAATATCAAAACATTTAGAAAAAATCCGAAACTTCGTGGAAATGATCATCAACAAATGTTATGAGGGCTCGCAAAGTTCGGTGGTCAAATAACATTCGAGAAGCGCTCTACAAAAAAGACAAAATTGTAAAATCTTCTCAAACAGTGCACGTACATTTTGACTAATTTTCAGTGATTTTGTCTTTTTTGTAGAGAGCTCCACGAATGTTATTTGACCACCAAATTTTGCAAGCCCCCATAACATTTGTTGATGATCATTTCCACAAAGTTTCAGATTTTTTCGAAATGCTCTTATATGTTTTTTTGCGTGGGTGCACCGTGAGTGCACCGAGAGTGGGTGTAAAAGAACCACTCTCCCACGGGGAAAGTAGTGGCTGCACCCATTTTCGGTGCACCCACGGTGCACCCACGCAAGAAAACATATCAAAACATTTAGAAAAAATCTGAAATTTCGTGGAAATGATCATCAACAAATGTTATGAGGGCTCGCAAAGTTCGGTGGTCACATAACATTCGAGAAGCGCTCTACAAAAAAGACAAAATTGCAAAATCTTCTCAAACAGTGCACGTACATTTTGACTAATTTTCAGTGATTTTGTCTTTTTTGTAGAGAGCTCCTCGAATGTTATTTGACCACCAAATTTTGCAAGCCCCCATAACATTTGTTGATGATTATTTCCACGAAGTTTCCGATTTTTTCGAAATGCTCTGATATGTTTTTTTGCGTGGGTGCACCGTGGGTGCACCGAGAGTGGGTGTAGAAGAACCACTCTCCCATGGGGAAAGTAGTGGCTGCACCCACTTTCGGTGCACCCACGGTGCACCCACGTAAGAAAACATATCAAAACATTTAGAAAAAATCTGAAACTTCGTGGAAATGATCGTCAACAAATGTTATGAGGGCTTGCAAAGTTTGGTGGTGAAATACCATTCGAGAAGCGCTATACAAAAAAGACAAAATTACAAAATCTGCTCAAACAGTGGACGTACATTTTGACTAATTTTCAGTGATTTTGTCTTTTTTGTAGAGAGCTCCTCGAATGTTATTTGACCACCAAATTTTGCAAGCCCCCATAACATTTGTTGATGATCATTTCCACAAAGTTTCAGCTTTTTTCGAAATGCTCTGATATGTTTTTTTGCGTGGGTGCACCGTGGGTGCACCGAGAGTGGGTGTAGAAGAACCACTTTCCCATGGGGAAAGTAGTGGCTGCACCCACTTTCGGTGCACCCACGGTGCACCCACGCAAGAAAACATATCAAAACATTTAGAAAAAATCTGAAACTTCGTGGAAATGATCGTCAACAAATGTTATGAGGGCTTGCAAAGTTTGGTGGTGAAATACCATTCGAGAAACGCTCTACAAAAAAGACAAAATTACAAAATCTGCTCAAACCGTGGACGTACATTTTGACTAATTTTCAGTGATTTTGTCTTTTTTGTAGAGAGCTCCTCGAATGTTATTTGACCACCAAATTTTGCAAGCCCCCATAACATTTGTTGATGATCATTTCCACAAAGTTTCAGCTTTTTTCGAAATGCTCTGATATGGTTTTTTCCGTGGGTGCACCGTGGGTGCACCGAGAGTGAGTGTAGAAGAACCACTCTCCCACGGGGAAAGTAGTGGCTGCACCCACGGTGCACCCACGCAAGAAAACATATCAAAACATTTAGAAAAAATCTGAAACTTCGTGGAAATGATCGTCAACAAATGTTATGAGGGCTTGCAAAGTTTGGTGGTCAAATAACATTCGAGAAGCGCTCTACAAAAAAGACCAAATTGCAAAATCTGCTCAAACAGTGCTTGTACATTTTGAGTAATTTTCAGTGATTTTGTCTTTTTTGTAGAGAGCCCCTCGAATGTTATTTAACCACCAAATTTTGCAAGCCCCCATATCATTTGTTGATGACCATTTCCACAAAGTTTTGGATTTTTTCGAAATGCTCTGATATGTTTTTTCGCGTGGGTGCACCGTGGGTGCACCGAGAGTGGCTCTAGAAGAACCACTCTCCCACGGGGAAAGTAGTGGCTGCACCCACTTTCGGTGCACCCACGGTGCACCCACGGAAGAAAACATATCAAAACATTTAGAAAAAATCTGAAACTTCGTGAAAATGATCGTCAACAAATATTATGAGGGCTTGCAAACTTTGGTGGTCAAATAACATTCGAGAAGCGCTCTACAAAAAATACAAAATTGAAAAATCTGCTCAAACAGTGCACGTACATTTTGACTAATTCTCAGTAATTTTGTCTTTTTTGTAGAGAGCTCCTCGAATGTTATTTAACCACCAAATTTTGCAAGCCCCCATAACAGTTGTTGATGATCATTTCCACAAAGTTTCAGATTTTTTCGAAATGCTCTGATACGTTTTTTTGCGTGGGTGCACCGTGGGTGCACTGAGAGTGGGTGTAGAAGAACCACTCTCCCACGGGGAAAGTAGTGGCTGCATACACTCTCGGTGCACCCACGGTGCACCCACGGAAGAAAACATATCAAAACATTTAGAAAAAATCTGAAACTTCGTGCAAATGTTCGTCAACAAATGTTATGAGGGCTTGCAAAGTATGGTGGTCAAATAACATTCGAGAAGCGCTCTACAAAAAAGACAAAATTGCAAAATCTTATCAAACAGTGCACGTACATTTTGACTAATTTTCAGTGATTTTGTCTTTTTTGTAGAGAGCTCCTCGACTGTTATTTGACCACCAAATTTTACAAGCCCCCATAACATTTGTTGATGATCATTTCCACAAAGTTTCAGATTATTTCGAAATGCTCTTATATGTTTTTTTGCATGGGTGCACCGTGGGTGCACCGAGAGTGGGTGTAGAAGAAGCACTCTCCCACGGGGAAAGTAGTGGCTGCACCCACTTTCGGTGCACCCACGGTGCACCCATGCAAGAAAACATATCAAAACATTTAGAAAAAATCCGAAACTTCGTGGAAATGATCGTTAACAAATATTATGAGGGCTTACAAAGTTTGGTGGTCAAATAACATTCAAGAAGCGCTCTACAAAAAAGACCAAATTGCAAAATCTGCTCTAACAGTGCACGTACATTTTGACTAATTTTCAGTGATTTTGTCTTTTTTGTAGAGAGCTCCTCGAATGTTATTTGACCACCAAATTTTGCAAGCCCCCATAACAGTTGTTGATGATCATTTCCACAAAGTTTCAAATTTTTTCGAAATGCTCTGATATGTTTTTTTGCGTGGGTGCACCGTGGGTGCACTGAGAGTGGGTGTAGAAGAACCACTCTCCCACGGAGAAAGTAGTGGCTGCATACACTTTCGGTGCACCCACAGTGCACCCACGCAAGAAAACATATCAAAACATTTAGAAAAAATCTGAAACTTCGTGTAAATGTTCGTCAACAAATGTTATGAGGGCTTGCAAAAAATGGTGGTCAAATAACATTCGAGAAGCGCTCTATAAAAAAGACAAAATTGCAAAATCTTATCAAACAGTGCACGTACATTTTGACTAATTTTCAGTGATTTTGTCTTTTTTGTAGAGAGCTCCTCGAATGTTATTTGACCACCAAATTTTGCAAGCCCCCATAACATTTGTTGATGATCATTTCCACAAAGTTTCAGCTTTTTTCGAAATGCTCTGATATGTTTTTTTGCGTGGGTGCACCGTGGGTGCACCGAGAGTGAGTGTAGAAGAACCACTCTCCAACGGGGAAAGTAGTGGCTGCACCCACTTTCAGCGCACCCACGGTGCACCCACGCAAGAAAACATATCAAAACATGTAGAAAAAATCTGAAACTTCGTGGAAATGATCGTCAACAATTGTTATGAGGGCTTGCAAAGTTTGGTGTTCAAATAACATTCGAGAAGCGCTCTACAAAAAAGACCAAATTGCAAAATCTGCTCAAACAGTGCTTGTACATTTTGACTAATTTTCAGTGATTTTGTCTTTTTTGTAGAGAGCTCCTCGAATGTTATTTGACCACCAAATTTTGCAAGCCCCCATAACAGTTGTTGATGATCATTTCCACAAAGTTTCAGATTTTTTCGAAATGCTCTGATATGTTTTTTTGCGTGGGTGCACCGTGGGTGCACTGAGAGTGGGTGTAGAAGAACCACTCTCCCACGGGGAAAGTAGTGGCTGCATACACTTTCGGTGCACCCACGGTTCACCCACGCAAGAAAACATATCAAAACATTTAGAAAAAATCTGAAACTTCGTGCAAATGTTCGTCAACAAACGTTATGAGGGCTTGCAAAGTATGGTGGTCAAATAACATTCGAGAAGCGCTCTACAAAAAAGACAAAATTGCAAAATCTTATCAAACAGTGCACGTACATTTTGACTAATTTTCAGTGATTTTGTCTTTTTTGTAGAGAGCTCCTCGACTGTTATTTGACCACCAAATTTTGCAAGCCCCCATAACATTTGTTGATGATGATTTCCACAAAGTTTCAGATTTTTTCGAAATGCTCTTATATGTTTTTTTGCGTGGGTGCACCGTGGGTGCACCGAGAGTGGGTGTAGAAGAAGCACTCTCCCAAGGGGAAAGTAGTGGCTGCACCCACTTTCGGTGCACCCACGGTGCACCCATGCAAGAAAACATATCAAAACATTTAGAAAAAATCCGAAACTTCATGGAAATGATCGTTAACAAATATTATGAGGGCTTGCAAAGTTTGGTGGTCAAATAACATTCGAGAAGCGCTCTATAAAAAACACAAAATTGCAAAATCTGCTCAAACAGTGCACGTACATTTTGACTAATTTTCAGTGATTTTGTCTTTTTTGTAGAGAGCTCCTCGAATGTTATTTGACCACCAAATTTTGCAAGCCCCCATAACAGTTGTTGATGATCATTTCCACAAAGTTTCAGATTTTTTCGAAATGCTCTGATATGTTTTTTTGCGTGGGTGCACCGTGGGTGCACTGAGAGTGGATGTAGAAGAACCACTCTCCCAAGGGGAAAGTAGTGGCTGCATACACTTTCGGTGCACCCACGGTGCACCCACGCAAGAAAACATATCAAACCATTTAGAAAAAATCTGAAACTTCGTGCAAATGTTCATCAACAAATGTTATGAGGGCTTGCAAAGTATGGTGGTCAAATAACATTCGAGAAGCGCTCTACAAAAAAGACAAAATTGCAAAATCTTATCAAACAGTGCACGTACATTTTGACTAATTTTCAGTGATTTTGTCTTTTTTGTAGAGAGCTCCTCGACTGTTATTTGACCACCAAATTTTGCAAGCCCCCATAACATTTGTTGATGATCATTTCCACAAAGTTTCAGATTTTTTCGAAATGCTCTGATATGTTTTTTTGCGTGGGTGCACCGTGGGTGCACCGAGAGTGGGTGTAGAAGAAGCACTCTCCCACGGGGAAAGTAGTGGCTGCATCCACTTTCGGTGCACCCATGGTGCACCCATGCAAGAAAACATATCAAAACATTTAGAAAAAATCCGAAACTTCATGGAAATGATCATCAACAAATGTTATGAGGGCTCGCAAAGTTCGGTGGTCAAATAACATTCGAGAAGCGCTCTACAAAAAAGACAAAATTGCAAAATCTTCTCAAACAGTGCACGTACATTTTGACTAATTTTCAGTGATTTTGTCTTTTTTGTAGAGAGCTCCTCGAATGTTATTTGACCACCAAATTTTGCAAGCCCCCATAACATTTGTTGATGATCATTTCCACAAAGTTTCATATTTTTTCGAAATGCTCTTATATGTTTTTTTGCGTGGGTGCACCGTGGGTGCACCGAGAGTGGGTGTAGAAGAACCACTCTCCCACGGGGAAAGTAGTGGCTGCACCCACTCTCGGTGCACCCACGGTGCACCCACGCAAGAAAACATATCAAAACATTTAGAAAAAATCCGAAACTTTGTGGAAATGATCGTTAACAAATGTTATGAGGGCTTGCAAAGTTTGGTGCTCAAATAACATTCGAGAAGCGCTCTACAAAAAAGACAAAATTGCAAAATCTGCTCAAACAGTGCACGTACATTTTGACTAATTTTCAGTGATTTTGTCTTTTTTGTAGAGAGCCCCTCGAATGTTATTTGACCACCAAATTTTGCAAGGCCCCATAACATTTGTTGATGATCATTTCCACGAAGTTTCAGCTTTTTTCGAAATGCTCTGATATGTTTTTTTGCGTGGGTGCACCGTGGGTGCACCGAGAGTGAGTGTAGAAGAACCACTCTCCAACGGGGAAAGTAGTGGCTGCACCCACTTTCAGCGCACCCACGGTGCACCCACGCAAGAAAACATATCAAAACATGTAGAAAAAATCTGAAACTTCGTGGAAATGATCGTCAACAATTGTTATGAGGGCTTGCAAAGTTTGGTGTTCAAATAACATTCGAGAAGCGCTCTACAAAAAAGACCAAATTGCAAAATCTGCTCAAACAGTGCTTGTACATTTTGACTAATTTTCAGTGATTTTGTCTTTTTTGTAGAGAGCTCCTCGAATGTTATTTGACCACCAAATTTTGCAAGCCCCCATAACAGTTGTTGATGATCATTTCCACAAAGTTTCAGATTTTTTCGAAATGCTCTGATATGTTTTTTTGCGTGGGTGCACCGTGGGTGCACTGAGAGTGGGTGTAGAAGAACCACTCTCCCACGGGGAAAGTAGTGGCTGCATACACTTTCGGTGCACCCACGGTGCACCCACGCAAGAAAACATATCAAAACATTTAGAAAAAATCTGAAACTTCGTGCAAATGTTCGTCAACAAACGTTATGAGGGCTTGCAAAGTATGGTGGTCAAATAACATTCGAGAAGCGCTCTACAAAAAAGACAAAATTGCAAAATCTTATCAAACAGTGCACGTACATTTTGACTAATTTTCAGTGATTTTGTCTTTTTTGTAGAGAGCTCCTCGACTGTTATTTGACCACCAAATTTTGCAAGCCCCCATAACATTTGTTGATGATGATTTCCACAAAGTTTCAGATTTTTTCGAAATGCTCTTATATGTTTTTTTGCGTGGGTGCACCGTGGGTGCACCGAGAGTGGGTGTAGAAGAAGCACTCTCCCAAGGGGAAAGTAGTGGCTGCACCCACTTTCGGTGCACCCACGGTGCACCCATGCAAGAAAACATATCAAAACATTTAGAAAAAATCCGAAACTTCATGGAAATGATCGTTAACAAATATTATGAGGGCTTGCAAAGTTTGGTGGTCAAATAACATTCGGGAAGCGCTCTATAAAAAAGACAAAATTGCAAAATCTGCTCAAACAGTGCACGTACATTTTGACTAATTTTCAGTGATTTTGTCTTTTTTGTAGAGAGCTCCTCGAATGTTATTTGACCACCAAATTTTGCAAGCCCCCATAACAGTTGTTGATGATCATTTCCACAAAGTTTCAGATTTTTTCGAAATGCTCTGATATGTTTTTTTGCGTGGGTGCACCGTGGGTGCACTGAGAGTGGATGTAGAAGAACCACTCTCCCAAGGGGAAAGTAGTGGCTGCATACACTTTCGGTGCACCCACGGTGCACCCACGCAAGAAAACATATCAAAACATTTAGAAAAAATCTGAAACTTCGTGCAAATGTTCGTCAACAAATGTTATGAGGGCTTGCAAAGTATGGTGGTCAAATAACATTCGAGAAGCGCTCTACAAAAAAGACAAAATTGCAAAATCTTATCAAACAGTGCACGTACATTTTGACTAATTTTCAGTGATTTTGTCTTTTTTGTAGAGAGCTCCTCGACTGTTATTTGACCACCAAATTTTGCAAGCCCCCATAACATTTGTTGATGATCATTTCCACAAAGTTTCAGATTTTTTCGAAATGCTCTGATATGTTTTTTTGCGTGGGTGCACCGTGGGTGCACCGAGAGTGGGTGTA
This sequence comes from Aegilops umbellulata, assembly GCA_032464435.1. NCBI lineage: Eukaryota > Viridiplantae > Streptophyta > Magnoliopsida > Poales > Poaceae > Aegilops > Aegilops umbellulata. The sequence goes on along the minus strand of CP136055.1, from coordinate 601,275,228 downwards.
GAAGAAGCACTCTCCCACGGGGAAAGTAGTGGCTGCATCCACTTTCGGTGCACCCATGGTGCACCCATGCAAGAAAACATATCAAAACATTTAGAAAAAATCCGAAACTTCATGGAAATGATCATCAACAAATGTTATGAGGGCTCGCAAAGTTCGGTGGTCAAATAACATTCGAGAAGCGCTCTACAAAAAAGACAAAATTGCAAAATCTTCTCAAACAGTGCACGTACATTTTGACTAATTTTCAGTGATTTTGTCTTTTTTGTAGAGAGCTCCTCGAATGTTATTTGACCACCAAATTTTGCAAGCCCCCATAACATTTGTTGATGATCATTTCCACAAAGTTTCAGATTTTTTCGAAATGCTCTTATATGTTTTTTTGCGTGGGTGCACCGTGGGTGCACCGAGAGTGGGTGTAGAAGAACCACTCTCCCACGGGGAAAGTAGTGGCTGCACCCACTCTCGGTGCACCCACGGTGCACCCACGCAAGAAAACATATCAAAACATTTAGAAAAAATCCGAAACTTTGTGGAAATGATCGTTAACAAATGTTATGAGGGCTTGCAAAGTTTGGTGCTCAAATAACATTCGAGAAGCGCTCTACAAAAAAGACAAAATTGCAAAATCTGCTCAAACAGTGCACGTACATTTTGACTAATTTTCAGTGATTTTGTCTTTTTTGTAGAGAGCCCCTCGAATGTTATTTGACCACCAAATTTTGCAAGGCCCCATAACATTTGTTGATGATCATTTCCACGAAGTTTCAGCTTTTTTTCGAAATGCTCTGATATGTGTTTTTGCGTGGGTGCACCGTGGGTGCACCGAGAGTGAGTGTAGAAGAACCACTCTCCCACGGGGAAAGTAGTGGCTGCACCCACTTTCGGTGCACCCACGGTGCACCCACGCAAGAAAACATATCAAAACATTTAGAAAAAATCTGAAACTTCGTGGAAATGATCATCAACAAATGTTATGAGGGCTTGCAAAGTTTGGTGGTCAAATAACATTCAAGAAGCGCTCTACAAAAAAGACCAAATTACAAAATCTGCTCAAACAGTGCTTGTACATTTTGACTAATTTTCAGTGATTTTGTCTTTTTTGTAGAGAGCCCCTCGAATGTTATTTGACCACCAAATTTTCAAAGCCCCCATAACATTTGTTGATGATCGTTTCCACAAAGTTTCAGATTTTTTCGAAATGCTCTGATATGTTTTTTTGCGTGGGTGCACCGTGGGTGCACTGAGAGTGGGTTTAGAAGAACCACTCTCCCACGGGGAAAGTAGTGGCTGCACCCACTTTCGGTGCACCCACGGTGCACCCACGCAAGAAAACATATCAAAACATTTAGAAAAAATCTGAAACTTCGTGCTCAACAAATGTTATGAGGGCTCGCAAAGTTCGGTGGTCACATAACATTCGAGAAGCGCTCTACAAAAAAGACAAAATTGCAAAATCTTCTCAAACAGTGCACGTACATTTTGACTAATTTTCAGTGATTTTGTCTTTTTTGTAGAGAGCTCCTCGAATGTTATTTGACCAACAAATTTTGCAAGCCCCCATAACATTTGTTAATGATTATTTCCACGAAGTTTCCGATTTTTTCGAAATGCTCTGATATGTTTTTTTGCGTGGGTGCACCGTGGGTGCACCGAGAGTGGGTGTAGAAGAACCACTCTCCCATGGGGAAAGTAGTGGCTGCACCCACTTTCGGTGCACCCACGTAAGAAAACATATCAAAACATTTAGAAAAAATCTGAAACTTCGTGGAAATGATCGTCAACAAATGTTATGAGGGCTTGCAAAGTTTGGTGGTGAAATACCATTCGAGAAGCGCTCTACAAAAAAGAAAAATTACAAAATCTGCTCAAACAGTGGACGTACATTTTGACTAATTTTCAGTGATTTTGTCTTTTTTGTAGAGAGCTCCTCGAATGTTATTTGACCACCAAATTTTGCAAGCCCCCATAACATTTGTTGATGATCATTTCCACAAAGTTTCAGCTTTTTTCGAAATGCTCTGATATGTTTTTTTGCGTGGGTGCACCGTGGGTGCACCGAGAGTGGGTGTAGAAGAACCACTTTCCCATGGGGAAAGTAGTGGCTGCACCCACTTTCGGTGCACCCACGGTGCACCCACGCAAGAAAACATATCAAAACATTTAGAAAAAATCTGAAACTTCGTGGAAATGATCGTCAACAAATGTTATGAGGGCTTGCAAAGTTTGGTGGTGAAATACCATTCGAGAAACGCTCTACAAAAAAGACAAAATTACAAACTCTGCTCAAACAGTGGACGTACATTTTGACTAATTTTCAGTGATTTTGTCTTTTTTGTAGAGAGCTCCTCGAATGTTATTTGACCACCAAATTTTGCAAGCCCCCATAACATTTGTTGATGATCATTTCCACAAAGTTTCAGCTTTTTTCGAAATGCTCTGATATGGTTTTTTGCGTGGGTGCACCGTGGGTGCACCGAGAGTGAGTGTAGAAGAACCACTCTCCCACGGGGAAAGTAGTGGTTGCACCCACTTTCAGCGCACCCACGGTGCACCCACGCAAGAAAACATATCAAAACATTTAGAAAAAATCTGAAACTTCGTGGAAATGATCGTCAACAAATGTTATGAGGGCTTGCAAAATTTGGTGGTCAAATAACATTCGAGAAGCGCTCTACAAAAAAGACCAAATTGCAAAATCTGCTCAAACAGTGCTTGTACATTTTGACTAATTTTCAGTGATTTTGTCTTTTTTGTAAAGAGCCCCTCGAATGTTATTTAACCACCAAATTTTGCAAGCCCCCATAACATTTGTTGATGATCATTTCCACAAAGTTTCAGATTTTTTCGAAATGCTCTGATATGTTTTTTCGCGTGGGTGCACCGTGGGTGCACCGAGAGTGGCTCTAGAAGAACCACTCTCCCACGTGGAAAGTAGTGGCTGCACCCACTTTCGGTGCACCCACGGTGCACCCACGCAAGAAAACATATCAAAACATTTAGAAAAAATCTGAAACTTCGTGAAAATGATCGTCAACAAATATTATGAGGGCTTGCAAACTTTGGTGGTCAAATAACATTCGAGAAGCGCTCTACAAAAAATACAAAATTGAAAAATCTGCTCAAACAGTGCACGTACATTTTGACTAATTTTCAGTAATTTTGTCTTTTTTGTAGAGAGCTCCTCGAATGTTATTTAACCACCAAATTTTGCAAGCCCCCATAACAGTTGTTGATGATCATTTCCACAAAGTTTCAGATTTTTTCGAAATGCTCTGATACGTTTTTTGCGTGGGTGCACCATGGGTGCACTGAGAGTGGGTGTAGAAGAACCACTCTCCCAAGGGGAAAGTAGTGGCTGCACCCACTTTCGGTGCACCCACGGTGCACCCACGCAAGAAAACATATCAAAACATTTAGAAAAAATCTGAAACTTCATGCAAATGTTCGTCAACAAATGTTATGAGGGCTTGCAAAGTATGGTGGTCAAATAACATTCGAGAAGCGCTCTACAAAAAAGACAAAATTGCAAAATCTTATCAAACAGTGCACGTACATTTTGACTAATTTTCAGTGATTTTGTCTTTTTTGTAGAGAGCTCCTCGACTGTTATTTGACCACCAAATTTTGCAAGCCCCCATAACATTTGTTGATGATCATTTCCACAAAGTTTCAGATTATTTCGAAATGCTCTGATATGTTTTTTTGCGTGGGTGCACCGTGGGTGCACCGAGAGTGGGTGTAGAAGAAGCACTCTCCCACGGGAAAAGTAGTGGCTGCACCCACTTTCGGTGCACCCACGGTGCACCCATGCAAGAAAACATATCAAAACATTTAGAAAAAATCCGAAACTTCGTGGAAATGATCGTTAACAAATATTACGAGGGCTTGCAAAGTTTGGTGGTCAAATAACATTCGAGAAGCGCTCTACAAAAAAGACAAAATTGCAAAATCTGCTCAAACAGTGCACGTACATTTTGACTAATTTTCAGTGATTTTGTCTTTTTTGTAGAGAGCTCCTCGAATGTTATTTGACCACCAAATTTTGCAAGCCCCCATAACAGTTGTTGATGATCATTTCCACAAAGTTTCAGATTTTTTCGAAATGCACTGATATGTTTTTTTGCGTGGGTGCACCGTGGGTGCACTGAGAGTGGGTGTAGAAGAACCACTCTCCCACGGAGAAAGTAGTGGCTGCATACACTTTCGGTGCACCCACGGTGCACCCACGCAAGAAAACATATCAAAACATTTAGAAAAAATCTGAAACTTCGTGCAAATGTTCGTCAACAAATGTTATGAGGGCTTGCAAAGTATGGTGGTCAAATAACATTCGAGAAGCGCTCTATAAAAAAGACAAAATTACAAAATCTTATCAAACAGTGCACGTACATTTTGACTAATTTTCAGTGATTTTGTCTTTTTTGTAGAGAGCTCCTCGACTATTATTTGACCACCAAATTTTGCAAGCCCCCATAACATTTGTTGATGATCATTTCCACAAAGTTTCAGATTTTTTCGAAATGCTCTTATATGTTTTTTTGCGTGGGTGCACCGTGCGTGCACCGAGAGTGGGTGTAGAAGAAGCACTCTCCCACGGGGAAAGTAGTGGCTGCACCCACTTTCGGTGCACCCACGGTGCACCTATGCAAGAAAACATATCAAAACATTTAGAAAAAATCCGAAACTTCGTGGAAATGATCGTTAACAAATATTATGAGGGCTTGCAAAGTTTGGTGGTCAAATAACATTCGAGAAGCGCTCTAAAAAAAGACAAAATTGCAAAATCTGCTCAAACAGTGCACGTACATTTTGACAAATTTTCAGTGATTTTGTCTTTTTTGTAGAGAGCCCCTCGAATGTTATTTGACCACCAAATTTTGCAAGCCCCCATAATATTTGTTGATGATCATTTCCACGAAGTTTCAGCTTTTTTCTAAATGCTCTGATATGTTTTTTTGCGTGGGTGCACCGTGGGTGCACCGAGAGTGAGTGTAGAAAAACCACTCTCCCACGGGGAAAGTAGTGGCTGCACCCACTTTCGGTGCACCCACGGTGCACCCACGCAAGAAAACATATCAAAACATTTAGAAAAAATCTGAAACTTCGTGGAAATGATCGTCAACAAATGTTATGAGGGCTTGCAAAGTTTGGTGGTCAAATAACATTCGAGAAGCGCTCTACAAAAAAGACCAAATTGCAAAATCTGCTCAAATAGTGCTTGTACATTTTGACTAATTTTTAGTAATTTTGTCTTTTTTGTAGAGAGCCCCTCGAATGTTATTTGACTACCAAATTTTGCAAGCCCACCCATGACATTTGTTGATCATCATTTCCACAAAGTTTCAGATTTTTTTGAAATGCTCTGATATATTTTTTTTTGCTTGGGTGCACCATGGGTGCACCGAGAGTGGGTGTAGAAGAACCACTCTCCCACGGGGAAAGTAGTGGCTGCACCCACTTTTAGTGCACCCACGCAAGAAAACATATCAAAACATTTATAAAAAATCTGAAACTTCGTGGAAATGATCGTCAACAAATGTTATGAGGGCTTGCAAAGTTTGGTGGTCAAATAACATTCGAGAAGCGCTCTACAAAAAAGACAAAATTGTAAAATCTGCTCAAACAGTGCTTGTACATTTTGACTAATTTTCAGTGATTTTGTATTTTTTGTAGAGAGCCCCTAGAATGTTATTTGACCACCAAATTTTGCAAGCCCCATAACATTTGTTTATGATCATTTCCACAAAGTTTCAGATTTTTTCGAAATGCTCTGATATTTTTTTTTGCGTGGGTGCACCATGGGTGCACCGAGAGTGGGTTTAGAAGAACCACTCTCCCACGGGGAAAGTAGTGGCTGCACCCACTTTCGGTGCACCCACGGTGCACCCACGCAAGAAAACATATCAAAACATTTTGACAAAATCTGAAACTTCGTGAAAATGATCGTCAACAAATGTTATGAGGGCTTGCAAAGTTTGGTGGTCAAATAACATTCGAGAAGCGCTCTACAAAAAAGACAAAATTGCAAAATCTGCTCAAACAGTGCACGTACATTTTGACTAATTTTCAGTGATTTTTTCTTTTTTCTAGAGATCTCCTCGAATGTTATTTGACCACCAAATTTTGCAAGCCCCCATACCATTTGTTGATGATCATTTGCACGAAGTTTTAGATTTTTTCGAAATGCTCTGATATGTTTTTTTGCGTGGGTGCACCGTGGGTGCACCGAGAGTGGGTGTAGAAGAACCACTCTCCCACGGGGAAAGTAGTGGCTGCACCCACTTTCGGTGCACCCACGGTGCACCCACGCAAGAAAACATATCAAAACATTTAGAAAAAATCTGAAACTTCGTGGAAATGATCGTCAACAAATGTTATGAGGGCTTGCAAAGTATGGTGGTTAAATAACATTCGAAAAGCGCTCTACAAAAAAGACAAAATTGCAAAATCTGCTCAAACAGTGCACGTACATTTTGACTAATTTTCAGTGATTTTGTCTTTTTTGTAGAGAGCTTCTCGAATGTTATTTGACCACCAAATTTTGTAAGCCCCCATAACATTTGTTGATGATCATTTCCACGAAGTTTCAAATTTTTTCGAAATGCTCTGATATGTTTTTTTGCGTGGGTGCACCGTGGGTGCACCGAGAGTGGGTGTAGAAGAACCACTCTCCCACGGGGAAAGTAGTGGCTGCACCCACTTTCGGTGCACCCACGGTGCACCCACGCAAGAAAACATATCAAAACATTTAGAAAAAATCTGAAACTTCATGGAAATGATCGTCAACAAATGTTATGAGGGCTTGCAAAGTTTGGTGGTCAAATAACATTCGAGAAGCGCTCTACAAAAAAGACAAAATTGCAAAATCTGCTCAAACAGTGCTTGTACATTTTGACTAATTTTCAGTGATTTTGTCTTTTTTGTAGAGAGCCCCTCGAATGTTATTTGACCACCAAATTTTGCAAGCCCCCATAACATTTGTTGATGATAATTTCCACAAAGTTTCATATTTTCTCGAAATGCTCTGATATATTTTTTGCGTGGGTGCACGATGGGTGCACCGAGAGTGGGTGTAGAAGAACCACTCTCCCACGGGGAAAGTAGTGGCTGCACCCACTTTCGGTGCACCCACGGTGCATCCGACGCAAGAAAACATATCAAAACATTTAGAAAAAATCTGAAACTTCGTGAAAATGATCGTCAACAAATGTTATGAGGGCTTGCAAAGTTTGGTGGTCAAATAACATTCGAGAAGCGCTCTACAAAAAAGACAAACTTGCAAAATCTGCTCAAACAGTGCACGTACATTTTGACTAATTTTCAGTGATTTTGTCTTTTTTGTAGAGAGCTCCTCGAATGTTATTTGACCACCAAATTTTGCAAGCCCCCATAACATTTGTTGATGATCATTTCCACGAAGTTTTAGATTTTTTCGAAATGCTCTGATAAGTTTTTTTGCGTGGGTGCACCGTGGGTGCAACGAGAGTGGGTGTAGAAGAACCACTCTCCCACGGGGAAAGTAGTGGCTGCACCCACTTTCGGTGCACCCACGGTGCACCCACGCAAGAAAACATATCAAAACATTTAGAAAAAATCTAAAAATTCGTGGAAATGATCGTCAACAAATGTTATGAGGGCTTGCAAAGTATGGTGGTCAAATAACATTCGAGAAGCGCTCTACAAAAAAGACAAAATTGCAAAATCTGCTCAAACAGTGCACATACATTTTGAGTAATTTTCAGTGATTTTGTCTTTTTTGTAGAGAGCTCCTCGAATGTTATTTGACAACCAAATTTTGCAAGCCCCCATAACATTTGTTGATGATCATTTCCACGAAGTTTCAAATTTTTTCGAAATGCTCGGATATGTTTTTTGCATGGGTGCACCATGGGTGCACCGAGAGTGGGTGTAGAAGAACCACTCTACCACGGGGAAAGTAGTGGCTGCACCCACTTTCGGTGCACCCACGGTGCACCCACGCAAGAAAACATATCAAAACATTTAGAAAAAATCTGAAACTTCACGGAAATGATCGTCAACAAATGTTATGAGGGCTTGCAAAGTATGGTGGTCAAATAACATTCGAGAAGCGCTCTACAAAAAAGATAAAATTGCAAAATCTGCTCAAACAGTGCACGTACATTTTGACTAATTTTCAGTGATTTTGTCTTTTTGGTAGAGAGCTCCTCGAATGTTATTTGACCACCAAATTTTGCAAGCCCCCATAACATTTGTTGATGATCATTTCCACGAAGTTTCAGATTTTTTCGAAATGCTCTGATATGTTTTTTTGCGTGGGTGCACCATGGGTGCATCGAGAGTGGGTGTAGAAGAACCACTCTCCCACGAGGAAAGTAGTGGCTGCACCCTCTTTCGGTGCACCCACGGTGCACCCACGCAAGAAAAAATATCAAAACATTTAGAAAAAAATCTAAAACTTCGTGGAAATGATCGTCAATAAATGTTATGAGGGCTTGCAAAGTATGGTGGTCAAATAACATTCGAGAAACGCTCTACAAAAAAGATAAAATTGCAAAATCTGCTCAGACAGTGCACGTACATTTTGACTAATTTTCAGTGATTTTGTCTTTTTTGTAGAGAGCTCCTCGAATGTTATTTGACCACCAAATTTTGCAAGCCCCCATAACATTTGTTGATGATCATTTCCACGAAGTTTCAGATTTTTTCGAAATGCTCTGATATGTTTTTTTGCGTGGGTGCACCGTGGGTGCACCGAGAGTGCGTGTAGAAAAACCACTCTCCCACGGGGAAAGTAGTGGCTGCACCCACTTTCGGTGCACCCACGGTGCACCCATGCAAGAAAACATATCAAAACATTTAGAAAAAATCTGAAACTTCATGGAAATGATCGTCAACAAATGTTATGAGGGCTTGCAAAGTATGGTGGTCAAATAACATTCGAGAAGCGCTCTACAAAAAAGATAAAATTGCAAAATCTGCTCAAACAGTGCACGTACATTTTGACTAATTTTCAGTGATTTTGTCTTTTTTGTAAAGAGCTCCTCGAATGTTATTTGACCACCAAATTTTGCAAGCCCCCATAACATTTGTTGATGATCATTTCCATGAAGTTTCAGATTTTTTCGAAATGCTCTGATATGTTTTTTTGCGTGGGTGCACCATGGGTGCATCGAGAGTGGGTGTAGAAGAACCACTCTCCCACGAGGAAAAAATCTGAAACTTCGTGCTCAACAAATGTTATGAGGGCTCGCAAAGTTCGGTGGTCACATAACATTCGAGAAGCGCTCTACAAAAAAGACAAAATTGCAAAATCTTCTCAAACAGTGCACGTACATTTTGACTAATTTTCAGTGATTTTGTCTTTTTTGTAGAGAGCTCCTCGAATGTTATTTGACCAACAAATTTTGCAAGCCCCCATAACATTTGTTGATGATTATTTCCACGAAGTTTCCGATTTTTTCGAAATGCTTTGATATGTTTTTTTGCGTGGGTGCACCGAGAGTGGGTGTAGAAGAACCACTCTCCCATGGGGAAAGTAGTGGCTGCACCCACTTTCGGTGCACCCACGTAAGAAAACATATCAAAACATTTAGAAAAAATCTGAAACTTCGTGGAAATGATCGTCAACAAATGTTATGAGGGCTTGCAAAGTTTGGTGGTGAAATACCATTCGAGAAGCGCTCTACAAAAAAGACAAAATTACAAAATCTGCTCAAACAGTGGACGTACATTTTGACTAATTTTCAGTGATTTTGTCTTTTTTGTAGAGAGCTCCTCGAATGTTATTTGACCACCAAATTTTGCAAGCCCCCATAACATTTGTTGATGATCATTTCCACAAAGTTTCAGCTTTTTTCGAAATGCTCTGATATGTTTTTTTGCGTGGGTGCACCGTGGGTGCACCGAGAGTGGGTGTAGAAGAACCACTTTCCCATGGGGAAAGTAGTGGCTGCACCCACTTTCGGTGCACCCACGGTGCACCCACGCAAGAAAACATATCAAAACATTTAGAAAAAATCTGAAACTTCGTGGAAATGATCGTCAACAAATGTTATGAGGGCTTGCAAAGTTTGGTGGTGAAATACCATTCGAGAAACGCTCTACAAAAAAGACAAAATTACAAACTCTGCTCAAACAGTGGACGTACATTTTGACTAATTTTCAGTGATTTTGTCTTTTTTGTAGAGAGCTCCTCGAATGTTATTTGACCACCAAATTTTGCAAGCCCCCATAACATTTGTTGATGATCATTTCCACAAAGTTTCAGCTTTTTTCGAAATGCTCTGATATGGTTTTTTGCGTGGGTGCACCGTGGGTGCACCGAGAGTGAGTGTAGAAGAACCACTCTCCCACGGGGAAAGTAGTGGTTGCACCCACTTTCAGCGCACCCACGGTGCACCCACGCAAGAAAACATATCAAAACATTTAGAAAAAATCTGAAACTTCGTGGAAATGATCGTCAACAAATGTTATGAGGGCTTGCAAAATTTGGTGGTCAAATAACATTCGAGAAGCGCTCTACAAAAAAGACCAAATTGCAAAATCTGCTCAAACAGTGCTTGTACATTTTGACTAATTTTCAGTGATTTTGTCTTTTTTGTAAAGAGCCCCTCGAATGTTATTTAACCACCAAATTTTGCAAGCCCCCATAACATTTGTTGATGATCATTTCCACAAAGTTTCAGATTTTTTCGAAATGCTCTGATATGTTTTTTCGCGTGGGTGCACCGTGGGTGCACCGAGAGTGGCTCTAGAAGAACCACTCTCCCACGGGGAAAGTAGTGGCTGCACCCACTTTCGGTGCACCCACGGTGCACCCACGCAAGAAAACATATCAAAACATTTAGAAAAAATCTGAAACTTCGTGAAAATGATCGTCAACAAATATTATGAGGGCTTGCAAACTTTGGTGGTCAAATAACATTCGAGAAGCGCTCTACAAAAAATACAAAATTGAAAAATCTGCTCAAACAGTGCACGTACATTTTGACTAATTTTCAGTAATTTTGTCTTTTTTGTAGAGAGCTCCTCGAATGTTATTTAACCACCAAATTTTGCAAGCCCCCATAACAGTTGTTGATGATCATTTCCACAAAGTTTCCGATTTTTTCGAAATGCTCTGATACGTTTTTTGCGTGGGTGCACCGTGGGTGCACTGAGAGTGGGTGTAGAAGAACCACTCTCCCACGGGGAAAGTAGTGGCTGCATACTCTTTCGGTGCACCCACGGTGCACCCACGCAAGAAAACATATCAAAACATTTAGAAAAAATCTGAAACTTCATGCAAATGTTCGTCAACAAATGTTATGAGGGCTTGCAAAGTATGGTGGTCAAATAACATTCGAGAAGCGCTCTACAAAAAAGACAAAATTGCAAAATCTTATCAAACAGTGCACGTACATTTTGACTAATTTTCAGTGATTTTGTCTTTTTTGTAGAGAGCTCCTCGACTGTTATTTGACCACCAAATTTTGCAAGCCCCCATAACATTTGTTGATGATCATTTCCACAAAGTTTCAGATTATTTCGAAATGCTCTGATATGTTTTTTTGCGTGGGTGCACCGTGGGTGCACCGAGAGTGGGTGTAGAAGAAGCACTCTCCCACGGGAAAAGTAGTGGCTGCACCCACTTTCGGTGCACCCACGGTGCACCCATGCAAGAAAACATATCAAAACATTTAGAAAAAATCCGAAACTTCGTGGAAATGATCGTTAACAAATATTACGAGGGCTTGCAAAGTTTGGTGGTCAAATAACATTCGAGAAGCGCTCTACAAAAAAGATAAAATTGCAAAATCTGCTCAAACAGTGCACGTACATTTTGACTAATTTTCAGTGATTTTGTCTTTTTTGTAGAGAGCTCCTCGAATGTTATTTGACCACCAAATTTTGCAAGCCCCCATAACAGTTGTTGATGATCATTTCCACAAAGTTTCAGATTTTTTCGAAATGCACTGATATGTTTTTTTGCGTGGGTGCACCGTGGGTGCACTGAGAGTGGGTGTAGAAGAACCACTCTCCCACGGAGAAAGTAGTGGCTGCATACACTTTCGGTGCACCCACGGTGCACCCACGCAAGAAAACATATCAAAACATTTAGAAAAAATCTGAAACTTCGTGCAAATGTTCGTCAACAAATGTTATGAGGGCTTGCAAAGTATGGTGGTCAAATAACATTCGAGAAGCGCTCTATAAAAAAGACAAAATTGCAAAATCTTATCAAAGAGTGCACGTACATTTTGACTAATTTTCAGTGATTTTGTCTTTTTTGTAGAGAGCTCCTCGACTGTTATTTGACCACCAAATTTTGCAAGCCCCCATAACATTTGTTGATGATCATTTCCACAAAGTTTCAGATTTTTTCGAAATGCTCTTATATGTTTTTTTGCGTGGGTGCACCGTGCGTGCACCGAGATTGGGTGTAGAAGAAGCACTCTCCCACGGGGAAGGTAGTGGCTGCACCCACTTTCGGTGCACCCACGGTGCACCTATGCAAGAAAACATATCAAAACATTTAGAAAAAATCCGAAACTTCGTGGAAATGATCGTTAACAAATATTATGAGGGCTTGCAAAGTTTGGTGGTCAAATAACATTCGAGAAGCGCTCTAAAAAAAGACAAAATTGCAAAATCTGCTCAAACAGTGCACGTACATTTTGACAAATTTTCAGTGATTTTGTCTTTTTTGTAGAGAGCCCCTCGAATGTTATTTGACCACCAAATTTTGCAAGCCCCCATAATATTTGTTGATGATCATTTCCACGAAGTTTCAGCTTTTTTCTAAATGCTCTGATATGTTTTTTTGCGTGGGTGCACCGTGGGTGCACCGAGAGTGAGTGTAGAAAAACCACTCTCCCACGGGGAAAGTAGTGGCTGCACCCACTTTCGGTGCACCCACGGTGCACCCACGCAAGAAAACATATCAAAACATTTAGAAAAAATCTGAAACTTCGTGGAAATGATCGTCAACAAATGTTATGAGGGCTTGCAAAGTTTGGTGGTCAAATAACATTCGAGAAGCGCTCTACAAAAAAGACCAAATTGCAAAATCTGCTCAAATAGTGCTTGTACATTTTGACTAATTTTTAGTAATTTTGTCTTTTTTGTAGAGAGCCCCTCGAATGTTATTTGACTACCAAATTTTGCAAGCCCACCCATGACATTTGTTGATCATCATTTCCACAAAGTTTCAGATTTTTTTGAAATGCTCTGATATATTTTTTTTTGCTTGGGTGCACCATGGGTGCACCGAGAGTGGGTGTAGAAGAACCACTCTCCCACGGGGAAAGTAGTGGCTGCACCCACTTTTAGTGCACCCACGCAAGAAAACATATCAAAACATTTATAAAAAATCTGAAACTTCGTGGAAATGATCGTCAACAAATGTTATGAGGGCTTGCAAAGTTTGGTGGTCAAATAACATTCGAGAAGCGCTCTACAAAAAAGACAAAATTGTAAAATCTGCTCAAACAGTGCTTGTACATTTTGACTAATTTTCAGTGATTTTGTATTTTTTGTAGAGAGCCCCTAGAATGTTATTTGACCACCAAATTTTGCAAGCCCCATAACATTTGTTTATGATCATTTCCACAAAGTTTCAGATTTTTTCGAAATGCTCTGATATTTTTTTTTGCGTGGGTGCACCATGGGTGCACCGAGAGTGGGTTTAGAAGAACCACTCTCCCACGGGGAAAGTAGTGGCTGCACCCACTTTCGGTGCACCCACGCAAGAAAACATATCAAAACATTTAGAAAAAACTGAAACTTCATGGAAATGATCGTCAACAAATGTTATGAGGGCTTGCAAAGTTTGGTGGTCAAATAACATTCGAGAAGCGCTCTACAAAAAAGACAAAATTGCAAAATCTGCTCAAACAGTGCACGTACATTTTGACTAATTTTCAGTGATTTTTTCTTTTTTCTAGAGATCTCCTCGAATGTTATTTGACCACCAAATTTTGCAAGCCCCCATACCATTTGTTGATGATCATTTGCACGAAGTTTTAGATTTTTTCGAAATGCTCTGATATGTTTTTTTGCGTGGGTGCACCGTGGGTGCACCGAGAGTGGGTGTAGAAGAACCACTCTCCCACGGGGAAAGTAGTGGCTGCACCCACTTTCGGTGCACCCACGGTGCACCCACGCAAGAAAACATATCAAAACATTTAGAAAAAATCTGAAACTTCGTGGAAATGATCGTCAACAAATGTTATGAGGGCTTGCAAAGTATGGTGGTTAAATAACATTCGAAAAGCGCTCTACAAAAAAGACAAAATTGCAAAATCTGCTCAAACAGTGCACGTACATTTTGACTAATTTTCAGTGATTTTGTCTTTTTTGTAGAGAGCTTCTCGAATGTTATTTGACCACCAAATTTTGTAAGCCCCCATAACATTTGTTGATGATCATTTCCACGAAGTTTCAAATTTTTTCGAAATGCTCTGATATGTTTTTTTGCGTGGGTGCACCGTGGGTGCACCGAGAGTGGGTGTAGAAGAACCACTCTCCCACGGGGAAAGTAGTGGCTGCACCCACTTTCGGTGCACCCACGGTGCACCCACGCAAGAAAACATATCAAAACATTTAGAAAAAATCTGAAACTTCATGGAAATGATCGTCAACAAATGTTATGAGGGCTTGCAAAGTTTGGTGGTCAAATAACATTCGAGAAGCGCTCTACAAAAAAGACAAAATTGCAAAATCTGCTCAAATAGTGCTTGTACATTTTGACTAATTTTCAGTGATTTTGTCTTTTTTGTAGAGAGCCCCTCGAATGTTATTTGACCACCAAATTTTGCAAGCCCCCATAACATTTGTTGATGATAATTTCCACAAAGTTTCATATTTTCTCGAAATGCTCTGATATATTTTTTGCGTGGGTGCACGATGGGTGCACCGAGAGTGGGTGTAGAAGAACCACTCTCCCACGGGGAAAGTAGTGGCTGCACCCACTTTCGGTGCACCCACGGTGCATCCGACGCTAGAAAACATATCAAAACATTTAGAAAAAATCTGAAACTTCGTGAAAATGATCGTCAACAAATGTTATGAGGGCTTGCAAAGTTTGGTGGTCAAATAACATTCGAGAAGCGCTCTACAAAAAAGACAAACTTGCAAAATCTGCTCAAACAGTGCACGTACATTTTGACTAATTTTCAGTGATTTTGTCTTTTTTGTAGAGAGCTCCTCGAATGTTATTTGACCACCAAATTTTGCAAGCCCCCATAACATTTGTTGATGATCATTTCCACGAAGTTTTAGATTTTTTCGAAATGCTCTGATATGTTTTTTTGCGTGGGTGCACCGTGGGTGCAACGAGAGTGGGTGTAGAAGAACCACTCTCCCACGGGGAAAGTAGTGGCTGCACCCACTTTCGGTGCACCCACGGTGCACCCACGCAAGAAAACATATCAAAACATTTAGAAAAAATCTAAAAATTCGTGGAAATGATCGTCAACAAATGTTATGAGGGCTTGCAAAGTATGGTGGTCAAATAACATTCGAGAAGCGCTCTACAAAAAAGACAAAATTGCAAAATCTGCTCAAACAGTGCACGTACATTTTGAGTAATTTTCAGTGATTTTGTCTTTTTTGTAGAGAGCTCCTCGAATGTTATTTGACCACCAAATTTTGCAAGCCCCCATAACATTTGTTGATGATCATTTCCACGAAGTTTCAAATTTTTTCGAAATGCTCGGATATGTTTTTTGCATGGGTGCACCATGGGTGCACCGAGAGTGGGTGTAGAAGAACCACTCTACCACGGGGAAAGTAGTGGCTGCACCCACTTTCGGTGCACCCACGGTGCACCCACGCAAGAAAACATATCAAAACATTTAGAAAAAATCTGAAACTTCACGGAAATGATCGTCAACAAATGTTATGAGGGCTTGCAAAGTATGGTGGTCTAATAACATTCGAGAAGCGCTCTACAAAAAAGATAAAATTGCAAAATCTGCTCAAACAGTGCACGTACATTTTGACTAATTTTCAGTGATTTTTTCTTTTTTGTAGAGAGCTCCTCGAATGTTATTTGACCACCAAATTTTGCAAGCCCCCATAACATTTGTTGATGATCATTTCCACGAAGTTTCAGATTTTTTCGAAATGCTCTGATATGTTTTTTTGCGTGGGTGCACCATGGGTGCATCGAGAGTGGGTGTAGAAGAACCACTCTCCCACGAGGAAAGTAGTGGCTGCACCCACTTTCGGTGCACCCACGGTGCACCCACGCAAGAAAAAATATCAAAACATTTAGAAAAAAATCTAAAACTTCGTGGAAATGATCGTCAACAAATGTTATGAGGGCTTGCAAAGTATGGTGGTCAAATAACATTCGAGAAACGCTCTACAAAAAAGATAAAATTGCAAAATCTGCTCAGACAGTGCACGTACATTTTGATTAATTTTCAGTGATTTTGTCTTTTTTGTAGAGAGCTACTCGAATGTTATTTGACCACCAAATTTTGCAAGCCCCCATAACATTTGTTGATGATCATTTCCACGAAGTTTCAGATTTTTTCGAAATGCTCTGATATGTTTTTTTGCGTGGGTGCACCGTGGGTGCACCGAGAGTGCGTGTAGAAAAACCACTCTCCCACGGGGAAAGTAGTGGCTGCACCCACTTTCGGTGCACCCACGGTGCACCCACGCAAGAAAACATATCAAAACATTTAGAAAAAATCTGAAACTTCATGGAAATGATCGTCAACAAATGTTATGAGGGCTTGCAAAGTATGGTGGTCAAATAACATTCGAGAAGCGCTCTACAAAAAAGATAAAATTGCAAAATCTGCTCAAACAGTGCACGTACATTTTGACTAATTTTCAGTGATTTTGTCTTTTTTGTAGAGAGCTCCTCGAATGTTATTTGACCACCAAATTTTGCAAGCCCCCATAACATTTGTTGATGATCATTTCCATGAAGTTTCAGATTTTTTCGAAATGCTCTGATATGTTTTTTTGCGTGGGTGCACCATGGGTGCATCGAGAGTGGGTGTAGAAGAACCACTCTCCCACGAGGAAAGTAGTGGCTGCACCCACTTTCGGTGCACCCACGGTGCACCCACGCAAGAAAAAATATCAAAACATTTAGAAAAAAATCTAAAACTTCGTGGAAATGATCGTCAACAAATGTTATGAGGGCTTGCAAAGTATGGTGGTCAAATAACATTCGAGAAACGCTCTACAAAAAAGATAAAATTGCAAAATCTGCTCAAACAGTGCACGTACATTTTGACTAATTTTCAGTGATTTTGTCTTTTTTGTAGAGAGCTCCTCGAATGTTATTTGACCACCAAATTTTGCAAGCCCCCATAACATTTGTTAATGATCATTTCCACGAAGTTTCAGATTTTTTCAAAATGCTCTGATATGTTTTTTTGCGTGGGTGCACCGTGGGTGCACCGAGAGTGCGTGTAGAAAAACCACTCTCCCACGGGGAAAGTAGTGGCTGCACCCACTTTCGGTGCACCCACGGTGCACCCACGCAAGAAAACATATCAAAACATTTAGAAAAAATCTGAAACTTCATGGAAATGATCGTCAACAAATGTTATGAGGGCTTGCAAAGTATGGTGGTCAAATAACATTCGAGAAGCGCTCTACAAAAAAGATAAAATTGCAAAATCTGCTCAAACAGTGCACGTACATTTTGACTAATTTTCAGTGATTTTGTCTTTTTTGTAGAGAGCTCCTCGAATGTTATTTGACCACCAAATTTTGCAAGCCCCCATAACATTTGTTGATGATCATTTCCACGAAGTTTCAGATTTTTTCGAAATGCTCTGATATGTTTTTTTGCGTGGGTGCACCATGGGTGCATCGAGAGTGGGTGTAGAAGAACCACTCTCCCACGAGGAAAGTAGTGGCTGCACCCACTTTCGGTGCACCCACGGTGCACCCACGCAAGAAAAAATATCAAAACATTTAGAAAAAATCTGAAACTTCACGGAAATGATCGTCAACAAATGTTATGAGGGCTTGCAAAGTATGGTGGTCAAATAACATTCGAGAAGCGCTCTACAAAAAAGATAAAATTGCAAAATCTGCTCAAACAGTGCACGTACATTTTGACTAATTTTCAGTGATTTTGTCTTTTTTGTAGAGAGCTCCTCGAATGTTATTTGACCACCAAATTTTGCAAGCCCCCATAACATTTGTTGATGATCATTTCCACGAAGTTTCAGATTTTTTCGAAATGCTCTGATATGTTTTTTTGCGTGGGTGCACCATGGGTGCATCGAGAGTGGGTGTAGAAGAACCACTCTCCCACGAGGAAAGTAGTGGCTGCACCCACTTTCGGTGCACCCACGGTGCACCCACGCAAGAAAAAATATCAAAACATTTAGAAAAAAATCTAAAACTTCGTGGAAATGATCGTCAACAAATGTTATGAGGGCTTGCAAAGTATGGTGGTCAAATAACATTCGAGAAACGCTCTACAAAAAAGATAAAATTGCAAAATCTGCTCAGACAGTGCACGTACATTTTGATTAATTTTCAGTGATTTTGTCTTTTTTGTAGAGAGCTCCTCGAATGTTATTTGACCACCAAATTTTGCAAGCCCCCATAACATTTGTTGATGATCATTTCCACGAAGTTTCAGATTTTTTCGAAATGCTCTGATATGTTTTTTTGCGTGGGTGCACCGTGGGTGCACCGAGAGTGCGTGTAGAAAAACCACTCTCCCACGGGGAAAGTAGTGGCTGCACCCACTTTCGGTGCACCCACGGTGCACCCACGCAAGAAAACATATCAAAACATTTAGAAAAAATCTGAAACTTCATGGAAATGATCGTCAACAAATGTTATGAGGGCTTGCAAAGTATGGTGGTCAAATAACATTCGAGAAGCGCTCTACAAAAAAGATAAAATTGCAAAATCTGCTCAAACAGTGCACGTACATTTTGACTAATTTTCAGTGATTTTGTCTTTTTTGTAGAGAGCTCCTCGAATGTTATTTGACCACCAAATTTTGCAAGCCCCCATAACATTTGTTGATGATCATTTCCATGAAGTTTCTGATTTTTTCGAAATGCTCTGATATGTTTTTTTGCGTGGGTGCACCATGGGTGCATCGAGAGTGGGTGTAGAAGAACCACTCTCCCACGAGGAAAGTAGTGGCTGCACCCACTTTCGGTGCACCCACGGTGCACCCACGCAAGAAAAAATATCAAAACATTTAGAAAAAATCTGAAACTTCACGGAAATGATCGTCAACAAATGTTATGAGGGCTTGCAAAGTATGGTGGTCAAATAACATTCGAGAAGCGCTCTACAAAAAAGATAAAATTGCAAAATCTGCTCAAACAGTGCACGTACATTTTGACTAATTTTCAGTGATTTTGTCTTTTTTGTAGAGAGCTCCTCGAATGTTATTTGACCACCAAATTTTGCAAGCCCCCATAACATTTGTTGATGATCATTTCCACGAAGTTTCAGATTTTTTCGAAATGCTCTGATATGTTTTTTTGCGTGGGTGCACCATGGGTGCATCGAGAGTGGGTGTAGAAGAACCACTCTCCCACGAGGAAAGTAGTGGCTGCACCCACTTTCGGTGCACCCACGGTGCACCCACGCAAGAAAAAATATCAAAACATTTAGAAAAAAATCTAAAACTTCGTGGAAATGATCGTCAACAAATGTTATGAGGGCTTGCAAAGTATGGTGGTCAAATAACATTCGAGAAACGCTCTACAAAAAAGATAAAATTGCAAAATCTGCTCAGACAGTGCACGTACATTTTGATTAATTTTCAGTGATTTTGTCTTTTTTGTAGAGAGCTCCTCGAATGTTATTTGACCACCAAATTTTGCAAGCCCCCATAACATTTGTTGATGATCATTTCCACGAAGTTTCAGATTTTTTCGAAATGCTCTGATATGTTTTTTTGCGTGGGTGCACCGTGGGTGCACCGAGAGTGCGTGTAGAAAAACCACTCTCCCACGGGGAAAGTAGTGGCTGCACCCACTTTCGGTGCACCCACGGTGCACCCACGCAAGAAAACATATCAAAACATTTAGAAAAAATCTGAAACTTCATGGAAATGATCGTCAACAAATGTTATGAGGGCTTGCAAAGTATGGTGGTCAAATAACATTCGAGAAGCGCTCTACAAAAAAGATAAAATTGCAAAATCTGCTCAAACAGTGCACGTACATTTTGACTAATTTTAAGTGATTTTGTCTTTTTTGTAGAGAGCTCCTCGAATGTTATTTGACCACCAAATTTTGCAAGCCCCCATAACATTTGTTGATGATCATTTCCATGAAGTTTCTGATTTTTTCGAAATGCTCTGATATGTTTTTTTGCGTGGGTGCACCATGGGTGCATCGAGAGTGGGTGTAGAAGAACCACTCTCCCACGAGGAAAGTAGTGGCTGCACCCACTTTCGGTGCACCCACGGTGCACCCACGCAAGAAAAAATATCAAAACATTTAGAAAAAAATCTAAAACTTCGTGGAAATGATCGTCAACAAATGTTATGAGGGCTTGCAAAGTATGGTGGTCAAATAACATTCGAGAAACGCTCTACAAAAAAGATAAAATTGCAAAATCTGCTCAAACAGTGCACGTACATTTTGACTAATTTTCAGTGATTTTGTCTTTTTTGTAGAGAGCTCCTCGAATGTTATTTGACCACCAAATTTTGCAAGCCCCCATAACATTTGTTAATGATCATTTCCACGAAGTTTCAGATTTTTTCAAAATGCTCTGATATGTTTTTTTGCGTGGGTGCACCGTGGGTGCACCGAGAGTGCGTGTAGAAAAACCACTCTCCCACGGGGAAAGTAGTGGCTGCACCCACTTTCGGTGCACCCACGGTGCACCCACGCAAGAAAACATATCAAAACATTTAGAAAAAATCTGAAACTTCATGGAAATGATCGTCAACAAATGTTATGAGGGCTTGCAAAGTATGGTGGTCAAATAACATTCGAGAAGCGCTCTACAAAAAAGATAAAATTGCAAAATCTGCTCAAACAGTGCACGTACATTTTGACTAATTTTCAGTGATTTTGTCTTTTTTGTAGAGAGCTCCTCGAATGTTATTTGACCACCAAATTTTGCAAGCCCCCATAACATTTGTTGATGATCATTTCCACGAAGTTTCAGATTTTTTCGAAATGCTCTGATATGTTTTTTTGCGTGGGTGCACCATGGGTGCATCGAGAGTGGGTGTAGAAGAACCACTCTCCCACGAGGAAAGTAGTGGCTGCACCCACTTTCGGTGCACCCACGGTGCACCCACGCAAGAAAAAATATCAAAACATTTAGAAAAAAATCTAAAACTTCGTGGAAATGATCGTCAACAAATGTTATGAGGGTTTGCAAAGTTTGGTGGTCAAATAACATTCGAGAAGCGCTCTACAAAAAAGACAAAATTGCACAATCTGCTCAAACAGTGCACATACATTTTGACTAATTTTCAGTGATTTTGTCTTTTTTGTAAAGAGCTCCTCGAATGTTATTTGACCACCAAAGTTTGCAAGCCCCCATAACATTTGTTGATGATCATTTCCACGAAGTTTCAGATTTTTTCGAAATGCTCTGATATGTTTTTTTGCGTGGATGCACCGTGGGTGCACCGAGAGTGGGTGTAGAAGAACCACTCTCCCACGGGGAAAGTAGTGGCTGCACCCACTTTCGGTGCACCCACGGTGCACCCACGCAAGAAAACATATCAAAACATCTAGAAAAAATCTGAAATTTCGTGGAAATGATCGTCAACAAATGTTATGAGGGCTTGCAAAGTTTGGTGGTTAAATAACATTCGAGAAGCGCTCTAGAAAAAAGACAAAATTGCAAAATCTGCTCAAACAGTGGATGTACATTTTGACTAATTTTCAGTGATTTTGTCTTTTTTGTAGAGAGCCCCTCGAATGTTATTTGACCACCTAATTTTGCAAGCCCCCATAACATTTGTTGATGATCATTTCCATGAAGTTTCAGAATTTTTCGAAATGCTCTGATATGTTTTTTTGCGTGGATGCACCGTGGGTGCACCGAGAGTGGGTGTAGAAGAACCACTCTTCCACGGGGAAAGTAGTGGCTGCACCCACTTTCGGTGCACCCACGCAAGAAAACATATCAAAACATTTAGAAAAAACTGAAACTTCGTGGAAATGATCGTCAACAAATGTTATGAGGGCTTGCAAAGTTTGGTGGTCAAATAACATTCGTAAAGCTCTCTACAAAAAAGACAAAATTGCAAAATCTGCTCAAACAGTGCACGTACATTTTGACTAATTTTCAGTGATTTTGTCTTTTTTGTAGAGAGCTCCTCGAATGTTATTTGACCACCAAATTTTGCAAGCCCCCATAACATTTGTTGATGATCATTTCCACAAAGTTTCAGATTATTTCGAAATGCTCTTATATGTTTTTTGCGTGGGTGCACCGTGGGTGCACCGAGAGTGGGTGTAGAAGAACCACTCTCCCACGGGGAAAGTAGTGGCTGCACCCATTTTCGGTGCACCCACGGTGCACCCACGCAAGAAAACATATCAAAACATTTAGAAAAAATCTGAAACTTCGTGGAAATGATCGTCAAGAAATGTTATGAGGGCTTGCAAAGTTTGGTGGTCAAATAACATTCGAGAAGCGCTCTACAAAAAAGACAAAATTGCAAAATCTGCTCAAACAGTGCACGTACATTTTGACTAATTTTCAGTGATATTTTCTTTTTTGTAGAGAGCTCCTCGAATGTTATTTGACCACCAAATTTTGTAAGCCCCCATAACATTTGTTGATGACCATTTCCACGAAGTTTCAGATTTTTTCGAAATGCTCTGATATGTTTTTTTGCGTGGGTGCACCGTGGGTGCACCGAAAGTGGGTGTAGAAAAACCACTCTCCCACGGGGAAAGTAGTGGCTGCACCCACTTTCGGTGCACCCACGGTGCACCCACGCAAGAAAACATATCAAAACAATTAGAAAAAATCTGAAACTTCGTGGAAATGATCGTCAACAAATGTTATGAGGGCTTGCAAAGTTTGGTGGTCAAATAACATTCGAGAAGCGCTCTACAAAAAAGACAAAATTGCACAATCTGCTCAAACAGTGCGCGTACATTTTGACTAATTTTCAGTGATTTTGTCTTTTTTGTAAAGAGCTCCTCGAATGTTATTTGACCATCAAAGTTTGCAAGCCCCAATAACATTTGTTGATGATCATTTCCACGAAGTTTCAGATTTTTTCGAAATGCTCTGATATGTTTTTTTGCGTGGGTGCACCGTGGGTGCACCGAGAGTGGGTGTAGAAGAACCACTCTCCCACGGGGAAAGTAGTGGCTGCACCCACTTTTGGTGCACCCACGGTGCAACCACGCAAGAAAACATATCAAAACATCTAGAAAAAATCTGAAATTTCGTGGAAATGATCGTCAACAATTGTTATGAGGGCTTGCAAAGTTTGGTGGTTAAATAACATTCGAGAAGCGCTCTACAAAAAAGACAAAATTGCAAAATCTGCTCAAACAGTGGATGTACATTTTGACTAATTTTCAGTGATTTTGTCTTTTTTGTAGAGAGCCCCTCGAATGTTATTTGACCACCAAATTTTGCAAGCCCCCATAACATTTGTTGATGATCATTTCCACGAAGTTTCAGATTTTTTCGAAATGCTCTGATATGTTTTTTTGCGTGGATGCACCGTGGGTGCACCGAGAGTGGGTGTAGAAGAGCCACTCTCCCACGCAAGAAAACATATCAAAACATTTAGAAAAAATCTGAAACTTCGTGGAAATGATCGTCAACAAATGTTATGAGGGCTTGCAAAGTTTGGTGGTCAAATAACATTCGTGAAGCTCTCTACAAAAAAGACAAAATTGCAAAATCTGCTTAAATAGTGCACGTACATTTTTGACTAATTTTCAGTGATTTTGTCTTTTTTGTAGAGAGCTCCTCGAATGTTATTTGACCACCAAATTTTGCAAGCCCCCATAACATTTGTTGATGATCATTTCCACAAAGTTTCAGATTTTTTCGAAATGCTCTGATATGTTTTTTGCGTGGGTGCACCGTGAGTGCACCGAGAGTGGGTGTAGAAGAACCACTCTCCCACGGGGAAAGTAGTGGCTGCACCCATTTTCGGTGCACCCACGGTGCACCCACGCAAGAAAACATATCAAAACATTTAGAAAAAATCTGAAACTTCGTGGAAATGATCGTCAACAAATGTTATTAGGGCTTGCAAAGTTTGGTGGTCAAATAACATTCGAGAAGCGCTCTACAAAAAAGACAAAATTGCAAAATCTGCTCAAACAGTGCACGTTCATTTTGACTAATTTTCAGTGATTTTGTCTTTTTTGTAGAGAGCTCCTCGAATGTTATTTGACCACCATATTTTGCAAACCCCAATAACATTTGTTGATGACCATTTCCACGAAGTTTCTGATTTTTTCGAAATGCTCTGATATGTTTTTTTGCGTGGGTGCACCGTGGGTGCACCGAAAGTGGGTGCAGAAGAACCACTCTCACCGAGAGTGGGTGTAGAAGAATCACTCTCCCACGGGGAAAGTAGTGGCTGCACCCACTTTCGGTGCACCCACGGTGCACCCACGCAAGAAAACATATCAAAACATTTAGAAAAAATATGAAACTTCGTGAAAATGATCGTCAACAAATGTTATGAGGACTTGCAAAGTATGGTGGTCAAATAACATTCGAGAAGCGCTCTACAAAAAAGACAAAATTGCAAAATCTGCTCAAACAGTGCACGTACATTTTGACTAATTTTCAGTGATTTTGTCTTTTTTGTAGAGAGCTCCTCGAATGTTATTTGACCACCAAATTTTGCAAGCCCCCATAACATTTGTTGATGACCATTTCCACGAAGTTTCAAATTTTTTCGAAATGCTCTGATATGTTTTTTTGCGTGGGTGCACCGTGGGTGCACCGAAAGTGGGTGTAGAAAAACCACTCTCCCACGGGGAAAGTAGTGGCTGCACCCACTTTCGGTGCACCCACGGTGCACCCACGCAAGAAAACATATCAAAACAATTAGAAAAAATCTGAAACTTCGTGGAAATGATCATCAACAAATGTTATGAGGGCTTGCAAAGTTTGGTGGTAAAATAACATTCGAGAAGCGCTCTACAAAAAAGACAAAATTGCACAATCGGCTCAAACAGTGCACGTACATTTTGACTAATTTTCAGTGATTTTGTCTTTTTTGTAGAGAGATCCTCGAATATTATTTGACCACCAAATTTTGCAAGCCTCCATAACATTTGTTGATCATCATTTCCACAATGTTTCAGATTTTTTCAAATTGCTCTGATATGTTTTTTGCGTGGGTGCACCGTGAGTGCACCGAGAGTGGGTGTAGAAGAACCACTCTCCCACGGGGAAAGTAGTGGCTGCACCCACTTTCGGTGCACCCACGGTGCACCCACGCAAGAAAACATATCAAAACATCTAGAAAAAATCTGAAATTTCGTGGAAATGATCGTCAACAATTGTTATGAGGGCTTGCAAAGTTTGGTGGTTAAATAACATTCGAGAAGCGCTCTACAAAAAAGACAAAATTGCAAAATCTGCTCAAACAGTGGATGTACATTTTGACTAATTTTCAGTGATTTTGTCTTTTTTGTAGAGAGCCCCTCGAATGTTATTTGACCACCAAATTTTGCAAGCCCCCATAACATTTGTTGATGATCATTTCCATGAAGTTTCAGATTTTTTAGAAATGCTCTGATATGTTTTTTTGCGTGGATGCACCGTGGGTGCACCGAGAGTGGGTGTAGAAGAACCACTCTCCCACGCAAGAAAACATATTAAAACATTTAGAAAAAATCTGAAACTTCGTGGAAATGATCGTCAACAAATGTTATGAGGGCTTGCAAAGTTTGGTGGTCAAATAACATTCGTGAAGCTCTCTACAAAAAAGACAAAATTGCAAAATCTGCTTAAACAGTGCACGTACATTTTGACTAATTTTCAGTGATTTTGTCTTTTTTGTAGAGAGCTCCTCGAATGTTATTTGACCACTAAATTTTGCAAGCCCCCATAACATTTGTTGATGATCATTTCCACAAAGTTTCAGATTTTTTCGAAATACTTTGATATGTTTTTTGCGTGGGTGCACCGTGTGTGCACCGAGAGTGGGTGTAGAAGAACCACTCTCCCACGGGGAAAGTAGTGGCTGCACCCATTTTCGGTGCACCCACGATGCACCCACGCAAGAAAACATATCAAAACATTTAGAAAAAATCTGAAACTTCGTGGAAATGATCGTCAACAAATGTTATTAGGGCTTGCAAAGTTTGGTGGTCAAATAACATTCGAGAAGCGCTCTACAAAAAAGACAAAATTGCAAAATCTGCTCAAACAGTGCACGTACATTTTGACTAATTTTCAGTGATTTTGTCTTTTTTGTAGAGAGCTCCTCGAATGTTATTTGACCACCAAATTTTGCAAGCCCCCATAACATTTGTTGATGTCCATTTCCACGAAGTTTCAGATTTTTTCGAAATGCTCTGATATGTTTTTTTGCGTGGGTGAACCGTGGGTGCACCGAAAGTGGGTGCAGAAGAACCACTCTCACCGAGAGTGGGTGTAGAAGAATCACTCTCCCACGGGGAAAGTAGTGGCTGCACCCACTTTCGGTGCACCCACGGTGCATCCGACGCAAGAAAACATATCAAAACATTTAGAAAAAATCTGAAACTTCGTGAAAATGATCGTCAACAAATGTTATGAGGGCTTGCAAAGTTTGGTGGTCAAATAACATTCGAGAAGCGCTCTACAAAAAAGACAAAATTGCAAAATCTGCTCAAACAGTGCACGTACATTTTGACTAATTTTCAGTGATTTTGTCTTTTTTGTAGAGAGCTCCTCGAATGTTATTTGACCACCAAATTTTGCAAGCCCCCATAACAAATGTTGATGATCATTTCCACGAAGTTTCAGATTTTTTTCGAAATGCTCTGATATGTTTTTTTGCGTGGGTGCACCATGGGTGCACCGAGAGTGGGTGTAGAAGAAGCACTCTCCCACGGGGAAAATAGTGGCTGCACCCACTTTCGGTGCACCCACGGTGCACCCACGCAAGAAAACATATCAAAACATTTAGAAAAAATCTGAAACTTCGTGGAAATGATCGTCAACAAATGTTATGAGGGCTTGCAAAGTTTGGTGGTTAAATAACATTCGGGAAGCGCTCTACAAAAAAGACAAAATTGCAAAATCTGCTCAAACAGTGGATGTACGTTTTGACTAATTTTCAGTGATTTTGTCTTTTTTGAAGAGGGCCCCTCGAATGTTATTTGACTACCAAATTTTGCAAGCCCCCATAACATTTGTTGATCATCATTTCCACGAAGTTTCAGATTTTTTCGAAATGCTCTGATATGTTTTTTGCGTGGGTGCACCGTGGGTGCACCGAGAGTGGGTGTAGAAGAACCACTCTCCCACGGGGAAAGTAGTGGCTGCACCCACTTTCGGTGCACCCACGGTGCACCCACGCAAGAAAACATATCAAAACATTTAGAAAAAAAATCTGAAACTTCGTGGAAATGATCGTCAACAAATGTTATGAGGGCTCGCAAAGTTCGGTGGTCAAATAACATTCGAGAAGCGCTCTACAAAAAAGAAAAAATTGCAAAATCTGCTCAAACAGTGGATGTACATTTTGACTAATTTTCAGCGATTTTGTCTTTTTTGTAGAGAGCCCCTCGAATGTTATTTGACCACCAAATTTTGCAAGCCCCCATAACATTTGTTGATGATCATTTCCACGAGGTTTCAGATTTTTTCGAAATGCTCTGATATGTTTTTTTGCGTGGGTGCACCGTGGGTGCACCGAGAGTGGGTGTAGAAGAACCACTCTCCCACGGGGAAAGTAGTGGCTGCACCCACTTTCGGTGCACCCACGGTGCACCCATGCAAGAAAACATATCAAAACATTTAGAAAAAATCCGAAACTTTGTGGAAATGATCGTTAACAAATGTTATGAGGGCTTGCAAAGTTTGGTGCTCAAATAACATTCGAGAAGCGCTCTACAAAAAAGACAAAATTGCAAAATCTGCTCAAACAGTGCACGTACATTTTGACTAATTTTCAGTGATTTTGTCTTTTTTGTAGAGAGCTCCTCGGATGTTATTTGACCACCAAATTTTGCAAGCCCCCATAACATTTGTTGATGATCATTTCCACGAAGTTTCAGATTTTTTCGAAATGCTTTGATATGTTTTTTTGCGTGGGTGCACCGTGGGTGCACCGAGAGTGGGTGTAGAACAACCACTCTCCCACGAGGAAAGTAGTGGCTGCACCCACTTTCGGTGCACCCACGGTGCACCCACGCAAGAAAACATATCAAAACATTTAGAAAAAATCTGAAACTTCGTGGAAATGATCGTCAACAAATTTATGAGGGCTTGCAAAGTTTGTTGGTCAAATAACATTCGAGAAGCGCTCTAAAAAAAGACAAGATTGCAAAATCTGCTCAAACAGTGCACGTAAATTTTGACTAATTTTCAGTGATTTTGTCTTTTTTGTAGAGAGCTCCTCGGATGTTATTTGACCACCAAATTTTGCAAGCCCCCATAACATTTGTTGATGATCATTTCCACGAAGTTTCAGATTTTTTCGAAATGCTCTGATATGTTTTATTGCGTGGGTGCACCGTGGGTGCACCGAGAGTGGGTGTAGAAGAACCACTCTCCCACGGGGAAAGTAGTGGCTGCACCAACTTTCGGTGCACCCACGGTGCACTCACGCAAGAAACATATCAAAACATTTAGAAAAAATCTGAAACTTCGTGGAAATGATCGTCAACAAATGTTATTAGGGCTTGCAAAGTTTGGTGGTCAAATAACATTCGTGAAGCTCTCTACAAAAAAGACAAGATTGCAAAATCTGCTCAAACAGTGCACGTACATTTTGACTAATTTTCAGTGATTTTGTCTTTTTTGTAGAGAGCTCCTCGAATGTTATTTGACCACCAAATTTTGCAAGCCTCCATAACATTTGTTGATGATCATTTCCACAATGTTTCAGATTTTTTCAAATTTCTCTGATATGTTTTTTGCGTGGGTGCACCGTGAGTGCACCGAGAGTGGGTGTAGAAGAACCACTCTCCCACGGGGAAAGTAGTGGCTGCACCCACTTTCGGTGCACCCACGGTGCACCCACGCAAGAAAACATATCAAAACAATTAGAAAAAATCTGAAACTTCGTGGAAATGATCGTCAACAAATGTTATTAGGGCTTGCAAAGTTTGGTGGTCAAATAACATTCGAGAAGCGCTCTACAAAAAAGACAAAATTGCAAAATCTGCTCAAACGGTGCACGTACATTTTGACTAATTTTCAGTGATTTTGTCTTTTTTGTAGAGAGCTCCTCGAATGTTATTTGACCACCAAATTTTGCAAGCCCCCATAACATTTGTTGATGATCATTTCCACGAAGTTTCAGATTTTTTCGAAATGCTCTGATATGTTTTTTTGCGTGGGTGCACCATGGGTGCACCGAGAGTGGGTGTAGAAGAACCACTCTCCCACGGGGAAAGTAGTGGCTGCACCCACTTTCGGTGCACCCACGGTGCACGCACGCAAGAAAACATATCAAAACATTTAGAAAAAATCTGAAACTTCGTGAAAATGATCGTCAACAAATGTTATGAGGGCTTGCAAAGTTTGGTGGTCAAATAACACTCGAGAAGCGCTCTACAAAAAAGACAAAATTGCAAAATCTGCTCAAACAGTGCACGTACATTTTGACTAATTTTCAGTGATTTTGTCTTTTTTGTAGAGAGCTCCTCGAATGTTATTTGACCACGAAATTTTGCAAGCCTCCATAACATTTGTTTATGATCATTTCCACGAAGTTTGAAATTTTTTCAAAATGCTCTGATATGTTCTTTTGCGTGGGTGCACCGTGGGTGCACCAAGAGTGGGTGTAGAAGAACCACTCTCCTACGGGGAAAGTAGTGGCTGCACCCACTTTCGGTGCACCCACGCAAGAAAACATATCAAAACATTTAGAAAAAATCTGAAACTTCGTGGAAATGATCGTCAACAAATATTATGAGGGCTTGCAAAGTTTGTTGGTCAAATAACATTCGAGAAGCGCTCTACAAAAAAGACAAAATTGCAAAATCTGCTCAAACAGTGCACGTACATTTTGACTAATTTTCAGTGATTTTGTCTTTTTTGTAGAGAGCTCCTCGGATGTTATTTGACCACCAAATTTTGCAAGCCCCCATAACATTTGTTGATGATCATTTCCACGAAGTTTCAGATTTTTTCGAAATACTCTGATATGTTTTTTTGCGTGGGTGCACCGAGAGTGGGTGTAGAAGAACCACTCTCCCACGGGGAAAGTAGTGGCTGCACCCACTTTCGGTGCACCCACGGTGCACCCACGCAAGAAAACATATCAAAACATTTAGAAAAAATCTGAAACTTCGTGGAAATGATCGTCAACAAATTTATGAGGGCTTGCAAAGTTTGTTGGTCAAATAACATTCGAGAAGCGCTCTACAAAAAAGACAAGATTGCAAAATCTGCTCAAACAGTGCACGTAAATTTTGACTAATTTTCAGTGATTTTGTCTTTTTTTAGAGAGCTCCTCGGATGTTATTTGACCACCAAATTTTGCAAGCCCCCATAACATTTGTTGATGATCATTTCCACGAAGTTTCAGATTTTTTCAAAATGCTCTGATATGTTTTATTGCGTGGGTGCACCGTGGGTGCACCGAGAGTGGGTGTAGAAGAACCACTCTCCCACGGGGAAAGTAGTGGCTGCACCAACTTTCGGTGCACCCACGGTGCACTCACGCAAGAAACATATCAAAACATTTAGAAAAAATCTGAAACTTCGTGGAAATGATCGTCAACAAATGTTATTAGGGCTTGCAAAGTTTGGTGGTCAAATAACATTCGTGAAGCTCTCTACAAAAAAGACAAAATTGCAAAATCTGCTCAAATAGTGCACGTACATTTTGACTAATTTTCAGTGATTTTGTCTTTTTTATAGAGAGCTCCTCGAATGTTATTTGACCACCAAATTTTGCAAGCCTCCATAACATTTGTTGATGATCATTTCCACAATGTTTCAGATTTTTTCAAATTTCTCTGATATGTTTTTTGCGTGGGTGCACCGTGAGTGCACCGAGAGTGGGTGTAGAAGAACCACTCTCCCACGGGGAAAGTAGTGGCTGCACCCACTTTCGGTGCACCCACGGTGCACCCACGCAAGAAAACATATCAAAACAATTAGAAAAAATCTGAAACTTCGTGGAAATGATCGTCAACAAATGTTATTAGGGCTTGCAAAGTTTGGTGGTCAAATAACATTCGAGAAGCGCTCTACAAAAAAGACAAAATTGCAAAATCTGCTCAAACGGTGCACGTACATTTTGACTAATTTTCAGTGATTTTGTCTTTTTTGTAGAGAGCTCCTCGAATGTTATTTGACCACCAAATTTTGCAAGCCCCCATAACATTTGTTGATGATCATTTCCACGAAGTTTCAGATTTTTTCGAAATGCTCTGATATGTTTTTTTGCGTGGGTGCACCATGGGTGCACCGAGAGTGGGTGTAGAAGAACCACTCTCCCACGGGGAAAGTAGTGGCTGCACCCACTTTCGGTGCACCCACGGTGCACGCACGCAAGAAAACATATCAAAACATTTAGAAAAAATCTGAAACTTCGTAAAAATGATCGTCAACAAATGTTATGAGGGCTTGCAAAGTTTGGTGGTCAAATAACACTCGAGAAGCGCTCTACAAAAAAGACAAAATTGCAAAATCTGCTCAAACAGTGCACGTACATTTTGACTAATTTTCAGTGATTTTGTCTTTTTTGTAGAGAGCTCCTCGAATGTTATTTGACCACGAAATTTTGCAAGCCTCCATAACATTTGTTTATGATCATTTCCACGAAGTTTGAAATTTTTTCAAAATGCTCTGATATTTTCTTTTGCGTGGGTGCACCGTGGGTGCACCAAGAGTGGGTGTAGAAGAACCACTCTCCTACGGAGAAAGTAGTGGCTGCACCCACTTTCGGTGCACCCACGCAAGAAAACATATCAAAACATTTAGAAAAAATCTGAAACTTCGTGGAATTGATCGTCAACAAATATTATGAGGGCTTGCAAAGTTTGTTGGTCAAGTAACATTCGAGAAGCGCTCTACAAAAAAGACAAAATTGCAAAATCTGCTCAAACAGTGCACGTACATTTTGTCTAATTTTCAGTGATTTTGTCTTTTTTGTAGAGAGCTCCTCGGATGTTATTTGACCACCAAATTTTGCAAGCCCCCATAACATTTGTTGATAATCATTTCCACGAAGTTTCAGATTTTTTCGAAATACTCTGATATGTTTTTTTGCGTGGGTGCACCGAGAGTGGGTGTAGAAGAACCACTCTCCCACGGGGAAAAGTAGTGGCTGCACCCACTTTCGGTGCACCCACGGTGCACCCACGCAAGAAAACATATCAAAACATTTAGAAAAAATCTGAAACTTCGTGGAAATGATCGTCAACAAATGTTATTAGGGTTTGCAAAGTTTGGTGGTCAAATAACATTCGAGAAGCGCTCTACAAAAAAGACAAAATTGCAAAATCTGCTCAAACGGTGCACGTACATTTTGACTAATTTTCATTGATTTTGTCTTTTTTGTAGAGAGCTCCTCGAATGTTATTTGACCACCAAATTTTGCAAGCCCCCATAACATTTGTTGATGATCATTTCCACGAAGTTTCAGATTTTTTCGAAATGCGCTGATATGTTTTTTTGCGTGGGTGCCCCATGGGTGCGCCGAGGGTGGGTGTAGAAGAACCACTCTACCACGGGGAAAGTAGTGGCTGCACCCACTTTCGGTGCACCCACGGTGCACCCACGCAAGAAAACATATCAAAACATTTAGAAAAAATCTGAAACTTCATGAAAATGATCGTCAACAAATGTTATGAGGGCTTGCAAAGTTTGGTGGTCAAATAACATTCGAGAAGCGCTCTACAAAAAAGACAAAATTGCAAAATCTGCTCAAACAGTGCACGTACATTTTGACTAATTTTCAGTGATTTTGTCTTTTTTGTAGAAAGCTTCTCGAATGTTATTTGACCACCAAATTTTGCAAGCCTCCATAACATTTGTTTATGATCATTTCCACGAAGTTTCAAATTTTTTCAAAATGCTCTGATATGTTCTTTTGCGTGGGTGCACCGTGGGTGCACCGAGAGTGGGTGTAGAAAAACCACTCTCCCACGGGGAAAGTAGTGGCTGCACCCACTTTCGGTGCACCCACGGTGCACCCACGCAAGAAAACATATCAAAACAGTTAGAAAAAATCTAAAACTTCGTGGAAATGATCGTCAACAAATGTTATTAGGGCTTGCAAAGTTTGGTGGTCAAATAACATTCGAGAAGCGCTCTACAAAAAAGACAAAATTGCAAAATCTGCTCAAGCGGTGCACGTACATTTTGACTAATTTTGAGTGATTTTGTCTTTTTTGTAGAGAGCTCCTCAAATGTTATTTGACCACCAAATTTTGCAAGCCCTCATAACATTTGTTGATGATCATTTCCACGAAGTTTCAGATTTTTTCGAAATGTTCTGATATGTTTTTTTGCGTGGGTGCACCATGGGTGCACCGAGAGTGGGTGTAGAAGAACCACTCTCCCACGGGCAAAGTAGTGGCTGCACCCACTCTCGGTGCACCCACGGTGCACCCACGCAAGAAAACATATCAAAACATTTTAAAAAAATCTGAAACTTCGTGAAAATGATCATCAACAAATGTTATGAGGGCTTGCAAAGTTTGGTGGTCAAATAACATTCGAGAAGCGCTATACAAAAAAGACAAAATTGCAAAATCTGCTCAAACAGTGCACGTACATTTTGACTAATTTTCAGTGATTTTGTCTTTTTTGTAGAGAGCTCCTCGAATGTTATTTGACCACCAAATTTTGCAAGCCTCCATAACATTTGTTTATGATCATTTTCACGAAGTTTCAAATTTTTTTGAAATGCTCTGATATGTTTTTCTACGTGGGTGCACCGTGGGTGCACCAAGAGTGGGTGTAGAAGAACCACTCTCCTACGGGGAAAGTAGTGGCTGCACCCACTTTTGGTGCACCCACGCAAGAAAACATATCAAAACATTTAGAAAAAATCTGAAACTTCGTGGAAATGATCGTCAACAAATGTTATGAGGGCTTGCAAAGTTTGGTGGTCAAATAACATTCGAGAAGCGCTCTACAAAAAAGACAAAATTGCAAAATCTGCTCAAACAGTGCACGTACATTTTGACTAATTTTCAGTGATTTTGTCTTTTTTGTAGAGAGCTCCTCGGATGTTATTTGACCACCAAATTTCTCAAGCCCCCATAACATTTGTTGATGATCATTTCCACGAAGTTTTAGATTTTTTCGAAATGCTCTGATATGTTTTTTTTGCGTGGGTGCACCGTGGGTGCACCGAGAGTGGGTGTAGAAGAACCACTCTCCCACGGGGAAAGTAGTGGCTGCACCCACTTTCGGTGCACCCACGCAAGAAAACATATCAAAACATTTAGAAAAAATCTGAAACTTTGTGGAAATGATCGTCAACAAATGTTATGAGGGCTTGCAAAGTTTGGTGGTTAAATAACATTCGAGAAGCGCTCTACAAAAAAGACAAAATTGCAAAATCTGCTCAAACAGTGGATGTACATTTTGACTAATTTTCAGTGATTTTGTCTTTTTTGTAGAGAGCCCCTCGAATGTTATTTGACCACCAAATTTTGCAAGCTCCCATAACATTTGTTGATGATCATTTCCACGAAGTTTCAGATTTTTTCGAAATGCTCTGATATGTTTTTTTGCGTGGGTGCACCGTGGGTGCATCGAGAGTGGGTGTAGAAGAATCACTCTCCCACGCGGAAAGTAGTGGCTGCACCCACTTTCGGTGCACCCACGGTGCTCCCACGCAAGAAAACATATCAAAACATTTAGAAAAAATCTGAAACTTCGTGGAAATGATCGTCAACAAATGTTATGAGGGCTTGCAAAGTTTGGTGGTCAAATAACATTCGTGAAGCTCTCTACAAAAAAGACAAAATTGCAAAATCTGCTCAAACAGTGCACGTACATTTTGACTAATTTTCAGTGATTTTGTCTTTTTTTTAAAGAGCTCCTCGAATGTTATTTGACCACCAAATTTTGCAAGCCCCCATAACATTTGTTGATGATCATTTCCACGAAGTTTCAGATTTTTTCAAAATGCTCTGATATGTTTTTTGCGTGGGTGCACCGTGAGTGCACCGAGAGTGGGTGTAGAAGAACCACTCTCCCACGGGGAAAGTAGTGGCTGCACCCACTTTCGTTGCACCCACGGTGCACCCACGCAAGAAAACATATCAAAACATTTAGAAAAAATCTGAAACTTCGTGGAAATGATCGTCAACCAATGTTATTAGGGCTTGCAAAGTTTGGTGGTCAAATAACATTCGAGAAGCGCTCTACAAAAAAGACAAAATTGCAAAATCTGCTCAAACGATGCACGTACATTTTGACTAATTTTCAGTGATTTTGTCTTTTTTGTAGAGAGCTCCTCGAATGTTATTTGACCACCAAATTTTGCAAGCCCCCATAAGATTTGTTGATGATCATTTCCACGAAGTTTCAGATTTTTTCGAAATGCTCTGATATGTTTTTTTGCGTGGGTGCACCATGGGTGCACCGAGAGTGGGTGTAGAAAAACCACTCTCCCACGGGGAAAGTAGTGGCTGCACCCACTCTCGGTGCACCCACGGTGCACCCACGCAAGAAAACATATCAAAACATTTAAAAAAAATCTGAAACTTCGTGAAAATGATCGTCAACAAATGTTATGAGGGCTTGCAAAGTTTGGTGGTCAAATAACATTCGAGAAGCGCTATACAAAAAAGACAAAATTGCAAAATCTGCTCAAACAGTGCACGTACATTTTGACTAATTTTCAGTGATTTAGTCTTTTTTGTAGAGAGCTCCTCGAATGTTATTTGACCACCAAATTTTGCAAGCCTCCATAACATTTGTTTATGATCATTTCCACGAAGTTTCAAATTTTTTCGAAATGCTCTGATATGTTTTTCTACGTGGGTGCACCGTGGGTGCACCAAGAGTGGGTGTAGAAGAACCACTCTCCTACGGGGAAAGTAGTGGCTGCACCCACTTTCGGTGCACCCACGCAAGAAAACATATCAAAACATTTAGAAAAAATCTGAAACTTTGTGGAAATGATCGTCAACAAATGTTATGAGGGCTTGCAAAGTTTGGTGGTTAAATAACATTCGAGAAGCGCTCTACAAAAAAGACAAAATTGCAAAATCTGCTCAAACAGTGGATGTACATTTTGACTAATTTTCAGTGATTTTGTCTTTTTTGTAGAGAGCCCCTCGAATGTTATTTGACCACCAAATTTTGCAAGCTCCCATAACATTTGTTGATGATCATTTCCACGAAGTTTCAGATTTTTTCGAAATGCTCTGATATGTTTTTTTGCGTGGGTGCACCGTGGGTGCATCGAGAGTGGGTGTAGAAGAATCACTCTCCCACGCGGAAAGTAGTGGCTCCACCCACTTTCGGTGCACCCACGGTGCTCCCACGCAAGAAAACATATCAAAACATTTAGAAAAAATCTGAAACTTCGTGGAAATGATCGTCAACAAATGTTATGAGGGCTTGCAAAGTTTGGTGGTCAAATAACATTCGTGAAGCTCTCTACAAAAAAGACAAAATTGCAAAATCTGCTCAAACAGTGCACGTACATTTTGACTAATTTTCAGTGATTTTGTCTTTTTTTTAGAGAGCTCCTCGAATGTTATTTGACCACCAAATTTTGCAAGCCCCCATAACATTTGTTGATGATCATTTCCACGAAGTTTCAGATTTTTTCAAAATGCTCTGATATGTTTTTTGCGTGGGTGCACCGTGAGTGCACCGAGAGTGGGTGTAGAAGAACCACTCTCCCACGGGGAAAGTAGTGGCTGCACCCACTTTCGTTGCACCCACGGTGCACCCACGCAAGAAAACATATCAAAACATTTAGAAAAAATCTGAAACTTCGTGGAAATGATCGTCAACCAATGTTATTAGGGCTTGCAAAGTTTGGTGGTCAAATAACATTCGAGAAGCGCTATACAAAAAAGACAAAATTGCAAAATCAGCTCAAACAGTGCACGTACATTTTGACTAATTTTCAGTGATTTAGTCTTTTTTGTAGAGAGCTCCTCGAATGTTATTTGACCACCAAATTTTGCAAGCCTCCATAACATTTGTTTATGATCATTTCCACGAAGTTTCAATTTTTTTCGAAATGCTCTGATATGTTTTTCTACGTGGGTGCACCGTGGGTGCACCAAGAGTGGGTGTAGAAGAACCACTCTCCTACGGGGAAAGTAGTGGCTGCACCCACTTTCGGTGCACCCACGCAAGAAAACATATCAAAACATTTAGAAAAAATCTGAAACTTCGTGGAAATGATCGTCAACAAATATTATGAGGGCTTGCAAAGTTTGGTGGTCAAATAACATTCGAGAAGCGCTCTACAAAAAAGACAAAATTGCAAAATCTGCTCAAATAGTGCACGTACATTTTGACTAATTTTCTGTGATTTTGTCTTTTTTGTAGAGAGCTCCTCGGATGTTATTTGACCACCAAATTTTGCAAGCCCCCATAACATTTGTGGATGATCATTTCCACGAAGTTTTAGATTTTTAATGCTCTGATATGTTTTTTTTGCGTGGGTGCACCGTGGTTGCACCGAGAGTGGGTGTAGAAGAACCACTCTCCTACGGGGAAAGTAGTGGCTGCACCCACTTTCGGTGCACCCACGGTGCACCCACGCAAGAAAACATATCAAAACATTTAGAAAAAATCTGAAACTTTGTGGAAATGATCGTCAACAAATGTTATGAGGGCTTGCAAAGTTTGGTGGTTAAATAACATTCGAGAAGCGCTCTACAAAAAAGACAAAATTGCAAAATCTGCTCAAACAGTGGATGTACATTTTGACTAATTTTCAGTGATTTTGTCTTTTTTGTAGAGAGCCCCTCGAATGTTCTTTGACCACCAAATTTTGCAAGCCCCCATAACATTTGTTGATGATCATTCCCACGAAGTTTTAGATTTTTTCGAAATGCTCTGATATGTTTTTTTGCGTGGGTGCACCGTGGGTGCACCGAGAGTGGGTGTAGAAGAATCACTCTCCCACGCGGAAAGTAGTGGCTGCACCCACTTTCGGTGCACCCACGGTGCTCCCACGCAAGAAAACATATCAAAACATTTAGAAAAAATCTGAAACTTCATGGAAATGATCGTCAACAAATGTTATGAGGGCTTGCAAAGTTTGGTGGTCAAATAACATTCGTGAAGCTCTCTACAAAAAAGACAAAATTGCAAAATCTGCTCAAACAGTGCACGTATATTTTGACTAATTTTCAGTGATTTTGTCTTTTTTTTAGAGAGCTCCTCGAATGTTATTTGACCACCAAATTTTGCAAGCCCCCATAACATTTGTTGATGATCATTTC
This sequence comes from Aegilops umbellulata, assembly GCA_032464435.1. Taxonomy (NCBI): domain Eukaryota; kingdom Viridiplantae; phylum Streptophyta; class Magnoliopsida; order Poales; family Poaceae; genus Aegilops; species Aegilops umbellulata. The sequence continues at coordinate 601,236,736 of CP136055.1, read as the reverse complement.
CACAAAGTTTCAGATTTTTTCAAAATGCTCTGATATGTTTTTTGCGTGGGTGCACCGTGAGTGCACCGAGAGTGGGTGTAGAAGAACCACTCTCCCACGGGGAAAGTAGTGGCTGCACCCACTTTCGTTGCACCCACGGTGCACCCACGCAAAAAAACATATCAAAACATTTAGAAAAAATCTGAAACTTCGTGGAAATGATCGTCAACCAATGTTATTAGGGCTTGCAAAGTTTGGTGGTCAAATAACATTCGAGAAGCGCTCTACAAAAAAGACAAAATTGCAAAATCTGCTCAAACGATGCACGTACATTTTGACTAATTTTCAGTGATTTTGTCTTTTTTGTAGAGAGCTCCTCGAATGTTATTTGACCACCAAATTTTGCAAGCCCCCATAAGATTTGTTGATGATCATTTCCACGAAGTTTCAGATTTTTTCGAAATGCTCTGATATGTTTTTTTGCGTGGGTGCACCATGGGTGCACCGAGAGTGGGTGTAGAAGAACCACTCTCCCACGGGGAAAGTAGTGGCTGCACCCACTTTCGGTACACCCACGGTGCACCCACGCAAGAAAACATATCAAAACATTTAGAAAAAAATCTGAAACTTCGTGAAAATGATCGTCAACAAATGTTATGAGGGCTTGCAAAGTTTGGTGGTCAAATAACATTCGAGATGCGCTCTACAAAAAAGACAAAATTGCAAAATCTGCTCAAACTGTGCACGTACATTTTGACTAATTTTCAGTGATTTTGTCTTTTTTGTAGAGAGCTTCTCGAATGTTATTTGACCACCAAATTTTGCAAGCCTCCATAACATTTGTTGATGATCATTTCCACGAAGTTTCAGATTTTTTCGAAATGCTCTGATATGTTTTTTTGCGTGGGTGCACCGTGGGTGCACCAAGAGTGGGTGTAGAAGAACCACTCTCCTACGGGGAAAGTAGTGGCTGCACCCACTTTCGGTGCACCCACGCAAGAAAAACATATCAAAACATTTAGAAAAAATCTGAAACTTCGTGGAAATGATCGTCAACAAATATTATGAGGGTTTGCAAAGTTTGGTGGTCAAATAACATTCGAGAAGCGCTCTATAAAAAAGACAAAATTGCAAAATCTGCTCATACAATGCACGTACATTTTGACTAATTTTCAGTGATTTTGTCTTTTTTGTAGAGAGCTCCTCGAATGTTATTTGACCACCAAATTTTGCAAGCCCCCATAAGATTTGTTGATGATCATTTCCATGAAGTTTCAGATTTTTTCGAAATGCTCTGATATGTTTTATTGCGTGGGTGCACCGTGGGTGCACCAAGAGTGGGTGTAGAAGAACCACTCTCCTACGGGGAAAGTAGTGGCTGCACCCACTTTCGGTGCACCCACGCAAGAAAAACATATCAAAACATTTAGAAAAAATCTGAAACTTCGTGGAAATGATCGTCAACAAATATTATGAGGGTTTGCAAAGTTTGGTGGTCAAATAACATTCGAGAAGCACTCTATAAAAAAGACAAAATTGCAAAATCTGCTCAAACAATGCACGTACATTTTGACTAATTTTCAGTGATTTTGTCTTTTTTGTAGAGAGCTCCTCGAATGTTATTTGACCACCAAATTTTGCAAGCCCCCATAAGATTTGTTGATGATCATTTCCACGAAGTTTCAGATTTTTTCGAAATGCTCTGATATGTTTTTTTGCGTGGGTGCACCGTGGGTGCACCAAGAGTGGGTGTAGAAGAACCACTCTCCTACGGGGAAAGTAGTGGCTGCACCCACTTTCGGTGCACCCACGCAAGAAAAACATATCAAAACATTTAGAAAAAATCTGAAACTTCGTGGAAATGATCGTCAACAAATATTATGAGGGTTTGCAAAGTTTGGTGGTCAAATAACATTCGAGAAGCACTCTATAAAAAAGACAAAATTGCAAAATCTGCTCAAACAATGCACGTACATTTTGACTAATTTTCAGTGATTTTGTCTTTTTTGTAGAGAGCCCCTCGAATGTTATTTGACCGCCAAATTTTGCAAGCCCCCATAACATTTGTTGATGATCATTTCCATGAAGTTTCAATTTTTTTTCGAAATGCTCTGATATGTTTTTCTGCGTGGGTGCACCGTGGGTGCACCGAGAGTGGGTGTAGAAGAATCACTCTCCCACGGGGAAAGTAGTGGCTGCACCCACTTTCGGTGCACCCACGGTGCACCCATGCAAGAAAACATATCAAAACATTTAGAAAAAATCCGAAACTTCGTGGAAATGATCGACAACAAATGTTATGAGGGCTTGCAAAGTATGGTGGTCAAATAACATTCGAGAAGCGCTCTACAAAAAAGACAAAATTGCAAAATCTGCTCAAACAGTGCACTTACATTTTGACTAATTTTCAGTGATTTTGTCTTTTTTGTAGAGAGCTCCTCGAATGTTATTTGACCACCAAATTTTGCAAGCCCCCATAACATTTGTTGATGATCATTTCCACGAAGTTTCAGATTTTTTCGAAATGCTCTGATATGTTTTTTTGCGTGGGTGCACCGTGGGTGCACCGAGAGTGGGTGTAGAACAACCACTCTCCCACGGGGAAAGTAGTGGCTGCACCCACTTTTGGTGCACCCACGAAAGAAAACATATCAAAACATTTAGAAAAAATCTGAAATTTCATGGAAATGATCGTCAACAAATGTTATGAGGACTTGGAAAGTATGGTGGTCAAATAACATTCGAGAAGCGCTCTACAAAAAAGACAAAATTGCAAAATCTGCTCAAACAGTGCACGTACATTTTGACTAATTTTCAGTGATTTTGTCTTTTTTGTAGAGAGCTCCTCAAATGTTATTTGACCACCAAATTTTGCAAGCCCTCATAACATTTGTTTATGATCATTTCCACGAAGTTTCAGATTTTTTTTCGAAATGCTCTGATATGTTTTTTTGCGTGGGTGCACCGTGGGTGCACCGAGAGTAGGTGTAGAAGAACCACTCTACCACGGGGAAAGTAGTGGCTGCACCCACTTTTGGTGCACCCACGGTGCACCCACGCAAGAAAACATATCAAAACATTTAGAAAAAATCCGAAACTTCGTGGAAATGATCGACAACAAATGTTATGAGGGCTTGCAAAGTATGGTGGTCAAATAACATTCGAGAAGCGCTCTACAAAAAAGACAAAATTGCAAAATCTGCTCAAACAGTGCACTTACATTTTGACTAATTTTCAGTGATTTTGTCTTTTTTGTAGGGAGCTCCTCGAATGTTATTTGACCACCAAATTTTGCAAGCCCCCATAACATTTGTTGATGATCATTTCCACGAAGTTTCAGATTTTTTCGAAATGCTCTGATATGTTTTTTTGCGTGGGTGCACCGTGGGTGCACCGAGAGTGGGTGTAGAACAACCACTCTCCCACGGGGAAAGTAGTGGCTGCACCCACTTTCGGTGCACCCACGGTGCACCCACGAAAGAAAACATATCAAAACATTTAGAAAAAATCTGAAATTTCATGGAAATGATCGTCAACAAATGTTATGAGGGCTTGCAAAGTATGGTGGTCAAATAACATTCGAGAAACGCTCTACAAAAAAGACAAAATTGCAAAATCTGCTCAAACAATGCACGTACATTTTGACTAATTTTCAGTGATTTTGTCTTTTTTGTAGAGAGCTCCTCGAATGTTATTTGACCACCAAATTTTGCAAGCCCCCATAAAATTTGTTAACGATCATTTCCACGAAGTTTCAGATTTTTCAAAATGCTCTTATATGTTTTTTTGCGTGGGTGCACCGTGGGTGCACCGAGAGTGGGTGTAGAAGAACCACTCTCCCACGGGGAAAGTAGTGGCTGCACCCACTTTCGGTGCACGCACGGTGCACCCACGCAAGAAAACATATCAAAACATTTAGAAAAAATCTGAAACTTCATGGAAATGATCGTCAACAAATGTTATGAGGGCTTGCAAAGTTTGGTGGTCAAATAACATTCGAGAAGCGCTCTACAAAAAAGACAAAATTGCAAAATCTGCTCAAACAGTGGACGTACATTTTGACTAATTTTCAGTGATTTTGTCTTTTTTGTAGAGAGCTCCTCAAATGTTATTTGACCACCAAATTTTGCAAGCCCTCATAACATTTGTTGATGATCATTTCCACGAAGTTTCAGATTTTTTTTTCGAAATGCTCTGATATGTTTTTTTGCGTGGGTGAACCGTGGGTGCACCGAGAGTGGGTGTAGAAGAACCACTCTCCCACGGGGAAAGTAGTGGCTGCACCCACTTTCGGTGCACCCACGGTGCACCCACGCAAGAAAACATATCAAAACATTTAGAAAAAAAATCTAAAACTCCGTGGAAATGATCGTCAACAAATATTATGAGGGTTTGCAAAGTTTGGTGGTTAAATAACATTCGAGAAGCGCTCTACAAAAAAGACAACATTGCAAAATCTGCTCAAACAGTGAGTGTACATTTTGACTAATTTTCAGTGATTTTGTCTTTTTTGTAGAGAGCCCCTCGAATGTTATTTGACCACGAAATTTTGCAAGCCCCCATAACATTTCTTGATGATCATTTCCATGAAGTTTCAGATTTTTTCGAAATGCTCTGATATGTTTTTTTGTGTGGGTGCACCGAGAGTGGGTGTAGAAGAACCACTCTCCCACGGGGAAAGTAGTGGCTGAACCCACTTTCGGTGCACCCACGGTGCACGCCACGCAAGAAAACATATCAAAACATTTAGAAAAAATCTGAAACTTCGTGGAAATGATCGTCAAGAAATGTTATGAGGGCTTGCGAAGTTTGGTGGTCAAATAACATTCGAGAAGCTCTCTACAAAAAAGACAAAATTGCAAAATCTGCTCAAACAATACACGTACATTTTGACTAATTTTCAGTGATTTTGTCTTTTTTGTAGAGAGCTCCTCGAATGTTATTTGACCACCAAATTTTGCAGGCCCCCATAACATTTGTTGATAATCATTACCATGAAGTTTCAGATTTTTTCGAAATGCTCTGATATGTTTTTTTGTGTGGGTGCACCGTGGGTGCACCGAGAGTGGGTGTAGACGAACCACTCTCCCACGGGGAAAGTAGTGGCTGCACCCACTTTCGGTGCAACCACGGTGCACCCACGCAAGAAAACATATCAAAACATTTAGAAAAAATCTGAAACTTCGTGGAAATGATCGTCAAGAAATGTTATGAGGGCTTGCAAAGTTTGGTGGTCAAATAACATTAGAGAAGCTCTCTACAAAAAAGACAAAATTGCAAAATCTGCTCAAACAATGCACGTACATTTTGACTAATTTTCAGTGATTTTGTCTTTTTTGTAGAGAGCTCCTCGAATGTTATTTGACCACCAAATTTCTCAAGCCCCCATAACATTTGTTGATGATCATTTCCATGAAGTTTCAAATTTTTTCGAAATGCTCTGATATGTTTCTTTGCGTGGGTGCACCGTGGGTGCACCGAGAGTGGGTGTAGAAGAACCACTCTCCCACGGGGAAAGTAGTGGCTGCACCCACTTTCGGTGCACCCACGGTGCACCCATGCAAGAAAACATATCAAAACATTTAGAAAAAATCTGAAACTTCGTGGAAATGATCGTCAACAAATGTTATGAGGGCTTGCAAAGTTTGGTGGTCAAATAACATTCGAGAAGCGCTCTACAAAAAAGACAAAATTGCAAAATCTGCTCAAACAGTGCACGTACATTTTGACTAATTTTCAGTGATTTTGTCTTTTTTGTTGAGAGCTCCTCGAATGTTATTTGACCACCAAATTTTGCAAGCCCCCATAACATTTGTTGATGATCATTTCCACGAAGTTTCAGATTTTTTTGAAATGCTCTGATCTGTTTTTTTTGCGTGGGTGCACCGTGGGTGCACCGAGAGTGGGTGTAAAAGAACCACTCTCCCACGGGGAAAGTAGTGGCTGCACCCACGGTGCACCAACGCAAGAAAACATATCAAAACATTTAGAAAAAAATCTGAAACTTCGTGGAAATGATCGTCAAGAAATGTTATGAGGGCTTGCGAAGTTTGGTGGCCAAATAACATTCGAGAAGCGCTCTACAAAAAAGACAAAATTGCAAAATCTGCTCAAACATTGGACGTACATTTTGACTAATTTTCAGTGATTTTGTCTTTTTTGTAGAAAGCCCCTCGAATGTTATTTGACCACCAAATTTCTCAAGCCCCCATAACATTTGTTGATGATCATTTCCATGAAGTTTCAAATTTTTTCGAAATGCTCTGATATGTTTTTTTGTGTGGGTGCATCGTTGGTGCACCGAGAGTGGGTGTAGAAGAACCACTCTCCCACGGGGAAAGTAGTGGCTGCACCCACTTTCGGTGCAACCACGGTGCACCCACGCAAGAAAACATATCAAAACATTTAGAAAAAATCTGAAACTTCGTGGAAATGATCGTCAAGAAATGTTATGAGGGCTTGCAAAGTTTGGTGGTCAAATAACATTAGAGAAGCTCTCTACAAAAAAGACAAAATTGCAAAATCTGCTCAAACAATGCACGTACATTTTGACTAATTTTCAGTGATTTTGTCTTTTTTGTAGAGAGCTCCTCGAATGTTATTTGACCACCAAATTTCTCAAGCCCCCATAACATTTGTTGATGATCATTTCCATGAAGTTTCAAATTTTTTCGAAATGCTCTGATATGTTTCTTTGCGTGGGTGCACCGTGGGTGCACCGAGAGTGGGTGTAGAAGAACCACTCTCCCACGGGGAAAGTAGTGGCTGCACCCACTTTCGGTGCACCCACGGTGCACCCATGCAAGAAAACATATCAAAACATTTAGAAAAAATCTGAAACTTCGTGGAAATGATCGTCAACAAATGTTATGAGGGCTTGCAAAGTTTGGTGGTCAAATAACATTCGAGAAGCGCTCTACAAAAAAGACAAAATTGCAAAATTTGCTCAAACAGTGCACGTACATTTTGACTAATTTTCAGTGATTTTGTCTTTTTTGTTGAGAGCTCCTCGAATGTTATTTGACCACCAAATTTTGCAAGCCCCCATAACATTTGTTGATGATCATTTCCACGAAGTTTCAGATTTTTTTGAAATGCTCTGATCTGTTTTTTTTGCGTGGGTGCACCGTGGGTGCACCGAGAGTGGGTGTAAAAGAACCACTCTCCCACGGGGAAAGTAGTGGCTGCACCCACGGTGCACCAACGCAAGAAAACATATCAAAACATTTAGAAAAAAATCTGAAACTTCGTGGAAATGATCGTCAACAAATGTTATGAGGGCTTGCAAAGTTTGGTGGCCAAATAACATTCGAGAAGCGCTCTACAAAAAAGACAAAATTGCAAAATCTGCTCAAACAGTGGACGTACATTTTGACTAATTTTCAGTGATTTTGTCTTTTTTGTAGAAAGCCCCTCGAATGTTATTTGACCACCAAATTTCTCAAGCCCCCATAACATTTGTTGATGATCATTTCCATGAAGTTTCAAATTTTTTTGAAATGCTCTGATATGTTTTTTTGTGTGGGTGCATCGTTGGTGCACCGAGAGTGGGTGTAGAAGAACCACTCTCCCACGGGGAAAGTAGTGGCTGCACCCACTTTCGGTGCATCCACGGTGCACCCACGCAAGAAAACATATCAAAACATTTAGAAAAAATCTGAAACTTCGTGGAAATGATCGTCAACAAATGTTATGAGGGCTTGCAAAGTTTGGTGGTCAAATAACATTCGAGAAGCGCTCTACAAAAAAGACAAAATTGCAAAATCTGCTCAAACAGTGCACGTACATTTTGACTAATTTTCAGTGATTTTGTCTTTTTTGTTGAGAGCTCCTCGAATGTTATTTGACCACCAAATTTTGCAAGCCCCCATAACATTTGTTGATGATCATTTCCACGAAGTTTCAGATTTTTTTGAAATGCTCTGATCAGTTTTTTTTGCGTGGGTGCACCGTGGGTGCACCGAGAGTGGGTGTAAAAGAACCACTCTCCCACGGGGAAAGTAGTGGCTGCACCCACGGTGCACCAACGCAAGAAAACATATCAAAACATTTAGAAAAAAATCTGAAACTTCGTGGAAATGATCGTCAACAAATGTTATGAGGGCTTGCAAAGTTTGGTGGTCAAATAACATTCGAGAAGCGCTCTACAAAAAAGACAAAATTGCAAAATCTCCTCAAACAGTGGACGTACATTTTGACTAATTTTCAGTGATTTTGTCTTTTTTGTAGAAAGCCCTTCGAATGTTATTTGACAACCAAATTTTGCAAGCCCCCATAACATTTGTTGATGATCATTTCCATGAAGTTTCAGATTTTTTCGAAATCCTCTGATATGTTTTTTTGTGTGGGTGCACCGTGGGTGCACCGAGAGTGGGTGTAGAAGAACCACTCTCCCACGGGGAAAGTAGTGGCTGCACCCACTTTCGGTGCACCCACGGTGCACCCACGCAAGAAAACATATCAAAACATTTAGAAAAAATCTGAAACTTCGTGGAAATGATCGTCAAGAAATGTTATGAGGGCTTGCAAAGTTTGGTGGTCAAATAACATTCGAGAAACTCTCTACAAAAAAGACAAAATTGCAAAATCTGCTCAAACAATGCACGTACATTTTTACTAATTTTCAGTGATTTTGTCTTCTTTGTAGAGAGCTCCTCGAATGTTATTTGACGACCAAATTTCTCAAGCCCCCATAACATTTGTTGATGATCATTTCCATGAAGTTTCAACTTTTTTTCGAAATGCACTGATATGTTTCTTTGCGTGGGTGCACCGTGGGTGCACCGAGAGTGGGTGTAGAAGAACCACTCTCCCACGGGGAAAGTAGTGGCTGCACCCACTTTCGGTGCACCCACGGTGCACCCACGCAAGAAAACATATCAAAACATTTAGAAAAAATCTGAAACTTCGTGGAAATGATCGTCAACAAATGTTATGAGGGCTTGCAAAGTTTGGTGGTCAAATAACATTCGAAAAGCGCTCTACAAAAAAGACAAAATTGCAAAATCTGCTCAAACAGTGCACGTACATTTTGACTAATTTTCTGTGATTTTTTCTTTTTTGTTGAGAGCTCCTCGAATGTTATTTGACCACCAAATTTTGCAAGCCCCCATAACATTTGTTGATGATCATTTCCACGAAGTTTTAGATTTTTTTGAAATGCTCTGATATGTTTTTTTGCGTGGGTGCACCGTGGGTGCACCGAGAGTGGGTGTAAAAGAACCACTCTCCCACGGGGAAAGTAGTGGCTGCACCCACGGTGCACCAACGCAAGAAAACATATCAAAACATTTAGAAAAAAATCTGAAACTTCGTGGAAATGATCGTCAACAAATGTTATGAGGGCTTGCAAAGTTTGGTGGTCAAATAACATTCGAGAAGCGCTCTATAAAAAAGACAAAATTGCAAAATCTGCTCAAACAGTGGACGTACATTTTGACAAATTTTCAGTGATTTTGTCTTTTTTGTAGAGAGCTCCTCGAATGTTATTTGACCACCAAATTTTTCAAGACCCCATAACATTTGTTGATGATCATTTCCATGAAGTTTCAAATTTTTTCGAAATGCTCTGATATGTTTCTTTGCGTGGGTGCACCGTGGGTGCACCGACAGTGGGTGTAGAAGAATCACTCTCCCACGGGGAAAGTAGTGGCTGCACCCACTTTCGGTGCACCCACGGTGCACCCATGCAAGAAAACATATCAAAACATTTAGAAAAAATCCGAAACTTCGTGGAAATGATCGACAACAAATGTTATGAGGGCTTGCAAAGTATGGTGGTCAAATAACATTCGAGAAGCGCTCTACAAAAAAGACAAAATTGCAAAATCTGCTCAAACAGTGCACTTACATTTTGACTAATTTTCAGTGATTTTGTCTTTTTTGTAGAGAGCTCCTCGAATGTTATTTGACCACCAAATTTTGCAAGCCCCCATAACATTTGTTGATGATCATTTCCACGAAGTTTCAGATTTTTTCGAAATGCTCTGATATGTTTTTTTCCGTGGGTGCACCGTGGGTGCACCGAGAGTGGGTGTAGAACAACCACTCTCCCACGGGGAAAGTAGTGGCTGCACCCACTTTCGGTGCACCCACGAAAGAAAACATATCAAAACATTTAGAAAAAATCTGAAATTTCATGGAAATGAACGTCAACAAATGTTATGAGGACTTGCAAAGTATGGTGGTCAAATAACATTCGAGAAGCGCTCTACAAAAAAGACAAAATTGCAAAATCTGCTCAAACAGTGCACGTACATTTTGACTAATTTTCAGTGATTTTGTCTTTTTTGTAGAGAGCTCCTCAAATGTTATTTGACCACCAAATTTTGCAAGCCCTCATAACATTTGTTGATGATCATTTCCACGAAGTTTCAGATTTTTTTTCGAAATGCTCTGATATGTTTTTTTGCGTGGGTGCACCGTGGGTGCACCGAGAGTGGGTGTAGAAGAACCACTCTCCCACGGGGAAAGTAGTGGCTGCACCCACTTTCGGTGCACCCACGGTGCACCCACGCAAGAAAACATATCAAAACATTTAGAAAAAATCCGAAACTTCGTGGAAATGATCGACAACAAATGTTATGAGGGCTTGCAAAGTATGGTGGTCAAATAACATTCGAGAAGCGCTCTACAAAAAAGACAAAATTGCAAAATCTGCTCAAACAGTGCACTTACATTTTGACTAATTTTCAGTGATTTTGTCTTTTTTGTAGGGAGCTCCTCGAATGTTATTTGACCACCAAATTTTGCAAGCCCCCATAACATTTGTTGATGATCATTTCCACGAAGTTTCAGATTTTTTCGAAATGCTCTGATATGTTTTTTTGCGTGGGTGCACCGTGGGTGCACCGAGAGTGGGTGTAGAACAACCACTCTCCCACGGGGAAAGTAGTGGCTGCACCCACTTTCGGTGCACCCACGGTGCACCCACGAAAGAAAACATATCAAAACATTTAGAAAAAATCTGAAATTTCATGGAAATGATCGTCAACAAATGTTATGAGGGCTTGCAAAGTATGGTGGTCAAATAACATTCGAGAAACGCTCTACAAAAAAGACAAAATTGCAAAATCTGCTCAAACAGTGCACGTACATTTTGACTAATTTTCAGTGATTTTGTCTTTTTTGTAGAGAGCTCCTCGAATGTTATTTGACCACCAAATTTTGCAAGCCCCCATAAAATTTGTTAACGATCATTTCCACGAAGTTTCAGATTTTTTCGAAATGCTCTGATATGTTTTTTTGCGTGGGTGCACCGTGGGTGCACCGAGAGTGGGTGTAGAAGAACCACTCTCCCACGGGGAAAGTAGTGGCTGCACCCACTTTCGGTGCACGCACGATGCACCCACGCAAGAAAACATATCAAAACATTTAGAAAAAATCTGAAACTTCATGGAAATGATCGTCAACAAATGTTATGAGGGCTTGCAAAGTTTGGTGGTCAAATAACATTCGAGAAGCGCTCTACAAAAAAGACAAAATTGCAAAATCTGCTCAAACAGTGGACGTACATTTTGACTAATTTTCAGTGATTTTGTCTTTTTTGTAGAGAGCTCCTCAAATGTTATTTGACCACCAAATTTTGCAAGCCCTCATAACATTTGTTGATGATCATTTCCACGAAGTTTCAGATTTTTTTTCGAAATGCTCTGATATGTTTTTTTGCGTGGGTGCACCGTGGGTGCACCGAGAGTGGGTGTAGAAGAACCACTCTCCCACGGGGAAAGTAGTGGCTGCACCCACTTTCGGTGCACCCACGGTGCACCCACGCAAGAAAACATATCAAAACATTTAGAAAAAAAAATCTAAAACTCCGTGGAAATGATCGTCAACAAATATTATGAGGGTTTGCAAAGTTTGGTGGTTAAATAACATTCGAGAAGCGCTCTACAAAAAAGACAACATTGCAAAATCTGCTCAAACAGTGAGTGTACATTTTGACTAATTTTCAGTGATTTTGTCTTTTTTGTAGACAGCCCCTCGAATGTTATTTGACCACCAAATTTTGCAAGCCCCCATAATATTTGTTGATGATCATTTCCATGAAGTTTCAGATTTTTTCGAAATGCTCTGATATGTTTTTTTGTGTGGGTGCACCGTGGGTGCACCGAGAGTGGGTGTAGAAGAACCACTCTCCCACGGGGAAAGTAGTGGCTGAACCCACTTTCGGTACACCCACGGTGCACGCCACGCAAGAAAACATATCAAAACATTTAGAAAAAATCTGAAACTTCGTGGAAATGATCGTCAAGAAATGTTATGAGGGCTTGCGAAGTTTGGTGGTCAAATAACATTCGAGAAGCTCTCTACAAAAAAGACAAAATTGCAAAATCTGCTCAAACAATACACGTACATTTTGACTAATTTTCAGTGATTTTGTCTTTTTTGTAGAGAGCTCCTCGAATGTTATTTGACCACCAAATTTTGCAGGCCCCCATAACATTTGTTGATAATCATTACCATGAAGTTTCAGATTTTTTCGAAATGCTCTGATATGTTTTTTTGTGTGGGTGCACCGTGGGTGCACCGAGAGTGGGTGTAGAAGAACCACTCTCCCACGGGGAAAGTAGTGGCTGCACCCACTTTCGGTGCAACCACGGTGCACCCACGCAAGAAAACATATCAAAACATTTAGAAAAAATCTGAAACTTCGTGGAAATGATCGTCAAGAAATGTTATGAGGGCTTGCAAAGTTTGGTGGTCAAATAACATTCGAGAAGCTCTCTACAAAAAAGACAAAATTGCAAAATCTGCTCAAACAATGCACGTACATTTTGACTAATTTTCAGTGATTTTGTCTTTTTTGTAGAGAGCTCCTCGAATGTTATTTGACCACCAAATTTTGCAAGCCCCCATAAAATTTGTTAACGATCATTTCCACGAAGTTTCAGATTTTTTCGAAATGCTCTGATATGTTTTTTTGCGTGGGTGCACCGTGGGTGCACCGAGAGTGGGTGTAGAAGAACCACTCTCCCACGGGGAAAGTAGTGGCTGCATCCACTTTCGGTGCACGCACGGTGCACCCACGCAAGAAAACATATCAAAACATTTAGAAAGAATCTGAAACTTCATGGAAATGATCGTCAACAAATGTTATGAGGGCTTGCAAAGTTTGGTGGTCAAATAACATTCGAGAAGCGCTCTACAAAAAAGACAAAATTGCAAAATCTGCTCAAACAGTGGACGTACATTTTGACTAATTTTCAGTGATTTTGTCTTTTTTGTAGAGAGCTCCTCAAATGTTATTTGACCACCAAATTTTGCAAGCCCTCATAACATTTGTTGATGATCATTTCCACGAAGTTTCAGATTTTTTTTCGAAATGCTCTGATATGTTTTTTTGCGTGGGTGCACCGTGGGTGCACCGAGAGTGGGTGTAGAAGAACCACTCTCCCACAGGGAAAGTAGTGGCTGCACCCACTTTTGGTGCACCCACGGTGCACCCACGCAAGAAAACATATCAAAACATTTAGAAAAAAATCTAAAACTCCGTGGAACTGATCGTCAACAAATATTATGAGGGTTTGCAAAGTTTGGTGGTTAAATAACATTCGAGAAGCGCTCTACAAAAAAGACAACATTGCAAAATCTGCTCAAACAGTGAGTATACATTTTGACTAATTTTCAGTGATTTTGTCTTTTTTGTAGACAGCCCCTCGAATGTTATTTGACCACCAAATTTTGCAAGCCCCATAACATTTGTTGATGATCATTTCCATGAAGTTTCAGATTTTTTCGAAATGCTCTGATATGTTTTTTTGTGTGGGTGCACCGTGGGTGCACCGAGAGTGGGTGTAGAAGAACCACTCTCCCACGGGGAAAGTAGTGGCTGAACCCACTTTCGGTGCACCCACGGTGCACGCCACGCAAGAAAACATATCAAAACATTTAGAAAAAATCTGAAACTTCGTGGAAATGATCGTCAAGAAATGTTATGAGGGCTTGCGAAGTTTGGTGGTCAAATAACATTCGAGAAGCTCTCTACAAAAAAGACAAAATTGCAAAATCTGCTCAAACAATACACGTACATTTTGACTAATTTTCAGTGATTTTGTCTTTTTTGTAGAGAGCTCCTCGAATGTTATTTGACCACCAAATTTTGCAGGCCCCCATAACATTTGTTGATCATCATTACCATGAAGTTTCAGATTTTTTCGAAATGCTCTGATATGTTTTTTTGTGTGGGTGCACCGTGGGTGCACCGAGAGTGGGTGTAGAAGAACCACTCTCCCACTGGGAAAGTAGTGGCTGCACCCACTTTCGGTGCAACCACGGTGCACCCACGCAAGAAAACATATCAAAACATTTAGAAAAAATCTGAAACTTCGTGGAAATGATCGTCAAGAAATGTTATGAGGGCTTGCAAAGTTTGGTGGTCAAATAACATTCGAGAAGCTCTTTACAAAAAAGACAAAATTGCAAAATCTGCTCAAACAATGCACGTACATTTTGACTAATTTTCAGTGATTTTGTCTTTTTTGTAGAGAGCTCCTCGAATGTTATTTGACCACCAAATTTCTCAAGCCCCCATAACATTTGTTGATGATCATTTCCATGAAGTTTCAAATTTTTTCGAAATGCTCTGATATGTTTCTTTGCGTGGGTGCACCGTGGGTGCACCGAGAGTGGGTGTAGAAGAACCACTCTCCCACGGGGAAAGTAGTGGCTGCACCCACTTTCGGTGCACCCACGGTGCACCCATGCAAGAAAACATATCAAAACATTTAGAAAAAATCTGAAACTTCGTGGAAATGATCGTCAAGAAATGTTATGAGGGCTTGCAAAGTTTGGTGGTCAAATAACATTCGAGAAGCGCTCTACAAAAAAGACAAAATTGCAAAATCTGCTCAAACAGTGGACGTACATTTTGACTAATTTTCAGTGATTTTGTCTTTTTTGTAGAGAGCTCCTCAAATGTTATTTGACCACCAAATTTTGCAAGCCCTCATAACATTTGTTGATGATCATTTCCACGAAGTTTCAGATTTTTTTTCGAAATGCTCTGATATGTTTTTTTGCGTGGGTGCACCGTGGGTGCACCGAGAGTGGGTGTAGAAGAACCACTCTCCCACGGGGAAAGTAGTGGCTGCACCCACTTTCGGTGCACCCACGGTGCACCCACGCAAGAAAACATATCAAAACATTTAGAAAAAAAATCTAAAACTCCGTGGAAATGATCGTCAACAAATATTATGAGGGTTTGCAAAGTTTGGTGGTTAAATAACATTCGAGAAGCGCTCTACAAAAAAGACAACATTGCAAAATCTGCTCAAACAGTGAGTGTACATTTTGACTAATTTTCAGTGATTTTGTCTTTTTTGTAGACAGCCCCTCGAATGTTATTTGACCACCAAATTTTGCAAGCCCCCATAATATTTGTTGATGATCATTTCCATGAAGTTTCAGATTTTTTCGAAATGCTCTGATATGTTTTTTTGTGTGGGTGCACCGTGGGTGCACCGAGAGTGGGTGTAGAAGAACCACTCTCCCACGGGGAAAGTAGTGGCTGAACCCACTTTCGGTACACCCACGGTGCACGCCACGCAAGAAAACATATCAAAACATTTAGAAAAAATCTGAAACTTCGTGGAAATGATCGTCAAGAAATGTTATGAGGGCTTGCGAAGTTTGGTGGTCAAATAACATTCGAGAAGCTCTCTACAAAAAAGACAAAATTGCAAAATCTGCTCAAACAATACACGTACATTTTGACTAATTTTCAGTGATTTTGTCTTTTTTGTAGAGAGCTCCTCGAATGTTATTTGACCACCAAATTTTGCAGGCCCCCATAACATTTGTTGATAATCATTACCATGAAGTTTCAGATTTTTTCGAAATGCTCTGATATGTTTTTTTGTGTGGGTGCACCGTGGGTGCACCGAGAGTGGGTGTAGAAGAACCACTCTCCCACGGGGAAAGTAGTGGCTGCACCCACTTTCGGTGCAACCACGGTGCACCCACGCAAGAAAACATATCAAAACATTTAGAAAAAATCTGAAACTTCGTGGAAATGATCGTCAAGAAATGTTATGAGGGCTTGCAAAGTTTGGTGGTCAAATAACATTCGAGAAGCTCTCTACAAAAAAGACAAAATTGCAAAATCTGCTCAAACAATGCACGTACATTTTGACTAATTTTCAGTGATTTTGTCTTTTTTGTAGAGAGCTCCTCGAATGTTATTTGACCACCAAATTTTGCAAGCCCCCATAAAATTTGTTAACGATCATTTCCACGAAGTTTCAGATTTTTTCGAAATGCTCTGATATGTTTTTTTGCGTGGGTGCACCGTGGGTGCACCGAGAGTGGGTGTAGAAGAACCACTCTCCCACGGGGAAAGTAGTGGCTGCATCCACTTTCGGTGCACGCACGGTGCACCCACGCAAGAAAACATATCAAAACATTTAGAAAGAATCTGAAACTTCATGGAAATGATCGTCAACAAATGTTATGAGGGCTTGCAAAGTTTGGTGGTCAAATAACATTCGAGAAGCGCTCTACAAAAAAGACAAAATTGCAAAATCTGCTCAAACAGTGGACGTACATTTTGACTAATTTTCAGTGATTTTGTCTTTTTTGTAGAGAGCTCCTCAAATGTTATTTGACCACCAAATTTTGCAAGCCCTCATAACATTTGTTGATGATCATTTCCACGAAGTTTCAGATTTTTTTTCGAAATGCTCTGATATGTTTTTTTGCGTGGGTGCACCGTGGGTGCACCGAGAGTGGGTGTAGAAGAACCACTCTCCCACAGGGAAAGTAGTGGCTGCACCCACTTTTGGTGCACCCACGGTGCACCCACGCAAGAAAACATATCAAAACATTTAGAAAAAAATCTAAAACTCCGTGGAACTGATCGTCAACAAATATTATGAGGGTTTGCAAAGTTTGGTGGTTAAATAACATTCGAGAAGCGCTCTACAAAAAAGACAACATTGCAAAATCTGCTCAAACAGTGAGTATACATTTTGACTAATTTTCAGTGATTTTGTCTTTTTTGTAGACAGCCCCTCGAATGTTATTTGACCACCAAATTTTGCAAGCCCCATAACATTTGTTGATGATCATTTCCATGAAGTTTCAGATTTTTTCGAAATGCTCTGATATGTTTTTTTGTGTGGGTGCACCGTGGGTGCACCGAGAGTGGGTGTAGAAGAACCACTCTCCCACGGGGAAAGTAGTGGCTGAACCCACTTTCGGTGCACCCACGGTGCACGCCACGCAAGAAAACATATCAAAACATTTAGAAAAAATCTGAAACTTCGTGGAAATGATCGTCAAGAAATGTTATGAGGGCTTGCGAAGTTTGGTGGTCAAATAACATTCGAGAAGCTCTCTACAAAAAAGACAAAATTGCAAAATCTGCTCAAACAATACACGTACATTTTGACTAATTTTCAGTGATTTTGTCTTTTTTGTAGAGAGCTCCTCGAATGTTATTTGACCACCAAATTTTGCAGGCCCCCATAACATTTGTTGATCATCATTACCATGAAGTTTCAGATTTTTTCGAAATGCTCTGATATGTTTTTTTGTGTGGGTGCACCGTGGGTGCACCGAGAGTGGGTGTAGAAGAACCACTCTCCCACTGGGAAAGTAGTGGCTGCACCCACTTTCGGTGCAACCACGGTGCACCCACGCAAGAAAACATATCAAAACATTTAGAAAAAATCTGAAACTTCGTGGAAATGATCGTCAAGAAATGTTATGAGGGCTTGCAAAGTTTGGTGGTCAAATAACATTCGAGAAGCTCTTTACAAAAAAGACAAAATTGCAAAATCTGCTCAAACAATGCACGTACATTTTGACTAATTTTCAGTGATTTTGTCTTTTTTGTAGAGAGCTCCTCGAATGTTATTTGACCACCAAATTTCTCAAGCCCCCATAACATTTGTTGATGATCATTTCCATGAAGTTTCAAATTTTTTCGAAATGCTCTGATATGTTTCTTTGCGTGGGTGCACCGTGGGTGCACCGAGAGTGGGTGTAGAAGAACCACTCTCCCACGGGGAAAGTAGTGGCTGCACCCACTTTCGGTGCACCCACGGTGCACCCATGCAAGAAAACATATCAAAACATTTAGAAAAAATCTGAAACTTCGTGGAAATGATCGTCAAGAAATGTTATGAGGGCTTGCAAAGTTTGGTGGTCAAATAACATTCGAGAAGCTCTCTACAAAAAAGACAAAATTGCAAAATCTGCTCAAACAATGCACGTACATTTTGACTAATTTTCAGTGATTTTGTCTTTTTTGTAGAGAGCTCCTCGAATGTTATTTGACCACCAAATTTTGCAAGCCCCCATAAAATTTGTTAACGATCATTTCCACGAAGTTTCAGATTTTTTCGAAATGCTCTGATATGTTTTTTTGCGTGGGTGCACCGTGGGTGCACCGAGAGTGGGTGTAGAAGAACCACTCTCCCACGGGGAAAGTAGTGGCTGCATCCACTTTCGGTGCACGCACGGTGCACCCACGCAAGAAAACATATCAAAACATTTAGAAAGAATCTGAAACTTCATGGAAATGATCGTCAACAAATGTTATGAGGGCTTGCAAAGTTTGGTGGTCAAATAACATTCGAGAAGCGCTCTACAAAAAAGACAAAATTGCAAAATCTGCTCAAACAGTGGACGTACATTTTGACTAATTTTCAGTGATTTTGTCTTTTTTGTAGAGAGCTCCTCAAATGTTATTTGACCACCAAATTTTGCAAGCCCTCATAACATTTGTTGATGATCATTTCCACGAAGTTTCAGATTTTTTTTCGAAATGCTCTGATATGTTTTTTTGCGTGGGTGCACCGTGGGTGCACCGAGAGTGGGTGTAGAAGAACCACTCTCCCACGGGGAAAGTAGTGGCTGCACCCACTTTTGGTGCACCCACGGTGCACCCACGCAAGAAAACATATCAAAACATTTAGAAAAAAATCTAAAACTCCGTGGAAATGATCGTCAACAAATATTATGAGGGTTTGCAAAGTTTGGTGGTTAAATAACATTCGAGAAGCGCTCTACAAAAAAGACAACATTGCAAAATCTGCTCAAACAGTGAGTGTACATTTTGACTAATTTTCAGTGATTTTGTCTTTTTTGTAGACAGCCCCTCGAATGTTATTTGACCACCAAATTTTGCAAGCCCCATAACATTTGTTGATGATCATTTCCATGAAGTTTCAGATTTTTTCGAAATGCTCTGATATGTTTTTTTGTGTGGGTGCACCGTGGGTGCACCGAGAGTGGGTGTAGAAGAACCACTCTCCCACGGGGAAAGTAGTGGCTGAACCCACTTTCGGTGCACCCACGGTGCACGCCACGCAAGAAAACATATCAAAACATTTAGAAAAAATCTGAAACTTCGTGGAAATGATCGTCAAGAAATGTTATGAGGGCTTGCGAAGTTTGGTGGTCAAATAACATTCGAGAAGCTCTCTACAAAAAAGACAAAATTGCAAAATCTGCTCAAACAATACACGTACATTTTGACTAATTTTCAGTGATTTTGTCTTTTTTGTAGAGAGCTCCTCGAATGTTATTTGACCACCAAATTTTGCAGGCCCCCATAACATTTGTTGATCATCATTACCATGAAGTTTCAGATTTTTTCGAAATGCTCTGATATGTTTTTTTGTGTGGGTGCACCGTGGGTGCACCGAGAGTGGGTGTAGAAGAACCACTCTCCCACTGGGAAAGTAGTGGCTGCACCCACTTTCGGTGCAACCACGGTGCACCCACGCAAGAAAACATATCAAAACATTTAGAAAAAATCTGAAACTTCGTGGAAATGATCGTCAAGAAATGTTATGAGGGCTTGCAAAGTTTGGTGGTCAAATAACATTCGAGAAGCTCTTTACAAAAAAGACAAAATTGCAAAATCTGCTCAAACAATGCACGTACATTTTGACTAATTTTCAGTGATTTTGTCTTTTTTGTAGAGAGCTCCTCGAATGTTATTTGACCACCAAATTTCTCAAGCCCCCATAACATTTGTTGATGATCATTTCCATGAAGTTTCAAATTTTTTCGAAATGCTCTGATATGTTTCTTTGCGTGGGTGCACCGTGGGTGCACCGAGAGTGGGTGTAGAAGAACCACTCTCCCACGGGGAAAGTAGTGGCTGCACCCACTTTCGGTGCACCCACGGTGCACCCATGCAAGAAAACATATCAAAACATTTAGAAAAAATCTGAAACTTCGTGGAAATGATCGTCAAGAAATGTTATGAGGGCTTGCAAAGTTTGGTGGTCAAATAACATTCGAGAAGCTCTCTACAAAAAAGACAAAATTGCAAAATCTGCTCAAACAATGCACGTACATTTTGACTAATTTTCAGTGATTTTGTCTTTTTTGTAGAGAGCTCCTCGAATGTTATTTGACCACCAAATTTTGCAAGCCCCCATAAAATTTGTTAACGATCATTTCCACGAAGTTTCAGATTTTTTCGAAATGCTCTGATATGTTTTTTTGCGTGGGTGCACCGTGGGTGCACCGAGAGTGGGTGTAGAAGAACCACTCTCCCACGGGGAAAGTAGTGGCTGCATCCACTTTCGGTGCACGCACGGTGCACCCACGCAAGAAAACATATCAAAACATTTAGAAAGAATCTGAAACTTCATGGAAATGATCGTCAACAAATGTTATGAGGGCTTGCAAAGTTTGGTGGTCAAATAACATTCGAGAAGCGCTCTACAAAAAAGACAAAATTGCAAAATCTGCTCAAACAATGCACGTACATTTTGACTAATTTTCAGTGATTTTGTCTTTTTTGTTGAGAGCTCCTCGAATGTTATTTGACCACCAAATTTTGCAAGCCCCCATAACATTTGTTGATGATCATTTCCATGAAGTTTCAGATTTTTTTGAAATGCTCTGATCTGTTTTTTTTGCGTGGGTGCACCGTGGGTGCACCGAGAGTGGGTGTAAAAGAACCACTCTCCCACGGGGAAAGTAGTGGCTGCACCCATCGGTGCACCCACGGTGCACCCACGCAAGAAAACATATCAAAACATTTAGAAAAAATCTGAAACTTCGTGGAAATGATCGTCAAGAAATGTTATGAGGGCTTGCAAAGTTTGGTGGTCAAATAACATTCGAGAAGCTCTCTACAAAAAAGACAAAATTGCAAAATCTGCTCAAACAATGCACGTACATTTTGACTAATTTTCAGTGATTTTGTCTTTTTTGTAGAGAGCTCCTCGAATGTTATTTGACCACCAAATTTCTCAAGCCCCCATAACATTTGTTGATGATCATTTCCATGAAGTTTCAAATTTTTTCGAAATGCTCTGATATGTTTCTTTGCGTGGGTGCACCGTGGGTGCACCGAGAGTGGGTGTAGAAGAACCACTCTCCCACGGGGAAAGTAGTGGCTGCACCCACTTTCGGTGCACCCACGGTGCACCCATGCAAGAAAACATATCAAAACATTTAGAAAAAATCTGAAACTTCGTGGAAATGATCGTCAACAAATGTTATGAGGGCTTGCAAAGTTTGGTGGTCAAATAACATTCGAGAAGCGCTCTACAAAAAAGACAAAATTGCAAAATCTGCTCAAACAGTGCACGTACATTTTGACTAATTTTCAGTGATTTTGTCTTTTTTGTTGAGAGCTCCTCGAATGTTATTTGACCACCAAATTTTGCAAGCCCCCATAACATTTGTTGATGATCATTTCCATGAAGTTTCAGATTTTTTTGAAATGCTCTGATCTGTTTTTTTTGCGTGGGTGCACCGTGGGTGCACCGAGAGTGGGTGTAAAAGAACCACTCTCCCACGGGGAAAGTAGTGGCTGCACCCACGGTGCACCAACGCAAGAAAACATATCAAAACATTTAGAAAAAAACTGAAACTTCGTGGAAATGATCGTCAACAAATGTTATGAGGGCTTGCAAAGTTTGGTGGCCAAATAACATTCGAGAAGCGCTCTACAAAAAAGACAAAATTGCAAAATCTGCTCAAACAGTGGACGTACATTTTGACTAATTTTCAGTGATTTTGTCTTTTTTGTAGAAAGCCCCTCGAATGTTATTTGACCACCAAATTTCTCAAGCCCCCATAACATTTGTTGATGATCATTTCCGTGAAGTTTCAAATTTTTTCGAAATGCTCTGATATGTTTTTTTGTGTGGGTGCACCGTTGGTGCACCGAGAGTGGGTGTAGAAGAACCACTCTCCCACGGGGAAAGTAGTGGCTGCACCCACTTTCGGTGCACCCACGATGCACCCACGCAAGAAAACATATCAAAACATTTAGAAAAAATCTGAAACTTCGTGGAAATGATCGTCAACAAATGTTATGAGGGCTTGCAAAGTTTGGTGGTCAAATAACATTCGAGAAGCGCTCTACAAAAAAGACAAAATTGCAAAATCTGCTCAAACAGTGCACGTACATTTTGACTAATTTTCAGTGATTTTGTCTTTTTTGTTGAGAGCTCCTCGAATGTTATTTGACCACCAAATTTTGCAAGCCCCCATAACATTTGTTGATGATCATTTCCACGAAGTTTCAGATTTTTTTGAAATGCTCTGATCAGTTTTTTTTGTGTGGGTGCACCGTGGGTGCACCGAGAGTGGGTGTAAAAGAACCACTCTCCCACGGGGAAAGTAGTGGCTGCACCCACGGTGCACCAACGCAAAAAAACATATCAAAACATTTAGAAAAAAATCTGAAACTTCGTGGAAATGATCGTCAACAAATGTTATGAGGGCTTGCAAAGTTTGGTGGTCAAATAACATTCGAGAAGCGCTCTACAAAAAAGACAAAATTGCAAAATCTCCTCAAACAGTGGACGTACATTTTGACTAATTTTCAGTGATTTTGTCTTTTTTGTAGAAAGCCCCTCGAATGTTATTTGACCACCAAATTTTGCAAGCCCCCATAACATTTGTTGATGATCATTTCCATGAAGTTTCAGATTTTTTCGAAATCCTCTGATATGTTTTTTTGTGTGGGTGCACCGTGGGTGCACCGAGAGTGGGTGTAGAAGAACCACTCTCCCACGGGGAAAGTAGTGGCTGCACCCACTTTCGGTGCACCCACGCAAGAAAACATATCAAAACATTTAGAAAAAATCTGAAACTTCGTGGAAATTATCGTCAAGAAATGTTATGAGGGCTTGCAAAGTTTGGTGGTCAAATAACATTCGAGAAACTCTCTACAAAAAAGACAAAATTGCAAAATCTGCTCAAACAATGCACGTACATTTTGACTAATTTTCAGTGATTTTGTCTTTTTTGTAGAGAGCTCCTCGAATGTTATTTGACCAACAAATTTCTCAAGCCCCCATAACATTTGTTGATGATCATTTCCATGAAGTTTCAAATTTTTTTCGAAATGCACTGATATGTTTCTTTGCGTGGGTGCACCGTGGGTGCAGCGAGAGTGGGTGTAGAAGAACCACTCTCCCACGGGGAAAGTAGTGGCTGCACCCACTTTCGGTGCACCCACGGTGCACCCACGCAAGAAAACATATCAAAACATTTAGAAAAAATCTGAAACTTCGTGGAAATGATCGTCAACAAATGTTATGAGGGCTTGCAAAGTTTGGTGGTCAAATAACATTCGAAAAGCGCTCTACAAAAAAGACAAAATTGCAAAATCTGCTCAAACAGTGCACGTACATTTTGACTAATTTTCAGTGATTTTTTTTTTGTTGAGAGCTCCTCGAATGTTATTTGACCACCAAATTTTGCAAGCCCCCATAACATTTGTTGATGATCATTTCCACGAAGTTTCAGATTTTTTCGAAATGCTCTGATATGTTTTTTTGCGTGGGTGCACCGTGGGTGCACCGAGAGTGGGTGTAAAAGAACCACTCTCCCACGGGGAAAGTAGTGGCTGCACCCACGGTGCACCAACGCAAGAAAACATATCAAAACATTTAGAAAAAAATCTGAAACTTCATGGAAATGATCGTCAACAAATGTTATGAGGGATTGCAAAGTTTGGTGGTCAAATAACATTCGAGAAGCACTCTATAAAAAAGACAAAATTGCAAAATCTGCTCAGAAAGTGGACGTACATTTTGACTAATTTTCAGTGATTTTGTCTTTTTTGTAGAGAGCTCCTCGAATGTTATTTGACCACCAAATTTTTCAAGCCCCCATAACATTTGTTGATGATCATTTCCACGACGTTTCAGATTTTTTTTCGAAATGCTCTGATATGTTTTTTTGCGTGGGTGCACCGTGGGTGCACCGAGAGTGGGTGTAGAAGAACCACTCTCCCACGGGGAAAGTAGTGGCTGCACCCACTTTCGGTGCACCCACGGTGCACCCACGCAAGAAAACATATCAAAACATTTAGAAAAAATCTGAAACTTCGTGGAAATGATCGTCAACAAATGTTATGAGGGTTTGCAAAGTTTGGTGGTTAAATAACATTCGAGAAGCGCTCTACAAAAAAGACAACATTGCAAAATCTGCTCAAACAGTGCGGGTACATTTTGACTAATTTGCAGTGATTTTGTCTTTTTTGTAGAGAGCCCCTCAAATGTTATTTGACCACCAAATTTTGCAAGCCCCCATAACATTTGTTGATGATCATTTCCATGAAGTTTCAGATTTTTTCGAAATGCTCCGATATGTTTTTTTGTATGGGTGGACCGTGGGTGCACCGAGAGTGGGTGTAGAAGAACCACTCTCCCACGGGGAAAGTAGTGGCTGCACCCATCGGTGCACCCACGGTGCACCCACGCAAGAAAACGTATCAAAACATTTAGAAAAAATCTGAAACTTCGTGGAAATGATCGTCAAGAAATGTTATGAGGGCTTGCAAAGTTTGGTGGTCAAATAACATTCGAGAAGCTCTCTACAAAAAAGACAAAATTGCAAAATCTGCTCAAACAATGCACGTACATTTTGACTAATTTTCAGTGATTTTGTCTTTTTTGTAGAGAGCTCCTCGAATGTTATTTGACCACCAAATTTCTCAAGCCCCCATAACATTTGTTGATGATCATTTCCATGAAGTTTCAAATTTTTTTCGAAATGCTCTGATATGTTTCTTTGCGTTGTGCACCGTGGGTGCACCGAGAGTGGGTGTAGAAGAACCACTCTCCCACGGGGAAAGTAGTGGCTGCACCCATCGGTGCACCCACGGTGCACCCACGCAAGAAAACGTATCAAAACATTTAGAAAAAATCTGAAACTTCGTGGAAATGATCGTCAAGAAATGTTATGAGGGCTTGCAAAGTTTGGTGGTCAAATAACATTCGAAAAGCGCTCTACAAAAAAGACAAAATTGCAAAATCTGCTCAAACAGTGCACGTACATTTTGACTAATTTTCAATGATTTTTTCTTTTTTGTTGAGAGCTCCTCGAATGTTATTTGACCACCAAATTTTGCAAGCCCCCATAACATTTGTTGATGATCATTTCCACGAAGTTTCAGATTTTTTCGAAATGCTCTGATATGTTTTTTTGCGTGGGTGCACCGTGGGTGCACCGAGAGTGGGTGTAAAAGAACCACTCTCCCACGGGGAAAGTTGTGGCTGCACCCACTTTCGGTGCAACCACGGTGCACCTACGCAAGAAAACATATCAAAACATTTAGAAAAAATCTGAAACTTCGTGGAAATGATCGTCAAGAAATGTTATGAGGGCTTGCAAAGTTTGGTGGTCAAATAACATTCGATAAGCTCTCTACAAAAAAGACAAAATTGCAAAATCTGCTCAAACAATGCACGTACATTTTGACTAATTTTCAGTGATTTTGTCTTTTTTGTAGAGAGCTCCTCGAATGTTATTTGACCACCAAATTTTGCAAGCCCCCATAAAATTTGTTAACGATCATTTCCACGAAGTTTCAGATTTTTTCGAAATGCTCTGATATGTTTTTTTGCGTGGGTGCACCGTGGGTGCACCGAGAGTGGGTGTAGAAGAACCACTCTCCCACGGGGAAAGTAGTGGCTGCATCCACTTTCGGTGCACGCATGGTGCACCCACGCAAGAAAACATATCAAAACATTTAGAAAGAATCTGAAACTTCATGGAAATGATCGTCAACAAATGTTATGAGGGCTTGCAAAGTTTGGTGGTCAAATAACATTCGAGAAGCGCTCTACAAAAAAGACAAAATTGCAAAATCTGCTCAAACAGTGGACGTACATTTTGACTAATTTTCAGTGATTTTGTCTTTTTTGTAGAGAGCTCCTCAAATGTTATTTGACCACCAAATTTTGCAAGCCCTCATAACATTTGTTGATGATCATTTCCACGAAGTTTCAGATTTTTTTTCGAAATGCTCTGATATGTTTTTTTGCGTGGGTGCACCGTGGGTGCACCGAGAGTGGGTGTAGAAGAACCACTCTCCCACGGGGAAAGTAGTGGCTGCACCCACTTTTGGTGCACCCACGGTGCACCCACGCAAGAAAACATATCAAAACATTTAGAAAAAAATCTAAAACTCCGTGGAAATGATCGTCAACAAATATTATGAGGGTTTGCAAAGTTTGGTGGTTAAATAACATTCGAGAAGCGCTCTACAAAAAAGACAACATTGCAAAATCTGCTCAAACAGTGAGTGTACATTTTGACTAATTTTCAGTGATTTTGTCTTTTTTGTAGACAGCCCCTCGAATGTTATTTGACCACCAAATTTTGCAAGCCCCATAACATTTGTTGATGATCATTTCCATGAAGTTTCAGATTTTTTCGAAATGCTCTGATATGTTTTTTTGTGTGGGTGCACCGTGGGTGCACCGAGAGTGGGTGTAGAAGAACCACTCTCCCACGGGGAAAGTAGTGGCTGAACCCACTTTCGGTGCACCCACGGTGCACGCCACGCAAGAAAACATATCAAAACATTTAGAAAAAATCTGAAACTTCGTGCAAATGATCGTCAAGAAATGTTATGAGGGCTTGCGAAGTTTGGTGGTCAAATAACATTCGAGAAGCTCTCTACAAAAAAGACAAAATTGCAAAATCTGCTCAAACAATACACGTACATTTTGACTAATTTTCAGTGATTTTGTCTTTTTTGTAGAGAGCTCCTCGAATGTTATTTGACCACCAAATTTTGCAGGCCCCCATAACATTTGTTGATCATCATTACCATGAAGTTTCAGATTTTTTCGAAATGCTCTGATATGTTTTTTTGTGTGGGTGCACCGTGGGTGCACCGAGAGTGGGTGTAGAAGAACCACTCTCCCACGGGGAAAGTAGTGGCTGCACCCACTTTCGGTGCAACCACGGTGCACCCACGCAAGAAAACATATCAAAAACATTTAGAAAAAATCTGAAACTTCGTGGAAATGATCGTCAAGAAATGTTATGAGGGCTTGCAAAGTTTGGTGGTCAAATAACATTCGAGAAGCTCTTTACAAAAAAGACAAAATTGCAAAATCTGCTCAAACAATGCACGTACATTTTGACTAATTTTCAGTGATTTTGTCTTTTTTGTAGAGAGCTCCTCGAATGTTATTTGACCACCAAATTTCTCAAGCCCCCATAACATTTGTTGATGATCATTTCCATGAAGTTTCAAATTTTTTCGAAATGCTCTGATATGTTTCTTTGCGTGGGTGCACCGTGGGTGCACCGAGAGTGGGTGTAGAAGAACCACTCTCCCACGGGGAAAGTAGTGGCTGCACCCACTTTCGGTGCACCCACGGTGCACCCATGCAAGAAAACATATCAAAACATTTAGAAAAAATCTGAAACTTCGTGGAAATGATCGTCAACAAATGTTATGAGGGCTTGCAAAGTTTGGTGGTCAAATAACATTCGAGAAGCGCTCTACAAAAAAGACAAAATTGCAAAATCTGCTCAAACAGTGCACGTACATTTTGACTAATTTTCAGTGATTTTGTCTTTTTTGTTGAGAGCTCCTCGAATGTTATTTGACCACCAAATTTTGCAAGCCCCCATAACATTTGTTGATGATCATTTCCACGAAGTTTCAGATTTTTTTGAAATGCTCTGATCTGTTTTTTTTTGCGTGGGTGCACCGTGGGTGCACCGAGAGTGGGTGTAAAAGAACCACTCTCCCACGGGGAAAGTAGTGGCTGCACCCACGGTGCACCAACGCAAGAAAACATATCAAAACATTTAGAAAAAAATCTGAAACTTCGTGGAAATGATCGTCAACAAATGTTATGAGGGCTTGCAAAGTTTGGTGGCCAAATAACATTCGAGAAGCGCTCTACAAAAAAGACAAAATTGCAAAATCTGCTCAAACAGTGGACGTACATTTTGACTAATTTTCAGTGATTTTGTCTTTTTTGTAGAAAGCCCCTCGAATGTTATTTGACCACCAAATTTCTCAAGCCCCCATAACATTTGTTGATGATCATTTCCGTGAAGTTTCAAATTTTTTCGAAATGCTCTGATATGTTTTTTTGTGTGGGTGCACCGTTGGTGCACCGAGAGTGGGTGTAGAAGAACCACTCTCAAACGGGGAAAGTAGTGGCTGCACCCACTTTCGGTGCACCCACGGTGCACCCACGCAAGAAAACATATCAAAACATTTAGAAAAAATCTGAAACTTCGTGGAAATGATCGTCAACAAATGTTATGAGGGCTTGCAAAGTTTGGTGGTCAAATAACATTCGAGAAGCGCTCTACAAAAAAGACAAAATTGCAAAATCTGCTCAAACAGTGCACGTACATTTTGACTAATTTTCAGTGATTTTGTCTTTTTTGTTGAGAGCTCCTCGAATGTTATTTGACCACCAAATTTTGCAAGCCCCCATAACATTTGTTGATGATCATTTCCACGAAGTTTCAGATTTTTTTGAAATGCTCTGATCAGTTTTTTTTGCGTGGGTGCACCGTGGGTGCACCGAGAGTGGGTGTAAAAGAACCACTCTCCCACGGGGAAAGTAGTGGCTGCACCCACGGTGCACCAACGCAAAAAAACATATCAAAACATTTAGAAAAAAATCTGAAACTTCGTGGAAATGATCGTCAACAAATGTTATGAGGGCTTGCAAAGTTTGGTGGTCAAATAACATTCGAGAAGCGCTCTACAAAAAAGACAAAATTGCAAAATCTCCTCAAACAGTGGACGTACATTTTGACTAATTTTCAGTGATTTTGTCTTTTTTGTAGAAAGCCCCTCGAATGTTATTTGACCACCAAATTTTGCAAGCCCCCATAACATTTGTTGATGATCATTTCCATGAAGTTTCAGATTTTTTCGAAATCCTCTGATATGTTTTTTTGTGTGGGTGCACCGTGGGTGCACCGAGAGTGGGTGTAGAAGAACCACTCTCCCACGGGGAAAGTAGTGGCTGCACCCACTTTCGGTGCACCCACGGTGCACCCACGCAAGAAAACATATCAAAACATTTAGAAAAAATCTGAAACTTCGTGGAAATGATCGTCAAGAAATGTTATGAGGGCTTGCAAAGTTTGGTGGTCAAATAACATTCGAGAAACTCTCTACAAAAAAGACAAAATTGCAAAATCTGCTCAAACAATGCACGTACATTTTGACTAATTTTCAGTGATTTTGTCTTTTTTGTAGAGAGCTCCTCGAATGTTATTTGACCACCAAATTTCTCAAGCCCCCATAACATTTGTTGATGATCATTTCCATGAAGTTTCAATTTTTTTTCGAAATGCACTGATATGTTTCTTTGCGTGGGTGCACCGTGGGTGCAGCGAGAGTGGGTGTAGAAGAACCACTCTCCCACGGGGAAAGTAGTGGCTGCACCCACTTTCGGTGCACCCACGGTGCACCCACGCAAGAAAACATATCAAAACATTTAGAAAAAATCTGAAACTTCGTGGAAATGATCGTCAACAAATGTTATGAGGGCTTGCAAAGTTTGGTGGTCAAATAACATTCGAAAAGCGCTCTACAAAAAAGACAAAATTGCAAAATCTGCTCAAACAGTGCACGTACATTTTGACTAATTTTCAGTGATTTTTTTTTTGTTGAGAGCTCCTCGAATGTTATTTGACCACCAAATTTTGCAAGCCCCCATAACATTTGTTGATGATCATTTCCACGAAGTTTCAGATTTTTTCGAAATGCTCTGATATGTTTTTTTGCGTGGGTGCACCGTGGGTGCACCGAGAGTGGGTGTAGAAGAACCACTCTCCCACGGGGAAAGTAGTGGCTGCACCCACTTTCGGTGCACCCACGGTGCACCCACGCAAGAAAACATATCAAAACATTTAGAAAAAATCTGAAACTTCGTGGAAATGATCGTCAACAAATGTTATGAGGGTTTGCAAAGTTTGGTGGTTAAATAACATTCGAGAAGCGCTCTACAAAAAAGACAACATTGCAAAATCTGCTCAAACAGTGCGGGTACATTTTGACTAATTTGCAGTGATTTTGTCTTTTTTGTAGAGAGCCCCTCAAATGTTATTTGACCACCAAATTTTGCAAGCCCCCATAACATTTGTTGATGATCATTTCCATGAAGTTTCAGATTTTTTCAAAATGCTCTGATATGTTTTTTTGTATGGGTGGACCGTGGGTGCACCGAGAGTGGGTGTAGAAGAACCACTCTACCACGGGGAAAGTAGTGGCTGCACCCATCGGTGCACCCACGGTGCACCCACGCAAGAAAACATATCAAAACATTTAGAAAAAATCTGAAACTTCGTGGAAATGATCGTCAAGAAATGTTATGAGGGCTTGCAAAGTTTGGTGGTCAAATAACATTCGAGAAGCTCTCTACAAAAAATACAAAATTGCAAAATCTGCTCAAACAATGCACGTACATTTTGACTAATTTTCAGTGATTTTGTCTTTTTTGTAGAGAGCTCCTCGAATGTTATTTGACCACCAAATTTCTCAAGCCCCCATAACATTTGTTGATGATCATTTCCATGAAGTTTCAATTTTTTTTCGAAATGCTCTGATATGTTTCTTTGCGTTGTGCACCGTGGGTGCACCGAGAGTGGGTGTAGAAGAACCACTCTCCCACGGGGAAAGTAGTGGCTGCACCCACTTTCGGTGCACCCACGGTGCACCCACGCAAGAAAACATATCAAAACATTTAGAAAAAATCTGAAACTTCGTGGAAATGATCGTCAACAAATGTTATGAGGGCTTGCAAAGTTTGGTGGTCAAATAACATTCGAAAAGCGCTCTACAAAAAAGACAAAATTGCAAAATCTGCTCAAACAGTGCACGTACATTTTGACTAATTTTCAGTGATTTTTTCTTTTTTGTTGAGAGCTCCTCGAATGTTATTTGACCACCAAATTTTGCAAGCCCCCATAACATTTGTTGATGATCATTTCTACGAAGTTTCAGATTTTTTCGAAATGCTCTGATATGTTTTTTTGCGTGGGTGCACCGTGGGTGCACCGAGAGTGGGTGTAAAAGAACCACTCTCCCACGGGGAAAGTAGTGGCTGCACCCACGGTGCACCAACGCAAGAAAACATATCAAAACATTTAGAAAAAAAACTGAAACTTCGTGGAAATGATCGTCAACAAATGTTATGAGGGCTTGCAAAGTTTGGTGGTCAAATAACATTCGAGAAGCGCTCTATAAAAAAGACAAAATTGCAAAATCTGCTCAAACAGTGGACGTACATTTTGACTAATTTTCAGTGATTTTGTCTTTTTTGTAGAGAGCTCCTCGAATGTTATTTGACCACCAAATTTTTCAAGCCCCCATAACATTTGTTGATGATCATTTCCACGAAGTTTCAGATTTTTTTTCGAAATGCTCTGATATGTTTTTTTGCGTGGGTGCACCGTGGGTGCACCGAGAGTGGGTGTAGAAGAACCACTCTCCCACGGGGAAAGTAGTGGCTGCACCCACTTTCGGTGCACCCACGCAAGAAAACATATCAAAACATTTAGAAAAAATCTGAAACTTCGTGGAAATGATCGTCAACAAATGTTATGAGGGTTTGCAAAGTTTGGTGGTTAAATAACATTCGAGAAGCGCTCTACAAAAAAGACAACATTGCAAAATCTGCTCAAACAGTGCGGGTACATTTTGACTAATTTGCAGTGATTTTGTCTTTTTTGTAGAGAGCCCCTCAAATGTTATTTGACCACCAAATTTTGCAAGCCCCCATAACATTTGTTGATGATCATTTCCATGAAGTTTCAGATTTTTTCGAAATGCTCTGATATGTTTTTTTGTATGGGTGGACCGTGGGTGCACCGAGAGTGGGTGTAGAAGAACCACTCTCCCACGGGGAAAGTAGTGGCTGCACCCACGGTGCACCAACGCAAAAAAACATATCAAAACATTTAGAAAAAAATCTGAAACTTCGTGGAAATGATCGTCAACAAATGTTATGAGGGCTTGCAAAGTTTGGTGGTCAAATAACATTCGAGAAGCGCTCTACAAAAAAGACAAAATTGCAAAATCTCCTCAAACAGTGGACGTACATTTTGACTAATTTTCAGTGATTTTGTCTTTTTTGTAGAAAGCCCCTCGAATGTTATTTGACCACCAAATTTTGCAAGCCCCCATAACATTTGTTGATGATCATTTCCATGAAGTTTCAGATTTTTTCGAAATCCTCTGATATGTTTTTTTGTGTGGGTGCACCGTGGGTGCACCGAGAGTGGGTGTAGAAGAACCACTCTCCCACGGGGAAAGTAGTGGCTGCACCCACTTTCGGTGCACCCACGGTGCACCCACGCAAGAAAACATATCAAAACATTTAGAAAAAATCTGAAACTTCGTGGAAATGATCGTCAAGAAAATGTTATGAGGGCTTGCAAAGTTTGGTGGTCAAATAACATTCGAGAAACTCTCTACAAAAAAGACAAAATTGCAAAATCTGCTCAAACAATGCACGTACATTTTGACTAATTTTCAGTGATTTTGTCTTTTTTGTAGAGAGCTCCTCGAATGTTATTTGACCACCAAATTTCTCAAGCCCCCATAACATTTGTTGATGATCATTTCCATGAAGTTTCAATTTTTTTTCGAAATGCACTGATATGTTTCTTTGCGTGGGTGCACCGTGGGTGCAGCGAGAGTGGGTGTAGAAGAACCACTCTCCCACGGGGAAAGTAGTGGCTGCACCCACTTTCGGTGCACCCACGGTGCACCCACGCAAGAAAACATATCAAAACATTTAGAAAAAATCTGAAACTTCGTGGAAATGATCGTCAACAAATGTTATGAGGGCTTGCAAAGTTTGGTGGTCAAATAACATTCGAAAAGCGCTCTACAAAAAAGACAAAATTGCAAAATCTGCTCAAACAGTGCACGTACATTTTGACTAATTTTCAGTGATTTTTTTTTGTTGAGAGCTCCTCGAATGTTATTTGACCACCAAATTTTGCAAGCCCCCATAACATTTGTTGATGATCATTTCCACGAAGTTTCAGATTTTTTCGAAATGCTCTGATATGTTTTTTTGCGTGGGTGCACCGTGGGTGCACCGAGAGTGGGTGTATAAGAACCACTCTCCCACGGGGAAAGTAGTGGCTGCACCCACGGTGCACCAACGCAAGAAAACATATCAAAACATTTAGAAAAAAATCTGAAACTTCATGGAAATGATCGTCAACAAATGTTATGAGGGCTTGCAAAGTTTGGTGGTCAAATAACATTCGAGAAGCGCTCTATAAAAAAGACAAAATTGCAAAATCTGCTCAGAAAGTGGACGTACATTTTGACTAATTTTCAGTGATTTTGTCTTTTTTGAAGAGAGCTCCTCGAATGTTATTTGACCACCAAATTTTTCAAGCCCCCATAACATTTGTTGATGATCATTTCCACGAAGTTTCAGATTTTTTTTCGAAATGCTCTGATATGTTTTTTTGCGTGGGTGCACCGTGGGTGCACCGAGAGTGGGTGTAGAAGAACCACTCTCCCACGGGGAAAGTAGTGGCTGCACCCACTTTCGGTGCACCCACGGTGCACCCACGCAAGAAAACATATCAAAACATTTAGAAAAAATCTGAAACTTCGTGGAAATGATCGTCAACAAATGTTATGAGGGTTTGCAAAGTTTGGTGGTTAAATAACATTCGAGAAGCGCTCTACAAAAAAGACAACATTGCAAAATCTGCTCAAACAGTGCGGGTACATTTTGACTAATTTGCAGTGATTTTGTCTTTTTTGTAGAGAGCCCCTCAAATGTTATTTGACCACCAAATTTTGCAAGCCCCCATAACATTTGTTGATGATCATTTCCATGAAGTTTCAGATTTTTTCAAAATGCTCTGATATGTTTTTTTGTATGGGTGGACCGTGGGTGCACCGAGAGTGGGTGTAGAAGAACCACTCTCCCACGGGGAAAGTAGTGGCTGCACCCATCGGTGCACCCACGGTGCACCCACGCAAGAAAACATATCAAAACATTTAGAAAAAATCTGAAACTTCATGGAAATGATCGTCAAGAAATGTTATGAGGGCTTGCAAAGTTTGGTGGTCAAATAACATTCGAGAAGCTCTCTACAAAAAAGACAAAATTGCAAAATCTGCTCAAACAATGCACGTACATTTTGACTAATTTTCAGTGATTTTGTCTTTTTTGTAGAGAGCTCCTCGAATGTTATTTGACCACCAAATTTCTCAAGCCCCCATAACATTTGTTGATGATCATTTCCATGAAGTTTCAAATTTTTTTCGAAATGCTCTGATATGTTTCTTTGCGTTGTGCACCGTGGGTGCACCGAGAGTGGGTGTAGAAGAACCACTCTCCCACGGGGAAAGTAGTGGCTGCACCCACTTTCGGTGCACCCACGGTGCACCCACGCAAGAAAACATATCAAAACATTTAGAAAAAATCTGAAACTTCGTGGAAATGATCGTCAACAAATGTTATGAGGGCTTGCAAAGTTTGGTGGTCAAATAACATTCGAAAAGCGCTCTACAAAAAAGACAAAATTGCAAAATCTGCTCAAACAGTGCACGTACATTTTGACTAATTTTCAGTGATTTTTTCTTTTTTGTTGAGAGCTCCTCGAATGTTATTTGACCACCAAATTTTGCAAGCCCCCATAACATTTGTTGATGATCATTTCTACGAAGTTTCAGATTTTTTCGAAATGCTCTGATATGTTTTTTTGCGTGGGTGCACCGTGGGTGCACCGAGAGTGGGTGTAAAAGAACCACTCTCCCACGGGGAAAGTAGTGGCTGCACCCACGGTGCACCAACGCAAGAAAACATATCAAAACATTTAGAAAAAAAACTGAAACTTCGTGGAAATGATCGTCAACAAATGTTATGAGGGCTTGCAAAGTTTGGTGGTCAAATAACATTCGAGAAACTCTCTACAAAAAAGACAAAATTGCAAAATCTGCTCAAACAATGCACGTACATTTTGACTAATTTTCAGTGATTTTGTCTTTTTTGTAGAGAGCTCCTCGAATGTTATTTGACCACCAAATTTCTCAAGCCCCCATAACATTTGTTGATGATCATTTCCATGAAGTTTCAATTTTTTTTCGAAATGCACTGATATGTTTCTTTGCGTGGGTGCACCGTGGGTGCAGCGAGAGTGGGTGTAGAAGAACCACTCTCCCACGGGGAAAGTAGTGGCTGCACCCACTTTCGGTGCACCCACGGTGCACCCACGCAAGAAAACATATCAAAACATTTAGAAAAAATCTGAAACTTCGTGGAAATGATCGTCAACAAATGTTATGAGGGCTTGCAAAGTTTGGTGGTCAAATAACATTCGAAAAGCGCTCTACAAAAAAGACAAAATTGCAAAATCTGCTCAAACAGTGCACGTACATTTTGACTAATTTTCAGTGATTTTTTTTTGTTGAGAGCTCCTCGAATGTTATTTGACCACCAAATTTTGCAAGCCCCCATAACATTTGTTGATGATCATTTCCACGAAGTTTCAGATTTTTTCGAAATGCTCTGATATGTTTTTTTGCGTGGGTGCACCGTGGGTGCACCGAGAGTGGGTGTATAAGAACCACTCTCCCACGGGGAAAGTAGTGGCTGCACCCACGGTGCACCAACGCAAGAAAACATATCAAAACATTTAGAAAAAAATCTGAAACTTCATGGAAATGATCGTCAACAAATGTTATGAGGGCTTGCAAAGTTTGGTGGTCAAATAACATTCGAGAAGCGCTCTATAAAAAAGACAAAATTGCAAAATCTGCTCAGAAAGTGGACGTACATTTTGACTAATTTTCAGTGATTTTGTCTTTTTTGAAGAGAGCTCCTCGAATGTTATTTGACCACCAAATTTTTCAAGCCCCCATAACATTTGTTGATGATCATTTCCACGAAGTTTCAGATTTTTTTTCGAAATGCTCTGATATGTTTTTTTGCGTGGGTGCACCGTGGGTGCACCGAGAGTGGGTGTAGAAGAACCACTCTCCCACGGGGAAAGTAGTGGCTGCACCCACTTTCGGTGCACCCACGGTGCACCCACGCAAGAAAACATATCAAAACATTTAGAAAAAATCTGAAACTTCGTGGAAATGATCGTCAACAAATGTTATGAGGGCTTGCAAAGTTTGGTGGTCAAATAACATTCGAAAAGCGCTCTACAAAAAAGACAAAATTGCAAAATCTGCTCAAACAGTGCACGTACATTTTGACTAATTTTCAGTGATTTTTTTTTGTTGAGAGCTCCTCGAATGTTATTTGACCACCAAATTTTGCAAGCCCCCATAACATTTGTTGATGATCATTTCCATGAAGTTTCAGATTTTTTCGAAATGCTCTGATATGTTTTTTTGCGTGGGTGCACCGTGGGTGCACCGAGAGTGGGTGTATAAGAACCACTCTCCCACGGGGAAAGTAGTGGCTGCACCCACGGTGCACCAACGCAAGAAAACATATCAAAACATTTAGAAAAAAATCTGAAACTTCATGGAAATGATCGTCAACAAATGTTATGAGGGCTTGCAAAGTTTGGTGGTCAAATAACATTCGAGAAGCGCTCTATAAAAAAGACAAAATTGCAAAATCTGCTCAGAAAGTGGACGTACATTTTGACTAATTTTCAGTGATTTTGTCTTTTTTGAAGAGAGCTCCTCGAATGTTATTTGACCACCAAATTTTTCAAGCCCCCATAACATTTGTTGATGATCATTTCCACGAAGTTTCAGATTTTTTTTCGAAATGCTCTGATATGTTTTTTTGCGTGGGTGCACCGTGGGTGCACCGAGAGTGGGTGTAGAAGAACCACTCTCCCACGGGGAAAGTAGTGGCTGCACCCACTTTCGGTGCACCCACGGTGCACCCACGCAAGAAAACATATCAAAACATTTAGAAAAAATCTGAAACTTCGTGGAAATGATCGTCAACAAATGTTATGAGGGTTTGCAAAGTTTGGTGGTTAAATAACATTCGAGAAGCGCTCTACAAAAAAGACAACATTGCAAAATCTGCTCAAACAGTGCGGGTACATTTTGACTAATTTGCAGTGATTTTGTCTTTTTTGTAGAGAGCCCCTCAAATGTTATTTGACCACCAAATTTTGCAAGCCCCCATAACATTTGTTGATGATCATTTCCATGAAGTTTCAGATTTTTTCAAAATGCTCTGATATGTTTTTTTGTATGGGTGGACCGTGGGTGCACCGAGAGTGGGTGTAGAAGAACCACTCTCCCACGGGGAAAGTAGTGGCTGCACCCATCGGTGCACCCACGGTGCACCCACGCAAGAAAACATATCAAAACATTTAGAAAAAATCTGAAACTTCATGGAAATGATCGTCAAGAAATGTTATGAGGGCTTGCAAAGTTTGGTGGTCAAATAACATTCGAGAAGCTCTCTACAAAAAAGACAAAATTGCAAAATCTGCTCAAACAATGCACGTACATTTTGACTAATTTTCAGTGATTTTGTCTTTTTTGTAGAGAGCTCCTCGAATGTTATTTGACCACCAAATTTCTCAAGCCCCCATAACATTTGTTGATGATCATTTCCATGAAGTTTCAAATTTTTTTCGAAATGCTCTGATATGTTTCTTTGCGTTGTGCACCGTGGGTGCACCGAGAGTGGGTGTAGAAGAACCACTCTCCCACGGGGAAAGTAGTGGCTGCACCCACTTTCGGTGCACCCACGGTGCACCCACGCAAGAAAACATATCAAAACATTTAGAAAAAATCTGAAACTTCGTGGAAATGATCGTCAACAAATGTTATGAGGGCTTGCAAAGTTTGGTGGTCAAATAACATTCGAAAAGCGCTCTACAAAAAAGACAAAATTGCAAAATCTGCTCAAACAGTGCACGTACATTTTGACTAATTTTCAGTGATTTTTTCTTTTTTGTTGAGAGCTCCTCGAATGTTATTTGACCACCAAATTTTGCAAGCCCCCATAACATTTGTTGATGATCATTTCTACGAAGTTTCAGATTTTTTCGAAATGCTCTGATATGTTTTTTTGCGTGGGTGCACCGTGGGTGCACCGAGAGTGGGTGTAAAAGAACCACTCTCCCACGGGGAAAGTAGTGGCTGCACCCACGGTGCACCAACGCAAGAAAACATATCAAAACATTTAGAAAAAAAACTGAAACTTCGTGGAAATGATCGTCAACAAATGTTATGAGGGCTTGCAAAGTTTGGTGGTCAAATAACATTCGAGAAGCGCTCTATAAAAAAGACAAAATTGCAAAATCTGCTCAAACAGTGGACGTACATTTTGACTAATTTTCAGTGATTTTGTCTTTTTTGTAGAGAGCTCCTCGAATGTTATTTGACCACCAAATTTTTCAAGCCCCCATAACATTTGTTGATGATCATTTCCACGAAGTTTCAGATTTTTTTTCGAAATGCTCTGATATGTTTTTTTGCGTGGGTGCACCGTGGGTGCACCGAGAGTGGGTGTAGAAGAACCACTCTCCCACGGGGAAAGTAGTGGCTGCACCCACTTTCGGTGCACCCACGCAAGAAAACATATCAAAACATTTAGAAAAAATCTGAAACTTCGTGGAAATGATCGTCAACAAATGTTATGAGGGTTTGCAAAGTTTGGTGGTTAAATAACATTCGAGAAGCGCTCTACAAAAAAGACAACATTGCAAAATCTGCTCAAACAGTGCGGGTACATTTTGACTAATTTGCAGTGATTTTGTCTTTTTTGTAGAGAGCCCCTCAAATGTTATTTGACCACCAAATTTTGCAAGCCCCCATAACATTTGTTGATGATCATTTCCATGAAGTTTCAGA
Source organism: Aegilops umbellulata (assembly GCA_032464435.1). Taxonomy (NCBI): domain Eukaryota; kingdom Viridiplantae; phylum Streptophyta; class Magnoliopsida; order Poales; family Poaceae; genus Aegilops; species Aegilops umbellulata. The sequence continues at coordinate 601,197,726 of CP136055.1, read as the reverse complement.
TTTTTTCGAAATGCTCTGATATGTTTTTTTGTGTGGGTGGACCGTGGGTGCACCGAGAGTGGGTGTAGAAGAACCACTCTCCCACGGGGAAAGTAGTGGCTGCACCCACTTTCGGTGCACCCACGGTGCACCAACGCAAGAAAACATATCAAAACATTTAGAAAAAATCTGAAACTTCGTGGAAATGATCGTCAAGAAATGTTATGAGGGCTTGCAAAGTTTGGTGGTCAAATAACATTCGAGAAGCTCTCTACAAAAAAGACAAAATTGCAAAATCTGCTCAAACAATGCACGTACATTTTGACTAATTTTCAGTGATTTTGTCTTTTTTGTAGAGAGCTCCTCGAATGTTATTTGACCACCAAATTTCTCAAGCCCCCATAACATTTGTTGATGATCATTTCCATGAAGTTTCAAATTTTTTTCGAAATGCTCTGATATGTTTCTTTGCGTTGTGCACCGTGGGTGCACCGAGAGTGGGTGTAGAAGAACCACTCTCCCACGGGGAAAGTAGTGGCTGCACCCATCGGTGCACCCACGGTGCACCCACGCAAGAAAACGTATCAAAACATTTAGAAAAAATCTGAAACTTCGTGGAAATGATCGTCAAGAAATGTTATGAGGGCTTGCAAAGTTTGGTGGTCAAATAACATTCGAGAAGCTCTCTACAAAAAAGACAAAATTGCAAAATCTGCTCAAACAATGCACGTACATTTTGACTAATTTTCAGTGATTTTGTCTTTTTTGTAGAGAGCTCCTCGAATGTTATTTGACCACCAAATTTCTCAAGCCCCCATAACATTTGTTGATGATCATTTCCATGAAGTTTCAAATTTTTTTCGAAATGCTCTGATATGTTTCTTTGCGTTGTGCACCGTGGGTGCACCGAGAGTGGGTGTAGAAGAACCACTCTCCCACGGGGAAAGTAGTGGCTGCACCCACTTTCGGTGCACCCACGGTGCACCCACGCAAGAAAACATATCAAAACATTTAGAAAAAATCTGAAACTTCGTGGAAATGATCGTCAACAAATGTTATGAGGGCTTGCAAAGTTTGGTGGTCAAATAACATTCGAAAAGCGCTCTACAAAAAAGACAAAATTGCAAAATCTGCTCAAACAGTGCACGTACATTTTGACTAATTTTTAGTGATTTTTTCTTTTTTGTTGAGAGCTCCTCGAATGTTATTTGACCACCAAATTTTGCAAGCCCCCACAACATTTGTTGATGATCATTTCCACGAAGTTTCAGATTTTTTCGAAATGCTCTGATATGTTTTTTTGCGTGGGTGCACCGTGGGTGCACCGAGAGTGGGTGTAAAAGAACCACTCTCCCACGGGGAAAGTAGTGGCTGCACCCACGGTGCACCAACGCAAGAAAACATATCAAAACATTTAGAAAAAAAACTGAAACTTCGTGGAAATGATCGTCAACAAATGTTATGAGGGCTTGCAAAGTTTGGTGGTCAAATAACATTCGAGAAGCGCTCTATAAAAAAGACAAAATTGCAAAATCTGGTCAAACAGTGGACGTACATTTTGACTAATTTTCAGTGATTTTGTCTTTTTTGTAGAGAGCTCCTCGAATGTTATTTGACCACCAAATTTTTCAAGCCCCCATAACATTTGTTGATGATCATTTCCACGAAGTTTCAGATTTTTTTTCGAAATGCTCTGATATGTTTTTTTGCGTGGGTGCACCGTGGGTGCACCGAGAGTGGGTGTAGAAGAACCACTCTCCCACGGGGAAAGTAGTGGCTGCACCCACTTTCGGTGCACCCACGCAAGAAAACATATCAAAACATTTAGAAAAAATCTGAAACTTCGTGGAAATGATCGTCAACAAATGTTATGAGGGTTTGCAAAGTTTGGTGGTTAAATAACATTCGAGAAGCGCTCTACAAAAAAGACAACATTGCAAAATCTGCTCAAACAGTGCGGGTACATTTTGACTAATTTGCAGTGATTTTGTCTTTTTTGTAGAGAGCCCCTCAAATGTTATTTGACCACCAAATTTTGCAAGCCCCCATAACATTTGTTGATGATCATTTCCATGAAGTTTCAGATTTTTTCGAAATGCTCTGATATGTTTTTTTGTATGGGTGGACCGTGGGTGCACCGAGAGTGGGTGTAGAAGAACCACTCTCCCATGGGGAAAGTAGTGGCTGCACCCATCGGTGCACCCACGGTGCACCCACGCAAGAAAACGTATCAAAACATTTAGAAAAAATCTGAAACTTCGTGGAAATGATCGTCAAGAAATGTTATGAGGGCTTGCAAAGTTTGGTGGTCAAATAACATTCGAGAAGCTCTCTACAAAAAAGACAAAATTGCAAAATCTGCTCAAACAATGCACGTACATTTTGACTAATTTTCAGTGATTTTGTCTTTTTTGTAGAGAGCTCCTCGAATGTTATTTGACCACCAAATTTCTCAAGCCCCCATAACATTTGTTGATGATCATTTCCATGAAGTTTCAAATTTTTTTCGAAATGCTCTGATATGTTTCTTTGCGTTGTGCACCGTGGGTGCACCGAGAGTGGGTGTAGAAGAACCACTCTCCCACGGGGAAAGTAGTGGCTGCACCCACTTTCGGTGCACCCACGGTGCACCCACGCAAGAAAACATATCAAAACATTTAGAAAAAATCTGAAACTTCGTGGAAATGATCGTCAACAAATGTTATGAGGGCTTGCAAAGTTTGGTGGTCAAATAACATTCGAAAAGCGCTCTACAAAAAAGACAAAATTGCAAAATCTGCTCAAACAGTGCACGTACATTTTGACTAATTTTCAGTGATTTTTTCTTTTTTGTTGAGAGCTCCTCGAATGTTATTTGACCACCAAATTTTGCCAGCCCCCACAACATTTGTTGATGATCATTTCCACGAAGTTTCAGATTTTTTCGAAATGCTCTGATATGTTTTTTTGCGTGGGTGCACCGTGGGTGCACCGAGAGTGGGTGTAAAAGAACCACTCTCCCACGGGGAAAGTAGTGGCTGCACCCACGGTGCACCAACGCAAGAAAACATATCAAAACATTTAGAAAAAAAACTGAAACTTCGTGGAAATGATCGTCAACAAATGTTATGAGGGCTTGCAAAGTTTGGTGGTCAAATAACATTCGAGAAGCGCTCTATAAAAAAGACAAAATTGCAAAATCTGGTCAAACAGTGGACGTACATTTTGACTAATTTTCAGTGATTTTGTCTTTTTTGTAGAGAGCTCCTCGAATGTTATTTGACCACCAAATTTTTCAAGCCCCCATAACATTTGTTGATGATCATTTCCACGAAGTTTCAGATTTTTTTTCGAAATGCTCTGATATGTTTTTTTGCGTGGGTGCACCGTGGGTGCACCGAGAGTGGGTGTAGAAGAACCACTCTCCCACGGGGAAAGTAGTGGCTGCACCCACTTTCGGTGCACCCACGCAAGAAAACATATCAAAACATTTAGAAAAAATCTGAAACTTCGTGGAAATGATCGTCAACAAATGTTATGAGGGTTTGCAAAGTTTGGTGGTTAAATAACATTCGAGAAGCGCTCTACAAAAAAGACAACATTGCAAAATCTGCTCAAACAGTGCGGGTACATTTTGACTAATTTGCAGTGATTTTGTCTTTTTTGTAGAGAGCCCCTCAAATGTTATTTGACCACCAAATTTTGCAAGCCCCCATAACATTTGTTGATGATCATTTCCATGAAGTTTCAGATTTTTTCGAAATGCTCTGATATGTTTTTTTGTATGGGTGGACCGTGGGTGCACCGAGAGTGGGTGTAGAAGAACCACTCTCCCATGGGGAAAGTAGTGGCTGCACCCATCGGTGCACCCACGGTGCACCCACGCAAGAAAACGTATCAAAACATTTAGAAAAAATCTGAAACTTCGTGGAAATGATCGTCAAGAAATGTTATGAGGGCTTGCAAAGTTTGGTGGTCAAATAACATTCGAGAAGCTCTCTACAAAAAAGACAAAATTGCAAAATCTGCTCAAACAATGCACGTACATTTTGACTAATTTTCAGTGATTTTGTCTTTTTTGTAGAGAGCTCCTCGAATGTTATTTGACCACCAAATTTCTCAAGCCCCCATAACATTTGTTGATGATCATTTCCATGAAGTTTCAAATTTTTTTCGAAATGCTCTGATATGTTTCTTTGCGTTGTGCACCGTGGGTGCACCGAGAGTGGGTGTAGAAGAACCACTCTCCCACGGGGAAAGTAGTGGCTGCACCCACTTTCGGTGCACCCACGGTGCACCCACGCAAGAAAACATATCAAAACATTTAGAAAAAATCTGAAACTTCGTGGAAATGATCGTCAACAAATGTTATGAGGGCTTGCAAAGTTTGGTGGTCAAATAACATTCGAAAAGCGCTCTACAAAAAAGACAAAATTGCAAAATCTGCTCAAACAGTGCACGTACATTTTGACTAATTTTCAGTGATTTTTTCTTTTTTGTTGAGAGCTCCTCGAATGTTATTTGACCACCAAATTTTGCAAGCCCCCATAACATTTGTTGATGATCATTTCCACGAAGTTTCAGATTTTTTCGAAATGCTCTGATATGTTTTTTTGCGTGGGTGCACCGTGGGTGCACCGAGAGTGGGTGTAAAAGAACCACTCTCCCACGGGGAAAGTAGTGGCTGCACCCACGGTGCACCAACGCAAGAAAACATATCAAAACATTTAGAAAAAAAACTGAAACTTCGTGGAAATGATCGTCAACAAATGTTATGAGGGCTTGCAAAGTTTGGTGGTCAAATAACATTCGAGAAGCGCTCTATAAAAAAGACAAAATTGCAAAATCTGCTCAAACAGTGGACGTACATTTTGACTAATTTTCAGTGATTTTGTCTTTTTTGTAGAGAGCTCCTCGAATGTTATTTGACCACCAAAATTTTCAAGCCCCCATAACATTTGTTGATGATCATTTCCACGAAGTTTCAGATTTTTTTTCGAAATGCTCTGATATGTTTTTTTGCGTGGGTGCACCGTGGGTGCACCGAGAGTGGGTGTAGAAGAACCACTCTCCCACGGGGAAAGTAGTGGCTGCACCCACTTTCGGTGCACCCAAGCAAGAAAACATATCAAAACATTTAGAAAAAATCTGAAACTTCGTGGAAATGATCGTCAACAAATGTTATGAGGGTTTGCAAAGTTTGGTGGTTAAATAACATTCGAGAAGCGCTCTACAAAAAAGACAACATTGCAAAATCTGCTCAAACAGTGCGGGTACATTTTGACTAATTTTCAGTGATTTTGTCTTTTTTGTAGAGAGCCCCTCAAATGTTATTTGACCACCAAATTTTGCAAGCCCCATAACATTTGTTGATGATCATTTCCATGAAGTTTCAGATTTTTTCGAAATGCTCTGATATGTTTTTTTGTGTGGGTGGACCGTGGGTGCACCGAGAGTGGGTGTAGAAGAACCACTCTCCCACGGGGAAAGTAGTGGCTGCACCCACTTTCGGTGCACCCACGGTGCACCCACGCAAGAAAACATATCAAAACATTTAGAAAAAATCTGAAACTTCGTGGAAATGATCGTCAAGAAATGTTATGAGGGCTTGCAAAGTTTGGTGGTCAAATAACATTCGAGAAGCTCTCTACAAAAAAGACAAAATTGCAAAATCTGCTCAAACAATGCACGTACATTTTGACTAATTTTCAGTGATTTTGTCTTTTTTGTAGAGAGCTCCTCGAATGTTATTTGACCACCAAATTTCTCAAGCCCCCATAACATTTGTTGATGATCATTTCCATGAAGTTTCAATTTTTTTTCGAAATGCTCTGATATGTTTCTTTGCGTGGGTGCACCGTGGGTGCACCGAGAGTGGGTGTAGAAGAACCACTCTCCCACGGGGAAAGTAGTGGCTGCACCCACTTTCGGTGCACCCACGGTGCACCCACGCAAGAAAACATATCAAAACATTTAGAAAAAATCTGAAACTTCGTGGAAATGATCGTCAACAAATGTTATGAGGGCTTGCAAAGTTTGGTGGTCAAATAACATTCGAAAAGCGCTCTACAAAAAAGACAAAATTGCAAAATCTGCTCAAACAGTGCACGTACATTTTGACTAATTTTCAGTGATTTTTTTCTTTTTTGTTGAGAGCTCCTCGAATGTTATTTAACCACCAAATTTTGCAAGCCCCATAACATTTGTTGATGATCATTTCCACGAAGTTTCAGATTTTTTCGAAATGCTCTGATATGTTTTTTTGCGTGGGTGCACCATGGGTGCACCGAGAGTGGGTGTAAAAGAACCACTCTCCCACGGGGAAAGTAGTGGCTCCACCCACGGTGCACCAACGCAAGAAAACATATCAAAACATTTAGAAAAAAATCTGAAACTTCGTGGAAATGATCGTCAACAAATGTTATGAGGGCTTGCAAAGTTTGGTGGTCAAATAACATTCGAGAAGCGCTCTATAAAAAAGACAAAATTGCAAAATCTGCTCAAACAGTGGACGTACATTTTGACTAATTTTCAGTGATTTTGTATTTTTTGTAGAGAGCTCCTCGAATGTTATTTGACCACCAAATTTTGCAAGCCCCCATAACATTTGTTGATGATCATTTCCACGAAGTTTCAGATTTTTTCGAAATGCTCTGATATGTTTTTTTGCGTGGGTGCACCGTGGGTGCACCGAGAGTGGGTGTAAAAGAACCACTCTCCCACGGGGAAAGTAGTGGCTGCACCCACGGTGCACCAACGCAAGAAAACATATCAAAACATTTAGAAAAAAAACTGAAACTTCGTGGAAATGATCGTCAACAAATGTTATGAGGGCTTGCAAAGTTTGGTGGTCAAATAACATTCGAGAAGCGCTCTATAAAAAAGACAAAATTGCAAAATCTGCTCAAACAGTGGACGTACATTTTGACTAATTTTCAGTGATTTTGTCTTTTTTGTAGAGAGCTCCTCGAATGTTATTTGACCACCAAATTTTTCAAGCCCCCATAACATTTGTTGATGATCATTTCCACGAAGTTTCAGATTTTTTTTCGAAATGCTCTGATATGTTTTTTTGCGTGGGTGCACCGTGGGTGCACCGAGAGTGGGTGTAGAAGAACCACTCTCCCACGGGGAAAGTAGTGGCTGCACCCACTTTCGGTGCACCCACGCAAGAAAACATATCAAAACATTTAGAAAAAATCTGAAACTTCGTGGAAATGATCGTCAACAAATGTTATGAGGGTTTGCAAAGTTTGGTGGTTAAATAACATTCGAGAAGCGCTCTACAAAAAAGACAACATTGCAAAATCTGCTCAAACAGTGCGGGTACATTTTGACTAATTTTCAGTGATTTTGTCTTTTTTGTAGAGAGCCCCTCAAATGTTATTTGACCACCAAATTTTGCAAGCCCCATAACATTTGTTGATGATCATTTCCATGAAGTTTCAGATTTTTTCGAAATGCTCTGATATGTTTTTTTGTGTGGGTGGACCGTGGGTGCACCGAGAGTGGGTGTAGAAGAACCACTCTCCCACGGGGAAAGTAGTGGCTGCACCCACTTTCGGTGCACCCACGGTGCACCCACGCAAGAAAACATATCAAAACATTTAGAAAAAATCTGAAACTTCGTGGAAATGATCGTCAAGAAATGTTATGAGGGCTTGCAAAGTTTGGTGGTCAAATAACATTCGAGAAGCTCTCTACAAAAAAGACAAAATTGCAAAATCTGCTCAAACAATGCACGTACATTTTGACTAATTTTCAGTGATTTTGTCTTTTTTGTAGAGAGCTCCTCGAATGTTATTTGACCACCAAATTTCTCAAGCCCCCATAACATTTGTTGATGATCATTTCCATGAAGTTTCAAATTTTTTTCGAAATGCTCTGATATGTTTCTTTGCGTGGGTGCACCGTGGGTGCACCGAGAGTGGGTGTAGAAGAACCACTCTCCCACGGGGAAAGTAGTGGCTGCACCCACTTTCGGTGCACCCACGGTGCACCCACGCAAGAAAACATATCAAAACATTTAGAAAAAATCTGAAACTTCGTGGAAATGATCGTCAACAAATGTTATGAGGGCTTGCAAAGTTTGGTGGTCAAATAACATTCGAAAAGCGCTCTACAAAAAAGACAAAATTGCAAAATCTGCTCAAACAGTGCACGTACATTTTGACTAATTTTCAGTGATTTTTTTCTTTTTTTTTGAGAGCTCCTCGAATGTTATTTAACCACCAAATTTTGCAAGCCCCCATAACATTTGTTGATGATCATTTCCACGAAGTTTCAGATTTTTTCGAAATGCTCTGATATGTTTTTTTGCGTGGGTGCACCATGGGTGCACCGAGAGTGGGTGTAAAAGAACCACTCTCCCACGGGGAAAGTAGTGGCTGCACCCACGGTGCACCAACGCAAGAAAACATATCAAAACATTTAGAAAAAAATCTGAAACTTCGTGGAAATGATCGTCAACAAATGTTATGAGGGCTTGCAAAGTTTGGTGGTCAAATAACATTCGAGAAGCGCTCTATAAAAAAGACAAAATTGCAAAATCTGCTCAAACAGTGGACGTACATTTTGACTAATTTTCAGTGATTTTGTATTTTTTGTAGAGAGCTCCTCGAACGTTATTTGACCACCAAATTTTGCAAGCCCCCATAACATTTGTTGATGATCATTTCCACGAAGTTTCAGATTTTTTTTCGAAATGCTCTGATATGTTTTTTTGCGTGGGTGCACCGTGGGTGCACCGAGAGTGGGTGTAGAAGAACCACTCTCCCACGGGGAAAGTAGTGGCTGCACCCACTTTCGGTGCACCCACGGTGCACCCACGCAAGAAAACATATCAAAACATTTAGAAAAAATCTGAAACTTCGTGGAAATGATCGTCAACAAATGTTATGAGGGTTTGCAAAGTTTGGTGGTTAAATAACATTCGAGAAGCGCTCTACAAAAAAGACAACATTGCAAAATCTGCTCAAACAGTGCGGGTACATTTTGACTAATTTGCAGTGATTTTGTCTTTTTTGTAGAGAGCCCCTCAAATGTTATTTGACCACCAAATTTTGCAAGCCCCCATAACATTTGTTGATGATCATTTCCATGAAGTTTCAGATTTTTTTGAAATGCTCTGATATGTTTTTTTGTGTGGGTGGACCGTGGGTGCACCGAGAGTGGGTGTAGAAGAACCACTCTCCCACGGGGAAAGTAGTGGCTGCACCCACTTTCGGTGCACCCACGGTGCACCAACGCAAGAAAACATATCAAAACATTTAGAAAAAATCTGAAACTTCGTGGAAATGATCGTCAAGAAATGTTATGAGGGCTTGCAAAGTTTGGTGGTCAAATAACATTCGAGAAGCTCTCTACAAAAAAGACAAAATTGCAAAATCTGCTCAAACAATGCACGTACATTTTGACTAATTTTCAGTGATTTTGTCTTTTTTGTAGAGAGCTCCTCGAATGTTATTTGACCACCAAATTTCTCAAGCCCCCATAACATTTGTTGATGATCATTTCCATGAAGTTTCAAATTTTTTTCGAAATGCTCTGATATGTTTCTTTGCGTGGGTGCACCGTGGGTGCACCGAGAGTGGGTGTAGAAGAACCACTCTCCCACGGGGAAAGTAGTGGCTGCACCCACTTTCGGTACACCCACGGTGCACCCACGCAAGAAAACATATCAAAACATTTAGAAAAAATCTGAAACTTCGTGGAAATGAACGTCAACAAATGTTATGAGGGTTTGCAAAGTTTGGTGGTCAAATAACATTCGAGAAGCGCTCTACAAAAAATACAAAATTGCAAAATCTGCTCAAACAGTGCACGTACATTTTGACTAATTTTCAGTGATTTTGTCTTTTTTGTAGAGAGCTCCTCGAATGTTATTTGACCACCAAATTTCTCAAGCCCCCATAACATTTGTTGATGATCATTTCCATGAAGTTTCAATTTTTTTCGAAATGCTCTGATATGTTTCTTTGCGTGGGTGCACCGTGGGTGCACCGAGAGTGGGTGTAAAAGAACCACTCTCCCACGGGGAAAGTAGTGGCTGCACCCACGGTGCACCAACGCAAGAAAACATATCAAAACATTTAGAAAAAAATGTGAAACTTCGTGGAAATGATCGTCAACAAATGTTATGAGGGCTTGCAAAGTTTGGTGGTCAAATAACATTCGAGAAGCGCTCTATAAAAAACACAAAATTGCAAAATCTGCTCAAACAGTGGACGTACATTTTGACTAATTTTCAGTGATTTTGTCTTTTTTGTAGAGAGCTCCTCGAATGTTATTTGACCACCAAATTTCGCAAGCCCCCATAACATTTGTTGATGATCATTTCCACGAAGTTTCAGATTTTTTCGAAATGCTCTGATATGTTTTTTTGCGTGGGTGCACCGTGGGTGCACCGAGAGTGGGTGTAAAAGAACCACTCTTCCACGGGGAAAGTAGTGGCTGCACCCACGGTGCACCAACGCAAGATAACATATCAAAACATTTAGAAAAAAATCTGAAACTTCGTGGAAATGATCGTCAACAAATGTTATGAGGGCTTGCAAAGTTTGGTGGTCAAATAACATTCGAGAAGCGCTCTATAAAAAAGACAAAATTGCAAAATCTGCTCAAACAGTGGACGTACATTTTGACTAATTTTCAGTGATTTTATCTTTTTTGTAGAGAGCTCCTCGAATGTTATTTGACCACCAAATTTTGCAAGCCCCCATAACATTTGTTGATGATCATTTCCACGAAGTTTCAGATTTTTTTTTGAAATGCTCTGATATGTTTTTTTGCGTGGGTGCACCGTGGGTGCACCGAGAGTGAGTGTAGAAGAACCACTCTCCCACGGGGAAAGTAGTGGCTGCACCCACTTTCGGTGCACCCACGGTGCACCCACGCAAGAAAACATATCAAAACATTTAGAAAAAATCTGAAACTTCGTGGAAATGATCGTCAACAAATGTTATGAGGGTTTGCAAAGTTTGGTGGTTAAATAACATTCGAGAAGCGCTCTACAAAAAAGACAACATTGCAAAATCTGCTCAAACAGTGCGGGTACATTTTGACTAATTTTCAGTGATTTTGTCTTTTTTGTAGAGAGCCCCTCAAATGTTATTTGACCACCAAATTTTGCAAGCCCCCATAACATTTGTTGATGATCATTTCCATGAAGTTTCAGATTTTTTCGAAATGCTCTGATATGTTTTTTTGTGTGGGTGCACCATGGGTGCACCGAGAGTGGGTGTAGAAGAACCACTCTCCCACGGGGAAAGTAGTGGCTGCACCCACTTTCGGTGCACCCACGGTGCACCCACGCAAGAAAACATATCAAAACATTTAGAAAAAATCTGAAACTTCGTGGAAATGATTGTCAAGAAATGTTATGAGGGCTTGCAAAGTTTGGTGGTTAAATAACATTCGAGAAGCTCTCTACAAAAAAGACAAAATTGCAAAATCTGCTCAAACAATGCACGTACATTTTGACTAATTTTCAGTGATTTTGTCTTTTTTGAAGAGAGCTCCTCGAATGTTATTTGACCACCAAATTTCTCAAGCCCCCATAACATTTGTTGATGATCATTTCCATGAAGTTTCAAATTTTTTCGAAATGCTCTGATATGTTTCTTTGCGTGGGTGCACCGTGGGTGCACCGAGAGTGGGTGTAGAAGAACCACTCTCCCACGGGGAAAGTAGTGGCTGCACCCACTTTCGGTGCACCCACGGTGCACCCACGCAAGAAAACATATCAAAACATTTAGAAAAAATCTGAAACTTCGTGGAAATGAACGTCAACAAATGTTATGAGGGCTTGCAAAGTTTGGTGGTCAAATAACATTCGAGAAGCGCTATACAAAAAAGACAAAATTGCAAAATCTGCTCAAACAGTGCACGTACATTTTGACTAATTTTCAGTGATTTTGTCTTTTTTGTAGAGAGCTCCTCGAATGTTATTTGACCACCAAATTTCTCAAGGCCCCATAACATTTGTTGATGATCATTTCCATGAAGTTTCAAATTTTTTTCGAAATGCTCTGATATGTTTCTTTGCGTGGGTGCACCGTGGGTGCACCGAGAGTGGGTGTAGAAGAACCACTCTCCCACGGGGAAAGTAGTGGCTGCACCCACTTTCGGTGCACCCACGGTGCACCCACGCAAGAAAACATATCAAAACATTTAGAAAAAATCTGAAACTTCGTGGAAATGATCGTCAACAAATGTTATGAGGGCTTGCAAAGTTTGGTGGTCAAATAACATTCGAAAAGCGCTCTACAAAAAAGACAAAATTGCAAAATCTTCTCAAACAGTGCACGTACATTTTGACTAATTTTCAGTGATTTTTTCTTTTTTGTTGAGAGCTCCTCGAATGTTATTTGACCACCAAATTTTGCAAGCCCCCATAACATTTGTTGATGATCATTTCCACGAAGTTTCAGATTTTTTCGAAATGCTCTGATATGTTTTTTTGCGTGGGTGCACCGTGGGTGCACCGAGAGTGGGTGTAAAAGAACCACTCTCCCACGGGGAAAGTAGTGGCTGCACCCACGGTGCACCAACGCAAGAAAACATATTAAAACATTTAGAAAAAAATCTGAAACTTCGTGGAAATGATCGTCAACAAATGTTATGAGGGCTTGCAAAGTTTGGTGGTCAAATAACATTCGAGAAGCGCTCTATAAAAAAGACAAAATTGCAAAATCTGCTCAAACAGTGGACGTACATTTTGACTAATTTTCAGTGATTTTGTCTTTTTTGTAGAGAGCTCCTCGAATGTTATTTGACCACCAAATTTTGCAAGCCCCCATAACATTTGTTGATGATCATTTCCACGAAGTTTCAGATTTTTTTTTAAATGCTCTGATATGTTTTTTTGCGTGGGTGCACCGTGGGTGCACCGAGAGTGCGTGTAGAAGAACCACTCTCCCACGGGGAAAGTAGTGGCTGCACCCACTTTCGGTGCACCCACGGTGCACCCACGCAAGAAAACATATCAAAACATTTAGAAAAAATCTGAAACTTCGTGGAAATGATCGTTAACAAATGTTATGAGGGTTTGCAAAGTTTGGTGGTTAAATAACATTCGAGAAGCGCTCTACAAAAAAGACAACATTGCAAAATCTGCTCAAACAGTGCGGGTACATTTTGACTAATTTTCAGTGATTTTGTCTTTTTTGTAGAGAGCCCCTCAAATGTTATTTGACCACCAAATTTTGCAAGCCCCCATAACATTTGTTGATGATCATTTCCATGAAGTTTCAGATTTTTTCGAAATGCTCTGATATGTTTTTTTGTGTGGGTGCACCGTGGGTGCACCGAGAGTGGGTGTAGAAGAACCACTCTCCCACGGGGAAAGTAGTGGCTGCACCCACTTTTGGTGCACCCACGGTGCACCCACGCAAGAAAACATATCAAAACATTTAGAAAAAATCTGAAACTTCGTGGAAATGATTGTCAAGAAATGTTATGAGGGCTTACAAAGTTTGGTGGTTAAATAACATTCGAGAAGCTCTCTACAAAAAAGACAAAATTGCAAAATCTGCTCAAACAATGCACGTACATTTTGACTAATTTTCAGTGATTTTGTCTTTTTTGAAGAGAGCTCCTCGAATGTTATTTGACCACCAAATTTCTCAAGCCCCCATAACATTTGTTGATGATCATTTCCATGAAGTTTCAGATTTTTTCGAAATGCTCTGATATGTTTCTTTGCGTGGGTGCACCGTGGGTGCACCGAGAGTGGGTGTAGAAGAACCACTCTCCCACGGGGAAAGTAGTGGCTGCACCCACTTTCGGTGCACCCACGGTGCACCCACGCAAGAAAACATATCAAAACATTTAGAAAAAATCTGAAACTTCGTGGAAATGAACGTCAACAAATGTTATGAGGGCTTGCAAAGTTTGGTGGTCAAATAACATTCGAGAAGCGCTCTACAAAAAAGACAAAATTGCAAAATCTGCTCAAACAGTGCACGTACATTTTGACTAATTTTCAGTGATTTTGTCTTTTTTGTAGAGAGCTCCTCGAATGTTATTTGACCACCAAATTTCTCAAGGCCCCATAACATTTGTTGATGATCATTTCCATGAAGTTTCAAATTTTTTTCGAAATGCTCTGATATGTTTCTTTGCGTGGGTGCACCGTGGGTGCACCGAGAGTGGGTGTAGAAGAACCACTCTCCCACGGGGAAAGTAGTGGCTGCACCCACTTTCGGTGCACCCACGGTGCACCCACGCAAGAAAACATATCAAAACATTTAGAAAAAATCTGAAACTTCGTGGAAATGATCGTCAACAAATGTTATGAGGGCTTGCAAAGTTTGGTGGTCAAATAACATTCGAAAAGCGCTCTACAAAAAAGACAAAATTGCAAAATCTGCTCAAACAGTGCACGTACATTTTGACTAATTTTCAGTGATTTTTTCTTTTTTGTTGAGAGCTCCTCGAATGTTATTTGACCACCAAATTTTGCAAGCCCCCATAACATTTGTTGATGATCATTTCCACGAAGTTTCAGATTTTTTCGAAATGCTCTGATATGTTTTTTTGCGTGGGTGCACCGTGGGTGCACCGAGAGTGGGTGTAAAAGAACCACTCTCCCACGGGGAAAGTAGTGGCTGCACCCACGGTGCACCAACGCAAGAAAACATATCAAAACATTTAGAAAAAAATCTGAAACTTCGTGGAAATGATCGTCAACAAATGTTATGAGGGCTTGCAAAGTTTGGTGGTCAAATAACATTCGAGAAGCGCTCTATAAAAAAGACAAAATTGCAAAATCTGCTCAAACAGTGGACGTACATTTTGACTAATTTTCAGTGATTTTGTCTTTTTTGTAGAGAGCTCCTCGAATGTTATTTGACCACCAAATTTTGCAAGCCCCCATAACATTTGTTGATGATCATTTCCACGAAGTTTCAGATTTTTATTCGAAATGCTCTGATATGTTTTTTTGCGTGGGTGCACCGTGGGTGCACTGAGAGTGGGTGTAGAAGAACCACTCTCCCACGGGGAAAGTAGTGGCTGCACCCACTTTCGGTGCACCCACGGTGCACCCACGCAAGAAAACATATCAAAACATTTAGAAAAAATCTGAAACTTCGTGGAAATGATAGTCAACAAATGTTATGAGGGTTTGCAAAGTTTGGTGGTTAAATAACATTCGAGAAGCGCTCTACAAAAAAGACAACATTGCAAAATCTGCTCAAACAGTGCGGGTGCATTTTGACTAATTTTCAGTGATTTTGTCTTTTTTGTAGAGAGCCCCTCAAATGTTATTTGACCACCAAATTTTGCAAGCCCCCATAACATTTGTTGATGATCATTTCCATGAAGTTTCAGATTTTTTCGAAATGCTCTGATATGTTTTTTTGTGTGGGTGGACCGTGGGTGCACCGAGAGTGGGTGTAGAAGAACCACTCTCCCACGGGGAAAGTAGTGGCTGCACCCACTTTCGGTGCACCCACGGTGCACCCACGCAAGAAAACATATCAAAACATTTAGAAAAAATCTGAAACTTCGTGGAAATGATCGTCAAGAAATGTTATGAGGGCTTGCAAAGTTTGGTGGTCAAATAACATTCGAGAAGCTCTCTACAAAAAAGACAAAATTGCAAAATCTGCTCAAACAATGCACGTACATTTTGACTAATTTTCAGTGATTTTGTCTTTTTTGTAGAGAGCCCCTCAAATGTTATTTGACCACCAAATTTTGCAAGCCCCCATAACATTTGTTGATGATCATTTCCATGAAGTTTCAGATTTTTTCGAAATGCTCTGATATGTTTTTTTGTGTGGGTGCACCGTGGGTGCACCGAGAGTGGGTGTAGAAGAACCACTCTCCCACGGGGAAAGTAGTGGCTGCACCCACTTTTGGTGCACCCACGGTGCACCCACGCAAGAAAACATATCAAAACATTTAGAAAAAATCTGAAACTTCGTGGAAATGATTGTCAAGAAATGTTATGAGGGCTTACAAAGTTTGGTGGTTAAATAACATTCGAGAAGCTCTCTACAAAAAAGACAAAATTGCAAAATCTGCTCAAACAATGCACGTACATTTTGACTAATTTTCAGTGATTTTGTCTTTTTTGAAGAGAGCTCCTCGAATGTTATTTGACCACCAAATTTCTCAAGCCCCCATAACATTTGTTGATGATCATTTCCATGAAGTTTCAGATTTTTTTGAAATGCTCTGATATGTTTCTTTGCGTGGGTGCACCGTGGGTGCACCGAGAGTGGGTGTAGAAGAACCACTCTCCCACGGGGAAAGTAGTGGCTGCACCCACTTTCGGTGCACCCACGGTGCACCCACGCAAGAAAACATATCAAAACATTTAGAAAAAATCTGAAACTTCGTGGAAATGAACGTCAACAAATGTTATGAGGGCTTGCAAAGTTTGGTGGTCAAATAACATTCGAGAAGCGCTCTACAAAAAAGACAAAATTGCAAAATCTGCTCAAACAGTGCACGTACATTTTGACTAATTTTCAGTGATTTTGTCTTTTTTGTAGAGAGCTCCTCGAATGTTATTTGACCACCAAATTTCTCAAGGCCCCATAACATTTGTTGATGATCATTTCCATGAAGTTTCAATTTTTTTTCGAAATGCTCTGATATGTTTCTTTGCGTGGGTGCACCGTGGGTGCACCGAGAGTGGGTGTAGAAGAACCACTCTCCCACGGGGAAAGTAGTGGCTGCACCCACTTTCGGTGCACCCACGGTGCACCCACGCAAGAAAACATATCAAAACATTTAGAAAAAATCTGAAACTTCGTGGAAATGATCGTCAACAAATGTTATGAGGGCTTGCAAAGTTTGGTGGTCAAATAACATTCGAAAAGCGCTCTACAAAAAAGACAAAATTGCAAAATCTGCTCAAACAGTGCACGTACATTTTGACTAATTTTCAGTGATTTTTTCTTTTTTGTTGAGAGCTCCTCGAATGTTATTTGACCACCAAATTTTGCAAGCCCCCATAACATTTGTTGATGATCATTTCCACGAAGTTTCAGATTTTTTCGAAATGCTCTGATATGTTTTTTTGCGTGGGTGCACCGTGGGTGCACCGAGAGTGGGTGTAAAAGAACCACTCTCCCACGGGGAAAGTAGTGGCTGCACCCACGGTGCACCAACGCAAGAAAACATATCAAAACATTTAGAAAAAAATCTGAAACTTCGTGGAAATGATCGTCAACAAATGTTATGAGGGCTTGCAAAGTTTGGTGGTCAAATAACATTCGAGAAGCGCTCTATAAAAAAGACAAAATTGCAAAATCTGCTCAAACAGTGGACGTACATTTTGACTAATTTTCAGTGATTTTGTCTTTTTTGTAGAGAGCTCCTCGAATGTTATTTGACCACCAAATTTAGCAAGCCCCCATAACATTTGTTGATGATCATTTCCACGAAGTTTCAGATTTTTTTTCGAAATGCTCTGATATGTTTTTTTGCGTGGGTGCACCGTGGGTGCACTGAGAGTGGGTGTAGAAGAACCACTCTCCCACGGGGAAAGTAGTGGCTGCACCCACTTTCGGTGCACCCACGGTGCACCCACGCAAGAAAACATATCAAAACATTTAGAAAAAATCTGAAACTTCGTGGAAATGATAGTCAACAAATGTTATGAGGGTTTGCAAAGTTTGGTGGTTAAATAACATTCGAGAAGCGCTCTACAAAAAAGACAACATTGCAAAATCTGCTCAAACAGTGCGGGTGCATTTTGACTAATTTTCAGTGATTTTGTCTTTTTTGTAGAGAGCCCCTCAAATGTTATTTGACCACCAAATTTTGCAAGCCCCCATAACATTTGTTGATGATCATTTCCATGAAGTTTCAGATTTTTTCGAAATGCTCTGATATGTTTTTTTGTGTGGGTGGACCGTGGGTGCACCGAGAGTGGGTGTAGAAGAACCACTCTCCCACGGGGAAAGTAGTGGCTGCACCCACTTTCGGTGCACCCACGGTGCACCCACGCAAGAAAACATATCAAAACATTTAGAAAAAATCTGAAACTTCGTGGAAATGATCGTCAAGAAATGTTATGAGGGCTTGCAAAGTTTGGTGGTCAAATAACATTCGAGAAGCTCTCTACAAAAAAGACAAAATTGCAAAATCTGCTCAAACAATGCACGTACATTTTGACTAATTTTCAGTGATTTTGTCTTTTTTGTAGAGAGCTCCTCGAATGTTATTTGACCACCAAATTTCTCAAGGCCCCATAACATTTGTTGATGATCATTTCCATGAAGTTTCAATTTTTTTTCGAAATGCTCTGATATGTTTCTTTGCGTGGGTGCACCGTGGGTGCACCGAGAGTGGGTGTAGAAGAACCACTCACCCACGGGGAAAGTAGTGGCTGCACCCACTTTCGGTGCACCCACGGTGCACCCACGCAAGAAAACATATCAAAACATTTAGAAAAAATCTGAAACTTCGTGGAAATGATCGTCAACAAATGTTATGAGGGCTTGCAAAGTTTGGTGGTCAAATAACATTCGAAAAGCGCTCTACAAAAAAGACAAAATTGCAAAATCTGCTCAAACAGTGCACGTACATTTTGACTAATTTTCAGTGATTTTTTCTTTTTTGTTGAGAGCTCCTCGAATGTTATTTGACCACCAAATTTTGCAAGCCCCCATAACATTTGTTGATGATCATTTCCACGAAGTTTCAGATTTTTTCGAAATGCTCTGATATGTTTTTTTGCGTGGGTGCACCGTGGGTGCACCGAGAGTGGGTGTAAAAGAACCACTCTCCCACGGGGAAAGTAGTGGCTGCACCCACGGTGCACCAACGCAAGAAAACATATCAAAACATTTAGAAAAAAATCTGAAACTTCGTGGAAATGATCGTCAACAAATGTTATGAGGGCTTGCAAAGTTTGGTGGTCAAATAACATTCGAGAAGCGCTCTATAAAAAAGACAAAATTGCAAAATCTGCTCAAACAGTGGACGTACATTTTGACTAATTTTCAGTGATTTTGTCTTTTTTGTAGAGAGCTCCTCGAATGTTATTTGACCACCAAATTTTGCAAGCCCCCATAACATTTGTTGATGATCATTTCCACGAAGTTTCAGATTTTTTTTCGAAATGCTCTGATATGTTTTTTTGCGTGGGTGCACCGTGGGTGCACTGAGAGTGGGTGTAGAAGAACCACTCTCCCACGGGGAAAGTAGTGGCTGCACCCACTTTCGGTGCACCCACGGTGCACCCACGCAAGAAAACATATCAAAACATTTAGAAAAAATCTGAAACTTCGTGGAAATGATAGTCAACAAATGTTATGAGGGTTTGCAAAGTTTGGTGGTTAAATAACATTCGAGAAGCGCTCTACAAAAAAGACAACATTGCAAAATCTGCTCAAACAGTGCGGGTGCATTTTGACTAATTTTCAGTGATTTTGTCTTTTTTGTAGAGAGCCCCTCAAATGTTATTTGACCACCAAATTTTGCAAGCCCCCATAACATTTGTTGATGATCATTTCCATGAAGTTTCAGATTTTTTCGAAATGCTCTGATATGTTTTTTTGTGTGGGTGGACCGTGGGTGCACCGAGAGTGGGTGTAGAAGAACCACTCTCCCACGGGGAAAGTAGTGGCTGCACCCACTTTCGGTGCACCCACGGTGCACCCACGCAAGAAAACATATCAAAACATTTAGAAAAAATCTGAAACTTCGTGGAAATGATCGTCAAGAAATGTTATGAGGGCTTGCAAAGTTTGGTGGTCAAATAACATTCGACAAGCTCTCTACAAAAAAGACAAAATTGCAAAATCTGCTCAAACAATGCACGTACATTTTGACTAATTTTCAGTGATTTTGTCTTTTTTGTAGAGAGCTCCTCGAAAGTTATTTGACCACCAAATTTCTCAAGCCCCCATAACATTTGTTGATGATCATTTCCATGAAGTTTCAAATTTTTTCGAAATGCTCTGATATGTTTCTTTGCGTGGGTGCACCGTGGGTGCACCGAGAGTGGTTGTAGAAGAACCACTCTCCCACGGGGAAAGTAGTGGCTGCACCCACTTTCGGTGCACCCACGGTGCACCCACGCAAGAAAACATATCAAAACATTTAGAAAAAATCTGAAACTTCGTGGAAATGAACGTCAACAAATGTTATGAGGGCTTGCAAAGTTTGGTGGTCAAATAACATTCGAGAAGCGCTCTACAAAAAAGACAAAATTGCAAAATCTGCTCAAACAGTGCACGTACATTTTGACTAATTTTCAGTGATTTTGTCTTTTTTGTAGAGAGCTCCTCGAATGTTATTTGACCACCAAATTTCTCAAGCCACCATAACATTTGTTGATCATCATTTCCATGAAGTTTCAATTTTTTTCGAAATGCTCTGATATGTTTCTTTGCGTGGGTGCACCGTGGGTGCACCGAGAGTGGGTGTAGAAGAACCACTCTCCCACGGGGAAAGTAGTGGCTGCACCCACTTTCGGTGCACCCACGGTGCACCCACGCAAGAAAACATATCAAAACATTTAGAAAAACTCTGAAACTTCGTGGAAATGATCGTCAACAAATGTTATGAGGGCTTGCAAAGTTTGGTGGTCAAATAACATTCGAAAAGCGATCTACAAAAAAGACAAAATTGCAAAATCTGCTCAAACAGTGGACGTACATTTTGACTAATTTTCAGTGATTTTGTCTTTTTTGTAGAGAGCTCCTCGAATGTTATTTGACCACCAAATTTTGCAAGCCCCCATAACATTTGTTGATGATCATTTCCACGAAGTTTCAGATTTTTTTTCGAAATGCTCTGATATGTTTTTTTGCGTGGGTGCACCGTGGGTGCACTGAGAGTGGGTGTAGAAGAACCACTCTCCCACGGGGAAAGTAGTGGCTGCACCCACTTTCGGTGCACCCACGGTGCACCCACGCAAGAAATCATATCAAAACATTTAGAAAAAATCTGAAACTTCGTGGAAATGATAGTCAACAAATGTTATGAGGGTTTGCAAAGTTTGGTGGTTAAATAACATTCGAGAAGCGCTCTACAAAAAAGACAACATTGCAAAATCTGCTCAAACAGTGCGGGTGCATTTTGACTAATTTTCAGTGATTTTGTCTTTTTTGTAGAGAGCCCCTCAAATGTTATTTGACCACCAAATTTTGCAAGCCCCCATAACATTTGTTGATGATCATTTCCATGAAGTTTCAGATTTTTTCGAAATGCTCTGATATGTTTTTTTGTGTGGGTGGACCGTGGGTGCACCGAGAGTGGGTGTAGAAGAACCACTCTCCCACGGGGAAAGTAGTGGCTGCACCCACTTTCGGTGCACCCACGGTGCACCCACGCAAGAAAACATATCAAAACATTTAGAAAAAATCTGAAACTTCGTGGAAATGATCGTCAAGAAATGTTATGAGGGCTTGCAAAGTTTGGTGGTCAAATAACATTCGAGAAGCTCTCTACAAAAAAGACAAAATTGCAAAATCTGCTCAAACAATGCACGTACATTTTGACTAATTTTCAGTGATTTTGTCTTTTTTGTAGAGAGCTCCTCGAAAGTTATTTGACCACCAAATTTCTCAAGCCCCCATAACATTTGTTGATGATCATTTCCATGAAGTTTCAAAATTTTTCGAAATGCTCTGATATGTTTCTTTGCGTGGGTGCACCGTGGGTGCACCAAGAGTGGTTGTAGAAGAACCACTCTCCCACGGGGAAAGTAGTGGCTGCACCCACTTTCGGTGCACCCACGGTGCACCCACGCAAGAAAACATATCAAAACATTTAGAAAAAATCTGAAACTTCGTGGAAATGAACGTCAACAAATGTTATGAGGGCTTGCAAAGTTTGGTGGTCAAATAACATTCGAGAAGCGCTCTACAAAAAAGACAAAATTGCAAAATCTGCTCAAACAGTGCACGTACATTTTGACTAATTTTCAGTGATTTTGTCTTTTTTGTAGAGAGCTCCTCGAATGTTATTTGACCACCAAATTTCTCAAGCCACCATAACATTTGTTGATGATCATTTCCATGAAGTTTCAATTTTTTTCGAAATGCTCTGATATGTTTCTTTGCGTGGGTGCACCGTGGGTGCACCGAGAGTGGGTGTAGAAGAACCACTCTCCCACGGGGAAAGTAGTGGCTGCACCCACTTTCGGTGCACCCACGGTGCACCCACGCAAGAAAACATATCAAAACATTTAGAAAAACTCTGAAACTTCGTGGAAATGATCGTCAACAAATGTTATGAGGGCTTGCAAAGTTTGGTGGTCAAATAACATTCGAAAAGCGATCTACAAAAAAGACAAAATTGCAAAATCTGCTCAAACAGTGCACGTACATTTTGACTAATTTTCAGTGATTTTTTCTTTTTTGTTGAGAGCTCCTCGAATGTTATTTGACCACCAAATTTTGCAAGCCCCATAACATTTGTTGATGATCATTTCCACGAAGTTTCAGATTTTTTCGAAATGCTCTGATATGTTTTTTTGCGTGGGTGCACCGTGGGTGCACCGAGAGTGGGTGTAAAAGAACCACTCTCCCACGGGGAAAGTAGTGGCTGCACCCACGGTGCACCAACGCAAGAAAACATATCAAAACATTTAGAAAAAAATCTGAAACTTCGTGGAAATGATCGTCAACAAATGTTATGAGGGCTTGCAAAGTTTGGTGGTCAAATAACATTCGAGAAGCGCTCTATAAAAAAGACAAAATTGCAAAATCTGCTCAAACAGTGGACGTACATTTTGACTAATTTTCAGTGATTTTGTCTTTTTTGTAGAGAGCTCCTCGAATGTTATTTGACCACCAAATTTTGCAAGCCCCCATAACATTTGTTGATGATCATTTCCACGAAGTTTCAGATTTTTTTTCGAAATGCTCTGATATGTTTTTTTGCGTGGGTGCACCGTGGGTGCACCGAGAGTGGGTGTAGAAGAACCACTCTCCCACGGGGAAAGTAGTGGCTGCACCCACTTTCGGTGCATCCAAGGTGCACCCACGCAAGAAAACATATCAAAACATTTAGAAAAAATCTGAAACTTCGTGGAAATGATCGTCAACAAATGTTATGAGGGTTTGCAAAGTTTGGTGGTTAAATAACATTCGAGAAGCGCTCTACAAAAAAGACAAAATTGCAAAATCTGCTCAAACAGTGCACGTACATTTTGACTAATTTTCAGTGATTTTGTCTTTTTTGTAGAGAGCTCCTCGAATGTTATTTGACCACCAAATTTCTCTAGCCCCCAAAACATTTGTTGATGATCATTTCCATGAAGTTTCAATTTTTTTCGAAATGCTCTGATATGTTTCTTTGCGTGGGTGCACCGTGGGTGCACCGAGAGTGGGTGTAGAAGAACCACTCTCCCACGGGGAAAGTAGTGGCTGCACCCACTTTCGGTGCACCCACGGTGCACCCACGCAAGAAAACATATCAAAACATTTAGAAAAACTCTGAAACTTCATGGAAATGATCGTCAACAAATGTTATGAGGGCTTGCAAAGTTTGGTGGTCAAATAACATTCGAAAAGCGATCTACAAAAAAGACAAAATTGCAAAATCTGCTCAAACAGTGAACGTACATTTTGACTAATTTTCAGTGATTTTTTCTTTTTTGTTGAGAGCTCCTCGAATGTTATTTGACCACCAAATTTTGCAAGCCCCCATAACATTTGTTGATGATCATTTCCACGAAGTTTCAGATTTTTTCGGAATGCTCTGATATGTTTTTTTGCGTGGGTGCACCGTGGGTGCACCGAGAGTGGTTGTAAAAGAACCACTCTCCCACGGGGAAAGTAGTGGCTGCACCCACGGTGCACCAACGCAAGAAAACATATCAAAACATTTAGAAAAAAATCTGAAACTTCGTGGAAATGATCGTCAACAAATGTTATGAGGGCTTGCAAAGTTTGGTGGTCAAATAACATTCGAGAAGCGCTCTATAAAAAAGACAAAATTGCAAAATCTGCTCAAACAGTGGACGTACATTTTGACTAATTTTCAGTGATTTTGTCTTTTTTGTAGAGAGCTCCTCGAATGTTATTTGACCACCAAATTTTGCAAGCCCCCATAACATTTGTTGATGATCATTTCCACGAAGTTTCAGATTTTTTTTCGAAATGCTCTGATATGTTTTTTTGCGTGGGTGCACCGTGGGTGCACCGAGAGTGGGTGTAGAAGAACCACTCTTCCACGGGGAAAGTAGTGGCTGCACCCACTTTCGGTGCACCCACGGTGCACCCACGCAAGAAAACATATCAAAACATTTAGAAAAAATCTGAAACTTCGTGGAAATGATCGTCAACAAATGTTATGAGGGTTTTTAAAGTTTGGTGGTTAAATAACATTCGAGAAGCGCTCTACAAAAAAGACAACATTGCAAAATCTGCTCAAACAGTGCGGGTACATTTTGACTAATTTTCAGTGATTTTGTCTTTTTTTTAGAGAGCCCCTCAAATGTTATTTGACCACCAAATTTTGCAAGCCCCCATAACATTTGTTGATGATCATTTCCATGAAGTTTCAGATTTTTTCGAAATGCTCTGATATGTTTTTTTGTGTGGGTGCACCGTGGGTGCACCGAGAGTGGGTGTAGAAGAACCACTCTCCCACGGGGAAAGTAGTGGCTGCACCCACTTTCGGTGCACCCACGGTGCACCCACGCAAGAAAACATATCAAAACATTTAGAAAAAATCTGAAACTTCGTGGAAATGATTGTCAAGAAATGTTATGAGGGCTTGCAAAGTTTGGTGGTCAAATAACATTCGAGAAGCTCTCTACAAAAAAGACAAAATTGCAAAATCTGCTCAAACAATGCACGTACATTTTGACTAATTTTCAGTGATTTTGTCTTTTTTGAAGAGAGCTCCTCGAATGTTATTTGAGCACCAAATTTCTCAAGCCCCCATAACATTTGTTGATGATCATTTCCATGAAGTTTCAAATTTTTTCGAAATGCTCTGATATGTTTCTTTGCGTGGGTGCACCGTGGGTGCACCGAGAGTGGGTGTAGAAGAACCACTCTCCCACGGGGAAAGTAGTGGCTGCAGCCACTTTCGGTGCACCCACGGTGCACCCACGCAAGAAACATATCAAAACATTTAGAAAAAATCTGAAACTTCGTGGAAATGAACGTCAACAAATGTTATGAGGGCTTGCAAAGTTTGGTGGTCAAATAACATTCGAGAAGCGCTCTACAAAAAAGACAAAATTGCAAAATCTACTCAAACAGTGCACGTACATTTTGACTAATTTTCAGTGATTTTGTCTTTTTTGTAGAGAGCTCCTCGAATGTTATTTGACCACCAAATTTCTCAAGCCCCCATAACATTTGTTGATGATCATTTCCATGAAGTTTCAATTTTTTTTCGAAATGCTCTGATATGTTTCTTTGCGTGGGTGCACCGTGGGTGCACCGAGAGTGGGTGTAGAAGAACCACTCTCCCACGGGAAAAGTAGTGGCTGCACCCACTTTCGGTGCACCCACGGTGCACCCACGCAAGAAAACATATCAAAACATTTAGAAAAAATCTGAAACTTCGTGGAAATGATCGTCAACAAATGTTATGAGGGCTTGCAAAGTTTGGTGGTCAAATAACATTCAAAAAGCGCTCTACAAAAAAGACAAAATTGCAAAATCTGCTCAAACAGTGCACGTACATTTGGACTAATTTTCAGTGATTTTTTCTTTTTTGTTGAGAGCTCCTCGAATGTTATTTGACCACCAAATTTTGCAAGCCCCCATAACATTTGTTGATGATCATTTCCACGAAGTTTCAGATTTTTTCGAAATGCTCTGATATGTTTTTTTGCGTGGGTGCACCGTGGGTGCACCGAGAGTGGGTGTAAAAGAACCACTCTCCCACGGGGAAAGTAGTGGCTGCACCCACGGTGCACCAACGCAAGAAAACATATCAAAACATTTAGAAAAAAATCTGAAACTTCATGGAAATGATCGTCAACAAATGTTATGAGGGCTTGCAAAGTTTGGTGGTCAAATAACATTCGAGAAGCGCTCTATAAAAAAGACAAAATTGCAAAATCTGCTCAAACAGTGGACGTACATTTTGACTAATTTTCAGTGATTTTGTCTTTTTTGTAGAGAGCTCCTCGAATGTTATTTGACCACCAAATTTTGCAAGCCCCCATAACATTTGTTGATGATCATTTCCACGAATTTTCAGATTTTTTTTCGAAATGCTCTGATATGTTTTTTTGCGTGGGTGCACCGTGGGTGCACCGAGAGTGGTTGTAGAAGAACCACTCTCCCACGGGGAATGTAGTGTCTGCACCCACTTTCGGTGCACCCACGGTGCACCCACGCAAGAAAACATATCAAAACATTTAGAAAAAATCTGAAACTTCGTGGAAATGATCGTCAACAAATGTTATGAGGATTTGCAAAGTTTGGTGGTTAAATAACATTCGAGAAGGGCTCTACAAAAAAGACAACATTGCAAAATCTGCTCAAACAGTGCGGGTACATTTTGACTAATTTTCAGTGATTTTGTCTTTTTTATAGAGAGCCCCTCAAATGTTATTTGACCACCAAATTTTGCAAGCCTCCATAACATTTGTTGATGATCATTTCCACAAAGTTTCAGATTTTTTCAAAATGCTCTGATATGTTTTTTGCGTGGGTGCACCGTGAGTGCACCGAGAGTGGGTGTAGAAGAACCACTCTCCCACGGGGAAAGTAGTGGCTGCACCCACTTTCGGTGCACCCACGGTGCACCCACGCAAGAAACATATCAAAACATTTAGAAAAAATCTGAAACTTCGTGGAAATGAACGTCAACAAATGTTATGAGGGCTTGCAAAGTTTGGTGGTCAAATAACATTCGAGAAGCGCTCTACAAAAAAGACAAAATTGCAAAATCTACTCAAACAGTGCACGTACATTTTGACTAATTTTCAGTGATTTTGTCTTTTTTGTAGAGAGCTCCTCGAATGTTATTTGACCACCAAATTTCTCAAGCCCCCATAACATTTGTTGATGATCATTTCCATGAAGTTTCAATTTTTTTTCGAAATGCTCTGATATGTTTCTTTGCGTGGGTGCACCGTGGGTGCACCGAGAGTGGGTGTAGAAGAACCACTCTCCCACGGGGAAAGTAGTGGCTGCACCCACTTTCGGTGCACCCACGGTGCACCCACGCAAGAAAACATATCAAAACATTTAGAAAAAATCTGAAACTTCGTGGAAATGATCGTCAACAAATGTTATGAGGGCTTGCAAAGTTTGGTGGTCAAATAACATTCAAAAAGCGCTCTACAAAAAAGACAAAATTGCAAAATCTGCTCAAACAGTGCACGTACATTTGGACTAATTTTCAGTGATTTTTTCTTTTTTGTTGAGAGCTCCTCGAATGTTATTTGACCACCAAATTTTGCAAGCCCCCATAACATTTGTTGATGATCATTTCCACGAAGTTTCAGATTTTTTCGAAATGCTCTGATATGTTTTTTTGCGTGGGTGCACCGTGGGTGCACCGAGAGTGGGTGTAAAAGAACCACTCTCCCACGGGGAAAGTAGTGGCTGCACCCACGGTGCACCAACGCAAGAAAACATATCAAAACATTTAGAAAAAAATCTGAAACTTCATGGAAATGATCGTCAACAAATGTTATGAGGGCTTGCAAAGTTTGGTGGTCAAATAACATTCGAGAAGCGCTCTATAAAAAGACAAAATTGCAAAATCTGCTCAAACAGTGGACGTACATTTTGACTAATTTTCAGTGATTTTGTCTTTTTTGTAGAGAGCTCCTCGAATGTTATTTGACCACCAAATTTTGCAAGCCCCCATAACATTTGTTGATGATCATTTCCACGAATTTTCAGATTTTTTTTCGAAATGCTCTGATATGTTTTTTTGCGTGGGTGCACCGTGGGTGCACCGAGAGTGGTTGTAGAAGAACCACTCTCCCACGGGGAATGTAGTGTCTGCACCCACTTTCGGTGCACCCACGGTGCACCCACGCAAGAAAACATATCAAAACATTTAGAAAAAATCTGAAACTTCGTGGAAATGATCGTCAACAAATGTTATGAGGATTTGCAAAGTTTGGTGGTTAAATAACATTCGAGAAGGGCTCTACAAAAAAGACAACATTGCAAAATCTGCTCAAACAGTGCGGGTACATTTTGACTAATTTTCAGTGATTTTGTCTTTTTTATAGAGAGCCCCTCAAATGTTATTTGACCACCAAATTTTGCAAGCCTCCATAACATTTGTTGATGATCATTTCCACAAAGTTTCAGATTTTTTCAAAATGCTCTGATATGTTTTTTGCGTGGGTGCACCGTGAGTGCACCGAGAGTGGGTGTAGAAGAACCACTCTCCCACGGGGAAAGTAGTGGCTGCACCCACTTTCGATGCACCCACGGTGCACCCACGCAAGAAAACATATCAAAACATTTAGAAAAAATCTGAAACTTCGTGGAAATGATCGTCAAGAAATGTTATGAGGGCTTGCAAAGTTTGGTGGTCAAATAACATTTGAGAAGCTCTCTACAAAAAAGACAAAATTGCAAAATCTGCTCAAACAATGCACGTACATTTTGACTAATTTTCAGTGATTTTGTCTTTTTTGTAGAGAGCTCCTCGAAAGTTATTTGACCACCAAATTTCTCAAGCCCCCATAACATTTGTTGATGATCATTTCCATGAAGTTTCAAATTTTTTCGAAATGCTCTGATATGTTTCTTTGCGTGGGTGCACCGAGAGTGGTTGTAGAAGAACCACTCTCCCACGGGGAAAGTAGTGGCTGCACCCACTTTCGGTGCACCCACGGTGCACCCACGCAAGAAAACATATCAAAAGATTTAGAAAAAATCTGAAACTTCGTGGAAATGAACGTCAACAAATGTTATGAGGGCTTGCAAAGTTTGGTGGTCAAATAACATTCGAGAAGCGCTCTACAAAAAAGACAAAATTGCAAAATCTGCTCAAACAGTGCACGTACATTTTGACTAATTTTCAGTGATTTTGTCTTTTTTGTAGAGAGCTCCTCGAATGTTATTTGACCACCAAATTTCTCAAGCCACCATAACATTTGTTGATGATCATTTCCATGAAGTTTCAATTTTTTTCGAAATGCTCTGATATGTTTCTTTGCGTGGGTGCACCGTGGGTGCACCGAGAGTGGGTGTAGAAGAACCACTCTCCCACGGGGAAAGTAGTGGCTGCACCCACTTTCGGTGCACCCACGGTGCACCCACGCAAGAAAACATATCAAAACATTTACAAAAACTCTGAAACTTCATGGAAATGATTGTCAACAAATGTTATGAGGGCTTGCAAAGTTTGGTGGTCAAATAACATTCGAGAAGCGCTCTACAAAGAAGACAAAATTGCAAAATCTGCTCAAACAGTGCACGTACATTTTGACTAATTTTCAGTGATTTTTTTTTTGTAGAGAGCTCCTCGAATGTTATTTGACCACCAAATTTCTCAAGCCCCCATAACATTTGTTGATGATCATTTCCATGAAGTTTCAATTTTTTTCGAAATGCTCTGATATGTTTCTTTGCGTGGGTGCACCGTGGGTGCACCGAGAGTGGGTGTAGAAGAACCACTCTCCCACGGGGAAAGTAGTGGCTGCACCCACTTTCGGTGCACCCACGGTGCACCCACGCAAGAAAACATATCAAAACATTTAGAAAAACTCTGAAACTTCATGGAAATGATCGTCAACAAATGTTATGAGGGCTTGCAAAGTTTGGTGGTCAAATAACATTCGAAAAGCGATCTACAAAAAAGACAAAATTGCAAAATCTGCTCAAACAGTGCACGTACATTTTGACTAATTTTCAGTGATTTTTTCTTTTTTGTTGAGAGCTCCTCGAATGTTATTTGACCACCAAATTTTGCAAGCCTCCATAACATTTGTTGATGATCATTTCCACGAAGTTTCAGATTTTTTCGAAATGCTCTGATATGTTTTTTTGCGTGGGTGCACCGTGGGTGCACCGAGAGTGGGTGTAAAAGAACCACTCTCCCACGGGGAAAGTAGTGGCTGCACCCACGGTGCACCAACGCAAGAAAACATATCAAAACATTTAGAAAAAAATCTGAAACTTCGTGGAAATGATCGTCAACAAATGTTATGAGGGCTTGCAAAGTTTGGTGGTCAAGTAACATTCGAGAAGCGCTCTATAAAAAAGACAAAATTGCAAAATCTGCTCAAACAGTGGACGTACATTTTGACTAATTTTCAGTGATTTTGTCTTTTTTGTAGAGAGCTCCTCGAATGTTATTTGACCACCAAATTTTGCAAGCCCCCATAACATTTGTTGATGATCATTTCCACGAAGTTTCAGATTTTTTTTCGAAATGCTCTGATATGTTTTTTTGCGTGGGTGCACCGAGAGTGGGTGTAGAAGAACCACTCTCCCACGGGGAAAGTAGTGGCTGCACCCACTTTCGGTGCACCCACGGTGCACCCACGCAAGAAAACATATCAAAACATTTAGAAAAAATCTGAAACTTCGTGGAAATGATCGTCAACAAATGTTATGAGGGTTTGCAAAGTTTGGTGGTTAAATAACATTCGAGAAGCGCTCTACAAAAAAGACAACATTGCAAAATCTGCTCAAACAGTGCGGGTACATTTTGACTAATTTTCAGTGATTTTGTCTTTTTTGTAGAGAGCCCCTCAAATGTTATTTGACCACCAAATTTTGCAAGCCCCCATAACATTTGTTGATGATCATTTCCATGAAGTTTCAGAATTTTCGAAATGCTCTGATATGTTTTTTTGTGTGGGTGCACCGTGGGTGCACCGAGAGTGGGTGTAGAAGAACCACTCTCCCACGGGGAAAGTAGTGGCTGCACCCACTTTCGGTGCACCCACGGTGCACCCACGCAAGAAAACATATCAAAACATTTAGAAAAAATCTGAAACTTCGTGGAAATGATTGTCAAGAAATGTTATGAGGGCTTGCAAAGTTTGGTGGTCAAATAACATTCGAGAAGCTCTCTACAAAAAAGACAAAATTGCAAAATCTGCTCAAACAATGCACGTACATTTTGACTAATTTTCAGTGATTTTGTCTTTTTTGAAGAGAGCTCCTCGAATGTTATTTGAGCACCAAATTTCTCAAGCCCCCATAACATTTGTTGATGATCATTTCCATGAAGTTTCAAATTTTTTCGAAATGCTCTGATATGTTTCTTTGCGTGGGTGCACCGTGGGTGCACCGAGAGTGGGTGTAGAAGAACCACTCTCCCACGGGGAAAGTAGTGGCTGCACCCACTTTCGGTGCACCCACGGTGCACCCACGCAAGAAAACATATCAAAACATTTAGAAAAAATCTGAAACTTCGTGGAAATGAACGTCAACAAATGTTATGAGGGCTTGCAAAGTTTGGTGGTCAAATAACATTCGAGAAGCGCTCTACAAAAAAGACAAAAATGCAAAATCTGCTCAAACAGTGCACGTACATTTTGACTAATTTTCAGTGATTTTGTCTTTTTTGTAGAGAGCTCCTCGAATGTTATTTGACCACCAAATTTCTCAAGCCCCCATAACATTTGTTGATGATCATTTCCATGAAGTTTCAATTTTTTTTCGAAATGCTCTGATATGTTTCTTTGCGTGGGTGCACCGTGGGTGCACCGAGAGTGGGTGTAGAAGAACCACTCTCCCACGGGGAAAGTAGTGGCTGCACCCACTTTTGGTGCTCCCACGGTGCACCCACGCAAGAAAACATATCAAAACATTTAGAAAAAATCTGAAACTTCGTGGAAATGATCGTCAACAAATGTTATGAGGGCTTGCAAAGTTTGGTGGTCAAATAACATTCGAGAAGCTCTCTACAAAAAAGACAAAATTGCAAAATCTGCTCAAACAATGCACGTTCATTTTGACTAATTTTCAGTGATTTTGTCTTTTTTGTAGAGAGCTCCTCGAATGTTATTTGACCACCAAATTTTGCAAGCCCCCATAACATTTGTTGATGATTATTTCCACGAATTTTCAGATTTTTTTTCGAAATGCTCTGATATGTTTTTTTGCGTGGGTGCACCGTGGGTGCACCGAGAGTGGTTGTAGAAGAACCACTCTCCCACGGGGAAAGTAGTGGCTGCACCCACTTTCGGTGCACCCACGGTGCACCCACGCAAGAAAACATATCAAAACATTTAGAAAAAATCTGAAACTTCGTGGAAATGATCGTCAACAAATGTTATGAGGGTTTGCAAAGTTTGGTGGTTAAATAACATTCGAGAAGGGCTCTACAAAAAAGACAACATTGCAAAATCTGCTCAAACAGTGCGGGTACATTTTGACTAATTTTCAGTGATTTTGTCTTTTTTATAGAGAGCCCCTCAAATGTTATTTGACCACCAAATTTTGCAAGCCCCCATAACATTTGTTGATGATCATTTCCATGAAGTTTCAGATTTTTTCGAAATGCTCTGATATGTTTTTTTGTGTGGGTGCACCATGGGTGCACCGAGAGTGGGTGTAGAAGAACCACTCTCCCACGGGGAAAGTAGTGGCTGCACCCACTTTCGGTGCACCCACGGTGCACCCACGCAAGAAAACATATCAAAACATTTAGAAAAAATCTGAAACTTCGTGGAAATGATCGTCAAGAAATGTTACGAGGGCTTGCAAAGTTTGGTGGTCAAATAACATTCGAGAAGCGCTCTACAAAAAAGACAAAATTGCAAAATCTGCTCAAACAATGCACGTACATTTTGACTAATTTTCAGTGATTTTGTCTTTTTTGTAGAGAGCTCCTCGAAAGTTATTTGACCACCAAATTTCTCAAGCCCCCATAACATTTGTTGATGATCATTTCCATGAAGTTTCAAATTTTTTCGAAATGCTCTGATATGTTTCTTTGCGTGGGTGCACCGTGGGTGCACCGAGAGTGGTTGTAGAAGAACCACTCTCCCACGGGGAAAGTAGTGGCTGCACCCACTTTCGGTGCACCCACGGTGCACCCACGCAAGAAAACATATCAAAAGATTTAGAAAAAATCTGAAACTTCGTGGAAATGAACGTCAACAAATGTTATGAGGGCTTGCAAAGTTTGGTGGTCAAATAACATTCGAGAAGCGCTCTACAAAAAAGACAAAATTGCAAAATCTGCTCAAACAGTGCACGTACATTTTGACTAATTTTCAGTGATTTTGTCTTTTTTGTAGAGAGCTCCTCGAATGTTATTTGACCACCAAATTTCTCAAGCCCCCATAACATTTGTTGACGATCATTTCCATGAAGTTTCAATTTTTTTCGAAATGCTCTGATATGTTTCTTTGCGTGGGTGCACCGTGGGTGCACCGAGAGTGGGTGTAGAAGAACCACTCTCCCACGGGGAAAGTAGTGGCTGCACCCACTTTCGGTGCACCCACGGTGCACCCACGCAAGAAAACATATCAAAACATTTACAAAAACTCTGAAACTTCATGGAATTGATCGTCAACAAATGTTATGAGGGCTTGCAAAGTTTGGTGGTCAAATAACATTCGAGAAGCGCTCTACAAAGAAGACAAAATTGCAAAATCTGCTCAAACAGTGCACGTACATTTTGACTAATTTTCAGTGATTTTTTTTTTGTAGAGAGCTCCTCGAATGTTATTTGACCACCAAATTTCTCAAGCCCCCATAACATTTGTTGATGATCATTTCCATGAAGTTTCAATTTTTTTCGAAATGCTCTGATATGTTTCTTTGCGTGGGTGCACCGTGGGTGCACCGAGAGTGGGTGTAGAAGAACCACTCTCCCACGGGGAAAGTAGTGGCTGCACCCACTTTCGGTGCACCCACGGTGCACCCACGCAAGAAAACATATCAAAACATTTAGAAAAACTCTGAAACTTCATGGAAATGATCGTCAACAAATGTTATGAGGGCTTGCAAAGTTTGGTGGTCAAATAACATTCGAAAAGCGATCTACAAAAAAGACAAAATTGCAAAATCTGCTCAAACAGTGCACGTACATTTTGACTAATTTTCAGTGATTTTTTCTTTTTTGTTGAGAGCTCCTCGAATGTTATTTGACCACCAAATTTTGCAAGCCTCCATAACATTTGTTGATGATCATTTCCACGAAGTTTCAGATTTTTTCGAAATGCTCTGATATGTTTTTTTGCGTGGGTGCACCGTGGGTGCACCGAGAGTGGGTGTAAAAGAACCACTCTCCCACGGGGAAAGTAGTGGCTGCACCCACGGTGCACCAACGCAAGAAAACATATCAAAACATTTAGAAAAAAATCTGAAACTTCGTGGAAATGATCGTCAACAAATGTTATGAGGGCTTGCAAAGTTTGGTGGTCAAGTAACATTCGAGAAGCGCTCTATAAAAAAGACAAAATTGCAAAATCTGCTCAAACAGTGGACGTACATTTTGACTAATTTTCAGTGATTTTGTCTTTTTTGTAGAGAGCTCCTCGAATGTTATTTGACCACCAAATTTTGCAAGCCCCCATAACATTTGTTGATGATCATTTCCACGAAGTTTCAGATTTTTTCGAAATGCTCTGATCTGTTTTTTTTGCATGGGTGCACCGTGGGTGCACCGAGAGTGGGTGTAAAAGAACCACTCTCCCACGGGGAAAGTAGTGGCTGCACCCACGGTGCACCAACGCAAGAAAACATATCAAAACATTTAGAAAAAAATCTGAAACTTCGTGGAAATGATCGTCAACAAATGTTATGAGGGCTTGCAAAGTTTGGTGGTCAAGTAACATTCGAGAAGCGCTCTATAAAAAAGACAAAATTGCAAAATCTGCTCAAACAGTGGACGTACATTTTGACTAATTTTCAGTGATTTTGTCTTTTTTGTAGAGAGCTCCTCGAATGTTATTTGACCACCAAATTTTGCAAGCCCCCATAACATTTGTTGATGATCATTTCCACGAAGTTTCAGATTTTTTTTCGAAATGCTCTGATATGTTTTTTTGCGTGGGTGCACCGAGAGTGGGTGTAGAAGAACCACTCTCCCACGGGGAAAGTAGTGGCTGCACCCACTTTCGGTGCACCCACGGTGCACCCACGCAAGAAAACATATCAAAACATTTAGAAAAAATCTGAAACTTCGTGGAAATGATCGTCAACAAATGTTATGAGGGTTTGCAAAGTTTGGTGGTTAAATAACATTCGAGAAGCGCTCTACAAAAAAGACAACATTGCAAAATCTGCTCAAACAGTGCGGGTACATTTTGACTAATTTTCAGTGATTTTGTCTTTTTTGTAGAGAGCCCCTCAAATGTTATTTGACCACCAAATTTTGCAAGCCCCCATAACATTTGTTGATGATCATTTCCATGAAGTTTCAGAATTTTCGAAATGCTCTGATATGTTTTTTTGTGTGGGTGCACCGTGGGTGCACCGAGAGTGGGTGTAGAAGAACCACTCTCCCACGGGGAAAGTAGTGGCTGCACCCACTTTCGGTGCACCCACGGTGCACCCACGCAAGAAAACATATCAAAACATTTAGAAAAAATCTGAAACTTCGTGGAAATGATTGTCAAGAAATGTTATGAGGGCTTGCAAAGTTTGGTGGTCAAATAACATTCGAGAAGCTCTCTACAAAAAAGACAAAATTGCAAAATCTGCTCAAACAATGCACGTACATTTTGACTAATTTTCAGTGATTTTGTCTTTTTTGAAGAGAGCTCCTCGAATGTTATTTGAGCACCAAATTTCTCAAGCCCCCATAACATTTGTTGATGATCATTTCCATGAAGTTTCAAATTTTTTCGAAATGCTCTGATATGTTTCTTTGCGTGGGTGCACCGTGGGTGCACCGAGAGTGGGTGCAGAAGAACCACTCTCCCACGGGGAAAGTAGTGGCTGCACCCACTTTCGGTGCACCCACGGTGCACCCACGCAAGAAAACATATCAAAACATTTAGAAAAAATCTGAAACTTCGTGGAAATGAACGTCAACAAATGTTATGAGGGCTTGCAAAGTTTGGTGGTCAAATAACATTCGAGAAGCGCTCTACAAAAAAGACAAAAATGCAAAATCTGCTCAAACAGTGCACGTACATTTTGACTAATTTTCAGTGATTTTGTCTTTTCTGTAGAGAGCTCCTCGAATGTTATTTGACCACCAAATTTCTCAAGCCCCCATAACATTTGTTGATGATCATTTCCATGAAGTTTCAATTTTTTTTCGAAATGCTCTGATATGTTTCTTTGCGTGGGTGCACCGTGGGTGCACCGAGAGTGGGTGTAGAAGAACCACTCTCCCACGGGGAAAGTAGTGGCTGCACCCACGGTGCACCAACGCAAGAAACATATCAAAACATTTAGAAAAAAATCTGAAACTTCGTGGAAATGATCGTCAACAAATGTTATGAGGGCTTGCAAAGTTTGGTGGTCAAATAACATTCGAGAAGCGCTCTACAAAAAAGACAAAATTGCAAAATCTGCTCAAAAAGTGCACGTACATTTTGACTAATTTTCAGTGATTTTGTCTTTTTTGTTGAGAGCTCCTCGAATGTTATTTGACCACCAAATTTTAAAAGCCCCCATAACATTTGTTGATGATCATTTCCACGAAGTTTCAGATTTTTTCGAAATGCTCTGATATGTTTTTTTGCGTGGGTGCACCGTTGGTGCACCGAGAGTGGGTGTAAAAGAACCACTCTCCCACGGGAAAAGTAGTGGCTGCACCCACGGTGCACCAACGCAAGAAAACATATCAAAACATTTAGAAAAAATCTGAAACTTCGTGGAAATGATCGTCAACAAATGTTATGAGGGCTTGCAAAGTTTGGTGGTCAAATAACATTCGAGAAGCGCTCTACAAAAAAGACAAAATTGCAAAATCTGCTCAAACGGTGCACGTACATTTTGACTAATTTTCAGTGATTTTGTCTTTTTTGTAGAGAGCTCCTCGAATGTTATTTGACCACCAAATTTTGCAAGCCCCCACAACATTTGTTGATGATCATTTCCACGAAGTTTCAGATTTTTTTTCGAAATGCTCTGATATGTTTTTTTGCGTGGGAGCACCATGGGTGCACCGAGAGTGGGTGTAGAAGAACCACTCTCCCACGGGGAAAGTAGTGGCTGCACCCACTTTCGGTGCACCCACGGTGCACCCACGCAAGAAAACATATCAAAACATTTAGAAAAAATATGAAACTTCGTGGAAATGATCGTCAACAAATGTTATGAGGGTTTGCAAAGTTTGGTGGTTAAATAACATTCGAGAAGCGCTCTACAAAAAAGACAACATTGCAAAATCTGCTCAAACAGTGCGGGTACATTTTGACTAATTTTCAGTGATTTTGTCTTTTCTACAGAGAGCCCCTCAAATGTTATTTGACCACCAAATTTTGCAAGCCCCCATAACATTTGTTGATGATCATTTCCATGAAGTTTCAGATTTTTTCGAAATGCTCTGATATGTTTTTTTGTGTGGGTGCACCATGGGTGCACCGAGAGTGGGTGTAGAAGAACCACTCTCCCACGGGGAAAGTAGTGGCTGCACCCACTTTCGGTGCACCCACGGTGCACCCACGCAAGAAAACATATCAAAACATTTAGAAAAAATCTGAAGCTTCGTGGAAATGATCGTCAAGAAATGTTATGAGGGCTTGCAAAGTTTGGTGGTCAAATAACATTCGAGAAGCTCTCTACAAAAAAGACAAAATTGCAAAATCTGCTCAAACAATGCACGTACATTTTGACTAATTTTCAGTGATTTTGTCTTTTTTGTAGAGAGCTCCTCGAATGTTATTTGACCACCAAATTTCTCAAGCCCCCATAACATTTGTTGATGATCATTTCCATGAAGTTTCAAATTTTTTCGAAATGCTCTGATATGTTTCTTTGCGTGGGTGCACCGTGGGTGCACCGAGAGTGGGTGTAGAAGAACCACTCTCCCACGGGGAAAGTAGTGGCTGCACCCACTTTCGGTGCACCCACGGTGCACCCACGCAAGAAAACATACCAAAACATTTAGAAAAAATCTGAAACTTCATGGAAATGAACGTCAACACATGTTATGAGGGCTTGTAAAGTTTGGTGGTCAAATAACATTCGAGAAGCGCTCTACAAAAAAGACAAAATTGCAAAATCTGCTCAAACAGTGCACGTACATTTTGACTAATTTTCAGTAATTTTGTCTTTTTTGTTGAGAGCTCCTCGAATGTTGTTTGACCACCAAATTTTGCAAGCCCCCATAACATTTGTTGATGATCATTTCCACGAAGTTTCAGATTTTTTCAAAATGCTCTGATCTGTTTTTTTTGCGTGGGTGCACCGTGGGTGCACCGAGAGTGGGTGTAAAAGAACCACTCTCCCACGGGGAAAGTAGTGGCTGCACCCACGGTGCACCAACGCAAGAAACATATCAAAACATTTAGAAAAAAATCTGAAACTTCGTGGAAATGATCGTCAACAAATGTTATGAGGGCTTGCAAAGTTTGGTGGTCAAATAACATTCGAGAAGCGCTCTACAAAAAAGACAAAATTGCAAAATCTGCTCAAAAAGTGCACGTACATTTTGACTAATTTTCAGTGATTTTGTCTTTTTTGTTGAGAGCTCCTCGAATGTTATTTGACCACCAAATTTTAAAAGCCCCCATAACATTTGTTGATGATCATTTCCACGAAGTTTCAGATTTTTTCGAAATGCTCTGATATGTTTTTTTGCGTGGGTGCACCGTTGGTGCACCGAGAGTGGGTGTAAAAGAACCACTCTCCCACGGGAAAAGTAGTGGCTGCACCCACGGTGCACCAACGCAAGAAAACATATCAAAACATTTAGAAAAAATCTGAAACTTCGTGGAAATGATCGTCAACAAATGTTATGAGGGCTTGCAAAGTTTTATGGTCAAATAACATTCGAGAAGCGCTCTACAAAAAAGACAAAATTGCAAAATCTGCTCAAACGGTGCACGTACATTTTGACTAATTTTCAGTGATTTTGTCTTTTTTGTAGAGAGCTCCTCGAATGTTATTTGACCACCAAATTTTGCAAGCCCCCACAACATTTGTTGATGATCATTTCCACGAAGTTTCAGATTTTTTTTCGAAATGCTCTGATATGTTTTTTTGCGTGGGAGCACCATGGGTGCACCGAGAGTGGGTGTAGAAGAACCACTCTCCCACGGGGAAAGTAGTGGCTGCACCCACTTTCGGTGCACCCACGGTGCACCCACGCAAGAAAACATATCAAAACATTTAGAAAAAATATGAAACTTCGTGGAAATGATCGTCAACAAATGTTATGAGGGTTTGCAAAGTTTGGTGGTTAAATAACATTCGAGAAGGGCTCTACAAAAAAGACAACATTGCAAAATCTGCTCAAACAGTGCGGGTACATTTTGACTAATTTTCAGTGATTTTGTCTTTTCTACAGAGAGCCCCTCAAATGTTATTTGACCACCAAATTTTGCAAGCCCCCATAACATTTGTTGATGATCATTTCCATGAAGTTTCAGATTTTTTCGAAATGCTCTGATATGTTTTTTTGTGTGGGTGCACCATGGGTGCACCGAGAGTGGGTGTAGAAGAACCACTCTCCCACGGGGAAAGTAGTGGCTGCACCCACTTTCGGTGCACCCACGGTGCACCCACGCAAGAAAACATATCAAAACATTTAGAAAAAATCTGAAGCTTCGTGGAAATGATCGTCAAGAAATGTTATGAGGGCTTGCAAAGTTTGGTGGTCAAATAACATTCGAGAAGCTCTCTACAAAAAAGACAAAATTGCAAAATCTGCTCAAACAATGCACGTACATTTTGACTAATTTTCAGTGATTTTGTCTTTTTTGTAGAGAGCTCCTCGAATGTTATTTGACCACCAAATTTCTCAAGCCCCCATAACATTTGTTGATGATCATTTCCATGAAGTTTCAAATTTTTTTGAAATGCTCTGATATGTTTCTTTGCGTGGGTGCACCGTGGGTGCACCGAGAGTGGGTGTAGAAGAACCACTCTCCCACGGGGAAAGTAGTGGCTGCACCCACTTTCGGTGCACCCACGGTGCACCCACGCAAGAAAACATACCAAAACATTTAGAAAAAATCTGAAACTTCATGGAAATGAACGTCAACACATGTTATGAGGGCTTGTAAAGTTTGGTGGTCAAATAACATTCGAGAAGCGCTCTACAAAAAAGACAAAATTGCAAAATCTGCTCAAACAGTGCACGTACATTTTGACTAATTTTCAGTAATTTTGTCTTTTTTGTTGAGAGCTCCTCGAATGTTGTTTGACCACCAAATTTTGCAAGCCCCCATAACATTTGTTGATGATCATTTCCACGAAGTTTCAGATTTTTTCAAAATGCTCTGATCTGTTTTTTTTGCGTGGGTGCACCGTGGGTGCACCGAGAGTGGGTGTAAAAGAACCACTCTCCCACGGGGAAAGTAGTGGCTGCACCCACGGTGCACCAACGCAAGAAACATATCAAAACATTTAGAAAAAAATCTGAAACTTCGTGGAAATGATCGTCAACAAATGTTATGAGGGCTTGCAAAGTTTGGTGGTCAAATAACATTCGAGAAGCGCTCTACAAAAAAGACAAAATTGCAAAATCTGCTCAAAAAGTGCACGTACATTTTGACTAATTTTCAGTGATTTTGTCTTTTTTGTTGAGAGCTCCTCGAATGTTATTTGACCACCAAATTTTAAAAGCCCCCATAACATTTGTTGATGATCATTTCCACGAAGTTTCAGATTTTTTCGAAATGCTCTGATATGTTTTTTTGCGTGGGTGCACCGTTGGTGCACCGAGAGTGGGTGTAAAAGAACCACTCTCCCACGGGAAAAGTAGTGGCTGCACCCACGGTGCACCAACGCAAGAAAACATATCAAAACATTTAGAAAAAATCTGAAACTTCGTGGAAATGATCGTCAACAAATGTTATGAGGGCTTGCAAAGTTTTATGGTCAAATAACATTCGAGAAGCGCTCTACAAAAAAGACAAAATTGCAAAATCTGCTCAAACGGTGCACGTACATTTTGACTAATTTTCAGTGATTTTGTCTTTTTTGTAGAGAGCTCCTCGAATGTTATTTGACCACCAAATTTTGCAAGCCCCCACAACATTTGTTGATGATCATTTCCACGAAGTTTCAGATTTTTTTTCGAAATGCTCTGATATGTTTTTTTGCGTGGGAGCACCATGGGTGCACCGAGAGTGGGTGTAGAAGAACCACTCTCCCACGGGGAAAGTAGTGGCTGCACCCACTTTCGGTGCACCCACGGTGCACCCACGCAAGAAAACATATCAAAACATTTAGAAAAAATATGAAACTTCGTGGAAATGATCGTCAACAAATGTTATGAGGGTTTGCAAAGTTTGGTGGTTAAATAACATTCGAGAAGGGCTCTACAAAAAAGACAACATTGCAAAATCTGCTCAAACAGTGCGGGTACATTTTGACTAATTTTCAGTGATTTTGTCTTTTCTATAGAGAGCCCCTCAAATGTTATTTGACCACCAAATTTTGCAAGCCCCCATAACATTTGTTGATGATCATTTCCATGAAGTTTCAGATTTTTTCGAAATGCTCTGATATGTTTTTTTGTGTGGGTGCACCATGGGTGCACCGAGAGTGGGTGTAGAAGAACCACTCTCCCACGGGGAAAGTAGTGGCTGCACCCACTTTCGGTGCACCCACGGTGCACCCACGCAAGAAAACATATCAAAACATTTAGAAAAAATCTGAAGCTTCGTGGAAATGATCGTCAAGAAATGTTATGAGGGCTTGCAAAGTTTGGTGGTCAAATAACATTCGAGAAGCTCTCTACAAAAAAGACAAAATTGCAAAATCTGCTCAAACAATGCACGTACATTTTGACTAATTTTCAGTGATTTTGTCTTTTTTGTAGAGAGCTCCTCGAATGTTATTTGACCACCAAATTTCTCAAGCCCCCATAACATTTGTTGATGATCATTTCCATGAAGTTTCAAATTTTTTCAAAATGCTCTGATATGTTTCTTTGCGTGGGTGCTCCGTGGGTGCACCGAGAGTGCGTGTAGAAGAACCACTCTCCCACGGGGAAAGTAGTGGCTGCACCCACTTTCGGTGCACCCACGGTGCACCCACGCAAGAAAACATATCAAAACATTTAGAAAAAATCTGAAACTTCGTGGAAATGAACGTCAACAAATGTTATGAGGGCTTGCAAAGTTTGGTGGTCAAATAACATTCGAGAAGCGCTCTACAAAAAAGACAAAATTGCAAAATCTGCTCAAACAGTGCACGTACATTTTGACTAATTTTCAGTGATTTTGTCTTTTTTGTAGAGAGCTCCTCGAATGTTATTTGACCACCAAATTTCTCAAGCCCCCATAACATTTGTTGATGATCATTTCCATGAAGTTTCAATTTTTTTTCGAAATGCTCTGATATGTTTCTTTGCGCGGGTGCACCGTGGGTGCACCGAGAGTGGGTGTAGAAGAACCACTCTCCCACGGGGAAAGTAGTGGCTGCACCCACTTTCGGTGCACCCACGGTGAACCCACGCAAGAAAACATATCAAAACATTTAGAAAAACTCTGAAACTTCATGGAAATGATCGTCAACAAATGTTATGAGGGCTTGCAAAGTTTGGTGGTCAAATAACATTCGAAAAGCGATCTACAAAAAAGACAAAATTGCAAAATCTGCTCAAACAGTGCACGTACATTTTGACTAATTTTCAGTGATTTTTTCTTTTTTGTTGAGAGCTCCTCGAATGTTATTTGACCACCAAATTTTGCAAGCCCCCATAACATTTGTTGATGATCATTTCCACGAAGTTTCAGATTTTTTCGAAATGCTCTGATATGTTTTTTTGCGTGGGTGCACCGTGGGTGCACCGAGAGTGGGTGTAAAAGAACCACTCTCCCACGGGGAAAGTAGTGGCTGCACCCACGGTGCACCAACGCAAGAAAACATATCAAAACATTTAGAAAAAAATCTGAAACTTCGTGGAAATGATCGTCAACAAATGTTATGAGGGCTTGCAAAGTTTGGTGGTCAAATAACATTCGAGAAGCGCTCTATAAAAAAGACAAAATTGCAAAATCTGCTCAAACAGTGGACGTACATTTTGACTAATTTTCAGTGATTTTGTCTTTTTTGTAGAGAGCTCCTCGAATGTTATTTGACCACCAAATTTTGCAAGCCCCCATAACATTTGTTGATGATCATTTCCACGAAGTTTCAGATTTTTTTTCGAAATGCTCTGATATGTTTTTTTGCGGGGGTGCACCGAGAGTGGGTGTAGAAGAACCACTCTCCCACGGGGAAAGTAGTGGCTGCACCCACTTTCGGTGCACCCACGGTGCACCCACGCAAGAAAACATATCAAAACATTTAGAAAAAATCTGAAACTTCGTGGAAATGATCGTCAACAAATGTTATGAGGGTTTGCAAAGTTTGGTGGTTAAATAACATTCGAGAAGCGCTCTACAAAAAAGACAACATTGCAAAATCTGCTCAAACAGTGCGGGTACATTTTGACTAATTTTCAGTGATTTTGTCTTTTTTGTAGAGAGCCCCTCAAATGTTATTTGACCACCAAATTTTGCAAGCCCCCATAACATTTGTTGATGATCATTTCCATGAAGTTTCAGAATTTTCGAAATGCTCTGATATGTTTTTTTGTGTGGGTGCACCGTGGGTGCACCGAGA
Organism: Aegilops umbellulata; assembly: GCA_032464435.1. Taxonomy (NCBI): domain Eukaryota; kingdom Viridiplantae; phylum Streptophyta; class Magnoliopsida; order Poales; family Poaceae; genus Aegilops; species Aegilops umbellulata. The sequence goes on along the minus strand of CP136055.1, from coordinate 601,154,203 downwards.
GTGGGTGTAGAAGAACCACTCTCCCACGGGGAAAGTAGTGGCTGCACCCACTTTCGGTGCACCCACGGTGCACCCACGCAAGAAAACATATCAAAACATTTAGAAAAAATCTGAAACTTCGTGGAAATGATTGTCAAGAAATGTTATGAGGGCTTGCAAAGTTTGGTGGTCAAATAACATTCGAGAAGCTCTCTACAAAAAAGACAAAATTGCAAAATCTGCTCAAACAATGCACGTACATTTTGACTAATTTTCAGTGATTTTGTCTTTTTTGAAGAGAGCTCCTCGAATGTTATTTGAGCACCAAATTTCTCAAGCCCCCATAACATTTGTTGATGATCATTTGCATGAAGTTTCAAATTTTTTCGAAATGCTCTGATATGTTTCTTTGCGTGGGTGCACCGTGGGTGCACCGAGAGTGGGTGTAGAAGAACCACTCTCCCACGGGGAAAGTAGTGGCTGCACCCACTTTCGGTGCACCCACGGTGCACCCACGCAAGAAAACATATCAAAACATTTAGAAAAAATCTGAAACTTCGTGGAAATGAACGTCAACAAATGTTATGAGGGCTTGCAAAGTTTGGTGGTCAAATAACATTCGAGAAGCGCTCTACAAAAAAGACAAAAATGCAAAATCTGCTCAAACAGTGCACGTACATTTTGACTAATTTTCAGTGATTTTGTCTTTTTTGTAGAGAGCTCCTCGAATGTTATTTGACCACCAAATTTCTCAAGCCCCATAACATTTGTTGATGATCATTTCCATGAAGTTTCAATTTTTTTTCGAAATGCTCTGATATGTTTCTTTGCGTGGGTGCACCGTGGGTGCACCGAGAGTGGGTGTAGAAGAACCACTCTCCCACGGGGAAAGTAGTGGCTGCACCCACTTTCGGTGCACCCACGGTGCACCCACGCAAGAAAACATATCAAAACATTTAGAAAAAATCTGAAACTTCGTGGAAATGATCGTCAACAAATGTTATGAGGGCTTGCAAAGTTTGGTGGTCAAATAACATTCGAAAAGCGCTCTACAAAAAAGACAAAATTGAAAATCTGCTCAAACAGTGCACGTACATTTTGACTAATTTTCAGTGATTTTTTCTTTTTTGTTGAGAGCTCCTCGAATGTTATTTGACCACCAAATTTTGCAAGCCCCCATAACATTTGTTGATGATCATTTCCACGAAGTTTCAGATTTTTTCGAAATGCTCTGATATGTTTTTTTGCGTGGGTGCACCGTGGGTGCACCGAGAGTGGGTGTAAAAGAACCACTTTCCCACGGGGAAAGTAGTGGCTGCACCCACGGTGCACCAACGCAAGAAAACATATCAAAACATTTAGAAAAAAATCTGAAACTTCGTGGAAATGATCGTCAACAAATGTTATGAGGGCTTGCAAAGTTTGGTGGTCAAATAACATTCGAGAAGCGCTCTATAAAAAAGACAAAATTGCAAAATCTGCTCAAACAGTGGACGTACATTTTGACTAATTTTCAGTGAATTTGTCTTTTTTGTAGAGAGCTCCTCGAATGTTATTTGACCACCAAATTTTGCAAGCCCCCATAACATTTGTTGATGATCATTTCCACGAATTTTCAGATTTTTTTTCGAAATGCTCTGATATGTTTTTTTGCGTGGGTGCACCGTGGGTGCACCGAGAGTGGTTGTAGAAGAACCACTCTCCCACGGGGAAAGTAGTGGCTGCACCCACTTTCGGTGCACCCACGGTGCACCCACGCAAGAAAACATATCAAAACATTTAGAAAAAATCTGAAACTTCGTGGAAATGATCGTCAACAAATGTTATGAGGGTTTGCAAAGTTTGGTGGTTAAATAACATTCGAGAAGGGCTCTACAAAAAAGACAACATTGCAAAATCTGCTCAAACAGTGCGGGTACATTTTGACTAATTTTCAGTGATTTTGTCTTTTTTATAGAGAGCCCCTCAAATGTTATTTGACCACCAAATTTTGCAAGCCCCCATAACATTTGTTGATGATCATTTCCATGAAGTTTCAGATTTTTTCGAAATGCTCTGATATGTTTTTTTGTGTGGGTGCACCATGGGTGCACCGAGAGTGGGTGTAGAAGAACCACTCTCCCACGGGGAAAGTAGTGGCTGCACCCACTTTCGGTGCACCCACGGTGCACCCACGCAAGAAAACATATCAAAACATTTAGAAAAAATCTGAAACTTCGTGGAAATGATCGTCAAGAAATGTTACGAGGGCTTGCAAAGTTTGGTGGTCAAATAACATTCGAGAAGCTCTCTACAAAAAAGACAAAATTGCAAAATCTGCTCAAACAATGCACGTACATTTTGACTAATTTTCAGTGATTTTGTCTTTTTTGTAGAGAGCTCCTCGAATGTTATTTGACCACCAAATTTCTCAAGCCCCCATAACATTTGTTGATGATCATTTCCATGAAGTTTCAAATTTTTTCGAAATGCTCTGATATGTTTCTTTGCGTGGGTGCACCGTGGGTGCACCGAGAGTGGGTGTAGAAGAACCACTCTCCCACGGGGAAAGTAGTGGCTGCACCCACTTTCGGTGCACCCACGGTGCACCCACGCAAGAAAACATACCAAAACATTTAGAAAAAATCTGAAACTTCATGGAAATGAACGTCAACAAATGTTATGAGGGCTTGCAAAGTTTGGTGGTCAAATAACATTCGAGAAGCGCTCTACAAAAAAGACAAAATTGCAAAATCTGCTCAAACAGTGCACGTACATTTTGACTAATTTTCAGTAATTTTGTCTTTTTTGTTGAGAGCTCCTCGAATGTTGTTTGACCACCAAATTTTGCAAGCCCCCATAACATTTGTTGATGATCATTTCCACGAAGTTTCAGATTTTTTCAAAATGCTCTGATCTGTTTTTTTTGCGTGGGTGCACCGTGGGTGCACCGAGAGTGGGTGTAAAAGAACCACTCTCCCACGGGGAAAGTAGTGGCTGCACCCACGGTGCACCAACACAAGAAAACATATCAAAACATTTAGAAAAAAATCTGAAACTTCGTGGAAATGATCGTCAACAAATGTTATGAGGGCTTGCAAAGTTTGGTGGTCAAATAACATTCGAGAAGCGCTCTATAAAAAAGACAAAATTGCAAAATCTGCTCAAACAGTGGACGTACATTTTGACTAATTTTCAGTGAATTTGTCTTTTTTGTAGAGAGCTCCTCGAATGTTATTTGACCACCAAATTTTGCAAGCCCCCATAACATTTGTTGATGATCATTTCCACGAATTTTCAGATTTTTTTTCGAAATGCTCTGATATGTTTTTTTGCGTGGGTGCACCGTGGGTGCACCGAGAGTGGTTGTAGAAGAACCACTCTCCCACGGGGAAAGTAGTGGCTGCACCCACTTTCGGTGCACCCACGGTGCACCCACGCAAGAAAACATATCAAAACATTTAGAAAAAATCTGAAACTTCGTGGAAATGATCGTCAACAAATGTTATGAGGGTTTGCAAAGTTTGGTGGTTAAATAACATTCGAGAAGGGCTCTACAAAAAAGACAACATTGCAAAATCTGCTCAAACAGTGCGGGTACATTTTGACTAATTTTCAGTGATTTTGTCTTTTTTATAGAGAGCCCCTCAAATGTTATTTGACCACCAAATTTTGCAAGCCCCCATAACATTTGTTGATGATCATTTCCATGAAGTTTCAGATTTTTTCGAAATGCTCTGATATGTTTTTTTGTGTGGGTGCACCATGGGTGCACCGAGAGTGGGTGTAGAAGAACCACTCTCCCACGGGGAAAGTAGTGGCTGCACCCACTTTCGGTGCACCCACGGTGCACCCACGCAAGAAAACATATCAAAACATTTAGAAAAAATCTGAAACTTCGTGGAAATGATCGTCAAGAAATGTTACGAGGGCTTGCAAAGTTTGGTGGTCAAATAACATTCGAGAAGCTCTCTACAAAAAAGACAAAATTGCAAAATCTGCTCAAACAATGCACGTACATTTTGACTAATTTTCAGTGATTTTGTCTTTTTTGTAGAGAGCTCCTCGAATGTTATTTGACCACCAAATTTCTCAAGCCCCCATAACATTTGTTGATGATCATTTCCATTAAGTTTCAAATTTTTTCGAAACGCTCTGATATGTTTCTTTGCGTGGGTGCACCGTGGGTGCACCGAGAGTGGGTGTAGAAGAACCACTCTCCCACGGGGAAAGTAGTGGCTGCACCCACTTTCGGTGCACCCACGGTGCACCCACGCAAGAAAACATACCAAAACATTTAGAAAAAATCTGAAACTTCATGGAAATGAACGTTAACAAATGTTATGAGGGCTTGCAAAGTTTGGTGGTCAAATAACATTCGAGAAGCGCTCTACAAAAAAGACAAAATTGCAAAATCTGCTCAAACAGTGCACGTACATTTTGACTAATTTTCAGTAATTTTGTCTTTTTTGTTGAGAGCTCCTCGAATGTTGTTTGACCACAAAATTTTGCAAGCCCCCATAACATTTGTTGATGATCATTTCCACGAAGTTTCAGATTTTTTCAAAATGCTCTGATCTGTTTTTTTTGCGTGGGTGCACCGTGGGTGCACCGAGAGTGGGTGTAAAAGAACCACTCTCCCACGGGGAAAGTAGTGGCTGCACCCACGGTGCACCAACGCAAGAAACATATCAAAACATTTAGAAAAAAATCTGAAACTTCGTGGAAATGATCGTCAACAAATGTTATGAGGGCTTGCAAAGTTTGGTGGTCAAATAACATTCGAGAAGCGCTCTACAAAAAAGACAAAATTGCAAAATCTGCTCAAAAAGTGCACGTACATTTTGACTAATTTTCAGTGATTTTGTCTTTTTTGTTGAGAGCTCCTCGAATGTTATTTGACCACCAAATTTTAAAAGCCCCCATAACATTTGTTGATGATCATTTCCACGAAGTTTCAGATTTTTTCGAAATGCTCTGATATGTTTTTTTGCGTGGGTGCACCGTTGGTGCACCGAGAGTGGGTGTAAAAGAACCACTCTCCCACGGGAAAAGTAGTGGCTGCACCCACGGTGCACCAACGCAAGAAAACATATCAAAACATTTAGAAAAAATCTGAAACTTCGTGGAAATGATCGTCAACAAATGTTATGAGGGCTTGCAAAGTTTGGTGGTCAAATAACATTTGAGAAGCGCTCTACAAAAAAGACAAAATTGCAAAATCTGCTCAAACGATGCACGTACATTTTGACTAATTTTCAGTGATTTTGTCTTTTTTGTAGAGAGCTCCTCGAATGTTATTTGACCACCAAATTTTGCAAGCCCCCACAACATTTGTTGATGATCATTTCCACGAAGTTTCAGATTTTTTTTCGAAATGCTCTGATATGTTTTTTTGCGTGGGAGCACCATGGGTGCACCGAGAGTGGGTGTAGAAGAACCACTCTCCCACGGGGAAAGTAGTGGCTGCACCCACTTTCGGTGCACCCACGGTGCACCCACGCAAGAAAACATATCAAAACATTTAGAAAAAATATGAAACTTCGTGGAAATGATCGTCAACAAATGTTATGAGGGTTTGCAAAGTTTGGTGGTTAAATAACATTCGAGAAGGGCTCTACAAAAAAGACAACATTGCAAAATCTGCTCAAACAGTGCGGGTACATTTTGACTAATTTTCAGTGATTTTGTCTTTTCTCTAGAGAGCCCCTCAAATGTTATTTGACCACCAAATTTTGCAAGCCCCCATAACATTTGTTGATGATCATTTCCATGAAGTTTCAGATTTTTTCGAAATGCTCTGATATGTTTTTTTGTGTGGGTGCACCATGGGTGCACCGAGAGTGGGTGTAGAAGAACCACTCTCCCACGGGGAAAGTAGTGGCTGCACCCACTTTCGGTGCACCCACGGTGCACCCACGCAAGAAAACATATCAAAACATTTAGAAAAAATCTGAAGCTTCGTGGAAATGATCGTCAAGAAATGTTATGAGGGCTTGCAAAGTTTGGTGGTCAAATAACATTCGAGAAGCTCTCTACAAAAAAGACAAAATTGCAAAATCTGCTCAAACAATGCACGTACATTTTGACTAATTTTCAGTGATTTTGTCTTTTTTGTAGAGAGCTCCTCGAATGTTATTTGACCACCAAATTTCTCAAGCCCCCATAACATTTGTTGATGATCATTTCCATGAAGTTTCAAATTTTTTCAAAATGCTCTGATATGTTTCTTTGCGTGGGTGCTCCGTGGGTGCACCGAGAGTGCGTGTAGAAGAACCACTCTCCCACGGGGAAAGTAGTGGCTGCACCCACTTTCGGTGCACCCACGGTGCACCCACGCAAGAAAACATATCAAAACATTTAGAAAAAATCTGAAACTTCGTGGAAATGATCGTCAACAAATGTTATGAGGGCTTGCAAAGTTTGGTGGTCAAATAACATTCGAAAAGCGCTCTACAAAAAAGACAAAATTGCAAAATCTGCTCAAACAGTGCACGTACATTTTGACTAATTTTCAGTGATTTTTTCTTTTTTGTTGAGAGCTCCTCGAATGTTATTTGACCACCAAATTTTGGAAGCCCTCATAACATTTGTTGATGATCATTTCCACGAAGTTTCGGATTTTTTCGAAATGCTCTGATATGTTTTTTTGCGTGGGTGCACCGTGGGTACACCGAGAGTGGGTGTAAAAGAACCACTCTCCCACGGGGAAAGTAGTGGCTGCACCCATGGTGCACCAACGCAAGAAAACATATCAAAACATTTAGAAAAAAATCTGAAACTTCGTGGAAATGATCGTCAACAAATGTTATGAGGGCTTGCAAAGTTTGGTGGTCAAATAACATTCGAGAAGCGCTCTACAAAAAAGACAAAATTGCAAAATCTGCTCAAACGGTGCACGTACATTTTGACTAATTTTCAGTGATTTTGTCTTTTTTGTAGAGAGCTCCTCGAATGTTATTTGACCACCAAATTTTGCAAGCCCCCATAACATTTGTTGATGATCATTTCCACGAAGTTTCAGATTTTTTTTCGAAATGCTCTGATATGTTTTTTTGCGTGGGAGCACCATGGGTGCACCGAGAGTGGGTGTAGAAGAACCACTCTCCCACGGGGAAAGTAGTGGCTGCACCCACTTTCGGTGCACCCACGGTGCACCCACGCAAGAAAACATATCAAAACATTTAGAAAAAATCTGAAACTTCGTGGAAATGATCGTCAACAAATGTTATAAGGGTTTGCAAAGTTTGGTGGTTAAATAACATTCGAGAAGGGCTCTACAAAAAAGACAACATTGCAAAATCTGCTCAAACAGTGCGGGTACATTTTGACTAATTTTCAGTGATTTTGTCTTTTCTATAGAGAGCCCCTCAAATGTTATTTGACCACCAAATTTTGCAAGCCCCCATAACATTTGTTGATGATCATTTCCATGAAGTTTCAGATTTTTTCGAAATGCTCTGATATGTTTTTTTGTGTGGGTGCACCATGGGTGCACCGAGAGTGGGTGTAGAAGAACCACTCTCCCACGGGGAAAGTAGTGGCTGCACCCACTTTCGGTGCACCCACGGTGCACCCACGCAAGAAAACATATCAAAACATTTAGAAAAAATCTGAACCTTCGTGGAAATGATCGTCAAGAAATGTTATGAGGGCTTGCAAAGTTTGGTGGTCAAATAACATTCGAGAAGCTCTCTACAAAAAAGACAAAATTGCAAAATCTGCTCAAACAATGCACGTACATTTTGACTAATTTTCAGTGATTTTGTCTTTTTTGTAGAGAGCTCCTCGAATGTTATTTGACCACCAAATTTATCAAGCCCCCATAACATTTGTTGATGATCATTTCCATGAAGTTTCAAATTTTTTCAAAATGCTCTGATATGTTTCTTTGCGTGGGTGCACCGTGGGTGCACCGAGAGTGGGTGTAGAAGAACCACTCTCCCACGGGGAAAGTAGTGGCTGCACCCACTTTCGGTACACCCACGGTGCACCCACGCAAGAAAACATATCAAAACATTTAGAAAAAAACTGAAACTTCGTGGAAATGAACGTCAACAAATGTTATGAGGGCTTGCAAAGTTTGGTGGTCAAATAACATTCGAGAAGCGCTCTACAAAAAAGACAAAATTGCAAAATCTGCTCAAACAGTGCACGTACATTTTGACTAATTTTCAGTGATTTTGTCTTTTTTGTTGAGAGCTCCTCGAATGTTATTTGACCACCAAATTTTGCAAGCCCCCATAACATTTGTTGATGATCATTTCCATGAAGTTTCAGATTTTTTCAAAATGCTCTGATCTGTTTTTTTTGCGTGGGTGCACCGTGGGTGCACCGAGAGTGGGTGTAAAAGAACCACTCTCCCACAGGGAAAGTAGTGGCTGCACCCACGGTGCACCAACGCAAGAAAACATATCAAAACATTTAGAAAAAAATCTGAAACTTCGTGGAAATGATCGTCAACAAATGTTATGAGGGCTTGCAAAGTTTGGTGGTCAAATAACATTCGAGAAGCGCTCTATAAAAAAGACAAAATTGCAAAATCTGCTCAAACAGTGGACGTACATTTTGACTAATTTTCAGTGATTTTGTCTTTTTTGTAGAGAGCTCCTCGAATGTTATTTGACCACCAAATTTTGCAAGCCCCCATAACATTTGTTGATGATCATTTCCACGAAGTTTCAGATTTTTTTTCGAAATGCTCTGATATGTTTTTTTGCGTGGGAGCACCGTGGGTGCACCGAGAGTGGGTGTAGAAGAACCACTCTCCCACGGGGAAAGTAGTGGCTGCACCCAATTTCGGTGCACCCACGGTGCACCCACGCAAGAAAACATATTAAAACATATAGAAAAAATCTCAAACTTCGTGGAAATGATCGTCAACAAATGTTATGAGGGTTTGCAAAGTTTGGTGGTTAAATAACATTCGAGAAGCGCTCTACAAAAAAGACAACATTGCAAAATCTGCTCAGACAGTGCGTGTACATTTTCACTAATTTTCAGTGATTTTGTCTTTTTTGTAGAGACCCCCTCAATGTTATTTGACCACCAAATTTTGCAAGCCCCCATAACATTTGTTGATGATCATTTCCATGAAGTTTCAGATTTTTTCGAAATGCTCTGATATGTTTTTTTGTGTGGGTGCACCGTGGGTGCACTGAGAGTGGGTGTAGAAGAACCACTCTCCCACGGGGAAAGTAGTGGTTGCACCCACTTTCGGTGCACCCACGGTGCACCCACGCAAGAAAACATATCAAAACATTTAGAAAAAATCTGAAACTTCGTGGAAATGATTGTCAAGAAATGTTATGAGGGCTTACAAAGTTTGGTGGTTAAATAACATTCGAGAAGCTCTCTACAAAAAAGACAAAATTGCAAAATCTGCTCAAACAATGCACGTACATTTTGACTAATTTTCAGTGATTTTGTCTTTTTTGTAGAGAGCTCCTCGAATGTTATTTGACCACCAAATTTCTCAAGCCCCCATAACATTTGTTGATGATCATTTCCATGAAGTTTCAATTTTTTTTCGAAATGCTCTGATATGTTTCTTTGCGTGGGTACACCGTGGGTGCACCGAGAGTGGGTGTAGAAGAACCACTCTCCCACGGGGAAAGTAGTGGCTGCAACCACTTTCGGTGCACCCACGGTGCACCCACGCAAGAAAACATATCAAAACATTTAGAAAAAATCTGAAACTTCGTGGAAATGATCGTGAACAAATGTTATGAGGGCTTGCAAAGTTTGGTGGTCAAATAACATTCGAAAAGCGCTCTACAAAAAAGACAAAATTGCAAAATCTGCTCAAACTGTGCACGTACATTTTGACTAATTTTCAGTGATTTTGTCTTTTTTGTTGAGAGCTCCTCGAATGTTATTTGACCACGAAATTTTGCAAGCCCCCATAACATTTGTTGATGATCATTTTCACGAAGTTTCAGATTTTTTCGAAATGCTCTGATATGTTTTTTTGCGTGGGTGCACCGTGGGTGCACCGAGAGTGGGTGTAAAAGAACCACCCTCCCACGGGGAAAGTAGTGGCTGCACCCACGGTGCACCAACGCAAGAAAACATATCAAAACATTTAGAAAAAAATCTGAAACTTCGTGGAAATGATCGTCAACAAATGTTATGAGGCTTGCAAAGTTTGGTGCTCAAATAACATTCGAGAAGCGCTCTACAAAAAAGACAAAATTGTAAAATCTGCTCAGACAGTGCGTGTACATTTTCACTAATTTTCAGTGATTTTGTCTTTTTTGTAGAGAGCCCCTCAATGTTATTTGACCACCAAATTTTGCAAGCCCCCATAACATTTGTTGATGATCATTTCCATGAAGTTTCAGATTTTTTCGAAATGCTCTGATATGTTTTTTTGTGTGGGTGCACCGTGGGTGCACCGAGAGTGGGTGTAGAAGAACCACTCTCCCACGGGGAAAGTAGTGGTTGCACCCACTTTCGGTGCACCCACGGTGCACCCACGCAAGAAAACATATCAAAACATTTAGAAAAAATCTGAAACTTCGTGGAAATGATCGTCAACAAATGTTATAAGGGTTTGCAAAGTTTGGTGGTTAAATAACATTCGAGAAGGGCTCTACAAAAAAGACAACATTGCAAAATCTGCTCAAACAGTGCGGGTACATTTTGACTAATTTTCAGTGATTTTGTCTTTTCTATAGAGAGCCCCTCAAATGTTATTTGACCACCAAATTTTGCAAGCCCCCATAACATTTGTTGATGATCATTTCCATGAAGTTTCAGATTTTTTCGAAATGCTCTGATATGTTTTTTTGTGTGGGTGCACCATGGGTGCACCGAGAGTGGGTGTAGAAGAACCACTCTCCCACGGGGAAAGTAGTGGCTGCACCCACTTTCGGTGCACCCACGGTGCACCCACGCAAGAAAACATATCAAAACATTTAGAAAAAATCTGAACCTTCGTGGAAATGATCGTCAAGAAATGTTATGAGGGCTTGCAAAGTTTGGTGGTCAAATAACATTCGAGAAGCTCTCTACAAAAAAGACAAAATTGCAAAATCTGCTCAAACAATGCACGTACATTTTGACTAATTTTCAGTGATTTTGTCTTTTTTGTAGAGAGCTCCTCGAATGTTATTTGACCACCAAATTTATCAAGCCCCCATAACATTTGTTGATGATCATTTCCATGAAGTTTCAAATTTTTTCAAAATGCTCTGATATGTTTCTTTGCGTGGGTGCACCGTGGGTGCACCGAGAGTGGGTGTAGAAGAACCACTCTCCCACGGGGAAAGTAGTGGCTGCACCCACTTTCGGTACACCCACGGTGCACCCACGCAAGAAAACATATCAAAACATTTAGAAAAAAACTGAAACTTCGTGGAAATGAACGTCAACAAATGTTATGAGGGCTTGCAAAGTTTGGTGGTCAAATAACATTCGAGAAGCGCTCTACAAAAAAGACAAAATTGCAAAATCTGCTCAAACAGTGCACGTACATTTTGACTAATTTTCAGTGATTTTGTCTTTTTTGTTGAGAGCTCCTCGAATGTTATTTGACCACCAAATTTTGCAAGCCCCCATAACATTTGTTGATGATCATTTCCATGAAGTTTCAGATTTTTTCAAAATGCTCTGATCTGTTTTTTTTGCGTGGGTGCACCGTGGGTGCACCGAGAGTGGGTGTAAAAGAACCACTCTCCCACAGGGAAAGTAGTGGCTGCACCCACGGTGCACCAACGCAAGAAAACATATCAAAACATTTAGAAAAAAATCTGAAACTTCGTGGAAATGATCGTCAACAAATGTTATGAGGGCTTGCAAAGTTTGGTGGTCAAATAACATTCGAGAAGCGCTCTATAAAAAAGACAAAATTGCAAAATCTGCTCAAACAGTGGACGTACATTTTGACTAATTTTCAGTGATTTTGTCTTTTTTGTAGAGAGCTCCTCGAATGTTATTTGACCACCAAATTTTGCAAGCCCCCATAACATTTGTTGATGATCATTTCCACGAAGTTTCAGATTTTTTTTCGAAATGCTCTGATATGTTTTTTTGCGTGGGAGCACCGTGGGTGCACCGAGAGTGGGTGTAGAAGAACCACTCTCCCACGGGGAAAGTAGTGGCTGCACCCAATTTCGGTGCACCCACGGTGCACCCACGCAAGAAAACATATTAAAACATTTAGAAAAAATCTGAAACTTCGTGGAAATGATCGTCAACAAATGTTATGAGGGTTTGCAAAGTTTGGTGGTTAAATAACATTCGAGAAGCGCTCTACAAAAAAGACAACATTGCAAAATCTGCTCAGACAGTGCGTGTACATTTTCACTAATTTTCAGTGATTTTGTCTTTTTTGTAGAGACCCCCTCAATGTTATTTGACCACCAAATTTTGCAAGCCCCCATAACATTTGTTGATGATCATTTCCATGAAGTTTCAGATTTTTTCGAAATGCTCTGATATGTTTTTTTGTGTGGGTGCACCGTGGGTGCACTGAGAGTGGGTGTAGAAGAACCACTCTCCCACGGGGAAAGTAGTGGTTGCACCCACTTTCGGTGCACCCACGGTGCACCCACGCAAGAAAACATATCAAAACATTTAGAAAAAATCTGAAACTTCGTGGAAATGATTGTCAAGAAATGTTATGAGGGCTTACAAAGTTTGGTGGTTAAATAACATTCGAGAAGCTCTCTACAAAAAAGACAAAATTGCAAAATCTGCTCAAACAATGCACGTACATTTTGACTAATTTTCAGTGATTTTGTCTTTTTTGTAGAGAGCTCCTCGAATGTTATTTGACCACCAAATTTCTCAAGCCCCCATAACATTTGTTGATGATCATTTCCATGAAGTTTCAATTTTTTTTCGAAATGCTCTGATATGTTTCTTTGCGTGGGTACACCGTGGGTGCACCGAGAGTGGGTGTAGAAGAACCACTCTCCCACGGGGAAAGTAGTGGCTGCAACCACTTTCGGTGCACCCACGGTGCACCCACGCAAGAAAACATATCAAAACATTTAGAAAAAATCTGAAACTTCGTGGAAATGATCGTGAACAAATGTTATGAGGGCTTGCAAAGTTTGGTGGTCAAATAACATTCGAAAAGCGCTCTACAAAAAAGACAAAATTGCAAAATCTGCTCAAACAGTGCACGTACATTTTGACTAATTTTCAGTGATTTTGTCTTTTTTGTTGAGAGCTCCTCGAATGTTATTTGACCACGAAATTTTGCAAGCCCCCATAACATTTGTTGATGATCATTTTCACGAAGTTTCAGATTTTTTCGAAATGCTCTGATATGTTTTTTTGCGTGGGTGCACCGAGAGTGGGTGTAAAAGAACCACCCTCCCACGGGGAAAGTAGTGGCTGCACCCACGGTGCACCAACGCAAGAAAACATATCAAAACATTTAGAAAAAAATCTGAAACTTCGTGGAAATGATCGTCAACAAATGTTATGAGGCTTGCAAAGTTTGGTGCTCAAATAACATTCGAGAAGCGCTCTACAAAAAAGACAAAATTGTAAAATCTGCTCAGACAGTGCGTGTACATTTTCACTAATTTTCAGTGATTTTGTCTTTTTTGTAGAGAGCCCCTCAATGTTATTTGACCACCAAATTTTGCAAGCCCCCATAACATTTGTTGATGATCATTTCCATGAAGTTTCAGATTTTTTCGAAATGCTCTGATATGTTTTTTTGTGTGGGTGCACCGTGGGTGCACCGAGAGTGGTTGTAGAAGAACCACTCTCCCACGGGGAAAGTAGTGGTTGCACCCACTTTCGGTGCACCCACGGTGCACCCACGCAAGAAAACATATCAAAACATTTAGAAAAAATCTGAAACTTCGTGGAAATGATTGTCAAGAAATGTTATGAGGGCTTACAAAGTTTGGTGGTTAAATAACATTCGAGAAGCTCTCTACAAAAAAGACAAAATTGCAAAATCTGCTCAAACAATGCACGTACATTTTGACTAATTTTCAGTGATTTTGTCTTTTTTGTAGAGAGCTCCTCGAATGTTATTTGACCACCAAATTTCTCAAGCCCCCATAACATTTGTTGATGATCATTTCCATGAAGTTTCAATTTTTTTTCGAAATGCTCTGATATGTTTCTTTGCGTGGGTACACCGTGGGTGCACCGAGAGTGGGTGTAGAAGAACCACTCTCCCACGGGGAAAGTAGTGGCTGCAACCACTTTCGGTGCACCCACGGTGCACCCACGCAAGAAAACATATCAAAACATTTAGAAAAAATCTGAAACTTCGTGGAAATGATCGTGAACAAATGTTATGAGGGCTTGCAAAGTTTGGTGGTCAAATAACATTCGAAAAGCGCTCTACAAAAAAGACAAAATTGCAAAATCTGCTCAAACAGTGCACGTACATTTTGACTAATTTTCAGTGATTTTGTCTTTTTTGTTGAGAGCTCCTCGAATGTTATTTGACCACGAAATTTTGCAAGCCCCCATAACATTTGTTGATGATCATTTTCACGAAGTTTCAGATTTTTTCGAAATGCTCTGATATGTTTTTTTGCGTGGGTGCACCGTGGGTGCACCGAGAGTGGGTGTAAAAGAACCACCCTCCCACGGGGAAAGTAGTGGCTGCACCCACGGTGCACCAACGCAAGAAAACATATCAAAACATTTAGAAAAAAATCTGAAACTTCGTGGAAATGATCGTCAACAAATGTTATGAGGCTTGCAAAGTTTGGTGCTCAAATAACATTCGAGAAGCGCTGTACAAAAAAGACAAAATTGTAAAATCTGCTCAGACAGTGCGTGTACATTTTCACTAATTTTCAGTGATTTTGTCTTTTTTGTAGAGAGCTCCTCGAATGTTATTTGACCACCAAATTTCTCAAGCCCCCATAACATTTGTTGATGATCATTTCCATGAAGCTTCAATTTTTTTCGAAATGCTCTGATATGTTTCTATGCGTGGGTGCACCGTGCGTGCACCGAGAGTGGGTGTAGAAGAACCACTCTCCCACGGGGAAAGTAGTGGCTGCAACCACTTTCGGTGCACCCACGGTGCACCCACGCAAGAAAACATATCAAAACATTTAGAAAAAATCTGAAACTTCGTGGAAATGATCGTCAACAAATGTTATGAGGGCTTGCAAAGTTTGGTGGTCAAATAACATTCGAAAAGCGCTCTACAAAAAAGACAAAATTGCAAAATCTGCTCAAACAGTGCACGTACATTTTGACTAATTTTCAGTGATTTTGTCTTTTTTGTTGAGAGCTCCTCGAATGTTATTTGACCACGAAATTTTGCAAGCCCCCATAACATTTGTTGATGATCATTTTCACGAAGTTTCAGATTTTTTCGAAATGCTCTGATATGTTTTTTTGCGTGGGTGCACCGTGGGCGCACCGAGAGTGGGTGTAAAAGAACCACTCTCAAACGGGGAAAGTAGTGGCTCCACCCACGGTGCACCAACGCAAGAAAACATATCAAAACATTTAGAAAAAAATCTGAAACTTCGTGGAAATGATCGTCAACAAATGTTATGAGGCTTGCAAAGTTTGGTGCTCAAATAACATTCGAGAAGCGCTCTACAAAAAAGACAAAATTGTAAAATCTGCTCACACAGTGCACGTACATTTTGACTAATTTTCAGTGATTTTGTCTTTTTGTAGAGAGCTCCTCGAATGTTATTTGACTACCAAATTTCTCAAGCCCCCATAACATTTGTTGATGATCATTTCCATGAAGTTTCAAATTTTTTCGAAATGCTCTGATATGTTTCTTTGCGTGGGTGCACCGTGGGTGCACCGAGAGTGGGTGTAGAAGAACCACTCTCCCACGGGGAAAGTAGTAGCTGCACCCACTTTTGGTGCGCCAACGGTGCACCCATGCAAGAAAAACATATCAAAACATTTAGAAAAAAATTTGTAACTTCGTGGAAATGATCGTCAACAAATGTTATGAGGGCTTGCAAAGTTTGGTGGTCAAATAACATTCGAGAAGCGCTCTACAAAAAAGACAAAATTGCAAAGTCTGCTCAAACAGTGCACGTACATTTTGACTAATTTTCAGTGCTTTTGTCTTTTTTGTAGAGAGCTCCTCGAATGTTATTTGACCACCAAAGTTTGCAAGCCCCCATAACATTTGTTGATGATCATTTCCATGAAGTTTCAGATTTTTTTTTGAAATGCTCTGATATGTTTTTTTTGCGTGGGTGCACCGTGGGTGCACCGAGAGTGGGTGTAGAAGAACCACTCTCCCACGGGGTAAGTAGTGGCTGCACCCACTTTCGGTGCACCCACGGTGCACCCACGCAAGAAAACATATCAAAACATTTAGAAAAAATCTGAAACTTCGTGGAAATGATCGTCAACAAATGTTATTAGGGCTTGCAAAGTTTGGTGGTCAAATAACATTCGAAAAGCGCTCTACAAAAAAGACAAAATTGCAAAATCTGCTCAAACAGTGCAGGTACATTTTGACTAATTTTCAGTGATTTTGTCTTTTTTGTAGAGAGCTCCTCGAATGTTATTTGACCATCAAATTTTGCAAGCCCCCATAACATTTGTTGATGCCCATTTCGACGAAGTTTCAGATTTTTTCGAAATGCTCTGATATGTTTTTTTGCGTGGGTGCACCGTGGGTGCACCGAGAGTGGGTGCAGAAGAACCACACTCACCGAGAGTGGGTGTAGACGAACCACTCTCCCACGGGGAAAGTAGTGGCTGCGCCCACTTTTGGTGCACCCATGGTGCACCCACGCAAGAAAACATATCAAAACATTTAGAAAAAATATGAAACTTCATGAAAATGATCGTCAACAAATGTTATGAGGGCTTGCAAAGTTTGGTGGTCAAATAACATTCGACAAGCGCTCTACAAAAAAGACAAAATTGCAAAATCTGCTCAAACAATGCATGTATATTTTGACTAATTTTCAGTGATTTTGTCTTTTTTGTAGAGAGCTCCTCGAATGTTATTTGGCCACCAAATTTTGCAAGCCCCCATAACATTTGTTGATGATCATTTCCACGAAGTTTCAGATTTTTTCGAAATGCTCTGATATGTTTTCTTGCGTGGGTGCACCGTGGGTGCACCGAAAGTGGGTGCAGCCACTACTTTCCCCGTGGGAGAGTGGTTCTTCTACACCCACTCTCGGTGCACCCATGGTGCACCCACTCTCGGTGCATCCATGGTGCACCCACGCAAGAAAACATATCAAAACGTTTAGAAAAAATCTGAAACTTCGTGAAAATGATCGTCAACAAATTTTATGAGGGCTTGCAAAGTTTGGTGGTCAAATAACATTCGAGAAGCGCTCTACAAAAAAGACAAAATTGCAAAATCTGCTCAAACAGTGCACGTACATTTTGACTAATTTTCAGTGATTTTGTCTTTTTTGTAGAGAGCTCCTCGAATGTTATTTGACCACCAAATTTTGCAAGCCCCCATAACATTTGTTGATGATCATTTCCACGAAGTTTCAAATTTTTTCGAAATGCTCTGATATGTTTTTTTGCGTGGGTGCACCGTGGGTGCACCGAGAGTGGGTGTAGAAGAACCACTCTCCCACGGGCTGCACCCACTTTCGGTGCACCCACGGTGCACCCACGCAAAAAAACATATCAAAACATTTAGAAAAAATCTGAAACTTCGTGGAAATGATCGTCAACAAATGTTATGAGGGTTTGCAAAGTTTGGTGGTTAAATAACATTCGAGAAGCGCTCTACAAAAAAGACAAAATTGCAAAATCTGCTCAAACAGTGCATGTACATTTTGACTAATTTTCAGTGATTTTGTCTTTTCTATAGAGAGCCCCTCGAATGTTATTTGACCACCAATTTTTGCAAGCCCCCATAACATTTGTTGATGATCATTTGCATGAAGTTTCAGATTTTTTTTGAAATGCTCTGATATGTTTTTTTGTGTGGGTGCACCGTGGGTGCACCGATAGTGGGTGTAGAAGAATCACTCTCCCACGGGGAAAGTAGTGCCTGCACCCACTTTCGGTGCACCCATGCAAGAAAACATATCAAAACATTTAGAAAAAATCCGAAACTTCGTGGAAATGATCGTCAACAAATGTTATGAGGGCTTGCAAAGTTTGGTGCTCAAATAACATTCGAGAAGCGCTCTACAAAAAAGACAAAATTGTAAAATCTGCTCACACAGTGCACGTACATTTTGACTAATTTTCAGTGATTTTGTCTTTTTGTAGAGAGCTCCTCGAATGTTATTTGACCACCAAATTTCTCAAGCCCCCATAACATTTGTTGATGATCATTTCCATGAAGTTTCAAATTTTTTCGAAATGCTCTGATATGTTTCTTAGCGTGGGTGCACCGTGGGTGCACCGAGAGTGGGTGTAGAAGAACCACTCTCCCACGGGGAAAGTAGTAGCTGCACCCACTTTTGGTGCACCCACGGTGCACCCACGCAAGAAAAACATATCAAAACATTTAGAAAAAAATTTGTAACTTCGTGGAAATGATCGTCAACAAATGTTATGAGGGCTTGCAAAGTTTGGTGGTCAAATAACATTCGAGAAGCGCTCTACAAAAAAGACAAAATTGCAAAGTCTGCTCAAAGAGTGCACGTACATTTTGACTAATTTTTAGTGATTTTGTCTTTTTTGTAGAGAGCTCCTCGAATGTTATTTGACCACCAAAGTTTGCAAGCCCCCATAACATTTGTTGATGATCATTTCCATGAAGTTTCAGATTTTTTTCGAAATGCTCTGATATGTTTCTTTGCGTGGGTGCACCGTGGGTGCACCGAGAGTGGGTGTACAAGAACCACTCTCCGACGGGGAAAGTAATTGCTGCACCCACTTTTGGTGCACCCACGGTGCACCCACGCAAGAAAAACATATCAAAACATTTAGAAAAAAATTTGTAACTTCGTGGAAATGATCGTCAACAAATGTTATGAGGGCTTGCAAAGTTTGGTGGTCAAATAACATTCAAGAAGCGCTCTACAAAAAAGACAAAATTGCAAAGTCTGCTCAAACAGTGCACGTACATTTTGACTAATTTTCAGTGATTTTGTCTTTTTTGTAGAGAGCTCCTCGAATGTTATTTGACCATCAAATTTTGCAAGCCCCCATAACATTTGTTGATGCCCATTTCGACGAAGTTTCAGATTTTTTCGAAATGCTCTGATATGTTTTTTTGCGTGGGTGCACCGTGGGTGCACCGAGAGTGCGTGCAGAAGAACCACACTCACCGAGAGTGGGTGTAGAAGAACCTCTCTCCCACGGGGAAAGTAGTGGCTGCGCCCACTTTCGGTGCACCCATGGTGCACCCACGCAAGAAAACATATCAAAACATTTAGGAAAAATATGAAACTTCGTGAAAATGATCGTCAACAAATGTTATGAGGGCTTGCAAAGTTTGGTGGTCAAATAACATTCGACAAGCGCTCTACAAAAAAGACAAAATTGCAAAATCTGCTCAAACAATGATGTACATTTTGACTAATTTTCAGTGATTTTGTCTTTTTTGTAGAGAGCTCCTCGAATGTTATTTGACCACCAAATTTTGCAAGCCCCCATAACATTTGTTGATGATCATTTCCACGAAATTTCAGATTTTTTCGAAATGCTCTGATATGTTTTCTTGCGTGGGTGCACCGTGGGTGCACCGAAAGTGGGTGCAGCCACTACTTTCCCCGTGGGAGAGTGGTTCTTCTACACCCACTCTCGGTGCACCCATGGTGCACCCACTCTCGGTGCATCCATGGTGCACCCACGCAAGAAAACATATCAAAACGTTTAGAAAAAATCTGAAACTTCGTGAAAATGATCGTCCACAAATTTTATGAGGGCTTGCAAAGTTTGGTGGTCAAATAACATTCGAGAAGCGCTCTACAAAAAAGACAAAATTGCAAAATCTGCTCAAACAGTGCACGTACATTTTGACTAATTTTCAGTGATTTTGTCTTTTTTGTAGAGAGCTCCTCGAATGTTATTTGACCACCAAATTTTGCAAGCCCCCATAACATTTGTTGATGATCATTTCCACGAAGTTTCAAAATTTTTCGAAATGCTCTGATATGTTTTTTTGCGTGGGTGCACCATGGGTGCACCGAGAGTGGGTGTAGAAGAACCACTCTCCCACGGGCTGCACCCACTTTCGGTGCACCCACGGTGCACCCACGCAAAAAAACATATCAAAACATTTAGAAAAAATCTGAAACTTCGTGGAAATGATCGTCAACAAATGTTATGAGGGTTTGCAAAGTTTGGTGATTAAATAACATTCGAGAAGCGCTCTACAAAAAAGACAAAATTGCAAAATCTGCTCAAACAGTGCATGTACATTTTGACTAATTTTCAGTGATTTTGTCTTTTCTGTAGAGAGTCCCTCGAATGTTATTTGACCACCAAATTTTGCAAGCCCCCATAACATTTGTTGATGATCATTTCCATGAAGTTTCAGATATTTTTTGAAATGCTTTGATATGTTTTTTTGTGTGGGTGCACCGTGGGTGCACCGATAGTGGGTGTAGAAGAATCACTCTCCACGGGGAAAGTAGTGCCTGCACCCACTTTCGGTGCACCCATGCAAGAAAACATATCAAAACGTTTAGAAAAAATCCGAAACTTCGTGGAAATGATCGTCAACAAATGTTATGAGGGCTTGCAAAGTTTGGTGCTCAAATAACATTCGAGAAGCGCTCTACAAAAAAGACATAATTGTAAAATCTGCTCACACAGTGCACGTACATTTTGACTAATTTTCAGTGATTTTGTCTTTTTGTAGAGAGCTCCTCGAATGTTATTTGACCACCAAATTTCTCAAGCCCCCATAACATTTGTTGATGATCATTTCCATGAAGTTTCATATTTTTTCGAAATGCTCTGATATGTTTCTTTGCGTGGGTGCACCGTGGGTGCACTGAAAGTGGGTGCAGCCACTACTTTCCTCGTGGGAGAGTGGTTCTTCTACACCCACTCTCGGGGCACCCACGGTGCACCCACGCAAAAAAACATATCCGAGCATTTTGAAAAAATCTGAAACTTCGTGGAAATAATAATCAACAAATGTTATGGGGGCTTGCAAAATTTGGTGGTCAAATAACATTCGAGGGGCTCTCTAAAAAAAGACAAAATCACTGAAAATTAGTCAAAATGTACATGCACTGTTTGCGCAGATTTTGCAATTTTGTCTTTTTTGTAGAGCGCTTCTCGAATGTTATTTAACCACCAAACTTTGCAAGCTCTCATAACATTTGTTGACGATCATTTCCACGAAGTTTCAGATTTTTTCTAAATATTTTGATATGTTTTCTTGCGTGGGTGCACGGTGGGTGCACCGAAAGTCGGTGTAGCCACTACTTTTCCCGTGGGAGAGTGGTTCTTCTACACCCACTCTCGGTGCATCCACGGTGCACCCACGCAAGAAAACATATCAAAACATTTAGAAAAAATATGAAACTTCGTGAAAATGATCGTCAACAAATGTTATGAGGGCTTGCAAAGTTTGGTGGTCAAATAACATTCGACAAGCGCTCTACAAAAAAGACAAAATTGCAAAATCTGCTCAAACAATGCATGTACATTTTGACTAATTTTCAGTGATTTTGTCTTTTTTGTAGAGAGCTCCTCGAATGTTATTTGACCACCAAATTTTGCAAGCCCCCATAACATTTGTTGATGATCATTTCCACGAAGTTTCAGATTTTTTCGAAATGCTCTGATACGTTTTCTTGCGTGGGTGCACCGTGGGTGCACCGAAAGTGGGTGCAGCCACTACTTTCCCCGTGGGAGAGTGGTTCTTCTACACCCACTCTCGGTGCACCCATGGTGCACCCACTCTCGGTGCATCCATGGTGCACCCACGCAAGAAAACATATCAAAACGTTTAGAAAAAATCTGAAACTTCGTGAAAATGATCGTCAACAAATTTTATGAGGGCTTGCAAAGTTTGGTGGTCAAATAACATTCGAGAAGCACTCTACAAAAAACACAAAATTGCAAAATCTGCTCAAACAGTGCACGTACATTTTGACTAATTTTCAGTGATTTTGTCTTTTTTGTAGAGAACTCCTCGAATGTTATTTGACCACCAAATTTTGCAAGCCCCCATAACATTTGTTGATGATCATTTCCACGAAGTTTCAATTTTTTTCGAAATGCTCTGATATGTTTTTTTGCGTAGGTGCACCGAGGGTGCACCGAGAGTGGGTGTAGAAGAACCACTCTCCCACGGGCTGCACCCACTTTCGGTGCACCCACTGTGCACCCACGCAAAAAAACATATCAAAACATTTAGAAAAAATCTGAAACTTCGTGGAAATGATCGTCAACAAATGTTATGAGGGCTTGCAAAGTATGGTTGTCAAATAACTTTCGAGAAGCGCTCTACAAAAAAGACAAAATTGCAAAATCTGCTCAAACAGTGCACGTACATTTTGACTAATTTTCAGTGATTTTGTCTTTTTTGTAGAGAGCTCCTCGAATGTTATTTGACCACCAAATTTTGCAAGCCCCATAACATTTGTTGATGATCATTTCCACGAAGTTTCAGATTTTTTTTGAAATGCTCTGATATGTTTTTTTGCGTGGGTGCACCGATAGTGGGTGTAGAAGAATCACTCTCCCACGGGGAAAGTAGTGCCTGCACCCACTTTCGGTGCACCCATGCAAGAAAACATATCAAAAAAATTTAGAAAAAATCCGAAACTTCGTGGAAATGATCGTCAACAAATATTATGAGGGCTTGCAAAGTTTGGTGCTCAAATAACATTCGAGAAGCGCTCTACAAAAAAGACAAAATTGTAAAATCTGCTCACACAGTGCACCTACATTTTGACTAATTTTCAGTGATTTTGTCTTTTTGTAGAGAGCTCCTCGAATGTTATTTGACCACCAAATTTCTCAAGCCCCCATAACATTTGTTGATGATCATTTCCATGAAGTTTGAAATTTTTTCGAAATGCTCTGATATGTTTCTTTGCGTGGGTGCACCGTGGGTGCACCGAGAGTGGGTGTAGAAGAACCACTCTCCCACGGGGAAAGTAGTAGCTGCACCCACTTTTGGTGCACCCACGGTGCACCCACGCAAGAAAAACATATCAAAACATTTAGAAAAAAAAATTGAAACTTCGTGAAAATGATCGTCAACAAATGTTATGAGGGCTTGCAAAGTTTGGTGGTCAAATAACATTCGAGAAGCGCTCTACAAAAAAGACAAAATTGCAAAGTTTGCTCAAACAGTGCACGTACATTTTGACTAATTTTCTGTGATTTTGTCTTTTTTGTAGACAGATCCTCGAATGTTATTTGACCACCAAAGTTTGCAAGCCCCCATAACATTTGTTGATGATCATTTCCATGAAGTTTCAGATTTTTTTTTGAAATGCTCTGATATGTTTTTTTGCGTGGGTGCACCGTGGGTGCACCGAGAGTGGGTGTAGACGAACCACTCTCCCACGGGGAAAGTAGTGGCTGCACCCACTTTCGGTGCACCCACGGTGCACCCACGCAAGAAAACATATCAAAACATTTAGAAAAAATCTGAAACTTCGTGGAAATGATCGTCAACAAATGTTATTAAGGCTTGCAAAGTTTGGTGGTCAAATAACATTCGAGAAGTGCTCTACAAAAAATACAAAATTGCAAAATCTGCTCAAACAGTGCACGTACATTTTGACTAATTTTCAGTGATTTTGTCTTTTTGTAGAGAGCTCCTCGAATGTTATTTGACCATCAAATTTTGCAAGCCCCCATAACATTTGTTGATGCCCATTTCGACGAAGTTTCACATTTTTTCGAAATGCTCTGATATGTTTTTTTTGCGTGGGTGCACCGTGGGTGCACCAAGAGTGGGTGCAGAAGAACCACACACACCGAGAGTGGGTGTAGAAGAACCACTCTCCCACGGGGAAAGTAGTGGCTGCGCCCACTTTCGGTGCACCCACGGTGCACCCACGCAAGAAAACATATCAAAACATTTAGAAAAAATATGAAACTTCGTGAAAATGATCGTCAACAATTGTTATGAGGGCTTGCAAAGTTTGGTGGTCAAATAACATTCGACAAGCGCTCTACAAAAAAGACAAAATTGCAAAATCTGCTCAAACAATGCATGTACATTTTGACTAATTTTCAGTGATTTTGTCTTTTTTGTAGAGAGCTCCTCGAATGTTATTTGACCACCAAATTTTGCAAGCCCCCATAACATTTGTTGATGATCATTTCCACGAAGTTTCAGATTTTTTCGAAATGCTCTGATATGTTTTCTTGCGTGGGTGCACCGTGGGTGCACCGAAAGTGGGTGCAGCCACTACTTTCCCCGTGGGAGAGTGGTTCTTCTACACCCACTCTCAGTGCACCCATGGTGTACCCATGGTGCACCCACTCTCGGTGCATGCATGGTGCACCCACGCAAGAAAACATATCAAAAGGTTTAGAAAAAATCTGAAACTTCGTGAAAATGATCGTCAACAAATGTTATGAGGGCTTGCAAAGTTTGGTGGTCAAATAACATTCGAGAAGCGCTCTACAAAAAAGACAAAATTGCAAAATCTGCTCAAACAGTGCACGTACATTTTGACTAATTTTCAGTGATTTTGTCTTTTTTGTAGAGAGCTCCTCGAATGTTATTTGACCACCAAAGTTTGCAAGCCCCCATAACATTTGTTGATGATCATTTCCATGAAGTTTCAGATTTTTTTTTGAAATGCTCTGATATGTTTTTTTGCGTGGGTGGACCGTGGGTGCACCGAGAGTGGGTGTAGAAGAACCACTCTCCCACGGGGAAAGTAGTGGCTGCACCCACTTTCGGTGCACCCACGGTGCACCCACGCAAGAAAACATATCAAAATATTTAGAAATAATCTGAAACTTCGTGTAAATGATCGTCAACAAATGTTATGAGAGCTTGCAAAGTTTGGTGGTTAAATAACATTCGAGAAGCGCTCTACAAAAAAGACAAAATTTCAAAATCTGCTCAAACATTGCATGTACATTTTGACTAATTTTCAGTGATTTTGTCTTTTTTGTAGAGAGCCCCTTGAATGTTATTTGACCACCAAATTTTGCAAGCCCCCATAACATTTGTTGATGATTATTTCCACGAAGTTTCAGATTTTTTCGAAATGCTCTGATATGTTTTTTTGCGTGGGTGCACCGTGGGTGCCCCGAGAGTGGGTGTAGGAGAACCACTCTCCCACGAGGAAAGTAGTGGCTGCACCCACTTTCGGTGCACCCACGGTGCACCCACGCAAGAAAACATATCAAAACATTTAGAAAAAATCTGAAACTTCGTGGAAATGATCGTCAACAAATGTTATGAGGGCTTGCAAAGTTTGGTGGTCAAATAACATTCGAGAAGCTCTCTACAAAAAAGACAAAATTGCAAAATCTGCTCAAACAATGCACGTACATTTTGACTAATTTTCAGTAATTTTGTCTTTTTTGTAGAGAGCTCCTCGAATGTTATTTGACCACCAAATTTTGCAAGCCCCCATAACATTTGTTGATGATCATTTCCATGAAGTTTCAAATTTTTTCGAAATGCTCTGATATGTTTCTTTGCGTGGGTGCACCGTGGGTGCACCGAGAGTGGGTGCAGAAGAACCACTCTCCCACGGGGAAAGTAGTGGCTGCACCCACTTTCGGTGCACACACGGTGCACCCACGCAAGAAAACATATCAAAAGATTTAGAAAAAAATTTGAAACTTCGTGGAAATGATCGTCAACATATGTTATGAGGGCTTGGAAAGTTTGGTGGTCAAATAACATTCGAGAAGCTCTCTACAAAAAAGACAAAATTGCAAAATCTGCTCAAACAGTGCACGTACATTTTGACTAATTTTCAGTGATTTTGTCTTTTTTGTAGAGAGCTCCTCGAATGTTATTTGACCACCAAATTTAGCAAGCCCCCATAACATTTGTTGATGATCATTTCCATGAAGTTTCATTTTTTTTCGAAATGCTCTGATATGTTTTTTTGCGTGGGTGCATCGTGGGTGCACCGAGAGTGGGTGTAGAAGAACCACTCTCCCACGACGAAAGTAGTGGCTGCACCCACTTTCGGTGCACCCACGGTGCACCCACGCAAGAAAACATATCAAAACATTTAGAAAAAATCTGAAACTTCGTGGAAATGATCGTCAACAAATGTTATGAGGGCTTGCAAAGTTTGATGGTCAAATAACATTCGAGAAGCTCTCTACAAAAAAGACAGAATTGCAAAATCTGCTCAAACAGTGCACGTACATTTTGACTGATTTTCAGTGATTTTGTCTTTTTTGTAGAGAGCTCCTCGAATGTTATTTGACCACCAAAGTTTGCAAGCCCCCATAACATTTCTTGATGATCATTTCCATGAAGTTTCAGATTTTTTTTTAAATGCTCTGATATGTTTTTTGCGTGGGTGCACCGTGGGTGGACCGAGAGTGGGTGTAGAAGAACCACTCTCCCACAGGGAAAGTAGTGGCTGCACCCACTTTCGGAGCACCCACGGTGCACCCACGCAAGAAAACATATCAAAACATTTAGAAAAAATCTGAAACTTCGTGGAAATGATCGTCAACAAATGTTATAAGGGCTTGCAAAGTTTGGTGGTCAAATAACATTCGAGAAGCGCTCTACAAAAAAGACAAAATTGCAAAATCTGCTCAAACAGTGCACGAACATTTTGACTAATTTTTAGTGATTTTGTCTTTTTTGTAGAGAGCTCCTCGAATGTTATTTGACCATCAAATTTTGCAAGCCCCCATAACATTTGTTGATGCCCATTTCGACGAAGTTTCCGATTTTTTCGAAATGCTCTGATATGTTTTTTTGCGTGGGTGCACCGTGGGTGCACCAAGAGTGGGTGCAGAAGAACCACACTCACCGAGAGTGGGTGTAGAAGAACCACTCTCCCACGGGGAAAGTAGTGGCTGCGCCCACTTTCGGTGCACCCACGGTGCACCCACGCAAGAAAACATATCAAAACATTTAGAAAAAATATGAAACTTCGTGAAAATGATCGTCAACAAATGTTATGAGGGCTTGCAAAGTTTGGTCGTCAAATAACATTCGACAAGCGCTCTACAAAAAAGACAAAATTGCAAAATCTGCTCAAACAATGCATGTACATTTTGACTAATTTTCAGTGATTTTGTCTTTTTTGTAGAGAGCTCCTCGAATGTTATTTGACCACCAAATTTCGCAAGCCCCCATAACATTTGTTGATGATCATTTCCACGAAGTTTCAGATTTTTTCGAAATGCTCTGATATGTTTTCTTGCGTGGGTGCACCGTGGGTGCACCGAAAGTGGGTGCAGCCACTACTTTCCCCGTGGGAGAGTGGTTCTTCTACACCCACTCTCAGTGCACCCATGGTGTACCCATGGTGCACCCACTCTCGGTGCATGCATGGTGCACCCACGCAAGAAAACATATCAAAAGGTTTAGAAAAAATCTGAAACTTCGTGAAAATGATCGTCAACAAATGTTATGAGGGCTTGCAAAGTTTGGTGGTCAAATAACATTCGAGAAGCGCTCTACAAAAAAGACAAAATTGCAAAATCTGCTCAAACAGTGCACGTACATTTTGACTAATTTTCAGTGATTTTGTCTTTTTTGTAGACAGCTCCTCGAATGTTATTTGACCACCAAAGTTTGCAAGCCCCCATAACATTTGTTGATGATCATTTCCATGAAGTTTCAGATTTTTTTTGAAATGCTCTGATATGTTTTTTTGCGTGGGTGGACCGTGGGTGCACCGAGAGTGGGTGTAGAAGAACCACTCTCCCACGGGGAAAGTAGTGGCTGCACCCACTTTCGGTGCACCCACGGTGCACCCACGCAAGAAAACATATCAAAATATTTAGAAATAATCTGAAACTTCGTGTAAATGATCGTCAACAAATGTTATGAGAGCTTGCAAAGTTTGGTGGTTAAATAACATTCGAGAAGCGCTCTACAAAAAAGACAAAATTTCAAAATCTGCTCAAACATTGCATGTACATTTTGACTAATTTTCAGTGATTTTGTCTTTTTTGTAGAGAGCCCCTTGAATGTTATTTGACCACCAAATTTTGCAAGCCCCCATAACATTTGTTGATGATTATTTCCACGAAGTTTCAGATTTTTTCGAAATGCTCTGATATGTTTTTTTGCGTGGGTGCACCGTGGGTGCCCCGAGAGTGGGTGTAGGAGAACCACTCTCCCACGAGGAAAGTAGTGGCTGCACCCACTTTCGGTGCACCCACGGTGCACCCACGCAAGAAAACATATCAAAACATTTAGAAAAAATCTGAAACTTCGTGGAAATGATCGTCAACAAATGTTATGAGGGCTTGCAAAGTTTGGTGGTCAAATAACATTCGAGAAGCTCTCTACAAAAAAGACAAAATTGCAAAATCTGCTCAAACAATGCACGTACATTTTGACTAATTTTCAGTAATTTTGTCTTTTTTGTAGAGAGCTCCTCGAATGTTATTTGACCACCAAATTTTGCAAGCCCCCATAACATTTGTTGATGATCATTTCCATGAAGTTTCAAATTTTTTCGAAATGCTCTGATATGTTTCTTTGCGTGGGTGCACCGTGGGTGCACCGAGAGTGGGTGCAGAAGAACCACTCTCCCACGGGGAAAGTAGTGGCTGCACCCACTTTCGGTGCACACACGGTGCACCCACGCAAGAAAACATATCAAAAGATTTAGAAAAAAATTTGAAACTTCGTGGAAATGATCGTCAACATATGTTATGAGGGCTTGGAAAGTTTGGTGGTCAAATAACATTCGAGAAGCTCTCTACAAAAAAGACAAAATTGCAAAATCTGCTCAAACAGTGCACGTACATTTTGACTAATTTTCAGTGATTTTGTCTTTTTTGTAGAGAGCTCCTCGAATGTTATTTGACCACCAAATTTAGCAAGCCCCCATAACATTTGTTGATGATCATTTCCATGAAGTTTCATTTTTTTTCGAAATGCTCTGATATGTTTTTTTGCGTGGGTGCATCGTGGGTGCACCGAGAGTGGGTGTAGAAGAACCACTCTCCCACGACGAAAGTAGTGGCTGCACCCACTTTCGGTGCACCCACGGTGCACCCACGCAAGAAAACATATCAAAACATTTAGAAAAAATCTGAAACTTCGTGGAAATGATCGTCAACAAATGTTATGAGGGCTTGCAAAGTTTGATGGTCAAATAACATTCGAGAAGCTCTCTACAAAAAAGACAGAATTGCAAAATCTGCTCAAACAGTGCACGTACATTTTGACTGATTTTCAGTGATTTTGTCTTTTTTGTAGAGAGCTCCTCGAATGTTATTTGACCACCAAAGTTTGCAAGCCCCCATAACATTTCTTGATGATCATTTCCATGAAGTTTCAGATATTTTTTTTAAATGCTCTGATATGTTTTTTGCGTGGGTGCACCGTGGGTGGACCGAGAGTGGGTGTAGAAGAACCACTCTCCCACAGGGAAAGTAGTGGCTGCACCCACTTTCGGAGCACCCACGGTGCACCCACGCAAGAAAACATATCAAAACATTTAGAAAAAATCTGAAACTTCGTGGAAATGATCGTCAACAAATGTTATAAGGGCTTGCAAAGTTTGGTGGTCAAATAACATTCGAGAAGCGCTCTACAAAAAAGACAAAATTGCAAAATCTGCTCAAACAGTGCACGAACATTTTGACTAATTTTTAGTGATTTTGTCTTTTTTGTAGAGAGCTCCTCGAATGTTATTTGACCATCAAATTTTGCAAGCCCCCATAACATTTGTTGATGCCCATTTCGACGAAGTTTCCGATTTTTTCGAAATGCTCTGATATGTTTTTTTGCGTGGGTGCACCGTGGGTGCACCAAGAGTGGGTGCAGAAGAACCACACTCACCGAGAGTGGGTGTAGAAGAACCACTCTCCCACGGGGAAAGTAGTGGCTGCGCCCACTTTCGGTGCACCCACGGTGCACCCACGCAAGAAAACATATCAAAACATTTAGAAAAAATATGAAACTTCGTGAAAATGATCGTCAACAAATGTTATGAGGGCTTGCAAAGTTTGGTGGTCAAATAACATTCGACAAGCGCTCTACAAAAAAGACAAAATTGCAAAATCTGCTCAAACAATGCATGTACATTTTGACTAATTTTCAGTGATTTTGTCTTTTTTGTAGAGAGCTCCTCGAATGTTATTTGACCACCAAATTTTGCAAGCCCCCATAACATTTGTTGATGATCATTTCCACGAAGTT
The DNA here is from genome assembly GCA_032464435.1 of Aegilops umbellulata. Lineage (NCBI taxonomy): Eukaryota > Viridiplantae > Streptophyta > Magnoliopsida > Poales > Poaceae > Aegilops > Aegilops umbellulata. The sequence goes on along the minus strand of CP136055.1, from coordinate 601,124,085 downwards.
TCAGATTTTTTCGAAATGCTCTGATATGTTTTCTTGCGTGGGTGCACCGTGCGTGCACCGAAAGTGGGTGCAGCCACTACTTTCCCCGTGGGAGAGTGGTTCTTCTACACCCACTCTCAGTGCACCCATGGTGTACCCATGGTGCACCCACTCTCGGTGCATGCATGGTGCACCCACGCAAGAAAACATATCAAAAGGTTTAGAAAAAATCTGAAACTTCGTGAAAATGATCGTCAACAAATGTTATGAGGGCTTGCAAAGTTTGGTGGTCAAATAACATTCGAGAAGCGCTCTACAAAAAAGACAAAATTGCAAAATCTGCTCAAACAGTGCACGTACATTTTGACTAATTTTCAGTGATTTTGTCTTTTTTGTAGACAGCTCCTCGAATGTTATTTGACCACCAAAGTTTGCAAGCCCCCATAACATTTGTTGATGATCATTTCCATGAAGTTTCAGATTTTTTTTTGAAATGCTCTGATATGTTTTTTTGCGTGGGTGGACCGTGGGTGCACCGAGAGTGGGTGTAGAAGAACCACTCTCCCACGGGGAAAGTAGTGGCTGCACCCACTTTCGGTGCACCCACGGTGCACCCACGCAAGAAAACATATCAAAATATTTAGAAATAATCTGAAACTTCGTGTAAATGATCGTCAACAAATGTTATGAGAGCTTGCAAAGTTTGGTGGTTAAATAACATTCGAGAAGCGCTCTACAAAAAAGACAAAATTGCAAAATCTGCTCAAACAGTGCATGTACATTTTGACTAATTTTCAGTGATTTTGTCTTTTTTGTAGAGAGCCCCTTGAATGTTATTTGACCACCAAATTTTGCAAGCCCCCATAACATTTGTTGATGATTATTTCCACGAAGTTTCAGATTTTTTCGAAATGCTCTGATATGTTTTTTTGCGTGGGTGCACCGTGGGTGCCCCGAGAGTGGGTGTAGGAGAACCACTCTCCCACGAGGAAAGTAGTGGCTGCACCCACTTTCGGTGCACCCACGGTGCACCCACGCAAGAAAACATATCAAAACATTTAGAAAAAATCTGAAACTTCGTGGAAATGATCGTCAACAAATGTTATGAGGGCTTGCAAAGTTTGGTGGTCAAATAACATTCGAGAAGCTCTCTACAAAAAAGACAAAATTGCAAAATCTGCTCAAACAATGCACGTACATTTTGACTAATTTTCAGTAATTTTGTCTTTTTTGTAGAGAGCTCCTCGAATGTTATTTGACCACCAAATTTTGCAAGCCCCCATAACATTTGTTGATGATCATTTCCATGAAGTTTCAAATTTTTTCGAAATGCTCTGATATGTTTCTTTGCGTGGGTGCACCGTGGGTGCACCGAGAGTGGGTGCAGAAGAACCACTCTCCCACGGGGTAAGTAGTGGCTGCACCCACTTTCGGTGCACACACGGTGCACCCACGCAAGAAAACATATCAAAAGATTTAGAAAAAAATTTGAAACTTCGTGGAAATGATCGTCAACATATGTTATGAGGGCTTGGAAAGTTTGGTGGTCAAATAACATTCGAGAAGCTCTCTACAAAAAAGACAAAATTGCAAAATCTGCTCAAACAGTGCACGTACATTTTGACTAATTTTCAGTGATTTTGTCTTTTTTGTAGAGAGCTCCTCGAATGTTATTTGACCACCAAATTTAGCAAGCCCCCATAACATTTGTTGATGATCATTTCCATGAAGTTTCATTTTTTTTCGAAATGCTCTGATATGTTTTTTTGCGTGGGTGCATCGTGGGTGCACCAAGAGTGGGTGTAGAAGAACCACTCTCCCACGACAAAAGTAGTGGCTGCACCCACTTTCGGTGCACCCACGGTGCACCCACGCAAGAAAACATATCAAAACATTTAGAAAAAATCTGAAACTTCGTGGAAATGATCGTCAACAAATGTTATGAGGGCTTGCAAAGTTTGATGGTCAAATAACATTCGAGAAGCTCTCTACAAAAAAGACAGAATTGCAAAATCTGCTCAAACAGTGCACGTACATTTTGACTGATTTTCAGTGATTTTGTCTTTTTTGTAGAGAGCTCCTCGAATGTTATTTGACCACCAAAGTTTGCAAGCCCCCATAACATTTCTTGATGATCATTTCCATGAAGTTTCAGATTTTTTTTTAAATGCTCTGATATGTTTTTTGCGTGGGTGCACCGTGGGTGGACCGAGAGTGGGTGTAGAAGAACCACTCTCCCACAGGGAAAGTAGTGGCTGCACCCACTTTCGGAGCACCCACGGTGCACCCACGCAAGAAAACATATCAAAACATTTAGAAAAAATCTGAAACTTCGTGGAAATGATCGTCAACAAATGTTATTAGGGCTTGCAAAGTTTGGTGGTCAAATAACATTCGAGAAGCGCTCTACAAAAAAGACAAAATTGCAAAATCTACTCAAACAGTGCACGAACATTTTGACTAATTTTTAGTGATTTTGTCTTTTTTGTAGAGAGCTCCTCGAATGTTATTTGACCATCAAATTTTGCAAGCCCCCATAACATTTGTTGATGCCCATTTCGACGAAGTTTCCGATTTTTTCGAAATGCTCTGATATGTTTTTTTGCGTGGGTGCACCGTGGGTGCACCGAAAGTGGGTGCAGAAGAACCACACTCACCGAGAGTGGGTGTAGAAGAACCACTCTCCCATGGGGAAAGTAGTGGCTGCGCCCACTTTCGGTGCACCCACGGTGCACCCACGCAAGAAAACATATCAAAACATTTAGAAAAAATATGAAACTTCGTGAAAATGATCGTCAACAAATGTTATGAGGGCTTGCAAAGTTTGGTGGTCAAATAACATTCGACAAGCGCTCTACAAAAAAGACAAAATTGCAAAATCTGCTCAAACAATGCATGTACATTTTGACTAATTTTCAGTGATTTTGTCTTTTTTGTAGAGAGCTCCTCGAATGTTATTTGACCACCAAATTTTGCAAGCCCCCATAACATTTGTTGATGATCATTTCCACGAAGTTTCAGATTTTTTCGAAATGCTCTGATATGTTTTCTTGCGTGGGTGCACCGTGGGTGCACCGAAAGTGGGTGCAGCCACTACTTTCCCCGTGGGAGAGTGGTTCTTCTACACCCACTCTCAGTGCACCCATGGTGTACCCATGGTGCACCCACTCTCGGTGCATGCATGGTGCACCCACGCAAGAAAACATATCAAAAGGTTTAGAAAAAATCTGAAACTTCGTGAAAATGATCGTCAACAAATGTTATGAGGGCTTGCAAAGTTTGGTGGTCAAATAACATTCGAGAAGCGCTCTACAAAAAAGACAAAATTGCAAAATCTGCTCAAACAGTGCACGTACATTTTGACTAATTTTCAGTGATTTTGTCTTTTTTGTAGAGAGCTCCTCGAATGTTATTTGACCACCAAAGTTTGCAAGCCCCCATAACATTTGTTGATGATCATTTCCATGAAGTTTCAGATTTTTTTTTGAAATGCTCTGATATGTTTTTTTGCGTGGGTGGACCGTGGGTGCACCGAGAGTGGGTGTAGAAGAACCACTCTCCCACGGGGAAAGTAGTGGCTGCACCCACTTTCGGTGCACCCACGGTGCACCCACGCAAGAAAACATATCAAAATATTTAGAAATAATCTGAAACTTCGTGTAAATGATCGTCAACAAATGTTATGAGAGCTTGCAAAGTTTGGTGGTTAAATAACATTCGAGAAGCGCTCTACAAAAAAGACAAAATTTCAAAATCTGCTCAAACAGTGCATGTACATTTTGACTAATTTTCAGTGATTTTGTCTTTTTTGTAGAGAGCCCCTTGAATGTTATTTGACCACCAAATTTTGCAAGCCCCCATAACATTTGTTGATGATTATTTCCACGAAGTTTCAGATTTTTTCGAAATGCTCTGATATGTTTTTTTGCGTGGGTGCACCGTGGGTGCCCCGAGAGTGGGTGTAGGAGAACCACTCTCCCACGAGGAAAGTAGTGGCTGCACCCACTTTCGGTGCACCCACGGTGCACCCACGCAAGAAAACATATCAAAACATTTAGAAAAAATCTGAAACTTCGTGGAAATGATCGTCAACAAATGTTATGAGGGCTTGCAAAGTTTGGTGGTCAAATAACATTCGAGAAGCTCTCTACAAAAAAGACAAAATTGCAAAATCTGCTCAAACAATGCACGTACATTTTGACTAATTTTCAGTAATTTTGTCTTTTTTGTAGAGAGCTCCTCGAATGTTATTTGACCACCAAATTTTGCAAGCCCCCATAACATTTGTTGATGATCATTTCCATGAAGTTTCAAATTTTTTCGAAATGCTCTGATATGTTTCTTTGCGTGGGTGCACCGTGGGTGCACCGAGAGTGGGTGCAGAAGAACCACTCTCCAACGGGGAAAGTAGTGGCTGCACCCACTTTCGGTGCACACACGGTGCACCCACGCAAGAAAACATATCAAAAGATTTAGAAAAAAATTTGAAACTTCGTGGAAATGATCGTCAACATATGTTATGAGGGCTTGGAAAGTTTGGTGGTCAAATAACATTCGAGAAGCTCTCTACAAAAAAGACAAAATTGCAAAATCTGCTCAAACAGTGCACGTACATTTTGACTAATTTTCAGTGATTTTGTCTTTTTTGTAGAGAGCTCCTCGAATGTTATTTGACCACCAAATTTAGCAAGCCCCCATAACATTTGTTGATGATCATTTCCATGAAGTTTCATTTTTTTTCGAAATGCTCTGATATGTTTTTTTGCGTGGGTGCATCGTGGGTGCACCGAGAGTGGGTGTAGAAGAACCACTCTCCCACGACGAAAGTAGTGGCTGCACCCACTTTCGGTGCACCCACGGTGCACCCACGCAAGAAAACATATCAAAACATTTAGAAAAAATCTGAAACTTCGTGGAAATGATCGTCGACAAATGTTATGAGGGCTTGCAAAGTTTGATGGTCAAATAACATTCGAGAAGCTCTCTACAAAAAAGACAGAATTGCAAAATCTGCTCAAACAGTGCACGTACATTTTGACTGATTTTCAGTGATTTTGTCTTTTTTGTAGAGAGCTCCTCGAATGTTATTTGACCACCAAAGTTTGCAAGCCCCCATAACATTTCTTGATGATCATTTCCATGAAGTTTCAGATTTTTTTTTAAATGCTCTGATATGTTTTTTGCGTGGGTGCACCGTGGGTGGACCGAGAGTGGGTGTAGAAGAACCACTCTCCCACAGGGAAAGTAGTGGCTGCACCCACTTTCGGAGCACCCACGGTGCACCCACGCAAGAAAACATATCAAAACAATTAGAAAAAATCTGAAACTTCGTGGAAATGATCGTCAACAAATGTTATTAGGGCTTGCAAAGTTTGGTGGTCAAATAACATTCGAGAAGCGCTCTACAAAAAAGACAAAATTGCAAAATCTGCTCAAACAGTGCACGAACATTTTGACTAATTTTTAGTGATTTTGTCTTTTTTGTAGAGAGCTCCTCGAATGTTATTTGACCATCAAATTTTGCAAGCCCCCATAACATTTGTTGATGCCCATTTCGACGAAGTTTCCGATTTTTTCGAAATGCTCTGATATGTTTTTTTGCGTGGGTGCACCGTGGGTGCACCGAAAGTGGGTGCAGAAGAACCACACTCACCGAGAGTGGGTGTAGAAGAACCACTCTCCCACGGGGAAAGTAGTGGCTGCGCCCACTTTCGGTGCACCCACGGTGCACCCACGCAAGAAAACATATCAAAACATTTAGAAAAAATATGAAACTTCGTGAAAATGATCGTCAACAAATGTTATGAGGGCTTGCAAAGTTTGGTGGTCAAATAACATTCGACAAGCGCTCTACAAAAAAGACAAAATTGCAAAATCTGCTCAAACAATGCATGTACATTTTGACTAATTTTCAGTGATTTTGTCTTTTTTGTAGAGAGCTCCTCGAATGTTATTTGACCACCAAATTTTGCAAGCCCCCATAACATTTGTTGATGATCATTTCCACGAAGTTTCAGATTTTTTTCGAAATGCTCTGATATGTTTTCTTGCGTGGGTGCACCAAAAGTGAGTGCAGCCACTACTTTCCCCGTGGGAGAGTGGTTCTTCTACACCCACTCTCGGTGCACCCATGGTGCACCTACGCAAGAAAACATATCAAAACTTTTAGAAAAAATCTGAAACTTCGTGAAAATGATCGTCAACAAATGTTATGAGGGCTTGCAAAGTTTGGTGGTCAAATAACATTCGACAAGCGCTCTACAAAAAAGACAAAATTGCAAAATCTGCTCAAACAGTGCACGTACATTTTGACTAATTTTCAGTGATTTTGTCTTTTTTGTAGAGAGCTCCTCGAATGTTATTTGACCACCAAATTTTGCAAGCCCCCATAACATTTGTGGATGATCATTTCCACGAAGTTTCAAATTTTTTCGAAATGCTCTGTTATGTTTTTTTGCGTGGGTGCACCGTGGGTGCACCGAGAGTGGCTGTAGAAGAACCACTCTCCCACGGGCTGCACCCACTTTCGGTGCACCCACGGTGCACCCACGCAAAAAAACATATCAAAACATTTAGAAAAAATCTGAAACTTCGTGGAAATGATCGTCAACAAATGTTATGAGGGCTTGCAAAGTATGATTGTCAAATAACATTCGAGAAGCGCTCTACAAAAAAGACAAAATTGCAAAATCTGCTCAAACAGTGCACGTACATTTTGACTAATTTTCAGTGATTTTGTCTTTTTTGTAGAGAGCTCTTCGAATGTTATTTGACCACCAAATTTTGCAAGCCCCCATAACATTTGTTGATGATCATTTCCACGAAGTTTCAAATTTTTTCGAAATGCTCTGATATGTTTTTTTGCGTGGGTGCACCGTGGGTGCACCGAGAGTGGGTGTAGAAGAACCACTCTCCCACGGGCTGCACCCACTCTCGGTGCACCCACGGTGCACCCACGGAAAAAAACATATCAAAACATTTAGAAAAAATCCGAAACTTCGTGGAAATGATCGTCAACAAATGTTATGAGGGCTTGCAAAGTTTGGTGCTCAAATAACATTCGAGAAGCGCTCTACAAAAAAGACAAAATTGCAAAATCTGCTCACACAGTGCATGTACATTTTGACTAATTTTCAGTGATTTTGTCTTTTTGTAGAGAGCTCCTCGAATGTTATTTGACCACCAAATTTCTCAAGCCCCCATAACATTTGTTGATGATCATTTCCATGAAGTTTAAATTTTTTTCGAAATGCTCTGATATGTTTCTTTGCGTGGGTGCACCGTGGGTGCACCAAGAGTGGGTGTAGAAGAACCACTCTCCCACGGGGAAAGTAGTAGCTGCACCCACTTTCGGTGCACCCACGGTGCACCCACGCAAGAAAAACATATCAAAACATTTAGAAAAAATCTGAAACTTCGTGGAAATGATCGTCAAGAAATGTTATGAGGGCTTGCAAAGTTTGGTGGTCAAATAACATTCGAGAAGCGCTCTACAAAAAAGACAAAATTGCAAAGTCTGCTCAAACAGTGCACGTACATTTTGACTAATTTTCAGTGATTTTGTCTTTTTTGTAGAGAGCTCCTCGAATGTTATTTGACCACCAAAGTTTGCAAGCCCCCATAACATTTGTTGATGATCATTTGCATGAAGTTTCAGATTTTTTTTTGAAATGCTCTGATATGTTTTTTTGCGTGGGTGCACCGTGGGTGCACCGAGAGTGGGTGTAGAAGAACCACTCTCCCACGGGGAAAGTAGTGGCTGCACCCACTTTCGGTGCACCCACGGTGCACCCACGTAAGAAAACATATCAAAATATTTAGAAAAAATCCGAAACTTCGTGGAAATGATCGTCAACAAATGTTATGAGAGCTTGCAAAGTTTGGTGGTTAAATAACATTCGAGAAGCGCTCTACAAAAAAGACAAAATTGCAAAATCTGCTCAAACAGTGCATGTACATTTTGACTAATTTTCAGTGATTTTGTCTTTTTTGTAGAGAGCCCCTCGAATGTTATTTGACCACCAAATTTTGCAAGCCCCCATAAAATTTGTTGATGATTATTTCCACGAAGTTTTAGATTTTTTCGAAATGCTCTGATATGTTTTTTTGCGTGGGTGCACCGTGGGTGCCCCGAGAGTGGGTGTAGGAGAACCACTCTCCCACGAGGAAATTAGTGGCTGCACCCACTTTCGGTGCACCCACGGTGCACCCACGCAAGAAAACATATCAAAACATTTAGAAAAAATCTGAAACTTCGTGGAAATGATCGTCAACAAATGTTATGAGGGCTTGCAAAGTTTGGTGGTCAAATAACATTCGAGAAGCTCTCTACAAAAAAGACAAAATTGCAAAATCTGCTCAAACAATGCACGTACATTTTGACTAATTTTCAGTAATTTTGTCTTTTTTGTAGAGAGCTCCTCGAATGTTATTTGACCACCAAATTTTGCAAGCCCCCATAACATTTGTTGATGATCATTTCCATGAAGTTTCAAATTTTTTCGAAATGCTCTGATATGTTTCTTTGCGTGGGTGCACCGTGGGTGCACCGAGAGTGGGTGTAGAAGAACCACTCTCCCACGGGGAAAGTAGTGGCTGCACCCACTTTCGGTGCACACACGGTGCACCCACGCAAGAAAACATATCAAAAGATTTAGAAAAAAATCTGAAACTTCGTGGAAATGATCGTCAACAAATGTTATGAGGGCTTGCAAAGTTTGGTGGTCAAATAACATTCGAGAAGCTCTCTACAAAAAAGACAAAATTGCAAAATCTGCTCAAACAGTGCACGTACATTTTGACTAATTTTCAGTGATTTTGTCTTTTTTGTAGAGAGCTCCTCGAATGTTATTTGACCACCAAAGTTTGCAAGCCCCCATAACATTTGTTGATGATCATTTCCATGAAGTTTCAGATTTTTTTTTGAAATGCTATGATATGTTTTTTTGCGTGGGTGGACCTTGGGTGCACCGAGAGTGGGTGTAGAAGAACCACTCTCCCACGGGGAAAGTAGTGGCTGCACCCACTTTCGGTGCACCCACGGTGCACCCACGCAAGAAAACATATCAAAATATTTAGAAATAATCTGAAACTTCGTGTAAATGATCGTCAACAAATGTTATGAGAGCTTGCAAAGTTTGGTGGTTAAATAACATTCGAGAAGCGCTCTACAAAAAAGACAAAATTTCAAAATCTGCTCAAACAGTGCATGTATATTTTGACTAATTTTCAGTGATTTTGTCTTTTTTGTAGAGAGCCCCTTGAATGTTATTTGACCACCAAATTTTGCAAGCCCCCATAACATTTGTTGATGATTATTTCCACGAAGTTTCAGATTTTTTCGAAATGCTCTGATATGTTTTTTTGCGTGGGTGCACCGTGGGTGCCCCGAGAGTGGGTGTAGGAGAACCACTCTCCCACGAGGAAAGTAGTGGCTGCACCCACTTTCGGTGCACCCACGGAGCACCCACGCAAGAAAACATATCAAAACATTTAGAAAAAATCTGAAACTTCGTGGAAATGATCGTCAACAAATGTTATGAGGGCTTGCAAAGTTTGGTGGTCAAATAACATTCGAGAAGCTCTCTACAAAAAAGACAAAATTGCAAAATCTGCTCAAACAATGCACGTACATTTTGACTAATTTTCAGTAATTTTGTCTTTTTTGTAGAGAGCTCCTCGAATGTTATTTGACCACCAAATTTTGCAAGCCCCCATAACATTTGTTGATGATCATTTCCATGAAGTTTCAAATTTTTTCGAAATGCTCTGATATGTTTCTTTGCGTGGGTGCACCGTGGGTGCACCGAGAGTGGGTGTAGAAGAACCACTCTCCCACGAGGAAAGTAGTGGCTGCACCCACTTTCGGTGCACACACGGTGCACCCACGCAAAAAAACATATCAAAAGATTTAGAAAAAAATTTGAAACTTCGTGGAAATGATCGTCAACAAATGTTATGAGGGCTTGGAAAGTTTGGTGGTCAAATAACATTCGAGAAGCTCTCTACAAAAAAGACAAAATTGCAAAATCTGCTCAAACAGTGCACGTACATTTTGACTAATTTTCAGTGATTTTGTCTTTTTTGTAGAGAGCTCCTCGAATGTTATTTGACCACCAAATTTAGCAAGCCCCCATAACATTTGTTGATGATCATTTCCATGAAGTTTCATTTTTTTTCGAAATGCTCTGATATGTTTTTTTGCGTGGGTGCATCGTGGGTGCACCGAGAGTGGGTGTAGAAGAACCACTCTCCCACGAGGAAAGAAGTGGCTGCACCCACTTTCGGTGCACCCACGGTGCACCCACGCAAGAAAACATATCAAAACATTTAGAAAAAATCTGAAACTTCGTGGAAATGATCGTCAACAAATGTTATGAGGGCTTGCAAAGTTTGGTGGTCAAATAACATTCGAGAAGCTCTCTACAAAAAAGACAGAATTGCAAAATCTGCTCAAACAGTGCACGTACATTTTGACTGATTTTCAGTGATTTTGTCTTTTTTGTAGAGAGCTCCTCGAATGTTATTTGACCACCAAAGTTTGCAAGCCCCCATAACATTTCTTGATGATCATTTCCATGAAGTTTCAGATTTTTTTTTAAATGCTCTGATATGTTTTTTGCGTGGGTGCACCGTGGGTGGACCGAGAGTGGGTGTAGAAGAACCACTCTCCCACGGGGAAAGTAGTGGCTGCACCCACTTTCGGAGCACCCACGGTGCACCCACGCAAGAAAACATATCAAAACATTTAGAAAAAATCTGAAACTTCGTGGAAATGATCGTCAACAAATGTTATTAGGGCTTGCAAAGTTTGGTGGTCAAATAACGTTCGAGAAGCGCTCTACAAAAAAGACAAAATTGCAAAATCTGCTCAAACAGTGCACGAACATTTTGACTAATTTTTAGTGATTTTGTCTTTTTTGTAGAGAGCTCCTCGAATGTTATTTGACCATCAAATTTTGCAAGCCCCCATAACATTTGTTGATGCCCATTTCGACGAAGTTTCCGATTTTTTCGAAATGCTCTGATATGTTTTTTTGCGTGGGTGCACCGTGGGTGCACCGAAAGTGGGTGCAGAAGAACCACACTCACCGAGAGTGGTTGTAGAAGAACCACTCTCCCATGGGGAAAGTAGTGGCTGCGCCCACTTTCGGTGCACCCACGGTGCACCCACGCAAGAAAACATATCAAAACATTTAGAAAAAATATGAAACTTCGTGAAAATGATCGTCAACAAATGTTATGAGGGCTTGCAAAGTTTGGTGGTCAAATAACATTCGACAAGCGCTCTACAAAAAAGACAAAATTGCAAAATCTGCTCAAACAATGCATGTACATTTTGACTAATTTTCAGTGATTTTGTCTTTTTTGTAGAGAGCTCCTCGAATGTTATTTGACCACCAAATTTTGCAAGCCCCCATAACATTTGTTGATGATCATTTCCACGAAGTTTCAGATTTTTTCGAAATGCTCTGATATGTTTTCTTGCGTGGGTGCACCGTGGGTGCACCGAAAGTGAGTGCAGCCACTACTTTCCCCGTGGGAGAGTGGTTCTTCTACACCCACTCTCGGTGCACCCATGGTGCACCCACGCAAGAAAACATATCAAAACTTTTAGAAAAAATCTGAAACTTCGTGAAAATGATCGTCAACAAATGTTATGAGGGCTTGCAAAGTTTGGTGGTCAAATAACATTCGACAAGCGCTCTACAAAAAAGACAAAATTGCAAAATCTGCTCAAACAGTGCACGTACATTTTGACTAATTTTCAGTGATTTTGTCTTTTTTGTAGAGAGCTCCTCGAATGTTATTTGACCACCAAATTTTGCAAGCCCCCATAACATTTGTTAATGATCATTTCCACGAAGTTTCAAATTTTTTCGAAATGCTCTGATATGATTTTTTGCGTGGGTGCACCGTGGGTGCACCGAGAGTGGGTGTAGAAGAACCACTCTCCCACGGGCTGCACCCACTTTCGGTGCACCCACGGAAAAAAACATATCAAAACATTTAGAAAAAATCCGAAACTTCGTGGAAATGATCGTCAACAAATGTTATGAGGGCTTGCAAAGTTTGGTGCTCAAATAACATTCGAGAAGCGCTCTACAAAAAAGACAAAATTGCAAAATCTGCTCACACAGTGCACGTACATTTTGACTAATTTTCAGTGATTTTGTCTTTTTGTAGAGAGTTCCTCGAATGTTATTTGACCACCAAATTTCTCAAGCCCCCATAACATTTGTTGATGATCATTTCTATGAAGTTTCAAATTTTTTCGAAATGCTCTGATATGTTTCTTTGCGTGGGTGCACCGTGGGTGCACCGAGAGTGGGTGTAGAAGAACCACTCTCCCACGGGGAAAGTAGTAGCTGCACCCACTTTCGGTGCACCCACAGTGCACCCACGCAAGAAAAACATATCAAAACATTTAGAAAAAATCTGAAACTTCGTGGAAATGATCGTCAAGAAATGTTATGAGGGCTTGCAAAGTTTGGTGGTCAAATAACATTCGAGAAGCGCTCTACAAAAATGACAAAATTGCAAAATCTGCTCAAACAATGCATGTACATTTTGACTAATTTTCAGTGATTTTGTCTTTTTTGTAGAGAGCTCCTCGAATGTTATTTGACCACCAAATTTTGCGAGCCCCCATAACATTTGTTGATGATCATTTCCACGAAGTTTCAGATTTTTTTGAAATGCTCTGATATGTTTTCTTGCGTGGGTGCACCGTGGGTGCACCGAAAGTGAGTGCAGCCACTACTTTCCCCGTGGGAGAGTGGTTCTTCTACACCCACTCTCGGTGCACCCATGGTGCACCCACGCAAGAAAACATATCAAAACTTTTAGAAAAAATCTGAAACTTCGTGAAAATGATCGTCAACAAATGTTATGAGGGCTCGCAAAGTTTGGTGGTCGAATAACATTCGACAAGCGCTCTACAAAAAAGACAAAATTGCAAAATCTGCTCAAACAGTGCACGTACATTTTGACTAATTTTCAGTGATTTTGTCCTTTTTGTAGAGAGCTCCTCGAATGTTATTTGACCACCAAATTTTGCAAGCCCCCAAAACATTTGTTGATGATCATTTCCACGAAGTTTCAAATTTTTTCGAAATGCTCTGATATGTTTTTTTGCGTGGGTGCACCGTGGGTGCACCGAGAGTGGGTGTAGAAGAACCACTCTTCCACGGGCTGCACCCACTTTCGGTGCACCCACGGTGCACCCACGCAAAAAAACATATCAAAAACATTTAGAAAAAATCTGAAACTTCGTGGAAATGATCGTGAACAAATGTTATGAGGGCTTGCAAAGTATGATTGTCAAATAACATTCGAGAAGTGCTCTACAAAAAAGACAAAATTGCAAAATCTGCTCAAACAGTGCACGTACATTTTGACTAATTTTCAGTGATTTTGTCTTTTTTGTAGAGAGCTCCTCGAATGTTATTTGACCACCAAATTTTGCAAGCCCCCATAACATTTGTTGATGATCATTTCCACGAAGTTTCAAATTTTTTCGAAATGCTCTGATATGTTTTTTTGCGTGGGTGCACCGAGAGTGGGTGTAGAAGAACCACTCTCCCACGGGCTGCACCCACTTTCGGTGCACCCACGGAAAAAAACATATCAAAACATTTAGAAAAAATCCGAAACTTCGTGGAAATGATCGTCAACAAATGTTATGAGGGCTTGCAAAGTTTGGTGCTCAAATAACATTCGAGAAGCGCTCTACAAAAAAGACAAAATTGCAAAATCTGCTCACACAGTGCACGTACATTTTGACTAATTTTCAGTGATTTTGTCTTTTTGTAGAGAGCTCCTCGAATGTTATTTGACCACCAAATTTCTCAAGCCCCCATAACATTTGTTGATGATCATTTCCATGAAGTTTCAAATTTTTTCGAAATGCTCTAATATGTTTCTTTGCGGGGGTGCACCGTGGGTGCACCAAGAGTGGGTGTAGAAGAACCACTCTCCCACGGGGAAAGTAGTAGCTGCACCCACTTTCGGTGCACCCACGGTGCACCCACGCAAGAAAAACATATCAAAACATTTAGAAAAAATCTGAAACTTCGTGGAAATGATCTTCAAGAAATGTTATGAGGGCTTGCAAAGTTTGGTGGTCAAATAACATTCGAGAAGCGCTCTACAAAAAAGACAAAATTGCAAAATCTGCTCAAACAATGCATGTACATTTTGACTAATTTTCAGTGATTTTGTCTTTTTTGTAGAGAGCTCCTCGAATGTTATTTGACCACCAAATTTTGCGAGCCCCCATAACATTTGTTGATGATCATTTCCACGAAGTTTCAGATTTTTTCGAAATGCTCTGATATGTTTTCTTGCGTGGGTGCACCGTGGGTGCACCGAAAGTGAGTGCAGCCACTACTTTCCCCGTGGGAGAGTGGTTCTTCTACACCCACTCTCGGTGCACCCATGGTGCACCCACGCAAGAAAACATATCAAAACTTTTAGAAAAAATCTGAAACTTCGTGAAAATGATCGTCAACAAATGTTATGAGGGCTCGCAAAGTTTGGTGGTCGAATAACATTCGACAAGCGCTCTACAAAAAAGACAAAATTGCAAAATCTGCTCAAACAGTGCACGTACATTTTGACTAATTTTCAGTGATTTTGTCCTTTTTGTAGAGAGCTCCTCGAATGTTATTTGACCACCAAATTTTGCAAGCCCCCAAAACATTTGTTGATGATCATTTCCACGAAGTTTCAAATTTTTTCGAAATGCTCTGATATGTTTTTTTGCGTGGGTGCACCGTGGGTGCACCGAGAGTGGGTGTAGAAGAACCACTCTTCCACGGGCTGCACCCACTTTCGGTGCACCCACGGTGCACCCACGCAAAAAAACATATCAAAACATTTAGAAAAAATCTGAAACTTCGTGGAAATGATCGTCAACAAATGTTATGAGGGCTTGCAAAGTATGATTGTCAAATAACATTCGAGAAGTGCTCTACAAAAAAGACAAAATTGCAAAATCTGCTCAAACAGTGCACGTACATTTTGACTAATTTTCAGTGATTTTGTCTTTTTTGTAGAGAGCTCCTCGAATGTTATTTGACCACCAAATTTTGCAAGCCCCCATAACATTTGTTGATGATCATTTCCACGAAGTTTCAAATTTTTTCGAAATGCTCTGATATGTTTTTTTGCGTGGGTGCACCGAGAGTGGGTGTAGAAGAACCACTCTCCCACGGGCTGCACCCACTTTCGGTGCACCCACGGAAAAAAACATATCAAAACATTTAGAAAAAATCCGAAACTTCGTGGAAATGATCGTCAACAAATGTTATGAGGGCTTGCAAAGTTTGGTGCTCAAATAACATTCGAAAAGCGCTCTACAAAAAAGACAAAATTGCAAAATCTGCTCACACAGTGCACGTACATTTTGACTAATTTTCAGTGATTTTGTCTTTTTGTAGAGAGCTCCTCGAATGTTATTTGACCACCAAATTTCTCAAGCCCCCATAACATTTGTTGATGATCATTTCCATGAAGTTTCAAATTTTTTCGAAATGCTCTAATATGTTTCTTTGCGGGGGTGCACCGTGGGTGCACCAAGAGTGGGTGTAGAAGAACCACTCTCCCACGGGGAAAGTAGTAGCTGCACCCACTTTCGGTGCACCCACGGTGCACCCACGCAAGAAAAACATATCAAAACATTTAGAAAAAATCTGAAACTTCGTGGAAATGATCGTCAAGAAATGTTATGAGGGCTTGCAAAGTTTGGTGGTCAAATAACATTCGAGAAGCGCTCTACAAAAAAGACAAAATTGCAAAGTCTGCTCAAACAGTGCACGTACATTTTGACTATTTTTCATTGATTTTGTCTTTTTTCTAGAGAGCTCCTCGAATGTTATTTGACCACCAAAGTTTGCAAGCCCCCATAACATTTGTTGATGATCATTTGCATGAAGTTTCAGATTTTTTTTTTGAAATGCTCTGATATGTTTTTTTGCGTGGGTGCACCGTGGGTGCACCGAGAGTGGGTGTAGAAGAACCACTCTCCCATGGGGAAAGTAGTGGCTGCACCCACTTTCGGTTCACCCACGGTGCACCCACGTAAGAAAACATATCAAAATATTTAGAAAAAATCTGAAACTTCGTGGAAATGATCGTCAACAAATGTTATGAGAGCTTGCAAAGTTTGGTGGTTAAATAACATTCGAGAAGCGCTCTACAAAAAAGACAAAATTGCAAAATCTGCTCAAACAGTGCATGTACATTTTGACTAATTTTCAGTGATTTTGTCTTTTTTGTAGAGAGCCGCTCGAATGTTATTTGACCACCAAATTTTGCAAGCCCCCATAACATTTGTTGATTATTTCCACGAAGTTTTAGATTTTTTCGAAATGCTCTGATATGTTTTTTTGCGTGGGTGCACCGTGGGTGCCCCGAGAGTGGGTGTAGGAGAACCACTCTCCCACGAGGAAAGTAGTGGCTGCACCCACTTTCGGTGCACCCACGGTGCACCCACGCAAGAAAACATATCAAAACATTTAGAAAAAATCTGAAACTTCGTGGAAATGATCGTCAACAAATGTTATGAGGGCTTGCAAAGTTTGGTGGTCAAATAACATTTGAGAAGCTCTCTACAAAAAAGACAAAATTGCAAAATCTGCTCAAACAATGCACGTACATTTTGACTAATTTTCAGTAATTTTGTCTTTTTTGTAGAGAGCTCCTCGAATGTTATTTGACCACCAAATTTTGCAAGCCCCTATAACATTTGTTGATGATCATTTCCATGAAGTTTCAAATTTTTTCGAAATGCTCTGATATGTTTCTTTGCGTGGGTGCACCGTGGGTACACCGAGAGTGGGTGTAGAAGAACCACTCTCCCACGGGGAAAGTAGTGGCTGCACCCACTTTCGGTGCACACACGGTGCACCCACGCAAGAAAACATATCAAAAGATTTAGAAAAAAATCTAAAACTTTGTGGAAATGATCGTCAACAAATGTTATGAGGGCTTGCAAAGTTTGGTGGTCAAATAACATTCGAGAAGCTCTCTACAAAAAAGACAAAATTGCAAAATCTGCTCAAACAGTGCACGTACATTTTGACTAATTTTCAGTGATTTTGTCTTTTTTGTACAGAGCTCCTCGAATGTTATTTGACCACCAAATTTAGCAAGCCCCCATAACATTTGTTGATGATCATTTCCACGAAGTTTCAATTTTTTTCGAAATGCTCTAATATGTTTTTTTGCGTGGGTGCACCGTGGATGCACCGAGAGTGGGTGTAGAAGAACCACTCTCCCACGGGGAAAGTAGTGGCTGCACCCACT
Source organism: Aegilops umbellulata (assembly GCA_032464435.1). Lineage (NCBI taxonomy): Eukaryota > Viridiplantae > Streptophyta > Magnoliopsida > Poales > Poaceae > Aegilops > Aegilops umbellulata. The sequence continues at coordinate 601,106,796 of CP136055.1, read as the reverse complement.
TTCGGTGCACCCACGGTGCACCCACGCAAGAAAACATATCAAAACATTTAGAAAAAATCTGAAACTTCGTGGAAATGATCGTCAACAAATGTTATTAGGGCTTGCAAAGTTTGGTGGTCAAATAACATTCGATAAGCGCTCTACAAAAAAGACAGAATTGCAAAATCTGCTCAAACAGTGCACGTACATTTTGACTAATTTTCAGTGATTTTGTCTTTTTTGTAGAGAGCTCCTCGAATGTTATTTGACCACCAAATTTTGCAAGCCCCCATAACATTTGTTGATGCCCATTTCGACGAAGTTTTAGATTTTTTCGAAATGCTCTGATATGTTTTTTTGCGTGGGTGCACCGTGGGTGCACCGAAAGTGGGTGCAGAAGAACCACACTCACCGAGAGTGGGTGTAGAAGAACCACTCTCCCACGGGGAAAGTAGTGGCTGCACCCACTTTCGGTGCACCCACGGTGCACCCACGCAAGAAAACATATCAAATATTTAGAAAAAATATGAAACTTCGTGAAAATGATCATCAACAAATGTTATGAGGGCTTGCAAAGTTTGGTGGTCAAATAACATTCGACATGCGCTCTACAAAAAAGACAAAATTGCAAAATCTGCGCAAACAATGCATGTACATTTTGACTAATTTTCAGTGATTTTGTCTTTTTTGTAGAGAGCTCCTCGAATGTTATTTGACCACCAAATTTTGCAAGCCCCCATAACATTTGTTGATGATCATTTCCACGAAGTTTCAGATTTTTTCGAAATGCTCTGATATGTTTTCTTGCGTGGGTGCACCATGGGTGCACCGAGAGTGGGTGTAGAAGAACCACTCTCCCACGGGGAAAGTAGTGGCTGCACCCACTTTCGGTGCACCCACGGTGCACCCACGCAAGAAAACATATCAAAACATTTAGAAAAAATCTGAAACTTCGTGAAAATGATCGTCAACAAATGTTATGAGAGCTTGCAAAGTTTGGTGGTCAAAGAACATTCGAGAAGCGCTCTACAAAAAAGACAAAATTGCGAAATCTGCTCAAACAGTGCACGTACATTTTGACTAATTTTCAGTGATTTTGTCTTTTTTGTAGAGAGCTCCTCGAATGTTATTTGACCACCAAATTTTGCAAGCCCCCATAACATTTGTTGATGATCATTTCCACGAAGTTTCAAATTTTTTCGAAATGCTCTGATATGTTTTTTTGCGTGGGTGCACCGTGGGTGCACCGAGAGTGGGTGTAGAAGAACCACTCTCCCACGGGCTGCACCCACTTTCGGTGCACCCACGGTGCACCCACGCAAAAAAACATATCAAAACATTTAGAAAAAATCTGAAACTTCGTGGAAATGATCGTCAACAAATGTTATGAGGGCTTGCAAAGTTTGGTGGTCAAATAACATTCGAGAAGCGCTCTACAAAAAAGACAAAATTGCAAAATCTGCTCAAACAGTGGACATACATTTTGACTAATTTTCAGTGATTTTGTCTTTTTTGTAGAGAGCTCCTCGAATGTTATTTGACCACCAAATTTTGGAAGCCCCCACAACATTTGTTGATGATCATTTCCACGAAGTTTCAGATTTTTTTTCGAAATGCTCTGATATGTTTTTTTGCGTGAGTGCACCGTGGGTGCACCGATAGTGGGTGTAGAAGAATCACTCTCCCACGGGGAAAGTAGTGGCTGCACCCACTTTCGGTGCACCCACGGTGCACCCATGCAAGAAAACATATCAAAACATTTAGAAAAAATCCGAAACTTCGTGGAAATGATCGTCAACAGATGTTATGATGGCTTGCAAAGTTTGTCGCTCAAATAACATTCGATAAGCGCTATAAAAAAGACAAAATTGCAAAATCTGCTCAAACAGTGCACGTACATTTTGACTAATTTTCAGTGATTTTGTCTTTTTTGTAGAGAGCTCCTCGAATGTTATTTGACCACCAAATTTTGCAAGCCCCCATAACATTTGTTGATGCCCATTTCGACGAAGTTTCAAATTTTTTCGAAATGCTCTGATATGTTTTTTTGCGTGGGTGCACCGTGGGTGCACCGAAAGTGGGTGCAGAAGAACCACACTCACCGAGAGTGGGTGTAGAAGAACCACTCTCCCACGGGGAAAGTAGTGGCTGCACCCACTTTCGGTGCACCCACGGTGCACCCACGCAAGAAAACATATCAAAACATTTAGAAAAAATATGAAACTTCGTGAAAATGATCATCAACAAATGTCATGAGGGCTTGCAAAGTTTGGTGGTCAAATAACATTCGACATGCGCTCTACAAAAAAGACAAAATTGCAAAATCTGCGCAAACAATGCATGTACATTTTGACTAATTTTCAGTGATTTTGTCTTTTTTGTAGAGAGCTCCTCGAATGTTATTTGACCACCAAATTTTTCAAGCCCCCATAACATTTGTTGATGATCATTTCCACGAAGTTTCAGATTTTTTCGAAATGCTCTGGTATGTTTTCTTGCGTGGGTGCACCATGGGTGCACCGAGAGTGGGTGTAGAAGAACCACTCTCCCACGGGGAAAGTAGTGGCTGCACCCACTTTCGGTGCACCCACGGTGCACCCACGCAAGAAAACATATCAAAACATTTAGAAAAAATCTGAAACTTCGTGAAAATGATCGTCAACAAATGTTATGAGGGCTTGCAAAGTTTGGTGGTCAAAGAACATTCGAGAAGCGCTCTACAAAAAAGACAAAATTGCGAAATCTGCTCAAACAGTGCACGTACATTTTGACTAATTTTCAGTGATTTTGTCTTTTTTGTAGAGAGCTCCTCGAATGTTATTTGACCACCAAATTTTGCAAGCCCCCATAACATTTGTTGATGATCATTTCCACGAAGTTTCAAATTTTTTCGAAATGCTCTGATATGTTTTTTTGCGTGGGTGTATCGTGGGTGCACCGAGAGTGGGTGTAGAAGAACCACTCTCCCACGGGCTGCACCCACTTTCGGTGCACCCACGGTGCACCCACGCAAAAAAACATATCAAAACATTTAGAAAAAATCTGAAACTTCGTGAAAATGATCGTCAACAAATGTTATGAGGGCTTGCAAAGTTTGGTGGTCAAATAACATTCGAGAAGCGCTCTACAAAAAAGACAAAATTGCAAAATCTGCTCAAACAGTGGACATACATTTTGACTAATTTTCAGTGATTTTGCCTTTTTTGTAGAGAGCTCCTCGAATGTTATTTGACCACCAAATTTTGTAAGCCCCCATAACATTTGTTGATGATCATTTCCACGAAGTTTCAGATTTTTTTTCGAAATGCTCTGATATGTTTTTTTGCATGGGTGCACCGTGGGTGCACCGATAGTGGGTGTAGAAGAATCACTCTCCCACGGGGAAAGTAGTGGCTGCACCCACTTTCGGTGCACCCACGGTGCACCCATGCAAGAAAACATATCAAAACATTTAGAAAAAATCCTAAACTTCGTGGAAATGATCGTCAACAGATGTTATGATGGCTTGCAAAGTTTGGTGCTCAAATAACATTCGATAAGCGCTATAAAAAAGACAAAATTGCAAAATCTGCTCAAACAGTGCACGTACATTTTGACTAATTTTCAGTGATTTTGTCTTTTTTGTAGAGAGCTCCTCGAATGTTATTTGACCACCAAATTTTGCAAGCTCCCATAACATTTGTTGATGATCATTTCCACGAAGTTTCAGATTTTTTCGAAATGCTCTGATATGTTTTCTTGGGTGGGTGCACCATGGGTGCACCGAGAGTGGGTGTAGAAGAACCACTCTCCCACGGGGAAAGTAGTGGCTGCACCCACTTTCGGTGCACCCACGGTGCACCCACGCAAGAAAACATATCAAAACATTTAGAAAAAAATCTGAAACTTCGTGAAAATGATCGTCAACAAATGTTATGAGGGCTTGCAAAGTTTGGTGGTCAAAGAACATTCGAGAAGCGCTCTACAAAAAAGACAAAATTGCGAAATCTGATCAAACAGTGCACGTACATTTTGACTAATTTTCAGTGATTTTGTCTTGTTTGTAGAGAGCTCCTCGAATGTTATTTGACCACCAAATTTTGCAAGACCCCATAACATTTGTTGATGATCATTTCCACGAAGTTTCAGATTTTTTCGAAATGCTCTGATATGTTTTTTTGCGTGGGTGCACCGTGGGTGCACCGAGAGTGGGTGTAGAAGAACCACTCTCCCACGGGGAAAGTAGTGGCTGCACCCACTTTCGGTGCACGCACGGTGCACCCACGCAAGAAAACATATCAAAACATTTAGAAAAAATCTGAAACTTCGTGGAAATGATCGTCAACAAATGTTATGAGGGCTTGCAAAGTTTGGTGGTCAAATAACATTCGAGAAGCGCTCAACAAAAAAGACAATATTGCAAAATCTGCTCAAACAGTGGACATACATTTTGACTAATTTTCAGTGATTTTGTCTTTTTTGTAGAGAGCTCCTTGAATGTTATTTGACCACCAAATTTTGCAAGCCCCCATAACATTTGTTGATGATCATTTCCACGAAGTTTCAGATTTTTTTTCGAAATGCTCTGATATGTTTTTTTGCGTGGGTGCACCGTGGGTGCACCGATAGTGGGTGTAGAAGAACCACTCTCCCACGGGGAAAGTAGTGGCTGCACCCACTTTCGGTGCACCCACGGTGCACCCATGCAAGAAAACATATCAAAACATTTAGAAAAAATCCGAAACTTCGTGGAAATGATCGTCAACAGATGTTATGATGGCTTGCAAAGTTTGGTGCTCAAATAACATTCGATAAGCGCTATAAAAAAAGACAAAATTGCAAAATCTGCTCAAACAGTGCACGTACATTTTGACTAATTTTCAGTGATTTTGTCTTTTTTGTAGAGAGCTCCTCGAATGTTATTTGACCACCAAATTTTGCAAGCCCCCATAACATTTGTTGATGATCATTTCCACGAAGTTTCAGATTTTTTCGAAATGCTCTGATATATTTTTTTGCGTGGGTGCACCGTGGGTGAACCGAGAGTGGGTGTAGAAGAACCACTCTCCCACGGGGAAAGTAGTGGCTGCACCCACTTTCGGTGCACCCACGGTGCACCCACGCAAGAAAACATATCAAAACATTTAAAAAAAATCTGAAACTTCGTGGAAATGATCGTCAACAAATGTTATGAGAGTTTGCAAAGTTTGGTGGTTAAATAACATTCGAGAAGCGCTCTACAAAAAAGACAAAATTGCAAAATCTGCTCAAAAAGTGCATGTACATTTTGACTAATTTTCAGTGATTTTGTCTTTTCTGTAGAGAGCCCCTCGAATGTTATTTGACCACCAAATTTTGCAAGCCCCCATAACATTTGTTGATGATCATTTCCATGAAGTTTCAGATTTTTTCGAAATGCTCTGATATGTTTTTTTGTGTGGGTGCACCGTGGGTGCACCGAGAGTGGGTATAGAAGAACCACTCTCCCACGGGGAAAGTAGTGGCTGCACCCACTTTCGGTGCACCCACGCAAGAAAACATATCAAAACATTTAGAAAAAAGATGAAACTTCGTGAAAATGATCATCAACAAATGTTATGAGGGCTTGCAAAGTTTGGTGGTCAAATAACATTCGACATGCGCTTTACAAAAAAGAAAAAATTGCAAAATCTGCGCAAACAATGCATGTACATTTTGACTAATTTTCAGTGACTTTGTCTTTTTTGTAGAGAGCTCCTCGAATGTTATTTGACCACCAAATTCTGCAAGCCCCCATAACATTTGTTGATGATCATTTCCACGAAGTTTCAGATTTTTTCGAAATGCTCTGATATGTTTTCTTGCGTGGGTGCACCATGGGTGCACCGAGAGTGGGTGTAGAAGAACCACTCTCCCACGGGGAAAGTAGTGGCTGCACCCACTTTCGGTGCACCCACGGTGCACCCATGCAAGAAAACATATCAAAACATTTAGAAAAAATCCTAAACTTCGTGGAAATGATCGTCAACAGATGTTATGATGGCTTGCAAAGTTTGGTGCTCAAATAACATTCGATAAGCGCTATAAAAAAGACAAAATTGCAAAATCTTCTCAAACAGTGCACGTACATTTTGACTAATTTTCAGTGATTTTGTCTTTTTTGTAGAGAGCTCCTCGAATGTTATTTGACCACCAAATTTTGCAAGCCCCCATAACATTTGTTGATGATCATTTCCACGAAGTTTCAGATTTTTTCGAATTGCTCTGATATGTTTTCTTGGGTGGGTGCACCATGGGTGCACCGAGAGTGGGTGTAGAAGAACCACTCTCCCACGGGGAAAGTAGTGGCTGCACCCACTTTCGGTGCACCCACGGTGCACCCACGCAAGAAAACATATCAAAACATTTAGAAAAAAATCTGAAACTTCGTGAAAATGATCGTCAACAAATGTTATGAGGGCTTGCAAAGTTTGGTGGTCAAAGAACATTCGAGAAGCGCTCTACAAAAAAGACAAAATTGCGAAATCTGATCAAACAGTGCACGTACATTTTGACTAATTTTCAGTGATTTTGTCTTGTTTGTAGAGAGCTCCTCGAATGTTATTTGACCACCAAATTTTGCAAGACCCCATAACATTTGTTGATGATCATTTCCACGAAGTTTCAGATTTTTTCGAAATGCTCTGATATGTTTTTTTGCGTGGGTGCACCGTGGGTGCACCGAGAGTGGGTGTAGAAGAACCACTCTCCCACGGGGAAAGTAGTGGCTGCACCCACTTTCGGTGCACGCACGGTGCACCCACGCAAGAAAACATATCAAAACATTTAGAAAAAATCTGAAACTTCGTGGAAATGATCGTCAACAAATGTTATGAGGGCTTGCAAAGTTTGGTGGTCAAATAACATTCGAGAAGCGCTCTACAAAAAAGACAATATTGCAAAATCTGCTCAAACAGTGGACATACATTTTGACTAATTTTCAGTGATTTTGTCTTTTTTGTAGAGAGCTCCTTGAATGTTATTTGACCACCAAATTTTGCAAGCCCCCATAACATTTGTTGATGATCATTTCCACAAAGTTTCAGATTTTTTTTCGAAATGCTCTGATATGTTTTTTTGCGTGGGTGCACCGTGGGTGCACCGATAGTGGGTGTAGAAGAACCACTCTCCCACGGGGAAAGTAGTGGCTGCACCCACTTTCGGTGCACCCACGGTGCACCCATGCAAGAAAACATATCAAAACATTTAGAAAAAATCCGAAACTTCGTGGAAATGATCGTCAACAGAAGTTATGATGGCTTGCAAAGTTTGGTGCTCAAATAACATTCGATAAGCGCTATAAAAAAAGACAAAATTGCAAAATCTGCTCAAACAGTGCACGTACATTTTGACTAATTTTCAGTGATTTTGTCTTTTTTGTAGAGAGCTCCTCGAATGTTATTTGACCACCAAATTTTGCAAGCCCCCATAACATTTGTTGATGATCATTTCCACGAAGTTTCAGATTTTTTCGAAATGCTCTGATATATTTTTTTGCGTGGGTGCACCGTGGGTGAACCGAGAGTGGGTGTAGCAGAACCACTCTCCCACGGGGAAAGTAGTGGCTGCACCCACTTTCGGTGCACCCACGGTGCACCCACGCAAGAAAACATATCAAAACATTTAAAAAAAATCTGAAACTTCGTGGAAATGATCGTCAACAAATGTTATGAGAGTTTGCAAAGTTTGGTGGTTAAATAACATTCGAGAAGCGCTCTACAAAAAAGACAAAATTGCAAAATCTGCTCAAAAAGTGCATGTACATTTTGACTAATTTTCAGTGATTTTGTCTTTTCTGTAGAGAGCCCCTCGAATGTTATTTGACCACCAAATTTTGCAAGCCCCCATAACATTTGTTGATGATCATTTCCATGAAGTTTCAGATTTTTTCGAAATGCTCTGATATGTTTTTTTGTGTGGGTGCACCGTGGGTGCACCGAGAGTGGGTATAGAAGAACCACTCTCCCACGGGGAAAGTAGTGGCTGCACCCACTTTCGGTGCACCCACGCAAGAAAACATATCAAAACATTTAGAAAAAAGATGAAACTTCGTGAAAATGATCATCAACAAATGTTATGAGGGCTTGCAAAGTTTGGTGGTCAAATAACATTCGACATGCGCTTTACAAAAAAGACAAAATTGCAAAATCTGCGCAAACAATGCATGTACATTTTGACTAATTTTCAGTGATTTTGTCTTTTTTGTAGAGAGCTCCTCGAATGTTATTTGACCACCAAATTCTGCAAGCCCCCATAACATTTGTTGATGATCATTTCCACGAAGTTTCAGATTTTTTCGAAATGCTCTGATATGTTTTCTTGCGTGGGTGCACCATGGGTGCACCGAGAGTGGGTGTAGAAGAACCACTCTCCCACGGGGAAAGTAGTGGCTGCACCCACTTTCGGTTCACCCATGGTGCACCCACGCCAGAAAACATATCAAAACATTTAGAAAAAATCTGAAACTTCGTGAAAATGATCGTCAACAAATGTTATGAGGGCTTGCAAAGTTTGGTGGTCAAAGAACATTCGAGAAGCGCTCTACAAAAAAGACAAAATTGCGAAATCTGCTCAAACAGTGCACGTACATTTTGACTAATTTTCAGTGATTTTGTCTTTTTTGTAGAGAGCTCCTCGAATGTTATTTGACCACCAAATTTTGCAAGCCCCCATAACATTTGTTGATGATCATTTCCACGAAGTTTCAATTTTTTTCGAAATGCTCTGATATGTTTTTTTGCGTGGGTGCACCGTGGGTGCAACGAGAGTGGGTGTAGAAGAACCACTCTCCCACGGGCTGCACCCACTTTCGGTGCACCCACGGTGCACCCACGCAAAAAAACATATCAAAACATTTAGAAAAAATCTGAAACTTCGTGGAAATGATCGTCAACAAATGTTATGAGGGCTTGCAAAGTTTGGTGGTCAAATAACATTCGAGAAGCGCTCTACAAAAAAGACAAAATTGCAAAATCTGCTCAAACAGTGGACATACATTTTGACTAATTTTCAGTGATTTTGTCTTTTTTGTAGAGAGCTCCTCGAATGTTATTTGACCACCAAATTTTGCAAGCCCCCATAACATTTGTTGATGATCATTTCCACGAAGTTTCAGATTTTTTTTCGAAATGCTCTGATATGTTTTTTTGCGTGGGTGCACCGTGGGTGCACCGATAGTGGGTGTAGAAGAATCACTCTCCCACGGGGAAAGTAGTGGCTGCACCCACTTTCGGTGCACCCACGTTGCAGCCATGCAAGAAAACATATCAAAACATTTAAAAAAAATCCGAAACTTCGTGGAAATGATCGTCAACAGATGTTATGATGGCTTGCGAAGTTTGGTGCTCAAATAACATTCGATAAGCGCTCTAAAAAAAGACAAAATTGCAAAATCTGCTCAAACAGTGCACGTACATTTTGACTAATTTTCAGTGATTTTTTCTTTTTTGTAGAGAGCTCCTCGAATGTTATTTGACCACCAAATTTTGCAAGCCCCCATAACATTTGTTGATGATCATTTCCACGAAGTTTCAGATTTTTTCGAAATGCTCTGATATGTTTTCTTGCGTGGGTGCACCGTGGGTGCACCGAGAGTGGGTGTAGAAGAACCACTCTCCCACGGGGAAAGTAGTGGCTGCACCCACTTTAGGTGCACCCACGATGCACCCACGCAAGAAAACATATCAAAACATTTAGAAAAAATCTGAAACTTCGTGGAAATGATCGTCAACAAATGTTATGAGCGCTTGCAAAGTTCAGTGCTCAAATAACATTCGAGAAGCGCTCTACAAAAAAGACAAAATTACAAAATCTGCTCAAACAGTGGACGTACATTTTGACTAATTTTTAGTGATTTTGTCTTTTTTGTAGAGAGCTCCGAGAATGTTATTTGACCACCAAATTTCTCAAGCCCCCATAACATTTGTTGATGATCATTTCCACAAAGTTTCAGATTTTTTCGAAATGCTCTGATATGTTTTTTTGCGTGGGTGCACCGTGGGTGCACCGAGAGTGGGTGTAAAAGAACCACTCTCCCTCGGGGAAAGTAGTGGCTGCACCCACGGTGCACCAACGCAAGAAAACATATCAAAACATTTAGAAAAAAATCTGAAACTTCGTGGAAATGATCGTCAACAAATGTTATGAGGGCTTGCAAAGTTTGGTGGTCAAATAACATTCGAGAAGCGCTCTACAAAAAAGACAAAATTGCAAAATCTGCTCAAACAGTGGACGTACATTTTGACTAATTTTCAGTGATTTTGTCTTTTTTGTAGAAAGCCCCTCGAATGTTATTTGACCACCAAATTTTGCAAGCCCCCATAACATTTGTTGATGATCATTTCCATGAAGTTTCAGATTTTTTTCGAAATGCTCTGATATGTTTTTTTGTGTGGGTGCACCGTGGGTGCACCGAGAGTGGGTGTAGAAGAACCACTCTCCCACGGGGAAAGTAGTGGCTGCACCCACTTTCGGTGCACCCACGGTGCACCCCACACAAGAAAACATATCAAAACATTTAGAAAAATTCTGAAACTTCGTGGAAATGATCGTCAAGAAATGTTATGAGGGCTTGCAAAGTTTGGTGGTCAAATAACATTCGACATGCGCTCTACAAAAAAGACAAAATTGCAAAATCTGCTCAAACAATGCACGTACATTTTGACTAATTTTCAGTGATTTTGTCTTGTTTGTAGAGAGCTCCTCGAATGTTATTTGACCACCAAATTTTGCAAGCCCCCATAACATTTGTTGATGATCATTACCATGAAGTTTCAGATTTTTTCGAAATGCTCTGATATGTTTTTTTGTGTGGGTGCACCATGGGTGCACCGAGAGTGGGTGTAGAAGAACCACTCTCCCACGGGAAAAGTAGTGGCTGCACCCACTTTCGGTGCACCCACGGTGCACCCACGCAAGAAAACATATCAAAACATTTAGAAAAAAATCTGAAACTTCGTGGAAATGATCGTCAAGAAATGTTATGAGGGCTTGCAAAGTTTGGTGGTCAAATAACATTCGAGAAGCTCTCTACAAAAAAGACAAAATTGCAAAATCTGCTCAAACAATGCACGTACATTTTGACTAATTTTCAGTGATTTTGTCTTTTTTGTAGAGAGATCCTCGAATGTTATTTGACCACCAAATTTCTCAAGCCCCCATAACATTTGTTGATGATCATTTCCATGAAGTTTCAAATTTTTTCGAAATGCTCTGATATGTTTCTTTGCGTGGGTGCACCGAGAGTGGGTGTAGAAGAACCACTCTCCCACGGGGAAAGTAGTGGCTGCACCCACTTTTGGTGCACCCACGGTGCACCCACGCAAGAAAACATATCAAAACATTTATAAAAAATCTGAAACTTCGTGGAAATGATCGTCAACAAATGTTATGAGGGCTTGCAAAGTTTGGTGGTCAAATAACATTCGAGAAGCGCTCTACAAAAAAGACAAAATTGCAAAATCTGCTCAAACAGTGCACGTACATTTTGACTAATTTTCAGTGATTTTGTCTTTTATGTTGAGAGCTCCTCGAATGTTATTTGACCACCAAATTTTGCAAGCCCCCATAACATTTGTTGATGATCATTTCCACGAAGTTTCAGATTTTTTCGAAATGCTCTGATCTGTTTTTTTTGCATGGGTGCACCGTGGGTGCACCGAGAGTGGGTGTAAAAGAACCACTCTCCCACGGGGAAAGTAGTGGCTGCACCCACGGTGCACCAACGCAAGAAAACATATCAAAACATTTAGAAAAAAATCTGAAACTTCGTGGAAATGATCGTCAACAAATGTTATGAGGGCTTGCAAAGTTTGGTGGTCAAATAACATTCGAGAAGCGCTCTACAAAAAAGACAAAATTGCAAAATCTGCTCAAACAGTGGACGTACATTTTGACTAATTTTCAGTGATTTTGTCTTTTTTGTAGAAAGCCCCTCGAATGTTATTTGACCACCAAATTTTGCAAGCCCCCATAACATTTGTTGATGATCATTTCCATGAAGTTTCAGATTTTTTCGAAATGCTCTGATATGTTTTTTTGAGTGGGTGCACCGTGGGTGCACCGAGAGTGGGTATAGAAGAACCACTCTCCCACGGGGAAAGTAGTGGCTGCACCCACTTTCGGTGCACCCATGGTGCACCCACGCAAACATTTAGAAAAAATCTGAAACTTCGTGGAAATGATCGTCAAGAAATGTTATGAGGGCTTGCAAAGTTTGGTGGTCAAATAACATTCGAGAAGCTCTCTACAAAAAAGACAAAATTGCAAAATCTGCTCAAACAATGCACGTACATTTTGACTAATTTTCAGTGATTTTGTCTTTTTTGTAGAGAGCTCCTCGAATGTTATTTGACCACCAAATTTCTCAAGCCCCCATAACATTTGTTGATGATCATTTCCATGAAGTTTCAAATTTTTTCGAAATGCTCTGATATGTTTCTTTGCGTGGGTGCACCGTGGGTGCACCGAGAGTGGGTGTAGAAGAACCACTCTCCCACGGGGAAAGTAGTGGCTGCACCCACTTTCGGTGCACCCACGGTGCACCCACGCAAGAAAACATATCAAAACATTTAGAAAAAATCTGAAACTTCATGGAAATGATCGCCAACAAATGTTATGAGGGCTTGCAAAGTTTGGTGGTCAAATAACATTCGAAAAGCGCTCTACAAAAAAGACAAAATTGCAAAATCTGCTCAAGCAGTGCACGTACATTTTGACTAATTTTCAGTGATTTTGTCTTTTTTGTTGAGAGCTCCTCGAATGTTATTTGACCACCAAATTTTGCAAGCCCCCATAACATTTGTTGATGATCATTTCCACGAAGTTTCAGATTTTTTTGAAATGCTTCGATATGTTTTTTTGCGTGGGTGCACCGTGGGTGCACCGAGAGTGGGTGTAAAAGAACCACTCTCCCACGGGGAAAGTAGTGGCTGCACCCACGGTGCACCAACGCAAGAAAACATATCAAAACATTTAGAAAAAAATCTGAAACTTCGTGAAAATGATCGTCAACAAATGTTATGAGGGCTTGCAAAGTTTGGTGGTCAAATAACATTCGAGAAGCGCTCTATAAAAAAGACAAAATTGCAAAATCTGCTCAAACAGTGGACGTACATTTTGACTAATTTTCAGTGATTTTGTCTTTTTTGTAGAAAGCCCCTCGAATGTTATTTGACCACCAAATTTTGCAAGCCCCCATAACATTTGTTGATGATCATTTCCATGAAGTTTTAGATTTTTTCGAAATGTTCTGATATGTTTTTTTGTGTGGGTGCACCGTGGGTGCACCGAGAGTGGGTGTAGAAGAACCACTCTCCCACGAGGAAAGTAGTGGCTGCACCCACTTTCGGTGCACCCACGGTGCACCCACGCAAGAAAACATATCAAAACATTTAGAAAAAATCTGAAACTTCGTGGAAATGATCGTCAAGAAATGTTATGAGGGCTTGCAAAGTTTGGTGGTCAAATAACATTCGAGAAGCTCTCTACAAAAAAGACAAAATTGCAAAATCTGCTCAAACAATGCACGTACATTTTGACTAATTTTCAGTGATTTTGTCTTTTTTGTAGAGAGCTCCTCGAATGTTATTTGACCACCAAATTTCTCAAGCCCCCATAAAATTTGTTGATGATCATATCCATGAAGTTTCAAATTTTTTCGAAATGCTCTGATATGTTTCTTTGCGTGGGTGCACCGTGGGTGCACCGAGAGTGGGTGTAGAAGAACCACTCTCCCACGGGGAAAGTAGTGGCTGCACCCACTTTCGGTGCACCCACGGTGCACCCACGCAAGAAAACATATCAAAACATTTAGAAAAAATCTGAAACTTCGTGGAAATGATCGTCAACAAATGTTATGAGGGCTTGCAAAGTTGGGTGGTCAAATAACATTCGAAAAGCGCTCTACAAAAAAGACAAAATTGCAAAATCTGCTCAAACACTGCACGTACATTTTGACTAATTTACAGTGATTTTGTCTTTTTTGTAGAGAGCTCCTCGAATGTTATTTGACCACCAAATTTTGCAAGCCCCCATAACATTTGTTGATGATCATTTCCACGAAGTTTCAGATTTTTTCGAAATGCTCTGATATGTTTTTTTGCGTGGGTGCACCGTGGGTGCACCGAGAGTGGGTGTAAAAGAACCACTCTCCCACGGGGAAAGTAGTGGCTGCACCCACGGTGCACCAACGCAAGAAAACATATCAAAACATTTAGAAGAAAATCTGAAACTTCGTGGAAATGATCGTCAACAAATGTTATGAGGGCTTGCAAAGTTTGGTGGTCAAATAACATTCGAGAAGCGCTCTATAAAAAAGACAAAATTGCAAAATCTGCTCAAACAGTGGACTTACATTTTGACTAATTTTCAGTGATTTTGTCTTTTTTGTAGAGAGCTCCTCGAATGTTATTTGACCACCAAATTTTGCAAGCCCCCATAACATTTGTTGATGATCATTTCCACGAAGTTTCAGATTTTTTTCGAAATGCTCTGATATGTTTTTTTGCGTGGGTGCACCGTGGGTGCACCGAGAGTGGGTGTAGAAGAACCACTCTCCCACGGGGAAAGTAGTGGCTGCACCCACTTTCGGTGCACCCACGGTGCACCCACGCAAGAAAACATATCAAAACATTTAGAAAAAATCTGAAACTTCGTGGAAATGATCGTCAACAAATGTTATGAGGGTTTGCAAAGTTTGGTGGTTAAATAACATTCGAGAAGCGCTCTACAAAAAAGACAACATTGCAAAATCTGCTCAAATAGTGCGTGTACATTTTGACTAATTTTCAGTTATTTTGTCTTTTTTGTAGAGAGCCCCTCAAATGTTATTTGACCACCAAATTTTGCAAGCCCCCATAACATTTGTTGATGATCATTTCCATGAAGTTTCAGATTTTTTCGAAATGCTCTGATATGATTTTTTGTGTGGGTGCACCGTGGGTGCACCAAGAGTGGGTGTAGAAGAACCACTCTCCCACGGGGAAAGTAGTGGCTGCACCCACTTTCGGTGCACCCACGGTGCACCCACGCAAGAAAACATTTCAAAACATTTAGAAAAAATCTGAAACTTCGTGGAAATGATCGTCAACAAATGTTATGAGGGCTTGCAAAGTTTGGTGATCAAATAACATTCGAGAAGCTCTCTACAAAAAAGACAAAATTGCAAAATCTGCTCAAACAATGCACGTACATTTTGACTAATTTTCAGTGATTTTGTCTTTTTTGTTGAGAGCTCCTCGAATGTTATTTGACAACCAAATTTTGCAAGCCCCCATAACATTTGTTGATGATCATTTCCACGAAGTTTCAGATTTTTTCGAAATGCTCTGATATGTTTTTTTGTGTGGGTGCACCATGGGTGCACCGAGAGTGGGTGTAGAAGAACCACTCTCCCACGGGGAAAGTAGTGGCTGCACCCACTTTCGGTGCACCCATGCACCCACGCAAACATTTAGAAAAAATCTGAAACTTCGTGGAAATGATCGTCAAGAAATGTTATGAGGGCTTGCAAAGTTTGGTGGTCAAATAACATTCGAGAAGCTCTCTACAAAAAAGACAAAATTGCAACATCTGCTCAAACAATGCACGTACATTTTGACTAATTTTCAGTGATTTTGTCTTTTTTGTAGAGAGCTCCTCGAATGTTATTTGACCACCAAATTTCTCAAGCCCCCATAACATTTGTTGATGATCATTTCCATGAAGTTTCAAATTTTTTCAAAATGCTCTGATATGTTTCTTTGCGTGGGTGCACCGTGGGTGCACCGAGAGTGGGTGTAGAAGAACCACTCTCCCACGGGGAAAGTAGTGGCTGCACCCACTTTCGGTGCACCCACGGTGCACCCACGCAAGAAAACATATCAAACCATTTAGAAAAAATCTGAAACTTCGTGGAAATGATCGTCAACAAATGTTATGAGGGCTTGCAAAGTTTGGTGATCAAATAACATTCGAAAAGCGCTCTACAAAAAAGACAAAATAGCAAAATCTGCTCAAACAGTGCACGTACATTTTAACTAATTTTCAGTGATTTTGTCTTTTTTGTTGAGAGCTCCTCGAATGTTATTTGACCACCAAATTTTGCAAGCCCCCATAACATTTGTTGATGATCATTTCCACGAAGTTTCAGATTTTTTCGAAATGCTTTGATATGTTTTTTTGCGTGGATGCACCGTGGGTGCACCGAGAGTGGGTGTAAAAGAACCACTCTCCCACGGGGAAAGTAGTGGTTGCACCCACGGTGCACCAACGCAAGAAAACATATCAAAACATTTAGAAAAAAATCTGAAACTTCGTGGAAATGATCGTCAACAAATGTTATGAGGGCTTGCAAAGTTTGGTGGTCAAATAACATTCGAGAAGCGCTCTATAAAAAAGACAAAATTGCAAAATCTGCTCAAACAGTGGAAGTACATTTTGACTAATTTTCAGTGATTTTGTCTTTTTTGTAGAAAGCCCCTCGAATGTTATTTGACCACCAAATTTTGCAAGCCCCCATAACATTTGTTGATGATCATTTCCATGAAGTTTCAGATTTTTTCGAAATGCTCTGATATGTTTTTTTGTGTGGGTGCACCGTGGGTGCACCGAGAGTGGGTGTAGAAGAACCACTCTCCCACGGGGAAAGTAGTGGCTGCACCCACTTTCGGTGCACGCACGGTGCAACCACGCAAGAAAACATATCAAAACATTTAGAAAAAATCTGAAACTTCGTGGAAATGATCGTCAAGAAATGTTATGAGGGCTTGCAAAGTTTGGTGGTCAAATAACATTCGAGAAGCTCTCTACAAAAAAGAAAAAATTGCAAAATCTGCTCAAACAATGCACGTACATTTTGACTAATTTTCAGTGATTTTGTCTTTTTTGTAGAGAGCTCCTCGAATGTTATTTGACCACCAAATTACTCAAGCCCCCATAACATTTGTTGATGATCATTTCCATGAAGTTTCAAATTTTTTCGAAATGCTCTGATATGTTTCTTTGCGTGGGTGCACCGTGGGTGCACCGAGAGTGGGTGTAGAAGAACCACTCTCCCACGGGGAAAGTAGTGGCTGCACCCACTTTCGGTGCACCCACGGTGCACCCACGCAAGAAAACATATCAAAACATTTAGAAAAAATCTGAAACTTCGTGGAAATGATCGTCAACAAATGTTATGAGGGCTTGCAAAGTTTGGTGGTCAAATAACATTCGAAAAGCGCTCTACAAAAAAGACAAAATTGCAAAATCTGCTCAAACACTGCACGTACATTTTGACTAATTTACAGTGATTTTGTCTTTTTTGTAGAGAGCTCCTCGAATGTTATTTGACCACCAAATTTTGCAAGCCCCCATAACATTTGTTGATGATCATTTCCACGAAGTTTCAGATTTTTTCGAAATGCTCTGATATGTTTTTTTGCGTGGGTGCACCGTGGGTGCACCGAGAGTGGGTGTAAAAGAACCACTCTCCCACGGGGAAAGTAGTGGCTGCACCCACGGTGCACCAACGCAAGAAAACATATCAAAACATTTAGAAAAAAATCTGAAACTTCGTGGAAATGATCGTCAACAAATGTTATGAGGGCTTGCAAAGTATGGTGGTCAAATAACATTCGAGAAGCGCTCTATAAAAAAGACAAAATTGCAAAATCTGCTCACACAGTGGACGTACATTTGGACTAATTTAGAGTGATTTTGTCTTTTTTGTAGAGAGGTCCTCGAATGTTATTTGACCAACAAATTTTGCAAGCCCCATAACATTTGTTGATGATCATTTCCACGAAGTTTCAGATTTTTTTTCGAAATGCTCTGATATGTTTTTTTGCGTGGGTGCACCGTGGGTGCACCGAGAGTGGGTGTAAAAGAACCACTCTCCCACGGGAAAAGTAGTGGCTGCACCCACGGTGCACCAACGCAAGAAAACATATCAAAACATTTAGAAAAAAATCTGAAACTTCGTGGAAATGATCGTCAACAAATGTTATGAGGGCTTGCAAAGTTTGGTGGTCAAATAACATTCGAGAAGCGCTCTATAAAAAAGACAAAATTGCAAAATCTGCTCAAACAGTGGACTTACATTTTGACTAATTTTCAGTGATTTTGTCTTTTTTGTAGAGAGCTCCTCGAATGTTATTTGACCACCAAATTTTGCAAGCCCCCATAACATTTGTTGATGATCATTTCCACGAAGTTTCAGATTTTTTTCGAAATGCTCTGATATGTTTTTTTGCGTGGGTGCACCGTGGGTGCACCGAGAGTGGGTGTAGAAGAACCACTCTCCCACGGGGAAAGTAGTGGCTGCACCCACTTTCGGTGCACCCACGGTGCACCCACGCAAGAAAACATATCAAAACATTTAGAAAAAATCTGAAACTTCGTGGAAATGATCGTCAACAAATGTTATGAGGGTTTGCAAAGTTTGGTGGTTAAATAACATTCGAGAAGCGCTCTACAAAAAAGACAACATTGCAAAATCTGCTCAAATAGTGCGTGTACATTTTGACTAATTTTCAGTTATTTTGTCTTTTTTGTAGAGAGCCCCTCAAATGTTATTTGACCACCAAATTTTGCAAGCCCCCATAACATTTGTTGATGATCATTTCCATGAAGTTTCAGATTTTTTCGAAATGCTCTGATATGATTTTTTGTGTGGGTGCACCGTGGGTGCACCAAGAGTGGGTGTAGAAGAACCACTCTCCCACGGGGAAAGTAGTGGCTGCACCCACTTTCGGTGCACCCACGGTGCACCCACGCAAGAAAACATTTCAAAACATTTAGAAAAAATCTGAAACTTCGTGGAAATGATCGTCAACAAATGTTATGAGGGCTTGCAAAGTTTGGTGATCAAATAACATTCGAGAAGCTCTCTACAAAAAAGACAAAATTGCAAAATCTGCTCAAACAATGCACGTACATTTTGACTAATTTTCAGTGATTTTGTCTTTTTTGTTGAGAGCTCCTCGAATGTTATTTGACAACCAAATTTTGCAAGCCCCCATAACATTTGTTGATGATCATTTCCACGAAGTTTCAGATTTTTTCGAAATGCTCTGATATGTTTTTTTGTGTGGGTGCACCATGGGTGCACCGAGAGTGGGTGTAGAAGAACCACTCTCCCACGGGGAAAGTAGTGGCTGCACCCACTTTCGGTGCACCCATGCACCCACGCAAACATTTAGAAAAAATCTGAAACTTCGTGGAAATGATCGTCAAGAAATGTTATGAGGGCTTGCAAAGTTTGGTGGTCAAATAACATTCGAGAAGCTCTCTACAAAAAAGACAAAATTGCAACATCTGCTCAAACAATGCACGTACATTTTGACTAATTTTCAGTGATTTTGTCTTTTTTGTAGAGAGCTCCTCGAATGTTATTTGACCACCAAATTTCTCAAGCCCCCATAACATTTGTTGATGATCATTTCCATGAAGTTTCAAATTTTTTCAAAATGCTCTGATATGTTTCTTTGCGTGGGTGCACCGTGGGTGCACCGAGAGTGGGTGTAGAAGAACCACTCTCCCACGGGGAAAGTAGTGGCTGCACCCACTTTCGGTGCACCCACGGTGCACCCACGCAAGAAAACATATCAAACCATTTAGAAAAAATCTGAAACTTCGTGGAAATGATCGTCAACAAATGTTATGAGGGCTTGCAAAGTTTGGTGATCAAATAACATTCGAAAAGCGCTCTACAAAAAAGACAAAATAGCAAAATCTGCTCAAACAGTGCACGTACATTTTAACTAATTTTCAGTGATTTTGTCTTTTTTGTTGAGAGCTCCTCGAATGTTATTTGACCACCAAATTTTGCAAGCCCCCATAACATTTGTTGATGATCATTTCCACGAAGTTTCAGATTTTTTCGAAATGCTTTGATATGTTTTTTTGCGTGGATGCACCGTGGGTGCACCGAGAGTGGGTGTAAAAGAACCACTCTCCCACGGGGAAAGTAGTGGTTGCACCCACGGTGCACCAACGCAAGAAAACATATCAAAACATTTAGAAAAAAATCTGAAACTTCGTGGAAATGATCGTCAACAAATGTTATGAGGGCTTGCAAAGTTTGGTGGTCAAATAACATTCGAGAAGCGCTCTATAAAAAAGACAAAATTGCAAAATCTGCTCAAACAGTGGAAGTACATTTTGACTAATTTTCAGTGATTTTGTCTTTTTTGTAGAAAGCCCCTCGAATGTTATTTGACCACCAAATTTTGCAAGCCCCCATAACATTTGTTGATGATCATTTCCATGAAGTTTCAGATTTTTTCGAAATGCTCTGATATGTTTTTTTGTGTGGGTGCACCGTGGGTGCACCGAGAGTGGGTGTAGAAGAACCACTCTCCCACGGGGAAAGTAGTGGCTGCACCCACTTTCGGTGCACGCACGGTGCAACCACGCAAGAAAACATATCAAAACATTTAGAAAAAATCTGAAACTTCGTGGAAATGATCGTCAAGAAATGTTATGAGGGCTTGCAAAGTTTGGTGGTCAAATAACATTCGAGAAGCTCTCTACAAAAAAGAAAAAATTGCAAAATCTGCTCAAACAATGCACGTACATTTTGACTAATTTTCAGTGATTTTGTCTTTTTTGTAGAGAGCTCCTCGAATGTTATTTGACCACCAAATTACTCAAGCCCCCATAACATTTGTTGATGATCATTTCCATGAAGTTTCAAATTTTTTCGAAATGCTCTGATATGTTTCTTTGCGTGGGTGCACCGTGGGTGCACCGAGAGTGGGTGTAGAAGAACCACTCTCCCACGGGGAAAGTAGTGGCTGCACCCACTTTCGGTGCACCCACGGTGCACCCACGCAAGAAAACATATCAAAACATTTAGAAAAAATCTGAAACTTCGTGGAAATGATCGTCAACAAATGTTATGAGGGCTTGCAAAGTTTGGTGGTCAAATAACATTCGAAAAGCGCTCTACAAAAAAGACAAAATTGCAAAATCTGCTCAAACACTGCACGTACATTTTGACTAATTTACAGTGATTTTGTCTTTTTTGTAGAGAGCTCCTCGAATGTTATTTGACCACCAAATTTTGCAAGCCCCCATAACATTTGTTGATGATCATTTCCACGAAGTTTCAGATTTTTTCGAAATGCTCTGATATGTTTTTTTGCGTGGGTGCACCGTGGGTGCACCGAGAGTGGGTGTAAAAGAACCACTCTCCCACGGGGAAAGTAGTGGCTGCACCCACGGTGCACCAACGCAAGAAAACATATCAAAACATTTAGAAAAAAATCTGAAACTTCGTGGAAATGATCGTCAACAAATGTTATGAGGGCTTGCAAAGTATGGTGGTCAAATAACATTCGAGAAGCGCTCTATAAAAAAGACAAAATTGCAAAATCTGCTCACACAGTGGACGTACATTTGGACTAATTTAGAGTGATTTTGTCTTTTTTGTAGAGAGGTCCTCGAATGTTATTTGACCAACAAATTTTGCAAGCCCCATAACATTTGTTGATGATCATTTCCACGAAGTTTCAGATTTTTTTTCGAAATGCTCTGATATGTTTTTTTGCGTGGGTGCACCGTGGGTGCACCGAGAGTGGGTGTAAAAGAACCACTCTCCCACGGGAAAAGTAGTGGCTGCACCCACGGTGCACCAACGCAAGAAAACATATCAAAACATTTAGAAAAAAATCTGAAACTTCGTGGAAATGATCGTCAACAAATGTTATGAGGGCTTGCAAAGTATGGTGGTCAAATAACATTCGAGAAGCGCTCTATAAAAAAGACAAAATTGCAAAATCTGCTCACACAGTGGACATACATTTGGACTAATTTAGAGTGATTTTGTCTTTTTTGTAGAGAGGTCCTCGAATGTTATTTGACCAACAAATTTTGCAAGCCCCATAACATTTGTTGATGATCATTTCCACGAAGTTTCAGATTTTTTTTCGAAATGCTCTGATATGTTTTTTTGCGTGGGTGCACCGTGGGTGCACCGAGAGTGGGTGTAAAAGAACCACTCTCCCACGGGGAAAGTAGTGGCTGCACCCACTTTCGGTGCACCCATGGTGCACCCACGCAAGAAAATATATCAAAACATTTAGAAAAAATCTGAAACTTCGTGGAAATGATCGTCAACAAATGTTATGAGGGTTTGCAAAGTTTGGTGGTTAAATAATATTCGAGAAGCGCTCTACAAAAAAGACAACATTGCAAAATCTGCTCAAACAGTGCGTGTACATTTTGACTAATTTTCAGTGATTTTGTCTTTTTTGTAGAGAGCCCCTCAAATGTTATTTGACCACCAAATTTTGCAAGCCCCCATAACATTTGTTGATGATCATTTCCATGAAGTTTCAGATTTTTTCGAAATGCTCTGATATGATTTTTTGTGTGGGTGCACCGTGGGTGCACCGAGAGTGGGTGTAGAAGAACCACTCTCCCACGGGGAAAGTAGTGGCTGCACCCACTTTCGGTGCACCAACGGTGCAACCACGCAAGAAAACATATCAAAACATTTAGAAAAAATCTGAAACTTCGTGGAAATGATCGTCAAGAAATGTTATGAGGGCTTGCAAAGTTTGGTGGTCAAATAACATTCGAGAAGCTCTCTACAAAAAAGACAAAATTGCAAAATCTGCTCAAACAATGCACGTACATTTTGACTAATTTTTAGTGATTTTGTCTTTTTTGTAGAGAGCTCCTCGAATGTTATTTGACCACCAAATTTCTCAAGCCCCCATAACATTTGTTGATGATCATTTCCATGAAGTTTCAAATTTTTTCGAAATGCTCTGATATGTATCTTTGCGTGGGTGCACCGTGGGTCCACCGAGAGTGGGTGTAGAAAAACCACTCTCCCACGGGGAAAGTAGTGGCTGCACCCACTTTCGGTGCACCCACGGTGCACCCACGCAAGAAAACATATCAAAACATTTAGAAAAAATCTGCAACTTCGTGGAAATGATCGTCAACAAATGTTATGAGGGCTTGCAAAGTTTGGTGGTCAAATAACATTCGAAAAGCGCTCTACAAAAAAGACAAAATTGCAAAATCTGCTCAAACAGTGCACGTACATTTTGACTAATTTTCAGTGATTTTGTCTTTTTTGTTGAGAGCTCCTCGAATGTTATTTGACAACCAAATTTTGCAAGCCCCCATAACATTTGTTGATGATCATTTCCACGAAGTTTCAGATTTTTTCGAAATGCTCTGATATGTTTTTTTGCGTGGGTGCACCGTGGGTGCACCGAGAGTGGGTGTAAAAGAACCACTCTCCCACGGGGAAAGTAGTGGCTGCACCCACGGTGCACCAACGCAAGAAAACATATCAAAACATTTAGAAAAAAATCTGAAACTTCGTGGAAATGATCGTCAACAAATGTTATGAGGGCTTGCAAAGTTTGGTGGTCAAATAACATTCGAGAAGCGCTCTATAAAAAAGACAAAATTGCAAAATCTGCTCAAACAGTTGACGTACATTTGGACTAATTTTCAGTGATTTTGTCTTTTTTGTAGAGAGCCCCTCAAATGTTATTTGACCACCAAATTTTGCAAGCCCCCATAACATTTGTTGATGATCATTTCCATGAAGTTTCAGATTTTTTCGAAATGCTCTGATATGTTTTTTTGTGTGGGTGCACCGTGGGTGCACCGAGAGTGGGTGTAGAAGAACCACTCTCCCACGGGGAAAGTAGTGGCTGCACCCACTTTCGGTGCACCCACGGTGCAACCACGCAAGAAAACATATCAAAACATTTAGAAAAAATCTGAAACTTCGTGGAAATGATCGTCAAGAAATGTTATGAGGGCTTGCAATGTTTGGTGGTCAAATAACATTCGAGAAGCTCTCTACAAAAAGACAAAATTGCAAAATCTGCTCAAACAATGCACGTACATTTTGACTAATTTTTAGTGATTTTGTCTTTTTTGTAGAGAGCTCCTCGAATGTTATTTGACAACCAAATTTTGCAAGCCCCCATAACATTTGTTGATGATCATTTCCACGAAGTTTCAGATTTTTTCGAAATGCTCTGATATGTTTTTTTGCGTGGGTGCACCGTGGGTGCACCGAGAGTGGGTGTAGAAAAACCACTCTCCCACGGAGAAAGTAGTGGCTGCACCCACTTTCGGTGCACCCACGGTGCACCCACGCAAGAAAACATATCAAAACATTTAGAAAAAATCTGCAACTTCGTGGAAATGATCGTCAACAAATGTTATGAGGGCTTGCAAAGTTTGGTGGTCAAATAACATTCGAAAAGCGCTCTACAAAAAAGACAAAATTGCAAAATCTGCTCAAACAGTGCACGTACATTTTGACTAATTTTCAGTGATTTTGTCTTTTTTGTTGAGAGCTCCTCGAATGTTATTTGACAACCAAATTTTGCAAGCCCCCATAACATTTGTTGATGATCATTTCCACGAAGTTTAAGATTTTTTCGAAATGCTCTGATATGTTTTTTTGCGTGGGTGCACCGTGGGTGCACCGAGAGTGGGTGTAAAAGAACCACTCTCCCACGGGGAAAGTAGTGGCTGCACCCACTTTTGGTGCACCCACGCAAGAAAACATATCAAAACATTTAGAAAAAATCTGAAACTTCGTGGAAATGATCGTCAACAAATGTAATGAGGGCTTGCAAAGTTTGGTGGTCAAATAACATTCGACAAGCGCTCTACAACAAAAACAAAATTGCAAAATCTGCTCAAACAATGCATGTACATTTTGACTAATTTTCAGTGATTTTGTCTTTTTTGTAGAGAGCTCCTCGAATGTTATTTGACCACCAAATTTTGCGAGCCCCCATAACATTTCTTGATGATCATTTCCACAAAGTTTTAGATTTTTTCGAAATGCTCTGATATGTTTTCTTGTGTGGGTGCACCGTGGGTGCACCGAAAGTGGGTGCAGCCACTACTTTCCCCGTGGGAGAGTGGTTCTTTCTACACCCACTCTCGGTGCACCCATGGTGCACCCACTCTCGGTGCACCCATGGTGCACCCACGCAAGAAAACATATCAAAACGTTTAGAAAAAATCCGAAACTTCGTGAAAATGATCGTCAACAAATGTTATGAGAGCTTGCAAACTTTCGTGGTCAAATAACATTCGAGAAGCGCTCTACAAAAAAGACAAAATTGCAAAATCTGCTCAAACAGTGCACGTACATTTTGACTAATTTTTAGTGATTTTGTCTTTTTTGTAGAGAGCTCCTCGAATGTTATTTGACCACCAAATTTGCAAGCCCCCATAACATTTGTTGATGATCATTTCCACGAAGTTTCAAATTTTTTTCGAAATGCTCTGATATGTTTTTTTGCGTGGGTGCACCGTGGGTGCACCGAGAGTGGGTGTAGAAGAACCACTCTCCCACGGGCTGCACCCACTTTCGGTGCACCCACGGTGCACCCACGCAAAAAAACATATCAAAACATTTAGAAAAAATCTGAAACTTCGTGGAAATGATCGTCAACAAATGTTATGAGGGCTTGCAAAGTATGGTTGTCAAATAACATTCGAGAAGCGCTCTACAAAAAAGACAAAATTGCAAAATCTGCTCAAACAGTGCACGTACATTTTGACTAATTTTCAGTGATTTTGTCTTTTTTGTAGAGAGCTCCTCGAATGTTATTTGACCACCAAATTTTGCAAGCCCCCATAACATTTGTTGATGATCATTTCCACGAAGTTTCAGATTTTTTTTTAAATGCTCTGATATGTTTTTTTGCGTGGGTGCACCGTGGGTGCACCGATAGTGGGTGTAGAAGAATCACTCTCCCACGGGGAAAGTAGTGCCTGCACCCACTTTCGGTGCACCCACGGTGCACCCATGCAACACCCACTTTCGGTGCACCCACGGTGCACCCATGCAAGAAAACATATCAAAACATTTAGAAAAAATCCGAAACTTCGTGGAAATGATCGTCAACAAATGTTATGAGGGCTTGCAAAGTTTGGTGCTCAAATAACATTCGAGAAGCGCTCTACAAAAAAGACAAAATTGCAAAATCTGCTCACACAGTGCACGTACATTTTGACTAATTTTCAGTGATTTTGTCTTTTTGTAGAGAGCTCCTCGAATGTTATTTGACCACCAAATTTCTCAAGCCCCCATAACATTTGTTGATGATCATTTCCATGAAGTTTCAAATTTTTTCGAAATGCTCTGATATGTTTCTTTGCGTGGGTGCACCGTGGGTGCACCGAGAGTGGGTGTAGAAGAACCACCCACTTTCGGTGCACCCACGGTGCACCCACGCAAGAAAAACATATCAAAACATTTAGAAAAAATCTGGAACTTCGTGGAAATGATCGTCAAGAAATGTTATGAGGGCTTGCAAAGTTTGGTGGTCAAATAACATTCGAGAAGCGCTCTACAAAAAAGACAAAATTGCAAAATCTGCTCAAACAGTGGACATACATTTTGACTAATTTTCAGTGATTTTGTCTTTTTTGTAGAGAGCTCCTCGAATGTTATTTGGCCACCAAAGTTTGCAAGCCCCCATAACATTTGTTGATGATCATTTCCACGAAGTTTCAGTTTTTTTTTAAATGCTCTGATATGTTTTTTTGCGTGGGTGCACCGTGGGTGCACCGAGAGTGGGTGTAGAAGAACCACTCTCCCACGGGCTGCACCCACTTTCGGTGCACCCACGGTGCACCCACGCAAAAAAACATATCAAAACATTTAGAAAAAATCTGAAACTTCGTGGAAATGATCGTCAACAAATGTTATGAGGGCTTGCAAAGTATGGTTGTCAAATAACATTCGAGAAGCGCTCTACAAAAAAGACAAAATTGCAAAATCTGCTCAAACAGTGCACGTACATTTTGACTAATTTTCAGTGATTTTGTCTTTTTTGTAGAGAGCTCCTCGAATGTTATTTGACCACCAAATTTTGCAAGCCCCCATAACATTTGTTGATGATCATTTCCACGAAGTTTCAGATTTTTTTTTAAATGCTCTGATATGTTTTTTTGCGTGGGTGCACCGTGGGTGCACCGATAGTGGGTGTAGAAGAATCACTCTCCCACGGGGAAAGTAGTGCCTGCACCCACTTTCGGTGCACCCACGGTGCACCCATGCAACACCCACTTTCGGTGCACCCACGGTGCACCCATGCAAGAAAACATATCAAAACATTTAGAAAAAATCCGAAACTTCGTGGAAATGATCGTCAACAAATGTTATGAGGGCTTGCAAAGTTTGGTGCTCAAATAACATTCGAGAAGCGCTCTACAAAAAAGACAAAATTGCAAAATCTGCTCACACAGTGCACGTACATTTTGACTAATTTTCAGTGATTTTGTCTTTTTGTAGAGAGCTCCTCGAATGTTATTTGACCACCAAATTTCTCAAGCCCCCATAACATTTGTTGATGATCATTTCCATGAAGTTTCAAATTTTTTCGAAATGCTCTGATATGTTTCTTTGCGTGGGTGCACCGTGGGTGCACCGAGAGTGGGTGTAGAAGAACCACCCACTTTCGGTGCACCCACGGTGCACCCACGCAAGAAAAACATATCAAAACATTTAGAAAAAATCTGGAACTTCGTGGAAATGATCGTCAAGAAATGTTATGAGGGCTTGCAAAGTTTGGTGGTCAAATAACATTCGAGAAGCGCTCTACAAAAAAGACAAAATTGCAAAATCTGCTCAAACAGTGGACATACATTTTGACTAATTTTCAGTGATTTTGTCTTTTTTGTAGAGAGCTCCTCGAATGTTATTTGGCCACCAAAGTTTGCAAGCCCCCATAACATTTGTTGATGATCATTTCCACGAAGTTTCAGTTTTTTTTTAAATGCTCTGACATGTTTTTTTGCGTGGGTGCACCGTGGGTGCACCGAGAGTGGGTGTAGAAGAACCACTCTCCCACGGGGAAAGTAGTGGCTGCACCCACTTTCGGTGCACCCACGGTGCACCCATGCAAGAAAACATATCAAAACATTTAGAAAAAATCCGAAACTTCGTGGAAATGATCGTCAACAGATGTTATGATGGCTTGCAAAGTTTGGTGCTCAAATAACATTCGATAAGCGCTATAAAAAAAGACAAAATTGCAAAATCTGCTCAAACAGTGCACGTACATTTTGACTAATTTTCAGTGATTTTGACTTTTTTGTAGAGAGCTCCTCGAATGTTATTTGACCACCAAATTTTGCAAGCCCCCATAACATTTGTTGATGATCATTTCCACGAAGTTTCAGATTTTTTCGAAATGCTCTGATATGTTTCTTTGCGTGGGTGCACCGTGGGTGCACCGAGAGTGGGTGTAGAAGAACCACTCTCCCACGGGGAAAGTAGTGGCTGCACCCAATTTCGGTGCACCCACGGTGCACCCACGCAAGAAAACATATCAAAACATTTAGAAAAAATCTGAAACTTCGTGGAAATGATCGTCAACAAATGTTATGAGGGCTTGCAAAGTTTGGTGGTCAAATAACATTCGAGAAGCGCTCTATAAAAAAGACAAAATTGCAAAATCTGCTCAAACAGTGGACGTACATTTTGACTAATTTTCAGTGATTTTGTCTTTTTTGTAGAGAGCTCCTCGAATGTTATTTGACCACCAAATTTTGCAAGCCCCCATAACATTTGTTGATGATCATTACCATGAAGTTTCAGATTTTTTCGAAATGCTCTGATATGTTTTTTTGTGTGGGTGCACCATGCGTGCACCGAGAGTGGGTGTAGAAGAACCACTCTCCCACGGGAAAAGTAGTGGCTGCACCCACTTTCGGTGCACCCACGGTGCACCCACGCAAGAAAACATA
Organism: Aegilops umbellulata; assembly: GCA_032464435.1. NCBI lineage: Eukaryota > Viridiplantae > Streptophyta > Magnoliopsida > Poales > Poaceae > Aegilops > Aegilops umbellulata. The sequence goes on along the minus strand of CP136055.1, from coordinate 601,078,101 downwards.
TCAAAACATTTAGAAAAAAATCTGAAACTTCGTGGAAATGATCGTCAAGAAATGTTATGAGGGCTTGCAAAGTTTGGTGGTCAAATAACATTCGAGAAGCTCTCTACAAAAAAGACAAAATTGCAAAATCTGCTCAAACAATGCACGTACATTTTGACTAATTTTCAGTGATTTTGTCTTTTTTGTAGAGAGATCCTCGAATGTTATTTGACCACCAAATTTCTCAAGCCCCCATAACATTTGTTGATGATCATTTCCATGAAGTTTCAAATTTTTTCGAAATGCTCTGATATGTTTCTTTGCGTGGGTGCACCGAGAGTGGGTGTAGAAGAACCACTCTCCCACGGGGAAAGTAGTGGCTGCACCCACTTTCGGTGCACCCACGGTGCACCCACGCAAGAAAACATATCAAAACATTTAGAAAAAATCTGAAACTTCGTGGAAATGATCGTCAACAAATGTTATGAGGGCTTGCAAAGTTTGGTGGTCAAATAACATTCGAGAAGCGCTCTACAAAAAAGACAAAATTGCAAAATCTGCTCAAACAGTGCACGTACATGTTGACTAATTTTCAGTGATTTTGTCTTTTATGTTGAGAGCTCCTCGAATGTTATTTGACCACCAAATTTTGCAAGCCCCCATAACATTTGTTGATGATCATTTCCACGAAGTTTCAGATTTTTTCGAAATGCTCTGATCTGTTTTTTTTGCATGGGTGCACCGTGGGTGCACCGAGAGTGCGTGTAAAAGAACCACTCTCCCACGAGGAAAGTAGTGGCTGCACCCACGGTGCACCAACGCAAGAAAACATATCAAAACATTTAGAAAAAAATCTGAAACTTCGTGGAAATGATCGTCAACAAATGTTATGAGGGCTTGCAAAGTTTGGTGGTCAAATAACATTCGAGAAGCGCTCTACAAAAAAGACAAAATTGCAAAATCTGCTCAAACAGTGGACGTACATTTTGACTAATTTTCAGTGATTTTGTCTTTTTTGTAGAAAGCCCGTCGAATGTTATTTGACCACCAAATTTTGCAAGCCCCCATAACATTTGTTGATGATCATTTCCATGAAGTTTCAGATTTTTTCGAAATGCTCTGATATGTTTTTTTGAGTGGGTGCACCGTGGGTGTACCGAGAGTGGGTGTAGAAGAACCACTCTCCCACGGGGAAAGTAGTGGCTGCACCCACTTTCGGTGCACCCATGGTGCACCCACGCAAACATTTAGAAAAAATCTGAAACTTCGTGGAAATGATCGTCAAGAAATGTTATGAGGGCTTGCAAAGTTTGGTGGTCAAATAACATTCGAGAAGCTCTCTACAAAAAAGACAAAATTGCAAAATCTGCTCAAACAATGCACGTACATTTTGACTAATTTTCAGTGATTTTGTCTTTTTTGTACAGAGCTCCTCGAATGTTATTTGACCACCAAATTTCTCAAGCCCCCATAACATTTGTTGATGATCATTTCCATGAAGTTTCAAATTTTTTCGAAATGCTCTGATATGTTTCTTTGCGTGGGTGCACCGTGGGTGCACCGAGAGTGGGTGTAGAAGAACCACTCTCCCACGGGGAAAGTAGTGGCTGCACCCACTTTCGGTGCACCCACGGTGCACCCACGCAAGAAAACATATCAAAACATTTAGAAAAAATCTGAAAGTTCATGGAAATGATCGTCAACAAATGTTATGAGGGCTTGCAAAGTTTGGTGGTCAAATAACATTCGAAAAGCGCTCTACAAAAAAGACAAAATTGCAAAATCTGCTCAAGCAGTGCACGTACATTTTGACTAATTTTCAGTGATTTTGTCTTTTTTGTTGAGAGCTCCTCGAATGTTATTTGACCACCAAATTTTGCAAGCCCCCATAACATTTGTTGATGATCATTTCCACGAAGTTTCAGATTTTTTTGAAATGCTTTGATATGTTTTTTTGCGTGGGTGCACCGTGGGTGCACCGAGAGTGGGTGTAAAAGAACCACTCTCCCACGGGGAAAGTAGTGGCTGCACCCACGGTGCACCAACGCAAGAAAACATAGCAAAACATTTAGAAAAATATCTGAAACTTCGTGAAAATGATCGTCAACAAATGTTATGAGGGCTTGCAAAGTTTGGTGGTCAAATAACATTCGAGAAGCGCTCTATAAAAAAGACAAAATTGCAAAATCTGCTCAAACAGTGGACTTACATTTTGACTAATTTTCAGTGATTTTGTCTTTTTTGTAGAAAGCCCCTCGAATGTTATTTGACCACCAAATTTTGCAAGCCCCCATAACATTTGTTGATGATCATTTCCATGAAGTTTTAGATTTTTTCGAAATGTTCTGATATGTTTTTTTGTGTGGGTGCACCGTGGGTGCACCGAGAGTGGGTGTAGAAGAACCACTCTCCCACGGGGAAAGTAGTGGCTGCACCCACTTTCGGTGCACCCACGGTGCACCCACGCAAGAAAACATATCAAAACATTTAGAAAAAATCTGAAACTTCGTGGAAATGATCGTCAAGAAATGTTATGAGGGCTTGCAAAGTTTGGTGGTCAAATAACATTCGAGAAGCTCTCTACAAAAAAGACAAAATTGCAAAATCTGCTCAAACAATGCACGTACATTTTGACTAATTTTCAGTGATTTTGTCTTTTTTGTAGAGAGCTCCTCGAATGTTATTTGACCACCAAATTTCTCAAGCCCCCATAAAATTTGTTGATGATCATTTCCATGAAGTTTCAAATTTTTTCGAAATGCTCTGATATGTTTCTTTGCGTGGGTGCACCGTGGGTGCACCGAGAGTGGGTGTAGAAGAACCACTCTCCCACGGGGAAAGTAGTGGCTGCACCCACTTTCGGTGCACCCACGGTGCACCCACGCAAGAAAACATATCAAAACATTTAGAAAAAATCTGAAACTTCGTGGAAATGATCGTCAACAAATGTTATGAGGGCTTGCAAAGTTTGGTGGTCAAATAACATTCGAAAAGCGCTCTACAAAAAAGACAAAATTGCAAAATCTGCTCAAACACTGCACGTACATTTTGACTAATTTACAGTGATTTTGTCTTTTTTGTAGAGAGCTCCTCGAATGTTATTTGACCACCAAATTTTGCAAGCCCCCATAACATTTGTTGATGATCATTTCCACGAAGTTTCAGATTTTTTCGAAATGCTCTGATATGTTTTTTTGCGTGGGTGCACCGTGGGTGCACCGAGAGTGGGTGTAAAAGAACCACTCTCCCACGGGGAAAGTAGTGGCTGCACCCACGGTGCACCAACGCAAGAAAACATATCAAAACATTTAGAAAAAAATCTGAAACTTCGTGGAAATGATCGTCAACAAATGTTATGAGGGCTTGCAAAGTTTGGTGGTCAAATAACATTCGAGAAGCGCTCTATAAAAAAGACAAAATTGCAAAATCTGCTCAAACAGTGGACGTACATTTTGACTAATTTTCAGTGATTTTGTCTTTTTTGTAGAGAGCTCCTCGAATGTTATTTGACCACCAAATTTTGCAAGCCCCCATAACATTTGTTGATGATCATTTCCACGAAGTTTCAGATTTTTTCGAAATGCTCTGATATGTTTTTTTGCGTGGGTGCACCGTGGGTGCACCGAGAGTGGGTGTAAAAGAACCACTCTCCCACGGGGAAAGTAGTGGCTGCACCCACGGTGCACCAACGCAAGAAAACATATCAAAACATTTAGAAAAAAATCTGAAACTTCGTGGAAATGATCGTCAACAAATGTTATGAGGGCTTGCAAAGTTTGGTGGTCAAATAACATTCGAGAAGCGCTCTATAAAAAAGACAAAATTGCAAAATCTGCTCAAACAGTGGACGTACATTTTGACTAATTTTCAGTGATTTTGTCTTTTTTGTAGAGAGCTCCTCGAATGTTATTTGACCACCAAATTTTGCAAGCCCCCATAACATTTGTTGATGATCATTTCCACGAAGTTTCAGATTTTTTCGAAATGCTCTGATATGTTTTTTTGCGTGGGTGCACCGTGGGTGCACCGAGAGTGGGTGTAAAAGAACCACTCTCCCACGGGGAAAGTAGTGGCTGCACCCACGGTGCACCAACGCAAGAAAACATATCAAAACATTTAGAAAAAAATCTGAAACTTCGTGGAAATGATCGTCAACAAATGTTATGAGGGCTTGCAAAGTTTGGTGGTCAAATAACATTCGAGAAGCGCTCTATAAAAAAGACAAAATTGCAAAATCTGCTCAAACAGTGGACGTACATTTTGACTAATTTTCAGTGATTTTGTCTTTTTTGTAGAGAGCTCCTCGAATGTTATTTGACCACCAAATTTTGCAAGCCCCCATAACATTTGTTGATGATCATTTCCACGAAGTTTCAGATTTTTGTCAAAATGCTCTGATATGTTTTTTTGCGTGGGTGCACCGTGGGTGCACCGAGAGTGGGTGTAGAAGAACCACTCTCCCACCGGGAAAGTAGTGGCTGCACCCACTTTCGGTGCACCCACGGTGCACCCACGCAAGAAAATATATCAAAACATTTAGAAAAAATCTGAAACTTCGTGGAAATGATCGTCAACAAATGTTATGAGGGTTTGCAAAGTTTGGTGGTTAAATAACATTCGAGAAGCGCTCTACAAAAAAGACAACATTGCAAAATCTGCTCAAACAGTGCGTGTACATTTTGACTAATTTTCAGTGATTTTGTCTTTTTTGTAGAGAGCCCCTCAAATGTTATTTGACCACCAAATTTTGCAAGCCCCCATAACATTTGTTGATGATCATTTCCATGAAGTTTCAGATTTTTTCGAAATGCTCTGATATGATTTTTTGTGTGGGTGCACCGTGGGTGCACCGAGAGTGGGTGTAGAAGAACCACTCTCCCACGGGGAAAGTAGTGGCTGCACCCACTTTCGGTGCACCCACGGTGCACCCACGCAAGAAAACATATCAAAACATTTAGAAAAAATCTGAAACTTCGTGGAAATGATCGTCAACAAATGTTATGAGGGCTTGCAAAGTTTGGTGATCAAATAACATTCGAGAAGCTCTCTACAAAAAAGACAAAATTGCAAAATCTGCTCAAACAATGCACGTACATTTTGACTAATTTTCAGTGATTTTGTCTTTTTTGTTGAGAGCTCCTCGAATGTTATTTGACAACCAAATTTTGCAAGCCCCCATAACATTTGTTGATGATCATTTCCACGAAGTTTCAGATTTTTTTCGAAATGCTCTGATATGTTTTTTTGTGTGGGTGCACCATGGGTGCACCGAGAGTGGGTGTAGAAGAACCACTCTCCCACGGGGAAAGTAGTGGCTGCACCCACTTTCGGTGCACCCATGCACCCACGCAAACATTTAGAAAAAATCTGAAACTTCGTGGAAATGATCGTCAAGAAATGTTATGAGGGCTTGCAAAGTTTGGTGGTCAGATAACATTCGAGAAGCTCTCTACAAAAAAGACAAAATTGCAAAATCTGCTCAAACAATGCACGTACATTTTGACTAATTTTCAGTGATTTTGTCTTTTTTGTAGAGAGCTCCTCGAATGTTATTTGACCACCAAATTTCTCAAGCCCCCATAACATTTGTTGATGATCATTTCCATGAAGTTTCAAATTTTTTCGAAATGCTCTGATATGTTTCTTTGCGTGGGTGCACCGTGGGTGCACCGAGAGTGGGTGTAGAAGAACCACTCTCCCACGGGGAAAGTAGTGGCTGCACCCACTTTCGGTGCACCCACGGTGCACCCACGCAAGAAAACGTATCAAACCATTTAGAAAAAATCTGAAACTTCGTGGAAATGATCGTCAACAAATGTTATGAGGGCTTGCAAAGTTTGGTGGTCAAATAACATTCGAAAAGCGCTCTACAAAAAAGACAAAATAGCAAAATCTGCTCAAACAGTGCACGTACATTTTAACTAATTTTCAGTGATTTTGTCTTTTTTGTTGAGAGCTCCTCGAATGTTATTTGACCACCAAATTTTGCAAGCCCCCATAACATTTGTTGATGATCATTTCCACGAAGTTTCAGATTTTTTCGAAATGCTTTGATATGTTTTTTTGCGTGGGTGCACCGTGGGTGCACCGAGAGTGGGTGTAAAAGAACCACTCTCCCACGGGGAAAGTAGTGGCTGCACCCACGGTGCACCAACAGCAGAAAACATATCAAAACATTTAGAAAAAATCTGAAACTTCGTGGAAATGATCGTCAACAAATGTTATGAGGGCTTGCAAAGTTTGGTGGTCAAATAACATTCGAGAAGCGCTCTATAAAAAAGACAAAATTGCAAAATCTGCTCAAACAGTGGAAGTACATTTTGACTAATTTTCAGTGATTTTGTCTTTTTTGTAGAAAGCCCCTCGAATGTTATTTGACCACCAAATTTTGCAAGCCCCCATAACATTTGTTGATGATCATTTCCATGAAGTTTCAGATTTTTTCGAAATGCTCTGATATGTTTTTTTGTGTGGGTGCACCGTGGGTGCACCGAGAGTGGGTGTAGAAGAACCACTCTCCCACGGGGAAAGTAGTGGCTGCACCCACTTTCGGTGCACGCACGGTGCAACCACGCAAGAAAACATATCAAAACATTTAGAAAAAATCTGAAACTTCGTGGAAATGATCGTCAAGAAATGTTATGAGGGCTTGCAAAGTTTGGTGGTCAAATAACATTCGAGAAGCTCTCTACAAAAAAGAAAAAATTGCAAAATCTGCTCAAACAATGCACGTACATTTTGACTAATTTTCAGTGATTTTGTCTTTTTTGTAGAGAGCTCCTCGAATGTTATTTGACCACCAAATTTCTCAAGCCCCCATAACATTTGTTGATGATCATTTCCATGAAGTTTCAAATTTTTTCGAAATGCTCTGACATGTTTCTTTGCGTGGGTGCACCGAGAGTGGGTGTAGAAGAACCACTCTCCCACGGGGAAAGTAGTGGCTGCACCCACTTTCGGTGCACCCACGGTGCACCCACGCAAGAAAACATATCAAAACATTTAGAAAAAATCTGAAACTTCGTGGAAATGATCGTCAACAAATGTTATGAGGGCTTGCAAAGTTTGGTGGTCAAATAACATTCGAAAAGCGCTCTACAAAAAAGACAAAATTGCAAAATCTGCTCAAACACTGCACGTACATTTTGACTAATTTACAGTGATTTTGTCTTTTTTGTAGAGAGCTCCTCGAATGTTATTTGACCACCAAATTTTGCAAGCCCCCATAACATTTGTTGATGATCATTTCCACGAAGTTTCAGATTTTTTCGAAATGCTCTGATATGTTTTTTTGCGTGGGTGCACCGTGGGTGCACCGAGAGTGGGTGTAAAAGAACCACTCTCCCACGGGGAAAGTAGTGGCTGCACCCACGGTGCACCAATGCAAGAAAACATATCAAAACATTTAGAAAAATATCTGAAACTTCGTGGAAATGATCGTCAACAAATGTTATGAGGGCTTGCAAAGTATGGTGGTCAAATAACATTCGAGAAGCGCTCTATAAAAAAGACAAAATTGCAAAATCTGCTCACACAGTGGACGTACATTTGGACTAATTTTCAGTGATTTTGTCTTTTTTGTAGAGAGCTCCTCGAATGTTATTTGACCACCAAATTTTGCAAGCCCCATAACATTTGTTGATGATCATTTCCACGAAGTTTCAGATTTTTTTTCGAAATGCTCTGATATGTTTTTTTGCATGGGTGCACCGTGGGTGCACCGAGAGTGGGTGTAGAAGAACCACTCTCCCACGGGGAAAGTAGTGGCTGCACCCACTTTTGGTGCACCCATGGTGCACCCACGCAAGAAAATATATCAAAACATTTAGAAAAAATCTGAAACTTCGTGGAAATGATCGTCAACAAATGTTATGAGGGTTTGCAAAGTTTGGTGGTTAAATAATATTCGAGAAGCGCTCTACAAAAAAGACAACATTGCAAAATCTGCTCAAACAGTGCATGTACATTTTGACTAATTTTCAGTGATTTTGTCTTTTTTGTAGAGAGCCCCTCAAATGTTATTTGACCACCAAATTTTGCAAGCCCCCATAACATTTGTTGATGATCATTTCCATGAAGTTTCAGATTTTTTCGAAATGCTCTGATATGATTTTTTGTGTGGGTGCACCGTGGGTGCACCGAGAGTGCGTGTAGAAGAACCACTCTCCCACGGGGAAAGTAGTGGCTGCACCCACTTTCGGTGCACCCACGGTGCAACCACGCAAGAAAACATATCAAAACATTTAGAAAAAATCTGAAACTTCGTGGAAATGATCGTCAAGAAATGTTATGAGGGCTTGCAAAGTTTGGTGGTCAAATAACATTCGAGAAGCTCTCTACAAAAAAGACAAAATTGCAAAATCTGCTCAAACAATGCACGTACATTTTGACTAATTTTTAGCGATTTTGTCTTTTTTGTAGAGAGCTCCTCGAATGTTATTTGACCACCAAATTTCTCAAGCCCCCATAACATTTGTTGATGATCATTTCCATGAAGTTTCAAATTTTTTCGAAATGCTCTGATATGTATCTTTGCGTGGGTGCACCGTGGGTGCACCGAGAGTGGGTGTAGAAAAACCACTCTCCCACGGGGAAAGTAGTGGCTGCACCCACTTTCGGTGCACCCAAGGTGCACCCACGCAAGAAAACATATCAAAACATTTAGAAAAAATCTGAAACTTCGTGGAAATGATCGTCAACAAATGTTATGAGGGCTTGCAAAGTTTGGTGGTCAAATAACATTCGAAAAGCGCTCTACAAAAAAGACAAAATTGCAAAATCTGCTCAAACAGTGCTCGTACATTTTGACTAATTTTCAGTGATTTTGTCTTTTTTGTTGAGAGCTCCTCGAATGTTATTTGACAACCAAATTTTGCAAGCCCCCATAACATTTGTTGATGATCATTTCCACGAAGTTTCAGATTTTTTCGAAATGCTCTGATATGTTTTTTTGCGTGGGTGCACCGTGGGTGCACCGAGAGTGGGTGTAAAAGAACCACTCTCCCACGGGGAAAGTAGTGTCTGCACCCACGGTGCACCAACGCAAGAAAACATATCAAAACATTTAGAAAAAAATCTGAAACTTCGTGGAAATGATCGTCAACAAATGTTATGAGGGCTTGCAAAGTATGGTGGTCAAATAACATTCGAGAAGCGCTCTATAAAAAAGACAAATTGCAAAATCTGCTCAAACAGTTGACGTACATTTGGACTAATTTTCAGTGATTTTGTCTTTTTTGTAGAGAGCCCCTCAAATGTTATTTGACCACCAAATTTTGCAAGCCCCCATAACATTTGTTGATGATCATTTCCATGAAGTTTCAGATTTTTTCGAAATGCTCTGATATGTTTTTTTGTGTGGGTGCACCGTGGGTGCACCGAGAGTGGGTGTAGAAGAACCACTCTCCCACGGGGAAAGTAGTGGCTGCACCCACTTTCGGTGCACCCACGGTGCAACCACGCAAGAAAACATATCAAAACATTTAGAAAAAATCTGAAACTTCGTGGAAATGATCGTCAAGAAATGTTATGAGGGCTTGCAATGTTTGGTGGTCAAATAACATTCGAGAAGCTCTCTACAAAAAAGACAAAATTGCAAAATCTGCTCAAACAATGCACGTACATTTTGACTAATTTTTAGTGATTTTGTCTTTTTTGTAGAGAGCTCCTCGAATGTTATTTGACAACCAAATTTTGCAAGCCCCCATAACATTTGTTGATGATCATTTCCACGAAGTTTCAGATTTTTTCAAAATGCTCTGATATGTTTTTTTGCGTGGGTGCACCGTGGGTGCACCGAGAGTGGGTGTAGAAAAACCACTCTCCCACGGAGAAAGTAGTGGCTGCACCCACTTTCGGTGCACCCACGGTGCACCCACGCAAGAAAACATATCAAAACATTTAGAAAAAATCTGCAACTTCGTGGAAATGATCGTCAACAAATGTTATGAGGGCTTGCAAAGTTTGGTGGTCAAATAACATTCGAAAAGCGCTCTACAAAAAAGACAATATTGCAAAATCTGCTCAAACAGTGCACGTACATTTTGACTAATTTTCAGTGATTTTGTCTTTTTTGTTGAGAGCTCCTCGAATGTTATTTGACAACCAAATTTTGCAAGCCCCCAAAACATTTGTTGATGATCATTTCCACGAAGTTTAAATTTTTTTCGAAATGCTCTGATATGTTTTTTTGCGTGGGTGCACCGTGGGTGCACCGAGAGTGGGTGTAAAAGAACCACTCTCCCACGGGGAAAGTAGTGGCTGCACCCACTTTTGGTGCACCCACGCAAGAAAACATATCAAAACATTTAGAAAAAACCTGAAACTTCGTGGAAATGATCGTCAACAAATGTTATGAGGGCTTGCAAAGTTTGGTGGTCAAATAACATTCGACAAGCGCTCTACAAAAAAAACAAAATTGCAAAATCTGCTCAAACAATGCATGTACATTTTGACTAATTTTCAGTGATTTTGTCTTTTTTGTAGAGAGCTCCTCGAATGTTATTTGACCACCAAATTTTGCGAGCCCCCATAACATTTGTTGATGATCATTTCCACGAAGTTTCAGATTTTTTCGAAATGCTCTGATATGTTTTCTTGCGTGGGTGCACCGTGGGTGCACCGAAAGTGGGTGCAGCCACTACTTTCCCCGTGGGAGAGTGGTTCTTCTACACCCACTCTCGGTGCACCCATGGTGCTCCCACTCTCGGTGCACCCATGGTGCACCCACGCAAGAAAACATATCAAAACGTTTAGAAAAAATCCGAAACTTCGTGAAAATGATCGTCAACAAATATTATGAGAGCTTGCAAACTTTCGTGGTCAAATAACATTCGAGAAGCGCTCTACAAAAAAGACAAAATTGCAAAATCTGCTCAAACAGTGCACGTACATTTTGACTAATTTTTAGTGATTTTGTATTTTTTGTAGAGAGCTCCTCGAATGTTATTTGACCACCAAATTTGCAAGCCCCCATAACATTTGTTGATGATCATTTCCATGAAGTTTCAATTTTTTTTCGAAATGCTCTGATATGTTTTTTTGCGTGGGTGCACCGTGGGTGCACCGAGAGTGGGTGTAGAAGAACCACTCTCCCACGGGCTGCACCCACTTTCGGTGCACCCACGGTGCACCCACGCAAAAAAACATATCAAAACATTTAGAAAAAATCTGAAACTTCGTGGAAATGATCGTCAACAAATGTTATGAGGGCTTGCAAAGTATGGTTGTCAAATAACATTCGAGAAGCGCTCTACAAAAAAGACAAAATTGCAAAATCTGCTCAAACAGTGCACGTACATTTTGACTAATTTTCAGTGATTTTGTCTTTTTTGTAGAGAGCTCCTCGAATGTTATTTGACCACCAAATTTTGCAAGCCCCCATAACATTTGTTGATGATCATTTCCACGAAGTTTCAGATTTTTTTTGAAATGCTCTGATATGTTTTTTTGCGTGGGTGCACCGTGGGTGCACCGATAGTGGGTGTAGAAGAATCACTCTCCCACGGGGAAAGTAGTGGCTGCACCCACTTTCGGTGCACCCACGGTGCACCCATGCAAGAAAACATATCAAAACATTTAGAAAAAATCCGAAACTTCGTGGAAATGATCGTCAACAAATGTTATGAGGGCTTGCAAAGTTTGGTGGTCAAATAACATTCGAAAAGCGCTCTACAAAAAAGACAATATTGCAAAATCTGCTCAAACAGTGCACGTACATTTTGACTAATTTTCAGTGATTTTGTCTTTTTTGTTGAGAGCTCCTCGAATGTTATTTGACAACCAAATTTTGCAAGCCCCCAAAACATTTGTTGATGATCATTTCCACGAAGTTTAAATTTTTTTCGAAATGCTCTGATATGTTTTTTTGCGTGGGTGCACCGTGGGTGCACCGAGAGTGGGTGTAAAAGAACCACTCTCCCACGGGGAAAGTAGTGGCTGCACCCACTTTTGGTGCACCCACGCAAGAAAACATATCAAAACATTTAGAAAAAACCTGAAACTTCGTGGAAATGATCGTCAACAAATGTTATGAGGGCTTGCAAAGTTTGGTGGTCAAATAACATTCGACAAGCGCTCTACAAAAAAAACAAAATTGCAAAATCTGCTCAAACAATGCATGTACATTTTGACTAATTTTCAGTGATTTTGTCTTTTTTGTAGAGAGCTCCTCGAATGTTATTTGACCACCAAATTTTGCGAGCCCCCATAACATTTGTTGATGATCATTTCCACGAAGTTTCAGATTTTTTCGAAATGCTCTGATATGTTTTCTTGCGTGGGTGCACCGTGGGTGCACCGAAAGTGGGTGCAGCCACTACTTTCCCCGTGGGAGAGTGGTTCTTCTACACCCACTCTCGGTGCACCCATGGTGCACCCACTCTCGGTGCACCCATGGTGCACCCACGCAAGAAAACATATCAAAACGTTTAGAAAAAATCCGAAACTTCGTGAAAATGATCGTCAACAAATATTATGAGAGCTTGCAAACTTTCGTGGTCAAATAACATTCGAGAAGCGCTCTACAAAAAAGACAAAATTGCAAAATCTGCTCAAACAGTGCACGTACATTTTGACTAATTTTTAGTGATTTTGTATTTTTTGTAGAGAGCTCCTCGAATGTTATTTGACCACCAAATTTGCAAGCCCCCATAACATTTGTTGATGATCATTTCCATGAAGTTTCAATTTTTTTTCGAAATGCTCTGATATGTTTTTTTGCGTGGGTGCACCGTGGGTGCACCGAGAGTGGGTGTAGAAGAACCACTCTCCCACGGGCTGCACCCACTTTCGGTGCACCCACGGTGCACCCACGCAAAAAAACATATCAAAACATTTAGAAAAAATCTGAAACTTCGTGGAAATGATCGTCAACAAATGTTATGAGGGCTTGCAAAGTATGGTTGTCAAATAACATTCGAGAAGCGCTCTACAAAAAAGACAAAATTGCAAAATCTGCTCAAACAGTGCACGTACATTTTGACTAATTTTCAGTGATTTTGTCTTTTTTGTAGAGAGCTCCTCGAATGTTATTTGACCACCAAATTTTGCAAGCCCCCATAACATTTGTTGATGATCATTTCCACGAAGTTTCAGATTTTTTTTGAAATGCTCTGATATGTTTTTTTGCGTGGGTGCACCGTGGGTGCACCGATAGTGGGTGTAGAAGAATCACTCTCCCACGGGGAAAGTAGTGCCTGCACCCACTTTCGGTGCACCCACGGTGCACCCATGCAAGAAAACATATCAAAACATTTAGAAAAAATCCGAAACTTCGTGGAAATGATCGTCAACAAATGTTATGAGGGCTTGCAAAGTTTGGTGCTCAAATAACATTCGAGAAGCGCTCTACAAAAAAGACAAAATTGCAAAATCTGCTCACACAGTGCACGTACATTTTGACTAATTTTCAGTGATTTTGTCTTTTTGTAGAGAGCTCCTCGAATGTTATTTGACCACCAAATTTCTCAAGCCCCCATAACATTTGTTGATGATCATTTCCATGAAGTTTCAAATTTTTTTGAAATGCTCTGATATGTTTCTTTGCGTGGGTGCACCGTGGGTGCACCGAGAGTGGGTGTAGAAGAACCACCCACTTTCGGTGCACCCACGGTGCACCCACGCAAGAAAAACATATCAAAACATTTAGAAAAAATCTGAAACTTCGTGGAAATGATCGTCAAGAAATGTTATGAGGGCTTGCAAAGTTTGGTGGTCAAATAACATTCGAGAAGCGCTCTACAAAAAAGACAAAATTGCAAAATCTGCTCAAACAGTGGACATACATTTTGACTAATTTTCAGTGATTTTGTCTTTTTTGTAGAGAGCTCCTCGAATGTTATTTGACCACCAAAGTTTGCAAGCCCCCATAACATTTGTTGATGATCATTTCCACAAAGTTTCAGTTTTTTTTTGAAATGCTCTGATATGTTTTTTTGCGTGGGTGCACCGTGGGTGCACCGAGAGTGGGTGTAGAAGAACCACTCTCCCACGGGGAAAGTAGTGGCTGCACCCACTTTCGGTGCACCCACGGTGCACCCATGCAAGAAAACATATCAAAACATTTAGAAAAAATCCGAAACTTCGTGGAAATGATCGTCAACAGATATTATGATGGCTTGCAAAGTTTGGTGCTCAAATAACATTCGATAAGCGCTATAAAAAAAGACAAAATTGCAAAATCTGCTCAAACAGTGCACGTACATTTTGACTAATTTTCAGTGATTTTGACTTTTTTGTAGAGAGCTCCTCGAATGTTATTTGACCACCAAATTTTGCAAGCCCCCATAACATTTGTTGATGATCATTTCGACGAAGTTTCAGATTTTTTCGAAATGCTCTGATATGTTTCTTTGCGTGGGTGCACCGTGGGTGCACCGAGAGTGGGTGTAGAAGAACCACTCTCCCACGGGGAAAGTAGTGGCTGCACCCACTTTCGGTGCACCCACGGTGCACCCACGCAAGAAAACATATCAAAACAATTAGAAAAAATCTGAAACTTCGTGGAAATGATCATCAACAAATGTTATGAGGGCTTGCAAAGTTTGGTGGTCAAATAACATTCGAGAAGCGCTTTACAAAAAAGACAAAATTGCAAAATCTGCTCAAACAGTGCATGTACATTTTGACTAATTTTCAGTGATTTTGTCTTTTTTGTAGAGAGCCCCTCGAATGTTATTTGACCACCAAATTTTGCAAGCCCCCATAACATTTGTTGATGATCATTTCCACGAAGTTTCAGATTTTTTCGAAATGCTCTGATATGTTTTTTTGTGTGGGTGCACCGTGGGTGCACCGAGAGTGGGTGTAGAAGAACCACTCTCCCACGGGGAAAGTAGTGGCTGCACCCACTTTCGGTGCACCCATGCAAGAAAACATATCAAAACATTTAGAAAAAATCTAAAACTTCGTGGAAATGATCGTCAACAAATGTTATGAGGGCTTGCAAAGTTTGGTGGTCAAATAACATTCGAGAAGCTCTCTACAAAAAAGACAAGATTGCAAAATCTGCTCAAACAATGCACGTACATTTTGACTAATTTTCAGTGATTTTGTCTTTTTTGTAGAGAGCTCCTCTAATGTTATTTGACCACCAAACTTCTCAAGCCCCCATAACATTTGTTGATGATCATTTCCATGAAGTTTCAAATTTTTTCGAAATGCTCTGATATGTTTCTTTGCGTGGGTGCACCGTGGGTGCACCGAGAGTGGGTGTAGAAGAACCACTCTCCCACGGGGAAAGTAGTGGCTGCACCCACTTTCGGTGCACCCACGGTGCACCCACGCAAGAAAACATATCAAAACATTTAGAAAAAATCTGAAACTTCGTGGAAATGATCGTCAACAAATGTTATGAGGGCTTGCAAAGTTTGGTGGTCAAATAACATTCGAGAAGCGCTCTACAAAAAAGACAAAATTGCAAAATCTGCTCAAACAGTGGACATACATTTTGACTAATTTTCAGTGATTTTGTCTTTTTTGTAGAGAGCTCCTCGAATGTTATTTGACCACCCAATTTTGCAAGCCCCCATAACATTTGTTGATGATCATTTCCACGAAGTTTCAGATTTTTTTTCGAAATGCTCTGATATGTTTTTTTGCGTGGGTGCACCGTGGGTGCACCGATAGTGGGTGTAGAAGAATCACTCTCCCACGGGGAAAGTAGTGGCTGCACCCACTTTCGGTGCACCCACGGTGCACCCATGCAAGAAAACATATCAAAACATTTAGAAAAAATCCAAAACTTCGTGGAAATGATCGTCAACAGATGTTATGATGGCTTGCAAAGTTTGGTGCTCAAATAACATTCGATAAGCGCTATAAAAAAAGACAAAATTGTAAAATCTGCTCAAACAGTGCACGTACATTTTGACTAATTTTCAGTGATTTTGTCTTTTTTGTAGAGAGCTCCTCGAATGTTATTTGACCACCAAATTTTGCAAGCCCCCATAACATTTGTTGATGATCATTTCCACGAAGTTTCAGATTTTTTCGAAATGCTCTGATATGTTTTTTTGCGTGGGTGCACCATGGGTGCACCGAGAGTGGGTGTAGAAGAACCACTCTCCCACGGGGAAAGTAGTGGCTGCACCCACTTTCGGTGCACCCACGGTGCACCCACGCAAGAAAACATATCAAAACATTTTAAAAAAATCTGAAACTTCGTGGAAATGATCGCCAACAAATGTTATGAGAGTTTGCAAAGTTTGGTGGTTAAATAACATTCGAGAAGCGCTCTACAAAAAAGAAAAAATTGCAAAATCTGCTCAAACAGTGCATGTACATTTTGACTAATTTTCAGTGATTTTGTCTTTTTTGTACAGAGCACCTCGAATGTTATTTGACCACCAAACTTCTCAAGCCCCCATAACATTTGTTGATGATCATTTCCATGAAGTTTCAAATTTTTTCGAAATGCTCTGATATGTTTCTTTGCGTGGGTGCACCGTGGGTGCACCGAGAGTGGGTGTAGAAGAACCACTCTCCCACGGGGAAAGTAGTGGCTGCACCCACTTTCGGTGCACCCACGGTGCACCCACGCAAGAAAACATATCAAAACATTTAGAAAAAATCTGAAACTTCGTGGAAATGATCGTCAACAAATGTTATGAGGGCTTGCAAAGTTTGGTGGTCAAATAACATTCGAGAAGCGCTCTACAAAAAAGACAAAATTGCAAAATCTGCTCAAACAGTGGACATACATTTTGACTAATTTTCAGTGATTTTGTCTTTTTTGTAGAGAGCTCCTCGAATGTTATTTGACCACCCAATTTTGCAAGCCCCCATAACATTTGTTGATGATCATTTCCACGAAGTTTCAGATTTTTTTTCGAAATGCTCTGATATGTTTTTTTGCGTGGGTGCACCGTGGGTGCACCGATAGTGGGTGTAGAAGAATCACTCTCCCACGGGGAAAGTAGTGGCTGCACCCACTTTCGGTGCACCCACGGTGCACCCATGCAAGAAAACATATCAAAACATTTAGAAAAAATCCAAAACTTCGTGGAAATGATCGTCAACAGATGTTATGATGGCTTGCAAAGTTTGGTGCTCAAATAACATTCGATAAGCGCTATAAAAAAAGACAAAATTGTAAAATCTGCTCAAACAGTGCACGTACATTTTGACTAATTTTCAGTGATTTTGTCTTTTTTGTAGAGAGCTCCTCGAATGTTATTTGACCACCAAATTTTGCAAGCCCCCATAACATTTGTTGATGATCATTTCCACGAAGTTTCAGATTTTTTCGAAATGCTCTGATATGTTTTTTTGCGTGGGTGCACCATGGGTGCACCGAGAGTGGGTGTAGAAGAACCACTCTCCCACGGGGAAAGTAGTGGCTGCACCCACTTTCGGTGCACCCACGGTGCACCCACGCAAGAAAACATATCAAAACATTTAAAAAAAATCTGAAACTTCGTGGAAATGATCGCCAACAAATGTTATGAGAGTTTGCAAAGTTTGGTGGTTAAATAACATTCGAGAAGCGCTCTACAAAAAAGAAAAAATTGCAAAATCTGCTCAAACAGTGCATGTACATTTTGACTAATTTTCAGTGATTTTGTCTTTTTTGTACAGAGCACCTCGAATGTTATTTGACCACCAAACTTCTCAAGCCCCCATAACATTTGTTGATGATCATTTCCATGAAGTTTCAAATTTTTTCGAAATGCTCTGATATGTTTCTTTGCGTGGGTGCACCGTGGGTGCACCGAGAGTGGGTGTAGAAGAACCACTCTCCCACGGGGAAAGTAGTGGCTGCACCCACTTTCGGTGCACCCACGGTGCACCCACGCAAGAAAACATATCAAAACATTTAGAAAAAATCTGAAACTTCGTGGAAATGATCGTCAACAAATGTTATGAGGGCTTGCAAAGTTTGGTGGTCAAATAACATTCGAGAAGCGCTCTACAAAAAAGACAAAATTGCAAAATCTGCTCAAACAGTGGACATACATTTTGACTAATTTTCAGTGATTTTGTCTTTTTTGTAGAGAGCTCCTCGAATGTTATTTGACCACCCAATTTTGCAAGCCCCCATAACATTTGTTGATGATCATTTCCACGAAGTTTCAGATTTTTTTTCGAAATGCTCTGATATGTTTTTTTGCGTGGGTGCACCGTGGGTGCACCGATAGTGGGTGTAGAAGAATCACTCTCCCACGGGGAAAGTAGTGGCTGCACCCACTTTCGGTGCACCCACGGTGCACCCATGCAAGAAAACATATCAAAACATTTAGAAAAAATCCAAAACTTCGTGGAAATGATCGTCAACAGATGTTATGATGGCTTGCAAAGTTTGGTGCTCAAATAACATTCGATAAGCGCTATAAAAAAAGACAAAATTGTAAAATCTGCTCAAACAGTGCACGTACATTTTGACTAATTTTCAGTGATTTTGTCTTTTTTGTAGAGAGCTCCTCGAATGTTATTTGACCACCAAATTTTGCAAGCCCCCATAACATTTGTTGATGATCATTTCCACGAAGTTTCAGATTTTTTCGAAATGCTCTGATATGTTTTTTTGCGTGGGTGCACCATGGGTGCACCGAGAGTGGGTGTAGAAGAACCACTCTCCCACGGGGAAAGTAGTGGCTGCACCCACTTTCGGTGCACCCACGGTGCACCCACGCAAGAAAACATATCAAAACATTTTAAAAAAATCTGAAACTTCGTGGAAATGATCGCCAACAAATGTTATGAGAGTTTGCAAAGTTTGGTGGTTAAATAACATTCGAGAAGCGCTCTACAAAAAAGAAAAAATTGCAAAATCTGCTCAAACAGTGCATGTACATTTTGACTAATTTTCAGTGATTTTGTCTTTTTTGTACAGAGCACCTCGAATGTTATTTGACCACCAAATTTTGCAAGCCCCCATAACATTTGTTGATGATCATTTCCACGAAGTTTCAGATTTTTTTGAAATGCTAGGATATGTTTTTTTGTGTGGGTGCACCGTGGGTGCACCGAGAGTGGGTGTAGAAGAACCACTCTCCCACGGGGAAAGTAGTGGCTGCACCCACTTTCGGTGCACCCATGCAAGAAAACATATCAAAACATTTAGAAAAAATCTGAAACTTCGTGGAAATGATCGTCAACAAATGTTATGAGGGCTTGCAAAGTTTGGTGGTCAAATAACATTCGAGAAGCTCTCTACAAAAAAGACAAGATTGCAAAATCTGCTCAAACAATGCACGTACATTTTGACTAATTTTCAGTGATTTTGTCTTTTTTGTAGAGAGCTCCTCGAATGTTATTTGACCACCAAATTTCTCAAGCCCTCATAACATTTGTTGATGATCATTTCCATGAAGTTTCAAATTTTTTCGAAATGCTCTGATATGTTTCTTTGCGTGGGTGCACCGTGGGTGCACCAAGAGTGGGTGTAGAAGAACCACTCTCCCACGGGGAAAGTAGTGGCTGCACCCACTTTCGGTGCACCCACGGTGCACCCACGCAAAAAAACATATCAAAACATTTAGAAAAAATCTGAAACTTCGTGGAAATGATCGTCAACAAATGTTATGAGGGCTTGCAAAGTTTGGTGGTCAAATAACATTCGAGATGCGCTCTACAAAAAAGACAAAATTGCAAAATCTGCTCAAACAGTGGACATACATTTTGACTAATTTTCAGTGATTTTGTCTTTTTTTTAGAGAGCTCCTCGAATGTTATTTGACCACCCAATTTTGCAAGCCCCCATAACATTTGTTGATGATCATTTCCACGAAGTTTTAGATTTTTTTTTCGAAATGCTCTGATATGTTTTTTTGCGTGGGTGCACCGTGGGTGCACCGATAGTGGGTGTAGAAGAATCACTCTCCCACGGGGAAAGTAGTGGCTGCACCCACTTTCGGTGCACCCACGGTGCACCCATGCAAGAAAACATATCAAAACATTTAGAAAAAATCCAAAACTTCGTGGAAATGATCGTCAACAGATGTTATGATGGCTTGCAAAGTTTGGTGCTCAAATAACATTCGATAAGCGCTATAAAAAAGACAAAATTGCAAAATCTGCTCAAACAGTGCACGTACATTTTGACTAATTTTCAGTGATTTTGTCTTTTTTGTACAGAGCACCTCGAATGTTATTTGACCACCAAATTTCTCAAGCCCTCATAACATTTGTTGATGATCATTTCCATGAAGTTTCAAATTTTTTCGAAATGCTCTGATATGTTTCTTTGCGTGGGTGCACCGTGGGTGCACCGAGAGTGGGTGTAGAAGAACCACTCTCCCACGGGGAAAGTAGTGGCTGCACCCACTTTCGGTGCACCCACGGTGCACCCACGCAAGAAAACATATCAAAACATTTAGAAAAAATCTGAAACTTCGTGGAAATGATCGTCAACAAATGTTATGAGGGCTTGCAAAGTTTGGTGGTCAAATAACATTCGAGAAGCGCTCTACAAAAAAGACAAAATTGCAAAATCTGCTCAAACAGTGGACATACATTTTGACTAATTTTCAGTGATTTTGTCTTTTTTGTAGAGAGCTCCTCGAATGTTATTTGACCACCCAATTTTGCAAGCCCCCATAACATTTGTTGATGATCATTTCCACGAAGTTTTAGATTTTTTTTTCGAAATGCTCTGATATGTTTTTTTGCGTGGGTGCACCGTGGGTGCATCGATAGTGGGTGTAGAAGAATCACTCTCCCACGGGGAAAGTAGTGGCTGCACCCACTTTCGGTGCACCCACGGTGCACCCATGCAAGAAAACATATCAAAACATTTAGAAAAAATCCAAAACTTCGTGGAAATGATCGTCAACAGATGTTATGATGGCTTGCAAAGTTTGGTGCTCAAATAACATTCGATAAGCGCTATAAAAAAAGACAAAATTGCAAAATCTGCTCAAACAGTGCACGTACATTTTGACTAATTTTCAGTGATTTTGTCTTTTTTGTAGAGAGCTCCTCGAATGTTATTTGACCACCAAATTTTGCAAGCCCCCATAACATTTGTTGATGATCATTTCCACGAAGTTTCAGATTTTTTCGAAATGCTCTGATATGTTTTTTTGCGTGGGTGCACCATGGGTGCACCGAGAGTGGGTGTAGAAGAACCACTCTCCCACGGGGAAAGTAGTGGCTGCACCCACTTTCGGTGCACCCACGGTGCACCCACGCAAGAAAACATATCAAAACATTTAGAAAAAATCTGAAACTTCGTGGAAATGATCGTCAACAAATGTTATGAGGGCTTGCAAAGTTTGGTGGTCAAATAACATTCGAGAAGCTCTCTACAAAAAAGACAAAATTGCAAAATCTGCTCAAACAATGCACGTACATTTTGACTAATTTTCAGTGATTTTGTCTTTTTTGTAGAGAGCTCCTCGAATGTTATTTGACCACCAAATTTCTCAAGCCCCCATAACATTTGTTGATGATCATTTCCATGAAGTTTCAAATTTTTTCGAAATGCTCTGATATGTTTCTTTGCGTGGGTGCACCGTGGGTGCACCGAGAGTTGGTGTAGAAGAACCACTCTCCCACGGGGAAAGTAGTGGCTGCACCCACTTTCGGTGCACCCACGGTGCACCCACGCAAGAAAACATATCAAAACATTTAGAAAAAATCTGAAACTTCGTGGAAATGATCGTCAACAAATGTTATGAGGGTTTGTAAAGTTTGGTGGTCAAATAACATTCGAGAAGCGCTCTACAAGAAAGACAAAATTGCAAAATCTGCTCAAACAGTGCACGTACATTTTGACTAATTGTTAGTGATTTTGTCTTTTTTGTAGAGAGCTCCTCGAATGTTATTTGACCACCAAATTTTGCAAGCCCCCATAACATTTGTTGATGATCATTTCCACGAAGTTTCAGATTTTTTTCGAAATGCTCTAATATGTTTTTTTGCGTGGGTGCACCATGGGTGCACCGAGAGTGGGTGTAGAACAACCACTCTCCCACGGGGAAAGTAGTGGCTGCACCCACGGTGCACCCACGCAAGAAAACATATCAAAACATTTAGAAAAAAATCTGAAACTTCGTGGAAATGATCGTCAACAAATGTTATGAGGGTTTGCAAAGTTTGGTGGTCAAATAACATTCGAGAAGCGCTCTACAAGAAAGACAAAATTGCAAAATCTGCTCAAAAAGTGCACGTACATTTTGACTAATTTTCAGTGATTTTGTCTTTTTTGTAGAGAGCTCCTCGAATGTTATTTGACCACCAAATTTTGCAAGCCCCATAACATTTGTTGATGATCATTTCCACGAAGTTTCAGATTTTTTTCGAAATGCTCTGATATGTTTTTTTGCGTGGGTGCACCGTGGGTGCACCGAGAGTGGGTGTAGAAGAACCACTCTCCCACGGGGAAAGTAGTGGCTGCACCCACGGTGCACCCACGCAAGAAAACATATCAAAACACTTAGAAAAAAATCTGAAACTTTGTGAAAATGATCGTCAACAAATGTTATGAGGGCTTGCAAAGTTTGGTGGTCAAATAACATTCGAGAAGCGCTCTACAAAAAAGACAAAACTGCAAAATCTGCTCAAACAATGCACGTACATTTTGACTAATTTTCAGTGATTTTGTCTTTTTTGTAGAGAGCTCCTCGAATGTTATTTGACCACCAAATTTTGCAAGCCCCCATAACATTTGTTGATGATCATTTCCACGAAGTTTCAGATTTTTTTTGAAATACTCTGATATGTTTTTTGCGTGGATGCACCATGGGTGCACCGATAGTGGGTGTAGAAGAATCACTCTCCCACGGGGAAAGTAGTGGCTGCACCCACTTTCGGTGCACCCACGGTGCACCCATGCAAGAAAACATATCAAAACATTTAGAAAAAATCCGAAACTTCGTGGAAATGATCGTCAACAAATGTTATGAGGGCTTGCAAAGTTTGGTGCTCAAATAACATTCGAGAAGCGCTCTACAAAAAAGACAAAATTGCAAAATCTGCTCACACAGTGCACGTACATTTTGACTAATTTTCAGTGATTTTGTCTTTTTTGTAGAGAGCTCCTCGAATGTTATTTGACCACCAAATTTTGCAAGCCCCCATAACATTTGTTGATGATTATTTCCACGAAGTTTCAGATTTTTTCGAAATGCTGTGATATGTTTTTTTGCGTGGGTGCACCGTGGGTGCACCGAGAGTGGGTGTAGAAGAACCACTCTCCCACGGGGAAAGTAGTGGCTACACCGACTTTCGGTGCACCCACCGTGCACCCACGCAAGAAAACATATCAAAATATTTAGAAAAAATCTGAAACTTCGTGGAAATGATCGTCAACAAATGTTATGAGAGCTTGCAAAGTTTGGTGGTTAAATAACATTCGAGAAGCGCTCTACAGAAAAGACAAAATTGCAAAATCTGCGCAAACAGTGCATGTACATTTTGACTAATTTTCAGTGATTTTTTCTTTTTTTAGAGAGCCCCTCGAATGTTATTTGACCACCAAATTTTGCAAGCCCCCATAACATTTGTTGATGATTATTTCCACGAAGTTTCAGATTTTTTCGAAATGCTCTGATATGTTTTTTTGCGTGGGTGCACCGTGGGTGCCCCGAGAGTGGGTGTAGAAGAACCACTCTCCCACGAGGAAAGTAGTGGCTGCACCCACTCTCGGTGCACCCACGGTGCGCCCACGCAAGAAAACATATCAAAACATTTAGAAAAAATCTGAAACTTCGTGGAAATGATCGTCAACAAATGTTATGAGGGCTTGCAAAGTTTGGTGGTCAAATAACATTCGAGAAGCTCTCTACAAAAAAGACAAAATTGCAAAATCTGCTCAAATAATGCACGTACATTTTGACTAATTTTCAGTGATCTTGTCTTTTTTGTAGAGAGCTACTCGAATGTTATTTGACCACCAAATTTTGCAAGCCCCCATAACATTTGTTGATGATCATTTCCACGAAATTTCAGATTTTTTTTGAAATACTCTGATATGTTTTTTGCGTGGGTGCACCGTTGGTGCACCGATAGTGGGTGTAGAAGAATCACTCTCCCACGGGGAAAGTAGTGGCTGCACCCACTTTCGGTGCACCCACGGTGCACCCATGCAAGAAAACATATCAAAACATTTAGAAAAAATCCGAAACTTCGTGGAAATGATCGTCAACAAATGTTATGAGGGCTTGCAAAGTTTGGTGGTCAAATAACATTCGAGAAGCGCTCTACAAAAAAGACAAAATTGCAAAATCTGCTCACACAGTGCACGTACATTTTGACTAATTTTCAGTGATTTTGTCTTTTTTGTAGAGAGCTCCTCGAATGTTATTTGACCACCAAATTTTGCAAGCCCCCATAACATTTGTTGATGATTATTTCCACGAAGTTTCAGATTTTTTCGAAATGCTCTGATATGTTTTTTTGCGTGGGTGCACCGTGGATGCACCGAGAGTGGGTGTAGAAGAACCACTCTCCCACGGGGAAAGTAGTGGCTACACCGACTTTCGGTGCACCCACCGTGCACCCACGCAAGAAAACATATCAAAATATTTAGAAAAAATCTGAAACTTCGTGGAAATGATCGTCAACAAATGTTATGAGAGCTTGCAAAGTTTGGTGGTTAAATAACATTCGAGAAGCGCTCTACAAAAAAGACAAAATTGCAAAATCTGCGCAAACAGTGCATGTACATTTTGACTAATTTTCAGTGATTTTGTCTTTTTTTAGAGAGCCCCTCGAATGTTATTTGACCACCAAATTTTGCAAGCCCCCATAACATTTGTTGATGATTATTTCCACGAAGTTTCAGATTTTTTCGAAATGCTCTGATATGTTTTTTTGCGTGGGTGCACCGTGGGTGCCCCGAGAGTGGGTGTAGAAGAACCACTCTCCCACGAGGAAAGTAGTGGCTGCACCCACTTTCGGTGCACCCACGGTGCACCCACGCAAGAAAACATATCAAAACATTTAGAAAAAATCTGAAACTTCGTGGAAATGATCGTCAACAAATGTTATGAGGGCTTGCAAAGTTTGGTGGTCAAATAACATTCGAGAAGCTCTCTACAAAAAAGACAAAATTGCAAAATCTGCTCAAATAATGCACGTACATTTTGACTAATTTTCAGTGATTTTGTCTTTTTTGTAGAGAGCTCCTCGAATGTTATTTGACCACCAAATTTTGCAAGCCCCCATAACATTTGTTGATGATCATTTCCATGAAGTTTCAAATTTTTTCGAAATGCTCTGATATGTTTTTTTGCGTGGGTGCATCATGGGTGCACCGAGAGTGGGTGTAGAAGAACCACTCTCCCACGGGGAAAGTAGTGGCTGCACCCATTTTCGGTGCACCCACGGTGCACCCACGTAAGAAAACATATCAAAACATTTAGAAAAAATCTGAAACTTCGTGGAAATGATCGTCAACAAATGTTATGATGGCTTGCAAAGTTTGGTGGTCAAATAACTTTCGAGAAGCGCTCTACAAAAAAGACAAAATTGCAAAATTTGCTCAAACAGTGCACGTACATTTTGACTAATTTTTAGTGATTTTGTCTTTTTTGTAGAGAGCTCCTCGAATGTTATTTGACCACCAAATTTTGCAAGCCCCCATAACATTTGTTGATGATCATTTTCACGAAGTTTCAGATTTTTTCAAAATGCTCTGATATGTTTTTTTGCGTGGGTGCACCGTGGGTGCACCGAGAGTGGGTGTAGAAGAACCACTCTCCCACGGGGAAAGTAGTGGCTTCACCCACTTTTGGTGCACCCACGCAAGAAAACATATCAAAAAATTTAGAAAAAATCTGAAACTTCGTGGAAATGATCGTGAACAAATGTTATGAGGGCTTGCAAAGTTTGATTGTCAAATAACATTCGAGAAGCGCTCTACAAAAAAGACAAAATTGCAAAATCTGCTCAAACAGTGGACGTACATTTTGACTAATTTTCAGTGACTTTGTCTTTTTTGTAGAGAGCTCCTCGAATGTTATTTGACCACCAAATTTTGCAAGCCCCCATAACATTTGTTGATGATCATTTCCACGAAGTTTCAGATTTTTTCGAAATGCTCTGATATTTTTTTTTGCGTGGGTGCACCGTGGGTGCACCGAGAGTGGGTGTAGAAGAACCACTCTCTAACCCACATTTTTTTTGTGATTGACCATGTCATTGACTTGTGGCCTACGGATTTAGCAACAACAAGTACATGAACATCATCATCGTAAGCCTATGTGGCGTTTCTTTGGAGTTGAAACTGAGTTGATGCCGAGGACATTAAAGAAGAGTTTGGTACTTGTTATCGCCGTCAGTCATCCCACCTCTCACTTGCCTCCCACCTGACTGAATAATCCGCACCATTGGGCCAATGCTGATTTTGTCTGTGAACTTCTATTGGGAAGGTAGCGAGGTGACTTTCTCATTAATTATGTGTGGCATTTTCGTTCAATTTTTTTATGTCTGCCATTTGTCTTTTTTACGTTGTGGAATTCTTTTTTTTCGAAGGCCCCTAATTGAGTAGCCCTCATTTCCTATGTTGTCCTACTCGGGCTATTGAGTGACCATCCAAAAATAGTAAGCACGGTATTTTTATTGCGACCAACTAAAAACAAACCGCATGGTAAAAGCCCAGAATTCAAATGTTTTAGGTCCCTCCTAGCACGTGGCTAGTGGAAGCTATCATAGTCGTGGATGCTAGGCCGCAGCCGCGTGGTGCTCGTTGATGCTGATACTGCTGCCACCGCTATTGGGAAGGTCGGGGAGGACGATCAGCGAGGTCGGGGCGTCATGGTGTGGTGCCTACCTGATGGCGCCGCTCCGGCCACGCAGACATCGACGGGAAGCTCAACCGCCATCGAGCCCTCTTGTCAGATGCAAATTTCCTATTTGACGCGTTGTGCGTCAATTTGTCGAGGCGCCGCACACGCATCATACGAGACAGGCCGACCCATTTAAAAATGAGGTGTGTGTTGCATTGATCCAGTTTTGGGAACGTTCTAGAAGGTTCCAGTTGGTTTTCCCGGTTTTGGGAAGGTTCCTGAACCATTTTTTCTATCTCTGTGTTTTTTTTCTTTTTTCCTGTTTCTTTTTTTATTTTCTCTCCTTTTTCATTTTTCTTTTCCTTTTCTTTTTCCTTTTTTCTATTTTGTTTCACTTTTTTTTCTTTTATTTCCTCTTTTGTTTTAATTCATTTTCAAGTTTTATTTTTCAACAAATGTTCTGAAATTTCAAATGTATGCAATTTTTTGATTTTATACATATTTTTTAAAAACGTTCCTGATTCGAAATTTTCTTCAGAAATTT
Organism: Aegilops umbellulata; assembly: GCA_032464435.1. Taxonomy (NCBI): domain Eukaryota; kingdom Viridiplantae; phylum Streptophyta; class Magnoliopsida; order Poales; family Poaceae; genus Aegilops; species Aegilops umbellulata. Next base: position 601,050,906 of record CP136055.1, on the reverse strand, counting down.
CAAAAATGTTAGGATTTCTAAATATTGTTCCCTTCTTATAAAAAATGTTCCAATATTTCAATATAGAAATTGAAATTTCAAATGTTAGTGCTTCTAAAAAATCCGAAAATATTCCCACTTACGAAATTGGTTCACAAATTTTAAAAATGTTCAGGTTTTGCGAAATTGTTCGCAAATTCAGAAAATGTTCAGGAATTTCGAAAAAGTTCCCAATTTTAGATTTTATTCAACAACTTAGAAAATTTTCATGTTTGGAATTTTTTTGGGAATTTCAGAAAATGTTCCCTCTTTCCAAATTTGTTCACAAATTAAAAAGATGTTCATCTTCCTGAATTTTTTTAAACGCGTTCCCACTTTCAAATTTTGTGCACAAAGAAACATGACCATTTGTTGCAAATTCGAAAAATGTTCCACCTTTCAATTTTTTTGAAAAATGTTCGTGTTTTGGAAAATTTATTCATAAGTTCAAAAATTGTTCATGTTTTGGAAAATGTATTCATAAGTTCTAAAATGTTTCTATTATTTAGAAAATGTTTGAATCTTTTTGAAAATTGTTCATAATTTCAGAAAAAATAGTCGTTTTTAATTTTGTTCCTTTTTCATTTTTTGGAAATCATCAAAAATGTTCTCGTGTTTATTTTTTTTTCAATTTTGAAAATTCGTGTTTCGATATATATTTACCTTTTTAAAAAAGAAAATCACATTAAAAATTTCAACAAAGTTTAAATCTGTGCTGCTTATAGTTCATATCGAACGGGCTGCCATTTGAGTAATAAAAGAGTTTATTCGCAAAATAAAAAGAGATGTAGATACACTGGAGTTACAGTGGCTAGCGACCATGTTCAGTAGCAGGCGGTACTCTATTCGAGCCTTCATTGGGACCTTTAGTTTTTGGAATTTTTGGGAATGTTCAAGTTTTTGCCGCTCTCGTACGTTACTTCATGTGTTGCGCTGCACATCTAGCACAAGATCTATCCTGTCGCAGCGGCTAGCACAACACACAAATGACTAGAGAGTCGGTGGTTCAACGCAGATGTAGTGCTCTCAGTTTTTCGCGTTTTTTCAGCTCGCGGACGCCAAATGGGCCGGCCCAGGCGAGCCACCCCCTGTGCAAAATGTCAGCTCTTTGACGCAAAGAGCGTCACATAGGATCAGTGGAGGAATATTTTTACCAATGAGTTTGAGTGGGCTGTTTCTTGTAACTAGAGTCTGTTGAATCTGTAGTAAGCAGCATGTGTTATGGCCCGTCAGTGGCCATTCTGTAGTAAGCAACACATCTTAGGCCCGTGAATGGCATGGGTGGTTGTTGTCATTTGTAGTGTTGACATCACTAAATGGGCCTTAATTACTTTGGGGCGTTAGTGTTGAATTTCAACTACTAAAACTTGACCGGTTTACCGAAATTATCATCAATGGGTATCCCTGCCGTCATTACCGACGGCATTTCTTGCTCGTCATTGGCAACAGAATAGTGATTCATGCATAACGCTGTATATTTCTCTATTATTAAAAAAAGGCGAATACATTTTATCGGATATTCTATGAATGGAGGGAGTAACCTATGTTTGGATTTTTTTTTGTTGAGAAATGGATTCCCGATTTTATTGACATAAATAAAAGTCTACAGTAGCACCCGCGACCTATCAGACAAAAACTTGGCAGCGACAACAAAAGTAGCTCCTGACCCGCAGCAAACTAGAAAGAGAAAGAGGGACATGGAGTATCTGCTTCCGGGTGCATATGCACCCCGATAAAGAGTAAAATGTGAAAACATATTAAGATGAATATGCTTTTTTTTACAAGATAAATATAGGAATGTTCTACTCCTGTGCAAAATTTGCTGAAGAAATAACATTCCATGTACTCAGAACAGAAAAAACGAAATCTGTACTATTAAAAAGGTCTTGTCTGAAGCATATTGGGCCTTGTTGTTCTTACTGAAAGTTCTATGACTGTGATGTCCTGATGGAAATTTATACGTAGAAAGAACACTCAAGAATGTTTGCCTACAAAAGATCGTATTCTTTTGAATTTTTTGCATTTTTTAGAATTTACAGTTTGCCCTGCAGGACACTTTAAGAAAGAGGCACTACAAACACAACCAACCAATAGAGAAGGATCACAATAGCACCTTCAGGAAACAGCGTAAAACACACTCCAAAGCACGCAGAGTCTGAATTGAAACAGACCAGACCCCTCCCCCCCCAGCGTCGCCCCTGCATGCGACCGAGGGCGGGGGGGGGGGGGGGGGGGCTAGCCCCGCCGGTCCAAGTTCCTCCCTTCCTTCTCCCCACCTCGCCACCGTCGGACCCTGTTGGCGGACAAAGCCCTGCTGGCGTGGGTGGCAGCGAGGCTTCCTCTCTCCCCCGCGCAATGGTGGATGGCGTGGGCCGGCATTGTCGGGTTGGGGAGCTGCGCTGCGTGGGGCGTGGCGGCGGCGAGCTCGCTGGCGTGGAGGGCCACATCAGAGATGGTGGGGTGTGCCAGGCGTGGCGGCGCTGGTTCGGGGCAGGCGAGGCCTCCGGCAGCTCGGCCGCGTCAGGTAGCGCGGGGAGATGGCGGCAGCTTGGCTGGGGCGCCGCGCGTGGTGTTTGCTGGGGTGGCGCCCCCTTGCGTGCTCCGGTGTGGAGTTGCTGGTGAACCCCGTGCTTGGCGTGGAAGCGGTGGGGCGGGGCTGCCTCTAAACTGGTGGCGTTGTGTTGTTGGCTTCCTGGTGGTTGCCTGCCCGGCGGCTCCGACGCTTGGAGCTCGCCAGGCGGCTCGGGTTGGGCAGTGGCCCAGTGTGGTTGCTGCTCCGGTCATGGGCGGCTCCACGACAGCTTGGCAGGTTGGCTGCAGCGGTGACTCCTTGTAAGTGCATCTAGTGCCACCCCTATTTGGTTTTGGAGTATTGACAACAAACTGGTTGAGGGACTAATGTGTTTGTGAGAATTACAGGATAACACAGGTAGTAGTCCCTCATTGATTCAGTTTACCTACCGGAGATGACCCCTAAAAATGTATGAAGACAATGGTGGTATGTGAAGACAATCACATCGAAGCTTATAACTCAAGAAGACATTCACGTGAAGACTATGGAGTACGAAGACATAGTTGTTTCGTAGTTTCCTTTCTTCTTTGTTGAGTCATAGGATCCACCGTATTGTTAAGTGGGGTCCCAATGAACAAAGTCAGAGTGACTGAAGTGATGCTCAACCAAATCCTATGTCTTCGAGCGAAGACAATAAGAGCAAATCTTATCCAGAGCTGGATGAGTGAGCTTTACTTGTAGCCCAAGTCAAGCTGCCGCGTGTGTTTAAAATCTGACCGTTGGAACATGTGTCAGTTCCTTAGTGACCCAGGGTCATTTCGGACAAATCAGGTCGGGTTGCCTAGTGGCTATAAATAGCCCACCCCCTACACCATAAATTGGTGGCTGCTCAGAGTTAGTGCACGGCTTTTGTCGTTTGAGAGCAACCTACCTCCGAAGCTTTTGAGAGAGAGAAATCCTTGCGAGGACAAAGCCCAAACTCCCAAAGCCAAAGAGTGTTAGGCATCACTGAAGTCTTTCTATCCGCGTGACATGAAGACTTGTTACACTTGAGGACTGTGAATCCTCCAGCCGGTTAGGCGTCGCATTCTGAGCATCCAAGAGTCATTGTGGATCGCCGGTGAATGAAGTCTGTGAAGGTTTGGAAGTCTACCTTGAAGACTTACCAGAGTGATTGGGCGAGGACTGGGTGTCCTTAGCTCAAGGGGAATAAGGTGAAGACACGGTCTTCTGAGTTAAATCTTAGCCTCCCTAACCAGACGTACAGTTGTCACAGCAACTTGAACTGGTCCAACAAATCCTTGTCCTCACCCACCGACTGGTTCTATCTTCTCCCTCTCTTTATTTACAGTTTGTCTTCGTGAAGTCATTGCCTGCCTGTGTTACCTGTTTGGCTTCACTGTGTGACTTCTATTGTTGTTTGGCTTTACACTATCTTCCATCCTGATCATTACTACCTAGCTGCTATTAGTCTTTGTGCTTTCACTTCATTGAATACTTGACTATGGTCTGCCTAGTGCAGTCTACCTTCCACTGCATGTTTATAGGTTCATTTCTATCGTTTGTCTTCGAAACTCCCATGTTTTGAAGACTTTCATAAAAATCGCCTCTTCACCCCCCTCTAGTCGATAACTAGCACTTTCAATTGGTATCAGAGCAAGGTACTCCCCTGTTCTATGTGATTCGGTTTAACCACCTAGAGTTTTAGCTATGTTGACTGCAGGGATAATCAAAGTCTCCGCTGCTTGCCCTATCTTCGATGGAACTGAATATCCCTACTCAAAGAATAAGATGCGCATGCATCTTGAAGCCATTGATGTCGACCTCTGGTATGTCGTCAAGAATGGCGTTCCCAAGACTGGTGAAGGTGTCACCCCTGCTAATGTCAAGAAGTTCATTCAACTCGATTCTACTGCCAAGAACATCATATGTGGTCATCTGACCAAAGGACAGTATGGCCGTGTGAGTGCTCTGGAAACGTCGAAGCTAGTCTGGAACTGGCTCTCCAAGGTCAACGAAGGCGTCTCAACCCAGAGAGATCAAAGGATCAATGTTCCTTGCAACCTCTTCAACCTCTTCAACCTCTTCAAGAGAAACGACAATGAGAATGTCTAGCTCACATTTGATCGCCTCACTGACATCACAAATGAGCTTCGTGCTCTCTGCGCCACAGAAATCACCAAGCATGAAATCGTCAAGACACTCCTGAGATCACTTGACAGCTCGTTCGACACCCTTGCCCTGATGATACAAGAACGCCCTGACTTCAAGATACTCGATTCGTCTGACATACTTGAGAGGCTCAACACACATGAGTTTCAGCTATCTGAGAAAAGAGATATCTATGGTCCTAACTATGGCCAAACTCGCGCTTTGAAGGCAAAGGCTGTTTCCTCATCTGAAGAAGAATCTGACTGCAGTTCTGGTGATCCTGAAGATATTGGAAAGGAGCTTGCTATGCCTGTGAAGAAGTTCTAGAAATTCACTAGGAAGAAAGGCTTCAGAAAGTCTTCACGATCCAGCTCAAGAAATGATGAAGCTTCCACTCATGACCACAAGAAGTGAACATGTCACAAGTGGAAGAAACATGGACACTACATCTCTGAGTGTCCCCAGTGGGACAATGAGAACAACAACAAGAAGAAGAGCAAGGAATATGATTCTGATGACAAGAAGAAGAAGAAATCCTCAAAGTCTTCTTTCAAGTCTTCGTCCAAGTCTTCATCACATAAGAAGAGCTCATCTAGCAAGGCTCATGCTTTTATTGGCAAGGAAATGGATTCAGAGGAGGAGTCTGCTTCTGAGGAGGCGGAAGTGGACTCTGAGGAAGAGTCTGACTCCGGTGTTGCAAGTCTGGCTCTAGCTATAGCCTACGTTACCAAGTCCATCTTCAACATTGAATACAATGGCTCCGTCACCAACACTGATGCTAATGACAAGGACGACTCCGCTCCCACCTACTACTTCATGGCATGCGGTGCCAAGGTACACTCACGCGATGCTTACTTTCAAACATCAAGTGAAGATAACTCTGATTGTGAATCCAAACCCAGCTACAAAACACTTGCTAAAATTGCAACTGAACAACAGAAAGCTATGGAACATATTCAAAAACTGTTAGACAAAAGCGATGACCTGTTGGACGCGGAAATGACCCGATCTCAGTCCTTAATTGAAGACATAAAAAATCTTCATGTTAAGTACGAGGAACTTGAAAGTCGTCATGAAACGCTCTCGACAACTCATGAAAAGCTTTCCTATGATTATGTTCAAAGGAAGCAAGAACTTGAGAAATTGAGAGCGGCTCATGAAGATCTTCAAAAGGAGAATGAGTCACTTCGCGCTCAACAGACCAGTCCCGCTCAGGAAGGATTTGAACCACCATGTCTAAAATGCCTTGAGCGTGATAACGCTACTTCTATTGCTGAATGCTCCACTGCTGCTACTGTTGCAATATCTTCAACTGTTGATGTGGTAACTAACTCCTCTACTGAGGATGCCACCACTATTGCTGATGAAAATGCTAGGTTGAAGACATTGCTTGAAACAGGGATGTACAAAAGTCTCAAAGGGCATCAGACACCGTGCGATGTCCTCAAAAAGCAGATTCTGAACCGAAACCCTAGGAAAGAGGGTGTTGGGTTCGAGAGGAAAATGAATGTTGATGGTTCCTACTGGAAGCCTGAGCAGTACCCCAAAACCACATGGGTTGCTGCAAAGGGACCTTCAGTGTATCCATCCACCTTATCTGGCTTCACTTGTGTTAACCCAATTATAATTGATGATTCCTTGGGTGCAAACTATAAACTGTTTAAGAATCAGAATGGTGAACTGTTTGCCAGGTATATTGGTACTAACTGCAGGAATGGTCCACCTTTGAAGAAGATATGGGTACCCAAAAGTTGTCTTGAGAATCTTCCTGTGAATGTCATCATGACACCACAAGGGAAGAAGACAAACCCCAGAGCAAAGGCTTCATATGGTCCAAAGGCTTCATATAGACACAAGACTCACCTGAGTCACCCTAATGCCAATGTTTTGCAGGGAAATCATACTCAAACTTATGAATATGAGTGTGTTTCTTCAAACCGCTACGCTCATAAAACTAAGAACTTTTATGCTTATTCATATGAGTATCATTCATCTCCTGCAAGGCTATTTGCTAGGGCTCCAAAACCGAAGTTCTCAGATGCTGCACTTAGACTCATTGCTTGTAAGCCACCCTTGAAGATGTGGGTGGTTAAGAAGAATTAACTTTCTTTTGCAGGGAAAGGTCTCCTGCCGGAAATCAAAGGCGTCCGATGCTATTGCTGGGGACCTAAAACATCTTGTCGGGCGCAAGATAAAATGCCCAAATGGTCTCACTATGTATTTCGTTCCTGAATCACTTGCTAAACATCCTATAAGTCCTAACCTTAATCTGAGCTTTGATAATCCTCTTGTCCGTCAAATGTTTATGCTTCACAATACTCTTGGTGAAGCCTATCCCCCTAATTGTACTGTAGGGTATGACACCAAAGTCTTCAGAATGGATTATGGGCACTAATCATATGACTGGTGATAGAAGTCTTCTCATGGACTCAACCTTACGTCCATCTGACAAGAGTCACATCACATTTGTTGATACTGGTAAAAGCAAGGTATTGGGTCTAGGTAGAGTTGCAATCTCAAAGGATCAACACATGGATAAAGTGATGCTTGTTGAATCCCTTGGTTTCAACTTAATGTCTGTCTCAATGCTTTGTGACATGAACATGATTGTGATATTTGGAAAATATCGTTGCCTTGTACTAATGAAATCTGACAAGTCTCTAGTCTTTGAAGGGTATTGAAAAGATGATTTGTACATGGTAGATTTCTTAGCAGGACCACAACTTGTCATATGTCTTCTAGCAAAAGCTTTAGAGTGCTGGCTCTGGCATCGGAGGCTACACTAGTAGAAATACGACCTTTAGTGTGGGTTTGTAAGGACCTTTAGTACCGGTTCTCGAACCGGTACTAAAGGGTGGGCACTAAAGGTACCCCCCCTTTAGTGCTGGTTCAACACGAACCCGTGCTAAAGGCCCACCACGTGGCACCAGCCCGCGCCGTGGTCTGGGCGACCTTTAGTACCGATTGGTAACAACAACCGGTATAAACCAAATTTTTTTGAATTTTTTTTCAATTTTTTGAATTTTTTTTGTTTTTTTCGAATGCCAGTTTTTTGAATTATTCGACGATTTAGCCTCTAATCACCCTCATAACTTGTCATGTGTACACCACTAATTCCAAATCATCTAACTTCCCATCGGTCACCCATCCTCTCACTACTCCAGCCTGAGCACGCTTAACTTCCGCATTCTATTCCCCCTAGTCTCCAAGTCAGCACTTGTTCCTGACAATAGTAAGTTGTCAATCCTATTAACCCTCAAGAGATTAGCTCGAGTACGAAGTCACAAGTATCACTGTTTGAGCTTGAGACTATTATTTCAAAATACAATAATTATTAAGTAACACTAATATTTCTCGAATAAGTAGTTTGACCATAGTTTGACCACAGTTTGACCAGATTTGACCAAAATTCAAAAAAACTAAACTAATTATTTATTAACTCTAATATTATTGAATAATTATTTAGTAACACTAATATTTATTGAATAAGTAGTTTGACCATAGTTTGACCAGAAATTCAAAAAAACTGAAATTTGACCATAACTTTTTTCCTTTGTGAATTTGAGGATTCTAAAAATCTTCAACGGGGTTCCCCCGGTTGAAATCGGATGCGGATTTAATTTCCCTACATTTTGATATATTATACATTTTTTCCGACATCGTATGCAAAAGTTATAGCCGTTTTACGTTTTCATTACACTTTTTTGCAAAACATGTCCAAATTTATATTTTTAAATTTCCCTAACTACTAGATGTAGTGACATAACTACATATCGAAGGATTTTAATTTTTGAAGTTTTTTAATTTTCTTTTGGTTCTTTTGCAAAACTGAAAAGGCGATACGGGGGGGGGGGGTATAGTTTGAAAATTGCCCCCTTTAGTGTGGGTTCGTGGCACGAACCGGTACTATAGGTTAGACCTTTAGTACCGGTTTGTGTCACAAACCGGTACTAAAGGGGCTCATGGGGACCCGGCCTGACGCCAGCCTGCCACTACCCCTTTAGTACCGGTTCGTGGCACGAACCGGCACTAAAGGCTCAACACGAACCGGTACTAATGCATATGGTCCCTTTAGTGCCGGGCCAACTTCAAACCCACACTAATGTGTCTCACATTAGACCCTTTTTCTAATAGTGCTAGGGCATGCCGGCATGAGGAACTTGTACACTCTCGCGAAGAAGAAACACGTCATAGGCATCGAGGGAGTCAAGTTAAAGAAGGATCACTTGTGCGGTGCCTGCGAAGCTGGAAAGATGACAAGGGCCAAGCATCCCTCGAAGACAATCATGACGACATCTCAACCCTTCAAGCTGCTACACATGGACCTATTTGGCCCTACTTACTACTCTACTCTCACTACTACTACATGTCTCTATGGCTTCGTCATTGTTGATGATTATTCAAGATATACATGGGTGCATATAATTATCTACAAGACTAAAGTGCAGGGTGTCTTCAGATGCTTCGCCAACCGTGCCATGAATAACTATGGCGTCAAGATCAAGCATATCAGAAGTGACAACGGCACAGAGTTCAAGAACACCGGCCTCGACCTTTACGTGGATACATTGGGCATCACTCATGAGTTCTCCGCTCCATATACACCTCAGCAGAATGGCATCATGGAGCGCAAGAACAGAACACTCATTGAGATGGCTCGGACGATGCTTGATGAATACAAGACTCCAAGAAAGTTCTGGCTTGAAGCCATTGATGCTGCATGTCACGTCATCAACCGTGTTTATCTTCACAAGCTTCTGAAGAAGACATCCTATGAACTCCTAACTGGTAAGAAGACAAATGTCAGTTACTTCAGAGTATTTGGTGCTAGGTGCTGGATCAAGGATCCACATCACACTTCAAAATTTGCACCGAAAGCACATGAAGGTTTTATGCTTGGTTACGGAAAGGATTCACACTCCTACAGAGTCTTCAACTCTTTCACTATAAAGTGGTTGAAACTGTAGATGTGCGGTTCGATGAAACGAACGGCTCGCAAAGAGAGCACCTGCCAAATGTGATAGATGAAGTTCCACCTAGTGAATCCATCAAGCTTATGGGAACTGGAGAAATCATACCGTCTGAAGCTCAGGCTGAAGTTGAACTTACCATTTCTGCACCTAATCAACCCGAAGACAATGCTCAGCCTGAAGACAATCCTCCTAATGATGACAACGATCAGCAAGAACAAAATCTTCGTCCAGTTCATCCTCGTGTTGCAAATGAAGTACATATTGAGAAGATAATTGATAGCATCAATGCACCTGGTCCACTCACTCGTTCAAGAGCAACACAACTAGCAAATTTCTGTGGGCACTTTGCATTTGTCTCAATATCAGAAACCAAGAAAGTTGATGAAGCCTTCACGGAACCTGAATGAATTCAAGCTATGCAAGAAGAGCTTCAACAGTTCGAGCTGAACAATGTGTGGGAACTAGTCAAGCATCCTGACCCTCGCAAGCACAACATAATAGGCACCAAATGGATATATCGAAACAAGCAAGATGAGCATGGTCAAGTTGTCAGAAATAAGGCTCGTCTCATTACCCAAGGATACACTCAAGTTGAAGGGATTGACTTCGATGAAACATTTGCTCCTGTGGCTAGGCTTGAAGCCATTCGCATACGGCTAGCCTATGCAAATCATCACAACATCCTTCTGTATCAAATGGATGTGAAGAGTGCGTTTCTCAATGGCAAGATTGAAGAAGAAGTGTATGTTGCACAACCTCCTGGCTTTGAAGATCCAAAACATCCTGATATGGTATACAAGCTCAACAAGGCATTGTATGGCCTCAAACAAGCCCCTCGTGCTTGGTATGACACACTCAAAGACTTCCTGAAGAGCAAAGGCTTCAAACCTGGTTCCCTGGATCCCACACTCTTCACGAAGACATATGATGGTGAACTGTTTGTGTGCCAAATATATGTGGATGACATTATCTTCGGCTACACTAACTAGAAATACAGTGATGAGTTTGGACACATGATGCAAGAGCAATATCAAATGTCCATGATGGGTGAGCTGAAATTCTTCCTTGGTCTTCAAATTCATCAACAAAGCAACAACATCTTCATATCTCAAGAAAAATACCTCAAATAATACCTGAAGAAGTTTGGAATGCAAGACTGCAAAGGTTACACGATGCCAATGCCAACTAAAAGTCATCTAGGTCTTGACGCCAATGGTAAAGAGTTCGATCAAAAGGTATACCGCTCCATGATTGGTTCTTTACTTTATTTATGTGCATCTAGGCCAGATATAATGCTTAGTGTTTGCATGTGTTCCCGATTCCAAGCGGGACCAAAGGAATCGTATCACTTAGCCGTGAAGCAAATTCTTCAATATTTGGCTTAGACCCCAACACTAGGATTATGGTATCCTAAGGGCTCAGAGTTTGATCTAGTTGGATTCTCGGATACGGATTATGCTGGTGACAAGGTGGATCGCAAGTCTACATCAGGCACATGTCACTTTCTGGGACGATCACTTGTTTGTTGGTCTTCAAAGAAGCAGAACTGTGTATCTCTCTCCACTGCTAAATCTGAATACATTGCTGCTGGATCTTGCTGCGCTCAGCGTCTATGGATGAAGCAAACACTCAAGGACTATGGCATCCATCTGAAGTAAGTACCCCTCTACTGCGACAATGAAAGCGCCATCAAGATTGCGAACAACCCAGTTCAGCACTCGAAGACAAAGCACATTGAAATTCGTCATCACTTTCTCAGAGATCATGTTATGAAGGAATATATTGATATCATTCACGTCAACACTGAAGAGCAATTGGCAGATATCTTCACAAAGACCTTGGATAGAAAAGGTTTTGCAAGTTGCGGTGTGAGCTAAATATCTTGAATCCTCGAATGTCCTGTGATCAGGCACACATCCTAACACTTATGCTTGTTGATGACTTAGATGTGCAACACAAGAAGTAATGTATATCTTCAATCAATCAAGACTTACACTCTGAGTGAGAATACATTAATGCGGAATTTGACTTCGGAGGGCCACGATAATTGTGCGCCGAGTCTGGGTCTAATACTTCCTATACGGTGGGTAACGCCACCACCAAAATCTTGTTTGAAGTGCTTTTCCTGGCGTTACATTTGCTAAGTCTTCACATTTGATTTATCTTCAACATTGATTTGCCTTCCTGATGATTTTCACTTTGTTGATTTAGATATATACATATACTTTTGTTTCCTCTATGATAATCCCCAAGTGTAGGGAATCATCATAGCAATTTCCAAAGGTGGAAGTGATAAGTATGGAGTGTCGAACCCACAAGGAGCTAAAGGTAAGATCAATATTCTCTCAAGCCCTCTCTGCCACTGATATGACTCTACGTACACCGAAGTCTTCAATCTTGTATCTTCATAGTCCAACAGTCTGGCGAAAGGATATAATCCGGCTGTCCGGATACCCCCTAATCCAGGACTCCGTCAGTAGCCCCTAAACCAGGCTTCAACGAGGATGAGTCCGGCGCGCAGATTGTCTTCGGCATTGCAAGGCGGGTTCCTCCTCCGAATACTTCATAGAAGATTTTGAACACGAGGATCGTGTTCGGCCCTGCAAAACAATTTCCAAATATCACCATAGAGAGAATAATATTTCCACAAATCTAATCTGCTGACGTACCCCGTAGTGTGACATCACCCCACAGCCAGGTCTTTATTCGAATCGTTTTTCATAACCAACCTCAGCGTGTTTCGCGAGGCGGTTTCCTTGGCACGTCTTGTCGAAGCAAATATCGTGTCCCCTTATTACGGGATTCCCATCAATACGGACGTGGGTAACCCAACCGCTCCATCGATTACGGCGCTTGGGGGATAAGCGAGTTTTACCAGGCTAGTGGGGGCGCATAGTTTCGTCCGCCCTTATAAAGGGATAGGGGTTCACCTTTTTCTACCCACGCCTTCTTCCTCCTTGCTCATCCATTCTCGCGCACTTGAGCTCCAGCGCCCAAGTCCGCACCCTTCTCCTCAGACCTCTCCAAACATGTCTGGAGCGGGAGGCAAGTGGATGGTCTCCTCCGTCACGGAGGGAGACGTTAAAAAGCTGAGGGGAGCCGGATATGTGTCCGAGGACATCACACACCGGCTCCCAGATGAGGGGCAGATCATCCCTACCCCTAGGCCCCGTGAGAGGGTAGTATTCCTTACCCACTTCCCCCGCGGACTGGGATTTCCTCTCCACCCATTCGTCCGTGGGCTCATGTTCTACTACGGCCTGGATTTTCACAATCAGGCCCCGAACTTCATCCTCAACATCTCGGCCTTTATCGTCGTGTGTGAGGACTTCCTCCTCATCAAGCCCCACTTCGGCTTATGGCTGAAGACCTTCAACGTCAAACTGAAGGTGGTGGGCGGCCAGCAGGCGGAGTGCAGAGGCCCCATGGTGGGCAAAATGCCCAACGTCACATGGCTCGAGGGCTCCTATGTGGAGACCATAAAGGGGTGGCAATCGGGGTGGTTCTACATCACCGAGCCGCGCAACACCAAATGGGTGGCGGCCCCCGAATTCCGATCCGGAATCCCCACGCGGCTCACCTCCTAGAAAGAGAAGGGCCTACCCAGGGGTAATCCGGTAGAGCTGACCGAACTCCAGACCTGCATCCAAAATATGATAAACATGAAGCTCAAGCTTGTCAACATAGTCCAGGTCATGCTCATCCGCCGGATCCTCCCGTGTCAACAATGGGCGTTCAATTTGTGGTAGTTCGACCCGGCCCAGCACCAGACTCTGAGCGAGCTCTTCGACACGACGCACAAGGACGTCTGGAAGGTGCTGTTTAAGAGTGCTAAGGTTCCCCCTCCCCTTAACGAGGATCGCGGACTCAGTGCGCAGTGCCAAGCCGGCGCGGTAAGCTCTTTTATTACTTATAGGGTATTCATTTCCCCAAGTATAATCATATGCGGGATCTAAGCTCCCATACCTTTGACAAGAATGGCTAGAGACGGCCGAATAGATTGACTGCCCAGCCCCTCTGCCTGAAGACCCAGCGGACGCTCGCTTAGCAGAGATGCTGGTTCCGGCACCTTACATGGTGCCGGAGAAGAAGGCCAAGAAGAAGGCCACGGGGACTAGGAAGGGTCTCCGGCGCCGGGTTATATCGGACTCGTCATCCGAACACTCCGAAGCGCACTCCTCCCATGAAGACGAGGGGGAGGAAGAAGAAGGTTCTCCCCCTCCTGTCGGGGGAGAAAAGAAAAGGAAGGCCGCCACAACCGGGGGGGGGGGGCGAAGGGTCCAAGAAGGGAAGGACTCTCCTTCCGGACTGTTCCACCACTGCCGCCGACAGTGAAGACGAGTGGTTACCCAGGGCCAAGCCCCTGGCGAAGTCGTAAGTATTCGGATACCAGAGTAACTCATAGCATACTTTTGTCGCACTGCTTCTCCTAACGCAGAATATGATTATGCAGTCCATCGTGAGCCCATATCGATGTATCCTCGTCGGCCGGTTCTTTGGGTTCGTCGAATATGAATAGCGATTCACTTCCGACCGCCTCCTCTCCTCGCCCCATGAACAATGTCAAGGCATTGTCTCAAGGGGCACCGAGCCGAAGGGAGGTAGTCCTGGAGGCGCCTCAAGGTGACCTTCCAGACTTCAGGCGCAAAGGGAAAAAGACTCCCAAGGGCTCCACGTCCGGCCCGCAGCCGAACACCACTCGGGAACCTCCAGTGGTTCCTGACTCCGGCAGGCGGCCCCCTGTCAAGAGGGGCAAGCCGCCCGTGCCGGTGACCTCTGTCCATCCAGAGGCACCGGACAACCTGCTGGGAGCGCTTCGCGGCGCTTCCATCGATGAAGAGCACCGCACTATTATGAGTGTGGTGATCAAGAAGGTTTAGTCTGCCAAGAGCGGACTGACTGAAGCCTGTGCCAGCCTTCTAACAGGCTTTGAGGTAAGTATTTAAAATATAGGAAAATATTACCCCATAGATAGTAGCCCCTGATGCTCTATTTGGTGTTCACAAAGAAAAGCCGAATAGAGGATCAAATAATATCTGCAGGAGTCTAATACAAGTATGTCTATATGCGTATGCAGGCTTCGCTGTTGACCTCTGCCGCACTGACTGCGGAGGTCACCGTACTGAAACAGAACCTTGAGCGGTCCGAGGAAGAGCTCGGCCTTGCCAAGAGGCAGCTCGAGGAGAACAAAGGTAAGTAATACCTTGTCTATATGTATATAAAAAAGAAGATGTGGTTGCAAAATGATAGGATCATCATGGATGTGCCAGGGGCCACGACCGAAGTGGCGACCCTGAAGCAAGCGCTGTCCGAGGCCAAAAACAAAGCGGCCAAGGAGCGCACCGAGCGGGAGAAACAAGAGGCACGGGTGGGCGAGGTGCAGCAACAGCTCCAGGCTCTCGTGAAGAAGCACGAGACTTTGGAGCTTGACTCGAAGACGCGAGAGTCCGAGCTTGCCGCGGTCCTCGAGAACACAAAGCATGCCAAGGCTGAAGCCCAAAAGTCCCTCCAGGAAATTGAGGCGATGAGGAAGATAGCGACGGTAAGGCATTCATTATGCAAAGCAAGCATGTTAATGTAAATTACTTGTTACTTACAGGAGTCCGGAGCTCTCCAGGAGCATTCGCAGATTTGCCCCACAGCGTGTTGGATGCTGCAAAGTACTACCAGGCCGAGGAGGGAAGCTTGACGGAGAAGTTGTTCTGGTCTCAGTATACTGGGACTAAACACCCGATGCCTGTGAGCGACCAGCTGAAGCAACTGGTCGAGCTGCACAAGGCGACCGAACAGGCCATGAGGGGCCTTATAGTCCGGATATGGCCTGGCGACTCCCTTCCCAACAGCTACTTCGGCCTGGTAAGGCGGCTTGTGGATGCCTGCCCACAGCTGGAAGTCATAAAGCGGTTCGTCTGCATCAAAGGTGCAGGCCGGGCTTTTGCCCGTGCGAAGGTGC
Source organism: Aegilops umbellulata (assembly GCA_032464435.1). Classification (NCBI taxonomy): domain Eukaryota; kingdom Viridiplantae; phylum Streptophyta; class Magnoliopsida; order Poales; family Poaceae; genus Aegilops; species Aegilops umbellulata. Next base: position 601,035,299 of record CP136055.1, on the reverse strand, counting down.
ACTAGGCCAAGATGGACGCCGAGAAGCTGGTGAAGGAGGGGCCACCGTAGGGCAAGGAGCATCTCAAAGTGCTAGTTATCGACTAGAGGGGAGGGGTGAATAGGCGATTTTAACGAAAGTCTTCAAAACATGGAAGTTTTGAAGACAAACATTAGAAACGAACCTATTGAAATGCAGCGGAAGATATACCACACTAAGCAAGCCATAGTCAAGTATGCAATGAGAGTATGAAGACAAATAGCAGCTAGGTAGATAGGATCAGAATGGAAGATCGTATGAAGCCAAACAGCAATAGATGTCAAACAGTGAAGACAAATAGGTAAAGCAAACAGGCAATGACTTCACAAAGGCAAATTCTAAGCAAAGAGAGGGAGAGGATAGAACCAGTCACTTGTAGAGGACACATGATTTGTTGGACCAGTTCCAGTTGCTGTGACAACTGTACATCTGGTTAGGGAGGCTGAGATTCAACTCAGAAGACCGTGTCTTCACCTTATTCCCCTTGAGCTAAGGACACACAGTCCTCGCCCAATTACTCTGGTAAGTCTTCAAGGTAGACTTCCAAACCTTCACAGACTTCGTTCACCGGCGATCCATAATGACTCTTGGATGCTCATAACGCGTCGCCTAACCGGCTGAGGATTCACAGTCCTCAAGTGTAATAAGTCTTCAGGTCACGCAGACAGAAAGACTTCAGTGATGCCTAACACTCTTTGGCTCTGGGTGTTTGGGCTTTGTCCTCACAAGGATTTCTCTCTATTAAAGGCTTCGAGGTGGGTTGCTCTCAATACGACAAAAGCCGTGCATTAACTCTGAGCAGCCGCCAATTTATGGTGTAGGGGGTGGGCTATTTATAGCCACTAGGCAACCCGACCTGATATGTCCGAAATGACCCTGGGTCACTAAGGAACTGACACGTGTTCCAACGGTCAGATTTCAAACAAACACGACAACTTTACTTGGGCTCCAAGCAAAGCTGACTCATCCAGCTCTGGATAAGATTTTCTCTCACTGTCTTCGCTCGAAGACATAGAATTTTGGATGAGCATCACTTCAGTCACTCTGACTTAGTTCACTTGGACCCCACTTAACAGTACGGTGGTTCCTATGACTCAACAAAGAAGAAAATGAAACAACTAAACAACTAAGTCTTCGCGCTCTATAGTCTTCACTCAATGTCTTCTCATGTCATAGTCTTCAATATGAATATCCTCACATACCACCATTGTCGTCAATGTCTTAATACATTTTTAGGGGTCATCTCCGGTAGGTTATCCGAATAAATGAGGGACTACTACCTGTGTTATCCTGCAATTCTCACAAGCACATTAGTCCCTCAACCAGGTTTGTCGTCAATACTCCAAAACTACTAGGGGTGGCACTAGATGCACTTACAATCTCCCCCTTTTTGGTAATTGATGAAAAACTGGTTGAAGTTTTCAACGGGAATAAAGTATGTGAAATATAAAGGATAGGGTATTGTCTTCATAAGTGGCAAAGGCTACCCCTGAAGATGTGCATATAAGTAATTTGCTTTTGGAATGCAAATGCACATGGCAGGTTGTACTTGTGGAGATCCTCTTCAACATATGAAGACAATTCATCATGCATGACAATATATAATGAAGATAATGACATGCATAATGAAAAATGGACATTTGCAAGATGACCTAAGTGCGGAAGTTATCATCGCACATGCGGAATTTATCATCGCATCACAAATTAGCAAATAAGTGGCAGACGACCATCGAGTTTAAGTGTTACAACTCAAAGAACCAAATGTATCAAAACGAGAGTCGTAAACACTAGGAAAAATATAAAGCAACCGCCCATATGGACCCGATTGAAGACTATCAAACCCATATGCTTCTCCCCCTTTTTTCAGTAAGGACCAAAAAGGTTTGAAGACATAGAGCATCTACTCGTTCCCATGAGGAGTAGGTGAAGCAGCAGGGTCGTCGGTGTTGTTTGGCGGTGCAGACGAACTTGGTGCAGTGTCGATACGCGCTGAAGGTGGTGAAGTAGCATCATCTTCATCATCGTTGACACATGCATTCACAGTTGCCGCGGAGGAAGAATTGTCAGAGTCTTCAAGGGGTGGAGTTCGACGTAGGACAACATTCCATGGAGGAGTGGAGTCAAACTTGAATTTTTCAGTGAAGCCATCGTCTTGAAGATCTGCTTCAGCACTGAGTAGTGTCAAACTCTTCCATGATCGTCGACAGGTCTCATGAGTGACAAACACATTCTTGGTAGCAAGATTGCGAATGCGATTGACGTCCACCAATAGACTTTGCATCTGTCGCTTGAGCCAGTCATGATGCTTATCTTGTTTCTGATGCAGTGCCACAAGAAGTTCTCAGTCATTCAAAACATGAGAGCGCTTGCAAGGCCTTTGGGCAATGGTGCTATCAGTAGCTTCAGTTTGCGCACGATGAGGCAAGCGAGTAATTCCAGCTAACGGATTGACACGTGCAACAGCTTGAACTCCTTCAATGTTTTGCGAGAAGCTTTGGTGATCAGCATTCTGAAGACTAAGAGGCTCCTTAGCAGGCTCTAGGTATATGGCTTCAACAGACAGATCAACTTATGGCAAAAAGATGATATGATTGCGTGCAGATGGTTGATAGTTGAAGGCAGAATGGAGCTTGATCAGACACATGACCCATGGAGCATAGAACTTCAGACCAAAAATGTCAGATCCTGATGCATCAAGTTGGAGGATAAAGAAGTCTTGTGCATTGAAGCTTTTGCCATGAAGAATATGGAAGACCAAAGTCTTCATTGCACCTTCAAGCTTGGCATGTGGAGAATGTCCTTTGATGGGCCAAAGAGTTTGTCGTATGATATGATAGATGGTGCGTGGCAGATACTCAAGGTCTTCAACAAAGAACTCCTTAGGATATTCTGCATCTGGAGGCAAATGCTTCATCATGCTGAGCATTTGACTCATATTGGGTTCAGGCTTGTGAAGGATGCTCTCCATAGCAGCATTGTGAAGCTGACAACCAGGTTCATAAAGATCACCTGGAGTGGGCAGGCCTGTAAGTTCATTGACATCAAAGGCTTTGGCTTCATGATGATCATTGCCTGTCATCCACTCAAGCATCCAAGTCTTCGGATCCCTGTTGTAGCCACGAATATGGAGAGTGGCATAGAATTGGAGCAGCAATTCATCATTCCAGTGCTCCTTGTCAGTGATGAACTACAGCAAACCAGACTCTCTGAAGCAATCCAGCGCTTCTTCCAAGCAGGGCAGACCAGTGATGGCTTCAGTGTCAAGGCGCATATGCGAAAAAATGCGACCTTAATTGTATAAGATGCATGAGTAATAACTGTGCTGCTGATAGCTCCAGAACCGATCAGAAGATATTCTTGCCTTGGAGTAGGGGTTCTTGGCGCTATCAAAGAAGGTGTTGTGTGCCTTGAAGCCATTGATATTGAAAGATCCGGGTGCAGATGCAGTACCTGGAAACCTGGGCAACCTTGGCATTGGCTTCTGAACCTGAGGCCTGTGCTCAACGTGATAGTTAAAATGAGGACCAGCAGCAGGCGGAGGAGTCAGAAAAAGGCCATTTGACAGTGATAAGCTGGCCATAGTTGAATGCTTGCTCGATAGTGTGTGGCCTTGGTGGCGGAACAGGAGCAGTGGCATCAACAGAGGCATCAGGCTGCACAACAGTGGCTTCAGGAGCAGGTGCATCATTGGTTTCATTGGCTTCTGGCACAGTGTTTGGTGCAAGCTCCACATTAGCATCAGCCATGACCACATCATTGGCTTCCGTCGTGTTAGTGGTGGCAGCCTTAGGATTCTCAATCTCCACTCGAGGAGCTGGAGGGTTGGGCGCAAATACGTTCACTTCAGGAACAACTTCTTCAGTAATGGGGGGAGTAGGGACACGTTCATCTTCTTGTTTGTCTTCGGCTGATGCAGCCGGATTGTCTTCATCAGCTTTAGCTTTAGACTCGGTGACATTCACAGTAAGAGTGGCTTCTGGAAACACTTGACGTGCAACAGATTGGTGGTGCACTTCTCCTTCTGGAATGCTCGAAAGAGGGACTTGAGGCCTTGGTCCTTTGCGAAGCCTGCGTAGCGCTGGCGACGCCTGTGGAGATGGAGTTGGTTGGGCCTCAAAGTCTTCTTCTTCATCTTGCACAGGTGGTGTGACTTGTTGTTGTTGGGGAGTACTCCGGGTGTCTTGTTGTTGTGGGTGATCAGCCCATGATGCATCCTGAGCAACTGGCGTCAGAGGACGACCAATGTTGATGAGTTCGCTGTTCGTGAGAACAGGCGATGATACCAAGTTGTGCTCGATCTGAGGAAGAACTACATCATCTTCAACATGGTCATGGTGACCAATGTCTTCAGAAGTGGTGGGATCAACTGCTGGAATATCTTCAGCTTCAGGAGCCTCTGGGAAGCAGGCTCATGAACTACCATCCGTCGTTCTTGATGCGAAGAGTCAGGACGAGCAACAGAGATGGGTTCTACAACAAGGGGCTCTGTGGGAGCAGCCCGATCTTTCTTGGTTTTGCGCTTCTTCTTGGAGGGAGCGGCATCAGAAGCATCAGGATTTTTCCTCTTTCTGGCTTCAGCCTCGACAGCCCTTGTCTTCTTCAGTTCTGAAGCAGTTGACTTGACTTTTGGCTTCGAGCCGGTCATGCTGCTTGGGAAGACAATGCGTGGCTCTTCCCGCCTAGATGGTGCAGATGGGTCAGTCGATGGCTTCTTCTTCTTAGCAGCCATTCTGGGGTCGATTCCAGGACGACCAAGAGCCTTGTGCTTCTCAGCCTCATTGTAGGCTTGCACGCACTTGTCAGCCAGACTTTTCATGCGCTCGCGAGAACCTTTAGCTTCTTTGCGTTTCTTGAGAAAGGCTTCCTTGAGCTCGTGCATCATAACTTTGAAGTTTTTGACATCTTGCACGCTGAGCTTTGCCTTGTGCTTCTTGAACTGAGCTTTCTCATAGTCGATCTTGTGCTTCAGTTCAACGATTCGCTGAGCTAGAGCTAGCTCAGAAGCAATGGCGCCATTAAAAGAGACGCTGAGGCCAATGGGATGTTACAGATCTTCAAAGCTGAGATTGGGAGTTTCAAACCACTCATCAATGAAGTTGTGGATGATTGCCACATCAAAGAGAGGCAAATCATTGAAGATTTCTGCTTCTTCCTTGCTCTTAATCAGTTGCTCAAGAGCGTCATCTGCAAGATCTTCATCGTTGGACAGATCAATGTGCTCTTCTCACAGAATTGTAGCAGGGGTCAAAGCCTGATCAGTATTCTTGACATTTTTCTTTTTCATCTCCGTCTTCTTGGAGATACGAGAGAGATCTTCAGACTGCACACTGTCTTCAGGAGGTGCAGTAGCCAATGGCTTCACACGTGAAGCTTTTGGAGGAGCAGCTGATGAAGCTTTAGCCTTCTTTTGCTTCTGCGGCTTTGGAGTAGGAGCTGGGGCTTCATCAGTGTCAACATCATCATCAGAATGCTCCACTTTGGCACCTTGAACAAAAATGTGAGTGATGAGGCCATCAAGGATGTAGAATGGTCCGATGATATTGGGTTCAGCCTCGCGTGAGCCGTCAGCCCGGGGAGCAGAAGGACTAGGGTTGAAGTCCAACCCCAAGGAGTCTTTGTTCTTCTTTGCTAAGGCTTTTGCAAACTGATAATTCCGTTTGAAAAGATCGTCATCTCGACACCACAAGAGAGAAGAGGGGTCGGCGTTGGTAGGTTGAGGTCCCCTGACCATGCAAGGATAGAAACCTTGCTCAATGGCTTCAGCTCTGGTCTTAGGTTGAAGATTTTTGTACAAAATATCTCCCCAAGGTCTCTTGATAGCATTCTTCTCAGCATACTCCTTGATTACAAACTTGTATTTAAACCATTGTTCGGCCAAATATCTTCGAATCCATTGGATTCGTGTCTTGCGCTGATTGTAATCCTCCTCTGGATCTGTCTTGTACAGCTCTGAGAGGTCATCAACCAAATCTCTTGATGTTCCCCCACGACGCTGTCTTCCACCCTTCCTAGCTGATTTCTCGGTAGCCATGAACTTCAAACTGAATGGCTTCAATACGTTCAAAGGCTTCAAAGGCTTCCGTTTGCTGGACAAACAGGAACTTGCTTCGGCAGAGTTAATGTGATGCTGTAAGAATTCTGCAAACGAATGCAGACTATGAGAACAAAGGGATTCTCCCACGGACATGTACCTGTGACAGCATTAGAGATACGAGTGAAGGGGAGAGGTCATATGCATTCTCAGAAGATTTTGAAGATAAATCAGTTTGAAGACATTGACCTCATGATGCGAAGACATTCACTTATGTGCTGAGAGTTGGTTCTAGATTTGTACGAATTCACAAATAAGTACAAGTGAGGAATCTAACTAGATGTGAAGCTTAAGTGAATATACTAGGCATTATATGAGATGCAGACAGGATAAATCTAACATTGAGTAGGCAGAAACAACTTTCGGTAAATAGGATGAATCTTTTAGGATCAAAAAGATGGTAAAAAGAGAGTTTTATTTACGACACGACGAACTGCTAGATGGTAAGAGTAGGAGACCCAGGAGTTCGATCCACCGTGCCCTAACTTGGCGACGGGGGACACCTACGGCGACGGCGGAGAGGACGATGTCCGCGGCCGGCGTGAGGACGGCGTCAGTGAAGTCGCGGCAGCTAAGCGCTTCGTCACCGGCGTCGTCGAGAGCTAGCAGTGGCGCTAGGGTTTTGACAAGGTGGAGAGGTGGAAGAAGGTTTTCTTTACCACATGGGACATGTATTTATAAGGAAATATGCGGCACAACGCAATTATGAAGGTGCCCCTGGCGGTTCACATTTGAGGGACATGTGGCAAGCATGCAACACACTCGGAGTTCTCCCACGTTCCCACGCCCACCCGAACTGTCGGATGGTCGTTCCAGCTTCTCCGGATTTCAGGCAATAAGGATACAACATTTAAAAACAGACTAATGTTTGTCTCTGTATCTTCTGCTGACAAGGACGCAGAGAAGACATTTGACTGTTTCAATAGAATGCATATGATTTGGACAGATAGAGTTTGAGATAGAAAGCATAGAGAGGTTAGGGTCCGATAACATTCACTTAGTTCAAAAGATGCAACAAGGAAGACATAGCTATAAGTGAATGCTGTAGAGGACAGAACACTAATATGTATATATCAGAAGACAGTCAAATCAACATAGTGAAGATAATCATGAAAACATGTTGAAACTGAAGACAAACCAAATGTGAAGACATAGCAAATGTAACGCCATGAGTAAAACACGTCAAACCTAAAATTTTGGTGGTGGCGTTACCCACCGTATTGGAAGTATTAGACCCAGACACGACGCACAATTATCGTGGTGCTCCATAGTCAAATTCCACATTAATGTATTCACACTCAGAATGTAGGTCTTCATTGATTGAAGATATACTTTACTTCATGTGTAGCACATCTAAGTCATCAACATGCATAAGTTCTAGGATGTGTGCCTGATCACAGGACATTTGATGATTCCAAGATATTTAGCTCACACCGTAACTTGCAAAACCTTTTTTCATCCAAGGGCTTTGCGAAGATATCTGCCAGTTGCTCTTCAGTGTTGACGTGAATGATATCAATATCTTCCTTCATGACATGATCTCTGAGAAAATGATGACGAATTTCAATGTGCTTTGTCTTCGAGTGCTGAACTGGGTTGTTGGCAATCTTGATGGCGCTTTCGTTGTCACAGAAGAGAGGTACTTGTTTCAGATGGATGCCATAGTCCTTGAGAGTTTGCTTCATCAATAGAAGCTGAGCGCAGCAAGATCCAACAACAATGTATTCAGATTCAGAAGTGGAGAGTGATACGCAATTCTGGTTCTTTGAAGACCAACAGACAAGTGATCGTCCTAGAAAGTGACATGTGCCCGATGTAGACTTGCGATCCACCTTGTCACCAGCATAATCAGCATCCCAGAATCCAACCAGATCAAATTCTGAGCCCTTTGGATACCATAATCCTAATGTTGGGGTGTAAGCCAAATATTGAAGAATTCGCTTCACAACTAAGTGATGTGATTCCTTTGGTGCCGCTTGGAATCGAGCACACATGCAAACACTAAGCATAATATCTGGCCTAGATGCACATAGGTAAAGTAAAGAACCAATCATGGAGCGGTATACCTTTTGATCGAACTCTTTACCATTGTCGTCGGGACCCAGATGGTGTTTGGCTGGCATTGGCGTCGTGTAACCTTTGCAATCTTGCATTCCAAACTTCTTCGGGCAATCTTTGAGGCATTTCTCTTGAGATATGAAGATGCCATTTATTTGCTGATGAATTTGAAGACCAAGGAAGAACTTCAGCTCTCCCATCATGGACATCTGATATTGCTCTTGCATCATGTATCCAAACTCACCACTATACTTCCGGTTGGTGCAGCCGAAGATAATGTCATCCACATATATTTGGCACACAAACAGTTCACCATCATATGTCTTCGTGAAGAGTGTGGGGTCGAGGGATCCAGGTTTGAAACCTTTGCTCTTCAGGAAGTCTTTGATCATATCATACCAAGCGCGAGGAGCTTGTTTGAGGCCATACAGTGCTTTGTTTAGCTTGTACACCATATCAGGATGTTTTGGATCTTCAAAGCCAAGTGGTTGTGCGATGTATACTTGTTATTCAATCTTGCCATTGAGAAATGCACTCTTCACATCCATTTGATATAGCAAGATGTTGTGATGAGTTGCATAGTCTAGCAGTATCCGAATAGCTTCAAGCCTAGCCATAGGAGCAGATGTTTCATCGAAGTCAATCCCTTCAACTTGATTATATCCTTGAGCGACGAGACGTGCTTTGTTTCTGACAACTTGACCATGCTCATCTTGCTTGTTTCGATATATCCATTTTGTGCCAATTATGTTATGCTTGCGAGGGTCAGGACGCTTGACAAGTTCCCAAACATTGTTCATCTTGAACTGTTGAAGCTCTTCTTGCATAGCTTGAATCCATTCAGGTTCCATAAAGGCTTCAACAACTTTCTTGGGTTCTGATATTGACACAAATAAAAAGTGCCCATAGAAATTTGCTAACTGTGTTGCTCTTGAGCGAGCAAGTAGACCAGGTGCATTGATGCTATCAATTGTCTTCTCAATCTGTACTTTGTTTGCAACACGAGGATGAACTTGACGAAGATTTTGCTCTTGCTGATCATTATCAATATTGGAAGGATTGTCTTCAGGCTAAGCATTGTCTTCAGGTTGGTTAGGCGCAGAGATGATAAGTTCCTCTTCAGGCTGTGCTTCAGAAGGCATGATTTCACCAGTTCCCATTAGCTTGATAGATTCACTTGGTGAAGATTCGTCTAGTGTACTTGGCATGAGCTCTCTTTGTGAACCATTGGTTTCATCGAACCGTACGTCCACTGTTTCGACGATTTTGTAGAGGTAGAGGTTGAAGACTCTGTAAGAGTGGGAGTCCTTTCCATAACCGAGCATGAAGCCTTCGTGAGCTTTAGGTGTAAATTTTGATTTGTGATGTGGATCCTTGATCCAGCACCTAGCTCCAAATACTCTGAAGTAACTGACATTTGGCTTCTTGCCAGTGAGTAGCTCATAGGATGTTTTATTCAGAAGCTTATGGATGTAAACACGGTTGATGACATGACATGCTGTATCAATAGCTTCAGGCCAGAACTTTCTTGGTGTCTTGTACTCATCTAGCATTGTTCGAGCCATCTCAATGAGGGTTCTGTTCTTACGCTCCATGATGCCATTTTGCTAAGGTGTGTACGGCGCAGAGAACTCATGAGTGATTCCCATTGTATCCAGATACAGATCAAGTCCAGTGTTCTTGAACTCAGTGCCGTTGTCACTTCTGATATGCTTGATCTTGACGCCATAATTGTTCATGGCTCGATTTGCGAAGCGTCTGAAGACATCTCGCACTTCAGTCTTGTAGAGAATTATGTGCACCCATGTATATCTTGAGTAATCAACAACAATGACGAAGACATAGAGACAAGCAGTTGTTTTGAGGGTAGAGTAGTGAGTAGGGCCAAATAAGTCCATGTGTAGTAGCTCGAAGGGTTGAGATGTCATCACGATTGTCTTCGAGGGATGCTTGGCCCTAGTCATCTTTCTAGCTTCGCAGGCACCGCACAAATGATCCTTCTTGAATTTGACGCCCTCGATGCCTATGACATGCTTCTTCTTGGCAAGAGTGTGTAAGTTCCTCATGCCAGCATGCCCCAGCCTCCGATGCCATAGCCAGCACTCTGAATCTTTTGCAAGAAGACATACGGCAAGCTGTGGACCTGCTGAGAAATCTACCATGTACAGATCATCTTTCCGGTACCCTTCAAGGACTAGAGATTTGTCAGATTCCATAAGTACAAGGCAACGATATTTTCCAAATATCACAATCATGTTCAAGTCACAAAGCATTGAGACAGACATTAAGTTGAAACCAAGGGATTCAACAAGCATCACTTTATCCATGTGCTGATCCTTTGAGATTGCAACTCTACCTAGACCCAATACCTTGCTTTTACTAGTGTCAGAAAATGTAATGTGACTCTTATCAGATGGACGTAAAGTTGAGTCCATAAGAAGACTTCGATCACCAGTCATGTGATTAGTGCATCCGCTATCCATAATCCATTCTGAAGCACAAGGTGTCATACCCTATAGTACAGTTAGGGGGATAGGCTTCACCAAGAGCATTGTGAAGCATAAACATTTGACGGGCAAGAGGATTATTGAAGCTCAGATCAAGATTAGGACCGATAGGATGAATGGCAAACGATTCAGGAACAAAATGCATAGTAAGACCATTTGGGCATTTGATCTTGTGCCCTACAAGATGTTTTAGGTCCCCAGCAATAGCATCATACGCCCTTGATTTCTGGCTGGAGACCTTTCCCTGCAAGAGAAAGTTAAGTCTTCTTAACCACCCACATCTTCAGGGGTGGCTTAGAAGCAATGAGTCTAAGAGCAGCATCTGAGAATTTCGGCTTTGGTGCCCTAGAAAATAGCCTTGCAGGAGATTAATGATACTCATATGAATAAGCAGAAAAGTTCTTAGTTCTATGAACATAGTGGTTTGAAGACACACGCTCATATTCATAAGTCTGAGTGTGGTTTCCCTGCAAAACATTGGCGTCAGGGTGACTCAAGTGAGTCCTCTGTCTGTATGAAGCCTTTGGACCATATGAAGCCTTAGGTCTGGGGTTTGTCTTCTTCCCAGGTGGTGTCATAATGACATTCACTGGAAGATTCTCAAGACAACTTTTGGGAACCCAGATCTTCTTCATAGGTGGCCCATTCCTGCAGTTAGTATCAACATATCTAGCAAACACTTCACCATTTTGATTCTTGAAAAGTTTATAGTTTGCATCAAAGGATTCATCAATGACAACAGGGTTAGCACAGGTAAAGCCAGATAAGGTGGATGGGTCCACTGAAGGTCCCTTTGCAGCAACCCATGTGGTTTTGGGATACTGCTCAGGCTTCCAATAGGAACCATCAACATTCATTTTCCTCTCGAACCCAACACCCTCTTTCCTAGGGTTTCGGTTTAGAATCTGCTTTTTAAGGACATCGCACAGTGTCTGATGCCATTTCAGACTTTTGTACATCCCTGTTTCAAGCAATGTCTTCAACCTAGCATTTCATCAGCAATAGTAGTGGTATCCTCAGCAGAGGGGTTCGTTATCACATCAGTAGTTGAAGACAATGCAACAGTAGCAGAAGTAGAACATTCAGCAACAGAGGTAGCGTTGTCACGCTCAAGGCATTTTAGACATGGTGGTTCAAATCCATCCTGAGCGGAACTGATCTGTTGAGCGCGAAGTGACTCATTCTCTTTTTGAAGATCTTCATGAGCTTCTCTCAATTTCTCAAGCTCTTGCTTCCTTTGAAGATAATCATAGGAGATATTTTCATGAGTGATTGAGAGCGTTTCATGACGACTTTCAAGTTCTTGGTACTTAGCATGAAGATTTTTTATGTCTTCAACTAAGGACTGGGAATGGGTCATTTCTGCGTCCAACAGGTCATCGCTTTTGTCTAACAGTTTTTGAGTATGTTCCATAGCCTTTTGTTGTTTAGTTGCAATTTTAGCAAGTGTTTTGTAGCTAGGCTTGGATTCACAATCAGAGTCATCTTCTCTGGATGTTTGAAAGTAAGCATCACGTGATTTTACCTTGGCACCACATGCCATGAAGCAGTAGGTGGGAGCAGGGTCGTCCTTGTCATCATCTTCAGCGTTGGTGTGGGAGTCATTGTCTTCAGTGTTGAAGATGGACTTGGCAACGTAGGCTGTGGCTAGAGCCAGACTTGTGATGCCAGGGTCGGACTCTTCCTCAGACTCCACCTCCGCCTCCTCAGAAGCAGACTCCTCCTCTGAATCCATATCCTTGCCAACAAAAGCACGAGCCTTGCCAGATGAGCTCTTCTTATGAGATGAAGACTTGGATGAGGATTTGGAAGAAGACTTTGAAGATTTCTTCTTCTTCTTGTCATCAGAATCATATTCCTTGCTCTTCTTCTTCTTCTTCTCGTTGTCCCATAGTGGACACTCAGAGATATGGTGTCCAGGTTTCTTGCACTTGTGACATGCTCTCTTCTTGTAGTCATGAGTGGAAGCTTCATCATTTCTTGAGCTGGATCGTGAAGACTTTCTGAACCCCTTCTTCTTAGTGAACTTCTGGAACTTCTTCACAAGCATAGCAAGTTCCTTTCCAATATCTTAAGGATCATCAGAACTGCAGTCAGATTCTTCTTCAGATGACGAAACAGTTTTTGACTTCAAAGCGCGAGTTCGGCCATAGTTGGGACCATAGATATCTCTTTTGTCAGACAGATGGAACTCATGTGTGTTGAGCCTCTCAAGTATATCAGACGGATCGAGTGTCTTGAAGTCAGGACGTTCTTGTATCATGAGGGCAAGGGTGTCAAAGGAGCTGTCAAGTGATCTTAGTAATGTCTTTACAATTTCATGCTTGGTAGTATCAGTAGCGCCGAGAGCACGAAGCTCATTTGTGATGTCAGTGAGGCGATCAAACGTGAGCTGGACATTTTCATTGTCGTTTCTCCTGAAGCGGTTGAATAGGTTGCGAAGAACACTGATCCTTTGATCTCTCTGGGTTGAGACGCCTTCATTGACCTTGGATAGCCAGTCCCAGACTAGCTTCAACGTTTCCAGAGCAGTCACACGGCCACACTGTCCTTTGGTCAGATGACCACAGATGATGTTCTTGGTAGTTGAGTCCAGTTGAATGAACTTCTTGACTTCAGCCGGGATGACACCTTCACCAGTCCTAGGAACGCCATTCTTGACGACATACCAGAGGTCGACATCAATGGCTTCAAGATGCATGCGCATCTTATTTTTCCAGTAGGGATATTCAGTTCCATCAAACACGGGGCAAGCAGCGGAGGCTTTGATTATCCCTGCAGTCGACATCGCTAAAACTCTAGGTGGTTAAACTGAATCACACAGACCAAGGGAGTACCTTGCTCTGATACCAATTGAAAGTGCTAGTTATTAACTAGAGGGGGGGGTAAATAGGCGATTTTAACGAAAGTCTTCAAAACATGGATGTTTCGAAGACAAACATTAGAAATGAACCTATTGAAATGCAGCGGAAGATATACTACACTAAGCAAGCCATAGTCAAGTATGCAATGAGAGTACGAAGACAAATAGCAGCTAGGTAGACATGATGAGAATGGAAGACCGTACGAAGCCAAACAACAATAGATGTCAAACATTGAAGACAAATAGGTAAAGCAAACAGGCAATGACTTCACAAAGACAAACTCTAAGCAAAGAGAGGGAGAGGATAGAACCAATCACTTGTAGAGGACACATGATTTGTTGGACCAGTTCCAGTTGTTGTGACAACTGTACGTCTGGTTAGGGAGGCCGTGATTCAACTCAGAAGACCGCGTCTTCACCTTATTCCCCTTGAGCTAAGGACACACAGTCCTCGCCCAATTACTCTGGTAAGTCTTCAAGGTAGACTTCCAAACCTTCGTTCATCGGCGATCCACAATGACTCTTGGATGCTCAGAACGCGACGCCTAACCGGCTAGAGGATACACAGTCCTCAAGTGTAATAAGTCTTCAGGTCACGCAGACAGAAAGACTTCAGTGATGCCTAACACTCTTTGGCTCTGGGTGTTTGGGCTTTGTCCTCGCAAGGATGTCTCTCTCTCAAAGGCTTCGAGGTGGGTTGCTCTCAATATGACAAAAGCCGTGCATTAACTCTGAGCATCCGCCAATTTATGGTGTAGGGGGTGGGCTATTTATAGCCACTAGGCAACCCGACCTGCTATGTCTGAAATGACCCTGGGTCACTAAGGAACTGACACGTGTTCCAACGGTCAAATTTCAAACACACACGGCAACTTTACTTGGGGTCCAAGCAAAGATGACTCATCCAGCTCTGGATAAGATTTGCTCTCATTGTCTTCGCTCGAAGACATAGGATTTCGGTTGAGCATCACTTCAGTCACTCTGACTTTGTTCACTTGGACCCCACTTAACAGTACGATGGTTCCTATGACTCAACAAAGAAGAAAAGGAAACAACTAAACAACTAAGTCTTCGCGCTCCCTAGTCTTCACTCAATGTCTTCTCATGTCATAGTCTTCAATATGAATATCCTCACATACCACCATTGTCGTCAATGTCTTCATACATTTCTAGGGGTCATCTCCGGTAGGTTAACCGTATCAATGAGGGACTACTACCTGTGTTATCCTGCAATTCTCACAAACACATTAGTCCCTCAACCAGGTTTGTCGTCAATACTCCAAAACTACTAGGGGTGGCACTAGATGCACTTACAACATCGCCACCCTGAAATGTATTATGAGGGTTTCCTGAAGGGTGCCCGTCTTGTGGCGGACGAGTGTGCGAAGGATGTAATTTTTGAATGAACTTGCTTGTGTGATCCTGTATTATGAAAACTTGTTCATATGCGCTATGCAACGCTTGTTTGAATTTAAAATATTACTTTCTATGCGGCTGTTTATCAAATCTGAGAGATGGCTAGTCGTCGGCTTCTGCCCCCATGCTACGAGTGCTGGGGTGTTCGGGATAAATCTGAGCACTCTTTTTCCCATTGTTGGGTCGTTCGAGGGAGGTGCTTAGCGCAACGAACAAGGCAATCGGACTATAATTCTTTATCACTCTCACTTAGCCATAGAAGTCTACAATTTTAAATTTTGGCGAAGCCCCTAGTATTTGGAAGGCCGAATTCGGGGCGCTATACACGCCTAAGCCGGACAAAGCCGACTCCGCTCCCTAAACGTGTCGGTGTAGTGAAAACTAGGTCTACACTAACCGACGGGCATGGGCCACAACTTTATGCAATTGCACTAAAGAGGATCCATCTCCGCCGACAAGTGCTACATCGGCAAGCAAGACTCAATCCACCTTCCCGGCAAGGAGCATCCTGCCCTGCCAGGGAGGACAGATACAAGGCAAAAAGAAGCAGCCAAGCCTGAGAACCAGAAGACAAGACGACCGCAAGGCACCTTGCCGAGGATGCCCACGAGGCCCCGGCAAGGCCCCTTGCCGAAGACGGCCGCAAGGCCCCGACAAGCCTCTTGCCGAGGGCGCTCACAAGGCCCCGGCAAGACCCGTGCCGGGAAGATACGCAAGACCGCAACAAGCCCTTGTCGAGGACATTGGTGGGGCCGCAGCCAGGCCCACACCTGCCAAGACTCCACCGCTGTCCCCATGCAGCTGCCAGCTCAACCAGCTGAGCAGGCGCCCGCGGGGCGACGTGCGGTCTCTACACCGATCCAGCAAGCTCCTGCGTGGTGGCATGCAAGTCTTCCTGTAGACTCCACCACCCACGCCAACCCAGCAACCAGCCGAGGTGGCGCTACAACGCCTCGTCAGCTCGGACGCGCGTCAAGGCTAGGCGAGGCGGCGACAGCTGGGACGAGCTTCCTTGCCGTCCCCAATAAAGGAAGGACACCTAAGCAAGAATCATTAAATGCGCCTTGTCATGTAATGCGAGGGATAACCTCGCATCACTGTACCCTTTCCACCTCCTGTGTGCCACTATGGCAACCCCTTTTTCTATAAAAGGAGGCCCAAGGCGACCAGGTGGGGGATTCTGCTTTTTGGAGCTCCTCACACCCCATTGCTAGTTCAAGAACACAGATAAACAATCCACCAAAGTAGGAGTAGGGTTTTACGCATCCTCGCGGCCCGAACCTGGATAAAGGAATCGTGTGCTATCTGTTTGATCCGCTCTTCTCACGACCCCGTGCCCCGCAACCGTAGTAGGGGTTCTTGTGATCCCATAGGTGTCGTTCCCACCGACATCTTTGGTGCGCCAGGTAGGGGAAGCAATTGTGAGAATCCGGTCTAGCAGTAGACCCAGCTGTTCTTCATCGCCATGGCTCCTAAGAAGCAGGCGGCCAAAAGAACGACGCCAGTGCAGCAACAGAAAAGCTAAGTCATGCAAAAATTTAGATATTTCCTTTTTATATAAGGTTATTCCCCTCGAAGATCTCGTGCTTTGTATGGAAAACTTGAACGCAAAGGGGCCCTCCTGCAATTGGCAACGCCCTTGTTCTGTTTCGAGTCCGCTCAACAGCTCAAGCGGCTGCGTCGAGAGTGGCAGGGTAGCCTTCCGCAATTGGCAGCGCTCTCGATTCTGACTCGAGTCAAGCTCGACAGTTCAAGCGACCGCGTTAAGGGTGGTAAGGTGGTTCGCCCAGCGGCAAGCACACCCGGCAGGCCATTGGCAATCCGTCCCCAAGACGCCGCCCTGTGTTTACGCGCCGGCAAGCCTACCCGATAAACGTAGGGTGGACGTACAAAGAGAGGTTGAACAGGAAGATAGCATGCACTATTTATTCGAGATTTCTGCATAGACCTGTATGCCAAGGAACCTTGTCGGGGCTAGTTGCGCTCCATGTTGCCCCGAGTCCGCTCGGCAACTTGTGCGGTTGCGCTAGAGCCAAGAAGGTAAACCTTTCCGGGAGGCGACGTTCCCGAATAGCCGCTAAGGGCCCGTTCCCTCAAGCGCTGCTGGCTGGATCGTATGCACCGGAAAGAATTCCAGCAGGCATAGGGAATATGTAGCAGAAGTCAAAATTTACAAGTGAGCTAAGTGCACTTCAGATGCTAATCACTTGTCATGTTTAAACACAGTTATGGTCCGGGGGCTGGAAACGCCCTTAGGACCAATATTCTTGGTGTCAAGAACGATGAAGTTCTTCGCCATAAGCCTTTCCGACAACGATCTTGCCGAGAGCCGGTGTCAAGAACAACAAAGTTCTTCGCCATAAGCCTTCCCGACGACGATCTTGCTGGGGGTCGGTGTCAAGGACAACGAAGTTCTTCGCCATAAGCCTTCCCAGCGGTGTCAAGAACTCTGGAGTTCTCCACTCAAATCAGGCATCGAGAATATCAAAGTTCTCTGCTGAAGATAAAAGCCTTCCCAGCAACAAGCTTGCCAGAAGCCGGCATCGAGAACGTCCAAGTTCTCTGCTGAAGATAAAAGCCTTCCCGGCAACAAGCTTGCCGGAAGTCGGCATAAAAAACGCCAAAGTTCTCTGCTGAAGATAAAAGCCTTCCTGGCGACGAGCTTGCCGGAAGCCGGCATCGAGAACGTCAAAGTTCTTTGCTGAAGATAAAAGCCTTCGTGGCGACAAGCTTGCCGGAAGCCAGCGTCGAGAACGTTAAAAGTCTCGACGAGAAACATAAGACTTCTCGGCAACAGCCTTGCTGGGAGAAAGAAAGGAAACAAAACCACACTCAGCATCGAGATCTATAGAGTTCTCTACTAGAAAATTTCCATGGAAGTAGGCTCGGGGGCTGGCAGCTGCTTTGAGTGCAACAACAACCGTGACCCATGCCAAGCTTGGTCCCGTCTCCAGCGTCGAATTCATGAAGTTCTCCGCTGCAGCCGGGCCCGAGGGCTACTGTCGGTGTAGTGAAAACTAGGGCTACACTAACCGCCGAGCATGGGCCACGACTTCATGCAATTACACTAAAGAGGATCCATCTTCGCCGACAAGCGGTACATCGGCAAGCAAGACTCAAGCCACCTTCCCGGCAAGGAGCATCCTGCCCTGCCAGGGAGGACAGATACAAGGCAAAAAGAAGCAGCCAAGCCTGAGAACCAGAAGACAAGACGACCGCAAGGCTCCTTGCCGAGGATGCCCACGAGGCCCCGGCAAGGCCCCTTGCCGAAGATGGCCGCAAGGCCCCGGCAAGCCTCTTGCTGAGGGCGCTCACAAGGCCCCGGCAAGACCATTGCCGGGAAGATAAGCAAGACCACAACAAGCCCTTGCCGAGGACATTGGTGGGGCCGCAGCCAAGCCCACACCTGCCAAGACTCCACCGTTGGCCCCATGCAGCTGCCAGCTCAACCAGCTGAGCAGGCGCCCGCGTGGCGACGTGCGGTCTCTACACCGATCCAGCAAGCTCCTGCGTGGTGGCATGCAAGTCTTCCTGTAGACTCCACCACCCACGCCAGCCCAGCAACCAGCCGAGGTGGCGCTACAACGCCTCGTCAGCTCGGACGCGCGTCAAGGCTAGGCGAGGCGGCGACAGCTGGGACGAGCTTCCTTGCCGTCCCCAATAAAGCAAGGACACCTAAGCAAGATGCATTAAGTGCGCCTTGTCATGTAATGCGAGGGATAACCTCGCATCACTGTACCCTTTCCACCTCCTGTGTGCCACTGTGGCAACCCCTTTTTCTATAAAAGGAGGCCTAAGGCGACCAGGAGGGGGATTCGGCTTTTTGGAGCTCCTCACGCCCCATTGCTAGTTCAAGAACACAGATAAACAATCCACCAAAGAAGGAGTAGGGTTTTACGCATCCTCGCAGCCCGAACCTGGATAAAGCAACCGTGTGCTATCTGTTTGATCCGCTTTTCTCACGACCCCGCGCCCCGCAACCGTAGTAGGGATTCTTATGATCCCATAGGTGTCGTTCCCACCGACAAAGCGGCATAAGTCTTTAGGGACTCGAGACCTCTTGAATAGCGACCTGCTCTCGCCTTATCATGACAGTTAGTTTTAGCTTTCTCTACTGAGGTGCTTGCCCAGATGAACTGGGGCACAATCGCAATAGTTCTCCCAGTGCTACCTTAGCCGATATAGCGGAACGTAAGGTACCAAAACATGGGAGCCGAGCAAACCCAACTCTTGACCCAAGACATGATTCAGAGCTGATGCATATAATGCTATAAGTTCGGGGTGCCGCACTGTCGAACGTGTTCGGACTTCTCACGTCGTATTATGTGGTACGCTTAAGCCCCTGTCATATTGGCCGTACCAGAGTGTATGGGTGCTGAATGTCATGAATGAACATATATATATATATATTATATATATATATATAAAAGAATAGGGAATGCAATAATAGACTAGTGCCATGCATTGTTTATTCAAAAAGATGCGTCGAAGCATAATGATACAAGTAGTGCGATAAGCAAAAAGTAGGACTATTTGACATGTCCCCTCCAAGGGCAAGCTACGGAATGGTATTTAAAGCAGGTATTTCACTCGTTATTAGAGACCACCTGGGAGTTCCATGATGCGACATAACTTTCTGCCTCCTTGGTTGTTGTATCGTGTGTCCGGCAATCGTACTGTTGGACGGGGTTTCTCGAGAGTAGAGTCCTGAAGGAGAGAAAAAATAACAAAGCGGGAAGCCCCTAGTGCGGTTGAGCCATGTTTTGGGGCGTGCCGTAGTCGTGCCCCCACCTACGCCCATGGTATTTTCAATGCGTAATTATGTACGCGTGGCACATATTTCGTCGTTTGGCTGGTACTGGGGTGGGGGCCGCATTGCTATGCGAGCTCGGAACGTGCCAGGCGGTCTTGTTGCAGATTACTCCGGGCGCGCTTGACGGTGTCCGGGTGTTTAATCGCCGAACTGGTGGATTGCCTTAAGAGGCTGCTTTGTGCTTCTGCTGCGAGGACCGCAGTGTGCTCCTTCGTGCGGAGAGAGTGCTCTGTGTTTCCATTGACTGTGATGACCCCCCGAGGTCCTGGCATCTTGAGCTTGAGGTATGCATAATGCGGTACCGAATTGAATCTCGCAAATGCGGTTCGGCCGAGCAGTGCGTGATAGCCACTGTGGAACGGGACTATATCGAAGATTAACTCCTCGCTTCATAAGTTATCCGGGGATCCGAAGACCACTTCCAGTGTGACTGAGCCTGTGCAATGGGCCTCTACACCTGGTATGACGCCTTTGAAGTTCGTTTTTGTGGGTTTGATCCTTGAGGGGTCTATACCCATTTTGCGCACTGTGTCCTGATAAAGCAGGTTCACGCTGCTGCCGCCGTCCATAAGGACTCGAGTGAGGTGAAATCCGTCGATGGTTGGGTCTAGGACCAGTGTAGTGAATCCACCATGACAGATACTAGTGGGGTGGTCCCTGCGATCGAAGGTGATCGTACAGGAGGACCATGGGTTGAACTTTGGGGCGACTGGCTCCAACGCATATACGTCCCTTAGCGCACGCTTCCGCTCCCTCTTGGGGATGTGGGTTGCGTATATCATGTTCACCATCCGCACTTGTGGGGGGAACCTCTTCTATCCTCCGGTGTTCAGCGGCCGGGGCTCCTCCTCGTCATCGCTATGTAGCCCCTTATCCTTGTTTTCAGCATTTAACTTGCCGGCCTGCTTGAACACCCAACATTCCCTGTTGGTGTGGTTGGCTGGCTTGTCGGGGGTGCCGTGTATTTGACACGAGCGATCGAGTATACGGTCCAAACTGGACGGGCCCGGAGTGCTTCTTTTGAATGGCTTTTTCCACTGACCGGGTTTAGAGCCTCTGAATCCGGCATTGACTGCCATATCCTCGGTACTGTCGCTGTTGATGCGGCGCTTGTGTTTGTTGCGACGTAACCTGCCATTGACATCCTTGGTATCCGAAGTACCAGGGTTCTTTGATATGTTATTGTTGCAAGCCAACCAGCTGTCTTTTCCTGCTCAAAAGCGGGTTATGAGTGTCATGAGGGCTGCCATAGATTTCGGCCATTCCTGGCCAAGGTGCCGGGCGAGCCACTCATCGCGGATGTTGTGCTTAAAAACTGCTAGGGCCTCTGCATCCGGATAGTCGACGATTTGTTTTTTCTTTGTTAGTAACCATGTCCAGAATTGCCTGGCCGATTCCTCTGGCTGCTGAATTATGTGGCTCAAGTCATCGGCATCTGGTGGTCGCACATAAGTGCCCTGGAAGTTGTCGAGGAATGCGGCTTCCAGATCTCCCCAACAGCCAATGGGTTCGGCTGGCAGGCTGTTGAGCCAATGCCGAGCTGGTCCTTTGAGTTTGAGTGGGAGGTATTTGATGGCGTGTAGATCGTCACCGCGGGCCATGTGGATGTGCAGGAGGAAGTCCTCGATCCATACCGCAGGATCTGTTGTACCGTCGTATGATTCGATATTTACGGGTTTGAAACTCTCTGGGATTTGGTGATCCATTACTTCGTCTGTGAAGCATAGGGGGTGTGCGGCACCTCTGTACTGGGCTATATCGCGACGCAGCTCAAATGAGTCTTGTCCGCTGTGTTCGGCCCGGCCGGATTTACTTTTACTGTATCCGGCATGACACTTATCGTCTCGCGTAGTGGCGCGCCCTCGTGATCCGTAGATCGATCTTGTGTGTTTTGCTTTGTCCTCCAATATGTCTCGCAGGTCTAGCGTATTTCCCCGTGCCTTGACATTTTTATTTGAGTGGCGTTGGGGTGCGGGCTGAGCTTTTGGCTGAAATGCCTCTCTGTCGCGGCCACAAGGTGGCTGATCAGCCGCGTCATACGCTGGAGATGTAGGTTTTTATGCTTCCTCCTCCAGTCGGGGTAGCAACCTGTGCTTTGGGTAACTCTTGGAGGGGCGTTCGAGTTCATATTCCTCGAACGCAAGGACATCAGTCCATCTGACAGCTAGCAAATCTTGATCAGCTCGAAGCTGCTGTTGCTTTTTCTTAAGGCTATTTGCCGTGGCTATAAGCCGACGCTTGAAGCGCTCTTGCTCGACGGGATCCTCAAGCACGACAAATTCGTCATCGTCGAGGCTTGCCTCGTCTTCGGAGGGAGGCATGTAATTATCATCCTCCACCTCTCCATCTGCCGCTCTCTTGGGAGGGCTGGCTTCTCCATCCTCCTGCTCTAAATCTTGCTGGAGGGGATTATCGTCATCTTCGGCACTGTCCGGAGTGCTATTATGTCCTGTGCCGGTATCACCGTTTTTGCCTTGGCGAGACTTAGAGCGGCGCCGCTGATGTTGGCGCTTGGGTTGCTTCTTGGAGGGGTCATCCTCCGCTGTCCCGTCGCCATTGCCTTCTTTGGGTGTGTCCACCATATATATATATATATATATCATATGATGAGGTGGCTGTCCAGTGCCTTGTGGGCAGTGGTTCCTGTTCGTCTCCTGCATCGTCGTCCATACCGTCGATGTCTTCGGAGTCGAAGTCGAGCATGTCGGTCAAATCGTCGATAGTGGCTACTAAGTGGGTGGTGGGTGGGCGGCGAATTTCTTCCCATCCGCATCCCAATCCTGCCGGACATAGTTCGGCCAGGACTCTCCTGACAAGGAGAGAGACCTTAATGAGTTCAGTATGTCGCCAAAGGGCGAGTGCTGAAAGATATCCGCGGAGGTGAACTCCATGATCGGCGCCCAGTCGGATTCGATAGGCACGGGCACAGGCGGTTCGGAGTCCATGGCCGGGGAAGAATCCGACAGCTTGGCGTCACGGCTCTCGTGAGGGGTAAGGTCGATACTCGGCTCGGTCGCCGCTGAGAATGCAGCCTCCGTGGGGGGGGGGTCTATCCACCCGTCCATGGATGGCGCAATTGGCTCCGAATTGAGGGTCGGAGCGGTTGCCGGTGCGGTCTCCTGAACACTGTCTGATGGTAGAGGTAAATCGTGCTCACCGTGACCGTGTGGCACACTCGGCAGGGGCTCGAATCCTTCGAAGATCAAGTCTCCGCACATGTCGGTAGTGTAGTTTAAGCTTCCAAACCTGACCTGGTGGCCAGGGGCATAACTCTTGATCTGCTCCTGATGGCCAAGCGAGTTGGCTCGCAGAGCGAAGCCGCCGAATACAAAGATATATCTGGGGAGAAAAGTCTCACCCTGGACTGCATCGCTATCGATGACCGAAGGAGCCATCAAGCCTAACAATGACGACACAGAAGAACTCTCAACGAAAGCACCAATGTCAATGTCAAAACCGGCGGATCTCGGGTAGGGGGTCCCGAACTGTGCATCTATGCGGATGGTGACAGGAGACGGGGGACACGATGTTTTTACCCAGGTTCGGGCCCTCTCGATGGAGGTAAAACCCTACTCCTAGTTGATTGATCTTGATGATATGAGTATTACAAGAGTTGATCTACCACGAGATCGAAGAGGCTAAACCCTAGAAGCTAGCCTATGGTATGATTGTTCTCCTTGGTCCTACGGACTAAACCCTCCGGTTTATATAGACACTGGAGGGGGCTAGGGTTACACAGAGTCGGATACAAGGAAGGAGATCAACATAACCGTATTGCCAAGCTTGCCTTTCACGCCAAGGAGAGTCCCATCCGTACACGGGACAAAGTCTTCAATCTTGTATCTTCATAGTCCAACAGTCCGGCCAAAGGATATAATCTGGCTGTCCGGATACCCCCTAATTCAGGACTCCCTCACTCGGATTTGTGTTTCATTCACTCACCAACCCACTATAAGCGAATCATGAACGTATTGTAACACCGTACAACGGGAATCCCTCATGCTTGTGCGACACGGAGGGCACCATAGGATAGCACCAAAATAAAACTTACAACTCGTACCAATCTAGATCATCATCAACCCAAAGACAAAGGATATCTACTCAAAACATCATAGAATGGCAACACATCATTGGATCATAATATGTGGCATAAAGCACCATGTTCAAGTAGGGATTACAGCGGGGTGCGGGAGAGTGGACCGCGTAAAAGAGATGAGGATGGTGATGTTGATGAAGACAATCACCGCGGCGATGATTCCCCTCCCGATGGCACTACGACGCCACCAAGAGAGAGGAGGAGAGGTTCTCCCCCTTGTGCTTCCTCCTCCATGGCCTCCCCCCTCTGGTCCTTGGCCTTCATGGTGATGATGGCCCCTCCGGGATCCTCCTCCATGGCCTCCGCTGATGATGCCCCCCTCCGGCAGGGTGCCGGAGAGGGCCTAGATTGATTTCTCGTGGCTACAGAGGCTTGCGGCGGCGGAACTTCCGATCTAGGTTTCTTTCTAGAAGTTTGGGTATATATGAGAGGTGTTGGCGTTGATTTCACGTCAGGGGGTTTCCGGGCTGTCCACGAGGCAGGGGGGCACCCTAGGGGGTGGGTGCGCCCCACCCTCGTGGGCAGCCCGGGACTCTTCTGGCCTACTTCTGGTACTCCGTGGGCTTCTTCTGGTCCAAAAATGATCTCCGTCAAATTGCACGTTAATTAGACTCCGTTTGGTTTTCCTTTTATGTGATACTCTAAAACAAGGAGAAAACAGAAACTGACACTAGGCTCTAGGTTAATAGGTTAGTCCCAAAAATCTTATAAAAGTGTATAATAAAGCCCATTAAACATCCAAGATAGATAATATAACAACATGAATACTTCATAAATTATAGATACGTTGGAGACATATCAGCATCCCCAAGCTTAATTCCTGCTCGTCCTCGAGTAGGTAAATGATAAAAGAAATAATTTATGAAATGTGAATGCTAGCAAGTGCTTAAGTTTGATCAATGATAATTCTAATCACTTTTTCTAGCATCATTATATGTCATAACAATAGCTCATCTCATAGAACTTTTCATGATCAAGTAACAAGCAATTCACGTGCTAAGGTATAGACCATAAACTTTCTTGAAAACTAACATACCGTGTTATCAGTCATCAAACAATTACAATTCATCTTATTTTCAGGAAGAGTCTATGTCAGAGCTTTGATTTAGCAAACTCCACATACTCAACTATCATTTAGTCTTTCACAATTGCTAACACTCACGCGATAATTATGGGTTCAAAGTTTTAATCAGACACAGAGAAAGATAGGGGCTTATAGATTCGCCTTCCAACCTTTTACCTCAAGGGTATTGTCAACAATAATAGTTCATGATGCCTTACATCCAATTGGATATATATAACAGAATCTTTCCAACACAATGTGCTTGCCAAAGGATAAAATGTAAAAGGAAAGGTGAAAATCACCATGACTCTTGCATAAGGGTAAGAGATAAAAGTAAAAGATAGGCCCTTCGCAGAGGGAAGCAGAGGTTGCCATGCACTTTCAGGGTTGGATGCACAAAATCTTAATGCGAAAGAACGTCACTTTATATTGCCACTTCTGATATGGACCTTTATTATGCAGTCCGTTGCTTTTATTTCTTCCACATCACAAGATCATATAAAGCTTATTTCCTCCACACTAGTCAATCATACATATTTAGAGGGCAATTTTTATTGCTTGCACCGATGACAACTTACTTGAAGGATCTTACTCAATCCATACGTAGGTATGGTGGACTCTCATGGCAAAACTTTGTTTAAGAATATTTGGAAGCACAAGTAGTATCTCTACTTGGTGCAAATAATTTGGCTAGCATGAGGGGGAAAGGAAAGCTCACCGTGTTGGGTGATCCATGACAATATACTTTATTTCAGATATAAGAAAACATAACCCATTACGTTGTCTTCCTTGTCCAACACCAACCTTTTAGCATGTCATATGTTAATGAGTGCTCACAATTACAAAAGATGTCGAAGATAGTATATTTATATGTGAAATCCCTCTTCCTTCAATATTCTTTCATGAATTGTTCAAGTGACCAATTCTACGTTTGCTAACTTTCAAAAAGTTTACTACCTATACTTATTGTGTGTGAAGTAATTACTCCTCATGTTATAAGCATATGAAACATATATAAATTCAGATTTATGACATTCAATTCATTCAACCATTTTCTCATAGGATATACATGAAGCACATGGGTAAATGACAAACTACTCCAAAAGATATGAGTGAAGAACACTGAGTAGTCAAATAATTAACTGGTTATGGGAGGATTCTATTTCACTTAAGATTCCGCGTCCAATGATTTTATTCAAACAGCAAGTAAAATTGAAAATACGCTCCAAGCAAAACATATATCATGTGACGAATAAAAATATAGCTCCGAGTAAGGTATACAGATAGTTTTGAAGACGAAAGAGGGGATGCCTTCCGGGGCATCCCCAAGGTTAGGTACTTGAGTATTCCTTGAATAGTACCTTGGGGTGCCTTGGGCATCCCCAAGCTTAGAGTATTTCCACTCCTTATTCTCCTCATATCGATATCGCACCCAAAGCTTGAAAACTTCAATCACACAAAACTTAACCAAACTTCGTGAGATAGGTTAGTATGATAAAGAGTAAACCATTCACTTTGGTACTGTTAAGGACAAGTTTCATAATTGTTCTCACACGATGCCTACCGTACCATATCATTTATACAATTTATATTGAGAAATATAAGTCATAGAAACTAGAAAACAAGCAAACTATGCAATGAAAACAGAATCTGTCAGAAACAGAACAGTCTGTAATGATCTGAACATAAACCATACTTCTGCTACTCCAAAAATTATGAAATAAAATGGTGGATGTGAGGAATTTTTCTACTAATATACTGTAAAAATAATCAACTCAAAAGCACTCTTATGTAAAAAATGACAGCTAATCTCGTGAGCGCAAAGTTTCTGTTTTTTACAGCAAGATCACATTAACTTTCACCCAAGTCGTCCCAAAGGTCTTATTTGGCACTTTATTGAAACAAAAGCTATAAAACATTATTACTACAGTAGATTAATCATATAAACACACAAAAACAGTAATGGTAAATATTGGGTTGTCTCCCAACAAGCGCTTTTCTCTAATCCCTTTTAACTAGGCATGATGATTTCAATGATGCTCACATAAAAGATAAGAATTGAAACATAAAGAGAGCATCATGAAGAATATGACTAGCACATTTGAATCTAAACAACTTCCTATGCCTAGGGATTTTGTGAGCACACAACTTATGGGAACAAGAATTAACTAGCATAGGAAGGAAAAACAAGTATAACTTCAAAACCTTAAGCACATAGAGAGGAAACTTGATATTATTGCAACTCCTACACGCATGTATTCCTCCCTCATAATAATTTTCAGTAGCATCATGGATAGCAACTTTGTTCTCATACTCAATTGGAACCTCTTCTGAACTAGTGGAATCATTACTAGCTAAAGTTGACACTCTTACAAATCCAATTTCATAAATATCACACTAAGATTCAACACCCTTGAAAATAGTGGGATCACTAATTCCTAAAGTTGACACTCTTGCAAACCCACTTTAAATTATAGTATTATTCATACTCCAAAAGATATAAGTGAATTCATGGAGCATTATACAATTAATATAGACTAACCAATATCCAAACTCAGAATGTATAAGTGAAGCACATGAAGCATTCTACAAAACCATACTCAAAAGATTTAAGTGAAGCACAAAGAGCAATTCTATAAGATCATACTTAAAAGATATAAGTGAAGCACATGAAGAATTCTATAAATTGATGAAGGGACATCTCATACTAGCATGGTTCTTGAAGAAAAAGAAAAAACACAAAGGACACAAATCACGTGAACAAAACAAAAATCAAGGTATACCGATAATTGTTGAAGAAGAAAGATGGGATGCCAACCGGGGCATCCCCAAGCTTAGATGCTTGAGTGTCATTTGAAATATTTACTTGGGGTGCCTTTGGCATCCCCAAGATTGAACTCTTGCCTATCTTTATTCTTCTTATATTGATAGCTCCTCGACCTTTGAACACTTCATTCACGCAGAACTTTAACAAAAACTTGTGAGATCCGTTAGTATAACAAAGCAAACCACTACTATAAGTACTGTTGCAAACCAATTCATTTTTTGTTCATTATAGATACTGTAATATAACTTTTCCATGGCTTAATCCACTGATAGAAATTGATAGTTTCATGAAAACAAGCAAGCAATGCATCAAAAACAGAATATGTCTTAAACAGGACAGTCTGTTGTAATCTGGAAGTTTAGCAAACTTATGTAACTCCTAAACTTATGAAATAAATTTGAAAAATTTGTACAAAAGTAATGTGCAAAAAGTTTCAGACCCATTTGACTTTCCAATAAAAAATGTAAATTCACGCACTACAGCCAAAGTTTTTGTTTTTGTTCTGCACAAAGTAAACAAGCAATCTAATCATCCTAAAACCAAAGCTTGGCACATTATTTTTATAATACAATGGATATATACAAGGGGATAATTATTTACAGAGAAACTTCCATGAAAAATTCTACATTGTTTCTATGAGCATGAACACAAGTGCTCAAGGTCGACCCTCACTTCTTCAATGCTTAACTTTCCAATCACTTCTCTTTTTGAAAAACTTTTTAGGCATGTGAGGCAAGTAATTTTTTGTACTTTCATTTTTTAATTTTTTTTGTATGTTTCACCCACAAATAGACAGAAACAAAAAGGAAAAACAAAATATACTTAGTCAAGAAAGCAAACAAGTACACACGAGAATATCAACCACAAGTGCATGGAATCATCGTAGCAATTTCCAAAGGTGGAAGTGATAAGTATGGAGTGTCGAACCCACAAGGAGCTAAAGGTAAGATCAATATTCTCTCAAGCCCTATCTGCCACTGATATGACTCTACGTACACCGAACGTTTGCTTCCAACTAGAAACGAGAAATAAAACTACGTTGTGGGTATGAAGAGGATAACTTTGGATGATATCGGAGAGCTAAAATATAAAAGTAGGTGTTGTTATCAATAAAGTTAGAATATATTACTAAATAATATAAATAGCGAGTGTGGAATAATGATGGATCAGTGTGCAGAATTGTCCTAGGCAATTGTTAACAAGACCAATAGTCGTCATTGCAATTTCATGAGGGAGAGGCATAAGCTAACATACTTTCTCTACTTGGATCATATGCACTTATGATTGGAACTCTAGCAAGCATCTAGAACTACTAAAGATCATTAAGGTAAAACCCAACCATAGCATTAAAGCATCAAGTCCTCTTTATTCCCACACACAACAACCCTCTTACTTGGGTTTGTGTTTCAGTCACTCACCAACCCACTATAAGCGAATCATGAACGTATTGCAACACCCTACAACGGGAATCCCTCACGCTTGCGCGACACGGAGGGCACCATAGGACAACACCAAAATAAAACATACAACTCATACCAATCTAGATCGTCAATCAACCCAAAGACAAAGGATATCTACTCAAAACATCATAGGATGGCAACACATCGTTGGATCATAATATGTGGCATAAAGCACCATCTTCAAGTAGGGATTTCAGCGGGGTGCGGGAGAGTGGACCGCGTAAAAGAGATGAGGATGGTGATGTTGATGAAGACAATCACCGCGGCGATGATTCCCCTCCCGATGGCAGTCCGGCGCCACCAAGAGAGAGGAGGAGAGGTTCTCCCCCTTGTGCTTCCTCCTCCATGGCCTCCCCCCTCTGGTCCCTGGCCTTAATGGTGATGATGGCCCCTCCGGGATCCTCCTCCATGGCCTCCGGTGATGATGGCCCCTCCGGCAGGGTGCCGGAGAGGCCATAGATTGATTTCTCGTGGCTACAGAGGCTTGCGGCGGCAGAACTTTCGATCTAGGTTTCTTTCTGGAAGTTTGGGTATATATGAGAGGTGTTGGCGTTAATTTCACGTCAGGGGGGTTTCCAGGATGTCCACGAGGTAGGGGGGCGTGCCCTAGGGGGGTGGGCGCACCCCCCACCCTCGTGGGCAGCCCGGGACTCTTCTAGCCTACTTCCGGTACTCCGTGGGCTTCTTCTAGTCAAAAATTGATCTCCGTCAAGTTGCACGTCAATTGGATTCCGTTTGGTTTTTTTCTGCGATACTCTAAAACAAGGAGAAAATAGAAACTGGCACTGGGCTCTAGGTTAATAGGTTAGTCCCAAAAATCATATAAAAGTGTATAATAAAGCCCATTAAACATCCAAGATAGATAATATAATAGCATGAATACTTCATAAATTATAGATACGTTGGAGACGTATCAATCTACATCATTCACTTATAGCTATGTCTTCTCGTTTGAACCCTTTGGACTAAGTGAATGTGATTGGACCCTAACCTCTCTATGCTTCTACCTCGAACTCTATCTATCCAAATCATATGCATTTTGTTGAAACTGTCGAATGTCTTCTCTATGTCCTTGTCAGCAGAAGATACAGAGACAAACATTAAATCTATTTTAAATGCTCAGTCCTAATTGCCTGAAACCTGGAGAAGCCGGAACAACCACCCGGCAGTCCAGGCGTGCATGGGAACATGGAACAACTTCTAATGTGTTGCATGTTCGCCACGTGTCCCTCAAATGTGAACCGCCAGGGGCTCCTGCGTAATTGCGTTGTGCTGTCCCTCTCCCTATAAATGCACATCACATCGCGTGCAAAATCTTTCTTCCACCTCTCCACCTCGATAAACCCTAGCGCCACCGCTAGCTCTCAACGACGCCGACGACGAAGTGCTTAGCTGCCGCGACCTCACCGACGCCGGCCGCGGACCTCGTCTTCTCCGCCGCCGCCGTAGGTGTCCTCCATCGCCAAGTTAGGCCACGGAATATCGAACTGCTCGGCCTCCTCTTCTACTCCGTCTAGCAGTTTATCGTGTGGTAATTATAATTCTCTTTTTACTGTCTTTTTGATCTGATGGATTCATCTTTCCTTACCAAAAGTGGTTTCTACCTCCATATATTTGGATCTATCCTGTTCTGCATCTCATATTATGCCTAGTATATTCACTTATGCTTCACTTGTACCTATTCTTGGATTCATACAAATCTAGAACCAACTCTCAACATATATGTGAATGTCTTCGCGCTATGAGGTCAATGTCTTCTAAACTGATTTATCTTCAAAATCTTCTGAGAATGCATATGACCTCTTTCCCTTCCCTCACATCTCTAATGCTGTCACAGGTACATGTCCGTGGGAGAATCCCTTGGTTCTCATAGTATGCATTCATTTGCAGAATTCTTACAGCATCACATCAATTCTCCCGAAGCTAGTTCCTGTCTGACCAGCAGACGGAAGCCTTTGCCAGTTTTGAAGCCTTTCAGTCTGAACTTCATGGCAATAGAAAAGTCCGCAAGGAAGGGCGGCAGGCAGCGCTGTGGGGGGACATCAAGAGATTTGCCACCAGATCTCTATGAGCTATACCAGGCTGATCCATAAGAGGATTACAATCAGCGCAAAACACGAATCCAATGGATTCGAAGATATTGGGCCGAGCAATGGTTCAAATACAGGTTCATGACCCAGGAGTATGCTGAGAAGAATGCCATCAAGAGTCCTTGGGGTGATATTCTCTTTCAAAATCTTCAATCCAAGAACAGAGCTGAAGCCATTGCTCAGGGTTTCTACCCCTGTATGGTCCATGGACCATAGCCTGCCAATGCCGACCCATCATCATTGCTATGGTGTCGTGAAGATAATCTTTTCAAGCGCAATTTTCAGCATGCAAAGGCATCGGCCAAAGAGAATAAGAAGAGTCTCGGATGCGATTTCAACCCAGGGCCTTTTGCTCCATGGGCTGATGGCACACGAGATACCAATCCAAATGTCATCGGCCCGTTCGACAACTTTGATGGTCTCCTCTCCTACATCGCTGCTCAGAGGGACACAGTCAGTCTGGAGATGAAGTTGATTCTGATGAGGCTCCTGCTTCACCAAAGCCTCAAAAGCAAAAGAAACCAAAGGCTTCAAAGCCCTCCTCTACACAAAGAGCTTCACGAGCGAAGCCTTTGGCCACTGCTCCTGCTGCACCAAGTGTGCATTCTGAAGATCTCCCTCGCATCTCCAAGACAGAGAAGAAGAAGCCCATGCAAACTACTGGTCAAGCACTGACCCCAGCTGCCGTTCTGAGGAATGAGAACGAAGTCATTGATCTATCTAGTGACAACGATCTCGGTGATGATGCTCTTGAGCTGCTGATAAAGAGCAAGCAAGAGGCGGAAATCTTCAACGATCTTCCCCTTTTCGATGTGGACATCCTAAACAAGTTCATTAATGAATGTTTGATAGCCCAAACCTCAGGTTTGATGATCTTCAGCTTCCTGTTGGCCTCAGCGTTTCATTCAATGGAGCCATTGCTCCTGAGCTGGCTCTAGCTCAAAGGATTGTTGAGCTAATGAACAAAATTGACTATGAAAAGGCTCAGTTCAAGAAGCATATGGCCAAGCTCAGTGTGACTGATGTCCAAAACTTCAAGCAAATGATGCATGAGCTCAAGGAGGCGTTCCATAAGAAACATGATGAAGCTAAAGGTTCATGCGAGGGTATGAAACTCCTTACTGCCAAATGTGTTCAAGCTTACAATGAAGCTGAGAAGCGCAAGGCACTTGGGCGTCCTGGCATCGATCCCAAGATGGCTGCCAAGAAGAAGAAGAAGCCTACTGTGGACCAAGCTAAAGCATCCAGGCGGGAAGAACCTCGCATTGTCTTCCCCGCCAGTATGACATGCGTGAAGCCAAAGGTCCCCACAGTGGCTTCAGATCTCAAGAAAACAAGGACAACCGAAGCCGAAGCTAGAAAGCGCAAGTCCAAGAACACCACTGATAAAGCTCCACCAACCAAGAAGAGAAAAACCAAGAAGAAAGATCGGGCTGCTCCCAGAGAGCCCCTCGTCGTCGAGCCAATCTCAGTTGCTCGTCCTGCGTCTACACACCAAGAGCGTTAGTTGATAGTTCATGAGCCTGCTACCACAGAGGCTCCTGAAACTGAAGAGATTCCAGCTGTTGACCCCACCGCAGCTGAAGACATTGGTCACCAACACAATGTAGAAGATGATGAAGTCCTTCCTCAGATCGAGCACAACATGGTATCATCGCCTGTTCTCACGAATAGTGAACTCATCAGCATTGGTCGTCCTCTAACGCCAATTGCTCAGGATGATTCATGGGCTGATCACCCTCAAGACTCCCCCCATGAAGAAGAAACACCGACTACTCCCCCAACTCAAGTCACCACTCCGGTACTTGAAGATGAAGACTTTGTGGCCCAGACAACTCCATCTCCACAAGCGTCGCTAGCGTTTCGCAGGCTTCGCAAAGTACCAAGGCCACAGGTCACTCTTTCGAGTGTTCCAGAAGGAGAAGAGCACCAATAAGTATCTCGCCAAGTATTTCCTGAGGCCTCTCCAACTATGAACATCTCTGTGTCTGAAGCCAAAGCTGCTGAAGACATTCCGGCTGCATCAGCTGATGTACAAGAAGAACCAAGAAAAGAAGAAGAATGTGTTGCTACACCCCCGTCCAACCCTGAAGTTGTTCTCGAGGAGAACGTGTCTGACCCTGCAGCTACTCAAGTGGAGGTTAACAATACTGAGGCGGCCACAAACAACACTACTGAAGCCGATGACGTTGTCATGGCTGAAGCTGATGTGGTGCCAGAAGTTAATGTGGTGTCAGAAGTAGTTGCACCTGAAGCAAATCTGCAGCCTGACGTTAGTGCCAATGCCACTGCTCCTGTGCCGCCTCCAAGGCCATACACCATTGAGCAAGCATTTGATCGAGGTCAGCTGGTTACCGTCAGATGGCCCATTCCGGTTCCTCCACCTGCTGCTGGTCCGCAATTTGACTATCATGTAGAGCACAGGCCTCAGGTCCAGAAGCCTAAGCCAAGGTTGCCAAGGTTTCCAGGTACTGCAACTTCACCAGGATCTTTCAATGCAAATGGCTTCATTGAGCACAACACTTTCTTTGATAGTGCCAAGAACCCCTACTCCAAGCCAAGAATTTCATCTGATCGGTTCTGGAGCTATCAGCAATGCAGTTACTATTCATGTGTTCTCTATGATCAAGGGCGCATCTTTCCCCATATGCGCCTAGACCGTGAAGGTATTGCTGGATTGCCTTGCTTAGAAGAAGCCCTTGACTGTTTCCGGGTTGCTGGTGTGCTGAACTTTGTGACTGATAAAAAGCACTGGAACGAAGAGCTTCTGCTACAATTCTATGCTACCCTCCACATTCGCGGCTACAACAGGGATCCGAAGTCATGGATCCTTGAGTGGCTACAACAGGTACTCCATGAAGCCAAAGCTCTTGATACCATTGAGCTAACTGTCCTGCCCACTCCAGGTGAACTCTTCGAGCCTGGTTGTCAGCTTCACCGCAATGCTTTGGAGAGCATCTTTCGGAAGCCAGAGCCCAACATGAACCAAATGCTGAGCATGATGAAGCCACTGTCACGTGACGCTGAATACCCAAGAGAATTCTTTGTTGAAGACCTAGAGTATCTTACCCACACTATTTATCATATCATCAGGCAAACTCTATGGCCTGTCAAAGGACATTCTTCTGCAGCGAAGCTTGAAGGAGCAATGAAGACATTGGTCTTTTATATCTTCAATGGCATCAACTTCAAAGCTCAAGACTTCTTGATCAGGCAATTGGCTGCATCTGGCTTTGACCTCTTTGGTGTGAAGTTCTACGCTCCATGGGTTATGCGCCTTATCAAGCTTCATTCAGCTGTCAACTATTAGCCCTCGGCACGCAACCATCTGATATTCTTGCCAGATCTATTGAAGCCATTTACCAGAGCCTGCCAAGGAGCCAATTTATCTTCACAATGCTGATCACCAAAGCTTCACACAGCCCATTGAAGGAGTTCAGGCCGTCACTCGTGTTTATCCTTTGGCTGGCAATACACGTGCACCTCACCGCGTCCATACTGAAGCCACTGAAAGTACTATTGCTCAAAGGCCTCGGAAGCAATCTCGTGTTCTCAATGACCAAGAGCTTCTCGTCGCCCTGCATCAAAAACAGGATAAGCATCACTATTGGCTGAAGCGTCAGATGCAGAGCCTCTTGGTGGATGTCAACCGCATTCACAATCTTGCCACCAAGAATGCATTTGTCACACATGAGACCTGTAGGAGGTCATGGAAGAGTCTGACATTGCTTAGTGCTGAAGTTGATCTTCAAGACGATGGCTTCACTGAAAGATTCAAGTTTGATTCCACTCCTCCCAGGAATGTTGTCTTGCGTCAGACTCGCTCACTTGAAGACTCTGACTATTCCTCCTCATCTGCAACTGTTAATGCCAAAGTCATTGATGACCAAGATGATGCTACTTCACCACCTCCAACTTCGGCGCGTATCGACACTGCACCAAGTTCTTCTGCACCACCAAACCTCAACGACGACCCTGCTACTTCACCTACTCCTCATGGGAACGAGTAGAGGCTCTATTTCTTCAAACCTTTTTGGTCCTTACTGACAAAAGGGGGAGAACCATATGAGTTGATAGTCTTCAAGCGGGTCCATATGGGTGGTTGCTTTATATTTTGCCAAGTGTTTACAACTCTCACATTTGATACTTTTGGTTCTTTGAGTTATAATACTTAAACTTGATGGTCGTCTGCTACTTTTTCTGCTATTCCGTGATGCGATGATGAATTCCGCATATGCGATGATAAATCCCGCACGAAGTCATATTGCAGACGTACATTTTTCATTATGCATGTCATTATCTTCGTTATATCTAGTTATGCATGATGAATTGCCTTCATGAGTTGAAGAGGATCTCCACAAGTACAACCTGCCATGTGCATTTGCATTCCAAAAGAAAAATACTTATATGCACATCTTCAGGGGGAGCCTTTTGCTACTTATGAAGACAATATCTTAATCCTTTACAATTTCACATAAATTTATCCCCGTTGAAAACTTCAACCAGTTTGTCATCAATCACCAAAAAGGGGGGTATTGTAAGTGCATCTAGTGCCACCCCTAGTTGGTTTTGGAGTATTAACGACAAACCTGGTTGAGGGACTAATGTGTTTGTGAGAATTGCAGGATAACACAGGTAGTAGTCCCTCATTGATTCGGTTTACCTACCGGAGATGACCCCTAAAAATGTATGAAGACAATGGTGGTATGTGAAGACAATCACATCGAAGCTAATGACTCAAGAAGACATTCACGTGAAGACTATGGAGTACGAAGACATAGTTATTTCGTAGTTTCCTTTCTTCTTTGTTGAGTCATAGGATCCATCGTACTATTAAGTGGGGTTCCAGTGAACAAAGTCAGAGTGACTGAAGTGATGCTCAACAAAATCCTATGTCTTCGAGTGAAGACAATGAGAGCAAATCTTATCTAGAGCTGGATGAGTCAGCTTTACTTGTAGCCCAAGTCAAGCTACCGCATGTGTTTAAAATTTGACCGTTCAAACACGTGTCAGTTCCTTAGTGACCCAGGGTCATTTCGGACAAATCAGGTCGGGTTGCCTAGTGTCTATAAATAGCCCACCCCCTACACCATAAATTGGTGGCTGCTCAGAGTTAGTGCACGCCTTTTGTCGTTTGAGAGCAACCCACATCCGAAGCTTTTGAGAGAGAGAAATCCTTGCGAGGACAAAGCCCAAACACCCAGAGCCAAAGAGTGTTAGGCATAACTGAAGTCTTTCTGTCCGCATGACCTGAAGACTTGTTACACGAGGACTGTGAATCCTCCAGCCGGTTAGGCGTCGTGTTCTGAGCATCCAAGAGTCATTGTGGATCACCGGTGGATGAAGCCTGTGAAGGTTTGGAAGTCTACCTTGAAGACTTACCAGAGTGATTGGGCGAGTACTGGGTGTCCTTAGCTCAAGGGGAATAAGGTGAAGACATGGTCTTCTGAGTTAAATGTCAGCCTCCGTAACCAGACGTAGAGTTGTCACAGCAACTGGAACTGGTCCAACAAATCCTTGTCCTCACCCAGCGACTGGTTCTATCTTCTCCTTCTCTTTATTTACACTTTCTCTTTGTGAAGTCATTGCCTACCTGTGTTACCTGTCTGACTTCACTGTGTGACTTCTATTGCTGTTTGGCTTCACACTATCTTCCATCCTGATCATTACTACCTAGCTGCTATTAGTCTTTGTGATTTCACTTCATTGAATACTTGACTATGGCCTACCTAGTGTAGTCTACCTTCCGCTGCATGTTTATAGGTTCATTTCTATCGTTTGTCTTCGAAACTCCCATGTTTTGAAGACTTTCATAAAAATAGGTTATTCACCCCCCCCTCTAGTCGATAACTAGCACTTTCACTCCTCCATAGGCGGCTTGTGTCGGCTTTTGATCCCTCTCCTCGTCACCCTGGCGTTACTTCCCTCGAAGGGTTGGCCCTCTTCCAGCTACAATCCATCGTCCGTCTCGCGCTCGGTGCTGCAGGACCGAGCTCATCTCGCGCCCGGCCGTAGGACCGACCTCATCTCGTGCCTGGTGCAGCAGGACGGGTCGATGGAGGCCAGTTTTTCCCGGCCTATTGGGTCTCGGTGCTGGGGCTGACTAGGGGTGCGAAATGCGGGGCCTTTCCGCTTATCTCTTTGGTTGGGGCCGGGTAGCGGCGGGTCTCGAGTGAGTATCTCAGGTCCTCCTCCTTTGGTAATTTCCCTTCATTTCATGACTTAAGGATGGCAATTTTACCCATGAGTATGGTTACCCGCGGGTACCGTACCCACATGGGCAGGGTGTGGGCACACTTATATACCCATGGGTAGTACCCATACCCTACCTATTAAGTCATCGGTAGGGTACGGGTATAGCGTTGTATCTGCAGGTATACCCATACCCTCCCTGTTTGTGAACTAATGTTAAGTTGTCGTCAATTAGTCATTAATTTGTCATGTGACTCATCTATTCCTCTTGACTTAAGAGTATCTTATGATTTCTAAATTTTTGATAGTGGTCATTTACCCATCTACCTGTTATTGAGCCGAGATAATTATTTTCTTTGTCAAATGTGCTATCAAAGAGCGCAAAATTGTGAACAACTTGTGCACTATTTGTTCTACCCGCTGGGTACCCAATGGGTACGGGTACCCGTCAAGTATGGTATGGGTAAAGTTTCATACCCATGGGTACGGATATAGGTAGAATTTTGTACTCACTAACTATACAGATATGGGTATGGTATTGCTCTACCTTGCTCATATCCTACCCATTGCCATCCTTATCTACAATAGTCCAGTCGCACACACCGCCTGGCAGAGACCAAACCGACCCACGCCTCGACTCTTCTGCCTCCACTCCAGATCCCCTCCACGGCCCGGCCCAATGCCTAAGCCCAACTCCACCGCGCGACCCCATCTTGTCCGGGTGCGTCCGTTTGGGGCAAAACGACCGAATAGCGCGGCCCAATGCGCGGCCTCAAATGGACAAATGTACGGATTCCGTCCGTTTTCGACCCATCCCCGGCCCAAACTTGCGCTCGGTTTGGGGTGAAACGGACGCGCGCGGACGGCCTCGACACACGCCCTTGTCCCCCCCGTGGCCCGCCTATCGGGGACACTAGCAGTCCCTCCGCTCCCAACGCTTCCACTCTCTCTCCCCTCCCCGCCCCGTTGCCGGCGCCACCGTATTCTCCGGCCGCCTCCTCACCGCGCTGTTGGGGAACGTAGTAATTTCAAAAAAATTCCTACGCACGCACAAGATCATGGTGATGCATAGCAACGAGAGGGAAGAGTGTTGTCTACGTACCCTCGTAGACCGAAGCGGAAGCATTGACGCAACATAGAGGAAGTAGTCGTACGACTTCCCAGTCCAACCGATCCAAGCACCGTTACTCCGGCACCTCCGAGTTCTTGACACATGTACAGCTCGATGACGCACCCCGGGCTCCGATCCAGCAAAGCTTCGGGGAGAAGTTTTGTCAGCACGACGGCGTGGTGACGATCTTGATGTTCAACCGTTGCAGGGCTTCGCCTAAGCACCGCTACAATATGACCGAGGTGTAATATCGTGGAGGGGGGCACCGCACACGGCTAAGGAACGATCACGAAGATCAACTTGTGTGTTCTAGGGTGCCCCCTGCCTCCATATATAAAGGAGGGAGGGGGAAGGCCGGCCGGCCCTATGGTGCGCACCAAAGGGAGGGGGAGTCCTCCTCCTAGTGGGAGTAGGACTCCCCTTTCCTAGTCCAACTAGGAAGAGAGAGGGGGCAGGAAAGAGAGGGAGAGGGAGAGGGAAAGGGGGGTCGCGCCCCCTCCTAGTCCTATTCGGACTCCCCATGAGGGGGGGGGCGCCACCTCCTGCGCTGCTGCCCTCTCTCTCCCCTCAGGCCCACTAAGGCCCAATTCTTCCCCGGGGGGTTCCAGTAACCCCTCCGGCACTCCGGTTTTCTCCGAAACCACTCAGAACAATTCTGGTGTCCGAATATAGCCGTCCAATATATCGATCTTTATGTCTCGACCATTTCGAGACTCCTCGTCATGTCCATGATCATCCGGGACTCCGAACAACCTTCGATACATCAAAATACATAAACTCATAATGAAACTGTGATCGTAACTTTAAGCGTGTGGACCCTACGGTTCGAGAACAATGTAGACATGACCGAGACATGTCAATCACATCATTCTCCTAATGATGTGATCCCATTAATCAAATGACAACTCATGTCTATGGCTAGGAAACTTAACCATCTTTGATCAACGAGCTAGTCAAGTAGAGGCATACTAGTGACACTCTGTTTGTCTATGTATTCACACACATGCATTATGTTTCCGGTTAATACTATTCTAGCATGAATAATAAACATTTATCATGATATAAGGAAATAAACAATAACTTTATTATTGCCTCTAGGGCATATTTCCTTCAGTCTCCCACTTGCACTAGAGTCAATAATCTAGTTCACATCGCCATGTGATTTAACAGCAATAGTTCACATCACCATGTGATTAACACCCATAGTTCACATCGATATGTGATCTAGAGTCACTAATCTAGTTCACATCGCTATGCGATTAACACCCAAAGAGTACTAAGGTGTGATCATGTTTTGCTTGTGAGATAATTTTAGTCAACGGGTCTGTCACATTCAGATCCGTAAGTATTTTGCAAATTTCTATGTCAACAATGCTCTGCAAGGAGCTACTTTAGCTAATTTCTCCCACTTTTCAATATGTATTTGGATCGAGACTTAGGGTCATCCAGATCTGTGTCAAAAACTTTCATTGACGTAACCCTTTACGACGAACCTTTTTGTCACGTCCATCATCGAGAAACATATCCTTATTCCACTAAGGATAATTTTGACCGCTATCCAGTGATCTACTCCTAGATCACTATTGTACTCCCTTGCCAAAATCAGTGTAGGGTATACAATAGATCTGGTAAATAGCATGGCATACTTTGTAGAACCTATGGCCAAGGCATAGGGAATGACTTTAATTTTCTTTCTATGTTCTGCCGTGGTCGGGTTTTAAGTCTTACTCAACTTCACACATTGTAACATAGGCAAGAACTCTTTCTTTGACTGTTCCATTTTGAACTACTTCAAAATCTTGTCAAGGTATGTACTCATTGAAAAAACTTATCAAGCGTTTTGATCTATCTCTATAGATCTTGATGCTCAATATGTAAGCAGCTTCACCGAGGTCTTTCTTTGAAAAACTCCTTTCAAACACTCCTTTATGCTTTGCAGAATAATTCTACATTATTTCCGATCAACAATATGTCACTCACATATACTTATCAGAAATGCTGTAGTGCTCCCACTCACTTTCTTGTAAATACAGGCTTCACCGCAAGTCTGTATAAAACTATATGCTTTGATCAACTTATCAAAGCGTATATTCCAACTCCGAGATGCTTGCACCAGTCCATAGATGAATCGCTGGAGCTTGCATATTTTGTTAACACTTTTAGGATTGACAAAACCTTCTGGTTGCATCATATACAACTCTTCTTTAATACATCCATTAAGGAATGCGGTTTTGTTTATCCCTTTGCCAGATTTCATAAAATGCGGCAATTGCTGACATGATTCGGACAGACTTAAGCATAGATACGAGTGAGAAACTCTCATCGTAGTCAGCACTTTGAACTTGTCGAAAACCTTTTGCGACAATTCTAGCTTTGTAGATAGTAACACTACTATCAGCGCCTGTCTTCCTCTTGAAGATCCATTTATTTTCTATTGCTTGCCGATCATCGGGCAAGTCAACCAAAGTCCACACTTTGTTCTCATACATGGATCCCATCTCAGATTTCATGGCCTCAAACCATTTCGCGGAATCTGGGCTCATCATCGCTTCCTCATAGTTCGCAAGTTCGTCATGGTCTAGTAACATGACTTCCAGAACAGGATTACCGTACCACTCTGGTGCGTATCTCACTCTGGTTTACCTACAAGATTCGGTAGTAACTTGATCTGAAGTTACATGATCATCATCATTAGCTTCCTCACTAATTGGTGTAGTAGTCACAAGAACAGATTTCTGTGATGAACTACTTTCCAATAAAGGAGCAGGTATAGTTACCTCATCAAGTTCTACTTTCCTCCCACTCACTTCTTTTCGAGAGAAACTCCTTCTCTAGAAAGGATCCATTCTTAGCAACGAATGTCTTGCCTTCGGATCTGTGATAGAAGGTGTACCCACCAATCTCCTTTGGCTATCCTATGAAGACATATTTCTCCGATTTTGGTTTGAGCTTATCAGGATGAATTTTTTTCATATAAGCATCACAACCCCAAACTTTAAGAAATGACAACTTTGGTTTCTTGCTAAACCACAGTTCATATAGTGTCGTCTCAACGGATTTAGATGGTGCCCTATTTAACGTGAATGCAGCTGTCTCTAATGCATAACCCCAAAACGATAGTGGTAAATCGGTAAGAAACATCATAGATTGTACTATATCCAATAAAGTACGGTTATGACGTTCGGACACACCATTATGCTGTGGTGTTCCAGGTGGCATGAGTTTGTGAAACTATTCCACATTGTTTTAATTGAAGGCCAAACTCGTAACTCAAATATTTTACCTCTGCGATCATATCGTACAAACTTTTATTTTTGTTACGATGATTCTCCACTTCACTCTGAAATTCTTTGAACTTTTCAAATGTTTCGGACTAGTGTTTCATTAAGTAGATATACTCATATCTGCTCAAATCATCTGTGAAGGTCAGAAAATAATGATACCCGCCGCGAGCCTAAACACTCATCGGATCGCATACATCAGTATGTATTATTTCCAACAAGTCAGTTTCTCGCTCCATTGTTACGGAGAACGGAGTTTTAGTCATCTTGCCCATAAGGCATGGTACTCAAGCATCAAGTGATTCATAATCAAGTGATTCCAAAATCCCATCAGCATGGAGTTTCTTCATGCGCTTTACACCAATATGACCTAAACGGCGGTGCCTCAAATAAGTTGCACTATCATTATTAACTTTGCATCTTTTGGCTTCAATATCATGAATATGTGTATCACTACGATCGAGATCCAATGAACCATTTTCATTGGGTGTGTAACCATCTAAGGTTTTATTCATGTAAACAGAACAACAATTTATTCTCTTACTTAAATGAATAACCGTATTGCAATAAACATGATCAAATCATATTCATGCTCAACGCAAACACCAAATAACACTTATTTAGGTTCAACACTAATCCCGAAAATATAGGGAGTGTGCGATGATGATCATATCAATTTTGGAACCACTTCCAACACACATCGTCACTTCACCCTTAACTAGTCTCTGTTCATTCTGCAACTTCCGTTTTGAGTTACTACTCTTAGCAACTGAACCAGTATCAAATACCGAGTGGTTGCTATGAACACTAGTAAAATACACATCAATAATCTGTATATCAAATATACCTTTGTTCACTTTGCCATCCTTCTTATCCGCCAAATACTTGGGGCAGTTGCGCTTCCAGTGACCAGTCCCTTTGTAGTAGAAGCACTCAGTCTCAGGCTTAGGTCCAGAATTGGGCTTCTTCACTTGAGCAGCAACTTGCTTGTCGTTCTTCTTGAAGTTCCCCTTCTTCCCTTTGCCCTTTTCTTGAAACTAGTGGTCTTGTTAACCATCAACACTTGATGTTTTTTTTATTTCTACCTTCATCGATTTCAGCATCACGAAGAGCTTGGGAATTGTTTCCGTTATCCCTTGCATATTATAGTTCATCACGAAGTTCTATTGACTTGGTGATGGTGACTACAGAATTCTGTCAATCACTATCTTATATGGAAGATTAACTCCCACTTGATTCAAGCGATTGTGTTGGAAATATGCCCTAGAGGCAATAATAAAAGCATTATTATTATATTTCCTTGTTCATGATAATTGTCTTTATTCGTGCTATAATTGTGTTATCCGGAAATCGTAATACATGTGTGAATAACAGACAACAATATGTCCCTAGTAAGCCTCTAGTTGACTAGCTCGTTGATCGACGGATAGTCATGGTTTCCTGACTATGGACATTGGATGTCATTGATAACGAGATCACATCATTAGGAGAATGATGTGATGGACGAGACCCAATCCTAAACATAGCATAAGATCGCATAGTTCGTTTGCTAGAGTTTTCCAATGTCAAGTATCCTTTCCTTAGACCATGAGATCGTGTAACTCCCGGATACCGTAGGAGTGCTTTGGGTGTGCCAAACGTCACAACGTAACTGGGTGACTATAAAGGTATACTATGGGTATCTCCGAAAGTGTCTGTTGGGTTGACACGGATCGAGACTGGGATTTGTCACTCCGCTTGACGGAGAGGTATCACCGGGCCCTCTCGGTAATGCATCATCATAATGAGCTCAATGTGATCAAAGTGTTTGATCACAGGATCATGCATTACGGAACGAGAAAAGTGACTTGCCGGTAACGATATTGAACGAGGTATTGGGATACCGACGATCGAATCTCGGGCAAATAAAATACCGATTGACAAAGGGAATCGTATACGGGATTAATTGAATCCTCGACATCGTGGTTCATCCGATGAGATCATCGTGGAGCATGTGGGAGCCAACATGGGTATCCAGATCCCGCTGTTGGTTATTGCCCGAGAGCCGTCTCAGTCATGTCTGCATGTCTCCCGAACCCGTAGGGTCTACACACTTAAGGTTCGGTGACGCTAGGGTTGTGAAGATATGTATATGCAGTAACCCGAATGTTGTTCGGAGTCCCGGATGAGATCCCGGACGTCACGAGGAGTTTCGGAATGGTCCGGAGGTAAAGAATTATATATAGAAAGTGCTGTTTTGGCCATCGGGACAAGTTTCGGGGTTATCGGTATTGTACCGGGACCACCGGAGGGTCCCGGGGGGTCCACCGGGTGGGGCCACCTGCCTCGGGGGGCCACATGGGCTCTAGGGGTGCGCCTTGGCCTACATGGGCCAAGGGGAACCAGCCCCTAGAGGCCCATGCGCCTAGAGGTGTGGAAACCCTAAAGAGGGGGGCCGCCCCCTTGCTTGGGGGGCAAGCCCCACCCTTGGCCGCCGCCCCCCTAGGAGATTGCATCTCCTAGGGCCGGCGCCCCCCCTAGGGGGCTATATAAAGGGGGGAGGGGAGGGGGGCAGCGCACCCTTGCTCCTGGCGCCTCCCTCTCCCTCTCCAACACCTCCTCCTCCTCCGTAGAGCTCGGCGAAGCCCTGTCGGAGTACTGCAGCTCCACCATCACCACACCGTCGTGCTGCTGCTGGAGCCTTCTTCCCCAACCTCTCCTTTGCCTTGCTGGATCAAGAAGAAGGAGACGTTACGCTTACCGTACGTGTGTTGAACATGGAGGTGCCGTCCTTTCGGTGCTAGGATCTCCGGTGATTTGGATCACGTCGTGTACGACTACCTCATCCCTGTTCGTTGAACGCTTCCGCTCGCGATCTACAAAGTGGTATGTAGATGCAATCTATCTCCCATGACTCGTTGCTAGATGAACTCATAGATGGATCTTGGTGAAACCGTAGGAAAATTTTTGTTTTCTGCAACGTTCCCCAACATGTAGTACCCAGACAATCTAAGCACATGCTCACTAGTTGAGCGATTCTCCTCCATCTTTAGCTATAGAACTTGTTGGAGTCTT
The DNA here is from genome assembly GCA_032464435.1 of Aegilops umbellulata. Lineage (NCBI taxonomy): Eukaryota > Viridiplantae > Streptophyta > Magnoliopsida > Poales > Poaceae > Aegilops > Aegilops umbellulata. The sequence goes on along the minus strand of CP136055.1, from coordinate 600,990,359 downwards.
CATATCTCTCAACTCGGGTATTTGCTTGAAATATTAACTTCAACTCCTGGAACATCTCATATGGTCCATGACGTTCAAAACGTCTTCGAAGTCCAGATTCTAAGCCCTTAAGCATGGTGCACTTAAACTATCAAGTAGTCATCATATTGAGCTAGCCAAACGTTCATAACGTCTTCATCTGCTCCTGCAATAGGTCTGTCACCTAGCGGTGCATCAAGGACATAATTCTTCTGTGCAGCAATGAGGGTAAACCTCAGATCACGGATCCAATCCGCATCATTGCTACTAACATCTTTCAACTCAGTATTTTCTAGGAACATATCAAAATAAACATATGAAAGCAACAATGCGAGCTATTGATCTACAACATAGATATGCTAATACTACCAGGACTAAGTTCATGATAAATTAAAGTTCAATTAATCATATTACTTAAGAACTCCCACTTAGAAAGACATCCCTCTAATCGTCTAAGTGATCACGTGATCCATATCAACTAGACCATGTCCGATCATCACGTGAGATGGAGTAGTTTCAATGGTGAACATCATTATGTTGATCATATCTACTATATGATTCACGCTCGACCTTTTGGTCTCCGTGTTCCGAGGCCATATCTGTTATATGCTAGGCTCGTCAAGTTAAACCTGAATATTCCACGTGTGCAACTGTTTTGCACCCGTTGTATTTGAACGTAGAGCCTATCACACCCGATCATCACGTGGTGTCTCAGCACGAAGAACTTTCGCAACGGTGCATACTCAGGGAGAACACTTTTAATATGACAATTTAGCGAGAGATCATCTTATAAAGCTACCGTCAAACCAAGCAAAATAAGATGTATAAAAGATAAACATCACATGCAATCATAATATGTGACATGATATGGCCATCATCATCTTGTGCCTTTGATCTCCATCTCCAAAGCATCGTCATGATCACCATCGTCACCGACGCGACACCTTGATCTCCATTGTAGCATCGTTGTCGTATCGCCAATCTTATGCTTCTACGACTATTGCTACTGCTTAGTGATAAAGTAATGCATTACAGGGCGATTGCATTGCATACAATAAAGCGACAACCATATGGCTCCTGCCAGTTGCCGATAACTCGGTTACAAAACATGATCATCTCATACAATAAAATTTAGCATCATGCCTTGACCATATCACATCACATCATGCCCTGCAAAAACAAGTTAGACGTCCTCTACTTTGTTGCAAGTTTTACGTGGCCGCTACGGGCTTAAGCAAGAACCAATCTCACCTACGCATCAAAACCACAACGATAGTTTGTCAAGTTGGTGCTATTTTAACCTTCGCAAGGACCGGGCGTAGCCACACTCGATTCAACTAAAGTTGGAGAAACTGACACCCGCCAGCCACCTGTGTGCAAAGCACGGCGGTAGAACTAGTCTCGCGTAAGCGTACGCGTAATGTCGGTCCGGGCCGCTTCATCCAACAATACCGCCGAACCAAAGTATGACATGCTGGTAAGCAGTATGACTTATATCGCCCACAACTCACTTGTGTTCTACTCGTGCATATAACATCAAACCATAAAACCTAGGCTCGGATGCCACTGTTGGGGAACGTAGTAATTTCAAAAAAAATTCCTACACACACACACAAGATCATGGTGATGCATAGCAACGAGAGGGGAGAGTGTTGTCTACATACCCTCGTAGACCGAAGCGGAAGCGTTGACGCAACGTAGAGGAAGTAGTCGTACGTCTTCCTAGTCCAACCGATCCAAGCACCGTTACTCCGGCACCTCCGAGTTCTTGACACACGTACAGCTCGATGACGCACCCCGGGCTCTGATCCAGCAAAACTTCGGGGAGGAGTTTTGTCAGCACGACGGCGTGGTGACGATCTTGATGTTCAACCATCGCAGGGCTTCGCCTAAGCACCACTACAATATGACCGAGGTGTAATATCGTGGAGGGGGGCACCGCACACGGCTAAGGAACGATCACGAAGATCAACTTGTGTGTTCTAGGGTGCCCCCCTGCCCCTGTATATAAAGGAGGGAGGGGGAAGGCCGGCCGGCCCTATGGAGCGCCCCAAAGGGAGGGGGAGTCCTCCTCCTAGTGGGAGTAGGACTCCCCTTTCCTAGTCCAACTAGGAAGAGAGAGGGGGCAGGAAAGAGAGGGAGAGGGAGAGGGAAAGGGAAAGGGGGGACGCCCCCCCTCCTAGTCCTATTCGGACTCCCCATGAGGGGGGGCGCGCCACCTCCTGGGCTGCTGCCCTCTCTCTCCCCTCAGGCCCACTAAGGCCCAATACTTCCACGGGGGGTTCCGGTAACCCCTCCGGCACTCCGGTTTTCTCCGAAACCACTCAGAACAATTCCAGTGTCCGAATATAGCCGTCCAATATATCGATCTTTATGTCTCGACCATTTCGAGACTCCTCGTCATGTCCATAATCACATCCGGGACTCCGAACAACCTTCGGTACATCAAAATACATAAACTCATAATGAAACTGTCATCGTCACTTTAAGCGTGCGGACCCTACGGTTCGAGAACAATGTAGACATGACCGAGACATGTCTCCGGTCAATAACCAATAGCGGGACCTGGATGCCCATATTGGTTCCTACATATTCTACGAAGATCTTTATCGGTCAGACCGCATAACAACATACGTTGTTCCCTTTGTCATCGGTATGTTACTTGCCCGAGATTCGATCGTCGGTATCCAATACCTGGTTCAATCTCGTTACCGGCAAGTCTCTTTGCTCGTTCTGTAATACATCATCTCACAACTAACACATTAGTTGCAATGCTTGCAAGGCTTATGTGATGTGCATTACCGAGAGGGCCCAGAGATACCTCTCCGACAACCGGAGTGACAAATCCTAATCTCGAAATACGCCAACCCAACATGTACCTTTGGAGACACCTGTAGAGCTCCTTTATAATCACCCAGTTACGTTGTGACGTTTGGTAGCACACAAAGTGTTCCTCCGGCAAACGGGAGTTGCATAATCTCATAGTCATACGAACATGTATAAGTCATGAAGAAAGCAATAGCAACATACTAAACGATCGGGTGCTAAGCTAACGAATGGGTCATGTCAATCACATCATTCTCCTAATGATGTGATCCCGTTAATCAAATGACAACTCATGTCTATGGCTAGGAAACTTAACCATCTTTGATCAACGAGCTAGTCAAGTAGAGGCATACTAGTGACACTCTGTTTGTCTATGTATTCACACACATGTATTATGTTTCTGGTTAATACTATTCTAGCATGAATAATAAACATTTATCATGTTATAAGGAAATAAATAATAACTTTATTATTGCCTCTAGGGCATATTTCCTTCACGCGCAGCCCCCGCCCGTCCATACCAAACCATGTCTCGACATGGCCGCAACCACGCCCATGCTTTCGCCATAGTTTGGCCGTCGATCGGAGGAGGTTTGGCCATCGCGTCTTTGCCGGTGGCAGAGGGGACACGACCGCCGGCGACGTACCACGGCACCGCGGCAGCTTCCGACGAGAGCACCAGAGCGGCCAGTAGCCGTCCGACAACCACCCCTGCTGCATCGAGGTGATCATCTTGGCCTCTTCGCCACCACGACCGCAAGGTGTTCAACCTTTTGCCCACAAAGGTATGGACAGTGGAGACGAGTTTTTCTTCCATCGCTTCCTTTGTTCATCGGATGATTCGTCGTCGGATGATGAACATCTTGTGGTGGCTGCACTGGTCCTTCACGACCACATTCAACGACAGCTTTCTCGGTACAGGGAGTCAGTCCCTGGCCGTGCTCCCAACCTGAACCGCAACAGGGAGAGAGGCCACGCCCTGATCTATGCCAATTACTTTGCGAACACCCACTACACCATGACACTGCAAAGACATCATGCGTCTGTTGGTAGAAGTGAGAATCGCCGACACTTTTTTTGTCACAAACTATGCCGACACACAGTATGTTGCTGTTATATAGATTCATGACACATTATCTGTCGCCAAATCACCACCTGATAACTGATGCATTTTCCGTCAGAATATACGGACTTTAGTGATACTTTGTCTGTCGCCGATTCGTGGGGACACAGAAAGTGTCGGTGTTGTTTACTTCGGCCCGCACCAAAAAATATGGCGCGGAAAGAGAGCCATGCGCGCGCCATGTGAAACAACCGAGCTAGACTAGAGAAGAAAAAAAAGAAAAGAAAAAAGACATAACCAAATATCCCCTCGATCCCCAATCCTACCCTTTCTCTCATTTCCCCCCGACCTAAACCTAGTGCCGCCGCCGCCTCCCCAACCTGGCCGCCGCCACTCGTCCCCAACCTACACGCCGCCGCCCGTCCCCAACCTGCACGCCGCCGCTCGTTCCCTGACCGCCCCCCGCCCGTCCTCTGACCCCCCGCCCCCTCGCGCCACATCCGCCCGTCCCCTGACCACCCCAGCCATCCTCTGATCCCCCCGCCCCACATCCACCCAGGAACTGCAGCTCCGTTCGCCGGGCCAATGAGAAGCAGCGTCCTCCGCCGCGGCAGCGCCGAGGAGCAGCTGCGCCGTCCCCCACATCCGCCCAGGAGCTGCAGCTCCGTCCGCCGCGCCGAGGACTAGTAGCGCCACCCCCACATCTGACCAGGAGCTACAGCGTCGTCTGCTGCGCCGAGGAGAAGCAGCACGTACCACCAGCAAGGAGAAGCAGAAGGTTCAGACATGAGGATCCACTGTTGTTCTTCCTCAACGGGTGACCTCTGTTCCGGCTGATTATTTTCCTTCGCCCCACCTACAGATTAAAGAGGTACTTTCTGTAGTTCACATTGTCACTAATGGCCTTATTGAAGAATGCTTGTGTGATAGACCTGATTGGATGACCTTCTTGATATTCTTTCAGTTTTAGTTTTTTGTTGTTCATTTTGTATTTCAAGTAGATGCATATTTGGTTGTGTGAACCCTAATTAGTGTGATCTGTTTTTATCAAGTAGTTGCAGATACATCTCTCTTGCATTAACATGATTATGTGCATATGTAGCCTATTTTAGAAGCTCAATGCCCCTATTTTAAGTTTATGTCTATTTGATATGTATGTTCATACTGAATGCCAATTTTTGCAGCAACATCGATACTCTGAGTGTATATTTCACTTAGTAGTTTGTGAATTACTTGTGAAGGTGCAGCCACCATGGACAAAAGGTGGATGGATGAGCCTAGGTACAACACAAATTTTTTAGCGGTTATAGGGTAGTAAGCAATTATTTAGCTACATCTGATCTGATGCATATGCATATTTATATAACATGTAGGCACACAAAGGTGTATTTGGAAGGGGTGGAAAAATTCTTAAGCTTTTCATTTAGTAATTCACACAGAAACGAAATATTATGTCCTTGTAAGAACTGTTCAAACTCATTTTGGAATGAAGAAAGAGAGGTGCGTGAGCATCTGGTATGTGATGGGTTTCTCCGTGGGTATAAAACTTGGATTTTTCATGGAGAATCTAGTTCTTCTTTCTTGAATGTTCCTGACGCTCATGAGAATGAGGTTGAGGAGGAGTCACCTGAAGAGGATGACATTTCTGATTTGCTTCGAGACTTAGGGGGCGATTTAGATAAGGAGGGGGATTTCGAAGATGACGCAGTTTTTGAGCAGACTGATGCAAAGTTAGAAGCTCTTCAATAGTTGAAAAATGACTCTAGTCAAGAGCTATATCCTGGGTGTAAGAAGTTCTCAAAACTACGTTTCATAATTAGACTACTTCATGTCAAATTGCTTGGTGGATGGTCAGATAAAAGTTTTAACCTGCTGCTAGATCTACTTAATGAAGGTTTTCCTGAAGGGTCCTCACTAGCCAAGAACTATAATGAAGCTAAGAAAAAGGTGAAATGCCAAGGACTTGGATATGTTAGTATTCATGCATGTGAACATGATTGCATCCTCTTCTGGAAAAACCATGCTAAGGCTGATGTTTGTCCAATATGCAACACATCACGATGTAAATCTGAAAAGAAGAGTCTAGATGGAAAACGTGTCCACAAGGTACCTAGGAAGGTTCTCCGTTATTTTCCAATAAAGATGGTTTTAATCCTTTTAGATCCAATAATGTGAATTATAGTGTTTGGCCTTTTATCTTGATTCCTTATAACTTCCCTCCTTGGATGTGCATGAAGCAATCAATTTTTTTCTCACATTGTTGATTCCTGGTAAACATACTCCTGGTAGTGATATGGATGTTTATCTAGAGCCGTTAATTGATGATATGGTAGATATGTTTCTTCATGGTGTCAGAACGTACGATGCTTCAAAAGAAGAGTTCTTTAATTTGAAGGCTGCCATATTATGGACCATTCATGATTTCCCGGGCCTAGGGTATACAGCTGGTTGTACCACCTCTGGTGAAGGAGCTTGTCCTGAATGTCATTCTGACACATGTTCTCTTAGGCTGAATAATGGTAGCAAGACATGCTACATGGGGCATCGCAGGTTCTTACATGAAGACCACCCCTTTAGGTCCAATACCCATTCTTTTGATGGCATTGCTGAGACTAGGCCAGCGCCAATTCCTCTCTCTGGATCAGAAATTGTTGCTCAGACGGAAGATATGCATACAATTTTTGGGAAGGATCCTTCCGGGAAGAAGAAAACCAAGAGAAAGCGCAAGGATGATGAGCCCTTAATAGTTTGGAAAAGGAAGTCTATTTTTTTTAGGCTGCCATATTGGGAGAGCTTGTTGCTGCGTCACAACTTAGACATCATGCACGTAGAAAAAATGTATGTGAGAACATAATCAACACATTGTTGTGCATTGATGGGAAATCTAAGGATAATCCGAACTCTCGCTTGGACCTTCAATCTCTAAACATTAGAAGTGACCTTCATCCTGTTGAACTTGAAGAAGAAGATAAATTTTACTTACCTCCAGCACCTTATGAAATGAATGTTGCCCAACAGAGGTTATTTTGTGGAGTATTTAAAGGATCTAGGTTCCCTTACGAGTTAGCAGCTGATATACGTGGTAATGTGCATGTCAAGGAAAGGAAATAATCGGGCTAAAGAGCCATGACAACCACATCTTGATGCAACATTTGCTACCACTTGCTGTGAGAAGGCTATTGCCCGAAAAAGTTATTGCAACACTGATTTGTGTTAGCAATTTTTTCAAGCAGATTTACTCACATGTTATTTCTGTTAGTGATATGGAAAAACTAGAGGCTGAAATAGCTGAGACCTTGAGCATTCTTGAGACTATATTCCCCACATCTTTTTTTGATATCATGGTACACTTGATGGTGCATCTTCCAGGCCAAGCAAAAATAGCTGGTCCAGTGCATTTTCGCAACATGTTTCCTATAGGAAGGTAATGGTCACCGACCACTTTTGTAGCAGCAATAGTATGCTTCTGCAAATAGACATTGTCATTTGATTTGTTTATCTCGTTGTAGGTACTTGTGCTGGTGTAAGGGCTTTGTTCATACTATAAGTCATCCAGAGGGATCTATTGCCGAGAGCTATTTATTTGATGAGACTCTTACGTATTGTTCTCGGTATATAAAAGGCGAAACTCAGTTTACTCGACAAATTAGAAATGATCAAGGTTTGGGTATGGAAACTAGTAGTACCACACCTTTCTTCAGCAACCTTGGTCGAGGATTAGTTGGCAAGCATTCTGTGTTATTGGACAATAAGACTTGGATTCAAGCTCATAGGTATGTCTTGTTCAACTATGACCACATATAACCTTATTTGAAGTAAGCTGTCCATTTTGTTGTTTTGCAATTTGCATTTTATTTATGCTTGTTGTTGAAGTGATGAATACTTTGCAGCAAGCATAAGGAATATCTTTCCTCAATTGGTCTTAAAAATAATCGAAAAATTAGTCGTGTCCAGCATGAGTCCTTCCATGAGTGGTTTAAGAAGCATGTAAGTGGTCACATGTCTCTCTTTTCTTGAGTTCCATCCAATTTTAAAAACGCTGCATTCACAGGTGGAAGAAATGAGTGACAAAGTGCCAGAGGAGACAAGTATTTTAGCTCAGGGGCCATTCAAAATTGCACAATAGTTTAGTAGCTATACTAGAAATGGGTTACAATTTCATACGCAGTCCTATGATGATGGTAGGCCAGTGCAAAATAGTGGTGTAGCTCTAGTTGTGTAGACTACACGTTATGAAAAAGGAAACATTGATAATATGATAATAGGAAACCAAACATTTTACGGCATCATAAAGGAAATTCTTGAGTTGAACTATGAAAATAAAGGGAAAATAGTTCTCTTCAAATGTGATTGGGTTGACAACCGCAGGAAAGACAAGTGGGTAAAAGTTGATCGCCTTGGGGTAACTTCTATGAATTTCAAGCATTTGGTCAATACTGGTGAAAATGTATTAGATGAGCCTTTTGTTTTAGCATCACAAGCAACTCAAGTTTTCTATGTTGAAGACCCAATTGATGATGAATGGCTTACTGTTAGCCACTACAATCCACGGGGCTCATATGCCATGCATGAAGCTGAAGATGAGGATGTAGAGACCGCTATGCCAATGGTTGATCCACATATCTATTCATGTTTCCATAATGATCTTCAAAGTATTGATTGTGCTAGAACAGACATAGATGGGAGAATTGTGTGTGCTAAAAAATCTAGAAAGTAAGGGGCATTTGCATTTTTTTGTTGCCTTGTGTTTTAATCTCCTTGTTATGCATATTTATCCAATATTGTCTGTTAAGCATCTTGTTCTAACATTTGTCACTTGCAGGAAAAAAGATGGTAGGAACAAGAGGAGGAAGCGAGGTCCCTCTACTTGATGAAACTATGAGGCTTGCAAATATTGCAGAAAATGAGAGAAAGGTGAGAGCTCTTATAGAACTTAAAAGGAATGAAGCATTGGGAGGAAACAAGAATCCCACTGAGAAAGATTCATCACAACAACCCAGGAAAAGGAAAAAGGTTGTGTACTTCTCATTGTTTACATTCAATGTACTTCTCACTGTTCACAAGCATTGGATGAAGCATTTTGTACCATATCTTTCACACATATTTATTCTTTTTTCCTAGGCAAATAACTACACAAGTGAAGTTGCAAATGGAGGGCGTAATCTGCGTTCCCAGTCAAGGTTAAACCATGATGCTGAAGATCCAAATAATGAACCCATAGGACATGGCTTAGATGACATTCAAGGTATTCCAGTGCTTCTCCATCATTCTCATTTCTCACTAAACTTGTTCATTTCCTGCACTAAACTTGTTCATTTCCTGCACACATCAGAGTTATGAGGGCCGATTTGCACTTCAGATTTAAGTCTTTATATTTGCATTACACATTTTTTGAGTGTGACCATGTATTTAGATTTATGACCTCAGATTCTCACTCATTCCTTTTGCATTGTAAAGAAAATGCTTCAGTTGTGACTATACACCAAAAAAAGAAGAGAGGAAGGGGTCCCACCGAATTAAGGAAGATATATGATAGAGACCAACCAAAACAAAAGGTTGAACTAAATGAGTTTGGTCAGCCTGTTGGTAGCAATGGTAAAACATTTGATAATTTCATTGGAACATTGGTAAGGAAGCAATTGTCGGTGCTAATTGAGGACTGTAGATATGTTGATCCCGAGTTAAAGTTGAAGCTACGGGATGACATAAAGGTAGTTTAGATTGTCAAAATATTTTTTCCTATAGTCTCTATTTTTGCTAGCTGGCTTTCACTAAATGGCTTCTTTTTCATCTGTGTCCAGTCATATTTTGAGGTGATGAAGTTGCTTTTGATTACTTTATGACCGCAGCTGCAAAGAAATGGAGAGACTTTAAGTCAGACCTAAAGGAGAAGTTTGATGCCACATTGACAGATGAAGAACTTATGGAAAGGCGTGATGAACGAATTCAAAAGGACGAGTGGATATAACTTATCGATCAGTGGAGAAAACCAGAATCTGAGGTAAGGCACAAACTGTTTTACTTCGGGTAGGAATTGAACTAATGTCTTCATGTTATATCCTAGCTTAACTCAATGTTTGCCTCTCTTTTAGGCTAGCAGTGCTAAAACAAACAAAACTGTTCCAATTTGAAATTGCTGCATGTAGCTGTTGGGGAACGTAGTAATTTCAAAAAAATCCTACGCACACACAAGATCATGGTGATGCATAGCAACGAGAGGGGAGAGTGTTGTCCACGTACCCTCGTAGACCGAAAGCGGAAGCATTATAACAATGCGGTTGATGTAGTCGTTCGTCTTCACGGCCCGACCGATCAAGCACCGAAACTATGGCACCTCCGAGTTCTAGCACACGTTCAGCTCGATGACGATCCCCAGACTCCGATCTAGCAAAGTGTCGGGGATGAGTTCCGTCAGCATGACGGCGTGGTGACGATCTTGATGTTCTACCGTCGCAGGGCTTCGCCTAAGCACCGCTATAATATTATCGAGGATTATGGTGGAGGGGGGCACCGCACACGGCTAAGAGATCTCAAGGATCAATTGTTGTGTCTATGGGGTGCCCCCTGCCCCCGTATATAAAGGAGTGGAGGAGGGGGGAGAGGGCCGGCCCCTATGGCGCGCCCTGGAGGAGTCCTACTCCCACCGGGAGTAGGATTCCCCCCTTCCAAGTAGTAGGAGTAGGAGTCAAGGAAAGGGAAGAGGGAAGAGAAGGAAGGAGGGGGTGCCGCCCCTCCCCCTAGTCCAATTCGGACTAGTCAATGGGGGGGGGGCTGCCGCTCCCTCTCCTCTAATGCCCAATAAGGCCCATATTTCTTCCCCCGTATTCGTGTAACTCCCCAGTACTCCGAAAAATACCCAAACCACTCAGAACCTTTCCGATGTCCGAATATAGTCGTCCAATATATCAATATTTACGTCTCGACCATTTCGAGACTCCTCGTCATGTCCACGATCTCATCCGGGACTCCAAACTCCTTCGGTACATCAAAACTCATAAACTCATAATATAACTATCATCGAAACCTTAAGCGTGCGGACCCTACGGGTTCGAGAACAATGTAGACATGACCGAGACATGTCTCCGGTCAATAACCAATAGTGGAACCTGGATGCTCACATTGGCTCCTACATATTCTACGAAGATCTTTATTGGTCAGACCGCATAACAACATACGGTGTTCCCTTTGTCATCGGTATGTTACTTGCCCGAGATTCGATCGTCGGTATCTTAATACCTAGTTCAATCTCGTTACCGGCAAGTCTCTTTACTCGTTCCGTAATACGTCATCTCACAACTAACTCATTAGTTGCAATGCTTGCAAGGCTTATGTGATGTGCATTACCGAGAGGGCCCAGAGATACCTCTCCGACAATCAGAGTGACAAATCCTAATCTCGAAATACGCCAACCCAACATGTACCTTTGGAGACACCTGTAGAGCTCCTTTATAATCACCCAGTTACGTTGTGACGTTTGGTAGCACATAGAGTGTTCCTCCGGCAAATGGGAGTTGCATAATCTCATAGTCATAGGAACATGTATAAGTCATGAAGAAAGCAATAGCAACATACTAAACGATCGGGTGCTAAGATAATGGAATGGCTCATGTCAATCACATCATTCTTCTAATGATGTGATCCCGTTAATCAAATAACAACTCTTTTGTTCATGATTAGGAAACATAACCATCTTCGATTAACGAGCTAGTCAAGTAGAGGTGACACTCTGTTTGTCTATGTATTCACACATGTATTATGTTTCCTGTTAATACAATTATAGCATGAATAATAAACATTTATCATGATATAAGGAAATAAATAATAACTTTATTATTACCTCTAGGGCATATTTCCTTCAGTCTCCCACTTGCACTAGAGTCAATAATCTAGTTTACATCACCATGTGATTCAACACTAATAGTTCACATCACCATGTGATTTAACACCCATAGTTCACATCGTCATGTGACCAACACCCAAAGGGTTTACTAGTCGATAATCTAGTTCACATCGCTATGTTATTAACACCCAAAGAGTATTAAGGTGAGATCATGTTTTGCTTGTGAGATGACTTTAGTCAACGGGTCTGTCACACTCAGATCCGTATGTATTTTGCAAGTTTCTATGTAATCAATGCTCCGCACGGAGCTACTCTAGCTAATTGCTCCCACTTTCAATATGTATCCAGATGAAGACTTAGATTCATCTGGATCAGTGCCAAAACTTTTATCGACGTAACCCTTTACGGAGAACCTTTTTGTCACTTCCATAATCGAGAGACATATCCTTATTCCACTAAGGATAATTTTGACCGCTGTCTAGTGATCTACTCCTAGATCACTATTGTACTCCCTTGCCAAACTGAGTGCAGGGTATACAATAAGTATGGTACACAGCATGGCATACTTTATAGAACCTATGACTCAGGCATAGGGAATGACTTTTCATTCTCTTTCTATTTTCTGCCGTGGTCAGGTATTTGAGTCTTTAGTCAACTTCACACCTTGCAACACAAGCAAGAACTCCTTCTTTGACTGTTCCATTTTGATCTACTACACAGTGGTAGGGTATACAATAGATCTGGTACACAGCATGACATACTTTATAGAACCTATGGCTGAGGCATAGGGAATGACTTTCATTCTCTTTCTATCTTCTGCCGGGGTCGGGTTTTGAGTCTTTACTCAATTTCACACCTTGTAACACAGGCAATCAACTCTTTCTTTGACTGTTCCATTTTGAACTACTTCAAAATCTTGTCAAGGTATGTACTCATTGAAAAAACTTATCAAGCGTCTTGATCTATCTCTATAAATCTTGATGCTCAATATGTAAGCAGCTTCACCGAGGTCTTTCTTTGAAAAACTCCTTTTAAATACTCCTTTATGCTTTGCAGAACAAGTCTACATTATTCCCGATCAACAATATGTCATTCACATATACTTATCAGAAATGTTGTAGTGCTCCCACTCACTTTCTTGTAAATACAGGCTTCACCGCAAGTCTGTATAAAACTATATGCTTTGATCAACTTATCAAAGCGTATATTCCAACTCCGAGATGCTTTGCACCAGTCCATAGATGGATCGCTGGAGCTTGCACATTTTGTTAACACCTTTAGGATTGACAAAACCTTATGGTTGCATCATATACAACTCTTCTTTAAGAAATCCATTAAGGATTGCAGTTTTGTTATCCATTTGCCAGATTTCATAAAATGCGGCAATTGCTAACATGATTCGATACGAGTGAGAAAATCTCATCATAGGCAACACCTTGAACTTCGTCAAAAACCTTTTTCGACAAGTCTAGCTTTGTAGATAGTAACACTACTATTAGCGTCCGTCTTCCTCTTGAAGATCCATTTAATCTCTATGGCTTGGCGATCATTGGGCAAGTCAACCAAAGTCCACACTTTGTTCTCATACATGGATCCCATCTCAGATTTCATGGCCTCAAGCCATTTCACGGAATCTGGGATCAACATCGCTTCATCATAGTTCGTAGGTTCGTCATGGTCAAGTAACATGACCTCCAGAACAGGATTATCGTAGCACTCTGGTGCGGACCTTACTCTGGTTGACCTACGAGGTTCGGTGGTAACTTGAGCTGAAGTTACATGATCATCATCATTAGCTTCCTCACTAATTGGTGGAGTCACAGGAACAGATTTCTGTGATGAACTACTTTCCAATAAGGGAGCAGGTATAGTTACCTCGTCAAGTTCTACTTTCCTCCCACTCACTTATTTCAAGAGAGACTCCTTCTCTAGAAAGGATCCATTTTTAGCAACGAATATCTTGCCTTCGGATCTGTGATAGAAGGTGTACCCAATAGTAACTTTTGGGTATCCTATGAAGACGCACTTTTCCGACTTGGGTTTGAGCTTATCAGGATGAAACTTTTTCACATAAGCATCGCAACCCCAAAATTTAAGAAACGACAACTTCGGTTTCTTGCCAAACCACAGTTCATAAGGCGTCGTCTCAACGGATTTTGATGGTGCCCTATTTAACGTGAATGCAGCTGTCTCTAATGTGTAACCCCAAAACGATAGTGGTAAATCGGTAAGAAACATCATAGATTGCACTATATCCAATAAAGTATGGTTATGACGCTCGGACACACCATTATGTTGTGGTGTTCCAGGTGGCATGAATTTGTGAAACTATTCCACATTGTTTTAATTGAAGACCAAACTCGTAACTCAAATATTCGTCTCCGCGATCAGATCGTAGAAACTTTATTTTCTTTTCACGATGATTTTCACTTCACTCTGAAATTCTTTGAACTTTTCAAATGTTTCAGACTTATGTTTCATCAAGTAGATATACTCATATCTGCTCAAATCATCTGTGAAGGTCAGAAAATAATGATACCCGCCGCGAGCCTTAACACTCATCGGATCGCATACATCAGTATGTATTACTTCCAATAAGTCAGTTCCTTGCTCCACTGTTCCGGAGAACGGAGTCTTAGTCATCTTTCCCATGAGGCATGGTTCGCAAGCATCAAGTGATTCCAAAAACCCATCAGCATGGAGTTTCTTCATGCGCTTTACACCAATATGACCTAAACGGCAGTGCCACAAATAAGTTGCACTATCATTAATAACTTTGCATCTTTTGGTTTCAATATTATGAATATGTGTATCACTACGATCGAGATCCAACAAACCATTTTCATTGGGTGTGTAACCATATAATGTTTTATTCATGTAAACAGAACAACAATTTATTCTCTTACTTAAATGAATAACCATATTGCAATAAACATGATCAAATCGTATTCATGCTCAACGCAAACACCAAATAACACTTATTTAGGTTCAACACTAATCCCGAAAGTATAGGGAGTGTACGATGATGATCATATTAATCTTGGAACCACTTCCAACACACATCATCACTTCACCCTTAACTAGTCTCTGTTTATTCTGCAACCTCCGTTTTGATTTACTAATCTTAGCAACTAAACCAGTATCAAATACTGAGGGGTTGCTATAAACACTACTAAAGTAAACATCAATAACATGTATATCAAATATACGTTTGTTCACTTTGCCATCCTTTCTTATCTGCCAAATTCTTGGGGTAGTTCCGCTTCCAGTGACCAGTCCCTTTGCAGTAGAAGCACTCAGTTTCAGGCTTAGGTCTAGACTTGGGTTTTTTCACTTGAGCAGCTACTTGTTTGTCGTTCTTCTTCAAGTTCCCCTTTCTTCCCTTTGCCCTTTTCTTCAAACTAGTGATCTTGTCAACCATCAACACTTTGATGCTCTTTCTTGATTTCTACTTCCGTCGACTTCAACATCACGAAGAGCTTGGGAATCGTTTCCGTTATCCCTTGCATATTATAGTTCATCACGAAGTTCTACTAACTTGGTGATGGTGACTACAAAATTCTGTCAATCACTATTTTATCTGGAAGATTAACTCCCACTTGATTCAAGCTATTGTAGTACCCAGACAATCTAAGCACATGCTCACTGCTTGAGCTATTCTCCTCCATCTTTTAGCTATAGAACTTGTTGGAGACTCCATATCTCTCAACTCGGGTATTTGCTTGAAATATTAACTTCAACTCCTGGAACATCTCATATGGTCCATGACGTTCAAAACTGCTTTGAAGTCCCGATTCTAAGCCGTTAAGCATGGTGCACTAAACTATCAAGTAGTCATCATATTGAGCTAGCCAAACGTTCATAACATCTGCATCTGCTCCTGCAATAGGTCTGTCACCTAGCGGTGCATCAAGGACATAATTCTTCTGTCCAGCAATGAGAATAAACCTCAGATCACGGATCCAATCCGCATCATTGCTACTAACATCTTTCAACTTAGTTTTCTCTAGGAACATATATAAAACTTAGGGAAGCAACAACGCGAGCTATTGATCTACAACATAGATATGCTAATACTACCAAGACTAAGTTCATGATAAATTAAAGTTCAATTAATCATATTACTTAAGAACTCCCACTTAGATAGACATCCCTCCAATCCTCTAAGTGATCACGTGATCCATATCAACTAAACCATGTCCGATCATCACGTGAGATGGAGTAGTTTCAACGGTGAACATCACTATGTTGATCATATCTACTATATGATTCACGCTCGACCTTTTGGTCTCAGTGTTCCAAGGCCATATCTTTTATATGCTAGGCTTGTCAAGTTTAACCTGAGTATTCCGCGTGTGCAACTGTTTTGCGCCCGTTGTATTTGAACGGAGAGCCTATCACACCCGATCATCACGTGGTGTCTCAACACGAAGAACTTTTGCAACGGTGCATACTCGGGGAGAACACTTGTACCTTGATAATTAGTGAGAGATCTCTTATAAAGCTACCGTCGAACTAAGCAAAATAAGATGTATAAAAGATAAACATCACATGCAATCAAAATATGTGACATGATATGGCCATCATCATCTTGTGCCTTTGATCTCCATCTCGAAAGCATCGTCATGATGTCCATCGTCACCGGATGACACCATGATCTCCATCATCTTGATCTATATCAATGTGTCGTCACATGGTCGTCTCGCCAACAATTGCTCTTGCAACTATTGCTATCGCATAGCGATAAAGTAAAGCAATTATTTGGCGCTTGCATCTTATGCAATAGAGAGATAACCATAAGGCTTTTGCCAGTTGCCGATAACTTTAACAAAACATGATCATCTCATACAACAACTTATATCTCATCACGTCTTGACCATATCACATCACAACATGCCCTGCAAAAACAAGTTAGACGTCCTCTACTTTGTTGTTACAAATTTTACGTGGCTGCTACGGGCTTAGCAAGAACCGTTCTTACCTACGCATCAAAACCACAATGATAGTTTGTCAAGTTGGTGCTGTTTTGACCTTCGCAAGGACCGGGCGTAGCCACACTCGGTTCAACTGAAGTTGGAGAAACTGACACCCGCCAGCCACCTGTCTGCAAAGCACGTCGGTAGAACCAGTCTCGCGTAAGCGTACGTGTAATGTCGGTCCGGGCAGCTTCATCCAACAATACCGCCGAACCAAAGTGTGACATGCTGGTAAGCAGTATGACTTATATCGCCCACAACACATCTACGCATAAAACCTGGCTCGGATGCCACTGTTGGGGAACGTAGTAATTTCAAAAAATTTCCTACGCACACGCAAGATCATGGGGATGTATAGCAACGAGAGGGGAGAGTGTTGTCCACGTACCCTCGTAGACCGAAAGTGGAAGCGTTATAACAACGCGGTTGATGTAGTCATACGTCTTCATGGCCCGACCGATGAAGAACCGAAACTACGGCACCTCCGAGTTCTAGCACATGTTCAGCTCGATGACGATCCCCGGACTCCGATCCAACAAAGTGTCAGGGATGAGTTCTGTCAGCACGACGGCGTGGTGACGATCTTGATGTTCTACCGTCGCAGGGCTTCGCCTAAGCACCGCTACAATATTATCGAGGATTATGGTGGAGGGGGGCACCACACACGGCTAAGAGATCTCAAGGATCAATTGTTGTGTCTATGGGGTGCCCCCTGCTCCTGTATATAAAGGAGTGGAGGAGTGGGGGGAGAGGGCCAGCCCCTATGGCGCGCCCTGGAGGAGTCCTACTCCCACCAGGAGTAGGATTCCCCCCTTCCAAGTAGTAGGAGTAGGAGTCAAGGAAAGGGAAGAGGGAAGACAAGGAAGGAGGGAGCGCCGCCCCTCCCCCTAGTCCAATTCGGACTAGTCAATGGGGGCGCGCGGCCTGCCTCTCCCTTGTTGGAAATATGTCCTAGAGGCAATAATAAAAGCATTATTATTATATTTCCTTGTTCATGATAATTGTCTTTATTCGTGCTATAATTGTGTTATCCGGAAATCGTAATACATGTGTGAATAACAGACAACAATATGTCCCTAGTAAGCCTCTAGTTGACTAGCTCGTTGATCGACGGATAGTCATGGTTTCCTGATTATGGACATTGGATGTCATTGATAAAGAGATCACATCATTAGGAGAATGATGTGATGGACGAGACCCAATCCTAAACATAGCATAAGATCGCATAGTGCGTTTGCTAGAATTTTCCAATGTCAAGTATCCTTTCCTTAGACCATGAGATCGTGTAACTCCCGGATACCGTAGGAGTGCTTTGGGTGTGCCAAACGTCACAACGTAAATGGGTGACTATAAAGGTATACTACGGGTATCTCCGAAAGTGTCTGTTGGGTTGACACGGATCGAGACTAGGATTTGTCACTCCGCTTGACGTAGAGGTATCACCGGGCCCTCTCGGTAATGCATCATCATAATGAGCTCAATGTGATCAAAGTGTTTGATCACAGGATCATGCATTACGGAACGAGAAAAGTGACTTGCCGGTAACGAGATTGAACGAGGTATTGGGATACCGACGATCGAATCTCGGGCAAGTAAAACACCGATTGACAAAGGGAATCGTATACGGGATTAATTGAATCCTCGACATCGTGGTTCATCCGATGAGATCATCGTGGAGCATGTGGGAGCCAACATGGGTATCCATATCCCGCTGTTGGTTATTGCCCGAGAGCCGTCTCAGTCATGTCTGCATGTCTCCCGAACCCGTAGGGTCTACACACTTAAGGCTCGGTGACGCTAGGGTTGTGAAGATATGTATATGCAGTAACCCGAATGTTGTTAGGAGTCCCGGATGAGATCCCGGACGTCACGAGGAGTTTCGGAATGGTCCGGAGGTAAAGAATTATATATAGAAAGTGCTGTTTTGGCCATCGGGACAAGTTTCGGGGTTATCGGTATTGTACCGGGACCACCGAAGGGTCCCGGGGGGTCCACCGGGTGGGGCCACCTGCCTCGGGGGGGGGCACATGGGCTCTAGGGGTGCGCCTTGGCCTACATGGGCCAAGGGGAACCAGCCCCTAGAGGCCCATGCGCCTAGAGGGGGGGAAACCCTAAAGAGGGGGGGCGCCCCCTTGCTTGGGGGGCAAGCCCCACCCTTGGCCGCCGCCCCCCTAGGAGATTGCATCTCCTAGGGCCGGCGCCCCCCCCCCCTTGCTCCTGGCGCCTCCCTCTCCCTCTCCAACACCTCCTCCTCCGTAGAGCTCGGCGAAGCCCTGTCGGAGTACTGCAGCTCCACCATCACCACGCCGTCGTGCTGCTGCTGGAGCCTTCTTCCCCAACCTCTCCTTTGCCTTGCTGGATCAAGAAGAAGGAGACGTTATGCTGACCGTACGTGTGTTGAACACGGAGGTGCCTTCCTTTCGGTGCTAGGATCTCCGGTGATTTGGATCACGTCGTGTACGACTACCTCATCCCCGTTCGTTGAACGCTTCCGCTCGCGATCTACAAAGTGGTATGTAGATGCAATCTCTCTCCCATGACTCATTGCTAGATGAACTCATAGATGGATCTTGGTGAAACCATAGGAAAATTTTTGTTTTCTGCAATGTTCCCCAACAGTGGCATCATGAGCTAGGTCTATGCGTAGTTCTTCTTGCGCGAGTAGAACACAATTTGTTGTGGGCGTAGATTTGTCAACTTTTCTTGCCGCTACTAGTCTTATCTTGCTTCAGCGGTATTGTGGGATGAAGCGGCCCGGACCAACCTTACACGTACTCTTACGTGAGACCGGTTCCACCGACTAACATGCACTAGTTGCATAAGGTGGCTGCAGGTGTCTGTCTCTCCCACTTTAGTTGGAGCGGATTCGATGAAAAGGGTCCTTATGAAGGGTAAATAGAAGTTGACAAATCACGTTGTGGATTTCACGTAGGTAAGAAAGCGTTCTTGCTAGAACCCTAATTCAGCCACGTAAAACTTGCAACAACAATTAGAGGACGTCTAACTTGTTTTTGCAGCGAGTGCTTTGTGATATGATATGGCCAAAGTTGTGATGAATGATGAATGATCTATATGTGATGTATGAGATGTTCATGCTATTGTAATAGGAATCACGACTTGCATGTCGATGAGTATGACAACCGGCAGGAGCCATAGGAGTTGTCTTTATTTTTTGTATGACCTGCGTGTCATTGAGAAACGCCATGTAAATTGCTTTACTTTATTGCTAAACGCGTTAGCCATAGTAGTAGAAGTAATAGTTGGCGAGCAACTTCATGGAGACACGATGATGGAGATCATGATGATGGAGATCATGGTGTCAAGCCGGTGACAAGATGATCATGGAGCCCCAAGATGGAGATCAAAGGAGCTATGTGACATTGGCCATATCATGTCACGTTTATTATTTGATTGCATGTGATGTTTATCATGTTTTGCATCTTGTTTACTTAGATCGACGGTAGTAAATAAGATGATCCCTCATAATAATTTCAAGAAGTGTTCCCCCTAACTGTGCACCGTTGCGACAGTTCGTTGTTTCGAAGCACCACGTGATGATCGGGTGTGATAGATTCTAACGTTCACATACAACGGGTGTAAGACAGATTTACACACGCAAAACACTTAGGTTGACTTGACGAGCCTAGCATGTACAGACATGGCCTCGGAACATAGAAGACCGAAAGGTCGAGCATGAGTCGTATAAAAGATACGATCAACATGAAGATGTTCACCAATGTTGACTAGTCCGTCTCACGTGATGATCGGACACGGCCTAGTTGACTTGGATCATGTAATACTTAGATGACTAGAAGAGGGATGTCTATCTAAGTGGGAGTTCATTAAATAATTTGATTAAATGAACTTTATTATCATGAACTTAGTGTAAAATATTTACAATATGTCTTGTAGATCAAATGGCCAACGTAGTCCTCAACTTCAACGCGTTCCTAGAGAAAACCAAGCTGAAAGACGATGGCAGCAACTATACGGACTAGGTCCGGAACCTGAGGATCATCCTCATAGCTGCCAAGAAAGATTATGTCCTACGAGCACCGCTGGGTGACGCACCTATTCTCCCTGCAGAACAAGACGTTACGAACGCTTGGCAGTCACGCTGCGATGATTACTCCCTCGTTCAGTGCTGCATGCTTTACAGCTTAGAGCCGGGGCTCCAAAAGCGTTTTGAGAGACATGGAGCATATGAGATGTTCGAAGAGCTGAAAATGGTTTTCCAAGATCATGCCCGGGTCGAGAGATATGAAGTCTCCGACAAATTCTTTAGCTGTAAGATGGAGGAAAATAGCTCTGTCAGTGAACACATACTCAAAATGTCTGGGTTGCACAACCTCTTGACTCAACTGGAAGTTAATCTCCCGGATGAAGCGGTCATTGACAGAATCCTCCAGTCGCTTCCACCTAGCTACAAGAGCTTTGTGATGAACTACAATATGCAGGGGATGGTAAAGACCATTCCTGAGGTATATGCTATGCTGAAATCAGCAGAGGTAGAAATCAAGAAGGAGCATCAAGTGTTGATGGTGAATAAAACCACTAAGTTCAAGAAGGGCAAGGGTAAAAAGAACTTCAAGAAGGACGGCAAGGAAGTTGCCGCGCCCGGTAAGCAAGTTGCCGGGAAGAAGCCAAAGAATGGACCCAAGCCCGAGACTGAGTGTTTTTATTGCAAGGGAAGTGGTCACTGGAAGCGGAACTGCCCCAAATACTTAGCGGACAAGAAGGCCGGCAAAACCAAAGGTATATGTGATATACATGTAATTGATGTGTACCTTACCAGTACTCGTAGTAGCTCTTGGGTATTTGATACCGGTGCAGTTGCTCACATTTGTAACTCAAAGCAGGAGCCGCGGAATAAACGGAGACTGGCGAAGGACGAGGTTACGATGCACGTCGGGAATGGTTCCAAGGTCGATGTGATCGCCGTCGGCACGCTACCTCTACATTTACCTACGGGATTAGTTTTAAACCTCAATAATTGTTATTTAGTGCCAAGTTTGAGCATGAACATTGTATCTGGATCTCGTTTAATTCGAGATGGCTACTCATTTAAATCCGAGAATAATGGTTGTTCTATTTATATGAGAGATATGTTTTATGGTCATGCTCCAATGGTTAATGGTTTATTCTTAATGAATCTCGTACGTGATGATACACATATTCATAGTGTGAATACCAAAAGAGTTAAAGTTGATAACAATAGTCCCACATATTTGTGGCACTACCGTCTTGGTCACATAGGTGTCAAACGCATGAAGAAACTCCATGCAGATGGACTTTTAGAGTCTCTTGATTATGAATCATTTGACACGTGCGAACCATGCCTCATGGGTAAAATGACCAAGACTCCGTTCTCAGGAACAATGGAGCGAGCAACCAACTTATTGGAAATCATACATACCGATGTGTGCGGTCCAATGAGTGTTGAGGCTCGCGGTGGCTATCATTATGTTCTCACCCTCACTGATGACTTGAGTAGATATGGGTATATCTACTTAATGAAACACAAGTCTAAAACCTTTGAAAAGTTCAAGGAATTTCAGAGTGAGGTTGAAAATTAACGTGATAAAAAGATCAAGTTTCTACGATCAGATCGTGGAGGAGAATACTTGAGTCATGAATTTGGCACACACTTAAGAAAATGTGGAATAGTTTCACAACTCACGCCGCCTGGAACACCTCAGCGTAATGGTGTGTCCGAACGTCGTAATCGCACTCTATTAGATATGGTGCGATCTATGATGTCTCTTACCGACTTACCGCTATCTTTTTGGGGCTATGCTTTAGAGACTGCCGCATTCACTTTAAATAGGGCTCCATCGAAATCCGTTGAGACGACACCGTATGAATTATGGTTTGGGAAGAAACCTAAGCTGTCGTTTCTTAAAGTTTGGGGATGCGATGCTTATGTCAAGAAACTTCAACCTGAAAAGCTCGAACCCAAGTCGAAAAAATGCGTCTTCATAGGATACCCTAAAGAAACTATTGGGTATACCTTCTACCTCAGATCCGAAGGCAAGATCTTTGTTGCCAAGAATGGATCCTTTCTAGAGAAAGAGTTTCTCTCGAAAGAAGTAAGTGGGAGGAAAGTAGAACTTGATGAAGTGTTACCTCTTGAACCGGAAAATGGCAAAACTCAAGAAAACGTTCATGAGGTGCCTGCACCGACTAGAGAGGAAATTAATGATGATGATCAAGATACTTCTTATCAAGCTCCTACTGAAATTCGAAGGTCCACAAGGACACGTTCCGCACCAGAGTGGTACGGCAACCCTGTCTTGGAAATCATGTTGTTAGACAACGGTGAACCTTCGAACTATGAGGAAGCAATGGCGGGCCCGGATTCCGACAAATGGCTGGAAGACATGAAATCCGAGATAGGATCCATGTATGAAAACGAAGTATGGACTTTGCCTGACTTGCCCGTTGAACGGTGAGCCATAGAAAATAAATGGATCTTTAAGAAGAAGATAGACGCGGATGGTAATGTGACCATCTATAAAGCTCGGCTTGTCGCTAAGGGTTATCGACAAGTTCAAGGAATTGACTACAATGAGACTTTCTCACCGGTAGCGAAGCTGAAGTCCGTCCGAATCATGTTAGCAATTGCCGCATTCTACGATTATGAAATATGGCAAATGGACGTCAAAACGGCATTCCTTAATGGTTTCCTTAAGGAAGAATTGTATATGATGCAGCCGGAAGGTTTTGTCGATCCTAAGAATGCTTACAAGGTATGCAAGCTCCAACGCTCGATTTATGGGCTGGTGCAAGCATCTCGGAGTTGGAACATTCGCTTTGATGAGATGATCAAAGCGTTTGGGTTTACACAGACTTATGGAGAAGCCTGCGTTTACAAGAAAGTGAGTGGGAGCTCTGTAGCATTTCTCATATTATATGTAGACGACATACTTTTGATGGGAAATGATATAGAACTCTTGGACAGCATTAAGGCCTACTTGAATAAAAGTTTTTCAATGAAGGACCTTGGAGAAGCTGATTATATATTAGGCATCAAGATCTATAGAGATAGATCAAGACGCCTCATAGGTCTTTCACAAAGCACATACCTTGATAAGATATTGAAGAAGTTCAATATGGATCAATCTAAGAAAGGGTTCTTACCTGTGTTACAAGGTGTGAAATTGAGCTCAGCTCAATGTCCGACCACGGCCGAAGATATAGAAGAGATGAGTGTCATCCCCTATGCCTCAGCCATAGGTTCTATTATGTATGCCATGTTGTGTACCAGACCTGATGTAAACCTTGCCGTAAGTTTGGTAGGAAGGTACCAAAGTAATCCCGGCAAGGAACACTGGACAGCGGTCAAGAATATCCTGAAGTACCTGAAAAGGACTAAGGAAATGTTTCTCGTTTATGGAGGTGACGAAGAGCTCGTTGTAAAGGGTTACGTCGACGCTAGCTTCGACACAGATCTGGATGACTCTAAGTCACAAACCGGATACGTGTATATTTTGAATGGTGGGGCAGTAAGCTGGTGCAGTTGCAAACAAAGCGTCGTGGCGGGATCTACATGTGAAGCGGAGTACATGGCAGCCTCGGAGGCAGCACATGAAGCAATTTGGGTGAAGGAGTTCATCACCGACCTCGGAGTCATACCCAATGCGTCGGGGCCAATCAAACTCTTCTGTGACAACACTGGAGCTATTGCACTTGCCAAGGAGCCCAAGTTTCACAAGAAGACCAGGCACATCAAGCGTCGCTTCAACTCCATTCGTGAAAATGTTCAAGATGGAGACATAGAAATTTGTAAAGTACACACGGATCTGAATGTCGCAGATCCGTTGACTAAACCTCTCCCTAAGGCAAAACATGATCAGCACCAGAACTCTATGGGTGTTCGATTCATCACAATGTAACTAGATTATTGACTCTAGTGCAAGTGGGAGACTGTTGGAAATATGCCCTAGAGGCAATAATAAAAGCATTATTATTATATTTGCTTGTTCATGATAATTGTCTTTATTCGTGCTATAATTGTGTTATCCGGAAATTGTAATACATGTGTGAATAACAGACAACAATATGTCCCTAGTAAGCCTCTAGTTGACTAGCTCGTTGATCGACGGATAGTCATGGTTTCCTGACTATGGACATTGGATGTCATTGATAACGAGATCACATCATTAGGAGAATGATGTGATGGACGAGACCCAATCCTAAACATAGCATAAGATCGCATAGTGCGTTTGCTAGAATTTTCCAATGTCAAGTATCCTTTCCTTAGACCATGAGATCGTGTAACTCCCGGATACCGTAGGAGTGCTTTGGGTGTGCCAAACGTCACAATGTAACTGGGTGACTATAAAGGTATACTACGGGTATCTCCGAAAGTGTCTGTTGGGTTGACACGGATCGAGACTGGGATTTGTCACTCCGCTTGACGGAGAGGTATCACCGGGCCCTCTCGGTAATGCATCATCATAATGAGCTCAATGTGATCAAAGTGTTTGATCACAGGATCATGCATTACGGAACGAGAAAAGTGACTTGCCGGTAACGAGATTGAACGAGGTATTGGGATACCGACGATCGAATCTCGGGCAAGTAAAATACCGATTGACAAAGGGAATCGTATACGGGATTAATTGAATCCTCGACATCGTGGTTCATCCGATGAGATCATCGTGGAGCATGTGGGAGCCAACATGGGTATCCAGATCCCGCTGTTGGTTATTGCCCGAGAGCCGTCTCAGTCATGTCTGCATGTCTCCCGAACCCGTAGGGTCTACACACTTAAGGTTCGGTGATGCTAGGGTTGTGAAGATATGTATATGCAGTAACCCGAATGTTGTTCGGAGTCCCGGATGAGATCCGGGACGTCACGAGGAGTTTTGGAATGGTCCGGAGGTAAAGAATTATATATAGAAAGTGCTGTTTTGGCCATCGGGACAAGTTTCGGGGTTATCGGTATTGTACCGGGACCACCGGAGGGTCCCAAGGGGTCCACCGGGTGGGGCCACCTGCCTCGGGGGGCCACATGGGCTCTAGGGGTGCGCCTTGGCCTACATGGTCCAAGGGGAACCAGCCCCTAGAGGCCCATGCGCCTAGAGGGGGGGAAACCCTAAAGAGGGGGGGCGCCCCCTTGCTTGGGGGGCAAGCCCCACCCTTGGCCGCCGCCCCCCTAGGAGATTGCATCTCCTAGGGCCGGCGCCCCCCCTAGGGGGCTATATAAAGGGGGGAGGGGAGGGGGGCAGCGCACCCTTGCTCCTGGCGCCTCCCTCTCCCTCTCCAACACCTCCTCCTCCTCCGTAGAGCTCGGCGAAGCCCTGTCGGAGTACTGCAGGTCCACCATCACCACGCCGTCGTGCTGCTGCTGGAGCCTTCTTCCCCAACCTCTCCTTTGCCTTGCTGGATCAAGAAGAAGGAGACGTTACGCTGACCGTACGTGTGTTGAACGAGGATCTCCGGTGATTTGGATCACGTCGTGTACGACTACCTCATCCCCGTTCGTTGAACGCTTCCGCTCGCGATCTACAAAGTGGTATGTAGATGCAATCTCTCTCCCATGACTCGTTGCTAGATGAACTCATAGATGGATCTTGGTGAAACCATAGGAAAAATTTTGTTTTCTGCAACGTTCCCCAACATCCCTCTCCTCTAACACCCAATAAGGCCCATATTTCTTCCCCCGTATTCGTGTAACTCCCCGGTACTCCGAAAAATACCCGAACCACTCCGAACCTTTCCGATGTCTGAATATAGTCGTCCAATATATCAATCTTTACGTCTCGACCATTTCGAGACTCCTCGTCATGTCCCCGATCTCATCCGGGACTCCGAACTCCTTCGGTACATCAAAACTCATAAACTCATAATATAACTATCATCGAAACCTTAAGCGTGCGGACCCTACGGGTTCGAGAACAATGTAGACATGACCGAGACATGTCTTCGGTCAATAACCAATAGCGGAAACTGGATGCTCATATTGGCTCCTACATATTCTCCGAAGATCTTTATCGGTCAGACCGCATAACAACGTACGGTGTTCCCTTTGTCATCGGTATGTTACTAGCCCGAGATTCGATCGTCGGTATCTTAATACCTAGTTCAATCTCGTTACCGGCAAGTCTCTTTACTCGTTCCGTAATACATCATCTCACAACTAACTCATTAGTTGCAATGCTTGCAAGGCTTACGTGATGTGCTTTACCGAGAGGGCCCAGATATACCTCTCCGACAATCGGAGTGACAAATCCTAATCTCGAAATATGCCAACCCAACATGTACCTTTGGAGACACCTGTAGAACTCCTTTATAATCACCCAGTTACGTTGTGACGTTTGGTAGCACACAAAGTGTTCCTCCGGCAAACGGGAGTTGCATAATCTCATAGTCATAGGAACACGTATAAGTCATGAAGAAAGCAATAGCAACATACTAAACGATCGGGTGCTAAGCTAATGGAATGCGTCATGTCAATCACATCATTCTTCTAATGATGTGATCCCGTTAATCAAGTAACAACTCTTTTGTTCATGGTTAGGAAACATAACCATCTTCGATTAACGAGCTAGTCAAGTAGAGGCATACTAGTGACACTCTGTTTGTCTATGTATTCACACATGTATTATGTTTCCGGTTAATACAATTCTAGCATGAATAATAAACATTTATCATGATATAAGGAAATAAATAATAACTTTATTATTGCCTCTAGGGCATATTTTCTTCAGTAGATGGCAGCAAGAGTTTTGCTTGTGTTGGTCATGATATGGTAAACTCGACTGCTCAAGCACTTCTTTTTGAAAGTGATGTATCAGATCAGTTTTGGTTGTTTTGGTTACTAGTGAAACAAATTGGTTGCAGGCTCAGAAACATGGGTACTATCCAGGAAGAGACCAAATATTTGTTAAGTACATACAAGTAAGAAAACTGGAGTTCCCACCCCACTAGCAGTGCCACTAATTGTAAGTCACATGTCCCATTCATCATCTCTTTTTTGTAATAATATCGCGCATGTGGCTTCATCATCATGGAAGTAACTTGAGGTGCCTCATTTTGTTTTATTCTTGTAGAAGAAACTTCAAACTGAAGCTAAACTCCACCCAGAATTGGAGGGAAATTCTATTGAAGAAGGGGATCTTTATGCACATACTTTTGGAGAGAAGGAACCAAGAGGACGTGTCCGTATGTTGGGTACGGGGCCAACTCCACAGAGTGTGGGCGCGCCTGGAACAAAAGGTAAATTGCCAACAAAGCTTGCAATGCAAATACAACTTCGTCGACGTGCTGAACAAGAAGTTTCAACTCTAAAGGAGAGAATGCAAGCAATGGAACGATGCGCCGATGAGATGCAGCACGCCATGTTTTCACAAGGAAGTCACAGTGTTGAAATGGCCACGCCTTCGCCTCCTAATTCTGTCTCTCGACCCGTGGTAGAGTGCTTAGTTATCAACTTCTGTTAAGATACGTGAATCATAGGTACACTGATTCGTTTTCTTTTTATGTCCCTCCATAGTTCTCACGTATTTTACCGGATGATGACGATGAGGAAGAGGAACATGAGGGTCATCATGATACAGTCCAGGAAGACAGAGGCTTGTTCATCCAGAAGCGTATACCATCTAGCCATAATGTTACAGCCACACATTTACCACCTAGAAGCCATGTGGCCACTCCAAGCGCCCGTCGGGCCTCTCAAGCCTCTCATGATCAAGAAGACCTTGTAATCATCTCATCTCTTAACTACACATATATCTTGTTGTGTTGTGTTTGCCATTCTTCATGTTTCTAATAGACGATGCATGACTTAGGTTGGTAGGGATGTCATATTATATCATTTGGTGAGATCTGATCCTGTGGCAAAGGCAATGGTTATCTCAACCAACCAAGACACCATAGTGGGAGGTGAAGTTCTTGGGCTGCAATATTACGAAGTTCTTGTGAATGTTGTATTGAAAAGAGAGGCCGAGCTTACTCGTGGATATGATGTGATGCAAACAATGGGTGATGCTCACCACATGTCCATTGCATGGCCATCAAATAGGGTAAAAATTTATTATATACATTTTCGTGCCTAGCTAGTGTAAACTATCGCATGATGCTAACTAATTGTTATTTTTGTAGATCAAACCTTGCAGCAAGTCACGGTTGTCGTCGTCGCACAATTCAGGTATTATTCCTGTCAACGTCACCATCTCTATCTGACACTTAGAACTGAGAGCAAATAATATATATAGTTATATACCACTACCAGTACCTCTAGTAGTGTGGATCAGCATGTTTTTGCAATTCTAGTGTCCAAAGTATTTGATTTTCATTCATCGAGGAGTGGTGCTGGCTGTGCTTGCTAGTGTGCACGTGAATTGACTTGTCCTTTTGTCTTCTTTATAGTACATGTACCTGTGACCTGTCTGTGTCCTCGTACAATCTTCTATGCTTATTTTGTTTTTATTTATTTTTGGTTCCTCATTCTGTCCTAGGGAGAATGGGAAAACATGAGAGAGTTAAGATCTTCTATGGAGTTTTTATTGGTTCGAGAGAGGCTTTCCTTATCCTAAAAGAAAGAGAGAAAGGTTGTCCATGGTCCAGCATGTAGCAGGCTAGCAGCTAGTACAATAGAACCAATTCTCAAAAAAAAGCTACAGCGAACCAATTAGATAAACCACATTTTGGATTGAAAATATCATCTTTATTAGACTAAAAATATAGAACATCTCTGTTGTTGTAAATAACTTGTAGCAGCAGTCAGCATACTATTTTTTATCATTTCTTTTGGACTAAAATATATAGCATTTTGTACAGTATTATGGTCCATAAAATCATGTCTCTTCCATCCTGACTTTATTTTGTTGTTCTTAGTTTCTAAGATTGCTCAAAGATACAAGTTCTTTTGCAGGGACAAATGGGAGAAAGTAGCAAGTACTAAAGTTGATCTAGGATGTTCCGCTGATCGCTTTTGTCCGTAACATGGAACATGGTCGACGCATTTTGTACATATGGAAGTTGATGTCTGCTTGATTAAACACTGGGTATCTTCCATAATATTTTGTAGTAGTCAAGTGATCGAACGATTGATCTCTTGAGAACTTGCTCATCTTATTTTGTAACAGGCCATGACCTGAATGTCGACTTGCGTATTTTCTTAATGGCTGTAGCTAACTTGAGTGAAGAAAACTAGTGAATCTTCTATATATGTTGGATGAATGCACTGCTATTATCTTGTGAAGAATGGAAGAGTGCATTTGGAATCATTTATATATGTTGAATGAATCTGATGAACAGAAGAGTGCAATTGTATTGCATAGTGAACATGAATTGAATATTATGATTTTAATTTCATGTTAATAGGTGCATTTGCATTTATGCTGAAATGTATAACCCTCACACCAAGTGTGTCGGTAGAATTGCTGCATGTCAGATTATCTGTTGGTATAACACATTGGCAGATAAACTGTCAGAATAGAAATGGGTGATGCACTATCTGTTGGCACACGTAGTATCAGAAAGACTGTCGGCGTATCTATGGCATCGAACAATCCGTCGGCATAGCATGGTGACTGAGAAACTGTCGGCATAAAGCTGTCTGTCGCTGTAGAAATGTCTGTCGGCGTAAATATCACCAATACTGGCATACTTTATGTCGGCATAAATTTATCTGTCGGCAATGACCTTTCCCGACAGGACTATAGGCGACAGCTCTCTTCCATTGCCAAAGTTCTGTGCCGACACCAAATGTGTCGCCTTAGGTGACCTATGGCGACAGATTGTCTGACACTGATTTGAGTGTCGTGGTGTAGTGACCCCGCTTTTTAAGCCGGATAAATTTCATCGCCGTTTTCGTATGTCAAGGCATATGTTCAATCGTATCCGAGAGGGAGTGGTTGCTCATGACCCATACTTCGAGTGCAAGTTGGATGCCCTTGGCAAGCTTGGATTCTCCTCTTACCAGAAATGCACCGCGGCCATCCGCATGCTTGCATATGGAATTCTAGGCGATCTGGTGGATGAGTATGTGCGTATGAGTGAGACAACATGTCTGATGTCAATGTACAAGTTCTGCCAGGCTGTGATCGAGGTGTTTGGCCCAGAGTACTTGAGACAGCCAACTACCGCTGATACAGAGAGATTGTTGGCGACCAACGCGGCTAGAGACTTTCCAGGCATGCTTGGCAGCATAGATTGTATGCACTGGGAGTGGAAGAACTATCCATTTGCTTGGTAGGGCCAGTACAAGGGGCATGTCAAGGCGTGCACTGTCATATTAAAAGCGGTGGCTTCGCATGATCTTTGGATATGACATTCTTTCTTCGGCATGGCAGGTTCTCACAATGATATCAACGTGCTGCAGCGTGCTCCAGTCTTTGCAAGGCTTGCAGAAAGTCACTCACCACCTGTCAACTTTCAGATCAACGGCCACCAATACAACAAGGGATACTATCTAGCTGATGGTATATATCCTCAGTGGTCAACTTTTGTGAAGACAATCTCAAAACCCCAAGGTGAGAAGAGAAAGAGATTTTCCCAAATGCAAGAGAGTGCTATAAAGGATGTGGAACATGCTTTTGGTGTGCTTCAATCGCGGTGGGGTATCATTCGAAACCCTGCACTATCATGGGATGAAAGGAAGCTTTGGGAGGTGATGACTGCTTGTGTGATCATGCACAACATGATCGTCGAGGACTAGCGTGATGAGAGTATTTTTGACCAAGAATTTGATTATCAAGGTGAAAATATTGAGCCCCTGCACCAAGAGCCGGCCACATTTGAACAGTTTGTCCAATTCCACTGTGAGCTGCATGATTGGCACACTCATTTGAATGTTCAAAATGACTTGGTTGAGCATGTGTGGGATCACATTGGCAACCAATAGATGTATTGGTTCATTTTATATTCAGTCAAGACAATTTCGATTTGACTGTAAAACTATTTTATTGGAGACAAATTTAATTGAGTTGTAAAACTATTTTATTTTTCAGACAAATATTTGGACGTGCAAACTAGTTTTAATAAAAATATGGGCATTTTTTGCCCTGACGGACAGGATGGGGCAAAGGGATGCGGCCGCGCGCTGGGCGCACGGCCACCGTATCCCAGAACACGACCCCATTTTCCTAACCAAACGGACAGAATCCGAACAAAACGGACGTCCATTTGGGATCGCGCGGTGAAGTTGGCCTAACCCTAGCCGCCATGCGCCGCCCAGACTTCCCTCCACCTCCGCGTGCAACGACGGCGGTGACCTATGGCACACGCCCACCTCTTCCCTCCAATCTCCCACTTTCCCTTCGATTGCATTGCGTTGGCATCTTATTCTCTTTCTGTGATTGGGGATTTCTTGGCATAAAGTTCTGATGAGTTCACCTGACGTTCTTGCTACTAGGATCTGATTTTTTACTCACAGTATCTTACTTCTTGCGTGTACATAATGTTTATTTGCAGTTCAATTACAGAAGTGTCGCTTCTTTGTATTCCCTTTCTCTAAGGCCAACTCCACCGCGCGATCCTATCATGTGCGCCCCCGTCCGTTTGGGGTAAAAGGGATAAACGAGACGGCCCAGCGCGCGGGCGCAAACGGACAAATGTCCGGATTCCGTCCGCTTTCGACCCCTCCCCGGCCCAAACTTGCGCTCGGTTTGTGGTGAAACGAACGCGCGCGGACGGCCTCGACGCACGCCCTTGTCCCCCCGTGGCCCGCCTGTCGGGGACACTAGCAGTCCCTCCGCTCCCAACGCTTCACCCTCTCTCCCCGCCCCGCCCCGCTGCCGGCGCCGCCGCTATTCTCCGGCCGCCTCCTCACCGCGCAGCCCCCCGCCGTCCGTACCAAACCATGTCTCGACATGGCCGCCACCACGCCCGCGCTTTCGCCGTAGTTTTGGTCGTCGATCGGAGGAGGTTTGGCCCTCGCCGTCCTTGCCGGTGGCAGAGGGGACACGACTGCCGGCGACGTACCACGGCGGCCGAGGCAGATTCCCACGAGAGCTCCAGAGCGGCTTGTAGCCGGTCGGCAACCACCCTGCTGCGTCGAGGTAATCATCGCGGCCTCTTCGCCACCACGAGCGCAAGGTGTTCGACCTTTTGCCAACAAAGGTATGGACAGTGGAGACGAGTTTTTCTACCATCACTTCCTTTGTTCATCGAACGATTCGTCGTCGGATGATGATGATCTTGTGGTGGCTGCACTGGTCGTTCACGACCATATTCAACGGATGTTAGAAAGGATGTGGAACGTGCTTTTGGTGTGCTTCAATCCTGGTGGGGTATCGTTCGAAACCCTGCACTGTCATGGGATGAAAGGAAGCTTTGTGAGGTGATGACTGCTTGTGTGATCATGCACAACATGATCGTCGAGGACGAGCGTGATGAGAGTATCTTCGACCAAGGATTTGATTATCAAGGTGAAAACATTGAGCCCCTGCACCAAGACCCGGCCACATTTGAACAGTTTGCCCAATTCCACCGTGAGATGCGTGATTGGCACACTCATGTGAATCTTCAAAATGACTTGGTTGAGCACGTGTGGGATCACGTTGGCAACCAATAGATGTATTTGTCCATTTTATGTTCAGTCAAGACAATTTCGATTTGGTTGTAAAACTATTTTATTAAAGAAAATTTCAATTGGGTTGTAAAACTATTTTAATTTTCAAACAAATATTTGGGTTCGAAACTACTTTTAATGCAAATTTGGGCAATTCTTGGCCCTGACGGACAGGACGGGGCAAAAGGATGCAGCCACGCGCTGGGCGTACGGCAACCGCATACCAGGACAGGCCCGGACACGACCCCAAATTCCTACCCAAAGGGACAAAAACAGGACAAAACGGACGTCCGTTTGGGGTCGCGCGGTGGAGTTGGCCTAATATATCGGTCAATTTTAAGGTTCAACCGAGGACCGAACTGAAATATCGGTACACCGAATCTTCGGTTAGGAGTTTTTCCAAGGACTGATCGGTCATCATTTTCTCAAAACCGTTTTTTTTTCAAAAGCCGAAGAACCGACCTGGAAGCCGTCATTCGCCAAATCCTCTCGCTCCTGACGCCCTCGTCTCCTTCGACCGTCGCCGCCCACAGATCTGTCGCCGCCGCCCAGTCAAGAGGAGCCGGGCCGCCGGAGTCCATCTCCACGAGCAGTGCATCCCTGAATCCAGGTAGGCCATGGGACCCAACCGAGCTCATCTCCCCAACGCCCTCACGTACCTTGCCGTCCAAGATTCAGCGGCGTCTTCCCCTCAATCACGCCCTCCGCTGAACGCCCCTGTCGGCGTCTTCCTCATCGCGGTGCCGTCTCCAGTTGCTGTCTCCACTCCGCTGTCTTGAATCTTCTGCTTGGTGGTATGAGCAATCTTCGGCTTGGTGGTATGGGTCGGCTTGAATGGCCGTTAATGGCCATTAGTTCGACAGCCATATGTAGTAGTAGTAGTAGTGTAGTACATTAATTGGTTTCTTAATTAGTGTAGGTTGGCATGGGCATTGCTGATTGATAAAACTATCTCTGCTCCTCTTGTTTCTCTCTGATGACGAAGGCGTGGAATGTGGCAGTGTGAATATTTCAGTTCTTCGAAACTGAATCCAGACATCTGCTGTTTTGTGATTATTGTACTAGTTCTCTGAAACATGAAGTGTGTTAAGATTCAAGTGATGTGCAGGCTTGTACGCAAGATCAAGTGAGAAAATTGTCCTTTCATGCATACCTTTTGTTGACACCAGACCACAAGTGTCCCCTCTGAAAATGATGTGTCCTTGTGATACCGCAACCTTTTCTTCAGAAATTTGTAGTCACAAGTGTAGAGCTTGTGCACAACTTATAAGTCACCAGTGTAGAGCTTGTGCACAACCTTTTCTCCTTTTGTTTTGTTTTGTTTTGTTTTGTTTTATGTGTAATGGCATGGTTTAGTTTAATGCAACACATTGTTGTATGTGTGAACAGTAGAGGTTCAGTGTTGGTAAGGATTTCAACTAAAAATCCTAGTGCCAGCCAAACATAAAATTTGGATTTGGAATCAGGATTCAACCAAATGAAATCCGGATGTATATTTCATTTCATTTCTACCAAATGAAATGAAATTTGGAGGTAATACAAAAGATGAATAGTTTCGATAGCATAGGGCATAAGAAGCAACCACGACACACAGATAAAACGGCGCCAACTAGTTCCCATACTTGATGTCAAACTTCCTATGGAGCCAACCCTTCCGCGTCCCAGCACCTCATGTGGAGAAACATCTCAGTTTGTTCTCTGTTGATGAACAGCTCGGTAGCGATAAAGTGCTCATCACTGCCTTCTGTAGTGCCACAAGCAATCACTTTATTCATGTCAGCGCGGACAGAGGTGGTCTCCTCATTCCTCATGTATACCTCAAATAATGTTTGGGACCTTTTTAGCAATGTAAGCAATCGTTGTAATCTCCTCCTGCATCACTTCTGCAGTCGTGGGTTTCTTTTTCTTCTCATGAATGAACCTTTCATGTCTCTTA
Organism: Aegilops umbellulata; assembly: GCA_032464435.1. Lineage (NCBI taxonomy): Eukaryota > Viridiplantae > Streptophyta > Magnoliopsida > Poales > Poaceae > Aegilops > Aegilops umbellulata. The sequence goes on along the minus strand of CP136055.1, from coordinate 600,955,178 downwards.
CAAGAAGGGGGGGGGGGGGGGGTATGCCTGATGCAACATTCCAATGTTCAAAACCATCACTAGTGGCGCCTTCAAACATGATGCGCAAGTTCTCTTTGTTGCGAAGGCCTTGCTTCCCGAACTTGCCACCAGCTGGAATGACCTTGAAATACAACAACGAGTATTAATAATCATTATGTGATATAATTTCATAATGATTTGCATCCCGAAAACTAGAGCCAAGCTGCTAGAATATCTCATAACCTTAAACCGAGACAACTTTTCCAACACAAACATATCATCAAAGTCTAAGATGAGAAGGAACGCCTTTCTAACGGTGAACATAATACTGAATAGACACCATAAGCACTGCCTTGCCAATAGTTCCTAATACTACGGAGCTCTGCTCAATGAAACCAAACACCAGTAAACTCTAGGCAAGAAACATGACACTAGAGACTCAATCTTCATATATGTTGTTTGGTCAGTAACAAAACGTGACTCACTGAAGACGATGGTGATTATGTATACTATTCTCCATGTTCTCATGTGTGTCCAAAATATCACATGATTTTCACAGTTTTGCCGAGGCTTCTATCCATGCCAAAAACCACCGTATATAGCAGTTGACAGAACACCCTGAGAGTCTTTGCCGAGGCTTCTATCCATGCCAAAAACTACCGTATATAGCCGTTGACAGAACACCCTGAGAGTCCAAGCCATATTATTTTCCTCACCATTCAGTTGATCATGCACATCCGAGTTGCATTTGCATTGTTGCATCATTGGTCACAGCTATTCCATCCGAGTTGCATTTTCTACTAGTGACGACCTATTATTCTCACGACAAACATTGTGGTTAATTAGGGTGACAGATCCCAAAACCAATTGGGCTGTAAACAACTTTACAGTAGGTGATTTTTACGTACGCCACAAATTACAACTCAAAAGAAAAGGCTAGAACTGAGTGCACATGGCATGACTCATATGAGTCATGACTGCTACCATCACACACTAGCAGTTTATTAAGCAGCACAAGGTGGAATACAAGGAAAAACTGTGAATGATTAAAACAATCAATAAAAAAAAGCTGGGATTAGGAAAGGAGAAAAAACTCGAGACCACAATTTGTAGAAGCATCATTCCCACACCACGGCTCTACCGGATTGGGAAGTGGATGCGCATTCGACTGCTGCTTCTTCTTGAGGAGGCTCTGACCTCTGATGCCTGTCCGCCAAGGTCTCCATCCCCATGAATGACAAGAGGAACCAGACGTAGGACAGGTACTCACCGCCTTCACCCAAGCTCCTGGCGTGCAGGTAGCCTCTGCATCTGCTGGCGGAATAGCAGAGCTTCTCCACCCACACGCCCTGGATTACTTTCCACCTCTCTTCCTCGTTGCCCAGCTCCATCAGTTCCTCCACGAGTTTGCAGGCATTGGGAATCAGAGATCCTATGCGCCCCTGGTATAGCATAGGAAATTGTGCGGCACGAAGGACCCCTTGTACAATACTCCTTTCATCAAGCAATGGTGGTTGGTACTCCCTGAGCAGGAGCCCGATATCGTCGCTGGCTGCAGTGACGAGACCCGATCTTGTGCCGGGCATTAGCATCTCAGGATGATTGAAGAGCAGGTACACCATGTAGTTGGACATCACTCTGCTTTTAGCGGCGTACTCTTGGCCGCGAAGAGTTGTACTTCCATGGTGGAAGCAGAGATCTGTGGCGAGGTGCCAAAGAAGGACGCTCTCGTCGAACAGAAAGTTGAGGCTCCACCCCAGTTGGTTGTGACTACTCAGGCTAAGCTGGCCCGTGCGATTGTTGAAGCTCTTGTAGGTGGCAGCGTCGTGTATGAACTCTGTCCAACCATATGTCACATGACTGCGGAATAGCTGTATAATCTGGGGAGCTTCAGGTACCTGCCAAACGTACCAATACTTGTCGGCATACTCTCGGAGACAGCAAATGGTAGCCAGCTTCATCAGAATGGTGGGCTTCTTCTTGCGACTGCAGAAGGACAGGAGGCTGTACTGGCAAATCATGCTATTCCATGTTTGGTAACCATAGGCTTCAAGGCAAGGAGAGGGCAAGAAAGGCATCACGATGTATAAGAACTCATGTATGGCAGTGCAAGAGAAGAGGACGTATGTCACCCAGATGTCGCTCTTGCTGTGACCATCCTTGTGGCTCATGGCAAATAGCACCGTGGAAGCTGAGGCCAGAAATGGGACCAAAACCAGTAAGAAGACGCCAAGAGGACTGACCGTTGCTCTCCATGTGGTGTACATGAAAGCATACGTGTAGTAGAGGCATCGCTGCAGCCTGATATATGCAGCCGCGCGAAGAGACAACATGTATCGCAGCTCATTAAGCCGGTCAGAGTATGGAATAGGCAGATCAACAAACATCTTCTGGACGTAATCGAATGGCAAGAATGTGCTTACTCCTCCATGCTCCATGTCAATTACGTGCTTTCTTGCTTGCTGTACATATTCTTCAAGCGAAAGGGACCGTTTATGTTGGGCTTCTTCTTCTTGGGCTGCTTCTTCTTTCTCAACTCCTCTTTTCAGCATCATCCAAATAGAACGTACTGCACCACGTGGTGAACAGAAATCCTCCCCATAGGAAATGCACCATCTCCAACATGAAGGAACACGCCCTTCTCTTCTCGGGGCCACAACGGTGGAGTCCAGCATGTAGTTGAAGCTAGCGTTCCTTAGGCCCCATGGCTTCTGGGCCGACTTGATGATGCCAATGATGAAGAGCAAGACCGCCGCCTGCAGCAGCCTCTCCTCGCCAGACCACCACTTGCAGAAGACGTACAGGGCCACCGTGACCTGGGATACCAGGGTGATGGCATGCCGTTTCCATAACTCATTGTCTTCAAGACTGTAGGCACTTATCTGTATCTGACCGCCAAGGTGGATGAGGAGGACAGGTGCCCACAAGACCTCTAGTGGGCTGCTGCCATCATCATCTGCTTGCTGCTTGCGGCTACTGAAGAGGGTGGCGAGGGCGTAGATCGCTAAGGCGTCGCCGCCTACATACGCGACCCAAACCACCACTCTGAGTTTGCGCATGATGGACAGATGACGCACCCACGCAGAGAAGAAGAGGAACAGCTGGACGAAGAGGCTGCCGAGCACCAGGATCCGCAGCTGCCACTTCTCCCACCAATACACAGCAGAAGAGAGATCCATGCACCACTAATACAATAATGTTTCTGCTTCACTTAATCTCTAGCCAGACTTTTATTTTAGAGGTCGGGGCCCGACATGTGAATGTCATATAGCTAATATGTCGCATTTGTTAGATCTGACTGCAGATATATTGCATGTAACCTACCAATGGCATGGCAGGCGTTTGTGCCTTGCGTGTTCTACGTGATGATCTAAGGACGGTTCTCTTTGCTTTGCTGCTCTTACTTTATAAAGATGACCTCCTATTTTACCTTTTTTCTTTCAAAAACGAAACAAAGTAAAAGCAGGGAGATGATTCTCTCCCTTATAAATCATCACTAACGCAACGATGAAGCTAAAACAAAGAACAAGAACTGGGAATACAAGCAAAGTCACAAAATGGAAAATAGAGAAACGCACACAAGCAACAGCAAGATAGCAGAGTTAGCAAACAGAGTAAATTAATTCCTAAACGCTAAAAATCTAACATCTGACATCAGATTTTTAGCTATTCAAAACGAATGACTTTTCATTTCGCAAAAAGAAAAAAAACCGAACGACTTTTCTACCGTCGGATCATCTAGCATGGATCTCAGAGCAAAACTGATGCTTCGTCAATGTTTGGAATAGTTTGCGCATCTGTCTGAACTCTCTGAATCGAGCGAACGTTCCTGTCGCTCCCTTTTCCCTTCACTCAGGATGTATCATGTGCAACGAGCCAGCTAATGTTACGAATTCAACAATGCAATCTGAGCCTCCAGATGGACAATAGACAGACGAGAAGCTATAAACAGATGGCTCCCGGTACATTTTATATATTGGTCCTTAGAAAATCGTCCATTTGCACCAACAGTCCTTCGCAAGACATTCGTCCTCTGAAGCACCAGCGCCCCGAGGATGTATCCTGTGCAACGAGCCAACTAATGTTATGAATGCACCAATGCAATCTGAGCCTCCAGATGGACAATAGAGGGACCATATACAGATGGGCTCCCGGTACATTTTATATATTAGTCCTTAGAAAATCATCCATTTGCACCAACAGTCCTTCGCAAGACATTCGTCCTCTGAAGCACCAGAGCCCCGAGGATGTATCCTGTGCAACGAGCCAACTAATGTTATGAGTGCACCAATGCAATCTGAGCCTCTAGATGGACAATAGAGTGACCAGATGCTATATACAAATTGTCTCCCAGTACATTTTATATATTCGTCCTTACAAAATCATCCATTTGCACCAACAGTCCTTCGCAAGACATTGGTCCTCTGAAGTACCAGCGTCCATCCTCTGCTCTAAAAAGTCGTGTGAGTTGAAACATGGAACAACTCAGTATGATGGCAAAATATTTGAGCAATAGTTCTCATGTATATGGCCTCATGCACATAAATGGAAACAACGGGATGGAAACGCCCATACCACACCCTGGATGGGTGGTGCTTCGGGTCTGGTTGTTTATAAAGAGAGCGAAACGAAGGGTTTAAAATCGCACCCTGCTCTGGCGCATTCCACTTCGTTGTCTTCCTCAAACCCTTCGCCGCGCCGCCGCCTTGTGCATCTTGGCCCCGCGCCCTCGTCGCCGATGGCCAAGACAAGGAGCGAGAAGGGGAAGCGGGTCTCCCGTAAGGAGCCGTCATCGAGCTTTGCCGGCGGGAAGCGGAAACGAGCTGCCCCGAAAGGGAGGGCTACTCCGGGGTGTGCCGCACCCAAATCCACTAGGAAGCGGTTTCCCTCGGCGACCACAGAGGGCGAGAACGAAGGGTACAAAGAGGACTTCTCCATGCCAGCAGAGCTGAAGGTGCGCCTTCCGTCTGGGAAGGTTCCGCCGGAGCCCCGTGCCAACAAGCACATCTTGTGTTTAGGCTACTTCGGGTGGGGGCTCGGCTTCCTGGTCCACCCCTTCGTGTGTGTGACCTGCTGCACTTTTTTGGCTGCCAACTCCATCATATTTCGCCCAACGGGGTGCTCCACATCGCCAACTTCATCACTTTCTATGAATGCTACCTTGGGGTAGCTCCGCACTTTGATTTGTTCCGCTATTTATTTCGAGTATGCGTCCAATCAAACGAAGGTGCTGTCTGCAATCTTGGGGGCGCCATTCTGCAGCTTCGCACCAACTCCACCTTCTTTTCCTTCAATCTTGTAAAGTCCGTTTGGGAGTGGCACAAGTCCTGGTTTTATGTTGAGATTCTCGCTGATGACCTGCCGGCCTTTGCGAACGAACCCCCACAAAAGCTGTTCTCATGGGCCCCGCTCACCAAACCGACCCCAGAGGCCAAGGTCCTGGCGGAGGCCACCGCTTGTCTGAAGAAGGCTGGATTGACCGGAGGCCACATCGTGAGCAATTGGGTGGCGCGCCACATCTTGCCGCTACAGGCCCGGGGCTCCCTAATGTCCCAATATACGGGCCCGGAGGACCCCGCGTGGGTTTTTCAGGAGGAGTTGAGCCCCGAGTGAAGGAAATATGCCCTAGAGGCAATAATAAAGTTGTTATTTATATTTCCTTATATCATGATAAATGTTTATTATTCATGCTAGAATTGTATTAACCGGAACTTGATACATGTGTGAATACATAGACAAAACAGAGTGTCCCTAGTACGCCTCTACTTGACTAGCTCGTTAATCAAAGATGGTTAAGTTTCCTGACCATAGACATGTGTTGTCATTTGATGAATGGGATCAGATCATTAGAGAATGATGTGATGGACAAGACCCATCCGTTAGCTTAGCATAATGACCGTTTAGTTTTATTTCTATTGCTTTCTTCATGACTTATACATGTTCTCTGACTATGAGATTATGCAACTTCCGAATACTGGAGGAACACCTCGTGTGCTATGAAACGTCACAACGTAACTGGGTGATTATAAAGATGCTCTACAGGTGTCTCCGATGGTGTTCGTTGACTTAGCATAGATCGAGATTAGGATTTGTCACTCTGTGTATCGGAGAGGTATCTCTGGGCCCTCTCGGTAATGCACATCACTATAAGCCTAGCAAGCAATGTGACTAATGAGTTAGTTGCGGGATGATGCATTACGGAACGAGTAAAGAGACTTGCCGGTAACGAGATTGTACTAGGTATGCATCTCGGGCAAGTAACATATCGATGACAAAGGGAACAACGTATGTTGTTATGCGGTTTGACCGATAAAGCTCTTCGTAGAATATGTAGGAGCCAATATGAGCATCCAGGTTCCACTATTGGTCATTGACCGGAGATGTGCCTCAGTCATGTCTGCATAGTTCTTGAACCCGTAGGGTCCGCACACTTAACGTTCGATGACGATTTATATTATGAGTTATGTGATTTGATGACCCAAGATTGTTCAGAGTCCCGGATGAGATCACAGACATGATGAGGAGTCTCAAAATGGTCGAGACATAAAGATTGATATATTGGACCATTGTATTCAGACACAGGAAGTGTTCCAGATAGTTTCGGGTAAAACCGGAGTGTCGGAGGGGTTACCGGAACCCCCGGGGGAACTAATGGGCCACCATTGGCCTTGTTGGAGAGAGAGGAGGGCAGCCAGGGCAGGCCACGCCCCCCTTGCAGTCCGAATTGGACAAGGGAAGGGGTGCGGCGCCCCCTTTCCTTCTCCCTCTCCCTCTCCTTCCTTCCCCCTCTCTCCTTTGTGGTGGAATCCTACTAGGACTAGTTGTCCTAGTAGGTCTCCCCCTCCTTGGGCGCGCCCCCTAGGGCCGGCCGGCCCCCCTCCCTCCTTTATATACGTGGGGACGGGGCACCCTAGAACACACAAGTTGATCTTTTAGCCGTATGCGGTGCCCCCCTCCACAGTTACAAACCTCGGTCATATCGTCGTAGTGCTTAGGCGAAGCCCTGCGTCGGTAACTTCATCATCACCGTCGCCACACCATCGTGCTGACGGAACTCTCCCTCAGCCTCAACTGGATCAAGAGTACGAGGGACGTCATCGAGCTGAACGTGTGCTGAACACGGAGGTGCCATATGTTTGGTGCTAGGATCGGTCGGATCGTGAAGACGTACGACTACATCAACCGCGTTGATAAACGCTTTCGCCTTCGGTCTACGAGGGTACGTGGACACACTCTCCGGGTTCATTGCTTTGCTTCTCCTAGATAGGTCTTGCGTGATTGTAGGAATTTTTTTGAAATACTACGTTCCCCAAAAGTGGCATCCGAGCCAGGTTTATGCGTAGATGTTATATGCAGGAGTAGAACACAAAGAGTTGTGGGCGATAATAGTCATACTGCTTACGAGCAACGTCTTACTTTGATTCGGCGGTATTGTTGATGAAGCAGCCCGGACCGACATTACATGACCAAGTTCATGAGACTGGTTCTACCGACGCGCTTCGCACACAGGTGTCTGGCGGGTGTCTGTTTCTCGAACTTCAGTTGAATCAAGTTTTACTGTGCCCGATCCTTGTTGAAGGTTAAAACAACATACTTGACAAAAAAATGTTGTGGTTTTTATGCGTAGGTCAGAAAGGTTCTTGCTAGAAGCCCGTAGCAGCCACGTGAAACTTGCAAAAAAAAGTAGAGGACGTCTAACTTGTTTTTGCAGGGCATGTTGTGATGTGATATGGTCAAGACGTGATGAGATATAAATTGTTATATGAGATGATCATTGTCGGTGTCAAAACCGGCGGATCTCGGGTAGGGGGTCCCGAACTGCGCGTCAAGGTCGGATGGTAACAGGAGACAAGGGACACTTTGTTTTACCCAGGTTCGGGCCCTCTCGGTGGAGGTAAAACCCTATTCCTGCTAGATTAATATTGATAATATGGGTAGTACAAGAGTAGATCTACCATGAGATCAAGGAGGCTAAACCCTAGAAGCTAACCTATGGTTTGATTGTGTATGACACTACTAGGAAAAGGGCTATAGATGGAATTGACACTAATGGCGCACCAGACATGTGGTGCGCCATTACTATATACTAATGACGCACCATGTGTTGGTACGCCATTAGTGTCCAAATACTAATGGCGCACCACATCCACGGTGCGCCATTAGTAAACATATTTTTTAATTTTTTTTCAAAACTACTAATGGCGCACCGTGGCATGGTGCGCCATTACTAGTTGAACTAGTAATGGCGCACTACATCCACGGTGCGCCATTAGTAAAAAAAAATTTGTACTAGTAATGGCGCACCACCCCACGGTGCGCCATTAGTAATTTGGCCACCACTTCCACCGAATGCACCCCCCCCCCCGGATCGCCTTTTCAGTTTTAAAAAAAATAAAAGAAAATGATGAAAATGTCAAAAAAATAAAAGAAAATAAGTTTCTCATGTGATATATGGTCTAGTTGTTGGGAAAATTTGCAAATATGAATTTCGACTTCATTTGCAAAATCTCGCGAGAATTTGTAAAAATGGGTATAACTTTTGCATACTAACTCGGATGAAAAAGTTTTTTATATGAAAAATCATCTACTCGAAAAGTTACATCCAAATTTAACAGAAGAATTTTCAAAATCCTCAAAAACCTAACAGAAAAAAAGATATGGGGCTTTTAAGATCTGGAGAGGCAAAAACAAATCAAAAAAAATTCAAACTTACTAATGGCGCACCTACCCATGGTGCGCCATTACTATCTTCCCGCCTTCAGAATTCAAAATAAGTCAAAAAAAATAAAAAAAAGTTACTAATGGCGCACCTGCCAATGGTGCGCCATTAGTATCTTCCCGCCTTCAAAATTCAAAATAAATCAAAAAAATAAAAAAAAGTTACTAACGGCGCACCTGCCCATGGTGCGCCATTAGTATCTTCCCGCCTTCAAAATTCAAAATAAATAAAAAAATAAAAAAAAGTTACTAATGGCGCACCTGCCCACGGTGCGGTATTAGTATGCCGTATATATGGCTGGCTGTGGTCCTCTCCTCCTTATCTCTTCATTTCACCTCTCCTACACTCCATCTCCTCCTCTCCTCCACTCCATCTTCCCTTCTCTCATCCACCATACTACCCTCCTCCTCTCCGGCGACCTCCTCCTCCTCTCCGGCGACCTCCTCTTCCCTCCTCTCCTCCCCTCCCCTCCCCTCCCCTCACGGTTTCTTCTCCCTCCTCTCCGGTGAGCTCCTCCTCCCTTCTCTCCGGTGAGCTCCTCCTCCCTCCTCTCCGGTGAGCTCCTCCTCCCTCCTCTCCTCCCATCCTCTCATGGTTTCTCCTTCCTCCTCTCCGATGCTCCGGTGAACTCCTCTCCAGCGACCTCCTCCTCCTCTTCTCCGGCGATGTATGCGAGCGCCTCTCCGGTGACCTCCTCCTCCTCCTCTCCGGCGAACTCCTCTCCGCCGAACTCCTCTCCGGCAAAAGAACACGACAAAAGAACGTACAAGATCCAAAAACAGGAACAAAATTTGAAATAATGTCGTGCCAAAAAACGAGCAAAAAAACGAGCAAAAAATGGGCAAAAAATCATGATCCAGATCTAGATTCAAAATGGCGCATCACTAAACAGTGCGCCACTAGTATGCCGAAGTTACTAATGGCGCATCCCGTTGTCGTGCGCCATTAGTATGCCAAAGCACCTGGGTATACATGGCCCCTGGGAGGCATACTAATGGCGCACCGTGGCCTATACTAATGGCGCACCAGTGGTGCGCCATTAGTATACCAGATACTAATGGCGCACCAGTGGTGCGCCATTAGTAAAAATTACTAATGGCGTGCTAGTAATGGCGCACCAGTGATGCGCCATTAATGGCCAAATTAGGTGCGCCATTAGTAGCGGTTTTTCTAGTAGTGTGAAGATGATTCTCCCCTACGGACTACAACCCTCCGGTTTATATAGACACCGGATAGGGTTAGGGTTACACAGAGTCGGTTACATTGGTAGGAGATCTTGAATATCCGCACGCCTAGCTTGCCTTCTACGCCAAGGAAAAAACCTTCCGGACACGGGACGGAGTCTTCAATCTTGTATCTTCATAGTCCTGGAGTCCGGCGGGAGATGTAGTCCGGCTATCCGAACACCCCCTAATCCAGGACTCCCTCAGTAGCCCCCGAACCAGGCTTCAATGACGATGAGTCCGGTGCGCAGATTGTCTTCGGCATTGCAAGGCGGGTTCTCCTTCAAACTCTGTGTACCTGTAGGAATAACGTCCGATTTTTATGATGTAGCGCTCCTTGGCTTCCACGCCCAATAATGGATGTCTTCCATGTGTCAAAAGTATGCGAACAGCCGGGGCGTTTTTACATTCAAACCCCTGGCCGCATAAACGAGCCGCTTATTTGACGGGATGAGGATTCAGATCTAAATCACACTTCTCCCTTCCGCGAGTTATCATCAGAGTGCATCCGGCAAAGGCTCATTCCAGCATGGCCAGCCATCGCAACTCCTCCTCTCGCCCTTCCAGTGATAAACCCGGAGAATGGGAGAGCTGCTCCATCCCTCACAGTGAGTTAGTGTCGCTTCAGGCCAAGGGATTTCTCCCTCAGGCCTGCATGGTCTCGGTCCGAGCCGGACTCGCCACCTATAATGGTGGAAAGCAAGCGGAGAACACCCCCATTCCTTCGAAAGGAGAGCGGGTATGCCTCGTCCCTTATCTAATAAGGGGACTGGGATTTCCGATTCACCCATTCCTCCGCGGGCTTCTGGAGTTCTACGGTCTCCAGCTGCATGATCTCACGCGCGCCTCTATATTACATACTGCGGGTTTCGTCGCTCTTTGCGAGCTATTTTTAGGCATCGAGGCTCATTTCGCGTTGTGGAAGAAGATATTCTGCCTGGTGCCCCGTTCTAAAGAGGGATCCATATATCAAGTGGGCGGAGCCGAAGTATGGCGCATCGCCGGGACCGGATACTTGTCCGGAACCCCGAAGAAGGCATCCGAGGACTGGTCCTCAGAATGGTTTTACATAGATGACGTCCCGCTGCCGGACCCTGTCCGGATTGGCCTCCCTGAGTTCAACAATGCTCTACTGAAGAAACGCCTGAGCTGGTGCCCTCGGAGCCCTCAGAGAGAGAGTGACAGAGACATCCTTTACTTAATGGGCCGGATTAGACTGCTGGCTCATTCCGAACTAACCATGATTAAGGTCATGGCCATATGCATTATGCGGGGGGTGCAGCCACTTCAATACAGAAGCCACCCCATGTGGGAGTTCAACGGAGAAGATGACGCCACCCGCCACGGCCGCAAGGGGCCGGACTCATCCGCCGCTCTAATAAAGATCTTATCCTCTTTGTACAAGGGAGAAGAGGAGGAATTCCTCCGCATCGACACGCAGGGTGGATTTTCCATGTACAATCCCCCGAATTGGGTATGCAAACAATCATGCCTTCCCGTTCATTTCATGTCCATGTGATCAAACACGTAGTCTAACGACTTTAATGTAGGAACTGCGTCGGGATGTAAAAGATATAACCAGCCATCCTCCACAGCCCGAGGACCCCGAACAGTCCCTCGATCCGGACTCCGAAGAGGATCCGGACCTATCGGTGGAGCTCATAGACGGAGTGTTTTACCAGCTAAGCAAGGACAATGCCCTGGTAGCTATCATAGCTAACTACCCTGGGCTAATTCCGGCCTCCAAGGTGACAAGCACAGGAGTTTTTATTCCCTTAGAAGGGATTCTTTCACGGATTCCAGTCGTTCCAACAATCTACCGTGCATTGCAGGGGAGATTCCCGAGGCGGGAGGCCGATCCTGCAGCAGCTAGCCAACGAGGGGCCGCAGGGCCCCGTGGGGCAAAAAGGAATATAGTCCGGACTGAAACGCCGGAGCAACGGTATGGCGCACCCTCATTTTCCCTGGTGTTTTATTTCTTCAGGGTATATTAATATTCGCGCTATCTTCAGGACAAAGAGACCCCGCCGGACTATATCCGGAGAGGTTGCCAATCGTGTTTCCACCAGCCAGGCTCCAACACCCGGCCCGGAAACAGAGGCAAGCACAAGGAACGCACCGGACGCCCCTTCGTCAAAGGATGCGGACAGGCTGTCTGCCACCAATTCCGAGGTGGAGAGCGCTATGAACCACAGGCGTCGCCGGACAGTCCTTCGCGACGCTTGTTTCTCCCAGGAGGCTTTAGATGCCTTTAATTCGGGAGATGCGTACCTCCGTGCTGCTCATGATGGTTTAACCAGAGCCACGGAGCAGTATGTGAAAGACATACGGGTAAGAAAATTTTTGGTAAATATAGACATACCAGTAGCCCCCGAGACTTGAAACACTAAAAATAACTGATTTAAGGATCATATAACATGCAGTTTCTTACCGAGAAGAACACCGCTCTGTCCCAGGAGCTGGAGAGGTGCAAGGCCCAACTAGAGGCCGCACTTAAAGCGGCAGGGGAGTCTAAAGAGATCCCCTCAGGTAAACAATACAACAAAAGATTAGTATTGTGCGGCTTTAAGTGCCAATCTGACAAATGGTATTGCAGACGATGCCGGACTCGATCCGGACAGGCAACAGCTTCTACGCCAGTTGAAGGCTGGTGAGAACGTGCTGACAAGGGTGAGGCAGGAGAAGAACAATCTTCAAGATGCCAACACCAAATTGGATGTCGAACTAAAAGATGTTCGAGCCCAATTGTCGGACTCCATGAGGGAGAATCGACGACTTCGACGCGGCATCTATAGTAAGTGCTTGAACGAACTCTCGAAAAAAGTTCAGCGAGGAAGCCGGTTAACAGCATTATGTCTGTAGGTATGCTGACAGCTCGTTCGGAAGAGGAGATGCCCGGTTCTACGGGTGACCTTCTTCCCGAACTTGCGTAGCTGCATGATAGAGTTCGGCAGGCGATGCAAGGCGTTGTTCGAGCATTATGGCCCTCCTACTCCATGCCCGAAGGTCTTGGAGAGCTTGCCGAGAAGCTGAAAGGAGTTCGGCGGCGCTTCCAATTGTGGAAGAAATCGGCCTGCCGGCAAGGCGCTAGGGAGGCCTGGGCCATGGTGAAGACGCGTTACACCATGTCTGACCCGAACCACATGGCCGAGGTCGGACCTGTAGGGCCCGATGGGAAGGAGATCCCTGTAAGCTTAGTGTACGGCCAAGTAGAGTTGGCCGCAAAGTATTCCCAGCAGGACTGTAAATTATACAGCCTGTTAGATGGTATAGAGGAGGAATACAGTCAGTCACAATGACTGTGTAATTTAAAATTGACATATGTAATGCCTTCTAGCTGGATTGTAGATCGTTTGTCGTTGCCGACCTTTTCGCTTCGACCTCGGGACCTGACGGTCCGCAGTGTGTCCGAATACCATGATGGTTATAGAAGAACCAAGGTATGCATGGAGACCAGGCGTAGGGGTCATCAGTGCTTTATCAGACAAGTGCCCAACTAGTTATGTTATATTACATGGTTAGTAAGAAGCATCTTCCAGAGAGAATAGTTCCGTTAAGGGTTCCTTTCGCTGGGGTGGCGTGCCCTAAAGTGCACGTCCGGACTGCAAATGCAGGAAATCATCTGGGGGCATGTAAAAAATAAAAAGGATCATCTTTAGTTCACCGACCGAATATTCCCTTAAGAACGCTAGCTTTCGGCTTCACCCAGTCTGAGGTACACATCCGGCTTATCCGGCAGTAACAATCGCAGAGGTGCTCCCTTTACCCCTAGCCGAACAATCGGGAACGTAGGGGTAAGCACAGGAGCCAGGCAACCCAGCTTGGCCAAAACTTAAGTCATATCGATGCATATAATGGTGAAGAAAAGGTGCATGCGGAAGTCTGACGCATGCGTTCGGTATGAAACCCATATAAGCAAGCTTCTGTTAAAGAAGCCCCCAGGTGTAAGAAGCGCGGGTTGCGCGTCACGTAGTGAGCCCGTGATGGATTAGAAGAAAAGAGGAGGAGACAAAGTAAAGAAAAAATGAATAAATGCAAATAATGGACAGAGGAAGGAGACAAACACAGAGTCCGGCGCTAAGCGTAGAATCTTCGGAGACGTGTCGCGTTCCATGGATTCGGCTCGAGTCGGTTATCCGACGCATCTCGCAGGCGGTACGCTCCACCGGTTAGGACTTGGTCGATTATGAATGGACCTTCCCATTTGGGCTTGAGTTTATTCTTTTGCTTGTCCGGCAGGCGTAGAACTAGTTCGCCAACATTATAACTTTTGGCCCGTACTTCTCTGCTTTGATATCTTCGGGCCTGCTGTTGATAAAACGCGGAACGGGCTTTAGCCACGTCTCGCTCCTCCTCCAGAGCGTCCAGGTTGTCCTGCCGATCGAGCTCGGCTTCTCTTTCTTCGTACATGCGCACTCGAGGTGAGTCATGAATGATGTCGCAGGGCAGAACTGCCTCAGCGCCGTATACCATAAAGAATGGTGTGAATCCGGTGGTACGGTTGGGCGTGGTCCGTAGCCCCCAGAGTACGGAGTCGAGCTCCTCTACCCAGTGCATATTAGATTCCTTAAGGGACCGCACTAGTCTGGGTTTAATGCCGCTCATGATGAGACCATTTGCACGTTCCACCTGACCGTTAGTTTGTCGGTGATAGACTGAAGCGTAGTCGAGCTTGATGCCCATGTTTTTGCACCACAACTTTACCTCATCCGAAGAGAAGTTTGTGCCATTATCGGTGATGATACTGTGGGGGACACCATAACGGTGTACGACCCCGGATATGAAGTCTATCACAGGTCCGGATTCGGCCGTCTTGACAGGCTTGGCTTCTATCCATTTGGTGAATTTATCCACCATGACCAATAAGTATTTTTTCTTGTGGGTTCCACCTTTAAGGGGTCCCACCATGTCAAGCCCCCAGACCGCGAAAGGACAAGTGATGGGGATAGTTCGGAGGGCAGTGGGTGGCATGTGGCTTTGGTTGGCAAAGAGCTGACAACCGACGCATCGTTTTACTAGGTCATGAGCGTCTGCTCGGGCCGTCGGCCAATAGAAGCCTGTACGGAAAGCCTTACTTACAAGGGACCGAGCTGCAGCGTGGTGGCCACCGAGTCCGGCGTGAATTTCGGCCAATAGACTCCGCCCTTCCTCTTCGGAGATACACCTTTGAAGGACTCTTGTAGTACTTTTCCTGTATAGCTCTCCCTCGTGGACTTTATAGGCTTTAGACCGCCGCACTATGCAGCGTGCCTCGTTGTTGTCCTCAGGGAGTTCCTACCTGGTAAGGTAGGCTAGGAATGGTTCTGTCCACGGGGCGATGACCGCCATTATTTCGTGGGCTGACTGTGTAATTTCGGTGGCAGGGCCGCTGATTATGTCTGATTGTTCGGCGCCGGGTTGTGCAGTTAGGTCCAGGCTGTTGTCCGAAGGTTCCCCCTCCCATGTCACGGATGGTTTGAATAATCTTTCTACGAAGATGTTGGGGGGAACCGCATCTCGCTTTGCTCCGATGCGTGCCAGGACATCTGCTGCCTGATTATTTTCTTGGGCGATGTGGTGGAACTCCAGTCCCTCAAACCGAGCTGACAATTTTAGCACAGCGTTGCGATAAGCCGCCATCTTTGGATATTTGGCGTCGAAGTCGCCATTTATTTGGGATATCGCGAGGTTTGAGTCCCCGCGTCCTTCTAGACGTTGAATGCCCATGGATACTGCCATTCGGAGACCATGTAGAAGGGCCTCGTATTCGGCTGCGTTATTGGAGTCCGTGTACATAATCTGTAGTACGTATTGGACTGTGTCTCCTGTAGGGGATGTCAGAATGACGCCAGCCCCCAGTCTGGCCAACATTTTGGAGCCGTCGAAATGCATGATCCAATTTGAGTACGTGCCGTACTCTTTAGGGAGTTCGGCCTCTGTCCATTCGGCGACGAAGTCGGCCAGGACTTGTGATTTAATGGCTCGCCGTGGCTTGTAGATTATGTCGAATGGGAGGAGCTCTATGGCCCACTTCGCTATCCGGCCCGTTGCGTCGCGGTTGTTAATAATATCGTTGAGCGGTACATCCGAGGCTACTGTTATAGAACACTCTTGAAAGTAGTGTCGTAGCTTTCGGGATGCCATGAACACCGCGTATGCAATCTTTTGGTAATGCGGGTATCGTGATTTGCATGGTGTGAGGACAGTGGACACGTAGTAAACTGGCCTTTGAAGGGGTAGTTTGTGTCCGTCCGATGCTCGTTCGACGACGAGCACTGCACTGACGACTTGATGGGTTGCGGCAATGTATAATAGCATGGGTTCGCCGGTATTCGGCGCGGCCAGGACGGGGTTTGTTGCCAGGATGGCCTTTATTTCCTCGAGTCCGGCCGTGGCAGCGTCCGTCCACTCGAAGTGTTCGGTGCGCCTTAGGAGGCGGTAAAGGGGCAGTGCCTTTTCTCCCAAACGGGAGATGAAGCGGCTTAAGGCCGCCACGCATCCGGTAAGTTTCTGTATTTGCTTTAGATCTTTTGGAACATCCAGTTGTGACAGGGCTCGGATTTTGGCTGGATTTGCTTCAATTCCTCTACCGGATACTATGAAGCCCAGGAGCTTTCCGGCCGGGACGCCGAAGACACATTTTTCCGGATTGAGCTTGATGTCGTATTTTCGTAGATTATTGAATGTGAGTCTCAGGTCGTCCACGAGGGTTTCGACGTGTCTTGATTTAACGACCACATCGTCTGCGTATGCCTCCACTGTTTTGCCGATCTGGTTTGTCAGACATGTTTGAATCATGCGCTGATATGTTGCGCCGGTGTTTTTGAGCCCAAAGGGCATTGTGTTGAAGCAGAATGGGCCGTATGGCGTGATGAATGCTGTTGCAGCTTGGTCGGACTCTGCCATCTTTATTTGATGGTAGCCGGAGTATGCGTCCAGGAAACACAGGGAATCGTGTCCGGCGGTGGCGTCGATGATTTGATCAATTCAAGGGAGGGGAAAGGGATCCTTTGGGCAGGCCTTATTAAGGTCTTTAAAGTCAACGCACAGGCGCCAGGATTTGTCCTTCTTTGGTACCATTACCAGGTTTGCTAGCCAGTCCGGGTGTTTTATATCTTTAATAAATCCGACTTCCAATAGTTTGGCTAGCTCTTCTCCCATAGCCTGTCTCTTTGGCTCGGAAAAATGCCGAAGAGCTTGTTTGACAGGTTTGAATCCTTTCTGGATATTTAAACTGTGCTCGGCCAGCCTGCGTGGGATTCCTGGCATGTCTGAAGGGTGCCAGGCGAAAATGTCCCAGTTCTCTTGTAGGAACGCGCGCAGTGCGGCGTCTACATCAGGGTTTAATCTTGCCCCGATGGAGGCTGTTTTGTTAGGGTCCATTGGGTGGACTTGGAATTTGACTATTTCGTCCGCTGGTTTGAAGGATGTGGATTTAGATCTTTTGTCGAGTATCACATCATCCTTATTCACTATGGATCGCAGCGTCGTCAGTTCTTCGGCTGCGAGGGCTTCGGATAGTGCCTCGAGGGCTAATGCGGCTGTCTTGTTTTCGGCGCGAAGCGCAATGTCCGGATCACTAGCGAGAGTGATGATCCCGTTCAGCCCAGGCATCTTAAGCTTCATGTACCTGTAATGGGGTATAGCTTGGAAGACTGTGAATGCCTCTCGTCCTAATATGGCGTGATATCCGCTTTTGAACGGGGCCACGTGGAACATGATTTGTTCGGACCTATAATTATCCGGAGTGCCGAATACCACATCAAGTGTGATTCTTCCTGTGCAGCGCGCTTCCTGACTGGGGATTATACCTCTAAAAGTTGTGCTGCTTCGCTCAACGCGGTTCCGGTCTATTTCCATCTTTTGAAGGGTTTCCTCGTAGATGAGGTTCAATCCGCTGCCTCCGTCCATGAGTACCTTTGCGAGGCGACAGCCGTCCACTATGGGACTGAGGATCAGTGCGGCCGGTGCTCTGGCTGTTCGGAATTTAGGTTCGTCGCTCGCATTGAAGGTGATGGCGGTGTTGTTCCAAGGATTTATTGTTGCTGCTTGGTAAACTTCGGTGGGGCTGCGAAGTGCTCTTTTTCACATATTAGTCGATGCAAAAGTCTCAGAGATTGTAAGGACGGTACTGAAGTTCTCGGGCTGGTTCTCTTCGACCTCTGGAATTAGGAGATCTTCGCCAATCTTGGCCACCTGCCGGAGTATCCAACATGCCCTGAGGCTGTGCGTTGGTGCGGCGTCCACTGCATTATGAATTTTGCAGGGTCCATCTAGCCACCTTTTTAGTACGGTTCCATGTCCCCTAGAGGGTTTCGATTTTCTGTTTAATCCGGACGTCTTACTGTAGTGCGTCCTTTTGATTCGGACGGGATTGTTATTCAAGGCCGGATAATCCCAAAATTTAACTTCGGTTTTCCAAGCGCTTTCCATCGCACAGTACTTCTGCACAATGGACGCCAAGTCGGCAAAACATGTGATGTTGCGGCGACTTACGACGTTGAGTATCCCTTTGTCCATGCAGTTATTGCAGAAGATAGAAATTGCGTCTCCTTCACGGCAGTCCTTTATCCTGTGCATGAGCAGGAGGAATCTGGCCCAGTAATGATGTACTGTCTCTTCTGGCCTCTGCCTAACCTGGGAGAGATCGCTTAGGGTTGGGCGAGCGACATTCATTAAATCTGATGCCTCGCCCAGTTTACTGTTCGGAAGCCGAGCAACCTCCAGATTCGATGATCCGGAGCCTCGGATGTTATCCGGTTTGCCCGATTCTGAGTTCGGGCCTTGGATTGGATCCTCCCCTCCATGGATATCCGGCGTGGAGGGTTCCGGAATTCGGACATAGCTAGTCCTCAAGATCGACGAGGGGTCGCCGCATTGTGTCTCCACCACAGCGGCGTGGTGGGTGGCTTGGGGGGAGTTGAATTCCCTTAGATCGGGTTTAAGCCCAACCTGGTCGTAATTTGTGGTGACCCCCAGTGCAGCGATACGATCCAGGAGCTCGTTTACGGAGAAGAGCTCCACCGGATCGAGCTGTTCGGCAGATGCCGGACTTACGTGGAGATTGTTTTCGATGGCCCGAGAGGTCACCGTCGGCGCAACGGCCGCAGGGGCGGTCATAAGAAAACCACCCAGCCAGAGGGTCTGGCCGATAGCCAAAGCTCCCTTAGTGACGGTGTCGTCTTTAAAGACGGGAAAAGTCATCCTTCCTGATTACGACAGCATAGAGGAACTCTCAATGAAAGCACCAGTGTCGGTGTCAAAACCGGAGGATCTCGGGTAGGGGGTCCCGAACTGCGCGTCAAGGTCAGATGGTAACAGGAGACAAGGGACACTTTGTTTTACCCAGGTTCGGGCCCTCTCGGTGGAGGTAAAACCCTACTCCTGCTAGATTAATATTGATGATATGGGTAGTACAAGAGTAGATCTACCACGAGATCAAGGAGGCTAAACCCTAGAAGCTAGCCTATGGTTTGATTGTGTATGAAGATGATTCTCCCCTACGGACTACAACCCTCCGGTTTATATAGACACCGGATAGGGTTAGGGTTACACAGAGTCGGTTACATTGGTAGGAGATCTTGAATATCCGCACGCCTAGCTTGCCTTCTACGCCAAGGAAAGAACCTTCTGGACACAGGACGGAGTCTTCAATCTTGTATCTTCATAGTCCTGGAGTCCGGCGGGAGATGTAGTCCGGCTATCCGAACACCCCCTAATCCAGGACTCCCTCAATCATGTTTTGTAAAGTGATCGGCAACTGACAGGAGCCTTATGGTTGTCTCTTTATTTGCATAAAGATGCAAGCGCCATGTAATTGCTTTACTTTATCGCTATGCGATAGCAATAGTTGCAAAAGGCAATAGTTGGCGAGACGACCATTTGATGACACATTGATAGAGATTAAGATGATGGAGATCATGGTGTCATGCCGGTGACAATGGAGATCATGACAGTACTATGGAGATAGAGATAAAAGGCACCAGATGATGATGGGCATATCATGTCATATATTTTGATTGCATGTGATGTTTATCTTTTATGCATCTTATTTTGCTTAGTACGACGGTAGCTTTATATGATGATCCCTTACTAAAATTTCAAGGTATAAGTGTTCACCCTGAGTATGCACCATTGCGACAGTTCTTCGTGTTGAGACACCACGTGATGATCGGGTGTGATAAGCTCTACGTTCACATACAACGGGTGCAAGCCATTTTTGCACAGGCATAATACTCGGGTTAAACTTGACGAGCCTAGCATATGCAGATATGGCCTTGGAACACTGAGACTGAAAGGTCGAACGTGAATCATATAGTAGATATGATCAACATAGTGATGTTCACCTTTGAAAACTACTCCATCTCAAGTGATGATCGGACATGGTTTAGTTGATATGGATCACGTGATTATTTAGATACTAGAGGGATGTGTATCTAAGTGGGAGTTCTTAAGTAATATGATTAATTGAACTTTAATTTATCATGAACTTAGTCCTGGTAGTATTTGCATAACTATGTTGTAGATCAATAGCTCGTGATGTAGCTCCCCGTTTATTTTTTGATATGTTCCTAGAGAAAAATAAGTTGAAAGATGATAGTAGCAATGATGCAGACTTGGTCCGCGATCAGAGGATTATCCTCATTGCTGCACAAAAGTATTATGTCCTTGATGCACCGCTAGGTGACAGACCTATTGCAGGAGCAGATGCAGACGTTATGAACGTTTGACGAAGCTCGGTATGATGACTACTTGATAGTTTAGTGCAGCATGCTTTACGACTTAGAACCGGGACATCCGAAACGATTTGAACACCACGGAGCATATGAGATGTTCCAAGAGATGAAATTGATATTTCAGTCTCATGCCCATGTTGAGAGGTATGAGACCTCTGACAAGTACTTTGCCTACAAGATGGAGGAGAACAGCTCAACGAGTGAACATGTGCTCAGAATGTCTGAGTACTACAATCACTTGAATCAAGTGGGAGTTAATCTTCCCGATAAGATAGTGATTGACAGAGTTCTCTAGTCACTATCACCAAGTTACCAGAACTTCATGATGAACTATAATATGCAAGGGATAACTGAAATGATTCCCAAGCTCTTTGCGATGCTAAAATCGGCGAAGGAAGAAATCAAGGAAAACATCAAGTGTTGATGTCGGTGTGGAACGACACCTATGGGATCACAAGAATCCCTACTATGGTTGCGGGGCGCGGGGTCGTGAGAAAAGCGGATCAAACAGATAGCACACGGTTCCTTTACCCAGGTTCGGGCCGCGAGGATGCGTAAAACCCTACTCCTGCTTTGGTGGATTGTTTATCTGTGTTCTTGAACTAGCAATGGGGCGTGAGGAGCTCCAAAAAGCCGAATCCTCATCCTGGTCACCTTGGGCCTCCTTTTATAGGGAAAGGGGTTGCCATAGTGGCACATAGGAGGTGGAAAGGGTACAGTGATGCGAGGTTATCCCTCGCATTACATGACAAGGCGCATTTAATGCGTCTTGCTTAGGTGTCCTTGCTTTATCGTGGATGATGGAGAGCCTTGTCTCGTCCGTCGCCGCTCCCTCTTGCGTCGACACGCGCCCTGGCCAGCAGTGCCCGCGGTGCCATGTGGGCAGGCAGGTAGCTGAGGTGGCGCAGTGGTGGGTCTCCACGAAGATCCGCTTGCCACCACGCAGGTGCCTGCCCAGCTGGTTGGGTCGGTAGATGCATGCGAGCAGCGGTGGAGGTTTGATTGGCGTGGGCCTGATGGTGGCCCTACGGGTGTTCTTGGCAAGGGCCTTGCCGGGGCCCCGGCAAGGGTCTTGCCGTGGTGCCTGCTGTCATCCCCGGCAAGGCTCTTGCCGGGGGCCTTGTGGTCCTCCTTGGCTGGGATCCCGCCAAGGATCATCATCTTCTAAAGTGTGTACCTGATCTTGAATGTCTTCACAAAGATCTGCATGCCACCACGGGGATGTCTCCCGAATCCTTGCCCCATGGGGACAGTGGACTCAAGGGTGACTCGCTCCGTAGGTGTGGGGCGAGCTGCCACGACAAGGGTCTTGCTGGGTTTGCTAAAACCGCCTCCCGGCAAGGATCTTGCCGGGGGAGTCTGCTTCGTCCCCTTTGCTCTTTGTGGTCTTGGTCTTGGCGTCGTTCTGCTCCTCCCGAGCTTCGGTCTTACCTTGGCTCACCTCCCTTGCCTTGCTCAGTGTGGTGGTGCCCGTGGCTCAGACTGCCCGTGCACAGTTATAGGGGTACAAAAAAGTGTACCCCCCTTTTGTACACCGACAGTTGATGGTTTACAAGACCACTAGTTTCATGATAAAGGGCAAGGGAAAGAAAGGGAAACTTCAAAAGGAATGACAAGAAAGTTGCCACTCCCATGAAGAAGCCCAAAGCTAGACCCAAGCCTGAAACTGAGTGCTTCTACTACAAAGGAAATGGTCACTGGAAGTGGAACTGCCCTAGATACTTGGCGGATAAGAAGGATGGCAAAGTGAACAAAGGTATATTGGATATACATGTTATTGATAGGAGTTGCAAAATAAACATAGACTAGTTAAGGGAGTGGTGATGATGTGTGTTGGAAGTGATTCCAAGGTTGATAAGATCACCATCACACACTCCCTTTACCTTCGAGACTATTGTTGAACCTAAAATAAATGTTATTTGGTGTTTGCGTTGAGCATGAATATGATTGGATCATGTTTATTGCAATATGGTTATTCATTTAAGTCAAAGAATAATTGTTATTCTATTTACATGAATAAAACCATCTATGGTCATACACTCAATATAAATGGTTTATTGAATCTCGATCGTAGTGATACACATATTCATAATATTGATGCCAAAAGATACAAAGTTAATAATGATAGTGCAACTTATTTGTGGCATTGCGGTTTAGGTCATATTGGTGTAAAGCGCATAAAGAAACTCCATGCCGATGGGCTTTTGGAATCACTTGATGCTTGCGAACCATGCCTCATGGGAAAGATGACTAAGATTTCGTTCTCCGGAACAATGGAGCGAGCAACTGACTTGATGGAAATAATACATACTAATGTATACGGTTCGATGAGTGCTGAGGCTTGCGGTGGGTATCGTTATTTTCTGACCTTCACAGATGATTTGAGCAGATATGTGTATAAATACTTCAAAAATATGCTATTTACGATGGAACCTTAATCAATAGCGCATGATCAGTCTTTTCTTCATACCGGTGCCGCTCCGAATTGAAAATGAACCTTCGGCAAAACCAGGATGGTGAAATAAACAATATCTAAAAACTTCATAGAAAAAAAGATTTATCATCCTAAGCCGAAAGGGAGACTTCTTCAGATTGACAACATTCAAACGTGTCGTGATGGTGTGAACATTGAGCCCAGCATCAATGAGAATGGGAAAGAAAGATAAATAGAAACACAGATGGGATGCCATGTGTTGAAATAAAGGACATGAACCTACGAATTCATGGTTATTAGATTAGTGAGTTTTTTTCACCTGTTGCAACGCACGGGCTCATTTGCATCGTATGCCGAGAGAGAGACGTCTTAAGATTGACAACATTCAAACGTGTTGTGTTGATGTCAACACTGAAGTCAGCATCGACGAGAGTGGGAAGAAAGGTAAATAGAAACGCAGATGAGATGTCATGTGTTGAAATAAAGGACATGGACCTACTGAAGTTTGGACTCATGGTTATTAGATTAGGATGTGTTTTTCACCCGTTGCAACGCACGGGCTCATTTGCTAGTAGATAACTATATATATTCATGTCATACTTGATTGGGTAGAAATTAAATCAAGCCCGTTTCATCTATCCATCATTGTGGTTCCATCAATACAGTGCGAGCTTGTTAATGTTTCACAAGAATCTCGGTCATTCCCACCTAGCCCACTCACAACCTACAACATCCGATAACTCTTCTTTTGCGGGTAAGTCATAACTACAGTAACTATGGATCACTCTTCATGAGATAATAAATCCATTTGTTGTTTTGTGAGAGAGACAGAGATAGTATTTTCAATTATGCCGACAAAATAGCGTTCATAAGAGAATATAAGGGTGTGTTTGTTTTGAGGGGTATGTTTGAGTGGTTGTGGGTATCCCCAACCAATCAGCCAGGTACCATTTTCCGTGGTTTCAATGAGTGTGAGTAGCCAGAAATTTATTTGGTTTGATGGATAAAAGGGGGGCTAGTAGTGGTGGATAGAGGTTGTGGTGAATTTTTTGATTAAGGTTGCGAGATTACCCCATAGCTTGTAATTTTTAAACATAGAACAATCAAATATGATATTACAAAATGGACCAGTCCTACAAGGGAAAGAGAGTGAAAATACTAAGACATGACACCATGCTTAATTTCTAATGTGTTGAGGACTTGAGGTACAGAGAACAGACACCAGAACAGCCTCCATCAAAGTCGTTGTATTAACGTCTATATACACCTGTCTACACACACACACACACACACACACACACACACACACACACCTGTCTATCTGGCGAGCAGCCTCCATCCACATGACATCAGCGTCCGCATGCGGCACTCACATGTGTCTGCCGCCATGACCTGTGTCGTCCTGAAGCTCGAGCGGTGTAGAAAAAAAAGGAAGGAGAGAGTGCACGGCAAGAAGGAAGATATTAGGAAGGAGGGAGTTGCCACGCACTCACCTTTGTCGTCATGTAGCTCCAGCGGGAGATAGATGAGACAAGCACGGTTGCACCTAAAGTTTCAGTGTCGAACATCTTCTTTCTTTTTGAGAGATAGAGAGAAATAACATCTTCTGCTGATTTGTTTTGCATGCTGACAAAAGTGTAATGCTGCTGGCAGCCCTAGGCCACCCGTGTAGCACGAGTGATGTCAGGAGTGTGGAGTGGAAACTGAACCAAAAAAACCTCGGGGAGCACGTCAACTCTTCCCCTCACATATCACACGGAGAACACACGCAGACCCAAAAAAACCTCGCGGAGCTTCCTCCCCCTAATCTCCCGGTACTCCTCCCCCTCTCCCGGCTCAGTTTCCCCATTCCCTCGACCCTGAGAGGCAGCCTACAGCTTCCCAGACATTGACACAGAGCCCAAGCCCCGCCGGCTAACCCATGGCCCCGATGGCGCCGAGGAAACGCGCGAGATACTGCTGCGGCCTCTGCGGCCTCCCAAAGAAGGGCCATGTCTGCCACTTCGCCGGCGAATCGTCTTCGGCGCGGCTGGTGCAAGGCCAAGAAGAAGCGGCGCCGCCGATGGACTCTCCTCCTGCTGGCGCCAAGGAGGAGGTCACCATCATCACCGACCTCCCCAACGACGTCCTGGGCACCATCATCTCCGCGCTCCCCATCGACGAGGCCGCCCGCACAAACACCATCTCCAGAGGCTGGAAACACCTCTGGCGCGACTACACTCCGCTCAACCTCGACGACCGTGACCTCCACAAAATGGCCTGGACCGGAGACAACCTAGTCGACCTTATCTCAGAAATCCTCGAGGCTCCACGCAAGGTACGCGCCCGTCGTCTTTCTCTCAGCACGCTATGCCGGCACTCCGGCGATCGAGACCGCTACCCCATCTTCGACCGCTGGTTCCGATCCAAGGTTCTCGGCCACATCGAGGATTTTCATTTCAGCTACCAGCGGGTGAACAACACCGAACCACTTCAGGCTGGCGAGTTGATGTCGCCACTGCCGCCATCCGCTCTGAGCTTTTCGTCCCTCCGCATCGCCAGCTTTGGCTGCTGCCACTTCCCTGACAATATCTTAGCCTCGGGCGGCATCACTTTCCCATATCTCGTCCAGCTCACACTCTGCCGGATCACAAACTCCGAGAACACACTCCACGCCTTGATCGCCGCATCTCCAAATCTTGTCAACTTATTCCTCCACAGAAACTATCACTTCCGTCGCGTCCACATCAGATCGCAAACTATTGTAAGGTTCCGCATGTTCGTTGACCCAGACAGTGATGTGATGGAAGAACTCCATATTGTCAAAACTCCAAGCCTAGAGGAAGTGATGCTCTGGGACCAAGGTTATTGTGGTCCACGGATCATACGTGTCCTGGCTGCCCCAAAACTTCACATGTTGGGTTGTCTGCACAGCGACATGATGTCCACCGTACAGCTTGGGAAGACAATACTCCAGGTATGATGTCCACCGTACAGCTTGGGTATCTCTATATATCATTCTTTTGCAATCTTACTTACATACATATGCAGTCACCACTTTTATTATTAATATTCTTTCATGTTTTGATGATCGATCCAGGCAATGGTCGACAGCAGTCTAGTGTCATCGCTGCATAATGTAAAGATTTTGAAGCTCATTCTCCATGGTCTTAGGTTAAATCATGTCATTGACGTCCTCCAATGCTTTCCCTGCTTACAACAGCTTCACATAAATGTGAGTTGGGCCAACCCTTTGTTTCTTTTTGCAATCTTAGTTAGGTTCTATATATGTACTCACTATTTATCCATTCCTTTGTTGAGTAGGTCTACTCTAAATTATTCTCTTGCTTCGTTTTCAGACACTGATGAGCCATGTTCCAAACAAGCAGAACGACAATCCAGCTGCTACTACTGTTGAGTGTGTTGATAGACATTTAAAGCAAGTAATAGTGAGAAATTATTCAGGCAAGAAACCCGATTATAACTTCGCCAAGTTTTTCGTTTTGAATGCAAGAGCGCTAGAGTCAATGAAGCTCCATGTCCCTTTTAGCTGGAACAACGAATGGCGCTCTAGACAACGTATCAAGATGGATTTTAAGAACAGGGCTTCTCCAAATGCTTTGATTTATTTTGAGGGCACCGAGTGAGCACATGATCAACCGCACAAAAGTGGTGTCAAATTGTGTACCCCTTTGGCACTTAAGTTATGGTTCTTTTTTCCTGCAGTTAACTGTTGCCGGTTGTTGTTCCATGTAGTTTGCAGAAACAGAAAGGTTACTTTTATTTGTACTTAATAACGTGAAATTTACTTGTGAAATTTCTATCATATATGAACCATACCAACTACATGTATGTCCTTGTGGAAGTGTATTGAGAATTGTGCATGTGTGCAGTGTTCCACCAAAATGTTGTGGGTATGATGAATCACCTTGACTTTATGGGAAAAGACTGAGTTCATGATTATTCTAATTTATGGCTAATATATAGAAGGTTCCTTAGGGCATCTCCAAAGCTGACCCGCAAATAGCTCTGGTATATGTCTGTTTTTATGTCCGGACGTGGTCTGCGGACAAGATGCGGGAGCCGCCCAACCGTAGCCGCAAACATCCGCCTCTATTAATTATTTTCAAGAAATTAAATCCGCCAAATTAATCTTCAGCCAATAGAAAATCCACCTTCCGCCGAATAAAAATCAACCTTGAATCATTTGAATCAACCTTCCGCCATTTTGAGGTACAATTATAGATACATAATTACTCCCGTAATTCTAGGTGTGGCAGTTAATGCGGAATTCTTTATTCTTTTAATCCAACGAGCTAATTAATCCCGGATTAATTAATGGAGTAATAAATCTATGCTTTTAATGCGTAACCTCCTTTCCGGTTTACAAGACTTGCGCGTATCTCTAGGTTGACAAATAGACCACCATAAAGTTATATGTCACAAAAAGTATATCATTATAAACTTCAATTCGTATACTTTCTAATGTTATACTTTTTACACTATACAACTCATCTTATGTTGGTCAAATTATAGATCTAGGGATGCATGCAAGCCTTATAAACCGGAAAAGAGGTAGTATTGACAAACGAGGAAGAAATCTTCATTTGTTAATGCGGAGTAATTAACGGACCATCCTAAACTGCTCTCGGCCCAAACCGTCGTGGGGTATGCGGTGGATTTTGATTGGCCACACAGACGTCCGGACTCCGGCAGCCCCACACATTTGGTTCAGGTTTGCGGGAAAAACATGGTCCAGACCGCTCGGCGGACCGATACTGGACCATGTTGAATGGCACAACACATCTGGACCGTGCGGTACGGATTGATGCGGGCGGTTTGACGGCCTGCTTTGGAGATGCCCTCACATGAGAAGAAGCGTAACTAAATACCCTAGTTATTCAAGAAAGTAGGTCTCTCTCTCTCTCTCTCTCTCTCTCTCTCTAAGTATGGAAATGTGAGAATGACAAAAAAATAATATAATGGAAATTTTATAATTTTCTGCTCTATTCAACACTCAAAGGTATTTGATACCTAAAATACTTAAAGGTATTTGGTTCAAAAGACCTACATTTACTGAACATTTTCTAATTTTCTACTCTATTCAACACTTACTATTCTATTCTATTCAAAAGACCTACATTTACTAATTTTCTATTCTATTCAAAACACCTACATTTACTGAAAAATTTGTACGTTATGCAAAAGACCTACATTTACTAAAAAAATCTATTCCATTCAAATAATATGTATTCTATTATATTCAACAAAATTAAAGAAAACCTACATTCTACAAGAAGAGAGGGAGGAGGACAGGATGGAGGAAAGGCTGGAGGGAGGGAGGAAGGAAGGGAGGAGGGAGGGAGGGAGGAGGGAGGGAGGAGAGAGGGAGGAGGCCGGGATGGGGGAGGGATGGAGGAGAGAGGGAGGAGGCCGGAATGGGGGAGGGAGGGAGGAGAGAGGGAGGAGGCAGGGATGGAGGGAGGAGGATGGTGGGCGACGAGAGGAGAGCATTTGAAGGAGGAGGGCAGCGGGCAGCGAGAGGAGGAAGGAGGAAGGAGGGAGGAGGGCAACGAGAGGAGGGATGGAGATACCTCGGGGGCCACGACTACGACGGGTGACGACGGCGACAAAGAGAGCGAGAGAGAGAGAGAGTGAGGGGAGAGTGAGGGAGAGGTAGTGGAACGGGTCATTGAGGAAGAGGATAGGGCTAGCTTAGCAGTAGCGTGGGTTACGGCCGTCGCTACTTCTAAGCCTATTAGCTGTAGCATGGGGTCAGTGCCCACGTTGCTGCTAAGTGGGCCGGGGAGTGGACCCGGGTTAGCCACAGTAGCAGCGGGGGTGGCTTAGTAGCACGGCCGGGTAACCCATGCTGCTACTGTGGCCAGCCCGTGGGGGCACTATGGAGCCCACTTAGGAGCAGCACCTGTTGATGCACCAAGCGCCGTTGTTATGTAGTACCTGTAGCGTTGGGCAGACACCATCAATACTGCTAACACTAGTAGAAAATAGGGCTTTGGTTGAGGCCTGGGTAAGGGCATTAATCCCGGTTAACTCATGAACCGGGACCAAAGGGAGCATCAGTCCCGGTTCGTGAGGCCAGGGCGCCCGCCGGGCCTCGGGGGCCATTGGTCTCGGTTCGTCTGACCCCTTTGGTCCCGGTTCTAGACACCACTACTGGAATCAGGATCTTTGTCATCAGCCAGCTCTTTGTCGTTAGCCGGCAAAGAATGTCTTTGCCATCAGCTTATGTAAAACTGATGACAAAGAATGAGATGACGACAAAGATCATGTTTGCCGTCAGCCTGCTCTTTGCCGTCTACTAGTAGACGGAAAAGAGGGTGGGTGGCCCACTAACGAGAATGACCCAACAACCACTTCCTTTGTTGTCCACTAGTAGACGGCAAATCATCTTTGCCAAAGCATCTTTGCCATCTGCTAGCGGACGGCAAAGAAAGTGGTCGTTTTAACGGTCGTTTCCCCTGCCCCCACCCCACTAGCTATGCTCTTTGCCGTCTGCTAGCAGACGGCAAGAGCTGTGACCTACCTAAAAAGCGGCCAGCATCTACGCCCTACCCTCTCTCTCTCTCCCCTCACGTCACCCGCGCCACCATCCCCGTGCCCCGCCGCCCCGCTCCGCCGGTCAGGCCGCCCGCCGCCTCCTCCACCACCGCCGGAGCCAAGGTGAGTTTTTTTTTTCTATTGTTCTTTGTTGTTTAGGTTTAGGTATTATTAATAGGGTTAGGTTAGTGCCAGGTTTAGGTTTAGATAATTAGAAGAAGAAGAAAGTTGAAAAAAGAAGAATAAGTAGAAGAAGAGGAAAAAGGAAAAAAGGAAGAGGGTCGTGGATCGCTGGTCGCCGAGGGGATAGATGGTGGAGCCAGTGGGTCCCGACGCCGTCGCCCATGCCGAGAATCCCTTGGTCCGAGTGCTGACCCGTCGACCGTGCGTTGCCATACCAGAGGGCGCCCGGGGACGAGCGGGTTAGGGGGTTCCTCGACGTCAATGGAACACTAAATAGCAAGTATCGTCGGTGCGAGATACATGTGGCCGTCGGTGTCAAACACTACATCCACGTCCCACAAGTGACGCCGGCGTCCCGTAGCAATACTTCTCGGGGTCGATGGCGGTCGAACACCATAGCGAATTTGTCTTGCAGCCTGTGCGATGACGATTAAAAGCCAAGTGTTGAAACTTGAAACACCCAAACTGACTCAAGCCGGTTTGGTTGTTTTAAGTTTCAAAACATGGCTTTAATCCTCATTGCAGAGGCTGCCAGACAAATTCGCCAAGGTGTTCGACCGTCATCGGCCCCCAGAACTTTTGCTGCGGGACGCCGGGGGCTGGCATCAATTGTGGGACGTGGATCTAGTGTTCAACGCCGACCGCCACATGTATCTCACACCATGGATACTTCCTATTTAGGATTGCATCGACGCCGAGGAACCCCCTAACCCGCTCGTCATGTTGTAAATATTTAGTTAGGTTGACGAAAAAAACAATATTGCTATGTTACTCATCTTTTGATTTAAATGTGCAGTTTTTTCGTCGCTGCGAGGGTCTAGTGTTCGACAAGCTCCACCTCTGCGTTCGTGGGTGAGCAAAAATGACATCTCCTCCTCCCCATTCATTTTATCTATTCCGGTCTTCGTGCCAATGAAACTTGCTCGCTATAGGTATCTTCAATGATCAGTATGCATGACCCCTATGCGTCTCCCATTCGAAAGGGTTACATCTATAAATATGCATGCATTTGCATATTTGTAACCATTATTCTTTCGAATTGTCCAATGTTATCCATGGACAGTCCGAGTATGTGTAGATTGGGTTCGTTTTCCCATATGTTTTGCTTCTGATCCAGTGCAGAATTTCGTCAGTGCCTCCCTGTTGTTCTCCAGGTACACATCTTCTCTACTTATTGGTGAGACGTGTATCAGGAGAACAGCCGGGAGGTGCTGCCAAAATTTTGCATCAGATCCGGAGCAAAGCATGGGAAAACGAACCCAATCTACACATACTCGGGTGGGATTAGGACCTATCTTTACCTATTAGCGTCTAGGTTGCATGGACGTAATTAAAGTGACAAACTCCATTAACTGATGAATATATCTTATGTGTCCAGTACCTAGGCAAGATGAGTGATCGTGCGTGGATGTACACTGGTCACACTAGTCAGAAAGACATGACCATTGAGTGGTTAGCAAAAACCAAGGGGTTTCTGAGAGCCGCATTTGCAAATGGCCAGAGGACAACCTGGTGCCCCTATGACGGGTGCGACAATTGGCACAAGAGGACAGATGATGAAATGGGCAAACACCTGCAGAAGAGGGGTTCACTAGTAGAAAAAGGGTCATTTGTCCCGATTCGTAAGGCCCATTTGTCCCGGTTAGGGGACCGGTACTAAAGGGTCGGTACTAAAGCCCTATACCTTTAGTCCCGGTTCTTACACCAACAGGGACAGATGGGCCTCCACGTGACCGCTGCGGCGAGCCCACACAGGAGGGCCTTTGGTCCTGGTTGGTAGCACCAACCAGGACCAAAAGGCATCCACGCGTCAGCAGCTGGCAGGAGCTGAGATTTTTGTTTTTTAAGGGGGTGGGTTTTGGGGGTTAATTTAGGTGTTTCATATATTGTGTTAGCTAGATAATTAATAAAGAGAATTGTCCTCTCTTATCTCCGTGCTTGGTCGACGCTACGTACTATATGTATAGAGAGGACTCAACACGCTATCTAGTAAGCAAACGAAGGAAACCATTAAGTACAGATGATCTTCATGAACATATGCATACAGAGAGAAGTGATATCGACCTCTCCTTCTCCGAGAGATTGGTCAGACAACAAGTTTTCGTATAGTTATCCGACGCTACTGGCTACATATATACAATATAAGATCTCTTACAATATAATCTCCTAATTATATATGAACTCAGGGTCCACATGGTATTCTCCGTCTTTATTGATCACGTGGTCAAGAAAGAATGCCGTCCATTCCTCTTGAATTGCTCGCATGCGATCTGGTGCTAGGAGTTCATCCCGCATCTGAAACATCTATTAATTTGAAGAAGGGGGTCAATACATATATATGAATGAATGAAACTCAACACAAATGATGGTAAAAAAATAAAATTGTGAATATTATTGCTTACGCACTTCATATTATTTTTTAGAGTAGCCCCGCTCACACATCGTGTGGCGGATGGACTCGTAAACATAGTATCCACAGTAATTATTGGCTTCCTGCCACAACCACTTTACAAGAAATAGAGGTCAATCAAACTGATAAGCAAGCATGCTAAATGGTATTGATGGAACTAGCGCTTGAATCACTAGCACAAAGAGCTCGTCGTAAATGGTTACGTTGATGCTAGCTTTGACACCGATTCAGATGACTCTAAGTCGCAAACTAGATACGTATTTATATTAAATGGTGGAGCTGTCAGTTGGTGCAGTTCCAAGCAGAGCGTCGTGGCGGGATCTATGTGTGAAGCGAAGTACATAGCTGCTTCGGAAGCAGCAAATGAAGGAGTCCGGATGAAGGAGTTCATATCCGATCTAGGTGTAATACCTAGTGCATCGGGTCCAATGAAAATCTTTTGTGACAATACTGGAGCAATTGCCTTAGCGAAGCAATCCAGATTTCACAAAAGAACCAAATACATCGAGAGACGCTTCAACTCCATCTACGACCAAGTCAAGGAGGGAGACATAGAGATTGCAAAATACACACGGATCTGAATGTTGCAGACCTATTGACAAAGCCTCTTCCACGAGCAAAACATGATCAGCACCAAGACTCCATGGGTGTTAGAATCATTACAATGTAATCTAGATTATTGACTCTAGTGCAAGTGGGAGACTGAAGGAAATATGCCCTAGAGGGAATAATAAAGTTGTTACTTATATTTCCGTATATCATGATAAATGTTTATTATTCATGCTAGAATTGTATTAACCGGAAACTTGATACATGTGTGAATACATAGACAAAACAGAGTGTCCCAAGTATGCCTCTACTTGACTAGCTTGTTAATCAAAGATGGTTTAGTTTCCTGACCATAGACATGTGTTGTAATTTGATGAACGGAATCACATCATTAGGAGAATGATGTGATGGACAATACCCATCCGTTAGCTTAGCATAATGATCGTTAAGTTTTACTGGTATTGCATTCTTCATGACTTATACATATTCCTTTGACTATGAGATTATGCAACTCCCGAATACCGAAGGAACACCTTGTGTGCTATCAAACGTCACAACGTAACTGGGTGATTATAAAGATGCTCTACAGGTGTCTCTGAAGGTGTTTGTTGGGTTGGCATAGATCGAGATTAGAATTTGTCACTCCAAGTATCGGAGAGGTATCTCTGGGCCCTCTCGGTAATGCACATTACAATAAGCCTTGCATGCAATGAGACTAATGAGTTAGTTGCGGGATGATGCATTACGGAACAAGTAAAGAAGACTTGCCGGTAACGAGATTGAACTAGGTATGAGGATATCGATGACCAAATCTCGGGCAAGTAGCGTACCGATGACAAAGGGAATGACGTATGTTGTCATTCCGGTTTGACCGATAAAGATCTTCGTAGAATACACTACTAGGAAAAGGCCTACTAATGGCGCACTGGTTTTGCCTACTAATGGCGCATTACCAATGCGCCATTAGTAGCATGCCACTAGCATATCTTACTGATGGCACACCACTGGTGCGCCATTAGTTTTGCCCACGGTGCGCCACTAGTGTTTGCTATACTAATGGCGCACCACACGGTAATGCGCCATTAGTAACAATTTTTTAATTTTTTTCTTAATCTCAGGTCACTATTTCACCTATGAGATATACAACAAGCATCCATATAACAATCATAGCCAACACACAAGTTCCATCATATATACATACATAGCCAACACATAGTTCCATCGTTACATATTACAAAAGTTTCACATTGTTCATCCAACACCGTTCAGTTCTCATGCATTGTTCTTCTCCTTCTCCTTCCTCAGCATGAAGCGCCAAGAGCGGCGAGGCGGTGGAGGCGGTGGAGGCAGTGGGATGTAGTCTTCTACCTCAATTGGCGTGGTCATGTCGCCCAGCTGTGGGATCGCCGGCGCCACCACCGATGCGTGGTCATTGTCAGGCACCACCACCATCGTGAGGCCAACTTCAGGCACAACCATCGCTAGGTCATCCTCAGCCACCTCCATCTCTTGCCCATGGTCAGCCACCACCATCTCTTGCCCTTGGTCAGCCACCACCATCTCTTGCCCTTGGTCAGCCACCACCAGCGCTAGGTCATCCTCAGCCTGATGCCCATCGTCATCCTGCAGCTCCTCGTCCCCACTCTGCTCCTCTTCTCCCGCACTCCAGTCCGGATCATCCTTCTTGTTGTCTATGCTGCTGCTAGAATCGCTGCTGCTTTCGCTACAGCCAGAATCGCTGCTGCTTTCGCTACATGGTCGCTGCTGCTTTCGCTACAGCCATGGTCGCTGCTGCTTTGGCCGTAGCCATTGTCGCTGCTGCTGCTCCCATTACCTGTCCAAATGCAACAATGACCGTTAACAATAAATGTGAGACAAAGCCAAATGTAGAGGAATAAGAAGAGGCAGAATGTACCGGCATCATAATCTTCAGCGTAGCGCATGCGACACATAGTTGCCTTGAACACCTTCACGATGAGCGTGGTGGCGTCGTCGTCGTACCTGAAGAGAAGGAAGTACCCCAGCCGCAGGTCGTAGGCATGGTAGAACTTCACCCACCCACGAGACAAGCACTTGTGGCCCTCCTTGATCACCAACTCCACATCCCACAGCCTGCGAAACCCGCTGCCGGCCTGTAGCACCTTCACATTATTTGGCGGATCTTCACCCATCAGCATGTTCTTAAAACTGTCAGGCAGCCTCTACAGTTTGGGACAATGAGTGATGTAGTCAAACAACAGATATCATAATGAGATTGGTGAAGCTAGGGGAGATCTCTCATTTTATATACCCGCGTCATGGATGATACTGAAGTCCCAAGTATGATAGTGAAGAACTCGGAAGCATCCAACTCGTACTGCGGTGTCGCAGAGCGGTGGTGGCTGCTTCCCGCCATCTCTGATAAGCAGCAGAAGAGACCAATTAGTACCCTTACAACAGATCTAAAACATGCATGATAACATGCATTAGTCGCAAGTACCCCATATGTCCTATTTTTAGCAAAGTCATGCTAAAATTCACAGAAAATTTCAGCATGACCTTTGCTGAAAACAGCACATATGGAGTACCCGAATTCGCCGGAACAGAAGTTAATCGACATTCCGGCAAACTCAAGGGCCTCTCGGGGTACCTGCCCAAAAGACATCATGGATGAAATGGACCAACAATATGTATACATAAAAGTAACAACAACAATATATTTAGGCTTTAACAGCAGTGCAGGAAGTTCATCCTAAATAACACATAAACCCGATTCAACATGTCTTCAAACAGCCCAAAAGCAATCATATTACACAAGTATTGAGAGCTCATAACCGAAAAAACAGGAGCGAAGAAGAACAAAACACATTGAAAAAGGACTATACAGCCAAACATAGATTACCCAGCAGCCATACTCCATCTTTACTATCCTTAATCATACCTAACATTTGTACATTTTTCTCAGTTCTAATACTCTACCAATCAAGCCCAACCCGAGGTCAAAATATTCGACAGGCCAACGTTCACTCTTCAACAACTATATACATCTAATATGAACACTGACACTAAAATTAACAGTATACAACTATATAATCATGCTAACATGGATATTACACTTGTTACTACTAAAACTAGTAGGAAGATGAAAAGAAAAAGGCGCGTAAAATGTGAATGCATGTACCGGTGTTGACGGGGCCGACGGTGGCCTGCTTGTAGAGGCTGTAGAGGCAGAGATTGCTCTCGTTGGTGGTGGTGTCCGGCAGCGTCTTGGTCTTCTCCGCAAACTCCTGAAACTCCTCCTGGAATAAGAACAAGAACAGGCAAGCACAACATAAGCTAATCATCAACTGACAACTATTACTACTGATAACTCTTACTTGCGCTCATCAGCCAATTCAACAAGTAGATTCGGACAGTAAAAAACCCTGAACTTTCAGTTAAAATAAATCCCCTCAACATATTCATGAAATAATCAATCTCAAGACCACGACACGGAGATCTACAACATATTAAGACAGCATAGCTGAACTGAACTTGTATATGATGACATAATATATGCATACATCTAAGAGTAAGGATTAAGTGACCGAGACTCCTCGTTGGTTTATAAAACAAATAAACCATTATTGCACTACTTAACTACTCCACATATGCAACTTGTTAGTTTTTCCCCTCTCGAAGATGCCAACAGGCATGCAGTAGATATATTGTGAGCTAATGCCAATTAACAAAGAAAGTTGAGGCTACTCCACATAATTTGTATTCCTACTTCTTAAAGTGTAAATTAAGCTCCACCACACCTAATTTAACTGTGCATTTAAGCAATGATAACACCACCAATTAAGATGCTACACTTGATTAATTAAGTGCCACCACTTCTGTCACCGTTGTAGTTTAAGCCCATCTACAAGAGGTGAACTGTATATGATGCCCTGATTTAACAATGGCTAGTGTATTTTAGTCCTACCGAAACTATGGCATCTGCAGCCTAATAGTCAATTCGACTCACCGGCACCAGCCGAGTCAAGCCCTGATCTAACCTAATTTGACCTAAATTCGAGATGGATTTGACTTAAACCTACCAAAAGAGAGAAGAAGAGGGCATGGCCGGGAGGGAGGAGAGGAGGAAAAGAGGCAGAGTGAGGAGGGTTACCTGACCACGATGAGGTGGTGGCCGGAGCGGCGACGACGGAGGACGGAGGACGTGGGGCCTCCTCTCCTGGTGGACTTGGGGCGGCTGTGAGGCTCCAAGTCTCCGGTGGCTCCGAGGCTCCAAATCTCCGGCGGGTTTCTAGGGTTTCAAGGGAGGCGAGGGAGGCGGCGCTCGCGGGGGAGGTGGGGCTCGAGGGGGAGGCGGCGCTCGAGGGGGAGGAAGGGGAGAGGGAGGCGGCGGGGGCGCGTGGGCGGCTGCGGCGCCATGGGTCGGGGCAGCGGCGGTGGCGCCATGGAGGGAGGGAGCGGCGCGGTGGAGGGAGAGGAAGGAAGTGTCGATCTGGCAAGAGGGGGAGGGACGAGGGAGGGACGAAGTGTATGGATGGGGGAAGATTACTAATGGCGCACCCCCAGGAGGTGCGCCATTAGAATGTTTTTTTAGATAGCAATGGCGCACCAGCCACCCGTGCGCCATAAGTAAGATTTTTTTTAAGAAAATGAATACGAATATGAATATGAAACAGTAATATTTTTTTATACAAATAGTAATAATTGTTGTTTAACAACAATTGTAGTCTACACTTTATTATTATTATTTTTAAAAAATGAATATGAATATGAGATAGTAATATTTTTTTTATAAAAATAGTAATAATTTTTTAAAAAATATCATCAAATTTGTTATTTGAAAATATCATCGGCGGCGACGGTGGAGCAGGGGAGGGTGCGGGGGGTGCTCGTCGGCGGCGGTGGAGCGGGGGAGGGTGCATGCGGGGGGTGCTCGTCGGCGGCCGGCGGTGGAGCGGGGGCGGGGTGCGGGGGGTGCTCGTCAGCGGCGGTGGAGTGGGGGAAGGGATCGAGATCGAGATGGAGGGGGATCGAGATCGAGATGGAGGGGGAATTGAGATCGAGATGGAGGGGGATCGAGATCAAGTGTCCTCATGAATTCAAAAAGTGCCCATGAAATTTAGAAAAAATTTGAAACGGTGCGCCATTAGTAGTTTTGCAAAAAAAGAATAAAAAAATTACAGTAATGGCGCACTCTCTGCCTAGTGCGCCATTACTAGTTAGAACTAGTAATGGCGCATTATTGACCTGATGCGCCATTAGTATGTATCAAAAAATGAAAAAAAAATACTAGTGGCGCACCCTGTTTCTGGTGCGCCATTAGTATATAGTAGTGGCGCACTGCTTCCCTGGTGCGCCATTAGTATCAATCCTATCTATAGCCCTTTTCCTAGTAGTGATATGTAGTAACCAATATGAGCATCCAGGTTCCACTGTTGGTTATTGATCGAAGATGAGTCTCTGTCATGTCTACATAGTTCTCGAACCCGTAGGGTCCGCACGCTTAACGTTCAATGACGATTTGTACTATGAGTTATGTGTTTTGGTGACCGAAGATTGTTTGGAGTCCCGGTTGAGATCATGGACGTGACGAGGAGTCTCTAAATGGTCGAGATGTAAAGATTGATATATTGGAGGATGATGTTTGGACACCAGAATATTTCTGGATCGTTTCGGGTATTTTTCGGAGTACCGGGAGGTTACCTGAACCCCCGGGGAAAGTAATAGGCCTTATGGTCCTTAGGGGAGAGAGGAGGCAGGCCACAAGGGGTGCCCGCGCGCCCCCATAGGGAGTCCGAATTGTACTAGGGGAGGGGGCGGAGCCCTCCTTTACTTCTCCTCCTCCCTCTCCTTCCCTCTTTTCCCCTCCATGAGAAGGAAAGTGGAAACCTACTAGGACTAGGAGTCCTAGTGGGTTTCCCCCCACCTGGGCGTGCCCCTAGGGCCGGCCTCCTCCCTCTCCTCCTTTATATACGGGGGCAGGGGCACCCTATAGGAAATCAATTGTTCTCTTAGCTGTGTGCGGTGCCCCCCTCCACAGTTTACTTCTCCGGTCATAGCGTCATAGTTCTTAGGCGAAGAAGCCCAGCGAGGCATTACCGTCACCACGCCGTCGTGCTGGCAAAACTCTCCCTCGACCCTCTGATGGATCAAGAGTTCGAGGGACGCTATCGAGCTGAACGTGTGCATAACTCAGAGGTGCCGTACGTTCTGTGCTTGATAGGTTGGATCGCGAAGACGTTCGACTACATCAACCGCGTTAAGCTAACACTTCCTCTTTCGGTCTACGAGGGTACGTCGATACACTCTCCCCTCTCGTTGCTATGCATCTCCTAGATAGATCTTGCGTGATCGAAGGATTTTTTTGAAATTGCATGCTACGTTCCCCAACAGGCCCCACTCCGAAACCTTATAGAACCTTCCCGGTACAATACCATAAATTCCCAAACATTTGTAGGAGCCCTGAAAACCACTTTCCTTATATGAGAAAATTAACCTTCATGGTTGGATCATTCGATATCATGTTCATCAATTTGTACACGAGGAACTCAAACATGAGCCGACGGTTTCCCTTGCCTCGGTCAGCTTTCGTTTGAGGTGGGCAGTTTTGTGAGGCTACGCAACTATACAACACCCATTTCCTGGTTTCATGAATTCTTCTTCCAGGGACCATCCATGGGAAACCTTCTTTGTCACATTTCATGGTGTAATGCAACTGTTGGTTAGAATGCCCAACAACATATGGCCTTTGATTCCTAATGGCATTTTCACTCAACCACACCTTGAACTCCTGCACACACCCAAACTTTACGCCTTTCTTCAACGAGAATTCTTTTCCTCGCCCTCCTCCTTGGTTCTCCTCATTTTAGTCATGGTGTTGGTTCTAGCAATGTAATTCTCATGCCACCATCAACAACAGCCTTGTGGACAAGGCTAGACCAGGAAACAATGGGGCACCTTTTTCCTTGCCGGTCAACATGAACAAGATTTTGTTCTCTGATACGTCCATTTTGCATCATGCTTTTATATTGATATTTATTGCATTATGGGATGTTATTACACATCATATCGCAATACTTATGCCTTTTTTGTCTTATTTTATAAGGTTTACATGAAGAGGGAGAATGCCGACAGCTGGAATTCTGGACCGGAAAAGGAGGAAATATTAGAGACCTATTCTGCACAACTCCAGAACTCCTGAAACTTCACGGAGAATTATTTTGGAATATATAAAAAATATTGGGCGAAGAAAGCACCATAGTGGGGCCACGAGCCATCCACAAGGGTGGGGGGCGCACCCTGCCCCCCTGGGCGCGCCCCCTGCCCTGTGGGCCACCTGGCAGTCCCCTGATGCCCATCTTCTGCTATATGGTGTGTTTTGACCTGGAAAAAATCGGAAGGAAGCTTTAAAGATGAAGCGTCGTAGTCTCGAGGTGGAACATGGGCAGAACCAATCTAGGGCTCCGGCAGAGCTGTTCTGCCGGGGAAACTTCCCTCCCGGAGGGGGAAATCATCGCCATCGTCATCACCAACTATCCTCTCATCGAGAGGGGGTCAATCTCCGTCAACATCTTCACCAACACAATCTCCTCTCAAACCCTAGTTCATCTCTTTTATCCGATCTTTGTCTCAAAACCTTAGATTGGTACCTGTGGGTTGGTAGTTGTGTTGATTACTCCTTGTAGTTGATGCTAGTTGTTTTATTTGGTGGAAGATCATATGTTCATATCCTTAATGATGATTAATACTCCTCTGATTATGAATATGAATATGCTTTGTGAGTAGTTACGTTTGTTCCTGAGGACATGGGAGAAGTCTTGTTATAAGTAATCATGTGAATTTGGTATTGGTTCCATATTTTGATGAGATGTATCACTACTAGAAAAAGGGCTACTAATGGCGCACCTAATTTGGCCATTAATGGTGCATTAGTGGTGCGCCATTAGTAGCACGCCATTAGTAATACTTACTAATGGCGCACCACTGGTGCGCCATTAGTATCTGGTATACTAATGGCGCACCACAGGTGCACCATTAGTATAGGAAATGGTGCGCCATTAGTATGCCTCCCAGGGCCATGTATAGCCAGGTGCTTTGGTATACTAATGGCGCACCACAGGGCGATGCGCCATTAGTAACCTCGGCATACTAATGGCGCACTGCATAAGGATGTGCCATTAGTATCCTCTGGAATACTAATGGCGCACTGTTATGTGATGCGCCATTAGTATGAATATTAGATTTTTTTTATTTTTTAATTTTCTGTTTTTTTGCACAGGTTACAAAATGTATAATTGGACAAAATATAGACAGCACACATCAACAACAGATTCATCGAATACAATAGAAGATTAGTCTCTGAATAAATTTCATCATATTAGTCTCCAAATACAATTCATCACATTAGTCTCCGAATTGAAAAGACCGAACAAAGATAGAACATGATATTACAAGTCTCGAGACCGCGAGTAGCGAGTTTGTCTTCACATTACAAGTCGATATCGATCATCTAAACTACCATCACATAGAAGAGAGCTGCGGTCATCACGATGAGCATCATCACGATGAAACTCGTCTTCATCCGGTTCCTCCAACGCTCCCTCCCCTCTCGTGCTAGATAGCGGGCGTATCTAGATTCGGCCTCGACCCTAGTGGTGTACCCTTTGTAACTGTTTCCGCTGAATCGGTGAACCTGTCTCCGACACTCCTCCCAGTCGTCGTAGACTCCGGGAACCTTACCCTTGTACACGACATACGACGGCATCGCTATGCACTAGCGAAATGAAACGTTAGTACCAATTCACAGACAATACATAAGCAATATATAAGTATGCAACAGAACGATCGGAAGAGAAAAGCAAGACATTAATAGCATCAATTACATCTATGTTGAACGACTCTCGAAACCAAAGAGACATACTACAAGTTCATTAAAGTTTAATTACAACATGAGCCAATCGATGTTTCAGAACTAGACACATCATCACTGCTTTCGACTCGACTCAAGGGACCGGAGCGTGGATGAAGCCGCCGTCTATCGTGGGAGTCATGAAATTACGGGCGTTGTCAGCCTGCATTTGTAGCATTCCGTCTATCTCACTCTTGGACGGTTGATTTCTGAGGTAGAACTGCCCCGAGGTACGAAGGACATCTTGATGGATGATTTCCGCAAACTCCGATTGGATGCGAAAGAATTCTTGTCTGATGTCCGCGTCCGGGATTGCCGACATGCTCGCGGCCCAATCTTTGAGTTTACTCGGTAGCAGAAGTTGATGATGGTCCCGTACGATCGCCCGCATGTGATGGATGGCGTAGCAGGCACCCTTCTGACCGCCAGGCGGCTGCTTGACGCAGCAGAACGTCGTATTGTGAGAGAACACGTGCTTGCCGTACTTACGAATAGGCCTGTTGAAGGTGCCTCCAGATTGGGCATAGCCGGGGAGAACATCATCAAGAACCTTCTTGACATTTGTTTAGTCTACGTTCGACTGACGGTCCGGGTCGAAATACGTGGCCATGGAATATTTGGGGCTTAGGAGGATGAGCGTGCAATGTCTGTCACTGCAGAAAACACGGAATGTTAAAAGAAAAACGATTGAAATCTAAGAATTTGTATGTTACGGGGTGGTTGAGGGGAGGACTTACTCGGAAAAGTAAGGCACGAGGAAGTTATCCTTATCTAGGTTTGCTAGAATGATGCCTTCGAGGTAAGAACTCGCGACTTGCCGGTCCCCAGCGCTGCCCAAGATCTTGGCACGCATGTAGAAGGGGTCGACTATCACGATGTCTGGGGTCTTGTCGCGAATGATCCGCATCTCCATACTCAGCGAAAATAGCCGAACGAAGGTGTAGTGCAGCGGATGAAGGTTCAACATAGCGTGGATGTCATCAAACCGCAGGACGATCGTACCCCCGATGTAGTTATCCACAAATCCCTTGCCCTCTGGCACCTTGGCCACGAAAACCGGGTATGCCACATACTTCTCTCTGAGACGCCGCTTCTCCAAAGAAAGAACACTGTCATGCAGACTCCGCATAGCACCGGCTGCAACATCGAGCATATTTCTCGGTAGCATCGGCCTACCCGCCACATGCACCCTCCTCATGAAATCCTCAGGTGAAGGTGGCCCGTCCTGAGCACGGATCGTACTCGGTGCCGGCTGGCCCGCACCCTTGTTAGTCTTTCTTTTGCGTGCCTTCTTCTTCTCCTGTAATGGGACCGAGTTCTGCTCACAGACCGCCTTCTTGAGTGTGTTGGGGCTGAGAATATTTCGCACCTCGCCTATCTGAGGCTCGGTGAAGTCGGCAACTGGAGGCGTCTCCTGAGAGCTGAACGGCAAACGACGCCTGTTGCACGTCTTTTGTTGGGTTGGGTTCTTGAGAAGGAGGCCCCATGAAGTCGCCATCGTACCCATGATCGGCAAAGTACCGATCGACGTTGGCAAATGTATCGTCGTCGTCGTCGTTCTGATCCTGTGCCATATGCATGTTTGGATCCAGTGGCATATGGATGTCCGGCACCGTTGCGGTGGTCTTGCCATGGGGCCGACTTGGCGCCGGCACGACTGGCGGTGTTGTCTTTGGGGTGGTGTCCCCCGCCCCCAAACGAATCTGGCTCTTCGGCCAAAGCAGGGGCCAGCTCAGGCAGGCGATGAGGGTCATCACGTCATCATCGTCGGCCCCGACGGGTCGAATCGGAGGTAACAACTCGTCGCAGCCTGGCAGCACCTGAACCAGTTGAACCCTAAACACGTTGGGTGGCATCTGGGTACCGTGGAACAAGGGGTTGCCCGGTTGAACGATTTTGCCCTTGGCGACATCGACCAACTCATTGTTCGCGAAGTGCAGGAGAGTGCACGGAACGTCGGCGGCGCCCTGCGAAAACATCTAGGGCGTCAGGGATGCCCAGTCAAAGGCAAGGAGATGAAGTCCTCGGCCGAGAGAGGCTTAATTAGTTACCGTGATGATGGCGTCGAGCTCGGCTGATGTCAAGGCACTGCCAACAGCGGGCGTGCAGTTGACGGAGGGGCCGCTTGCTGCAGAGGTGCCGGCCGGCGTACACCCGGGTGCATTAACTCCCGTGCCGGCGTCGGAGACACCAATGGCCCCGCCATCGCGTTCTGCGAGTTGCTGGCCGTGAAGCTAGGAATCGGGGGCGGCCCCTGTTGGCCGCCCGCAATCCACGCACTCAACCCCTGGATCAAGGTAGGCACAATGGCGGTGATCGTCGCTCCGAGTAGTTGTTGCACTTGCTCTTGGACAATCTCCGGAATCCGCGCCACCTGTGCCTTGAGTTCTTGAACCTCGCGCGCCTGGCTTTCCGAGCTGGTCTTTTTCTCCTTTCGCCCACCAGTGTTATAGTATGACGACCATTTTGTCGACAAGCCTTTGCCAGCCACACGACCAGTTGACGTCGGCTTACTGTGCTTATCCTTGTTCTTCATTACATTCAACGCCCTATTTAGAGTGGTGTCCCAAGGGTTGCTCTTAGTCGACCCCGCGCTACTTCTTTCAGTCGCCTGCAGAAGGAATGTGAACAATTTAGAAATTTGGCTTCATTAATTAGAATGCAACCATATGGAGCTAATTATGCGGGGGTGTATTCCTTACCAGAACAAGCTCAAGCGCCCTGGTCTTCGGATCCGTGGTAAGCTCCTTTGTTTTCGGGTCCTTCTTGTACCGGGCCCTGACAAAGTTCCTGGTCTGCTTGTCACCGTATTTATCGAAGAGGGGCGGTAGGCCTTGCTCGGCACGGTCCGCCTCCTCCTTGTCCCATATAGGCTCCGCCACTCTGTAATCGCCGTGACCGAGTGTGTGTTCCCCTAATTTCAGCTCCCGCATTTCTTTCCCCCACCGACTTGATTCGGAGTTTGCGGTGCTCGAGCAATTGATCTTGAAGTCGTTGTAGTCATCTTCGGTGATCGAAGGATTTTTCTCCTTGATCTTCTCATAACTCTCACCTTTCTCGATCATTCTCTTCACATTGCTTTTCCAAGTAGACAGGGCCTTTCTCATCTTCGTGAGGGCAACATTGTTCACTTTATTCCCTTTG
Source organism: Aegilops umbellulata (assembly GCA_032464435.1). Lineage (NCBI taxonomy): Eukaryota > Viridiplantae > Streptophyta > Magnoliopsida > Poales > Poaceae > Aegilops > Aegilops umbellulata. The sequence goes on along the minus strand of CP136055.1, from coordinate 600,910,374 downwards.
AGGCTTGTGTTTTCAAATTCAGCAGGGAACTTGTATCGTTCGTGTAGCTTCGTGAAGAGGACGTTGCGCAAATTCCCTCGGTCAGGATGCCTCAGGTTCTCGCTGTTGATCGAGACGGCGCTCCGGAGAATGCACCCGAGCTCAAGCGAGTACCCCTTGACTATTCGTTCGGGCGCTGTTGGATTCCCGTCTTAGTCCACTTCAATAACTTCCTCCTTGAGGGTGCGGAGCACGGTCGGGTGCCGGTCCTTCCGTTGCCTCTTCGGTTGGCTGCCATCTGTGCGTGCGCCGCCATCATCAGTGGTGGCATTCCCGGCGGCACCATCAGTGGTGGCACCAGTGGGGTCATCCTCGGCGGCACCATCAGTGGTCTCAGGATCGGTGGGGAAGGCGGCGTCCTCATACAAGTGAGGTTGTTCCTCCATCTCCTAGGACAGCTCCCAGAATACCTTGCCGCCCGAACCCCCGGCCTCATCGTTGTGGGCCATGTTTCTCTCTAAATAGAAACAAAGTTTGGTCAAAAAGTTGGTTATTATCAAGGAACAAGATCATGGTCTCATCATTTAGGGTTTGTCGACAGGGAGGCATCCTAAAATCTAAGCTTTTATCATTGAGGGTTTTTCGACGCCGAGGCACCCTAAAAGCCTAAGCATTAGTCACAAGTACGCCGGGGCACTTGATCCTACTTAATTAACTACTAAGATACCCCGGCCCATGCATTAGTCACAAGTACCCCATATGTCCTATTTTTAGCAAAGTCATGCTAAAATTCACGGAAAATTTCAGCATGACCTTTGCTGAAAATAGGACATACGGAGTACCCGAATTTGCCGGAACGGAAGTTAATCGACATTCCGGCAGACTCAAGGGCCTCTCGGGGTACCTGCAAATTCATCACGACACACTAGTCGGAGACAAAACCCAGCAAACTAGCAAAATCATCACAAATTGTTTTCTGTAAAAGATGATCATCATCTTTACAAGTCTTTCTCAATGTGATCACAAGTAATTCAGAGGCATCACAAGTAATTCAAAGCAAAGAAACAGCTTAATACATGCCTCAGCTTATCAACAGTCATTACTTGTCAAATACAGAAGAAGGAACAATTTATTTGTGACATAGTTACAAATGATGACAGAATAAAGCAAACATCATACACTAGCCTCAAGATGAGAAGGCGGGTAAACAGAGTTATCCATATGCAAAAATGAAAAATGGTAAACAGAGTATTATCTTTCCAGCTTCAAGATGTGAGAAAATACTAAGTAGCATCAGCACAAGATATAAGGAAATGACATTCCTCCAAAAGCAAAGAAGGAAGAGTATGTACATTACAAGGAACTGTTGTCTGCATTGACGACAGAAGGTATGCTCATACATTTATATTATATTGTGAGTACAGCAAATATGCCGTAAAGCATATAAGCATACACAAAAGGTTACTAACCGACTTCCAAAGCTAATTACAAACCATTTCTACTCTAGCAATCACCAAAGGTGGATGCTTTCATCTATGCTTGCTCAAAAAATTGTGCTCATCAAAATTTATTACCAAGGGTAGAATTACACTGCAAGAACCTACCAAGCTAGACACAAGTAGGATGATCAACTGATGGCAACTTGAATTTTTTGTTTTATGTTCAATGCACCTTCAGTTCAAAAGGTAAGCGGTGAAATATACTACCTTACTACAAACACAGCAGGAGTCTCGTAGAAAAGGGACAATAATAGGATTGTCGAAATAAAGCAATCCTCTTTCCAGCACATATAAAACTAGTATAATGTCGTTCCTTCCAATAATTGGAAATAACAGTAATATACCAGACTTTTTTTCCTAAATCTATAAAAACAAAAACAATGTTCTTATATGCAGCTAACAAGGTGAAGATCTTCATTAGAACCTAGGGCAAGCAGAAAGTAGCATATACATTGATGTTTAGTCACTATAACAGATAAAACAGTAAGCAAACAACCATCTTGCCGTACAGGTTTGAACACCAGAAAAAGGAAGGGAGAGGCTTTATGTCCTTCTATGCAGTACATCAAATAGTTATGCCGATTGCCGATTATATAAATAGAAGTAATATATGGGCTTATCAATCAGCACAGAAGATGCGTCCTTTCAACAATCAACTAGCACTAGTGTGTGCAATAGTTATCAGAGAGAAGAAATTAAGCCTCTACTCTTTCGCAAAAAGAAAGAAAGAAATTAAGCCTCCAATCAAGAACTATGGACTACAAATAAGACATAGGTAAAGTATAGTGGCACTGACACTGCAAGAACCTTGAAATTACACTGTAATAACCATGAAATTGTGATGTTAAATGTCCTGGGAAATATAGTGGCACTGACAATCAAATGCCCTAAATTAACTACATTGAAATTACACTATAATTTCACTGGAACTTACACTTAAATTACACTGAAAAATGCACAAAATTTTACCTAAACTAACAGTATAATTCTTTAAACTTGCACTGCACTAACCTTGAACTTGAAATTTACCTAAACTAACATCATAATTCTTTAAATTTTACACTGCACTAAACTTGCACTTGCACTTCACTAACAGCATGTAGCAGTAAAGTAAGAAGCTCACGGGGGAGGGAGAGAGGGGGAGAGGAGGAGTGGGAGCTCACGGGGGCGGTGGTGTGGACGGGGCGACGAGGTGGGGCGACGAGGTCCGGGTGGTGGTGGTGCGACGAGGTCCGGGAGGCAACGAGGTCCGGGTGGTGGTGGTGCTCCGGCGACGGTGGTGTGGACGGGGCGGCGTCCGGGCCACCGACGACGGTGGTGTGGATGGGGCGGCGTCCGGGCCACCGACGACAAGGGCGGCGGGGCGACGGGGAGAGCGGCGCCGAGGAGACGAGGATGACAGGGCGGCGGGGCGGCGGCGTCGGGAGAGGAGAGGGCGGCGTCGCGGCGTCGGGGCGTCGGGGCGGAGACGAGGACGACGGGGCGGCGTCGAGGCGGCGGGGCGGCGTCGAGGCGGTGGGGCAGCAGCGTCGGGAGAGGAGAGGGGAAGGGGATCGAGGGCGAGGGCGAGGGAGAGAGAGGGGATAGGTGTGGGCGCAGAAAGACCCTTTAGTCGCGGTTGGGGACAACAACCGCGACTAAAGGGTACCCTTTAGTCGCGGTCCGCCTCCGCAACCGGGACTAAAGGGTATGGATGGGGGCCTAACAATACTGATGGCGCACCACCCCTCGGTGCGCCATAAGTACATCCATACTAATGGCGCACCTCACCCTGGTGCCCCATTAGTATTTTTCTTATTTCAGCTCGAGCCAACAGGTTTATCTCCCACCTAACCTGATCCACATCAAGTCTTCTCTACTAGCTCGACTGGTCAGCAACTAGTTCTCACACCAGGAGGTCCTGGGTTTGATTCCTAGGCTCCACAATTTTTTTATGCATTTAAAATGTTGTTTGATACTTATTTGTGTTTAAATATGTTCAAACTTGTTTAAATCATAACAGTAATATTTTTTTATAAGAAAGTAATAATTTTCTAAAAAATATCATCAAACAGTAATGCCAGTGGAGCGGGGGAGGGTGCAGGGGGTCGGCGGCGGCGGTTGAGTAGGGGAGGGGTGCGGGGGGTCGGCGACGGCAGTTGAGTAGGGGAATCGAGGATGCGGGGGGTCGGCGGCGGCGGCCGGTGGACCGGGGGGTGCTCGGCGGTGAGTGGGACCGGATCTGGCGAGGTGGGATAGCGATCGAGATGGAGGGGAATCGAGATCGAGTGTCCATGAAATTTAAAAATATTCATGATAGTTCAAAAAGTGCCCATGAAATACAATCGAGAAATGAAGGCTACGATTTAATTAAATACAATCTTCTTGCCCTTCTTTTTCGCAAATGGAGTTCTTCTGTGGAACGGACGTCCTTTAGGTAGGGTGGTCCTGCTTCTTCTTGTGGTGTATGCTGCTACTTCATCATCGTCGTCATGTTCGATCCTCGGGTCGCCGTACTTGTCGAAGTCTTGCTCAGTGGCTACTCCATCCATTCCGATGATCTTCCTTTTGCCTCTCCTCACGACAACACGACTGGTCTTTGACGGGTCGGTAATGAAGAAGCATTGGTCCACTTGGGAAGCCAGTACCCATGGCTCATTTTTCGCGGTGACGTTTGCGCCCGCGGTCTTGGATTTGGCTTCGGGTATAACCATGGTGGTGAAATACCAGTCTTATTTTAGGACGCTCTTGGCCCATCTGACACGGAACATCGGGACCTTCTCTCCAGCGTAGCTCAGCTCCTAGATCTCCTCGATCCTTCCGTAGTATCTGTCCTTGTCGTTACCGGTGTAGGATTCCATCGTTACCCCGGAGTTCTGATAACCATCGCTCTTCATGTCCTTGGCCTCGGTGTAGAATGTGTAGCTGTTGATATCGTACGCCTCATAGGTCATCAGGTTGTGCTCGGCGCCCTGTCACAAGGCGAATATGAGTTGTTCTTCCGCGGAAGAATCCTCATGTAAAGGGTACGACAGAAGCTTCTGCTTGAACCAACGCGTGAAACATGAGTTGTGCTCTTTGAGTATATCTTCGTCCGTCCTCTGTTGGCCTCGGTCATTGTACGTCTTCTTAATAAAGGTTTTGTGCTCTACCACCCAAGGATCGACCACGTCTATGTGTTGTAGCGCGACTAGGTTTGCTCTTTCAAAGTCGGCGAGTCGACCCTCGAAGTCGACATGCATTTCACGGCGACCCTCACGGTGACCCCATCCAGCGTGCCTGCCGAGGTGCCTGTTGATGGGCAGACCAACGGGGTTCTCGATGCCTAGATAATTCGTGCAGTACGAGATGCACTCTTCGGTCAGAAAGCCCCTGGCTATGCTTCCCTCTGGACGTGACTTGTTGCGAACATATCCTTTGATGACACCATTCATCCTTTCGAACGACATCATGCTGTGCAGAAACGTCGGCCCGAGTTGGATGATATCCTCCACTATATGGACCAGCAGATGCACCATAACGTCGAAGAATGCGGGCGGGAAGTACATCTCAAGCTCGCATAGTATCACCACGATCTCTTCCTGTAGCCTTCTGAGTTGCCTCACGCCAATCGACTTCCGAGAGATGACGTCGAAGAAGTTGCATAGGCCAAATAGCATTTCATGGACGTGCGCGTCCATGATCCCACGGATTGCAACTGGAAGTATCTGCGTCATCAGCACGTGACAGTCGTGAGACTTCATCCCGCTGAACTTCTGCTTCGCTGGGTCTAGGTATCTGCTTATCTTCCCCGCGTAACCGTAAGGAAGTTTTACTCCTAGGAGGCAGGTGAAAAACTGCTCGATCTCCTCCTGACTTAGAGTGAAGCACGCGGGAGGGTAGTCATTTCCGGTCTTCTTGGCCTTTTTGCCTTTGAGACGACTTTCTGTGTCCTGCTTCGCCTCATCATCATCATCATCATCATCATAATCATATATAGCATGAAGCTCCTGCCTGATGCCCATTGATTTCAAGTCTGCCCTTGCTTTCGGCCCATCTTTGGTCCTCTCTGGCATGTTGAGCAGGGTACCAAGCAGACTCTCGCACACGTTCTTCGTGATATGCATGACATCAAGGCTGTGAGGCACACGGTGGATCTTCCAGTACGGCAAGTCCCAGAAAACAGACCTCGTTTTCCATACCTTCAGCAGCGGCTCTGGCGCCTTTCGCTTTTTTCCCGGCTCTGGCGCCTTTTGCTTCTTTCCTGGCAGTGGGCAGTCTTTCCAATTTTTCAACAACTTGTCTATTTCCTCGCCGCTCCTCGTACACGGGCGTTTTCGGGGTTCGGTTTCACCATCGAACAGATCCTTGCGTTTCCTCCATGGGTCATCGTCGCGAAGCCACCTTCGATGTCCCATGAACACGGTTTTCGAAGACCCGGGATCTCTATCTAGCTGGCGATACGTTGTGTCTTCCATGCACCGTACGCATCCAGAAAATCCGTGGACTACCTGCCCCGCGAGATATCCGTAACCGAGATAGTCGTGCACCGTCGTGAGCAGTGCGGCTCTCATAGGGAAATATTCTTTCTCTGCGGCGTCCCACGTATTGGCTGGCGTTTTCCACAGCGTGTTTAGCTCCTCCTTCAGCAGCCCTAGATACAGATTGATGTCGTTCCCTGGTTGTTTCGGCCCTTCAATTAGCATACTCATGTGAATGTACTTCCTCTTCATGCACAACCAGGGGGGAAGGTTGTACATCCACACAAACACAGGCCAGGTGCTATGTGTGCTTCTCTGGCTGCCAAACGGATTGACTCCATCGGTGCTGGCGCCCAGCACGATGTTCCTTGGATCCTTCCCAAATTCTGGGTATTCAAAATTCAACGCTTGCCACTGGCTCGCATCCTTAGGGTGACTCAGCATCTTGTCTTTTTTATCTATCTCCGGATCATTTGCGTCATCTTCTCGCTTCTTCTCCTCCCTATCCGCGTGCCAACGCAGGAGCTTTGCTACCTTAGGATCCGCGAAATACCGCTGCAGACGAGGAGTGATCGGAAAGTACCACACCACTTTTCGAGGAGCTTTCTTCCTCTTCTTGTATCGAGTGACGCCGCACACCGGACATATGGTAGACTCTGCGTGCTCGTCCCGATAAATGATGCAATTGTTCATGCAGACATGGTATTTCACGTGCGGTAAGTCCAGAGGACACACGATTTTCTTCGCCTCCTCCAAACTGGTCGGGCACTTGTTCCCCTTTGGAAGACGTTCGTGCCAGAATGACATGTTCTCGTCGAAGCATGCGTCGGTCATTTTGTGTTTTACCTTCATCTCCAGAGCCATGAGCGTTACTTTCAGGCGGGTATCCTCGGGCCTGCATCCTTCATACAATGGAGTAACCGCGTCTAACTCAAGTTGATCCACCTTGGCTTTCTCTCGGGCGGTGGCTCTTGCGTTATCCGTCTGCCTGAGAAGCAGCTCTTGAATATAAGGGTCCTGCACCCAGCCCATCGATGGTCCACCGTCGTATGCTCCACCGGCATCATCATCTTCATGATCATGCCCGTCGTCTGCTCCGGCGCCATCTTCCTCATCATCATGTCCTGCATCTTCTACATGATGACTGTGTACAGCATCACCGTCGTGATCATCTCCTGGGGATTCTTCGCCTTCTCGCCCGCCCGAGCCGCGGTGGTTGCCTTGCTGCCCTTCCTCATTTCTTGCCCGGCCCCCATGGACGACTTCGTAGTCATCTTCATCACCTTGCCACCGATAGCCATCCATGAAACCACGCAAAAGCAGGTGGTCCCGCACCTGCCCGGAATCCGGGTCCGCAATAAGGCTCTCCAGCTTGCATCTTCGACATGGACATCTTATCTCCGTCTTATTCTTTTGAAGCATCTCGGCCTTCACGGACCTCAAATACCTATTCACGATGCCTTCGGTCATCGTGCGGACCATGGTTGCCTGCGGGGTTGAGCAAAACGATATTTTAGAACCAAGAAAAAATTTGGCATGACTTTCCCTAAAAATAGGACCAAAAAGAATGCTTAATGCCAAAATTATCGCCGAAACGGAAATGAATCAACATTCCGACAAAATATTGGCAACTATCGCATTTCAAATACCGGTACACCTCCAAACACAAACACATATGCAACACCACAAACATATGCAACACCATGAACATACATAGATCTAGCTAGGCCATAAAAAGTGCATGTGCAAATTGTTGTAGGGAGAACAACATAAATATAGCTTCCCCCTTACTTACCTATCAAAACAAGGTAATTTAACCACTTAATTTCAATGAATCTATGGTGGAAATGAGGTGAAAAAGAGGAGGCACCCGAGACAAGGAGAAGGTGGAGAGAATGGAGTGGGGAGAAAGTGAGTGTGGGTAGGAGAGGCTGCCCAAAATATCTTGTTGCTGACCACTTACTAATGGCGCACCAGCAGTAAATGTGCCATTAGTAATCCAGGTTACTAATGGCGCACCTCTATCTGATGCGCCATTAGTAGTTTTGTGAAAAAAAAAGAAAAAAAAATCATACTAATGGCGCACTCTCCAACGGTGCACCATTAGTAGTTTGAACTAGTAATGGCGCACGATGGGACAGTGCGCCATTAGTAGTTTTCCAACAAAAGGAATAAAAAATATAATTAAAAAAACAGCAGTAGTGGCGCACTCTGGTACTAGTGCGTCATTACTAGTTACAACTAGTAATGGCGCACCGTGCCAGGATGCGCCATTAGTGTGTTTGGACAGACGCGCTAGTTCAAAAAAAATTAGGATACTAATGGCGCACCCTAGGCAAGGTGCGCCATTAGTACTTTCAACACTAATGGTGCACCAGATTGTGGTGCGCCATTAGTATATACTAATGGCGCACTGCCTATCTGGTGCGCCATTAGTGTCAATCCCACCTATAGCCCTTTTTCTAGTAGTGTATGTTGTCTCTCCTCTAGTGGTGTTATGTGAACGTCGACTACATGACGCTTCACCGTGATTTGGTCCTAGTGGAAGGCATTCTGAAGTAATAAGTAGATGATGGGTTGCTAGAGTGACAAAAGCTTAAACCCTAGTTTATGCGTTTCTTCATAAGGGGCTGATTTGGATCCATATGTTTCATCCTATGGTTAGATCTATCTTAATTCTTCTTTCGTAGTTGGGGATGCTTGCGAGAGGGGTTAACCATAAGTGGGAGGCTTGTCAGAGGAATGGCAGCACCCAAGCACCGGTCCACCCACATATCAAATTATCAAAGTAACGAACGCGAATCATATGAGCATGATGAAAACTAGCTTGACAGTAATTCCCATGTGTCCTCGGGAGCACTTTGCTTTATATAAGAGTTCGTCCAGGCTTGCCCTTGGCTACAAAAAGGATTGGGCCACCTTGCTGCACCTTACTTACTTTTGTTACTTGTTACTCGTTACAAATTATCTTATCATACAACTATCGATTACCGATAATTTCAGTGCTTGCAGAGAATACCTTGCTGAAAACTGCTTGTCATTTCGTCCGCTCCTCGTTGGGTTCGACACTCTTAGTTATGAAAAGGACTATGTTAAATCCCCTATGCTTCTGGGTCATCAAGACTCTTTTCTGGCGCAGTTGCCGGGGCATGAAGCGCCTTTGGTAAGTGGAATTTGATAAGGAAACATTTATATAGTGTGCTAAAATTGACTGTGACTTGTTACTATGGAAAATAATCCTTTGAGGGGCTTGTTCGGGTTATATTCACACTACTAGGGAAAAAGCTACCAGCAGCGCGGGTTTTAGGTGTATCAGTAGCGCGGGGACAGGCGCTACAGCTAACACGTGCTCACCAACGCTACTGCTACACAAGTGTAGCAGCAGCGCGCTTAGTGGAAGCTCGCTACTGCTAGTAGCTCTAGCGCGCTTTGCCTGGACGCGCTACTACTATCGTGGCGCTGCTGCTAACTTTTATCCACTCGCTACTGGTAATTTTAGTAGTTTTTTTCTGGCATATTTGTTTTGTATTTGAACAGGCTTTATAAAAGAATCTTTAGCACATACAAATGTCATCGTGATACACATACAAATGCCTGCGAGACCACAAATGTAATCATAGCATATACATACAAATAGTCTCATCATAATCGTCATCCAACACAAAGTGGTATCTTGTCATCATCTCGAAAATAGCAATACATGCAAGTCTCGAATACTTGCAACTACAACGTCATCCATCTAAACAAAGGTATACGCGAGAAGAGCTATCACTATGAGTGAGAGCGGAACTATGCAGTACATGAGGTGGCGGTTACGAGTCCTCTCTCGCGCTAGCGTGAACCTCAAGTAACTAGCTTCTCCTTCTTGTTTGCTTTTGAAGTCTTTATAGCTGGCGCCCGAGAACCTATTCACTTGCGCCTGACACTCATGCCACTCGTTGTACACCCCCGGAACCTTCCCTTTGTACATGACATAGCACTTCCATCTCGCCATCAAAAAACTAGGTACCTGTTCGAGATGCATGTTGATGAAGAGGATGTACAATCATATATATGCAAAAATATATACTAGAGCAACATCGAAAAAGAAAGGATTAGCAACTAGATGCAACATACAGTACACAAACTAATTAACTAGAGGTACGCAGGTCATCGTACGCAAATTAACAAAGTAGCGTTAAGCAAGTTCGGCAGGGATCGTGGACATCACAAAGTTTCATCGCTACAAAAAGTATACAAGTTCAACCAACACATATCATCATCATCGGCATCATAAATCACTAGAAGTTCCATCCTTCCATATCATCAAGGATGGACCCTAGCTTCTTGAACGGCGTGAGGTCTAGATGTTGCATGCCTATGCGAGTTCGGACGTCAGCTTGCGATATAGGGCCGTGGTGGAACATCCCCTTCTCATCGACGACTTCTTTCATGATGATCGTCTCAATGTCCCTTTGGATGCGAAAGAAGTCATCTCTAAGTTTATAATCCGCTTCTCCATGAGATTCTAGCCACTTGTGGATATGATCATCATTTTTGCTTCTCATGCGAAGCTTTTGGTGATCCGTGTTGAACTGAATCATGAGATGGACGATATAGAATCCATCCTTCTTGCTTGGTTTTGGGACATGGATGCAGGAGAAGGTAGTTTTATGCGCGAAACCCATCTTCTTGTTCCTTTGTTTCCTGATCTACATGTGGCCGACCAGCAAACCTTGCTTAGCAGTCAAATAGTCGAGGTACTCTTGTTCACCCTCATAATCCATCTCGTCTGCATATTGGTCAGAAGGCCCAGTTTCTTTGTTGTTCGACATGTTTCCTATGATTAACTGTCCTCATTTTTTTTCTAAAAGTATGAATACATGAGAAATGACATAAAAAAGAAATCTATGTGCCAGCACTTGATATGCCAACTATGTAGCAAAATCACTACTGGAATCAGCTAATTTGCCATCTACCAGCTCTTTGCCGTCTGCTAGCAGATGGCAAAGAAGGTCTTTGCCATCAGCTACCCAAAAGCAAACGGCAAAGAAATGGCTGACGGCAAAATAGGCCTTTGCCATCAGTCACTTCTTTTCTGTCAGCTGGCGGACGGCAAAGATTCTTTGCCGTCAGCTGGCGGACGACAAAGAATCTTTGCCGTCAGCTGGCGGACAACAAAGAGAGAGGTGGCCCCCCACTAACGAGCCGTTTACGAAGAAAACGCCCCCTCTTTGCCGTCTGCTAGCAGACAACAAAGAGACAAAACGGCGGACGGCAAACCAGATCCACACGCACCACGCCCCCCCGCCCGTTATCTCTTCTCTCCCTCTCTCCTCCCCGACGCCCACCAGATCCACACCCACCACCGCCCCCGCCGCCCGGTGCCGCCCCCGCCACCCGCCGCCGAACCCGCCCCGCCGCCCGGCGCCGCCCCGCCCCGCCACCCGCTGCCCGGCGCCGCCCCCGCCACCCGCTGCCCGGCGTCGCCCTGCCACCCGCCGCCTGGCGCCGTCCGGCGCCACCCCCGCCTCCCGGAGCAGCCCCCACCACCCCTCCACCCCCACCCCACCCGCCGACGCCCCGCCACGCGCCGCCCGGCACCGCCCCCCCGCCCGTTATCTCTTCTCTCCCTCTCTCCTCCCCGACGCCCACCAGATCCACACCCACCGCCGCCCCTGCCACCCCCGCCGCCCGGTGCCGCCCGCCGCCGAACCCGCCCGGCGCCGCCCCCGCCCCGCCACCCGCTGCCCAGTGCCGCCCCGGCCACCCGCTGCCCGGCGTCGCCCTGCCACCCACCGCCCGGCGCCGTCAGGCGCCGCTCCCGCCTCCCGGAGCAGCCCTCCCCTACCCCTCCGCGCCCACCCCACCCGCCGATGCCCCGCCACGCGTCGCCCGGCGCCGCCCACGTCGCCGGCCCACCCGCCCCACTGCGTCCTCCTGCGACCACGCGTGACCCTTCCCTGCGGCTAGGGTTTCGGCCACCACATCGCCGGCGTGGCTCCGGTGTTGCTCCGGTTGCCGTGAGGATCCTACGACAGTGCTGGCTGTGCCGTGGCGCAGTGGTGCCCCTGGGTGGCGCCTCCATGCTGCGGTGCCCCTGGTTGGCGCCTTCGTTCCCGTGCTCTCACTGGTGCCGCCGTTGTGGTGCTCTCTGGCAAGCTCCGGCTTGTTGTGGTGGTGTTGGTTGTGATGCTGGTCACACCATAGTGATGGTGTGGCTGCATCCTACTTCGGCTACAACTCCTTTTGGTGAGCTTCTCCTTGCTCCCCTCCTAATCTCTCTAATGCATAGCTCTAGCTCTTGATCTTGTTGGATGTGAGGCTCTATTAGCTGTGGTTAGCTGCTGTAGATGAGCATCAACTTGTATTGGAGCTCTCTGTGATGGATTCTTGCTGTGTCAGGGTTTTGGTCAGTGACCATCTATGTGTATTTGTGAAGTATATATACTCCTGTACTGCTCTGTTCTGTTTAGTTGATCCTGGAGTTGTTACTTTGGTCAGTTACTTTACTCATGAATGGATACTCACTTGTTCTTAGTTATTTTACTTCTAATACTGATATGAACAGATACCACTTGGTTTGGCTATTCCTATTTGTCTCTTTCTAATAGCCTATGAACAGATGCTATACCTGGTTTTGGATGTTACTTTCCTAGTTTTCTACTGATAAGACAGACACTACATCTGATTTGGGCAGTGATGCTGGTCTGAGCCCCCCTCTCTTAGGCTTAATTTACATGTGACTATCCATGTGCTGTGATGAACTAGCCCTGGCACTTCCAGGCTGTCTGAGCACATAATCCCTCAAGTATACCTTGAGGTCTTCTGTAGCTCTCCTTAATAGTTATCTCTTCTAAGCTGCTGGTGGTTGGATGTGTTGGGAGTTGGTCTGGTTGGCTGGTTGTGATGTATATCTCCACCTCGAGCTTTGTTTTTGGCGTTGCACAGTGACATGTACCTATTGTCACTAGACAAAACTAATTGTGGTGATGAAGTCTGATCTTTGGCTTTAATCAGTAGTTTTTAGTTGGCTTAATTCCTGGAGCTAGTACTGATAGTGGTCTTTGTGTTGGCATTTAACTTACTGCTAATTGTGGTGGCTTCTTGATTGGGTCCTTGGTTGGTTCTCTCCTTTGGCTCTTTGGTATTGGTTTACTCTATTTGGCTTTATAATTAAGATCACTTTGAAAATCAGGATCTTAACTAAGATTATCTTGATCTCAAGTACTGGCTCCTACAGCATTGCATTTCACCAAGTGAAATGCTACATTTCTACTCCTAACCCATTCTCTCATTCTTAGTGTTTTTGTTATGCAGGTTGGAAGAAAAGAAGAAGATCCGGAGAAGATCTTAGTAATAAGATAGTTTTTTAGGAAAATAGATATTTAGTTTTAGATCATTCCTTGTAATATTTGTTGGATATGTGTTCATGGATATGTGTTGGATATATATGTGTTCATGACTATATATTGGTAACATGTGTTGGATATATATGTGTTCATGAGTATTGGTAATATGTGTTGGATATGCTATATTGGTCATATATATTTGTGTTTGATTTTCTGTGAAAATGAATTGATATAAGAAGAAACAGAATTAATGCCTATTTGGTCTCTTTGCCATCTGCCAACAGATGGCAAAGAGCCTGCAGCCTTTGCTGTCAGCTGGCGGACGGCAAAGGCTGCCGTTAGCCACCTAACGGACACTAACACTACTCATTTTGCCGTCCGCTTCTTTGCCGTCCACAGCAGACGGCAAAGGCGCCTTTGCCGTTAGCCACCGAAAGCAGACGGCAAAGTAGGTCTTTGCCGTAGCCTACTTTGCCGGAGCCTTTTGCCGTCCGCGGCTGACGGTAAAGGCCTTTGCCGTGCGCCGTTCATGCCTTTGCCGTCCGCCGTGGCAGACGGCAAAGTAGCTGATTCCTGTAGTGAATCATGCCTTTATTCACGGCAAATTTCGGCATGACCTTTGCTAAAAAAGGACATATCGAGCGCCTGAAATTCACCGGAATGGAAATGAATCAACATTCCGACGTAACATAGGCCACTCGGATCATTTACCAAAATTGAACCAAAACATCACATGTCCAAATGACATGTTCAAATTCCAAACATGACATGTCCAAACCATGACATATCCACATATCACATGTCCAGTTCAAATTTGCATATAAATTCAGCCTACCTAAATTTGCTTTAACAAGGGATGTTCATTTGGACAATTGCTTAAATGCTGCCTTTTCTTTTAACTACAATTGCTTAGCCCTAAATTTATATCCTATTTTGAAACCTAGCTAAATTCATAACTAAATAGATAACCTAATTAACATACTGCCCTAACTAAAACCTAAGTAAATTAATCGAAGAACCCTAGCTAGCAGAGAGAGAGGGAGGGGGGTTTATAGAGGGTGCAGGGGCGAGGAGGCAGGCCCGACGACGGCCGAGGTTGGGAGGGGACGAAGAAGAGGAGGGAGGCGAGCGCCGGCGCCGGGGTCGGGGGCGAGCGCCGGCACCGGGGTCGGGGGCGAGCGCCAGGGCCGGGTCGAGCGTGGCGGTGCGACGGGGGAAGAGAGAGTGGGGATTTGGGGGGAAAATAGGCAGGATGAAGTAGGGAGAGTGAGAATTTTGGGTTAAGTGGACATAGCAGTAGCGTGTTTAGACAAAACACGCTACTCCTACCTTCAGTAGCTGTAGCGGTTTAGACAAAATGCGCTGCTACTACCTTTAGTAGCTGTAGCGGTTAAGACCAAACGCGCTGCTACTACCTTCGCTACTGCCAGTTTTCCTTTTTCTTTTCCTTTATTTTCTCAAACTTTTATTTCCTGAGAGCAGTGAACGAAGGGAAGGCGATATATATTGCATCATTTGACGGTTAAATATGTATGCAAAATAGGAACATATATATTACATCATTGGACCCATGCATAATAATGGCTAAGTGTGTATACAAAATAGGAACATATATATATATATGTGTGTGTGTGTATATATATATATATATATATATATATATATATATATATATATATATATATATATATTACATCATTTGACCGATAACATACGGTTCCTCAGCGCTGACGTTTTCGTTTTTGAGTCAGCTTCTTTCCCTTCTTGTTCATCGAAGAATAATTGAGCCCCTCATTGTGACTTTGCCTTTTCCATGGAGTATGATTTTTCTTAGGTAATGTAGTATTGATTCTTCTTTTGACATATACTTCATCATCATCATCATCTTCCTCATTGGGTTGCCGTACTGATCATAGTCTTCCTCGTTGGCGACTCCATCCATTCCAATGATGTTCCTTTTGCCTCTCCTCACGATAACACGACTGGGATTGCATGGGTCGGTTATGAAGAAGCTTTGTGTCACATGCTTAACATGTACCCATGGCTCGTTTTTTGCGATAGCGTTCACGGTAGCGCTCTTGGCATCGGGTATAGTCATGGTAGTGAAAATCCGGTTTTCTCTTTCGACATTCTTAGCCCATCTGACACGGAACATCGTCGTGTTGTGCAGTCCAGAGTAGTCAAGCTCCCAGATCTCCTCGACCCTTCCATAAAATCGTTCAGTCGCGCCGTTGTCGCTGCCGGTCATGCATTCCGTCGTCACCCCTGAGTTCTGATCATCACTGTCCATATCTTTGGCCTCATTGTAGAACGTGTATCCGTTGATATCATATGCCTGATAGGTTACGAGGTTGGGCGAGGGGCCATGTGCTAAGGCGTATATGAGCAATCCGTCCTTAGAGCCCTCCTCCTGGGGATTAGCAATAAGATGCTCTTTGAACCAATGCAGGAAAGTGGAGTTGTGCTCTCTGGTAACTTCGGTGTCCGTCTTGCATACCCCCCCGGTCACAATACTTCTTTGCGATAATTTCTTTGTGCAGTGCCACGAAAGGATCAACCTCGTCTAGATGTTGTTGCAATACCAAGTTTGCTCTATCAAAGTTGCCTCGTCGATCTGAGTATGCCACGTGCAGTTCCCTGCGACTATTGTAGCGACCTTCTCCTTCGAGCCTCCCATCGTGCTTGTTAACGGGCAAACCAACACTAACACCAGGCGGCTGGTTTGCGCCATATAGAAAATTCTCACAGAAAGAGATGCACTCGTGTCAAATAGCCCTGGATGATGCTTCCATCCGGACGGGACATGTTATGAACGAATCCTTTGATGATCCCATTCATCCTCTCAAACGGCATCATGTTGTGCAGGAATGACGGCCCCAGGTCTATTACAATATGGACACACAGATGCACCATCATATCAAAGAACGCGGGTGGGAAGTACATCTCAAGCTCATTCAGTATCACAACAATCTCTACATGTAGCCTTCGGAGCTGCTTCACACTGATTGACTTTCGAGAGATGACGTCGAAAAAGTTGCAGAGACCAATAAGCGTGTCACGGACGTGCTTGTCCATTATCTCTCTAAGGGAAACATGTAGTATCTGCGTCATCATCACATGACAGTCATGGGACTTCATCCCGCTGAACCTTTTCTTGTCCGTGTCTAGATATCTGCTTATCTTGCCACAGTAACCGGAACTAACTTTGACTCCGGTAAGGCACTTAAAGAATTGATCGATCTCAGCCTGACTTAAGGTGAAGCAAGAAGGGGGGCAATAATACTCTTTCTTTATTTTCTTGCCCTTCTTCTCCCGCGCCTCTGTCTCCGTCTCTGTCTCATCTGACATTTTACGGGGCGGCATGTGCAGATCTTCCCTGATTTTCAAATCTTGCAAGTCTTTTCTTGCCTTCGGCCCATCCTTGGTCTTATCCGGCATGTTCATCAGTGTTGCGAGCAAGCTCTCAAGGACATTCTTACAGATATGCATTTGATTAAGGCAATGAGGTGTATCGAGTTTGTGCCAGTACTCCATGTCCCAGAACACAGACCTCGTCTTCCATACCTTCAGCAGCAGCTCTGGCGCCTTTCTCATCGTCTTTCCTAGCGCGGGGCACTCCTTCTAGTTTTTCAATAGCTCATCGATTTTGGCACTGCTCCGCTTACGTGGAGGTCCTCGATGCTCAGCGTGACCATTGAATAGATGTCAACGGTTTCTCCACGGGTCGTCCTGTTCAAGCCATCTTCGATGCCCCATATACACGATTTTCCCAGACCCGCCATCTTTCCTTGACGTTAGCTACTGAGACGTCGTATCATCCATGCACCGCATGCATCCGCAATATCCATGGCACACCTGGCCTGCCACATATCTGTAACTGAGGTAGTCGTGCACTGTCGTGATCAGCGCAGCTCTCATGTTGAAATACTCGCCCTTGCTGGCGTCCCATGTCTTGGACGGTGTTTTCCATAACGTGTCTAACTCCTCTTGAAGTAGCCCGAGATACAAATTAATATTATTTCTTGGTTGTTTTGGCTCTTGAATAAGCATTCTCATGTGAATGTACTTCGATTTCATGCACAACCAGGGGGAGGTTGTACATCCATACAAACACGGGCCATGTGCTATGGTTGGTATTCTGGTTGCCAAACGGATTCATGCCATCGGTACACGTGCCGAGCACGATGTTCCTTGCATCACATTCAAAATACCGATAGAAGGTGTTCAACGCTCTCCACTGTCTTCCATCCTTCACGTGTCTCAGCTTCAGATCATCTCCATCGTCGGGCTTCTTCCTCTCCGCGTGCCAGCGCATTAGCTTTGCTTCCTTGGGATCTACAAAATACCTCTGGAGACGGGGAGTAATCGGTAAGTACCATACAACTTTCTGGGGACATTTCTTCCCAGTCTTCTTGTATCGAGAAGCATTGCACACCGGACAACTGGTTTTTTTCGCGTGCTCCTTCCGATAAATTATGCAATCGTTGATGCATGCATGGTATCTAATGTGTGGCAGATCAAGAGGGCACACGATCTTCTTGGCCTCATCAACACTAGTAGGACATAGATTACCCGCGGGAAGAACATCCTTTAGGTACTTGAGATGCTCATCGAGGTTAGTGGTGGTCCATTTGTTTTTAGCCTTCGTCTTCGGGAGTTGGAGCGTGAAACTCAAGCGGGTCACCTCAGGATTGCAACCATCATACAATGGAGTGTTTGAGTCTACCACCAGTTGCTCCAGCTTAGCCTCCTCTCCAGAAGCAGCTCTCTCAGTACTCGTCTCCTTGCGAAGCAATGCTTGAACATGAGGGTCCCGCACGATTGAACTTAGTACCGACGAACTCTGCTGCGTGGAGTCCATGTCGTTCTCTCCGCCACCATGTCCGGCCCCTTCTCCTCCGCCATGTCCGGCCTCTTCCCCGCCGCCATTATCGATCATCTCTTCGTCTTGCCCCGTGTCATCATTGCCTGCCCCGTCGGCATCCTCAAAATCATCATCCTCATCTTCAATTATCCACCGAGTATAGCCATCCATGAA
Source organism: Aegilops umbellulata (assembly GCA_032464435.1). NCBI lineage: Eukaryota > Viridiplantae > Streptophyta > Magnoliopsida > Poales > Poaceae > Aegilops > Aegilops umbellulata. The sequence goes on along the minus strand of CP136055.1, from coordinate 600,892,088 downwards.
ACCAGTCATGAGCAGGTGCGCTTCGACACGACAATCGTCATGGGGGTCGAGCCAAACTATTCCTTTGCATTTTCGACATGGACATAAAACCTCTGTCCGGTTATTTTCCTTCATGTCCTGCACCGCTGACCGCAACCACATGTCCACCATCGTTCCACTGACCATCATCAACTCTGCACGGTAATAATAAACAAATTGATTATAAAAATGCGTGCATGCATCAAAGTCATACAAAAATTTGGCATGACCTTCCTTAAAAATAGGACATATATAGATCTAGAGTTTGCCCGGAATTCGCCGAAACAGAAATAAATCGACATTTCGGCAAAACATAGGCAACTCAAAAGCACAATTTGGCGTCAACTCATGCCACACACACAATTTCCATAAACATATCACACACACATAAACATATTTCCATTTTGCAAAAGCATGAAATTTTAATCACCGCTATCTCGAGATCGAGCACACGGTGGAGATGATGTCGTAGGGAGATCAAAAGTGCACAAAGCTCTTCTTGACAAAGATAGATCTAGCTAGGGCGCAAATAGGTCACTTAACTAAATGCTACATCTACCTAGCTACCTAATTTGGGAGGAGACAACTTCAACTAGTGGAGGAGGAAGGAAAAAGAGAAAGGAGATGCATTAATGGAGGTGGTGTAGTTAGGTAGGAGTAATGAAGAGAGAGAAAGGTAGATAGAAGAGGGAGAGTAATGGGGGGGAGTATTGAGGAAGAAGAACAGTGAGAGTGGGAGCATGTGGGAGGTAGGGGAAAGGGAAGAGATGACGGGAGGGGGAGGGACGGGTGGGGAAAAGGCTGTGGGTTGGTGCGGATTAGAAGTAGCGCGGGACGTAAAACGCGCTGCTGCTAAGGAAGTAGCAGCTGCGCGCTTTCGGCAAGGGCGCTACTGCTAACCGAGACCAAAAGTGTGCCAATTTGAAATTTAGCAGCAGCGACCTCAGAAAAAGCACGCTGCTACTACATCCATAGCAGTAGCGCGGCTCGCGGCACCGCGTTGCTGCTAAATGGAGTTTGGTGGACACTGGCGGTCGATATTTGTAGCAGCGCGGTTTACACCGAGCGCGCTACTGCTAAAAACTTGTCAGTAGCGAGTTTCCCACACCCGCGCTACTACTAATTAGCAGCAACGCTCCTTTTTGAGCCGCACTGCTGCTAAGATTCTGTGTATAAGGTTTTCCCTAGTAGTGTCACCTCGACCGGTAGATAAAAGAGTTTCTCCTCAACCTACTGAACCTAATGAAAATATTTATTTTGAAATTCCTCCGGGTATGATAGAGAAACTACTGTATAATCCCTATGCAAGAGACGGAACATTGCATCCTGATATGCATCTAATCTATGTGGATGAAGTTTTTGGATCATTTAAGCTTGCAGGTTTGCCCGAGGATGATGTCAAGAAGAAGGTCTTCCCTTTATCTTTGAAGGGAAAGGCATTGACATGGTATAGGCTATGCGATTATATTGGATTATGGAACTACAACCGATTGAAATTGGAATTTCATCAGAAGTTTTATCCTATGCATCTAGTTCATCGTGATCGGAATAATATATATAATTTTTGGCCTCATGAAGGAGAAAGTATCGCTCAAGCTTGGAGGAGGCTTAAGTTAATGTTATATTCATGCCCCAATCATGAGCTCTCAAGAGAAATTACTATGCAGAATTTTTATGCTCGGCTTTCTCGTAATGATTAATCCATGCTCGATACTTCTTGTACTAGTTATTTTATGTAGAAGGATATTGAATTCAAATGGGATTTATTGGAAAGATTTAAACGCAACTTTGAAGATTGGGAACTCGACAAAGGTAATGAGTTAGGTATAAACCATAAGCTTGATTGTGTTAAATCTTTTATGGATACCGATGCTTTTCATGATTTTAGCACTAAATATGGACTTTACTCTGAGATAGTACCTTCTTTCTGTGAATCTTTTGCTACCCATGTTGATCTCCCTAAGGAGAAGTGGTTTAAATATCATCCTCCCATTGAAGTGAAAGTAGTAGAACCTACTAAAGTTGAAGAAGAAACTATTACTTATAATGTTGATCCTATTGTTCCCACTACTTATATTGAGAAACCACCTTTTCCTGTTAGAATAAAGGATCATGCAAAAGCTTCAACTGTGGTTCGTAAGAGTTATACTAGAACACCTACACCCCCTGAACAAATTAAAGTTGAACCTCGTATTTCTTTGTTTAAATATCTCTTGGTCGATAATATTGATGGGCATGTTATTTATTTCTGTGATGAAGCTACTAGAATTGCTAAACCCAATATTAAAGATAAACATAGACTCGTTGTTGGCATGCCTGTTGTTTCTGTTAAAATAGGATATCATTTTATCATGGCTTATGTGATGTGGGTGCTAGTGTGAATGCCATTCCTTTTTCCTTATATCAAGAAATTATGAATGATATTGCACCTGCTGAGATAGAAGATATTGATGTTACTATTAAGCTTGCCAATAGAGATACTATATCACCAATTGGGATTGTTAGAGATGTTGAAGTGTTGTGTGGGAAATAAAACACCCTACTAATTTTCTTGTTCTTGCTTCCCCACAAGATGATTTTTGTCCCATTATATTTGGTAGAACTTCTTGAATACTGTTAATGCTAAGATAGACTATGAGAAAGAAATTATTACTGTAAGTTTTGGGGATATGTCTCATGATTTTAATTTCTCTAAATCTCATAGACAACCCCATGATAAAGAATTGCCCAGTAAAGAAGGAATTATTGGTCTTGCTTCTATTGTCGTGCCTCCTACTGATCCTTTAAAACAATATTTGCTAGACCATGAAAATGATAAGTTTATGAATGAAAGAAAGGAATTAGATGAAATATTCTTTAATCAAGGGCCTATTTTGAAACACAATTTGCCTGTTGACATCCCTGGGGATCCACCTCCACCCAAGCGTGATCCCATGTTTGAACTTAAAACAATTACCTTATACTTTCAAATATGCTTATCTTGATGAAAAGAAGATATATCCTGTTATTATTACACTAGTGCAGAACCGAGCAATAGCGCCGGTTCGTAAGGCCCTTTAGTGCTGGTTTAGGAACCGGCACTAAAGTGTGGGCACTAAAGGCCCCCCCCCCTTTAGTACCGGTTCAACATGAACCGGTGCTAAAGGGAAACCACGTGGCACGAGCCAGCTCCGGGGCCGGGAGCCCTTTAGTAGCGGTTGGTAACACCAACCGGTACTAAATGTTTGTGGGTTTTTGTTTTATTTTGTATTTTTCAATTAAATTTGTGTTATCAATTTAATTTAGGATTGTTTTACGTTATAATGAGTTGTAGTCGTCATCATCATCATCATCATCATCATCATCGCATATTAATAAATAAATAAACTCTAGCTAGCTAAAAATCATCGTAGTCGTCTAATTACCACTATTTAATCTTCATAGTCATTACCGCTAGCTATCTAATCATCACCAACGCTGGCTAGCTTAAAGAGGAAACATTCACTTTGTAACAGAAGCAAAGATATCATCAAGTTCAACATAATCATCACCAACATCGAAGTTCAGGACACGGACATGAGACACGTACTAATTAAGAGCATGAACTAGTAGCTACTCCTGCTGCTCCCTCTCAGGTAGAATAGCATAGAACATGTATAGCTCTCTTGATTCATCATACTGGAGCATGCAGATGAATCTATCTCCTAATCTTGGGTTGCGCTTCTCCTTGCTGCCCCCTAGTACTTCTCTGCGATCGTTAACAATTTTGCTCCAATCTTTCACTATTAAGCATTCTTCGCTTTCAGAAATCCTGAATGCACTCATGTGCAATGTAGGAAATCTTGGTCGTAAGCTAACAATTGACATGCGACCTTTTGTCTCGATCCACTGAGGCACAATTGTCATCGGAAGTCCCTGTTCAAGAACATCGTAGAGTAATTAATATACTAAGCAATGAAAGTTTAGCTTCAAAAATAATGTATGCAAAAGATGCACTAATTAAGGACAAATATTTAAAATCTTACCATCTTTCGATTATAGATGTGACCGTAGTTCAATACGATCACCATGTTTGCTTGAACCGAAATAAACTGACAATACAAATTAGTTGTCAACTATTTTTGAATAAACTGTATCAAAGACATAAACATATGCATGCATGGTTGAGAAAAACTCACCAAATGGTAGAACGGGAGGCGTTTGCACATCGACCCAGATGTCTATATTACCTTCAATATCATCTTCCGGACGAATATCAAAGGTGATAACCATATCAGGCTCAAATGCATAAGCCTTGCATAGTGCTTGCCAAGTTTTGCATGCAAAATGGGTGTTTGTGTCTCCATTATATAATTTGACATTGAAAGTATACCCATGCTCCGTCTTCAAGTAAACTCTCTTTACCTCCATATCATCTATAGCACTAAAACCTATCTTATCCAAGACAAAAATTCTTGCATGGCAGGGGATGTGCTAGTAGAATATTGAAAATTTAAAATTATAAGTTGAAGCAAATGAAGCATAAGTTTTGCAATCAAATAATAATTGACAAAGTGACTTACTGTATCAACTTCGAATGTCTCATCCAGCTTGATGCTGAAGCGCCTACCATGAACAAGGAAATTTCTGTCGCATAGACCGCGCTGGTCTTCACAGTGTTCGCACATAATGAAATCTTTTTCGTCGTAAGATGACATTTCCTATGTTCATATAGGTGAAACATTAAACACCTATATCTAGCCAAATATATATTCATCAAACATTTGACATTAACATATCTAACTATATTCATCTCTAACAATTGACATTACTATATAATTAACTTTTCTATCTAATTCATCTAACATTCGACATTAATCTAACATTTATATAAACTCAAAATATAAAAAAATAAACAGAAAAACTCATTAACAAATAATATTTTAATTAGATTATCAGATCTGAGATACCTAAATTTTCTTACTAAAAAAAACTAGTTATATTAATTATTGAACTAGTTCAAATCTCATATACCTAAACCTAGTTCGACAATTTTCTTATTAAAAATAAACTACTTATATTAATTATTCAACTAGTTCTAATCTCTAGCTCGACAATTTTTCTATCTAGCTAGCTAATTCATCTAACATTCGACATTAATCTAACATTCGATCATCTAATTAACTTTTCTAAAAAACAGAAAATTAGTAAAAAAAGTGTGTGTGTATGTGTGTGTGTATACATATATATGTGAGTACGTATGTGTGTGTGTATGCGTGTGTGGTATGTGTATGTGTGTGTGTGTACGTACGGGGCGGGGGCGCCGGCGTACGGGGCGGGGGCGCCGGCATACGGGCCGGCCGGTCGGGTGCAACGAGACGACGGACGGTGGCGCGGCGGGTACGCGAGGAGAGCGAGATACGTACGTATACGGGACCGCGGCGCGGGACGACAACGGACGGCGGCGCGCGGCGTTCGGGGCGGCAGCGGGGACGACGACGACGACGGGCGACGGGCGACGACGACGGGAGCGGCGCGCGAGAGGTTGAGACGAAAGAAGTGGGGAGATCTAACTGAATTTTCGTAAGTGTTGTATATATAGGAGAGGCCTTTAGTACCGGTTGGTGCCACCAACCGGTACTAAAGGCCAACTTTGGCCAGGCCAAGAGGCGGGCAGAGCAGGCCTTTAGTACTGGTTGGTGGCCTTTAGTACCGGTTGGTGGCTCCAACCGGTACTAAAGGGTGGTCTTTAGTACCGGTTGGAGCCACCAACCGGTACTAAAGGCCTTGCGCTGCCACCCCGCAGTGCGCAAAGTTTAGTCCCACCTCGTCGGGCGAAGGGCAGCCGCACTAGTTTATAATCCCAGCCGCGGCTGCCTCTTTGAAGTCCTCTATATAGCAGGCTTGTGGGCCTAATTTCTGCGCGCTGCCCTGTGAGTCTGCTGGGCCTTTTGGGCCTGTAATTGCACGCCCGTGGCGTAGCAGGCCCACAGGGCAGCGCCCCAATTTTTTTATATTTTTTTTCCATAGTGCATCCAGTTTTTGCCGTAACCCTCTCTACTTTTTTGAACAATCTATGTGGGTGAAATGATGATACCATGCCAAGTTTCAACTTTTTCAGAGTTCATTTGTAGTGCTTTTCAATTTCCAGGTCATTTAGTTCTGAAAACAAATCATTGAATGCATGAAAAATAGCAAATGAAGGCATAAATGGTTGAAAGTTGATGGCGTCGCTTTGAATGGTGCATACTGGATGCACAAAAATTCTGGAGTTGTAATAAGTTTAAAAAAATGAAATGCCTTTGTAACAGATGAGTTTAATTTCGTTAGAAACCTGAATACTTCGAAAGTGATTGTCTAGTTTGTAAACGAAGTGCATCCAGTTTTTGCCGTAACCCTCTCTACTTTTTTGAACAATCTATGTGGGTGAAATGATGATACCATGCCAAGTTTCAACTTTTTCAGAGTTCATTTGTAGTGCTTTTCAATTTCCAGGTCATTTAGTTCTCAAAACAAATCATTGAATGCATGAAAAATAGCAAATGAAGGCAGAAATGGTTGAAAGTTGATGGCGGCGCTTTGAATGGTGCATACTGAACGCAAAAAATATAAGAGCATTTACATCATGATCGTATATTTCTTTACAGTCTAAATTGTCAATATGATCTTATAACATAAAAAAATACTTTGATCATCAATGATCTTTGTGTGTACAATCTGAATTGTCAATATGAGTCATCAACGATTTATAAACCGATGAAGACTCATATTGCGGCCACAAATTCTACACATAGAGTTCAATGAAGACCAAGTGCTTGTGATAGTTTGAGAAATAGCATATTTAAGGTGGTAAAAGGCTTGTTAGGGGAGTGAGGTGGGACTAAAAACAGCCTGCCATAACGTCATTAGTACCGGTTTGTGGTACGAGCCGGCACTAAATGGTGATGGTGGGGCCATAGCCTGACCGCAGGTTGACACATCCTCTTTAGTACCGGTTCGTGGTATGAACCAGTACTAAAGGTTCGCCACGAACCGGTACTATTGATCGCCGCCACAAACCGAACTCATATACACATTAGTGCCGGCTCTAATTCAAACCGGCACTAATGTGCTTCACATTTGACCCTTTTTCTACTAGTGTTAGTGCTAACCTTTCAGAGCATGAAGAAACAAAATTATTGAAAACTCTAAAGAAGCACCATGCCGCTATTGGATATACTCTTGATGATCTTAAGGGCATTAGTCACGCTCTATGGCAGCACAAAATTAATTTGGAGCCTGATGCTAAACCAGTTGTTGATCACCAACGAAGGCTAAATCCCAAGATGAAATAAGTGGTAAGAAATAAAATACTAAAGCTTCTGGAGGCAGGTATAATTTGTCCTATTGCTGATAGTAGATGGGTATGTCCTGTTCATTGTGTCCCTAAGAAGGAAAGTATTACTGTTGTTCCTAATGATAATTAGAATGAATTGATCCCACAAAGAATTGTTACAGGTTATAGAATGGTAATTGATTTTCGCAAATTAAACAAAGCTACTAGAAAAGATCATTACCCTCTACCTTTTATGGATCAAATGCTCGAAATATTATCCAAACATACACATTTTTGCTTTCTAGATAGTTATTCTGGTTTCTCTCTAATACCCGTGTCAAAAGAGGACCAAGAAAAGACCATTTTTACTTGCCCTTTTGGTACTTTTGCTTATAGACGTATGCCTTTTCGTTTATGCAATGCACCTGCTACCTTTGAAAGATCTATGACTACTATATTCTCTGACTTTTGTGAAAAGATTGTTGAGGTTTTCATGGATGATTTCTTTGTTTACTAAACTTCCTTTGATGATTGCTTAAGAAACTTTGATCGAGTTTTGCAGAGATGTGAAGAAACTAATCTTGTCTTGAATTGAGAAAAATGCCACTTCATGGTTAATGAAGGTATTGTCTTGGGGCATAAAATTTCTGAAAGAGGTATTGAAGTTGATAAAGCTAAAGTAGATGCTATTGAAAAGATCCCGTGTCCTAAAGATATCAAAGCTATCAGAAGTTTCCTTGGTCATGCTGGTTTCTATAGGAGGTTTATTAAAGACTTCTCTAAAATTTCTAGGCCTCTCACTAATCTCTTGAAAAAAGATGTTCCTTTTTTTGATGATGATTGTGAAGAAGCATTTGAAATACTTAAGAAAGCCTTGATTTCTGCACCTATTGTTCAACCACCTGATTTTTATCTACCCTTTGAAATTATGTGTGATGATAGTGATTATGTTGTTGGTGCTGTTCTAGGGCAAAGAGTTGCTAAGAAATTGAATGTTATCCATTATGCTAGTAAAACTCTAGATAGTGCCTAGAGAAATATTATGCTACTACTGAAAAAGAAATTTTAGCAGTTGTATTTGCATGTGATAAGTTCATATCTTATATTGTTGATTCCAAAGTAACCGTTCACACCAATCATGCTTCTATTAAATATCTTATGGAAAATAAAGATGCTAAACCTAGACTTATTAGATGGGTTCTCTTGCTGCACGAATTTGATGTGCATATTATTGATAGAAAGGGAGCTGAGAACCCCATTGCAGACAACTTGTCTAGGTAAGAAAATGTTCTTGATGACCCACTGCCTTTTGATGATAGCTTTCCCGATAAACAATTAGCTGTCATAAATGCTTCTTGTAATACTCCTTGGTATGCTGATTATGCTAATTACATTGTTGCTGAATTTAGACCACCTAGTTTCACATACCAGCAAAAGAAAAAGTTTTTCTATGATTTAAGACATTACTTTTGGGATGACCCACACCTTTATAAAGAAGGAGTAGACGGTGTTATTAGATGTTGTATACCTGAGCATGAACATGAATAGATCCTACACAAGTGTGTCGGTGTACTAAAGTAGGGGTACCTTAGTACCCCGAACTTGTGCACGGGCAGTCGTAGCACCCCGCGGCAAGGCTTGCCAGGCGACCGCCAAAACTCTCCGTGGTCCCTTTCTGGGCCATCCAAGAACAAAGTATTTAAGCCAAGGCCCCGGCAGGAGGAGCTTGCCGGGAAGGCCACCCGAAGAGAGCAAGGCCCCGGCAAGAGGAGCTTGCCGGGACGGCCTCTCGAAGCACAAGGCCCCGGCAAGAGGAGCTTGCCGGGAAGGCCGACCGAGGCACGACAAGATACTTGTTGCGACGCGCCCCGCGTCCCGGCAAGGACCGGTGAGCGACAAGCTCCCGGGCGCGACAAGGCACCAACCGCGACAAGGCGCTTGCCGCGGCAAGTCACCACCCCATGCCTGCGCTCCAGCTCATCCACCCACGCATCGCTCTGGGGCCATTCCAGGCGTACGTGGTGAGAGGCTGCGCAGCCAGGGGCATGCGGTGGCGAAGCAACGCTGACAGAGTAGCCATCATGGAAAACGGTGGCGCTCCTGACGGCCCCTTTCCTGCACCGTCTGTGCGATGCGGACGGGCATTTAATGCCCTTGTCCCCTGCCGTCAGAGTTAGGTATGATAGCACTGTGCAAACAGCTGTACCCAACACAGCGTTTTCCAGTTTTACCCCCGCCTACATTGCCACCTGTGGGTAACCCCTTGCACATATAAAAGGAGGCCCCATGCGCAACGAAAGGGGGAAGGAGGCCATTCTCGCTCGGTCTCGCCAACAGCTCATGTGTACTGTAGCACCACACGCTCCCGAGCAAGAACACAATACAAAACCACAAAGCAGCAGTAGGGTTTTACGCATCCGTGCGGCCCAAAGCTGGGTAAACCCCTTGTGTGCATCGCCTCGATCCGCTCTTCGTGCGACCTCCGCCCCCCGCCGAACCAGAAAGGGGCTCGGTCCCCATAGGTGTCCGTGGAGGCAGATTTCCCGCCGACATCTTTGGCGCGCCATGTAGGGGGCGTCGAAGTTGTGCGAACCTGATCCGGCGTCTGCACAGGCTAGATCTCCATCATCTTCATCGACATGCCACCGAAGAAGAAAGCGCCGGAGGTGGCTGGTTCGTCCGCGTCGAACCCACCGCCCCTGGAGCAAACGGGTGGTGGGGACGGCACCGGCGGCGGGACGGGCGCCACCGAGCCAGCTCATGGTGCCACGGCGTCCGAACATGCACCGCGCCCCTCTCAGGAGGCATGGGACCAGCAGCGTCTTGGCACTCATGGTACCATATGCTTGCTGGACCCAGATCGAGCCGGCGGATCCCAGGGCGCTCAAGGCCAGCACTCACACCAACGCCCTGGCGCGAGCATGGCGCGACTGCCTGGTCCGGGTGTTGCTCCTTCTAACATAGTTAGAAGTTCGAGCACATCCCGCTCCACGCGCCGTTCGCCACCGCTGCCGGCCACTCCAGCAGAAGCTCTAGCGCGAGCTCAACTGCTCCTAGACTACCCTCCAACGACGGACAAGCTCGACGACTGGAGGGCCACGATACAGAGCCTCATCGGTTTCGCTAACGGCGACACCCCGCGGCAGCATAGTGCGTCGCAGCCGCGGCAGGTCGGCCAGGCGAGAACCGATGGCGCCAAGACCAGTGGGGGCGCGACCACCGTGCACTCCCCGCCCCAAAGGCCAAGATCGCCGACTCGCCGAAACCATCACGACAACGACTCCACCGCGTCGTCGAATCCGCGAACTCATCGTGATCAACGCCAAGTTCTTCACGAGCGAGAACAAGAGGACGCTCGTACTCGCATTGAGCGTCGGAGAGAAGCGCGGCGTCCGTCAGACCAGCACACTGGGCCCTCTGTCGACATGCATGCGCCCGGGGGACCAGGCGACCTGCCGTACGCGGTAGGCTACCCTGCGTTCACCCGTGAGCTGCGGCAAGTCCAGTGGCCCAGCACGAAGATTTTCAAGCCAGACGTACCAGAGAAGTACGATGGCAAGTCGCATCCGTCGGAGTTCCTCAGCATCTACACCATTGCGGTGTAGGCTACTGGGGGCGGGACGACAAGATACTTGCCAACTACTTCCCGCTGGTACTCAAATCCAACGTCAGATCCTGGCTCATGCACTTGCCGGATAACTCCATAACCTCCTGGACAGACTTGTGCCATCAGTTTGTTGGCGCCTTTACAGGCGGCCACAAACCCCATGGCCAAGCGAGCGACCTTCATCTGCTCGTCCAGAAGGAAGGGGAATCCTTGCGCAAGTTCATCCAGAGATTCAGCCGCGTACACTACAACATCCCAGACGTCCACCCTGCCACGGTTATCAGCGCGTTCCATCAGAACGTGCGTAACCGCAGGATGCGGGAGGAGATGGCGATGTGCAAGATCAAAGACGTCAGCGAGCTATATGCCCTAGCCGACAAGTGTGCACGTGCTGTGGAAGGGAGGAAACTCCCCGGAGAGAACACTGGAGCAGGAGAATCTGACAGTGAAGATACCGCCCCGGTGAGGAAGAACCGGCGGCGGAGCAACAGGAAGAAGAAGAGCCAAGAAGTACTGGTTGTTGAGCAGTCCGGCGACGAAGGCGCCGCCAAGAAGGCCCAGGCTGGTAACTCCGGCAAGGAGGTTGCCGGGTGCGCCAACTGCCAGGCTGTGGCGGTCGCCGACAAGCGGGACGGCACCAACAAACAGTACTGCAAGATCCACCGCACCAAGGGCCATGACCTCCAAAGCTGCAAGCGGGTCGAGCGGCTCGTCGAGCTGCAAAAGGCCAAGTACGAGCGGCGCGACAAGGAGAGAGCCCGGGGAGGTGGCGGAGGATCAGGCATGAAGCGCCCCGGCCAGGGAGGACGCCGCGACAAGGACAAGCAGCGGAAAGCGGACAGACCTCCCCGCGGCCGCGACAAGAACGAAGACGACGATGAAGACGAAGACATGGATGACGCCGAGACCAGTGAGCAGGGGTTTCAGAAGGCCACAGAGGTCTTGTGCGTAGACGGCGGTGCTTCCCTGCATACTTCTCACCGCCAGCTCAAGCAGTGGGCGCGGGAAGTCAATGCAGCGGAACCACCCGTCGAGTCGCGCAAGCCTCTGAAATGGTCCACCACGCCTATCGTCTTCGATATTGAGGACCACCCTGACCGCACAACTGCGATCGGGTGCTTGCCGATGTTGGTCTCGCCAACAGTCCGCAACCTCAAGGTCACCAAGATGCTAGTCGACGGCGGGGCCGGCTTGAACCTGATCTCCTCCGCTGTGCTCCGGAAACTCCAAGTCTCCGACAGCGAGCTCGAAGAGACCGGCACGTTCCAAGGAATCAACCCGGGAAGGAGCAAGCCGAAGGGGAAGATAACGTTGCCAGTAACATTTGGCAGCGAGCTGAACTTCAGGACAGAGAGGATCACTTTTGACGTTGCCGATTTTCCGTTGCCCTACAATGGAATTCTCGGCCGTCCAGCGCTCGCCAAATTCATGGCGGCCTCTCACTACGCATGCGACATGCTCAAGATGCCAGACCCGATAAGCGTCATCTCTGTCCCTGGCGACAACAAGGATGCCCTTATCTGTGCCGACAAGATCTACCGGGAGGCAGCAGCCGCAGCGGATCACAAGCCACTTGCCGCTGAAGCTCCCGGAGGGAAGAAGAAGACCAAGCCCGGCAAGTGCTCTGGTGCCCACTCCGGCAAGCGCACCTCTACGGAGTGCTGCGCTACCGTCGAGGACGCGCCATCGAGCTCCGCCGGCAAGAAGAAGACCAAGCCCGGCGAGTGCTCTGGTGCCCACTCCGGCAAGCGCACCTCTTCGGAGTGCTGCGCTGCCGTCGAGGACGCGCCATCGAGCTCCACCGGCAAGAGTAAGAAGACAATGGCAGCTCCGCCGACGACCAAGAAGGTGTCCGCCAAGGAGGACGACACTGGTGGTACCTTCACCATCAGTGCCACTCTCGGCTCCAAATAGGAAAGTGCGCTCGTTGCTTTCCTACGGGCGAATGTCGATGTGTTTTCCTGGCAACCATCTGACATCCCCGGCGTTCCCAGGAAAGTGATTGAGCACCACCTCGCCGTTTGTCCTCATGCGCGGCCCGTCAAGCAAAGAGTCAGGAAGCAAGCAGTGGAGCGCCAAGAGTTCATCATAGAAGATATCAAGAAGTTGGAAGCGGCAGGCCTCGTCAGAGGTGTGCTCCATCCGACGTGGTTGGCCAATCCTGTTGTCGTGCGCAAAGCAAATGGGAAATGGAGGCTTTGCATCGACTTTACTGATGTTAACAACGCTTGTCCCAAAGATCCTTTTCCCTTGCCGCGCATTGACCAGATTGTTGACTCCACGGCCGGATGTGACCTGCTTTCATTTCTTGACCCATACTCAGGATACCATCAGATCTTCATGGCTGAAGAAGACGAGGAGAAGACCGCATTCATCACTCCATGTGGCACGTACTGTTTCGTACGGATGCCTTTCGGTTTGAAGAATGCCGGTTCGATGTTTGCAAGGGTTGTCCATACCGCTTTTGAGCCGCAAATCCACAGAAATGTGGAAGCCTACATCGATGACATAGTGGTCAAAAGAAGGAACAGGGCAACCCTGATTCAAGATTTAGAAGATACCTTTGCGAACTTGCGCAGGATCAGCCTCAAGCTCAATCCCGAGAAGTGCGTGTTTGGAGTCCCTTCCGGCAAGCTCCTCGGGTTCTTCGTGTCTCAGCGAGGGATCGAAGCCAATCCAGACAAAATCAGGGCCATCGAGCAGATTGAAGCACCAACACGCGTCAAGGATGTACGAAGGCTTGCTGGCTGCGTCACGGCTCTCAGCAGGTTTATTTCCAAGTCTGCAGAACGCGCCCTGCCATTTTTCAAAGTTTTGAAAAAGGTCGGTCCAGTGAAATGGACTCCGGAAGCGGAGGCTGCGCTGCAAGACTTGAAGAAATACCTATCCTCCGCTCCAATACTTGTCACGCCTAAACCACAAGAGAAGTTGCTGCTGTACCTGGCGGCAACCAATCAAGTGGTTAGTGCTGCGTTAGTAGCGGAGAGGGAGGCAGATGATGAGCCAGCAACCGCGGCAAGCACGTCCAGCGACAAGCAGGGGGCTTCCCCGACAAGCTCTGGCCCCGACAAGGATGAATCTACGCAGGAGCAAGTGGAGGTGCAGGAGAAGAAAATGGTGCAGCGCCCAGTTTACTTTGTCAGCTCCCTTCTGCAGGCGGCTAGGTCAAGGTACTCTGGTGTGCAGAAATTGCTTTTCGGCCTTCTCATGGCCTCGAGAAAGCTGCGCCATTACTTCCAAGCACATGAGATTACAGTTGTCAGCCGCTTTCCGCTGAAGAGGATACTGCAGAATCCAGAAGTAACAGGCAGGATTGTCGAGTGGGCGCTGGAACTGTCGAGCTTCGGTCTCAAGTTCGAGAGCACCTCAACTATCCAAAGCAGAGCCTTGGCGGAGTTCATAGCGGAGTGGACACCGACGCCAGACGAAGAAATCCCAGAGACGAGCATCCCCGCCAAAGAAGCAAGCAAAGAGTGGCTGATGTATTTTGATGGTGCCTTCTCGCTGCAAGGCGCCGGTGCTGGCGCGTTGCTTATCGCGCCCACCGGAGAGCACCTCAAGTATGTAGTCCAGATGCACTTTCCCAAGGAACAAGCAACCAACAATACTGCAGAGTATGAAGGTCTGCTCGCCGGTCTCAGGATCGCGGCAGAACTTGGGATCAAGAAGCTCATTGTCAGGGGTGACTCACAGCTTGTCGTCCGCCAAGTGAACAAAGATTACCAGAGTCCGTTGATGGAAGCGTACGTTGATGAAGTGAGGAAGCTAGAAGAGCGCTTTGACGGCCTGCAAATGGAACACATTCCAAGAGCTGAGAACGACATTGCTGATGGCCTGTCAAAGTGCGTAGCATTTAAGTTACCTGCGGAACCAGGAACCTTTGTGCTCAAGCTGACTCAGCCATCTGTAACACCATCAACCAGACAGAGCAAGAAGAGGAAGTTGGTCTCCGGCGACTATCTTCCGGCAGAGCTCCCCGGAGCCGCCGCCAAGAAGGTCCCTAAGATCGACGCCAAGAGCGCTGAGGAGCCGTCTGCTCCGGAAAACCCCAGGGTTTGTTCCGTAGAAGCAGACGCTCCCGACAAGTTTTGCTCCGGCAAGCTTGCCGGGGAACGACAAGCTCCGGCTGAGCCCCAGATCCTCGCCGTAGAAGCGGATTTTCCCGCAGCAGCAGATGTGCCTTCAGTCCTTGTTGTCAAGCCACAGGCTCCAGCATGGGCGCAGCAGACTGTCCATTTCCTCCAAAACGGAGAACTTCCCGAAGAGCAAGAAGAAGCGGAAAGAGTAGCCCGACGCTCGAGTATGTACCAGTTCGTTGACAACACACCGTACAGAAGAGGGCGCAACGGTGTGAAATTGAAGTGTATTCCCCGGGAAGACGGACAAAAGCTCTTGGCAGAGATACATGGAGGCATATGTGTTCACCACATTGGCGCCAGAGCACTTGCCGGCAAAGCGTTCCGGCAAGGTTTCTTCTGGCCGACAGCGCTCCAGGATGCAACTGCACAAGTAACCAAGTGTGAACCATGCCAGTTCCTTTCCAAGCAGATACACCAGCCAGCTCAAGCTCTCCAGACGATCCCTTTATCCTGGCCATCTTCGGTCTGGGGGCTCAACATCCTCGGCCCCTTCCCCCGAGCTGTCGGGGGCTTTGAGTACTTGTACGTCACAATCGACAAGTTCACAAAGTGGCCGGAAGTAGAACCAGTGAGGAAGGTGACAGCACAGTCAGCAGTCAAGTTCTTCAGGTCGATTGTTTGCCGCTTCGGGATCCCCAACAGGATCATCACCGACAATGGTACGCACTTCACGAGCCGTGCCTTCATGCAATACGTCCAAGATCTTGGTGCCAAGGTCTGCTTCGCTTTTGTTGCTCATCCCCGGAGCAACGGTCAAGCGGAAAGGGCCAATGCCGAAGTGCTGCGCGGGCTCAAGGCCAAAACTTTCGACAGGCTGCACAAGTGCGGAAGAAACTGGATCGAGGAGCTGCCGGTGGCTCTTTGGTTGATCAGAAAGACGCCAAATCGAGCCACTGGCCAGACACCATTTTCTATAGTCTATGGAGCTGAAGCAGTTACCCCCACGGAACACGTATACGGGTCACCTCAAGTGCTCGCTTATGATGAGCTTGAGCAAGAGCGGCTGCGTGAAGATGACGCGCTGCTCCTTGAGGAAGATCGTCTTCAGGCTGCTGTGCGAGCCTCTCGCTACCAGCAAGCTTTGCGTCGCTACCATAGCCGCAAAGTTAAAGCCAGAAGCTTCGAGGAAGGCGACCTTGTTCTTCGGCGCGCTCCGTCCGCCAAGAATCATAACAAGTTGACGCTGAAGTGGGAAGGCCCTTACCGGGTGAGACGAGTCACGAGGCCCGGCGCTGTCCGCCTCGAGACCGAAGATGGCACTCCGGTGAGCAATTCCTGGAATATTGAGCATCTTCGTAAGTTTTACCCGTAAGGCGCGGTTATCGGGCCCCGCCCGGCAACCAACCTTTTGTACAAGTCTTGCCGCTGTTGCATGTAATCCTTTGTACAAAGCCAGGCGCAGACCCTAAGCAGCAGTAAATGAAGCGCTGGCGCCCTAAGATTTAGCATGCATGCTGAGTCGAGTCTCGTCCTTGGTTAGGGTTGATAGTGCCTAACAGCTGCTAACCCCTAGCTTAGAGGTCGAGTCTGCGTCCTTTTTCCCTGTTCTTTCGTTTCCTTTGGTTCGCAGGGTTTTGCATATCCTGGCCAGACCGCTTAAGGACGAAGAAGAGAAGAAGGGCGGACCAGCATCTGGTCCCTGGCGAACCAGTGTTGCCGGGGCTGCAAGCACAAAGATTCACCTGCGGCAAGCCAAAGTTGCTGGGGGCTGCAATCCCAGATAAGTCTTTCATCCCTTGTCATGCATTCTCTTATGGACTGAGGAATGCGAAAACCTTGTTCCTTCCTAAAAAGCTGCCGTGCTCCCTTAACTCTGGGCCCCGGAGCACGTTCCTGGGGCTAGTTTCGGTAGTAGCCGCGACGGCAAAGGAACGGAATGAGGAGCCCGAACCCGCCTCATCCCTGCCTCCGCCAAAGGCATGAGGAAGGTCGAGTGGCGCGGGAAGACGGCAGGGCCTGTTGCCGGGCAAAGAAGTGTCTATCTTAACGATGTAAAGCATCCGCTCCTTGGCGTGGGTTTTACCCGCGAGACAAATGGCCCGGCAAACATCCCCTTTTCATTAAAAACATCCCGCTCAGGTACAGTTCAGAGAGAATGAAAAACATGAAAGATGGGATTACAAGTTTTAAACACAACTAAGGCCCGAGGGCTTACAGATTGAAAAAAGATAAGATGCCCGTAATCCATTTCTTGTCTCTCTCCTCAGGAGGTAGGACAAGGAGGCGAAAAGGGCAAAAGGGGCGCCTAGGCGAGCTGCGGGTGGCAGAAGGCACCAACAGAACGCCCCGGGGGCCGGTTGAAAGCTGGACGGTGACGGCGGCGCCGGAAGCAGGGCTCGACGGGGCGGCAGGACGTCAGCACGCTGTCGAGGGCACCTCGCCCTCGTACTTGACTTGACGGCCTTGCCGCCGGCCCTCTTCCTCTTCCGCAGTCTCGCCACGCCAGCCGCCAAGGAGATGACCTCGGGAAGCTCAAGGAGCCGGCGACACGGATGATGGGGTCGCCGGTGCCACACGGAGCCGCGACCGACGCCTAGTCGGACCCGTCATCCCGACGACCGCTACCCTCGTCGTCGCTGTCGCTCCCCTCCTCGTCACTCTCGCTCGAGGAGGAGCTTTCGCTGTCGGAGGAGCTATCCACGCAGCACCGGGCCCGGGTCCCGAAGCACCCGAAGACCTTGACGGAGAGGAGATCGCCCTCCATCAACTTAAAATGGAGGGTGAACCCCTCCATCAAGCTGTGGATACGGGCGAACGTCTTCCACCCTCGACCAAGATACATCACGCCGGGGGCTGGGGACTCAACGTGGACCCGCGTGCCGCTGATCCCGCAGCCCCTCATGCGCAGTCTTAGCGTCTCGGGTTGTTCCACCTCCATCACGCTTGCGAAGGGGGCCGGGAGGCGGAGGCGGCGATGAGGCGCCCGATGCAGCTTGACGAAGAACTCGCAGGGGTCGTCCCCGATGTGGACTGCCGTGAGAAGAGGAGCCGCTGGTGGAGGCAAGGCCGGCACGTCGCCCCGTCCGCCTCGTCCACGACCTCGCCCCCTCCCCCTTCCCCTTACGGTTGGCTCTGCCACCGCGGGTGCAAGGGGAGGAGGGGCGCGTTGCCTAGCGGCGACCCTCGCCGCCACCGATGAAGGACCAGGATTCCCTTTCTCCATGGCGAATGGAGAGAGGGGATCAGAAGCTGAAGAGAAGCGAAGATGGAGGAGTGTGGGTTTTCGTCGCCCTCCCCCCTCTTGCTCCTTATAAAGGAGCAGGGTGGGGGCTCGACCGCCCCGCTCAGCCAATCAAGACGCAAGAAGAGCAGGCGACTGGGACCGGCCTGCTGCCTCGGCCCGGTTTCCTGCCTCCACCGTCCGCGACCCCGGGCGCATGGGAGCCGCGTGGCTGGCGTGCAGGACCGAGGCGACGGATGAGGCGACCTCCCCTCGCCCCGTGATCGTGGGGAGCGGGCGCCTCGGAAACCGTGCCTCGGCCCCGTCCAGCAAACGAGCCGCGCCTCCACGCCTTCCTCCACTTATGGGGATAGCGCGAACCGTCCCCCTTTATTACGACGTGACGCATGCCTGCGGGGCTCAGCCACGCACACGCCGCCCACGTCACGCACGCCTCTCCCCACGATGCCGCGTTCGACGCGTGCCGTTCGGGGAGGACGTGGTGGACGCAGAAGGAGATGCAGCGTGACCCAGGCCACGCGTGCCCGTGCACTGTTTTGGGCCTGGCCCAACAGCGCTCGGCACCGTGTATGGCCCAGGCCCGGGGGCTCCTGTCGGTGTACTAAAGTAGGGGTACCTTAGTACCCCGAACTTGTGCACGGGCAGTCGTAGCACCCCGCGGCAAGGCTTGCCAGGCGACCGCCAAAACTCTCCGTGGTCCCTTTCTGGGCCATCCAAGAACAAAGTATTTAAGCCAGGGCCCCGGCAGGAGGAGCTTGCCGGGAAGGCCACCCGAAGAGAGCAAGGCCCCGACAAGAGGAGCTTGCCGGGGCGGCTGCTCGAAGCACAAGGCCCCGGCAAGAGGAGCTTGCCGGGAAGGCCGACCGAGGCACGACAAGATACTTGTTGCGACACGCCCCGCGTCCCGGCAAGGACCGGTGAGCGACAAGCTCCCGGGCGCGACAAGGCACCAACCGCGGCAAGGCGCTTGCCGCGGCAAGTCACCACCCCGCGCCTGCGCTTCAGCTCATCCACCCACGCATCGCTCTGGGGCCATTCCAGGCGTACGTGGCGAGAGGCTGCGCAGCCAGGGGCATGCGGTGGTGAAGCAACGCTGACAGAGTAGCCATCGTGGCAAACGGTGGCGCTCCTGACGGCCCCTTTCCTGCACCGTCTGGGCGATGCGGACGGACATTTAATGCCCTTGTCCCCTGCCGTTAGAGTTAGGTATGGTAGCACTGTGCAAACAGCTGTACCCAACACAGCGTTTTCCAGTTTTACCCCCGCCTACGTTGCCACCTGTGGGTAACCCCTTGCACATATAAAAGGAGGCCCCATGCGCAATGAAAGGGGGAAGGAGGCCATTCTCGCTCGGTCTCGCCAACAGCTCGCGTGTACTGTAGCACCACATGCTCCCGAGCAAGAACACAATACAAAACCACAAAGCAGCAGTAGGATTTTACACATCTGTGCGGCCCGAAGCTGGGTAAACCCCTTGTGTGCATCGCCTCGATCCGCTCTTCGTGCGACCTCCGCCCCCCGCCGAACCAGAAAGGGGCTCGGTCCCCATAGGTGTCCGTGGAGGCAGATTTCCCGCCAACAAAGTGCCACTCCGAGGCCTATGGAGGACACTACGCTGGAGATAGAACTGCACATAAGGTATTACAATCTTGTTTTTATTGGCCTACTCTCTTCAAGGATGCTCGTAACTTTGTCTTGTCTTGTGATGAATGCCAGAGAATTGGCAATATTAGTAGATGCCAGGAAATGCCTATGAAATATTCACTTGTTATTGAACCATTTGATGTGTTACTAAGTGGGTAGAAGCTATTCTAACTAGTAGTGCTGATCATAACACTTATATTAAGATGCTTAAAAAAGTTATTTTTCCGAGGTTTGGAGTCCCCAGATATTTGATGACTGATGGTGGTTCGCATTTTATTCATGGTGCTTTCCGTAGAATGCTTGCTAAGTATGATTTTAACCATAGAATTGCGTCTCCATATCAGCCTCAGTCTAGTGGTCAAGTAGAATTGAGCAATAGAGAGATTAAATTGATGTTGCAAAATACTATTAATAGATCTAGGAAGAATTGTTCTAAGAAACTTGATGATACATTATGGGCTTATAGAACTGCTTATAAGAACCCTATGGGTATGTCTTCGTATAAAATGGTTTATGGAAAAGCATGTCACTTACCTCTTGAACTAGAACATAAAGCTTATTGGGCAATCAAAGAGCTCAACTATGAATTCAAACTTGCCGGTGAGAAGAGGTTATTTGACATAAGCTCGCTTGATGAATGGAGAACCCAAGCCTGTGAGAATGCCAAGTTGTTTAAAGAAAAGGTTAAAAGATTGCATGACAAAAGGATACAAAAGCGGAGTTTAATATAGGTGATCATGTTTTGCTATACAACTCTCGTTTAAGATTTTTTGCAGGAAAGCTTCTCTCTAAATGGGAAGGTCCTTACGTTATCGAGGAGGTATATCTTTCCGGTGCCATCAAAATCAACAACTCCGAAGGTAGAAATCCGAAGGTGGTAATGGTCAAAGAATCAAACATTATATCTCAAGTAATCCCATAAATGTTGAGACCAATATAATTGATACCGTAACACCGGAGGAGTACATAAGGGACACTTTCCAGAATGTTTCAGACTTCGAAAAGGAATAGGTATGTGGTACAGTAAGTAAACGGACTCCAAAACTGTTCTAATGGCATTTTTACTCCGTTTTGGAATATTTAAGAAATTAGGAAAAATAAAAGTAGTCCGAAAGTTGCACGAGGAGACCACAAGGGTGGAGGGCGCGCCCTACCTCCTTGGCACGCCCCCTGCCTTATGGCCACCTCGTCTGCCCTCCGGACTCCGTATTCTTGCACAATACTTCATTTGGTTGGTAAAAATTCATTATATAATATATCGAATGTTTTGACCACCGTACCATGATAAAATCCTCTGTTCTTGTTTCGAGCTGTTTTTCTAACAGATCTAGATCACCATGATGTCTCCAGGCGCCTCCAAGGACAAGTTTTTCGAGAAGGTCATCAACCCCTACCTTGCGGAGGTGCTGCGACACCCTCAAGCCATTGAGATGCGTGAGGGGGTGCTGCACATCCGCGATGTTGAAGGGCTGAAGAAGACCGGAAGCATGGAGACAAGACTTGAAGCAATGGAGCAGCAAGTTTTCAAGTGCCAAGGGATGGTGGAACATGGACTCAACGCCAATCACTTGATGATCGCAGAGTTCACCAACAATCACAAGCTGGATGCCAAGAACATCGGGGAGGCCATCTTCAAGCTTCATGAGAAAATCGAGCATCTCCAAGCCCAGATCTATGACCTACAAAACCAAAACTGTGAGTATGAATACAGATTTAAGAGGATGAGTTTGGCTGCAGATTTGAGGATCCCGGAGACTCGTTCATCTTGCTATGATGGTGATCCTATGCCTTGGAAGATGGATGACAAGCCTACTACATCAACAACTCCATCATCACCACCTCCGAAGAAAGAGTTCTAAATACATGGGTATGGGCACTCCCCATGGCAACTGCCAAGGTTGGGGGAGGTGCCCGAGTATCGTATCACCATCACACCTTTACCTTTATCATTTTTCTTAGTCCGATCCTTTTGGTTATATCTTGATCTAGTAGAATAAAGTTTTAGTATGATCTAGCTTTGAGTTTTGTTTCGAGATCTATCTATGTAATCGAGTCCGTGAGTTATATATAATAAAGAGTACTTTTGAGTTGAGGGCTTTGCTTTCTTGCTATGATATTGAGGGAATTAAATAAAAGAAAAGAGAAAATGAAAAGATCACATATTGATCTTATGGAGAGTAATGACTTCACATATAAAGAGTACGATGAAAAAAATTGTTGAGAGTTGGCAAACATAGTTTTGGTCATTGCTGAAATTAATAGGAAGTAATAAAGAAATAGAGGCCTCACATATAAATATACTATCTTGGAAATTTTTGTAATTGTGAGCACTCGTTAAAATATGACATGCCAAAAAGTTGATGTTGGACAAGGAAGACAACATAATAGTTTATGTTTTCTTATATCCGAATAGAAATTATATAGTTATGGATTCTCCAACATGTTGAGATTGACTTTTCTCTCTTATGCTATCCAAATTATTTGCACCAAGTGGAGATACTACTTGTGCTTCCGAACATCCCTTAAACCAGTTTTGCCATGAGAGTCCACCATACCTACCTATGGATTGAGTAAGATCCTTCAAGTTAGTTGTAATCGGTGCAAGCAATAAAAATTGCTCTCTAAATATGTATGATCTTTTAGTGTGGATAAAATAAGCTTTATACAAACTTGTGATATGGAAGAAATAAAAGTGACATACTGCATAATAAAGTTCTTTATCACACGAGGCAATATAAAGTGACGTTCTTTTGCATTAAGATTTTGTGCATCCAACTATAAAAGCGCATGAAAACCTCTGCTTCCCTCTGCGAAGGTCCTATCTTTTACTTTTATCTTCTACCCTTATACAAGAGTCATGGTGATCTTCACCTTTCCTTTTTACACTTTTTCTTTTGGAAAGCACTATGTGTTGAAGAGATCCACACACACACACACACACACACACACACACACACACACACACACACATATATATATCCACTTGGATGTAGGTTATCATAAAGTATTGTTGTTGACATTACCCTTGAGGTAAAAGGTTGGGAGGCAAAACTATAAGCCCCTATCTTTCTCTGTGTCTGATTGAAGCTTTGAACCATAAGTATCGCGTGAGTGTTAGCAATTGTGAAAGACAAAGTGATAGTTGAGTATGTGGACTTGCTGAAAAGCTCTTGAATTGAATCTTTCCGATATTATGATAAATTGCAATTGCCTCAATGACTGATATCATAGTTAGTTCTCAATGAAGTTTCTGATTCATACTTTACCGTGTGAATGAATTGTTACTTTAGCATAAGAAATTATATGACATTATATGTTGTTGTTCTAAAGATGATCATGATGCCCATATGTCTGTATTTTACTTTATCGACACCTCTATCTCCAAACTTTTTGAAATATTTTTCGACTACGGCTTTCGCTTGAGGACAAGCGAAGTCTAACCTTGGGGGAGTTGATACGTCCATTTTGTATCATGCTTTCATATTGATATTTATTGCATCATGGGTTGTTATTACACATTATATCACAGTACTTATGCCTTTTCTCTCTTATTTTATATGGTTTACATGAAGAGGCAGAATGCCGGCAACTCCAAAAGGAACAAATATTACAGACCTATTCTGCACAACTCCAAAAGTCCTGAAACTTCATGAAGAATTAGTTTGGAATATATAAACAATATTGGGCGAAGAAAGCACCAGAGGGGGGCCACCAACCATCCACAAGGGTGGGGGCGCGCCCTACCCCCCTGGGCGCTCCCTCCTGCCCTGTGGGCCACCTGGCAGGCCACCCGATGCCCATCTTCTTCTATATGGTTTGTTTTGACCTAGTAAAAATCCGAAGGAAGCTTTCGGGCCAAAGCACCGCCGTCTCGAGGCAGAACATGGGCAGAACCAATCTAGGGCTCCGGCGTAGCTATTCTCCTGGGGAAACTTACCTCCCGGAGATGGAAATCATCGCCATCGTCATCACCAACGATCCTCTCATGAAGATGGGGTCAATATCCATCAACATCTTCATCAGCACCATTTCCTCTCAAACCCTAGTTCATCTCTAGTATCCGATCTTTGTCTCGAAACCTCAGATTGGTACCTGTGGGTTGCTAGTAGTGTTGATTACTCCTTGTAGTTTATGCTATTTGGTTTATTTGGTGGAAGATCATATGTTCGGATCCTTAATGATAATTAATACTCCTCTGATTATGAATATGAATATGTTTTATGAGTAGTTAGGTTTGTTCCCGAGGACATGGGAGACGTCTTGTTATAAGTAATCTTGTGAATTTGGTATTCGTTCGATATTTTGATGAGATGTATGTTGTCTCTCCTCTAGTGGTGTTATGTTAACGTTGACTACATGACACTTCACCATGATTTGGGCCTAGGGGAAGGCATTCGGAAGTAATAAGTAGATGATTGGTTGCGTTGCTTCGTAAGTTTGTATCCATATGTTTCATGCTATGGTTAGATTTATCTTAATTCTTCTTTCGTAGTTGCGGATGCTTGCGAGAGGGGTTAATCATAAGTGGGAGGCTTGTCCAAGGAAGGCAGCACCCAAGCACCGGTCCACCCACATATCAAATTATCAAAGTAACGAACACGAATCATATGAGCATGATGAAAACTAGCTTGATAGTAATTCCCATGTGTCCTCGGGAGTTCTTTGCTTTATATAAGAATTCGTCTAGGCTTGTCCTTTGCTACAAAAAGGATTGGGCCACCTTGCTGCACCTTAGTTACGTTTTTTAATTTTTACTCATCTCAAATTATCTTATCATACAACTATCTGTTACCGATAATTTCATTGCTTGCAGAGAATACCTTGCTGAAAATCGCTTGTCATTTCCTTCTGCTCCTCGTTGGGTTCGACACGCTTACTTATCAAAAGGACTATGATAGATCCCCTACACTTGTGGGTCATCATTCTCTTGCTCCATGAGTCCATCCTCGTTCGATTCTTCCACCGGACCCTCATCGTCTAAGTAATACCCATACATACGCCTATACGGATACCGATGATCCATGTCCTATTTCAAGGCAAGGACATCCAAGTCACCTATGTGATTGTAAGGAAGCTCTTACTCTTGCATATCTCAATCACCATGTGCAATAGAATTAATCTCTTCCTTTTGAATTATTATTGCACTAGCATTCACCTCAACTTCATTTGCTTGGCTACTTGGTGGTTGTCTAGAAGAACTAGGGGCATACACCTCGACACTCCTATCATGCACTGGGGGGAGGCATGCCGGTTCAAGTGGATTTGTAGCCGAGGAACTTCAACCTTGGTGTCAAACAACTCATGTGACTTGTCTTCCAATTCCGCAACTTTCCTTGTAAAACTTCCATTGTAGTTCCGAGTTGATAGGTATACTCTTCAATTGAGACTTTGATCCCACTCCAGCATCATACCTTCCAATATATTTAACCCCATCAATGGGTTAATCCACTCCAACACATTTCTCCCTTTCGCAGCAACCTCCTCATTAGGGCTTGTTACAAAAATCATGGGTTCCTCCCCATTGCCGGCATTGCCATTTATGAATGCCTCTTTGTCCAAATAATGAACATTAACGAGTCTCTCCATCTAAATAAATTTTGAAATATATGAAGGAATCAATGACAAGTATAATGTGTTATATGGATCAACTAACCATTATGCATTACATCCAAACAAAAAAGCAAATAACACTAGTACACGAACAAATTAATAAAAAAATGGTGCCATTGCTTAACCCTAACTGTAACAAAATCCATAACCCTAATCCTAGATCTTGCAACCAACCACAATATTAGGCATACTATAGATAGTCAAGCACATAGAACCCTAGCAACCATCATATCCATTGATTTCACACAAAAAGAGCAAAACTAAGGATTGCACAGAAGTGACCAATGCCAACACATAAGATGATTCCAACCAATAAAAATTAGGGGGGGGGGGGATGAGAGAGGTACCTTGGGTGATCGAAATGGCCCAGATCCACCAGATAAATCTCAAACAGTGGAGAGAGATTTGAGAGGGGCTCAATGGGGTGGGGGGAGTGGTAGCAGCTCGGGGAAGAAGAGAGTGTGGAAGTAAATGGGTGGGTCTGTGGGCCCACCCAGGACCACTCCCTCAACTTAATAGAGTTAGCACCCTACCGCCGGAGACCTCGACGGTAGGGTATAACATCGTACAACCACGACGTATGGAGGTAGCCACTCCTCCATGTAAGCAAGCATTGACAACACCGTCCATGCCTCCTAAAGACCTACTGCCAGGTCATGTGGTGGTAGGTGGTCATACCCTACTGCCACGGATGATGACGGGACGAAAAGGTCATATCCGAATTTTTTCTGAACTAGGGTCGGATCATGAAGAACTATGCGCAAAGGGTCAAAACCATGATTTTGGCCACATGGACCTAAGTCTCTGGGAAGTAGTGGTGTTAGTCATGACGATTCGAGGAGTGCCACGAAGTGTAGAGTGTCGTGGTGCCATGTGAGATCAGCGAAGGAGACCGAGCCGGGCAAGGAAATGAGTGACACGAAGTGCAGAGCACCATGGTGCCATGTGTGTAGAATAGTTAAGCAAAGGAGGTTCCGTGGGCAGGGAATTGCGACGTGAGGAAAACCACGAAGTGCAAAACTGAAATGATAGGGAACCGGATCGATGTCCTTACGTTCCTCCGTGGATGACATGAAGAGAAACTGAAGCATCAAGGAACTAGATAAACGCTCACACATCCATGGGTGGAAGCCATAAGGAAGCCTCCCACACAAAGAAACAACACTGAACCGACAGGGAAGTTGAACAACGTTGTTGCTTGCTATGGAATTCTTTCTTTTGGGAAATTGTGGTGAGATAAATTTGTGTTGATGACAACATAGTGATTAAGTTGGAATAGGTTGACACAGAGCAGTAGTTAAATTGGCATATGTTTGGTGCATACTCGAGGTGTTGGTTCTGTACACTGGTAATTGTACACATGATTTGGCATTATGCATGCATGCTAAGAGTTGGTGGTGTGGCAACATTGTTGAGGTAGCATAGTTGCATGTCAAGAGAAATAAGATAGTGAGGATGAAATATTTAGGCATTATAGATTATGGATCACCGGTCCTTCCTTCTACATAAATGCGACTCGGTTTCAACGTTTTTAAAATTTATGCTCTGAAACATTTTTATGTTCACAAATAAAATTCATTCCCATACACATGACATATTAATCCTTGTAACTACCTGTACTCTGATGAGCCTCGTTACTTTGTACCACTTCACCATGCCTTTGGTGCACGGCTGGTGATTGAGATGGCGGTACAGGAGGCCGCCTACGTTTATCTCACCCTACTACGTTTAGCATACCACATTCTAAAGAAACCTCCTTCCTCTATATCCCAAGAGGCTACATCGGATCTAAGGGACCACACTTCATCCTCTACAATGATGCGGGAGACGAGCCAATCAACTTGCATAGGTTGGCCCACCTTACCTAGGATCGGGATCGTACTCTCCGCGCACTCCGCTAGGAGATCGTCTCCACCTGTTCGTGTCTATGGGATGCTCTTGGACATCTTATCACCCCCAGTTCATCTCCAAGGTACAAGAAGTGTACCATGTGTCTCATCTCAAGCGCCGCTTCAAGGATCCAGCATGTGCAGTTGAACATACGATGATTGATCTATAAGAAGACCTCTTATATCAAGAGAACCCCATCCGCATACTTGATGAATCTGAACATCGCATCCGCAACAAGAGCATTAAGTCCTCAAGGTTCAGTGGTCTCACCGTTCTGAAATTGAAGAAACATGGGATCATGAAAATCGTCTCCAATCCGAGTAACCCGATCTCTTTACTTCGTAGAATCTCAGGGCGAAATTCCGCTGAGGGGGTCAATTGTAACACCGTACCCTAGAGTAATGACATATTTATTTTTGCTTGCTCCAAGGGGGATCGGATCCCGCATTCGAGGTCCAAGAATACTGTATAGACAATATCCGGTGGACATCGAACTATCCACTACTGCACGGATTATCCAACCTCATAAATTTGGGACTATCCATTTTTCACAAGAGTTACCGTACATGTGCAACCCAACCCAAAAACAACCGATGAAAATTTAAGTTAATAACCCAGTTGAGACTGCCCTGCTTTGAAAAACACAAGCCAAATGGGGTAGCTCCATGTTGTCCCACTCCACAAATTAGAATCTGGGGTACAACTCCTTATTTTTTGTGAAGTCTCTTTATGTGGTGCTCCAAACTCTAGTTGATGTTCATGGAGTTGGAAGAAAATTACCCATCACTGCCGCCAGTAAGTGGACACCCCTTAATTTTCTTTCTTCACATCACGCAACCCCTCCTATACATTCCCATATTTTGTTTCTCATTATCGAAGCTGGAGCTAGCTGGAAGTCAATCATGATAAACTGCTCTACGATGAAGCTGCAACTCATTGGTGGAACTGCTCCAAAGTGGATTTGGCTAAGTGGAGCTAATTTTGGTGGAGTGGCGCACTACAAAACATGCCCTTTTCTCCCCAACCTTAATTCAAACACACAACCACCCATCTAACTGTTCAAAGCCTTTTCACTCAACTTCTATCACCACCTCTCTCTCTCTCACCATCCCTCTGTCTCACTATCCCTCTCTCTCTACTTCTCCTCTCATGTACCATCGTCGCCCGCTGTCATTGTTGCCTGCCACTCTCCTTT
Source organism: Aegilops umbellulata (assembly GCA_032464435.1). NCBI lineage: Eukaryota > Viridiplantae > Streptophyta > Magnoliopsida > Poales > Poaceae > Aegilops > Aegilops umbellulata. The sequence continues at coordinate 600,863,531 of CP136055.1, read as the reverse complement.
CACCATCGACAACAAGTATATGAAGTTGACGATTTGGGACATGGTTCACTCTAAGCTTATTCAGTTTATAGTTTGATTACATCATCTTCATGTTGTCCTAATTTTCTCTCTATGGGATGGGTCATGTTGCTATTTCTGTTAATGCCTTAATGGAGTTTACATTCTTTGTTTCCTCTATTACACTAGTGCCTAAGTAAGCAAGGATCCACCCACCAAAATATTCCATAACTAATTATTACTTTGGATGCGAAAGAAGTCATCTCTAAGTTTATAATCCGCTTCTCCATGAGATTCTAGCCACTTGTGGATATGATCATCATTTTTGCTTCTCATGCGAAGCTTTTGGTGATCCGTGTTGAACTGAATCATGAGATGGACGATATAGAATCCATCCTTCTTGCTTGGTTTTGGGACATGGATGCAGGAGAAGGTAGTTTTATGCGCGAAACCCATCTTCTTGTTCCTTTGTTTCCTGATCTACATGTGGCCGACCAGCAAACCTTGCTTAGCAGTCAAATAGTCGAGGTACTCTTGTTCACCCTCATAATCCATCTCGTCTGCATATTGGTCAGAAGGCCCAGTTTCTTTGTTGTTCGACATGTTTCCTATGATTAACTGTCCTCATTTTTTTTCTAAAAGTATGAATACATGAGAAATGACATAAAAAAGAAATCTATGTGCCAGCACTTGATATGCCAACTATGTAGCAAAATCACTACTGGAATCAGCTAATTTGCCATCTACCAGCTCTTTGCCGTCTGCTAGCAGATGGCAAAGAAGGTCTTTGCCATCAGCTACCCAAAAGCAAACGGCAAAGAAATGGCTGACGGCAAAATAGGCCTTTGCCATCAGTCACTTCTTTTCTGTCAGCTGGCGGACGGCAAAGATTCTTTGCCGTCAGCTGGCGGACGACAAAGAATCTTTGCCGTCAGCTGGCGGACAACAAAGAGAGAGGTGGCCCCCCACTAACGAGCCGTTTACGAAGAAAACGCCCCCTCTTTGCCGTCTGCTAGCAGACAACAAAGAGACAAAACGGCGGACGGCAAACCAGATCCACACGCACCACGCCCCCCCGCCCGTTATCTCTTCTCTCCCTCTCTCCTCCCCGACGCCCACCAGATCCACACCCACCACCGCCCCCGCCGCCCGGTGCCGCCCCCGCCACCCGCCGCCGAACCCGCCCCGCCGCCCGGCGCCGCCCCGCCCCGCCACCCGCTGCCCGGCGCCGCCCCCGCCACCCGCTGCCCGGCGTCGCCCTGCCACCCGCCGCCTGGCGCCGTCCGGCGCCACCCCCGCCTCCCGGAGCAGCCCCCACCACCCCTCCACCCCCACCCCACCCGCCGACGCCCCGCCACGCGCCGCCCGGCACCGCCCCCCCGCCCGTTATCTCTTCTCTCCCTCTCTCCTCCCCGACGCCCACCAGATCCACACCCACCGCCGCCCCTGCCACCCCCGCCGCCCGGTGCCGCCCGCCGCCGAACCCGCCCGGCGCCGCCCCCGCCCCGCCACCCGCTGCCCAGTGCCGCCCCGGCCACCCGCTGCCCGGCGTCGCCCTGCCACCCACCGCCCGGCGCCGTCAGGCGCCGCTCCCGCCTCCCGGAGCAGCCCTCCCCTACCCCTCCGCGCCCACCCCACCCGCCGATGCCCCGCCACGCGTCGCCCGGCGCCGCCCACGTCGCCGGCCCACCCGCCCCACTGCGTCCTCCTGCGACCACGCGTGACCCTTCCCTGCGGCTAGGGTTTCGGCCACCACATCGCCGGCGTGGCTCCGGTGTTGCTCCGGTTGCCGTGAGGATCCTACGACAGTGCTGGCTGTGCCGTGGCGCAGTGGTGCCCCTGGGTGGCGCCTCCATGCTGCGGTGCCCCTGGTTGGCGCCTTCGTTCCCGTGCTCTCACTGGTGCCGCCGTTGTGGTGCTCTCTGGCAAGCTCCGGCTTGTTGTGGTGGTGTTGGTTGTGATGCTGGTCACACCATAGTGATGGTGTGGCTGCATCCTACTTCGGCTACAACTCCTTTTGGTGAGCTTCTCCTTGCTCCCCTCCTAATCTCTCTAATGCATAGCTCTAGCTCTTGATCTTGTTGGATGTGAGGCTCTATTAGCTGTGGTTAGCTGCTGTAGATGAGCATCAACTTGTATTGGAGCTCTCTGTGATGGATTCTTGCTGTGTCAGGGTTTTGGTCAGTGACCATCTATGTGTATTTGTGAAGTATATATACTCCTGTACTGCTCTGTTCTGTTTAGTTGATCCTGGAGTTGTTACTTTGGTCAGTTACTTTACTCATGAATGGATACTCACTTGTTCTTAGTTATTTTACTTCTAATACTGATATGAACAGATACCACTTGGTTTGGCTATTCCTATTTGTCTCTTTCTAATAGCCTATGAACAGATGCTATACCTGGTTTTGGATGTTACTTTCCTAGTTTTCTACTGATAAGACAGACACTACATCTGATTTGGGCAGTGATGCTGGTCTGAGCCCCCCTCTCTTAGGCTTAATTTACATGTGACTATCCATGTGCTGTGATGAACTAGCCCTGGCACTTCCAGGCTGTCTGAGCACATAATCCCTCAAGTATACCTTGAGGTCTTCTGTAGCTCTCCTTAATAGTTATCTCTTCTAAGCTGCTGGTGGTTGGATGTGTTGGGAGTTGGTCTGGTTGGCTGGTTGTGATGTATATCTCCACCTCGAGCTTTGTTTTTGGCGTTGCACAGTGACATGTACCTATTGTCACTAGACAAAACTAATTGTGGTGATGAAGTCTGATCTTTGGCTTTAATCAGTAGTTTTTAGTTGGCTTAATTCCTGGAGCTAGTACTGATAGTGGTCTTTGTGTTGGCATTTAACTTACTGCTAATTGTGGTGGCTTCTTGATTGGGTCCTTGGTTGGTTCTCTCCTTTGGCTCTTTGGTATTGGTTTACTCTATTTGGCTTTATAATTAAGATCACTTTGAAAATCAGGATCTTAACTAAGATTATCTTGATCTCAAGTACTGGCTCCTACAGCATTGCATTTCACCAAGTGAAATGCTACATTTCTACTCCTAACCCATTCTCTCATTCTTAGTGTTTTTGTTATGCAGGTTGGAAGAAAAGAAGAAGATCCGGAGAAGATCTTAGTAATAAGATAGTTTTTTAGGAAAATAGATATTTAGTTTTAGATCATTCCTTGTAATATTTGTTGGATATGTGTTCATGGATATGTGTTGGATATATATGTGTTCATGACTATATATTGGTAACATGTGTTGGATATATATGTGTTCATGAGTATTGGTAATATGTGTTGGATATGCTATATTGGTCATATATATTTGTGTTTGATTTTCTGTGAAAATGAATTGATATAAGAAGAAACAGAATTAATGCCTATTTGGTCTCTTTGCCATCTGCCAACAGATGGCAAAGAGCCTGCAGCCTTTGCTGTCAGCTGGCGGACGGCAAAGGCTGCCGTTAGCCACCTAACGGACACTAACACTACTCATTTTGCCGTCCGCTTCTTTGCCGTCCACAGCAGACGGCAAAGGCGCCTTTGCCGTTAGCCACCGAAAGCAGACGGCAAAGTAGGTCTTTGCCGTAGCCTACTTTGCCGGAGCCTTTTGCCGTCCGCGGCTGACGGTAAAGGCCTTTGCCGTGCGCCGTTCATGCCTTTGCCGTCCGCCGTGGCAGACGGCAAAGTAGCTGATTCCTGTAGTGAATCATGCCTTTATTCACGGCAAATTTCGGCATGACCTTTGCTAAAAAAGGACATATCGAGCGCCTGAAATTCACCGGAATGGAAATGAATCAACATTCCGACGTAACATAGGCCACTCGGATCATTTACCAAAATTGAACCAAAACATCACATGTCCAAATGACATGTTCAAATTCCAAACATGACATGTCCAAACCATGACATATCCACATATCACATGTCCAGTTCAAATTTGCATATAAATTCAGCCTACCTAAATTTGCTTTAACAAGGGATGTTCATTTGGACAATTGCTTAAATGCTGCCTTTTCTTTTAACTACAATTGCTTAGCCCTAAATTTATATCCTATTTTGAAACCTAGCTAAATTCATAACTAAATAGATAACCTAATTAACATACTGCCCTAACTAAAACCTAAGTAAATTAATCGAAGAACCCTAGCTAGCAGAGAGAGAGGGAGGGGGGTTTATAGAGGGTGCAGGGGCGAGGAGGCAGGCCCGACGACGGCCGAGGTTGGGAGGGGACGAAGAAGAGGAGGGAGGCGAGCGCCGGCGCCGGGGTCGGGGGCGAGCGCCGGCACCGGGGTCGGGGGCGAGCGCCAGGGCCGGGTCGAGCGTGGCGGTGCGACGGGGGAAGAGAGAGTGGGGATTTGGGGGGAAAATAGGCAGGATGAAGTAGGGAGAGTGAGAATTTTGGGTTAAGTGGACATAGCAGTAGCGTGTTTAGACAAAACACGCTACTCCTACCTTCAGTAGCTGTAGCGGTTTAGACAAAATGCGCTGCTACTACCTTTAGTAGCTGTAGCGGTTAAGACCAAACGCGCTGCTACTACCTTCGCTACTGCCAGTTTTCCTTTTTCTTTTCCTTTATTTTCTCAAACTTTTATTTCCTGAGAGCAGTGAACGAAGGGAAGGCGATATATATTGCATCATTTGACGGTTAAATATGTATGCAAAATAGGAACATATATATTACATCATTGGACCCATGCATAATAATGGCTAAGTGTGTATACAAAATAGGAACATATATATATATATGTGTGTGTGTGTATATATATATATATATATATATATATATATATATATATATATATTACATCATTTGACCGATAACATACGGTTCCTCAGCGCTGACGTTTTCGTTTTTGAGTCAGCTTCTTTCCCTTCTTGTTCATCGAAGAATAATTGAGCCCCTCATTGTGACTTTGCCTTTTCCATGGAGTATGATTTTTCTTAGGTAATGTAGTATTGATTCTTCTTTTGACATATACTTCATCATCATCATCATCTTCCTCATTGGGTTGCCGTACTGATCATAGTCTTCCTCGTTGGCGACTCCATCCATTCCAATGATGTTCCTTTTGCCTCTCCTCACGATAACACGACTGGGATTGCATGGGTCGGTTATGAAGAAGCTTTGTGTCACATGCTTAACATGTACCCATGGCTCGTTTTTTGCGATAGCGTTCACGGTAGCGCTCTTGGCATCGGGTATAGTCATGGTAGTGAAAATCCGGTTTTCTCTTTCGACATTCTTAGCCCATCTGACACGGAACATCGTCGTGTTGTGCAGTCCAGAGTAGTCAAGCTCCCAGATCTCCTCGACCCTTCCATAAAATCGTTCAGTCGCGCCGTTGTCGCTGCCGGTCATGCATTCCGTCGTCACCCCTGAGTTCTGATCATCACTGTCCATATCTTTGGCCTCATTGTAGAACGTGTATCCGTTGATATCATATGCCTGATAGGTTACGAGGTTGGGCGAGGGGCCATGTGCTAAGGCGTATATGAGCAATCCGTCCTTAGAGCCCTCCTCCTGGGGATTAGCAATAAGATGCTCTTTGAACCAATGCAGGAAAGTGGAGTTGTGCTCTCTGGTAACTTCGGTGTCCGTCTTGCATACCCCCCCGGTCACAATACTTCTTTGCGATAATTTCTTTGTGCAGTGCCACGAAAGGATCAACCTCGTCTAGATGTTGTTGCAATACCAAGTTTGCTCTATCAAAGTTGCCTCGTCGATCTGAGTATGCCACGTGCAGTTCCCTGCGACTATTGTAGCGACCTTCTCCTTCGAGCCTCCCATCGTGCTTGTTAACGGGCAAACCAACACTAACACCAGGCGGCTGGTTTGCGCCATATAGAAAATTCTCACAGAAAGAGATGCACTCGTGTCAAATAGCCCTGGATGATGCTTCCATCCGGACGGGACATGTTATGAACGAATCCTTTGATGATCCCATTCATCCTCTCAAACGGCATCATGTTGTGCAGGAATGACGGCCCCAGGTCTATTACAATATGGACACACAGATGCACCATCATATCAAAGAACGCGGGTGGGAAGTACATCTCAAGCTCATTCAGTATCACAACAATCTCTACATGTAGCCTTCGGAGCTGCTTCACACTGATTGACTTTCGAGAGATGACGTCGAAAAAGTTGCAGAGACCAATAAGCGTGTCACGGACGTGCTTGTCCATTATCTCTCTAAGGGAAACATGTAGTATCTGCGTCATCATCACATGACAGTCATGGGACTTCATCCCGCTGAACCTTTTCTTGTCCGTGTCTAGATATCTGCTTATCTTGCCACAGTAACCGGAACTAACTTTGACTCCGGTAAGGCACTTAAAGAATTGATCGATCTCAGCCTGACTTAAGGTGAAGCAAGAAGGGGGGCAATAATACTCTTTCTTTATTTTCTTGCCCTTCTTCTCCCGCGCCTCTGTCTCCGTCTCTGTCTCATCTGACATTTTACGGGGCGGCATGTGCAGATCTTCCCTGATTTTCAAATCTTGCAAGTCTTTTCTTGCCTTCGGCCCATCCTTGGTCTTATCCGGCATGTTCATCAGTGTTGCGAGCAAGCTCTCAAGGACATTCTTACAGATATGCATTTGATTAAGGCAATGAGGTGTATCGAGTTTGTGCCAGTACTCCATGTCCCAGAACACAGACCTCGTCTTCCATACCTTCAGCAGCAGCTCTGGCGCCTTTCTCATCGTCTTTCCTAGCGCGGGGCACTCCTTCTAGTTTTTCAATAGCTCATCGATTTTGGCACTGCTCCGCTTACGTGGAGGTCCTCGATGCTCAGCGTGACCATTGAATAGATGTCAACGGTTTCTCCACGGGTCGTCCTGTTCAAGCCATCTTCGATGCCCCATATACACGATTTTCCCAGACCCGCCATCTTTCCTTGACGTTAGCTACTGAGACGTCGTATCATCCATGCACCGCATGCATCCGCAATATCCATGGCACACCTGGCCTGCCACATATCTGTAACTGAGGTAGTCGTGCACTGTCGTGATCAGCGCAGCTCTCATGTTGAAATACTCGCCCTTGCTGGCGTCCCATGTCTTGGACGGTGTTTTCCATAACGTGTCTAACTCCTCTTGAAGTAGCCCGAGATACAAATTAATATTATTTCTTGGTTGTTTTGGCTCTTGAATAAGCATTCTCATGTGAATGTACTTCGATTTCATGCACAACCAGGGGGAGGTTGTACATCCATACAAACACGGGCCATGTGCTATGGTTGGTATTCTGGTTGCCAAACGGATTCATGCCATCGGTACACGTGCCGAGCACGATGTTCCTTGCATCACATTCAAAATACCGATAGAAGGTGTTCAACGCTCTCCACTGTCTTCCATCCTTCACGTGTCTCAGCTTCAGATCATCTCCATCGTCGGGCTTCTTCCTCTCCGCGTGCCAGCGCATTAGCTTTGCTTCCTTGGGATCTACAAAATACCTCTGGAGACGGGGAGTAATCGGTAAGTACCATACAACTTTCTGGGGACATTTCTTCCCAGTCTTCTTGTATCGAGAAGCATTGCACACCGGACAACTGGTTTTTTTCGCGTGCTCCTTCCGATAAATTATGCAATCGTTGATGCATGCATGGTATCTAATGTGTGGCAGATCAAGAGGGCACACGATCTTCTTGGCCTCATCAACACTAGTAGGACATAGATTACCCGCGGGAAGAACATCCTTTAGGTACTTGAGATGCTCATCGAGGTTAGTGGTGGTCCATTTGTTTTTAGCCTTCGTCTTCGGGAGTTGGAGCGTGAAACTCAAGCGGGTCACCTCAGGATTGCAACCATCATACAATGGAGTGTTTGAGTCTACCACCAGTTGCTCCAGCTTAGCCTCCTCTCCAGAAGCAGCTCTCTCAGTACTCGTCTCCTTGCGAAGCAATGCTTGAACATGAGGGTCCCGCACGATTGAACTTAGTACCGACGAACTCTGCTGCGTGGAGTCCATGTCGTTCTCTCCGCCACCATGTCCGGCCCCTTCTCCTCCGCCATGTCCGGCCTCTTCCCCGCCGCCATTATCGATCATCTCTTCGTCTTGCCCCGTGTCATCATTGCCTGCCCCGTCGGCATCCTCAAAATCATCATCCTCATCTTCAATTATCCACCGAGTATAGCCATCCATGAAACCAGTCATGAGCAGGTGCGCTTCGACACGACAATCGTCATGGGGGTCGAGCCAAACTATTCCTTTGCATTTTCGACATGGACATAAAACCTCTGTCCGGTTATTTTCCTTCATGTCCTGCACCGCTGACCGCAACCACATGTCCACCATCGTTCCACTGACCATCATCAACTCTGCACGGTAATAATAAACAAATTGATTATAAAAATGCGTGCATGCATCAAAGTCATACAAAAATTTGGCATGACCTTCCTTAAAAATAGGACATATATAGATCTAGAGTTTGCCCGGAATTCGCCGAAACAGAAATAAATCGACATTTCGGCAAAACATAGGCAACTCAAAAGCACAATTTGGCGTCAACTCATGCCACACACACAATTTCCATAAACATATCACACACACATAAACATATTTCCATTTTGCAAAAGCATGAAATTTTAATCACCGCTATCTCGAGATCGAGCACACGGTGGAGATGATGTCGTAGGGAGATCAAAAGTGCACAAAGCTCTTCTTGACAAAGATAGATCTAGCTAGGGCGCAAATAGGTCACTTAACTAAATGCTACATCTACCTAGCTACCTAATCTGGGAGGAGACAACTTCAACTAGTGGAGGAGGAAGGAAAAAGAGAAAGGAGATGCATTAATGGAGGTGGTGTAGTTAGGTAGGAGTAATGAAGAGAGAGAAAGGTAGATAGAAGAGGGAGAGTAATGGGGGGGAGTATTGAGGAAGAAGAACAGTGAGAGTGGGAGCATGTGGGAGGTAGGGGAAAGGGAAGAGATGACGGGAGGGGGAGGGACGGGTGGGGAAAAGGCTGTGGGTTGGTGCGGATTAGAAGTAGCGCGGGACGTAAAACGCGCTGCTGCTAAGGAAGTAGCAGCTGCGCGCTTTCGGCAAGGGCGCTACTGCTAACCGAGACCAAAAGTGTGCCAATTTGAAATTTAGCAGCAGCGACCTCAGAAAAAGCACGCTGCTACTACATCCATAGCAGTAGCGCGGCTCGCGGCACCGCGTTGCTGCTAAATGGAGTTTGGTGGACACTGGCGGTCGATATTTGTAGCAGCGCGGTTTACACCGAGCGCGCTACTGCTAAAAACTTGTCAGTAGCGAGTTTCCCACACCCGCGCTACTACTAATTAGCAGCAACGCTCCTTTTTGAGCCGCACTGCTGCTAAGATTCTGTGTATAAGGTTTTCCCTAGTAGTGTCACCTCGACCGGTAGATAAAAGAGTTTCTCCTCAACCTACTGAACCTAATGAAAATATTTATTTTGAAATTCCTCCGGGTATGATAGAGAAACTACTGTATAATCCCTATGCAAGAGACGGAACATTGCATCCTGATATGCATCTAATCTATGTGGATGAAGTTTTTGGATCATTTAAGCTTGCAGGTTTGCCCGAGGATGATGTCAAGAAGAAGGTCTTCCCTTTATCTTTGAAGGGAAAGGCATTGACATGGTATAGGCTATGCGATTATATTGGATTATGGAACTACAACCGATTGAAATTGGAATTTCATCAGAAGTTTTATCCTATGCATCTAGTTCATCGTGATCGGAATAATATATATAATTTTTGGCCTCATGAAGGAGAAAGTATCGCTCAAGCTTGGAGGAGGCTTAAGTTAATGTTATATTCATGCCCCAATCATGAGCTCTCAAGAGAAATTACTATGCAGAATTTTTATGCTCGGCTTTCTCGTAATGATTAATCCATGCTCGATACTTCTTGTACTAGTTATTTTATGTAGAAGGATATTGAATTCAAATGGGATTTATTGGAAAGATTTAAACGCAACTTTGAAGATTGGGAACTCGACAAAGGTAATGAGTTAGGTATAAACCATAAGCTTGATTGTGTTAAATCTTTTATGGATACCGATGCTTTTCATGATTTTAGCACTAAATATGGACTTTACTCTGAGATAGTACCTTCTTTCTGTGAATCTTTTGCTACCCATGTTGATCTCCCTAAGGAGAAGTGGTTTAAATATCATCCTCCCATTGAAGTGAAAGTAGTAGAACCTACTAAAGTTGAAGAAGAAACTATTACTTATAATGTTGATCCTATTGTTCCCACTACTTATATTGAGAAACCACCTTTTCCTGTTAGAATAAAGGATCATGCAAAAGCTTCAACTGTGGTTCGTAAGAGTTATACTAGAACACCTACACCCCCTGAACAAATTAAAGTTGAACCTCGTATTTCTTTGTTTAAATATCTCTTGGTCGATAATATTGATGGGCATGTTATTTATTTCTGTGATGAAGCTACTAGAATTGCTAAACCCAATATTAAAGATAAACATAGACTCGTTGTTGGCATGCCTGTTGTTTCTGTTAAAATAGGATATCATTTTATCATGGCTTATGTGATGTGGGTGCTAGTGTGAATGCCATTCCTTTTTCCTTATATCAAGAAATTATGAATGATATTGCACCTGCTGAGATAGAAGATATTGATGTTACTATTAAGCTTGCCAATAGAGATACTATATCACCAATTGGGATTGTTAGAGATGTTGAAGTGTTGTGTGGGAAATAAAACACCCTACTAATTTTCTTGTTCTTGCTTCCCCACAAGATGATTTTTGTCCCATTATATTTGGTAGAACTTCTTGAATACTGTTAATGCTAAGATAGACTATGAGAAAGAAATTATTACTGTAAGTTTTGGGGATATGTCTCATGATTTTAATTTCTCTAAATCTCATAGACAACCCCATGATAAAGAATTGCCCAGTAAAGAAGGAATTATTGGTCTTGCTTCTATTGTCGTGCCTCCTACTGATCCTTTAAAACAATATTTGCTAGACCATGAAAATGATAAGTTTATGAATGAAAGAAAGGAATTAGATGAAATATTCTTTAATCAAGGGCCTATTTTGAAACACAATTTGCCTGTTGACATCCCTGGGGATCCACCTCCACCCAAGCGTGATCCCATGTTTGAACTTAAAACAATTACCTTATACTTTCAAATATGCTTATCTTGATGAAAAGAAGATATATCCTGTTATTATTACACTAGTGCAGAACCGAGCAATAGCGCCGGTTCGTAAGGCCCTTTAGTGCTGGTTTAGGAACCGGCACTAAAGTGTGGGCACTAAAGGCCCCCCCCCCTTTAGTACCGGTTCAACATGAACCGGTGCTAAAGGGAAACCACGTGGCACGAGCCAGCTCCGGGGCCGGGAGCCCTTTAGTAGCGGTTGGTAACACCAACCGGTACTAAATGTTTGTGGGTTTTTGTTTTATTTTGTATTTTTCAATTAAATTTGTGTTATCAATTTAATTTAGGATTGTTTTACGTTATAATGAGTTGTAGTCGTCATCATCATCATCATCATCATCATCATCGCATATTAATAAATAAATAAACTCTAGCTAGCTAAAAATCATCGTAGTCGTCTAATTACCACTATTTAATCTTCATAGTCATTACCGCTAGCTATCTAATCATCACCAACGCTGGCTAGCTTAAAGAGGAAACATTCACTTTGTAACAGAAGCAAAGATATCATCAAGTTCAACATAATCATCACCAACATCGAAGTTCAGGACACGGACATGAGACACGTACTAATTAAGAGCATGAACTAGTAGCTACTCCTGCTGCTCCCTCTCAGGTAGAATAGCATAGAACATGTATAGCTCTCTTGATTCATCATACTGGAGCATGCAGATGAATCTATCTCCTAATCTTGGGTTGCGCTTCTCCTTGCTGCCCCCTAGTACTTCTCTGCGATCGTTAACAATTTTGCTCCAATCTTTCACTATTAAGCATTCTTCGCTTTCAGAAATCCTGAATGCACTCATGTGCAATGTAGGAAATCTTGGTCGTAAGCTAACAATTGACATGCGACCTTTTGTCTCGATCCACTGAGGCACAATTGTCATCGGAAGTCCCTGTTCAAGAACATCGTAGAGTAATTAATATACTAAGCAATGAAAGTTTAGCTTCAAAAATAATGTATGCAAAAGATGCACTAATTAAGGACAAATATTTAAAATCTTACCATCTTTCGATTATAGATGTGACCGTAGTTCAATACGATCACCATGTTTGCTTGAACCGAAATAAACTGACAATACAAATTAGTTGTCAACTATTTTTGAATAAACTGTATCAAAGACATAAACATATGCATGCATGGTTGAGAAAAACTCACCAAATGGTAGAACGGGAGGCGTTTGCACATCGACCCAGATGTCTATATTACCTTCAATATCATCTTCCGGACGAATATCAAAGGTGATAACCATATCAGGCTCAAATGCATAAGCCTTGCATAGTGCTTGCCAAGTTTTGCATGCAAAATGGGTGTTTGTGTCTCCATTATATAATTTGACATTGAAAGTATACCCATGCTCCGTCTTCAAGTAAACTCTCTTTACCTCCATATCATCTATAGCACTAAAACCTATCTTATCCAAGACAAAAATTCTTGCATGGCAGGGGATGTGCTAGTAGAATAGTGAAAATTTAAAATTATAAGTTGAAGCAAATGAAGCATAAGTTTTGCAATCAAATAATAATTGACAAAGTGACTTACTGTATCAACTTCGAATGTCTCATCCAGCTTGATGCTGAAGCGCCTACCATGAACAAGGAAATTTCTGTCGCATAGACCGCGCTGGTCTTCACAGTGTTCGCACATAATGAAATCTTTTTCGTCGTAAGATGACATTTCCTATGTTCATATAGGTGAAACATTAAACACCTATATCTAGCCAAATATATATTCATCAAACATTTGACATTAACATATCTAACTATATTCATCTCTAACAATTGACATTACTATATAATTAACTTTTCTATCTAATTCATCTAACATTCGACATTAATCTAACATTTATATAAACTCAAAATATAAAAAAATAAACAGAAAAACTCATTAACAAATAATATTTTAATTAGATTATCAGATCTGAGATACCTAAATTTTCTTACTAAAAAAAACTAGTTATATTAATTATTGAACTAGTTCAAATCTCATATACCTAAACCTAGTTCGACAATTTTCTTATTAAAAATAAACTACTTATATTAATTATTCAACTAGTTCTAATCTCTAGCTCGACAATTTTTCTATCTAGCTAGCTAATTCATCTAACATTCGACATTAATCTAACATTCGATCATCTAATTAACTTTTCTAAAAAACAGAAAATTAGTAAAAAAAGTGTGTGTGTATGTGTGTGTGTATACATATATATGTGAGTACGTATGTGTGTGTGTATGCGTGTGTGGTATGTGTATGTGTGTGTGTGTACGTACGGGGCGGGGGCGCCGGCGTACGGGGCGGGGGGGCCGGCGGCATACGGGCCGGCCGGTCGGGTGCAACGAGACGACGGACGGTGGCGCGGCGGGTACGCGAGGAGAGCGAGATACGTACGTATACGGGACCGCGGCGCGGGACGACAACGGACGGCGGCGCGCGGCGTTCGGGGCGGCAGCGGGGACGACGACGACGACGGGCGACGGGCGACGACGACGGGAGCGGCGCGCGAGAGGTTGAGACGAAAGAAGTGGGGAGATCTAACTGAATTTTCGTAAGTGTTGTATATATAGGAGAGGCCTTTAGTACCGGTTGGTGCCACCAACCGGTACTAAAGGCCAACTTTGGCCAGGCCAAGAGGCGGGCAGAGCAGGCCTTTAGTACTGGTTGGTGGCCTTTAGTACCGGTTGGTGGCTCCAACCGGTACTAAAGGGTGGTCTTTAGTACCGGTTGGAGCCACCAACCGGTACTAAAGGCCTTGCGCTGCCACCCCGCAGTGCGCAAAGTTTAGTCCCACCTCGTCGGGCGAAGGGCAGCCGCACTAGTTTATAATCCCAGCCGCGGCTGCCTCTTTGAAGTCCTCTATATAGCAGGCTTGTGGGCCTAATTTCTGCGCGCTGCCCTGTGAGTCTGCTGGGCCTTTTGGGCCTGTAATTGCACGCCCGTGGCGTAGCAGGCCCACAGGGCAGCGCCCCAATTTTTTTATATTTTTTTTCCATAGTGCATCCAGTTTTTGCCGTAACCCTCTCTACTTTTTTGAACAATCTATGTGGGTGAAATGATGATACCATGCCAAGTTTCAACTTTTTCAGAGTTCATTTGTAGTGCTTTTCAATTTCCAGGTCATTTAGTTCTGAAAACAAATCATTGAATGCATGAAAAATAGCAAATGAAGGCATAAATGGTTGAAAGTTGATGGCGTCGCTTTGAATGGTGCATACTGGATGCACAAAAATTCTGGAGTTGTAATAAGTTTAAAAAAATGAAATGCCTTTGTAACAGATGAGTTTAATTTCGTTAGAAACCTGAATACTTCGAAAGTGATTGTCTAGTTTGTAAACGAAGTGCATCCAGTTTTTGCCGTAACCCTCTCTACTTTTTTGAACAATCTATGTGGGTGAAATGATGATACCATGCCAAGTTTCAACTTTTTCAGAGTTCATTTGTAGTGCTTTTCAATTTCCAGGTCATTTAGTTCTCAAAACAAATCATTGAATGCATGAAAAATAGCAAATGAAGGCAGAAATGGTTGAAAGTTGATGGCGGCGCTTTGAATGGTGCATACTGAACGCAAAAAATATAAGAGCATTTACATCATGATCGTATATTTCTTTACAGTCTAAATTGTCAATATGATCTTATAACATAAAAAAATACTTTGATCATCAATGATCTTTGTGTGTACAATCTGAATTGTCAATATGAGTCATCAACGATTTATAAACCGATGAAGACTCATATTGCGGCCACAAATTCTACACATAGAGTTCAATGAAGACCAAGTGCTTGTGATAGTTTGAGAAATAGCATATTTAAGGTGGTAAAAGGCTTGTTAGGGGAGTGAGGTGGGACTAAAAACAGCCTGCCATAACGTCATTAGTACCGGTTTGTGGTACGAGCCGGCACTAAATGGTGATGGTGGGGCCATAGCCTGACCGCAGGTTGACACATCCTCTTTAGTACCGGTTCGTGGTATGAACCAGTACTAAAGGTTCGCCACGAACCGGTACTATTGATCGCCGCCACAAACCGAACTCATATACACATTAGTGCCGGCTCTAATTCAAACCGGCACTAATGTGCTTCACATTTGACCCTTTTTCTACTAGTGTTAGTGCTAACCTTTCAGAGCATGAAGAAACAAAATTATTGAAAACTCTAAAGAAGCACCATGCCGCTATTGGATATACTCTTGATGATCTTAAGGGCATTAGTCACGCTCTATGGCAGCACAAAATTAATTTGGAGCCTGATGCTAAACCAGTTGTTGATCACCAACGAAGGCTAAATCCCAAGATGAAATAAGTGGTAAGAAATAAAATACTAAAGCTTCTGGAGGCAGGTATAATTTGTCCTATTGCTGATAGTAGATGGGTATGTCCTGTTCATTGTGTCCCTAAGAAGGAAAGTATTACTGTTGTTCCTAATGATAATTAGAATGAATTGATCCCACAAAGAATTGTTACAGGTTATAGAATGGTAATTGATTTTCGCAAATTAAACAAAGCTACTAGAAAAGATCATTACCCTCTACCTTTTATGGATCAAATGCTCGAAATATTATCCAAACATACACATTTTTGCTTTCTAGATAGTTATTCTGGTTTCTCTCTAATACCCGTGTCAAAAGAGGACCAAGAAAAGACCATTTTTACTTGCCCTTTTGGTACTTTTGCTTATAGACGTATGCCTTTTCGTTTATGCAATGCACCTGCTACCTTTGAAAGATCTATGACTACTATATTCTCTGACTTTTGTGAAAAGATTGTTGAGGTTTTCATGGATGATTTCTTTGTTTACTAAACTTCCTTTGATGATTGCTTAAGAAACTTTGATCGAGTTTTGCAGAGATGTGAAGAAACTAATCTTGTCTTGAATTGAGAAAAATGCCACTTCATGGTTAATGAAGGTATTGTCTTGGGGCATAAAATTTCTGAAAGAGGTATTGAAGTTGATAAAGCTAAAGTAGATGCTATTGAAAAGATCCCGTGTCCTAAAGATATCAAAGCTATCAGAAGTTTCCTTGGTCATGCTGGTTTCTATAGGAGGTTTATTAAAGACTTCTCTAAAATTTCTAGGCCTCTCACTAATCTCTTGAAAAAAGATGTTCCTTTTTTTGATGATGATTGTGAAGAAGCATTTGAAATACTTAAGAAAGCCTTGATTTCTGCACCTATTGTTCAACCACCTGATTTTTATCTACCCTTTGAAATTATGTGTGATGATAGTGATTATGTTGTTGGTGCTGTTCTAGGGCAAAGAGTTGCTAAGAAATTGAATGTTATCCATTATGCTAGTAAAACTCTAGATAGTGCCTAGAGAAATATTATGCTACTACTGAAAAAGAAATTTTAGCAGTTGTATTTGCATGTGATAAGTTCATATCTTATATTGTTGATTCCAAAGTAACCGTTCACACCAATCATGCTTCTATTAAATATCTTATGGAAAATAAAGATGCTAAACCTAGACTTATTAGATGGGTTCTCTTGCTGCACGAATTTGATGTGCATATTATTGATAGAAAGGGAGCTGAGAACCCCATTGCAGACAACTTGTCTAGGTAAGAAAATGTTCTTGATGACCCACTGCCTTTTGATGATAGCTTTCCCGATAAACAATTAGCTGTCATAAATGCTTCTTGTAATACTCCTTGGTATGCTGATTATGCTAATTACATTGTTGCTGAATTTAGACCACCTAGTTTCACATACCAGCAAAAGAAAAAGTTTTTCTATGATTTAAGACATTACTTTTGGGATGACCCACACCTTTATAAAGAAGGAGTAGACGGTGTTATTAGATGTTGTATACCTGAGCATGAACATGAATAGATCCTACACAAGTGTGTCGGTGTACTAAAGTAGGGGTACCTTAGTACCCCGAACTTGTGCACGGGCAGTCGTAGCACCCCGCGGCAAGGCTTGCCAGGCGACCGCCAAAACTCTCCGTGGTCCCTTTCTGGGCCATCCAAGAACAAAGTATTTAAGCCAAGGCCCCGGCAGGAGGAGCTTGCCGGGAAGGCCACCCGAAGAGAGCAAGGCCCCGGCAAGAGGAGCTTGCCGGGACGGCCTCTCGAAGCACAAGGCCCCGGCAAGAGGAGCTTGCCGGGAAGGCCGACCGAGGCACGACAAGATACTTGTTGCGACGCGCCCCGCGTCCCGGCAAGGACCGGTGAGCGACAAGCTCCCGGGCGCGACAAGGCACCAACCGCGACAAGGCGCTTGCCGCGGCAAGTCACCACCCCGTGCCTGCGCTCCAGCTCATCCACCCACGCATCGCTCTGGGGCCATTCCAGGCGTACGTGGTGAGAGGCTGCGCAGCCAGGGGCATGCGGTGGCGAAGCAACGCTGACAGAGTAGCCATCATGGAAAACGGTGGCGCTCCTGACGGCCCCTTTCCTGCACCGTCTGTGCGATGCGGACGGGCATTTAATGCCCTTGTCCCCTGCCGTCAGAGTTAGGTATGATAGCACTGTGCAAACAGCTGTACCCAACACAGCGTTTTCCAGTTTTACCCCCGCCTACATTGCCACCTGTGGGTAACCCCTTGCACATATAAAAGGAGGCCCCATGCGCAACGAAAGGGGGAAGGAGGCCATTCTCGCTCGGTCTCGCCAACAGCTCACGTGTACTGTAGCACCACACGCTCCCGAGCAAGAACACAATACAAAACCACAAAGCAGCAGTAGGGTTTTACGCATCCGTGCGGCCCAAAGCTGGGTAAACCCCTTGTGTGCATCGCCTCGATCCGCTCTTCGTGCGACCTCCGCCCCCCGCCGAACCAGAAAGGGGCTCGGTCCCCATAGGTGTCCGTGGAGGCAGATTTCCCGCCGACATCTTTGGCGCGCCATGTAGGGGGCGTCGAAGTTGTGCGAACCTGATCCGGCGTCTGCACAGGCTAGATCTCCATCATCTTCATCGACATGCCACCGAAGAAGAAAGCGCCGGAGGTGGCTGGTTCGTCCGCGTCGAACCCACCGCCCCTGGAGCAAACGGGTGGTGGGGACGGCACCGGCGGCGGGACGGGCGCCACCGAGCCAGCTCATGGTGCCACGGTGTCCGAACATGCACCGCGCCCCTCTCAGGAGGCATGGGACCAGCAGCGTCTTGGCACTCATGGTACCATATGCTTGCTGGACCCAGATCGAGCCGGCGGATCCCAGGGCGCTCAAGGCCAGCACTCACACCAACGCCCTGGCGCGAGCATGGCGCGACTGCCTGGTCCGGGTGTTGCTCCTTCTAACATAGTTAGAAGTTCGAGCACATCCCGCTCCACGCGCCGTTCGCCACCGCTGCCGGCCACTCCAGCAGAAGCTCTAGCGCGAGCTCAACTGCTCCTAGACTACCCTCCAACGACGGACAAGCTCGACGACTGGAGGGCCACGATACAGAGCCTCATCGGTTTCGCTAACGGCGACACCCCGCGGCAGCATAGTGCGTCGCAGCCGCGGCAGGTCGGCCAGGCGAGAACCGATGGCGCCAAGACCAGTGGGGGCGCGACCACCGTGCACTCCCCGCCCCAAAGGCCAAGATCGCCGACTCGCCGAAACCATCACGACAACGACTCCACCGCGTCGTCGAATCCGCGAACTCATCGTGATCAACGCCAAGTTCTTCACGAGCGAGAACAAGAGGACGCTCGTACTCGCATTGAGCGTCGGAGAGAAGCGCGGCGTCCGTCAGACCAGCACACTGGGCCCTCTGTCGACATGCATGCGCCCGGGGGACCAGGCGACCTGCCGTACGCGGTAGGCTACCCTGCGTTCACCCGTGAGCTGCGGCAAGTCCAGTGGCCCAGCACGAAGATTTTCAAGCCAGACGTACCAGAGAAGTACGATGGCAAGTCGCATCCGTCGGAGTTCCTCAGCATCTACACCATTGCGGTGTAGGCTACTGGGGGCGGGACGACAAGATACTTGCCAACTACTTCCCGCTGGTACTCAAATCCAACGTCAGATCCTGGCTCATGCACTTGCCGGATAACTCCATAACCTCCTGGACAGACTTGTGCCATCAGTTTGTTGGCGCCTTTACAGGCGGCCACAAACCCCATGGCCAAGCGAGCGACCTTCATCTGCTCGTCCAGAAGGAAGGGGAATCCTTGCGCAAGTTCATCCAGAGATTCAGCCGCGTACACTACAACATCCCAGACGTCCACCCTGCCACGGTTATCAGCGCGTTCCATCAGAACGTGCGTAACCGCAGGATGCGGGAGGAGATGGCGATGTGCAAGATCAAAGACGTCAGCGAGCTATATGCCCTAGCCGACAAGTGTGCACGTGCTGTGGAAGGGAGGAAACTCCCCGGAGAGAACACTGGAGCAGGAGAATCTGACAGTGAAGATACCGCCCCGGTGAGGAAGAACCGGCGACGGAGCAACAGGAAGAAGAAGAGCCAAGAAGTACTAGTTGTTGAGCAGTCCGGCGACGAAGGCGCCGCCAAGAAGGCCCAGGCTGGTAACTCCGGCAAGGAGGTTGCCGGGTGCGCCAACTGCCAGGCTGTGGCGGTCGCCGACAAGCGGGACGGCACCAACAAACAGTACTGCAAGATCCACCGCACCAAGGGCCATGACCTCCAAAGCTGCAAGCGGGTCGAGCGGCTCGTCGAGCTGCAAAAGGCCAAGTACGAGCGGCGCGACAAGGAGAGAGCCCGGGGAGGTGGCGGAGGATCAGGCATGAAGCGCCCCGGCCAGGGAGGACGCCGCGACAAGGACAAGCAGCGGAAAGCGGACAGACCTCCCCGCGGCCGCGACAAGAACGAAGACGACGATGAAGACGAAGACATGGATGACGCCGAGACCAGTGAGCAGGGGTTTCAGAAGGCCACAGAGGTCTTGTGCGTAGACGGCGGTGCTTCCCTGCATACTTCTCACCGCCAGCTCAAGCAGTGGGCGCGGGAAGTCAATGCAGCGGAACCACCCGTCGAGTCGCGCAAGCCTCTGAAATGGTCCACCACGCCTATCGTCTTCGATATTGAGGACCACCCTGACCGCACAACTGCGATCGGGTGCTTGCCGATGTTGGTCTCGCCAACAGTCCGCAACCTCAAGGTCACCAAGATGCTAGTCGACGGCGGGGCCGGCTTGAACCTGATCTCCTCCGCTGTGCTCCGGAAACTCCAAGTCTCCGACAGCGAGCTCGAAGAGACCGGCACGTTCCAAGGAATCAACCCGGGAAGGAGCAAGCCGAAGGGGAAGATAACGTTGCCAGTAACATTTGGCAGCGAGCTGAACTTCAGGACAGAGAGGATCACTTTTGACGTTGCCGATTTTCCGTTGCCCTACAATGGAATTCTCGGCCGTCCAGCGCTCGCCAAATTCATGGCGGCCTCTCACTACGCATGCGACATGCTCAAGATGCCAGACCCGATAAGCGTCATCTCTGTCCCTGGCGACAACAAGGATGCCCTTATCTGTGCCGACAAGATCTACCGGGAGGCAGCAGCCGCAGCGGATCACAAGCCACTTGCCGCTGAAGCTCCCGGAGGGAAGAAGAAGACCAAGCCCGGCAAGTGCTCTGGTGCCCACTCCGGCAAGCGCACCTCTACGGAGTGCTGCGCTACCGTCGAGGACGCGCCATCGAGCTCCGCCGGCAAGAAGAAGACCAAGCCCGGCGAGTGCTCTGGTGCCCACTCCGGCAAGCGCACCTCTTCGGAGTGCTGCGCTGCCGTCGAGGACGCGCCATCGAGCTCCACCGGCAAGAGTAAGAAGACAATGGCAGCTCCGCCGACGACCAAGAAGGTGTCCGCCAAGGAGGACGACACTGGTGGTACCTTCACCATCAGTGCCACTCTCGGCTCCAAATAGGAAAGTGCGCTCGTTGCTTTCCTACGGGCGAATGTCGATGTGTTTTCCTGGCAACCATCTGACATCCCCGGCGTTCCCAGGAAAGTGATTGAGCACCACCTCGCCGTTTGTCCTCATGCGCGGCCCGTCAAGCAAAGAGTCAGGAAGCAAGCAGTGGAGCGCCAAGAGTTCATCATAGAAGATATCAAGAAGTTGGAAGCGGCAGGCCTCGTCAGAGGTGTGCTCCATCCGACGTGGTTGGCCAATCCTGTTGTCGTGCGCAAAGCAAATGGGAAATGGAGGCTTTGCATCGACTTTACTGATGTTAACAACGCTTGTCCCAAAGATCCTTTTCCCTTGCCGCGCATTGACCAGATTGTTGACTCCACGGCCGGATGTGACCTGCTTTCATTTCTTGACCCATACTCAGGATACCATCAGATCTTCATGGCTGAAGAAGACGAGGAGAAGACCGCATTCATCACTCCATGTGGCACGTACTGTTTCGTACGGATGCCTTTCGGTTTGAAGAATGCCGGTTCGATGTTTGCAAGGGTTGTCCATACCGCTTTTGAGCCGCAAATCCACAGAAATGTGGAAGCCTACATCGATGACATAGTGGTCAAAAGAAGGAACAGGGCAACCCTGATTCAAGATTTAGAAGATACCTTTGCGAACTTGCGCAGGATCAGCCTCAAGCTCAATCCCGAGAAGTGCGTGTTTGGAGTCCCTTCCGGCAAGCTCCTCGGGTTCTTCGTGTCTCAGCGAGGGATCGAAGCCAATCCAGACAAAATCAGGGCCATCGAGCAGATTGAAGCACCAACACGCGTCAAGGATGTACGAAGGCTTGCTGGCTGCGTCACGGCTCTCAGCAGGTTTATTTCCAAGTCTGCAGAACGCGCCCTGCCATTTTTCAAAGTTTTGAAAAAGGTCGGTCCAGTGAAATGGACTCCGGAAGCGGAGGCTGCGCTGCAAGACTTGAAGAAATACCTATCCTCCGCTCCAATACTTGTCACGCCTAAACCACAAGAGAAGTTGCTGCTGTACCTGGCGGCAACCAATCAAGTGGTTAGTGCTGCGTTAGTAGCGGAGAGGGAGGCAGATGATGAGCCAGCAACCGCGGCAAGCACGTCCAGCGACAAGCAGGGGGCTTCCCCGACAAGCTCTGGCCCCGACAAGGATGAATCTACGCAGGAGCAAGTGGAGGTGCAGGAGAAGAAAATGGTGCAGCGCCCAGTTTACTTTGTCAGCTCCCTTCTGCAGGCGGCTAGGTCAAGGTACTCTGGTGTGCAGAAATTGCTTTTCGGCCTTCTCATGGCCTCGAGAAAGCTGCGCCATTACTTCCAAGCACATGAGATTACAGTTGTCAGCCGCTTTCCGCTGAAGAGGATACTGCAGAATCCAGAAGTAACAGGCAGGATTGTCGAGTGGGCGCTGGAACTGTCGAGCTTCGGTCTCAAGTTCGAGAGCACCTCAACTATCCAAAGCAGAGCCTTGGCGGAGTTCATAGCGGAGTGGACACCGACGCCAGACGAAGAAATCCCAGAGACGAGCATCCCCGCCAAAGAAGCAAGCAAAGAGTGGCTGATGTATTTTGATGGTGCCTTCTCGCTGCAAGGCGCCGGTGCTGGCGCGTTGCTTATCGCGCCCACCGGAGAGCACCTCAAGTATGTAGTCCAGATGCACTTCCCCAAGGAACAAGCAACCAACAATACTGCAGAGTATGAAGGTCTGCTCGCCGGTCTCAGGATCGCGGCAGAACTTGGGATCAAGAAGCTCATTGTCAGGGGTGACTCACAGCTTGTCGTCCGCCAAGTGAACAAAGATTACCAGAGTCCGTTGATGGAAGCGTACGTTGATGAAGTGAGGAAGCTAGAAGAGCGCTTTGACGGCCTGCAAATGGAACACATTCCAAGAGCTGAGAACGACATTGCTGATGGCCTGTCAAAGTGCGTAGCATTTAAGTTACCTGCGGAACCAGGAACCTTTGTGCTCAAGCTGACTCAGCCATCTGTAACACCATCAACCAGACAGAGCAAGAAGAGGAAGTTGGTCTCCGGCGACTATCTTCCGGCAGAGCTCCCCGGAGCCGCCGCCAAGAAGGTCCCTAAGATCGACGCCAAGAGCGCTGAGGAGCCGTCTGCTCCGGAAAACCCCAGGGTTTGTTCCGTAGAAGCAGACGCTCCCGACAAGTTTTGCTCCGGCAAGCTTGCCGGGGAACGACAAGCTCCGGCTGAGCCCCAGATCCTCGCCGTAGAAGCGGATTTTCCCGCAGCAGCAGATGTGCCTTCAGTCCTTGTTGTCAAGCCACAGGCTCCAGCATGGGCGCAGCAGACTGTCCATTTCCTCCAAAACGGAGAACTTCCCGAAGAGCAAGAAGAAGCGGAAAGAGTAGCCCGACGCTCGAGTATGTACCAGTTCGTTGACAACACACCGTACAGAAGAGGGCGCAACGGTGTGAAATTGAAGTGTATTCCCCGGGAAGACGGACAAAAGCTCTTGGCAGAGATACATGGAGGCATATGTGTTCACCACATTGGCGCCAGAGCACTTGCCGGCAAAGCGTTCCGGCAAGGTTTCTTCTGGCCGACAGCGCTCCAGGATGCAACTGCACAAGTAACCAAGTGTGAACCATGCCAGTTCCTTTCCAAGCAGATACACCAGCCAGCTCAAGCTCTCCAGACGATCCCTTTATCCTGGCCATCTTCGGTCTGGGGGCTCAACATCCTCGGCCCCTTCCCCCGAGCTGTCGGGGGCTTTGAGTACTTGTACGTCACAATCGACAAGTTCACAAAGTGGCCGGAAGTAGAACCAGTGAGGAAGGTGACAGCACAGTCAGCAGTCAAGTTCTTCAGGTCGATTGTTTGCCGCTTCGGGATCCCCAACAGGATCATCACCGACAATGGTACGCACTTCACGAGCCGTGCCTTCATGCAATACGTCCAAGATCTTGGTGCCAAGGTCTGCTTCGCTTTTGTTGCTCATCCCCGGAGCAACGGTCAAGCGGAAAGGGCCAATGCCGAAGTGCTGCGCGGGCTCAAGGCCAAAACTTTCGACAGGCTGCACAAGTGCGGAAGAAACTGGATCGAGGAGCTGCCGGTGGCTCTTTGGTTGATCAGAAAGACGCCAAATCGAGCCACTGGCCAGACACCATTTTCTATAGTCTATGGAGCTGAAGCAGTTACCCCCACGGAACACGTATACGGGTCACCTCAAGTGCTCGCTTATGATGAGCTTGAGCAAGAGCGGCTGCGTGAAGATGACGCGCTGCTCCTTGAGGAAGATCGTCTTCAGGCTGCTGTGCGAGCCTCTCGCTACCAGCAAGCTTTGCGTCGCTACCATAGCCGCAAAGTTAAAGCCAGAAGCTTCGAGGAAGGCGACCTTGTTCTTCGGCACGCTCCGTCCGCCAAGAATCATAACAAGTTGACGCTGAAGTGGGAAGGCCCTTACCGGGTGAGACGAGTCACGAGGCCCGGCGCTGTCCGCCTCGAGACCGAAGATGGCACTCCGGTGAGCAATTCCTGGAATATTGAGCATCTTCGTAAGTTTTACCCGTAAGGCGCGGTTATCGGGCCCCGCCCGGCAACCAACCTTTTGTACAAGTCTTGCCGCTGTTGCATGTAATCCTTTGTACAAAGCCAGGCGCAGACCCTAAGCAGCAGTAAATGAAGCGCTGGCGCCCTAAGATTTAGCATGCATGCTGAGTCGAGTCTCGTCCTTGGTTAGGGTTGATAGTGCCTAACAGCTGCTAACCCCTAGCTTAGAGGTCGAGTCTGCGTCCTTTTTCCCTGTTCTTTCGTTTCCTTTGGTTCGCAGGGTTTTGCATATCCTGGCCAGACCGCTTAAGGACGAAGAAGAGAAGAAGGGCGGACCAGCATCTGGTCCCTGGCGAACCAGTGTTGCCGGGGCTGCAAGCACAAAGATTCACCTGCGGCAAGCCAAAGTTGCTGGGGGCTGCAATCCCAGATAAGTCTTTCATCCCTTGTCATGCATTCTCTTATGGACTGAGGAATGCGAAAACCTTGTTCCTTCCTAAAAAGCTGCCGTGCTCCCTTAACTCTGGGCCCCGGAGCACGTTCCTGGGGCTAGTTTCGGTAGTAGCCGCGACGGCAAAGGAACGGAATGAGGAGCCCGAACCCGCCTCATCCCTGCCTCCGCCAAAGGCATGAGGAAGGTCGAGTGGCGCGGGAAGACGGCAGGGCCTGTTGCCGGGCAAAGAAGTGTCTATCTTAACGATGTAAAGCATCCGCTCCTTGGCGTGGGTTTTACCCGCGAGACAAATGGCCCGGCAAACATCCCCTTTTCATTAAAAACATCCCGCTCAGGTACAGTTCAGAGAGAATGAAAAACATGAAAGATGGGATTACAAGTTTTAAACACAACTAAGGCCCGAGGGCTTACAGATTGAAAAAAGATAAGATGCCCGTAATCCATTTCTTGTCTCTCTCCTCAGGAGGTAGGACAAGGAGGCGAAAAGGGCAAAAGGGGCGCCTAGGCGAGCTGCGGGTGGCAGAAGGCACCAACAGAACGCCCCGGGGGCCGGTTGAAAGCTGGACGGTGACGGCGGCGCCGGAAGCAGGGCTCGACGGGGCGGCAGGACGTCAGCACGCTGTCGAGGGCACCTCGCCCTCGTACTTGACTTGACGGCCTTGCCGCCGGCCCTCTTCCTCTTCCGCAGTCTCGCCACGCCAGCCGCCAAGGAGATGACCTCGGGAAGCTCAAGGAGCCGGCGACACGGATGATGGGGTCGCCGGTGCCACACGGAGCCGCGACCGACGCCTAGTCGGACCCGTCATCCCGACGACCGCTACCCTCGTCGTCGCTGTCGCTCCCCTCCTCGTCACTCTCGCTCGAGGAGGAGCTTTCGCTGTCGGAGGAGCTATCCACGCAGCACCGGGCCCGGGTCCCGAAGCACCCGAAGACCTTGACGGAGAGGAGATCGCCCTCCATCAACTTAAAATGGAGGGTGAACCCCTCCATCAAGCTGTGGATACGGGCGAACGTCTTCCACCCTCGACCAAGATACATCACGCCGGGGGCTGGGGACTCAACGTGGACCCGCGTGCCGCTGATCCCGCAGCCCCTCATGCGCAGTCTTAGCGTCTCGGGTTGTTCCACCTCCATCACGCTTGCGAAGGGGGCCGGGAGGCGGAGGCGGCGATGAGGCGCCCGATGCAGCTTGACGAAGAACTCGCAGGGGTCGTCCCCGATGTGGACTGCCGTGAGAAGAGGAGCCGCTGGTGGAGGCAAGGCCGGCACGTCGCCCCGTCCGCCTCGTCCACGACCTCGCCCCCTCCCCCTTCCCCTTACGGTTGGCTCTGCCACCGCGGGTGCAAGGGGAGGAGGGGCGCGTTGCCTAGCGGCGACCCTCGCCGCCACCGATGAAGGACCAGGATTCCCTTTCTCCATGGCGAATGGAGAGAGGGGATCAGAAGCTGAAGAGAAGCGAAGATGGAGGAGTGTGGGTTTTCGTCGCCCTCCCCCCTCTTGCTCCTTATAAAGGAGCAGGGTGGGGGCTCGACCGCCCCGCTCAGCCAATCAAGACGCAAGAAGAGCAGGCGACTGGGACCGGCCTGCTGCCTCGGCCCGGTTTCCTGCCTCCACCGTCCGCGACCCCGGGCGCATGGGAGCCGCGTGGCTGGCGTGCAGGACCGAGGCGACGGATGAGGCGACCTCCCCTCGCCCCGTGATCGTGGGGAGCGGGCGCCTCGGAAACCGTGCCTCGGCCCCGTCCAGCAAACGAGCCGCGCCTCCACGCCTTCCTCCACTTATGGGGATAGCGCGAACCGTCCCCCTTTATTACGACGTGACGCATGCCTGCGGGGCTCAGCCACGCACACGCCGCCCACGTCACGCACGCCTCTCCCCACGATGCCGCGTTCGACGCGTGCCGTTCGGGGAGGACGTGGTGGACGCAGAAGGAGATGCAGCGTGACCCAGGCCACGCGTGCCCGTGCACTGTTTTGGGCCTGGCCCAACAGCGCTCGGCACCGTGTATGGCCCAGGCCCGGGGGCTCCTGTCGGTGTACTAAAGTAGGGGTACCTTAGTACCCCGAACTTGTGCACGGGCAGTCGTAGCACCCCGCGGCAAGGCTTGCCAGGCGACCGCCAAAACTCTCCGTGGTCCCTTTCTGGGCCATCCAAGAACAAAGTATTTAAGCCAGGGCCCCGGCAGGAGGAGCTTGCCGGGAAGGCCACCCGAAGAGAGCAAGGCCCCGACAAGAGGAGCTTGCCGGGGCGGCTGCTCGAAGCACAAGGCCCCGGCAAGAGGAGCTTGCCGGGAAGGCCGACCGAGGCACGACAAGATACTTGTTGCGACACGCCCCGCGTCCCGGCAAGGACCGGTGAGCGACAAGCTCCCGGGCGCGACAAGGCACCAACCGCGGCAAGGCGCTTGCCGCGGCAAGTCACCACCCCGCGCCTGCGCTTCAGCTCATCCACCCACGCATCGCTCTGGGGCCATTCCAGGCGTACGTGGCGAGAGGCTGCGCAGCCAGGGGCATGCGGTGGTGAAGCAACGCTGACAGAGTAGCCATCGTGGCAAACGGTGGCGCTCCTGACGGCCCCTTTCCTGCACCGTCTGGGCGATGCGGACGGACATTTAATGCCCTTGTCCCCTGCCGTCAGAGTTAGGTATGGTAGCACTGTGCAAACAGCTGTACCCAACACAGCGTTTTCCAGTTTTACCCCCGCCTACGTTGCCACCTGTGGGTAACCCCTTGCACATATAAAAGGAGGCCCCATGCGCAATGAAAGGGGGAAGGAGGCCATTCTCGCTCGGTCTCGCCAACAGCTCGCGTGTACTGTAGCACCACATGCTCCCGAGCAAGAACACAATACAAAACCACAAAGCAGCAGTAGGATTTTACACATCTGTGCAGCCCGAAGCTGGGTAAACCCCTTGTGTGCATCGCCTCGATCCGCTCTTCGTGCGACCTCCGCCCCCCGCCGAACCAGAAAGGGGCTCGGTCCCCATAGGTGTCCGTGGAGGCAGATTTCCCGCCAACAAAGTGCCACTCCGAGGCCTATGGAGGACACTACGCTGGAGATAGAACTGCACATAAGGTATTACAATCTTGTTTTTATTGGCCTACTCTCTTCAAGGATGCTCGTAACTTTGTCTTGTCTTGTGATGAATGCCAGAGAATTGGCAATATTAGTAGATGCCAGGAAATGCCTATGAAATATTCACTTGTTATTGAACCATTTGATGTGTTACTAAGTGGGTAGAAGCTATTCTAACTAGTAGTGCTGATCATAACACTTATATTAAGATGCTTAAAAAAGTTATTTTTCCGAGGTTTGGAGTCCCCAGATATTTGATGACTGATGGTGGTTCGCATTTTATTCATGGTGCTTTCCGTAGAATGCTTGCTAAGTATGATTTTAACCATAGAATTGCGTCTCCATATCAGCCTCAGTCTAGTGGTCAAGTAGAATTGAGCAATAGAGAGATTAAATTGATGTTGCAAAATACTATTAATAGATCTAGGAAGAATTGTTCTAAGAAACTTGATGATACATTATGGGCTTATAGAACTGCTTATAAGAACCCTATGGGTATGTCTTCGTATAAAATGGTTTATGGAAAAGCATGTCACTTACCTCTTGAACTAGAACATAAAGCTTATTGGGCAATCAAAGAGCTCAACTATGAATTCAAACTTGCCGGTGAGAAGAGGTTATTTGACATAAGCTCGCTTGATGAATGGAGAACCCAAGCCTGTGAGAATGCCAAGTTGTTTAAAGAAAAGGTTAAAAGATTGCATGACAAAAGGATACAAAAGCGGAGTTTAATATAGGTGATCATGTTTTGCTATACAACTCTCGTTTAAGATTTTTTGCAGGAAAGCTTCTCTCTAAATGGGAAGGTCCTTACGTTATCGAGGAGGTATATCTTTCCGGTGCCATCAAAATCAACAACTCCGAAGGTAGAAATCCGAAGGTGGTAATGGTCAAAGAATCAAACATTATATCTCAAGTAATCCCATAAATGTTGAGACCAATATAATTGATACCGTAACACCGGAGGAGTACATAAGGGACACTTTCCAGAATGTTTCAGACTTCGAAAAGGAATAGGTATGTGGTACAGTAAGTAAACGGACTCCAAAACTGTTCTAATGGCATTTTTACTCCGTTTTGGAATATTTAAGAAATTAGGAAAAATAAAAGTAGTCCGAAAGTTGCACGAGGAGACCACAAGGGTGGAGGGCGCGCCCTACCTCCTTGGCACGCCCCCTGCCTTATGGCCACCTCGTCTGCCCTCCGGACTCCGTATTCTTGCACAATACTTCATTTGGTTGGTAAAAATTCATTATATAATATATCGAATGTTTTGACCACCGTACCATGATAAAATCCTCTGTTCTTGTTTCGAGCTGTTTTTCTAACAGATCTAGATCACCATGATGTCTCCAGGCGCCTCCAAGGACAAGTTTTTCGAGAAGGTCATCAACCCCTACCTTGCGGAGGTGCTGCGACACCCTCAAGCCATTGAGATGCGTGAGGGGGTGCTGCACATCCGCGATGTTGAAGGGCTGAAGAAGACCGGAAGCATGGAGACAAGACTTGAAGCAATGGAGCAGCAAGTTTTCAAGTGCCAAGGGATGGTGGAACATGGACTCAACGCCAATCACTTGATGATCGCAGAGTTCACCAACAATCACAAGCTGGATGCCAAGAACATCGGGGAGGCCATCTTCAAGCTTCATGAGAAAATCGAGCATCTCCAAGCCCAGATCTATGACCTACAAAACCAAAACTGTGAGTATGAATACAGATTTAAGAGGATGAGTTTGGCTGCAGATTTGAGGATCCCGGAGACTCGTTCATCTTGCTATGATGGTGATCCTATGCCTTGGAAGATGGATGACAAGCCTACTACATCAACAACTCCATCATCACCACCTCCGAAGAAAGAGTTCTAAATACATGGGTATGGGCACTCCCCATGGCAACTGCCAAGGTTGGGGGAGGTGCCCGAGTATCGTATCACCATCACACCTTTACCTTTATCATTTTTCTTAGTCCGATCCTTTTGGTTATATCTTGATCTAGTAGAATAAAGTTTTAGTATGATCTAGCTTTGAGTTTTGTTTCGAGATCTATCTATGTAATCGAGTCCGTGAGTTATATATAATAAAGAGTACTTTTGAGTTGAGGGCTTTGCTTTCTTGCTATGATATTGAGGGAATTAAATAAAAGAAAAGAGAAAATGAAAAGATCACATATTGATCTTATGGAGAGTAATGACTTCACATATAAAGAGTACGATGAAAAAAATTGTTGAGAGTTGGCAAACATAGTTTTGGTCATTGCTGAAATTAATAGGAAGTAATAAAGAAATAGAGGCCTCACATATAAATATACTATCTTGGAAATTTTTGTAATTGTGAGCACTCGTTAAAATATGACATGCCAAAAAGTTGATGTTGGACAAGGAAGACAACATAATAGTTTATGTTTTCTTATATCCGAATAGAAATTATATAGTTATGGATTCTCCAACATGTTGAGATTGACTTTTCTCTCTTATGCTATCCAAATTATTTGCACCAAGTGGAGATACTACTTGTGCTTCCGAACATCCCTTAAACCAGTTTTGCCATGAGAGTCCACCATACCTACCTATGGATTGAGTAAGATCCTTCAAGTTAGTTGTAATCGGTGCAAGCAATAAAAATTGCTCTCTAAATATGTATGATCTTTTAGTGTGGATAAAATAAGCTTTATACAAACTTGTGATATGGAAGAAATAAAAGTGACATACTGCATAATAAAGTTCTTTATCACACGAGGCAATATAAAGTGACGTTCTTTTGCATTAAGATTTTGTGCATCCAACTATAAAAGCGCATGAAAACCTTTGCTTCCCTCTGCGAAGGTCCTATCTTTTACTTTTATCTTCTACCCTTATACAAGAGTCATGGTGATCTTCACCTTTCCTTTTTACACTTTTTCTTTTGGAAAGCACTATGTGTTGAAGAGATCCACACACACACACACACACACACACACACACACACACACACACACACATATATATATCCACTTGGATGTAGGTTATCATAAAGTATTGTTGTTGACATTACCCTTGAGGTAAAAGGTTGGGAGGCAAAACTATAAGCCCCTATCTTTCTCTGTGTCTGATTGAAGCTTTGAACCATAAGTATCGCGTGAGTGTTAGCAATTGTGAAAGACAAAGTGATAGTTGAGTATGTGGACTTGCTGAAAAGCTCTTGAATTGAATCTTTCCGATATTATGATAAATTGCAATTGCCTCAATGACTGATATCATAGTTAGTTCTCAATGAAGTTTCTGATTCATACTTTACCGTGTGAATGAATTGTTACTTTAGCATAAGAAATTATATGACATTATATGTTGTTGTTCTAAAGATGATCATGATGCCCATATGTCTGTATTTTACTTTATCGACACCTCTATCTCCAAACTTTTTGAAATATTTTTCGACTACGGCTTTCGCTTGAGGACAAGCGAAGTCTAACCTTGGGGGAGTTGATACGTCCATTTTGTATCATGCTTTCATATTGATATTTATTGCATCATGGGTTGTTATTACACATTATATCACAGTACTTATGCCTTTTCTCTCTTATTTTATATGGTTTACATGAAGAGGCAGAATGCCGGCAACTGGAATTCTGGACTTGAAAAGGAACAAATATTACAGACCTATTCTGCACAACTCCAAAAGTCCTGAAACTTCATGAAGAATTAGTTTGGAATATATAAACAATATTGGGCGAAGAAAGCACCAGAGGGGGGCCACCAACCATCCACAAGGGTGGGGGCGCGCCCTACCCCCCTGGGCGCTCCCTCCTGCCCTGTGGGCCACCTGGCAGGCCACCCGATGCCCATCTTCTTCTATATGGTTTGTTTTGACCTAGTAAAAATCCGAAGGAAGCTTTCGGGCCAAAGCACCGCCGTCTCGAGGCAGAACATGGGCAGAACCAATCTAGGGCTCCGGCGTAGCTATTCTCCTGGGGAAACTTACCTCCCGGAGATGGAAATCATCGCCATCGTCATCACCAACGATCCTCTCATGAAGATGGGGTCAATATCCATCAACATCTTCATCAGCACCATTTCCTCTCAAACCCTAGTTCATCTCTAGTATCCGATCTTTGTCTCGAAACCTCAGATTGGTACCTGTGGGTTGCTAGTAGTGTTGATTACTCCTTGTAGTTTATGCTATTTGGTTTATTTGGTGGAAGATCATATGTTCGGATCCTTAATGATAATTAATACTCCTCTGATTATGAATATGAATATGTTTTATGAGTAGTTAGGTTTGTTCCCGAGGACATGGGAGACGTCTTGTTATAAGTAATCTTGTGAATTTGGTATTCGTTCGATATTTTGATGAGATGTATGTTGTCTCTCCTCTAGTGGTGTTATGTTAACGTTGACTACATGACACTTCACCATGATTTGGGCCTAGGGGAAGGCATTCGGAAGTAATAAGTAGATGATTGGTTGCGTTGCTTCGTAAGTTTGTATCCATATGTTTCATGCTATGGTTAGATTTATCTTAATTCTTCTTTCGTAGTTGCGGATGCTTGCGAGAGGGGTTAATCATAAGTGGGAGGCTTGTCCAAGGAAGGCAGCACCCAAGCACCGGTCCACCCACATATCAAATTATCAAAGTAACGAACACGAATCATATGAGCATGATGAAAACTAGCTTGATAGTAATTCCCATGTGTCCTCGGGAGTTCTTTGCTTTATATAAGAATTCGTCTAGGCTTGTCCTTTGCTACAAAAAGGATTGGGCCACCTTGCTGCACCTTAGTTACGTTTTTTAATTTTTACTCATCTCAAATTATCTTATCATACAACTATCTGTTACCGATAATTTCATTGCTTGCAGAGAATACCTTGCTGAAAATCGCTTGTCATTTCCTTCTGCTCCTCGTTGGGTTCGACACGCTTACTTATCAAAAGGACTATGATAGATCCCCTACACTTGTGGGTCATCATTCTCTTGCTCCATGAGTCCATCCTCGTTCGATTCTTCCACCGGACCCTCATCGTCTAAGTAATACCCATACATACGCCTATACGGATACCGATGATCCATGTCCTATTTCAAGGCAAGGACATCCAAGTCACCTATGTGATTGTAAGGAAGCTCTTACTCTTGCATATCTCAATCACCATGTGCAATAGAATTAATCTCTTCCTTTTGAATTATTATTGCACTAGCATTCACCTCAACTTCATTTGCTTGGCTACTTGGTGGTTGTCTAGAAGAACTAGGGGCATACACCTCGACACTCCTATCATGCACTGGGGGGAGGCATGCCGGTTCAAGTGGATTTGTAGCCGAGGAACTTCAACCTTGGTGTCAAACAACTCATGTGACTTGTCTTCCAATTCCGCAACTTTCCTTGTAAAACTTCCATTGTAGTTCCGAGTTGATAGGTATACTCTTCAATTGAGACTTTGATCCCACTCCAGCATCATACCTTCCAATATATTTAACCCCATCAATGGGTTAATCCACTCCAACACATTTCTCCCTTTCGCAGCAACCTCCTCATTAGGGCTTGTTACAAAAATCATGGGTTCCTCCCCATTGCCGGCATTGCCATTTATGAATGCCTCTTTGTCCAAATAATGAACATTAACGAGTCTCTCCATCTAAATAAATTTTGAAATATATGAAGGAATCAATGACAAGTATAATGTGTTATATGGATCAACTAACCATTATGCATTACATCCAAACAAAAAAGCAAATAACACTAGTACACGAACAAATTAATAAAAAAATGGTGCCATTGCTTAACCCTAACTGTAACAAAATCCATAACCCTAATCCTAGATCTTGCAACCAACCACAATATTAGGCATACTATAGATAGTCAAGCACATAGAACCCTAGCAACCATCATATCCATTGATTTCACACAAAAAGAGCAAAACTAAGGATTGCACAGAAGTGACCAATGCCAACACATAAGATGATTCCAACCAATAAAAATTAGGGGGGGGGGATGAGAGAGGTACCTTGGGTGATCGAAATGGCCCAGATCCACCAGATAAATCTCAAACAGTGGAGAGAGATTTGAGAGGGGCTCAATGGGGTGGGGGGAGTGGTAGCAGCTCGGGGAAGAAGAGAGTGTGGAAGTAAATGGGTGGGTCTGTGGGCCCACCCAGGACCACTCCCTCAACTTAATAGAGTTAGCACCCTACCGCCGGAGACCTCGACGGTAGGGTATAACATCGTACAACCACGACGTATGGAGGTAGCCACTCCTCCATGTAAGCAAGCATTGACAACACCGTCCATGCCTCCTAAAGACCTACTGCCAGGTCATGTGGTGGTAGGTGGTCATACCCTACTGCCACGGATGATGACGGGACGAAAAGGTCATATCCGAATTTTTTCTGAACTAGGGTCGGATCATGAAGAACTATGCGCAAAGGGTCAAAACCATGATTTTGGCCACATGGACCTAAGTCTCTGGGAAGTAGTGGTGTTAGTCATGACGATTCGAGGAGTGCCACGAAGTGTAGAGTGTCGTGGTGCCATGTGAGATCAGCGAAGGAGACCGAGCCGGGCAAGGAAATGAGTGACACGAAGTGCAGAGCACCATGGTGCCATGTGTGTAGAATAGTTAAGCAAAGGAGGTTCCGTGGGCAGGGAATTGCGACGTGAGGAAAACCACGAAGTGCAAAACTGAAATGATAGGGAACCGGATCGATGTCCTTACGTTCCTCCGTGGATGACATGAAGAGAAACTGAAGCATCAAGGAACTAGATAAACGCTCACACATCCATGGGTGGAAGCCATAAGGAAGCCTCCCACACAAAGAAACAACACTGAACCGACAGGGAAGTTGAACAACGTTGTTGCTTGCTATGGAATTCTTTCTTTTGGGAAATTGTGGTGAGATAAATTTGTGTTGATGACAACATAGTGATTAAGTTGGAATAGGTTGACACAGAGCAGTAGTTAAATTGGCATATGTTTGGTGCATACTCGAGGTGTTGGTTCTGTACACTGGTAATTGTACACATGATTTGGCATTATGCATGCATGCTAAGAGTTGGTGGTGTGGCAACATTGTTGAGGTAGCATAGTTGCATGTCAAGAGAAATAAGATAGTGAGGATGAAATATTTAGGCATTATAGATTATGGATCACCGGTCCTTCCTTCTACATAAATGCGACTCGGTTTCAACGTTTTTAAAATTTATGCTCTGAAACATTTTTATGTTCACAAATAAAATTCATTCCCATACACATGACATATTAATCCTTGTAACTACCTGTACTCTGATGAGCCTCGTTACTTTGTACCACTTCACCATGCCTTTGGTGCACGGCTGGTGATTGAGATGGCGGTACAGGAGGCCGCCTACGTTTATCTCACCCTACTACGTTTAGCATACCACATTCTAAAGAAACCTCCTTCCTCTATATCCCAAGAGGCTACATCGGATCTAAGGGACCACACTTCATCCTCTACAATGATGCGGGAGACGAGCCAATCAACTTGCATAGGTTGGCCCACCTTACCTAGGATCGGGATCGTACTCTCCGCGCACTCCGCTAGGAGATCGTCTCCACCTGTTCGTGTCTATGGGATGCTCTTGGACATCTTATCACCCCCAGTTCATCTCCAAGGTACAAGAAGTGTACCATGTGTCTCATCTCAAGCGCCGCTTCAAGGATCCAGCATGTGCAGTTGAACATACGATGATTGATCTATAAGAAGACCTCTTATATCAAGAGAACCCCATCCGCATACTTGATGAATCTGAACATCGCATCCGCAACAAGAGCATTAAGTCCTCAAGGTTCAGTGGTCTCACCGTTCTGAAATTGAAGAAACATGGGATCATGAAAATCGTCTCCAATCCGAGTAACCCGATCTCTTTACTTCGTAGAATCTCAGGGCGAAATTCCGCTGAGGGGGTCAATTGTAACACCGTACCCTAGAGTAATGACATATTTATTTTTGCTTGCTCCAAGGGGGATCGGATCCCGCATTCGAGGTCCAAGAATACTGTATAGACAATATCCGGTGGACATCGAACTATCCACTACTGCACGGATTATCCAACCTCATAAATTTGGGACTATCCATTTTTCACAAGAGTTACCGTACATGTGCAACCCAACCCAAAAACAACCGATGAAAATTTAAGTTAATAACCCAGTTGAGACTGCCCTGCTTTGAAAAACACAAGCCAAATGGGGTAGCTCCATGTTGTCCCACTCCACAAATTAGAATCTGGGGTACAACTCCTTATTTTTTGTGAAGTCTCTTTATGTGGTGCTCCAAACTCTAGTTGATGTTCATGGAGTTGGAAGAAAATTACCCATCACTGCCGCCAGTAAGTGGACACCCCTTAATTTTCTTTCTTCACATCACGCAACCCCTCCTATACATTCCCATATTTTGTTTCTCATTATCGAAGCTGGAGCTAGCTGGAAGTCAATCATGATAAACTGCTCTACGATGAAGCTGCAACTCATTGGTGGAACTGCTCCAAAGTGGATTTGGCTAAGTGGAGCTAATTTTGGTGGAGTGGCGCACTACAAAACATGCCCTTTTCTCCCCAACCTTAATTCAAACACACAACCACCCATCTAACTGTTCAAAGCCTTTTCACTCAACTTCTATCACCACCTCTCTCTCTCTCACCATCCCTCTGTCTCACTATCCCTCTCTCTCTACTTCTCCTCTCATGTACCATCGTCGCCCGCTGTCATTGTTGCCTGCCACTCTCCTTTCACCATCGACAACAAGTATATGAAGTTGACGATTTGGGACATGGTTCACTCTAAGCTTATTCAGTTTATAGTTTGATTACATCATCTTCATGTTGTCCTAATTTTCTCTCTATGGGATGGGTCATGTTGCTATTTCTGTTAATGCCTTAATGGAGTTTACATTCTTTGTTTCCTCTATTACACTAGTGCCTAAGTAAGCAAGGATCCACCCACCAAAATATTCCATAACTAATTATTACTCCATGTTTTTTCTCTTGCCATGTATGAAAAAATCATCTTGGGATTAGTGTATATTGGTCGTAAGATCATAGACAATTATAAGTTTGCCTTTGTTATATTCGAGTGTACGTTTATGTTTTATGATGGTCATATACCTAAGAAGAAGAGGAATAAATAACTGGATTCTATAGTTTATATCGATTCTTGGGCACACACATTTGAAAAATGGCGGGTGGCAGCATAACAAGTGTATGTCTTACACATGGCTTCAACTATCATCTCATGCTTCAACAATAGCATATGGTGCTCAACTTAGAAGTAATGTTATATATGTTGAAGATCTAAAGGATGAACAAAAGGGAAGATGCAGAAGATGATGTGTTCCACTGAGAGGCTGGGAAGCCGGAAATCTTTTATTAGCATGTACACTTAATCCTGTTGGAGTATCGACAT
Source organism: Aegilops umbellulata (assembly GCA_032464435.1). Lineage (NCBI taxonomy): Eukaryota > Viridiplantae > Streptophyta > Magnoliopsida > Poales > Poaceae > Aegilops > Aegilops umbellulata. Next base: position 600,826,145 of record CP136055.1, on the reverse strand, counting down.
ACTAAGAACCTTTTATTCGTGGTGTGCTATCGAGGCAATCTTATTTTTCATGTATTGTCTGAACATTTTTTGTCCACTTCATGTGCGCCGTCTCTCCGTTGCAGTACCATGACCGTTTCAGTTATATTCTGATGATTTCATATTTGTTTCCACATCCATACCGCTTCCGACTCCGAAATGAATATATAGCATAGGGTACAATATGACCATTATCCGTCTGAATTAGATCTTCTACGATGGAGAAACATGCCATTTTGCTGAGGAACCTCTACAATGCATGCCAACAATTCTCTATAGCGACAATAAACCAATGAGTGAAATGTGTATCGAATAACATCAACAGATGAAGGGTCCGATGAAAATGTTGTCGAATAGGATGTCATGGTCATTCCTAGTGGCATCTTATTATTGTCAAACGATGTTCACTAGTATTGGTAGAGGTGGGTAAAAGGATGAGGGAGTCAAGACATGTTGCGTGACTAGGGCTCTCTAATAGCTACTCATAGCTTAGTGTTTTCCTAGTAACTATTGCAGGAGCAGGGTGTAGGCATGCCCAAGCCGTCTACTATATACATGTACACCCTATAGACGTCTCGCCTACATGGGGATCACAAAGCTCTTTAGCTAATTAATTTTGAATGGAATTGACTAGATTGTGCCCGTGCAACATTCAACTCTTGTAAGCCTTCATCCATAAATCGAAAAGGCTAAAGCACATGCTTAAGCCTTTTGTAAAGTAGACATCCCAAATTCTCCGGTGTCGTGATGCGTTTGTTGGTTGGTTGGCGCAAAGACACAAGTTAGGGTTGAGATAGAGATAGATAGAAAGGTAGAGAGAGAGAGAGAGAGAAGTTACCATGGTTGTCTTCATGTAATAGAGAACTATACGCATGGCATGCTTGTATGGTTAGAAATTAAATCTTGTTCCACAGGGAAAGAGGAAGCGACAAAATTATTATGGTTGTCATGATGTGTGATAGAGAAATGTATCCATGTGACGCTGGATTCATTAGAAGTTAAATCTCTTTCCGAAGAGAGAGAGAAAGGGGAAGCGGTGAAACTTGTCATGCTTGTCTTGGTATGATAGAAAACCGTATGGATGCCATGCTCTACTTGGTAGAAATTAAATGAAGCCCGATACATAATCATCAATTATTGTCGTTTTGCCAATAATTTGAATAGGCAGCTTACTAATTAGTGTCTAGTGTTTCTTAAGAATCCAAGTACTTTCGCCATTTCAAACCCCCAGCCTACAACCTATAGCTTCCCAGCCACTAAGTGCTACTTGTGAGCCGTGTTGGGATTTTTCCTGAAGAGGAAGGGTGAAGCAATATAGTAGAGGACAAGTATTTCCCTTAGTGAGAACCAAGCTTGTCGAACCAATAGGAGAACCAAGCAAATCCTAGTGAGTAGTACCTACACACAAGAGCAAATACTTGCACCCAACGTGGGCAAGAGGGTTGTCAATACCCTTGAACTCGTTACTTGCAAGGATTAAATCTGATAGTGATAGATAGCTAAAAGAAAAGCAAATAAATTGCAACAAGGTATTTTTCGTTTTAGTAATATGATTAAAGTAGACCCGGGGGCCATAGTTTTCACTAGAGGCCTCTCTCTTGAAACATAGAATATAGTGGGTAGACAAATTACTGTTGGGCAATTGATAGAAAAGTGCATAGTTATGACGATATTCATGGCAATGATCATGTGTATAGACATCATGTCCATGACAAGTATAACGACTCCTGTCTGCATCTACTACTATTACTTCACCAATTGACCTACTCCTGCCTGCATCTATGGTGTTAAGTTCACAAGAAACAGAATAACACTTTAAGCAAGATGACATGATGTAGACATAATAAAACCAAGTAATATGATTAAACCCTATCGTTTTACCCCTAATGGCAATAATACAAATACGTGCCTCCCTACCCCTTCTGTCATGAGGTGATCACACCATGAGATTGAAACCACTACAAAGCACCTCTCCCACTGAAGATAAATCAATCTAGTTGGCCTAACCAAACAGATAGATCACATAGAAATACAAAGCTATAAAAATCGTTCATAATAAAGTTCAGAAAAAACTCAATTACTTTCACTGAATAATTTAACTATAAACCCATAATTCATTGGAACCCAACAAACACACCGCAAAAAGATTACATCAAATAGAACTCCATGTAGATCATGGAGAACATTGTATTGAACATCAAAGAGAGAGAAGAAGCCATCTAGCTACTAGCTATGGACCCATAGGTCCGTGGTAAACTATTCACACACCATCGATAGGGCAACAAGGTTGATGTAGAGCACCTCCGAGATTGATCCCACCTCTGACAGAGTACCGAAAAGGCCTCCAGATGGGATCATGGAAGAACATAGACTCGCGGCAGCAGAAAAAATGTTTCGGGTGACTCTCTGTTGGTTTGGGGATTTATGGGAATTTATAGAAGTGAAATTAGGTCAAACGGAGCTCATGGGCCGACAAGCTCCCGAAGCTTTTAGGGTCCTTTCCTGTCCAGAAAAAATAACCGTAAATTTCATCATGTTTGGACATTGTTTGGTACTGATTTTATGGAAAACAAAGAATGCAAAAAATAAGAACTGACACTAGGCACTGAGTTAGTAGGTTGGTTCTAAAAGCTGATATAAAATAGTATAATAAAGCATATAAAGGATCCAACATCGATAATATAATAGCATGAAACAATCAAAAATTATAGATACATTGGAGATGTGTCAGTAACACAGAATCCAAATGACATAGCTAGCCCGTGGCTCCGATGGCACCGAGGAAATGCGCCTAATATTGCGGTGGCCTCTGTGGCCTTGCAAAGAAGAGCTATGTCTTGCACTTTGACCGGCGGATCGTCTTCCATGTAGGTGGTTCATGGCCGAGAAGAAGCGGCATCTAGTGGACCCTGCTGGCGCCAAGAACCGCGTCACCGCCCTCCCCAACGACAACCTGGCACATCTTCGTCACTAAAAGATGTCCATTTTGTAGTTTATATAAGTTCAAAATTACATAATAATTATTATTCTCAAACTGATATCCATTTTAGTTGCACTGTAGAAAAAAATTATATGTCTCTCGCAAGTAGTTGGAAGTACGATACTCCGGGAGAGGTGACATAATCTGGAAAAATTACGAGAGTGTTGTTTGTTATAAATACACCAAAGTCGAATACAAGGTTAACTAATTTCTTATTTCTTAATGTTTGATTGCATTTGATTTCAAATAATAGATCGATAAATATCTTAAGTTGATCTTCATGCCATTTTTTTCTATGCAGAGTTACATTTTTGTTGTACTACACAAAAGAAAATGACGAGTGATGCTACAAATTTACCTATTCTTGTAAGTGCCGGAGGATTTTATCAGTACTTTCTCCACTTGTCATTGGATTTGAAAGTTTGTCATAGATTGGTGAGATAATTATTCTCGCCATCTCCATTCTATTGATCACTCTTTAGTTTGCTAAGAGGCGCAAGAGATAGACCACTCGAGAAGATGAGTTGTTTAGGAATATTTAGATTTACATCTATCTCCTTTGTGTAGTTTGTTAAGCGGTTCAATGAATTGACAACTCTTTGTAATTTGGTAGAAGTATGTATGTTCCACATATATGTTGGCCCTGAAGTGTGTAAATGTACATGTGTATTGTTCTATAAAAGGCAATTATGCAAATGAATAATATATGCTTGTGTATTCTGTTGGTGTCTTTCTGTCAATTTCATTTGGGTGCCTTGCCGGCACCAACATAAATAAAGCCAAGCAATAGAAGGGAGCAAATTCATCCAGAGATAAACTACTATCACTGAGTACTGACTGGCTGACGGTCTGTGATGTAGGTATCAACACTGACCCTGGGGCACTATCGGGTCACATGCGCGTCAATGATTCTAAGATATTAAGACTGAGCACTTTTCCAGCCCTCTGTCACGACCGGTTTTTTCAGGCATTAATTTCCACAAAATGGCCGTTGTGCTCACCAGCCCCAGGATTACTGTTAGCTGATGAGGTACCAACTTGATAGAGAAATTCCAAGCAAAAGTACAAAACATGTAGTACAAGACCATTGCGGCCTATGAGTACAACAAATGGTTTCTAGTGGTTGAGGGCGGAAGCGTTTTGTGGATCACCACGGTTTATGGGACTCCATTTCCCACGGGAACAGCTGACCAGGTTAACTCCTATCTTCGCGAGGCTGCTAACACCGTTGCTTAGGTTCCGAGGCGGTCGTCACAACGCTCCTCTCCAAGCAATCAATCTGGCCAAGACAATAGCCAGGGACAAGCCAGTGAGTACTTTTGAATGTACTCGCAAACATTAAGAACACAGGTATAATATAGCCACAAATAATCATGCTTCAAAACATTCTATAATCATTCTGATAATTATGGTGTAAGGTTCATGATGCACGCGAGTATATTATTTAAGTAAGTCATGGTTAAACAGTTAAGTAAAGGGAATAACAAATCATGCCACAGTCGGGCGTCTGAGCGACGCCACATACAGGGCTTTAAAAGGAATGCCACAGTCGGGCGTCTGAGCGACACCACATACAGGGCTTTTAAAAGAAATGCCGCAATCGGGCGTCTGAGCGACACCACATACAGGGCTTTAAAAGAAATGCCACAGTCGGGCGTCTGAGCGACACCACATACAGGGCTTTAAAAGAAATGCCACAGTCGGGCGTCTGAGCGACACTACCTACAAGGCTTTAAAAGAAATGCCACAGTCGGGCGTCTGAGCGACACCACATACAGGGCTTTAAAAGAAATGCCACAGTCGGGCGTCTGAGCGACACCACATACAGGGCTTTAAAAGAAATGCCACAACCGACACTAAGACCGACACTTGACCCATCCCAGACTGTAATCCTTATCCCTGGACACGGCTATTCGAATAGGTTTAATCTCAGCAGAGGGTGTACTCTTTACCCACGAGTAACGGATTCCTTTAGTCCATCGGGACTAATTCCGTCTATGGTCTTTTAATTGAAAACACACCTGACTTGCACACACCAGCTTAACTCACCAGTGTGTGGAATCACCCACGACACCTGTCAAGCAAACTCTAAGTGGGGAGGCTACAACCTCGACGTAGCATGGGATCACAAAATTTATACCGCGCGCAAACTAGGTGAGCTAACCCCTCAGCTACAACCGAAACACCCATGCCCCCGGACCAGGTGGCATGCCTACCGGATGCAGCCGGTATCTTCCACCATGGCCTCTCTGTACGGTGTGTGCCACGACAAGGGTTAACAACTTACTGAACCATACCCTACTTACGGTAGGGACCTGTGGCAGTACGAAACAAGTATGGGGGTTACCGGAACAAGACTCGATCTACGGTCGACTCGGGAGGTAGTAATATTTCCTGCAAGATTAGCATAACAATGCATATACTTCAACCAACAGATAGAAACACCATACGACATACCCCGTCATGCCATACCGGACACGACCGTCTCGACGGAGGACTAGGGACAAGACCGCGTCTACCCAAGACAGAGGCCTTTCCGGCATTCCTTCCGGTATGCATAAAAAGTGTATGGCGGTGATTTCCATCACAAAACATGTCAACTCCATTTGCATGAAATTCACTAATATGCACTTATGAATAGGATCACATCCTCACATAAAATGACGCATGCAAGTGTCGGGGTGGTGTTGTCACCGAGCCAAACAACACACACAAACAAAATTACACCAGGGTTCAGAATGCTTGCCTTTAGGTCATGGAAAAGAAGGGTGCATCCAAAACATCTTGAAATCTTCAAAAATCCTATTTAAAAGAATATGTATGAATTAACACATACAATCAAGACAGCACAAAAAGTTGTTTTCAAAAAATTTCAAATAAATCTTAAAATAAACTAGATAATGTTTGAGAGAGGTAGGAAAAAGAATTAAATCATTTGGAGTTGTATTTAAAAAGATACAGCTGGTCAAAGTTTGGTCAAAAATCTGTTATTTAAAAAAACACAGAAAAGAAAACGTTTCGAATATACGTACATGTCAAAGGCGCATTTTTGAAATGCGCGTCCACTTATCCAGCGTGGACTGCGCCTGGGTCACTGACAGTGGGCCCGCCTGGCCCACCAGTCAGGTTTGACCAGTCCAACCCTCCTTCCTCCTTTGCCCGAACGGTGGCGGGGCGACGGCGATCAACGCCGGCGAACGGCTGCTCCCCGCGGGCTCCAGAGAGTCGGGATGGAACCGCAAGACCGGGGCGGTCCTCATGGTGGTCGACGGGTCGGCGGGGGTGGAGGGAGTCACCGACGGTGAGCTACGCGGCGGAGGAGGCCTCGGGTGCAAAGTGGTTTTGGGGCTGTGGTGGCTCCCGATCGAAATCGAGTAGGAGGAAAGGTTCACGGGAGGGAGAGAGTGTTCCTGGTGGGGAGAGTGGAGAGGGGGAGGCCCTGGTGGCGACGGAATCGGCCGGAACTTGGCGGCGGCCGAACCAGCCGGACTCGGGGAAGAAGGCCTTCCCTCTCTCGACTGTTGGCCAAGGCAGTACTAGGAGGATCATATGAGGTTGCTCCAGGTCTCGATTGAGCTCCGGGGTCCTTATATACGCGGTGGAGGTCGGTTCCGAGGCGGCCGGCGATAAGGATGACGGCGAACCGCCTCCCTGTAGCAATGGCAGCGTGGCGACGACGGGAGCTAGGCGACGAGCGGGGGGATAGGCTTGCGCTGTTCCCAGGGGCAGGTGGCGAGCCGGGGCGGCTTTGGCGGCGCCGACCGCGGCAGAGGCGTGCTGCGGACGCCGGCGTGCCGCCAAAAGTTCTGACGGCAGCGCTATTGGCTGCCAGGGCGGCTTGGCGCGTTGCTGCGAGGAGGGTAGTGCGTGGCGTGGCGTTGCAGAGCGGGCCAAAACCAGGGGGCCAGCGTGTCGGCTCGGGCGTGGTTCGTGCAATACGCGCGCTCTGGGTGCGTCCAGTGCACGCACAGAAGGTGTTCGATACAATGTCGTGGCATGCTACAGGTCACAGGTGAGGTTGGCACGCGATAGGACTAGGTTAGAGGTAGAGGGAAACCCAAGGGACAAGGTGGTTTAGTCAGGTGGTCAAGTTCATAATGCAAGCAACCATTCATGTCAAATTTGATCATGCACTCCAGGTGTTTGACAAAATGCCACAGGCACCTAGGCATTTCTTGGAGTGGTCAAATTCTCCAGATCAGTGTCCCTTTAGACGTAAGAGAGGGTGGTAAGGTTAGTTTGGCAAAAGGAGAAACTTGTTAGTGCAAGTTTTGCCAAACTACAATTCTGGACAGGGAGTAAATGGCATCACTCCTTGAACCAAAAATGATCCAATGGTTGCATGCTCCTGGACATAGGGGTTTGGTAGGGTTGGCTACAAGTAGAAAAAGGAATCATGGGTAAAGGAGCAACTAAAAATGTGGTTGCTGTACAAACCAGCAAGTTGGGCCAGAATGAAGATGAGGTTGATTCACTCAAATTTTTCAAAGGACCTCACTGGGTTTTTTTTGCATAAAGTTGAATCATATGCTGCTACTAACATCCCATACTTTTGGTGGAGGCTAGAGAGAAGCATTTAAATGGGTTGCAGTGCAAAATTGCCCACTGGACTAGAGAAGAAAATTGGGTGTAGAGCTCAAAATATTTTATGAATGAAAGTTATTTTTGTACAAAGGTGATTTAAAAACATCACATGACATCTCCAAATTTTGGTGGGATTTTTGAATAAATTCTTAAAGAGGTTGTAGTTCAAATATGGCCATTTAACCTGTAAAAACCATTTTCAAGAAAATAAAGAGCAAGCGAATTAATTATGTAAATTTGTTCTACTAATAAAAGAAAAGTTTTTCTTGAGAGGCTTAAACAAGTCCAAAACATATTTGAAAAGTTCTCTTTTTGGGGAAAAACTCCATAATGACCAAGGGGATAATGGTTCAAAAATAAAAAAGGGAGCTCAGAAAATTAAAGTTTTAATTCCTAGCAAAATTTTAATTAATAAAACAAGGTCAAAAATTTTGGGGTGTCACAATACTACCCCCCTTAAGAAAAATCTCGTCCTCGGGATTTGTTAAGGGTTGTTTAGAAAAACAAAAACTCTCCGGGATTTCTCGCGAGGGAAAACGGTTAAAAAAAAGGAGCATAAACCACCATACATATTAGTAGAAGCCGGATACTTTATTCGTCGTGCAAGCTCAGGTTACCATGCATAAGTTACAATACACAATTGAACGTTGCAATAATGAACACGGCAGTGACGTCTAAAATGGAAATGGTAACTGAACGGGGTCCTGAGAAAACGTCTCTGGTACTGGGACACATTCCTCTTCTATCGGGGGAAGTGGATTGACCAGTCGATGAATGCGTTTCTCCTGGCAGGGCCTCAGTGATCTGCCGATGGCGATCTGAGGATTTAAATCTGCGAGGCTCTGGAGATAACCCATCACATGTTGGGTTAAACGCTCTTGAGCGATGACGTACTGGACCAGGTTGGCTAGGACTGGGTCTCTCTCAATTCGTCCACCGGGAAAAGATGTTACTCCTCCGGGTGCTACACGGCTCGGAAAGTAATAATACCCTCGTTCGCTGGCATAGGGTACCACGAATCGAAGGCGAGCAAGCGCTTCATATGTAGCAGCTTCTATGGCCATGAGTGGGGTTAGCATAGATTTCCCCATGAAGGAGACCTCCGTTGGGTCTTGGTCTGAGTTCACGGGAGGGATGTGCACTGCTGCCCAGTATCTTGAGGTGGAAGGGATGATTCTCGATTTGAACAGCTCGTACTGGGGTGGCTGGGTAGCGCCCAAGGTACTGCATGTAAAATCCCACAATATCTTGACAAAACTACCCGGGGTTGCATCTGGGGTTCTCAGATGAATGCTGGGGCTCGGCATGGCAAGAAATGGTTGTGAGGGTGGTGCACAAGGTGAGAGATGCTTTGGCAAGGTCACGCGATGGCCTTTTATAGCACTGGAGCTGGGTCACTTTTACCATGGTGAATGGTAAGGGAACTTCCAGCTCCGCTCCACGGGTCGGAGTCAAGCCACAGATACACATATTTCACCGAGGTGACGTGTTACTGTGGGGGTTATCGGGGGTCTTTGGCAACTGTGCCTGGGGTAGAAATGCTGGCATACCCATGCAAGGCTGCAGGGGCTCAACGACAGGCGGCGTTTATTTACAAGGTCACACGGTTAGAAGCGAGAATACACCGGGACTCGATATTACTCGGGTGACTTAGTCTACCTCATTTACATCCAAGCGGGCGTTGAGGCTTCTCCACGCGTCTCACCGTCGGAATTAGCTGGAGTGGGTTGAGGGGCTGCAGGCTCGGGGTAGCAATGATGACCATTTCGGGGATTGTTGGCTACAACCCCGCTGGAGTGTGCTCCCAATATGCGACAAAGCACTTCTGGGGTTATTGCAACACCTTGGCCGATGGCTGGGGTAGCTCTCAGGGACTGGATCGGCTGTCCAAACAGCACGACTGGGTTGTCGGTGTTGGGCTCGTCCTCTTCTCTCGCCGGGGCTCGACGAACCAGCTCTCCACGAGCTGCGATAAGATCAATAGTGACCTGATCGCACAGTTCCTCTAGTGCACTTACGTAGCGCACTAGGTGCAGCAATGCAGGATCTGTTTCGTGATCTCCGTTGGCAACTTGGGGTGGTCTACCATACCCTTCACGTCTGGGATAGTAGTGGAACGAGTGACAGTTAACTCTGGGCGACAAGTGCCGGAGATGAATCATAGCTTCTCGAGCGGCTAGTTGGATGGCTTGAGGCTCAAAGGAAGTCATCCTTCCAGTGAACCTGTAGGGGCGTTCGGGTGCTAGGCCCCTACCATAGATATGCACAGTGGCCCAGAATTGACGGCTCTCACCGCTCATGGACCCCTGGTACACAACATATTCTGGGGGCTCTTCTAGCGCATAGGCGCGACGGGTGAGGTTTGCGAGTATGGTCACAAAACCTCCAAGGTTGGTTGCTGTGGTCTCATTGTGCACGACAGGACCAGGCATTGTGGCTCGGTTTAGGATAGTGGCTGTGTTGTGCTAGGTTGGGGCTAGCATGCCCTTTTTATAGGAAAAAGGGACGGAGCCTTCCTTCGCACGCTTGCGAGAAAGGACTATTTAGGATCTAGTCACTGGCGCATGAGCGACAGGCTAGGTTGATAGGTTGGGCACCGACTGCCAAAAGGTGTCGGGTCACTGTGGGGCTATCTTGCATGAGAAGCTTGGCTGGGGTTTTGGTTATGGCTTGGTGGGTTGGTTTGCCTAAGATTATTGACCTGACTAGGGTAGGATTAGCCAATGGTCAGCCTGGCTCTGATACCAAGTCTGTCACGACCGGTTTTTCCAGGCATTAATTTTCAGAAAATGGCCGTTGCGCTCACCAGCCCCAGGATTACTGTTAGCTGATGAGGCACCAACTTGATACAGAAATTCCAAGCAAAAGTACAAAACATGTAGTACAAGACCATTGCGGCCTATGAGTACAACAAATGGTTTCTAGTGGTTGAGGGCGGAAACGTTTTGTGGAGCACCAAGGTTTATGGGACTCCATTTCCCACGGGAACAGCTGACCAGGTTAACTCCTATCTTCGCGAGGCTGCTAACACCGTTGCTTAGGTTCCGAGGCGGTCGTCACAACGCTCCTCTCCAAGCAATCAATCTGGCCAAGACAATAGCCAGGGACAAGCCAGTGAATACTTTGAATGTACTCGCAAACATTAAGAACACAGGTATAATATAGCCACAAATAATCATGCTTCAAAACATTCTATAATCATTCTGATAATTATGGTGTAAGGTTCATGATGCACGCGAGTATATTATTTAAGTAAGTCATGGTTAAACAGTTAAGTAAAGGGAATAACAAATCATGACACAGTCGGGCGTCTGAGCGACGCCACATACAGGGCTTTAAAAGGAATGCCACAGTCGGGCGTCTGAGCGACACCACATACAGAGCTCTTAAAAGAAATGCCGCAATCGGGCGTCCGAGCGACACCACATACAGGGCTTTAAAAGAAATGCCATAGTCGGGCGTCTGAGCGACACCACATACAGGGCTTTAAAAGAAATGCCACAGTCGGGCGTCTGAGCGACACCACCTACAGGGCTTTAAAAGAAATGCCACAGTCGGGCGTCTGAGCGACACCACATACAGGGCTTTAAAAGAAATGCCACAGTCGGGCGTCTGAGCGACACCACATACAGGGCTTTAAAAGAAATGCCACAATCGGGCGTCTGAGCGACACCACCTACACGGCTTTAAAAGAAAACACAGTAAATATCCAGGAGGTAGAATCATCACGGGGATATTCGAATAAAACCAATGATATCACGGGTTAGTCAATAATAATAATAATCATGAATAACACAAGTCTCAAATCATGATCCCAGTTCTGGTTTAACAGTTTCTCCTTCGGAGACCGACACTAAGACCGACACTTGACCCATCCCAGACTGTAATCCTTATCCCTGGACACGGCTATTCGAATAGGTTTAATCTCAGCAGAGGGTGTACTCTTTACCCACGAGTAACGGATTCCTTTAGTCCCTCGGGACTAATTCCATCTATGGTCTTTTAATTGAAAACACACCTGACTTGCACACACCAGCTTAACTCACCAGTGTGTGGAATCACCAACGACACCTGTCAAGCAAACTCTAATTGGGGAGGCTACAACCTCGACGTAGCATGGGATCACAAAATTTATACCGCGCGCAAACTAGGGGAGCTAACCCCTCAGCTACAACGGAGACACCCATGCCCCCGGACCAGGTGGCATGCCTACCGGATGCAGCCGGTATCTTCCACCATGGCCTCTCTGTACGGTGTGTGCCAAGACAAGGGTTAACAACTTACTGAACCATACCCTACTTACGGTAGGGACCTGTGGCAGTACGAAACAAGTATGGGGGTTACCGGAACAAGACTCGATCTACGGTCGACTCAGGAGGTAGTAATATTTCCTGCAAGATTAGCATAACAATGCATATACTTCAACCAACAGATAGAAACACCATACGACATACCCCGTCATGCCATACCAGACACGACCGTCTCGACGGAGGACTAGGGACAAGACCGCGTCTACCCAAGACAGAGGCCTTTCCGGCATTCCTTCCGATATGCATAAAAAGTGTATGGCGGTGATTTCCATCACAAAACATGTCAACTCCATTTGCATGAAATTCACTAATATGCACTTATGAATAGGATCATATCCTCACATAAAATGACGCATGCAAGTATCGGGGTGGTGTTGTCACCGAGCCAAACAACACACAAAAAAAAAATTACACCAGGGTTCAGAATGCTTGCCTTTAGGTCATGGAAAAGAAGGGCGCATCCAAAACATCTTGAAATCTTCAAAAATCCTATTTAAAAGAATATGTATGAATTAACACATACAATCAAGACAGCACAAAAAGTTGTTTTAAAAAAAATCAAATAAATCTTAAAATAAACTAGACAATGTTTCAGAGAGGTAGGAAAAAGAATTAAATCATTCGGAGTTGTATTTAAAAAGATACAGCTGGTCAAAGTTTGGTCAAAAATCTGTTATTTAAAAAAACACAGAAAAGAAAACGTTTCGAATATACGTACACGTCGAAGGCGCATTTTTGAAATGCGCTTCCACTTATCCAGCGTGGACTGCGCCTGGGTCACTGACAGTGGGCCCGCCTGGCCCACCAGTCAGGTTTGACTAGTCCACCCCTCCTTCTTCCTCCTTTGCCCGAACGGTGGCGGGGCGACGGCGATCAACGCCGGCGAACGGCTGCTCCCCGCGGGCTCCAGAGAGTCGGGATGGAACCGCAAGACCGGGGCGGTCCTCATGGTGGTCGACGGGTCGGCGGGGGTGGAGGGAGTCGCCGACGGTGAGCTACGCGGCGGAGGAGGCCTCGGGTGCAAAGTGGTTTTGGGCCTGCGGTGGCTCCCGATCAAAATCGAGTAGGGGGAAAGGTTCACGGGAGGGAGAGAGTGTTCCTGGTGGGGAGACTGGAGAGGGGGAGGCCCTGGTGGCGACGGAATCGGCCGGAACTTGGCGGCAGCCGAACCAGCCGGACTCGGGGAAGAAGGCCTTCCCTCTCTCGACTGCTGGCCAAGGCAGTACTAGGAGGATCATATGAGGTTGCTCCAGGTCTCGATTGAGCTCCGGGGTCCTTATATACGCGGTGGAGGTCGGTTACGAGGCCGCCGGCGATAAAGATGACGGCGAACCGCCTCCCTGTAGCAATGGCAACGTGGCGACGACGGGAGCTAGCCGACGAGCGGGGGGATAGGCTTGCGCTGTTCCCAGGGGCAGGTGGCGAGCCGGGGCGGCTTTGGCGGCGCCGACCGTGGCAGAGGCGTGCTGCGGACGCCGGCGTGCCGCCAAAAGTTCTGACGGCGGCGCTATTGGCTGCCAGGGCGGCTTGGCGCGTTGCTGCGAGGAGGGTAGTGCGTGGCGTGGCGTTGCAGAGCGGGCCAAAACCAGGGGGGCCAGCGTGTCGGCTCGGGCGTGGTTCGTGCAATACGCGCGCTCTGGGTGCGTCCAGTGCACGCACGGAAGGTGTTCGATACAATGCCGTGGCATGCTACAGGTCACAGGTGAGGTTGGCACGCGATAGGACTAGGTTAGAGGTAGAGGGAAACCCAAGGGTCAAGGTGGTTTGGTCAGGTGGTCAAGTTCATAATGCAAGCAACCATTCATGTCAAATCTGATCATGCACTCCAGGTGTTTAACAAAATGCCACAGGCACCTAGGCATTTCTTGGAGTGGTCAAATTCTCCAGATCAGTGTCTCTTTAGATGTAAGAGAGGGTGGTAAGGTTCGTTTGGCAAAAGGAGAAACTTGTTAGTGCAAGTTTGGCCAAACTACAATTCTGGACAGGGAGTAAATGGCATCACTCCTTGAACCAAAAATGATCCAATGGTTGCATGCTCCTGGACATAGGGGTTTGGTAGGGTTGGCTACAAGTAGAAAAAGGAATCACGGGTAAAGGAGCAACTAAAAATGTGGTTGCTGTACAAACCAGCAAGTTGGGCCAGAATGAAGATGAGGTTGATTCACTCAAATTTTTCAAAGGACCTCACTGGGTTTTTTGCATAAAGTTGAATCATATGCTGCTACTAACATCCCATACTTTTGGTGGAGGCTATAGAGAAGCATTTAAATGGGTTGCAGTGCAAAATTGCCCACTGGACCATAGAAGAAAATTGGGTGTAGAGCTCAAAATACTTTATGAATGAAAGTTATTTTTGTACAAAGGTGATTTAAAAACATCACGTGACATCTCCAAATTTTGGTGGGATTTTTGAATAAATTCTTAAAGAGGTTGTAGTTCAAATATGGCCATTTAACCTGTAAAAACTATTTTCAAAAAAATAAAGAGCAAGCAAATTAATTATGTAAATTTGTTCTACTAATAAAAGAAATTTTTTTCTTGAGAGGCTTAAACAAGTCCAAAACATATTTGAAAAGTTCTATTTTTGGGGAAAAACTCCATAATGACCAAGGGGATAATGGTTCAAAAATAAAAAAGGGACCTCAGAAAATTAAAGTTTTAATTCCTGGCAAAATTTTAATTAATAAAACAAGGTCAAAATTTTTGGGGTGTCACACCCTCTCAGGTCATTATGGTTTTTGGCCGTCGGATCGTCAATTCTAAGCATTTTTGACCGTCGGATTAGCAGTGAATCGTGTCTAAGCTCGTTTCGTTCGCTAATATATCCACCGCTCACCGTGCTGGGCCGCTGCTCCATGAGCATTTTTGGACGCTCGGTGTTAAATTGGGCCCGATGGGCTGTCTCCCCACCAGAAGCAGATCGTGATGCAGATTCGATTCCTCCTACCCCCGACCTCTCTCCCCTTTCTCCCAATCTGGCTCGTTGGATGAATCCTGCCCGGCGACGCTGGCGACCACAACCTTAAGCAGACCAGTGGCCCCCCTCACGGCTCCTCACCGCCGGCCTTCGCCCCTATCCTCTCCCCCTAATCAATCGGCCTTGTCTCCCACCCTCTCCTCCTCACCTCATCAGAAGAGAAGAGAAGAGAACAAGGAGATCGACCAGGCCAGGCGCCGGCCAGATCCTCCACGGTCGCGGCCACCTCGCTTGGCTTCCATGGAGGTCAGAACAGCATGCCGGGATAGGACCTAACCTCGGCCACGTAAGGAGACGTCTGCCTTCTCCGCGCCATCGACGTTCGACGCCATTGAGCCCCCCTTCCCCAGGCTAGCATCCATTCTTCTCTGATCCACTAGGTTGCCCCTCCATCTTCAACCTCTCTGCAAATTTTTTTCTCCCCACGACACAATCCCTTCTCTACCGGTGGGTCGTCACCTCAAGATTTATTGATGAGTCCAGTCAGATTTGTTTGTTGTGTACTTAATCACCACCCTATAAATGAATTATTATTTGTTTCTGCCGCAAATGTTGTTCATGTTGTTGTCCATATATTTAGTTGGTGTACAGCAGTGATTTGAGCATCATGAAAATATAGGAATAACGATTGTTTTAGGAATGTGTTTCGTTATGACCCGAGTAGTGTGATTGCACAGGCTGCTCGATGGGTTAAATTTTGATCTGGTATACAGAAACGAGGACAGGGAGCCATGCAAGCGAGAGGAGCAAGGTGGCTTCTGCAGGTTGCGGCTCAGATTTTCAGCACAAGAAGAGGCTGGGCACTTGGTGCTTAGATTAGCAGGGCGAGATGGAGTTTTGTGGAGCACTAAGGTAGATTAGATACAGTTGCGGTACTGTATTTTGATTAGTATTTCTGGTTCATTAGTTTTGTTATTGGGATTGGTTGCTTTCCTGTGTCGCGATGTTGGGTTGCTATCTACCCATATTCGTGTAATAAGTAGTTGGCTGTAGTGTTCTCGCTGTCTGCTAATTTAAAATCATGGCTGATCCTTGTGACCATGAAACTTGCTTTGTATTATCAGTTTCATTGGTGCAAATGAAATTGGGAGCGGAGAGCTCCGAAAGTCGAAAAAAATGTTGTTCATGTTGTGCTATGCTCGGCACCAATTGCTGATTTGTGTGCTCGCACCCGCGTCTCCGCTCCATTCAATCATATCGTCCTACGATGCAGACATCCTAAGTATGGGAAGCGATCCTGGTAAGACAATTAGAATCACATTATTTTAATCCTATCACATATGCAATCTAATCAATGGTTAATTTGCCATCTCAGGTTCAAGAGCTTCTTGGTCAGCTCTGGTCATTGGGATCCCATGGATGCCACCAATGCATGCAATCAATAAACATATTTGATCATGTCTTCTTGAACCACTCAGCCTTCCAAGATGAAGTCAATAAATCCAGCACTCCAATATATCTGCCACTTAGCCCCTGAAATTAGTATGACTACTAGCTAACTACACCAAATCATAAAGCTGTACAACCTACTGTAACTGTCTCACAAGGTATAGTACTAGCAAACAAAGTTTTCAATTGTTAATTATTTTTATAACTCAAATCATCCTGTTAGTGAATAGATGTGAAGTACATATCTGGTAGCTTACGATTGTTCAAAAAACTAAGACCATGATCTTTCCTAAATGTGAGATTTCATTGTGAATTTTTTGGTATGATTGATTCTTTTGTTCTACTTCAGCTCACTCTTAAATATTGGCAATTCGTGTCCAGAGCCCTTCGTTGGCAACTCACTGATGTAGACACTCACGTGGATGCAGCCGCTCAGCCCCAGATTGATTTTTCTGTTAGGATTCTCGGTATGTATTTAGTTCGAAAGCATCAATCTTATTCAGTTCACTTTACTTGAATGTTATTTATGTAAGCGTTTGAGCCAGAACATCTTATGTGGGTGTCTTCTCATGATATTTGTACCTTACAAAGATTCTGTCTTGATTCTTGAATTTTACCGGGGGCTTTCCTATTTTTACCATTTGATTATTACCATTTTTGTGTATCACATTTGTTGTAAGTTGAGGCTTAAAACATATATGGCTTGCCAATCACACCATGATTACAAGTATATATGTGTTGTTTGCTGTTAGAAAAAGTAAATTTGAAGTCTATTGATCAGTGCATCACAGTAATGATTTCTCCTGTCACATGCCATTCCTTTATTAGCTTATTTGTTGCATTTGTATTTCACGTCACTTCCTAATTTACTTGTAACACAGATTGAATGTGCTTTGACAAATATAATCATATATCAAGGAAACATCCACGTCTAAGTTGTTCTAGATATATTTTATATTGGTTTATAGCTCGCTGATAATACCATTTTTTTAATTATGATATAAGAAATCTTTGCCTTCTTGAACCACTATACAATGAAGTTTCCTTTTTGTTGGGATAGCATTATGGCCAATTAATTCGATAGAAATTTTTACCCAGAGGATGCTAATCAAGGAAACAAAGTACACTTGCTAAATTTAATCACCTACGTCAAGGATATAGGGGGGGTTCCTCTTATAGATCTCCTGCTTCTATTGCACTAAGCTTTTGGTCACCATTTGTTATCTTATTCCAGGATCCGTGCTATGCATGCTCATACATTTTTCCTCCTGAGTCTAATTGGATGATATTACCGAGCCATACATGTTTTTTTCCTGATGTTTATGACTTGGCAGTTCGGATTAGTTGTAATTACTACGAACATTGTTGTGCATGTAGTCATACCATGTATCTGTGAATCTTGATATTTTCTTTAATTACTGAATAATATATGTTTATGTTTATGCAAATGTAATGTGTTCTATGTGGCCATTTACTTACAAAGTTTCTTATAATTTTATCGTATAAATAGACGGGCGCAGCAACGCGCGCAGTCAGTGATCTAGTGATATAGTATGACCGGTCAGTATTGTAGGGATCTGTTGTACTGTTAAGCCTTTTGGTGCATTCACATGCTAAAAACTTGTTATTCGTGTTGTGATGTCGAGGCATCGTTCTTTTCCTTGTATTGTCCGAATATTTTTTGTCCGCGTCTGGTCCTCCGCCATCACTCTGTTACCGTACCATGTATGTTTCTGCCTCCGTGCTACATCTATACTCCTTCCAATTTAGAAAAATATATGGAATATTATACAGTATGACCATTATTCGTCCGAATTGGATCCTCTACAAGGGGGGAAACAATCCATTTTCTCAAGGAACCTCTAGAATTCATGGCAGTGACTCTTTACAACGGCAACAAACCTATGGCTGAAATGTCTGTCGAATAGCAGCAATAGATGAAGCATCCGACGGAAATATGGTCAAAGAGGAAGTCATGGTCATTCCAAGTTGGTATGTCATTATTGTCGAACAATGTTCACCAGTATTGATAGAGGTCGGTCAAAGGGAGTCCACACATGCTGCGAGATTAGGGATGTCTACTAGCTACTCATAGCACCCATGTGATACTATCCCTCTGATATGAAAGATCGGTGCCACCCGTCCTATCTCGAATGCGAGGTTTCTCGTCACATAGCGATTTTCTAGTTACTATGATAAGAGTAGCTATGTACGCATGCCCAATCCTCTACTATATATATATATATATATATATATATATGTATGTATACAATGTGGACGCAGCTAATTATAATTAGATAAAGAATTGACTAGCACTAGTAGAAAACCGGCCTATTGTCCCGGTTCGTAAGGGCCTTTAGTCCCGGTTCCTGAACCGGGACTAAAGGGTCGTTACTAATACCCTCACCCTTTAGTCCCGGTTCAAATCAGAACCGAGATGGATGGGCCTCCACGTGGCCTGTGCGCCGAGCCCAGGCAGGAGGGCCTTTGGTCCCGGTTGGTAGCACCAACCGGGACCAATAGGCATCCACGCGTCAGAATTTCTGTGGCTGGGGTTTTTGGTTTTTTTTGAAAGGGGGGAGGGGGTTTTGGGGTTTTTGGGTGGTTAATTAAGGTATTTCATATATTGTGTTAGCTAGATAGCTAATTAATAGAGAGAAGTGTCCTCTGTTATGTCCGTGCTTGGTCGACATTACGTACTAAACATACGTATAGAGAAGACTAGGCATATGCTAGCTAGCTAAGCAAACGAAGGAAACAGAAGATCGTCATGAACATATATGCATACAGAGAGAGGGGATATCGACCACCTCTTCTTCTCCGAAAGATTAGTCGAACATCAAGTTCTCGTATATCTATCGTCCGACACTACCGGCTACATATATACAATAATTATCTTTTACAAATATAATCTCTTAAATTATGGACGCATGGTCCACATAGTATTTTCCGTCTTCAGCGATCACGTGGTCAAAAAAGAATGCCGCCAATTCCTCTTGAATTGCTCGCACGCGATCGGGTCCTAGGAGTTCATTCCGCTGCCGAAACATCTAATTTAAAGAAGGGGGTCAATACATACATACATATATATATATATATATATATATATATATATATATATATATATATATATATATATATATATGAATGAATGAAACTCAACACAAATGATGGTAATAAACAAAAATTGTGAATATTATTTCTTACGCACTTCATATTGTTTCTCAGAGTACCCGCCCCGCTCACACGTCGTGTGGCAGATGGACTCGCAGATGTAGTATCCACAGAAATCATTCCCTTGTTCCTGCCACAACCACTTTACAAGAAATAGAGGTCAATCAAACAGATAAGCAAGAATGCCAAATGGTATTGATGAAACTAGCGCTTGACTCAATAGCTAGGAGACGCGCGGAACATGGTACTATAGTACTTACTTTCGGGTATCTAAATTCCAGCTCCTTCGGGAGTCCCGGGGAATTTGTGCTGAATTTTCTCCAAACACTGCCAGACAAAACAAAACAATTACTTGATATCAGGAAATGAACAAATTTGCTGATATGGTGGATAATGATCGATTTAACTTACTTCTTGAGGATTTCAGTCATGTCCGCATACTCCTGGGGATCTTTTCGTCTCGAGGTCAAGACAGTTACTACTCCCTTCTCAAGCCTAATCTCCAGGAGAATATAGTGGAAACTGTGCACGCATGCATAACTCATCAATTACATTACTATAACCTGGACTAATATATAAGGGAAACCGAATATGCACAAGACAACACTCACTTGAAGTTGTAAGGAAAGAGTATTATATTTTTGTGTTGATTTATTTGGAATGATCGTAGCAAGCTGGCCTCGGTTTCTGCGGCATGATCTTTAACCTGAACTGCATCTATGAGATTTGTGTTAATGAACCCAATATCACCGATTTGTCTTTTCTTCAATTCGGCGATCTTCAATCTGCATAATATAGTGAGGATAATTATAAATACATGCAATGAAAGAGCTGAGCTATGTAGAGAGACTTAATGACAGAAGTAGTAGTACTTACAGACAGTAGCAGGTGACCGTTGCTTTATCGAGGGCCAATATATTAAAAAACTGATAGAACTCCTCAAATGGAACATGCAACAGTTCAATTCCAACGAGGTCATGCTCCGGTTTAACTCTCATATACAAAGTATTCCTCCCCCAGACTCTCTGCAGGTTTTCATGTACCAATCATGCAATCTTCGCATCATCGTTGTTAGAGATCTTTTATCTTTGACGAGAGGCTTCCCGTACTCGTATCTGTGTATCTGCACCTCCAGGAAATCATAATCTACATCGTCTGGCAGGTAATCGTCAAGATTGGTATAACCGGGCGCCATCCTCGGATCGACGCTAGGCACCTTGAGCGGGGGGCACGATTGCTTTGCTTGTTCGCCGAGCTGGGCAATTTGTTTCCCAGCTACTCGTCGTTCTTTCAGCCTTTGATCACTGACTGTACTTCCCGACCGCGAAGCTTCGGCCCATGTCTTTGCAATAATGCGCTCATAGTTGCCTTTCGGCGGAGACTTGGGTGGTTTTGCCAGGGCAGCCAGAGTGCGCTTCACTTTCACCGAATCTACCTTCTCCTTCGGAGGTGGATGTCTCTGTGCTTTCAACCCTTGAAACCAGTCATCCTTCTCGGTTCACGCGATCCTCGCGTTCTCCTCCGGGCTCATCTCATATGGTAACTTCTCTGGAGACTTCAGAGAAGGACCGAATTTGTATTTTCTCCCGCGTCTGGCTGTACTGCTAGACGCCGGCAGAGCAGGCGGAGCGGCAGTCTTCTTAACTTGCTTACGAGGCGGAGGAGAAGGACTACGATGCGCCGGAGCAGCTGCCGGAGCGGCGGCGGGTCTCTTCCGCCCTTGCTAACGAGGCGGAGAAGGAGTAGGCTGGCTGCTCGGGCGCGCCGGCGCAGGCAGAGAAGGAGGCGGAGTGCCGCCACGCGCCGGAGAAGGAGCCAGCCGAGGGCCCTGATCGTCACTCGCTGGAGGAGGAGGCGGTGGAGGAGGCGGAGTCCCCTGACTCGCCAGAGGAGGAGGAGGTGGCGGAGGCGTCCAGTTTGGAAGGTTGATGAGCTCCTTCCGCCATAGGCATGGAGTCTTCAGAGCAGAACCCAGCCGAGTCTCCCCTTCTCCAGTACGGTGGTGAAGCGGGAGGTCCTCAAGTCCCTCCGTTATTTCATCCACCATCACCTTAGCATATCCTTCTGGAATCGGCCGGCAGTGAAAAGTTGCAATTTTGAGCCTCCGTGATAAGGTGGCAATTTTGAGCCTCCGTGATAGCATCCACGGGATAGCTGGCAGGAGCCGTCAAGACAAGCTCTGGCTGAAGCAGCTCGGTGGAAGCCACGCTGCTTCTCCGCTGAGATGGCGGGGTAGCTTCAGGGGAAGCTTCGGCAGTTCGTTTCTCCCGGTCAGCTTCTCGTTCCTCTATTCCGAGTACCCTTTCTTTAAGCGCCTGCAGTTCGGACTGCTGCACTTTCTTCCTCCTCTCCTGGCTTTTGTAACCGCCTGCGTTCGGAAACCCAGCCTTCCACGGAATGGAGCCTGGCGTGCCTCGTGTCCATCCAGGGTGCTCAAGATTCCTGAGGGCCTTTGTGAGCTCGTCGTTCTCTCTGTCTGGAAGGAACGTCCCTTCCTGTGCTGCTTTGATATAGTACCGAAGCTTCTTCAAGGGAATGACAAGTTGATCGTTCGTCCAAATGCACTTCCCTGTTACAGGGTCCAAGGTTTCGCCAGCCCCGAAGAACCAAGTCCGGCAACGGTCTGGCCAGCTCATTGTCTCTGCTTCGATCCCTTTTTCAACCAGATCATTCTCAGCTTTGGCCCACTTAGGCCGGGCTACCAGGTAGCCACCTGACCCCGTGCGATTGTGAAGCTTCTTCTTTGCAGCATTTTTCTTGTTTGTCTCCGACATCTTCTTACTCTTTTCCGATGTCTTGTGGGCCACAAATGCAGGCCAGTCATCTCTGATCTTCTCATATATGCCCTTGAATTCTGGTGTCTCTTTTTTCTCAACAAACCTATTCAGGTATTTCTTCCACCTCCTGAATAGGTCTGCCATCCTCTTAAGAGCAAAAGACTTGATTAATTGCTCTTTAACTGGCTTCTCCGGATCATCCTCTGGCGGTAGGGTGAAATTTGACTTCAGCTCAGTCCAAATATCATTTTTCTACAGATCATTGACATAAGACACCTCAGGGTCTTCGTTCTTAGGCTTATTCCATTGCTGGATGCTGATCGGGATCTTATCCCTAACTAGAACCCCGCACTGAGCAACAAATGCCTTGTTTGTTCGGATGGGTTCAATAGGTTGGCCGTCGGGCACGATTTCTATGATCTCAAACCTTTCATCCGAGCTCAACTTTCTCTTCGGGCCTCGTCTCTTTACCTCAGTTGTGCTCGATCCGGAGGGCTAGAAAAAAGAACAAAGACTTAATTAATATGTGTACATACCAAAACAATGGATGCATCAATTAGCTAGTCAGCACAGGCTTAACTAATATATATACCTGGCCGGACTCGGCTCGGTCACCGGACCCGTCGTCAAGTTCTTCTTCTTGCACCGGCATTAGGTCACCAGAGCCAGCTTCTTCACCCTCTCCTTCCAAAGTACCATCGGTGTCGTTGAGATACGACGAGACGGCATCACTTCCTTCTACGATTATGTCCCTCAACAACGCTTCTCTTACTTCGTCTCGGGCGATAGTGTCCATAGTTTCTACAAATATTTACAACATGGCAATTATTATTCAAACATGACAAATGGATATATTAGTGGCAAACGTAGAACCCTCGGCGATCCTCGACCCCTGGAACCCTCGACTACCCTGGAACCCTCGACCCCTAGACGACCCTGCTGGAACCCTCGACCCTAGAACCCTCGAACCCTCGACCCTGAAACCCTCGACCCTTGACCCCTTAACGACCCTCGACCCTCTACCCTAGTTCCCGACCCTCGACCCCTCAGCGATCCTCGACACCCTCGTTCCCGATAAAAATTAAGAAGCAGAAGAAGAAGAAAAAGAAGAGGAGAAGAAGAAAGGAATTGCTAGCGGAGAAGATCAAAGAAAAAAAAGAAGAAAAAAAAGAGGAGAAGAAGAAAGGAATAATGGACAAGAAGAGAAAATAGAATATTCTACTTTCTCTTCCTCTCCTTTTCTCCTCTTATTTTCTTCTTATTTATTTCTCCTCTACTTTTCCTCTCCTTTTCTTCTTTCTTTCCTCTTCTTATTTTCTTCTTTCTTATCCTTCTTTTTCTAAAATTGTAACTTTTGCATATATAAAACTTTTCTAAAATTGTAACTTTCTATATATGAACAAAAAACTTTCTATGAACAAAAATAAAATTTTAACATATATATTTAGCAAATTCTAGCCACATACATCACATACACGTATACATTATAGCCACATACACATATACATCACATATGAACAAAAAAATAAACTAATAAAAATAAAAAAACATATTGCAACATATGAATAAAAACATATAGCCACATACATACACACACATTATATATATATATATGAAAAAAAATTAAACTAATAAGAAAAGTGGTGGCGCCGGCGGGGCAGAGGGGCATGGCGGCAGCGGTGGCGCCGGCGGGGTAGGGTAGGGCAGGGGCGCGGGAGCGAGAGGCAAGGCAGGGGCGCGAGGCAGGTGCTCACAGAGGGGTAGCGGAGCACGGCGAGCGGCGTCAGGGTGGGAGGAGCGGCGCCGGCGTCGGGGCAGATGGCGTCGCGGGCGGCGGCGACGGCAAAGTTGAGCAGCTTGACGGCGTCAGAGGCGGCGACGACGGTGAGGTGGACCAGCCAGACGGCATCGGAGGCGGCGACGACGACGAGGTGGAGCAGCCTGACGGCTCGGCAGTGACGACGACGAGGCAGAGCAGCGGGCGTCGGGCGGAGAAGAAAGGGATGGATCTTGGAGAAACTGCTAAGTGCTGCTTATATAGCAAAGCCTTCAGTCGCGGTTCATGAAACCAACCGGGACCAATGCCCCCCTTTAGTCCCGGTTGGTGCCACCAACCGGGACCAAAGGCCTTTTTCAGCAGCCCAAAGGGCGGGAAGCGGCGGCCTTTGGTCCTGTGTGGTGGCACCAACCGGGACTAAAGAGGGGGCATTGGTTCCGGTTGGTGCTACGCACCGGGACCAATGGCCCCTTTAGTCCCGGTTGGTGGCACCAACCGGGACTAAAGGCCTTGTGCTGGAACTGGTGCGGTGCGGTGGGATGTTTAGTCCCACCTCGCTAGCCGAGAGGCTTTAGCAGTGGTTTATAAGCGCTGCTACGCTAACCACTTCGAGCTCCTCTTAAATGCAGGCTTACGGGCCTAAAGTCACTTTATCTGCCTGTGGGCCTACTGGGCCTCCTGCGGGCCTGAATCCTAGCCCATGGTAGGGTTTCTAGTCGTATTCAGGCCGTGGGGCCCAGTAGGTGGCACTTTTTTGTTTTTTTGTTTTCTTTGTTGCTTTATTTATTTTATTTTGTTTCTACTTACAACAAAATACTTATTGTTGCTATTTTTATTTTTTTTCCAGTTTTTTTTGTTTTCTGCATTATTTATTTTCTTTTGTTTTTTGCTTTATTTTTTAATTCATTTTGCTTTTAGTTTTAGAAAAATTATAAGCTTTCTGTTAGTGCCATTAGTTTTCAAATTTCAAAACACTTTTTTTCTTTGTTGCTTTATTTATTTTATTTTGTTTCTACTTACAACAAAATACTTATTGTTGCTATTTTTATTTTTTTCCAGTTTTTTTGTTTTGTTTTCTGCATTATTTATTTTCTTTTGTTTTTTTACTTTATTTTTTAATTCTTTTTGCTTTTAGTTTTAGAAAAATTATAAACTTTCTGTTAGTGCCATTAGTTTTCAAATTTGAAAACACTTTTTTAGTTTTTTTGTTTTCTTTGTTGCTTTATTTGTTTTTGCTATATTTTTTAATTCTTTTTTGCTTTTAGGTCAGCAAAATTATGAACTTTCTGTTAGTGCCATTAGTTTTCAAATTGGAATATTTAAAATTTGAATTCTTTGAAATTTGTGTGAATCACAAGTTTGTGATTAACTTTAATAAAAAAATTTAACATAGATGCACCTACTCGTCTATTTTCAAATGAACTCTAAAATACTTGGCATAACATAACCGTCTGTTACAAATTTGGCATGGTATCATCATAATAGTTGCGGGAGAAAGTCTTCACTTTTTCTTTGCTTGTGTTATTTGCTTATTGCGCCGTAACCATGGATAATCTACATCGTTTATCATGATGCTTGGGTCAGCCTTGACATTGAAGGGAGGAATTTCATGAAACCTTTCATAATCTTCAGACATGTCTGTCTTGCCCTCCACTCCCAGGATGTCCCTTTTTCCTGAAAGAACTATGTGGCGCTTTGCCTCATAGTATGATGTATTCGTTTCCTTATCTTTTATTTTTCTCGATCTGGTAGACATGTCCTTCACATAGATAACCTGTGCCACATCATTGGCTAGGACGAACGGTTCATCAGTGTACCCAAGATTTTTCAGATCGACTGTTGTCATTCAGTACTGTGGGTCTACATGTACCCCGCCTCCTGATAGATTGACCCATTTGCACTTAAACAAAGGGACCTTAAAATCTTGTCCGTAGTCAAGTTCCCATATGTCCACTATGTAACCATAATATGTATCCTTCCCCTTATCGGTTGTTGCATCAAAGCGTACACCGCTGTTTTGGTTGGTGCTCTTCTGATGTTGGTCAATCGTGTAAAATGTATTCCCATTTATCTCGTATCCTTTCCAAATCAATACAGTCAAAGATGGTCCCCTGGACAACAAGTACAACTCATCACAAACAGTGTTGTCACCTCTGATACGTGCTTCCAACCAACTGCTGAAAGTCCTGATGTTTTCACATGTAATCCAGTCGTCGCACTGCTCCGGGTGTTTGGAGCGCAGACTGTTCTTGTGTTCATCGACATACAGGGTCACCAAGGTAGAGTTCTGTAGAACTGTGTAGTGTGCTTGAGACCAAGAATGCCCGTCCCTGCATATTATTGAGTCCGCTCCTAGCGTGCCTTTTCCAGTCAGTCTCCCCTCATACCGCGATTTAGGGAGACCTATCTTCTTAAGGCCAAGAACGAAGTCAACACAAAACCCAATGACATCCTCTGTTTGATGGCCCATGGAGATGCTTCCTTCTGGCCTTGCGCGATTATGGACATATTTCTTTAGGACTCCCATGAACCTCTCAAAGGGGAACATATTGTGTAAAAATACGGGCCCCAGAATGACAATCTCGTCGACTAGATGAACTAGGACATGCGTCATGATATTGAAGAAGGATGGTGGGAACATCAACTCGAAACTGACAAGACATTGCGCCACATCACTCCTTAGCCTTGGTACGATTTCTGGATCGATCACCTTCTGAGAGATTGCATTGAGGAATGCACATATCTTCACAATGGCTAATCGGACGTTTTCCGGTAGAAGCCCCCTCAATGCAACCAGAAGCAGTTGCGTCATAATCACGTGGCAGTCGTGAGACTTTAGGTTCTGGAACTTTTTCTCTGGGATATTTATTATTCCCTTTATATTCGACGAGAAGCCAGTCGGGACCTTCATACTGAGCAGGTATTCAAAAAAGATTTCTTTCTCCTCTTTCGTAAGAGCGTAGCTGGCAGGACCCTCATACTGCTTCGGAGGCATGCCGTCTTTTTCGTGCAAACGTTGCAGGTCCTCCCGTGCCTCGGGTGTATCTTTTGTCTTTCCATACACGCCCAAGACGCCTAGCAGGTTCACGCAAAGGTTCTTCGTCACGTGCATCACGTCGATTGAAGAGCGGCCCTCTAGGTCATTCCAGTAGGGTAGGTCCCAAAATATAGATTTCTTATTCCACATGGGTGCGTGTCCCTCAGGGTCATTCGGAACAGCTAGTGCGCCGGGACCCTTTCCAAAGATTACATGTAAATCATTGACCATAGCAAGTACGTGATCACCGGTACGCATGGCGGGCTTCCTCCGGTGATCTGCCTCGCCTTTAAAATGCTTGCCTTTCTTTCGACATTGATGGTTGGTCGGAAGAAATCGACGATGGCCCAGGTACACATTCTTCCTGCATTTGTCCAGGTATATACTTTCAGTGTCATCTAAACAGTGTGTGCATGCGTGGTATCCTTTTGTTTGTCTGTCCTGAAAGGTTACTGAGAGCGGGCCAATCGTTGATGGTCACGAACAGCAACGCCTTTAGGTTAAATTCCTCTTTATTGTGCTCATCCCACGTACGTACACCATTTCCATTCCACAGTTGCAAAAGTTCTTCAACTAATGGCCTTAGGTACACATCAATGTCGTTGCCGGGTTGCTTAGGGCCTTGGATGAGAACTGACATCATAATGAACTTCCGCTTCATGCACATCCAAGGAGGAAGGTTATACATACATAGAGTGACCGGCCAGGTGCTGTGATTGCTGCTCTGCTCCCCGAAAGGATTAATGCCATCCGCACTTAAAGCAAACCGTACGTTCCTTGGGTCCTTTGCAAACTCATCCCAATACTTTCTCACGATTTTTCTCCACTGCGACCCGTTAGCGGGTGCTCTCAACTTCCCGTCTTTCTTACGGTCCTCACTGTGCCATCGCATCGACTTGGCATGCTCTCCGTTTCTGAACAGACGTTTCAACCGTGGTATTATAGGAGCTTACCACATCACCTTCGCAGGAACCCTCTTCCTGCGGGGTTCGCCGTGAACATCAGCAGGGTCATCTCGTCTGATCTTATACCGCAATGCACCGCATACCGGGCATGCGTTCAGATCCTTGTATGCACCGCGGTATAGGATGCAGTCATTAGGGCATGCATGTATCTTCTCCACATCCAATCCTAGAGGGCATATGACCTTCTGTGCTGTGCATGTACTGTCGGGCAATTTGTTATCCTTTGGAAGCTTCTTCTTTAATATTTTCAGTAGTTTCTCAAATCCTTTGTCAGGCACAGCATTCTCTGCATTCCACTGCACAATTCCAGTACGGTACCGAGCTTTGTGTTGCCATCTTCGCAATTGGGGTACAACCCTTTTTTGTGATCCTCTAACATGCGATCGAACTTCAGCTTCTCCTTTTGACTTTCGCATTGCGTCTTTGCATCGACAATTACCCGGCGGAGATCATCTTCAGCAGCTTCACCCGTTGCAGCATCATTGGGCACATCGTCTGGTTCCTCTTGATCTTCACCAGCTCCCCCCGTTGCAGCATCACGGTATTTAGGGGGAACGTAGTTGTCATCGTACTCTTCTTCTTCGTCGTCTTCCATCATAACCCCTATTTCTCCGTGCCTCGTCCAAACATTATAGTGTGGCATGAAACCCTTGTAAAGCAAGTGGGTGTGAAGGATTTTCCGGTTAGAGTAAGACATCGTATTCCCACATTTAGTGCATGGACAACACATAAAACCATTCTGCTTGTTTGCCTCAGCCGCATCGAGAAACTCATGCACGCCTTTAATGTACTCGGAGGTGTGTCTGTCACCGTACATCCATTCTCGGTTCATCTGCGTACATTATATATAATTAAGTGTCCAAATTAATAGAAGTTCATCATCACATTAAAACCAAAGTACATACATAGTTCTCATCTAACAACATATAGCTCTCCAGAGCATCTAATTAATTAAACCATACATTAAATTAAACAAAGGCGATCATAATCGCAACCAAGGTAACAATTGATCCAACGGCATAATGATACCAAGCCTCGGTATGAATGGCATATTCTCTAAACTTTCTAATCTTCAAGCGCATTGCATCCATCTTGATCTTGTGATCATCGACCACATCCGCAACATGCAACTCCAATATCATCTTCTCCTCCTCAATTTTTTTTATTTTTTCCTTCAAGAAATTGTTTTCTTCTTCAACTAAATTTAACCTCTCGACAATAGGGTCGGTTGGAATTTCCGGTTCACTTACATCTTAGATAAATAAAATCTATGTCACGTTGGTCCGCATAATTATCATAAACAATAAATGAACCAATAGTTATAAAGATTAATATATATACCACATCCGAATCATAGACAGGACGAGGGCCGACGGGGACGGATACAAAAACCATAGCACTATATAAGATGCAATAATAAAAGTAAGAAAATGATACAAGTATCTATCTAAACATACAAGTAACAATATTTTTCCTTTCAGAAAGAAGATAAGAGCAAGAGGCTCACCACGGTGGCGTCGGTGATGAGATCGGCGCGGGTGATCGACGGCGGTGAAGACAGGGGTGGGGCGTGACAGACCGCTAAATCTAGACAAATCTCGAGGAAAATGGAGCTTTGAGGTCGAGCTTCGAGAGGAGAAAGCTTAACTAGTGTGGCTCGGGCATTTCATCGAACACCTCATGTGCATAGGAGGTGGGCTAGAGCACCACAAGCCCCTCCTCTCGCCGGCCCAGAAAAACAGAGCACTCAGTGCTCTGCTCCGGCGCGAGGGGTATATATAGGCGGCACCACTGGTCCCGGTTAATGCCACGAACCGGGACCAATGGTGGTGCCAGGGACATTGGTCCCGGTTCGTCCCACCAACCGGGACCAAAAGGCCCAGACGAACCGGGACCAATGGCCCACGTGGCCCGGCCGGCCCCTGGGCTCACGAACCGGGTCCAATGCCCTCATTGGTCCCGGTTCTAGATTGAACCGGGACTAATGGGCTAACCCACCCTGGACCGTTGCCCCCTTTTCTACTAGTGTAGATTGCGCCCGTGCAACATCCAACTTCTATCAGCATTATTCCATAAATGGAAAAGCTGAATGAAGCACGCGCTTTAGCCTTTTGTAAATCATATATCCCAAATTCTCCGGTGTTGTGACACGTTGATTGGTTGGTGAAAGGATACAATTTAGGGTTTAGAGCGAGAAAGAGAGGGGGAGGGAGGGAAGCATGAAAATTACGCACTATGGTTATCTTCACGTGATAGAGAGCTATACGCATGTCATGCTTCATTCGTCAGAAATTAAATCCTTTTGAGGAAGGGAGAGAGAGTGGGAGGGGGAGCGGGAGAATTTATCATGGTTGTGTTGGTGTTATGCCATGCTTGATTCTCTCTTTCTAGGGGAGAGAGATAGAGGACGATGTTGTCTTTCGGTCAGTAAACACAGGCAACTTTCTAGCTAGTGTAGTGTTTCTTATGAATCTCAGTAATTCCCCCTCGACCTAGTCATAAACTACACTATGAATCATTGTTCATAATAGAATAAATCCATTTGTTGTCTTGAGATTTTTTTACGATACATCATACTACTTCCGGGACTGAGTAGTATTGAATCATCTCAGTTGTCGACTAGCAGGGTACTTTCATCATTTTTAGCTCGTAATTTGTAAAACCCCTCACGTGTGATAGGATGGAGGAACTCATCATCGTCAACACTCTAAGCTTACAGCAACTCCAGCTTTGTGATGGTGGATATTACGGTCCACGAATCATACGTGTCCTGGTTGCACCGAAACTCCACACGTTGGGTTGGCTGCATAGTGATATCGTGTCCACCCTACACCTTGGGAAGACAATACTCCAGGTAACTTAAGCTCTTAAAATCCAGTGATCTGTTTGCAACCTCTTAGTAATTTGTCACCCACTTTTACTAATAGTTTTCTTTTATGTTTGATGATCGATCCAGGCAATGGTTGATAGCAGTCTAGTGTCATCGGCTCATAATGTAAAGATCTTGAAGCTCATTCTCCATGGTCTTAGGTTAAATCATGTCATTGACGTCCTCCAATGCTTTCTCTGATAACAACACACTACCAGAAAAACTTGTTCTGCCGATGGCCATATCTATGCCGACGGCCCCCGTCGGCATATATGGGCATAGCCCGACGGCCCAACTAAAGCCGTCGGCGTAGAAAGGTCGTCGGCGTATAACCATCTGTGCCAACGGGGGTCATCGGCATAGATAAGCCGTCGGCGTTTCTCCGAATATACCGACGGGGGCCGTCGGCATAGAGCAAGTCGTCGGCATATCGCGTGGGCCCGTCTACCCGGGCGGTGACGGCTGTTTGACGGCGTCAGGCTACGCCGACGGGCTAACCGCGGCCGTCGGCATAGCTACGCCGACGGCCTAGCCGTTGGCATAGCTATGCTGACGCCATCGATCCGCCGCGCCACCACGTCATCGATCCGCGTCGTTCGCCGGTCCAGTGGGGTGGCATTTCTATGCCGACGGCTAGGCCGTCGGCATAGGCCTGGCCCATGGTTTTTGCCACATCATTGATCCCCGCCCTACACCACGTCATCGATCTAGGGCTCTACCGTTCCGTGGCCGTAGCTATGCCGACGGCTTTGCCGTAGGCATAGATTTGTAATAATATTTTTCTATTTTTTGTATTTTCTCTTATTTTTTTATTTTTTTTCCAATACTAATTTCATAACTTAAATGTACAGAAACATATATCGATTGCACGGATGTTGCTCCAAAGTGTTCCTATGGGCTGACCTAACCCAACCGGGTGGGGAGGTCCACTGGTCAAAGCCCGTCCGTGCAAAGTCAACGGGCTAGATCCCGTGGTCAAACGCTACAGGGTTAGGCGGGACGGGGGCACTGGGGGTAGCAATGCCACCGGAGCGTCGCACCGGGCCCTCATACATGCGGGGTGGTGTGGTGGCATGTCCGAAGAGGCGGGACGCGTCTCCGGGGCGTGTCCCCACCTCACGGACGGCGATGACACGGTAGTAGATGTTCTGCGGTAACGATGCGACGTCAATATTACTAAATACTCGGAGCGCGATAAAATCATGAGTTTTTTTGCACGATGTGGGCCCATGTCCTAGAGGAACGATGGTATTTTTTCATAATTTTTGGTGATGGAGAAGTATCAGAAAAATTCCCTCTACGCGGATTGCCCTTCGCGCATCTACGGCTGTGGCCGGCGGCTTCCGGGGGCTAGCATGCCGCCAAATCTTGCGTAGGCGGCCTCTCACTAGTCTGGAAGTGTTGTGGCGGTTGCAAACGCCCGGCATGCGTGTCCAGGGTGTGCCCCCCCTCACGGACGGCGCCGCCGCCGGCACCTGGAGGGGGGGAAACGGACGTGTGGGGTCTACACGGAGGGGATCTTGCTGTGGGTCTAGCCCGGATGTTGCTCCAAAGTTTTCCTATGGGCTGACCTAACACAACCGGGTGGGGAGGTCCACTGGTCAAAGCCCGTCCGTGCAAAGTCAAAGGGCTAGATCCCGTGGTCAAACGCTACAGGGTTAGGCGGGACGGGGGCACTGGGGGTAGCACTACCACCGGAGCGTCGCACCGGGCCCTCATACATGCGGGGTGGTGTGGTGGCATGTCCGAAGAGGCGGGACGCGTCTCCGGGGCGTGGGCCCCCTTCACGGACGGCGATGACACGTTCCACCTCTGCCGCATCATTACCGCAGAACGACCGTGTCATCGCCGTCACACCACCCCGCATATATGAGGGCCCGGTGCGACGCTCCGGTGGCATTGCTACCCCCCTAGTGCCCTCGTTCCGCCTAACCCTCTAGCGTTTGACCACGGGATCTAGCCCTTTGACTTTGCAGGGACGAGCTTTGACCAGTGGAGCTCCCCACCCGGTTGTGTTAGGTCAGCCCATAGGAACACTTTGGAGCAACATCCGGGCCAGACCCACAGCAAGATCCCCTCCGTGTAGACCCCACGCGTCCGTTTCCCCCCTCCAGGTGTCGGGTACCATACAGACGGTAAACTAAGAATCTAAATATGTAATAATTGAATTGATTAAAAACTCCGGTATTCATCATTGAAAATGTATAATTGCTGTGAACCTTATTGTGCTCGGGCACCGGGCGGCTGCCCGGGCACACCCGGTGCCCGAGCATTGAAAAGTTCACAGCAATTGTCCATGTTCTTCATATAAGTCTAATGAATACCGGAGCTTATAACGTATGGATTAGTGAACTATTTAAACAGGTCTAATTGCTTTTCCCTCGGCGAGGTGGGACTATTTTTTTAAAAAAAGTAGTTAACATCTATGCCTACGGCATAGCCGTCGGCATAGGCCTCCTCTTTATGCTGACGGCCTGGCCGTCGGCATAGGGCCACCTTATCCTCGTCACCCCGGCCCTCCTCCTCCACTCGTTTCTCTCCTCACATCAAACTCCCTCTTTCCTCGACACCCAACCGCCGCCGCCACCCTCTCCGCGCCGTCGACGCCCCCCTAGCTGCTCGCCCCGCCACCGGCCGCCGCCATCTCCACCCACCCGCGTCGCGTCGCCGCCATCTCCACCCACCCGCGCCGCGCCGCCGTCATCTCCGCCCTACCCGCCCCGTCCCCACCCACCCACCCGCGTCGCGCCGCCGCCATCTCCACCCTCCTCACAACCCTGCCCCGACCTCATGCCCGCCCCGGCCGACGCCCCGCCCCGCCCTGACCTCGTCTCCGCCCCGGCCGACGCCCCGCCCTGCCCCGACCTTTTCCACGCCCTGGCCGACGCCCCTCCCCGCCCCGACCTCGTCCCCGCCCCGACCTCGTCTCCGCCCCGCCCAACGCCGCCGCCCCGGCTCGACCTCATCCCCGCCCTGGTCGCCGCCCCGCCCCGACCTCGTCCCCGCCCAATGCAGCCACCCCGCCCACTACTAGAAAAAGGGCTATAGATGGGATTGACACTAATGGTGCACCACCTTCTGATACGCCATTAGAGTTGAAACTACTAATGGCGCACCTGGCCCAGGGTGCGCCATTAGTATCAATTTTTTTTTGTGAACTAGTGCGCCTGTCCAAACATACTAATGGCGCATCCAGACACAGTGCACCATTACTAGTTGTAACTAATAATGGCGCACCTGTCGGAAAGTGCGCCACTATTGTTGTTTTTTTATTATATTTTTTATTCCTTTTTTTGCAAAACTACTAATGGCGCACTGTTCCACCGTGTGCCATTACTAGTTTAAACTAGTAATGGCGCACTGTGGAACAGTGCGCCATTAGTATGTTTTTTTTGCAAAACTACTAATGGTGCACTACCAGAAGGTGCGCCATTAGTAACCTGGATTACTAATGGCGCATTTAGAGTTGGTGCGCCATTAGTAAGTGGGCAGCAACAATATATTTTGGACAGCCTCTCCTACTCACACTCACTTTCTCCCCACTTCATTCTCTCCACCTCCTCCTTGTCTCGGGTGCCTCCTCTTTTTCACCTCATTTCCACCATAGATTCATTCAAATTAAGTGGTTAAATTACCTTGTTTTGATAGGTAAGTAAGGGGGGAATCTATATTTATGTTGTTCACCCTACAACAATGTGCACATGCACTTTTTATGGCATAGCTAGATCTATGTATGTTCGTGGTGTTGCATATGTTTGTGGTGTTGCATATGTGTTTGTGTTTGGAGGTGTGCCGGTATTTGAAATGCGATAGTTGCCAATATTTTGCCGGAATGTTGATTCATTTCCGTTTCGGCGAGAATTTTGGCATTAAGCATTCTTTTTGGTCCTATTTTTAGGGAAAGTCATGCCAAATTTTTTCATGGTTCTAAAATATCATTTTGCACTACCCCGCACGCGACCATGGTCCGCACGATGACCGAAGGCATCGTGAATAGGTTTTTGAGGTCCGCGAAGGCCGAGATGCTTCAAAAGAACGAGACGAAGATAAGATGTCCGTGTCGAAGATGCAAGCTGAAGAGCCTTATTGCGGACCCGGATTCCAGGCAGGTGCGGGACCACCTGCTCTTGCGTGGTTTCATGGATGGCTATCGGTGGCTAGGTGATGAAGATGACTACGAAGTCGTCCATGGGGGCCGGGCAAGAAATGAGGAAGGGCAGCAAGACAACCACCGTGGCTCGGGCGAGCGAGAAGACGAAGAATCCCTAGGAGATGATCACGACGGTGATGCTGTACACAGTCATCATGTAGAAGATGCAGGACATGATGATGAGGAATATGCCGGAGCATACGACGGGCATGATCATGAAGATGATGATGCCGGCGGAGCAGACGACGTTGGACCATCGATGGGCTGGGTGCAGGATCCTCATATTCAAGAGCTGCTTCTCAAGCAGACGGATAACGCAAGAGGTGCCGCCCGAGAGAAAGCCAAGATGGATCAACTTGAGTTAGACGCGGTTACTCCATTGTATGAAGGATGCAGGCCCGAGGATACCTGCCTGAAAGTAACGCTCATGGCTCTGGAGATGAAGGTAAAACACAAAATGACCGACGCATGCTTCGATGAGAACATGTCATTCTAGCACGAGCGTCTTCCCAAGGGGAACAAGTGCCCGACCAGTTTGGAGGAGGCGAAGAAAATCGTGTGTCCTCTGGATTTACCGCACGTGAAGTACCATGTGTGCATGAACAATTGCATCATTTATCGGGACGAGCACGCGGAGTCTACCATATGTCCGGTGTGCGGCGTCACTCGATACAAGAAGAGGAAGAAAGCTCCTCGAAAAGTGGTGTGGTACTTTCCGATCACTCCACGTCTGCAGCGGTATTTCGCGGACCCTAAGGTAGCAAAGCTCCTGCGTTGGTACGCAGATAGGGAGGAGAAGAAGCGAGAAGATGACGCAAATGATCTGGAGATAGATAAAAAAGACAAGATGCTGAGTCACCCAAAGGATGCGATCCAGTGGCAAGCGTTGAACTTCGAATACCCAGAATTTGAAAAGGATCCCAGGAACATCGTGCTGGGCGCGAGCACCGATGGAGTCAATCCGTTTGGCAGCCAGAGAAGCACACATAGCACCTGGCCTGTGTTTGTGTGGATGTACAACCTTCCCCCCTGGTTGTGCATGAAGAGGAAGTACATTCACATGAGTATGCTAATTGAAGGGCCGAAACAACCAGGGAACGACATCAATCTGTATCTGGGGCTGCTGAAGGAGGAGCTAGACACACTGTGGAAAACGCCAGCCAATACGTGGGACAACGCAGAGAAAGAATATTTCCCTATGAGAGCCGCACTGCTCACGATGGTGCACGACTATCTCGGTTACGGATATCTCGCGGGGCTGGTAGTCCACGGATTTTCTGGATGCGTAAGATGCATGGATGACACAACGTATTGCCAGCTAGATAGAGATCCCGGGTCTTCGAAAACCGTGTTCATGGGACATCAAAGGTGGCTTCACGATGATGACCCGTGGAGGAAATGCAAGGATCTGTTTGATGGTGAAACCGAACCCCGAAAACGCCCGTGTACGAGCAGCGGCGAGGAAATAGACAAGCTGTTGAAAAATTGGAAAGACTGCCCACTGCCGGGAAAGAAGCAAAAGGCACCAGAGCCAGGAAAGAAGCGAAAGGCGCCAGAGCCGCTGCTGAAGGTATGGAAAACGAGGTCTGTTTTCTGGGACTTGCCGTACTGGAAGATCCACCGTGTGCCTCACAGCCTTGATGTCATGCATATCACGAAGAACGTGTGCGAGAGTCTGCTTGGTACCCTGCTCAACATGCTAGAGAGGACCAAAGATGGGCCGAAAGCAAGGGCATACTTGAAATCAATGGGCATCAGGCAGGAGCTTCACGCTATATATGATGATGATGATGATGATGATGATGATGATGATGATGATGATGATGAGGCGAAGCAGGACACAAAAAGTCGTCGCAAAGGCAAAAAGGCCAAGAAGACCGGAAATGACTACCCAGAGGGAAGGATGAATGGTGTCATCAAAGGATACGTTCGCAACATGTCACGTCCAGAGGGAAGCATAGCCAGGGGCTTTCTGACCGAAGAGTGCATCTCCTACTGCACGAATTATCTAGGCATTGAGAACCCCGTTGATCTGCCCGTCAACAGGCACCTCGGCAGGCTCGCTGGATGGGGTCACCGTGAGGGTCGCCGCGAAATGCATGTCGACTTCGAGGGTCGACTCGCCGACTTTGAAAGAGCAAACCTAGTCGCGCTACAACACATAGACGTGGTCGATCCTTGGGTGGTAGAGAACAAAACCTTTATTAAGAAGACGTACAATGACCGAGGCCAACAGAGGACAGACGGAGATATACTCAAAGAGCACAACTCATGTTTCATGCGTTGGTTCAAGCAGAAGCTTCTGTCGTACCCTTTACATGAGGATTCTTTCGCGGAAGAACAACTCACATTCGCCTTGTCACAGGGCGCCGAGCACAACCTGATGACCTATGAGGCGTACGATATCAACGGCTACACATTCTACACCGAGGCCAAGGACATGAAGAACGATGGTTATTAGAACTCCAGGGTAACGATGGAATCCTACACCGGTAACGACAAGGACAGATACTACAGAAGGATCGAGGAGATCTGGGAGCTGAGCTACGCTGGAGAGAAGGTCCTGATGTTCCGTGTCAGATGGGCCAAGAGCGTCCTAAAAGAAGACCGGTATTTCACCACCATGGTTATACCCGAAGCCAAATCCAAGACCGCGGGCGCAAACGTCACCGCGAAAAATGAGCCATGGGTACTGTCTTCCCAAGTGGACCAATGCATCTTCATTACCGACCCGTCAAAGCCCAGTCGTGTTGTCGTGACCAGAGGCAAAAGGAAGATCATCGGAATGGATGGAGTAGCCAATGAGCAAGACTTCGACAAGTACGGCGACCCGAGGATCGAACATGACGACGATGATGAAGTAGCAGCATACACCACAAGAAGAAGCAGGACCACCCTACCTAAAGGACGTCCGTTCCACAGAAGAACCCTATTTGCGAAAAAGAAGGGCAAGAAGATTGTGATCAAATAGCTAGCTAAGATCGATTGTATTTAAATCGTAGCCTTCATTTCTTGATTGTATTTCATGGGCACTTTTTGAACTATCATGAATATTTTTATATTTCATGGACACTCGATCTCGATCCCCCTCCATCTCGATCGCTATCCCACGTCGCCAGATCCGGTCCCCCTCACCGCCGAGCACCCCCCGGTCCACCGGCCGCCGCCGCCGACCCCCCGCACCCTCGATTCCCCTACTCAACCGCCGCCGCCGACCCCCCGCACCTAAGGATGGCAATTTTACCTATGGACATGCATATCCATGGATATCCGACCCGAATGGATAGGGTTTGGATATGCTTTTGTGTCCATGAGCGGCGCCCAAACCCGATCCGATTGCTGGTGGGTAGGGCATGGATATAATCTTGTACCCATGGATATATCCAAACCCGACCCGATAGTATGACTTAATGGGCAAAAAACTGCTATCCCTACACATGTCCCACTGCAATTTTACACTTTGTTATCTAAAACATGCAAAATAAATTACACAATCCCTGTCGTCACTTTTATTAGTTGACATTCAATACCCCCTAACATACTCGAACGCCCCTTCCCTTATTTTTATCTCCTTGTTAAATGACTCGTCATCTCATCTATTAGAAAAACTACTAAATGATCTTAGGTTGTTAGTCAACGTTGATTTACCATAAGTTGATGTTTACCATAAGTGAAGCCTAGCATGCCACAGGTGAAGAATGGAAGAGCTTATGTTAACATTGTGTTATGTCTTACTTATATGTCTTGAGAGGACACAATGGATGTCCAGTGGCTATGGATATACATCGGGTTTGGACACGGACACAATTTTTCACCCGTGAATTTTTTCATGGGCGGGCAACGACTGTCTTCATGGATATGGATATGGATTGTTCAACCCTACCCATCGCCATCCTTACCCGCACCCCTCCCCTGCTCAGCCGCTGCCGCCAACCCCCCGCACCACCCGCACCCTCCCCCGCTCCACCGGCATTACTGTTTGATGATATTTTTTAAAAAATTATTACAGTCTTATAAAAAAATATTATTGTTATGATTTAAACAAGTTTGAACATATTTAAACAAGTTTGAACATATTTAAACACAAATAAGTATCAAACAGCATTTTAAATGCATAAAAAAATTGTGGAGCCTGGGAATCAAACCCAGGACCTCCTGGTGTGAGAACTGGCTGCTGAACAGTCGAGCTAGTAGAGGGAACTTGATGTTGATCAGGTCATTTGGAAGATAACCTGTTGGCTCGAGCAGAAATAAAAAAAATACTAATGGCGCACCAGGGTGAGGTGCGCCATTAGTATGGATGTACTTATGGCGCACCGCGGGGTGGTGCGCCATTAGTATTGTGCCGCCCCCATCCATATTTCCTCCCACCGGCCCAAACCTATCCCCTCTCTCTCCCTCGCCCTCGATCCCCTTCCCCTCTCCTCTCCCGACGCTGCTGCCCCGCCGCCCAGACGCCGCCTCGACGCCTCGACACCCCGACGCCGCCTCGACGCCTTGCCCGCGCGCGTCGCAAACTCCGCCTCGCCGAGTCCAAAGGTACCCTCTTTCTCCACGCCCCCGCTCCCCAGACCCTAGCTAGGGTTCTAACTGAACTGCTGGGGGTTTTGCATCTAGCGGCCGGCGGCGCCGCAAAGCTGGAGGAGCTGCTCGTGGAGGAGACGTGGCTGGAGGCGCTGTCCGGGGAGCTGCGCAAGCCCTACGCACTCGACCTCTGCCGCTTCGTCGCCCACGAGCGCCTGCACGCCAAGGTGCCCGTCTACCCGCCGCCCACCTCGTCTTCCACGCGCTCCACACCACCCCCTTCCACAACGTCAAAGCCGTCATCATCGGCCAGGTACCCAAATACCAAGCCACTCAAGTGTACGAATCATGTACGTGTTCACCTGCTGCTTCATTTTCATTGTGAAGAAATGTGTAACAGTTTCACTAACTTAATTTCATTCTGAAGAAATTTGCGCCTAGAATTTCTTTTTGTTACAATGCTGCTTGCTGAATGGAGTGATGGCATCAAATTGAAACATGAATAGAAAAAAATTGGCAACGCCGCATGCAGAAATATAAATTGTTGCTTCTGTTCTGCGTATTTATATTATGCTAGAGTAACTGATTTGTGGTGACAGTGCTGCCTGCTGTATGGAGTAATGACATTATACCGAAATATGGATAGTATAATTTGGCAGTGACATATGCATTTTCATATTATCATGCGAGAATAACTGGTTTGAGGCTATTTTGTTTGTGTGATCACATTGTGGTGCCTGACATATTTGCCACAACACTTTGTAGCCGGAAAATATGCCTGTCATATATATGCCTTTCATTCAGCTATTAGTTCATGAACCTATGTCGCTTGCTGTACTTACAACATGGTCTTCATTTGTCTTCGAACCTACTTTGCATCTGTATCATGCACTAAGTTTCTGATTTTAGTGTTTTCAGTCTATTTTTCTATTTTTCTAAACATGTAGAGTTAAGGAATTAACTAGCTACTTACTTTTTTTGCCCATTGGCATTTCAAACATGGGGAATATGACATTTCATGAAGACAAATTTTTCACTGGACACAAAATAAACAACTGACCACACAAAGAACAAACGAACTTGACGCACGCCCTCTTACTTCCACCTGTTAGATAGCAGCCAGTCTTGCTATGAACTGCTGCTAATGTATGATGTTTTCCTATGAATTTGCTATGTGGTACTGCTTATATATGCTAGAACTGATTTTGATATGGATGTGCTGATTGTGTCAAGTAGTAGTACAAGGTTGTTGCCCTCTGGATGCTACCATTGTATTTGCATAGAGGAAATATTGATGGCCTATCTGTCCTGCATATTGTGCTTTGGATGTGCTTTGGCCTGATTGTTCACAGCAATATATATATATATATATATATATATATATATATATATATATATATATATATATATATATATATATATATATATACTATGGTAATACTAGTGTAGGCTTGTATAGTTGTATAGTTTCAGATGTCTCCTGTTCTGGGTCATGGACTTTGTGCCATGGCCACATTGGTTTTCTGTTTGGCCTCAATTTGGCCTGACAAATGATGGTCTACTAGCTGGCAAGATGCTTTGGCAGAAGTTCGGAATTGTTATGCAGTGTTGGTTGTTAGTCTGATATGAATCTAGAAGTGTTGATTTAACTTGGTATATATATGTTGTGTTCAGTTTTGGCAGGAGTTCAGAACTGTTAGGCAAAGGTCATGTCTCCGACCATCGTGTCGTGATGATTTTGCAGGTACCCCGGGAGGCCCTTGAGTTTGCTGGAATGTCGATTAACTTCCGTTCCGGCAAATTTGGTACTCCATATGTCCTATTTTCAGCAAAGGTCATGCTGAAATTTTCCATAAATTTTAGCATGACTTTGCTAAAAATAGGACATATGGGGTACTTGTGACTAATGCATGGGCCGGGGTATCTTAGTAGTTAATTAAGTAGGATCAAGTACCCCTTTATTCTAGCTGCATTAAACCATAGGCAACAATAGAGCCAAGTGATTAGGCCCAACTTAGAATTCTCCTTCCCAGCTTAACTTTTAGGATGCCTCGGTGTCTACAAACCCTAAATGATGAGACCATGATCTATTTCCTTGACAATAACCAACTTTTTGACCAAACTTTGTTACTATTTAGAGAGAAACATGGACAACAATGATGAGGCCGGGGGTTCGGACGGCAAGGGATTCTGGGAGCTGTCCTAGGAGATGGAGGAACAACCTCACTTGTATGAGGACGCCGCCTTCCCCACCGATCCTGAGACCACTGATGGTGCCGCCGAGGATGACCCCACTGGTGCCACCACTGATGGTGCCGCCGGGAATGCCACCACTGATGATGGCGGCGCACGCACAGATGGCAGCCAACCGAAGAGGCAACGGAAGGACCGGCACCCGACCGTGCTCCGCACCCTCAAGGAGGAAGTTATTGAAGTGGACTAAGACGGGAATCCAACAGCGCCCGAACGAATAGTCAAGGGGTACTCGCTTGAGCTCGGGTGCATTCTCCGGAGCGCCGTCTCGATCAACAGCGAGAACCTGAGGCATCCTGACCGAGGGAATTTGCGCAACGTCCTCTTCACGAAGCTACACGAACGATACAAGTTCCCTGCTGAATTTGAAAACACAAGCCTCAAAGGGAATAAAGTGAACAATGTTGCCCTCACGAAGATGAGAAAGGCCCTGTCTACTTGGAAAAGCAATGTGAAGAGAATGATCGAGAAAGGTGAGAGTTATGAGAAGATCAAGGAGAAAAATCCTTCGATCACCGAAGATGACTACACCGACTTCAAGATCAATTGCTCGAGCACCGCAAACTCCGAATCAAGTCGGTGGGGGAAAGAAATGCGGGAGCTGAAATTAGGGGAACACACACTCGGTCACGGCGATTACAGAGTGGCGGAGCCTATATGGGACAAGGAGGAGGCGGACCGTGCCGAGCAAGGCCTACCGCCCCTCTTCGATAAATACGGTGACAAGCAGACCAGGAACTTTGTCAGGGCCCGGTACAAGAAGGACCCGAAAACAAAGGAGCTTACCACGGATCCGAAGACCAGGGCGCTTGAGCTTGTTCTGGTAAGGAATACACCCCCGCATAATTAGCTCCATATGGTTGCATTCTAATTAATGAAGCCAAATTTCTAAATTGTTCACATTCCTTCCGCAGGCGACTGAAAGAAGTAGCGCGGGGTCGACTAAGAGCAACCCTTGGGACACCACTCTAAATAGGGCGTTGAATGTGATGAAGAACAAGGATAAGCACAGTAAGCCGACGTCAACTGGTCGTGTGGCTGGCAAAGGCTTGTCGACAAAATGGTCGTCATACTATAACACTGGTGGGCGAAAGGAGAAAAAGACCAGCTCGGAAAGCCAGGCGCGCGAGGTTCAAGAACTCAAGGCACAGGTGGCGCGGATTCCGGAGATTGTCCAAGAGCAAGTGCAACAACAACTCGGAGCGACGATCACCGCCATTGTGCCTACCTTGATCCAGGGGTTCAGTGCGTGGATTGCGGGCGGCCAACAGGGGCCGCCCCCGATTCCTAGCTTCACGGCCAGCAACTCGCAGAACGCGATGGCGGGGCCATTGGTGTCTCTGGCGGAGGCGGCATTGGTGTCTCCAATGCCGGCACGGGAGCTTAATGCACCCGGGTGTACACGGCCGGCACCTCTGCAGTAAGCGGCCCCTCCGTCAACTGCACGCCCGCTGTTGGCGGTGCCTCGACATTCGCCGAGCTCGACACCATCATCACGGTAACTAATTAAGCCTCTCTCGGCCGAGGAATTCATCTCCTTGCCTTTGACTGGGCATCCCTGACGCCCTACATGCTTTCGCAGGGCGCCGCCGATGTTCCGTGCACTCTCCTGCACTTCGTGAACAACGAGTTGGTCGATGTCGCCAAGGGCAAAATCGTTCAACCGGGCAACCCCTTGTTCCACGGTACCCAGATGCCACCCAACTTGTTTAGGGTTCAACTGGTTCGGGTGCTGCCAGGCTGCGACGAGTTGTTGTTGGGGAACGTTGCAGAAAATTAAAATTTTTCCTACGGTTTCACCAAGATCCATCTATGAGTTCATCTAGCAACGAGTATTCAGATTAGATAGCATCTACATACCACTTTGTAGATCGCAACGGAAGCGTTCGAGTGAACGTGGATGAGGTAGTCGTACTTGCCGTGATCCAATTCACCGATGATCTAGTACCGAACGGACGGCACCTCCGCGTTCAACACACGTACGGGACGGGAGACGTCTCCTCCTTCTTGATCCAGCAAGGGGAAGGAGAGGTTGAGGAAGATCCAGCACGACGGTGTGGTGGTGGATGCAGCAGTACTCCGGCAGGGCTTCGCTAAGCAACTACGGGAGGAGGAGGAGGTGTTGCAGGGAGGAGGGAGGAGCCAGGGCATTGGGTGCGCAGCCCCCCTCCCCTGCCCCCCTTTATATAGGCCTCTTGGGGGGGGGCGCCAGCCCTGGGAGATCCAATCTCCCAAGGGGGCGGCGGCCAGGGAGGTTTCCCTCCCCCCCCAAGCAATCTAGGAGGTGCCTTCCACCACTAGGACTCCTCCTAGATGGAACCCTAGGCGCATGGGCCCTTTGGGGCTGGTTCCCCTTGGCCCAAGCAGGCCAAGGTGCATCCCCTAAGGCCCATGTGGCCCACCAAGGCAGGTGGCCCCACCTGGTGGACCCCCGGGACCCCTCCGGTGGTCCCGGTACAATACCGATAACCCCGAAACTTGTCCCGATGGCCGAAACAGCACTTCCTATATATAATTATTTACCTCCGGACCATTCTGGAACTCCTCGTGACGTCAGGGATCTCATCCGGGACTCCGAACAACATTCGGGTTACTGCACATACATATCCCTACAACCCTAGCGTCACCGAACCTTAAGTGTGTAGACCCTACGGGTTCGGGAGACATGCAGACATGACCGAGACGGCTCTCGGGCAATAACCAACAGCGGGATCTGGATACCCATGTTGGCTCCCACATGCTCCACGATGATCTCATCGGATGAACCACGATGTCAAGGATTCAATTAATCCCGTATACGATTCCCTTTGTCAATCAGTATTTTACTTGCCCGAGATTCGATCGTCGGTATCCCAATACCTCGTTCAATCTCGTTACCGGCAAGTCACTTTTCTCGTACTGTAATGCATGATCCCGTGATCAAACACTTTGATCACCTTGAGCTCATTA
Organism: Aegilops umbellulata; assembly: GCA_032464435.1. Classification (NCBI taxonomy): domain Eukaryota; kingdom Viridiplantae; phylum Streptophyta; class Magnoliopsida; order Poales; family Poaceae; genus Aegilops; species Aegilops umbellulata. Next base: position 600,781,412 of record CP136055.1, on the reverse strand, counting down.
TGATGATGCATTACCGAGAGGGCCCGGTGATACCTCTCCGTCAAGCGGAGTGACAAATCCCAGTCTCGATCCATGTCAACCCAACAGACACTTTCAGAGCTACCCGTAGTATACCTTTATAGTCACCCAGTTACGTTGTGACGTTTGGCACACCCAAAGCACTCCTACGGTATCCGGGAGTTACACGATCTCATGGTCTAAGGAAAGGATACTTGACATTGGATAACTCTAGCAAACGAACTATGCGATCTTATGCTATGTTTATGATTGGGTCTTGTCCATCACATCATTCTCCTAATGATGTGATCCCGTTATCGATGACATCCAATGTCCATAGTCAGGAAACCATGACTATCTGTCGATCAACGAGATAGTCAACTAGAGGCTCACTAGGGACATATTGTTGTCTGTTATTCACACATGTATTACGATTTCCGGATAACACAATTATAGCACGAATAAAGACAATTATCATGAATAAGGAAATGTAATAATAATGCTTTTATTATTGCCTCTAGGGAATATTTCCAACAGTCTCCCACTTGCACTAGAGTCAATAATCTAGTTACATTGTGATGAATCGAACACCCATAGAGTTCTGGTGCTGATCATGTTTTGCCTTAGGGAGAGGTTTAGTCAACGGATCTGCGACATTCAGATCCGTGTGCACTTTACAAATTTCTATGTCTCCATCTTGAACATTTTCACGAATGGAGTTGAAGCGACGCTTGATGTGCCTGGTCTTCTTGTGAAACCTGGGCTCTTTTGCAAGTGCGATAGCTCCAGTGTTGTCTCAGAAGAGCTTGATTGGCCCCGACGCATTGGGTATGACTCCGAGGTCGGTGATGAACTCCTTCACCCAAATTGCTTCATGTGCTGCCTCCGAGGCTGCCATGTACTCCGCTTCACATGTAGATCCCGCCACGACGCTTTGCTTGCAACTGCACCAGCTTACTGCCCCACCATTCAAAATATACACGTATCCGGTTTGTGACTTAGAGTCATCCAGATCTGTGTCGAATCTAGCGTCGACGTAACCTTTTACGACGAGCTCTTCGTCACCTCCATAAACGAGAAACATTTCCTTAGTCCTTTTCAGGTACTTCAGGATATTCTTGACCGCTGTCCAGTGTTCCTTGCCGGGATTACTTTGGTACCTACCTACCAAACTTACGGCAAGGTTTACATCAGGTCTGGTACACAGCATGGCATACATAATAGAACCTATGGCTGAGGCATAGGGGATGACGCTCATCTCTTCTATATCTTCTGCCGTGGTCGGACATTGAGCTGAGCTCAATTTCACACCTTGTAATACAGGTAAGAACCCTTTCTTAGATTGATCCGTATTGAACTTCTTCAATATTTTATCAAGGTATGTGCTTTTTGAAAGACCTATGAGGCATCTCGATCTATCTCTATAGATCTTGATGCCTAATATATAAGCAGCTTCTCCAAGGTCCTTCATTGAAAAACTCTTATTCAAGTAGGCCTTAATGCTGTCCAAGAGTTCTATATTATTTCCCATCAAAAGTATGTCGTCTACATATAATATGAGAAATGCTACAGAGCTCCCACTCACTTTCTTGTAAACACAGGCTTCTCCATAAGTCTGTGTAAACCCAAACGCTTTGATCATCTCATCAAAGCAAATGTTCCAACTCCGAGATGCTTGCACCAGCCCATAAATCAAGCGTTGGAGCTTGCACACCTTGTCAGCGTTCTTAGGATCGACAAAACCTTCCGGCTGCATCATATACAATTCTTCCTTAAGGAAACCATTAAGGAATGCCGTTTTGACGTCCATTTTCCATATCTCATAATCATAGTATGCGGCAATTGCTAACATGATTCGGACGGACTTCAGCTTCGCTACCGGTGAGAAAGTCTCATCGTAGTCAACCCCTTGAACTTGTCGATAACCCTTAGCGACAAGCCGAGCTTTATAGATGGTCACATTACCATCCGTGTCTGTCTTCTTCTTAAAGATCCATTTATTTTCTATGGCTCGCCGTTCAACGGGCAAGTCAGTCAAAGTCCATACTTTGTTTTCATACATGGATCCTATCTCGGATTTCATGGCTTCTAGCCATTTGTCGGAATCCGGGCCCGCCATTGCTTCCTCATAGTTCGAAGGTTCACCGTTGTCTAACAACATGATTTCCAAGACAGGGTTCCCGTACCACTCTGGTGCGGAACGTGTCCTTGTGGACCATCGAATTTCAGTAGGAGCTTGATTAGAAGCATCTTGATCATCATCATTAATTTCCTCTCTAGTCGGTGCAGGCATCTCAGAAACGTTTTCTTGAGTTTCGCCATTTTCCGGTTCAAGAGGTAACACTTCATCAAGTTCTACTTTCCTCCCACTTACTTCTTTCGAGAGAAACTCTTTTTCTAGAAAGGATCCATTCTTGGCAACAAAGATCTTGCCTTCGGATCTGAGGTAGAAGGTATACCCAACAGTTTCTTTAGGGTATCCTATGAAGACGCATTTTTCCGATTTGGGTTCGAGCTTTTCAGGTCGAAGTTTCTTGACATAAGCATCGCATCCCCAAACTTTTAGAAACGACAGCTTAGGTTTCTTCCCAAACCATAATTCATAGGGTGTCGTCTCAACGGATTTCGACGGAGCCCTATTTAAAGTGAATGCGGCAGTCTCTAAAGCATAGCCCCAAAAAGATAGCGGTAAGTCGGTAAGAGACATCATAGATTGCACCATATCTAACAGAGTGCGATTACGACGTTCGGACACACCATTACGCTGAGGTGTTCCAGGCGGCGTGAGTTGTTAAACTATTCCACATTTTCTTAAGTGTGTGCCAAATTCGTGACTCAAGTATTCTCCTCCATGATCTGATCGTAGAAACTTGATCTTTCTATCACGTTGATTTTCAACCTCACTCCGAAATTCCTTGAACTTTTCAAAGGTCTCAGACTTGTGTTTCATTTAAGTAGATATACCCATATCTACTCAAGTCATCAGTGAGGGTGAGAACATAACGATAGCCACCGCGAGCCTCAACACTCATTGGACCGCACACATCGGTATGTATGATTTCCAATAAGTTGGTTGCTCGCTCCATTGTTCCTGAGAACGGAGTCTTGGTCATTTTACCCATGAGGCATGGTTCGCACGTGTCAAATGATTCATAATCAAGAGACTCTAAAAGTCCATCTGCATGGAGCTTTTTCATGCGTTTGACACCTATGTGACCAAGGCGGCAGTGCCATAAATATGTGGGACTATTGTTATCAACTTTAACTCTTTTGGTACTCACACTATGAATATGTGTATCATCACGTACGAGATTCATCAGGAACAAACCATTAACCATCGGAGCATGACCATAAAACATATCTCTCATATAAATAGAACAAGCATTATTCTCGGATTTAAATGAGTAGCCATCTCGAATTAAGCGAGATCCAGATACAATGTTCATGCTCAAACTTGGTACTAAATAACAATTATTGAGGTTTAAAACTAATCCCGTAGGTAAATGTAGAGGTAGCGTGCCGACGGCGATCACATCGACCTTGGAACCATTCCCGACGCGCATCGTCACCTCGTCCTTCGCCAGTCTCCGTTTATTCCGCAGCTCCTGCTTTGAGTTACAATTGTGAGCAACTGCACCGGTATCAAATACCCAAGAGCTACTACGAGTACTGGTAAGGTACACATCAATTACATGTATATCACATATACCTTTGGTTTTGCCGGCCTTCTTGTCTGCTAAGTATTTGGGGCAGTTCCGCTTCCAGTGACCACTTCCCTTGCACTAAAAACACTCAGTCTCGGGCTTGGGTCCATTCTTTGGCTTCTTCCCGGCAACTTGCTTACCGGGCGCGGCAACTTCCTTGCCGTCCTTCTTGAAGTTCTTTTTACCCTTGCCCTTCTTGAACTTAGTGGTTTTATTCACCATCAACACTTGATGCTCCTTCTTGATTTCTACCTCTGCTGATTTCAGCATAGCATATACTTCAAGAATGGTCTTTACCATCCCCTGCATATTGTAGTTCATCACAAAGCTCTTGTAGCTAGGTGGAAGCGACTGGAGGATTCTGTCAATGACCGCTTCATCCGGGAGATTAACTTCCAGTTGAGTCAAGCGGTTGTGCAACCCAGACATTTTGAGTATGTGCTCACTGACAGAGCCATATTCCTCCATCTTACAGCTAAAGAATTTGTCGGAGACTTCATATCTCTCGACCCGGGCATGAGCTTGGAAAACCATTTTCAGCTCTTCGAACATCTCATATGCTCCATGTCTCTCAAAACGCTTTTGAAGCCCCGGCTCTAAGCTGTAAAGCATGCCGCACTGAACGAGGGAGTAATCAACGCAGCGTGACTGGCAAGCGTTCATAACGTCTTGTTCTGCAGGGAGAATAGGTGCGTCACCCAGCGGTGCTCGTAGGACATAATCTTTCTTGGCAGCTATGAGGATGATCCTCAGGTTCCGGACACAGTCCGTATAGTTGCTACCATCGTCTTTCAGCTTGGTTTTCTCTAGGAACGCGTTGAAGTTGAGGACTACGTTGGCCATTTGATCTACAAGACATATTGTAAATATTTAGACTAAGTTCATGATAATAAAGTTCATTTAATCAAATTATTTAATGAACTCCCACTTAGATAGACATCCCTATACTAGTCATCTAAGTATTACATGATCCGAGTCAACTAGGCCATGTCCGATCATCACGTGAGACGGACTAGTCAACATCGGTGAACATCTTCATGTTGATCGTATCTTCTATACCACTCATGCTCGACCTTTCGGTCTTCTGTGTTCTGAGGCCATGTCTGTACATGCTAGGCTCGTCAAGTCAACCTAAGTGTTTTGCGTGTGTAAATCTGTCTTACACCCGTTGTATGCGAACGTAAGGACCTATCACACCCGATCATCACGTGGTGCTTCGGAACGACGAACCTTAGCAACGGTGCACAGTTAGGGAGAACACTTTCTTGAAATTATTATGAGGGATCATCTTATTTACTACCGTCGTTCTAAGTAAACAAGATGCAAAACATGATAAACATCACATGCAATCAAATAATAAACGTGACATGATATGGCCAATATCACATAGCTCCTTTGATCTCCATCTTGGGGCTCCATGATCATCTTGTCACCGGCTTGACACCATGATCTTCATCATCATGATCTTCATCATCGTGTCTCCATGAAGTTGCTCGCCAACTATTACTTCTACTACTATGGCTAACGCGTTTAGCAATAAAGTAAAGTAATTTACATGGCGATTCTCAATGACACGCAGGTCATACAAAAAATAAAGACAACTCCTATGGCTCCTGCCGGTTGTCATACTCATCGACATGCAAGTCGTGATTCCTATTACAATAGCATGAACATCTCATACATCACATATAGATCATTCATCATACATCACAGCTTTGGCCATATCATATCACAAAGCACTTGCTGCAAAAACAAGTTAGACGTCCTCTAATTGTTGTTGCAAGTTTTACGTGGCTGAATTAGGGTTCTAGCAAGAACGTTTTCTTACCTACGTGAAACCACCACAACGTGATTTGTCAACTTCTATTTACCCTTCATAAGGACCCTTTTCATCGAATCCGCTCCAACTAAAGTAGGAGAGACAGACACCCGCCAGCCACCTTATGCAACTAGTGCATGTTAGTCGGTGGAACCGGTCTCACGTAAGCGTACGTGTAAGGTTGGTCCGGGACGCTTCATCCCACAATACCGCTGAAGCAAGATAAGACTAGTAGCGGCAAGAAGAGTTGACAACATCTACGCCCACAACAAATTGTGTTCTACTCGCGCAAGAAGAACTACGCATAGACCTAGCTCATGATGCCACTGTTGGGGAACGTTGCAGAAAATTAAAATTTTTCCTACGGTTTCACCAAGATCCATCTATGAGTTCATCTAGCAACGAGTATTCAGATTAGATAGCATCTACATACCACTTTGTAGATCGCAACGGAAGCGTTCGAGTGAACGTGGATGAGGTAGTCGTACTTGCCGTGATCCAATTCACCGATGATCTAGTACCGAACGGACGGCACCTCCGCGTTCAACACACGTACGGGACGGGAGAAGTCTCCTCCTTCTTGATCCAGCAAGGGGGAAGGAGAGGTTGAGGAAGATCCAGCACGACGGTGTGGTGGTGGATGCAGCAGAACTCCGGCAGGGCTTCGCTAAGCAACTACGGGAGGAGGAGGAGGTGTTGCAGGGAGGAGGGAGGAGCCAGGGCATTGGGTGCCCAGCCCCCCTCCCCTGCCCCCCTTTATATAGGCCTCTTGGGGGGGGGCGCCGGCCCTGGGAGATCCAATCTCCCAAGGGGGCAGCGGCCAGGGAGGTTTCCCTCCCCCCCAAGCCATCTAGGAGGTGCCTTCCACCACTAGGACTCCTCCTAGATGGAACCCTAGGCGCATGGGCCCTTTGGGGCTGGTTCCCCTTGGCCCAAGCAGGACAAGGCGCATCCCCTAAGGCCCATGTGGCCCACCAAGGCAGGTGGCCCCACCTGGTGGACCCCCGGGACCCCTCCGGTGGTCCCGGTACAATACCGATGACCCCGAAACTTGTCCCGATGGCCGAAACAGCACTTCCTATATATAATTCTTTACCTCCGGACCATTCCGGAACTCCTCGTGATGTCCGGGATCTCATCCGGGACTCCGAACAACATTCGGGTTACTGCACATACATATCCCTACAACCCTAGCGTCACCGAACCTTAAGTGTGTAGACCCTACGGGTTCGGGAGACATGCAGACATGACCGAGACGGCTCTCGGGCAATAACCAACAGCGGGATATGGATACCCATGTTGTCTCCCACATGCTCCATGATGATCTCATCGGATGAACCACGATGTCAAGGATTCAATTAATCCCGTATACGATTCCCTTTGTCAATCGGTATTTTACTTGCCTGAGATTCGATCGTCGGTATCCCAATACCTCGTTCAATCTCGTTACCGGCAAGTCACTTTTCTCGTACCGTAATGCATGATCCCGTGATCAAACACTTTGATCACCTTGAGCTCGTTATGATGATGCATTACCGAGAGGGCCCGGTGATACCTCTCCGTCAAGCGGAGTGACAAATCCCAGTCTCGATCCATGTCAACCCAACAGACACTTTCAGAGCTACCCGTAGTATACCTTTATAGTCACCCAGTTACGTTGTGATGTTGGGCACACCCAAAGCACTCCTACGGTATCCGGGAGTTACACGATCTCATGGTCTAAGGAAAGGATACTTGACATTGGATAACTCTAGCAAACGAACTATGCAATCTTATGCTATGTTTAGGATTGGGTCTTGTCCATCACATCATTATCCTAATGATGTGATCCCGTTATCGATGACATCCAATGTCCATAGTCAGGAAACCATGACTATCTGTCGATCAACGAGCTAGTCAACTAGAGGCTCACTAGGGACATATTGTTGTCTGTTATTCACACATGTATTACGATTTCCGGATAACACAATTATAGCACGAATAAAGACAATTATCATGAATAAGGAAATATAATAATAATGCTTTTATTATTGCCTCTAGGGCATATTTCCAACAGTTGTTACCTCCGATTCGACCCATCGGGGCCGACGATGATGACGTGATGACCCTCAGCGCCTGCCTGAGCTGGCCCCTGCTTTGGCCGAAGAGCCAGATTCGTTTGGGGGCGGGGGACACCACCCCAAAGACAACACCGCCAGTCGTGCCGGCGCCAAGTCGGCCCCATGGCAAGACCGCCGCAACGGTGCCGGACATCCCTATGCCACTGGATCCAAACATGCATATGGCACAGGATCAGAACGACGACGACGATGATACATTTGGCAACGTCGATCAGTACTTTGCCGATCATGGGTACGATGGCGACTTCATGGGGCCTCCTTCTCAAGAACCCAACCCAAAAAAAGACGTGCGCGATCTAGCTGGTACCACGGAGAAGCCAAGTTGCAACAGGCGTCGTCTGCCGTTCAGCTCTCAGGAGACGCCTCCAGCTGCCGACTTCACCGAGCCTCAGATAGGCGAGGTGCGAAATATTATCAGCCCAACACACTCAAGAAGGTGGTCTGTGAGCAGAACTCGGTCCCAATACAGGAGAAGAAGAAGGCACGCAAAAGAAAGACTAACAAGGGTGCGGGCCAGCCGGCACCGAGTATGATCCGTGCTCAGGACGGGCCACCTTCACCTGAGGATTTAATGAGGAGGGTGCATGTGGCGGGTAGGCCGATGCTACCGAGAAATATGCTCGATGCTGCAGCCGGTGCTATGCGAAGTCTGCATGACAGTGTTCTTTCTTTGGAGAACCAGCGTCTCAGAGAGAAGGATGTGGCATACCCGGTTTTCGCGGCCAAGGTGCCAGAGGGCAAGGGCTTTGTGGGTAACTCCATCGGGGGTACGATCGTCCTGCGGTTTGATGACATCCACGCTATGTTGAACCTTCATCCGCTGCACTACACCTTCGTTCGGCTATTTTCGCTGAGTATGGAGATGCGGATCATTCGCGACAAGACCCCGGACATCGTGATAGTCGACCTCTTCTACATGCGTGCCAAGATCTTGGGCAGCGCTGGGGACCGGCAAATCGCGAGTTCTTACCTCGAAGGCGTCATTCTGGCAAACCCAGATAAGGATAACTTCCTCGTGCCTTACCTTCCCGAGTAAGTCCTCCCCTCAACTGCCCCGTAACATATGAATTCTTACATTTCAATCATTTTTCTTTTAACATTCCGTGTTTTCTGCAGTGACACACATTGCACGCTCATCCTCCTAAGCCCCAAATATTCCATGGCCACGTATTTCGACCTGTACCGTCAGTCGAACGTAGACTACACAAATGTCAAGAAGGTTCTTGATGATGTTCTCCCCGGCTATGCCAAATCTGGAGGCACCTTCACCAGGCCTATTCGTAAGTACGGCAAGCACGTGTTCTCCCACAATACGACGTTCTGCTGCGTCAAGCAGCCGCCTGGCGGTCAGAAGGGTGCCTACTACGCCATCCATCACATGCGGGCGATCGTACGGGACCATCATCAACTTCTGCTACCGAGTAAACTCAAAGATTGGGCCGCGAGCGTGTCGGCAATCCAGGACGCGGACATCAGACAAGAATTCTTTCGCATCCAGTCGGAGTTTGCGGAAATCATACATCAAGATGTCCTTCGTACCTCGGGGCAGTTCTACCTCAGAAATCAACCGTCCAACAGTGACATCGACACAATGCTACAAATGCAGGCTGACAACGCCCGTAATTTCATGGCTCCCACGATAGACGGCGGCTTCATCCACGCTCCGGTCCCTTGAGTCGAGTCGAAAGCAGTGATGCTGTGTCTAGTTCTGAAACATCGATTGGCTCATGTTGTAATTAAACTTTAATGAACTTGTAGTATGTCTCTTTGGTTTCGAGAGTCGTTCAACTTAGATGTAATCGATGCTATTAATGTCTTGCTTTTCTCTTCCGATCGTTCTGTTGCATACTTATATATTGCTTATGTATTGTCTGTGAATTAGTACTAACGTTTCGTTTGGCTAGTGCATAGCGATGCCGTCGTATGTCGTGTACAAGGGTAAGGTTCCCGGAGTCTACGACGACTAGGAGGAGTGTCGAAGACAGGTTCACCGATTCAACGGTAACAGTTACAAAGGGTACACCACTAGGGCCGAGGCCGAATCTAGATACGCCCACTATCTAGCGGGAGAGGGGAGGGAGCGTTGGAGGAACCAGATGAATACGAGTTTCATCGTGATGATGCTCATCGTGATGACCGCAGCTCTCTTCTATGTGATGGTAGTTCAGATGATCGATGTCGACTTGTAATGTGAAGACAAACTCTCTACTCGCGGTCTCGAGACTTGTAATATAATGTTCTATCTTTGTTCGGTCTTTTCAATTCGGAGACTAATATGATGAATTGTATTCGGAGACTAATATGATGAATTGTATTCAGAGACTAATCTTCTATTGTATTCGATGAATCTGTTGTTGATGTGTGTAATCTATATTTTGTCCAATTATACATTTTGTAACCTGTGCAAAAAACAGAAAATTAAAAAATAAAAAAACCTAATATTCATACTAATGGCGCATCACATCACAGTGCGCCATTAGTATCCGTATGCCGAAGGATACTAATGGCGCATCATTAAACAGTGCGCCATTAGTATGCCGAAGTTACTAATGGCGCATCTTGTTGTTGTGCGCCATTAGTATGCCAAAGCACCTGGGTATACATGGCCCCTAGGAGGCATACTAATGGCGCACTGTTGTATATACTAATGGCGCATCTGAGGTGCGCCATTAGTATACCAGATACTAATGGTGCACCAGTGGTGCGCCATTAGTAAAATATACTAATGGCGTGGCACTAATGGCGCACCACTAATGCGCCATTAATGGCCAAATTAGGTGCGCCATTAGTAGGCCTTTCCCATTAGTAGGCCGCCGCCTCGACCTCCTCTCCGTTAGGTCCGGCTCCCTCCCCAGAACAGTTTTTTGTTTTTTCATGATTTTGCAGAGGATAAGAGGGCTAAATGTGATAGTTAGACACATAGATGGTAGTTAGATAGATAACTTGTTCATACGGACTTGTTTTGAGATGATGATGATGATTGTTAGATGAGAAGTGATAATGATGATTTTTATGCTTCGATGATTTTGCGATGATGATGATGATAGATGATAGTTGATTGGTAGATGATGATGTTGATGATAGATGATGGTGTTTTCTTATGCTTCGATAATTTTTAGATGATGATGATGTTTTTTTATGATTCGATGATTGTTAGACGATGATGATGATATTGTGATGTTCTATGAGTTTTGATGTTCTAATTTTTTGTCGCGATGGAATTTGCAGGCTTTGTGGTGTCGCATTTTATCGGAGTGACCGGTGTACGACGCGTTGGTCCCCCTGAGCATCCCTCTGCTGTTCGACTACTTCCTCTACAGCCGAGGGTGAGCTACAAGTCCATCTCCTCCATTTTTTCATCACTATATTTCATTCTCAAGTCAACTGACGTAACCTAGGCGTCTCCCGTCCGAAAGGGTTGCATGGATAAATATGCATTCAATTGCATATTTATCACCGCAGCTCTTTCGGTTTGTCCAGCGTTTTCCACGGACAGCCCGAGGATGTTTAGATTGGGTATGTTCTCCATGTTCTACCCCGTTCCGAGACAGGATTTCGGCGGCGCCTCCCCATTGTTCTTCGGAGCACATTCTCTCGGCTATTTGCCGAGACGTGTATCTGGAGAACAGGGGGGAGGTGCTGCCGAAATTTTGTCTCAGAACGGGGTAGAATGGAGAACGTACTCAATCTACACATCCTTGGGTGGGATTAGGACCCATCTTTACCTATTAGAGATGTAGGTGGATTAAACGCGGTAGAAACTGAAAATTTGATGTGATTAATTTAAGTGAATCCTTAATTATGTTGTGTGGGTTGCAAAAAAGTAGAGGATGGCAGATAATCAGTGGATGTACAGTGGTTTTATCCGTCGGAATCAAGTAACATCAGAGTGGATCACGAAAACCGATGTCTATTTGAAGGAGATATTCCGTCGTCCAATGAGAATTATCCCACCATGCCCCTGTGCGAGATGTGCCAGACGTCACCGTAGAAATTAGACAGACATGAGTGAGCACCTTCGCATGCACGGATATATGCCAAACTTTGACATGCCGCCGATAAACATAGCCGAGCAGGACCGTGGTATAGAGGAGGTGATGCGACAACGCATCGATGGATATGAGGACGATGGGGTCAGGGACATGCTAGATGATGTCATTGTTGCAGAAACGGCAAATGCGACACCTTCAGAGAATGAACCGGAGGAGCCGGAGGCAACCGCAAAGGCCTTCTTGGAGATCTTGGCCTCGTCGAAGAAACCTCTTTACGCGGGTGCGAAAATATCTCAGCTGGATGCGATCTCGCAACTGATTGCAGTCAAGGCTGAGTACGGCTGTAGCCAGAAATGCTTCGAAGCATTCCTGGGAGTATGGGCTAACAGCCTCCCTGAGGGTCATGAACTGCCGAAAAGCATGTACGATACAAAGAAAATCATGAAGGCACTCTCTATGGATTATGAGAAAATAGATGTTTGCCTGAAGAATTGCCTTTTGTTTAGGCACGAGTATGCGGATGACAAGTACTGTAGGAAGTGTGGTTCGTCTCGGTACATTGAGGTGGTCGGTGAGGATGGTGAGAAAAAGCAGCTAACCATCCCCGTTAAGGTTCTTCGGTATCTTGATTTTATAAAAAGACTGCAGCGCCTTTTCATCACGAAGGAGTCTGCCAAAATGATGAAGTGGCACAAGGAAGGTATAAGGTACAATCCAAAAAAATCGTACATCCATCAGGAGGGGAAGCATGGAAGTCATTCGATGAAGAATACCCCGAGGAAGCAGCCGAGGCTGGGAATGTCAGAATAGCCATATCAGGTGATGGGTTGAATCCATATGGTATGTCGTCCAATCCATACAGGTGCTGGCCTGTGTTTGTAATTCCACTCAATCTTCCTCCCTGTGCCCTAATGCAACGGAAGACCATGTTCTTGTCGCTCATCATTCCGGGGCCTGACTACCCGGGGAAGCAACTGGGTGTGTTTATGCAGCCGCTTGTGGATGCTTTGCACCATTCTTGGTACTTTCCGAGGTTGACATACGACCGGGATCTGCAGAGAAATTTCTTGATGAAAGTTTGGTTGCACTATTGCATGCATGACTTTCCCGGCCATGCTCTATTCTGCGAATGGTGTACAAGTGGTAAGATGCCATACCCAGTGTGCATGCAGGCTCTGCGAATGATTTGGCTGAGTAAGGGTGGCAAGTATGTAGCCTTTGACCTGCATCGACAGTTCCTCCCTCCAGACCATCCAGACAGGGAAGACAAGAAGAACTTCACGAAAGGCCGGGTTGTTCATGAAGTAACCGAGATTCCAACATTTTCAGGGGCAGATGTTCTTGCTCAGCTAAAAGCTCTCAAGCCTAAAGTCAAAGGCAAAGGCAAAGCCAAAGCCAAAGGCTTCGAGGGATATGGTGAGATGCACAACTGGACGCACATTACCCCCTTCTCACAGCTTCCCTATTTCAAGGACCTCAAACTTCCTTACAATATTGATGTGATGCACACCGAAAAGAATGTGGTAGAGTCCCTTTTCCACACGATCCTCAACATTCCTGATAAGATGAAGGATAACGTAAAAGCTAGAGCCGATCAACAGAGAATTTGTGATAGACCACGCCTGAACATGAAGCCTCCCACAGGCAGTCGAAAAAACTGGTTCACGCCAGATGCTGACTTTGTCCTTAAACCGCTAGAAAAAAAGAAGTACTTATCTGGCTGAAACAAATTTTGAAGTTCACCGATGGTTATGCATCGAATATAAGTAAGGGAGTCAATCTTTCAACGGGCAAAGTGACCGGCCTGAAGAGTCATGACTACCAAGTATGGATTGAGCGGATAATGCTGGTGATGGTTCGAGGCTATGTCCCCGAGCATGTCTGGCGAGTGCTTGCCGAGCTTAGCCATTTCTTCCGCACGCTCTGTGCTAAAGAAGTAAAGAGGTGATTGAAAAATTGCATAAGAAGGCACCGGAGTTGATAGTCAAGCTAGAGAAGTTGTTTCCGCCAGGCTTCTTTACTCCAATGACACATCTCATTCTGCACCTCGCGAACGAGGTATTGTTGGGGGGCCCTGTGCAAAATCGCTGGTAGTATGGCCCTGAGAGGTAGAACAAGCATCTCCGACGGAAATGTGGAAACAAAGCTAAGATTGAAGCTTCCATAGCTGAGGCAGTTATCCTAGAGGAGGTGTCAGACCTCAGGACATCATACTATCCAGACCACGTTCCCCATCTGCATAACAAGGTGCCTCGATACAATATAGAAGAGCCCAAGTATCAACCCAGGCTCGATCTATTGAACGCGCAAGGTGGGAGGGCTGGGGCCTCGAAATCTTATAACATGCCACGACAAGAGTGGGAGGACCTCATGTTCTATATCTTGCACAACATCAAGGAAGTTGAGGAAGTGTGGATGAGGTAATACCACTACACCATTCCTTTATGTCTTCCACATCATCATGTTTCATGTTCACTTAGTCCCGGTCTAACACCGCTTATCTTTTTTTAGTGATTTCGTTCAAGAGGAATGGACGGGAGTGAATCCTCCTACTGAGGCGGAGGCACATACTCTTCTCTGTCATGGAAACCCTAGACGTAAAAATTTTGTTGCTTGGTTCATGGAGAAAGTAATTTTCCACACTCCCCTATTAAATACCTACTTCAACATTTATTAGTTAACTGAACTAATGCACGCAACAATTTCCATTATACTTGTAGGGAAAAGATCCGAACATATCTATGGATGATGAATTGAGGTGGGTTTCTATGGGTTTTGACCCTGCCGTCATGACATGTAAAAAGTATGATGTGAATGGGTATCGCTTCTATACAGAGGAGCACCAAAACAGCCGCCCCGATCCCAAAACTATAAATACTGGAGTGTACACTCCCGGTCAAAATTCAGTAGACTACTACGGAAGGGTACAAAATATATACGAGGTTGAATTCCGCCAAGGACGTGAGACCCTAAGTCTGCCTGTGTTCAAATCCCGATGGTTCGATCCGCGGGAGGGGGTAAAACATACGCCTTCCATTGGTTTGGTTGAAGTTAAACCATCAACCGTCTATGCCGGAGCCGATCTCTTCATTGCGGCTACCCAAGCTACACAAGTATATTATCTGCCTTACCCATGCCAGAAAGTGTATCTAAAGGGTTGGGAAGTTGTGTTGAAGGTGTCGGCACATGGTAAGCTACGAGACCCGAATGAAGACGATTACTACAACATTAACCCCATGACATACGAGGGAGTGTTCTATCAAGAGCAACCTGATGATGATAATGACGATGCGGTTAGAAACGATGACGCTAGACCATTGGGTGATGTTGATGTGGACCCAAACATCGACGATGCACGGAATGATGGTGAGACCATTGCCAATGAAAATGATATACTTATGCTAGAAAAGTTAAACAAAGACGCTGACACGAGGAAGAGCCTCCACCTTCGTCAGACAACGAAGATGATATGATTGATAGTGATGATGAGACGGACCGAGAAAGAGGTTACAACAGTGATGATTCATATGGGTTCTAGCAGATGTATGTTTCAAGTATTTTTTTCTATAGTTTATGAATATGCCTTTTTATGCATTTTTATTAATGTGTTTATTATCATGCCTTTTCCTTCATTTCATTAATTTACTAATTGCTTTTTCTCTTTTCAATGCAGGTTCGTGGAACATGGGCAAGGGGAAGGCCGACGACGTGGGTTTCCTACGCAAGGTCGTCGGCCTGCCTAGTCGGAGTGGTCGAGCACGTAATCCTCCCCCTCGGCTACTTCACGATGACTCCTCACAGGGAGGTCGAGGGAGAGGTGCCCCTAGAGGAGGAGGGGGCGGGGGAGAGCCTCTAGAGGACGAGGTGCTGGGGGGAGAGCCACTGCAGGGGGTCGCGGCTAGAAAGAGCGCACCCTCACCGACTTAGGGGTGTTGTCTTCGAGGCCCTCCTCTAGTGAGGTACACTCTAGGGAGTAGGAGGAGGAGGAGGAGGTGGAGGAGGAGGAGGCACGCGAGGAGGAGGAGGAGGAGGAGGAGGAGGAGGAGGTTGGGGAGGAGGTTGGGGAGGGGGAGGCAGGCGAGGAGGAGGGTGGTGGCGGGGATGATGGTGGTGACGGGAAGGGGGTTGACAAGAAGGGGTGGCTGCGTGGTAACGCAAAGCTACCAAAGCAGGTTCCGGCTACTGAGGAGCAGAAGTGGCTCATTGATCCCACGGGAAAAGAGTAAGTGGTTCATTATTTTGCTTGTCACATGCTTATTCCGGTTGTTATTTATTTTGCTTGTCACATGCTAATAGTTCATTCTTTTGCAGCAACTGGATATATTCTAAAGGGGTCCGTATTCCCAACGTCCTCATCACCGTCTTGCTGAAGTTATACCGGCTGGGGTTGTACTGTCCGGATCCAGTCAGGCATCCGGCTCGTCGGGTTTTGGCCACGAGCTGGGACCACTGGGAAGCGGCCCACCACGCGGACCATGAGACCCATGCCAAGGCCGTGATCACTACTTTGTGGGTGAGTTCTCTTCAGGAGAACAATTCCCTTCTAGTTTCATGAAAATGATTTAACTCATGGCTTCTTCCATTCTTGTTTCATGCATGATTGTAGAAATTCTATCGAGTTCTTCCGGAGCACAGGGCTAGAGCGGACCAGATCGTGCTGCGCCAATGCAAGAAGAAGGCCCGCCAGATGCAGTACGAGGTGCGCTATGTGGCCATCTCCACATACTACCACGACTATCTTGGTGTAAAGATGACCAAGGAAGAAGCGCGGAGGATGGGCATTACCTTGGACGGGCCTGAGTTCTTGGTGGTAAGTATAAAAGATTTTTCATTATGATTTCATATATTATGCTTTCATTATGCTTTCATTATGCTTTCATTACCTTGTGGTGCTTTATGCTTTATGCTTTATGCTTCCATAACACCAATTTGGACACACCTACATGCCATTATGCTTTTATTATGTAGGTGTGTCCAAATTGGTGTTATGGAAAAGACGAGTCCTGGGCGGCATTGGTGGATCATTGGTGTGATGAGGCTGGAGCCTGGGCGGCTATGAGAACCAAAAATAAGGCTAACCGAGGGACGGAGGGAGTACATGCTCAGGGAAACCGAAACCACTATCTCCACAAGGTAGTTAATGTATGACTAACCCCATTAAACATTCTTCCTCTTCTATTTACCATCACTTTCTTATGTATGACTAACCTCTGTTTGGTGGTGCAGGAGGAGAAACTAAAGCGGCCGCTCTCAGACATGCAGGCATGGGAGATCGCCCATACGCGGAAGGACTCCAAGCCTGGCGAGCCCCAGTACTACAGCAAGCATACCGCAGGGAGGAAGCAGGCCTACTCCGAAGCGTATCTGAAGTTGCATCCTGACACACCTGACCCCATTGCGGCACCTCTAGGCGACGGGGCGGTGGTGAGCATGGGGCCCAAGGAGCACGGTCGGGAGGCGGTTCTCGATGCTGTGATCACTCCTAGATCTCCTACACACAGCTTCGTCAGATCGACCCGAGCCTGACCCAGCGCACGAGCCAGCCAGTGACCCGTACACAGTCCCTCTTTCAGGAGCAACAATCTGTAAGTATTTTCCCTCTTATCTTCATTGCTCACTTTTTTCCGCATTTAGTAGTTTTATGAGTTCCATCATGTCATACCATAGGCCTACCTGGAGTACACACGCCAGGAGACCATGGCGTGGCATCAGAGGCTGTATGAACACCAAGTGCAGAGGGATAGCCACATGCAGCAGGCTTTTCAGGATATGGCGGCCGGCAGGTGTCCTCAGTTCCCTCCAGCACAATGCCCTCTAGCACAACCAGTGCTGATGAGCTTTGAGGAGTTTGTGGCACAGAACGCTGGCCCCTCGCCGGTTAGTTCATCCTCAATCTATTCACCAAAGCAAGTCATGCCTTTCAACACATTCATATGTCTCGTTAATATGTCTTTTCAACATCCAGGGAACAGGTGGATCTACCGTTGGCGGTGGTCTTCACAGCACTCCGGAGACACGGAGCCCGACCACTCCGATCCACGGAGGCGGAGGCGGAGGTGGAGGCGGTCTTGGCGGTAGCGCTGCCGCTAGCAGTGACGACCTGGGCTTCGGTTGTCTTGGCGGTGACGACCTCCGTGGTGCTGGCCGTCCTGGCGTTTAAGCCTTTGGGTCACATTGTGGAGGTCTTGGTGGTGATGATACTTATATGCTTGTGATGTTTCTTATTGTTGTTTGTGAGATTCTTATATGCTTGGTGGTGATGATACTTATATGTTTATGCTTTGCGATGCTTCTTATGATGTGTGATGATGAATTTGTTGTGTGATGCTGTTATGTGATGCATATATTTGTTGTGTGATGCTGTATATTCAAATGAATTGAGCTGAAACAAAACAGAAAAAAGAAATGAAAAAAACTATGCCGACGGCTAGGCCGTCGGCATAGACGTGCCACGTGGCAGCCACTGGGAGCTCACGGCAGCTCTATGCCGACGGCCTAGCCGTCGGCATAGTTCCAAACTAAGCCGACGGCTAGGCCGTCGGCATAGACCTGCTCCAGGAGCTCCCAGTGGCTGCCACGTGGCAGGTCTATGCCGACGGTCTGGCCGTCGGCATAGTTCCAAACTAAGCCGACCGCTAGGCCGTCGGCGTAGACCCGTCGCAGGGGTGATGCCTGCTCGCCATGTGGCATGTCTATGCCGACGGCCTAGCCGTCGGCATAGTTCCAAACTAAGCTGACGGCTAGGCCGTCGGCATAGACCTGCTCCAGGAGCTCCCAGTGGCTGCCACGTGGCAGGTCTATGCCGACGGTCTGGCCGTCGGCATAGTTCCAAACTAAGCCGACAGCTAGGCCGTCGGCGTAGACCCGCCGCAGGGGTGTCGCCTGCTCGCCATGTGGCACGTCTATGCCGACGGCCTAGCCGTCGGCTTAGTTTGGAACTATGCCGACGGCTAGGCCATCGGCATAGACCTGCCACGTGGCGAGCAAGTGTTGGTCAGCACTTGACGGCGGCCGCCGTTACGCGATGTACGGACACAGTCGGGATAGGGCCTATGCTGACGGCCTTTCTATGCCAACGGCCTTCCTGGCTACGCCGACGGATATGTTGCTGACGGCCCTATGCCGACGGGGGCCGTCGGCATAGGCCTGTCCCGACGGCCATTCAGGGCTATGCCAACGGCCCTGGTCGTCGGCATAGGGTGCGATTTCGGTAGTGACAGCTTCACATAAACATGAGTTGGCTCAACTCTTTCTTTCTTTCTGCAATCTTATATTAGCTAGCTTTTATGTACTCTCTATTTAGCCATTCCCATATATGTCGAGTAGTTCTACTCTAAATTATATATTCTCTTGCTTCGTTTTCAGACACTGACGAGCCATGTTCCAAACAAGCAGAATGCCAATCCAGCTGCTACTACTCTTGAGTGTGTTGACAGACATCTAAAGCTAGTAGTAGTGAGAAATTATTCAGGCAAGAAACCAGATTATAACTTTGCCACGTTCTTTCTTTTGAATGCAAGAGTGCTAGAGTCAATGAAGCTTCATATCCCTTTCAGCTGGAACAACGAATGGCGCTCCAGACAACGTATCAAGATGGATTTTAAGAACAGAGCTTCTCCAAATGCTTTGGCTTATTTTGAGGGCACAGAGTGAGCACATGAACAACCGTGCGGATGAGGTGTCAAATTGTGTACCCCTTTTGCACCTAAGTTATCGGGGTTTTTGTTCTCGCAGGGAACTATTCCCTCTGTTGTCGTTCCATGTACTAGTTTTGAAAACTAGAAAGGTTACTTTTATTTGTAATAACTTGAAGTTTACTCTTCAAATTTCTGTCAAATGATTTTCTTATCCAGAACATGTGTTCCTAGTTTTCTAAATATATTCGGATCTACACACTTGAAAGTTTATTAATTTTTGAAAAATTTAGTGTGCAATGTCTTTTTTTGCGGGAAAGTATGCGATGTCAACTGATGGTTGGTATATTTTTTGCTGGACCATAACTCATGGTAGATATATGATGATGTAACTGCTGGTCCTCATATATGTTGCCCTAAAGCAAACATATTTTGTGTTATGATTATGAAATATAGGTAGCCTGCAGGTAGTTGTTTGTGGGGGAAAATTAACATCTATATATGTTGTTTACTACTGGTTTAAATCCCTAGCTGCTTGGTGGAGATTTCAACATGATCCTATCGGCCGATGACAAGAACAATGATAGGCTTAATAGACGCATCATGAACCGTTTTCGGCGCCTCACCTCTGATCTTGAGTTGCGTGACATTTACTTACATGGACGGCAGTATACTTGGTCGAACGAGCAAATGCGGCCAATGCTGGTTCGCAATGATCGCGTTCTATGCACTCCGGACTGGGACTCGGACCACCCACACTACGTTATTTGGTGCTTGGCATCAACAACCTCGGACCACCGCCCGCTTGTGATTGATTACATACCCTGTGCGCATGGTCGTTCGCGTTTCCACTTCCAAATCTTGTGGGTCAAGTGGGACGGATTCCATGACGTCGTCTCGGCAGCTTGGAATGGTGTGGAGCCCGAGCCCAACCCCTTCCGACGGATCTTCGCGAAGCTCAAGCCCACGGCACGCAGCCTGCAAAGCTGCGGCTTGAAGAGACTTGGGGACGTCTCTCTTCAGATTATGCTCGCCAGGGAAATCATTGCATGCCTCGACGCCGCCCAGGACGTCCGCCCCCTCTCCGACGCCGAGTCCTGGCTGCGCCAAAGGGTAAAGTGTGCATACCTTGGCCTCGCATCCCTTGAGAGGTCCATTGCGCTTGCGCACTCGGTTCCGATGGCTCCGTGAAGGTGACACGAGCGCAGCTTTCCTGAAGATCCATGCTACGCATCGTCGGCAGAAGAACCACATATTCCAACTTCATGGGAACGGAAATATGGTCTCGAACCACGCTTACATGAGCCAAATGGCCTTCGAGCACTTCACCTCGATCTTTGGCTCCCATGAGCCCCGCAACTCCTCCATCGATCTCCAGGCCATACACCATCCAGCCTTCGACATGTCCGGCCTTGACATGCCATTCTCCGAGTCCGAGATTTAGGCGGTCGTCAAGCGACTACCAGCTGGCAAGGCACCGGGCCCGGATGGATTCACCGCGGAGTTTCTTCACGCATGCTGAGACATAGTTTAGCATGACAACTGCGATGTCTTCCACAAGCTCTATCTGATGAATGGATGTGGATTCCACAAACTGAACGAAGCGCTTCTTACTCTGCTCCCTAAGAAGGCCGACGCCTCCTCACTCTTCGACTATCGCCCCATCAGCTTGATCCATCTCTAGGCCAAGTTGTCCGCGAAGGTGCTCTCTCTGAGGCTGGCCCCCCGTCTCAGTGGCATTGTGTCCGCCAACCAGAGTGCGTTTATCGCTGGCCGTGGCGTGCACGACAACTTCATGCTGGTTCAGCAAACTGCGCGTCTCCTGCACAATCTCAAGGCACCGCGAGTTCTCCTCAAGCTCGACATTGCCCGGGCCTTTGACATAGTATCGTGGCCTTTCCTTTTCGAGGTCCTTCGTCACCTTGGCTTTGGGCGAAGATGGTGTGCTTGGGTCGCAATTCTCCTCTCGACTTCCTCCGCGAGAGTGCTCATTAATGGTACCCCCGGACTACCCGTTGACCATGCCAGGGGACTGAGGCAAGGCGACCCCATTTTGCCCATGCTATTCGTCCTGGTCATTGACGTGCTCAACACTCTGGTCCAGCACGCCACCAGTCATGCCATTCTTCACCACCTCATGAGTAGGCACGTCATACCCAGTATTTCACTGTTCGCGGACGACGTCGTCCTCTTCTGTCACCTTGACAACCATGACCTCCGGTTGGTACATGGCATCCTAAAGTTATTTGGCCAAGCATCAGGCCTCAAGACCAACTTCGCAAAGTGCTCTGTGACACCCATCTGTTGCACGGATGAGTCAGCCACCAGGGCCGGTGTGACGCTCTCTTGCCAGACCACGCATTTCCCCATCCAGTACCTTGGACTTCCACTCTCAACTAGGAAGGTTCCCACATCGGCGCTGCTCCCCCTTGTGAAGAAAATGGCCAATCGCCTTAGTACTTGGTAGGCTTGCCTACTTTCCTGTGGCAAGCGGCTTGCCCTACTATGCCACGTCCTGAGCGCCATGCTAGTCCACCTATTACAGGCCATGGCCCTCTCTCCCTCCATCCTGAAGCTTGTCAACTAGCTAATCCATGATTTCCTATGGCATGGGCGCAAGGAGGCCCGTTCAGGCAACTGACTGGTGAACTGGCAGAAGGTGTGTCGCCCTCTTGAGCTTGGGGGCCTAGGAATGCGTGACATTCGACGCACTGGCATTTCTCTCCGGACTCGGTGGCTTTGGCTGCGCATCAGCGACCCCACGCGGCCCTGGCACCATCTCCACCTAGCCGACAACGTCGACGTGCAGGACATCTTCCATGCATCCACCTCTTGGACCATCGGTAACAGACTTACCTGTTGATTCTGGACTGATCATTGGCTGGATGGCAAATAGATTGCCGAGATCGCACCGAGCCTGACCACTTTGGTCCCTCGGAGATGCCGCAACAAGCGCCTGGTTCATGAGGGACTCCTCAATCGGGCTTTGATCCAGGACACTCGCGGCGCGCTTGGCGTTGAAGCCACTGTTGAGTGTATCTACCTTTGGAGGCGTCTTCGGCAGGTGACCCTATCCACTAACCTAGACCGCATTCGTTGGCGATGGACAGATAGCGGCACATACTCGACCTCATCTTCCTACATGGCTCTCTTCCAAGGCTCCATTGCGGACATGGATTGGAGGCTGACATGGAAGGGTTGGGCCCCAACCAATGTCAAAATGTTCCTGTGGCTCGCCCAGCAAGACCACTGTTGGACGGCTGAGAGATTAGCCAAGCGGGGATTGGCCCACTCTCGCAGCTGTATCCTCTGTGATCAAGACCCCGAGGACATCCACCACCTCCTCGCCACCTACGTTTTCTCCAGGGAGATTTGACATCGCACTCTTGCTTGGTGCAAACTCACCGTCAGCCCTCCCAATAGTGACCTCACCCTCTATGACTAGTGGAGAGACGTTACTAGCTCCATCCTGGTGTCGCTCCAGAAAGCCCTTGCGTTCCTGGTCCCTCTGGTCACCTAGGCTATTTGGAAGCATCGCAACGCTTGCATCTTCGACCTAAGGCAACCCTCCACTAGCTACTTGTTTCCTTCGATCCAAGATGACGTGCGCATCTGGTCCACTGCCGGTGCCAAAGGACTCCAAGCTGTAATCGACGCGTTGTAAACCTATTGTAACTGCACCGAGCAACCCACTTCTTCTGCTCATGAGAACCCCTGGCACGCCTCGTAGTGTATGAGCTAGGAGTCCTGAACCCTTGTATTATGTCAACCTATCAATTCAATGTATTGGTGAAAATAAATAATGTGTAGTGGAAGAATATTTTCAGGTGAAACATATCCTATGTTCTCACTTTAAACATATCACATAAACATACGATCAAGGCGGCTCATTCAGCTCCCAAGGTCGGTATTCTTTTGTTGAACCATAACTCAGGGTAGATATATGATCATGTCACTGCTGGTCCTTAGAGCAACTCTAACATATCTCCTAAATTTTAGAGGAGTAAACGGCCGAGTATACTTTAGAGGAGCATGCATGTGCTCCTCTAAAAAGTGACCATTTCTAATTGGTCAACAATACTTAGAGGAGCATGCATTTGCTCCTATAAAAAGTGATCGTTTCCAAAAAGTGCTCGTTTAGCTCCCAAGGTCGGTATGTTATCCATGTGAGTCATTTCCGGGCCCCGCTCAGACCACTCACGGTTCGAATATGCACCCTTGGGGACGCCCCGAGCATGTGGAATGGAAGCACATATAGGCAATGTGGCGTTAAAAGAAGTGAGAAAACAACAATGGAAACAGAAAGCCCGAGCATCTCAATATTACATTCGAACCCATTAAAATTACCACTTCATAACCCTAAGGGGAAAAGCTATGAAAACAGAAGTGTTGCAAAAGGAGCACAAGTCATGTCTTTTTTCTACAGAGGTTCCCAGCCCCAGGTGGAAGGACAACAAGCTCACTCCGAGGCATGTTTTCATCTTCGTCATGGTTCCCCACATTGACTCCTGCTGCCACATGTTGGGCCCAACACCCGCCTTGCCTGTGCTGGCAGCGTTATGACGACCGAAGTGGTCGACACCCACCCGAATGTGCCATGAGTAAAAGGATGGAATCAACACAATGCCGTGTGAGTAGGGATGTCTACTAGATACTCATACACTAGTAGAAAACGGGCCTATTGTCCCGGTTCATAAGGGCTTTTTGTCCCGGTTCCTGAACCGGGACTAAAGGGTCGTTACTAATGCCCAGACCCTTTAGTCCCGGTTCAAACAAGAACCGGGACAGATGGGCCTCCACATGGCCTGCGCGCTGAGCCCAGGCAGGAGGGCCTTTGGTCCCGGTTGGTGGCACCAACCGGGACCAATAGGCATCCACGCGTCAGAATTTCTGTGGTTGTGGTTTTTGTTTTTTAAGGGGCTTGTTTAGGGGTTTTGGGGTTTATTTAGTTTGTTATTAGCTAGCTAATTGAGAGAAGTGTCCTCTCTTATATCTCCGTGCTTGGTTTATACCAACGCTATGCTATGCCTAAACATGGCTTAGATTGAAGTGAAGGCAACATATGTGGTGCATGTCGAAAGTAATACTAATTAATTCTAACTTGATCAAGTTTGGATTAGTACTACTTTCGACATGCACCACATGCATGTTGCCTTCACTTCAATCCTATCCATGTTCATTTCCCCACTAATATATAATAACTCTTCATGCTCACATCATGCATCATCATAATAATATGTCCTACTAATCAACATGATAGAACTTCTACTCGTTATTAATAACAAGTCATACGATCATCATCCTCATAGTCATCGAACCAACCCTACTTAATTCTTCTTAGCACATGATCATCAGTATTAGGTAGGACCTAAATTCCCTCTTTAAGGTAAAATAGCATAAAACAGTATAGACCCTGACTCTCCATTATGGATAATGGAGATCATCCTGTCTTCAATTCTTGCGCCGCGCTTCCTTTTGCGTCCAAAAACCTCTTTATGAGTGTCCATACATTTTTTCCATTCTCTGATTTGCATGTCTCCACTCCTTTTAGAAATCCGGTATGGACAGTTGAGATTCGTAGGATGACGTGGATATATGTTCAAAACATCAAGGCGACCATGCTCATACATCAGATTAGGCACACAATCCTTTGGGATTATCTGTTGAAAAACATAGTAATAACTTCATAGTTAGCAATGAACTACTAGTTTTATATAGAAGTATGCAAAAGATGCACGTATGTCATAATAGTAAAAAATCTTACCAGGGTATCTCCATAGTAGTTACCGTAGTTCAACACGTGCACTAGTGGCACGTATTGACCATAATGTTGAAGAGTTCGATTGTAGATATTGTAATTCTCAAGATCATTACAAAATCCAACCAGATGATTTTTCTCCTTATAAGTTAACTCAGAGCCATCGGTGTAGTAAGTTCTATGTACCATCTTCTGCACATTTTTTGATACTTCAAAATAAGCTGTCAATGGAAATAAGTTGTCAACTATTTTAAAATGAACAATATAAATTAGTTAATAATTACCTATATTTGAGAAACTCACATAGCGGTAGAACTGGAGGCGTATCAACAAGGACCCAAATGTCCATATTCTCTTGCTCGATTTCAGGATCACCAAGATCCATGATGACAAGCATACTCTCATCAAAACCATACAATTTGCAAAATGCTTCCAAATTTTTGCAACCAAAATGGGTTACGCTGTCAGCATTATACAGCTTTACTTCAAAATCCACATCATGATGGGTCCTTAGGTGAATTTTCTTCGTTTCAAAATTTTCACGGTCTTCAAAATCCATCCTCTCCAAGACATAGCGTCTTCCATGGCATGGGATAAACTATACTCGAATTGTAAAGATGAAAATTACACGTTGAAATAGTTGAAGTCATGCTTAATTATGAAAAAAAACACTTGTCGTCGTTGCGTACCATTTCAACTTCGAAGGTCTCCTCGAGCTTAATGCTCAAGCGCCGATCATCGTCCAGGTGAGGCCTGTCGCACAGACCTCGATCGTCGTGGCACCAGTCGCACTCCCCCGGGAGACTTCCGTCGTCCGATGATGACATTTCCTACGTTCATAATTCAAATATTAAACATGTACAATTATATATATATATATATATATATATATATATATATATATATATATATATATATATATACTACAGAAACTAAATTAGATCAGTATTATTCAACTAATCATATGCATATGCCTTGCATAGTGCTCTCCGATTTGAGCATTCAATAAGAAAAATCAAATCGCAAAATAAAGTAGTATTCAAATTAGGATGCATTCAATTATAAGAAAAACTACATCATCTCCATCTGTCCGTACATCGTCGAATATTATCACTAATACATGTCGAATACTATCATACATATCGCCAGGACAGCTAGAACCGTAGCGCCCGACGGGTATCGGCGCAGGCGGTGGACACCCAAAGGGAAGGAACCATCACAGGATCATAGCTCCACTGAGATCCCTGAAGAACCTGTCAGGTATTCTAGAACCTGCCCTCCAACGCAACCATGTAGCGACGGACGTGCTGGTCCTCCTCGCTAACACGGTGACGTACCACCTCCGCGGTGTCCGGAAGCCTCGGCACCATCACTGGCCCACGCGACCGCCACCAAACAAGGATCGAGTCAACGACGGGCTGGCTCCTCACCAAGCTACGCCCCGGAAGGTAGCGCCTCCCAGTACCACCCTGGCGGAGCCCAGTCACGGACATGGCCCATCTGGTCAAGCAGGTGTCGTCCTCCGCCGACACGACGACGAGGATGCAGGATAGGCATCGTCCACGTCGATGCGGAAATCATTGTGTTAACTAAAAAAATAAACTAGTTCTATTAATTACAATAGAAAAAATCATAAAAAATCTACGAACAAAAGTACAACATAAAAAATCATAAAAAATCTATGAAAAATTGACATATTCTTTGCATATGAACATACAAACATTTGCATATTCAACAATAATATTACCAAAATAATCTAAACTACACATCTAAATTAATACAACTAAATTAATTAACTACACATCCAAATTAATACAACTAGTGCGGCGGCCCTGGGTGCGGCGGCGCGGCGGCAGCGGCGGCGGCCATTACAGGGAGGAGGAGGAGGGGATCGGGGCGGCGCTCACAGGGTGCGCGGAGACGGCGACGAGGAGGAAGGTCCGGCAGCGTCGGGGCAGGGGCGGCGTGGGGCAGTGACGGCATCGGGGCGGGACGGCGTCGGGGCGGCGCGTCGGAGGCAGGGCAACGACGGCGACAGCTAGGCAGACGGGCAGCCTGGCGGCGTCGCGGCGGGAGAATGAGGAAGAAAACAAAAAATTCACAAGTCCTGATTATATAGACGAGGCATTGGTTCCGGTTCGTGGCAACAACCGGGACCAATGCAACCTTTAGTCCCGGTTGGCGCCACCAACCGGTACCAAAGGCCACTTTTCGGCAGCCCAAAGGGCGGGAAGCGGCGGCCTTTGGTCCCGGTTGGTGCCACCAACCGGGACTAAAGGGGGGCATTGGTCCCGGTTGTTGCCACGAACCATACCAATGCCCCCTTTAGTCCCGGTTGGTGCCACCAACCGGGACCAAAGGCCATGTGCTGCTGCGGCAAAACTTTAGTCCCACCTCGCTAGCTGAGGGAGCTCGAGAGTGGTTTATAAGCGCTGCTGCGCCTTCCCTCTCGAGCTCCTCTCAAATGCAGTCTTTCGGGCCTAACCCTGTGCGGTGTGCCTGTGGGCCTACTAGGCCTCCTGCGGGCCTGAATCCTGGCCCATGGTAGGGTTTTTAGTCGTATTCAGGCCGTGGTGGCCAAGTAGGTGGCACCTTTTTTTTCTTTGTTGCTTTATTTATTTTATTTTGTTTCTACTTACAACAAAATACTTATTGTTGCTATTTTTTCCAGTTTTTGTTTTGTTTTCTGCATTATTTATTTTTCTTTTGTTTTTTGCTTTATTTTTTAATTCTTTATGCTTTTAGTTTTAGAAAAATTATAAACTTTTTGTTAATGCCATTAGTTTTCAAATTTGAAAACACTTTTTTTGTTTTTTTGTTTTCTTTGTTGCTTTATTTATTTTATTTTGTTTGTACTTATAACAAAATACTTATTGTTAATATAAGTATTTTTTCCAGATTTTTTGTTTTGTTTTCTGCATTATTTATTTTCTTTCGTTTTTTGCTTTATTTTTTAATTCTTTATGCTTTTAGTTTTAGAAAAATAATAAACTTTTTGTTAATGCCATTAGTTTTCAAATTTGAAAACACTTTTAGTATTATATTTACTATCTACAATCTTTCTCCACAGAGATACCAAAAATTATAAACTTTCTGTTAGTGCCATTAGTTTTCAAATTAGAATAGTTAAAATTTGAATTCTTTAAAATTTGTGTGAATCTCAAGTTTGTGATTAACTTTACTAAAAAATGAACGTAGATGCGCCTATAGAGAAAATTGAACCTAAATTCATAATCAATTTCTATGAATTTGAGAGAAATGCATTATGAATTTAGGTCAAATTTCCTGTATAGGGGCATCTATTTTCATTTTGAGAGGAGCTCAACAAGGCAGAGAGGGACGGGCTTATAAACCAGTGTGGGCGCCCTTCGGTTGACGAGGTGGGACTAAATTGTGAATCGCAACGAGGACCAACCATTTAGTCCCGGTTGGTGGCATGAACCGGGACTAAAGGGGACCTATTAGTCCTGGTTCATGCCACCAACCGGGACCAATGGTGGTGGGCCAGGAGCGAGGCCCATTGGTCCCGGTTCGTCCCACCAACCGGGACCAATACGTCGAGACGAACCGGGACCAATACGTCCAGACGAACCGGGAGCAATGGCCCACGTGGCCCGGGCGGCCCCCTGGGCTCACGAACCGGGTCCAATGCACCCATTGGTCCGGTACTAGACTGAACCAGGACTAATGGGCTTATCCGGCCTGAACCTTTGCCCCCTTTTCTACTAGTGATAGCACGAACGTGTTACTTTACATCCCTCTTTGAAAGATGGATGCAGCCTATGTAGTGGCGTAGCTAGCGGAGGATCTCAGGGGGGCCAAAGAGAAATGCATCACTGGGGGGGGGGGGTGTGAGTGCACTCTACTTAATAATATAAGCCTTTTCAAAAATTCCCACTAGTCCCGCCCCCCCCCCCCCCGAAGTACATGTAGCTCCGCCGTTGAGCCTATGGTTTCTCGAACGCATGGCAACTTGCTACATAGGGTTTTCTAGATGCTATGATACAAGTTGAGTGTAGGCACATGCATGTGTCTATATGTACATATACATGGACGCAGTGCTTTACGTGTGTTCAAAAAGCTCTTTAGCTAATTAATTTTGTAACAAATTGACTGGATTGTGCACTTTCAACATCCAACTCCTGTCAGCATTCATCCATATAAGTGGAAAGGCTGAAGCCCACGCTTTGGCCTTTTCTAAACTACATATCCTAATTTTTCCGGTGCCGTGACATGTTGGTTGGTTGACGCAAATAACAAGTTAGGGTTTTAGGGGGTGAGAGAGAGAGAGAGAGAGACAGAGAGAGAGAGAGAGAGAGAGAGAGAGAGAGAGAGAGAGAGAGAGGACGTTTTACATGGTTGTCCTGGTGTGATAGATAACTAAATATATTCATGTCATACTTGATTGGGTAGAAATTAAATCAAACCCGTTTCATCTATCCATCATTATATTGTGGTTCCATCAATACAGTGCGAGCTTGTTAATGTTTCACAAGAATCTGCTCGGTCATTCCCACCTAGCCCACTCACAACCTACAACATCCGATAACTCTTCTTTTGCGGGTAAGTCATAACTACAGTAACTATGAATCACTCTTCATGAGATAATTGATCCATTTGTTGTTTTGTGAGAGAGACAGAGACAGAGAATATAAGGGTGTGTTTGTTTTGAGGGATATGTTTGAGTGGTTGTGGGTATCCCCAACCAATCAGCCAGGTACCATTTTCCCTGGTTTCAATGAGTGTGTGTAGCCAGAAATTTATTTGGTTTGATAGATAAAAGGGGGGCTATTACTGGTGGATAGAGGTTGTGGTGACTTTTCTTGATTAAGGTTGTGAGATTACCCCATAGCATGTAATTTTTAAACATAGAACAATCAAATATAATATTAACAAAAATAATTTTTAAAAAGCAGAGAACAGAACAAGCTGGACCAGTCCTACAAGGGAAAGAGAGTGAAAATACTAAGACATGCCACCATGCTTAATTTCTAATGTGTTGAGGACTTGAGGTAGAGAGAACAGACACCAGAAATAGCGCGTGCAGCCTCCATCAAAGTCGTTGTATTAGCGTCTATATAGTATATACACCTGTCTACACACACACACACACACACACCTGTCTATCTGCCGAGCAGCCTCCATCCACATGGCATCAGCGTCCGCATGCGGCACTCACATGTGTCTGCCGCCATGACCTGTGTCGTCCTGAAGCTCGAGCGGTGTAGAAAAAAAAGGAAGGAGAGAGTGCACGGCAAGAAGGAAGATATTAGGAAGGAGGGAGTTGCCACGCACTCACCTTTGTCGTCATGTAGCTCCAGCGGGAGATAGATGAGACAAGCACGGTTGCACCTAAAGTTTCAGTGTCGAACATCTTCTTTCTTTTTGAGAGATAGAGAGAAATAACATCTTCTGCTGATTTGTTTTGCATGCTGACAAAAGTGTAATGCTGCTGGCAGCTCTAGGCCACCCGTGTAGCACGAGTGATGTCAGGAGTGTGGAGTGGAAACTGACCCAAAAAAACCTCGGGGAGCACGTCAACTCTTCCCCTCACATATCACACGGAGAACACACGCAGACCCAAAAAACCCTCGCGGAGCTTCCTCCCCCTAATCTCCCGGTACTCCTCCCCCTCTCCTGGCTCAGTTTCCCCATTCCCTCGACCCTGAGAGGCAGCCTACAGCTTCCCAGACATTGACACAGAGCCCAAGCCCCGCCGGCTAACCCATGGCCCCGATGGCGCCGAGGAAACGCGCGAGATACTGCTGGGGCCTCTGCGGCCTCCCAAAGAAGGGCCATGTCTGCCACTTCGCCGGCGAATCGTCTTCGGCGCGGCTGGTGCAAGGCCAAGAAGAAGCGGCGCCGCCGATGGACCCTCCTCCTGCTGGCGCCAAGAAGGAGGAGGTCACCATCATCACCGACCTCCCCAACGACGTCCTGGGCACCATCATCTCCGCGCTCCCCATCGACGAGGCCGCCCGCACAAACACCATCTCCAGAGGCTGGAAACACCTGGCGTGACTACACTCCGCTCAACCTCGACGACCGTGACCTCCACAAAATGGCCTGGACCGGAGACAACCTAGTCGACCTTATCTCAGAAATCCTCGAGGCTCCACGCAAGGTACGCGCCCGTCGTCTTTCTCTCAGCACGCTATGCCGGCACTCCGGCGATCGAGACCGCTACCCCATCTTCAACCGCTGGTTCCGATCCAAGGTTCTCGACCACATCGAGGATTTTCATTTCAGCTACCAGCGGGTGAACAACACCGAACCACTTCAGGCTGGCGAGTTGATGTCGCCACTGCCGCCATCCGCTCTGAGCTTTTCGTCCCTCCGCATCGCCAGCTTTGGCTGCTGCCATTTCCCTGACAATATCTTAGCCTCGGGCGGCATCACTTTCCCATATCTCGTCCAGCTCACACTCTGCCGGATCACAAACTCCGAGAACACACTCCACGCCATGATCGCCGCATCTCCAAATCTTGTCAACTTATTCCTCCACAGAAACTATCACTTCCGTCGCGTCCACATCAGATCGCAAACTATTGTAAGGTTCCGCATGTTCGTTGACCCAGACAGTGATGTGATGGAAGAACTCCATATTGTCAAAACTCCAAGCCTAGAGGAAGTGATGCTCTGGGACCAAGGTTATTGTGGTCCACGGATCATACGTGTCCTGGCTGCCCCAAAACTTCACATGTTGGGTTGTCTGCACAGCGACATGATGTCCACCGTACAGCTTGGGAAGACAATACTCCAGGTATGATGTCCACCGTACAGCTTGGGTATCTCTATATATCATTCTTTTGCAATCTTACTTATATACATATATAGTCACCACTGTTTTTATTAATATTCTTTCGTGCTTTGACGATCCAGGCAATGGTTGACAGCAGTCTAGTGTCATCACTGCATAATGTAAAGATCTTGAAGCTCGTTTGCCATGGTCTTAGGTTAAATCATGTCATTGACGTCCTCCAATGCTTTCCCTGCTTACAACAGCTTCACATAAATGTGAGTTGGGTCGACCCTTTGTTTCTTTTTGCAATCTTAGTTACGTTCTATATATGTACTCTCTATTTATCCATTCCTATGTTGAGTAGGTCCACTCTAAATTATTCTCTTGCTTCGTTTTCAGACATTGATGAGCCATGTTCCAATCAAGCAGAACGACAATCCAGCTGCTACTACTGTTGAGTGTGTTGATAGACATTTAAAGCAAGTAGTAGTGAGAAATTATTCAGGCAAGAAACACGATTATAACTTTGCCAAGTTTTTTGTTTTGAATGCAAGAGCGCTAGAGTCCATGAAGCTCCATGTCCCTTTTAGCTGGAACAACCAATGGCGCTCTAGACAATGTATCAAGATGGATTTTAAGAACAGAGCTTCTCCAAATGCTTTGGTTTATTTTGAGGGCACCGACTGAGCACATGGTCAACCGCGCAGACGAGGTGTCAAATTGTGTACCCCTTTGGCACCTAAGTTATGTTTTTTTTTCGCAGTTAACTGTTGCCGGTTATCATTCCATGTAGTTTGCAGAAACAGAAAGGTTACTTTTATTTGTACTTAATAACGTGAAGTTTACTTGTGAAATTTCTATGATATATGAACCATACCAACTACATATATGTCCTTGTGGAAGTGTATTGGGAATAGTGCATGTGTGCATTGTTCCACCGAAATGTTGTGGTTATGATGAATTACCTTGACTTTATGGGAAAAGAATGAGTTCGTGATTATTACAATTTATGGCTAATATATAGAAGGTTCCTTAGGGCATCCTCAAAGCTGACCCGCAAATAGCTCCAGTATATGTCTGTTTTTATGTCCGGACGTGGTCTCCGGACAAGATGCGGGAGCCAACCATCCAACCGCAGCCGCAAACATCCGCCTCTAGTAATGATTTTTCAAGAAATTAACTCGACCAAATTAATCTTCAGCCAATTGAAAATCCACCTTCCGCCAAATAGAAATCAACCTTCCATCATATGAATCAAGCTTCCGCCATTTGGGGTATAATTATAGAAAAATAATTACTCCCATAATTTTAGGGGCGCAGTTAATGCGGATTTCTTTCTTCTTTTAATCCAACAAGCTAATTAATCCCAGATTAAATAACGGAGTAATAATTAAGGGCGACCTAGTGCCAATGTTCCGTGACTTGTTTAGTGGCCATCTACAACTATCCCACCAAAACTTTGGGACAATAACTTTGTTGCCAAAGAAGGAGGAGGCAGTGCGTATTGAGCAGTTTAGACCGATATGTCTGCTCAATGTGAGCTTTATTTTTTTTACTAAAGGTGGGACAAACCGACTGACGCGGATTGCACATAGTGTGGTGCAACCAACTCAGACGGCTTTCATGTCGGGAAGAAACATACTAGAAGGTGTGGTTCTCCTACATGAAACACTTCACGAAATCCACTCAAAAAAGCTGGATGGGGTGATTTTTCAGTGGATTTTAAAAAAGCGTATGGTAACGTTAAATGTCCGTTCCTCCCGCGGTCCTTACGTATGAAGGAATTTGACAATTCCTGAAGGTAGCAAGTCGATTCATTTGTATAAAAAGGTAGTGTCGGGATTAAAGTGAATGATGACATATGTCACTACTTCCACATGCACATGAAGGAAATATGCCCTAGAGACAATAATAAAGTTGTTATTTATATTTCATTATATCATGATAAATGTTTATTATTCATGCTAGAATTGTATTAGCCGGAAACTTAGTACATGTGTGAATACATAGACAAACAGAGTGTCACTAGTATGCCTCTACTGGACTAGCTCGTTAATCAAAGATAGTTAAGGTTCCTAACCATAGACATGAGTTGTCATTTGATTAAGGGGATCACATCATTAGGGAATGATGTGATTGACAAGACCCATCCGCTAGCTTAGCACGATGATCATTTAGTTTGTTGCTATTGCTTTATTCATGACTTATACATGTTCCTATGACTATGAGATTATGCAACTCCCGAATACCGGAGGAACACCTAGTGTGCTATCAAACATCACTGTGATTATAAAGATGCTTTACAGGTGTCTCCGATGGTGTTTCTTGAGTTGGCATAGATCAAGATTAGGATTTGTCACTCCGATTGTCGAAGAGGTATCTCTGGGCCCCCTCGGAATGCACAAAACTATAAGCCTTGCAAGAAATGTGACTAATGAGTTAGTTGCGGGATGATGCATTACGGAAAGAGTAAAGAGACTTTCCGGTGACGAGATTGAACTAGGTATTGAGATACCGACGATCGAATATCGGACAAGTAACATACCGATGACAAAGGGAACAACGTATGTTGTTATGCGGGTTGACCGATGAAGATCTTCGTAGAATATGTGGGAGCCTATATGAGCATCCAGGTTCCGCTATTGGTTATTCACCGGAGATGAGTCTCAGTCATGTCTACATAGTTCTCGAACCCGTAGGGTCCGCACGCGTAACGTTCGATGACATCGATATTATGAGTTTATGTGTTTTGATGTACCAAAGGTTGTTCGGAGTCCCAGATGTGATCACGGACATAACGAGGAGTCTTGAAATGGTCGAGACATGAACATTGATATATTGGAAGGCTATGTTTGGACACCGAAAAGGTTTTGGATGAGTTCAGGCATTTTCCGGAGTACCGGGGGATTACCGGAACCCCCCGGGGAGTTAATGGGCCTTAATGAGCCATGGTGGAAGAGGCGGCTAAGTGGGAGGCGCGCGCCCCCCAAGCCCAATCTGAATTGGGGGGGGGGGCTTTCCTTCTCTCCCTCTCCCTCTTCCTTCTTCTCCTACTCCAACTAGGGAAGGGGGAAACCTACTCCTACTAGGAGTAGGAATCCCCCCTTGGGCGCGCCCCATGAGGCCGACCCTCCCCCTCCTCCACTCCTTTATATACGGGGGAAGGGGGCACCCCATAGACACACAAGTTGATTCTTAGACGTGTGCGGTGCCTCCCTCCACAGATTTCCACCTTAGTGATATTGTCGTAGTGCTTAGGCCAAGCCCTGCGTCGGTAACTTCATCATCACCATCACCATGCCGTCGCGCTGACGAAACTATCCCTCGGCCTCGGCTGGATCTAGAGTTCATGGGACGTCACCGAGCTGAACGTGTGCAGATCGCAGAGGTGTCGTGCGTTCGGTACTTGATCGGTTGGATCGCGAAGACGTTCGACTACATCAATTGGGTTACTAAACGCTTCCGCTTTCGGTCTACCAGGGTATGTGGACACACTCTCCTGCTCGTTGCTATGCATCACACAGATAGATCTTGCGTGATCGTAGGTAAATTTTTTGAAATATTGCATTCCCCAACAGTGGCATCCGAGCCAGGTTTATGCGTAGATGTTATATGCACGAGTAGAACACAAAGAGTTGTGGGCGATAATAGTCATACTGCTTACGAGCATGTCATACTTTGATTCGGCGGTATTGTTGGATGAAGCGGCCCAGACTGACATTACATGACCGCGTTCATGAGATTGGTTCTACCGCCATGCTTTGCACACAGGTGGCTAGTGAGTGTCTGTTTTTCCAACTTTAGTTGAATCGAGTGTGACTATGCCCGATCCTTGTTGAAGGTTAAAACAGCACACTTGACGAAAAACCGTTGTGGTTTTTTATGTGTAGGTAAGAAAGGTTCTTGCTAAACCCGTAGCAGCCACGTAAAATTTGCAACAACAAGTAGAGGACGCCTAACTTGTTTTTGCAGGGTATGTTGTGATGTGATATGGTCAATACGTGATGATATATAAATTGTTGTATGAGATGATCATGTTTTGTAACAGTTATCGGCAACTGGCAGGAGCCTTATGGTTGTCGCTTTATTGTATGAAATGCAATCACCATGTAATTGCTTTACTTTATCACTAAGCGGTAGCGATAGTCGTGATAGAAATAGTTGGCAAGATGACAATGATGCTTAGATGGAGATCAAGGTGTCAAGCCGGTGACGATGGTGATCATGACGGTGGTTTGGAGATGGAGATCAAAGGCACAAAATGATGATGGCCATATCATATCACTTATATTGATTGCATGTGATGTTTATCCTTTATGCATCTTATTTTGCTTAGTTCGGCGGTAGCATTATAAGATGATCTCTCACTAAATTTCAAGGTATGAGTGTTCTCCCTGAGTATGCACTGTTGCGACAGTTCATCGTGCCGAGACACCACATGATGATCGGGTGCGATAAGCTCCACGTTCACATACAACGGGTGCAAGCCAGTTTTGCACACGTAGAATACTTGGGTTAAACTTGACGAGCCTAGCATATGCAGATATGGCCTCACAACACTGAGACCGAAAGGTCGAGCGTGAATCGTATAGTAGATATGATCAACATAGTGATGTTCACTATTGAAAACTACTCCATCTCACGTGATGATCGGACATGGTTTAGTTGATTTGGATCACGTGATCACTTAGATGATTAGAGGGATGTCTATCTAAGTGGGAGTTCTTAAGTAATATGATTAATTGAACTTTAATTTATCATGAACTTAGTACCCGATAGTATTTTGCATGTCTATGTTGTTGTAGATCAATGGCCCGTGCTACTGTTCCTTTGAATTTTAATGCATTCCTAGAGAAAGCTAAGTTGATAGATGATGGTAGCAACTACACGGACTGGGTCCGTAACTTGAGGATTATCCTCATTGCTTCACAGAAGAATTACGTCCTGGAAGCACCGCTAGGTGCAAGACCCGCGGCAGGAGGAACGCCAGATGTTGTGAATGCCTGGCAGAGCAAAGCTGATGACTACTCGATAGTTCAGTGTGCCATGCTTTACAGCTTAGAACCGAGACTTCAACGACGTTTTGAACGTCATGGAGCATATGAGATGTTCCAGGAGTTGAAGTTAATATTTCAAGCAAATGCCTAAATTGAGAGATATGAAGTCTTCAATAAGTTCTATAGATGTAAAATGGAGGAGAATAGTTATGTCAGTGAACATATACTCAAAATGTGTGGGTATCATAATCACTTGACTCAGCTGGGAGTTAATCTTCCGGTCGATAGTGTCATTGATAGAGTTCTTCAATCATTGCCACCAAGCTACAAAAGCTTCGTGATGAACTATAATATGCAAGGGATGGATAATACAATTCCCAAGCTCTTCGCGATGCTAAAGGTTGTGGAGGTAGAAATCAAGAAGGAGCATCAAGTGTTGATGGTCAACAAGACCACCAATTTCAAGAAAAAGGGTAAAGGGAAGAAAGGGAACTTCAAGAAGAACGGCAAGCAAGTTGCTGCTCAAGTGAAGAAGCCCAAGTCTGGACGTAAGCCTGAGACTGAGTGCTTCTACTACAAAGGGACTGGTCACCAGAAGCGCAACGGCCCAAGTATTTGGCGGATAAGAAGGATGGCAAACTGAACAAAGGTATATGTGATATACATGTTATTGACGTGTACCTTACTAATGCTCGAAGTAGTACCTGGGTAATTGATACTGGTTCTGTTGCTAATATTTGCAACTCGAAATAGGGACTACGGATTAAGCGAATATTGGCTAAGGAAAAGGTGACAATGCGCGTGGGAAATGGTTCCAAAGTCGATGTGATCGCCGTCGGCACGCTACCTCTACATCTACCTTCGGGATTAGTTTTAGACCTGAATAATTGTTATTTGGTGCCAGCGTTAAGCATGAACATTATATCTAGATCTTGTTTGATGCGAGACATTTATTCATTTGAATCTAAGAATAATGGTTGTTCTATTTATATGAGTAATATCTTTTATGGTCATGCACCCTTGAAGAGTGGTCTATTTTTGTTGAATCTCGACAGTAGTGATACACATATTCATAATATTGAAGCCAAAAGATGCAGAGTTGATAATGATAGTGCAACTTATTTGTGGCACTATCGTTTGGGTCATATTGGTGTAAAGCGCATGAAGAAACTCCATACTGATGGACTTTTGGAATCACTTGATTATGAATCACTTAGTACTTGCGAACCATGCCTCATGGGCAAGATGACGAAAACTCCGTTCTCCAAAACAATGCGGTCCGTTGAATATTGAGGCTCGCGGCGGGTATCGTTATTTTCTGACCTTCACAGATGATTTAAGCAGATATGGATATATCTACTTGATGAAACATAAGTCTTAAACAGTTGAAAAATTCAAAGAATTTTAGAGTGAAGTGGAAAATCATCGTAACAAGGAAATAGAGCTTCTATGATCTGATCGTGGAGGAGAATATTTGAGTTACGATTTTGGTCTTCATTTGAAACAATGCGGGATAGTTTCGCAACTCACGCCACCCGGAACACCACAGCGTAATGGTGTGTCCGAACGTCGTAACCGCACTTTATTAGATATGGTGCTATCTATGATGTCTCTTACTGATTTACCGCTATCGTTTTGGGGTTATGCTTTAGAGATGGCTGCATTCACGTTAAATAGGGCACCATCTAAATCCGTTGAGACGACACCTTATGAACTGTGGTTTGGCAAGAAACCCAAGTTGTCGTTTCTCAAAGTTTGGGGTTGCGATGCTTATGTGAAAAAGCTTCAACCTGATAAGCTTGATCCCAAATCGGAGAAATGTGTCTTCATAGGATACCCAAAAGAGACTGTTGGGTAGACCTTCTATCAAAGATCCGAAGGCAAGATATTCGTTGCTAAGAATGGATCCTTTCTAGAGAAGGAGTTTCTCTCGAAAGAGGTGAGTGGGAGGAAAGTAGAACTTGATGAGGTAACTGTACCTGCTCCCTTATTGGAAAGTAGTTCATCACCGAAATCAGTTCCTGTGACTTCTACACCAATTAGTGAGGAAGCTAATGATGATGATCATGTAACTTCAGATCAAGTTACTACTGAACCTTGTAGGCCAACCATAGTAAGATCCGCACCAGAGTGGTACGGTAATCCTGTTCTGGAGGTCATGTTACTTGACCATGACGAACCTACGAACTATGAGGAAGCCATGATGAGCCCAGATTCCGCGAAATGGCTTGAGGCCATGAAATCTGAGATGGGATCCATGTATGAGAAAAAAGTGTGGACTTTGGTTGACTTGCTTGCTGATCGGCAAGCCATAGAGAATAAATGGATCTTCAAGAAGAAGACTGACGCTGACAGTAATGTTACTGTCTACAAAGCTTGACTTGTTGCGAAAGGTTTTCGACAAGTTCAAGGAGTTGACTACGATGAGACCTTCTCACTCGTAGCGATGCTTAAGTCCGTCCGAATCATGTTAGAAATTGCCGCATTTCATGATTATGAAATTTGGCAAATGCATGTAAAAACTGCATTTCTGAATGGATTTCTGGAAGAAGAGTTTTATATGATGCAACGAGAAGGTTTTATCGATCCGAAGGATGCTAACAAAGTGTGCAAGCTCTAGCGATCCATTTATGGACTGGTGCAAGCATCTCCGAGTTGGAATAAACGTTTTGATACTGTGATCAAAGCATATGGTTTTATACAGACTTTTGGAGAAGCCTGTATTTACAAGAAGTGAGTGGGCGCTCTGTAGAATTTCTAATATTATATGTGGATGACATATTGTTGATTGGAAATGATATAAAATTTCTGGATAGCATAAAAGGATACTTGAACAAGAGTTTTTCAATGAAAGACCTCGGTGAAGCTGCTTATATATTGGGCATCAAGATCTATAGCGATAGATCAAGACGCTTAATTGGACTTTCACAAAGCACATACCTTGATAAAGTTTTGAAGAAGTTCAAAATGGATCAAGCAAAGAAAGGGTTTTTGCCTGTGTTACAAGGTGTGAAGTTGAGTCAGACTCCGACCACCGTAGAAGATAGAGATAAAATGAAAGTCATTCCCTATGCTTCAACCATAGGTTCTATCTGTATGCAATGTTGTGTAACAGACCTGATGTGTGCCTTGCTATTAGTTTAGCAGGGAGGTACCAGAGTAATCCAGGAGTGGATCACTGGACAGCGGTCAAGAACATCCTGAAATACCTGAAGAGGACTAAGGATATGTTTCTCATTTATGGAGGTGACAAAGAGCTCGTCATAAATGGTTACGTCGATGCAAGCTTTGACACTGATCCGGATGAATCTAGGTCACATACTGGATACGTATTTATATTGAGTGGTGGAGCTGTCAGTTGGTGCAGTTCTAACCAAAGTGTCGTGGTGGGATCTACGTGTGAAGCGGAGTACATAGCTGCTTCGGAAGCAGCAAATGATGGAGTCTGGATGAAGGAGTTCATATCCGATCTAGGTGTCATACCTAGTGCATCGGGTCCAATGAAAATATTTTGTGACAATACTAGTGCAATTGCCTTGGCAAAGGAATCCAGATTTCACAAGAGAACCAAGCACATCAAGAGACGCTTCAATTCAATCCGCGATCAAGTCAAGGAGGGATACATAGAGATTAGCAAGATACATACGGATCTGAATGTTGCAGACCCGTTGATTAAGCCTCTCTCACGAGTGTGACACCCCAAAATTTTGACCTTGTTTTGTTAATTAAAATTTTGCCAGGAAGCTTAAACTTTTATTTTTTGGGTTTTCTTTTGATCTTAGAACCATTCTTTTCTTTGTTATTATGTAGATTTTACCCCAAGTGAAAACTATCCAAATAAATTGTTGGACTTATATACCCTCTCAAGAAAATATTTCTTTTATCAGTGGATTTAATTATATAATTTTTTCCCTGATCTTTATTTCTTGAAAATGGTTTCCCATGGTTTTAGGGTCCCATTTGAACTACAACCCTTTGATAAATTTATTTACAATTCCAACCAAAATTTGGGATGTCATGAGATGTTTTAAAATCACTTTTATGCAAAAAATATCTTTTATTCATTTGATATTTTGAGCTCTACCCCAAGTTTTCAAATCTGGTCCAGTTGGCAATTTTGCAGTACAACCTATTTAAATATTTCTTTAAAGCTTCCAACAAAATTATGGGATGTTAGTGGTAGTATATAATTCAACTTTATGCAAAAATCCACTGATGTTTTTTTTTTGAAAAAGTTGAGTAAATCAACCTCATCTTCATTCTGGCCCAGCTTGGTGATTTGTACTGCAACCCTAATTTATCTTGCTCTAGTAACCATGAGCTTTTTCCTACTTATAGCCCACCCTACAAAACCCTTAAGTCCAGGAGAATGGACCCATTGGAGTATTTTTAGTCCATGCAATAATGCCTTTTTCTTTCTGTCCAAAACTGAAGATTTGCAAAACATGCACTAGCAAGTTTCTGGCTTTGCCCAAATGACCTCGCCATCATGACCAACACCTAGAGAGACACTGACCTGGAGCTTTTGACCACCCCAAGAGTTGCCTAGATGCCCATAGCATTCTGTCAAACACCTTGGGTGCATACTCGTCAGTTTTGACATGACTTTTGGTTTGCATTGTGATCTTGATCCACTGACCCAGTAACCATGTCCACTAAGCTCCTAGCTACTTCTAACCTAGAACTGCTGTTTGCCAGCCTCACCAAAACATCCTAGCATGCCCTGGAATTTTGCCGAACAGTTGGCGTGCACGCTCTATGCGCGGTCAGAGCGCGCGTTTTGCACGTGCTGGCGCCCGAGTCGCCGCGTCCCGCTGCCGCCTCCCCCGTGCCCGTTCTAGCCCCTCCCCTCTCCCAGCTGTCGCGCCCCGACTCCTCCCTCACCGCAGAGCCGCCTGCCCTCCCCCTGGCGCCCCATAGCGCCGCCACCGCTAGCCGCCGGCGGCCGCAGCAGGCCACTGCCATGGACGGCGCCGCCCGAGCCACAGCAGCGCGCCAGCTGCCCCCTGGAGCAGCCCGAGCTCATCCACGAGCTCGTCCGCTAGCGCCTGTCGCCGCCACGTCGCCCTAACCACTACAGAACGGCGGTTCGCTGGCGTTCTTATCCACGGCCACGGGAACCGACCTCTCCGGGCTATATATAGCCCTCCCGATCATGCCTAAGCTGGTCAGCAGCCTCGTTCGAGCAGTAGGAAGCCTCCCCTCCTCCCAGTTGATCAGAGGGCCCTCCCTTCCCCATCTCTGGCAGGTTCGGCCGCTGCCACGCTCCAGTCCAACTCGTCGCGAGCAGGCCCTCTCCCACCTTTCCAGCACCACCATCCTCCTCCCCTAAACCTTGCGGAGCTGCCCAGCCTCTCAAACACGATCGGGAACCACCGCAGCCCAGACCCCCAAATCCACCCGAAGCCTCCTCCGCCGCTGAGCTCGCCGCCGGCGACTCCCTCCACCCCCGCCGACCCAGCAACAACCGGGAGGACCGCCCCGGTCTGGCGGATCCATCCCTGCCCTTGGATCCCCATGGGGAGCCGCCGTTCGTTGGCGGCGATCACCGGAGCCCCGTCCCACTCGGACAAAGCAGGAAGAAGAGCGCGGGCAACTGGTCAAACCTGACCAGTGGGCCCGAGTACCCACTGTCAGTGACCCCGAGACGGCCCGCGTGGTTTAAGTGGAAGCGTAAAAACCCGGAGTACGTCCCCTGCCCCGAAAGCGTATTCTGAATCGAAACGTTTTCTTTTTCTGTTTTATTTAAAAACAAAATTTGACTAAATTTTCACTGGCTATAACTTTTTAAACATAAGTCTAAATGACTTGATTCTTTTTCTGTTGTTTCCCAAATATTGTCTAGTTTATTTTCATGTTTATTTGAAAAATTTCCAAACAACTTTTTTGTACTAATATTGTCTTGTGTTGTGATACGGTTATGTGTTAATTTAAATTATGTGTTAATTTAAATTTATTTAAAATAGGATTATGGAGAGGGAGAAGAAAACTTTCAAAAAGTTTTGGAATGCACCCTGCCTCTCCGCAACTTGAAGGCAAGCATTCTGAACCCTGGCATAATATTGTCTTGTGTTGTGATACGGTTGCAACCCCACTCTGTCTCGGAGATTTCGTTATTTTTTTGCGATGATACGATCATCCTCATAAGTGCATATTGATGGATTTCGTGCTGTTGGTATTTGGCATGTATGGGATAGCAGTCACCCTCATATGCCTCTCATGCCTACCGGGAAGGATCCGGGAAAGTCTCTGTCTTGGGTAGACATGAGCTTGTCCCCAACCCCTCGTCGAGACGGTTATGTCCGGTGGGGCATCGGGAAGTATGTTGAGTGGTGGTTCTGTCCGATGGACGTGAAATATATTTCTTGTGCTAACCATGCAGGAAAGGCTTGAACCTCCTAAGTCGACCATAGATCGAGTCTTGTACCAGTAACCCCCATACTTGTTTCGTACTACCACTTGTCCCTACCACCGGTAGGGTACGGTTCAGTAAATTGTCAACCCCTGTCCTAGCACACACCGTACAGAGAGGCCATGGTGGAAGATACCGGCTGGATCCGGTAGGCATGCCACCTGGTCCAGGGGCATGGGTGTTTCCGGTTGGGACCGAGAGGGGGGCACCCCTTGGAGCGCGCGATATAAGTTTGTCCCATGCTAAGCGAGGTTGTAGCCTCCCCACTTAGAGTTTCGCTTGACGGGTGTCATGGGTGATTCCAGACACCGGTAAGTTAGGATGGTGTGTGCGTTCAGGTGTGTTTTCGAATGAAAGACCGTAGACGGAATTAGTCCTGATGGACTAAAGAAATCAGTTGCTCGTGGGTAAAGACACTAGTAGAAAACCGGCCTTTTGTCCTGGTTCGTAAGGGCCTTTAGTCCCCGTTCCCGAACCGGGACTAACGGGTCGTTACTAATACCCTCACCCTTTAGTCCCGGTTCAAACCAGAACCGGGACAGATGGGCCTCCACATGGCCTGCGCGCCGAGCCCAGGCAGGAGGGCCTTTGGTCCCGGTTGGTGGCACCAACCGGGACCAATAGACCTCCAGGCGTCAGCATTTCTGTGGCTGGGGTTTTTGGTTTTTTTTGAAAGGGGGGGGGGGGGGGGGGTTGGGGGTTTTGGGGGGTTAATTTAGGTATTTCATATATTGTGTTAGATAACTAATTAATAGAGAGAAGTGTCCTCTCTTATGTCCGTGCTTGGTCGACGCTATGTACTATACATACGTATAGAGAGGACTAGACATGCTAGCTAGCTAGTAAGCAAATGAAGGAAACAGAAGATCATCATGAACATATATCCATACAGAGAGAAGTGATATCGACCACCTCTCCTTCTCCGAGAGATTGGTCGAACAACAAGTTCTCGTATATCTATCGTCCGAGACTACCGGCTACATATATACAATAATTATCTTTTACAAATATAATCTCTTAAATTATGGACGCATGGTCCACATAGTATTCTCCGTCTTCAGTGATCACGTGGTCAAGAAAGAATGCCGCCAATTCCTCTTGAATTGCTCGCATGCGATCTGGTCCTAGGAGTTCATTCCGCGTCCGAAACATCTAATTTGAAGAAGGGGGTCAATACATATATATATATATATATATATATATATATATGAATGAATGAAACTCAACACAAATGATGGTAATAAACAAAAATTGTGAATACTATTTCTTACGCACTTCATATTGTTTCTCAGAGTACTTGCCCTGCTCACAGGTCGTGTGGCGGATGGACTCGCAGACGTACTATCCACAGAAATCATTCCCTTGTTCCTGCCACAACCACTTTACAAGAAATAGAGGTCAATCAAACAGATAAGCAAGAATGCCAAATGGTATTGATGAAACTAGCACTTGAATAAATAGCTAGGATATGC
The DNA here is from genome assembly GCA_032464435.1 of Aegilops umbellulata. Classification (NCBI taxonomy): domain Eukaryota; kingdom Viridiplantae; phylum Streptophyta; class Magnoliopsida; order Poales; family Poaceae; genus Aegilops; species Aegilops umbellulata. The sequence goes on along the minus strand of CP136055.1, from coordinate 600,736,765 downwards.
ACGGAACATGGTACTATAGTACTTACTTTCGGGTATCTAAATTCCAGCTCCTTCGGGAGTCCCGGGGAATTTGTGCTGAATTTTCTCCAAACACTGCCAGACAAAAGAAAACAATTACTTGATATCAGGAAATGAACAAATTTGCTGATATGGTGGATAATGATCGATTTAACTTACTTCTTGAGGATTTCAGTCATGTCCGCATACTCCTGGGGATCTTTTCGTCTCGAGTCCAAGACAGTTACTACTCCCTTCTCAAGCCTAATCTCCAGGAGAATATAGTGGAAACTGCGCACGCATGCATAACTCATCAATTACATTACTATAACCTGGACTAATATATAAGGGAAACCGAATATGCACAAGACAACACTCACTTAAAGTTGTAAGGAAAGAGTATTATATCTTTGTGTTCATTTATTTTGAATGATCGTAGCAAGTTGGCCTCAGTTTCTGCGGCATGATCTTTAACCTAAACAACATCTATGAGATTTGTGTTAATGAACCCAATATCACCGATTTGTCTTTTCTTCAACTCGGCGATCTTCAATCTGCATAATATAGTGAGGATAATTATAAATACATGCAATGAAAGAGTTGAGCTATATAGAGAGACTTAATGACAGAAGTAGTAGTACTTACAGACAGTAGCAGGTGACCGTTGTTTTATCGAGGGCCAATTGATTGGAAAACTGATAGAACTCCTCAAATGGAACATGCAACAGTTCAATTCCAACGAGGTCATGCTCCGGTTTAACTCTCATATACTAAGTACTCCTCCCCCCAGACTCTCTGCAGGTTTTCATGTACCAATCATGCAATCTTCGCATCATCGTTGTTAGAGATCTTTCATCTTTGACGAGAGGCTTCCCGTACTCGTATCTATGTATCTGCACGTCCAGGAAATCATAATCTACATCGTCGGGCTGGTAATCGTCAAGATTGGTATAACCAGGCGCCATCCTTGGATCGACGCTAGGCACATTGAGCGTGGGGCACGATTGCTTTGCTTGTTCGCCGAGCTGGGCAATTTGTTTCCCAGCTACTCGTCATTCTTTCAGCCTTTGATCACTGACTGTACTTCCCAACCGCGACGCTTCGGCCCATGTCTTTGCAATAATGCGCTCATAGTTGCCTTTCGGTGGAGACTTGGGTGGTTTTGCCAGGGCAGCCAGAGTGCGCTTCACTTTCACCGAATCTACCTTCTCCTTCGCAGGTGGATGTCTCTGTGCTTTCAACCCTTGAAACCAGTCATCCTTCTCGGTTTGCGCAATCCTCGCGTTCTCCTCCGGGCTCATCTGGTATGGTAACTTCTCTGGAGTCTTCAGAGAAGGACCGAATTTGTATTTTCTCCCGCCTCTGGCTGTACTGCTAGACGGCGGCAGAGAAGACGGAGCAACAGTCTTCTTGACTTGCTTACGAGGTGGAGGAGAAGGACTACGACGCGCCGGAGCAGCTATCGGAGCTGCAGCGGGTCTCTTCCGCCCTTGCTGACGAGGCGGAGAAGGAGTAGGCTGGCTGCTCGGGCGTGCCGGCGCAGGCGGAGAAGGAGGCGGAGTACCGCCACGAGCCGGAGAAGGAGCCGGCCGAGGGCCCTGATCGTCACTCGCCGGAGGAGGAGGCGGTGGAGGAGGCGGAGTCCCCTGACTCGCCGGAGGAGGAGGAGGAGGCGGAGGCGTCCAGTTTGGAAGCTTGATGAGCTCTTTCCGCCATAGGCATGGGTTCTTCAGAGCAGAACCCAGCCGAGTCTCCCCTTCTCCGGTAGGGTGGTCAAGCGGGAGGTCCTCAAATCCCTCCGCTATTTCATCCACCATCACCTTAGCATATCCTTCTGGAATCGGGTGGCAGTGAAAAGTTGCGTCGGGTTCATTAGGAAAAACAGAGCCAACAGCCGCCTTGACCTTCATATTCATCCATTGCGTCATAAGGTGGCATCCACGGGATAGCTTGCAGGAGCCATCAAGACAAGGTACGGCTGAAGCAGCTCGGTGGAAGCCACGCTGCTTCTCCGCTGAGATGGCGAGGTAGCTTCAGGGGAAGCTTCGGCAGTTCGTTTGTCCCGGTCTGCTTCCCGTTTCTCTATCCCGAGTACCCTTTCTTTAAGCGCCTGCAGTTCGGACTGCTGCACTTTCTTCCTCCTCTCCTGGCTTTTGTAACCGTCTGCGTCCGGAAACCCAGCCTTCCACGGAATGGAGCCTGGCGTGCCTCGTGTCCGTCCAGGGTGCTCAGGATTTCCGAGGGCCTTTGTGAGCTCATCGTTTTCTCTATCTGGAAGGAACGTCCCTTTCCGCGCTGCAGCGATATAGTACCGAAGCTTCTTCAAGGGTATGTCAAGTTGCTCATCCGTCCAAATGCACTTCCCTGTTACAGGGTCCAAGGTTCCGCCAGGCCCGAAGAACCAAGTCCAGCAATGGTCTGGCCAGCTCATTGTCTCTGGTTCGATCCCTTTTGCAATCAGATCATTCTCAGCCTTGGCCCACTTAGGCCGGGTTACGAGGTAGCCACCTGACCCCGTGCGATTCTGAAGCTTCTTCTTCGCAGCATTTTTCTTGTTTGTCTCCGACATCTTCTTACTATTTTCCGATGTCTTGTAGGCCACAAATGCAGGCCAGTCATCTCTGATCTTCTCATATATGCCCTTGAATTCTGGTGTCTCTTTTTTCTTGACAAACCTATTCAGGTCTTTCTTCCACCTCCTGAATAGGTCTGCCATCCTCTTAAGAGCAAAAGACTTGATTAATTGCTCAACTGGCTTCTCCGGATCATCCTCTGGTGGTAGGGTGAAATTTGTCTTCAGCTTAGTCCAAAGATCATTTTTCTGCATATCATTAACGTAAGACACCTCAGGGTCTTCTGTAGCCGGCTTGAACCATTGCTGGATGCTGATCGGGATCTTGTCCCTAACCAGAACCCCGCATTGAGCAACAAATGCCTTTTTTGTTCGGATGGGTTCAATAGGTTGGCCCTCGGGCGCGATTGCTATGATCTCAAACCTTTCATCCGAGCTCAACTTTTTCTTCGGGCCTCGTCTGTGTACCTCTGTTGTGCTCGATCCGGAGTGCTAGAAAAAAGAGCAAAGACTTAATTAATATGTGTACATACCAAAACAATGAATGCATCAATTAGCTAGTCAACACAGGCTTAACTAATATATATACCTGGCCGGACTCGGTTCGGTCACCGGAGCCGTCATCACGGTCTCCTTCTTGCACCAGCATGGGTCACCGGAGCCGTCCTCACCTTCTTCTTCTTGCACCGGCATTAGGTCACCAGAGCCAGCTTCTTACCCTCTCCTTCCAGAGTACCATCGGTGTCGTTGAGATACAACGAGACGTCATCACTTCCTTCTGCGATTATGTCCCTCAACATCGCTTCGTTTGCTTCGTCTCGGGTGGTGTCCATTGTTTCTACAAATATTTAGAACATGGCAATTATTATTCAAACATGACAAATGGATATATTAGTGGCAAACGTAGAACTAGCTAGCTAATCATAGTAAGGAATCATATATATTAATTAGTGGCCTCGACGCTGCTTCTCTAGGGTTTGGGGTGGCCTCGACAACGCTTCATGGGTTTTGGGTGGCCTAGAGAGAGTTTGTCGGGTAGGGGCGCGACGGGAGGGGGTAGGAGACCGAAATCTTTTTTTTCTAGGGTTTGGGTGTCCTCGAGAGTTTTTGGTCGAGTGAGAGGGTCGGGCGGTGCTCCTGCGGTATAAGTTATTATCACAGTCGAGAGGGGGTATATATATCGACCGCCCCTCATGTCGAAGTTATCCGAGGGGTATATCGACCCCCCCTCGTGTTGAAGTTATCGGGAGAGGGAAATAGAGAGGATAAGAAGAAAGGAATAGAGGAGAAGATTGAAGAAGAAAAAGAGGAGAAGAAGAAAGGAATAGAGGAGAAGAAGAAAAAATAGAATTTTTTTTCTATTTTTTCTTCTTCTCCTCTATTCCTTTCTTCTTCTCCTCTTCCTTTTCTTCCTCTCCTCTTCTTCTCCTTTTTCCTCTTCTTATTTTCCTTTTTCCTCCCCTAAATATATAAAACTTTTCTAAAAATGAAACTAACCTAAAATGTACTAAATCAGAGAACATATATAGATAATCCTTTTCTAAATATTCAAATCTAACTTTTGCATATATGAACATATATACACAGAGAACATAAAAACATATATACATTTTTATAAAAAAGCAAAATACAAAATACAAACATATATATGAAAAAAAATCTAAAAAGAAGCAATATACAAAATACATATACTGACATATATACATAATATACACAAAGAAGCAATATACACAAGCATATATAATATATAAAAAAACAAGGGAGGGGCGCCGGCCGGACCAACGTGCAGGGCGCGCGACGGCGACGGGCGGGCCGGGGCGACGGCGACGGGCGGGGCGGGGCGACGACGACGGGCGGGGCAGGGGCGACGGCGACGGGCGGGGCAGGGGCGACGGCGACGGGCGGGGCAGGGCGACGGCGACGGGCGGGGCAGGGCGACGGCGACGGGTTGCCCGGGGCGATGGCAGGAGTCAGGCGACGAGGACGGTGGGCTCGGGGCGGCACGCGGTGACGGGGACGGCTGTCTCGATCGGGACGGCGCGCGGCCGGCGAGAGGGACGAGGAGGGGTGGGCTCGGGGAGGCACGCAGCGACGGGGACGACGAGGACGGCGGGCTCGGGGATGCTGGCGATGAGGATGGCGCGGGTTCGGGGAGGCGACGACGTTGGCGGCAGCGGCGTAGATGGCGAGGTGGAGCAGCCTCACGGCGTCGTCGGCGGGGGAAGGGGGGAACTGGCGATGCAAACTCAAAATTTTCACAAGTGTTCTGTTATATAGTCTAAGCTTTAGTCCCGGTTGGTGGCGTAAACCGGGACTAATTCCACCCTTTAGTCCCGGTTGGTGCCACCAACCAGGACCAAAGGCCTCTTTTTAGCAGCCCAAAGGGCGGGAAGCGGCGGCCCTTGGTCCCGGTTGGTGGAACCAACCGGGACTAAAGAGTGGCATTAGTCCTGGTTGGTGCCACGAACCGGTACCAATGCACCCCTTTGGTCCCGGTTCGTCTTACCAACCGGGACCAATGGCCTTGTGCTACCCCGCGCACAAAAGTTTAGTCCGACCTCGCTAGTTGAGAGGGCTCGGGAGTGGTTTATAAGCGCTGCTGCACCCACCCTCTCGAGCTCCTCTCAACTGCAGGCTTTCGGGCCTAATCTGTCACTTCAATGCCTGTGGGCCTACTGGGCCTGCTGCGGGCCTGAATCCTGGCCCATGGTTGGGTTTCTAGTCATATTCAGGCCGTGGTGGCCCAGTTGGTGGCATTTTTTTGCTATTCTTTCCATTTCTACTTAGAACTAAATACTTATAGTTTTGTAGTGATTTCTTTTTTATTTTATGTCACTAGTTTGTGAATAACTTTACAATAAAATTTGATTTTTGAGTCATTGTTTTTCCTGCTATTTAATATTACTGTGTTTTATCATTATACTCAATTTGGTAATTTTTGTTAGTCATAATAAATATTATAGGCATTTTTTTTCACTTTGAGAGGAGCTCAACAACGCAGAGAGGGACGTGCTTTTGTTTTTGTTTTGCTTTCTGTATTATTTATTTTCTTTTGTTTTTTGCTTTATTTTTTTATTCTTTTTGCTTTTAGGTCAGCAAAATTATAAACTTTCTATTAGTGCCATTAGTTTTAGAAAAATTATAAACTCAAATTTGAATAGTTAAAATTTGAATTCTTTGAAATTTGTGTGAATCACAAGTTTGTGATTACCTATAGAGAAAATTCAACCTAAATTCATAGTTTTCAAATGAACTCTGAAAAAGTTGGCATAGCATGCTCGTCTGTTACAAATTTGGCATGGTATCATCATAATAGTTGTGGGAGAAAGTCTTCACTTTTTCTTCGCTTTTGTCATTTGCTTATTGCGCCGTAACCATGGATAATCTTCATCATTTATCAGGATGCTTGGGTCAGCCTTGACATTGAAGGGAGGAATTTCATGAAACCTTTCATAATCTTCAGACATGTCTGTCTTGCCCTCTACTCCCAGGATATCCCTTTTTCCTGAAAGAACTATGTGGCGCTTTGGCTCATCATACGATGTATTTGTTTCCTTATCTTTTTTTTTTCTCGGTCTGGTAGACATGTCCTTCACATAGATAAACTGTGCCACATCATTGGCTAGGACGAACGGTTCGTCAGTGTACCCAAGATTTTTCAGATCCACTGTTGTCATTCCGTACTGTGGGTCTACATGTACCCCGCCTCCTGACAGATTGACCAATTTGCACTTAAACAAAGGGACCTTAAAATCTTGTCCGTCGTCAAGTTCCCATATGTCCACTATGTAACCATAATATGTGTCCTTTCCCTTCTCGGTTGTTGCATCAAAGCGGACACCGCTGTTTTGGTTGGTGCTCTTTTGATCTTGGTCAATCGTGTAAAATGTATTCCCATTTATCTCGTATCCTTTGTAAATCAATACAGTCAAAGATGGTCCCCTGGACAACAAGTACAACTAATCACAAACAGTGTTGTCACCTCTGAGACGTGCTTCCAACCAACTACTGAAAGTCCTAATGTGTTCACATGTAATCCAGTCGTCGCACTGCTCCGGGTGTGTGGAGCGCAGACTGTTCTTGTGTTCATCGACATATGGGGTCACCAATGTAGAGTTCTGTAGAACTGTGTAGTGTGCTTGAGACCAAGAATGCTCGTCCCTGCATATTATTGAGTCCGCTCCTAGCGTGCCTTTTCCAGTCAGTCTCCCCTCATACCGCGATTTAGGGAGGCCTATCTTCTTAAGGCCAGGAATGAAGTCAACACAAAACCCGATGACATACTCTGTTTGATGGCCCATGGAGATGCTTCCTTTTGGCCTAGCGCGGTTACGGACATATTTCTTTAGGACTCCCATGAACCTTTCAAAGGGGAACATATTGTGTAGAAATACGGCCCCCAGAACGACAATCTCGTCGACTAGATGAACTAGGACATGCGTCATGATATTGAAGAAGGATGGTGGGAACACCAGCTCGAAACTGACAAGACATTGCGCCACATCACTCCTTAGCCTTGGTGCCATTTCTGGATCGATCACCTTCTGAGAGATTGCACTGAGAAATGCACATAGCTTCACAATGGCTAATCAGACGTTTTCCGGTAGAAGCCCCCTCAATGCAACCGGAAGCAGTTGCGTCATAATCACGTGGCAGTCATGAGACTTTAGGTTCTGGAACTTTTTCTCTGGGATATTTATTATTCCCTTTATATTCGACGACAAGCCAGTCGGGACCTTCATACTGAGCAGGCATTCAAAGAAGATTTCTTTCTCATCTTTCTTAAGAGCGTAGCTGGCAGGACCTTCATACTGCTTCTGAGGCATGCCGTCTTTTTCGTGCCAACGTTGCAGGTCCTCCCGTGCCTCAGGTGTATCTTTTGTCTTTCCATACACGCCCAAGAAGCCTAGCAGGTTCACGCAAAGGTTCTTCGTCACGTACATCACGTCGATTGAAGAGCGGACCTCTAGGTCTTTCCAGTAGGGTAGGTCCCAAAATATAGATTTCTTCTTCCACATGGGTGCGTGTCCCTCAGCGTCATTCGGAACAGCTACTGCGCCGGGACCCTTTCCAAAGATTACGTGTAAATCATTGACCATAGCAAGTACGTGATCACCGATACGCATGGCGGGCTTCTTCCGGTGATCTCCCTCGCCTTTGAAATGCTTGCCTTTCTTTCGACATTGATGGTTGGTCGGAGGAAATCGACGATGGCCCAGGTACACATTCTTCCTGCATTTGTCCAGGTATATACTTTAAGTTTCATCTAAACAGTGTGTGCATGTGTGGTATCCTTTGTTTGTCTGTCCTGAAAGGTTACTAAGAGCGGGCCAATCGTTGATGGTCACGAACAGCAACGCCTTTAGGTTAAATTCCTCCTGTCCGTGCTCATCCCACGTACGTACACCGTTTCCATTCTACAGCTGTAAAAGTTCTTCAACTAATGGCCTTAGGTACACATCAATGTCGTTGCCGGGTTGCTTAGGGCCTTGGATGAGAATTGGCATCATAATGAACTTCCGCTTCATGCACATCCAAGGAGGAAGGTTATACATACATAGAGTGACCGGCCAGGTGCTGTGATTGCTGCTTTGCTCCCCGAAAGGATTAATGCCATCCGCGCTTAAAGCAAACCATATGTTCCTTGGGTCCTTTGCAAACTCATCCCAGTACTTTCTCACGATTTTTCTCCACTGCGACCCGTCAGCGGGTGCTCTCAACTTCCCGTCTTTCTTACGGTCCTCATTGTGCCATCGCATCGACTTAGCATGCTTTCCGTTTCTGAACAAACGTTTCAACCGTGGTATTATAGGAGCATACCACATCACCTTCGCAGGAACCCTCAGATCCTTGTATGCACCGCGGTATAGGATGCAGCCATTAGGGCGTGCATGTATCTTCTCCACCTCCAATCCTAGAGGGCATACGACCTTCTTTGCTGCGTATGTACTGTCGGGCAATTCGTTATCCTTTGGAAGCTTCTTCTTCAATATTTTCAGTAGATTCTCAAATCCTTTGTCAGGCACAACATTCTCTGCCTTCCACTGCAGCAATTCCAGTATGGTACCGAGCTTTGTGTTGCCATCTTCGCAATTGGGGTACATCCCTTTTTTGTGATCCTCTAACATGCGATCGAACTTCAGCTTCTCCTTTTGACTTTCGCATTGCGTCCTTGCATCTACAATGACCCGGCGGAGATCATCATCATCGGGCACATCGTCTGGTTCCTCTTGATCTTCAGCACCTTCACCCGTTGCAGCATCATTGGGCACATCGTCTGGTTCCTCTTGATCTTCACCAGCTCCCCCCGTTGCAGCATCAAGGTATTCAGGGGGCACGTAGTTGTCATCGTACTCTTCTTCTTCGTCGTCTTCCATCATAACCCCTATTTCTCCGTGCCTCGTCCAAACATTATAGTGTGGCATGAAACCCTTGTAAAGCAGGTGGGTGTGAAGGATTTTCCGGTCAGAGTAAGACTTCGTATTCCCACAATCAGGGCATGGACAACACATAAAACCATTCTGCTTGTTTGCCTAAGACGCATCGAGAAACTCATGCACGCCCTTAATGTACTCGGAGGTGTGTCTGTCACCGTACATCCATTGCCGGTTCATCTGCGTGCATTATATATAATTAAGTGTCCAAATGAATAGAAGTTCATCATGACATGCATTAAAAGCAAAGTACATACACAGTTGTCATCTAACAACATATAGCTCTCCAGAGCATCTAATTAATTAAACCATACATTGAAACTATGTAAAACATTTTAATGCGAAAACAAAGGCGATCATAATCGCAACCAAGGTAACAATTGATCCAACGGTATAATGATACCAAGCCTCGGTATGAATGGCATATTTTCTAATCTTTCTAATCTTCAAGAGCATTGCATCCATCTTGATCTTGTGATCATCGACGACATCCGCAACATGCAACTCCAATAACATCTTCTCCTCCTAATTTTTTTTTTCCTTCAAGAAATTGTTTTCTTCTTCAACTAAATTTAACCTCTCGACAATAGGGTCGGCTGGAATTTCCGGTTCACATACATCCTAGACAAACAAAATCTATGTCACGTTGGTCCGCATAATTTTCATAAACAATAAATGAACCAATAGTTATAAAGATTAATGTATATAGTGTACGTGTCACCAAGATCTATCTATGGAGAAACCAGCAACGAGGGGAAGGAGAGTGCATCTACATAACCTTGTAGATCGCTAAGCGGAAGCGTTCAAGTGAACGGGGTTGATGGAGTCGTACTCGTCGTGATCCAAATCACCGATGACCAAGTGCCGAACGGACGGCACCTCCGCGTTCAACACACGTACAGCCCGATGACATCTCCCATGCCTTGATCCAGCAAGGAGAGAGGGAGAGGTTGAGGAAGACTCCATCCAGCAGCAGCAAGATGGCGTGGTAGTGGTGGAGGAGCATGGCAATCCTGCAGGGCTTCGCCAAGCACCGCGGGAGAGGAGAAGAACTTGGGAGAGGGGGAGGGCTGCGCCAGCACAATGGTGTGGTTGCCCTCCCACCCCCCAAATATATATAGGGGCAAGGGAGAGGGGGGACGGCCCCCTCAGATCCAATCTGAGGAGGGGGCGGCGGCCCAGGGGGGGTGCCTTGCCCCCCAAGGCAAGGGGGCGCCCCCCTTTAGGGTTCCCCCCAAACCCTAGTCGCCTTGGGCCCTTGGGGGGGGCGCACCAGCCCACCTGGGGCTGGTCCCCTCCCACATGTGGCCCATGCAGCCCTCCGGGGCCGGTGGTCCCACTTGGTGGACCCCCGGGACCCTCCTGGTGGTCCCGGTACGTTACCGATAAAACCCGAAACCCTTTCGGTGACCAAAACAGGACTTCCCATATATAAATCTTTACCTCCAGACCATTCCGGAACTCCTCGTGACGTCCGGGATCTCATCCGGGACTCCGAACAACATTCGGTAACCACATACAAACTTCCTTTCTAACCCTAGCGTCATCGAACCTTAAGTGTGTAGACCCTACGGGTTCGGGAGTCACGCAGACATGACCGAGACGTTCTCCGGTCAATAACCAACAGCGGGATCTGGATACCCATGTTGGCTCCCACATGTTCCACGATGATCTCATCGGATGAACCACGATGTCAAGGACTCAGTCAATCCCGTATACAATTCCCTTTGTCTAGCGGTATTGTACTTGCCCGAGATTCGATCGTCGGTATCCCGATACCTTGTTCAATCTCGTTACCGGCAAGTCTCTTTACTCGTTCTGTAACACATCATCCCGTAATCAACTCCTTGATCACATTGTGCACATTATGATGATGTCCTACCAAGTGGGCCCAGAGATACCTCTCCGTCACACGGAGTGACAAATCCCAGTCTCGATTCGTGCCAACCCAACAGACACTTTCGGAGATACCTGTAGTGTACCTTTATAGCCACCCAATTACGTTGTGACGTTTGGCACACCCAAAGTATTCCTACGGTATCCGGGAGTTGCACAATCTCATGGTCTAAGGAAATGATACTTGACATTAGAAAAGCTTTAGCATACGAACTACACGATCTTGTGCTATGCTTAGGATTGGGTCTTGTCCATCACATCATTCTTCTAATGATGTGATCCCGTTATCAATGACATCCAATGTCCATGGTCAGGAAACCGTAACCATCTATTGATCAACGAGCTAGTCAACTAGAGGCTTACTAGGGACATGGTGTTGTCTATGTATCCACACATGTATCTGAGTTTCCTATCAATACAATTCTAGCATGGATAATAAACGATTATCATGAATAAGGAAATATAATAATAACCTATTTATTATTGCCTTTAGGGCATATTTCCAACAGTGTCCCACTTGCACTAGAGTCAATAATCCAGTTCACATCGCTATGTGATTAACACTCAAGGTCACATCCCCATGTGACTAACACCCAAAGAGTTTACTAGAGTCAATAATCTAGTTCACATTACCATGTGATTAACACTCAATGAGTTCTGGGTTTGATCATGTTATGCTTGTGAGAGATGTTATAGTCAACGGGTCTGAACCTTTCAGATCCGTGTGTGCTTTACAAATCTCTATGTCATCTCCTAGATGCAGTTACCACGCTCTATTTGGAGCTATTCCAAATAACTGCTCTACTATACAAATCCAGTTTACTACTCAGAATAATCTGGATTAGTGTCAAAGTTTGCATCGGCGTAACCCTTTACGACGAACTCTTGTACCACCTCCATAATCGAGAAAATTCCTTAGTCCACTAGTTACTAATGATAACCTTGACCGTTGTCCTGTGATCCATTTCTAGATCACACTTGTACCCCTTGACTGACTCATGGTTTGGCACACTTCAGGTGCGGTACACAACATAGCATACTTTAGAGCCTACGACTGAAGCATAGGGGACGACCTTCGTCCTTTCCCTCTATTCTGCTGTGGTCATGTCTTGAGTCTTGCTCAATACTCACACCTTGTAACACAGCCGAGAACTCCTTCTTTGCTGATCTATTTTGAACTCCTTCAAAATCTTGTCATGGTATGTGTTCGTTTGAAAGTACTATTAAGCGATTTTGATCTATCCTTATAGATCTTGATGCTCAATGTTCAAGTAGCTTAATCCAGGTTTTCCATTGAAAAACACTTTTCAAATAACCCTATATGCTTTCCAGAAATTCTACATCATTTTTGATCAATAATATGTCAACAACATATACTCATCAGAAATTCTATAGTGCTCCCACTCACTTCTTTGGAAATACAAGTTTCTCATAAACTTTGTATAAACCCAAAATCTTTGATTATCTCACCAAAGTGTACATTCCAACTCCGAGATGCTTACTCCAGTCCTTAGAAGGATTGCTGGGGCTTTGCATACTTCTTAGCATCTTCCAGGCTCGACAAAATCTTCTGGTTGTATCACATACAACCTTTCCCCAAGAACAAGGAAACAATATTTTGACATCCTATCTGCAAGATTTCATAAATAATGCAGTACCTGCTAATTCCAATAGACTCTTAGCATCGCTACGAGTGAGAAAGTCTCATTGTAGTCAACTCCTTGAACTTGTCGGGAAACATCTTAATGACAAGTCGAGCTTTCTTAATGGTGACATTTACCATCATTGTCCGTCTTCCTTTTAAAATCCATCTGTACTCAACAGCCTCACGACCATCGAGCCGTTCTGCCAAAGTCTACACTTTGTTTTCATACATGGATCCTCTCTCGGATTTTATGGCCCCGAGCCATTCATCGGAATCTGGGCCCACCATCGCTTCTCCATAGCTCGTAGGTTCATTGTTGTCTAGCAACATGACTTCCAAGACATGATTACGTACCACTCTGAAGCAGTACGCATCCTTGTCGACCTACGAGGTTTGGGAGTGACTTGATCCGAAGTCTCATGATCACTATCATAAGCTTCCACTTCAATTGGTGTAGGTGCCATAGGAACAACTCCAGTGCTCTGCTACACACTAGTTGAACTAACGGTTCCATAACCTCATCAAGTCTCCACCATCCTCCCACTCAATTCTTTCGAGAGAAACTTTTCCTCGAGAAAGGACCCGATTCTAGAAACAATCCCTATTGCTTTCGGATCTGAGACAGGAGGTATACCCAACTGTTTTGGGTGTCCTATGAAGATGCATTTATCCGATTTGGGTTCGAGCTTATCAGCCTGAAACTTTTTCACATAAGCGTCGTGACCCCAAACTTTTAAGAAACATCAGCTTAGGTTTCTCTAAACCATAGTTCATACGGTGTTGTCTCGACGGATTTGCGTGGTGCCCTATTTAAAGTGAGTGCGGTTGTCTCTAATGCCTAACCCATGAACGATAGTGGTAATTCGATAAGAGACATCATGGTATGCATCATATCCAATAGGGTGCAGTTATGATGTTCGGACACACCATCACACTATGGTGTTCCAGGCGGTACTAGTCGTGAAACAATTTCCACAATGTCTCAATTGTGTACCAAACTCGCAACTCAGATATTCATCTCTATGATCATATCATAGATATTTTATCCTCTTGTCACGATGATATTCAACTTCATTCTGAAATTACTTGAACCATTCAATAATTCAGACTTGTGTTTCATCAAGTAAATATACTCAACATCTACTCAAATCATCTGTGAAGTAAGAACACAATGATATCCACTGCATGCCTCAGCGCTCATTGGACCGCACACATCAAAATGTATTACTTCCAACAAGTTGCTTTCTTGTTCCATCTTACTGAAAATGAGGTCTTTCAGTCATCTTGTCCATGTGGTATGATTTGCATGTCTCAAGTGATTCAAAATCAAGTGAGTCCAAACGATCCATCTGTATGGAGTTTCTTCATGCATATCTACCAATAAACATGGTTCGCATGTCTCAATCTTTTCAAAAACGAGTGAGTCCAAAGATCCATCAACATGGAGCTTCTTCATGCGTTTTATACCAATATGACTCAAATTGCAGTGCCACAAGTATGTGGTACTATCATTACTATCATATATCTTTTGGCATGAACATGTGTATCAGTACGATCGGGATGGTATTATTCAAATAAACAGAGTAACCATTATTCTCCTTAAATGAATAACCGTATTGCGATAAACATAATCCAATCATGTATATGCCCAACGCAAACACCAAATAACAATTATTTAGGTTTTAATACCAATCTCGATGGTAGAGGGAGCGTACGATATTTGATTACATCAACCTTGGAAACACTTCCAACACATATCGTCATCTCACCTTTAGCTAGTCTCCGTTTATTCCGTAGCCTTTTATTTTGAGTTACTAACACTTAGCAACCGAACCGGTATCTAATACCCTGGTGCTACTTGGAGTACTAGTAATGTACACATTAACATAATGTATATCCAATATACTTCTATCGACAGCCTTCTCAGCTACCAAGTATCTAGGGTAATTTTGCTCCAGTGGCTGTTCCCCTTATTACAGAAGCACTCAGTCTCGGGTTTGGGTTCAACCTTGGGTTTCTCCACTAGAGCAGCAGCTGATTTGCCGTTTCATGAAGTATCCCTTCTTGCCCTTGCCCTTCTTGAAACTAGTGGTTTTTAACTAACCATCAACAATTGATGCTCCTACTTGACTTCTACTTTCGCGGTGTCAAGCATCGCGAATATCTCAAGGATCATCATATCTATCCCTGATATGTTATAGTTCATCACGAAGCTCTAGCAGCTTGGTGGCAATGACTTTGGTGAAACATCACTATCTTATCTGGAAGATCAACTCCCACTCGATTCAAGTGATTGTTGTACTCAGACAATCTGAGCATAAGCTCAACGATTGAGCTTTTCTCCCTTAGTTTGCAGGCCAAGAAAATCGTCGGAGGTCTTATACCTCTTGACTTGGGCACGAGCCTGAAATCCCAATTTCAGCCCTCGAAACATCTCATATGTTCCACGACATTTCAAAAATGTCTTCGGTGCCTCAATTCTAAACCATTTATCATTACCGAACTATCATGTAGTCATCAAAACGTGTATGTCAGATGTTCGCAACATCCACAGACAACGTTCGAGGTCCAACACACCGAGCGGTGCATTAAGGACACAAGCCTTCTACTGTCCGCATAATTGCTACTATCAACTTTCAATTATATTTTCTCTAGGAACATATCTAAAACAGTAAAACTAAAGCGCGAGCTTACGACATAATTTGCAAAGATCTTTTGACTATGTTCAGGATAATTAAGTTCATCTTATGAACTCCCACTCAGATAGACATCCCTCTAGTCATCCAAGTGATTACATGATCCGAGTCAACTAGGCCGTGTCCGATCATCACGTGAGACGGACTAGTCATAATCGGTGAACATCTTCATGTTGATCGTATCTACCATATGACTCATGCTCGACCTTTCGGTCTCTTGTGTTCCGAGGCCATGGCTGTACATGCTAGGCTCGTCAAGTCAACCTAAGTGTTTCGCGTGTGTAAATCTGGCTTACACCCGTTGTATGTGAACATAAGAATCTATCACACCCGATCATCACGTGGTGCTTCGAAACGACGAACTTTCGCAACGGTGCACAGTTAGGGGGAACACTTTCTTAAAATTTTAATGAGGGATCATCTTATTTACTACCGTCGTTCTAAGCAAATAAGATGTATAAACATCATAAACATCACATGCAATCAAATAGTGACATGATATGGCCGTCATCACTTTTCTCCTTTTAATCTCCATCTTCGGGGCTCCATGATCATCGTCGTCACCGGCATGACACCATCATCTCCATCATCATGATCTCCATCATCGTGTCTTCATGAAGTTGTCACGTCAACTATTACTTCTACTACTATGGCTAACGCTTTAGCAATAAAGTAAAGTAATTACATGACGTTTATGTTGACACGCAGGTCATAAATAAATTAAAGACAACTCCTATGGCTCCTGCCGGCTGTCATACTCATCGACATGCAAGTCGTGATTCCTATTACAAGAACATGATCAATCTCATACATCACATATATCATTCATCACATCCTTTTGGCCATATCACATCACATGGCATACCCCGCAAAAACAAGTTAGACGTCCTCTAATTGTTGTTTGCATGTTTTACGTGGCTGCTATGGGTTTCTAGCAAGAACGTTTCTTATCTACGCAAAACCACAACGTGATATGCCAATTGCTATTTACACTTCATAAGGACCCTTTTCATCGAATCCGTTCCGACTAAAGTGGGAGAGACAGACACCCGCCAGCCACCTTATGCAACTAGTGCATGTCAGTCGGTGGAACCGGTCTCACGTAAGCGTACGTGTAAGGTTGGTCCGGGCCGCTTCATCCCACAATACCGTCGAAACAAGATTGGACTAGTAACGGTAAGCATATGTGAACAAAATCAACGCCCACAACTACTTTGTGTTCTACTCGTGCATAGAATCTACGCAATAGACCTAGCTCATGATGCCACTGTTGGGAAACGTAGCAGAAATTCAAAATTTTCCTACGTGTCACCAAGATCTATCTATGGAGAAACCAGCAACGAGGGGAAGGAGAGTGCATCTACATACCCTTGTAGATCGCTAAGCGGAAGCGTTCAAGTGAACGGGGTTGATGGAGTCGTACTCGTCGTGATCCAAATCACCGATGACCAAGTGCCGAACGGACGACACCTCCGCGTTCAACACACGTATAGCCCGGTGACGTCTCCCATGCCTTGATCCAGCAAGGAGAGAGGGAGAGATTGAGGAAGACTCCATCCAGCGGCAGCACGACGGCGTGGTGGTGGTGGAGGAGCGTGACAATCCTGCAGGGCTTCGCCAAGCACCGCGGGAGAGGAGAAGAACTTGGGAGAGGGGGAGGGCTGCGCCAGCACAATGGTGTGGTTGCCCTCCCACCCCCACATATATATAGGGGCAAGGGAGAGGGGGGCCGGCCCCCTCAGATCCAATCTGAGGAGGGGGCGGCGGCCCAGGGGGGGTGCCTTGCCCCCCAAGGCAAGGGGCGCCCCCCTTTAGGGTTCCCCCCAAACCCTAGGCGCCTTGGGCCCTTGGGGGGCGCACCAGCCCACCTGGGACTGGTCCCCTCCCACATGTGGCCCATGCATCCCTCTGGGGCCGGTGGTCCCACTTGGTGGACCCCCGGGACCCTCCTGGTGGTCCCGGTACGTTACCAATAAAACCCGAAACCCTTTCGGTGACCAAAACAGGACTTCCCATATATAAATCTTTACCTCCAGACCATTCCGGAACTCCTCGTGACGTCCGGGATCTCATCCGGGACTCCGAACAACATTCGGTAACCACATACAAACTTCCTTTATAACCCTAGCGTCATCGAACCTTAAGTGTGTAGACCCTACGAGTTCGGGAGTCACGCAGACATGACCGAGACGTTCTCCGGTCAATAACCAACAGCGGGATCTGGATACCCATGTTGGCTCCCACATGTTCCACGATGATCTCATCGGATGAACCACGATGTCAAGGACTCAGTCAATCCCGTATACAATTCCCTTTGTCTAGCGGTATTGTACTTGCCCGAGATTCGATCGTCGGTATCCCGATACCTTGTTCAATCTCGTTAACGGCAAGTCTCTTTACTCGTTCTGTAACACATCATCCCGTAATCAACTCCTTGATCACATTGTGCACATTATGATGATGTCCTACCGAGTGGGCCCAGAGATACCTCTCCGTCACACGGAGTGACAAATCCTAGTCTCGATTCGTGCCAACCCAACAGACACTTTCGGAGATACCTGTAGTGTACCTTTATAGCCACTCAGACACTCATGGTCTAAGGAAATGATACTTGACATTAGAAAAGCTTTAGCATACGAACTACACGATCTTGTGCTATGCTTAGGATTGGGTCTTGTCCATCACATCATTCTTCTAATGATGTGATCCCGTTATCAATGACATCCAATGTCCATGGTCAGGAAACCGTAACCATCTATTGATCAACGAGCTAGTCAACTAGAGGCTTACTAGGGACATGGTGTTGTCTATGTATCCACACATGTATCTGAGTTTCCTATCAATAGAATTCTAGCATGGATAATAAACGATTATCATGAACAAGTAAATATAATAATAACCTATTTATTATTGCCTCTAGGGCATATTTCCAACATATACCACATCCGAATGATAGACAGGACGAGGGCCGACGGGGGCGGATACCAAAACCATCGCACTATATAAGATGCAATAATAAAAAGTAAGAAAATGATACAAGTATCTATCTAAACATACAAGTAACACTATTTTTCCTTTCAGAAAGAAGATAAGAACAAGAGGCTCAACACGGTGGTGTCGGTGATGAGATCGGCGCGGGTGATCGACGGCGGTCAAGACGGGGGTGGGGCGTGACGGACCGCTAAATCTAGACAAATCTCGAGGAAAATGGAACTTTGAGGTCGAGCTTCGAGAGGAGAAAGCTTTACTAGTGTGGCTCGAGCATTTCATCGAACACCTCATGTGCATAGGAGGTGAGCTAGAGCACCACAAACACCTCCCCTCGCCGACCTAGGAAAACAGAGCACTGACCAATGCTCTGCTTGCGGGCGAGGTTATATATAGGCAGCACTATTGGTCCCGTTTCGTGGCATGAACCGGGACTAAAGGGGATCCTTTGGTCCCGGTTCAGGCCACGAACCGGGACCAATGGTGGAGGGCCAGGAGACAGGCCCATTGGTCCCGGTTCGTCCCACCAAACGGGACCAAAAGGTCCAGACGAACCGGGACCAATGGCCCACGTGGCCCAACCGCCCCCTTGCGCTCACGAACCGGGTCCAATGCCCCCATCTGTCCCGGTTCTAGACTGAACCGGGACTAATGGGCTGACCCGGCCTGGACCATTGCCCTCTTTTCTACTAAGGATATGTTTCTCGCTTATGGAGGTGACAAAGAGCTCGTCGTAAATGGTTACGTCGATGCAAGCTTTGACACTGATCCGGATGAATCTAGGTCACATACTAGAAACGTATTTATATTGAATGGTGGAGCTGTCAGTTGGTGCAGTTCTAACCAAAGTGTCGTGGTGGGATCTACGTGTAAAGCGGAGTACAAAGCTGCTTCGGAAGCAGCAAATGATGGAGTCTGTATGAAGGAGTTCATATCCGATCTAGGTGTCATACCTAGTGCATCGGGTCCAATGAAAATATTTTGTGACAATACCAGTGCAATTGCCTTGGCAAAGGAATCCAGATTTCACAAGAGAACCAAGCACATCAAGAGATGCTTCAATTCAATCCGCGATCAAGTCAAGCAGGGATTCATAGAGATTTGCAAGATACATACGGATCTGAATGTTGTAGACCCGTTGACTAAGCCTCTCTCGCGAGTGTCACACCCCAAAATTTTGACCTTGTTTTCTTAATTAAAATTTTGCCAGGAAACTTAAACTTTTATTTTCTGGGTTTTCTTTTGATCTCAGAACCATTCTTTTCTTTGTTATTATGTAGGTTTTACCCCAAGTGAAAACTATCCAAATATTTTGTTGGACTTATATACCGTCTCAAGAAAATATTTTTTATTAGTGGATTTAATTATATAATTATTTTTCCCTGGTCTTTATTTCTTGAAAATGGTTTCCCATGGTTTTAGGGTCCCATTTGAACTACAACCCTTTGATAAATTTATTTACAATTCCAACCAAAATTTGGGGATGTCATGAGATGTTTTAAAATCACTTTTATGCAAAAATATCTTTTATTCATTTGATATTTTGAGCTCTACCCCAAGTTTTCAAATCTGGTCCAGTTGGCAATTTTGCACTACAACCTATTTAAATATTTCTTTAAAGCTTCCACCAAAATTATGGGATGCCAGTGGTAGTATATAATTCAACTTTATGCAAAAATCCACTGATGTTTTTTTTGAAAAAATTGAGTAAATCAACCTCATCTTCATTCTGGCCCAGCTTGGTGATTTGTACTGCAACCCTAATTTATCTTGCTCTAGTAACCATGAGCTTTTTACTACTTATAGCCCAGCCTACAAAACC
The DNA here is from genome assembly GCA_032464435.1 of Aegilops umbellulata. Lineage (NCBI taxonomy): Eukaryota > Viridiplantae > Streptophyta > Magnoliopsida > Poales > Poaceae > Aegilops > Aegilops umbellulata. The sequence goes on along the minus strand of CP136055.1, from coordinate 600,716,715 downwards.
CTTAAGTCCAGGAGAATAGACCCATTGGAGTATTTTTAGTCCATGCAATAATGCCTTTTTCTTTCTGTCCAAAACTGAAGATTTGCAAAACTTGCACTAGCAAGTTTCTGGCTTTGCCCAAATGACCTTGCCATCATCACCAACACCTAGAGAGACAATGACCTGGAGCTTTTGACCACCCCAAGAGTTGCCTAGATGCCCATAGCATTCTGTCAAACACCTTGGGTGCATGGTCGTCAGTTTTGACATGACTTTTGGTTTGCATTGTGATCTTGATCCACTGACCCAGTAACCATGTCCACTAAGCTCCTAGCTACTTCTAACCTAGAACTGCTGTTTGCCAGCCTCACCAAAACATCCTAGCATGCCTTGGCATTTTGCCGAACAGTTGGCGTGCACGCTCTAGGCCTGGCCAGAGCGCTCGTTTTGCACGTGCGGGCGCCCGAGTCGTCGTGTCCCGCTGCCGCCTCCCCCGCGCCCGTTCTAGCCCCTCCCCTCTACCAGCTGTCGCGCCCCGACTCCTCCCTCGCTGCAGAGCCGCCTGCCCTCCCCCTGGCGCCTCACAGCGCCGCCACCGCTAGCCGCCGACGGCCGCAGCAGGCCACTACCATGAACGGCGCCGCCCGAGCCACAGCAGCGCGCCAGCTGTCCCTGGAGCAGCCCGAGCTCATCCACGAACTCGTCTGATAGCGCCTGTCGCCGCCACGTCGCCCTGACTGCTACAGAACGGCGGTTCGCTGGCGTTCTTATCCACGGCCACGGGAACCGACCTCTCCGGGCTATATATATACCTCCCGATCATGCCTAAGCTGGTCAGCAGCCTCGTTCGAGCAGTAGGAAGCCTCCCATCCTCCCTAGTTGATCAGAGGGCCCTCCCTTCCCCATCTCCGGTAGGTTCGGCCGCCGCCACGCTCCGGTCCAACTCGTTGCGAGAAGGCCCTCTCCCACCTTTCCAGCACCACCATCCTCCTCCCCTAAACCTTGCGGAACTGCCCAGCCTCTCAAATACGATCGGGAACCACCGCAGCCCAGACCCCCAAATCCACCCGAAGCCTCCTCCGCCGCTGAGCTCGCTGCCGGCGACTCCCTCCACCCCCGCTGACCCAACAACAACCGGGAGGACCGCCCCGGTCTGGCGGATCCATCCCTGCCCTTGGATCCCCGTGGGGAACCGCCGTTCGTTGGCGGCGATCGCTGGAGCCCCGCCCCACTCGGACAAAGGAGGAAGAAGAGCGCGGGTGACTGGTCAAACCTGACCAGTGGGCCCGAGGACCCACTGTCAGTGACCCCGAGCCGGCCCGCATGGTTTAAGTGGAAGCGTAAAAACCCAGAGTACATTTCCCCTGCCCCGAAAGCGTATTCTGAATCGAAACGTTTTCTTTTTCTGTTTTATTTAAAAACAGAATTTGAATAAACTTTCACTGGTTATAAGTTTTTAAATATAAGTACAAATGACTTGATTCTTTTTCTGTTGTTTCCCAAATATTGTCTAGTTTATTTTCATGTTATTTGAAAATTTTCCAAACAACTTTTTTTGTACTGTTTTGAAAGTATGTGTTAATTTAAATTTATTTAAAATAGGATTATGGAGAGGGAGAAGAAAAGTTTCAAAAAGTTTTGGAATGCACCCTGTCTCTCCGCAACTTGAAGGCAAGCATTCTGAACCCTGGCATAATATTGTCTTGTGTTGTGATACGGTTGCAACCCCACTCTGTCTCGGAGATTTCGTTATTTTTTGCGATGATACGATCATCCTCATAAGTGCATATTGATGGATTTCATGCTGTTGGTATTTGGCATGTATGGGATAGCAGTCACCCTCATATGCCTCTCATGCCTACCGGGAAGGATCCGGGAAAGTCTCTGTCTTGGGTAGACACGAGCTTGTCCCCAACCCCTCGTCGAGACGGTTATGTCCGGTGGGGCATGGGGAAGTATTTTGAGTGGTGGTTCTGTCCGATGGACGTGAAATATAATTCTTGTGCTAACCATGCAGGAAAGGCTTGAACCTCCTAAGTCGACCATAGATCGAGTCTTGTACCAGTAACCCCCATACTTGTTTCGTACTACCACTTGTCCCTGCCACCGGTAGGGTACGGTTCAGTAAATTGTTAACCCCTGTCCTAACACACACCGTACAGAGAGGCCATGGTGGAAGATACCGGCTGCATCCCGTAGGCATGCCACCTGGTCCAGGGGCATTGGTGTTTCCGGTTGGGACCGAGAGGGGGGCATCCCTTAGAGCGCGCGATATAAGTTTGATCCCATGCTAAGCGAGGTTGTAGCCTCCCCACTTAGAGTTTCGCTTGACGGGTGTCATGGGTGATTCCAGACATTGGTAAGTTAGGCTGGTGTGTGTGGTCAGGTGTGTTTTCGAATGAAAGACCGTAGACGGAATTAGTACCCATGGAGTAAAGAAATCAGTTGCTCGTGGGTAAAGAGTACACCCTCTGAAGAGATATTATATCTATTCAAATAGCCGTGTCCATGGTTAAGGACTACAGTCTGGGATGGGTCAAGTGTCGGTCTTAGTGTCGGTCTTCGGAGGAAAAACTACTAAACCACGAACATTGATTATGACCTGTGACATATGATGATTATGATTATTATTATTGTGGACTAACCATTTGCATTATTCGAATTAATAAGTATCCCTGGGATGGTTCTACCTCCTGGATATTCACCGTGATTTATTCTTATATAAGCCTTTTACGTAGTGTCGCTCAGACGCCCGACTGTGGCATGCTTGTTATTTCTATTACCTATAAGCCCTTTATGTGGTGTCCCTCAGATGCCCGACTGTGGCATGCTTGTTATTTCAATTACATATAAGCCCTTTACGTGGTATCGCTCACACGCCCAACTGTGGCATGCTTGTTATTTCAATTACCTATAAGCCCTTTATGTGGTGTCGCTCAGACGCCCGACTGTGGCATGCTTGTTCTTTCAATTACTTATAAGCCCTTTATGTGGTGTCGCACATACGCCCGACTCTGGCATGCTTGTTATATCTTATATATATATATATAAGCCCTTTATGCGGTGTCGCTCAGACGCCCGACTGAGGCATGCTTTATAATTGTAAACCTTTCGAGGCGTCGCTTCAGACACCCGATCAGTGCATTCTATTTCTACTCTTTGATTGGATATTCAAATTTGACATGAATAACAGGCTTGCATGCTTCATGATTTTTATTTATGACTGACGTAGTGATCATGGCATATTTCAGAGCATGATTATCATTCGTTATATTATACCTGTGTTCAAAATGTTTGCGAGTAAATTCAAAAGTACTCACTGGCTTGTCCCTGGCTATTGTCTTGGCCAGATTTCTTGCGTGGAGAGGAGCGTTGCGATGACAGCCCCGGACCCTACGCAATGGTGATAGCAGCCTCGCGAAGATAGGAGTTATCCAGGTCAGATGTTCCTGTGGGAAATGGAGTCCCATAGACACTGATGGTCCACAAACCGCTTCCGCCATCAACCACTAGAAACCATTTGTTGGACTCATAGGCCATAATGGTCTTGTACTACATATTATGTACCTTGCTTGGAGTTTCTGTATCAAGTTGATGCCTCATCAGCTAACAGTAATCCCGGGGCTGGTGAGCACAAGGGCCATTTTCTGGGAAATTAATATCCCGAAAAACCGGTCCTAACAAACTTGGTATCAGAGCCAGGCTGACCATTGGCTAATCTTATCTTAGCCAGGGCGAAAGACCTAGGTAAACCAACCCACAAGACCTTAACCTAACCCCGGCCAAGCTTCTTGTGTAAGATAGCCACATAGTGACCCGACACCTTTTGGCAGTCGGTGCTCAACCTATCAGCCTAGCCTGCCGATCACGCGCCAGTGACCGACACCTAAAGCGTCTCATTTGCAAGCATGCGATGGAAGACTCCGTCCCCTTTTCCTATAAAAAGGGAATGCTAGCCTCAACCCATCACAACACAGCCCTATCCCAAACCGAGCTAAAATGCCTGGACCCATTGTTCACAATGAGACCACATCAACCAACCTTAGAGGTTTTGTGACTGTGCTAGCAAACCTCACCCGCCGTGCCTTTGTATTAGAAGAGCCTCCAGAATATGTGGTGTACCAAGGGTCCATGAGCGGTGAAAGCCGTCAATTCTGGGCCATTGTGCACGTCTATGGTAGTGGTCTATCTTCAGAATGCCCCTACAGGTTCACCGGAAGGACAACTTCCTTTGAGCCACAAGTCATCCAACTAGCTGCTCGAGAAGCAATAGTTCAACTCCGGCACTTGTCGCCCAGAGTTAACTGTCGCTCATTCTACTACTACCCCAGCTGTGACGGGTATGGTAGGCCACCCCAGGTTGCCAACGGAGATCACGATACGGATCCTGCATTATTGCATCTGGTGCGCTATGTAAGTGCACTAGAGGAACTGTTCGATCAAATCACCCTTGGTCTGATCGCAGCTCGTGGAGAACTGATCCGCCGAGCCCCGGCAAGAAGAGAAGATGAGCCCGACGCCGACAACCCAGTCATGCTATTCGGACAACCGATCGAGTCCTTAAGATTGGCCCCAGCCATCAACCAAGGTGCTTTGGTGTCCCTAGAAGTGCTTCATCGCCTTTTGGGAACACGCTCCAACGGGATTGTGGCCAACAATCCCTGCGATGGTCTTCATCGCTACCCCGACCATGCAGCCCCTCAACCCCCTCCAACTAACCCCGACGGTGAAACCCGTGGAGAAGCCTCGACGACCACAAGGCAAGCCCACTTAGATATTAACGAGGTAGACTAAGTCACTCGAGTAGTATGGAGCCTTAGTATATCCACACCCTGTAATTGTGTGATCTTGTATCGCCGTAATTAAATGTTGTCTACTTGTGCTTCCCTATTTTAAATTGTAGCCATGCATGAATGCATTTGTGTATGGCTGCATTTTTAATTCGAGGTGTAGCTACCAAAAGCCAACCCCGACGACACCCACAGTAATACGTCACTTCTGCGAGGTATGTGTATATGTGCCATTGACCACGACCCCATAGAGCAGAACCGACTAACTAGTTGCCCCTCACCGCGGTAAATAACCCAGCCCAGTTGCTATATAAAAGGCCACCTCGTGACCTTGCCAAGTACCCCTCACTTTGTGCACAGCCCTCACAACCATCCCGTTGCCATGCCGAGCCCTAGTATTTATCTGAGGACTCCAGATGCCACCCCCGGTAGTTTTGTTAAAATATTGTGGGACTTTACCTGCAGTACCATGAGTGCTACCCGTCCACCCCAGTATGAGCTGCTCAAATCGAGGATCACCCTTTCCACCTCAAAATATTGGGCAGTAGTACACATCCCTCCTGCAAACCCAAACCAAGACCCAACGGAGGTCTCCTTCGTGGGGAAATCAATGCCGACTCCGCAGATGGCCATAGAAGCTGCTGCGTACGAAGCACTTGCCCGCCTTCGATTCGCGGTACCCTATGCCAGCGAACAAGGGTAATATTATTTCCCGAGTCGTGCAGCACCCGGAGAAGTAACATCCTTTCCCGGTGGACGAATTGAGAGAGACCCAGTACTGGCCAACCTTGCCCAGTATGTCATCGCTCAAGAGCGCCTGATCCAGCGAGTAATGGGTTATCTCTAGAGCCTCGCTGATTTAAATCCTAAGATCGCCATCGGCAGACCACTGAGACCCGACAAGGAGAGACACATTCATCGACTAGTCAATCCCCTTCCCCCGATTGAAGAGGACTGTGCCCTAGTACCAGAGACGTTTTCTCGGGACCCTGTCCATTTGCCGTTTTCATTGTGAAAATCATAGCTATGTTTATTTGTATGTTGCAGCTTTTGTGTTGTACCCTATGTTTGTGCTATGAGTAAACTGTTCGATTTCAGCTGATAGGAGCAATATTTTCAAAACGACCCTTAGCAAATCTCGAGGACGAGATTTTTTCTTAAGGGGGTTAGTGTTGTGACACCCCAAAATTTTGACCTTGTCGGTGGGAACGACACCTATGGGATCACAAGAATCCCTACTACGGTTGCGGGGCGCGGGGTCGTGAGAAGAGCGGATCAAACAGATAGCACACGGTTCCTTTATCCAGGTTCGGGCCGCGAGGATGCGTAAAACCCTACTCCTGCTTTGGTGGTTTGTTTATCTGTGTTCTTGAACTAGCAATGGGGCGTGAGGAGCTCCAAAAAGCTGAATCCTCTTCCTGGTCGCCTTGGGACTCCTTTTATAGGGAAAGGGGTTGCCACAGTTGCACACAGGAGGTGGAAAGGGTACAGTGATGCGAGGTTATCCCTCGCATTACATGGCAAGGTGCATTTAATGCGTCTTGCTTAGGTGTCCTTGCTTTATTGGGGATGGGGGAGAGCCATGTCTCGTCCGTCGCCGCTCCCTCTTGCGTCGACACGCGTCCTGGCCAGCAGTGCACGCGGTGCCATGTAGGCAGGCAGGCAGCTGAGGTGGCGCAGTGGTGGGTCTCCACAAAGATCCGCTTGCCGCCACATAGGTGCCTGCCCAGCTGGTTGGGTCGGCAGCTGCATGCGAACGGCGGTGGAGGTTTGATCGGTGTGGGCCGGATGGTGGCCCTACGGGTGTTCTTGGCAAGGGCCTTGCGGGGGGCCCGGCAAGGGTCTTACCGTGGCGCCTACAGTCATCCCCGGCAACGCTCTTGCCGGGGGCCTTGTGGTCCTCCTTGGCTGGGATCCCGCCAAGGATCATCATCTTCAAAAGTGTGTATCTGATCTTGAATGTCTTCACAAAGATCTGCATGCCACCACGGGGATGTCTCCCGAATCCTTGCCCCATGGGGGCAATGGACTCAAGGGTGACTCGCTCCGTCGGTGTGGGGCGAGCTGCCACGGCAAGGGTCTTGCCGGGTTTTCTAAAACCGCCTCCCGGCAAGGATCTTGCCGGGGGAGTCCGTTTCGTCCTCTTTGCTCTTTGTGGTCTTGGTCTTGGCGTCGTTCTGCTTCTCTCATGCTTCGGCCTTACCTCGGCTCACCTCCCTTGCCTTGCTCAGTGTGGTGGTGCCCGTGGCTCAGACAGCCCGTGCACAGTTATAGGGGTACAAAAGGTGTACCCCTCTTTTTGTACACCGACAGGAGCCCCCGGGCCTGGGCCACACGTAAGCGCAATCGCGTCGTTGGGCTAGGCCCAAAAACGGTGTGTGGGCAAGCGGGGCGGTTTTTACCGCAGTAAGTCTCTTCGCACGCTGCGCTTCCCACGCTTCCCGCGCGTGGCACGGCATGGGTATGCGTGCGTGACGTGGGCGACATGCGCGGGGTTGCTTCCCGCGGGCATGCGTCACATCACAGTTAATGTGAAAGGAGGTGGCCCGCGTTTCCCCCCATAAGAAGGAATAACCGCGGGCATGCTGCTCACTTTCTCCTCTTCCCTCGTGCCTTTTTCAATCTCAGAGCCGCCTAAGCTTTCTTCGTGTGACACACCAAATTTTTGACCTTGTTTTATTAATTAAAATTTTGCCAGGAAATTAAAACTTTTATTTTCTGGACTCCCTTTTGAGTTTAAACCATTTCCTCTCTTGTTATTATGGAGTTTTTCCCCAAAAAGAAAACCTTTCAAATATGTTATTGGACTTGTTTAACCTCTCAAGAAAAACTTTTCTTTTAAAACCAATTACATAACTAATTTTCTTGATCTTTATTTTCTTGAAAAATGGTTTTTCAAGGTTATATGGCCATATTTGAACTACAACCATTTGATAAACTCTTTCATAATTCCAACCAAAATTTGGAGATGTCATGTGATGGTTTTAAATCACTTTTATGCAAAAACATCTTTTATACATGAAATATTTTGAGCACTACACCAAATTTTCTTCTCTGGTCCAGTGGGCAGTTTTCCACTAGAACTCATTTAAATATTTCTTTCTAGCCTCCACCAAAATTAGGGGATGTTGGTAGTAGCCTATGATTCAACTTTATGCAAAAATCCAGTGATGTTATTTGAAAGATATGAGTGAATCAACCTCTTTTGCATACTGGTCCAACTTGATGGTTTGCACAGCAACCATATTTTTGCTTGCTCTATTGCCCTTCATCCTTTCCCCTGCTTCTAGACCACCCTACAAAACCCCTAAGTCAAGGAGCATGCAACCATTGGAATAATTTTGGTCCATGAGATGATGCCATTTACCTCATGTCCAGAATTGAAGTTTTGCAAAACTTGCACTTACAAGTTTGTGCTTCTTACAAACTAACCTCACCACCCTCTTGTGCAAGCAAAGAGACCTCAATCTGGAAGAATTGGCCACTCCAAGAAAAGCCTAGGTGCCTGTGGCATTTTGTCAAACACCTGGAGTGCATGGACAGATTTGGCATGAGCTTTAGTTTGCATTATGAACTTGGTCTCCTGACCTAACCACCTTGTCCCTTGATCTCCCCACTATCTCTAACCTAGCCCTGTTCCCTGCCAGCCTCATCCGCGACCTCTAGTATGCTCTGGCATTGTGTTAAACACATCTCGTGCGTGCTCTGGGCGCGAGCAGAGCACGCGTTTTGCACGTGCCGCGCCCGAGCCGCCGCGTCGCGCCCCTGGTTTTGCCCACACTGCAGAGCCGTGCCACACACTCCCCCTCTCACCAGAACGCGCCAAGCAGCCCCTCGCCACGTCTCCGGCAAGCCAGGAGCTAGCCGCCACGACCGCCCGACAGCCCCTGCTCAGGTCGGCGCCTCCCGTGCCTCTCCCGCTCGCTACCTGCCCCTGGAGCAGCGCGAGCTCATCCCGAAGCGTGTCCCCTAGTGCTCGTCGCCGCCACGACCTCCTGCAGCAACAGAGAGGCGGTTCGCCGGCAACCTTATCCACTGCCGCCGCGGAACCGACCTCGTTGCACTATAAAGAGGGACCCCAAGCTCCTATGAGCACCCATGCAACCTCAGTCCACCCCCTAGTTCCCCCCATGGCAGCCAATCGACCCGAGGAGGACGTCTTCTTCCTCTCCGGCAACCGCAGCCGCCGCCACGTCCCAGCTCCGTTCACCCCAACCAGAGGCCCGTACGTCCGACCAACGCCACCACCAGACTCCACATGATCCTGCGGAGCCACACAGACCTTCATCCTCGACGGAGAGGCACCGTAGCGCGGATCCCCAATCGTGCCCGAAGCCATCGCCGCCGCGAAGCTCGTCGCCGGCGACTCCGTCCAAGTCAGCGACCATGGCGGGTACCCCCGAGTTCGTCTCGACCTCCTGAGCACACCCATGCGCTCAGATCACTGAGGGACGCCTCCATTCGCCGGCGAGCCTCGCCGAAGCTCCGCCTCTGTTCGGTCGGGGGAGGCGACGCGCGCGTGGACTGGTCAAACCTGACCAGTGGGCAAGGCGGGCCCATTGTTAGTGACCCAGCGCTGGTCCACGCAGGCGGAAGTGGAAACGTAATTCCAAAGTACGTGTTCGACGTGTGCATTTCGAAACGTTTTCTTTTCTTTTTCTATTTTGTTTAAAAACCAGAGATTTGACTAAACTTTGACTGGTTATATCTTTTTAAATAAAACTCCAAATGAATTGATTCATTTTCCTACATCCCTCAAATTCTGTCTAGTTTATTTTATGATTTTTTTAAAAAAAATTAAACAAATTTTTTTGTGCTGTTATGAAAATATGTGTTAATTCAAATTTATTTAAAATAGGATTTTGGAGAGAGGAAGAAAACTTTCAAAAGTTTTGGAGAGCACCCCCACCTCTCCACACCTTGAAGGCAAGCATTCTCAACCCTGGCATAATATTTTGAGTGTGTTAGTTATTTGATTATAACACCCCCCCTCGACACGAAGGACCCGTTATATTTTGTGGTGATACGATATTTTGCATAATGCATTATTGGAGACTTCCTTGCTGTTGGAAGTGAATATACTTGTGATGGTAATCAACCTAGTGTGCCTTGCATGCATTCCGGAAAGAAATCTGGGAAATCCTCTACCTTGGGTAGACGTGGGCTTGTCTCCGGTCTTTGTCGGGATGATTATGTCTGGTATGGCATAGTAAGGTATAATGAGTGGTGATTTTGTTAGTTGAAATAATTTTTACTATACATATCATGCAGGGAATATTTGAGCCTCCTGAGTCGGCCGTAGATCGAGTCTTGTTCCGGTAACCCCCATACTTGTTTCGTGCTGCCACTAGTCCCTGCCGTAGGTAGGGTATGGTTCTGTAAGTTGTTAACCCTTGTCTTGGCACACACCGTACAGAGAGGCCATGCTGGAAGATACCGGCTGCATCAGGTAGGCATGCCACCTGGTCTGGGAGCATGGGTGTACCCGGTTGGGACCGAGAGGGGGCACCCCTTAGAGCGCGCGATAGAAATTTGATCCCATGCTACGCGAGGTTGTAGCCTCCCCACTTAGAGTTTTGCTTAACAGGTGTCGTGGGTGATTCCAGACACCGGTGAGTTAAGCTGGTGTGTGCAAGTCAGGCGTGTTTTCGACTAAAAGACCGTAAAGGGAATTAGTCCCGATGAACTAAAGAAATCCGTTACTCGTGGGCTCGTGGGTAAAGAGTACACCCTCTGCAGAGGTAGTAAACCTATTCGAATAGCCGTGTCCATGGTTAAGGACTACAGTCTGGGATGGGTCAAGTGTCGGTCTTAGTGTCGGTCTTCGGAGGTGAAACTGTTAAACCAGAACATATGGATTTTGACTTGTGATATACGATGGTCATGATTATCATTGTTGTGGACTAACCAACTATATTGTTTGAAGTAATGAATATCGCTGGGACGGTTCTACCTCCCGGATATTCACAGTGATTATTTATTCAATTTATATGCCCTTTATGTGGTCTCGCTGAGACGCCCGACCGTGGCATGCTAGTTAATTATTCATTTTATAAGCCCTTTATGTGGTGTCGCTCAAACACCCGACTGTTGCATGCTTGTTAATTATTCATTTTATAAGCCCTTTATGTGGTGTCGCTCAGACGCCCGACTGTGGCATGCTTGTTACTTTATTTACTTTATAAGCCCTTTATGTGGTGTCGCTGAGACGCCCGACTGTCGCATGCTTGTTATTTATTTACCTTATAAGCCCTTTATGTGGTGTCGCTAAGACGCCCGACTGAGGCATGCTCACTTTTACTATCCTTTCAAGACGTCGCTTTAGAAATCCGATCGGTGCATTTTATTACTATTCTGTCATTACATATTCCTGTTGCATATAAATAACCTGCTTGCATGCATCAGGATTTTATTTTCATGACTGACGTTGTGATTATAGAATATTTTCAGAGCATGATTATCGTTTGCCATATTATACCTGTGTTCTTAATGTTTGCGAGTACATTCAAAGTACTCACTGGCTTGTCCCTGGCTATTGTCTTGGCCAGATTTCTTGCATGGAGAAGAGCGTTGTGATGACAACCCCGGAACCTAAGCAACGGTGATAGGAGCCTCGCGAAGATAGGAGTTAACTTGGTCAGCTGTTCCTTTGGGGGAAATGCAGTCCAATAGACCGTGGTGAACCACAAGCCGCTTCCACCATCAACCCTTTTGTTGTACTCACAGACCAGAATGGTCTTGTACTGCATATTGTGTAATTTTGCTTGGAATTTCTGTATCAAGTTGGTGCCTCATCAGCTAACAGTAATCCTGGGGCTGGTGAGCACAAGGGCCATTTTCTGGAAATTATATCCCGAAAATCCGGTCCTGACAAACCTTGTATCAGAGCCAGGGTGACCATTGACTAATCCTATCCTAGCCAGGTCAATAAACCTAGGTTAACCAATCCACCAGACCTTAACCGAACCCCAGCCAAGCTTCGCTTGCAAGATAGCCACACAGTGACCCGACACCTTTGGGCAGTCGGTGCCCAACCTATAAACCCAGCCTGTCGGTCATGCGCTAGTGATCGAATCCTGAATAGTCCTTTTCGCAAGCGTGCGAAGGAAGACTCCGTCCCCTTTTTCTATAAAAGGGCACCCTAGCCTCAAAACAGCACAGCACAACCTCTACCCCAAACCGAGCCAAAATGCCTGGCCCCATTGTTCACAATGAGACCACAGCAACCAACCTTGGAGGTTTTGTGACCATGCTAGCAAACCTCACCCGTCGTGCCTTTGCACTAGAAGAACCCCCAGAATATGTGGTGTACCAAGGGTCCGTGAGCGGTGAGAGCCGTCAGTTCTGGGCCACTATGCACGTCTATGGTAGGGGTCTATCACCAGAACGCCCCTACAGGTTCACCGGAAGGACAACTTCCTTCGAGCCACAAGGCATCCAACTCGCTGCTCGAGAAGCTATAGTTTAACTCCGGCACATGTCGCCCAGAGTTAACTGTCGCTCCTTCTACTACTACCCCAGCCGTGACGGATACGGTAGGCCACCCCGAATTGTCAACGGAGACCACGAGACAGATCCTGCATTGTTGCATCTGGTGCGCTATGTAAATGCACTAGAAGGACTGTTCGATCAAATCACCCTTGATCTAATCGCGGCTCGTGGAGAACTGATTCTCCGAGCCCCAGTAAGAAGAGAAGATAAGCCCGACGCCGACAACCCAGTCGTGCTCTTCGGACAACCGATCGAGACCTTGAGGTTAGCTCCAACCACCAACCAAGGTGCTTTGATGACCCCAGAAGCGCTTCGTCGCCTTTTGGGAACACACTCCAACGGGATTTTGGCCAACAATCCCCGCGATGGTCATCATCGCCACCCCGACCCAGTAGTTCCTCCACCCCCTCCCGCTAACCCCGATGGCGAAGCCGATGGAGAAGCCTCGACGTCCGCAAGGAACACCCGCTTGGATATGAACGAGGTAGGCTAATTTACTCGAGTAGTACCGAGCCTTAGTACGGCCACGCCCTGTAATTGTGTGATCTGGTGTTGCCATGATTGAATGCTGTTTGTTTGAGCGCCCCGATTTTTTATTGTAACCATGCTTGAGTGCGTCGGTGTACGGTTGCATTCTACTTCGAGCGTAGCTACCAAAAACCAACCCCGGCCACACAAGTTTGTGCTATGAGTAAGCTTTTTGATTCCAACTAACAGGAAATATATTTTCGAAAACAACCCTTATCAAATCTCGAGGACGAGATGTTTCTTAAGGGGGGTAGTGTTGTGACACCCCAAATTTTTGACCTTGTTTTATTAATTAAAATTTTGCCAGGAAATTAAAACTTTTATTTTCTGGACTCCCTTTTCAGTTTAAACCATTTCCTCTCTTGTTATTATGGAGTTTTTCCCCAAAAATAAAACCTTTCAAATATGTTATTGGACTTGTTTAACCTCTCAAGAAAAACTTTTCTTTTAAAACCAATTACATAACTAATTTTCTTGATCTTTATTTTCTTGAAAAATGGTTTTTCAAGGTTATATGGCCATATTTGAACTACAACCATTTGATAAAATCTTTCATAATTCCAACCAAAATTTGGAGATGTCATGTGATGGTTTTAAATCACTTTTATGCAAAAACATCTTTTATACATGAAATATTTTCAGCACTACACCAAATTTTCTTCTCTGGTCCAGTGGGCAGTTTTCCACTAGAACTCATTTAAATATTTCTTTCTAGCCTCCACCAAAATTAGGGGATGTTGGTAGTAGCCTATGATTCAACTTTATGCAAAAATCTAGTGATGTTATTTGAAAGATATGAGTGAATCAACCTTTTTTGCATACTGGTCCAACTTGATGGTTTGCACAGCAACCATATTTTTGCTTGCTCTATTGCCCTTGATCCTTTCCCCTGCTTGTAGACCACCCTACGAAACCCCTAAGTCAAGGAGCATGCAACCATTGGAATAATTTTGGTCCATGAGATGATGCCATTTACCTCCTGTCCAGAACTGAAGTTTTGCAAAACTTGCACTTAAAAGTTTGTGCTTCTTACAAACTAACCTCACCACCCTCTTGTGCAAGCAAACAGACCTCAATCTGGAAGAAGTGGCCACTCTAAGAAAAGCCTAGGTGCCTGTGGCATTTGTCAAACACCTGGAGTGCATGGACAGATTTGGCATGAGCTTTAGTTTGCATTATGAACTTGGTCTCCTGACCTAACCACCTTGTCCCTTGATCTCCCCACTATCTCTAACCAAGCCATGTTCCTTGCCAGCCTCACCCGCGACCTCTAGCGTGCTCTGGCATTGTGTCGAACACATCCCGTGCGTTCTCTAGGCGCGAGTAGAGCACGCGTTTCACACGTGCCGCGCCCGAGCCGCCGCGTCGCGCCCCTGGTTTTGCCCAAACTGCAGAGCCGCGCCACACACTCTCCGTCTCACCAGAACGCGCCAAGCAGCCCCTCGCCACGTCTCCGGCAAGCCAGGAGCTAGCCGCCACGGCCGCCCGACAGCCCCTGCTCAGGTCGGCGCCGCCCGAGCCTCTCCCGCTCGCCACCTGCCCCTGGAACAGCGCGAGCTCATCCACAAGCGTGTCCCCTAGAGCTCGTCGCCGCCACGACCTCCTGCAGCAACAGAGAGGCGGTTCGCCGGCAACCTTATCCACTGTCGCCGCGGAACCGACCTTGTTGCACTATAAAGAGGGACCCCGAGCTCCTCTGAGCACCCATGCAACCTCAGTCCACCCCCTAGGTCCCCCCATGGTAGCCAATCGACCCGAGGAGGCCGTCTTCTTCCTCTCCGGCAACCGCAGCCGCCGCTACGTCCCAGCTGCGATCACCGCAACCAGAGCCCCGTCCGTCCGTCCAACGCCACCACCAGACTCCACATGATCCTGCGGAGCCACCCAGACCATCATCCTCGATGGAGAGCCACCGTAGCGCGGATCCCCAATCGTGCCCGAAGCCATCGCCGGTGACTCCGTCCACGTCGGCGACCATGGAGGGTACCCCCGAGTTCGTCTCGACCTCCTGAGCACACCCATGCACTCAGATCACCGAGGGACGCCTCCATTCGCCGGTGAGCCTCGCCGGAGCTCCGCCTCTGTTCGGTCGGGGGAGGCGACACGCGCGTGGACTGGTCAAACCTGACCAGTGGGCCAGGCGGGCCCACTGTCAGTGACCCAGCGCCGGTCCACGCAGGCGTAAGTGGAAATGTAATTCCAAAGTACGTGTTCGACGTGTGCATTTCGAAACGTTTTCTTTTCTTTTTCCGTTTTATTTAAAAACCAAAGATTTGACTAAACTTTGACTGGTTATATCTTTTTAAATAAAACTCCAAATGAATTGATTCTTTTTCTTTCATCCCTCAAATTATGTCTAGTTTATTTTAAGATTTTTTTTAAAAAAAATTAAACAACTTTTTTTGTGCTGTTTTTAAAATGTGCGTTAATTCAAATTTATTTAAAATAGGATTTTGGAGAGAGAAAGAAAACTTTCAAAAGTTTTGGAGAGCACCCCCACCTCTCCACACCTTGAAGGCAAGCATTCTGAACCCTGGCATAATATTTTGAGTGTGTTAGTTATTTGATTATAACACACCCCCCCTCGATACGCAGGACCCGTTATATTTTGTGGTGATATGCATTATTGGAGACTTCCTTGCTGTTGGAAGTGAATATACTTGTGATGGTAATCAACCTAGTGTGCCTTCCATGCATGCCGGAAAGAAATCCGGGAAAGCCTCTGCCTTGGGTAGGCGTGGGGTTGTCTCCGGTGTTCGTCGGGACGATTATGTTCGGTATGGCATAGTAAGGTATAATGAGTGGTGATTCTGTTAGTTGAAATAATTTTTAATATACATATCATGCAGGGAATATTTGAGCCTCCTGAGTCGGCCGTAGATCGAGTCTTGTTCTGGTAACCCCCATACTTGTTTGGTGCTGCCACTAGTCCCTGCCGTAGGTAGGGTATGGTTCAGTAAGTTGTTAACCCTTGTCTTGGCACACACCGTACAGAGAGGCCATGGTGGAAGATACCGGCTGCATCCGGTAGGCATGCCACCTGGTCCGGGAGCATGGGCGTACCCAGTTGGGACCGAGAGGGCGGCACCCCTTAGAGTGCGGATAGAAATTTGATCCCATGCTACGCGAGGTTGTAGCCTCCCCACTTAGAGTTTTGCTTAACAGGTGTCGTGGGTGATTCTAGACACCGGTAAGTTAAGTTGGTGTGTGCAAGTCAGGCGTGTTGTCGACTAGAAGACCATTGACAGAATTAGTCCTGATGGACTAAAGAAATCTGTTACACGTGGGTAAAGAGTACACCCTCTGCAGAGGTATTAAACCTATTCGAATAGCCGTGCCCATGGTTAAGGACTACAGTGTGGGATGGGTCAAGTGTCGGTCTTAATGTCGGTCTTCGGAGGTGAAACTCTTAAACCAGAACATATGGATTTTGACTTGTGATATATGATGGTTATGATTATCATTGTTGTGGACAAACCAAGTATATTGTTTGAAGTAATGAATATCGCTGGGACGGTTCTACCTCCCTGATATTCACGGTGATTATTTATTCAATTTATAAGCCCTTTATGCGGTGTCGCTGAGACGCCCAACTGTGGCATGCTTGTTAATTATTCATTTTATAAGCCCTTTATGTGGTGTTGCTCAGACGCCCGACTGTGGCATGCTTGTTAATTATTCATTTTATAAGTCCTTTATGTGGTGTCGCTCAGACGCCCGACTGTGGCATGCTTGTTACTTTATTTACTATATAAGCCCTTTATGTGGTGTCGCTGAGACGCCCGACTGTGGCATGCTTGTTATTTATTTACCTTATAAGCCCTTTATGTGGTGTCGCTAAGACGCCCGACCGAGGCATGCTCACTTTTACTATCCTTTCGAGACATCGCTTCAGACATCCGATCGGTGCATTTTATTACTATTCTGTCATTACATATTCCTATTGCATATAAATAACCTGCTTGCATGCATCAGAATTTTATTTTCATGACTGACGTTGTGATTATAGAATATTTTCAGAGCATGATTATCGTTTGCTATATTATACCTGTATTCTCAATGTTTGCGAGTACATTCAAAGTACTCATTGGCTTGTACCTGGCTATTGTCTTGGCCAGATTTCTTGCATGGAGAAGAGCGTTGTGATGACAGCACCGGAACCTAAGTAACGGTGATAGCAGCCTCGCGAAGATAGGAGTTAACCTGGTCAGCTGTTCCTATGGGGGAAATGGAGTCCCATAGACCATGGTGAACCACAAACCGCTTCCGCCATCAACCCTTTTGTTGTACTCACAGACCAGAATGGTCTTGTACTGCATATAATGTATTTTTGCTTGGAATTTCTGTATCAAGTTGGTGCCTCATCAGCTAACAGTAATCCTGGGGCTGGTGAGCACAAGGGCCATTTTCTGGAAATTATATCCCGAAAATCCGGTCCTGATAAACTTGGTATCAGAGCCAGGCTGACCATTGGCTAATCCTATCCTAGCCAGGTCAAGAAACCTAGGTTAACCAATCCACCAGACCTTAACCGAACCCCAGCCAAGCTTCCCTTGCAAGATAGCCAAATAGTTACCCGCAACCTTTTGGCATACGGTGCCCAACCTATCAACCCAGCCTGTCGGTCATGCGCCAGTGACCGAATCCTGAATAGTCCTTTTCGCAAGCGTGCGAAGGAAGACTCCGTCCCCTTTTTCTATAAAAGGGCACGCTAGCCTCAAACCAGCACAGCACAACCTCTACCCCAAACTGAGCCAAAATGCCTGGCCCCATTGTTCACAATGAGACCACAGCAACCATCCTTGGAGGTTTTGTGACCGTGCTAGCAAACCTGACCCGCCGTGCCTTTGCCCTAGAAGAACCCCCAGAATATGTGGTGTACCAACGGTCCGTGAGCGGTGAGAGCCGTCAGTTCTGGGCCACTGTGCACGTCTATGGTAGGGGTCTATCACCAGAACGCCCCTACAGGTTCACCGGAAGGACAACTTCCTTCGAGCCACAAGGCATCCAACTCGCTGCTCGAGAAGCTATAGTTCAACTCTGGCACTTGTCGCCCAGAGTTAACTGTTGCTCCTTCTACTACTACCCCAGCCGTGACGGATACGGTAGGCCACCCCGAATTGTCAACGGAGACCACGAGACAGATCCTGCATCGTTGCATCTGGTGCACTATGTAAATGCACTAGAAGGACTATTCGATCAAATCACCCTTGATCTGATCGCGGCTTGTGGAGAACTGATTCGCCGAGCCCCGGTAAGAAGAGAAGATGAGCCCGACGCTGACAACCCAGTCGTGCTATTCGGAGAACCGATCGAGACCTTGAGGTCATCCCCAGCCACCAACCAAGGTGCTTTGATGACCCCAGAAGCGCTTCGTCGCCTTTTGGGAACACACTCCAACGGGATTGTGGCCAACAATCCCCGCGATGGTCATCATCGCTACCCCGACCCTGCAGTTCCTCCACC
Organism: Aegilops umbellulata; assembly: GCA_032464435.1. Lineage (NCBI taxonomy): Eukaryota > Viridiplantae > Streptophyta > Magnoliopsida > Poales > Poaceae > Aegilops > Aegilops umbellulata. The sequence goes on along the minus strand of CP136055.1, from coordinate 600,698,461 downwards.
CCCTCCCGCTAACCCCGACGGCGAAGCCGATGGAGAAGCCTCGACGTCCGCAAGGCACACCCGCTTGGATATGAACGAGGTAGACTAATTTACTCGAGTAGTACCGAGCCTTAGTACGGCCACGCCCTGTAATTGTGTGATCTGGTGTTGCCATGATTGAATGCTATTTCTTTTAGCGCCCCGATTTTTTTATTGTAACCATGCTTGAGTGCGTTGGTGTACGGTTGCATTTTACTTCGAGCGTAGCTACCAAAAACCAACCCTGGCCACACAAGTTTGTGCTATGAGTAAGCCTTTTGATTCCAACTAACAGGAAAGATATTTTCGAAAACAACCCTTATCAAATCTCGAGGACGAGATTTTTCTTAAGGGGGGTAGTGTTGTGACACCCCAAATTTTTGACCTTGTTTTATTAATTAAAATTTTGCCAGGAAATTAAAACTTTTATTTTCTAGACTCCCTTTTGAGTTTAAACCATTTCCTCTCTTGTTATTATGGAGTTTTTCCCCAAAAAGAAAACCTTACAAATATGTTATTGGACTTGTTTAACCTCTCAAGAAAAACTTTTCTTTTAAAACCAATTACATAATTAATTTGCTTGATCTTTATTTTCTTGAAAAATGTTTTTTCAAGGTTATATGGCCATATTTGAACTGCAGCCATTTGATAAACTCTTTCATAATTCCAACCAAAATTTGGAGATGTCATGTGATGGTTTTAAATCACTTTTATGCAAAAACATCTTTTATACATGAAATATTTTGAGCACTCCACCCAATTTTCTTCTCTGGTCCAGTGGGCAATTTTGCACTACAACTCATTTAAATATTTCTTTCTAGCCTCCACTAAAATTAGGGGATGTTGGTAGTAGCCTATGATTCAACTTTATGCAAAAACCCAATGATGTTATTTGACAGATATGAGTGAATCAACCTCTTTTCCATACTGGTCCAACTTGATGGTTTGCACAGCAACCATATTTTTGCTTGCTCTATTGCCCTTCATCCTTTCCCCTGCTTGTAGACCACCCTACAAAACCCCTAAGTCCAGGAGCATGCAACCATTGGAATAATTTTGGTCCATGAGATGATGCCATTGACCTCCTGTCTAGAATTGAAGTTTTGCAAAAGTTGCACTTACAAGTTTGTGCTTCTTACCAACTAACCTCACCACCCTCTTGTGCAAGCAAAGACACCTCAATCTGGAAGAATTGGCCACTCCAAGAAAAGCCTAGGTACCTGTGGCATTTTCTCAAACACCTGGAGTGCATGGACAGATTTGGCATGGGCTTTAGTTTGCATTATGAACTTGGTCTCCTAACCTAACCACCTTGTCCCTTGATCTCCGCACTATCTCTAACCTAGCCCTGTTCCATGCCAGCCTCACCCGCGACCTCTAGCGTGCTCTGGCATTGTGTCGAACACATCCCGTGCGTGCTCTGGGCGCGAGCAGAGCACGCGTTTTGCACATGCCGCGCCCGAGCCGCCGCGTCGCGCCCCAGGTTTTGCCCACACTGCAGAGTCGCGCCACACACTCTCCCTCTCACCAGAACACGCCAAGCAGTCCCTCGCCACGTCTCGGGCAAGCCAGGAGCTAGCCGCCACGGCGCCCGACAACCCCTGCTCACGTCGGCGCCGCCCGAGGCTCTCCCGCTCGCCACCTGCCCCTGGAGCAGCGCGAGCTCATCCACAAGCGTGTCCCCAAGCGCTCGTCGCCGCCACGACCTCCTGCAGCAACAGAGAGGCGGTTCACCGGCAACCTTATCCACTGACGCCGCGGAACCGACCTCGTTGCACTATAAAGAGGGACCCCGAGCTCCTCTGAGCACCCATGCAACCTCAGTCCACCCCCTAGTTCCCCCCACAGCAGCCAATCGACCCGAGGAGGCCGTCTTCTTCCTCTCCGGCAACCGCAGCCGCAGCCATGTCCCAGGTCCGTTCACCGCAACCAGAGCCTCGTCCGTCCGTCCAACGCCATCACCAGACTCCACATGATCCTGCGGAGCCACCCAGACCTTCATCCTCAACGGAGAGCCACCGTAGCGCGGATCCCCAATCGTGCCCAAAGCCATCGCCACCGCGAAGCTCATCGCCGACGACTCCGTCCACGTCGGCGGCCATGGCGGGTACCCCCGAGTTCGTCTCGACTTCCTGAGCACACCCATGCGCTCAGATCACCGAGGGACGCCTCCATTCGCCGGTGAGCCTCGCTGGAGCTCCGCCTCTGTTCGGTCGGGGGAGGCGAGACGCGCGTGGACTGGTCAAACCTGACCAGTGGGCCAGGCGGGCCCACTGTCAGTGACCCAGCGCCGGTCCACGCAGGCGTAAGTGGAAACGTAATTCCAAAGCACATGTTCGACGTGTGCATTTCGAAATGTTTTCTTTTCTTTTTCTGTTTTATTTAAAAACCAGAGATTTGACTAAACTTTGACTGGTTATATCTTTTTAAATAAAACTCCAAATGAATTGATTCTTTTTCTTTCATCCCTCAAATTATGTCTAGTTTATTTTAAGATTTTTTTTAAAAAAATTAAACAACTTTTTTTGTGATGTTTTGAAAATGTGTGTTAATTCAAATTTATTTAAAATAGGATTTTGGAGAGAGGAAGAAAACTTTCAAAAGTTTTGGAGAGAACCCCCACCTCTCCACACCCTGAAGGCAAGCATTCTGAGCCATGGCATAATATTTTGAGTGTGTTAGTTATTTGATTATAACACCCCCCCCCTCGATACGAAGGACCCATTATATTTTGTGGTGATACGATATTTTGCATAATGCATTATTGGAGACTTCCTTGCGGTTGGAAGTGAATATACTTGTGATGGTAATCAACCTAGTGTGCCTTGCATGCATGCCGGAAAGAAATCCGGGAAAGCCTCTGCCTTGGGTAGGCGTGGGCTTGTCTCCGGTGTTCGTCGGGACGATTATGTCCGGTATGGCATAGTAAGGTATAATGAGTGGTGATTCTGTTAGTTGAAATAATTTTTACTATACATATCATGCGGGGAGTATTTGAGCCTCCTGAGTCGGCCGTAGATCGAGTCTTGTTCCGGTAACCCCCATACTTGTTTCGTGCTGCCACTAGTCCCTGCCGTAGGTAGGGTATGGTTCAGTAAGTTGGTAACCCTTGTCTTGGCACACACCGTACAGAGAGGCCATGGTGGAAGATACCGGCTGCATCCGGTAGGCATGCCACCTGGTCCGGGAGCATGGGTGTACCCGGTTGGGACCGAGAGGGCGGCACCCCTTAGAGCGCGCGATAGAAATTTGATCCCATGCTACGCGAGGTTGTAGCCTCCCCACTTAGAGTTTTGCTTAACAGGTGTCGTGGGTGATTCCAGACACCGGTGAGTTAAGTTGGTGTGTGCAAGTCAGGCGTGTTTTCGACTAAAAGACCATTAACAGAATTAGTCCTGATGGACTAAAGAAATCTGTTACTCGTGGGTAAAGAGTACACCCTCTGCAGAGGTATTAAACCTATTCGAATAGCCGTGCCCATGGTTAAGGACTACAGTGTGGGATGGGTCAAGTGTCGGTCTTCGGAGGTGAAACTGTTAAACCAGAACATATGGATTTTGACTTGTGATATATGATGGTTATGATTATCATTGTTGTGGACTAACCAAGTATATTGTTTGAAGTAATGAATATCGCTGGGACGGTTCTACCTCCCGGATATTCACGGTGATTATTTATTCAATTTATAAGCCCTTTATGTGGTGTCGCTGAGACGCCCGACTGTGGCATGCTTGTTAATTATTCATTTTATAAGCCCTTTATGTGGTGTTGCTTAGACGCCCGACTGTGGCATGCTTGTTAATTATTCATTTTATATGTCCTTTATGTGGTGTCGCTCAGACGCCCAACTGTGGCATGCTTGTTACTTTATTTACTTTATAAGCCCTTTATGTGGTGTTGCTGAGACGCCCGACTATGGCATGCTTGTTATTTATTTACCTTATAAGCCCTTTATGTGGTGTCGCTAAGACGCCCGACCGAGGCTTGCTCACTTTTACTATCCTTTCGAGACATCGCTTCAGACATCCGATCGGTGCATTTTATTACTATTCTGTCATTACATATTCCTATTGCATATAAATAACCTACTTGCATGCATTAGGATTTTATTTTCATGACTAACGTTGTGATTATAGAATATTTTCAGAGCATGATTATCGTTTGCTATATAATACCTATGTTCTCAATGTTTGCGAGTACATTCAAAGTACTCACTGGCTTGTACCTGGCTATTGTCTTGGCCAGATTTCTTGCATGGAGAAGAGCGTTGTGATGACAGCCCCGGAACCTAAGCAACGGTGATAGTAGCCTCGCGAAGATAGGAGTTAAGCTGGCCAGCTGTTCCTGTGGGGGAAATGGAGTCCCGTAGACCATGGTGAACCACAAACCGCTTCCGCCATCAACCCTTTTGTTGTACTCACAGACCAGAATGGTCTTGTACTGCATATTATGTATTTTTGCTTGGAATTTCTGTATCAAGTTGGTGCCTCATCAGCTAACAGTAATCCTGGGGCTGGTGAGCACAAGGGCCATTTTCTGGAAATTATATCCCGAAAATCCGGTCCTGATAAACTTGGTATCAGAGCCAGGCTGACCATTGGCTAATCCTATCCTAGCCAGGTCAAGAAACCTAGGTTAACCAATCCACCAGACCTTAACCGAATCCCAGCCAAGCTTCCCTTGCAAGATAGCCACACAGTGACCCGACACCTTTTGGCTTACGGTGCCCAACCTATCAACCCAGCCTGTCGGACATGCGCCAGTGACCGAATCCTGAATAGTCCTTTTCGCAAGCGTGCGAAGGAAGACTCTGTCCCCTTTTTCTATAAAAGGGCACGCTAGCCTCAAACCAGCAAAGCACAACCTCTACCCAAAACCAAGCCAAAATGTCTGGCCCCATTGTTCACAATGAGACCACAACAACCATCCTTGGAGGTTTTGTGACCGTGCTAGAAAACCTCACCCGCCGTGCCTTTGCACTAGAAAAAACCCCAGAATATGTGGTGTACCAACGGTCCGTGAGCGGTGAGAGCCATCAGTTCTGGGCCACTGTGCACGTCTATGGTAGGGGTCTATCACCAGAACGCCCCTACAGGTTCACCGGAAGGACAACTTCGTTCGAGCCACAAGCCATCCAACTCGCTGCTCGAGAAGCTATAGTTCAACTCCGGCACTTGTCGTCGAGAGTTAACTGTTGCTCCTTCTACTACTACCCCAGCCGTGACGGATACGGTAGGCCACCCCGAATTGCCAACGGAGACCACGAGACAGATCCTGCATTGTTGCATCTGGTGCACTATGTAAATGCACTAGAAGGACTATTCGATCAAATCACCCTTGATCTGATCGCGGCTTGTGGAGAACTGATTCGCCGAGCCCCGGTAAGAAGAGAAGATGAGCCCGACGCCGACAACCCAGTCGTGCTGTTCGGACAACCGATCGAGACCTTGAGGTCATCCCCAGCCACCAACCAAGGTGCTTTGATGACCCCAGAAGCGCTTCGTCGCCTTTTGGGAACACACTCCAACGGGATTGTGGCCAACAATCCCCGCGATGGTCATCATCGCTACCCCGCCCCTGCAGTTCCTCCACCCCCTCCCGCTAACCCCGACGGCGAAGCCGATGGAGAAGCCTCGACGTCCGCAAGGCACACCCGCTTGGATATGAACGAGGTAGACTAATTTACTCGAGTAGTACCGAGCCTTAGTACGGCCAAGCCCTGTAATTGTGTGATCAGGTGTTGCCAGGATTGAATGCTATTTGTTTGAGCGCCCCGATTTTTTTATTGTAACCATGCTTGAGTGCGTCGGTGTACGGTTGCATTTTACTTCGAGCGTAGCTACCAAAAACCAACCCTGGCCACACAAGTTTGTGCTATGAGTAAGCCTTTTGATTCCAACTAACAGGAAAGATATTTTCGAAAACAACCCTTATCAAATCTCGAGGACGAGATTTTTCTTAAGGGGGGTAGTGTTGTGACACCCCAAATTTTTGACCTTGTTTTATTAATTAAAATTTTGCCCAGAAATTAAAACTTTTATTTTCTAGACTCCCTTTTGAGTTTAAACCATTTCCTCTCTTGTTATTATGGAGTTTTTCCCCAAAAAGAAAACTTTACAAATATGTTATTGGACTAGTTTAACCTCTCAAGAAAAACTTTTATTTTAAAACCAATTACATAATTAATTTGCTTGATCTTTATTTTCTTGAAAAATGTTTTTTCAAGGTTATATGGCCATATTTGAACTGCAACCATTTGGTAAACTCTTTCATAATTCCAACCAAAATTTGGAGATGTCATGTGATGGTTTTAAATCACTTTTATGCAAAAACATCTTTTATACATGAAATATTTTGAGCACTCCACCCAATTTTCTTCTCTGGTCCAGTGGGCAATTTTGCACTACAACTCATTTAAATATTTCTTTCTAGCCTCCACCAAAATTAGGGGATGTTGGTAGTAGCCTATGATTCAACTTTATGCAAAAACCCAGTGATGTTATTTGACAGATATGAGTGAATCAACCTCTTTTGCATACTGGTCCAACTTGATGGTTTGCACAGCAACCATATTTTTGCTTGCTCTATTGCCCTTGATCCTTTCCCCTGCTTGTAGACCACCCTACAAAACCCCTAAGTCCAGGAGCATGCAACCATTGGAATAATTTTGGTCCATGAGATGATGCCATTGACCTCCTGTCCAGAATTGAAGTTTTGCAAAACTTGCACTTACAAGTTTGTGCTTCTTACAAACTAACCTCACCACCCTCTTGTCCAAGCAAAGAGACCTCAATCTGGAAGAATTGGCCACTCCAAGAAAAGCCTAGGTGCCTGTGGCATTTTCTCAAACACCTGGAGTGCATGGACAGATTTGGCATGGGCTTTAGTTTGCATTATGAACTTGGTCTCCTGACCTAACCACCGTGTCCCTTGATCTCCGCACTATCTCTAACCTAGCCCTGTTCCCTGCCAGCCTCAACCGCGACCTCTAGCGTGCTCTGGCATTGTGTCGAACACATCCCGTGCGTGCTCTGGGCGCGAGCAGAGCACGCGTTTTGCACATGCCGCGCCCGAGCCGCCGCGTCGCGCCCAGGTTTTGCCCACACTGCAGAGTCGCGCCACACACTCTCCCTCTCACCGGAACACGCCAAGCAGCCCCTCGCCACGTCTCCGGCAAGCCAGGAGCTAGCCGCCACGGCCGCCCAACAGCCCCTGCTCAGGTCGGCGCCGCCCGAGGCTCTCCCGCTCGCCACCTGCCCCTGGAGCAGCTCGAGCTTATCCACAAGCATGTCCCCAAGCGCTAGTCGCCGGCACGACCTCCTGCAGCAACAGAGAGGCGGTTCACCGGCAACCTTATCCACTGCCACCGCGGAACCGACCTCGTTGCACTATAAAGAGGGACCCCGAGCTCCTCTGAGCACCCATGCAACCTCAGTCCACCCCCTAGTTCCCCCCATGGCAGCCAATCGACCCGAGGAGGCCGTCTTCTTCCTCTCCTGCAACCGCAGCCGCCGCCACGTCCCAGCTCCGTTCACCGCAACCAGAGCCCCGTCCGTCCGTCCAACGCCACCACCAGACTCCACATGATCCTGCGGAGCCACCCAGACCTTCATCCTCAATGGAGAGCCACCGTAGTGCGGATCCCCAATCGTGCCCAAAGCCATCGCCACCGCGAAGCTCATTGCCGACGACTCCGTCCACGTCGGCGGCCATGGCGAGTACCCCTGAGTTCGTCTCGACCTCCTGAGCACACCCATGCGCTCAGATCACCGAGGGCGCCTCCATTCGCTGGTGAGCCTCGCTGGAGCTCCGCCTCTGTTCGGTCAGGGGAGGCGACACGCGCGTGGACTGGTCAAACCTGACCAGTGGGCCAGGCGGGCCCACTGTCAGTGACCCAGCGCCGGTCCACGCAGGCGTAAGTGGAAACATAATTCCAAAGTACGTGCTCGACGTGTGCATTTCGAAACGTTTTCTTTTCTTTTTCTATTTTATTTAAAAACCAAAGATTTAACTAAACTTTGACTGGTTATATCTTTTTAAATAAAACTCCAAATGAATTGATTCTTTTTCTTTCATCCCTCAAATTATGTCTAGTTTATTTTAAGATTTTTTTTTAAAAAAATAAACAACTTTTTTTGTGATGTTTTGAAAATGTGTGTTAATTCAAATTTATTTAAAATAGGATTTTGGAGAGAGGAAGAAAACTTTCAAAAGTTTTGGAGAGCACCCCCACCTGTCCACACCTTGAAGTCAAGCATTCTGAACCCTGGCATAATATTTTGAGTGTGTTAGTTATTTGATTATAACACCCCCCCCCCCTCGATACGAAGGACCCGTTATATTTTGTGGTGATACGATATTTTGCATAATGCATTATTGGAGACTTCCTTGCTGTTGGAAGTGAATATACTTGTGATGGTAATCAACCTAGTGTGCCTTGCATGCATGCCGGAAAGAAATCCGGGAAAGCCTCTGCCTTGGGTAGGCGTGGGCTTGTCTCCGGTGTTCGTCGGGACGATTATGTCCGGTATGGCATAGTAAGGTATAATGAGTGGTGATTGTGTTAGTTGAAATAATTTTTACTATACATATCATGCGGGGAATATTTGAGCCTCCTGAGTTGGCCGTAGATCGAGTCTTGTTCCGGTAAACCCCATACTTGTTTCGTGCTGCCACTAGTCCCTGCCGTAGGTAGGGTATGGTTCAGTAAGTTGTTCACCCTTGTCTTGGCACACACCGTAGAGAGAGGCCATGGTGGAAGATACCGGCTGCATCCGGTAGGCATGCCACCTGGTCCGGGAGCATGGGTGTACCTGGTTGGGACCGAGAGGGCGGCACCCCTTAGAGCGCGTGATAGAAATTTGATCCCATGCTACGCGAGGTTGTAGCCTCCCCACTTAGAGTTTTGCTTAACAGGTGTCGTGGGTGATTCCAGACACCGGTGAGTTAAGTTGGTGTGTGCAAGTCAGGCGTGTTTTCGACTAAAAGACCATTAACGGAATTAGTCCTGATGGACTAAAGAAATCTGTTACTCGTGGGTAAAGAGTACACCCTCTGCAGAGGTATTAAACCTATTCGAATAGCCGTGCCCATGGTTAAGGACTACAGTGTGGGATGGGTCAAGTGTCGGTCTTAGTGTCGGTCTTCGGAGGTGAAACTGTTAAACCAGAACATATGGATTTTGACTTGTGATATATGATGGTTATGATTATCATTGTTGTGGACTAACCAAGTATATTGTTTGAAGTAATGAATATCGCTGGGACGGTTCTACCTCCCGGATATTCACGGTGATTATTTATTCAATTTATAAGCCCTTTATGTGGTGTCGCTGAGACGCCCGACTGTGGCATGCTTGTTAATTATTCATTTTATAAGCCCTTTATGTGGTGTTGCTCAGACGCCCGACTGTGGCATGCTTGTTAATTATTCATTTTATAAGTCCTTTATGTGTTGTCGTTAAGACGCCCGACTGTGGCATGCTTGTTACTTTATTTACTTTATAAGCCCTTTATGTGGTGTCGCTGAGACACCCGACTGTGGCATGCTTATTATTTATTTACCTTATAAGCCCTTTATGTGGTGTCGCTAAGACGCCTGACCGAGGCATGCTCACTTTTACTATCCTTTCGAGACGTTGCTTCAGACATCCGATCGGTGCATTTTATTACTATTCTGTCATTACATATTCCTATTGCATATAAATAACCTGCTTGCATGCATCAGGATTTTATTTTCATGACTGACGTTGTGATTATAGAATATTTTCAAAGCATGATTATCGTTTGCTATATTATTCCTGTGTTCTCAATGTTAGCGAGTACATTCAAAGTACACATTGGCTTGTACCTGGCTATTGTCTTGGCCAGATTTCTTGCATGGAGAAGAGCGTTGTGATGACAGCCCCGGAACCTAAGCAACGGTGATAGCAGCCTCGCGAAGATAGGAGTTAACCTGGTCAGCTGTTCCTGTGGTGGAAATGGAGTCCCATAGACCATGGTGAACCACAAACCGCTTCTGCCATCAACCCTTTTGTTGTACTCATAGACTAGATTGGTCTTGTACTGCATATTATGTATTTTTGCTTGGAATTTCTATATCAAGTTGGTGCCTCATCAGCTAATAGTAATCCTGGGGCTGGTGAGCACAAGGGCCATTTTTTGGAAATTATATCCCGAAAATCCGGTCCTGATAAACTTGGTATCAGAGCCAGGCTGACCATTGGCTAATCCTATCCTAGCCAGGTCAAGAAACCTAGGTTAACCAATCCACCAGACTTTAACCGAACCCCAGCCAAGCTTCCCTTGCAAGATAGCCACACAGTGACCCGACACCTTTTGGCAGTCGGTGCCCAACCTATCAACCCAGCCTGTCGGTCATGCGCCAGTGACCGAATCCTGAATAGTCCTTTTCGCAAGCGTGCGAAGGAAGACTTCGTCCCCTTTTTCTATAAAAGGGCACGCTAGCCTCAAACCAGGACAGCACAACCTCTACCCCAAACTTAGCCAAAATGCCTGGCCCCATTGTTCACAATGAGACCACAGCAACCATCCTTGGAGGTTTTGTGACCGTGCTAGGAAACCTGACCAGCCGTGCCTTTGCACTAGAAGAACCCCCAGAATATGTGGTGTACCAAGGGTCCGCGAGCGGTGAGAGCCGTCAGTTCTGGGCCACTGTGCACGTCTATGGTAGGGGTCTATCACCAGAACGCCCCTACATGTTCACCGGAAGGACAACTTCCTTCTAGCCACAAGCCATCCAACTCGCTGCTCGAGAAGCTATAGTTCAACTCCGGCACTTGTCGCCCAGATTTAACTGTCGCTCCTTCTACTACTACCCCAGCCGTGACGGATACGGTAGGCCACCCCGAATTGTCAACGGAGACCACGAGACAGATCCTGCATTGTTGCATCTGGTGCACTATGTAAATGCACTAGAAGGACTGTTCGATCAAATCACCCTTGATCTGATCGCGACTCATGGAGAACTGATTCGCCGAGCCCCGGTAAGAAGAGAAGATGAGCCCGACGCCGACAACCCAGTCGTGCTGTTCGGACAACCGATCGAGACCTTGAGGTCAGCCCCGGCCACCATCCAAGGTGCTTTGATGACCCCAGAAGCGCTTTGTCGCCTTTTGGGAACACACTCCAACGGGATTGTGGCCAACAATCCCTGCGATGGTCATCATCGCTACCCCGACCCTGCAGTTCCTCCACCCCCTCCCGCTAACCCCGACGGCGAAGCTAATGGAGAAGCCTCGACGTCCGCAAGGCACACCCGCTTGGATATGAACAAGGTAGACTAATTTACTCGAGTAGTACCGAGCCTTAGTACGGCCACACCCTGTAATTGTGTGATCTGGTGTTGCCATGATTGAATGTTGTTTGTTTGAGCGCCCCGATTTTTTTATTGTAACCATGCTTGAGTGTGTCGGTGTACGGTTGCATTTTACTTCGAGCGTAGCTACCAAAAACCAACCCCGGCCACACAAGTTTGTGCTATGAGTAAGCTTTTTGATTCCAACTAACAGGAAAGATATTTTCGAAAACAACCCTTATCAAATCTCGAGGACGAGATTTTTCTTAAGGGGGGTAGTGTTGTGACACCCCAAATTTTTGACCTTGTTTTATTAATTAAAATTTTAACAGGAAATTAAAACTTTTATTTTCTGTACTCCCTTTTGAGTTTAAACCATTTCCTCTCTTGTTATTATGGACTTTTTCCCCAAAAGGAAACCTTTTGAATATGTTATTGGACTTGTTCAACCTCTCAAGAAAAACTTTTCTTTTAAAACCATTTACATAATTAATTTGCTTGATTTTTATTTTCTTGAAAAATGGGTTTTCAAGGTTATATGGCCATATTTGAACTGCAACCATTTGATAAACTCTTTCATAATTCCAACCAAAATTTGGAGATGTCATGTGATGGTTTTAAATCACTTTTATGCAAAAACATCTTTTATACATGAAATATTTTGAGCACTACACCCAATTTTCTTCTCTGGTCCAGTGGGCAATTTTGCACTACAACTCATTTAAATATTTCTTTCTAGCCTCCACCAAAATTAGGGGATGTTGGTAGTAGCCTATGATTCAACTTTATGCAAAAACCCAGTGCTGTTATTTGAAACATATGAGTGAATCAACCTCTTTTGCATACTGGTCCAACTTGATGGTTTGCACAGCAACCATATTTTTGCTTGCTCTATTGCCCTTGATCCTTTCCCCTGCTTGTAGACCACCCTACAAAACCCCTAAGTCCAGGAGCATGCAACCATTGGAATAATTTTGGTCCATGAGATGATGCCATTGACCTCCTGTCCAGAATTGAAGTTTTGCAAAAGTTGCACTTACAAGTTTGTGCTTCTTACCAACTAACCTCACCACCCTCTTGTGCAAGCAAAGACACCTCAATCTGGAAGAATTGGCCACTCCAAGAAAATCCTAGGTACCTGTGGCATTTTCTCAAACACCTGGAGTGCATGGACAGATTTGGCATGGGCTTTAGTTTGCATTATGAACTTGGTCTCCTAACCTAACCACCTTGTCCCTTGATCTCCGCACTATCTCTAACCTAGCCCTGTTCCCTGCCAGCCTCACCCGCGACCTCTAGCGTGCTCTGGCATTGTGTCGAACACATCCCATGCGTGCTCTGCGCGCGAGCAGAGCACGCCTTTTGCACGTGCCGTACCCGAGCCGCCGCGTCGCGCCCCTGGTTTTGCCCACACTGCAGAGCCGCGCCACACACTATCCCTCTCACCAGAACGCGCCAAGCAGCCCCTCACCACGTCTCCGGCAAGCCAGGAGCTAGCCGCCACGGCCGCCCGACAGCCCCTGCCCACGTCAGCGCCGCCCGAGCCTCTCCCACTTGCCACCTACCCCTGGAGCAGCGCGAGCTCATCCACAAGCGTGTCCCCTAGCGCTCGTCGCCGCCACGACCTCCTGCAGCAACAGAGAGGCGGTTCGCCGGCAACCTTATCCACTGCCGCCGCGGAACCGACCTCGTTGCACTATAAAGAGGGACCCCGATCTCCTCTGAGCACCCATGCAACCTCAGTCCATCCCCTAGTTCCCCCATGGCAGCCAATCGACCCGAGGAGGCCGTCTTCTTCCTCTTCGGCAACCGCAGCCGCCGGCACGTTCCAGCTCCGTTCACAGCAACCGAGCCCCGTCCGTCCGTCCAACGCCACCACCAGACTCCACATGATCCGGCGGAGCCACCCAGACCTTCATCCTCGACGGAGAGCCACCGTAGCGCGGATCCCCAATCGTGCCCGAAGCCATCGCTGTCGCGAAGCTCGTCGCCGGCGACTTCGTCCACGTCGGCGACCATGGCGGGTACCCCCGAGTTCGTCTCGACCTCCTGAGCACACCCATGCGCTCAGATCACCGAGGGACGCCTCCATTCGCCGGCGAGCCTCGCCGGAGCTCCACCTCTGTTCTGTCGGGGGAGGCGACGCACGCGTGGACTGGTCAAACCTGACCAGTGGGCCAGGCGGGCCCACTGTCAGTGACCTAGCGCCGGTCCACGCAGGCGTAAGTGGAAACGTAATTCCAAATCACATGTTTGACGTGTGCATTTCGAAACATTTTCTTTTCTTTTTCTATTTTACTTATAAACCAGATATTTTACTAAACTTTGACTTGATATATCTTTTTAAAAAGAACTCCAAATGAATTGATTCTTTTTCCTACATCCCTCAAATTTTGTCTAGTTTATTTTAAGATTTTTTTAAAAAAAATTTAAATAACTTTTTTGCTGTTTTGAAAATGTGTGTTAATTCAAATTTATTTAAAATAGGATTTTGGAGAGAGGAAGAAAACTTTCAAAAATATTGGAGAGCACCCCCACCTCTCCACACCTTGAAGGCAAGCATTCTGAACCCTGGCATAATATTTTGAGTGTGTTAGTTATTTGATTATAACAAGCCCCCCCCCCTCGATACGAAGGACCCATTATATTTTGTGGTGATACGATATTTTGCATAATGCATTATTGCAGACTTCCTTGCTGTTGGAAGTGAATATACTTGTGATGGTAATCAACCTAGTGTGCCTTGCATGCATGCCGGAAAAAAATCCGGGAAAGCCTCTGCCTTGGGTAGGCGTGGGCTTGTCTTCGGTCTTCGTCAGGACGATTATGTCCGGTATGGCATAGTAAGGTATAATGAGTGGTGATTCTGTTAGTTGAAATAATTTTTACTATACATATCATGCGGGGAATATTTGAGCCTCCTGAGTCGGCCGTAGATCGAGTCTTGTTCTGGTAACCCCCATACTTGTTTCGTGCTGCCACTAGTCCCTGCCGTAGGTAGGGTATGGTTCAGTAAGTTGTTAACCCTTGTCTTGTCACACACCGTACAGAGAGGCCATGGTGGAAGATACCGGCTACATCCGGTAGGCATGCCACCTGGTCTAGGAGCATGGGTGTACCCGGTTCGGACCGAGAGGGGGGCACCCGTTAGAGCGCGCGATAGAAATTTGATCCCATGCTACGCGAGGTTGTAGCCTCCCCACTTAGAGTTTTGCTTAACAGGTGTCGTGAGTGATTCCAGACACCGGTGAGTTAAGCTGGTGTGTGCAAGTCAGGCTTGTTTTTGACTAAAAGACCGCAGACGGAATTAGTCCCGATGGACTAAAGAAATCCGTTACTCCTGGGTAAAGAGTACACCCTTTGCTGAGGTATCAAACCTATTCGTATAGCCGTGTCCATGGTTAAGGACTATAGTCTGGGATGGGTCAAGTGTCGGTCTTAGTGTCGGTCTTCGGAGGTGAAAATTTTGAACCAGAACATATGGATTTTGACTTGTGATATATGATGGTTATGATTATCATTGTCGTGGACTAACCAAGTATATTGTTTGAAGTAATGAATATCACTGGACCGGTTCTACCTCCCAGATATTCACGGTGATTATTTATTCAATTTATAAGCCCTTTATGTGGTGTCGCTGAGACGCCCGACTGTGGCATGCTTGTTAATTATTAATTTTATAAGCCCTTTATGTGGTGTCGCTGAGACGCCCGACTGTGGCATGCTTGTTAATTATTCATTTTATAAGCCCTTTATGTGGTGTCGCTCAGATGCCCGACTGTGGCATGCTTGTTACTTTATTTACTTTATAAGCCCTTTATGTGGTGTCGCTGAGACGCCCGACTGTGGCATGCTTGTTATTTATTTACCTTATAAGCCCTTTATGTGGTGTCGCTAAGACGCCCGACCGAGGCATGCTCACTTTTACTATCCTTTCGAGACGTCGCTTCAGACATCCGATCGGTGCATTTTATTACTATTCTATCATTACATATTCCTGTTGCATATAAATAACCTGCTTGCGTGCATCAGGATTTTATTTTCATGACTGACGTTGTGATTATAGAATATTTTCAGAGCATGATTATCGTTTGCTATATTATACATGTCTTCTTAATGTTTGCAAATATATTCAAAGTACTCACTGGCTTGTCCCTGGCTATTGTCTTGGCCAGATTTGTTGCATGGAGAAGAGCGTTGTGATGACAGCCCCGGAACCTAAGCAACAGTGATAGCAGCCTCGCGAAGATAGGAGTTAACCTGGTCAGTTGTTCCTATGGGGGAAATGGAGTCCCATAGACCGTGGTGAACCACAAACCGCTTCCGCCATCAACCCTTTTGTTGTACTCACAGACCAGAATGGTCTTGTACTGCATATTATGTATTTTTGCTTGGAATTTCTGTATCAAGTTGGTGCCTCATCAGCTAACAGTAATCCTGGGGCTGGTGAGCACAAAGGGCCATTCTCTGGAAATCATATCCTGAAAATCCAGTCCTGACACTTCGTCGCCCGTCGTCGCTGCTCTGCCACCCCCCTTCCTCAACCCTCTAGACTTCTCGGCCGCCATGGCGCCCAAATCCGCCAAGGGCAAGGGGGTGGCTAAGGGCTCCTGGACCATGGAGCCACCGGATAGAGCGCTGTTGGGGGACCGGATGAAGTCCGCCTTCTTCTTCCCCTCGACGGTTGATGTTCATGAGCTCCGGGCCTCCTTCAAGCCCCTACGGGGAGTGAAGACGGGGAGAGAGAATTCGGGACACTCGATGATGCGCATCATTCCTGCCGCTTGCGCTGATCCTGCCCTGAGTCGGTACCCCTTCTTCATTGATTACTTTTCTTGCGGGTTATGCCCCCCTTTCTCCGATTTCTTCTGCGACATTATGCACACCTTCGGTTTTCGCCTCTTGGATTTTACTCCGAATGCGGTGGCGTGCATGTCTTTCTTTGCCCATATCAGCGAGGGCTTCGCCGGGGTGCAGCCCAACACGGCGCTCTTTCGCCATTATTTCTATCCTCGAATCCAGGCGGGAGGTGCCGTCTCTGGTTGTGTCACCTGGATCCCAAGATCCAAGGAGGTGTACCCGGACGGTGCTGGGAAGGAGAGGTGGGAGGAGCGGCGTGACCGGTGGTGCTGGATTGAGGACGAAGACCCGCCGGAATTTTGCAAGGTCCGCCGAGTGCCGCCGGTCCACGGCAGTGATTGGGGTGATGTCGACGCCGCCAACGGGAGGCTTACTGTCGCCACCACCAGGATTCTTCGGCGGACATGGGCTGGGCTCACCCTTGAGATGATCGGGGCGGACTTCATTCGCCGCCGGATCGCCCCGTTGCACAATAAGGGGAGGCCAGCCTGGCTTTTCACGAATCCGGCTGACATTATGGGGCTCTGCCCTGGCCTCGACCACAACTTCACGGTGATGGCGCATGCCCACTTCTGCCAGCGGCTCTTTCAGCTGGATGTGGGTCGGGACGGCGAGGTCGAGCTGACCAGCAAGGCCGCAAGGGTTGCCGCAAAGGCCGGCAAGGCCGTCAAGGGGCCGCTCTTCAAGTTGCCAGCAGGGGTGGTGCCGTTGTGCAATAATTCACGTCGGCCCGAGATCATCGCCATGACGCCGGACTGCAACACGCACGGCCCCATCCCGAGCTGGAGGGAGCCGACGGACACGGATGTGCAGCAATTCTTTGACACCTTGATTGAGGTGTACGTCAATGCTCACGCCGAGCGGTAGCTTGTCATGGACAACACCCAGGCAGAGCTGGACTACATCGCCACCAGGGCGAGGGAGGCACAGCTCGCCATGGAGGCCGGCAGCCGCGGGGGCGTGGAGGACAAGGCCGCAACGGCTGTGGAGGAGGAGCAGTTCACCCTGTGGGCGGCAGCCACCGAGGAGGCCAGCAACACCGACACCAGAGTTCCGCTTGTCGAGGATGCGGCCGACGAGTCGTCGGAGGAGGAGGGCGTGGTGGCGGGCTCGACGCCAGCCAGGGGAAGAGGGCGAGTCATGTGGCGGTCTGGCTCCGGCGAGCCGGTCCGGCCCGGCAGGGCTACGCGGCCTCAATTGACCCTGGAGGGGTTCGAGCGTCACACGACGACCTCGGCAGCGAAGAGGCTGACGAAGGCCGCTAAGAAGACGAAGGCGAGAGCCCCTTCCTCATCTTGGCGCACACAAACCCCGCCTCCTTCTTCGCCTCCTCCGGCAGGCGTCGACTCGGATGATGATGTGGAGCTCCCTTCTGATCTCGGGCCTCTCAGCCCGGAGAGGAAAAGGAAACTGGTGGAAGAGGAGGAGACGGATGACGAGTAAGTACTCTGTTCCTTACTGTCATTTCCATTTCCCCGAATTGGGTCGCTTGTCTTGATCCCTTTTTGCTTTTGCAGGGAGGCAGAAACATTGGCCCAGAGGGTGAAGAGGGCGAGGACCTCGGCGAGCAGCCAGTCCCCGGCTGGGGCTTCAAAGACACCACTGGTGGTGCTGAGCAGCCCGGACAGCAGCCCTCGGCGCAGCCCCCAGCGTAAGTTCGTCACCCTCTTCTTACTCGACATGTGGTAGGTGCTCGATGCCATGACGCTGACCTTGCCGGGTTTGTAGGAGGGGAGCGGCAGCAGGAGGAGCCACAGAGGGCTACTCCTAACACACCACCCCCATCGACTACGCCGCCACGGGGGGCGTCCCCGGCAAGGGCATCAGGCACGGAGCCCACACCCATGGAGGAAGAGGGGAACTTGGGCGCTGGTGGCTCTGCCATGGCGCCAAATGCTGGTGGAGAGGGGACTCCTGCTTCACAGCCTGGCTCTGGTGAGTCCCCTGTCCTTCGTCTCTATTTTTCCCTTATTCTTTTCTTGGCTTCATTGCTCCCGTTGCTGCCCAGGCCCTCCTTCAATAGACATGGAGGACGTGGACACTGTTGTCAGAGATATTGCCGAAGAGGCCGCGGCTGAGGCCGACAGAATTGCCGCCGAGGAGGCCACCAAGGATGCTGATGAGGCCGCCGCTGATGAGGATGCCAAGGGTGCTGCCGAGGATGCCGCCGCGGGGGCCGCCAAGGCTACCGGCTAGGCTTCCGCCGAGGGCGCCAGGGGTGGTCCTGCCGGGGAGGCCGGCAAGGCTTTCGCCGAGGAAGAGGTGATGGATGATCAGCCTCCCTCCTCCTCAACCTCGGCCCCCGGCAGATACCTGAAGGTGGGCGATGATCTTTTCGTCCACCACCCAGGGGCGTCAAGTCGAGCGCCCGCCGAAGGGGATGTTTTTGACGGCGAGGTGCTTGCCGCCACCGGGCTTGAGGTTGTCGATGCGCCGGGCGTTGGTGGCGACGGTTCTCCAGAAGAGCAGCTTTTCCGTGCCATGGGGGACAATTTCCGGAAGCTCCAAGTGCTCTACCATGCCCGCCTGGACAAGGTCAAGTCCAGGATGGCAACGGTGGACAACGCGGAGGTGGACTTCCAGGCGCGCATTGCCAAGACGCAGGCCTGGTTCCACCAGACTCGCGAGGAGCAGAGGGCCTTTAAGGAGGAATTGGCCCAGCGCGATGTGGAGCTCACCATGAAGATGGCTGACATCGAGAAGGCCCAGGAGAAGGCGGCAAACTCGGCTGCCGCGGCTGAAGCCGCCCGGAACCAGCATCAAGCCGCCTTGGACTCCTAGGAGGAGGACCTCTCCGCGCGTGAGGCGAAGCTTGCCGCAACGCTTTGCGGCAAGGAGGAGGAGCTCGAGGCCCTTGTCGCGCGACGAACTCGCAAGATTGAGGCACAAAGAGGCGCTCGATGCCCAAGCCCTGGCCCATGCCGGCAAGGTGAAGGAGCTGGAAGCAGAGCGGGACGAGCTGAAGGAGCAGGACCTCAAGCTGTCCAGCGAGAAGAGCACGCTGAACCGCGCCTTGGTAGAGGCACAAGGAACGGTCCAGCAGGACTGGGGAGCTCTCCGAGGCGCAGAACTCCATCAGAGACCTCAAGCTGAAGCAGGAGGATCTCGAGAAGCTGTAGTCGGAGAGCAGGGCTCGGGAGGAGACCTTGACCAGGAGCCTGGAGGAGGAGAAGCAGCTGCGGGCAAATGAGGCCGCCTCCCACCAGGAATATGTGGCAGGCGACAACAGGTGGATCAGCCATCTGGAGGTCGTCGCCGGCAGGGTCACCTCGCAATTGGCCACCATGGGGATGCCAAACGCGAGGTACGCCCCTGAGCGCAGCAGGACCGTCAACGTCAAGCTGACCCAGTTCTTCGTGGGCGTCCTCGGAGCCTTGGCCTATCTTCACTCCAACAGGACGGCCACACTGGCCGAGGAGGCCCGGCGACTTTGCCGGAGGGTCGTGACCAAGGTCCTCACCAAGGTGGCGCACTGGAATCCCGACCTTGACTTCGCGGCCGCGATGAAGAGCTTGTCGGATGGTGTTGACCTCACGGTGCTCAAGGAGCGCATCAAGCCCATCATCGACTGCAACGACGAAATCAAGAGGGTGGAAGTCCAGCGCCGGGACTAGGCGTCCCGTTCTTCTTCGCCGCTGCGGGTTCCCGACCAAGACAAATTTTATCTTTAGTAAGAACCGCAGGTATGATGTGATGTAATATAACTCTAAAGTATTCTTAATTTTCATGCATGTTATTTCCCCGTTCAACTCCTCTTTGTATGGGTGCCCTACGCCGATTGGGTAGGCTCGCCGGCGCGAAAGCCCCTAGCGGCGTTTTGGGGACGGATACCCATGGCCTGCCGGGTATGCGTCCTGCCGGACGAGCCACCTTTCCGTTCTGAATGCGACCGCTCAAATTGTCAAGCTTGACTCGAGTCAGAATTGAGGGCGTTGTCGATCGCGGAAGGTTACTCTGCCATTCTCGACGCAGCCGCTTGAGCTGTTGAGCGGACTCGAAACAGGGCAAGGGCGTTGCCGATCGTGGGAGAGCCCCCTGGCATGCAGGTTCCTCATACAAAGGTGTGACATCTCCAGGGGGGAATAACCTCGAATAAGAAAGGTAGCACAAATAAAGGTTCAGTGCAACTTAGCTTCTATTTGCGATCCCTCGACTGTCGATCTTCTAGCCTCCTTTCTTCTTGAAGGGTCATGGAGATGAAGGAGCGCCGAGCTCACTACTAAAGCCAATTCTCACAAGTGCGCCCCCTACCTGGCGCGCCAAAGATGTCAGTGGGAATGACACCTATGGGATCACAAGAATCCCTACTACGGTTGCGGGGCGTGGGGTCGTGAGAAGAGCGGATCAAACAGATAGCACACAGTTCATTTATCCAGGTTCGGGCCGCGAGGATGCGTAAAACCCTACTCCTGCTTTGGTGGTTTGTTTATCTGTGTTCTTGAACTAGCAATGGGGCGTGAGGAGCTCCAAAAAGCCGAATCCTCTTCTTGGTCGCCTTGGGCCTCCTTTTATAGGGAAAGGGGTTGCCACAGTGGCACACAAGAGGTGGAAAGGGTACAATGATGCGAGGTTATCCCTCGCATTACATGGCAAGGCGCATTTAATGCGTCTTGCTTAGGTGTCCTTGCTTTATCGGGGACGGGGGAGAGCCCTGTCTCGTCCGTCGCTGCTCCCTCTAGCGTCGACATGCGCCCTGGCCAGCGGTGCCCGCAGTGCCATGTAGGTAGGCAGGCAGCTGAGGTGGCGCAGTGGTGGGTCTCCACGAAGATCCGCTTGCCGCCACGCCGGTGCCTGCCCAGCTGGTTCGGTCGGTAGCTGCATGCGAACGGCGGTGGAGGTTTGATCGGCATGGGCCTGGCCCTACGGGTGTTCTTGGAAGGGCCTTGTCCGGGCCCCGGCAAGGGTCTTGCCGTGGCGCCTGCTGTCATCCCCGGCAAGGCTCTTGCCGGGGACCTTGTGGTCCTCCTTGGCTGGGATCCCGCCAAGGATCATCATCTTCTAAAGTGTGTATCTGATCTTGAATGTCTTCACAAAGATCTGCATGCCACCACGGGGATGTCTCCCGAATCCTTGCCCCATGGGGGCAGTGGACTCAAGGGTGACTCGCTTCCTAGGTGTGGGGCGAGCTGCCACGGCAAGGGTCTTGCTGGGTTTGCTAAAACTGCCTCCCGGCAAGGATCTTGCCGGGGGAGTCCGCTTCGTCCCCTTTGCTCTTTGTGGTCTTGGTCTTGGCGTCGTTCTGCTTCTCTCGTGCTTCCGCCTTACCTCGGCTCACCTCCCTTGCCTTGCTCAGTGTGGTGGTGCCCGTGGCTCAGACTGCCCGTGCACAGTTATAGGGGTACAAAAGGTGTACGCCTCTTTTTGTACACTGACACTCCTCCGCCGCGGAGCTCGCCGCCGGCGACTCCCTCCACCCCCGCCGACCCAACTACCACAAGGAGGACCGCCCCAGTCTGGCGGATCCATCCCAGCCCTTGGATCCCCGTGGGGAGCCGCCGTTTGTCGGCGGCGATCGCCGGAGCCCCGCCCTGCTCTGACACAGGAGGAAGAAGAGCGCGGGCGACTGGTCAAACCTGACCAGTGGGCCCGAGGACCCACTGTTAGTGACCCCGAGCCGGCCCGCGTGGTTTAAGTGGAAGCGTAAAAACCCGGAGTATGTTTCCCCTGCCCCGAAAGCGTATTCTGAATCGAAACGTTTTCTTTTTCTGTTTTATTTAAAAACAGAATTTGACTAAACTTTGACTGGATATAAGTTTTTAAATATAAGTCCAAATGACTTGATTCTTTTTCTGTTGTTTCCCAAATATTGTCTAGTTTATTTTCATGTTCATTTGAAAATTTTCCAAACAACTTTTTTGTACTGTTTTGAAAGTATGTGTTAATTTAAATTTATTTAAAATAGGATTATGGAGAGGGAGAAGAAAATTTTCAAAAGGTTTTGGAATGCACCCTGCCTCTCCGCAACTTGAAGGCAAGCATTCTGAAACCTGGCATAATATTGTCTTGTGTTGTGATACAGTTGCAACCCCACTCTGTCTTGGAGATTTCATTATTTTTTGCGATGATACGATCATCCTCATAAGTGCATATTGATGGATTTCGTGTTGTTGGTATTTGGCATGTTTGGGATAGCAATCACCCTCATATGCCTCCCATGCCTACCGGGAAGGATCCGGGAAAGTCTCTGTCTTGGGTAGACACGAGCCTGTCCCCAACTCCTCGCCGAGACGGTTATGTCCGGTGGGGCATGGGGAGGTATGATGAGTGGTGGTTCTATCCGATGGACGTGAAATATATATATTGTGCTAACCATGCAGGAAAGGCTTGAACCTCCTAAGTCGACCATAGATCGAGTCTTGTACCAGTAACCCCCATACTACTTTCGTACTACCACTTGTCCCTGCCACCGGTAGGGTATGGTTCAGTAAATTGTCAACCCCTGTCCTAGCACACGCCGTACAGAGAGGCCATGGTGGAAGATACCGGCTACATCTGGTAGGCATGCCACCTGGTCCGGGGGCATGGGCGTTTCCTGTTGGGACCGAGAGGGGGCACCCCTTAGAGCGCGCGATATAAGTTCGATCCCATGCTAAGCGAGGTTGTAGCCTCCCCACATAGAGTTTCGCTTGACGGGTGTCATGGGTGATTCCAGACACCGTTAAGTTAGGCAGGTGTGTGCGGTCAGGTGTGTTTTCGAATGAAAGACCGTAGACGGAATTTGTCCCGATGGACTAAAGAAATCCGTTGCTCGTGGGTAAAGAGTACACCCTCTCCAGAGATATTATATCTATTCGAATAGCCATGTCCATGGTTAAGGACTACAGTCTGGGATGGGTCAAGTGTCGGTCTTAGTGTCGGTCTTCGGAGGAATAACTTCTAAACCACGAACATTGATTATGACTTGTGACATATGATGATCATGATTATTATTATTGTGGACTAACCATTTGCATTATTTGAATTAATGAGTATCCCTGGGATGGTTCTACCTCCTGGATATTCACCGTGATTTATTCTTATATAAGCCCTTTACGTGGTGTCGCTCAGACGCCTGACTGTGGCATGCTTGTTATTTCAATTACCTATAAGCCCTTTATGTGGTGTCGCTCAGACGCCCGACTGTGGCATGCTTGTTATTTCAATTACTTATAAGCCCTTTATGTCATGTCGCACAGACGCCCGACTGTGGCATGCTTGGTATATCTTATATATATATATATATATATATATATATATATATATATATATATATATATATATATATATATATATATATAAGCCCTTTATGCGGTGTCACTGAGACGCTCGACTGAGGCATGCTTTATAATTGTAAACCTTTCGAGGCGTCGCTTCAGACACCTGATCGGTGCATTCTATTTCTACTTTGTGATTGCATATTCAAATTTGACATGAATAGCTGACTTGCATGCATCATGATTTTTATTTATGACCAACGTAGTGATCATGGCATATTTCAGAGCATGATTATTATTCGTTATATTATACACGTGTTCAAAATGTTTGCGAGTACATTCAAAAGTACTCACTGGCTTGTCCCTGGCTATTGTCTTGGCCAAATTTCTTGCATGGAGAGGAGCGTTGCGATGACAGCCCCGGAACCTACGCAATGGTGATAGCAGCCTCGCGAAGATAGGAGTTATCCAGGTCAGTTGTTCCTTTGGGAAATGGAGTCCCATAGACGCTGATGATCCGCAAACCGCTTCCGCCATCAACCACTAGAAACTATTTGTTGGGCTCATAGGCCAGAATGGTCTAGTACTACATATTATGTACTTTGCTTGGAGTTTCTGTATCAAGTTGGTGCCTCGTCAGCTAACAGTAATCCTGGGGCTGGTGAGCACAAGGGCCATTTTCTGGGAAATTAATATCCCAAAAAACCGGTCCTGACAACGAGCAAAACATGATCAGCACCAAGACTCCATGGGTGTTAGAATCATTATTGTGTAATCTAGTTATTGACTCTAGTGCAAGTGGGAGACTGAAGGAAATATGCCCTAGAGGCAATAATAAAGTTGTTATTTATACTTCCTTATATCATGATAAATGTTTATTATTCATGCTAGAATAGTATTAACCAGAAACTTAGTACATGTGTGAATACAGATAAACAGAGTGTCACTAGTATGCCTCTACTTGAATAACTCATTAATCAAAGATGGTTAAGTTTCCTAACCATAGACATGAGTTTTCATTTGATTAACGGGATCACTTCATTAGGGAATGATGTGATTGACAGGACCCATTCGTTAGCTTAGCACGATGATCGTTTAGTTTGTTGCCATTGCTTTCTTCATGACTTATACATGTTCCTATGACTGCTGACCCACAAGTATAGGGGATCTATCGTAGTCCTTTTGATAAGTAAGAGTGTCAAACCCAACGAGGAGCAGAAGGAAATGACAAGCGGTTTTGAGTAAGTTATTCTCTGCAAGCACTGAAATTATCGATAACAAATAGTTTTGTGATAAGGTAATTTGTAACGGGTAACAAGTAATAAAAGAAAATAAGGTGCAGCAAGATGGACCAATCCTTTTTGTAGCAAAGGACAAGCCTAGAAAAATCATTATATAAAGGAAAACGCTCTCGAGGACACATGGGAATAATCGTCAAGCTAGTTTTCATCACGCTCATATAATTCGCATTCGTTACTTTGATAATTTGATATGTGGGTTGACCGGTGCTTGGGTACTGCCCTTCCTTGGACAAGCATCCCACTTATGATAACCCCTATTGCAAGCATCCGTAACTACAAAAGAAGTATTAAGGTAAACCTAACCATAACATGAAACATATGGATCCAAATCAGCCCCTTATGAAGCAACTCATAAACTAGGGTTTAAGCTTCTGTCACTCTAGCAACCCATCATCTACTTATTACTTCCCAATGCCTTCCCCTAGGCCCAAATAATGGTGAATTTTCATGTATTCGACATTCAAATAACGCCACTAGAGGAAAGACAACATACATCTCATCAAAATATTGAACGAATACCAAACTCACATGACTACTTATAGCAAGACTTCTCCCATGTCCTCGGGAACAAACGTAACTCCCGAAAACTTGCTTCTGATTTTTTCTAGGGCGAAAGACTTCATATAGCCAAAGATGGGCAGCGGAGGCCGACCAGGGGGCCCACGAGGCAGGGGGGCGCGCCCAGGGTAGTAGGGTGCGCCCCCACCCTCGTGGACAGTGGGTGGCCCCCCTCCGGTGCTTTCTTCACCCAATATTTTTTATATATTCCAAAACTTATTTCCATGGAGTTTCAGGACTTTTGGAGTTGTGCAGAATTGGTCTCTAATATTTTCTCCTTTTCCAGCCCAGAATTCCAGCTGCCGGCATTCTCCCTCTTCATGTAAACCTTGTAAAATAAGAGAGAAAAGGCATAAGTATTGTTACATAATGTGTAATAACAACCCATAATGCAATAAATATTGATATAAAAGCATGATGAAAAATGGACGTATCAACTCCCCCAAGCTTAGACCTCGCTTGTCCTCAAGCGGAAGCCGAAATCGAGAAATATGTCCACATGTTTAGAGATAGAGGTGTCGATAAAATAAAATACGGACATGAGGGCGTTGTGATCATTTTTATAAGAGCTATATATATATATATATATATATATATATATATATATATATATATATATATATTGTCATATGATTTCTTAAGCTAATGTAACAATCTATTCACAATGTCAAGTATGAATCAAAACCTTCATTGTAAACTAACAAAGTATGATCTCGGTCATTGAAGATATTGCAATTTATCATAACATCGGAAAGAGTCAATATAAGAGCTTTTCAGCAAGTCCACATACTCAACTATCATGTAGTCTTTCATAATTGCTAACACTCATGCAATACTTATGGGTATGGAGTTTTAATCGGACACAGAGAAAGATAGGGGCTTATAGTGTTGCCTCCCAACCTTTTACCTCAATGGTAATGTCAACAATAACAGTTTATGATAACTTACATCCAATTGGATATATATATCAGGATATCTCCAACACAAGGTGCTTGCCAAAGGATAAAATGTAAAAAGGAAAGGTGAAGATCACCATGTCTCTTGTGTAAGGTATAAGACAACAATAAAAGATGGGCCCTTCGCAAAGGGAAGCAGAGGTTGTCATGTGCTTTTATGGTTGGATGCACGAATTCTTAATGCAAAAGAGCATCACTTTATATTGCCACTTGTGATATGGACCTTTATTATGCAGTCTTTCGCTTTTATTTCTTCCACATCACAAGATCGTATAAAGTTTATTTTCTCCACACTAATAAATCATACATATTTAGAGAGCAATTTTTATTGCATGCAACAATGACAACATACTTGAAGGATCTTACTCAATCCATAGGTAGATATAGTGGACTCTCATGGCAAAACCGATTTTAAGGATATTTGGAAGCACAAGTAGTATCTCTACTTCGTGCAAAGAATTTGGCTAGCATGAGGGGTAAAGGCAAGCTCAACATGTTGAATGATCCATGACAATATACTTTATTTCGGATATAAGAAAACATAACCCATTAAATTGTCTTCCTTGTCCAACATCAACTTTTTAGCATGTCATATTTTAAGGAGTGCTCACAATCATAAAAGATGTCCAAGATAGTATATTTATATCTGAAAACCTCTCTTTCTTTATTACTTCCTATTAATTGCAACAATGACCAAAACTATGTTTGTCAGCTCTCAACAACTTTTATTCATCACACTCTTTTATATGTGAAGTCATTACTCTCTATATGATCAATATGGTCTCTTTAATTTCTTTTTGTTCTTTCTTTTATTCCCTTAAGATCATAGCAAGATAGCAAAGCCCTCGAATCAAAACTAATCCTTATTATATATAGCTCACGGACTCGATTACATAGAAGGATCATAAAGCAAAGCTCAAAACTAGATCATACTAAAACTTTATTCTACTAGATCATGATATTTCTAAAAGGATCAGACTAAGAAAAACAGTAAAGATAGAGGTGTGATCACTACTGGAATCTGGCACTGGCTTTGCCATCTGCCAGCAGATGGCAAACAGTTTGTCTGAAACCCTGCCGGCAAAGGCTTCTTTGTCATCTGCTGGCTGATGGCAAAGAGCCTGTGCCTTTGCCATCAGCTGGCAGATGGCAAAGAGCCTGCAGCCTTTGCCATCTGCTGGCAGACGATAAAGTATGCCGTTAGCCTTCCAGCAGATGGCAAAGGCTGCAGGCTCTTTGCCGTCTGCCAGCAGATGGCAAAGGCTGCATGCTTTGCCGTCTGCCAGCAGATGGCAAAGAGCTTTGCCATCTGCTGGCAAATGGCAAAGAGCCGAAATAGGCCAGCCCAAATTTTACATGTAGATGACACGTGGCCTCTTTGCCATCTGCCAGCAGATGGCAAAGTGACTATATTGCCCCATTTAATTTTGTTTTTTCTTATATCAGTTCATTTTCACAGAAAATCAAACACAAATATATTTATATGACCAATATAGCATATTCAACACATATTACCAATAGTCATGAACAGATATATATCCAACACATGTTACCAATAGTAGCAAGTTTCATCCGTACATATACATAGTTTCATCAATATTACACGGTTTCATCCATAGGTAGCAAGTTTCACAAGGTCAAAACAAAAACTAAATACAAGCACTCCATCAACCCAAGCTTTCGTGATCTTAAGCAAATCTGTAAAATGGGAAAGAAGAAAGTTAGAAGAAGAAGACTAGAAGAAGAAGATTATTATGATGCGGAAATATGCATGGATTGTCGAAATTGCATTATCCTACTATCACTAGTGCAACCAAGCTGTAGGTTGGCATAGTTCATGAACCATGTACATCATGACAAATACAATATCATCCAATGCTCGACTATGAACAAAATTGAACAATTACACCTCACAAAGGCAGAGCATAGAACCAACAAGCAAGTAGGAGGGGTATAAGAGGACGTGAGGAGCTCACTGGAGGGGGTTCTAGCCTAGGCCGAGCTTCATCACCATGGATGCGGCTAGGGGAATCAGGCGAGTCTACCATCATAGGAGCAGCAGCACCACCGCCGCCAAAACTGGAATAGCCGGAGCGAATCGCCATCATATGGGTCACCACCACCGAATGATCTTGCAAGGTGTAAAGTCTCCACATTTCAGTATAAACTAGTGGCGTCAAGAAACAAGCAGTAGCAGGCAGAAGGTAAATTCTAGTAACTGATGATTAGTAGACAAAAACAGGAAATAAATCGCACCAGTAGCAAAGTCCACTGCCGCAAGTCCTAAACATTTCATTCAGATCATATATGAAACTCACTAGTTTCTCCATTCTAAAAGTTGGGACGATAGATGCCTTCAAGTCTGCGAGTGAAAAGAGCGAGGTGGGGATCAGTAAATATCAAGGATGTTGTCGTTCTGGATTAAGCTATGTAAAAAAATCAAGGGCATAACAGATTCAAGTCAACAAAAATTAACATGTGTACATCTTGCGTAGACTATCATCATCTATACTACTATATAGTGTACGAGTTTGGAATCGTAACAACAACATCAATCCTAGCTGTTGGTTTCATAAATCTAATGGTTGAGACTCAATGGATTTGCAGTGAACAGTAGTCCACACTTGCATTTGCTGGTTTCTGGAACAATCACATCACACCTCCTCTCTTCAGTTGCATCTTCTTGGTTCTGGAACATCACGTCACACCTCCTCTCTTCTCACCATGTTGCATGTGCCAGTGCATCAGTCAAAGAGCCAAGACAGGGGCGCAGACGACCCATGTTGCATGTGACAGTGCATCAGTCAAAGAGCCAAGACAGGGGCGGAGACGAGTGAACATTTTTAGCAGGTTCCATACTATACAACGGCTAATGACCGCAGCTAATTGCATCTTTAGTCCGTACGAAAATATATTCATGGAACCAACTACACCGAATATAGAGAAGAACAAAGCCGAGTGACCCATACATGTACGTGTGGCTAACTATTGTTTTCCCCTTTGGAAAATTGATAGATTGATTGATCTACGTGCGTGTTCGACAGGACTACTTAGGACGTTTTTTGTTGCAGCCCAGTGAAATGTAAAGACCACCACAATACCAATTTTCATTAGCAGAAAACCACCACTTTATAATTTATGGCATAAATCACCATACAAATGACAGTGGCAAAAACATTAATGATAAATGCTAATTGCTTTAATTCTCTTCCAGTTGTCTCCAAGACATACTTTGGAAATATAGTGAAGACAATTTTCTTTGACATTACATGATTGCAAAGAAAAATAGTTGTAAAGTTCACATTATCAACTTGTTCAACACTTCTGGTTTTACAGCTCATTTTAAGTTAACGGAAATGTAGCATTCTTTTGTAGTTCTAGAAATAGATTTTGATAATTTGTCATCAATGCTATCGTGAGACCTAACATATCCTGATGTTCTGTAACTTCTGTGAACATTGGCTTTTCGCCTCCCTCATATCTAAATCATGGCTCCGCCCTTGGCCGAGTACGAGAGATGTATTGTCTGAGAGGATAAAAGCAAACAATTAGTGAGTTTCACCACGTAAATCTTCATTTCTTCCATATGGAAATTTTTAGGTGTCACTAGGCCATAGGCGTTGTATCATGCCAATTACCAATTTTCTATTACTTCATTTGTGCATGCATACACCAACAATATTTTTTTGCTCTCAATTCATTGCAAAGTACTATATGTTTTCATTTCTTTTACTAGAATCATAGGGACAATACTGTTAACACGTGCATTGCACGTGTGTACATACTAGTTTATAAAAGAAATACAAAACAAAATATGCAAAAGCTGTACAATGGTTAAGTGCTCACATTTAAATGCTCAAGATGTAGAACGCTTATTTACAATAGTTTAGGTTTTTAAATTTGTCATCTTGAAGCATCGCACTAGCAAATGACATGAAAGATCACAGGAAATAACACTGCCCCCTGATCAAGTATACTCTAAGCATAAAAAAAGTCAAACAAGCTCATTGTGCATTTTCTTTTTCAGCATGAGACACAATAAAATGTCTAGAAAATCTATTGAATGGCATCAGTCCCAAATTTTATCTGTTGTGCTAGTAAATCTGGACGATCGATGAACATCAAACATATCAAGAAAAACAGTACACAAGGCATCAACCTAATTTCAGCAAGCAAATTAACTCAATTTAAAGAGATAGATGACAGCTAAAAACTAACACTGAATCTATAAGGTTCAGTACAACAGAGTTGGGGCAGAGCCACTGTACAATACTGTATCGAGGCAGCAACCTAATTTCAGTAAGCAAATTAACTGAATTGAAAAAGATAAATCTTGTTTGCTTCTTGGCACCCCACACTCTACTCCACTACAGATGTACCCGAACTAATTTGCAATCTACCCTAAATATTAAGTAGAGTAGATTTCAGAAATCCAGAACTAAACTAACCTAATTAATCATAACAAGGTGGCATGCATAGAAATTTGGAACTAAACTAAGAACTTCGAATTAAAAGAGGAGAAGCAAAGGTTCAGGAATTAGTTGTTCCCCTGTCGACGCATTGGTTGTCGAGGTTGAGGAGGTTGTGTCCATGGCCGCACCATCGACCTGAGCTGCAACCCAGCATCCACCGCAGACCCGTCTTTGCGCTCGAAAGAGACGACCGCTTCAGACCCCTCCTAGCTCCCCTCCGACGATGGTCTCCTCCTTGTTCATCCGCCTTGCTATGGCTTCAGGGTGGCAGGCCAGGCCGTCCCTTGTCACTGGGCGTCGTCGTCCATGGCCAGATCTAGCCACTCCATGGCGTCCGGGCAGGGGAGGAAGTGGCCATCCTGTCCATGGCGTCCCGATGCTCGAGCGACAACGCATTAGAGAGTTAGAGGGGACGTGGTAAAGAAGATAAGGAAGGAGGGATGTGGCAAGGGAAGAGAGGGGATCTGACTCACCGGAGCAACGCTGGAGCCACACCAGCTACGAGGTAGCCCAAACCCTAGTGAATCGGTGTTTTTCGAATGTAACTCATCCCTTGGCAGAATATTGTTGTCATATTCACAACGGAAGAGTTCCTGTCCAGCTGACAATGCAGATGATGGAGATGCTGATAAGCAGATCAGCAGTATTCTGCATTTTTTACCTGGCTCGTATCAATTCATGTTAATTGCATTCAGCTAGAAAGTAGAGTACAATCCTGATAATTACATTCAGCTACTGAAATAAGGTAAGACAATATTCTGCCAATCATCACCCACTGGTAAACGATGATCTCAACAAGGTAAGACTGCAGACAATGACCTCAAAGATATGTATGTAACTAGCATCTGTGCACTCACCTGCCATTCCATGAATAACCTGCAACTACTCCCACCCACTGGTCAATATTCCAACTAATACTATGAAGCCTCAGCTTACAAGAACACATTTGAGTTTAAGGTGATTGGTTATATCTCCGTGATCATGTTCATTCTGAAAAGCTTTATTCCATAGCATGACCCAATAAACAAATGTATGTCAGTTTAAGCAATAGAGAGGTCCTATATCATGGGAAAACAGAGCATGTGAGCAGTAGCATACACACTGCCTACAAGCACATGCCCGCAGCCCCGTGGCAACAATCGTTCATTTTGCTCTAGTGCGACAAAAGAGGCAAAGAGCACCAAATACAGTTTACGGTGAAAAGACTTATCTATCATCTCCAGTTTCATATCACAAACACACATACTGGATCAACTAATCTGGATCATGAACTTACTTTTGCACCTTATTTCAAAAATTCTATAGAAAATGGTCAGTAACTTCACCTTTACTTCTCCAATTGTGTTGTCACACAACAGGCCTGGTTCTGTCCTCCTTGAGAATGAACAGGGCGTCACGCGAAGAGGGAGCCCCGCTCGTCTGCGGGGATAAGTGCGGAGGTGGCCCTGGCAGGGGCAATGGCGGGGGTCGGGACGGACGAGGTCCGCGCCGGGCCCCGCTGGACTATCCTGCTGTCATCGTCGGAGTAGAATGAGGAGGCGGCCTTGGATGAGGCGAGGAGGGCGGCGAGCAGGGAGGAGGCCATTGCACCCTGAGTGTGGCCGCGGCGGAGGACGTGGCAGCGGCGAGCATGCGTGAGCTGGAGAGGATGGAGTGGCGGCGAGATTGCATCTGGGGGCAGCGACGATGGAGTGGGATGGCATAGGGTTTGGGTGGTTGGGCTGCCCGGAGGGTGGGGGTTCTTTTTCTTTCTTCCTCTTTTTTTTGTTTAGATAAATGGTACGGATGGATGGATGGATGGATGGACAGATGCCATGTCATCAATCCATGACACAAACATTTCAACCAATGAGAACAAAAATAACCCCACAGTCTTTTTTACCTGGAAAAAAATAACCCCATCTCTTTGCCATCTGCGAGCAGATGGCAAAGAATCTTTGTTGTCTGCTGGCAGATGGCAAAGAGGTGGGGCTGGTACACCGTTACACTCTTAATGGCCACAGGATTTGCCAACCTCTTTACCATCTGCTGGCAGATTGCAAAGACTATTTGCCATCCACTAGCAGATGGCAAAGAATTGGCTGATGGCAACCATGTTCTTTGTCGTCTGTTAGTTCTTTGCCATCTATTTTTTATAAGCAGATGGCAAAGACGTTCTTTGCCATCAGCTGGCAGATGGCAAAGAGATGGCTGATGGCAAATTCCCTGTTTCCAGTAGTGGATGGTGATACGATACCGGGGCAACTCCCCCAAGGTTGGCAGTTGCCAAGGGGAGTGCCCATACCCGATACTCAATTCTCTTTCCTCAGAGGTGGTGATGATGGAGTTGTTGATGATGTAGGCTTGTCGTCCTTCTTCCAAGGCATAGGCTCACCATCATAGAAAGATGATCAAGTCTCCGGGATCCTCAAATTTGCAGCCAAACTCATCCTCTTGAATCTATATTCATACTCACAGTTTTGGTTTTGCAGGTAATAGATCTGGCCTTGGAGGTGCTCAATTTTCTCGTGAAGCTTGATGATGGCCTCCCCAATGTTCTTGGTATCCAGCTTGTGGTTGTTGGTGAACTCTGCGATCATCATGTGGTTGGCGTCGAGTCCGCGTTCCACCATCTGTTGGCACTTGAAAACTTGCTGCTCCATTGCTTCGAGTCTTGTCTCCACGCTTCCGGTCCTCCTTGGTCCCTCAACATCGCGGATGTGCAGCACCCCCTCATGTATCTCAATGGTTTGAGGGTGTTGCAGCACCTCCACGAGGTAGGGGTTTATGACCTTCTCAAAAAACTTGTCCTTGGGTGCGCTCAAAGATGTCATGGTGATCTAGATCTGTCAGAAAAGCAGCTCGAAATAAAAACATGAGATATTTGCGTGGTACGGTGGTCAAAACCTTCGGGAGATTATATGATGAATTTTTTACGGACCAAAAGAAGTATCGTGCAAGAAAACGGAGTCCGGAGGGCACACGAGATGCCCACGAGGCAGGGGGCGCGCCCAGGGGGGTAGGGCGCGCCCTCCACCCTCATGGATGCCTCGTGTCCCTTTCGGACTACTTATTATTTTCCTCCGGGGTTACGGTTTGAAGAACATTAGTTTCAACATTTATTGGATTACCTGAGATATAATGTTTGATTCTTTGACCGTTCACCACCTTTGGATTTGTGCCTTCGAAGTTGTTGATATTTATGGCACGGGAACGATAGACCTCCTTGATAATGTAAGGACCTTCACATTTAGAGAGAAGTTTTCCTGCAAAAAATCTTAATCGAGAGTTGTATAACAGAACATATTCACCTATATTAAGCTCACGCTTTTGTATCCTTTTGTCATGCCATCTTTTAACTTTTTCTTTAAACAGTTTGGCATTCTCATAGGCCTGGGTTCTCCATTCATCAATTGAGCTAATGTCAAATAGCCTCTTCTCACCGGCATGTTTGAAATCATAATTGAGTTATTTAATGGCCCAATATGCCTTGTGTTCTAGTTCGAGAGGTAAGTGACATGCTTTTCCATAAACCATTTTATACGGAGACATACTCATAGGATTTTTATATGCAGTTCTATAGGCCCATAATGCATCATCAAGTTTTTTGGACCAATTCTTTCTAGATCTATTAACAGTCTTTTCAAAAATTAATTTAATCTCTCTATTACTCAATTCTACTTGACCACTAGATTGTGGATGATATGGAGATGCAATTCTATGATTAACATCATACTTAGCAAGCATTTTATGAAAGGTACCATGAATAAAATGTGAACCACCATCAGTCATTAAATATCTAGGGACTCCAAACCTTGGAAAAATAACTTCTTTATGCATCTTAATAGAGGTGTTATGGTCGGCACTACTAGTTGGAATAGCTTGTACCCACTTAGTAATGTAATCAACCGCAACTAAAATATGTGTATACCCATTAGAGGAAGGAAACGGTCCCATATAATCAAAGCCCCAAACATCAAATGGTTCAATAACAAGTGAATAGTTCATAGGCATTTCTTGACGTCTACTAATATTACAATTTCTTTGACATTCATCACAAGACGAGACAAACTTATGGGCATATTTAACAAGAGTAGGCCAATAAAAATCGGATTGCAATACCTTATGCGCAGTTCTATCTCTAGCATGGTGTCCTCCATAAGCTTCAGAGTGGCACTTACGTAGAATCTGTTCCTATTCATGCTTAGGTACACAACGTCTAATAACACCATCTACTTCTTTATAAAGGTGTGGGTCATCCCAGAAGTAATGTCTTAAATCATAGAAAAACTTTTTCTTTTGCTGGTATGTGAAACTAGGTGGTATAAATTTGGCAGCAATGTAATTGGCATAATCAGCATACCATGGAGCAGTACGAGAAGCATTTATGACAGCTAATTGTTCATTAGGAAAGCTATCATCAATAGGTAGTGGGTCATCAAGAATATTCTCTAACCTAGACAAGTTGTCTGCAACGGGGTTCTCGGCTCCCTTTCTATCAATAATATGCTAATCAAATTCTTGTAGCAAGAGAACCCATCTAATAAGTCTAGGTTTAGCATCTTTGTTTTCCAGAAGGTATTTAATAGCAGCATGATCAGTGTGAACAGTTACTTTAGAATCAACAATATAAGGTCTGAACTTATCATAAACAAATACAACTGCTAAAAATTCTTTTTCAGTAGTAGCATAATTTCTTTGGGCACTGTCTAGAGTTTTACTTGCATACTAGATAACATTAAATTTCTTATCGACTCTTTGTCCTAAAACAGCACCTACAGCATAATCACTAGCATCACACATAATTTCCAAGGGTAAATTCCAATCAGGTGGCTGAACTATAGGTGCAGAAATCAAGGCTTTCTTAACTATTTCAAATGCTTCTACACAATCATCATCAAAGACAAAAGGAACATCTTTTTGTAAGAGATTAGTCAGAGGCCTAGAAATTTTTTAGAAGTCTTTAATGAACCTCCTGTAAAAACCGTCATGACCAAGGAAACTTCTTATACCTTTAATGTCCTTAGGACACGACATATTTTCAATAGCATCAACTTTAGCTTTATCAACTTTAACACCTCTTTCAGAAATTTTATGCCCAAGGACAATACCTTCATTAACTATAAAGTGGCACTTCTCCCAATTCAAGACAAATTTAGTTTCTTCACATCTCTGCAAAACTCGATCAAGGTTGCTTAAGCAATTGTTGGTGGGAAACGACACCTATGGGATCACAAGAATCCCTACTACGGTTGCGGGGCGCGGGGTTGCGAGAAGAGCGGATCAAACAGATAGCACACGGTTCCTTTATCCTGGTTCGGGCCGCGAGGATGCGTAAAACCCTACTCCTGCTTTGGTGGATTGTTTATCTGTGTTCTTGAGCTAGCAATGGGCGTCAAGAGCTCCAAAAAGCCAAATCGTCCTCCTGGTCGCCTCGGGCCTCCTTTTATAGGAAAGGGGTTGCCACAGTGGCACACAGGAGGTGGAAAGGGTACAGTAATGCGAGGCTATCCTTCGCATTACATGACAAGGCGCATTTAATGCGCCTTGTTTAGTTGTCCTTGCTTTATCGGGGACGGGGGAGAGCCCTGTCTCGTCCGTCGCCGCTCCCTCTTGCGTCGACACGCGCCCTGGCCAGCGGTGCCCGCGGTGCCATGTAGGCAGGCAGGCAGCTGAGGTGGCGCAGTGACGGGTCTCCACGAAGATCTACTTGCCGCCACGCAGGTGCCTGCCCAGCTGGTTGGGTCGGCAGCTGCATGCGAACGGCGGTGGAGGCTCGATTGGCATGGGCCTGATGGTGGCCCCACGGGGGTCCATGGCAAGGGACTTGTTGCGGCCCCGGCAAGGGTCTTGCCGCGGCCCCGGCAAGGGTCTTGCCGTGGCGCCTGCTGTCATCCCTGGCAAGGCTCTTGCCGGGGGCCGTGTGGTCCTCCTAGGCTGGGATCCCACCAAGGATCATCATCTTCTAAAGTGGGTATCTGATCTTGAATGTCTTCACAAAGATCTGCATGCCACGACGGGGATGTTTCCCGAATCCTTGCCCCATGGGGGCGGTGGACTCGAGGGTGACTTCGCTCCGTAGGTGTGGGGCGAGCTGCCACGGCAAGGATCTTGCCGGGTTAGCCAAAGCTGCCCCCCAGCAAGGATCTTGTCGGGGGGGTCTGCTCTGTCCCCTTTTCTCTTTGTGGTCTTGGTCTTGGCGTCGTTCTGCTTCTCTTCAGCTTCGGCCTTGAAGGAAATATGCCCTAGAGGCAATAATAAAGTTATTATTTATTTCCTCATACATCATGATAAATGTTTATTATTCATGCTAGAATTGTATTAGCCGGAAACATAATACATGTGTGAATATATAAACAAACAGAATGTCACTAGTATGCCTCT
Source organism: Aegilops umbellulata (assembly GCA_032464435.1). Taxonomy (NCBI): domain Eukaryota; kingdom Viridiplantae; phylum Streptophyta; class Magnoliopsida; order Poales; family Poaceae; genus Aegilops; species Aegilops umbellulata. The sequence continues at coordinate 600,661,424 of CP136055.1, read as the reverse complement.
ACTTGACTAGCTCGTTAATCAAAGATGGTTATGTTTCCTAACCATGAACAAAGAGTTGTGACGAGGTCACATCATTAGTTGAATGATCTGATTGACATGACCCATTCCATTAGCTTAGCACCCGATCGTTTAGTATGTTGCTATTGCTTTCTTCATGACTTATACATGTTCCTATGACTATGAGATTATGCAACTCCCGTTTATCGGAGGAACACTTTGTGTGCTACCAAATGTCACAACGTAACTGGGTGATTATAAAGGTGCTCTACAGGTGTCTCCAAAGGTACTTGTTGGGTTGGCATATTTCGAGATTAGGATTTGTCACTCCGATAGTCGGAGAGGTATCTCTGGGCCCTCTCGGTAATGCACATCACATAAGCCTTGCAAGCATTACAACTAATATGTTAGTTGTGAGATGATGTATTACGGAACGAGTAAAGAGACTTGCCGGCAACGAGATTGAACTAGGTATTGGATACCGACGATCGAATCTCGGGCAAGTAACATACCGATGACAAAGGGAACAACGTATATTGTTATGCGGTCTGACCGATAAAGATCTTCGTAGAATATGTAGAAACCAATATGGGCATCCAGGTCCCGCTATTGGTTATTGACCGGAGACGTGTCTCGGTCATGTCTACATTATTCTCGAACCGTAGGGTCCGCACGCTTAAAGTTACGATGACAGTTATTATGAGTTTATGCATTTTGATGTACCGAAGTTAGTTCGGAGTCCTGGATGTGATCACGGACATGACGAGGAGTCTCGAAATGGTCGAGACATAAAGATCGATATATTGGAAGCCTATATTTGGACATCGGAATGGTTCCGAGTGAAATCGGCATTTTACTGGAGTACCAAGGGGTTACCGGAACCCCCCCGGGGGTTAATGGGCCCATATGGGCCTTAAGGGAAAAGAGGAGGGGTGGCCAGGGCAGGCCGCACGCCCCCTCCCCCCTAGTCCGAATAGGACAAGGAAGGGGGGGCGGCGCCCCCCTTTTTCCTTTCCCCCTCTCTCCTTCCTTCTCCTACAAGGCAAGGGAAAGGAGTCCTACTCCCGGTGGGAGTAGGACTCCTCCTGGCGCACCCCTTGGGGGCCGGTCGCGCCCTCCCCTCCCCTCCTTTATATACGGGGGTAGGGGGCACCCTAGAACACACAAGTTGATCATCGTGATCGTTCCTTAGCGTTGCGGTGCTTAGGCGAAGCCCTGCGTCGGTAGAACATCATCATCGTCATCACGCCGTCGTGCTGACGAAACTCATCCCCGAAGCTTTGCTGGATCGGAGCCCGGGGAGCGTCATCGAGCTGAACGTGTGCTAAGAACTCGGAGGTGCCGGAGTAACGGTGCTTGGATCGGTTGGACCGGGAAGACGTACGACTACTTCCTCTACGTTGCGTCAACGCTTCCGCTTCGATCTACGAGGGTACGTAGACAACACTCTCCCCTCTCGTTGCTATGCATCACCATGATCTTGCGTGTGCGTAGGAATTTTTTTGAAATTACTACGTTCCCCAACAGGCCTTACCTTGGCTTACCTCCCTTGCCGTGCTCGGTGTGGCGACGCCCGTGGCTCAGACTGCCCGTGCACAGTTATAGGGGTACAAAAAGTGTACCCTCCCCCCCTTTTGTACACTGACAGGAGCCCCCGGGCCTGGGCCACACATAAGCGCAACGCGTTGTTGGGCTAGGCCCAAAAATGGTGCGCGGGCAGGCGGGGCGGTTTTTACTGCAGTAAGTTCCTTCGCGCGCTGCGCTTCCCACGCGTCCCGCGCGTGGCGCGTTGTCGGGAGGCGTGCGTGACATGGGCGGCATGCGTGGGGCTGAGCTCTGCACGCATGCGTCACGTCGTAGTAAAGGGGGCGGTTAGCGCCTTCCCCATAAACGGAGGGAGGCGTGGAGGCGCGGCCCATTTACTGAATGGGGCTTAGGCGTGATCTTCAAGGCATCCACTCCCTGTCATCACAGGGTGGGGAGAGTTCGCCTCACCGTCGCCTCGGTCCTGCACGCTTGCCATGTGGCTCCCATGCGCTTGGGGTGGCGATCGGTGGAGGCGGGAAACCGGGCCGTCGCGGGCAGGGCCAGCGGGTCGGTCCTAGTTCCCTACGCCTTCCGCGTCTTGATTGGTGGAACGAGGCGGCCGAGCCCCCACCCTGTTCCTTTATAAAGAGCGGGAGGGGGGATGGCGTCCCGCATTCCTTCATCTCCTTATTTCTTCAGCTTCTGCTCCCCTCCCTTCCATTCGCCATGGAGAGAGGGAACCCTGGTCCTTCAAAGGTGGCGGCGCGGGTCGCCGCTCAACAACGCGTCCCTCCTTCTCCTGCACCCGCGGTGGCAAAGCCAGCCGCAAGGGGAAGGGGGCGAGGCCGAGGCGCTCGGGGAAGAGGAGGATGGGGCGGCGCACCGGCCTCGCCTCCGCCAGCAGCTCCTCCCCCCATGGAGGGCCACGTTGGGGATGACCCTTGTGAGTTCTTCGTCAGGCTGCGCCGGCCGCCTCGCCGTCGCCTTCGTCTCCTGACCCCATTCGCGCGGGATATGGAGTTGGATCCGCCGGAATCATTGCGGCTGCACATGAGGGGATGTGGGATCAGCGGTACGCGGGTTCGCGTCGACATCCCAACCCCTCACGTGATGTATCTTCGTCGTGGATGGAAGACGTTCGCTCATATCCACCGCTTGACGGAGGGGCTCACTCTCCATTTCAAGCTGATGGAGGACGGCCTCCTCTCTGTCAAGGTCTTCGGGTGCTTCGGGACCCGGGCAAGGTGCTGCGTGGAGAGCTCTTTTGATAGCGAAGACTCCTCCTCGGGCGGGAGTGACGAAGAGGACGGCGGCAGCGACGACGAGGGTATAGCAGGCGGCAGGATGACGGGTCCGACTAAGTGTCGGGCGCCGCCCCGTGCGGCACCAGCGATCCCATCATCCGTGTCGCCGGCTCCCTGAACTTCTCGGGGTCGTCTCCTTGGGCGGCTAGCGTTCGGAGGCTGCGGAAGAGGAAGAGGGCGGGCGGCAAGGCCGTCAACTCGGATTACGCGGGCACCGACGCCTTCGACGTGTCCTGACGTCCTGCCGCCTCATCTTCGAGCTCTGCTTCCGGCACCGCCATCACCATCCAGCCTCCGGACGGCCACCGAGATGTTCTCTTGGTGTCTTCTGCCACCCGTAGCTCGCCTAGGCGCCCCTTTTTCCCTTTTCACCTCCTTGACCTGCCTCCTGAGGAGAGAGACAAGAAAGGGATTATGCGCACCTTATCTCTTTTTAGTTTGTAAGCCTTCGGGCCTTAGCTGAATTTAAAACTTGTAATCCCATCATTCATGTTTTTCATTCCCTATGGATTGTACCTGAGTGGAATGTTTTTAATGAAAAAGGGATGCTTGTTGGGTCATTTGTTTGCAGGTAGAACCCACGACAAAGAGCAAATCCTTGATATCTTTAAGATAAACATTTCCTCGCCCGGCAACAGGCCTTGCCGTCTCCCCACTTCACTCGACCTTTCTCATGCCTTTGGCGGAGGTAGGGATGAGGCGGGTTCAGGATCCTCGTTTCATCCTTTCGCTGCCGCGACTACGACCAAACCCGACCCCAGGAACGAGCCCTAGGGCCTAGAGTTAGGGGAGCACGGTAGTTTTTAGGAAAAACGAGGTTTCAAATACCTTAGTCCATAAGGGAACGCATGATAAGGGATGAAGAACTTATCTGAAGCTGTAGCCCACGGCAACTTTGGTTTGCCGTGGGTGCATCTTTGCTCTTGCAGCCCCCGGTAATACTGGCTTGCCGGGGTCTAGATGCTGGTCTGTCCCTCTTCTCTTCTTCGTCCTCAAGTGATCCGGCAAGGATATGAGTGAGTCCGGCGAACCAAAGAAGACAAAAGAACGGCAAAGGGACGCACACTCGACCTCTAAGCTAGGGGTTAGCCACCGCCAAGCATTATCAACCCTAACCAAGGACGAGACTCGACCTAGCATGCATGCTATAACTTAGGGCGCCAGCGCTTCATTTATTTATGCTCAGGGTCTGCGCCTGGCTTTGTACAAAGGGTTACATGCATCATCGGCAATGCTTGTGCAAAAGGTGGCATGCCGGGGGGCCCGGCAAGCTGCGCCTCACGGGTAAAACTTGCGAAGATGCTCAATGTTCCAGGAATTACTCACGGTAACGGCATCTTCGGTCTCCAGGAGGACTGCGCCGGGCCCGGTGACTAGTATTACCCGATAAGGGCCTTCCCACTTTGGCGTCAACTTGTTGGAATTCTTGGCCGATTGAACGCGCTGAAGGACAAGGTCGCCCTCCTCAAGGCTTCGGGCATGAACCTTGCGGCTATGGTAGCGGCGCAAGGCTTGCTGGTAGCGTGCTGCTCTCACAGCCGCCCGAAGACGATCTTCCTCAAGGAGCAGTGCGTCATCTTGCCGCAGTTGCTCTTGCTCAAGCTCATCATAAGCGAGCACTCGAGGTGACCCGTATATGAGTTTAGTGGGGATAACTGCTTCTGCCCTGTATACCAGGGCAAAGGTCGTCTGGCCGGTGGCTCGATTTGGCGTTGTCCTGATCGACCAAAGAACCGTCGGCAACTCATCAATCCAGCGCCTTCCGCTCTTGTGCAGCCTGTCAAAGGTCTTGGTCCTTAAGCCTCGCAGCACTTCAGCATTTTCCCTCTCAGCTTGACCATTGCTTCGCGGGTGAGCAACGAAAGCGAAACAGACTTTGCTGCCGAGGTCTTGAGTATATAGCATGAAGGTGCGGCTTGTGAACTGTGTGCCGTTGTCGGTGATGACCCCGTTGGGTACACCGAAACGGCACACTAGCCCCTTGAAGAACTTGACGGCTGACTGAGCTGTGACCTTCCTCACTGCTTCCACCTCTGGCTACTTTGTGAACTTGTCGATTGCAACGTACAAGTACTCAAAGCCCCCGACAGCGCAGGGGAAAGGGCCCAGTATGTCGAGCCCCCAGACTGAGAAGGGCCAGGAGAGAGGAATGGTTTGAAGGGCTTGAGCTGGCTGATGAAGCTTCTTTGAATGGAACTGACACGCTTCACACCTGGTGACTAGTGTCGTCGCATCTTGGAGGGCGGTGAGCCAGAAGAAACCTTGCCGGAATGCCTTGCCGGCAAGGGCCCTTGACCCGATGCGGGATCCACATATGCCTCCACGTACCTCCGCCAACAGCTCCAGTCCTTCCTCTCGAGGGATACACTTCAATTTCACACCGTTCGGCCTCTTCCTGTACAGGACGTCATCGACGAACTGGTACATGGCAGAGCGACGGGCTACTTTTTCCGCTTCTTCCTGCTCCTCAGGAAGTTCCCCTGTTTGGAAGATACGGACGGTATGCTGTGCCCACGCTGGAGCCTAAGGCTCGACGGCGAGGACTAAAGGAATTTCCTCCGCTATAGGAGTGGCTGTCTCGACGGCAAGAGCTTGATGCTCCGCCGGAGCTAGCCATCCCGTTGCGGGCTCAGTGTCCCCGGCAACATCCTTGCCGGCGGCTCCAGGGAGCTCGGCGGGAAAGTACTTGCCGGGCCCTGATTTCCTCCTCTTGTTCTGCTCTGTTGATGGATCAACGGATGGCTGAGTCATTTGAAGCACAAAGGTACCTGGTTCCACAGGTAGCTTGAGGGCAGCGCGTTCTGACAGGTAATCGGCGATATCATTCTCCGCTCGAGGAACGTGTTCAGCCTGTATACCGTCGAAACGCTCTTCCAGCTTTCTCACTTCATCGATGTAGGCCTTCATCAACGGGCTCTAGTAATCCTTGTTGACTTGCTTGACGACAAGCTGCGGGTCGCCCCTGACGATGAGCTTCTTAATTCCGAGGTCCACCGCGATCCTAAGACCGGCAAGCAGCCCTTCGTACTCTGCCGTATTGTTTGTTGACACCTCCCTGGGGAAGTGCATCTGGATCACGTACTTGAGGTCCTCTCCGGTGGGGGCGACAAGCAAAAAGCCAGCCCCGGCACCTTGTAGGGAGAAAGCTCCATCAAAGTACATGATCCAATTGCAACTTGCCTCCTTGCCGGGGAGAGCAGTCCCTTGGGCTTCTTTGTCAGGTGTTGCGGTCCACTCTGCAATGAACTCCGCCAGGACTCGGCTCTGGATCGTTGAAGTACTTTCAAACTTGAGGCCAAAGCTAGACAGCTCCAGTGCCCATTCCACAATCCTCCCCGTCGCATCTGGATTGTGCAATATCCATTGCAGAGGGTGGCGAGTGACGACAGTGATCTCGTGTGCCTGGAAGTAGTGACACAGCTTCCTCGAGGCCATAAGAAGGCCGAAGAGCAGTTTCTGCACACCGGAGTACCTTGATCTAGCCCCCTGTAGGAGGGAGCTAACAAAGTAGACCGGGTGCTGCGTCATTTTGTTCTTCGACGGCACTTCGACTGGCTATGTCGTCTCCGCATTGGTGGTGTCGGGCTCTGTCGCTGCCATCACCTCGTCGTCAACCTCTCTTTGGGCCACTAGTGCGGCGCTGACCACCTGGTTCGTTGCCGCCAGGTATAGCAGCAACGGCTCCTGTGGCCTAGGCGCAACTAGTATTGGCGCGGAGGAGAGGTACTTCTTCAAGTCCTGCAATGCTGCCTCGGCTTCTGGCGTCCACTCCATCGGGCCCGCCTTTTTCAGGATCTTGAAAAAGGGAAGGGCGCGCTCGGCAAACTTGGAAATGAATCTGCCCATGGCGGCAACGCAACCAGCAAGCCGATGCACATCCTTGATTCGCTTGGGTGCCTCAATCTGCTCTATAGCTTTGATCTTGTTCGGATTGGCCTCTATCCAATGATGTGACACAAAGAACCCGAGAAGTTTGCCGGACGGGACGCCGAAGACACACTTCTCACGGTTCAGCTTGAGATTGATCTTGCGCAGGTTTGCAAATATCTCTTGCAAATCCGGTATGAGGGTTGCCCTGTCCTTGGTTTTGACCACTATGTCGTCCATATAAGCTTCCATATTTCTATGGAGCTGGGGTTCAAAACCAATATGGACCGCCCTTGCAAATGTCGAACCGGCACTCTCCAACCCGAAAGGCATCCGCATGAAAAAATACGTACCACATGGGGTGATGAACGCTGTTTTCTCTTCGTCTTCTCTTGTCATGAAGATCTGGTGGTATCCGGAGTAGGCGTCGAGGAATGACAACAGATCACACCCAGTCGAGGAGTCAACAATCTGGTTGATGCGCGGCAACGGGAAGGGGTCTTTAGGACAAGCCTTATTGATATCTGTGTAATCAATACACAGCCTCCACTTCCCATTTGCCTTGCGCACTACGACCGGATTGGCCAACCACGTTGGATGGAGCACTCCTCTTACCAAACCCGCTGCTTCCAGTTTCCGGATCTCTTCTGTGATGAACTCTTGTCGTTCCAAAGCTTGCTTTCTGACCTTCTGCTTGACAGGTCACGCATGAGGACAGACAGCAAGGTGGTGCTCAATCACCTCCCTGGGAACGCCAGGGATGTCGGAAGCTTGCCATGCAAACACATCGACATTCGCCCGCAGGAAGGTGACGAGCGCGTCTTCCTATTTGTCGTCAAGGGTGGTGCTTATGGTGAAAGCTCCTCCCGCGCCGTCCTCATTGACGGAAACCTTCTTGGTTCCTGGCGGTATGGCCCTGGACTTCTTGTTCCCGCCGGTGGAGCTCTCTGGCACGTCCTCGACGGCAGCGCTACACTCCGAAGAGGTGCGCATGCCGGAGTGGGTGCCCGAGGTCTCATCGATCTTCTTCTTCTTCCCTCCCGGGGTCCCAGCGGCAGGAGCAAGTGCCTTAGTGGTGGCAGCTGCTGCAACTGCTTGCTGGTATAGTTGGTCAGCGCAAATCAGCGCATCTTTCTTGTCGGAGGGGATGGTGATGATCGTCACGGGCCCTGGCATCTTCAGGGTGTTGTATGCGTAGTGTGACGCCGCCATGAACTTGGCCAGCGCTGGGCGGCCAAGGATCCCGTTGTAGGGAAAAGGGATCTTGGCAACATCAAACACGATCCTCTCCGTCCTGAAGTTCAGGTCGCTTCCAAAAGTCACGGGCAGCGTGACCTTTCCCTTGGGTTGTCTTCTTCCCGGGTTGACCCCTTGAAACGTGCCCGTCTCTTCGAGGTCTCCATCAGGAATCTGCAGTTTCTCGATCACGGCAGGCGAGATTAAGTTTAGACCGGCCCCGCCATCGAGTAGCATCTTTGTCACATTGAGGTTGCGTATTGTTGGTGAAACCAACATTGGCAAGCACCCGACAGCAGTGGTGCGATCAGGGTGATCCTCAGTGTCAAAGATGATAGGTGTGCTGGACCACTTCAGCGGCCTTTGGGCATCAAACGACGGCTCTGCCGCTGTAATCTCTCGCGCCCACTGTTTAAGCTGGCGGTGAGAAGTATGCAGCGAGGCGCCACCGTAGACGCACATGGCCTCTGTAGCTTTCTGAAACTCTTGGTCGCCGGATTCGTCGTCCTCTTCGTGATCGTCATCTTCTGTCTTTCTTTCACGGCCCCGGGCGGGCCTCTCCTGTTGTTTATCCTTGCCGCGACGGCCCGCCTGGCCGTCACGCTTCTTGCCGGACCCCTCAGCACCGTCTTGGCCCTTCTCCTTATCCCGCCTGTCATATTCAGCCCTCTGCTTCTCAGCGAGGAGCTCAACCTGTCGGCAGTCTTGGAGAGCATGGCCTTTGGTGCGATGGATCTTGCAGTACCGCTTGTCAGAGTTTCCTGACTTCTCGGCAGCCGCCAAGGCCCGACAGGCGACACATCCGTCAATTTCCTTGCCGGGGTCATCTGCCTTGGTTTTCTTGGTGGAGCCGGTGTCATCAGATCCCTCGACGGCAAGCACGGCTTTCCCTTTGCGCTTCCTGTTGCGGCGCCGGCCTTTCTTCGCCGGGACGGCAGTATCCTCATTGAGGAGTCGGTTTCCACGCCGGCATCTTCGCCGGGGTACTTCCTTCCCTCTTCAGCCCGGGCACATCTGTCAGCAAGAACATAGAGTTCTGCTACATCTTTCACCATCTTCATCGCCATCTCTTCGCGCATCTTGCGGTTACGCACGTTCTGATGGAACGCGCTGATGATGGTGGCAGGGTGAACATCAGGGATATTGTACTGTATCCGGCTGAACCTCTGTATATACTTGCGGAGACTCTCACCTCCCTTCTCAGGAATGACGTGCAGGTCGCTCGCCTGGCCATGGGCTTGGTGGCCTCCAGTAAAGGCGCCCACGAACTCATGGCACAAATCCGACCAGGAGGAAATGGAGTCTACCGGCAAGTGCATCAACCATGACATGGTGTTGGGTTTAAGAGCCAACGGAAAGTAATTCACAAGCACCTTATCGTCGCGGGCTCCGTCAGCTTGCATCGCGATGGTGTAAATGCTGACGAACTCGGACAGGTGGGTCTTGCCGCTGTACTTTTCGCCCATGTCAGGTTTGAAAGTGCGGTGAGTGGGCCACTGGAACTGCCGCAGCTCACGGGTAAAAGCCGGACAACCTACCTCGTAAGGTAGGCCTCGACGGCTCTCCGGTGCCGGGTGGTTCATAGTAGGCCCTGCTCGCCTGTCTGATTGGTAGCGCGCTCCGCGCCGGCGCTCGATAGAGGTTCGAGCGTCTTCATGTTCTCGTTCCCGAAGGACTTGGCGCTGGTCACAGTGGGTCCGCGGGTCGAGATTTCGTCACCCGTGACGTCACGACGGGCTAGCGTCCGCGGCGCTGGGCGAGGAGGGGGCGAGTGCACCGTGGTCGCGGAGCCGCCGGCCCTCCTGCCACTGGTGCGTGGGACTCCGTCGGAGCGTCGACCCAGGGGCTCCACCAGACTCGGTTCGTCTTTGTTGGCCACCGCGACAAGGCTTCGGATAGTGGCTCTCCATTCGTCGAGTTTCCCCGTAGTGGGGGGGGGATCGAGGAGCAACTACGCGCGCGCCAGGGCTTCCGCTGGCGTTGGTGGCAGCGAAACCTGCACAGATCGCGACGCGCTTCGACTTCTGACCATGTCAAAAGGAGCTCTATCACGACCCTGTGGTCGCATGCCATCTTCGCCAGCGCCTCGGCGAGCGGGCAGATCTTCTACATCCCGGGAGGGGCGCTCGGGGCTCTTCCCGCGGCGACGCCCTGGGTCTTCGGTGTGATTACGCCGTTCATCGCGTGCCGCTTGAGAGGAGCGCGCCGTCGGCGCCGGCGTGGGAGTCTAGGAAGCCCTCGTATCGCCTTCGGGCGGGGTGGCAGTGATCTTGGAAGGCCCCGCGCCACCCGCGGAGGGCCTGGCTCTGTCCTTGGATTTGGCGGTGTGCAACCCGTTACCAGGCGCACGAACATCGCCGCCTCCCAAACTCCGGCTGCTGGGACGGTGTTGCTGTTTGCGAACGGCGGCCCGGGTCCTTTCCGCGACCGGTCCGCTGCTCGCCCACTTCGGGACGGGATGTCCAGCTTCCAACGGGCCAACCGTCACCGTCGTATTCTTCTTGGGCGCCATCACGATGAAGGAGCGTCGAACTAACTGCTAAAGCCGATTCTCACAACTGCGCTGCCCCCTACCTGGCGCGCCAAAGATGTCGGTGGGAAACGACACCTATGGGGTCACAAGAATCCCAACTATGGTTGCGGGGCGCGGGGTTGCGAGAAGAGCAGATCAAACAGATAGCACACGGTTCCTTTATCCAGGTTCGGGCCACGAGGATGTGTAAAACCCTAGTCCTGCTTTGGTGGATTGTTCATCTGTGTTCTTGAGCTAGCAATGGGCGTCAAGAGCTCCAAAAGGCCGAATCCTCCTCCTGGTCGCCTCGGGCCTCCTTTTATAGGAAAGGGGTTGCCACAGTGGCACACAGGAGGTGGACAGGGTACAGTAATGCGAGGCTATCCATCGCATTACATGACAAGGCGCATTTAATGCGCCTTGCTTAGGTGTCCTTCCTTTATCGGGGATGGGGGAGAGCCATGTCTCGTCCGTCGCTGCTCCCTCTTGCGTCGACACGTGCCCTGGCCAGCGGTGCCAGCGGGGCCATGTAGGCAGGCAGGCATCTGAGGTGGCGCAGTGACGGGTCTCCACGAAGATCTGCTTGCCACCACGCAGGTGCCTGCCCAGCTGGTTGGGTCGGCAGCTGCATGCGAACGGTGGTGGAGGCTCGATTGGCGTGGGCCTGATGGTGGCCCCATGGGGGTCCATGGCAAGGGCCTTCCTGCGGCCCTGACAAGGGTCTTGCCGCGGCCCCGGCAAGGGTCTTGCCGTGGCTCCTGCTGTCATCCCCGGCAAGGCTCTTGCCGGGGGCCTTGTGGTCCTTCTCGGCTGGGATCCTGCTAAGGATCATCATCTTCTAAAGTGGGTATCTAATCTTGAATGTCTTCACAAAGATCTGCATGCCACCACGGGGATGTCTCCTGAATCCTTGCCCCATGGGGGCGGTGGACTCGAGGGTGACTTCGCTCCGTAGGTGTGGGGTGAGCTGCCACGGCAAGGATCTTGCCGGGTTAGCCAAAGCTGCCCCCCAGCAAGGATCTGGTCGGGGGGGTCTGCTCTGTCCCCTTTGCTCTTTGTGGTCTTGGTCTTGGCGTCGTTCTGCTTCTCTTCAGCTTTAGCCTTACCTTGGCTTACCTCCCTTGCCGTGCTCGGTGTGGCGACGCCCGTGGCTCAGACTGCCCGTGCACAGTTATAGGGCTACAAAAAGTGTACCCCCCTTTTTTAACACTGACAGCAATCATCAAAAGAAGTTCCATAAACGGAGAATCATCCATGAAAACCTCAACAATCTTCTCACAATCGGAGAATATAGCAGTCATACGTCTTTGAAAGGTAGCAGCTGCATTATATAAACCAAAAGGCATACGTCTGTAAGCAAAGGTTCCGAAAGGGCAAGTAAAAGTGGTCTTTTCCTGATCCTCTTTTGACACAGGCATTTGAGAGAAACCAGAATAACCGTCTAGAAAGAAAAAATGCGTATGTTTGGATAATCTTTCTAGCATTTGATCAATAAAAAGTAAAGGGTAATGATCCTTTTTAGTAGCTTTATTCAGTTTGCAGAAATCAATTACCATTCTATAACCTGTAACAACTCTTTGTGGGATCAATTCATCTTTATCATTAGGAACAACAGTAATATCTCCCTTCTTAGGGAAACAATGGACAACACTTACCCACTGACTATCAGCAACGGGATAAATTATACATGCCTCAGAAGCTTTAGTATTTCCTTCCTTACCACTTCTTTCATCTTAGGTTTAACCGTCATTGGTGATCAACAACCGGTTTAGCGTCTTTCTTCTCCAATTTTATTTTGTGTTGGCATAGAGTGGGACTAATGCCCTTAAGATCATCAAGAGTATATCCAATAGCAGCACGGTGCTTCTTTAGAGTTTTCAATAATTCCTCTTCTTCCCGCTCTTAAACGTTTGCACTAAAAATAACATTATATATCTTATTTTCATCAAGATAAGCATATTTAAGAGTATCAGGTAATGGTTCAAGCTCAAACACGGGATCCCCTAAAATTTCAACAGGCAAGTTGTGTTTCAAAATAGGTCCTTGTTTAAAGAATACTTCATCTATTTCCCTTCTTTCATTAATAAACATATCATTTTCATGGTCTAGCAAATATTGTTCTAAAGGATCGTTAGGAGGCACGGCAATAGAAGCAAGACCAATAATTTCATCTTTACTAGGCAATTCTTTATCATGAGGTTGTCTATGAAATTTAGCAAAATTAAAAGCATGAGACATATCCCCTAATCCAATAGTGACAACATCCTTTTTGCAATCTATCTTAGCATTAACAGTATTCAAGAAGGGTCTACCAAATATAATGGGACAAAAATCATCTCGTGGGGAACCAAGAACAAGAAAATCAGTAGGATATTTAACTTGCCCACAGAAGACTTCAACATCTCTAACAATCCCAACTGGTGAGATAGTATCTCTATTGGCAAGCTTAATTGTAACATCAATACCTTCTAACTCAGCAGGTGCAATATCATGCATAATTTCTTCATATAAAGAATGAGGTATTGCACTCGCACTAGCACCCATATCACATAAACCATGATAGCAATGATCTCCTATTTTAACAGAAATAACAGGCATGCCTACAACAGGTCTATGTTTATTTTTAGTATCGGGTCTAGCAATTCTAGCAGCTTCATCACAGAGGTTAATAACATGCCCATCTATATTATCAAACAAGAGATCTTTAACCATAGCAATACTAGGTTCAACTTTAATTTTCTCAGAGGGTTTGGGTGTTCTAATATTACTTTTGTTGACCACCGTTGAAGCTTTAGTATGATCCTTTATTCTAACAGGGAAAGGTGGTTTCTCAATATAAGCAGTAGGAACAATAGGATCATTATAAGTGATAGTCTTTTCTTCAACTTTAATAGGTTCAACTACTATTACTTCAATGGGAGGATGATAAACAACTTCTCCTTAGGGAGATCAACATGAGTAGCAAATGATTCACAGAAAGAAGCTACTATCTCCAAGTCAAGTCCATATTTAGTGCTAAATTCACGGAAAACATCGGTATCCATAAAAGATTTAACACAATCAAACTTAGGTCTTATACCTGACTCCTTACCTTCGTCGAGTTCTTCAGAGTTGCATTTAATTCTTTCCAATAAATCCCATCTGAATTCAATAGTCTTCATCATAAAATAACCAGTACAAGAAGTATCGAGCATGGAGCGATTATTGAGAGAAAGCCGAGCATAAAATTTTTGAATAATAATTTCTCTTCAGAGCTCATGATTGGGGCATGAATATGACATTGGATTAATCCTCCCCCAAGCTTGAGCGATGCTTTCTCCTTCGCGAGGCCAAAAATTATATATATAATTACGATCATGATGAACCAAATGCATAGGATAAAACTTCTGATGAAATTCCAATTTCAATCGGTTGTAGTTCCATGATCCAATATCATCACATAGCCTAAACCATGTCAATGCCTTTCCCTTCAAAGATAAAGGGAAGACCTTCTTCTTCATAACATCCTCGGCCATACCTGCAAGCTTAAATAATCCACAAAGTTCATCCACATAGATTAGGTGCAAATCGGGATGCAATGTTCCATCTCGTGTTAAAGGATTAGCTAGCGGTTTCACTATCATACCCGAAGGAATTTCAAAGTAAACATTTTCAATAGGTTTAGTAGTTTGAGGAGAAACTCTTTGCTCTACTGGTCGGGGTGAAGATACCCCGAACAAGCCCCTCAAAGGATTATGTTCCATAGTAACAAGTGACAGTAAATTTCAGCACACTATATAAATTTTTCCTTACCAAATTCCACCTACCAAAGGCGCTTCACTCCTCGGCAACGACACCACAAAAGAGTCTTGATGACCCACAAGTATAGGGGATCTATCGTAGTCCTTTCGATAAGTAAGAGTGTCGAACCCAACGAGGAGCAGAAGGAAATGACAAGCGGGTTTCAGTAAGGTATTCTCTGCAAGCACTAAAATTATCGGTAACAGATAGTTTTGGGATAAGGTAATTTGTAACGGGTAACAAGTAATAAAAGTAAATAAGGTGGAGCAAGATGGCCCAATACTTTTTGTAGCAAAGCACAAGCCTGGACAAACTCTTATATAAAGGAAAACACTCCCAAGGACACATGGGAATTATCGTCAAGCTAGTTTTCATCACGCTCATATTATTCGCGTTCGTTAGTTTGATAATTTGATATGTGGGTGGACCGGTGTTTGGTTACTGCACTTCCTTGGACAAGCATCCCACTTATGATTATCCCCTCTTGCAAGCATCTGCAATTACAAAAGAAGTATTAAGGTAAACCTAACCATAGCATGAAACATATGGATCCAAATCAGCCCCTTACGAAGCAACGCATAAACTAGGGTTTAAGCTTCTGTCACTCTAGCAACCCATAATCTACTTATTACTTCCCAATGTCGTCCCCTAGGCCCAAATAATGGTGAAGTGTCATGTATTCGACGTTCACATAACACCACTAGAGGAAACACAACATACATCTCATTAAAATATCGAACGAATACCAAATTCACATGACTACTTATAGCAAGACTTCTCCCATGTCCTCAGGAACAAACATAACAACTCACAAATCATATTCATGTTAATAATCAGAGGGGTATTAATATGCATAAAGGATCTGAACATATGATCTTCCACCAAATAAAACAACTAGCATCAACTACAAGGAGTAATCGACACTACTAGCAACCCACATGTACCAATCTGAGGTTTTGGGACAAAGATTGGATACAAGAGATGAACTAGGGTTTGAGATGAAATGGTGCTAGTGAAGATGTTGATGGGGATTGACCCCCTCCTGATGAGAGGATCGATGGTGATGATTTCCCCCTCCCGGAGGGATGTTTCCCCAGCAGAACAGCTCCGCCGGAGCCCTAGATTGGTTCCGCCAGGTTCCGCCTCGTGGCGGCGGTGCTTCATCCCGAAAGCTTGCTTCTGATTTTTTCCAGGGGAAAGACTTCATATAGCCAAAGATGGGCACCTAAGGCCTGCCGGGGGCCCATGAGGCAGGGGGCACACCCAGGGGGGGTAGGGCGCGCCCCCCACCCTCGTGGACGATGGGTGGCCCCCTCCGGTGCTTTCTTCGCCCAATATTTTATATGTATTCCAAAACTGACTTCCGTGGAGTTTTAGGAACTTTGGAGTTGTGCAGAGTAGGTCTCTAATATTTACTCCTTTTCCATCCTAGAATTCCAACTGCCGGCATTCTCCCTCTTCATGTAAACCTTGTAAAGTAATAGAGAAAAGGCATAAGCATTGTGACATAATGTGTAATAACAGCCATAAATGCAATAAATATAGATATAACAGCATGATGCAAAATGGACGTATCAATGACTATGAGATTATGCAACTCCCGAATACCGGAGAAACACTTTGTGTGCTATCAAATGTCACAACGTAACCGGGTGATTATAAAGATGCTCTACAGGTGTCTCCGATGGTGTTTGTTGAGTTGGCATAGATGAAGATTAGGATTTTTCACTTCTATTGTCGGAGAGGTATCTCTGGGCCATCTCGGTAATGCACACCACTATAAGCCTTGCAAGCAATGTGACTAATGAGTTAGTTGCTGTCGCGACCAGTTTTTTCGGGCTTTAATTTCTAGAAAATGGCCGTCGAGCTCATCAGCCCCAGGATTACTGTTAGCTGATGAGGCATCAACTTGATACAGAAATTCCAAGCAAAAGTATAAAATATGCAGTACAAGACCATTGTGGCCTATGAGTACATCAAAGGGTTTCTAGTGGTTGAGGGCGGAAGCGGTTTGTGGATCACCACAGTCTATGGGACTCCATTTCCCACGGGAACAGCTGACCAGGTTAACTCCTATCTTCGCGAGTCTGCTATCACTGTTGCTTAGGTTCCGGGGCTGCCATCGTAACGCTCCTCTCCAAGCAGACAATCTGGCCAAGACAATAGCCAGGGACAAGCCAGTGAGTACTTTGAATGTACTCGCAACCATTAAAAACACATGTATAATATAGCCATAGATAATCGTACTCCAAAATATTCTGAGATCATAACGTCAGTCATAGATAAAAAATCTTTTATGCATGCAAGCTGGTTATGTATGTAACAGGAATATGCAAATGACAGAATAGTAATAAAATGCACCGATCGGATGCCTGAAGCGACGTCTCGAAAGGATAGTAAAAAGAGCATGCCTCAGTCAGGCGTCTTAGCGACACCTCATAAAGGGCTTATAAGTAAATGAAATAATAAACATGCCACAGTCGGGCGTCTAAGTGACGCCTCGTAAAGGGCTTATAAATTAAATAAAATAACAAGCCTGCCACAGTCGGGCGTCTGAGCGACGCCACATAAAGGGCTTATAAGGAAATGAAATAATAAACATGCCACAGTCGGGCGTCTGAGCGACGCCACATAAAGGGCTTATATGAAAATGAAATAATCATAGTGAATATCCAGGAGGTGGTACCGTCCCAGGGATATTCCTTATTTCAAACAATACAAACGGTTAATCCATAATGATAACAATCATAACCATCATATATCACAGGTCATAATCAATATTCGGGTTTAGTGGTTTTTCCTCCGTAGACCGACACTAAGACCGACACTTGACCCATCCCAGACTGTAATCCTTAACCAAGGACATGGCTATCCGAATAGGTTTAATATCTCTGCAGAGGGTGTACTCTTTACCCACGAGTAACGGATTCCTTTAGTCCATCGGGACTAATTCCGTCTACATTCTTTTAATCGAAAACAGACCTGACTTGCACACACCAGCTTAACTCACCGGTGACTGGAATCACCCACGACACCTGTCAAGCCAACTCTAAGTGGGGAGGCTACAACCTCGAGTAGCATGGGATCAAAATTCTATCGCGCGCTCTAAGGGGTATCCCCCTCTCGGTCCCAATCGGATACACCCATGCCCCCGGACCAGGTGGCATGCCTACCGGATGCAGCCGGTATCTTCCACCATGGCCTCTCTGTACGGTGTGTGCCAAGACAAGGGTTGACAACTTACTGAACCATACCCCACCTACGGTAGGGACCAGTGGCAGTACGAAACAAGTATGGGGGTTACCGGAAGAAGACTCGATCTATGGCCGACTCAGGAGGCTTATGAGTTTCCTGCATGACATGTGTAACAAAATTATTTCAACCAACAAATCAACACTCATTATACCTTACCATGCCATGCCGGATATAACCGTCCCGACGGAGGCCGGCGACAAGCTCACGCCTACCCAAGGCAGAGGCTCTTCCCGTATTCCTCTCCAGCATGCATGTAAGGTACATGAGGATGATTACCATCATAAGCATGTACATTTCCAACAGCAAGGCAATCACAAAAATGCATTCATGCAAATGATCATATCACATGAAATAACAATACTCCGAAATGAGGTGGTGTTATAAACGTGTCAACTATCACATTGAAATATTATTCCGGGGTTCAGAATGCTTGCCTTAAAGGTGTGGAGAGGTGGGGGTGCTCTCCAAACTTTTGAATGTTATCTTCTCTTCCAAAAATTCCTATTTTCAAAAATATGCAAATAACACATATTTCAAAAACAGTACAAAAAAGTTGTTTGGAAAATTTTCAAATAAATCTTAAAATAAACTAGACCATATTTGAGAGAGGTAGGACAAAGAATTAATTCATTTGGAGTTATATTTAAAAAGATATAACCAGTCAAAGTTCTGGTCAAAAATCTGTTTTTAAAAATAAATTTAAACAGAAAAAGAAAAACATTTCGAACTGACCACGTCGAATGCGTATTTTGAAATTACGCCTCCACTTATCCGGCGTGGACGCGCGTGGTGTCACTGACAGTGGGCCCGCCTGGCCCACTGGTCAGGTTTGACTAGTCTTCCTCCCCTCCTTTATCTCTGTGCGAGCGGGGCGGAACTCCGGCGAGGGTCGCCGGCGAACGGCGAGTCCTTGCGGGGTGTTGAGGGCTGCGATGGATCCGCGGATCGAGGGAGGTCCTTCCGGTGGTTGTAGAGTCGTCGGAGATGGAGGGAATCGCCGTCGACGAGCTTCGCGGCGGCCGGTGGTTTCGGGAGCAAAGTGGTTTTGTGGCTCCGGTGGCTCTCCGTCGTAGCTGGGGGTCTGGGCTGCTCCGCAAGATGGACTGGAGTCGTTTGGTGGTGTCGGGAGGACCGGAGAGGCTCTGTTTGCGCCGGAATGGCCGGGGTAGTAGCGGCGGCAGGAGTTGCCGGAGAGGAAGAAGACGACCTCCTCGGGTCGATTGGCTGCCATGGGGGAAACTGGAGGAGTGGACTGAGGTTGCGTGCGTGCTCAGACGGGCTTGGGGTCCCTTTTTATAGTGTGGCCATGTCGGTTTGCGGCGGCCGGAGATAAGTTCGTCGGCGAACCGCCTCCCTGTAGCGTCATAGCGTCGTGGCGACGACGAGAGCTAGGGGACACTTGAGTGGATGAGGATGAGTTGTTCCAGGGGTAGGTGGCGAGCGGGAGAGGCCTGGGCGGCACCGACCTGGCAAAGGCGCGCTGCGGACGCCGGCGTGCCGCCAAAAGTGCTCTGGTGGTGGCGCTGTAGGGTGCTAGGGCGGGCTGGCGTGTTGTGGCGAGGAGGGGAGTGCGTGGCGAGGTTCTGAAGTGCGGGCCAAGCCAGGGGCGCGCGACGCGGTGGCTCGGGTGCGCGGCTGCAGTTGGCGCGCTCTGGGCGCGTCCAGTGCACGCACGGGACGTGCTCGACGAAAAGCCAGGGCGTGTTAGAGGTCTCGGGTGAGGCTGGGAATTAGCAGACCTAGGTCATGAGTAGCGAGGAGTCTGTTGGACAAGGTAGTTAGGCAAGGGAAGCAAGATCATGGTGCAAGCTAAAACTCATGTCAAAACTGGACATGCCTATAGGGTGCTCGACAGAATGCCACATGCACCTAGGCATCTCTTGGGGTGGCCAAAACTTCTAGATCAGTGTCTCTTTAGATGAAAGAGGAGGTGGTGAGGTTAGTTTGCAAAAAGAACAAACTTATTAGTGCAAGTTTTGCAAAACTTCAGTTTTGGACAGAAAGAAAAGGGTAAGATTGCAAGCACTTAGAGTCATCCAATGGGACCACTCTCCTGGACTTAAGGGTTTGGCAAGGTGCACTACAAGCATGAGAAAGCTCAAGGGCCAAAGAGCAAGCAAGAATATGGTTGCTGTACAAACCATCATGTTGGACCAAAATGAAGATGAGGTTGATCCACTAAAAAATTTCAAATAACATTACTGGGTTTTTGCATAAATTTGCATCATATGCTACTACCAATATCCCATTATTTTGGTGGAGGCCAGAAAGAAGTATTTAAATGGGTTGTAGTGTAAAATTGCCCACTGGACCAGAGAAGGAAATTGGGTGTAGAGCTCAAATTATTTCAAGAATAAAATATATTTTTGCACAAAAGTGATTTAAAAACATCACATGACATCTCCAAATTTTGGTTGGAATATTAAGTGATTTTATCAAATGTTTGTAGTTCAAATATGGCCATATAACCTTGAAAAATCATTTTTCAAGAAATTAAAGATCAAGCAATTAATTATGTAATTAGTTCTACTATTGGAAGAAAAGTTTTTCTTGAGAGTTTTAAACAAGTCTAAAAACATATTTGAAAAGTTTTCACTTTGGGGAAAAACTCCATAATAACAAGGGGGGAAAATGGTTCAGAATTAAAAGGGAGCCCAGAAAATAAAAGTTTTAAAATTCCTGGGAAAATTTTAATTAACAAACAAAGTTAAAATTTTGGGGTGTCACAGTTGCGGAATGATGCATTACGGAACGAGTGAAGAGACTTGCCGGTAACGAGATTGAACTAGGTATTGAGATACCGACGATCGAATCTCGGGCAAGTAACATACCGATGACAAAGGGAACAACGTATGTTGTTATGTCGTTTGACCGATAAAGATCTTCGTAGAATATGTGGGAGACAATATGAGCATCCAGGTTCCGCTATTGGTTATTTACCGGAGATGAGTCTCGGTCATGTCTACATAGTTCTCGAACCCGTAGGGTCCGCACGCTTAACGTTCGATGACGATCGGTATTATGAGTTTATGTGTTTTGATGTACCGAAGGTTGTTTGGAGTCTCGGATGTGATCACGGACATAACGAGGAGTCTCAAAATGGTCGAGACATTAAGATTGATATATTGAAAGGCTATGTTTGGACACCGGAAATGTTTCAGATGAGCTCGGGCATTTTCCGGAGTACCGGGTGGTTACCGGAACCCCTCCGGGACTTAATGGGCCTTAATGGGCCATGGTGGAAGATAGGAGGAGGCGGCCAAGTGGGAGGCGCGGGCCCCCCAAGCCCAATCTGAATTGGGGGGGCGGGGGGCTTTCCTTCTCTCCCTCTCCATCTTCCTTCTTCTCCTACTCCAACTAGGGAAGGGGGGAAACCTACTCCTACTAGGAGTAGGAATCCCCCCTTGGGCGCGCCCCATGAGGCCGGCCCTCCCTCTCCTCCACTCCTTTATATACGGGGGAGGCGGGCACCCCATAGACACACAAGTTGATTCTTAGCCGTGTGTGGTGCCCCCCTCCACAGATTTCCACCTCGGTTAAATTGTCGTAGTGCTTAGGCGAAGCTCTGCGTCAGTCACTTCATCATCACCATCACCACGCCGTCGTGCTGACGTAACTCTCCCTCGGTCTCAGCTGGATCTAGAGTTCGAGGGACGTCACCGAGCTAAACGTGTGCAGATCGCGGTGGTGCCATGCGTTCGGCACTTGCTCGGTTGGATCCCGAAGACGTTCGGCTACATCAACCGCGTTACTAAACGCTTCCGCTTTCGGTCTACGAGCATACGTGGAAACACTCTCGCGCTGGTTGCTAGGCATCACATAGATAGATCTTGCATGATCGTAGGTAAATTTTTTGAAATACTGCGTTCCCCAACAGCACAAGGGTCTAAGAGAGGGGGGACCCGATGTCTCCTATCTTGTTCAACACAGTAGCAGAAATGTCGGCATTTTTGATAGGAAGAGCTAAAGAGGAAGGCCAAGTAGGAGGACTAGTACCATATCTAGCTGATGGTGGGGTGTCCATACTACAATACGCTTACGATACCATAATTTTCATTGTACATGATTTGGTAAAGGCGAGAAATATGAAGCTTGTGCTATGCCTATTCAAATGATTGTCGGGAGTGCAGATTAATTTTAACAAAAGTGAATTGTTTTGCATTGGGAGAGCCAAAGATGAACAAGATGCTTATAGCCAACTGTTCCGATCTAAACTAGGTACCCTACCATTTAGTTATCTGGGCATACCAATTCACCATCGCAAGCTATGTAACAAGGAGTGTAAGTGTATCGAAGATCAATTTGCAAAAAAAACTAAGCTGCTGGAAGGGTAAGCCTATGTCATACAGAGGTCGGCTGGTACTAATAAACTCAGTGCTCATGTGTATGCCGATGTTCATTTTGTCCTTCTTTGAAGTACCTGTAAGGATGCAGAAAAGGCTGGACTTTTATCGATAACAATTCTTTTGGCAGTGTGATGAAATAAAGAGCAAATATAGGCTTACTAAATGGTATATCATTTGAAGGTCGAAGGACCAGCGTGGTCTTGGGATTGAGAATTGCAGTTAAAGAACAGATGTCTGCTCAGTAAATGGTTGTACAGACTTTCTGTTGACACCGAAGGCACGTGGGTACAAATTTTACGTAATAAGTACCTAGAATCTAAGACCTTGGCCCAGGTTACTGCTAGAGCCAATGATTCACTTTTCTGGAAAGGTGTCAGGACCCAGATCCTAAGTCACACCGATCTAGCATGTAACACATCATATCACTTTGCGGCCTCACGCACGGTATTCCCACGGGTGCCACCTTACCTGGCACGGGACCATTTGCGCCTTTTGGCTCACGTATGTGATACTGTCGCTAGCATCCCTATGATAAAGAACCCGGGCCGACATGGCTAGTCGTGAACCCAAAGCGGCACTAACCCATGGGGACAGGCATACATGAATCAACTTCGAGCATGTCGGTCAGCAGCCTGTGAATCCGGGCTGTAGCACTGGGCTAACAGGACTCCGGTAACCCGGGCTGTAGCAGGCTAGGCAGGACTCTGGATGTCACCGCGTGACATTTCCCCGAAGGGACAGACAGAGGAACGAAGTGAAACACATGCCGGCCAGTCAAGTGTCCTGAGTAGTAGTGCTGGGCTAGCAGGACTCCGGTGAACCGGGCTGTAGCGGACTACTATGGCTCAAGGAGGCACTAGACTACATTTCCCCATATGAGAAGCTGCCAAGGATAAACAACTAGATTTTCGGATCCCACACATACCAAGCATTTCAATAATACACACAATATGCCCGATATGTGCAAATACAACATGGCATCACAACATAACTCTACGACTCAAGTATTTATTCATTAGGCTCCCAAGGAGCGAAATATTACAAACATGGGTCTCATGACCCCACATTCAGAGCATACATTTCAAACACATGCGGAAGCTTAACATGTCTGAGTACAGACATCTACAAATGAAAAAGGCTGAGAAGCCTGACTATCAACCAGATCCTGCCGAGGGCACAAGATCATAGCTGAGGTAACAAGCTAAACGTCGAAGTCCACTCGGAACTACTAGCGAGACTGAAGTCTCTCTGCAAAACATAAAATAGGCAAACGTGAGTACAAATGTACCCAGCAAGACTTACATCAGAACTATCTACATATGCATCGGTATCAACAAAAGGGGTGGTGGAGTTTAACTGCAGCAAGCCAGCTTTGACTCAGTGGCTAACCTGAACTACGACTGCAAGTAACTCTTTTGAGGTGGCGCACACGAGTCCACAAATTCACCATATCAATACACCACTATGGATCCGCTCCCATCTCCCTACGAGAACGCCATCCATAGCACTCACGCTTATCTTGCGCATTTTAGAGTATCCACTTTCACTTGTCTATGAACTATGCAAGGGGTCCAAGTTTCCATATCCGAGGAATCTGGCTATTCGAATAGATAATGATAACCCTGCAGGGGTGTACTTCTTCACACACGCTCTCGCCACTTATCGCCCTGTACACGTCATGTACCTCGGCAACCTTCAAGCGCAAGTCGGGCGAGGGAGTCGGCCACGACCTGACTAACCACGCAAGTCTCTCGTCCAGGTTTATCGCCTATTCGGGTTCGATCCGCAAGGAGATCCGGCCAGGGTGTCGCTCACGGCCCCAAACGATGTGTGCAGGGTTCCCAAGCCCACCTCGACGGGTGGATCTACGTTTGGTACACCGTGCCACGGTGCCTAGTCTGTCCCAAGCCCACCTGTACCGGGTGCCACTTGGTAGACTACTAACACTACCTACAAACACCAGAAACTAGTTGCAACTCCTGGATAGAGATCAAGTTGATTAATAAGTCGAGAGAGCTTGGAGCGCCCGGAGCCCAATGTGTGGTAGTAACTGTTCATGGATCACAAACACAGAACTCAGTTCCTGAGGACGGTTTCAATGAGACAACCTACCATGTACTCCTACATGGCCTCTCACCGCTACCTTTACCAAATCGTGTTCACACACTTAGCTCTCAACAGTGGAACATGTTCACCACATTCCAATTCATTCGTGATGAATCAGACCTGACTCAACTCTAAGCAGTAGCAGGCATGACAAACAAGCATGAATGCATAGGCACATCAAGGCTCAAACAACTCCTGCTCATGCTAGTGGGTTTCATCTATTTACTGTGGCAATGACAGGTCATGCAGAGGAAAAGGGGTTCAACTACCGCAGCATGTAACAATTGAATCGCTGTTGTCCTAATGCAGTAAAAGAGAGCAGGAGCGAGAGAGTGGGATTGTATCGGAATGAACAAGGGGGTTTTGCTTGCCTGGCACTCCTGAAGATAGTATAGTTCTTCATCTGTGTCATCGAGCTCATCGTTGGAACCACGTCTATCGAGAGGGGACAAATACCGGCAACAAAGAGAAAGAAACACAATCAATGCAATGCACAATATGATGCATGATCAAGACATGGCAAAATGGGTGTGTTGGGATAGTGCAACTACAACCAGAAGGTTTTGAGCTTATTTGAATCAAGGATTCAAATACAAGCCTAACTATGAGCTTACATAAGTGCAATATCACGTTTCATCTATACATCAAGGTTAGCTTGCTCTAACATGCATGAAACCAGTACAGATGGATAGATTGGATTTTTCTGATCATTTTTCATATATAATTCATTTGATTTGGAGCTACGGTTGATTTAATATGAATTTTAGAAGTTAGCTCTATTTTCTGGAATTTCCTAAAAAAGAATTAATCCAGAAAAAGGAGTTACTGCGTCAGCATGACGTCGTGGTGACATCAGCAGGTCAACAACGCCAGTCCAGGTCAAACCTGACGGCTGGGACCCACACGTCAGTGTCTCAGGGCTGCTTTGGTTGGATGACAGGTGGGACCAGTCAAGGTTGACTTGACCAAAGTCAAAGCTGACACGTGGGGTCCTCACGTATTAGTACTAATCCTAACAGAAAATTAGACTAACCTAATTATGCTAGGGGACCCACATGTCAGTGGCTTGTTTAGTTAACTAAGTTAATTTAACACTAATTAAGGAGGGGCCTGGGCCCACCTAGTCAACGGTCAGCGGGGTCAAACCCACCGGAGACTCGACGCCGGCGAGGCCCGAGACGGTGGCGCCGCTCGAAATTTGCCCACGGTCGACCAAATCGACCGCGGTTTGGTCCTACGCGTAGCTGGGGCTCGTGCGCATTCAATGGAGCAAGTGGGAGAAGCTGGGGTGGCCGGAGCTCGCCGGAAGAGAGCTCGCGGTGGCGGCCGACGTGCAGGTGTGCTCGGGGTCGGCGTGATACAGCACGGCAGGGGCCATGGAGTGGTGCTACGGGCACATGAGGACGCGCTGACCACGGTGGTGTGCTCGGCTTCAAACTTCGTTCACTCTAGCCACGGTGGCAACGAAGCGCAACGGCGGCGAGCTTCGGTGACGGTGGGGAATGGTGCTACGGCATGCAAATGAGACGGAGAAGAGGGGGGTTCAGGGGAGGAGCTCACGGCGGTTGCAGTACACGTCTCAGCGGGCTCGGGGAAGGATTGGTGACGGCGTGCGGTCGTCGGCGATCTCGGCGGCCGAGAGGTTGAAGACGACGCCATGGTCGTGGTGCGGTGCGTCTGGCGTCCTACGGGTCGTCCAGGAGGTGTAGGCGATGGTGGCGGAGCTTCCACGCAACACGGGAAGGCGAGAGGGGGTCGGGGAGCGCGGTGGTTCACGGCGGCGCTTCCATGGCCGCGTCGGCCGTCGCGGGAGAGAGCGAGGGAGAGGAGGGGATGGACGCGAGAGAGAGGGAGGGGGCCCGGGGGGAGTGCGTGGCGCCGTCCAGAGGCATCCGGGTGAGCAGGCAGAGAGGAGGTGGAGGCCTCGAGCGCGCAGGCGTCGACATGCCTCTGCCTACTGCTAGAGGTTGAAGACAACCGCTCCAGCCAGTGGGCTTGGCCGTCTAGCTGGCCGCGCCAGGTAAGTGGGCCGCCAGGTGGGCTGCAGGTAAGCTCTTTCCTCTCTCTGGTTTTCTATTTTGTTTTCTGTTTCTATTTTTGCTATTATGTTTTGATTTAGTTCAAAGACCAAACCATTTTCAAAATTCATGAAAATAATTGTGTGAACTAAATGGACTTATCCAAAGCTACACAACAATTTGCAGAATTATTGAACATATATTTATTATATAACAAATATAGATCCAATTCAAGTATTTATTGGATTAATTCAAAGGCCCAAAATAATTGTTTCTGAGATTCTAGAAATATTGGTTTGAATTTTTATCCCTTGCCAATATTTCCAGAGATTAACAGGAACATTTTCTTGGACTCATTTGATGAGATTTAAATGTTGGTTATTTTTAGAGGTCTTCTGAGGCTTTTGAAAATTCCTCAATTCAAATTTCATTTGAATTTAAACATGATGCTCACATGAAGGGCTAGCCTAGTGCATACCAGAACTAGGGATGTGACAGCTCACCCCTACTAAACAAGAATCTCGTCCCGAGATTCAAGCGTAGGGTAAGATGGAAGGGGGAACGCAAACTAACACAATCTTTACGATCCAGGTTGCACCTCATACGAACGTTGATTCCGTCACCATCATTGACTCGATGTCTTGCTCTGTGAACTCCAACTAACATGACAAAGAGAGGAAAGGAAAAACTCTAGAAGAATCGATCTTCTCGAAGATCAAACAACTCAGGATCAACTCATGGGATCAGACATTGAAACATCTCTTGAGCTGAGACACAAGACCAAACATTTGGAATGAGGAAAGGTAGCAGATGACAAAAGTTCAAGTTGGTAGGCAACATCTTCACGTTGGAGTAGGATGGTGCATGGTTTCAAAGTGGCGAGGAGATAATTGCCATGATTCCATAGCGGGACACCTTGGGGGAGGTGACTCATGGAACTATTCCCTTAAGTGGCAAAAAGAATTACTTTTGATTCAAAGATCATTGCAACTC
This sequence comes from Aegilops umbellulata, assembly GCA_032464435.1. Classification (NCBI taxonomy): domain Eukaryota; kingdom Viridiplantae; phylum Streptophyta; class Magnoliopsida; order Poales; family Poaceae; genus Aegilops; species Aegilops umbellulata. The sequence goes on along the minus strand of CP136055.1, from coordinate 600,634,483 downwards.
TCTATACCAGCCTAAGGCAATCACAAACGATCATTTGAACGAATTCGAAGGAATGGCATACTCACACCAGAATGGATGATGTGGACTACCTTGTTGAAGACAACGCAATGGATGATTTTGTTTATCATCGAGAATGGATGGGACCCAAGGTAGAATGGCACAATGGCGGTGCAAGCTGGGAACAAAATGCAAATCCCGGGAATGTTCCAACCATCATATCTGCCTGAGATTCAGATCTGGTTGGAAACAGGATATTTCAGACAGCATGTCTGGAAAAGAAAGTTTGCAACACAAACCGACGAGACGGAGTTGCGAGATTCTCGGGAATGAACTACGATAGCAAGCTCCAAAACATGAGCTGGTTCTGCTACAAACCTGTGAAGACGCTGTCCAAGACAAGCATGACCACGTAGTAGTCTTATAATAAAACACTACCGAGTTTAGGTGGGGACCATCATCGAGGATATCAAAGTCCTTGCGTAAGTCTAGCTCTTAAGAAGAAACTTCTTCTCCTTGAACAAATCAATCAGTGGCTTGGTGTGCTAGGGCTTCATATAGCATGAAGGTTGCAAGTCTCCAGACCACAAAATACTTCGCACGTATGCATGACTGACTTGGGATGATTCCATAGGAAGCGAAACAAACTTTCTCAAATTCACGGCGGCAACTTGCATCAGATGCACATGAATAAGAGGAAGTCACTACTTTCATCCAAACATATGCTTCATGAACGGAACATGAAGGTATTGTTTACAAAGTTTCCAACACTAGCTTAATGTTTAACACGAATCATGGGGGAGACAAGATGCTGCTGATGGGCTCAACAGCAACTCATCAAAATTTCCATATCACTGGACTTCCACCATCATGTGAACACAGTGATAGCACTGGTCAGACTTAAAGAGGTAATGGTGTATGCTCGAGGGATTAACCACGAGTAAGACAGCATTACGAACATCGTTGGTTATGATTTGACTTGACGATAGCCCATACTCAAGTCAAAGTTTTGACAAGACAATAGATCCAACAACTAATCACAAGGACCAATTGGTGAAGATATCATCTTTCTTCAACACACACACACGAACACAAAGATATCCCTTCAGAAAGAACCAAATTCGGCAAAGCTTTTTATCTTCCAACTCTCCAAGTTGTTGTTTAGCTTAACCAACTAGTTTAGGGGCATCAAACACAGATTCTTGGAGAAGGGGTGGTTTAGAGGAAAACCAACTTGATCACGAGCTCAACATAGCGGTCAGGTGACAACCTGGCAACACTTCCGAGAAGATATTTGGAACTTCACGAACCACCGATATGTTACTAAGCTCGAGAACAACCTTGCTTTTTAGGGCAAGATGATATGATCAAAAGAGTGAGGGATTGACACAATCCTAACTCATTGATCGAAGAGTGCACCAGAAATAAGGACTAGGTAGCACGATCAATCTTAGGATGATGATTTAATAACCAACATGCTAAGAATGAGAATATTGTCCATTTACTACCAAGCAACTAGTTGCTAGGAGTGTTGATTTCACACATCATGGCTCACTTGTCGGTATTCCGGTTGCAACAACACAGAACCAAGGAGCGAATGATGATGGCGAGAAGTATCACTGCATCAAGAATTTTTAAGAGGTGGTGCAATTCTCATGACATTCTTGACAATAAGATGGTAACACTTCAAGGTAGAACAGAGCAAAAGCTGGATTAGCATTTTGATCTGCGGAATACAATTGCTTTGACCCAATCCTAGATATGGATGAGGTTCTGGAGTTTGTTTTCTCCTAGTCATTCTGGAGAAGAATGGATTGACGGACCACAAGAATAAATAGACTTTGATGAACGAATGCAATGATATACCCTCGACTATCAATTGATAGACGAAGGTCAGAAACAACTAAGGAGGGACAACTCAAGGAACATATATCTTTCTGAGTTGTGGATGCATAGATTAGTATGTCAAGAAAAGCTCATTATTTCTTCCGGATAACCCATGTAGAAAGGTAGAAATGGCAGATTCACAATGTAGAACGAAGAACTCATCAAGAGCACTCTTGTTGTGATCTTTTGGTTCAAAGAACTTCTGCCATAAGCAGTTCATGGTACTTGGAAGAACAAAATACCACGGACCACGAGGACTACCGCAAAGGTTATTAATATTCTAAAGGAACTAGCAAACACTATCAACAGAAGGTAAGTGGAGTGAATCTTGGGTTAGGAACCCAAGAGTAGCATACCTACTACTAAATGGCATCACGGGATGCTTTCGAGAACAATGGCTAGAATCATCACACCAGGAATACAAAGCATTGCTAGATTACTAGTTGACTCTCTAAGACACCTAGGGTCATAATAATAGTTCCAACATATATGTCGAGGCAACAGAGTACCTCAACAGACCGATTAGTGTGGTTGAACTGGCCCAAAGGGACATCAGGAACGGAAAGAAGGGATTTGCAAATGCATCAGACTATTTAGAAACCTGGGATGACTCGGAAAGCATAACGGCTGTAAATGCTCAAAATGATATGAGACATTCTGCAAAATGGTGGCATAACCACTTAACATCACAATATCAATGTTCTGAGTTCAAATAAGAACACATGGAAGTAGTAGAAACTGAACAGAGGCTTGAATACATCAATACTATAAGTCTCTATCATAGTAACTCGTCATCCTGTTAGATAGATGAGAAAGCCTAGTTCTTAATCCCGGTAGAAGAGAAGAGGATGACTCAAATCAGAAGGACATAGGGTATAAGGAGTAAAAAGAGCCTTACGTTCCCTTCCACAATCAATTCCCTTATATAACTAAAGCATTTCTAGACTCAACTTCGACCAGTTTGGCTTGGTAATCCTACAGGTAGTCAGGCTCTGATACCAAAGCTTCCGGGACCCTGATCCTAAGTCACACCGATCTAGCATGTAACACATCATATCACTTTGCGGCCTCACGCAAGGTATTCCCACGGGTGCCACCTTACCTGGCCCGGGACCGTTTGCGCCTTTTGGCTCACGTATATGATACTGTCGCTAGCATCCATATGACAAAGAACCCGGGCCGACATGGCTAGTCGTGAACCCAAAGCGGCACTAACCCATGGGGACAGGCATACATGAATCAACTTCGAGCATGTCGGTCAGCAGCGTGTGAATCCGGGCTGTAGCACTAGGCTAACAGGACTCCAGTAACCCGGGCTATAGCAGGCTAGGCAGGACTCCGGATGTCACCGCATGACATTTCCCCGAAGTGACAGACACAGGAACGAAGTGAAACACATGCTGGCCAGTCAAGTGTCCTGAGAAGTAGTGCTGGGCTAGTAGGACTCCGGTGAACCGGGCTGTAGCGGACTACTATGGCTCAAGGAGGCACTAGACTACATTTCCCCATATGAGAGGCTGCCAAGGATAAACAACTATATTGTCGGATCCCACACATACCAAGCATTTCAATCATCCACACAATATGGCCGATATGTGCAAATACAACATGGCATCACAGCATGACTCTACGACTCAAGTATTTATTCATTAGGCTCCGAGGAGCGAGATATTACAAACATGGGTCTCATGACCCCACATTCAGAGCATACAAGTCAAACACATGCGGAAGCTTAACATGTCTGAGTACAGACATCTACAAATGAAAAAGGCTGAGAAGCCTGACTATCTACCAGATCCTGCCAAGGGCACAAGATCGTAGCTGAGGTAACAAGCTAAACATCGAAGTCCACGCGAAACTACTAGCGAGACTGAAGTCTCTCTGCAAAACATAAAATAGGCAAACGTGAGTAGAAATGTACCCAGCAATACTTACATCAGAACTATCTACATATGCATTGGTATCAACAAAAGGGGTGGTGGAGTTTAACTGCAGCAAGCCAGCATTGACTCAGTGGCTAACCTGAACTACGACTGCAAGTAACTCTTTTGAGGTGGCGCACACGAGTCCACAAATTCACCATATCAATACACCACTATGGATCCGCTCCTGTCTCCCTACGAGAACGCCATCCATATCACTCACGCTTATCTTGCGCATTTTAGAGTATCCACTTTCACTTGTCTATGAACTATGCAAGGGGTCCAAGTTTCCATATCCGAGGAATCCGGCTATTCGAATAGATAATGATAACCCTGCAGGGGTGTACTTGTTCACACACATGCTCTCGCCACTTATCGCCCTGTACACGTCATGTACCTCAGCAACCTTCAAGCGGAAGCCGGGCGAGGGAGTCGGCCACGACCTGACTAACCACGCAAGTCTCTCGTCCAGGTTTATCGCCTATTCGGATTCCATCCGCAAGGAGATCCGGACGGGGTGTCGCTCACGGCCCCAAACGATGAGTGCAGGGTTCCCAAGCCCACCTCGACGGGTGGATCTACGCTTGGTACACCGTGCCACGGTGCCTAGTCTGTCCCAAGCCCACCTGTACCGAGTGCCACTTGGTAGACTACTAACACTACCTACAAACACCAGAAACTAGTTGCAACTCCTGGATAGAGATCAAGTTGATTAATAAGTCGAGAGAGCTTGGAGCGCCCGGAGCCCAATGTGTGGTAGTAACTGTTCATGGATCACAAACACAGAACTCAGTTCCTGAGGACGGTTTCAATGAGAAAACCCACCATGTACTCCTACATGGCCTCTCACCGCTACCTAAACGGACTTGTATTACACCTTGACTCACGTAGACAATATACTACTAGAACACGGGTAACCAATCCCAATCAGACTACTACTTCAAGCCATACATGTACTACAGAAACTAGACCAACTAGTACGTAGTACTTCAATACCTGAGCGCTAATTAACTTAGCTAACACTAATAAACCATCTTTAACAAGATTATCTAACAATCTCCCCCTAATCTTGATGTTGTCATCTCCTTTATGCTCTTTCTCATCTTGACTCGTTGAATATCCGCAACTTGTTGATCCAAACTCCGACGCGTGATTCGGACTACCAGCCCACACGGTCGCATCTACGCGTGCAACGTGCAAGACTGGACGCATCATCAGTCTTCACGTCGTTCAACTTAACTGGTCATTGTCCCAATACACGCCGAGCTTGATCTTCAACTGTCATATCCATACATTGAGTATGACCTTCTTGGAAACATGCAACGCCTCTCCTTTGCGGCCATGTTGTGCCACCGCCATTGCTTGGCCGCTGCCTTGCACTCGGTTCGCACCATACTCCCTGTACTTGCTTGCAGTAGATCCACTCTCCACCGCTCGCACACCTCCTCGCTTTACGATGGTTTCGCCTACCACCGTCCGCCTTCGGCATCACACCGAATCCACACTGGCCGCAACTAGGACGCTCCACGAGGACATGGACATGACTCACGGAACACCGTGCACACCGCTTCCACTTCAACGAATCATCACTAAGACGAGCACTTGGACACGACGACGACTCACAGACGCAACGACGACTGACCGTGCAATCTTGCACGACTCCTTCACTCATCCGACTCCCTCGGACGACGATCTTGATGAGCTCCAGCACCGCACCTCGGCACCACCTCTCCCATCAACGATCTCCTTCCACCACCTTGCAGACGACAGCCTGCCGCCTTCCTCCATGTCGCTCCACCAAACGACGATCTCTTGATCCTCCTCGCCGCTGCATCACCCAGCAACTTCATCACCCGCTCGTCGCTGCACGACCCAGCGACCATATCGCCCGCCCCGAGACGCTAGTCGGGTCGCAACCCCGGGGCAAGCGCGGCTTCAAATCAACCTTGCTCTGATACCAATTGTTGGAATTCTGCCCACAGGATCGATCACATAAAATCACGACAAAGACGCGCACAAAAACTTTTAGCCAAAGACACGTGTCGTGCCTCTCTTCTCTTTATTTTTTTCATCTTTTTCCCACCATGATACCACTCACGCAGGGCATATGTATATAGATACACAGCCCAACGCACACGGCCACACGTACAAGTCCTAAACGGACTTGTATTACACCTTGACTCACGTAGACAATATACTACTAGAACACGGCTAACCAATCCCAATCAGACTACTATTCCAAGCCATACATGTACTACAGAAACTAGACCAACTAATACGTAGTACTTCAATACCTGAGCGCTAATTAACTTAGCTAACACTAATAAACCATCTTTAACAAGATTATCTAACAGTCCCTGCTCGTTGCGATCGGTGCCAAGCTATTAAGACACTACCGTGTTTTTACTGTATTCATAGGAGAGTCTGCTGCCGCACCCGTATTTGCTTTATTAAATAAACCTTGCGGGCACACGTACACGAGCAGGTACAGCAGTGCAGCACAGCATCATATCAGACTCATGTACATGGCACGGGATTTTGACTTCGTCAACATGTGCAGCACAACATCATATCAGACTCATGTGCATGTAGCCGTTTGGGTCGAACGTTGAGGATCCAGCCGTTGCCTTCGTCAAGTTGGCTATTTATAGGAGAGATGGCTCTCCATCGCAGCCGCACCCAGCTCAAACAAGATCGAGATGGCTTCGTCTTCATCCTCAGTTCGTTCCATGGAAAGGCGTCAACACTTGCCGCTCATCATGTGCCCGGACTGCGGCGAGGTTCAGGTGGAGACCAACATCAGTTGCATAGATGGACCCAACCTGGGCAAGCGCTTCTACAAGTGCCCAATTGACAGTGTAAGCTTCACTTTCTTTTTTAGATTCATCCCTTTTGATTTTGCAAGTGCCCAACGACGAGGCACAACTTCGATCAGAACATATGACCCACATTCATATATATAGCACCTCACCAAAATTTTCAAACATGGCCCTCGTGTAAATTTTTTATGCATGTATCTCAATAGGTATGTTCTAAGCGAGCACAACACCACCCTGCATGTGGAGACATATCATTATGATGTGTTTTTACATTTTGATTTTTCGTCAACAACATTACTTGATTCATGTCAATATAAGTTGCTCGTCAAAGTACAACACACAATAAGTTCTTAACCTTACCAGTTTGGTTCTCTTCTCTTGATAACTCTCCTCCGAATCTCTATCAAATTGCATCTTCTCATATTGCCTGACGAAAAGGTGCATCGGGGATCCTGGTGGCACATATCCTTTCAGCAAATGGTTTGCACTTTCACTCCGTTGCGTGCTAGTCATCTTGGCACAAAAAACATCCATGCAGTAAGGCTTAGCACATTTCATCCGAGTCTCATATATTTGTGTAAGAAATACATTATTTTGTAGACCGTGCTTCTGAACCATACATGCCCAACTATCCTCAAATTCTTTCTCGCTAACCATGTGATGCACCATCTTGTTGAACTCCTGTTTGAACTCACTACCTTTGCCTAGCAGTGGCCCAAGGCACTCTTTTGCTTTCTTCAACACATGCCATTTGCACCACCGATGTGTTGTATGTGGCATGACATCTTCTATGGAAACCTCCATTGCACGAGCTTGGTCTGAAAACAACATTTTTCTATCAGCACATTTTAGGAGGAAAACATTTTCACAGCAAGCTTAAAAGGAAGATCAACACTCATAAATAGATGAGAACATTTTTCTTTTCAAAATACCTGTGAGGATTGTGCGTGGTTGTGGCGCTCCGCGCTCCTATCATCTGAAAGAATTATGTGAATAACCACTTGAAAGTGTCAATTTTCTCATCGCTCATTAGCACACCTCCAAAAATAATGCTTTGGATGTGATTGTTGACACCAACGAAGAGGCCAACCGGCATGTCGTATAGATTAGTTTTGTCCACATCAAAGTCTTGATTCAACCATCACTATCAACCTGCACACTGTATTTGAACTCAGGATCTTCAGCCCGCATTGCGTTGAACACCTCTATTGTTTTTGTAGCATCGTTTTCCGACTGCTCTCTGTTAAGTTTTCCACAAAGAGTTTTGAGAGATCTCTTTGTGAATGGCACCTCCTTCACATATCCAAAAAAACTGCCAACCACACTGTAAACCTTACTCAGGCTATATTGTTCTCTCTTAGTTGTTTCACCAAGTCTTTGGTATATCCCCTGCAAAAAAAAAAGTCTCTGGTGTATCTATCTATGTGTCGGTGCGATTACTAGTGCAGCTTCTCCATACAGTTACCTGAGACTGCATGGTTGTCCTCTGCTTTGTGTTCACATATGTATCAACCTTTATCATCCGATCTAAGCACCCGCATCAATGCGGGGAATCCACATCTCGTCGAGTGGCTATTCGATTGCAATGGCTTGCCCTGCATAGTTTCTCATAAGATATGAGAGCATAAAAAAGTATGGTTCCAAGCTAGCAAGAATGCTATTAGAGGTAAAAAAAGATTTGTTTCTACATGGGGGTACATGCATTTGTTCTTACCACAAGGTACAGTCTCTGAACTTACAGGAAGATTCAATCTCTGAACTTACAAGCAATTGTTCTTACGGAATATTCAATATCTGAACTTACAGCAAAGGTGATTACATGAAGGTACAACCTCTGGCCTAACAACAAAGGATCGACAAAAATGTGTGTGTGTTTCTTACCGTCGAGTCCAACAGGATGCTTTTGATTTGTTGACGACGTCACCTTCTGCATCTCCCTCGTATCCCATAGATGAAGTGGACGTATTCTATGCCGCCATATCGTTCGAGTCACCAACGACCTCACTCCCACCGTTGTGGTATGAGCCAACATTTGCCTCCACACCCATTGGCTCAGAAGAAATCACATCAGAGGAGCGCCCGCGACCTTCATGGATGGAAGCAACCAAAGACTCCACAACATCAAATCCGCCACCCAAAATATCACCCGCATGAGCGTTGGGAACCAATCTGTAGCACATACACAGTTCTCATCTAGTCAGATACAACCAACATCAAGAAGAAGAACTCAAGAAGGGACCGGGGAGACATCAAGGAGCAGAGCACCAAAATCAAAAGAAAGATTCCCTTTTCGGGGTAAGCAATGGCTCGAGAAATAGCAGATGCGAGATTGGATCTTAGCATAATTCTGCTTCCTAGAAGAAGAACTCGAGGCCATCCATGGCGAAACGCCGCTCAGATGGGCCCAGGATTAATGTCGCACCAGCCCTTACCTGCCACCAACTATCAACGTGTGCTACTTTTAAGTCAGCCCAGCAAGCACATGACGTGCTTGCGTATCCAGCGCGCACCCGAGGCCCACGTACAACACTGGCACAGCAGCCCATGGCACGGATGTATTTCAGATTAGCAGCTACCGTATACCTCTGACAAAAAAGGCGTGCACACATCGCAGCGTTGTACTGTATGGCGCCAGATTCCGGCCTGCAGGCAGCTCGGCCACCAAAACGCCACTCTCCAATAGACATCCCTACTCTCGAGCCATTTGTTGAGTGTTGACTCGCATGCTCTATTACCCACCTCTACCAACACTGGTGAACATATCGTTGGACAATAATGAGATGCCAATTAGGAATGACCATGATTGCCTCATCGACAACATTCCGGAGACGCGACTGACTACTTTCTGGTGGTTTGGTGCTGCCTCTTTGCCACATCGACATTCTCTCTCCCAATGTTGCGAAGTTGATGAAAGTTTTGTTCGCGAAATGATTCAGATCTGGGATTTATCTACACGACTTCTACGATGCTAGCTTCTTCTCCCGGGCATTTGTCTAACTCAACCTTAGCACGACGATTTCCGGCCGCAAGTTACAAACTTACAATGTGAGGCTCGCTCCAGCAATGGAGCTGCACAGTGACATGCCTTCGGCTTGTACTAATGATTGAGTTTGCTTTGCTCTCTTAGAATTAGATCGTAATTTCCTTAGTTTCTTCAATGTCTTATATCGTTTGAAGTCTTTATATTAATATAAAAATCTGGAAACTTATTCGGAAAGAAAAATATGACATCTAGTAGTAGCAGTATCTCAACTGCGGTTCAGTTTAACCCCAAACCAGGAGGGCCCACCGGATAAGTAAAGGAGGCTGGACAATAACCGGGAGGGACTAGGATAGAATCTGGGCTTAGGGTAGAAGAATAGAAAAAGGATCCTAGGCTGTTCGATTGGAGATGGACGGTACAGATCTGAGTGGAGGTCCCTCAGGCCACTTATTGTTCATTTGATGAAAACCCCCCTACTCACGGTCAGAGATAAAACATGACTTTTTGTAGTAACAGCCCTAGCTTTCTCATATTCAATGTGGACAACTTCAGATCTTCACAGCATTGAGGTCGTTCCGTTCCTTGTAAATCCCAAGCTGGATCAGACCATTCTGTTCCTAGTAAAACCCAAGCTGGACCACCCCATATGCGAGTACATGTCAAGCACAAAATTTTGAACACATGTCCAAGTGGATCACCCTAGGCAGAAATATTTGAGTGCATGACATCCATCCTAATTTGAGTACACAAGAGACATACATATGAACAGTGAGCCCCGAGTATGGACTGAAGTGATCCCCACTGAATACGCATCACTACCAAAGTTTGCATCGGGTTTGTTATCTGATTGCACATCGAAGAAAAGTTATTCCCTTTTGCCTCCCGTTATAATGCATCTTGCTCATCAATCTTCATGTGCTGGAAAAGATGGCACCAAACAAATCGTTCACTATTGAGCACAAGACGTGTAAGTGTACCTAAATATGTATCAATAATACATTGTAATAAGCAGGAACAAATCTGGACGATGCGTAGCAAAAAAAATACTACTTGCCTTCTAAGAAAGGAAAAACAAAACTCTAACAGCAAACAATCAAACAAATCGACGGCACAAATGCACATCTGCACCAGATCCAAAGCAGAAACATGAGTCAAATACATGGAAGAGAAGCATTTCCTGCTTTTGTATGCAGAGACTAGAGATTCTAAAAAAAGTCTTGCTTCAGTAACTGTAGGTTTTCTTCTCTTTTGTTATATGGAACAAATTGTTTACTACTACCAGTGAACAAAATGGCATCGTACAACACTTGGCCGTCCTTTCCAATGGACCAAATATAATGTGTTCATGAAATCACCAAGTTAGGTCATCCTGTAATCATCTGTTGACCCTCAGGTCAAATTTCCTTGATAAAAAGATTTTTCAGCAAACAAGTGTGAATACTTCTATTTTTCTGGAAGAAGACATTCAATTTTGTTTTGACTATATAAAGCTTGAACAGAATGCACCGATCATATTAACAAAAGAATATGCATTCTCCAAATCACCTATCTATGGCCTCTTCCTTTAATCTACAACCCAAACCAATAAATGGATTTTCTAAGTTATTGATGCTTACAGAAAAACTAATTTTCAGCGAGAAAAATAATAGAGCCGTGTGTTCTGCACTTCTATTGGGCCCCTTCACCCCTTTTTTTTGTGGGATGGCCCCTTCGTCCCCTTGATGACTCAAGATATTTTGCACGTACACTAGAGAGTACGAATGGTCAGCATGGTTTTGCATCATAAGTTCATAACATTATATCCTGATCGGTTATATAGTAATATTTCTTAATACTTAGGAGGCTGGAATGTTTTACAATTTGTGTTTTGCATTTGTTATTTATTCCTTTATGTTGCAAAGCAGGGTGGTCAAATTCTCTCTGTGATGTCTTCCTATTATGGCTTTACACATGTGGGCTGTAGATCATTTTCAGAAGAGTCTAACCTGGTGATTTTTTTCTATTTCTATGCTCTTGCCGCGCTGGCACCTGACGGAGCGGGTTCCGCCCAGGGGCCACGCGCCTTGGAGCCAGGGCGCCTTCTTGAGGAGGAGGCGGCTGGGGCGCCCCCGGAGCTTCGTCGCCCGCGCGGGGCGGGGTGCGGTGCAGCGGAAAGGACGGCGCGGGAGAACCCCCGCGGCGCGGACGAGCTCGGCGACGCGGTCGAGCCATTCTTCGTAGACGTCGTCGACGGGACGGTAGCGCAGGAGCTCGTTCGCCGCGATGAGTGCAGCTCGAGCCTCCATGGGTGCGCGGAGCGCACGGGACGAAAAACCAGCTGGGGTGAGCGAGGGGGTGGCGGTGCGGCCGTCTTGCCGCACGGACGGATGCTGAGACGACGCTTGCTGCTCGTTCCCCACCGGGCCGGTGGCGGCGTTGACGGCAGGTGACGGGGAACGGCGAGGACACCCGCCGATAGGAGCCGTCTGGGCGACGCGGGAAGCGAGAACGGCTCGGCGCTCGGCGCGGGCCCGACGAGCGTCAGACATGGACGCGATGGTCGGAGGAGAACGGGGTGGTGGAAGATGAATTCCGGCGCACCCCTACCTGGCGCGCCAAATGTCGGATTTCAGGTTCTGGCAGACCCTTGAGGTTCGAACACTGGGGTGCGCGCGGAGATTTCTCCTTCTACCTACCTGTACCCCTCCGCCTCGCTAAGATCTAAGCTATCAAAAAAATGGCACAAGAGACACATGGTTTATACTGGTTCGGGCCACCAATGTGGTGTAATACCCTACTCCAGTTTGTGGTGTGGTGGATTGCCTCTTGGGCTGGTGATGATGAGCAATACAAAGAAGAACAGCCTCGCGAGGGTCTGTTCTTGGCTGGGGCGATGAACTGCTAGGAGGAGTTCAGTCAACCTTTTCTCTCTCTCTGATTCTCACTCTGATTCCAATTCAGTTGCCATTCTACGTGCCTCTACCCTGGGGGTGGCTAGTCCTATTTATAGGCAAAGGCCCTGGGCCTCTTCCCAAATATTGAGCGGGAAGGGCGCCAACAATTGGCCATTTTGAAGGGGAACATATGGTACACTTATCCTGATTAAAGTTGGTCCTCGCCTGCCAAAGGCTCTGGTGGTGACGCTAGCTTGGGCTCCACAATGACTTCTTCCCTGCCGTTGGGCTGGTCTTGGTCTCGTTGCACCGAAATGGGTGCCTTTTCTTGATAATCCCGCCTGCGCTTGCTCCCTTTGCATCAAAGAGGAAAGGAGGACACTGCGCGGGCTGGCGCCCGCCTGGCGCCCGTGGTCGTCATGGCTTGCATCATGGGGCCTCGTGAGGTACCCCGCCTCGATCTCTCTGCCTCCTCGCGTGCCAGCCTGATGAGGTCGTGCCTGAGGAAGCTCCGTGTCGTCCGCCCCACGAGGCCTGGCTCCTCGCGAGGGTCTTGGGTTTGTGTTGATGAAGATGGGCCATGCTGGGCCCCCCTTTGAGCCACGCTGCAGGCCGCAGGCAGGCAAGTATGGGGACCCCCATTCCCAGAACGCCGACAGAACCCTCACAGGATCATAGTTGAAGTGAGATCCCTGAAGAAACTGCCAGGTATTGGAGAACCTGCCACCCTCTAACGCAACCATGTAGCGATGGACGTGCTCGTCCTCCTCCCTAACACGGCGCCGTACCACCTCCGGCGGGGCCGGCTCCCTCCGCACCGAAACTGGCCCACGCGAACGCCACCAAACGAGATCAGGGTCGACGACGGGACCCGGGGTCGGGTTCCTCATCAAGCGGCGCGCCCCTCCAGGCAGCACCTCCCAGTGCCAGCCCGGTGGAGCCCAGTCCTGGACATGGGTCGGCCGGACGTCGTCGCGGACGTGTCGACGGCGAGGATGCGGGTCGTGCATCGTCGAGAACAAATACTAGCTATATGCCCGCAAAAAGTAACATTTTTTTAATGATTGGATTTTGATAACTAAAATTTCTAACATTTCTATATAACTAACATTTGTATAACATTTTTAATATTTCTAGAACTAAAAAAAAAGAAAATTTTCTAACTTTTTTATAACTATTTCTATAACTAAAAAACAAAAAAAATTCTAACATTTCTAACTATTCTAATAATTCTAACATTTCTAACTATTCTAACAATTCTAACATTTCTAACTATTTCTAAAAAAACAGAAAAATTTCTAACTTTTTTATAACTATTTCTATAACTAAAAAATAGAAAAATTTCTAACAATTCTAACATTTGTAACTATTCTAAAAATTCTAACATTTCTAACTATTCTAACATTTCTAACTATTTCTAAAAAACAAAAAAAATTCAAACAATTTCTAAAAAACAGAAAAATTTCTAACTATTTGTATAACTAAAAAACAAAAAATGTATGTGTGTGTGTGTGCGCGCGCTCACCGGCGAGGCGAGAGGCGACGGGGGGCAGCGACGGGGGGCGTGCGGCAACGGGGACGGCAACGGGCGCGGCGACGACGGGGATGACGACGACGGGGACAGGGACGGGGTGGCGACGACGGGGACGGGGACATACGGGCCGGGGCGGCGACGACGACGGGGACGTACGGGGCGGCGACGACGGGGACGGGGACGCCACGGGACGGGCCGGGGCAGGGCGGCGGTGACGACGGGGACGACGGGGACGGGGCGGCGACGGGGGCGGCGACGAGGGGTGGAGACGTATGGGGGCGGCGGGTGACGGTGCAGAGGAGAAAGCAGATGAGAAACTAAAATTTTCGTAAGTGTTGCTTATATAGGAGGGCCTTTAGTACCGGTTGGAGCCACCAACCGGTACTAAAGGCCTGTTTTGGCCAGGCCAAGCGGCGGGAAGCACCCCCCCTTTAGTACCGGTTTGTAGAGGGCCCCCCTTTAGTACCGGTTGGTGCCACGAACCGGTACTAAAGGGGGGTGCGCTGCCAGGCAAGGGCGCAAAGTTTAGTCCCACCTCGCCTAGCGAAAGGCAGCCGCACTGGTTTATAAACCCAGTCGCGGCTGCTCGTTTGAGCTCCTCTCAAATGCAGGCCTTCTGGGCCTACCTGTGTTGTGCTGCCCCGTGGGCCTACTGGGCCTTTGCGGGCCTGCATCCTGGCCCAACAACAGGTTGGGTTTCTAGTCGTATGTAGGCCGCTCTGGCCTAGTAGGCGGGCTTTTTTTTGCTTTATTTATTTTTGAGTTGTTTTTTTTGTGTATTTAGAGTTTCTTTGTGAATATTTTTGCTTTAGGTACAAAAAATTACAAACTTTCTGTTAGTGCCCGTAGTTTTCAAATTTGAATAGTTTAAATTTTGAATTATTTGAAATTAGTGTGAATCGCTAGTTTGTGAATAACTTAACTTTAAAAATCAGTAAAGGCATGAAAGAATTTGTTTGCACATAAAATTTCTTCGCGTTTCAAATGCCAAAACACATAACTACCCTAACTATTACAGAGATTCCCTTCTGGGTGTGAGACACAGAAGAAAGTGATGATAGTGAAGCCGACCACATCCCAGATCTTTGGGTGTGAAACTTTTTCTTCGCGTGTGTCCCTTTGCGCCGTAACCATGGAAAATCTTCATCATTTAACGGGATGCTCGGGTCAATATTCACTGTGAATGGAGCAATTTCATCAAACTTTTCATAATCTTCTGACTTATCTGTCTTGTCATCCACTCCCACGATGTTTCTCTTCTCAGAAAGAACTATGTGCCGCTTTGGCTCATCGTACGATGCATTCGCTTCCTTATCTTTTCTTTTTCTTGGCTTGGTAGACATGTCCTTCACATAGAAAACCTGTGCCACATCATTGGCTAGGACGAATGGTTTGTCTGCATACGCAAGATTGTTGAGATCCACTGTTGTCATTCCATACTGCGGGTCTTCCGTTACCCCGCCTCGTGTCATATTGACCCATTTGCACCGAAACAAAGGGACCTTCAAACCACGTCGATAGTCAAGTTCCCATATGTCCTGTATATAACCATAATATGTTTCCTTTCCCGTCTTGGTTTCTGCATCAAAGCGGACACCATTGTTTTGGTTGGTGCTCTTCTTATCTTGGGCGATCGTGTAAAATGTATTACCACTTATCTCGTACCCTTTGAAAGTCATTATATTCGAAGATGGTAACTGGGACAACAAGTACAGGTCATCTTCAATAGAGGTGTCATGCATGGTACGTGTCTGCAACCAGCTGGCGAAACTCCTGGTTTGTTCACGTGTAATCCAGTCATCAGACCGCTCCGGGTGTTTGGAGCGTAGCAAATTCTTGTGTTCATCCATATACGGAGCCACCAAGGCGGAATTCTGTAGAACTGTGTAGTGTGCTTCAGTGAGAGAATGTCCGTCCATACATATTATTTGTTCCCCTCCTAGCATGTCTTTTCCATCCAGTCTACCCTTATGCCGCGATTCAGGAACACCAATCGGCTTAAGGTCAGTGAAAGTGCATTATATCGACTAGAGGGGGGTGAATAGGCGATTTTTATGAAATTCTTCACTGAGGAATTTGCTCGTGAAGAAATTCCTTAGCGAAGAACTACTAGCAGCGGAATAAGTACTCAGATGAAAACATAACAGAATCCTAGCATGGTCGTCATGATGAAATGAAGACACACACAGAGTACAGAAAGCGTAAACACAGGGTAACACAAGTTGAAGATAAACTGACTGAAGAAATTGAACTGAGGAAATTGAGAAAGTCTTCAGTCAAAGTCTTCAAACACAGATATGATACACAAACAACACACTACTGAGGAAATGAAAGAGTTGAGGAAATAGAACCAGTAAGCTTGGTGAAGACAATGATTTGGTAGACCAGTTCCAACTGCTGTCTCAGTTGTACATCTGGTTGGAGCGGCTGAGTATTTAAACTCGAGGACACCTAGTCCCGGACACACAGTCCTCACCGTATTCTCTTGAGCTAAGAACACACAGTCCTCGCCCAATCACTCGGGGTAAGTCTTCAGGTGACTTCCAAACCTTCACAGACTTGGTCACTTGGCGATCCACAATTCCTCTTGGATGCACTAGACCTTGACGCCTAACCGTCTGGAAGAACCACAGTCTTCAAAGGTAACAAGCGTCCGATCCACGCAGGATCAATCTCTTCAGTGATGCTCAGTCTCTTCAGTGATGCTCAATCTCTTCAGTGATGTATATATCAGTACCGTTGAATGAGATGTATAAGCCCTTTGCCATATGGAGGCCTCCAATGCCAGCGCAACAACCCTTCGCCCAACCCTTGGCTCCAGGGCAATCTGGATGACTTCAACGGAGGAAGTTACATTGTCCTCACCCATGGCCAGCAACACCACATGAAGCCATTTTCGTCTCTTACACATCGTGGGCAGGTGGAATATCAAGGCGGGCGCCACCAACTGGATTTTCATGGTTGATGTCCTGGGACGCAAACAAAGTGCATGCTCTTAGTAATCCCTACTGCTTGAGAACAAAATTCGGTTTTTCACGCAACAGATATCCTGAACATCCGTAGCTTGCTTACTGTCTGCAGCGGCATCTGAAAACTTAATTTCCTCAAGCAGTAGGGATTTCTTGCAGTTTGGATGGTGCAAGAATGATAGAAGATTCAAACCTAGCTGTACATACTAAGATGCACCAGAGTGGAGTTTCACAAAATGTTTAAATGTACCTAAGATCTTTTTTGTTGGACCCTAGGATGATCTTCCTTGGATGCAGTGTGCCCCACGACTCCCAAGAGGGTTTTTTTTTGCATGGTAATATGTGTCTCATTCATATCATAAAGAACAAAGTACAAATCACGTAAAGACTGACATGACAGAACTAAAAAGATTGTAGAACATCTCTGAGCTTGACACCAACGCTCGTCAACTGCTTCCGGCACCACCACAGCAGCCACCGAAGAAAAGAATGACGAATCACCACCTCACCCGAGCTCGACGCGGCTCCATCGCTGATATGCAGCTTTGCAGACCTCCAAAGTGGCTCACCAAAAGTGAAGCCCTTGCCGTTGAACGAATCAGACCGGGGCAACACCCCGGACACACCATCGAACTCCAGATCTGGCACTCCACCACGACTAAGACGCCGAAGGAGGAAACCATACCTGCCATCCACAAACCACGAACCCAGTAGATATTCCGTCTTCCAGATGTCGTCGATGCAGACCACAATCTGCATCCGCTCCTGGACTACCTCCCAAGCTCCGCGTCGACGCTGGAACAAACGTCGTCGCAACGGCGGAGCCCGAGGACACAGGTCCACCACGAGGATGGCGCCGCTGCCACACCATCCTTACTTGAACAGACTGGTTTCTAAATCCATCCCCAACCATAGGACTGATGGCCTCGTCAGGGAAGGATCCGAAGATTCATTATTTAGCGCCGCCATCATCATCACCAAAGCAAAGACGATGAACAACCTAAAACCCTAAACTATAAAGGAGTAAAATTGATCCACACGCACGGATCCGGCGGCCCCCCTCACCACCGACGACCGAGGTCGCCGGCGGAGGACTCCCAAGAGGGTTTAAAGCAAAATAGTGGAAAGCAATGAAGCAGCGGGAGTAACATACATATCTCAAATGCTAGCTAGCCTGAGCAATTCTTAGTTTGTTTCAAACAAAAATACAGGATAATCAAATCAAGGGAAATTACAGTTTGGTTGCAACGTATTTTTAAAATATTCCAAGAATACCACAGTATCTTAAAAAACTATAGTGTCAGATACTTTGAGGTGTTTGGCCCTAGTTAAAACTATGGTATTATAAACCATGGTATTTTTGCAGTATTAAAAAAGGGATTTCTATTTTCATGCCCTAGGTTCCATAGTTCTACTCAGTTTTACACATGGCAGCTGCAAACGCACCTTACTTTTCCCATTCTCTCTCTAGTTGATCCTTACATAAGGCCAAACACACCATTTCCGTTGGGTCAACCCCTTTGACCATTACCTGGAAACAGGCATGTGGGCCCACTATAAACTCCGGCCATGTCATCCAACCGGCGGTGAGTCACGGACGGATAGCAGGGCAGAGCAGAGTTGCTCTCCGGCCGACTCCAATGATGGTTGGACGATATCTTGGCCTATATGGTTTGCTAGTGCGCGTGCGCGTCATTGGGGGCATCAGGGTGGCCGAGGGTGGATTGAAACGACGCTAGTGGGTGAGTTCCATCGTGGCCGGAGTTTGGTGGTTGTAGGCAACAAAGCTCTAGAGCACGGATTCGAACAAGATTTTCTGTTGGTGTTGTTCTACGGCTGCGTGCGGTGCAGTTTGATATGGACAGATGACCAAATGGTGACCGGAACATCATCATGAGCTCGTGCGTGCTCACCAAAGGGAGCTCCGGGTTAAAGGCACTATGGCAAGAAAATGTTCACAAGGAGAGAGGGAAAATCTGTGGAGCTCACGGTAAGGTTGTAGAGCACATTATCGAGCTCGGGGATGGGCTATAGGTGACGAATCGACAGCGGTGACTTCGGCTACAGACAGAGAAGAAGGCCATGATGGCGACGATTCAGGGTGTTCGGTCTTGTTATCTTTGTCGTAGATGTTCACGGTGTTGAGGCGAAGATAAAGGACACGGTGGTGAGACGAGGATCGCACGCTGGTTACGTCGGTTGAAGTCGGAGCATCCATGGCGTTCTAGGTCATGGTTGGAGATCGAGCAAGAGTACGGGAAAATTGAAGGAAATATGCCCTAGAGGCAATAATAAAGTTGTTATTTATATTTCCTTATATCATGATAAATGTTTATTATTCATTCTAGAATTGTATTAACCAGAAACTTAGTACATGTGTGAATACATAGACAAAACAGAGTGTCCCTAATATGCCTCTACTTGACTAGCTCATTAATCAAAGATGGTTATGTTTCCTGACTATAGACATGTGTTGTCATTTGATGAACGGGATCACATCATTAGAGAATGATGTGATGGACAAGACCCATCTGTTAGCTTAGCATTATGATCGTTGAGTTTAATTGCTATTGCTTTCTTCATGACTTATACATGTTCCTCTGACCATGAGATTATGCAACTCCCGAATATCGGAGGAACACCTTGTGTGCTATCAAACATCACAATGTAACTGAGTGATTATAAAGACGCTCTACATGTGTCTCCGAAGGTGTTTGTTGGGTTGGCATAGATCGAGATTAGGATTGGTCACTCCGTGTATCGGAGAGGTATCTCTGGACCCTCTTGGTAATGCACATCACTATAAGCCTTGCAAGTAATGTGACCAGTGAGTTAGTTGCGGGATGATGCATTACGGAACAAGTAAAGAGACTTGCCGGTAACGAGATTGAACTAGGTATGATGATACCGACGATCGAATCTCGGGCAAGTAACATACTGATGACAAAGAGAACAACATATGTTGTTATGCGGTTTGACCGACAAAGATCTTCGTAGAATATGTAGGAGCCAATATGAGCATCCAGGTTCCGCTATTGGTTATTGACAGGAGATGTGTCTCGGCCATGTCTACATAGTTCTCGAACCCATAGGGTCCGCACGCTTAACATTTGACGACGATTTGTATTATGAGTTATGTGATTTGATGACCGAAGCTTGTTCGGAGTCCCGGATGAGATCACGGACATGACGAGGAGTCTCGAAATGGTCGAGAGGATGGCAAAGTGAACAAAGGTATATTTCATATACATGTTATTGATGTGTACTTTACTAGTGTTTATAGCAACTGAAGGAAATATGCGCTAGAGGCAATAATAAAGTTGTTATTTATATTTCATTATATTATGATAAATGTGTCACTAGTATGCCTCTACTTGACTAGCTCGTTGAATCAAAGATGGCTAAGTTTACTAGCCATAGACATGAGTTGTCATTTGATTAACGGGGTCACATCATTAGAGAATGATGTGATTGACTTGACCCATTCTGTTAGCTTAGCACTTGATCGTTTAGTATGTTGCTATTGCTTTCTTCATGACTTATACATGTTCCTATGACTATGAGATTATGCAACTCCCGAATACCGGAGGAACACTTTGTGTGCTACCAAACGTCATAACGTAACTGGGTGATTATAAAGGTGCTCTACAGGTGTCTCCGATGGTACTTGTTGAGTTGGCATAGATCGAGATTAGGTTTTGTCACTCCGATTGTCGGAGAGGTATCTCTGGGCCCTCTCGGTAATAATGCACATCACTATAAGCCTTGCAAGCAATGTAACTAAATGAGTTAGTTATGGGATGACGCATTACGGAATGAGTAAAGAGACTTGCCAGTAACGAGATTGAACTAGGTATTGAGATACCGACGGTCGAATCTCGGGCAAGTAACATACCGATGACAAAGGGAACAACGTATGTTGTTATGCGGTTTGACCGATCAAGATCTTCGTAGAATATGTGGGAGCCAATATGAACATCCAGGTTCTGCTATTGGTTATTGACCGGAGACGTGTCTCGGTCATGTCTACATAGTTCTCGAACCCGTAGGGTCCGCACGCTTAACGTTCGGTGACTATCGGTATTATGAGTTTATGTGTTTTGATGTACCGAAGATAGTTCAGAGTCCTAGATGTGATCACGGACATGACGATAAGTCTCAAATGATCGAGACATAAAGATTGATATATTGGATGACTATATTCGTACACCAGATGAGTTCCGGGCGTTACCGGATAATTATCGGAGTGTCGGGGGGTCATCGGAACCCCCGGGGGAACTATTGGGCCTACATGGGCCATAGGGAAGAGGGGAGGCAGCCCACAAGGGGCAGCCGTGCCCCTCCCTATAGGGAGTCTGAATTGGACTAGGGAGGCCCCCCCCCCCCCGCTTTCCTTCTCCTCTCCCTCTCCTTCCTCCCCCCTTCCTCCTCCTAGTTGGACTAGGAAAGGGAGAGTCCTACTCCTACTATAAGGAGGACCCCTCCCCCTCCTTGGCGCACCCCAACGGCTGGCCTCCCCCTTGCTCCTTTATGTACGAGGGCAGGGGGCACCCTAGGACACACAAGTTGATCATTGATCTCTTGGCCGTGTGCGGCGCCCCCTCCCCACCATAATCCACCTCGGTCATATCGTTGCAGTGCTTAGGCGAAGCCCTGCGCCAGTAGCTTCATCATCACCGTCATCACGCCATTGTACTGACGAAGCTCTCCCTCGACACTCTGCTGGATCGTGAGTTCATGGGACGTCACTGAGCCAAACGTGTGCAGATCGCGGAGGTGTCGTAGTTTCGGTGCTAGGATCGGTCGATCGTAAAGACGTACAACTACATCAACCGCGTTGTCATAATGCTTCCGCTTATGGTCTACGAGGGTACGTAGACAACACTCTTCCCTCTCATTGCTATGCATCACCATGATCTTGCGTGTGCGTAGGAATTTTTTCGAAATTACTACGTTCCCCAACAGTGGCATCCGAGCCAGGTTTATGCGTAGATGTTATATGCACGAGTAGAACACAAGTGAGTTGTGGGCGATAATAGTCATACTGCTTACCAGCATATCATACTTTGACTCGGCGGTATTGTTGGATGAAGCGGCCCGGACCGACATTATGCGTACGCTTATGTGAGACTGGTTCTACCGACGTGCTTCGCACACAGGTGGCTGGCGGGTGTCAGTTTCTCCAACTTTAGTTGAATCGAGTGTGGTTACGCCCTGTCCTTGTTGAAGGTTAAAACAGCACATACTTGACGAAAAATCATTGTGGTTTTGATGCGTAGGTAAGAATGGTTCTTGCTCAGCCCGTACCAGCCACGTAAAACTTGCAACAGCAAAGTAGACGACGTCTAACTTGTTTTTGCAGGGCATGTTGTGATGTGATATGGTCAAGACATGATGCTAAATTTTATTGTATGAGATGATCATGTTTTGTAACGGAGTTATGCCAACTTACAGGAGCCATATGGTTGTCGCTTTATTGTATGAAATGCAATCGCCATGTAATTGCTTTAATTTATCACTAAGCGGTAGCGATAGTCGTAGCAATAGTTGGCGAGACGACAAATATGATGGAGATCAAGGTGTCGCACCGGTGACGATGGTGATCATGACGGTGCTTTGGAGATGGAGATCAAAGGCACAAGATGATGATGGCCATATCATATCACTTATATTGATTGCATGTGATGTTTATCCTTTATGCATCTTATTTTGCTTAGTTCAACGGTAGCATTATAAGATGATCTCTCACTAAATTTCAAGGTACAAGTGTTCTCCCTGAGTATGCACCATTGCGAAAGTTCATTGTGCCGAGACACCACGTGATGATCGGGTGTGATAAGCTCTACGTTCACATATAACGGGTGCAAGCCAGTTTTGCACACGCAGAATACTCGGGTTAAACTTGACGAGCCTAGCATATGCAGATATGGCCTTGGAACACTGAGACCAAAAGGTCGAGCGTGAATCATATAGTAGATATGATCAACATAGTGATGTTCACCATTGAAAACTACTCCATCTCACGTGATGATCGGACATGGTTTAGTTGATTTGGATCACGTGATCACTTTGATGATTAGAGGGATGTCTATCTAAGTGGGAGTTATTAAGTAATTTGATTAATTGAACTTTAATTTATCATGAACTTAGTACCTGATAGTATTTTGCATGTCTATGTTGTTGTAGATAGATGGCTCGTGTTGTTGTTCCGTTGAATTTTAATGTGTTCCTAGAGAAAGCTAAGTTGAAAGATGATGGTAGCAACTACACGAACTGGGTTCGTAACTTGAGGATTAACCTCATTGTTGCACAGAAGAATTACATCCTGGAAGCACCGCTAGGTGCCAAACCCGCTGGAGGAGCAACACCAGATGTTATGAACATTTAGCAGAGCAAAGCTGATGACTACTCGATAGTTTAGTGTGCCATGCTTTACGGCTTAGAACCGGGACTTCAACGACGTTTTGAACGTCATGGAGCATATGAGATGTTCCAGGAGTTGAAGTTAATATTTCAAGCAAATGCCCGGATTGAGAGATATGAAGTCTCCAATAAGTTCTACAGCTGCAAGATGGAGGAGAATAGTTCTGTCAGTGAGCATATACTCAAAATGTCTAGGTATAACAATCACTTGATTCAACTGGGAGTTAATCTTCCTGATGATAGTGTCATTGACATAATTCTTCAAACACTGCCACCAAGCTACAAGAGCTGTGTGATGAACTATAACATGCAAGGGATGGATAATACAATTCCCGAGCTCTTCGCAGTGCTAAAGGCTGCGGAGGTAGAAATCAAGAAGGAGCATCAAGTGTTGATGGTCAACAAGACCACCAGTTTTAAGAAAAAGGGTAAAGGGAAGAAGGGGAACTTCAAGAAGAACAGCAAGCAAGTTGCTGCTCAAGTGAAGAAGACCAAGTCTGGACCTAAGCCTGAGACTGAGTGCTTCTACTGCAAAGGGACTGGTCACTGGAAGCAGAACTGCCCTAAGTATTTGGCGGATAAGAAGGATGGCAAGGTGAACAAAGGTGTATGTGATATACATGTTATTGATGTGTACCTTACTAATGCTCGCAGTAGCAACTGGGTATTTGATATTGGTTCTATTGCTAATATTTGCAACTCGAAACAGGGATTACGGATTATGCGAAGATTGGCTAAGGACGAGGTGACGATGCGCGTGGGAAATGGTTCCAAACTCGATGTGATCGCAGTCGGCATGCTACCTCTACATCTACCTTCGGGATTAGTTTTAGACCTGAATAATTGTTATTTGGTGCCAACGTTAAGCATGAACATTATATCTGGATCTTGTTTGATGCGAGACGGTTATTCATTTAAATCAGAGAATAATGGTTGTTCTATTTATATGAGTAATATCTTTTATGGTCATGCACCCTTGAAGAGTGGTCTATTTTTATTGAATCTCTATAGTAGTGACACACATATTCATAATGTTGAAGCCAAAACATACAGAGTCGATAATGATAGTGCAACTTATTTGTGGCACTGCCGTTTCGGTCATATTGGTGTAAAGCGCATGAAGAAACTCCATTCTGATGGACTTTTGAAATCACTTGATTATGAAACACTTAGTACTTGCGAACCATGCCTCATGGGCAAGATGACTAAAACTCCGTTCTCCGGAACAATGGAGCGAGCAACAGATTTGTTGGAAATCATACATACTGATGTATGTGGTCCGATGAATGTTGAGGCTCGCGACGGGTATCATTATTTTCTCACCTTCACAGATGATTTGAGCAGATATGGGTATATCTACTTGATCAAACATAAGTCTGAAACATTTGAAAAGTTCAAAGAATTTCAGAGTGAAGTGGAAAATCATCGTAACAAGAAAATAAAGTTTCTACGATCTGATCGTGGAGGAGAATATTTGAGTTGCGAGTTTGGTATTTATTTGAAACAATGCGGAATAGTTTCGCAACTCACGCCACCTGGAACACCACAGCGAAATGGTGTGTCCGAACGTCGTAATCGTACTTTACTAGATATGGTGCAATCTATAATTTCTCTTACTGATTTACCGCTATTGTTTTGGGGTTATGCTTTAGAGACGGCTGCATTCATGTTAAATAGGGAACCATCTAAATCTGTTGAGATGACACCTTATGAACTGTGGTTTGGCAAGAAACCAAAGTTGGCGTTTCTTAAAGTTTGGGGCCGCGATGTGCTACCTCTTGAGCACTGTGTTGGTTTTCCCTTGAAGAGGAAAGGGTGATGCAGCAAAGTAGCGTAAGTATTTCCCTCAGTTTTTGAGAACCAAGGTATCAATCCAGTAGGAGGCTACGCGCGAGTCCCTCGCGCCTACACAAAACAAATAAATCCTCGCAACCAACGCAATAAGGGGTTGTCAATCCCTACACGGTCACTTACGAGAGTGAGATCTGATAAATATGATAAGATAATATTTTTGGTATTTTTATGATAAAGATGCAAAGTAAAATAAAAGGCAATGAAAATAGCTAAGTCTTGGAAGATTAATATGATGGAAAATAGACCCGGGGGCCATAGGTTTCACTAGTGGCTTCTCTCAAGAGCATAAGTATTTTACGGTGGGTGAACAAATTACTGTTGAGCAATTGATAGAATTGAGCATAGTTATGAGAATATCTAGGTATGATCATGTATATAGGCATCACGTCCGAAACAAGTAGACCGACTCCTGCCTGCATCTACTACTATTACTCCACACATCGACCGCTATCCAGCATGCATCTAGAGTATTAAGTTCATAAGAACAGAGTAACGCTTTAAGCAAGATGACATGATGTAGAGGGATAAATTCATGCAATATGATAAAAACCCCATCTTGTTATCCTCGATGGCAACAATACAATACGTGCCTTGCTGCCCCTACTGTCACTGGGAAAGGACACCGCAAGATTAAACCCAAAGCTAAGCACTTCTCCCATTGCAAGAAAGATCAATCTAGTAGGCCAAACCAAACTGATAATTCGAAGAGACTTGCAAAGATAACCAATCATACATAAAAGAATTTAGAAGATTCAAATATTGTTCGTAGATAAACTTGATCATAAACCCACAATTCATCGGTCTCAACAAACACACAGCAAAAGAAGATTACATCAAATAGATCTCCATGAGAGAGGGGGAGAACATTGTATTGAGATCCAAAAAGAGAGACGAAGCCATCTAGCTAATAACTATGGACCCGAAGGTCTGAAGTAAACTACTCACACATCATCGGAGGGGTTATGGTGTTGATGTAGAAGCCCTCCGTGATCGATGCCCCCTCCGGCGGAGCTCCGAAACAGGCCCCAAGATGGGATCTCGTGGATACAGAAGGTAATTCCCAAGCTTAATTCCTGCTCCCGTACTTGATAGTTTAGTGCA
Source organism: Aegilops umbellulata (assembly GCA_032464435.1). Lineage (NCBI taxonomy): Eukaryota > Viridiplantae > Streptophyta > Magnoliopsida > Poales > Poaceae > Aegilops > Aegilops umbellulata. The sequence continues at coordinate 600,608,121 of CP136055.1, read as the reverse complement.
CCATGCTTAACGGCTTAGAATTGGGACTTCAAAGACGTTTTGAAACGTCATGGACCATATGAGATGTTCCAGGAGTTGAAGTTAATATTTCAAGCAAATACCCGAGTTGAGAGATATGAAGTCTCCAACAAGTTCTATTGCTAAAAGATGGAAGAGAATAGCTCAAGCAGTGAGTATGTGCTCAGATTGTCTGGGTACTACAATTGGTTGAATCAAGTGGGAGTTAATCTTCCAGATAAAATAGTGATTGGCAGAATTCTCTAGTCACCATCACAAAGTTAGTAGAACTTCGTGATGAACTATAATATGCAAGGGATAACGGAAACGATTCCCAAGCTCTTTGTGATGCTGAAATCGACGAAGGTAGAAATCCAGAAAAACATCAAGTGTTGATGGTTAACAAGACCACTAGTTTCAAGAAAAGGGCAAAGGGAAGAAGGGGGACTTCAACAAGAACGGCAAGCAAGTTGCTACTCAAGTGAAGAAGCCCAATTCTGGTCCTAAGCCGGAGACTAAGTGCTTCTACTGCAAAGGGACTGGTCACTGGAAGCGGAACTACCCCAAGTATTTGGCGGATAAGAAGGATGGCAAAGTGAACAAAGGTATATTGGATATACATGTTATTGATGTGTACATTACTAGTGTTTATAGCAACCCCTCGGCATTTGATACTAGTTCAGTTGCTAAGAGTAGTAACTCGAAACGGGAGTTGCGTAATGAACAGAAACTAGTTAAGGATGAAGTGACGATGGGTATTGGAAGTGGTTCCAAGATTGATATGATCATCATCGCACACTCCCTATACTTTCGGGATTAGTGTTGAACCTAAATAAGTGTTATTTGGTGTTTGCGTTGAGCATAAATATGATTTGATCATGTTTACTGCAATACGGTTATTCATTTAAATTAGAGAATAATTGTTGTTCTGTTTACATGAATAAAACCTTCTATGGTCATACAACCAATGAAAATGGTTTGTTGGATCTCGATCGTAGTGATACACATATTCATAATATTGAAGCCAAAAGATGCAAAGTTAATAATGATAGTGCAACTTATTTGTGGCACTACCGTTTAGGTCATATTGGTGTAAAGCGCATGAAAAAACTCCATGCTGATGGGATTTTAGAATCACTTGATTATTAATCACTTGATGCTTGCAAACCATGCCTTATGGGCAAGATGACTAAGACTCAGTTCTCCGGAACAATGGAGCAAGCAACAGACTTATTGGAAATAATACATATTGATGTATGCAGTCCGATGAGTGTTGAGGCTCGCGGCAGGTGTAACGCCCTCGATGCGGCTATATCTCCCACGTGTCGAAGCACGACTTAGAGGCATAACCGCATTGAAAGCAATGTCGCAAGTGAGGTAATCTTCACACAACCCATGTAATACATAAGGGAAAGAGATACATAGTTGGCTTACAAGCGCCACTTCACACAATACATAAATAAACATTCATCATCCAGATTACACTCAAGGTCCGACTACGGAACCAAAATGAAAGAAGACTACCCCAAATGCTACACAGATCCCCGATCGTCCCAACTGGGCTCCACTACTGATCAACTGAAATGAAACAACACAATGAACAAGATCTTCATCGCGCTCCTCCTTGAGCTCGGGTGCGTCACCTGCACGGTTTCATGGGCACCTGCAAACTGGTTTTGGAAGTATCTGTGAGTCATGGGGACTCAGCAATCTCACACCCACGAGATCAAGACTATTTAAGCTTATGGGTAGGAGAAGGTAGTGAGGTGGAGCTGCAGCAAGCGACTAGCATGTCTGGTGTTTAACATACGCAAATGAGAGCGAGAAGAGAAGGCAAAAGCACGGTCGAACAACTATGATCAAGAAGTGATCCTGAAACTACTTACGTCAAACATAACTCCAACACCGTGTTCACTTCCCGGACTCCGCCGAGAAGAGACCATCACGGTTACACACGCGGTTGATGTATTTTAATTAAGATCAACTTCGGGTTTTCTACAACCGGACATTAACAAATTCCCATCTGCCTCGTAACCGCGGGCACGGCTTTCGAAAGATAATACCCTGCAGGGGTGTCCCAACTTAGCCCATTATAAGCTCTCGCGATCAACGAAGGATATTCCTTCTCCCCGGGGAGACCCGATCAGTCTCGGAATCCCGGCTACAAGACATTTCAACAGTAATAAAACAAGACCAGCAAAGCCGCCCGATGCGCCGACATCCTGATAGGAGCTGCACATATCTCGTTCTCAGGGCAACACCAGATGAGTTGTCCGTACAACTAAAACCAGACCCCAAGTTTCCTTGAGGTGGCGCTGCAAAGCGCTCTAGTTTGGACCAACACTTAGACAAGCATTGGCTCGGGGGGGCTAAAATAAAGATGACCCTCGGGCTGGCCGACCCAAGGGAAAGGGATAGGTGGTAGGCAAATGGTAAAACCAATGTTGGGCCTTGCTGGAGGAGTCTTATTCAAAGCGAACTGTCAAGGGGGTCCCATAAATCACCCGACCGCGTTAGGGACGCAAAATCCGGGAATATAACACCGGTATGACGGAAACTAGGGCGGCAAGAGTGGAACAAAACACCAGGCATAAGGCCGAGCCTTCCACCCTTTACCAAGTATATAGATGCATTAATAATATAAGAGATATTGTGATATCCCAACAAGTAAACATGTTCCAACAAGGAACCACATCTCCATGTTCCAACAAGGAACAAACTTCATCTTCACCTGCAACTAACAACGCTATAAGAGGGGCTGAGCAAAGCGGTAACATAGCCAAACAACGGTTTGCTAGGACAAGGTGGGTTAGAGGCTTGGTTTAACAATATGGGAGACATGATAAGCAAGTGGTAGGTATCGCAGCATAGGCATAGCAAAAGAGCGAGCAATCTAGCAAGCAAAGATAGAAGTGATTTCGAGGGTATGGTCATCTTGCCTGCAAAGTTCTCAAAGTTGTCGAAAGCTTGAACCTCGTAAGTGTTCTCAACAGGTTCCTCGTTCACGTACTCGTCTCTCGGCTCTACCCAAGGCAAGAACACAAGCAAAGGGGACAAACATCAATCACGATGCAATGCGCAAGCAACATGATGCAAAACATGGCATGATATGCGAGATGTGGTATGCAATGCATATGCGTGCTCCGGAAGGAAAAGATGAACAAGGCATAATCCTGGAAAACCAAGTATGCCACTAGAAAGGTGGGGTGATTTTGGTTGGAATTGATATAAAGATCACCGGAATCGGATGCACGGTTTGCAAATGACAAGCAAAACAAGAATGACATATTTCTGCGTTTAACAGCATGATGCCACTTAGCATGCAACAAGAAATTAAGCTACTGCATACAAACATATCAGCAAATAATATGACAGTGATCTACTCAAGATGCTTGACAAAAGATGAACACTGAGCTACGGCTAAATGACACCATAACAGGTTCAAACAAGCATGGCAAAAGTGCAAAAGATAGCAGGTTCACAGACTTTGTGAAAATAACAACATGCCAGAAATTAACATCAGGATGACATGTTTAGAGCAAGGAAACAACCTGCTACAGGGACAAAATATAGCAAAACAAGGCATTGCATGAATCTACTCAAAACATAGAACAAAAGTCCCTTACTGACGATGAGCCAAAAAGGACCAGAAAATACAATAGCACCCATGTCAAATAAGCAAATTACGTTACAGTTTTCAGACTTAGCAGAAAACTGGACATGTCAAAACAGATAACAAGTAGGCATGTTTACGAGCTCGATGCACTCACTACAGAGCATTGGATGATAAACTAAGCATACACCCATCAAGAAAACATGGCATAGAGGCAATGCATGGCAAGAACAACATCATAGCATGCAAAGATCAACTACACCAAGCTTGGCAAAATCAAATAACATGTAAACAATCTGCCAGTAACATTTTATAGCAAAAGTAGAGCTCGATTGACTCAAGCTATGGCACTTCATAATTACAAACAAAGGCATGGATGGATAGAGCAAATCCATATGTTCAAAACACTCTTACTGATCATGCTCAAAAGAGGCATAGATCTCTCTGAAACAACATGAACACATGGCATAAAAATAACAGCAGGAATAACTTGGTGAAATTACTAAGTCCCTGAATTCAGCAACAATATGATCCCTAGTTTGCATGCTTCTGCTAGTCACCATAAATATCACAAAAATACATGGCATACACCCATGGAAAGATAGCATGGCATATTACAAAACACATATAGGACTCCAGTTCATAGGATGCACACATCAATCATGTCAAAAAAGACAAAAGTGCATCTACTGAAACAGATCTGAAACTAACATCACATAGCCCTCTTCTAACAGCATTACGGGCATCAAGATGAGCTCAAATGAAAATGACACAATGAGATGAAATGATGCACTCATCGAGTCGAACAATTTGACATATTACACGCACGAAACGGAGCAGTATGCAGCAAGTTATGATGCGATGAACATGCAACAAAATGTGAGTTTCAGGGACTTTGAAAAATATACCCCGCAGAAAACTAGGATGGAGAGGTCCGGGGACGAGGAGATCCGGGATCAGGGCGGCGCGTTTGGTTCGGCGAGATGGTGGATCTGATCCACCTCGCCGGGATCCGGCGACGAGGTGGCCGGCGATGCCGAATCCGGCGAGCGGCGGCGGAGGGCGCGGGGGCCCGCGGTGGTGCCGCGGCGCGGGGAGCGGCGACGGCCGGGGCGGCGCGCCGGCGGGCGCGGCCAGGCGCGAGGAGGCGGCGCAAGGCGAGCGGAGGCGCGGCAGGCGGGCGGCAGAGGCGGTGGCCGGCGGGGAGGCGGAGGAGCGCCGCGGCGACGGCGGGCGCGGACGGGCGGCGCGGGCGGCGCGCGCGCCGGCGAGGCAAGGTGGCGGCGGGATCTGGGCCCGCGCGGGCCCCGGATGGGCTCCGCGGGCCGGCTGCGGGCGCGGGAGGAGAGAGAGGGAGGAGGCGCTGAGGTGGCGGTGGCCGGTTGGCTTCGGCGGCGGGTAGGGCGACGAGGCGCGACGCCATTGGCCGGAGCGAGGTGGAGGGCGGACATGTCCGGCGGCGGGGATTTCGTCCGGCGGCGCGAGGGGAGCGGGGCTAGGGTTTGATATGCGATTTGGAAAGGGAGGGTGCACATATTTATAGCTAGGAGGAGGTAGGAGGCTCCAAATGAAGAGCGGTTTGCGGCCACGCGATCGTGATCGAACGACCGACAGGATGGAGGGGGTTAGAATGGGTTTTGGGCCACTTTGAAGGGGGTGTTGGGCTGCACACAAAAGAGGGCTTTATGGTTACCCGGTTAACCGTTGGAGTATCAAACGACCTCCAATTGACCCGAAACTTGACAGGCGGTCTACCGGTGCTATACCAAGGCCTCTTGGCAAATCTCGGTCCATTCCGAGAAAGTTTAATACTCGCTCCCGGAAAAAGGTAAAAGGGGGCGCCGGGGAACATAGGAGTGCCGGATTGCAAATCGGACAACGGGGAAAATGCTCGGATTCATGAAACGAACACGTATGCGAATGCGATGCACATGATGACATGATATGAAATGCATGGCATGAACAAAATGCAAAAGAAGGAAAACCCAACAGCGGAGGGAATATCATATCGCATCTCCGGAAAAGGCAAGAGTTGAAGTTACGAATATGGAAAATTGTATCCGGGGCGTTACAACACTCCACCACTACGAGAGGATCTCGTCCCGAGATCTTGGATGGCACCGGAGGGGAAAACGGAAGAGAAAGAGAAGAGGTAAAACTAAGTTGCTTCTTTGACAAAAGAGTGAAACCAAAGAACCTTGAGAGGTTGAAGAATCTTGCAAGAAATACTACAACGGAGATGAACGAAGTTGAAAATGCTCCGTTAGAAAAGAGAAACAAGGAACATTACAAGAACCTTGTAGGTTGCAAACTCGTGAATCAAGATCTCAAGGGGCAAGAAGAAATTTAAAACCACTCCGGTTAAAATTAGCTAGACAAGGAATAGATTAAAGAATTCGGGCAGCACCCCGGTTGAAAAGAGATGCAGAACTTGATAAGATGAAAAGAACTTGAGCAGAGAAGATACAACACTCCGGTTAAATGGGTATGCATGAAAAGAACATGATCCTCACAATTTGAGATGATGTGCGAAGAGAGCAACATCACAATGCCTCCGGAAGAAAGAATAGAAGATAGATCATTGGAACGAAAGAATGGAGAAGAAAACAACATGTACTACCTCAAATGGATTTGAGAGAGCATCTTTAAAAACAAGGATTGAGCGGAGTTGTTGGAAAACCAACAACGAAAAGATATGATCCTCGTGGGCTTATTGAGACATCTCGAAACTTGAGGTGAACTTCTGCCACTAACGAAAACAATTGCTTGCTTGAGATCAACGAAGAGATGAAAACGTGTTCCACCAAGAGGATAAAGAGCAAGCTTGGGTCATTGAGAAGCACCACAATAACAACATTCCTTAGGGAAGGCTTTATGTGAAATATGACACAAGATAACTCCAACGAAGAGATTTGTGGATTTAAAATATCTCATTCTTGACAACATGTGAATCATGAAGCATGAATGAAACTGTCAAAATGCCATAACACCACCTCAAAAGATAAGGTAGAAATAATTGCATTTCAGAATGCAAGATGAAAGAAAGCTTGAACTCCTCAAAACAAAACATGTGTTGGAACACCATGTTTATTTTAGAGTATAGCTTGGCGGATCTTAACTCCGAGAGAAATCTTGAAGAACAATTGAATAATGAAAAGAATCCTTAACGAACCACCATGTAGAGCCTCCATGAAGAACTCCGGTAATGAAAGGATGATAAAAATAAAGAGAAGTTGAAAACACAAGGTGAAGCCTTGCGATGATTTAGAAGGAGCTTCGCGACAAGATAATGCGGAAAACTTGGAACTCCGAAAATGAAAAAGATGAAGCCTCTCGAACCGAGAAATGTGACATGATGAACAACTCTGGAAAGAAGAAACTAGATCCCTTGGATGAAACCATAATAAGAATTATGTTATGCATATCCTTCACCAATTTAAATTGATGACAAGCAACGGATTTGGCATACTACTTATTCTCGTCGAAAGGATTAAGATAGATATGGCGCAAACTTGGGAAAAACTTGAACAAACCACGGGTAGGATTTGGAAACAAAGAATGAATTGATGTGATAACCAAGGAAGGGAATTCTTGAACGAACCACCATAAGAATTGAAAATGAACGAAGAAAAGATAAAGAAACACCGGGAAGAATTAGAAAATGAACGAAGATACTTGAGAGAATTTAGATACAAGTGAACGCAGAGATCAAGAGCTGACTACAGGATACTTGAACGATTCACCGGTAAGATTTGGAGAACGAGAGCTGAAAGCTGAGAATGAAGAATTTATGACACGATGGCCTTCGGAGGAAAGAAATGGAAACAACTCATGAAATGCTCCGGATGGGTGAAAATTATTCTCACAATCGAAAATAATTATGAGAGGATGGCATGAAGCTAGAACCATGAATCTTGAAGAGAAAGGAGCAAGATTTAATAGAAACTCTTCTTCAGTCTTCAAATGCTGAGAATGACGAGGAGAAACACCACCAAACTATTGAGAAACACCGGAAGGATTAAAAGAGGAAAGGTTGAGACAAAGATGAAAAGAGTTTGAAAGATTTTGGAGAAAGACATATGACTGATGAAAATTCATTCTTACGTCAATCTTCGAAAAGAATTTGAGAATAACTTCGGGATAATTAGAAGAGTCAGGTAAGATCCTAGAAAAAGACCTGTGGGTTAGGGCCCACTCAAAAGAAACACCGTTGAAAGAATTGCTTAGGAAGAGAGATTACACTGGTTGAATTAAATGGCTTGAATGAGATAGCATACTCAAAAGAAATTGAGTGAATTGAGAATGGAAACTTGAATCTTCTGAGATATCTTCATCACTCCGGAACAATTGAATAGCGAGAAGTGGATGATTAAGAGGTGCACCGGTATGAGAAAAACATTAGAAACAAGGAAAAGAATATGATCAACACTGAAAGCTTTCTGGTTATGCAATCTGGTGTTGGGGATACATGGGACACAAAATATATCACCCAAACTAACAATACCTAGATCCAGCTGTATCCATCCTTCAACACATAACCAAGAAACCTTCGGAAATCGTCTACCTCAACCTTCGAAAAGCATCCGTTATACGAGTTACGGCAATACTCCCGCACTCGCCTCAGTACTGGGCTATCGGGGTTATCTCACCAACAACTGTACAAAAGAGATTTTCGATGTCGGCGTACTAAACTCAGGTATTCCAGAACTGCAACGATAAAATTATGACGACAACACCTCAGAGCTCAACTCCCCGGGACACTTCCACTAAACCCCTGCTGACAGGAGGCACCAAGACAATGTTGTCATCACAAAACCATCGGAACGATTCTAAGATACCCGCGTGATCCTAAAAAAAATTAGTGAAATTTGGGAAGAGAAGAGTCAAAACTCTACGTCAGGATGCCTTACCAGAGCGATGAGGAGACTGGGAAGTAAAAAGAATTCCTAAACTCTCCGATACATAATTCCTAAATGACTCAAAACATTTTTCTAGACACAACTCGGCCGCTAAAAACGATCAATCAGTGGGGCTCCTAAAATCGGGGAAGACTCTGATTACCAACTTGTAACGCCCTCGATGCGGCTATATCTCCCACGTGTCGAAGCACGACTTAGAGGCATAACCGCATTGAAAGCAATGTCGCAAGTGAGGTAATCTTCACACAACCCATGTAATACATAAGGGAAAGAGATACATAGTTGGCTTACAACCGCCACTTCACACAATACATAAATAAACATTCATCATCCAGATTACACTCAAGGTCCGACTACGGAACCAAAATGAAAGAAGACTACCCCAAATGCTACACAGATCCCCGATCGTCCCAACTGGGCTCCACTACTGATCAACTGAAATGAAACAACACAATGAACAAGATCTTCATCGCGCTCCTCCTTGAGCTCGGGTGCGTCACCTGCACGGTTTCATCGGCACCTGCAAACTGGTTTTGGAAGTATATGTGAGTCACGGGGACTCAGCAATCTCACACCCGCGAGATCAAGACTATTTAAGCTTATGGGTAGGAGAAGGTAGTGAGGTGGAGCTGCAGCAAGCGACTAGCATGTCTGGTGTTTAACATACGCAAATGAGAGCGAGAAGAGAAGGCAAAAGCACGGTCGAACAACTATGATCAAGAAGTGATCCTGAAACTACTTACGTCAAACATAACTCCAACACCGTGTTCACTTCCCGGACTCCGCCGAGAAGAGACCATCACGGTTACACACGCGGTTGATGTATTTTAATTAAGACCAACTTCGGGTTTTCTACAACCGGACATTAACAAATTCCCATCTGCCTCATAACCGCGGGCACGGCTTTCGAAAGATAATACCCTGCAGGGGTGTCCCAACTTAGCCCATTATAAGCTCTCGCGATCAACGAAGGATATTCCTTCTCCCCGGGAAGACCCGATCAGTCTCGGAATCCCGGCTACAAGACATTTCGACAGTAATAAAACAAGACCAGCAAAGCCGCCCGATGCGCCGACATCCTGATAGGAGCTGCACATATCTCGTTCTCAGGGCAACACCGTATGAGCTGTCCGTACAACTAAAACCAGACCCCAAGTTTCCTTGAGGTGGCGCTGCAAAGCACTCTAGTTTGGACCAACACTTAGACAAGCATTGGCCCGGGGGGGCTAAAATAAAGATGACCCTCGGGCTGGCTGACCCAAGGGAAAGGGATAGGTGGTAGGCAAATGGTAAAACCAATGTTGGGCCTTGCTGGAGGAGTCTTATTCAAAGCGAACTGTCAAGGGGGTCCCATAAATCACCCGACCGTGTTAGGGACGCAAAATCCGGGAATATAACACTGGTTCGGCGAGGTGTTGGATCTGATCCACCTCGCCGGGATCCGGCGACGAGGTGGCCGGCGATGCCGAATCCGGCGAGCAGCGGCGGAGGGCGCGGGGGCCCGCGGTGGTGCCGCGGCGCGGGGAGCGGCGACGGCCGGGGCGGCGCGCCGGCGGGCGCGGCCAGGCGCGAGGAGGCGGCGCAAGGCGAGCGGAGGCGCGGCAGGCGGGCGGCAGAGGCGGTGGCCGGCGGGGAGGAGCGCCGCGGCGACGGCGGGCGCGGACGGGCGGCCCGGGCGGCGCGCGCGCCGGCGGGGCAAGGTGGCGGCGGGATCTGGGCCCGCGCGGGCCCCGGATGGGCTCCGCGGGCCGGCGGCGGGCGCGGGAGGAGAGAGAGGGAGGAGGCGCTGAGATGGCGGTGGCCGGTTGGCTTCGGCGGCGGGGAGGGCGACGTGACGCGACGCCATTGGCCGGAGCAAGGTGGAGGGCGGACAAGTCTGGCGGCGGGGATTTCGTCCGGCGGCGCGAGGGGAGCGGGGCTAGGGTTTGATATGCGATTTGGAAAGGGAGGGTCCACATATTTATAGCTAGGAGGAGGTAGGACTCTCCAAATGAAGGTATCGCAGCATAGTCATAGCAAAAGAGCGAGCAATCTAGCAAGCAAAGATAGAAGTGATTTCGAGGGTATGGTCATCTTGCCTACAAAGTTCTCAGAGTTGTCGAAAGCTTGAACCTCGTAAGTGTTCTCAACAGGTTCATCGTTCACGTACTCGTCTCCCGGCTCTACCCAAGGCAAGAACACAAGCAAATGGGACAAACATCAATCACAATGAAATGCGCAAGAAACATGATGCAAAACATGGCATGATATGCGAGATGTGGTATGCAATGCATATGCGTGCTCCGGAAGGAAAAGATGAACAAGGCATAATCGTGGAAAACCTAGTATGCCACTGGAAAGGTGGGGTGATTTCGGTTGAAATCGATATAAAGATCACCGGAATCGGATGCACGGTTTGCAAATGACAAGCAAAACAAGAATGACATATTTCTGCGTTTAACAGCATGATGCCACTTAGCATGCAACAAGAAATTAAGCTACTGCATACAAACATATCAGCAAATAATATGACAGTGATCTACTCAAGATGCTTGACAAAAGATGAACACTGAGCTACGGCTAAATGACACCATAACAGGTTCAAACAAGCATGGCAAAAGTGCAAAAGATAGCAGGTTCACAGACTTTGTGAAAATAACAACATGCCAGAAATTAACATCAGGATGACATGTTTAGAGCAAGGAAACAACCTGCTACAGGGACAAAATATAGCAAAACAAGGCATTGCATGAATCTACTCAAAACATAGAACAAAAGTCCCTTACTGACGATGAGCCAAAAAGGACCAGAAAATACAATAGCACCCATGTCAAATAAGCAAATTACGTTACAGTTTTCAGACTTAGCAGAAAACTGGACATGTCAAAACAGATAACAAGTAGGCATGTTTACGAGCTCGATGCACTCACTACAGAGCATTGGATGATAAACTAAGCATACACCCATCAAGAAAACATGGCATAGAGGCAATGCATGGCAAGAACAACATCATAGCATGCAAAGATCAACTACACCAAGCTTGGCAAAATCAAATAACATGTAAACAATCTGCCAGTAACATTTTATAGCAAAAGTAGAGCTCGATTGACTCAAGCTATGGCACTTCATAATTACAAACAAAGGCATGGATGGATAGAGCAAATCCATATGTTCAAAACACTCTTACTGATCATGCTCAAAAGAGGCATAGATCTCTCTGAAACAACATGAACACATGGCATAAAAATAACAGCAGGAATAACTTGGTGAAATTACTAAGTCCCTGAATTCAGCAACAATATGATCCCTAGTTTGCATGCTTGTGCTAGTCACCACAAAGATCACAAAAATACATGGCATACACCCCTCGAAAGATAGCATGGCATATTACAAAACACATATAGGACTCCAGTTCATAGGATGCACACATCAATCATGTCAAAAAAGACAAAAGTGCATCTACTGAAAGAGATCTGAAACTAACATCACATAGCCCTCTTCTAACAGCATTACGGGCATCAAGATGAGTTCAAATGAAAATGACACAATGATATGAAATGATTTACTCATCGAGGCGAACAATTTGACATATTACACGCACGAAACGGAGCAGTATGCAGCAAGTTATGATGCGATGAAAATGCAACAAAATGTGAGTTTCAGGGACTTAGAAAAACATACCCCACAGAAAACTGGGATGGAGTGGTCCGGGGACGAGGATATCCGGGATCGGGGCGGCGCGTTTGGTTCGGCGAGGTGGTGGATCTGATCCACCTCGCCGGGATCCGGCGACGAGGTGGCCGGCGATGCCGAATCCGGCGAGCGGCGGCGGAGGGCGCGGGGGCCCGCGGTGGTGCCGCGGCGCGGGGAGCGGCGACGGCCGGGGCGGCGCGCCGGCGGGCGCGGCCAGGCGCGGGGAGGCGGCGCAAGGCGAGCGGAGGCGCGGCAGGCGGGCGGCAGAGGCGGTGGCCGGCGGGGAGGGCGCAGGCAGCGGAGGAGCGCCGCGGCGGCGGCGGGCGCGGACGGGCGGCGTGGGCGGCGCGCGCGCCGGCGGGGCAAGGCGGCGGCGGGATCTGGGCCCGCGCGGGCCCCGGATGGGCTCCGCGGGCCGGCGGCGGGCGTGGGAGGAGAGAGAGGGAGGAGGCGCTGAGGTGGCGGTGGCCGGTTGGCTGCGGCGGCGGGGAGGGCGACGTGGCGCGACGCCATTGGCCGGAGTGAGGTGGAGGGCGGACATGTCCGGCGGCGGGGATTTCGTCCGGCGGCGCGAGAGGATCGGGGCTAGGGTTTGATCTGCGATTTGGAAAGGGAGGGTGCACATATTTATAGCTAGGAGGAGGTAGGAGGCTCCAAATGGAGAGCGGTTTGCGGCCACGCGATCGTGATCGAACGACCGACAGGATGGAGGGGGTTAGAATGGGTTTTGGGCCACTATGAAGGGGGTGTTGGGCTGCACACAAAAGAGGGCTTTATGGTTACCCGGTTAACCGTTGGAGTATCAAACGACCTCCGATTGACCCGAAACTTGACAGGCGGTCTACCGGTGCTATACCAAGGCCGCTTGGCAAATCTCGGTCCATTCCGAGAAAGTTTAATACCCGCTCACGGAAAAAGGTAAAAGGGGGCGCCGGGGAACATAGGAGTGCCGGATTGCAAAACGGACAACGGGGAAAATGCTCGGATTCATGAAACGAACACGTATGCGAATGCGATGCACATGATGACATGATATGAAATGCATGGCATGAACAAAATGCAAAAGAAGGAAAACCCAACCACGGAGGGAATATCATATCGCATCTCCGGAAAAGGCAAGAGTTGAAGTTACGAATATGGAAAATTGTATCCGGGGCGTTACAGCAGGTATCGTTATTTTCTGAACTTCATAGATAATTTGAGCAGATATGGGTATATCTACTTGATGAAACATAAGTCTGAAACATTTGAAAAGTTCAAAGAATTTCAGAGTGAAGTAGAGAATCATCGTAACAAGAAAATAAAGTTTCTACGATCTGATCGCGGAGACAAATATTTGAGTTACGAGTTTGGTCTTCAATTAAAACAATGTGGAATAGTTTCACAAATTCATGCCACCTGGAACACCACAGTATAATGGTGTGTCCGGATGTCATAACCGTACTTTATTCGATATAGTGCAATCTATGATGTTTCTTACCGATTTACCACTATAGTTTTGGGTTATGCATTAGAGACAACTACATTCACGTTAAAAAGGGCACCATCTAAATCCATTGATACGACACCGTATGAACTGTGGTTTGGCAAGAAACCAAAGTTGTCGTTTTTTAAAGTTTGGGGTTGCGATGCTTATAAGAAAAAGGTTTCATCCTGATAAGCTCAAACCCAAATCGGAGAAATGTGTCTTCATAGGATACCCAAAGGAGACAGTTGGGTACACCTTCTATCACAGATCCGAAGGCAAGATATTCATTGCTAAGAGTGGATCCTTTCTAGAGAAGGAGTTTCTCTCGGAAGAAGTGAGTGGGAGGAAAGTACAACTTGATAAGGTAATTGTACCTTCTCCCTTATTGGAAAGTAGTTCATCACAGAAATATGTTCCTGTGACTACTACACCAATTAGTGAGGAAGCTAATGATGATGATCATGTAACTTCAGATCAAGTTACTACCGAATCTCGTAGGTAAACTAGAGTGAGATCCGCACCATAGTGGTACGGTAATCCTGTTCTGGAAGTCATGTTACTAGACCATGACGAACTTGCGAACTATGAGGAAGCGATGATGAGCCCAGATTCCGCGAAATGGTTTGAGGCCATGAAATCTGAGATAGGATCCATGTATGAGAACAAAGTATGGACTTTGGTTGACTTGCCCGATGATCGGCAAGCCATAGAAAATAAATGGATCTTCAAGAGGAAGAGGGACGCTGATAGTAGTGTTACTATCTACAAAGCTAGACTTGTCGAAAAATGTTTTTGACAAAGTTCAAGGTGTTGACTACGATGAGATTTTCTCACTCGTATCGATGCTTAAAAGTCTATCTGGATCATGTTAGCAATTGCCGCATTTTATGAAATCTGGCAAATGGATAACAAAACTGCAATCCTTAATGGATTTCTTGAAGAATAGTTGTATATGATGCAACCAGAAGGTTTTGTCAATCCTAAAGGTGTTAAAAAATGTGCAAGCTCCAGTGATCCATCTATGGACTGGTGCAAGCATCTCAGAGTTGGAATATGCGCTTTGATGAGATGATCAAAGCATATAGTTTTATACAGACTTGCGGTGAAGCCTGTATTTACAAGAAAGTGAGTGGGAGCACTACAGCATTTCTGATAAGTATATGTGAATGACATATTGTTGATCAGAAATAATGTAGAATTATTCTGCAAAGCATAAAGGAGTGTTTGAAAGGAGTTTTTCAAAGAAAGACCTTGGTGAAGCTACTTACATATTGAGCATCAAGATCTACAGAGAAAGATCAAGACGCTTGATAAGTTTTTTCAATGAGTACATACCTTGACAAGATTTTGAAGTAGTTCAAAATGGAACAGTCAAATAAAGAGTTCTTGCCTGTGTTACAAGGTGTGAAATTGAGTAAGACTCAAAACCCGACCACGGCAGAAGATAGAAAGAGAATGAAAGTCATTCCCTATGCCTTGGCCATAGGTTCTATAAAGTATGACATGCTGTGTACCAGATCTATTGTATACCCTACACCGATTTTGGCAAGGGAGTACAGTAGTGATCTAGGAGTAGATCACTAGACAACGATCAAAATTATCCTTAGTGGAATAAGGATATGTTTCTCGATTATGGAGGTGACAAATGGTTCGTCGTAAAGGGTTACGTCGATGCAAGTTTTTGACACTAATCCAGATGACTCTAAGTCTCAATCTGGATACATATTGAAAGTGGGAGCTATTAAGCTAGAAGTAGCTCCATGCAGAGCATTGTAGACATAGAATTTGCAAAATACTTACGGATCTGTATGTGACAGACTCGTTGACTAAACTTCTCTCACAAGCAAAACATGATCACACCTTCGTACTCTTTGGGTGTTAACCACATAGCGATGTGAAATAGATTATTGACTCGAGTAAACCCTTTGGGTGTTGGTCATATGACGATGTGAACTATGGATGTTAATCACATGATGATGTGAACTGTCGATGTTAATCACATGGTGATGTGATCTAGATTATTGACTCTAGTGCAAGTGGGAGACCGAAGGAAATATGCCCTAGAGGCAATAATGAAGTTATTATTTATTTCCTTATTTCATGATAAATGTTTATTATTCATGCTAGAATTGTATTAACCGGAAACATAATACATGTGCGAATACATAGACAAACAGACTGTCACTAGTATGCCTCTACTTGACTAGCTCGTTGATCAAAGATGGTTAAGTTTCCTAACCATAGAAACGAGTTGTCATTTGATTAACAGGATCACATCATTAGGAGAATGATGTGATTGACATGACCCATTCCGTTAGCTTAGCACACGATCGTTTAGTATCTTGCTATTGCTTTCTTCATGACTTATACATGTTCCTATGACTATGAGATTATGCAACTCCCGTTTATCGGAGGAACACTTTGTGTGCTACCAAACGTCACAACGTAACTGGGTGACTATAAAGGTGCTCTACAGGTGTCTCCGAAGGTACTTGTTGGGTTGACGTATTTCAAGATTAGGATTTGTCACTCCGATTGTCGGAGAGGTATCTCTGGGCCCTCTCGGTAATGCACATCACTTAAGCCTTGCAATCATTGCAACTAATGAGTTAGCTGCGGGATGATGTATTACGGAACGAGTAAAGAGACTTGTCGGTAACGAGATTGAACTAGGTATTGAGATACCGACGATCGAATCTCGGGCAAGTAACATACCGATGACAAAGGGAACAACGTATGTTGTTATGCGGTCTGACCGATAAAGATCTTCGTAGAATATGTGGGAGCCAATATGAGCATCCAGGTTCCACTATTGGTTATTGACCGGAGACGTGTCTCGGTCATGTCTACATAGTTCTCGAACCCGTAGGGTCCGCACGCTTAAAGTTTCGATGACAGTTATATTATGAGTTTATGAGTTTTAATGTACCGAAGGAGTTCGGAGTCCCGGATGAGATCGGGGACATGACGAGGAGTCTCGAAATGGTCAAGACGTAAAGATCGATATATTGGACGACTATATTCGGACATCGGAAAGGTTCTGAGTGATTCGGGTATTTTTGGGGGTACCGGAGAGTTACGGGAATTCGTATTGGGCCTTAATGGGCCATACGGAAAAGAAGAAAAAGGCCTCAAAGGGTGGTAGCACCCCTCCCCATGGACTGGTCCGAATTGGACTAGGGAGGGGGGCGCCCCCTTCCTTCCTTCTCCTTTTTCCTTCCCTTCTCCTACTCCAACAAGGAAAGGAGGAATCCTACTCTCGGTGGGAGTAGGACTCCCCCTTTGGCGCGCCCTCCTTGGCCGGCCGCCTCCCCCCCCCCCCCTTGTTCCTTTATATACGGGGGCAGGGGGCACCCCATAGACACAACAATTGATCCTTTGATCTTTTTAGCCGTGTGCGGTGCCCCCTCCACCATAGTGCACCTCGATAATACTGGAGCGGTGCTTAGGCGAAGCCCTGCATCGGTAGAACATCAACATCGTCACCACGCTGTCGTGCGGACGAAACTCTCCCTCAACACTCGGCTGGATCGGAGTTCGATGGACGTCATCGGGCTGAACGTGTGCTGAACTCGGAGGTGCCGTACATTCGGTACTTGGTCGGTCGGATCGTGAAGACGTATGACTACATCAACCGCGTTGTGCTAACGCTTCCGCTTTCTATCTATGAGGGTACATGGACAACACTCTCCCCTCTCGTTGTTATGCATCACCATGATCTTGCATGTGCGTAGGAATTTTTTTTAAATTACTATGTTCCCCAACAAAGATAACCAATCATACATAAAAGAATTCAGAAGATTCAAATATTGTTCATAGATAACTTGATCGTAAACCCACAATTCATCGGTCTCAACAAACACACCCTAAAAGAAGATTACATCGAATAGCTCTACACGAGAGAGGGGGAGAACATTGTATTGAGATCCAAAATGAGAGAAGAAGCCATCTAGCTAATAACTATGGACCCGAAGATCTGAAGTAAACTACTCACACATGATCGGAGGGGCTATGGTGTTGACGTTGAAGCCCTCCGTGGTCGATGCCCCCTCTGGCGGAGCTCCGGAACAGGCCCCAAGATGGGATCTCGTGGGTACAGAAGGTTGCGGCGGTGGAATTAGGTTTTTGGCTCCGTATCTGATCGTTTGGGGGTACGTATTTATATATAGGAGGAAGGAGTACGTCGCTGGAGTAACAGGGGGGGCCACGAGGGTGGAGAGCGCGCCCCCTACCTCGTGGTTTTCCTGTTGGTTGCTTGACGTAGGGTCCAAGTCTCCTGGATCATGTTCATTCCAAAAATCACGTTCTCGGAGGTTTCATTCCGTTTGGACTCCGTTTGATATTTTTTTTCTGCGAAACTCTGAAATAAGCAAAAACAACAATTCTTGGCAGGGCCTCCGGTTAATAGGTTAGTCCCAAAAATAATATAAAAGTGAATAATAAAGACAATGTCCAAAACAGAAGATATATAGCATGGAGCAATCAAAAATTACAGATACGTTGGAGACGTATCATGATGCTTATGTGAAAAAGCTTCAACCTGATAAGCTCGAACCCAAATCAGCAAAATGTGTCTTCATAGGATACCCAAAGGAGACTGTTGGGTACACCTTCTATCACAGATCCGAAGGCAAGACATTCATTGCTAGGAATGGATCCTTTCTAGAGAAGGAGTTTCTCTCGAAAGAAGTGAGTGGGAGGAAAGCAGAACTTGATGAGGTAACTATACCTGCTCCCTTATTGGAAAGTAGTTCATCACAGAAATATGTTCCTGTGACTCCTACACCAATTAGTGAGGAAGCTAATGATGATGATCATGTAACTTCAGATCAAGTTACTACCGAACCTCGTAGGTCAACCAGAATAAGATCCGCTCCAGAGTGGTACGGTAATCCTGCTCTGGAGGTCATGTTACTTGACCATGACGAACCTACGAACTATGAGAAAGCGATGATGAGCCCAGATTCCACGAAATGGCTTGAGGCCATGAAATCTGAGATGGGATCCATGTATGAGAACAAAGTGTGGACTTTGATTGACTTGCTTGATGATCGGCAAGAAATCAAGAATAAATGGATCTTCAAGAAGAAGACTAACGCTGACGGTAATGTTACTGTCTACAAAGCTCGACTTGTTGCGAAAGGTTTTCGACAATTCCAAGGAGTTGACTACGATGATACATTCTCACCTGTAGCGATGCTTAAGTCCGTCCGAATCATGTTAGCAATTGCTGCATTTTATGATTATGAAATTTGGCAAATGGATGTAAATACTGCGTTCCTAAATGGATTTCTGGAAGAAGAGTTATATACAATGCAACCTGAAGGTTTTATCGATCCAAAGGATGCCAACAAAGTGTGCAAGCTCCAGCGATCCATTTATGGATTGGTGCAAGCATCTCGGAGTTGGAATAAATGTTTCGATAGTGTGATCAAAGCATATGGTTTTATACAGACTTTTGGAGAAGCTTGTATTTACAAAAAAGTGAGTGGGAGCTCTGTAGCATTTCTAATATTATATGTGGATGACATATTGTTGATTGGAAATGATATAGAATTTCTGGATAGCATAAAAGGATACTTGAACAAGAGTTTTTCAATGAAAGACCTTGGTGAATCTGCTTATATATTGGGCATCAAGATCTGTAGAGATAGATCAAGAAGCTTGATTGGACTTTCACAAAGCACATACCTTGATAAAGTTTTGAAGAAGTTCAAAATGGATCAAGCAAAGAAAGGGTTCTTGCCTGTGTTACAAGGTGTGAAATTGACAGACTCAATGCCCGACCACTGCAGAAGATAGAGAGAAAATGAAAGGTGTTCCCTATGCTTCAGCCATAGGCTCTATCATGTATGCAATGTTGTGTACCAGACCTGATGTGTGCCTTGTTATTAGTTTAGCAGGGAGGTACCAAAGTAATCCAGGAGTGGATCACTGGATAGCGGTCAAGAACATCCTGAAATACCTGAAAAGGACAAAGGATATGTTTCTCGTTTATGGAGGTGACAAAGAGCTCGTCGTAAATGGTTACGTCGATGCAAGCTTTGACACTGATCCGGATGACTCTAAGTCACAAACCGAATACGTGTTTATATTGAACGGTGGAGCTGTCAGTTGGTGCAGTCCTAAGTAAAGCGTCGTGGCGGGATCTACGTGTGAAGCGGAGTACATAGCTGCTTCGGAAGCAGCAAATGAAGGAGTCTGGATGAAGGAGTTCATATCCGATCTAGGTGTCATACCTAGTGCATCGGCTCCAATGAAAATCTTTTGTGACAATACTGGTGCAATTGCCTTGGCAAAGGAATCCAGATTTCACAAGAGAACCAAGCACATCAAGAGATGCTTCAATTCCATCCGCGATCAAGTCAAGGAGGGAGGCATAGAGATTTGCAAGATACATAGGGATCTGAATGTTGCACACCCGTTGACTAAGCCTCTCTCACGAGCAAGACATGATCAGCACCAAGACTCTATGGGTGTTAGAATCATTATTGTGTAATCAAGATTATTGACTCTAGTGCAAGTGGGAGACTGAAGGAAATATGCCCTAGAGGCAATAATAAAGTTGTTATTTATATTTCCTTATATCATGATAAATGTTTATTATTCATGCTAGAATTGTATTAACCGGAAACTTAGTACATGTGTGAATGCATAGACAAACAGAGTGTCACTAGTATGCCTCTACTTGACTAGCTCGTTGAATCAAAGATGGTTAAGTTTCCTAGCCATAGACATGAGTTGTCATTTGATTAACGGGGTCACATCATTAGAGAATGATGTGATTGACTTGATGATGTCTACTATTCAACCTTCTTCTTGTAGACATTGTTGGGCCTCCAAGTGCAGAGGTTTGTAGGACAGTAGCAAATTTCCCTCAAGTGGATGACCTAAGGTTTATCAATCCGTGGGAGGCGTAGGATGAATATTGTCTCTCTTAAATAACCCTGCAACCAAATAAAAAAGAGTCTCTTGTGTCCCCAACACACCCAATACAATGGTAAATTGTATAGGTGCACTAGTTCGGCGAAGAGATGGTGATACAAGTGCAATATGGATGGTAGATATAGGTTTTTGTAATCTGAAAATATAAAAACAGCAAGGTAACTAATGATAAAAGTGAGCGTAAACGATATTGCAATGATAGGAAACAAGCCTTAGGGTTCATACTTTCACTAGTGCAAGTTCTCTCAACAATAACATAGTTGGATCATATAACTATCCCTCAACATGCAGCAAAGAGTCACTCCAAAGACACTAATAGCGGAGAACAAACGAAGAGATTATGGTAGGGTACGAAACCACCTCAAAGTTATTCTTTCCAATCAATCCATTGGGCTATTCCTATAAGTGTCACAAAAAGCCCTAGAGTTCGTACTAGAATAACACCTTAAGACACAAATCAACCAAAACCCTAATGTCACCTAGATACTCCAATGTCACCTCAAGTATCCATGGGTATGATTATAAGATATGCATCACACAATCTCAGATTCATCTATTCAATGCAACACAAAGTACTTCAAAGAGTGCCCAAAAGTTTCTACCGGAGAATCAAGACGAAAATGTGTGCCAACCCCTATGCATAGGTTCATGGGCGGAACCCGCAAGTTGATCACCAAAACATACATCAAGTGAATCACGTGATATCCCATTATCACCACAGATACGCACGGCAAGACATACATCAAGTGTTCTCAAGTCACTAAAGACTCAATCTGATAAGAATACTTCAAAGGGAAAACTCAATCCATTACAAGAGAGTAGAGGGGGAGAAGCAACATAAGATCCAACTATAATAGCAAAGCTCGCGATACATCAAGATCGTGCCAAATCAAGAACACGAGAGAGAGAGAGGGAGAGAGAGAGATCAAACACATGGCTACTAGTACATACCCTCAGCCTCGAGGGTGAACTACTCCCTCCTCGTCATGGAGAGCATCGGGATGATGAAGATGGCCACCGGTGAGGGTTCCCCCCTCCGGCAGGGTGCCGGAACAGGGTCCCGATTGGGTTTTGGTGGCTACAGAGGCTTGCGGCGACGGAACTCCCGATCTATTATGTTCCCGATCGTTTTAGGGTATATGGGTATATATATAGGAGGAAAAAGTACGTCAAGGGAGCCACGAGGGTGGAGGGCGCGCCCCCCTACCTCGTGGCTCCCTCGTTTCTTTCTTGACGTGGACTCCAAGTCTATCGGGTAGATTTCCTTCCAAAAATAACTTCTCCAGAAGGTTTCATTCCGTTTCGACTCCGTTTGATATTCCTTTTCTTTGAAACACTGAAACAAGGGGAAAACAGGAACTGGCACTGGGCTCTGGGTCAATAGGTTAGTCCCAAAAATAATATAAAAGTGTTTAATAAAGCCCATAAACATCCAAAACAGATAATATAATAGCATGGAACAATCAAAAATTATAGATACGTTGGAGACGTATCACTTGACCCATTCCGTTAGCTTAGCACTTAATCGTTTAGTATGTTGCTATTGCTTTCTTCATGACTTATACATGTTCCTATAACTATGAGATTATGCAACTCCCGAGTACCGGAGGAACACTTTGTGTGCTACCAAACATCACAATGTAACTGGGTGATTATAAAGGTGCTCTACAGGTGTCTCCGATGGTACTTGTTGAGTTGGCATAGATCGAGATTAGGATTTGTCACTCCGATTGTCGGAGAGGTATCTCTGGGCCCTCTTGGTAATGCACATCACTATAAGCCTTGCAACCAATGTAACTAAATGAGTTAGTTATGGGATGATGCATTACGAAATGAGTAAAGAGACTTGCCGGTAACGAGATTGAACTAGGTATTGAGATACCGACGATCGAATCTCAGGCAAGTAACATACCAATAAGAAAGGGAACAACGTATGTTGTTATGCGGTTTGACCGATCAAGATATTCATAGAATATGTGGGAGCCAATATGAACATCTAGGTTCTGCTATTGGTTATTGACCGGAGACGTGTCTCGGTCATGTCTACATAGTTCTCGAACCCGTAGGGGGTGCACGCTTAACGTTCGGTGACGATCAGTATTATGAGTTTATGTGTTTTGATTTACCGAAGATAGTTCAGAGTCCCGGATGTGATCATGGACATGACGAGGAGTCTCGAAATGGTCGAGACATAAAGATTGATATACTAGATGACTATATTCGGACACCGGATGAGTTCCGGGGGTCACCAGATAATTATCGGAGTGTCGGGGGGTTATCGGAACCCCCGGGAGAAGTATTGGGCCTACATGGGCCATAGGGAAGAGGGGAGGCAGCCCACAAGGGGCATCCGCGTGCCCTCCCTATAGGGAGTCCGAATTGGACTAGGGAGGGGCACGCTCCTCCCCTTTCCTTCTCCTCTCCCTCTCCTTCCTTCCCCCTTCCTCCTCCTAGTTGGACTAGGAAAGGGGGAGTCCTACTCCTACTAGGAGGAGGACTCCTCCCCCTCCTTGGCGCGCCCCAACGGCCGGCCTCCCCCTTGCTCCTATATATACGGGGGCAGTGGGGTATCCTAGGACACACAAGTTGATCACTGATCTCTTAGCCATGTGCGGTGCCCCTCCACCATAATCCACCTCGGTCATATCGTTGTAGTGCTTAGGCGAAGCCCTGCGCCGGTAGCTTCATCATCACCGTCATCACGCCGTCGTGCTGACGAAGGTCTCCCTCGACACTCTGCTGGATCGTGAGTTCGTGGGACGTCACTGAGCCGAACGTGTGCAGATTGTGGAGGTGTCGTACTTTCGGGGCTAGGATCGGTCGATCGTGAAGACGTACGACTACATCAACCGCGTTGTCATAACGCTTCTGCTTACCGTCTACGAGGTTACATAGACAAAACTCTCCCCTCTCGTTGCTATACATCACCATGATCTTGCGTGTGTGTAGGAATTTTTTTGAAATTACTACGTTCCCCAACAACAACCCTTCAGTATTTGATACTGGTTCAGTTGCTAAGAGTAGTAACTCGAAACGGGGGTTGCAAAATAAACATAGACTAGTTAAGGGCGAGGTGATGATGTGAGTTGGAAGTGATTCCAAGGTTGATAAGATCACCATCGCACACTCCCTTTACCTTCGGGATTAGTGTTGAACCTAAAATAAATGTTATTTGGTGTTTGTGTTGAGCATAAATATGATTGGATCATGTTTATTGCAATAGGTTATTCATTTAAGTCAAAGAATAATTGTTCTTCTATCTACATGAATAAAACCTTCTATGGTCATACACTCAATATAAATGGTTTATTGAATCTCGATCGTACTGATACACATATTCATAATATTGAAGCCAAAAGATGCAAAGTTAATAATGATAGTGCAACTTATATGTGGCACTGCCGTTTAGGTCATATTGGTGTAAAGCGCATGAAGAGACTCCATGTTGATGGACTTTTGGAATCACTTGATTATGAATCACTTGATGCTTGCGAACCATGCCTCATGGGCAAGATGACTAAGACTCCGTTCTCCAGAACAATGTAGCGAGCAACTAACTTATTGGAAATAATACATACTGATGTATGCGGTCTGATGAGTGTTGAGGCTTGCGGCGGGTATCATTATTTTCTGACCTTCACAGATGATTTGAGCAGATATGGGTATATCTGTTTGATGAAACATAAGTTTGAAACATTTGAAAAGTTCAAAAAAAATCAGAGTGAAGTGGAAAATCATCGTAACAATAAAATAAGGTTTCTACAATCTGATCATGGAGGTGAATATTTGAGTTATGAGTTTGGTCTTCATTTGGAACAATGTGGAATAGTTTCGCAACTCATGCCACCTGGAACACCACAGCGTAATGGTGTGTCCGAACGTCATAACCGTACTTTATTAGATATGGTGCGATCTATGATGTCTCTTACCGATTTACCACTATCGTTTTAGGGTTATGCATTAGAGACAGCTGCATTCACGTTAAATAGGGCACCATCTAAATCCGTTGAGACAACACCATATGAACTATGGTTTGGCAAGAAACCTAAGCTGTCGTTTCCTAAAGTTTGGGGCGGCGATGCTTATGTGAAAAAGTTTCAACCTGCTAAGCTCAAACCCAAATCGGAGAAATGTATCTTCATAGTATACCCAAAGGAAACTGTTGGGTACACCGAAGGCAAGATATTCGTTGCTAAAAATAGGATACTTTCTAGAGAAGGAGTTTCTCTCGAAAGAAGTGAGTGGGAGGAAAGTAGAACTTGATGAGGTAATTGTACCTTCTCCCAAATTGGAAAAGTAGTACATCACAGAAATCAGTTCCAGTGATTCCTACACCAATTAGTGAGGAAGCTAATGATGATGATCATGAAACTTTAGATCAAGTTATTACTGAACCTCGTAGGTCAACTAGAGTACGGTCCACACCAGAGTGGTATGCTAATCCTGTTCTGGAATGCATGTTACTAGACCATGACGAACCTATGAACTATGAGGAAGCGATGATGAGCCCAGATTCCGTGAAATGGCTTGAGGCCATGAAATCTGAGATGGGATCTGTCATGGATCTAAGACTGACAGTAAAATGCGAGGTAGTTATGAGGAGGCAAGATCCTAGCTATGGCGAAGTTGTACACACGAGTTTTATGAGTTCGGGCCCTTCGTAGAGGAAGTAATAGCCCTACGTCTCGGAGCCCGAAGGCGGTCGACTGAATTATGTGTGTGTGTGTGTGTGTGTGTGTGTGTGTGTGTGTGTGTGTTACAGGGGGTGCGAACCCTTGTGCCGGTGGAGGGGGTGGCTTATATAGAGTGCACCAAGACCCCAGCCAGCCCACGTTACAAGGAGTTCAATGTACATAAAAAGGGAGCGTTACAGGTAACGTCCATAATAAAGTGATATAATGATCATTAAGTCTATGAGTAACGCCTGACCATTGATGTGCAGAGTTACTTTGGATCTTCTGTCTGTCGAGTGGTTTCTGTTACGGTCGAGTGACATCAAATCTTCTGAGTGGAATGCTTCTGGTCGAGTGGATGATATTATCCTTTGAATACTTCTGACTTAGGGTGATGTCCTAGAGGAGGGTGTCTAGGTCATGCCTATGACCCTACCCTAGGTACATAGCTTCATCATTAGCCTCCGAATGGTTCAGGGTTCGAGTGGAGAAGGAGTTGAGAATACTTCCGACTGAATTTTTGCCCTTCGGAAGTGTCTTGCCTGGTCCAATGAATCAACATGATGACTCCAACTTCTTTTTTAGTCGCCTTGATCCATTCTTGGTTTTGTCGAGTGAACTTTTATCGCTAAGCCTCGAGTGTTGATAAGGAAAAAATCTTTCGTCTGACAAGTTTCTCTATTGCTCGCAGATTTTGTGGGATTTGAATTTTGGGAAGCGCGCGGGGCGGAGGAGGCCGCAGTAATCGGGTTGGATTAGGCAGGGCCGCCTCAATTTCTGCACCACCTTTTTCGCCATGTATCACGCGCGCGACTATTGCGGGATTTGATGGGATCGTCTGGGCCCATGGGTCAGCCACTCGGAAACAACCTCATATAAGGCGTTGGACTGGGGTTTTTGCACAGTGCATTCTCATTCTTCCTCTTTCTTCTCTGTTATCTCCACTGCATCTACTTCTGCTCCCGGCGCCACTACTCTATTCGAGCTCCGCCCACTGCAATGGGGAAGGAGAAGACGGTGGCCTTAGAGCGCGCGAAGAAGGCGACGGCGAAGGCGAAGGGGAAGAAGTCCAGCCGAGGCGGATCTTCGTCGAGGTCCGGCCTGCCATGCGGCTGGATCCAGGGCGATTGGATCCGTTCGACGATTCGTCAGGACGACATCGATGATCTGGCCGAGGGGGATAGATCCCCCATGGATCCGCGCGGCTCCCGGAGGGCGAGACCGAGTCGCGGCCGCGGGAGGGTGAGTGCGTTCTCCTCGCCACTCACATCGACCACGGGTTTTCTTTGCCTCCTCATCCTTTCTTCCGAGCTTTCTTGAACTTCTTTGGAGCACAACTCCACCACTTTTCCCCCAACACCATCGTGTAACTTGCTGCCTTCATGTCTATGTGCGAGAATTTCTTGGGTTGTCGACCACACTGGGGCCTCTTCAAGCACATTTTCACATGTCGCTCTTAGTCGGTCAAGAAGGACAATCCGATTGATGAAAAGACACAAGTGATCCAGATGTGTGGGGGTCTTGGGATTCTGATGAGGGGTAAAAGCTCTTTCCCAGCCATGATCCTTCCTGAGTCAGTCCGAGGGTGGCAGTCGACCTGGTTCTACTGCAAAGACCAGCCGACTCCAGGTCAGTCGACTGCACTTCCCCCTTTTCCATGCCTCGAGTAGAGAAGCCCTCCGCCTTGAAAGTGACCCCAGAGGAGAAAGCGGAGGTGAAGGTGCTGGTTGAGCGAGTGGTCTAGCTCGTCTGTGATTGCGTGACCGGCATGGATCTGTTGGAGGTCTTCCTCAGACGCCGCATTCAGCCGCTTCAAGCTCGTGAACATCCGATGTGGATGTATTCGGGCATTGATGATTCCACTCGGATCCACCCAGAAGAGGTCGACGAGGATACGGTGGAGAAGTGGTTGAGGGGTATCACTGGCAATAAAGATAATCCCAGGGGGTCTAGGAGAGTCCCTCCACTCGACAACTCGTACAAAACAGACAAGGTCCAACTCTGAATTGTCGAGTGTTTTCTTGATTTATCATGTAACTGCTTGTTGTCAACCGACTGATTTTTGTTTCGCTTGTTGTCTTTCAGGTCCTCACTAAGATGTACTCGATGCCCAACAGGGAGCAGGAGCAGGATCCATAGGGGGAGGCGAGAGCGGCGAGTGGCACTCTGATGGAGAGGAGGACGAGGAGAGCGACGACCCGAGTGATGAAGAAGAGGTCGATTCACCTCCCCGTAGGCGAGTACTGGACTGCAGCTAAGCCCCCGAGTGAGAGGGTCGCTCACCATTTGATAGGATTTTTAAACTTAGGCGAGTACAGGACTGCAGCCAAGCCTCTGAGTGTGAGGCTTGCTCACCACTCGGTAGGATTTTTCAAACTTAGGCGAGTACTGGACTGCAGCTAAGCCCCCGATTGAGAGACTTGCTCACCACTCGGTAGGATTTTTCAAACTTAGGCGAGTACTGGACTGCAGCTAAGCCCCCGAGTGAGAGGCTTGCTCACCACTCGGTAGGATTTTTCAAACTTAGGCGAGTACTGGACTGCAGTTAAGCCCCCGAGTGAGAGGCTTGCTCACCACTCGGTAGGATTTTTCAAACTTAGGCGAGTACTGGACTACAGCTAAGCCCCTGAGTGAGAGGCTTGCTCATCACTCGGCAGGATTTTTCAAATTTAGGCGAGTACTGGACTGCAGCTAAGCCCCCGAGTGAGAGGCTTGCTCATCACTCGGTAGGATTTTTCAAACTTAGGCGAGTACTGGACTGCAGCTAAGCCCCCGAGTGAGAGGCTTGCTCATCACTCAGTAGGATTTTTTAAACTTAGGCGAAACGGATTTGCAGCTAAGCCCCCGAGTGAGAGGCTTGCTCATCACTCGGTAGGATTTTTTAAACTTAGGCAAAACGGATTCGCAGCTAAGCCTCTGAGTGAGAAGCTTGCTCTTCACTCGACTGGATTTTTTTTCAAACTTAGGCGAAACGGATTCGCATCTAAGGTACCCACTGGGGGATTTGAAACATATAAAAAAGAAATAGCAATCATTTAGGAGACTGTAAAACTGTGTCTTTGATAATCAAACTAGAAGGTATTTCTTATTACATCTCAACAGTCTAAATGCTTAAGTGTAAAAGGGGCGGAGCAACTCCGCATTCCAAGCGTGTGGCTCGTCTTTTTTGTGCTCGACGTTGTAAAGGTGGTACACTTCGTTGTGGAGCACTCTGATGACAATGAAGGGGCCTTCCCAAACAGGAGCAAGCTTGTGTGGTTTTTGCTGATCCACTCGAAGAACCAAGTCTCCCTCTTGAAATGCTCGACCCCTCACGTTTCTGGCGTGGAATCGACGCAGGTCTTGCTGATAGATGGTCGACCGGATCAGGGACATCTCTCTTTCCTCTTCCAGGAGATCAACTGCATCTTGTCGTGCCTATTCTGCTTTATCTTGTGACAAAAGCTCGACTCGGGGTGCATTGTGAAGCAACTCACTCGGAAGTACAGCCTTAGCTCCATAGACCAAGAAGAATGGAGTTCGGCCGATCGACCGATTGGGAGTTGTCCTCAATCCCCAAAGCATTGATGGAAGTTCATCGACCTAGGTGCCTGCTGTGTGCTTGAGATCACGCATCAGTCGGGGTTTCAGTCCTTTGAGAATCAATCTGTTTGCTCTTTCAGCTTGTCCATTCGACTGGGGGTGGGCGACTGAAGCATAGTCGACTCAAGTGCCTTGGGAAGCGCAGAAGGCTCTGAACTCATCAGAATCGAAGTTTGACCCATTGTCAGTGATGATGCTGTGCGGAACACCATATCTGAATGTTAACTCTCTGATGAAGCTGACAGCAGTACTAGCTTCAAGATTTTTTATAGGCTTGGCTTCAATCCATTTGGTGAACTTGTCGACTGCCACGAGCACATGAGTGAAGCCGCTCCTACCGGTCCTCAGAGGTCCAACCATATCCAACCCCCAAACAGCAAAGGGCCAGACGAGTGGAATGGTCTTCAGGGCTGATGCAGGCTTGTGAGACATGTTGGAGTAAAACTAGCAACCTTCACATTTGTTGACTATTTCTTTTGCCATCTCATTTGCTTGTGGCCAATAAAATACCGCTCGGTATGCTTTGGCCACAATGGTCCGAGAGGACGCATGATGACCACAGGTCCCCGAGTGGATGTCGTTGAGGATCACTCGACCTTCTTCTGGTGTTATGCATTTCTGGCTGACTCCAGTTACACTTTCTCTGAACAATTGTCCTCTTATCACTGTAAAGGCTTTGGATCGGCGGACGATCTATCGAGCCTCTTCTTCATCCTCTGGGAGTTCCTTCCTAAGAATGTACGCGATGTACGGTACTGTCCAGTCAGGAGTGATGACCAAAACCTCCACGATCAAGTCGACCACGACTGGGACTTCGACCTCAGTCGGATCAGTGGCACTCTTTGGTTGTGGGGGCTCTTCAGTGAAAATATCTTCTTGAACTGAAGGTGTATGAATATGTTCCAAAAACACATTGCTGGGAATGGCCTCCCTCTTGGAACCTATCTTTGCCAAATCATCGGCTGCCTGATTTTTCAGTCGGGGTATGTGATGGAGCTCTAACCCCTCAAACTTCTTCTCTAACTTTCTCACTGCATTACAATAGCCAGTCATAGCTGGGCTTCTGACGCCCCACTCCTTAATTACTTGATTAACACTAAATCCGAGTCACCGTAGACCATGAGGCAACGGACGCCGAGTGAAATGGCCATACGCAACCCGTACAGAAGCGCTTCATATTCAGCTTCATTGTGGGAGGAGTCAAAATGAATCTAGAGAACATAGCTGAGTTTGTCACCTCGGGGGGATACCAATACCACCCCAGCACCGGAACCATTCTGCATCTTGGATCCATCAAAGAACATAGTCCAATGCTCCGAGTGAATCTGAGCCGGCAGTCGATGTTCGACCCACTAGGCGAGGAAATCTGCTATTGCTTGGGACTTGATAGCTTTCTTTGCCTCAAACTTGATATCCAAGGGAAGGAGTTCAATCGCCCACTTTGCCACTTGACCAGTTGCATCTCTGTTGTTCAGAATTTGTGGCAATGGTGCGTCGCTGATGACTGTGATGGAGTGATCGGAGAAATAGGGTGCAACACTAGTGCAGAATTGGGCAATAGCACCGGTTCGTAAGGCCCTTTAGTGCCGGTTCCATAACCGGCACTAAAGTGTGGGCACTAAAGCCCCCCCCCCCTTTAGTACCGGTTCAGCACGAACTGGTGCTAAAGGACAACCACGCGGCACGAGCCAGCTCCGGGGGGCGGGAGCCCTTTAGTACCGGTTGGTAACACCAACCGGTACTACAAGGTTTGGGTTTTTTTGGTTTTATGATTTCTTTTTCATTTAATTTTGTGTTTTCCATTTTAATTCTTTTTCGTTTGCTGGTATTTTACGATACTACACATTGTACACGTTATGCATATATATATATATATATATATATATATATATATATATATATATATATATATATATATATATATATATATATATATATATATAATTTCTAGTAGAACCGATCATATATATATATATATATATATATATATATCATCAAATGTCTCACAAACCACCATATTAATTCACACATGCACACATGTATAGCTATATACAATTTCTCCTACATGTTGCCTTCGAAGCCAGTGGCATTAGCCTAATTGGTGCCTTCGGAGCACAATGACAATTGGAAGTGGTTCATGGGGGCGGTAGCGGGTAATAGTATTCTCCCTTCGGATCTATGACCTAGTCGAGCAAAAATCCCGCTATTTCCTCTTGAAGTGCTTGTACGCGCTCCGTATCTAGGAGCTTGTCCCGCACCTCTGTGAACAGTTAAGAAGGAGATCAATATGCATGTGTATTAGTTGTGTGACTAGATATCGATAATGGTGTAAAAATTGTGAATAGTGTTCTCACAAACGTACCCATTCCTGTCTTCAAGATCTGCTCGTTTCGCACGCCATCATGCGAATGTTCTCGCAAACACAGAATGCACACAGATCAGTCCCCTGCGCCTGCTTCAGGGCCTTTACGAGAATGGAATTTGATCAGATAATAATTAATCAAGCATGATAATTAAAGAGATGGCAGCTAGCTAGATAGCTAGTACTACTTAATTACTTACCTTGGGTCGAAACCATTTCAGCTTTTGTTTCCATTCGCCTTTCGTGACGCTGATGAACCTTGCCCAAGCCCTGCCCGCCGACAAAGAAAATGAATAAAGGGGTTATTAAATAGTTCATATCAGGAAATGACGAACTAAATAGGCCGAGATATATATAGTTAATAATGATTGAAATTACCTGTTGACTATCCCATACAAGATGGTGTAGTCAGTTTTTATTTTGAGTAGTGAGTCCAGTATTTCAGCTGTTCCGGTGTCAACTTTAATGATACACAAGATCCAGTGAAATCTGCATGGACACACGTTTGCATGTCTTAATTAAGCGGGCATATGTAAGCAAAAAACATGTAGCTATCTAGTAGGCAAAAACAGAGAGTTTGTAGTACAAAACAATGTGACTCACTGGAAGTTGTAAGGAAGTAGTATATCTTCATTGTATTTGAGGCGCTTCAAGAACTCTAGCATGCTGTCCTCTACATGCTTTTCATGATATGCATCTATTTTCCATGTGTATTCACTAACGGTGTTTGGGTCAATGAACCCAATGCCATAGCGTCCACCTTTTCTCATTTCATACATCTTCATCCTGCATAATACCATAGAAAAGAATATAGTGAGGATAATTACAGGTAATGATTGATCAAAAGGATCACTACAACTAGCTTGAGAGACTTAGATTACAGAAAGAAATCACTTACAGACAATAGCAACTGGCGATAGATTTGTCGAGTGCGTCTTGATTGTATAACTAAAACAGTTCAGAATACTCAACGGACACAGCTTTCTCATGGTAGTAATGATCCTTCTTGACATTCACCATGAGGGACTCTCGATTGGAAATCTTGATAATGTTCATGTACCATTGATGCAATTCATACATTCTCGTTGGGAGCTTCTTGACCTCATCTGGCTCGACCAAAGGTTGTCCCCGGACATATTTCCGTTTTATTTCCTCCTCTCTAAGCGGAGAGATGGGCTCGATCTCGAGGAGTTGTCCAACAGTGATCTTGAGCATTTCAGCCTGCATTATATGATCCTCGGTTATTACACTACAAGAAATATGTCAACTTATGACCTTATGTCAGTGACTCTCGAAGAATTGGTCATAAATTTATGACCATTTTAGACCAATTGGTCAAAAGCTGTCTGGGGGGCTCCAAACCCTAAACCATTGCGACCATTTTGGTCAGAAAGGTCATAATTTCCTTACACGAAATGGTCATAAAGCAAACAGCGCTAGTCTACTGCCTTATTTCTAGTTGTTAACGACCAATATAGATGGTCATAGCCTTGTAAATTGTGGTGGGTTGCTATGACTAGGCGCCACCTCATCAGTTTTGCCTATGTGTCATGTCCATGTGGCACTTTTTGCCCTAGGTTGTGAAGCAACCTATATTTCTGTTATTCCCAAAATTCCCAAAAAAATCTCATAAATTCTTTGGGTCATATCTTCATCGAATATGTAAAAATCTTCCTTGCCTAGTTCAAAAATAATTCAAAAATATTCATTTTCCTATTCTGTTTAGAGTAACAGTTTGTGAAGGAAGTACCACTTTGGCATATCCAAATAGTATCCATTTTCTACAGTGCTTTCCTATGCCCAAATAACCATCCTCCACCAAATGCCAGCTCAATCCATTCATTATTTTGAGCCGAGCTTCAACATTCGTATTTATGTCAAGTGTGGTGGTTTGCAAAGCAAGTACCACCTAGGCTCCTCCTTTTGAGCTGAAAATTTGTGAAGACGGTCTTCTTAGTAACTGATCATCCTCAGCCAAAACTCACGCCCATTAGCCATGTACATTTCCCGTACCGCTAATCAAACACTTGGCTGCTAGTTCATGTTTGAGCATCGATCAGTCTCCTCGTGAGAATCTTATGTTGTAATTTTGTTCCTAGCACCTACCCGGGGAGTGCTCAACCCACTAGACATGCCTAGGCTGCCCAGAACACATGGCAACGCCACGGTCACGCGGTGACCACACGACGGGCATGCGAGTTTACGCGCTCTAGAGTTGGGGCCCTCGGCCACCACCCAAACCTCGACGTATCACCACCAAACAATGTATTTATGATTAAATAGGTACTTATGTAACTAGAAATGATTTTTGGAAAAAATAAATTGCAAACTATGAGGCAGTTGCAGTTCAAATTTGACCCGCTTCCTACTAAATCGGCGGGAATTTGTCTTTTTCACCAGAGGTGGATCAAAAGATTGGACACCCAACCATTTTGTCAATTGTGCATTAAATATGGCCTAGTATTTTATAAAAATGATTTGGTCCAATTTTGCAACAATTATTTGGTAGTTCCTTCACAAAAAAAACTCATTTCGTGCACTCGGAAAATGAAAAATGTATTTCCCGTGCAAAGAAAATGAAAACACCCTTAGGCAACATTGTTTGGAATTCCAAGATGCACCGTTGTGCACAATATTAGATCATTTGAACAAACTATGACATGAATGTGGCCATAAGATTGATCATTTGTCTTGAAAGCTATGAATCTTCACACATGATAGCTCATTTCTGAGAACACTTTTTTAAAATAATTACCGTATTACAAGTTTATTATTTTTCCTGGTAACTTGGCCACATATAATGACACAATGCGAAGGTTTCCCAATTATTTGATTTTTTTTTGAATTTTTTATGCCCGTTTCAAAATGCGGTCAAAACGGCGGGAATGACCGTTCCTAGCTAGTGGTTGAATCTTGGAAATTTTTTTGGTGTTTCTATGATTAAATAGATACTTATATACCTAGAAATGATTTTTGGAAAAAATAAAGAGATAACTACGAGGCAGCTATAGTTCAAATTTGACCCGCTTCCAACTGAATAGACGGAAATTTGTCTTTCTCACGAGAGGTGGATCAAATCTTTTGACACCCAACCATTTGGTCAATTGTGGTTTAAATATGGCCTAGTATTTTATAAAATTGATTTGGTAGAATTTTGCAACAAATATATGGTAGGTCCTTCACAAAAAAACTCATTTCGGGCACTCGAAAAATGGAAAATGAATTTTTCGTCCAAAGAAAATGAAAAGTTCCTTAGTCAACATTGTTTGTCATTCCAAGATGCACCCTTGTGCACGATATGAGGTCATTTGAACAAACTATGCCATGAATGTGGCTATAAGATTGATCATTTGGCTTGAAAGCCATGAATCTTCACACATGATAGCTCATTTCTGAGAACACTTTTTTAAAATAATTACCGTATTAAAAGTTTATTATTTTTCCTGGAAACTTGGCCACATATAATGAATGCGAAGGTTTTCCAATTTTTGATTTTTTTTTGAATTTTTTATGCCCGTTTCAACATGCGGTCAAAACGGCGGGCTTGACCGTTCCTAGCTAGTGGTTGAATCTTGGAAATTTTTTGATGTTTCTCTGATTAAATAGATACTTATGTACCTAGAAATGATTTTTTGAAAAAATAAAGAGATAACTACGAGGCAGCTATAGTTCAAATTTGACCCGCTTCCGACTGAATCGGCGGGAATTTGTCTTTTTCATGAGAGGTGGATCAAAACTTTTTACACCCAACCATTCGGTCAATTATGGTTTAAATATGTCATAGTATTTTAGAAAATTGATTTGGTACAATTTTACAACAAATATATGGTAGGTCCTTCACAAAAAAAAACTCATTTCGGGCACTCGAAAAATGGAAAATGAATTTTTCGTCCAAAGAAAATGAAAAGTTCCTTAGGCAACATTGTTTGTCATTCCAAGATGCACCCTTGTGCACGATATGAGGTCATTTGAACAAACTATGCCATGAATGTGGCCATAAGATTGATCATTTGTCTTGAAAGCCATGAATCTTCACACATGATAGCTCATTTCTGAGAACACTTTTTTAAAATAATTGCCGTATTACAAGTTTATTATTTTTCCTGGAAACTTGGCCACATATAATGACACAATGCGAAGGTTTTCCAATTTTTTGATTTTTTTGAATTTTTTATGCCCGTTTCAAAATGTGGTCAAAACGGCGGGCTTGACCGTTCCTAGCTAGTGGTTGAATCTTGGAAATTTTTTGATATTTCTCTGATTAAATAGATACTTATGTACCTAGAAATGTTTTTTGGAAAAAATAAAGAGATAACTACGAGGCAGCTATAGTTCAAATTTGACCCGCTTCCACCTAAATCAGCAGGAATTTGTCTTTTTCATGAGAGGTGGATCAAAACTTTTTACACCCAACCATTTGGTCAATTGTGGTTTAAATATGTCATAGTATTTTAGAAAATTGATTTGGTACAATTTTGCAACAATTGTTTGGTAGGCCCTTCACAAAAAAACTCATTTTGGGCACTCGAATAATGATTAAAAATAGCTAGAAAGATAAAAAATTGCATGCAAACTGGCTATCATCCATAAAATATGGTATAAATTGATAGAAAATTTTAGTTGTGCCATTTTGCAAAATACTTTTGATAGCTACTTCACAAAACCCTCCTAGTTTTAGCACTTAGAAACTATTCTAAATCATAATTTTTCTGAACCAATCAGAGCTCTTCACACGGATCACCCCCTTTAGCCGATCTGGACCGTCCACATCCGACGGATCCGACGTCTCTCAGGTCCCCTCTCAACCCAACCCAACCCAAACCCTAGCAGCCCCCCTCTCCCACATCATCGCCGCCACCCACCCCGATCCCATCCCTCCCCTCGTCTCCCTCCCAAGCCCAACCCACTTCCTCTGCCCTCTTCCTCGATCCCGTGGCCGCCGCCGCCCCTCATCTCCACCGGCGCTGGGCTTCCCCGCCGGTGACCTCGCTGACCTTCTCCCGCACCACTGCCGCCCCACCCCCGCGCGTCGACGAACGGACCAATCCCAAATCCTCGAACCCTACCCGCCGCCCCGTCCCTCCGACCCGGATCCCCCTCCATGCGGCCGCACGACGGCGAGGACGACGGCGCCGGCACCGGCAACCGCGACGAGTGCCTCTTCACGGGCGTGCGCTTCGGGCTCGTCGGCTTCGACCCCGCCTCCGAGTCCCAGGTGTGCCCGCCCGCCCGCCTTGACGCGGTTCCCGCTGCCACGCCCCCCTTTTCATTTTGGATTTTGCCGCGCAGCGCCTCGTCTCACCGGCCCGACGACCATAGGCAGGCAGTCCACGGCCAGGATGGCGGCGTGCCTCGCCGCGACCACGTACGCGCACGGCACTCGTCGCCGTCGGCGTCCCCGGAGTTGGCGCAGGAGGGGCTGGCCGGCGTCCCACGTCGACGTCCTCCTCCCTCTTCTCTTGCGTGACCTGGAGGAGACCAGGGCGCCGCCCCATCGCGGTCGTCCTCGTTCACCTCTACTCCAGCATCGAGGCCATCAACCTCGGGAACCCGCTCCTCAACCGCACCATCGACGGCTTCCTCAAGATCGGCGCCGTACGCGTCCCTTCCTCCCTCCTCTTCCATCCAATGTATGTATGTTGAAATGTGTCTGACTCTGATCCAATGTACGTGTGCAGGTCGGCGCCTGTAGGGTGGTCACCGCGGACGCCTTCGACTGCATCCACTGGGGTAACAACCACGCACATCCCGTCTCTCCTACTCTATCTAGTATACAAACGGTGTTGTTAGCCACAAGATCTGGATTTATTTCTGCGGATGTTGGTTAAGTTTGCTTCAGGCTATTCTACTAGTTCCACTAGTAATGCACTGATAGGCAGATGATATATTCTAACCTGGAACTGACTAAATGTTCAGTACTTCAGGCTATTTCAATAGCATTGCCTAGTTTCGAGCAAACTCTCGTAGAATAACTATAGACAAGCAGTTGGGAAGTGGGTTTATTATCAAAATGTTGATTTAGATATGATTAGTAGATACCCATGTTCCAGCAAATTGTTTTGTTCAGTTTCATGTCCCAGCAAACTAAACCATGCATCAGATTTGGGAATGAAAATAGATAGTGGCCTGCAGGCTGTAATAACAAGATATTTGTTCACTACATAATCTAGGAGCATTGCTCGAAATAATTCAGGCTCCTTGTTTGTATTGCAACACTACTGGACTATTAAATTTATGTAAGCCACTATGTGACCAGTATGTGATCAAATTCTAGCGCTCTGCTTAGTGTATATGAGCAGACTCTCTTTACTAGTTATTCTAATGAGGCCTATGAAGTTACTGTATATGACTCAGATCTGACGTTTTTGTTGTCTGTCTAGTTTTTCAGGATGTGGGTGGTGCAGTGGCCGCAAGAACACGCTCGGCAGCATCTAGGCCGGGTCAGGGCGGCTGACAGCGGTGGCCAGCAATCCCCGAGATGGCCACCATCGCTACCCCGAGCCTGCAGCCCCTCAACCCACTCTAGTCAATTCCGACGGCGAGACCCGTGGAGAAGCCTCGACATCCACAAGGCACGCTCGCATGGATGTAAACGAGGTAGACTAAGTAACCCGAGCTGGATCGAGTCCCAGTGTACCCTCGCTTTGTAATCGTGTGGCCTTGTATTTAAACGTTGCTTGTTGTCATGCCTCTGCTTTAATGATAACCTTGACTAAGCATCCAGTACGCAGTGTGAGATTGCTACCCCTGGCACAGCTACCAAAAACCTTCCCGACAACCCCCCACAGTAACATGTCACCTCGGTGAAATAGGTGTATCTATGGCATTGACTTCGAATCCCGGATCAGAGCTGGAAATTTCATTACCCTTCACCATGGTAAAAATGATCCAGCTCCAGTGCTATAAAAGGGCCACCGCGTGACCTTGCCAAGCACCTCTCACCTTGTGCACCGCCCTCACAACCATTTCTTGCCATGCCGAGCCCCAGCATTCACCTAAGAACCCTAGATGCAACCCCGGGTAGTTTTGTCAAGATATTGTGGGATTTTACCTGCAGTACCATGGGCGCTACCCAGCCACCGCAGTACGAGCTGTTCAAGTCGAGGATCACCTCTTTCACCTCGAGATACTGGGCAACAGTACACATTCCTCCCGTAAACTCAGCCCAAGACCCAATAGAGGTTTCCTTCGTGGGGAAATCTATGCCAACCCCACAGATGGCCGTGGAAGCTGCGGCTTGCGAAGCACTTGCTCGCCTTCGATTCGTGGTACCCTATGCCAGTGAACGTGGGTATTATTACTTCCCGAGCCGTGCAGCGCCCGGAGGAGTAACATCGTTTCCCGGTGTGCGAATCGAAAGAGACCCCGTCCTGGCCAACCTTGTCCAGTATGTCATCGCTCAAGAGAGTTTGATCCAGCGCGTGATGGGTTATCTCCAGAGCCTCGCAGACTTAAATCCTCAGATCGCCATCGGCAGATCACTGAGGACCGACCCGGAGAGACACGTGCATCGACTAGTCAATCCGCTTTCTCCGATAGAGGAAGAATGTGTCTCAGTACCAGAAACATTTTCTCTGGACCCCATCCAGTTACCGTTTGCATTATAGACGTCGCTGCTACGTTATTTATTGCAACCTTTATTTGTGTATTGTAACTTGTGCGTGGAGCTTAGTGTGTGCTTTAAGTGTGTTATTTTGTTAATTTCGATTAATATGAGTGATTCTGTTGCATTACTGTTCCCTTCCGCAAATAATCCTGGAGTGAGACATCTTTTTCTGAGTCGATACTTCGGCACCTTCTCATGACGTGGATTTCACGCAAGCACAATGACAACAGCTGACCCACAACCGCAAACACTCGGACACACACACGTACATCGGTTACGAAGCTTTGCGACAGTGTTGCAGCTGGCTAACCCCTCTCCTAACCACGGTTAGCACCCGGCATCCCACCTACACCTCGTGATCACCACCGCCGTGGAGAGCCAACACCCGAGCAGCAGCATCGCGACAATCATCGAGGATCATCGCACACAGGAGCACGGAGAGCCCCAGCAGTGCCGCCAGCCCTCCGCATATCAAGATCGCGTACCAGTCCGGCATCGCCTCCGCCATTAGAGCTTCGCCCGAGCTTCTGTAAGCAGTAATGGAGGAGGAAGTAGGGGGAGAAGCAAGGCCAGAGGTGAGGAGAAGAAAGGAACACCTCGGTCGTTTTATAGCTCGAGCTCGGTGCACGGTGGGCGAAGTCCACCAACGCCGCTCGTCACCCGATCGCCGGTGTTCGGAGTCGAATCCGCAAGCAGTGCCGACAGCGCGCTGGCCCGCGAGGTGAGTGCACGCTGCTCCGGCAGCTAGCACGCCGCGCACTATCGCGGTACGGCCTAGATGCCCTACGCGCTAGGCGTCGCCGGTGGAGAAAGCATGGGAAAGCGCGCAGGAGAGAGGAAGAAGAAGAGCCAGAGGGAGAAGAAGAGGCTGACTGTGGGCCCCTGGTCCACCTGTCGGCCAGAGAGAACACTGTGCTCCTGGGTACGACCAGCATATATTTAAATTTAGACATTATTCTAAATTTATACCCAGCGTAGAAATCTCACGTTTTTGTCTCAGACCGTAGATCTTTCTCCGCACAGCACCAGTATTTTCACACTGTGGTTTTCATCACTTATTGCCCTCTTACTGTAGCCACATTTTCGTTGCATGCAATTTTTCTTATACAACTTTTAACAAATCTCGAGGACGAGATTTTTCTTAAGGGGGTTAGTATTGTGACACCCCAAAATTTTTGGCCTTGTCTTATAAATTAAAAATTTTGCCTGGACTTAAAACCTTTATTTTATGAGCTCCCTTTTGATCTTTAACCTTGTCATTATGGAGTTTTTCCCCCAAGTATGAACTTTTCAATTATGTTATTGGACTTGTTTAACCTCTCAAGAAAAAAAAACTTTACTTTTATCAGTACAACTAATTGCATAATTAATTTGCTTGATCTTTACTTTCTTGAGAATGGTTTTTCAAAGTTGAATGGCCATTTTTGAACTACAACCATTTGATAAATTCACTTAAAATTTCCAGCAAAATTTGGAGATGTCATGTGATGTTATTAAATAACTTTTATGCAAAAACATCTTTATTTCATGAAATATTTTGAGCTCTACACCTAAATTTCTTCTCTGGTCCAGTGGGCATTTTTGCACTACAACCCATTTAAAAATTCTCTTCTAGCCTCTACCAAAATTATGATATGTTAGTAATATCATATGATTCAACTTTATGCAAAAACCCAGTGATGTTAATTGCAAATTTTGAGTGAATCAGCATCATCTTCATTCTGGACCAGACTGGTGTTTTCTACTGCAACCCTATTATTTCTTGCTCCAGTGACCTTGTGTTTTCTCATGCTCATAGTCCTCCCTACCAAACCCCTAAGTCCAGGAGCATGCACCCTTTGGGGCAATTTTGGTTCATGAAATGATGCCATTTATTTCCTGTCCAGAATTGTAATTCTGCAAATCTTGCACTAACAAGTTTCTCCTTTTGCCAAACTAACCTCACCACCCTCTTGTACATCCAAGGAGGCACTGATCTGGAGTTTTTGACCACTCCAAGACTTGCCTAAGTGCCCTTGGCATTTTGTCAAACACCTTGTGGGCATGATCTATTTTGGCATGATTCTTGTCATTGCACTATGATCTTGCACCTCTGATCATACTGGCATGTCCACTAGACTCCCTGTTTTCCCTAACCTAGACCTGCTAAACCCCAGCTCCAACCAAGCCACCTAGCATGCCATGGCATTTCGCCGAGCAGCTGGTGAGCGTGCTCTGGACGCGCCCAGAGCGCGCCAATTGCAGCCGCGTGCACCCGAGCCGCCGCGTCTCACCCGCACCCGTTCCAGCTCGTGACTACCTGCAGCTAGCTGCCACACGTTCCCCGCCTCACCACTACACGCCAGCCCGCCCTGGCACCCTACAGCGCCACCACCAGAGCAATTTTGGCGGCACGCCGGCGTCGGCCGACAGCTTCTGCTCCGTGCAGCGCCGCCCAAGCCACCCCGGCTCGCCACCTGGCCCCTGGAACAGCGCAAGCTCATCCACAAGGGTGTCGCCTAGCGCTCGTCGCCGCCACGACACCCCTAGCTACAGAATGGCGGTCGCCGGAGAGCTTATCCACGGCCTCCGCGGAACCGCCTTGCCACGCCTATTTAAGGAGACCCCGAGCCCGTTCCCGCATGCAGGCAACCTCAGGCCACCCCTATGGCGTTTCCCTAGCCCGCATTCGACCCAGGGAGGTTTTCTTCCCCGTCTCCGGCAGCTCCATCCGCCACCACTGCCCCTGCCGTTCCGGCGCCACCAGGACCTCCCCCTCTCCACTCTCTCCATCAGAAGCCTCCTCTCCCTCCCGTGAACCTTTCCCCCTGCTCGATTTTGATCGGGAGCCACCGCAGCCCCAAAAGCACTTTGCTCCCAAGGCCACCTCCGCTGAGGAGCTCGCCGTCGGCAGCTCCCTCCGCCCCCACCCGCCAGGCGACCACCGGGAGGACCGTCCCGGAGTAGCGGATCCATCCCCGCCCTCGGAGCCCCGCGAGGAGCCGCCAGTCGCCAGCGACGATCGCCGGAGCTTCGCCTCCGCTCGGGACAGAGGAAAGAGAGGGAGAAGACTAGTCAAACCTGACTAGTGGGCCCCCTGGACCCACTGTCAGTGACACACCACGCCGTCCATGTGTTTAAGTGAAGGCGTAATTCCCCCCAGTACGTCTCCCCGCTCCGAAAGCGTATTCCCCTCTGAAACGTTTTTCCTTTTCTGTTTTATTTAAATCAGTTTTGACCAAAACTTTGACTGCCTATAACTTTTAAAATACAACTCCAAATGAGTTGATTCTTTTTCCTACCTTCCTCAAATTTGATCTAGTTTATTTTAAGATTTATTGAAAATTTTCCAAAACCACTTTTTGTACTGTTTTGAAATGTGTGTTAATTCAAATATTTTTTAAAATAGGATTTTGGAGAGAGGGAAGAAACTTTCAAAAGTTTTGGAGAGCACCTCACCCCTCCACAACTTAAAGGCAAGCATCTTGAACCCTGGCATAATATTTTTGATGTGTTGGTTGACACATTTATAACACCACCTCATTTAGGTGGAATTGATATTTCATGTGACATGATCATTTGCATGGAGGCATATCAACGATTTCCTTGCTTTTCGAAATGAGAATGATTGTGATGGGAATCATCCTCATGTGCCTTGCATGCATACCGGAAAGGAATCCGGGAAAGCCTCGGCCTTGGGTAGGCGTGAGCTTGTTGCCGGTCCTCGTCGGGACGGCTATGTCCG
This sequence comes from Aegilops umbellulata, assembly GCA_032464435.1. Classification (NCBI taxonomy): domain Eukaryota; kingdom Viridiplantae; phylum Streptophyta; class Magnoliopsida; order Poales; family Poaceae; genus Aegilops; species Aegilops umbellulata. The sequence goes on along the minus strand of CP136055.1, from coordinate 600,565,560 downwards.
GTATGGCATGGTAAGGTACATTGAGTGGAGATTTCTTCAATTGTATTATATTTGATATACATGTCATGCAGGAACTTATAACCTCCTGAGTCGACCGCAGATCGAGTCTTGTTCCAGTAACCCCCATACTTGCCTCGTACTACCACTCGTCCCTGCCGCAGGTAGGGTACGGTTCAGTAAGTTGTTAACCCCTTTCCAGCACACACCGTACAGAGAGGCCATGGTGGAAGATATCGGTTGTAGCCGGTAGGCATGCCACCTGGTCAGGGGGCATGGGTGTTTCCGGTTGGGACCGAGAGGGGAGGCCACCCCTTAGAGCGCGCGATATAAATTTGATCCCATGCTACGCGAGGTTGTAGCCTCCCCACTTAGAGTTTTGCTTGACAAGTGTCGTGGGTGATTCCAGACACCGATGAGTTAAGCTGGTGTGTGCAAGTTAGGCGTGTTTTCAACTAAAAGGCCCTAGGCAGAATTAGTCCCGATGGACTAAAGGAATCCGTTACTCGTGGGTAAAGAGTACACCCTCTGCAGAGATTAAACTTATTCGAATAGCCGTGTCCATGGTTAAGGACTACAGTCTGGGATGGGTCAAGCGTCGGTCTTAGTGTCGGCCTTCGGAGGTGAAACTGTTAAACCAGAACGGGAATTACTACCTGTGACTTGTGATGATTATGATTATTACTATTGTTGACTAACCCGTGATATTATTGTTATCATCGAATATCTCTGGGATGGTTCTACCTCCGGGATATTCCCTATGATTATTTCTTTTAAAGCCCTTTCTGGGGTGTCGCTTAGACGCCCGACTGTGGCATTTCTTTTAAAGCCCTTTCTGTGGTGTCGCTCAGACGCCCGACTGTGGCATTTCTTTTAAAGTCCTTTCTGTGGTGTCGCTCAGACGCCCGACTGTGGCATTTCTTATAAAGCCCTTTTCTGTGGTGTCGCTCACACGCCCGACTGTGGCATTTCTTTTAAAGCCCTTTCTGTGGTGTCGCTCAGACGCCCGACTGTGGCATTTCTTTTAAAGCCCTTTTCTGTGGTGTCGCTCAGACGCCCGACTGTGGCATTATTATTCCGCATTTTCCAAACATTTTCCGCTCGAGGAGTCTTTCAGACACTCGTTTGGCACCAGTATCTATTATTCCACATTTTCCGCTCGAGGAGTCTTTCAGACACTCGTTTGGCACCAGTATCTATTATTCTGCATTTTCCGCTCGAGGAGTCTTTCAGACACTCGTTTGGCACCAGTATCTATTATTCCGCATTTTCCGCTCGAGGAGTCTTTCAGACACTCGTTTGGCACCAGTATCTATTATTCCGCATTTTTCGCTCGAGGAGTCATTCAGACCCTCGCTTGGCACCCAGTATTTATTACCTCTATGTGGCCATTGCAAAAATTTCCGGTTGCATATGAATAACCTGTTTGCATGCATCAAGATATTTATTTATGACTAACTAAGTGAGTATAAGTATATTGCAAAGCATGAGCATTAACGGTTATATTATACCTGTGTTCTTAATGTTTGCGAGTACATTCAAAGTACTCACTGGCTTGTCCCTGGCTATTGTCTTGGCCAGATTTATTGCTTGGGGAGGAGCGTTGCGACGACCGCCTCGGAACCTGAGCAACGGTGTTAGCAGCCTCGTGAAGATAGGAGTTAACCTGGTCAGCTGTTCCCGTGGGAAATGGAGTCCCATAGCCGTGGTGATCCACAAACCGCTTCCGCCCTCAACCACTAGAAACCATTTGTTGTACTCATAGGCCACAATGGTCTTGTACTACATATTTTGTACCTTTGCTTGGAATTTCTGTAACAAGTTGGTGCCTCATCAGCTAACAGTAATCCTGGGGCTGATGAGCTCGACGGCCATTTTCTAGAATTTAATGTCTGGAAAAACCGGTCGCGACAGACTTGGTATCAGAGCCAGGCTGACCATTGGCTAATCCTATCCCAGCCAGGTCAATAAACCTAGGCAAACCAAACCCACAGCCAAGCTTCTCCTGCAAGATAGCCCCACAGTGACCCGACACCTTTTGGCAGTCCGTGCCCAACCTACCAGCCTAGCCGTCGATCACGCGCCAGTGACCGGCCCCCCCTAAATAGTCCTTTCTCGCAAGCGTGCGAAGGAAGACTCCGACCCCCTTTTTCCTATAAAAAGGGCACGCCAGTCTCAACCCAGCACAGCCCGGCCGCTATCCTAAACCAAGCCACAATGCCTGGTCCTATTGTGCACCATGAGACCACAGCGACCAACCTTGGAGGTTTTGTGACCATACTCGCAAACCTCACCCGTCGTGCCTATGCATTAGGAGAACCCCCAGAATATGTTGTGTACCAAGGGCCCGTAAACGGTGAAAGCCGTCAATTCTGGGCCACTGTACACATCTACGGTAGGGGTCTCGCACCCGAACGCCCCTACAGGTTCACCGGAAGAACAACTTCCTTTGAGCCACAAGCCATCCAACTAGCTGCTCGAGAAGCTATAGTTCATCTCCGGCACTTGTCGCCAAGAGTTGACTGTCGCTCGTTCCACTACTACCCCAGGCGTGAAGGGTATGGTAGACCACTCCAAGTTGCCAACGGAGATCACGAGACAGATCCTGCATTGTTGCACCTGGTGCGCTATGTAAGTGCACTAGAGGAACTGTGCGATCAGGTCACAATTGATCTTATCGCAGCTCGTGGAGAGCTGGTTCGTCGAGCCCCGGCAAGAGAAGAGGACGAGCCCAACGCCGACAACCCAGTCGTGCTGTTTGGACAACCGATCGAGCCCCTGAGGTCTACCCCAGCCATCGGCCAAGGTGTTGCGATAACCCCAGAAGTGCTACGTCGCATTTTGGGAACACACTCCAACGGAGTTGTGGCCAGCAATCCCCGAGATGGCCACCATCGCTACCCTGAGCCTGCAGCCCCTCAACCCACTCTAGTCAATTCCGACGGCGAGACCCGTGGAGAAGCCTCGACATCCACAAGGCACGCCCGCATGGATGTAAACGAGGTAGACTAAGTAACCCGAGCTGTATCGAGTCCCAGTGTACCCTCGCTTTGTAATCGTGTGGCCTTGTATTTAAACGCTGCTTGTTGTCATGCCTCTGCTTTAATGATAACCTTGACTAAGCATCCAGTACGCAGTGTGAGATTGCTACCCCTGGCACAGCTACCAAAAACCTTCCCGACAACCCCCCACAGTAACATGTCACCTCGGTGAAATAGGTGTATCTATGGCATTGACTTCGAATCCCGGATCAGAGCTGGAAATTTCATTACCCTTCACCACGGTAAAAATGATCCAGCTCCAGTGCTATAAAAGGGCCACCGCGTGACCTTGCCAAGCACCTCTCACCTTGTGCACCGCCCTCACAACCATTTCTTGCCATGCCGAGCCCCAGCATTCACCTAAGAACCCCAGATGCAACCCCGGGTAGTTTTGTCAAGATATTGTGGGATTTTACCTGCAGTACCATGGGCGCTACCCAGCCACCCCAGTACGAGCTGTTCAAATCGAGGATCACCTCTTTCACCTCGAGATACTGGGCAGCAGTACACATTCCTCCCGTAAACTCAGCCCAAGACCCAACAGAGGTTTCCTTCGTGGGGAAATCTATGCCAACCCCACAGATGGCCGTGGAAGCTGCGGCTTGCGAAGCACTTGCTCGCCTTCAATTCGCGGTACCCTATGCCAGCGAACGTGGGTATTATTACTTCCCGAGCCGTGCAGCGCCCGGAGGAGTAACATCGTTTCCCGGTGTGCGAATCGAAAGAGACCCCGTCCTGGCCAACCTTGTCCAGTATGTCATCGCTCAAGAGAGTTTGATCCAGCGCGTGATGGGTTATCTCCAGAGCCTCGCAGACTTAAATCCTCAGATCGCCATCAGCAGATCACTGAGGCCTGACCAGGAGAGACACGTGCATCGACTAGTCAATCCGCTTTCTCCGATAGAGGAAGAATGTGTCTCAGTACCAGAAACATTTTCTCTGGACCCCATCCAGTTACCGTTTGCATTATAGACGTCGCCGCTACGTTATTTATTGCAACCTTTATTTGCGTATTGTAACTTGTGCGTGGAGCTTAGTGTGTGCTTTAAGTGTGTTATTTTGTTAATTTCGATTAATATGAGTGATTATGTTGCATTACTGTTCCCTTCCGCAAATAATCCTGGAGTGAGACATCTTTTTCTGATTCGATACTTCGGCACCTTCTCATGACGTGGATTTCACGCAAGCACAACGACAACAGCTGACCCACAACCGCAAACACTCGGACACACACACGTACACCGGTTATGAAGCTTTGCGACAGTGTTGCAGCTGGCTAACCCCTCTCCTAACCACGGTTAGCACCCGACATCCCACCTACTCCTCGTGATCACCACCGCCGTGGAGAGCCAACACCCAAGCAGCAGCATCGCGACGATCATCGAGGATCATCGCACACAGGAGCACGGAGAGCCCCAGCAGTGTCGCCAGCCCTCCGCATATCAAGATCGCATACCAGTCCGGCATCGCCTCCGCCATTAGAGCTTCGCCCGAGCTTCTGTAAGCAGTAATGGAGGAGGAAGTAGGGGGAGAAGCAAGGCTAGAGGTGAGGAGAAGAAAGGAACACCTCGGCCATTTTATAGCTCGAGCTCGGTGCACGGTGGGCGAAGTCCACCAACGCCGCTCGTTGCCCGATCGCCGGTGTTCGGAGTCGAATCCGCAAGCAGTGCCGACAGCGCGCTGGCCCGCGAGGTGAGTGCACGCTGCTCCAGCAGCTAGCATGCCGCGCACTACCGCGGTACGGCCTAGATGCCCTACGTGCTAGGCGTCGCCGGTGGAGAAAGCATGGGAAAGCGCGCAGGAGAGAGGAAGAAGAAGAGCCAGAGGGAGAAGAAGAGGCTGACTGTGGTCCCCTGGTCCACCTGTCGGCCAGAGAGAACACTGTGCTCCCGGGTACGACCAGCATATATTTAAATTTAGAATTTATTCTAAATTTATACCCAGCGTAGAAATCTCACGTTTTTGTCTCAGACCGTAGATCTTTCTCCGCACAGCACCAGTATTTTCACACTGTGGTTTTCATCACTTATTGCCCTCTTATTGTAGCCACATTTTCGTTGCATGCAATTTTTCTTATACAACTTTTAACAAATCTCGAGGACGAGATTTTTCTTAAGGGGGTTAGTATTGTGACACCCCAAATTTTTTGGCCTTGTCTTATAAATTAAAATTTTTGCCTGGACTTAAAACCTTTATTTTATGAGCTCCCTTTTGATCTTTAACCTTGTCATTATGGAGTTTTTCCCCCAAGTGTGAACTTTTCAATTATGTTATTGGACTTGTTTAACCTCTCATGAAAAAAAAACTTTACTTTTATCAGTACAACTAATTGCATAATTAATTTGCTTGATCTTTACTTTCTTGAGAATGGTTTTTCAAAGTTGAATGGCCATTTTTGAACTACAACCATTTGATAAATTCACTTAAAATTTCCAGCAAAATTTGGAGATGTCATGTGATGTTATTAAATAACTTTTATGCAAAAACATCTTTATTTCATGAAATATTTTGAGCTCTACACCTAAATTTCTTCTCTGGTCCAGTGGGCATTTTTGCACTACAACCCATTTAAAAATTTTCTTCTAGCCTCTACCAAAATTATGATATGTTAGTAATATCATATGATTCAACTTTATGCAAAAACCCAGTGATGTTAATTGCAAATTTTGAGTGAATCAGCATCATCTTCATTCTGGACCAGACTGGTGTTTTCTACTGCAACCCTATTATTTCTTGCTCCAGTGACCTTGTGTTTTCTCATGCTCATAGTCCTCCCTACCAAACCCCTAAGTCCAGGAGCATGCACCCTTTGGGGCAATTTTGGTTCATGAAATGATGCCATTTATTTCCTGTCCAGAATTGTAATTCTGCAAATCTTGCACTAACAAGTTTCTCCTTTTGCCAAACTAACCTCACCACCCTCTTGTACATCCAAGGAGGCACTGATCTGGAGTTTTTGACCACTCCAAGACTTGCCTAAGTGCCCTTGGCATTTTGTCAAACACCTTGTGGGCATGATCTATTTTGGCATGATTCTTGTCATTGCACTATGATCTTGCACCTCTGATCATACTGGCATGTCCACTAGACTCCCTGTTTTCCCTAACCTAGACCTGCTAAACCCCAGCTCCAACCAAGCCACCTAGCATGCCATGGCATTTTGCCGAGCAGCTGGTGAGCGTGCTCTGGACGCGCCCAGAGCGCGCCAATTGCAGCCGCGTGCACCCGAGCCGCCGCGTCTCACCCGCACCCGTTCCAGCTCGTGACTACCTGCAGCTAGCTGCCACACGTTCCCCGCCTCACCACTACACGCCAGCCCGCCCTGGCACCCTACAGCGCCACCACCAGAGCAGTTTTGGCGGCACGCCGGCGTCGGCCGACAGCTTCTGCTCCGTGCAGCGCCGCCCAAGCCACCCCGGCTCGCCACCTGGCCCCTGGAACAGCGCAAGCTCATCCACAAGGGTGTCGCCTAGCGCTCGTCGCCGCCACGACACCCCTAGCTACAGAATGGCGGTCGCCGGAGAGCTTATCCACGGCCTCCGCGGAACCGCCTTGCCACGCCTATTTAAGGAGACCCCGAGCCCGTTCCCGCATGCAGGCAACCTCAGGCCACCCCTATGGCGTTTCCCTAGCCCGCATTCGACCCAGGGAGGTTTTCTTCCCCGTCTCCGGCAGCTCCATCCGCCACCACTGCCCCTGCCGTTCCGGCGCCACCAGGACCTCCCCCTCTCCACTCTCTCCATCAGAAGCCTCCTCTCCCTCCCGTGAACCTTTCCCCCTGCTCGATTTTGATCGGGAGCCACCGCAGCCCCAAAAGCACTTTGCTCCCAAGGCCACCTCCGCTGAGGAGCTCGCCGTCGGCAGCTCCCTCCGCCCCCACCCGCCAGGCGACCACCGGGAGGACCGTCCCGGAGTAGCGGATCCATCCCCGCCCTCGGAGCCCCGCGAGGAGCCGCCAGTCGCCAGCGACGATCGCCGGAGCTTCGCCTCCGCTCGGGACAGAGGAAAGAGAGGGAGAAGACTAGTCAAACCTGACTAGTGGGCCCCCTGGACCCACTGTCAGTGACACACCACGCCGTCCATGTGTTTAAGTGAAGGCGTAATTCCCCCCAGTACGTCTCCCCGCTCCGAAAGCGTATTCCCCTCTGAAACGTTTTTCCTTTTCTGTTTTATTTAAATCAGTTTTGACCAAAACTTTGACTGCCTATAACTTTTAAAATACAACTCCAAATGAGTTGATTCTTTTTCCTACCTTCCTCAAATTTGATCTAGTTTATTTTAAGATTTATTGAAAATTTTCCAAAACCACTTTTTGTACTGTTTTGAAATGTGTGTTAATTCAAATATTTTTTAAAATAGGATTTTGGAGAGAGGGAAGAAACTTTCAAAAGTTTTGGAGAGCACCTCACCCCTCCACAACTTAAAGGCAAGCATCTTGAACCCTGGCATAATATTTTTGATGTGTTGGTTGACACATTTATAACACCACCTCATTTAGGTGGAATTGATATTTCATGTGACATGATCATTTGCATGGAGGCATATCAACGATTTCCTTGCTTTTCGAAATGAGAATGATTGTGATGGGAATCATCCTCATGTGCCTTGCATGCATACCGGAAAGGAATCCGGGAAAGCCTCGGCCTTGGGTAGGCGTGAGCTTGTTGCCGGTCCTCGTCGGGACGGCTATGTCCGGTATGGCATGGTAAGGTACATTGAGTGGAGATTTCTTCAATTGTATTATATTTGATATACATGTCATGCAGGAACTTATAACCTCCTGAGTCGACCGCAGATCGAGTCTTGTTCCAGTAACCCCCATACTTGCCTCGTACTACCACTCGTCCCTGCCGCAGGTAGGGTACGGTTCAGTAAGTTGTTAACCCCTTTCCAGCACACACCGTACAGAGAGGCCATGGTGGAAGATATCGGTTGTAGCCGGTAGGCATGCCACCTGGTCAGGGGGCATGGGTGTTTCCGGTTGGGACCGAGAGGGGAGGCCACCCCTTAGAGCGCGCGATATAAATTTGATCCCATGCTACGCGAGGTTGTAGCCTCCCCACTTAGAGTTTTGCTTGACAAGTGTCGTGGGTGATTCCAGACACCGATGAGTTAAGCTGGTGTGTGCAAGTTAGGCGTGTTTTCAACTAAAAGGCCCTAGGCAGAATTAGTCCCGATGGACTAAAGGAATCCGTTACTCGTGGGTAAAGAGTACACCCTCTGCAGAGATTAAACTTATTCGAATAGCCGTGTCCATGGTTAAGGACTACAGTCTGGGATGGGTCAAGCGTCGGTCTTAGTGTCGGCCTTCGGAGGTGAAACTGTTAAACCAGAACGGGAATTACTACCTGTGACTTGTGATGATTATGATTATTACTATTGTTGACTAACCCGTGATATTATTGTTATCATCGAATATCTCTGGGATGGTTCTACCTCCGGGATATTCCCTATGATTATTTCTTTTAAAGCCCTTTCTGGGGTGTCGCTTAGACGCCCGACTGTGGCATTTCTTTTAAAGCCCTTTCTGTGGTGTCGCTCAGACGCCCGACTGTGGCATTTCTTTTAAAGTCCTTTCTGTGGTGTCGCTCAGACGCCCGACTGTGGCATTTCTTATAAAGCCCTTTTCTGTGGTGTCGCTCACACGCCCGACTGTGGCATTTCTTTTAAAGCCCTTTCTGTGGTGTCGCTCAGACGCCCGACTGTGGCATTTCTTTTAAAGCCCTTTTCTGTGGTGTCGCTCAGACGCCCGACTGTGGCATTATTATTCCGCATTTTCCAAACATTTTCCGCTCGAGGAGTCTTTCAGACACTTGTTTGGCACCAGTATCTATTATTCCACATTTTCCGCTCGAGGAGTCTTTCAGACACTCGTTTGGCACCAGTATCTATTATTCTGCATTTTCCGCTCGAGGAGTCTTTCAGACACTCGTTTGGCACCAGTATCTATTATTCCGCATTTTCCGCTCGAGGAGTCTTTCAGACACTCGTTTGGCACCAGTATCTATTATTCCGCATTTTTCGCTCGAGGAGTCATTCAGACCCTCGCTTGGCACCCAGTATTTATTACCTCTATGTGGCCATTGCAAAAATTTCCGGTTGCATATGAATAACCTGTTTGCATGCATCAAGATATTTATTTATGACTAACTAAGTGAGTATAAGTATATTGCAAAGCATGAGCATTAACGGTTATATTATACCTGTGTTCTTAATGTTTGCGAGTACATTCAAAGTACTCACTGGCTTGTCCCTGGCTATTGTCTTGGCCAGATTTATTGCTTGGGGAGGAGCGTTGCGACGACCGCCTCGGAACCTGAGCAACGGTGTTAGCAGCCTCGTGAAGATAGGAGTTAACCTGGTCAGCTGTTCCCGTGGGAAATGGAGTCCCATAGCCGTGGTGATCCACAAACCGCTTCCGCCCTCAACCACTAGAAACCATTTGTTGTACTCATAGGCCACAATGGTCTTGTACTACATATTTTGTACCTTTGCTTGGAATTTCTGTAACAAGTTGGTGCCTCATCAGCTAACAGTAATCCTGGGGCTGATGAGCTCGACGGCCATTTTCTAGAATTTAATGTCTGGAAAAACCGGTCGCGACAGACTTGGTATCAGAGCCAGGCTGACCATTGGCTAATCCTATCCCAGCCAGGTCAATAAACCTAGGCAAACCAAACCCACAGCCAAGCTTCTCCTGCAAGATAGCCCCACAGTGACCCGACACCTTTTGGCAGTCCGTGCCCAACCTACCAGCCTAGCCGTCGATCACGCGCCAGTGACCGGCCCCCCCTAAATAGTCCTTTCTCGCAAGCGTGCGAAGGAAGACTCCGACCCCCTTTTTCCTATAAAAAGGGCACGCCAGTCTCAACCCAGCACAGCCCGGCCGCTATCCTAAACCAAGCCACAATGCCTGGTCCTATTGTGCACCATGAGACCACAGCGACCAACCTTGGAGGTTTTGTGACCATACTCGCAAACCTCACCCGTCGTGCCTATGCATTAGGAGAACCCCCAGAATATGTTGTGTACCAAGGGCCCGTAAACGGTGAAAGCCGTCAATTCTGGGCCACTGTACACATCTACGGTAGGGGTCTCGCACCCGAACGCCCCTACAGGTTCACCGGAAGAACAACTTCCTTTGAGCCACAAGCCATCCAACTAGCTGCTCGAGAAGCTATAGTTCATCTCCGGCACTTGTCGCCAAGAGTTGACTGTCGCTCGTTCCACTACTACCCCAGGCGTGAAGGGTATGGTAGACCACTCCAAGTTGCCAACGGAGATCACGAGACAGATCCTGCATTGTTGCACCTGGTGCGCTATGTAAGTGCACTAGAGGAACTGTGCGATCAGGTCACAATTGATCTTATCGCAGCTCGTGGAGAGCTGGTTCGTCGAGCCCCGGCAAGAGAAGAGGACGAGCCCAACGCCGACAACCCAGTCGTGCTGTTTGGACAACCGATCGAGCCCCTGAGGTCTACCCCAGCCATCGGCCAAGGTGTTGCGATAACCCCAGAAGTGCTACGTCGCATTTTGGGAACACACTCCAACGGAGTTGTGGCCAGCAATCCCCGAGATGGCCACCATCGCTACCCTGAGCCTGCAGCCCCTCAACCCACTCTAGTCAATTCCGACGGCGAGACCCGTGGAGAAGCCTCGACATCCACAAGGCACGCCCGCATGGATGTAAACGAGGTAGACTAAGTAACCCGAGCTGTATCGAGTCCCAGTGTACCCTCGCTTTGTAATCGTGTGGCCTTGTATTTAAACGCTGCTTGTTGTCATGCCTCTGCTTTAATGATAACCTTGACTAAGCATCCAGTACGCAGTGTGAGATTGCTACCCCTGGCACAGCTACCAAAAACCTTCCCGACAACCCCCCACAGTAACATGTCACCTCGGTGAAATAGGTGTATCTATGGCATTGACTTCGAATCCCGGATCAGAGCTGGAAATTTCATTACCCTTCACCACGGTAAAAATGATCCAGCTCCAGTGCTATAAAAGGGCCACCGCGTGACCTTGCCAAGCACCTCTCACCTTGTGCACCGCCCTCACAACCATTTCTTGCCATGCCGAGCCCCAGCATTCACCTAAGAACCCCAGATGCAACCCCGGGTAGTTTTGTCAAGATATTGTGGGATTTTACCTGCAGTACCATGGGCGCTACCCAGCCACCCCAGTACGAGCTGTTCAAATCGAGGATCACCTCTTTCACCTCGAGATACTGGGCAGCAGTACACATTCCTCCCGTAAACTCAGCCCAAGACCCAACAGAGGTTTCCTTCGTGGGGAAATCTATGCCAACCCCACAGATGGCCGTGGAAGCTGCGGCTTGCGAAGCACTTGCTCGCCTTCAATTCGCGGTACCCTATGCCAGCGAACGTGGGTATTATTACTTCCCGAGCCGTGCAGCGCCCGGAGGAGTAACATCGTTTCCCGGTGTGCGAATCGAAAGAGACCCCGTCCTGGCCAACCTTGTCCAGTATGTCATCGCTCAAGAGAGTTTGATCCAGCGCGTGATGGGTTATCTCCAGAGCCTCGCAGACTTAAATCCTCAGATCGCCATCAGCAGATCACTGAGGCCTGACCAGGAGAGACACGTGCATCGACTAGTCAATCCGCTTTCTCCGATAGAGGAAGAATGTGTCTCAGTACCAGAAACATTTTCTCTGGACCCCATCCAGTTACCGTTTGCATTATAGACGTCGCCGCTACGTTATTTATTGCAACCTTTATTTGCGTATTGTAACTTGTGCGTGGAGCTTAGTGTGTGCTTTAAGTGTGTTATTTTGTTAATTTCGATTAATATGAGTGATTATGTTGCATTACTGTTCCCTTCCGCAAATAATCCTGGAGTGAGACATCTTTTTCTGATTCGATACTTCGGCACCTTCTCATGACGTGGATTTCACGCAAGCACAACGACAACAGCTGACCCACAACCGCAAACACTCGGACACACACACGTACACCGGTTATGAAGCTTTGCGACAGTGTTGCAGCTGGCTAACCCCTCTCCTAACCACGGTTAGCACCCGACATCCCACCTACTCCTCGTGATCACCACCGCCGTGGAGAGCCAACACCCAAGCAGCAGCATCGCGACGATCATCGAGGATCATCGCACACAGGAGCACGGAGAGCCCCAGCAGTGTCGCCAGCCCTCCGCATATCAAGATCGCATACCAGTCCGGCATCGCCTCCGCCATTAGAGCTTCGCCCGAGCTTCTGTAAGCAGTAATGGAGGAGGAAGTAGGGGGAGAAGCAAGGCTAGAGGTGAGGAGAAGAAAGGAACACCTCGGCCATTTTATAGCTCGAGCTCGGTGCACGGTGGGCGAAGTCCACCAACGCCGCTCGTTGCCCGATCGCCGGTGTTCGGAGTCGAATCCGCAAGCAGTGCCGACAGCGCGCTGGCCCGCGAGGTGAGTGCACGCTGCTCCAGCAGCTAGCATGCCGCGCACTACCGCGGTACGGCCTAGATGCCCTACGTGCTAGGCGTCGCCGGTGGAGAAAGCATGGGAAAGCGCGCAGGAGAGAGGAAGAAGAAGAGCCAGAGGGAGAAGAAGAGGCTGACTGTGGTCCCCTGGTCCACCTGTCGGCCAGAGAGAACACTGTGCTCCCGGGTACGACCAGCATATATTTAAATTTAGAATTTATTCTAAATTTATACCCAGCGTAGAAATCTCACGTTTTTGTCTCAGACCGTAGATCTTTCTCCGCACAGCACCAGTATTTTCACACTGTGGTTTTCATCACTTATTGCCCTCTTATTGTAGCCACATTTTCGTTGCATGCAATTTTTCTTATACAACTTTTAACAAATCTCGAGGACGAGATTTTTCTTAAGGGGGTTAGTATTGTGACACCCCAAATTTTTTGGCCTTGTCTTATAAATTAAAATTTTTGCCTGGACTTAAAACCTTTATTTTATGAGCTCCCTTTTGATCTTTAACCTTGTCATTATGGAGTTTTTCCCCCAAGTGTGAACTTTTCAATTATGTTATTGGACTTGTTTAACCTCTCATGAAAAAAAAACTTTACTTTTATCAGTACAACTAATTGCATAATTAATTTGCTTGATCTTTACTTTCTTGAGAATGGTTTTTCAAAGTTGAATGGCCATTTTTGAACTACAACCATTTGATAAATTCACTTAAAATTTCCAGCAAAATTTGGAGATGTCATGTGATGTTATTAAATAACTTTTATGCAAAAACATCTTTATTTCATGAAATATTTTGAGCTCTACACCTAAATTTCTTCTCTGGTCCAGTGGGCATTTTTGCACTACAACCCATTTAAAAATTTTCTTCTAGCCTCTACCAAAATTATGATATGTTAGTAATATCATATGATTCAACTTTATGCAAAAACCCAGTGATGTTAATTGCAAATTTTGAGTGAATCAGCATCATCTTCATTCTGGACCAGACTGGTGTTTTCTACTGCAACCCTATTATTTCTTGCTCCAGTGACCTTGTGTTTTCTCATGCTCATAGTCCTCCCTACCAAACCCCTAAGTCCAGGAGCATGCACCCTTTGGGGCAATTTTGGTTCATGAAATGATGCCATTTATTTCCTGTCCAGAATTGTAATTCTGCAAATCTTGCACTAACAAGTTTCTCCTTTTGCCAAACTAACCTCACCACCCTCTTGTACATCCAAGGAGGCACTGATCTGGAGTTTTTGACCACTCCAAGACTTGCCTAAGTGCCCTTGGCATTTTGTCAAACACCTTGTGGGCATGATCTATTTTGGCATGATTCTTGTCATTGCACTATGATCTTGCACCTCTGATCATACTGGCATGTCCACTAGACTCCCTGTTTTCCCTAACCTAGACCTGCTAAACCCCAGCTCCAACCAAGCCACCTAGCATGCCATGGCATTTTGCCGAGCAGCTGGTGAGCGTGCTCTGGACGCGCCCAGAGCGCGCCAATTGCAGCCGCGTGCACCCGAGCCGCCGCGTCTCACCCGCACCCGTTCCAGCTCGTGACTACCTGCAGCTAGCTGCCACACGTTCCCCGCCTCACCACTACACGCCAGCCCGCCCTGGCACCCTACAGCGCCACCACCAGAGCAGTTTTGGCGGCACGCCGGCGTCGGCCGACAGCTTCTGCTCCGTGCAGCGCCGCCCAAGCCACCCCGGCTCGCCACCTGGCCCCTGGAACAGCGCAAGCTCATCCACAAGGGTGTCGCCTAGCGCTCGTCGCCGCCACGACACCCCTAGCTACAGAATGGCGGTCGCCGGAGAGCTTATCCACGGCCTCCGCGGAACCGCCTTGCCACGCCTATTTAAGGAGACCCCGAGCCCGTTCCCGCATGCAGGCAACCTCAGGCCACCCCTATGGCGTTTCCCTAGCCCGCATTCGACCCAGGGAGGTTTTCTTCCCCGTCTCCGGCAGCTCCATCCGCCACCACTGCCCCTGCCGTTCCGGCGCCACCAGGACCTCCCCCTCTCCACTCTCTCCATCAGAAGCCTCCTCTCCCTCCCGTGAACCTTTCCCCCTGCTCGATTTTGATCGGGAGCCACCGCAGCCCCAAAAGCACTTTGCTCCCAAGGCCACCTCCGCTGAGGAGCTCGCCGTCGGCAGCTCCCTCCGCCCCCACCCGCCAGGCGACCACCGGGAGGACCGTCCCGGAGTAGCGGATCCATCCCCGCCCTCGGAGCCCCGCGAGGAGCCGCCAGTCGCCAGCGACGATCGCCGGAGCTTCGCCTCCGCTCGGGACAGAGGAAAGAGAGGGAGAAGACTAGTCAAACCTGACTAGTGGGCCCCCTGGACCCACTGTCAGTGACACACCACGCCGTCCATGTGTTTAAGTGAAGGCGTAATTCCCCCCAGTACGTCTCCCCGCTCCGAAAGCGTATTCCCCTCTGAAACGTTTTTCCTTTTCTGTTTTATTTAAATCAGTTTTGACCAAAACTTTGACTGCCTATAACTTTTAAAATACAACTCCAAATGAGTTGATTCTTTTTCCTACCTTCCTCAAATTTGATCTAGTTTATTTTAAGATTTATTGAAAATTTTCCAAAACCACTTTTTGTACTGTTTTGAAATGTGTGTTAATTCAAATATTTTTTAAAATAGGATTTTGGAGAGAGGGAAGAAACTTTCAAAAGTTTTGGAGAGCACCTCACCCCTCCACAACTTAAAGGCAAGCATCTTGAACCCTGGCATAATATTTTTGATGTGTTGGTTGACACATTTATAACACCACCTCATTTCGGTGGAATTGATATTTCATGTGACATGATCATTTGCATGGAGGCATATCAACGATTTCCTTGCTTTTGGAAATGAGAATGATTGTGATGGGAATCATCCTCATGTGCCTTGCATGCATACCGGAAAGGAATCCGGGAAAGCCTCGGCCTTGGGTAGGCGTGAGCTTGTTGCCGGTCCTCGTCGGGACGGCTATGTCCGGTATGGCATGGTAAGGTACATTGAGTGGAGATTTCTTCAATTGTATTATATTTGATATACATGTCATGCAGGAACTTATAACCTCCTGAGTCGACCGCAGATCGAGTCTTGTTCCAGTAACCCCCATACTTGCCTCGTACTACCACTCGTCCCTGCCGCAGGTAGGGTACGGTTCAGTAAGTTGTTAACCCCTTTCCAGCACACACCGTACAGAGAGGCCATGGTGGAAGATATCGGTTGTAGCCGGTAGGCATGCCACCTGGTCAGGGGGCATGGGTGTTTCCGGTTGGGACCGAGAGGGGAGGCCACCCCTTAGAGCGCGCGATATAAATTTGATCCCATGCTACGCGAGGTTGTAGCCTCCCCACTTAGAGTTTTGCTTGACAAGTGTCGTGGGTGATTCCAGACACCGATGAGTTAAGCTGGTGTGTGCAAGTTAGGCGTGTTTTCAACTAAAAGGCCATAGGCAGAATTAGTCCCGATGGACTAAAGGAATCCGTTACTCGTGGGTAAAGAGTACACCCTCTGCAGAGATTAAACTTATTCGAATAGCCGTGTCCATGGTTAAGGACTACAGTCTGGGATGGGTCAAGCGTCGGTCTTAGTGTCGGTCTTCGGAGGTGAAACTGTTAAACCAGAACGGGAATTACTACCTGTGACTTGTGATGATTATGATTATTACTATTGTTGACTAACTCGTGATATTATTGTTATCATCGAATATCTCTGGGATGGTTCTACCTCCGGGATATTCCCTATGATTATTTCTTTTAAAGCCCTTTCTGGGGTGTCGCTCAGACGCCCGACTGTGGCATTTCTTTTAAAGCCCTTTCTGTGGTGTCGCTCAGACGCCCGACTGTGGCATTTCTTTTAAAGCCCTTTCTGTGGTGTCGCTCAGACGCCCGACTGTGGCATTTCTTTTAAAGCCCTTTTCTGTGGTGTCGCTCAGACGCCCGACTGTGGCATTATTATTCCGCATTTTCCAAACATTTTCCGCTCGAGGAGTCTTTCAGACACTCGTTTGGCACCAGTATCTATTATTCCGCATTTTCCGCTCGAGGAGTCTTTCAGACACTCGTTTGGCACCAGTATCTATTATTCTGCATTTTCTGCTCGAGGAGTCTTTCAGACACTCGTTTGGCACCAGTATCTATTATTCCGCATTTTCCGCTCGAGGAGTCTTTCAGACACTCGTTTGGCACCAGTATCTATTATTCCGCATTTTTCGCTCGAGGAGTCATTCAGACCCTCGCTTGGCACCCAGTATTTATTACCTCTATGTGGCCATTGCAAAAATTTCCGGTTGCATATGAATAACCTGTTTGCATGCATCAAGATATTTATTTATGACTAACTAAGTGAGTATAAGTATATTGCAAAGCATGAGCATTAACGGTTATATTATACCTGTGTTCTTAATGTTTGCGAGTACATTCAAAGTACTCACTGGCTTGTCCCTGGCTATTGTCTTGGCCAGATTTATTGCTTGGGGAGGAGCGTTGCGACGACCGCCTCGGAACCTGAGCAACGGTGTTAGCAGCCTTGTGAAGATAGGAGTTAACCTGGTCAGCTGTTCCCGTGGGAAATGGAGTCCCATGGCCGTGGTGATCCACAAACCGCTTCCGCCCTCAACCACTAGAAACCATTTGTTGTACTCATAGGCCACAATGGTCTTGTACTACATATTTTGTACCTTTGCTTGGAATTTCTGTAACAAGTTGGTGCCTCATCAGCTAACAGTAATCCTGGGGCTGATGAGCTCGACGGCCATTTTCTAGAATTTAATGTCTGGAAAAACCGGTCGCGACATTTTGTGATCTCAGCTTATCTAATAAAACTGGCAATTATAGGATACAAGATACCATAACTACATAACTAGGGTCATTTTCGTTACTGTAGTTGTGCCGTCTGGCTAGTGGGCTAATATGGGAGCCACAGCATGGCATCATTCTGTAAGGAGAGGTGACATTTTAGTAGGCCAGGGCGTGTGCTTGTATTAGCATGGAACAATTACTACTAATTATTGAAGGAAGCGCACTTGTTCACATAAAGTAAGATATGTTTGTGTTAGTATTAGTGTTCTTGATCTTACCTGATAGACTTGTTTTTACTAATATAAACATAAAAATCAGATTGTTTGCATAGAATCGAATCATTCTCACTTTTCGTTGAATCATGCACACCTTCTTAACTGAATATGGATCTTTCTTGCATTTTGTCTGACTGATATGTGCTGTGTTCATGAAGCCGGCTGTGTGCTGGATTACAGGCCATCTACTGTGGCTGCAGCTGCAATCTTGGCTGCATCCTATGGAGCTCTACTGACCAAAGAAGCACTAGAGTCCATGAAACACTGTTTTTTTAGACTACTAGGCATGGCTGCTTCTTCTTGGTTGGGTGCAGTCAAAATTCGTGACAACAAGATAGCTAGCTAGCAACCATGTCTCTTGCCATGTCCAGATATATATATCCTTCTCCATTGTAGATCCATTGTATTTGCATGCTGCTATATTATGTCAAGTTGAGTGAAGCAAACATATCCTGGTGTGTGTGTGTGTGTGTGTGTTAACATCTCCTAATGCTCCTACCAGCTTTCTGACTTTGGCAAATGATTTGACTCCTCTCACCTGGCCTAGGAGCAACACCACTGCTGATGAGAGCAGATCCTTTCCCTTAATAGATTAGCATCATTCCATTCTTACTCTGTAGTAGAATTGGTAGTGATAGAGTGGGTGAATCTATGTGATGTAGAGATACACTAAGATCATGCAAAAAAATATATTAGTTCCGCTAATGCTTACCAGTGAATTCAAGTCTCCTTATTTGAAGGTCCAACACTTGTGCATACTGATTTGTGTGCTTTCTGGTTTAGGGAGGAGCTGCATGCTCTGTACCAGCTCATCCTTGTCCTGCTCAAGGAGCGGGAGGAGGAGGGGCGCATCTAACCAGCCACAAAGGGCCTACTCTGTACGACCACGTCATCGGCCTGCTGCAGCATCAAGTTAAATATGTCAGGTGACCCTTCCTATCCTGATGATGTCTAGTAGATAGTTTGATGTATACCTGCTGCTGATTGATGCTCTTGTGGTTAGCATTATACTCCTGGAATCATATTCTACTATATCTAGTGTTCTTGTGGTTCTTGAAGATGCATCACAAACATCTAGTGTTCTGATATAAAATTGGTCTCTAAAATATGTTTCTAAAATTGGTCTCTAAAATATTATACTATACCTGTTGTTGATTGATGCTCTTGTGGTCTCTTGAAGTTGGTTGAATCTGTTGCTTTATCATATATTTGGTCCATAAATCTACATTTCTATGAAATCTCTTTCAATATATAATTTTTTGATAGTCCAGGAATAATCTAATAATCTAATGTTGGTAGTCTATGTGTTCACTCTTTTACAGGAGCTCTAGGTCTATGAAATTTGAAGTTCGAAGCTGTATAGCCCTACTCAGCAGAGAGTTGTCTCTATGTTTGACTGTAATAGTCTGTAAATATTGTAATATTGTAACAGTAGGCATATTGGGGCTGTAATAGACTATCTACAGATTGTAGTAGACTTGGTGTTACTTGATGAACTACATTTGTACTGTTCCGTCTGAAATATTGATTATGTATGATCAATCTGACAAGTGAGAACAATTTAAGATGCACCTTTGTAATATTGTAACAGATTGTAAAAGACTAGTGTATGTTTGAAATAGTGATTATGTATGTTGAAAAGATGTGAAATGGAAACTTGACCAGTGGGAACCACTTGTGAATAAAATATGAGCATTTTTGAAATTTCTGACATGTGGGTCCGATGTATGGCATTATGACTAGTGGGACCAGCACTAAAATAAAATAATTGAAAATAGAAAATAGATGATTGTAAGAAGGCCAAGGCCCAAAAATAAAGATGCTGAAATATTGGGCTTGGCCCATGTAGCCCACAAGAATTGACCTGGAAAAAATCTAGAATTGTTGGGCTAGGCCCATCTAGAAAACCGAATTGGACCGGGCTGAATCTTGTGCCACATCAGCTTGCCACGCTGGATGCCTACGTGGCCTGGGGAGGTTGCTAGTGACCAAAACACCACAGTAGGAATATTTTGGTCGTAAACATCCACGACCTTCTCACAGAGAAGGTCGCTATAGTCAGTTTACGACCGCCAGCTTTTGACCTTCTGTTTTTTGTCACAAAAAGGTCGCAAATGGAAATTTGTGACCTTTCAGTGACCAATAGTGGTGGTCACAAGTTGACATATTTCTTGTAGTGTTACCACATCGCCCAGTTGGGGAACGTTAACGGTTTGCCCACAATAATATTGGGCGCGCATACTCTCATGTGTTGTTGGCACAACAAGCGGGGGGGTTGATTGTGCCGCCTGTTCTCCCAGCTGGGGAACGGTTTTTCCACATTTTTTGACAGCTGCTTGTTGTTTGCTCGAGCTCGAGCTCGCCTCCCTCTGTATACGTGCTCGATTTAACTTCCTGATGTGGCGCTCATAGTCTGTGTCAACAGGCTTCGGAGCTGGTGGTTGAGACATACGAATGAAGTGGTCAATCGTTTCCTGAGGCACTTTCTCCCTTGGCGGCGGTGGCGGTTTCGGTGCAAAATGGGCTTCCACCTCGGCCTTCGATATGGCTGCGTTTTCCTCCTCGGACTTGTCATAAGGCCTCTGCGTAAGAGGCGCGAGGCTTGGACCATATTTATATCGCTTGCCTCCGCCTGTACTTCCTGTACTACCTCGACTCATACCGCTACGCACCATAGTTGCGGGGTGTCCCTTCTGCGATTGCTTAGGCGGCGGAGACGGCTGACGTGGCTGAGTTGGACGAGGAGGAGTGGCCTGAAGCTGTGCCAGACTTGGAGGAGGAGTGGCTTGAAGTTGTGCCGGACTTGGAGGAGGAGTGGACGTCTGACGCTGTGTCGGACTTGGAGGAGGAGTGGCCTGACACTTTGTCGGACTTGGAGGAGGAGGAGTGGCCTGACACTTTGCCGGACTTGGAGGAGGAGGAGTGGCCTGACACTTTGCCGGACTTGGAGGAGGAGGAGTGGCCTCACGCGTTGGTGGACTTGGAGGAGCGGGAGTCTGTTGACTCGGTGGCGGACTTCGACGAGGAGTCGGGTGACGCGGTGTCGGTGGCCTTCGAAAGACGATGCAATCCTTTCTCCATAGGATGACACGGTGTATGGCCTCTCCGAGTGTGTGCTCGTCGTCACCTCCAGGAATGTCAAGTTGTAGCCCTGAATATGGGTCCACCACCTCATCAACCACGACACGAGCATAGCCCGCTGGAATCGGGTTGCAATGGAAGGTTGCCTCGGGGGGATTTGAAAAGGCAACGGCGTCCGCCACCTTCATGGATATGTTCTTCATTTTGAAGTGTAGCTCGCAGTTAGTGTTCTCCGTGATGTCATCCACAGGGTATCTATCCAGCATTGCGTCAAACGGGGCAGAACCCACGCTGCTTCTCGGCATGGATGGGGTGGTGCTATCCAATGTTGGATCATCCGCTAGCTGCTGCAGCTGCTGAGACCCCCTTTGCTGGCTAAGTGAGTTGATCTGCTCCTGCTGCCGCTGGAATTTGACTGCCAAGTCCGCGTGACTTGCTTCTAGGCCTTGAAGGCATTCATAGTCCCGCTTCCTCTGCTCCTCCTCCATCTTCCTCTTCTTCTCCT
Organism: Aegilops umbellulata; assembly: GCA_032464435.1. Lineage (NCBI taxonomy): Eukaryota > Viridiplantae > Streptophyta > Magnoliopsida > Poales > Poaceae > Aegilops > Aegilops umbellulata. Next base: position 600,544,419 of record CP136055.1, on the reverse strand, counting down.
CCCCAATCTTCTTTCTCGCACGGGTTCTGTAGTCGGCGTTCCAGTCCGAAAACCCCTCATACCACGGAATAGCGCCCTTGCCTCATGTTCTTCCCGGGTGTTCAGGATTTCCCAGGGCATGCGTAAGCTCGTCGTTCTCTCTGTTGGGCTGTAACACCCCCGATCGAGCCTCTTCTATTGCAACAAGTAGCGCATTGTCGGCTCCGTTCAGACAAGCCTTCGTCGAAACTTTGCCTGTTTTCGGGTCCAACTCCCCCCCCCCCATGCGCATAGAACCAAGTCCTGCACCTGGGGGCCAGCTCTTAGTAACCGGAGTGACACCTGCATCCTCCATCTCTTTCTCAGACTTATCCCACTTAGGCATTGCCACCGCATAGCCACCTGGCCCCAGCTTATGGAACTTATCCTTTTTTTCGGCATTCTTCTTGTTTATTCTCGACCGTTCCTTAGCTAATTCCGAATCCTTGAATTTCACGAAATCGTCCCAGTGAGCACTTTGGTTCTCTAGTGTTCCCTCAAATACTGGAGTCTTCCTTCCTCCCTTGACGTACTTGTCCCATACACGATTCTTGTAGTTCTTGAATGCAACCGCCATCTTCCTAAGAGCAGCGTCCTTGACTTTCTGCACATCTGCTTCTGTGAAATGATCTGGCAGGGTGAAATGTTCCATGAGAGTATCCCAAAGCAGACCTTTTTGTCTGTTGTCGACAAAAGTAACATTTGAACGTGGCTTTGCTGGCTCTCTCCATTCTTGAAGGGAGATCGGGAGTTGGTCCTTCACAAGAACTCCGCACTGACGAACGAACTTGTCCGCAATCTTCTTAGGCGCTAATGGTTCGCCATTAGGTCTGATTGCCTCGATATTGTACTTTACGCCCTCCTTCAGCTTTTTGTTCGGGCCTCGTTTCGTCCTGTTGTCTGAAGATTTGCTCGATCCGGATGGCTGAAAGAAGAAAGATCGATTCGTTAATATATCTTCAAGTCATTTAAAACATGTGATGATCACCAGATGCCTGCTTATATAAATATATATACCTCGCCGGTCTTTGTTGTTTCAAGATCAACATTTTCTTCGTCATCATCATAATCATAGTTCATGACTTCATCAATTCGGTCGTCGCGATCGAATATCATATCACCCTCCCCGGTGTTGTTTAGAAATTCGGAGCCGTCATAATCTTCTTCATTCTGATCATCATCTGGCCCGCGAGGATGGCGTATCATATCGAACATGGCATGTTCTCCCTCTCTGCCGGTATTGTCCGCCATAGATTTTATTTAACTAATCCAAAAGAAATATAAAACAATTTAGTATTCAAATTACATCATCTCGAATAATAGATATAATCTCGAATACATCATCTTGAATAATATATAATCTCGAATACATCGTATCGAATATTATATATCTAATACATCACTGGCTAGCTAGGTAGCTAATTAATAAAGATCGAATACTACAGAAGAATCTAGGACACTCGTGGTTCCTGCGGCGCGGGCGGTGGACACACAAAGCGAAGGAACCTGTCAGATTTCGGGTTCCGGCAGACCCTTGAGGTTCGAACACTGGGGTGCGCGCGGAGATTTCTCCTTCTACCTACCTATACCCCTCCGCCTCGCTAAGATCTAAGCTATCAAAAGAACGGCACAAGAGACACAGGGTTTATACTGGTTCGGGCCACCGATGTGGTGTAATACCCTACTCCAGTTTGTGGTGTGGTGGATTGCCTCTTGGGCTGGTGATGATGAGCAATACAAGGAAGAACAGCCTCGCGAGGGTCTGTTCTTGGCTGGGGCGATGAACTGCTAGGAGGAGTTCAGTCACCCTTTTCTCTCTCTCTGATTCTCACTCTGATTCCAATTCAGTTGCGATTCTACATGCCTCTACCCTGGGGGGTGGCTAGTCCTATTTATAGGCAAAGGCCCTGGGCCTCTTCCCAAATATTGAGCGGGAAGGGCGCCAACAATTGGCCATTTTGAAGGGGAACATATGGTACACTTATCCTGACTAAAGTTGGTCCTCGCCTGCCAAACGTTCTGGTGGTGATGCTGGCTTGGGCTCCACAATGGCTTCTTCCCTGCCGTTGGGCTGGTCTTGGTCTCGTTGCACCGAAATGGATGCCTTTGCTTGATACTCCCGCCTGCGCTTGCTCCCTTTGCACCAAAGAGGAAAGGAGGACACTGCGCGGGCTGGCGCCCGCCTGGCGCCCGTGGTTGTCATGGCTTGCGTCACGGGCACCTCGTGAGGTACCCCGCCTTGATCTCTCCACCTCCTCGTGAGCCAGCCTGATGAGGCCGTGCCTGAGGAAGCTCCGTGTCATCCACCCCGTGAGGCATGGCTCCTCGCGAGGGTCTTGGGTTTGTGTTGATGAAGATGGGCCATGCTGGGCCCCCTTTGAGCCAGGCCGCAGGCCGCAGGCAGGCAAGTCTGGGGACCCCGTTCCCAGAACGCCGATAGTAGCTCCCGGGCCCAAGGCGCGCCCGGACTTGGCCGCGCAGTGAGGCGAAAGGGCGAGGGCGAAGCGCCGCGGGCCCTAACAGCCTGCGACCTTGGGCGCCGCGTGGCGGTCGGTGTGGACGTGGGCGTCTCCACTTCCCCACGACGCCTTGGCAACTGCGCGGATTGGACAAGTCCCTGCATGCAAAGCGGGTCATGATTACCTACGATCGTGGAGGTCGGCGGTTGGCCTTCGCCGGCCATAAATACGGAACGGCACGCGCCCTTCCTATCCATCTCTTCTTGCTTCTCCTTCTTCCCAGTCCTTGCTTCGTCTTGCTGCAATGGCTCTGATCCGTCGGTTCTCGGCGGCAGAGAAGGGAAAGGCTCCCCGAGAGGAGCCAGACCCGCTCCCGCCGAAGAAACGGCCCGCCCTCTGCTGCTAGGACGAGGGGGCCCATCAGGTGGTGTCGAGGCCCTGGGGCGAGCGGGCACCGCCGGGGTTCCCGCTTCCTTTGTACGCCCACGTTAAGGGCTCTGAAGGAGTCGATGACGATCGCCACGGGCGGCGCCGCCGCCGGTGCCGACGGGTCATGAAGGTGTGGGTCGTCCCCCCTGGGGTCCACACCGAGGGCTCCTCCCGAGAGTTCATGCTCCACGCCGCCATGCCTCCTCAGTCTTGGATTCACCTTCCTCCCTTCTTCACCTCCATCATCCCGCAGGGAGAACTCCTGGAGCTTTGGTTGCAGCACGCCGGCTACAGCACCCTCGTGTCCGAGGCAGAGGTCTCCGTCGTTGCCCCGGGCGAGGTCTTCTTGACTCGAGGCTGGGGCGAAATCGCCTGGGTCTGCAGGACAAGAGGCGCCTTCATGATCCACTTGGAGTACGATGGTGCCTCGGTGATGCTCTTCAAGGTCTTCGATGCGAAGGGGCGCTGGCTGGAGTACTGCCCCGGGAGAGGTGGTCGGGACCCTGTTACGGCGAGGATTGGGCCCGCCGACCGCTCCCTTGGCGGCTCCTCGGACGGTGGAGGCATCGGAGGGTCCAGCGACTCCGGCGAGCTCTTCGCGACCCCGGAGACGAGCGACGACAGCTACGAGCCCCCGAGCCGGCGCCGCTCCTGGAGCAGGGCAGGCTCGTCACGCCGTCGCCGACTCTGATCTGGATGGGGTTGGCACAGGTGCTTGACGGGCCACTGTTGATGATGGCGTCTTTTGCAGGAGCGCGTGTAGTTAGCATCCCTTTAGGTTCTGTTCCCTGCGAGGAATCAAAGACGCATCCCGTGGGGGCTTGTAAGGTTCCTGTGATCCTGTTTGTTAATATAACCCTTGTCGTAAAATTGTGCAAGTTGCTCATTCCGTCTTAGCTCAGTTCTCCCTTTCGAACCTCACGAGGGCTTGGTGCTCTACGCCGACAGGTCCCAGTCCCAAGGCGGCTTCAGCCGTCGCTGGTATGCCAGGTCGCGATGCCGTGGTCAAGGCCAGGAGGTGAGCGACCCGGGGTCCGGTAAGAGCCCCTGAGTCGCGATGCTCAGGCGGTCCCCTTTGGCGCTCAAGCAGCCGTCGTTCGGTGAGAAAGGAGAGCGGCGTCGCTAACACGGGATTGCATTAGGTGCGGGGACAGTGCCACGGTAGCTGATGCTTTCGGGTGGTGACTTATCTCGAGAATCAGGGACCGCTCCCTGGTGTGTCGCCGGGTCCGTGCATCGGCAGGCGCGAGGTTGCTCGGCGAGGTCCTCGCGTATCTCTCCCCTCTCACCTTTGCTCCCCTTTCTGCTCTACGTCCTCGGGTCCCGGCCCTCGAGCGAGTCTCGGTCGTCGCTGGTATGCTAGGTCGCGATGCCGTGGACAAGGCCAGAGGGTGAGGGCTGGAGAGCCCGTAGGAGCCCTGAGTCGCGATGCTCAGGCACCCCCCTCCCCCTTTAACGTGCAAGCGGTTCGCGCGGATGAGAGCGAAGGAGACACCGCAAGGGCCTCGCCTGACGCAGCTCTTTTAGGAGATCCTGTAGGCCCATCATAGAAAGAACGAGGGGTTGTCGTGACAATTGACAGTCAGCTGTTGGTTGCTTCCGAGGGGCGATGAGGCACTGAAGGCTTGACGAGGTGGCGCCATGCGGGGCTGCCGCGGCCAGAGCTCAGCCATTCAGGTTTTTTGGCGTTGCAAGGACGGACCCATGCGCAAGCGCCGTGCCGTTTTGGGAGCAGCTCCATCAGTTGGCGTCAGTTGAGCGGGCAACTAGATCAAACACATTAGCCGCGAAGGGGTGGATTCATTCAAATAGACGCTGGGAAGGTAGTCATTGCTGGGTCAGGCCCGAGCGACTTGGGAATGATGCAGCCCAAGGGGAGCCCCCAACAAAGTAAGCTAACAACATGAAATAAGAGGCATACATGCCGCAGGGACGGACCCACGCGGCCTGGGAATAATGCAGCCCTGGGGGGCGCTCTCAGCTAGAAATGAAACTTGAAAGATGTCACCTGACGATGTTGAGGACGGAGAAGTGTTGGTGTAGCAGACTCGGTGGGCTGCGGAAGCCGATCCTCACGAGCCCCCAGGCCCAGGGGCCTCGGGAGGCTCCGGAGGTGCTGGTGGCTCCTCGCAGACCATCTCCATCTCCGCCAAGGCTGCGGAACGCCTGGCCTCTTGAGCCTCCATGATGCCCCTCATGAGGCGCTGGTACGTGGCAACCTCATTCGGCAAGCCGTAAGGTATGCGAATGTAGCTGTGGGGTGGACCTTTGCAGCGCCCTACTTGCAAGGGCCAGAGGCGCTCCAGAGAGGCGACTCGATTGAGCCCTGGTATGTCGATGCAGACGCGCAGCCCACCATCCTCGCCTGGATGGGGAGCCACAGCTGGTAGGCGGCGGTCGCCTCTCATGACTCTTGACTCTTGAAGCTCCTGAATGGCCTTGCTGACGAACTCCTGTGGGTCTGGCCCTCCTTGCTTTACTCCTTCTTGAGGGAAACGTGCTTCGAAACACGCCTCCATGTGGTGCCCAAGCGCCTCCCTCGTGACCCTAGCCAGGTCGGTGGCCCTCCAGGGGAGAGCCCCCGAGCCCTGCCTGAGGAGGGCGCCGGGTGCGATTTCCTAGGCGATGGAAGGAGGATCCCCCTGGGCAGGCGCGGGCCCTGAGGGGCCTGCCTCCCGAGGGGCCGGGTCGTACGATGTCTTCTTCTTCTTGGGGGTGGTCTCGGGAAGCCTCCTGCTTTCTCGATCCGGGTCTTCCAGTAATGCGGCCTGAAAGGCTCGTTCCAGGGAACACACCGCATCCTTCTCTTCACAGGGCACCGTGATGACTCCGCAACTTCCTGGCATCTTGAGGACATTGTAGCCGTGGTGAGTTACGGCCATGAACTTGGCCAGCGCTGGGTATCCAAGGATGGCGTTGTACGGCAGGCGAATGTGAGCGACGTCGAAGTCGATGAGCTCGGTGCGGTAGTTGTCGCGTGTCCCGAAGGTGACTGGGAGGCGGACCTGCCCAATCGGGACCGTGGAGCCATCGGTGACTCCGGAGAAAGGCTTGGTTGGCTGAAGCTGGTTGTAGGGCACTTGGAGATTGTTAAATGTTTCCACGGACAGGACATTGAGCCCTGCCCCGCCATCGATGAGGGTCCTGGTGACCAGCACGTTGCTGATGATTGGGGAACAAAGCATCGGGAGGACTCCGGCTGTGGCTGCACACTTGAGTTGATCCGCTGAGCTGAATGTGATGGTGCACGCGGACCACCTGAGAGGGCGCGTGGCTTCGAGCTTGGGGAGGACTGCATTTACTTCGTGGGCGAACTGCTTGAAGATGCACTGAGAGGCTGGGGCTTGAGCCCCGCCCAGGATGCAGGCGATCGCGCGCGGCTCCTGGAAGCCCCCAGCCCCCTCGTCCTGATGGCGGTCCTCGTTTCTCCTTGGCTGCAGCGGCAGCGGAGGGAGGCCTGAGTTGCCTTGCGGGCGATCCTCGCGAGGCGGGTCTTGCCAGCGGTCCTCACGAGGTCGACCGCGCCACCCTTGGCGCGGGCCGTGGTCTTCCCAACGTCCTGCGTTCCTTCCTCCTCCTCGGTCGTAGCCTCGGTCACCGCGGTCGGGACGACGGCCGATCCTTCCTTCTCGCACAGCTCGGAGCTCTTGACATTCGTTGGTGTTGTGGGTGTGGAGGTCATGGTACACACAGTACCAACTGCCCTTGGAAGACTCGGGTTGATCTCTGCCCCGCTTGGTGTCTGGTTCTGCCGCGAGCACGGCAGCCCCCTTGCGCTTCACATCCTTGGCCTTGAGCTTCTTCTCTTCTGGGTCCGCGGCAGGCAGCTCGAGGAGGGAGAGACGCCCTTCCTCAGCCCTAGCGCACTTGGTCGCCAAGTTGAGCAGCTCCAAGGAAGTGCACAGGTCCTCATGCATCGCCAGCTCCTCCTTCATCTTGACGTCGCGCACGCCGTCGGAGAAGGCTGAGATGATGGCCTCCTCGGTCACCTTAGGAATCTTGAGGCGTGCGTTGTTGAAGCGCTGGATGTATTTCTGCAGGGTCTCTCCGGATTGTTGCTTTATGTGGCGCATGTCGCTCACGGCGGGTGGCCGGTCGCGAGTACCTTGGAAGTTGACGATGAAGCGGGTGCGCATCTGGTCCCAGGAGGAGATCGTGCCTGGAGCCAGGTTGAGGAGCCAGGAGCGGACCCCGTCCTTAAGCGCCATGGGAAACCAGTTCGCCATGACTTTCTCATCTCCGTTGGCAGCTTCGATGCCCAGCTCATAGAGCTGGAGGAACTCCGCAGGGTCGGCCATGCCGTCGTAACGAGGAGGCAGGTCTGGCTTGAACTTGCCCGGCCACGTGACGCTGCGTAGCTCGGTGGTGAATGCACGGCAGCCTGCTGTGGCCACGGGAGGCCTTGGGTGACGGAGAGCTTGGTCTTGCAGGTCCCCACGCGCTACAGCTGGGAGCAGCGCGGGATCTTGACGTGCAGAAGCAGGAGCATAGTCGCGATGTGCTGGAGCAGGGAGCGCCCAGGTAGCTTCTTGCGGGCGAGGGACTTCTTGGCAGCTCTGCTCTTGCCGCGCTGGCACCTGACGGAGCGGGTTCCGCCCAGGGGCCACGCGCCTTGGAGCCAGGGCGCCTTCTTGAGGAGGAGGCGGCTGGGGCGCCCCCGGAGCTTCGTCGCCCGCGCGGGGTGGGGTGCGGTGCAGCGGAAAGGACGGCGCGGGAGAACCCCCGTGGCGTGGACGAGCTCGGCGACGCGGTCGAGCCATTCTTCGAGGACGTCGTCGACGGGACGGTAGCGCAGGAGCTCGTTCGCCGCGATGAGCGCAGCTCGAGCCTCCATGGGTGCACGGAGCGCACGGGACGAAGAACCAGCTGGGGTGAGCGAGGGGGTGGCGGTGCGGCCGTCTTGCCGCACGGACGGATGCTGAGACGACGCTTGCTGCTCGTTCCCCGCCGGGCCGGTGGCAGCGTTGACGACTGGTGACGGGGAACGGCGAGGACGCCCGCCAACAGGAGCCGTCTGGGCGACGCGGGAAGCGAGAGCGGCTCGGCGCTCGGCGCGGGCCCAACGAGCGTCAGACATGGATGCGATGGTCGGAGGAGAACGGGGTGGTGGAAGATGAATTCCGGTGCACCCCTACCTGGCGCGCCAAATGTCGGATTTCGGGTTCCGGCAGACCCTTGAGGTTCGAACACTGGGGTGCGCATGGAGATTTCTCCTTCTACCTACCTGTACCCCTCCGCCTCGCTAAGATCTAAGCTATCAAAAGAATGGCACAAGAGACACAGGGTTTATACTGGTTCGGGCCACCGATGTGGTGTAATACCCTACTCCAGTTTGTGGTGTGGTGGATTGCCTCTTGGGCTGGTGATGATGAGCAATACAAGGAAGAACAGCCTCGCGAGGGTCTGTTCTTGGCTGGGGCGATGAACTGCTAGGAGGAGTTCAGTCACCCTTTTCTCTCTCTCTGATTCTCACTCTGATTCCAATTCAGTTGCCATTCTACGTGCCTCTACCCTGGGGGTGGCTAGTCCTATTCATAGGCAAAGGCCCTGGGCCTCTTCCCAAATATTGAGCGGGAAGGGCGCCAACAATTGGCCATTTTGAAGGGGAACATATGGTACACTTATCCTGACTAAAGTTGGTCCTCGCCTGCCAAAGGCTCTGGTGGTGACGCTGGCCTGGGCTCCACAATGACTTCTTCCCTGCCGTTGGGATAGTCTTGGTCTCGTTGCACCAAAATGGGTGCCTTTGCTTGATACTCCCGCCTGCGCTTGCTCCCTTTGCATCAAAGAGGAAAGGAGGACACTGCGCGGGCTGGCACCCGCCTGGCTCCCGTGGTCGTCATGGCTTGCATCACGGGCACCTCGTGAGGTACCCCGCCTCGATCTCTCTGCCTCCTCGCGAGCCAGCCTGATGAGGTCGTGCCTGAGGAAGCTCCGTGTCGTCCGCCCCGCGAGGCCTGGCTCCTCGCGAGGGTCTTGGGTTTGTGTTGATGAAGATGGGCCATGCTAGGCCCCCCTTTGAGCCACGCCGCAGGCCGCAGGCAGGCAAGTCTGGGGACCCCCGTTCCCAGAACGCCGACAGAACCCTCACAGGATCATAGCTGAAGTGAGATCCCTGAAGAAACTGCCAGGTATTGGAGAACCTGCCGCCCTCTAACGCAACCATGTAGCGATGGACGTGCTCGTCCTCCTCCCTGACACGGCGACGTACCACCTCCGACGGGGCCGGCTCCCTCCGCACCGAAACTGGCCCACGCGAACGCCACCAAACGAGATCAGGGTCGACGACGGGACCCGGGGCCGGGTTCCTCATCAAGATGCGCGCCCCTCCAGGCAGCACCTCCTAGTGCCAGCCCGGTGGAGCCCAGTCCCGGACATGGGTCAGCCGGACGTCGTCGCGGACGTGTCGACGGCGAGGATGCGGGCCGGGCATCGTCGAGAACATATACTAGCTATATGCCCGCAAAAAGTAACATTTTTTTAATGATTGGATTTTGATAACTAAAATTTCTAACATTTCTATATAACCAACATTTGTATAACATTTCTAATATTTCTAGAACTAAAAAAAAGGAAAATTTCTAACTTTTTTATAACTATTTCTATAACTAAAAAACAAAAAAAATTCTAACAATTCTAACATTTCTAACTATTCTAACAATTCTAACATTTCTAACTATTTCTAAAAAACAGAAAAATTTCTAACTTTTTTATAACTATTTCTATAACTAAAAATAGAAAATTTTCTAATAATTCTAACATTTCTAACTATTCTAACATTTCTAACTATTTCTAAAAAACAAAAAAAATTCTAACAATTTCTAAAAAACAGAAAAGTTTCTAACTATCTGTATAACTAAAAAACAAAAAATGTATGTGTGTGTGTGTGCGCGCTCACCGGCGAGGCGAGAGGCGACGGGGGGCGGCGACGGGGGGCGCGCGGCGACAGGGACGGCGACGGGCGCGGCGACGACAGGGATGACGATGACGGGGACAGGGACGGGGCGGCGACGACGGGGACGGGGACATACGGGCCGGGGCGGCGACGACGACGGGGACGTACGGGGCGGCGACGACGGGGACGGGGACGACGCGGGACGGGCCGGGACAGGGCGGCGGTGACGACGGGGACGACGGGGACGGAGCGGCGACGAGGGGTGGGGACGTATGGGGGCGGCGGGCGACGGTGCAGAGGAGAAAGCAGATGAGAAACTGAAATTTTCGTAAGTGTTGCTTATATAGGAGGGGCCTTTAGTACCGGTTGGAGCCACCGACCGGTACTAAAGGCCTGTTTTGGCCAGGCCAAGCGGCGGGAAGCACCCCCCTTTAGTACCGGTTCGTAGAGGCCCCCCCTTTAGTACCGGTTGGTGCCACGAACCGGTACTAAAGGGGGGTGCGCTGCCAGGCGAGGGGCGCAAAGTTTAGTCCCACCTCGCCTAGCGAAGGGCAGTCGCACTGGTTTATAAACCCAGCCGCGGCTCCTCCTTTGAGCTCCTCTCAAATGCAGGCCTTCTGGGCCTACCTGTGCTGTGCTGCCCCGTGGGCCTACTGGGCCTTTGCGGGCCTGCATCCTGGCCCAACAACAGGTTGGGTTTCTAGTCGTATGCAGGCCGCTCTGGCCTAGTAGGCGGGCTTTTTTTTGCTTTATTTATTTTTGAGTTATTTTTTTGTGTATTTAGAGTTTCTTTGTGAATATTTTTGCTTTAGGTACAAAAAATTACAAACTTTCTGTTAGTGCCCGTAGTTTTCAAATTTGAATAGTTTAAATTTTGAATTATTTGAAATTAGTGTGAATCACTAGTTTGTGAATAACTTAACTTTAAAAATCAGTAAAGGCATGAAAGAATTTGTTTGCACATAAAATTTCTTCGCGTTTCAAATGCCAAAACACATAACTACCGTAACTATTACAAAGATTCCCTTCTGGGTGTGAGACACAGAAGAAAGTGATGATAGTGAAGCCGATCACATCCCAGATCTTTGGGTGTGAAACTTTTTCTTCGCGTGTGTCCCTTTGCGCCGTAACCATGGAAAATCTTCATCATTTAACGGGATGCTCGGGTCAATATTCACTGTGAATGGAGCAATTTCATCAAACTTTTCATAATCTTCTGACTTATCTGTCTTGTCATCCACTCCCACGATGTTTCTCTTCCCAAAAAGAACTATGTGCCGCTTTGGCTCATCGTACGATGCATTCGCTTCCTTATCTTTTCTTTTTCTTGGCTTGGTAGACATGTCCTTCACATAGAAAACATGTGCCACATCATTGGCTAGGACGAATGGTTCGTCTGCATACGCAAGATTGTTGAGATCCGCTGTTGTCATTCCGTACTGCGGGTCTTCCGTTACCCCGCCTCGTGTCATATTGACCCATTTGCACCGAAACAAAGGGACCTTCAAACCACGTCGATAGTCAAGTTCCCATATGTCCTATATATAACCATAATATGTTTCCTTTCCCGTCTTGGTTTCTGCATCAAAGCGGACACCACTATTTTGGTTGGTGCTCTTCTTATCTTGGGTGATCGCGTAAAATGTATTACCATTTATCTCGTACCCTTTAAAAGTCATTATATTCAAAGATGGTAACTGGGACAGCAAGTACAGGTCATCTTCAATAGAGGTGTCATGCATGGTACGTGTCTGCAACCAGCTGGCGAAACTCCTGGTTTGTTCACGTGTAATCCAGTCATCAGACCGCTCCGGGTGTTTGGAGCGTAGCAAATTCTTGTGTTCATCCATATACGGAGCCACCAAGGCGGAATTCTGTAGAACTGTGTAGTGTGCTTCAGTGAGAGAATGTCCGTCCATACATATTATTTGTTCCCCTCCTAGCGTGCCTTTTCCATCCAGTCTACCCTTATGCCACGGTTCAGGAACACCAATCGGCTTAAGGTCAGTGAAAGTGCGTTATATCGACTAGAGGGGGGTGAATAGGCGATTTTTATGAAATTCTTCACTGAGGAATTTGCTTGTGAGGAAATTCCTTAGCGAAGAACTACTAGCAGCGGAATAAGTACTCAGATGAAAACATAACAGAATCCTAGCATGGTCGTCATGATGAAATGAAGACACACACAGAGTACAGAAAGCGTAAACACAGGATAACACAAGTTGAAGACAAACAGACTGAAGAAATTGAACTGAGGAAATTGAGAAAGTCTTCAGTCAAAGTCTTCAAACATAGATATGATACACAAACAGCACACTACTGAGGAAATGAAAGAGTTGAGGAAATAGAACCAGTAAGCTTGGTGAAGACAATGATTTGGTAGACCAGTTCCAACTGCTGTCTCAGTTGTACATCTAGTTGGAGCGGCTGAGTATTTAAACTCGAGGACACCTAGTCCCGGACACACAGTCCTCGCCGTATTCTCCTTGAGCTAAGAACACACAGTCCTCGCCCAATCACTCGGGGTAAGTCTTCAGGTGACTTCCAAACCTTCACAGACTTGGTCACTTGGCGATCCATAATTCCTCTTGGATGCACTAGACCTTGACGCCTAACCGTCTGGAAGAAGCACAGTCTTCAAAGGTAACAAGCGTCGGATCCACGCAGGATCAATCTCTTCAGTGATGCTCAATCACTTTGGGTTTGTAGGTGTTTTGGGTTTGGGTTTGGATTTTCCTCACTTGATGATTTTCGCTCAAAGTCCTCGGAGGATGGGTTGCTCTCAAATGACAAGTGTGAAGTTCTCGCGGAGCAGCCAACCAGCTAGTGGTTGTAGGGGGCGGCTATTTATAGCCTAGGGAGCAGCCCGACATGATAAGACATAAATGCCCTTCAATGATATGACCGTTAGGTGGACAAGATATTTTAGGACAGCTGGCGCGCAGCACAGCAATGGTCGAAAATTTGAGGTACAAATTCCTCAGGGCTATCATGTTCCTCACTGTGTAGGCAATTCGCACTGGCGAATTCCTAACTCCTTAGTCAGAGCAAAGTCCTCAGTGACCAGAAGAACTGCGTCTCTGTCACTGAAGAAATTGACTGAACTGTATGAGATTTCCAATGGCTTCACTCGAAGGCAAGGTTGTCAGAATCGCGATTCTGTTATACGATTCTACGACTTTACAATCCAAACTAACCCCTCTGATTCTACGATTTTAGTTCATAGAATCTACGTTTCTACGATCATGATAGTGAAGATTCTACGATTTGCGATCCTACCATCGGACCTCCGATCCGATTCAAAATCATGATTCTGACAACCTTGCTCGAAGGGATTGGTAGGTGTAGGATTTGAGTTGAGCATCACATGGAAATTTTCTCCTTAGTATTTCCTCGACCCCCTTTAACAGTACGGTGTTTCCTATGACTCAAGAAAGAGAAAATGAAACTATGAAAACAAAAGTCTTCACGCTTCATGTTCCTCGAATGAATACCAAGTCTTCAAGGTCACACCAATTTCTTCACTTTCAAAGTCTTCAGAAAGTCTTCAGTATATCAAAGTCTTCAGTCGAAGAACTTCATTTTTAGGGGTCGACTTTCTCTGTAAATATCAAACTCCTCATAGACTTATAGATCTGTGTACACTCATAAACGCATTAGATACTTAACCTATAAGTCTTCAATACACCAAAATCACTAAGGGGCACTAGATGCACTTACAATCTCCCCCTTTTTGGTGATTGATGACAACATAGGTTAAGTTTTCAACGGGGATAAATATATGAAGTGTAAATACTGATATTGAGGAATTTGATTGCAAGATATAGAAGAACTCCCCCTAAAGATGTGCATAGTGAGGAATTTGCTTTTGAAGCAATGCACACTTGAAGAGTTGAATCATGGAGATCTCCCCCTATATCTTGTAATTCATACACGCATTTGATGTATAATATGAAGAATTTGAAATGCATGATGAAATATGGTGCCTGATGTAATTCAGCATGCGTGCAATAATATTAACGAGGAATAAGCATGCAGAATAGCGCATCAAGGTATCAAAGCATAGTGCAACAAAAGTATCAGCGCGCCATCGGACTTAAGATTACAACTCGATCCAATAAAAGTTTCGGAAGAACGAGAGTTGTAACTTAGCAAAAAAACAAATAAGCCCTTATTATAGACCCGCTTGAAGACTAACTCAGATTTCTCCCCCTTTGTCATCAAATGACCAAAAGGATCGAAAATCTGAGGACTAACGCCCCTGAAGATTTTCAAGTTGATGAAGGAGCGCCAGCGTTGTTGGGGTCGGTCGTTGAAGTAGGGCCTACTGCAGTGTCGTCCAAGTCTTCATTTTCATCAGTCTCACGCGATGAAGAATATGAACTGGCCACCAAAGAAGGAACTGGGACCTTCTTGTATTTCTTCGGAGGAGGTGCAGACCAGGCAAATTCTTCGTTGAGACCCATTTGCTTCAAATCATCAGCATTGTACACTTGAGATAGAACAGCCCAGGTGCGGTTGAGGGTTTCATGAAGGTAGTAGTGGTTTTTCTTCACTGCATTGTGTGTGGAAGTCATGTTGTGAAGAATTGAACCAAACTGACGCTTGACCCATTTGTGATTGCGATCAACCTTTTGATGAAGACTGAGGAGTAACTCACGGTCAGTCATCACCCTGGGTGCTGTGGCTTGAGGATTTGGCTTGGCAGTGTTAGCAGCAGAGTCATGTGTGGCAGAGTCATCATTGGTGGAGTAAGATGCAGCTTTGCGAAATTGGCCATCCAATGGACGAATGCCTTCATCTATCACAGCAGTGGCCTTGCCTTTTTCTTCAGCCGAGGAAAATGTCCGTTTGAGGACTTCAATGGGAGGCAAGTAGCTGCAGTGGTTGAGCGTTTCAGCTTTGTAGTTGAGTGAAGACCGTATCCTGATGAATTTCATTATCCAAGGTGCATAAGGCTTCAGCTCAAATGGTGACATAGCAATGTTGGCCAGAGTCCTCATGAAGAAATCATGGAAGTTGACGGGAACGCCATGGATGATGTTGAAAAGCAGATTCTTCATGATGCCAACGACTTCTTCATCAGACGAGTCATGGCCTTTGATGGGACTCATTGTCTTCGTCAGAATGCGATAGACAGTCCTTGGCACATACAGCAATTCCTTGACGAGGAAATTGGTTCTAGGAGCTTGCCCTGGCTTCAAAGGCTTCATCAGCACTTGCATATAGTGATTTGAAAGCTCAGGTTCATTGTAAATACAATGTGCATCTTCAATGGGTGGACTCAGAGGAAGGGCACGAAGCAATTCAGATGCAGGGGCCTTATGGTGGGTGTTCTCAGTCATCCAGTCCAAAACCCATGAATTGATATCTTCAGAGTTGCCGGTGATGTGCAACGTTGCATAGAATTGAAGAATAAGTTCTTCATTCCAATCGCATATATCTGTGCAGAAATTGAGCAGCCCAGCGTCGTGAAGAACACTGAGCACTGGCGTGAAGCACGGCAAAGACTCCATATCCACGTGAGGAATATGAGCATGGTCGAAGACTTTGTCTTTGTTGTAAAGCACTGAGGAATAGAAATTTGCTTGGCTGGCAGTCCAGAAACGCCTCTTCCTTATGCGAGCAGAGTCATATGGGTTGTATTCAGTGAAGAACACGTGCTCGCCATAGAAGTCTTCAGCCTTAAATTTCTGTTTTCGTGAGAACGGATCCTTTGGCCTTGGCAGAGGAGTGTCAGTGAGTTGCATCACGACCTCAGGAATCACAATCTCAGGCTCTTCAGGCTGAGGAATTTCAGGATTTTCCTCAGGTGCAGTCACCTTGTTTGTTTCAGCAGCAGTTTCTTTAGCACTAGTGGCTGGAATTTCTTCATTCACAGATGCAGTGGGATGAGTTTCTTCAGAGCTCAATTGTATTGTTGGTGAAGGAGAGTGAGGAATTTGCTGCAGGGGAGTGAAGAGTGGGGAATTGGGATGCTGACTTTCCCAAAAGTCGTCATTCATCACTGGAGTGGTGCTTCCAATATCCACATCTTCATCAATTTCTTCAACACCAGCCTCTTCAGCATCAAACTGAGGCATTAGTGATGAGACCATTGGGGTTGAAGGGATTGCATCCGCTTCAATTTCTTCATCAATCTGCTCTGACGAAGCAGCAGATTGAGTTTCTTCATCTGATCCACTAGGGATCTCATAATCTTCACCAAAAGGAACAAGGTCCTTTGATGGCACGGAGGAGATAGGAACAGCATCAATGGGATTTGCAAAAGAGCTTGTCATCGGCTTCATCTTCTTGGGAGCTGAAGATTCTGAAGCATTGGATGCCTTCCTTTTCTTCACAGCAGCTCGTTCTGCAGCCTTTGTTTTCCTCACATCCAATGCCGATGGAAGAATTGGAGTTGGCGTAGGCGCAGGTGGAGCTGAGGAATCTGGTTGATTTTCCTCGGGCGCAACTGATGCAGTTGCCCTGGTTTCTTCAATTTCTTCAGGCGCACCACTAGTGGATGCCCTGGAAATTTCATCAACGGCTGGAGCAGAGTCATCAGCCTTGGAACTAGCATTTTCTTCAGCAGCCTGAACTTCATCAGCGGTGCTGGCATGTTCTTCAGTTTGCTGAACAGATGCTTCAGCTTGAGGAATTTGTGGCGTTGAGGCTGCACCCTTGGTGAAGGTATCAGTCAGCCTCACAAATCTGACCTTGGCTCCTTGCCAATCAGCATAATACGAGTTAAAGTTGTCGCTGAGGGCTTTGATCTCAGCCTGCATCTTGACAAGTTCCTCAGGCTTCATTGTGAGAACATTTTTCTTCAGTAGCTTCTCTTTGTGGTACTGCGATTTCTTGATCTCTCTGGCCTTATCATATTTCCACTTCTCCTCTTGGATGAAGTGAGTCAACATGTGACTTTGACCAGGTGTTAGCTTGAAATCAGGCATAGGTGTGTGAGGATCCTTATGCCAGAGATCAATATAATCTAGGATCGCCTTTGGATCCAATAGCAGGGGCAGAGGTGTGCCTTTGGCTTTAGCAGCCTGTTCTTGTCGGTCCCTGATGATTTCAGTAAGTTCTTCTTCATCAGCTTCATCATCATCAGATGGCACAGTGAAGACTACCTGCTTCTTCTGAGGACTTGTGCGAGTGACACGTCCAGCAGTAGCCTTTTTCTTCAGCAGTGAGGGTCTTGCTGAGGAATTTGGTGCAGCTGAAGAACTAGCTGAGACACCAGAGGCCATAGAGATGCTAGTTGTCCTTTGGCATGAGGCCAGATGCATAGGTGCTGAGGACTTTGTCGGGACAGCTGAGGACTTTGGTGGAGCAGGAGCAGCATGAGGAATTTGCTTTGAAGATTTTGAAGATTCTGGCCGTGAGGGCGCAGCTGAGGAACTTGGCCTTGAGGGATTTGAAGATGAAGCACTTGGCTTGCGAGCGGGCTTCTTTAGCATCGCTTTCTTTGGCTTGACTGAGGCCTCAGTGGCAGTAGCAGCAGCAGAGTCTTCATTGAATTTCCTCACTGCTTCTCTGGCTTGCCTTGCCAGTTTAGCTTGGCGCTTAGCCCATTCGTTAGGAAATTCCTCACCACGCTTGATGCTGGTGGGATCAGCCAATTGGCCAGGTGCCAATGGAGGTCTGTGGCATGGAGGGTTTACTGCAAATTTCTTCATGTACTTTGGAGTAACATATCTGTACTCCCTCCATTCACGTGCCCATCTCCTTTCAATCCTCTGGATTCGCACCTTGCGCTGATTTTTATCTTCTTTGCCAAACTTGGCTTCATCAGGCGTGCAGTACTCATCATAGATGTCCTCAGGTATTTCAAAAGCTGTCATAACCTCAGGCTTCTTTCCTCCTTTCTGTGGCCTTTTACCTTCAGCCATTTTCTTCAGATGAGGAATTTGAACAATTGAATTCTCTGAAGAAGTATGCAACTTTTCTTCGAGGAACGCTGCAAACGAGTTAAGTTGATGAGAACCTAAAGATTCAGCAGCGGACATGTGTACCTGTGAACAGAGTATAGTTGCGAGGAATTTGGAGAGGTCATATGCGTTCTCAGAGGGTTTTTCATAAAGAACAAGTTTGAGGAATTTGACCAGATTCGTCTTGAGGAATTTCACTAAGCGCTTTATATCTTAGGTTCCAGAGTTGTATAGATCGAAGATCCACACAATTGAGGAATCTTTGAAGAAATTGAGGCTTAGGGAAATGAATCAAGAACAGATAACATGTGAGGTGTTTTGTGTGTGAGGATTTGAAGAATAAAACACCTTTGAAGATTTTGTAGAAAAAATTTGAATCAACGAGGGCAGTAAAATTAGCTTTTAATTACCCTGAGCGAAGAACACGATGAACTGGGAGTTGGAACAGTGAAGTTCGTCGATGCAGATCTTCCACGCCCTAACTTGGCGGAGGAAGACGTCTACGGCGGCGGCGGAGGTGAAGATTTCCGCGGTCGGCGCGAGTACGACGGCGACGAGGTCGAGGCAGTGAAGCTCTTCCTCACCGGCGACGATGGAGTAGCGACGGCGCTAGGGTTTGGAGAGCTCGAGCGAGGGAGTGAGATCGAGTGGGGTAAAAGAAGTGAGGATGGCAAAGGGGGTATTTATAGCCGCGTTGAAAAACTGTTCGTCCGAGGATTTAGGACGAACATGCCCCTGGCCGTTCTCCTTCTTGCGACATGTGTCACCCACGTACTGTGTGGTGGAGATCATGTAAGATCATGGGTGGATAAAATAATCCATCGTGGGATGCGGAACGGTTTGAGCGGCAAAACCGAAAGTTTGGATAAGATTAGTTTTAACTTTCCGTTCGCAATTTCTTCAGCTAACAAGGACAGTGTCGGTGTCAAAACCGGCGGATCTCGGGTAGGGGGTCCCGAACTGTGCGTCAAGGTCGGATGGTAACAGGAGACAAGGGACACTTTATTTTACCCAGGTTCGGGCCCTCTCGATGGAGGTAAAACCCTACTCCTGCTAGATTAATATTGATGATATGGGTAGTACAAGAGTGGATCTACCACGAGATCAAGGAGGCTAAACCCTAGAAGCTAGCCTATGGTATGATTGTGTATGATGATGGTTGTCCTACGGACTACAACCCTCCGGTTTATATAGACACCAGATAGGGTTAGGGTTACACAGAGTCGGTTACATTGGTAGGAGATCTTGAATATCCGCACACCTAGCTTGCCTTCCACGCCAAGAAAAGATCCTTCCGGACACGGGACGAAGTCTTCAACTTTGTATCTTCATAGTCCTGGAGTCCTGCTGAAGGTATAGTTAGGCTATCCGAACACCCCCTAATCCAGGACTCCCTCAGTAGCCCCCGAACCAGGCTTCAATGACGATGAGTCCGGCGCGCAAGTCATCTTCGGCATTGCAAGGCGGGTTCCTCCTCCGAATCTCGTGTACCTGTACGAATAATGTCCTCTTTTTGTAATGTAGCACTCCTCGGCTTTAGTGCCCAATAATGGCCTTTTTCCACGCGTTGAACGAATGTGAAGAGCTTAGGGTGTTTTTTACATCCACACCCTTAGTCATATAATCAAGCTGCCTATTTAATGAGATGGGGATCCAGATCCAAACCACATCTTCTCCTCTCTGCGAGTTATCATCAGAGCGTCTCCAGCAACGGTCCATTCCAACATGGCCAGCCGCCGCAGCTCCTCCCCTCGCCCCTCCAGTCCTAAACCCGGAGATTGGGAGAGATGCACCAGCCCACACAGCGAGTTGGTGTCGCTTCAAGCCAAAGGATTCCTCCCTCAAGCCTACATGGTCTCGGTCCGAGCCGGACTCGCCACTTATCAAGGCGGAAAACAAGCGGAGAACTCACCTAGTCCCTCTAAAGGGGAACGGGTGTGTCTGGTCCCTTATCTAGTAAGGGGCCTGGGATTCCCAATTCATCCATTTCTCCGCGGGCTTTTGGAGTTCTACGGCCTCCAGCTGCACCACCTTACGCCCGGTTCCGTGTTACACATTGCGGGCTTTGTAGCTCTTTGCGAGCTATTTTTAGGCGTCGAGGCTCATTTTGCGCTGTGGAAGAAGATATTCTGCCTGGTACCCCGTTCGCAAAAGGGGTCTATATATCAAGTGGGTGGAGCCGAAGTATGGTGTATCGCCGGGACCGGATACCCATCCGGAACCCCGAAGAAGGCGTCCGAGGACTGGCCTTCAGAATGGTTCTACATAGACGACGTCCCCCTGCCGGACCCTATTCGGGCCGGTCTCCCTGAGTTCGACAACGCTCCCCTAAAGAAACGCCTGAGCTGGCGCCCTCGGAACCCTCAGAGAGAGAATGACAGGGACGTCCTTTACTTGATGGGCCGGATTAAGCTACTGGCTCATTCCGGACTGACCATGATTAAAGTCATGGCCATATGCATTATGCGAGGGGTGCAGCCGCTCCAATACAGAAGCCACCCCATGTGGGATTTTAACGGGGAGGATGACGCCACCCGTTATGGCCGCAAGGGGCCGGACTCGCCTGCCGCCCTAACGAAGATCTTATCCTCTCTGTACAAGGGAGAAGAAGAGGAATTCCTCCGCGTCGATTCGCAGGGCGGATTTTCCATGTACAATCCTCCGAACTGGGTAAGCGGACAGTCGCACTTCTCCGTTCATTTTACATTTCCATGATTAAATAGGCAGTTTAACGACTTTAATGCAGGACCTGCGTCAGGAGGTAAAAAACATAAACAGCCGTCCTCCACAGCCAGAGGACCCGGACCGGCTCCTCAATCCGGACTCCGAAGAGGATCCGGACTTAGCAGTGGACGTCATTGATGGAGTGTTTCATCAGCTAAGCAAGGATGATACCTTGGTAGCTATTATAGCTAATTATCCAGGGTTGATCCCGGCCTCCCAGGTGACAAATACCGAAGCTTTACTTCCTTAAGAAGGGTTCCGTTTTCATGGGCTTTGGTTGTTCTGACAACAACTATGCTTTGTAGGGGAGACTCCCGAGGGGGGAAGCCGACCCTGCTGCAGCTAGCCGATGGGAGGCCGCAGGGCCCCGTGGGGTAAAAAGGAACGTAGTCCGGTCTGAGGTGCCAGAACAAAGGTATGGCGTACCCTCTCTTTTTCCCTGGTGTTTTACTCTTCCAGGGTATATTAACATTTGTGCTATCTTCAGGACGAAGAGACCTCGCCGGACTATACTCGGAGAGGTTGCCAATTGGGCCTCCACCAGCCAGACTCCAACGCCCGGCCCGGAGGCGGAGGTCAGCGCAAGGCATGCACCAGATGCTCCTCTGTCAGAGGATGCGGATAGGCTGTCTGCCACCAATTCCGAGGTGGAGAGTGCCATGAACCACAGGCGTCGCCGGACGGTTCTTCGCGACGCTTGTTTCTCCCAGGAGGCGTTAAATGCCTTTAATTCAGGAGACGCGTACCTCCGTGCCGCTCAAAATGGTTTAGCCAGAGCCACGGAGCAGTATGTGAAAGACATACGGGTAAGAAATTTTTGGTAAATATAGATATGCCAGTAGCCCCCGAGACTTGAAGCAGTGGAAATAACTGATTCGAGAATCATATAACATGCAGTTTCTTACCGAGAAGAATACCGCGATGTCCCAGGAGCTGGAAAGGTGCAGGGCCCAAATAGAGGCCGCACAATCGGTAGCAGGAGGGTCTAAAGAGACCCCTGCAGGTAAACAATACTCTAGAATAATTAGGATTGTACGGATTTAAATGCCAATCTGACAAATTGTATTGTAGATGGCGCCGGACTCGATCCGGACAGGCAACAGCTTCTACACCGGTTAGAGTCTGGTGAAAGCGTGCTAACAAAGGTGAGGCGGGAGAAGAATGATCTCCAGGATGCCAACACCAAGCTGGATGTTGAACTAAAAGATGTTCGTGGCCAGCTGTCGGACTCCAATAAGGAGAATCAGCGACTTCGACGTGGCATTTTTAGTAAGTGCTTTAAGCGAACTCTTGAAAAAGGAGTTCGGCGAGGAAGACGACTAACAGAGTTACCTCTGTAGGTATGCTTACAGGTCGTCCTACAGAGGAGATGCCCAGTTCAACGGGCGATCTTCTTCCCGAACTCTTGCAACTGCACGAACGAGTTCGGCAGTCAATGCGAGGTATTGCCCAAGCCTTGTGGCCTGCCCACTCCATACCCGAGGGCCTTGGAGAACTTGCGGAGAAGTTGAAGGGAGCTCGGCGGCGCTTCCGGTTGTGGAATATATCGGCCTGCCGGCAGGGCGCTAGGGAGGCTTGGGCCATGGTGAAGACCCGCTTTACGAAGTCTAACCCCAATCATATGGCCGAAGTTGGGCCGGTGGGGCCTGGCGGGAAGGAGATCCCTGTGAGCTTAGTATATGGCCAGGTAGAATTGGCCGCAAAGTATTGCCAGCAGGACTGTAAATTAGACAGCCTGTTAGATGGTATAGAAGAGGAATACAATCAGTCTTGATGACTATGTAATTTATAATTGACATGTGTGATGCCTTCTAGCTGGATTGTAGATCGTTTGTTGTTGCCGACCTTTTCGCTTCGACCTCGGGACCTGATGGTCCGGAGTGTGTCCGAATACCATAATGGTTATATAAGAACCGAGGTATGCGTGGAGACCAGGCGTAGGGGTCATTAGTGCTTTATCAGACAAGTGCCCAACTAGTTATGTTATATTACATGGTTAGTAAGAAACATCTTCCAGAGAGAATAGTTCCGTTAAGGGTTCCTTTCGCTGGGGTGGCATGCCCTGAAGTGCATGTCCGGACTGCATGTGCTGGAAAACATCTGGGGGCATGTATAAGTAAAAAAGGTTCATCTTTAGTTCACCGACCGAATATTCCCTTAAGAATGCTAGCTTTCGGCTTCACCCAGTCTGAGGTACACATCCGGCTTATCCGGCAGTAACAATCGCAGAGGTGCTCCCTTTACCACCTAGCCGAACAATCGGGAATGTAGGGGTAAGAACAGGAGCTAGGCAACCCAGCTTGGCCAAAACTTAAGTCATATCGATGCATATAATGGTGAAGAAAGGTGCATGCGGAAGTCTGACGCATGCGTTGGGCGTGAAACCCATATAAACAAGCTTCTGTTAAAGAAGCCCCCAGGTTTACGGAGCGCGGGTAGCGCGTCGTATGATGGGCCTTTAAGGGCTATAAGAGGAAAGAGTGGGAGGAGATAAAAACAGAAAAATATAAAAATGGACAGAGGAAGAAGACAAACCCCGAGTTCGGCGCTAGGCATAAAATCTTCGGAGACGTGTGGCGTTCCATGGGTTCGGCTCGAGTCGGTTATCCGACGCATCTCGCAGGCGGTACGCTCCACCAGTCAGGACTTGGTCAATTATGAAGGGACCTTCCCATCCGGGCTTGAGTTTGTCCTTTTTCTTATCCGGCAGGCGTAGGACTAGTTCGCCAACGTTGTAATTTTTGGCCCGTACTTCTCTGCTTTGATATCTTCGAGCCTGTTGTTGATAAAATGCGGAACGGGCTTTAGCCACGTCGCGTTCCTCCTCTAAGGCGTCCAGGTTGTCCTGCCGATCAAGCTCGGCTTCTCTTTCTTCATACATGCGCACTCGAGGTGAGTCATGAATTATGTCGCAGGGCAGGACTGCCTCTGCGCCGTACACCATAAAAAATGGTGTGAATCCGGTGGTACGATTTGGCATGGTTCGCAGCCCCCAGAGTACGGAGTCGAGCTCCTCTACCCAGTGCGTGTTAGATTCCTTTAGGGACCGCACTAGTCTGGGTTTGATAACGCTCATGATGAGACCATTTGCACGTTCGACCTGACTGTTAGTTTGTGGGTGATAGACAGAAGCATAATCGAGCTTAATGCCCATGTTTTTGCACCACAGCTTTACTTCGTCGGAGGTGAAGTTTGTGCCGTTATCAGTGATAATGCTGTGGGGGACACCGTAACGGTGTACGACCCCGGATATGAAGTCTATCACGGGTCCGGATTCGGCCGTCTTAACAGGCTTGGCTTCTATCCATTTGGTGAATTTATCCATCATGACCAATAAGTATTTTTTTCTTGTGGGGTCCCACCATATCAAGTCCCCAGACAGCAAAAGGCCAAGTGATGGGGATAGTTCGGAGGGCGTTGGGTGGCATATGACTTTGGTTGGAAAAAAGCTGGCAACCGACGCATCGTTTGACTAGGTCATGGGCGTCCTCTCGGGCCGTCGGCCAATAAAAGCCTGTACGTAAAGCCTTGCTTATGAGGGACCGAGCTGCAGCGTGGTGGCCACCGAGTCCGGCATGAATTTCGGCCAATAGACTCCGCCCTTCTTCTTCGGAGATACACCTTTGCAGGACTCCTGTAGTACTTCTCTTATATAGCTCTCCCTCGTGGACTTTATAGGTTTTAGATCGCCGCACTATGCAGCGTGTCTCATTTTGGTCCTCAGGGAGTTCCTGCCTAATGAGGTAGGCTAGGAATGGTTCTGTCCACGGGGCGATGACCGCCATTATTACGTGGGCTGAGGGCGTGATTTTGGTGGTGGGGCCTCCGATTATGTCAGATTGCTCGGCGTCTGGTTGTGCGGTTGTGTCCGGACTGTTATCCGAGGGTTCCCCCTCCCATGCTACGGATGGTTTGAATAATCTTTCTAGGAAGATGTTGGGGGGACGGCATCTCGTTTTGCTCCGATGCGTGCCAGGACGTTCGCTGCCTGATTATTTTCTCGGGCTATATGGTGAAACTCTAGTCCCTCGAACCGAGCTGACATTTTTAGTACGGCGTTGCGGTAGGCTGCCATTTTTGGGTCTTTGGTGTCGAAGTCGCCATTTATCTGGGATATCGTGAGGTTTGAATCCCCACGTACTTCCAGGCGTTGAATGCCCATGGAAACTGCCATCCGGAGACCGTGTAGAAGGGCCTCATATTCGGCTGCATTATTGGAGTCCGTGTACATAATTTGGTGAAGGAAATATGCCCTAGAGGCAATAATAAAGTTATTATTTATTTCCTTATATCATGATAAATGTTTATTATTCATGCTAGAATTGTATTAACTGGAAACATAATACATGTGTGAATACATAGACAAACAGAGTGTCACTAGTATGCCTCTACTTGACTAGCTCATTAATCAAAGATGGTTATGTTTCCTAGCCATGAACAAAGAGTTGTTATTTGATTAACGAGATCACATCATTAGTTGAATGATCTGATTGACATGACCCATTCCATTAGCATAGCACCCGATCGTTTAGTATGTTGCTATTGCTTTTATCCATGACTTATACATGTTCCTTTAACTATGAGACTATGCAACTCCCATTTACCGTAGGGACACTTTGTGTGCTACCAAACATCACAACGTAACTGGGTGATTATAAAGGTGCTCTACAAGTGTCTCCGAAGGTACATGTTGAGTTGGCATATTTCGAGATTAGGATTTGTCACTCCGATTGTCGGAGAGGTATCTCAGGGCCTTCTCGGTAATGCACATCACATAAAGCCTTGCAAGCATTGCAACCAATGAGTTAGTTGCGAGATGATGTATTACAGAACGAGAAAAGAGACTTGCCAATAACGAGATTGAACTAGGTATTGGATACCGACGATCGAATCTCGGGCAAGTAACATACCGATGACAAAGGGAACAACGTATGTTGTTATGCGGTCTGACCGATAAAGATCTTCGTAGAATATGTAGGAGCCAATATGGGCATCCAGGTCCCGCTATTGGTTATTGACCGGAGACGTGTCTCGGTCATGTCTACATTGTTCTCGAACCGTAGGGTCCGCACGCTTAACGTTACGATGACAGTTATTATGAGTTTATACATTTTTGTACCGAAGGAGTTCGGAGTCCCGGATGTGATCACGGACGTGACGAGGAGTCTCGAAATGGTCGAGACATAAAGAATTATATATTGGAAGCCTATGTTTGGACATCGGATGCATTCCAGGTGAAATCAGGATTTTACCGGAATACCGGGAGGGTTACCGGAACCCCCCCGGGAGCATAATGGGCCAACTTGGGCCTTGGAGGAGAGGTGAGAGGGCTGCCCTCATGGGCTGTGCGCCTCCCCCCTTCCCCTAGTCCTATTAGGACTAGGAGAAGTGGGGCGCCCCCTCTCTCTCTCTCCCCCTTGGAGAATCCTAGTCCAACTAGGATTGGGGGGGAATCCTACTCCCAGAGGGAGTAGGACTCTCCTGGCGCACCAAGCCTGGCCGACCAGCCCCTCCCCCTTGTCTCCTTTATATACGGGGGCAGGGGGCACCCCAAAGACACACAAGTTGATCTACGGATCGTTCCTTAGCCGTGTGCGGTGCCCCCTTCCACCAAATTCCACCTCGATCATATCGTTGCAGTGCTTAGGCGAAGCCCTGCGCCGGTAACACATCAAGATCGTCACCACGCCGTCGTGCTGACGGAACTCTTCCTCGACGCTTTGCTGGATCGGAGCCCGGGGATCGTCATCGAGCTGAACGTGTGCCAAGAACTCGGAGGTGCCGGAGTAACGGTGCTGTGATCGGTTGGATCGCGAGGAGAACGTACGACTACTTCCTCTACGTACGACTACTTCCTCTATGTTGTGTCAACGCTTCCGCTTCAGTCTACGAGGGTACGTGGACAACACTCTCCCCTCTCGTTGCTATGCATCACCATGATCTTGCGTGTGCGTAGGAAAATTTTTTGAAATTACTACGTTTCCCAACAGTGGCATCCGAGCCTAGGTTTTATGGTTTGATGTTATTTGCACGAGTAGAACACAAGTGAGTTGTGGGCGATACAAGTCATACTGCCTACCAGCATGTCATACTTTGGTTCAGCGGTATTGTTGGACGAGACGATCCGGACCAACCTTACGCGTACGCTTACGCGAGACCGGTTCCCTCGACGTGCTTTGCAC
Organism: Aegilops umbellulata; assembly: GCA_032464435.1. NCBI lineage: Eukaryota > Viridiplantae > Streptophyta > Magnoliopsida > Poales > Poaceae > Aegilops > Aegilops umbellulata. The sequence continues at coordinate 600,517,799 of CP136055.1, read as the reverse complement.
ATAGATGGCTTGCGGAAGACTGTCTCTCCAACTTTAGTTGAACCGAGTGTGGCTACGCCCGGTCCTTGAGAAGGTTAAAACGGAGTCTATTTGACAAACTATCGTTGTGGTTTTGATGCGTAGGTAAGATGAGTTCTTGCTTAAGCCCGTAGCAGCCACGTAAAACTTGCAACAACAAAGTAGAGGACGTCTAACTTGTTTTTGCAGGGCATGTTGTGATGTGATATGGTCAAGACATGATGCTAAATTTTATTGTATGAGATGATCATGTTTTGTAACCGAGTTATCGACAACTGGCAGGAGCCATATGGTTGCCGCTTTATTGTATGCAATGCAATCGCGATGTAATGCTTTACTTTATTACTAAGCGGTAGTGATAGTCGTGGAAGCATAAGATTGGCGAGACAAACAACGATGCTACGATGGAGATCAAGGTGTCGCGCCGGTGACAATGGTGATCATGACGGTGCTGCGGAGATGGAGATCACAAGCACGAGATGATGATGGCCATATCATATCACTTATTTTGATTGCATGTGATGTTTATCCTTTTATGCATCTTATCTTTCTTTGATTGACGGTAGCATTATAAGATGATCTCTCACTAAATTATCAAGAAGTGTTCTCCCTGAGTATGCACCGTTGCAAAAGTTCTTCGTGCTGAGACACCACGTGATGATCGGGTGTGATAGGCTCTACGTTCAAATACAACGGGTGCAAAACAGTTGCACACGCGGAATACTCAGGTTTAACTTGACGAGCCTAGCATATACAGATATGGCCTCGTAACACAGAGACCGAAAGGTCGAGCGTGAATCATATAGTAGATATGATCAACATAATGATGTTCACCATTGAAACTACTCCATCTCACGTGATGATCGGACATGGTTTAGTTGATTTGGATCACGTGATCACTTAGAGGATTAGAGAGATGTCTATCTAAGTGGGAGTTCTTAAAGTAATATGATTAATTGAACTTTAATTTATCATGAACTTAGTACCTGATAGTATCTTGCTTGTCTATGTTGTGTAGATAGATGGCTCGTGCTGTTGTTCCGTTGAATTTTAATGCGTTCCTTGAGAAAGCAAAGTTGAAAGATGATGGTAGCAATTACACGGACTGGGTCCGTAATTTGAGGATTATCCTCATTGCTGCACAGAAGAATTACGTCCTGGAAGCACCGCTGGGTGCCAGGCCTGGTGCAAGAGCTACGCCAGATGTTGTGAACGTCTGGCAAAGCAAAGCTGATGACTACTCTATAGTTCAGTGTGCCATGCTTTACGGCTTAGAACCGGGACTTCAACGACGTTTTGAACACCATGGAGCATATGAGATGTTCCAGGAGTTGAAGTTAATATTTCAAGCAAATGCCCGGATTGAGAGATATGAAGTCTCCAATAAGTTCTATAGCTGTAAAATGGAGGAGAACGGTTCTGTCAGTGAGCATATACTCAGAATGTCTGGGTATAACAATCACTTAATTCAACTGGGAGTTAATCTTCCGGATGATTGCGTCATTGACAGAATTCTCCAATCACTGCCACCAAGCTACAAGAGCTTCGTGATGAACTATAATATGCAAGGGATGACCAAAACTATGCCCGAGCTCTTCGCGATGCTAAAGGCTGCGGAGGTAGAAATCAAAAAGGAGCATCAAGTGTTGATGGTTAACAAAACCACTAGTTTCAAGAAAAAGGGCAAAGGGAAGAAAAAGGGGAACTTCAAAAAGAACAGCAAGCAAGTTGCTACTCAAGAGAAGAAACCCAAGTCTGGACCTAAGCCTGAAACTGAGTGCTTCTATTGCAAGCAGACTGGTCACTGGAAGCGGAACTGCCCCAAGTATTTGGCGGATAAGAAGGATGGCAAGGTTAACAAAGGTATATATGATATACATGTTATTGATGTGTACCTTACTAATTCTCGCAGTAGCACCTGGGTATTTGATACTGGTTCTGTTGCTAATATTTGCAACTCAAAACAGGGGCTACGGATTAAGCGAAGATTGGCTAAGGACGAGGTGACGATGCGCGTGGGAAATGGTTCCAAAGTCGATGTGATCGCGGTCGGCACGCTACCTCTACATCTACCTTCGGGATTAATATTAGATCTAAATAATTGTTATTTAGTACCAGCGTTGAGCATGAACATTATATCTGGATCTTGTTTGATGCGAGACGGTTATTCATTTAAATCAGAGAATAATGGTTGTTCTATTTATATGAGTAATATCTTTTATGGTCATGCACCATTAAAGAGTGGTTTGTTCTTACTTAATCTCGATAGTAGTAATACACATATTCATAATGTTGAGGCCAAAAGATGCAGAGTTGATAATGATAGTGCAACTTATTTGTGGCACTGCCGTTTAGGTCATATCGGTGTAAAGCGCATGAAGAAACTCCATACTGATGGACTTTTGGAGTCACTTGATTATGAATCACTTGGCACTTGCGAACCGTGCCTTATGGGCAAGATGACTAAAACACCGTTCTCCGGTACTGTGGAGAGAGCAACAGATTTATTGGAAATCATACATACTGATGTATGTGGTCCAATGAATGCTGAGGCTCGTGGCGGATATCGTTATTTTCTCACCTTCACTGATGATTTAAGCAGATATGGGTATATCTACTTATTGAAGCACAAGTCTGAAACATTTGAAAAGTTCAAAGAATTTCAGAGTGAAGTGGAAAATCATCGTAACAAGAAAATAAAGTTTCTACGATCTGATCGTGGAGGAGAATATTTGAGTTACGAGTTTGGTCTACATTTGAAACAATGCGGAATAGTTTCGCAACTCACGCCACCCGGAACACCACAACGTAATGGTGTGTCCGAACGTCGTAATCGTACTTTACTGGATATGGTGCGATCTATGATGTCTCTTACCGATTTACCGCTATCTTTTTGGGGTTATGCTCTAGAGACGGCCGCATTCACGTTAAATAGGGCACCATCAAAATCCGTTGAGACGACGCCTTATGAACTGTGGTTTGGCAAGAAACCAAAGTTGTCGTTTCTTAAAATTTGGGGCTGCGATGCTTATGTGAAAAAGCTTCAACCAGATAAGCTCGAACCCAAATCGGAGAAATGTGTCTTCATAGGATACCCAAAGGAGACTATTGGGTATACCTTCTATCACAGATCCGAAGGCAAAATTTTTGTTGCTAAAGTCGGAAACTTTCTAGAGAAGGAGTTTCTCTCGAAAGAAGTGAGTGGGAGGAAAGTAGAACTTGATGAGATAACAGTATCTACTCCCTTATTGAGAAGTAGTACATCATAGAAATCTGTTTATGTGACACCTACATCAAATAGGGAGGAAGCTAATGATAATGATCATGAAACTTCAGATCAAGTTTCTACTGAACTTCGTAGATCAACCAGAGTAAGATCCGCACCAGAGTGGTACGGTAATCCTATTTTGGAAGTCATGTTACTAGACCATGATGAACCTACGAACTATGAAGAAGCGATGGTGAGCCCAGATTCCGCAAAGTGGCTTGAGGCCATGAAATCTGAGATGGGATCCATGTATGAGAACAAAGTGTGGACTTTGGTTGACTTGCCCGATGATCAGCAAGCAATTGAGAATAAATGGATTTTTAAGAAGAAGACTGACGCTGATGGTAATGTTACTATCTACAAAGCTCGACTTGTCGCAAAAGGTTTTCGACAAGTTCAAGGGATTGACTACGATGAGACTTTCTCACCCGTAGCGATGCTTAAGTCTGTCCGAATCATGTTAGCAATTGCCGCATTTTATGATTATGAAATTTGGCAGATGGATGTCAAAACTGCATTCCTGAATGGATTTCTGGAAGAAGAGTTGTATATGATGCAACCAGAAGGTTTTGTCGATCCAAAGGGAGCTAACAACGTGTGCAAGCTCCAGCGATCCATTTATGGACTGGTGCAAGCCTCTCGGAGTTGGAATAAACGCTTTGATAGTGTGCTCAAAGCATTTGGTTTTATACAGACTTTCGGAGAAGCCTGTATTTACAAGAAAGTGAGTGGGAGCTCTGTAGCATTTCTGATATTATATGTGGATGACATATTGCTGATCGGAAATAATATAGAATTTCTGGATAGCATAAAGGGATACTTGAATAAGAGTTTTTCAATGAAAGACCTCGGTGAAGCTGCTTACATATTGGGCATTAAGATCTATAGAGATAGATCAAGACGCTTAATAGGACTTTCACAAAGCACATACCTTGACAAAGTTTTGAAAAAGTTCAGAATGGATCAGGCAAAGAAAGGATTCTTGCCTGTGGCACAAGGTGTGAAGTTGAGTAAGACTCAATGCCCAACCACCGCAGAAGATAGAGAGAAAATGGAAAATGTTCCCTATGCTTCAGCCATAGGCTCTATCATGTATGCAATGCTGTGTACCAGACCAGATGTATGCCTTGCTGTAAGTTTGGCAGGAAGGTACCAAAGTAATCCAGGAGTGGATCACTGGACAGCGGTCAAGAACATCCTTAAGTAATTAAGAAGGACTAAGGATATGTTTCTCATTTATGGAGGTGACAAAGAGCTCGTCGTAAACGGTTATGTCGATGCAAGCTTTGACACTGATCCGGACGATTCTAAATCACAAACCGGATACGTATTTACATTAAACGGTGGAGCTGTCAGTTGGAGCAGTTCTAAACAAAGCGTCGTGGCGGGATCTACATGTGAAGCTGAGTACATAGCCGCTTCGGAAGCAGCTAATGAAGGAGTCTGGATGAAGGAGTTCATATCCGACCTAGGTGTTGTACCTAGCATAACGGGTCCAATAAAAATCTTTTGTGACAATACTGGTGCAATTGCCTTGGCAAAGGAATCCAGATTTCACAAAAGAACCAAACACATCAAAAGACGCTTCAACTCCATCCGGGATTTGGTCCAGGTGGGAGACATAGAGATATGCAAGATACATACGGATCTGAATGTTGCAGACCCGTTGACTAAGCCTCTTCCACGAGCAAAACATGATCAGCACCAAGACTCCATGGGTGTTAGAATCATTACTTTGTAATCTAGATTATTGACTCTAGTGCAAGTGGGAGACTGAAGGAAATATGCCCTAGAGGCAATAATAAAGTTATTATTTATTTTCTTATATCATGATAAATGTTTATTATTCATGCTAGAATTGTATTAACTGGAAACATAATACATGTGTGAATACATAGACAAACAGAGTGTCACTAGTATGCCTCTACTTGACTAGCTCATTAATCAAAGATGGTTATGTTTCCTAGCCATGAACAAAGAGTTGTTATTTGATTAACGAGATCACATCATTAGTTGAATGATCTGATTGACATGACCCATTCCATTAGCATAGCACCCGATCGTTTAGTATGTTGCTATTGCTTTTATCCATGACTTATACATGTTCCTTTAACTATGAGACTATGCAACTCCCATTTACCGTAGGGACACTTTGTGTGCTACCAAACGTCACAACGTAACTGGGTGATTATAAAGGTGCTCTACAAGTGTCTCCGAAGGTACATGTTGAGTTGGCATATTTCGAGATTAGGATTTGTCACTCCGATTGTCGGAGAGGTATCTCAGGGCCTTCTCGGTAATGCACATCACATAAAGCCTTGCAAGCATTGCAACCAATGAGTTAGTTGCGAGATGATGTATTACAGAACGAGAAAAGAGACTTGCCAATAACGAGATTGAACTAGGTATTGGATACCGACGATCGAATCTCGGGCAAGTAACATACCGATGACAAAGGGAACAACGTATGTTGTTATGCGGTCTGACCGATAAAGATCTTCGTAGAATATGTAGGAGCCAATATGGGCATCCAGGTCCCGCTATTGGTTATTGACCGGAGACGTGTCTCGGTCATGTCTACATTGTTCTCGAACCGTAGGGTCCGCACGCTTAACGTTACGATGACAGTTATTATGAGTTTATACATTTTTGTACCGAAGGAGTTCGGAGTCCCGGATGTGATCACGGACGTGACGAGGAGTCTCGAAATGGTCGAGACATAAAGAATTATATATTGGAAGCCTATGTTTGGACATCGGATGCATTCCAGGTGAAATCAGGATTTTACCGGAATACCGGGAGGGTTACCGGAACCCCCCCGGGAGCATAATGGGCCAACATGGGCCTTGGAGGAGAGGTGAGAGGGCTGCCCTCATGGGCTGTGCGCCTCCCCCCTTCCCCTAGTCCTATTAGGACTAGGAGAAGTGGGGCGCTCCCTCTCTCTCTCTCTCCCCCTTGGAGAATCCTAGTCCAACTAGGATTGGGGGGGGGAATCCTACTCCCAGAGGGAGTAGGACTCTCCTGGCGCACCAAGCCTGGCCGGCCAGCCCCTCCCCCTTGGCTCCTTTATATACGGGGGCAGGGGGCACCCCAAAGACACACAAGTTGATCTACGGATCGTTCCTTAGCCGTGTGCGGTGCCCCCTTCCACCAAATTCCACCTCGATCATATCGTTGCAGTGCTTAGGCGAAGCCCTGCGCCGGTAACACATCAAGATCGTCACCACGCCGTCGTGCTGACGGAACTCTTCCTCGACGCTTTGCTGGATCGGAGCCCGGGGATCGTCATGGAGCTGAACGTGTGCCAAGAACTCGGAGGTGCCGGAGTAACGGTGTTGTGATCGGTTGGATCGCGAGGAGAACGTACGACTACTTCCTCTACGTACGACTACTTCCTCTACGTTGTGTCAACGCTTCCGCTTCAGTCTACGAGGGTACGTGGACAACACTCTCCCCTCTCGTTGCTATGCATCACCATGATCTTGCGTGTGCGTAGGAAAATTTTTTGAAATTACTACATTTCCCAACATTTGGAGTACATATTGGACTGTGTCTCCTGTAGGGGACATCAAAACGACGCCAGCCCCCAGTCCGGCCAACATTTTGGAGCCGTCGAAATGCATGATCCAGTGTGAGTATGTGCCGTACTCTTTAGGGAGTTCGGCCTCTGTCCATTCGGCGACGAAGTCGGCTAGGACTTGCGATTTGATGGCTGATCGTGGTTTGTAGATTATGTCGAACGGTAGGAGCTCTATGGCCCATTTTGCTATCCGGCCCGTTGCGTCACGGTTGTTAATAAAATCGTTGAGTGGTACTTCCGAGGCTACTGTTATAGAACACTCTTGAAAGTAGTGTCGTAGCTTTCAGGATGCCATGAACACTGCGTATGCAATCTTTTGGTAATGCGGGTACCGTGATTTGCATGGTGTGAGGACAGTGGACACGTAGTAAACCGGCCTTTGAAGGGGGAGTTTGTGTTCGTCCGTTACCCGTTCGACGACGAGTACTGCGCTAACAACTTGATGAGTTGCGGCAATGTACAATAGCATGGGTTCGCCAGTATTCGGTGTGGCCAGGACGGGATTTGTTGCCAAGATGGCCTTTATTTCCTCGAGTCCGGCCATTGCAGCGTCCGTCCACTCGAAGTGTTCGGTGCGCCTAAGGAGGCGATAAAGGGGCAATGCCTTCTCTCCCAAATGGGAGATAAAGCAGCTTAAAGCCGCCACGCATCCGGTGACTTTCTGTGTTTGTTTGAGGTCTTTTGGGATGTCCAATTGTGACAAAGCTCGGATTTTGGCCGGATTTGCTTCAATTCCTCTACCGGATACAATGAAGCCCAGGAGCTTTCCGGCTGGAACACCGAAAACACATTTTTCCGGATTGAGCTTAATGTCGTATTTTCGGAGGTTGTCGAATGTAAGCCTCAAGTAGTCTACTAGAGATTCGGCATGTCTTGATTTGACGACCACATCATCTGCGTACGCCTCAACTGCTTTGCCGATCTGGTTTGTCAGGCATGTTTGAATCATGTGCTGATATGTTGCGCCGGCGTTTTTTAGCCCAAAGGGCATTGTGTTAAAGCAGAATGGGTCGTATGGTGTGATGAATGCCGTTGCGGCTTGGTCTGACTCTGCCATCTTTATTTGATGGTAACCGGAGTATGCGTCGAGGAAACACAGCGAATCGTGTCCTGCAGTGGCATCGATAATTTGATCTATTCGAGGGAGGGGAAACGGATCCTTTGGGCAAGCCTTATTAAGGTCTTTAAAGTCGACGCACAGGCGCCAGGATTTGTCCTTCTTTGGTACCATCACTAGGTTTTCTAGCCAGTCCGGATGTTTTATGTCTCTAATGAATCCGGCCTCCAATAACTTGGCTAGGTCCTCTCCCATGGCCTGTCTCTTTGGTTCGGAGAAACGCCGGAGGGCTTGTTTGACAGGTTTGAATCCTTTCTGGATGTTTAAGCTGTGTTCTGCCAGCCTGCGTGGGATTCCTGGCATATCTGAGGGGTGCCAAGCGAAGATGTCCCAGTTCGCTCGTAGGAACTCTCGCAGTGCGGCGTCTACGTCAGGGTTTAGTCTTGCCCCGATGGAGGCTGTTTTACTGGGGTCCGTTGGGTGGACCTGGAATTTGACTATTTCGTCCGCTGGTTTGAAGGATGTGGATTTGGATCGTTTATCGAGTATCACATCATCCCTATTGACCATGGATCGCAGCGCAGTCAGTTGTTCTGCCGCTAAGGTTTCGGATAGTGCCTCGAGGGCCAATGCGGCTGTCTTGTTTTCGGCGCGGAGTGCTATGTCCGGATCACTAGCGAGAGTGATAATTCCGTTTGGCCCAGGCATCTTGAGCTTCATGTACCCGTAATGGGGTATAGCTTGGAAAACTGTGAATGCCTCCCGTCCTAATATAGCGTGATATCCGCTTTTAAACGGGGCCACCTGAAAGGTGATTTGTTCGGACCTATAATTATCCGGTGTGCCGAATACCACATCTAGTGTGATTTTTCCGGTGCAGCGCGCTTCCTGACTGGGAATTATTCCTCTAAAGGTTGTGCTGCTTCGCTCCACGCGGTTCCAGTCTATTTCCATCTTTTGAAGGGTTTCCTCTTAAATGAGGTTCAGTCCGCTGCCTCCATCCATGAGTACCTTTGCGAGACGACAGCCGTCCACTATGGGACTGAGGACCAATGCGGCTGGTGCTCTGGCTGTTCGAATTTTAGGTTCGTCACTCGCGTTGAAGGTGATAGCAGTATTACTCCATGGGTTTATTGTCGCCACGTGGTAGACTTCTGTGAGGCTGCGGAGTGTTCTTTTTCGCATGTTATTCGATGCGAAAGTCTCAAAGACTGTGAGAACGGAACTAAAATTCTCGGGCTGGTTTCCTTCGACCTCTGGAATTAGGAGGTCCTCGGCAATTTTGGCCACCTGCCGGATTATCCAACATGCCCTGAGGCTGTGAGTTGGGGTGGCGTCCTCTGCACTATGAATCTTGCAGGGTCCATCTAGCCACTTTTCCAGTACGGTTCCATGCCCTCTGGAGGGTTTTGACTTTTTTGTATTTAGTCCAGGTGCTTTACTGTGGTGCACCCTCTTAGTTCGGACGGGATTGCTATTCAGTGCCGGATTGTCCCGAAATTTTATTTTGGTTTTCCGAGCGCTTTCCATCGCACAGTATTTTTGTACTATGGACGCCAAGTCGGCAAAGCGTGTGATATTGCGACAACTTACGGTGTTAAGTATTCCCTCGTCCGTGCAGTTACTGCAAAAGATTGAGATTGCGTCTCCCTCGCGGCAGTCCTTTATCCTGTTCATAACCAGGAGGAATCTGGCCCAGTAATGATGTACTATTTCTTCAGGCATTTTCCTGATTTGGGAAAGATCGCTTATGATCGGGCGGGCGGGCGTCGTCGAGTTTGAGACCTCACCCAATTTACTGTTCGGAGGCCGAAGAACATCCGAATCCTGAGATCCGGAGTCTTGGATGTTATCCGATGAGTCTAGCCCGTTGCTTGATTTTATGCTCAGGTCTTGGATTGTATATTCCCTTCCACGGATATCCGGCATGGAGGGTTCGGGGATTCGGACGTAGCTAGTCCTTAAGATAGATGAAGGGTCACCGCATTGTGTCTCCACCACTGCAACGTGGTGGGTGACCTGGGGAGAGTTAATTTCTCTTAGATCGGGTTTAAGCCCAACCTGGTCGTAATCTGTGGCAACGCCCAGTGCGGCGATACGATCCAGGAGCTTGTTAACCGAAGAGAGCTCCATCGGATCCAATTGCTGGGCGAGCTCTGAGCTGATGTGGAGGTTGCTTTCGATGACCCGGGAGGTCACCGTCGGCGCAACAGTCGAACAGGCGGTTGCGAGAAAACCACCTAGCCGGAGAGTTTGGCCGATAGCCAAGGCTCCTTTCGTAATGGCACCGTCTTTAAAGACGGGAAGAGGCATCCTTCCTGATCGCGACGGCACAGAGGAACTCTCAATGAAAGCACCAATGTCGGTGTCAAAACCGGCGGATCTCGGGTAGGGGGTCCCGAACTGTGCGTCAAGGTCGGATGGTAACAGGAGACAAGGGACACTTTATTTTACCCAGGTTCGGGCCATCTCGATGGAGGTAAAACCCTACTCCTGCTAGATTAATATTGATGATATGGGTAGTACAAGAGTGGATCTACCACGAGATCAAGGAGGCTAAACCCTAGAAGCTAGCCTATGGTATGATTGTGTATGATGATGGTTGTCCTACAGACTACAACCCTCCGGTTTATATAGACACCAGATAGGGTTAGGGTTACACAGAGTCGGTTACATTGCTAGGAGATCTTGAATATCCGCACACCTAGCTTGCCTTCCACGCCAAGAAAAGATCCTTCCGGACACGGGACGAAGTCTTCAACTTTGTATCTTCATAGTCCTGGAGTCCGGCTGAAGGTATAGTTCGGCTATCCGAACACCCCCTAATCCAGGACTCCCTCAGACACAGTGAAGAATTTGAACGAGTTTCAAATAGAACGCACATGAAGAATTTGTGAATAGATTGGATTGAGTATAGCATAGAGGGGAAGGGTCCGATCACATTCACTTAGCAGAAAAGTTCCAACTTGAAGAAATAGCTATAAGTGAATGCTGTAGAGGACATAAACTCATATATATATATATAGCCAATGAAGAAAAACGACGGCACAAGTGAAGACTTTGTAAAGTTTGAAGATTTTGAAAAACTGAAGAATTTCAAAAGTTGAGGAAAAACTCAAATTGAAGATTTTCAACTTTTGTGGTGGCATGACCCACCGTGTAAGAATGATGATTTCAGACACCGCGTACAATTGTCGTAGGGTTCTGAGAATCAAATTCTTCATTAATTTCTTCAAACTTAGAGTGTTATTCTTCATTGATTGAAGAAAAACGTTTCTTCATGTGTTGCACATCTAAGTCATCAATTTTGCATAAGTGTTAGGATGAGTGCCTTTTCAAAGTACATTCGAAGATTCTAAGATATTTAGCTCACACCGCAACTTGCAAAATCTCTTCTCATCCAAGGGCTTAGTGAAGATATCGGCTAGCTGTTCTTCAGTCTTCACATGCTCAATAGAAATGTCGCCCTTCAACACATGATCACGAAGAAAATGATGACGAATCTGAATGTGCTTTGTCTTCGAGTGCTGAACTGGGTTGTGAGCAATCTTGATGGCACTCTCATTGTCATAGAGGAGAGGCACATTCTTCACGTTGATGCCATAGTCCTTGAGCGTTTGCTTCATCCATAGCAGTTGAGCACAAGAAGAACCAGCAGCAATGTACTCAGCTTCAGCAGTAGACAGTGATACGCAGTTCTGTTTCTTCGAGGACCAACAGACCAAGGATCGTCCGAGGAAATGACAAGTACTAGAAGTTGACTTGCGGTCCACGCGGTCACCAGCATAGTCAGAGTCTGAATATCCAATGAGATCAAAATCCGAGCCCTTGGGATACCATAATCCTAGTGTTGGTGTGTGAGCTAGATATCGAAGAATATGCTTCACAGCCTTATGGTGTGATTCCTTCGGTGCAGCTTGAAATCGTGCACACATGCAAACACTAAGCATTATATCTGGCCTAGATGCACATAAGTACAATAAAGAACCAATCATGGAGCGGTATACCTTATGGTCGAAGTCAGTACCATTTTCATCAGTGCATAGTTGACCATTTGTGGGCATAGAAATTTTGATGCCTTTGCAATCTTGCATGCCGAATTTCTTCAGGACATCCTTGAGGTATTTCTCCTGAGATATGAATATGCCATTGCGCTGTTGACGAATTTGAAGACCTAAGAAGAATTTCAACTCTCCCATCATAGACATTTGATATTCTTCTCTCATCATATAGGCAAATTCATCACTATAACGTTGGTCAGTACATCCAAAGATAATATCATCAACATATATTTGGCACACAAACAGATCACCATCATATGATTTAGTAAAGAGAGTGGGATCGAGTGAACCGGGTGTGAAGCCTTTCTTCATGAAGAATTTCTTCAATGTATCATACCACGCCCGTGGGGCCTGCTTGAGGCCATAGAGGGCCTTGTTAAGTCTAAAGACTTTGTCAGGATGCTTTGGATCTTCAAAACCTGGTGGTTGAGCAACATATACTTCTTCCTCAAGCTTACCATTGAGGAATGCACTTTTCACATCCATTTGGTGTAAGATGATATCATGATGGTTAGCATAAGCAAGCAATATGCGAATAGCCTCAAGTCTAGCAACAGGTGCAAAAGTTTCATCGAAATCAATTCGTTCAACCTGTGTGTATCCTTGAGCTACTAGTCGTGCCTTATTCCTCACCACAACACCATTTTCATCTTGCTTGTTGCGGTATATCCACTTTGTGCCAATGATGTTATGCTTGCGAGGATCGGGACGATCGACTAATTCCCATACGTTGTTGAGCTTGAACTGATGTAATTCTTCTTGCATGGCCTGAATCCACTCAGGCTCTAGAAATGCTTCATGTACCTTAGTGGGCTCTGTGATAGAGACAAAAGCAAAGTGCCCACAAAAGTTAGATAGATGTGAAGCTTTTGAGCGTGTGAGAGGACCTGGTGCTCTAATGTCATCGATGATCTTCTCCACTTGCACTTCTTTTGCAACGCGAGGGTGAGCTGGTTGTCGTTGAGGAATTTGATCAGCATTTTCTTCACCATCAATTTCCTCAGCATTTTCTTCAGGTGCATCAGCTCGACGTTCTTCACGTTCTGGAATGAATTCTTCAGCAGATTCTTCAGTAGGAATGACATCTTCAGTAGCCTTGTGCTTGATTGAATCCTCAGGTGCAGGTTCATCTAACACAGAAGGTAGGTGCTCTCTTTGCGAGCCATTAGTTTCATCGTACCGCACATCTACAGTTTCAACAATCTTGTGAAGAACATTGTTGAAGACTCTGTAGGTGTGCGAGTCCTTTCCGTAACCAAGCATAAAACCTTCATGTGCTTTCGGTGCAAATTTAGAGTTGTGATGAGGATCTCTAATCCAGCATTTAGCACCGAAGACTTTGAAATAACTCACATTGGGTTTCTTGTCAGTGAGGAGTTCATATGCAGTCTTCTTGAATAATTTGTGAAGATATACTCTATTGATGATATGGCACGCAGTATCAATTGCATCAACCCAGAAACGACGAGGGGTTTTGTACTCATCGAGCATAGTGCGAGCCATCTCAGCAAGAGTCCTGTTCTTGCGCTCCACGACACCATTCTGTTGAGGAGTATAAGGAGCAGATAACTCATGAGTAATACCAAGTTCATCAAGGTAGTCATCGAGACCCGAATTCTTGAACTCAGTGCCGTTGTCACTTCTGATGTGCTTAATCTTCACACCAGAGTTGGTTGAAGCCCTAGAGGAAAATCGTTTGAAGACTTCCTGCACTTCAGTTTTGTAAGAGACAAGGTGTACCCATGTGTAACGAGAGTAATCATCAACAATAACAAAGCCATATTGAGATGCTTCATTTGAAACAGAGGAATAATGGTTAGGACCGAAGAGATCCATGTGAAGCAATTCAAATGGACGAGTAGTGGTCATGATAGTCTTCGCTGGATGCTTGGCCGTTGTCATCTTTCTAACTTCACAGGCACCGCACTAGTGATCCTTGAGGAATTTGACATTCTCAATGCCAATGACGTGCTTCTTCTTTGCAAGCGTGTTCAAATTCCTCATGCCTGCATGACCAAGTCGTCGATGCCATAGCCATCCTTCTGAAGCTTTTGCAAGTAGGCACATGGTTGGTTGTGAATCTGCAGAGAAATCAACAATATACAAGTCTCCTCTCCTAAATCCTTCGAAGACTTTGGAATTGTCAGCTTCCATAATCACAACACAACGATACTTGCCAAAAACAACAACCATATCAAGATCACAAAGCATTGAGGCAGACATAAGATTATATCCTAAGGACTCAACAAGCATGACTTTGTCCATGTGTCGATCCTTTGTGATAACAACCTTACCAAGTCCCAATACCTGACTTTTGCTTTTATCAGCGAAGATGATATGCTTCATGTGTGACGCTGATAAGGGAGCATCCATCAACAGATTCTTGTCACCAGTCATGTGATTTGTACATCCACTATCAAGTACCCATTCAGTGGCTTTGGGTTGATCATCCTGCAGATGAATTAGTGCAACTTACGACCTCATATACTTCAGCAGTGAAGAATATGATATCAAAATTCATCAGATCAATTTCATCAAGTAGTAGACAGATAAAACGGAGGGAGGACGTGTGAAATGAAAGTTCATTTCATCATGGTTAGCCTGCATCCTTTCAGGCATTTTTGTCAGGTCCCCGGCAAATTCTTCAGACGTTATTGCACGTCTGGAGACCTGACCCTGCAGAAGGGATTAGTTCTTTTTCTTCACCACCCACATCTGAAGGGGTGGCAAAGAGTTCATCACTCTGCGAGCTCCATATGAGAATGGTGGCAAAGCAGCCAAACCATTCCGTTTCACATAAGAGGGGTTAGGGTAAGCATATGCATAAGCAGAGAAATTCTTCGAGGACTTATGAACATAACAATTTGAAGAATAATGCTCATATTCATAGCCCTTGGCTCTTCCCTGCGAAACAGAGTTGTTAGCACGATGATGTTCATATGAGGACTTTGATCCATGTGAGGAATTTGATCCCCTTGAGGAATTTGGTCCGTATGAGGACTTGGATCCATATGAAGAATTTGGTCCATATGAAGAATTTGATCTGAGGTTCCTTTTCTTCACAGGTGGTGTCATGAGGACATTCACCTGAAGACTTTCAAGGCGCCTTTTGGGAACCCAGATTTTCTTCACTGGGAAACCGTTCCTGCAGTTAGTGCCAACATATCTAGCAAATACTTCACCATTCTGATTTTTGAACAGTTTATAGTTGGAGTCAAAAGACTCATCAGAAGAATGAGAAGATTCACATGTATAGCCAGATAAATTAGATGGATCAACTGGAGGTCCCTTTGCAGCAACCCATGAGGTTTTGGGGTACTGCTCAGGCTTCCAATATGTACCATCAGCATTGAGTTTCCTCTCAAAGGCAATACCCTCTTTCCTAGGGTTCCTATTGAGGATCTGCTTTTTAAGCACATCACAAAGAGTCTGATGCCCTTTGAGGCTTTTGTACATGCCTGTTAGGTACAATTCCTTCAGTCCTGCATCGTCAGTAATACTAGCAATGTCCTCAGATGAGGAATTAGTGATAGCAGAGGCAGGTGAAGAATTTGTAACATTTGAAGCATTTGAACATTCAGGTGAGGAACTAGCAGATTCTCGTTCAATGCATTTTAAACATGGAGGAATAAATTCTTCCTGAGCAGCGCTGATTTGTTGAGCAAGTAATGAATCGCGCTCCTTCTGAAGATCTTCATAACTCTCTCTTAGCTTCTCAAGATCTTGCTTCTTTTGAAGATATTCATAAGAAAGCTTCTCATGATCAGATAAGAGAGTGTTATGATGATTTTGAAGGTTGTCAAACCTGGTCTGAAGTCTCTGAAGATTTTTCAGTTAAGGCCTTAGTGCGATCCAATTCTTCACCCAACATATCATCACTTTTGTCTAGCATGTTTTGAACCTTTTCAAAAGCCTTTTGTTGTTGCACAGCAATCTTAGCAAGTTTAGAGTAGCTAGGCTTAAGATTTTCATCAGATTCATCATCGCTAGATTCAGAGGAGGCGTATTTGAGTACCTTGGCACCCTTTGCCATGAAGCAATAGGTGGGAGCGTAGTCATCACTGCTTTCATCAGCCTTGTTGGTGAGTTCACTTTCTTCAGTGTTGAAGATGGATTTGCTGACGAATGCAGTAGCGAGGGATAGGCTTGCCACACCAGATTCGCAATCTTCAGATTGTTCCTCTTCCTCATTTTCTTCAGATTCAGCCTTAGAGTCCATTTCCTTGCCAATGAATGCCCGAGCCTTCTTGGAGCTGCTCTTATTGTGAGACGAAGACTTTGAGGATTTTGATGATGAAGATTTTGAGGACTTCTTCTTTTTCTTCGCATCATCAGAACTGTAATCCTTGTATTTCTTCTTCTTTGATTCCTTTTCCCACTGAGGACAGTCTTGGATGTAATGTCCTGGTTTCTTGCACTTGTGACAGAGCCTCTTCTTATAATCACTGGATGAGGAATCATTGCTCCTTGAGGGTTTTCCAAAGCGACCACGTCTTGAGAACTTCTGGAATTTCTTCACACGCAGTGCTAGATCACGACTCAGTTCTTCAGGATCACCAAGGCTGCTACCAGAGTCTTCATCTTCGGACTCAGATACTACCTTGGCCTTCAGTGCACGTGATCTGCTATAGCTTGTACCGTAGAGATCTCTCTTCTCAGCAAGCTGGAACTCATGAGTGTTTAGCCTCTCGAGTATATCAGCAGGGTCAAGTGACTTGTAATCACCACGCTCTTGTATCATCAGTGCCAGAGTGTCAAATGAGGAATCAAGCGATCTCAGCAATTTCTTCACCACCTCATGGTCGGTGATGTCAGTGGCACCAAGTGCTTGAAGCTCATTTGAGATGTCAGTGAGGCGATCGAAGGTTTGCTGCACATTTTCATTGTCGAGTCTTTTGAAGCGATTGAAGAGATTGCGAAGAACATCAACTCGAGAGTCACGCTGAGTTGAAACTCCTTCATTGACCTTGGATAGCCTATCCCAGATAAGCTTTGCAGTTTCCAAAGCACTCACTCTACCATACTGACCCTTACTCAGATGGCACATATGATATTCTTCGCTTGGCAGTCGAGTTGCTTGAATCTCTTCACATCGGTAGCGTTCAGTGAGGGAGTGACGGAGGGAACACCATTTTCCACAACGTACCAGAGATCGTTATCAATTGCCTCAAGATGCATTCGCATCTTATTCTTCCAGTAGGGGTAGTCCGTCCCATCGAAGGTAGGACACCCAGCAGAGACCTTGATCATACCTGCGGTCGACATAACTAAAACTCCAGGCGGTTAAACCAAAATCACACAGAACAAGGGAGTACCTCGCTCTGATACCAATTGAAAGTGCGTTATATCGACTAGAGGGGGGGTGAATAGGCGATTTTTATGAAATTCTTCACTGAGGAATTTGCTCATGAGGAAATTCCTTAGCGAAGAACTACTAGCAGCGGAATAAGTACTCAGATGAAAACATAACAGAATCCTAGCATGGTCGTCATGATGAAATGAAGACACACACAGAGTACAGAAAGCGTAAACACAGGATAACACAAGTTGAAGACAAACAGACTGAAGAAATTGAACTGAGGAAATTGAGAAAGTCTTCAGTCAAAGTCTTCAAACACAGATATGATACACAAACAGCACACTACTGAGGAAATTAAAGAGTTGAGGAAATAGAACCGGTAAGCTTGGTGAAGACAATGATTTGGTAGACAAGTTCCAACTGTTGTCTCAGTTGTACATCTGGTTGGAGCGGCTGAGTATTTAAACTCGAGGACACCTAGTCCCGGACACACAGTCCTCACCGTATTCTCCTTGAGCTAAGAACACACAGTCCTCGCCCAATCACTCGGGGTAAGTCTTCAGGTGACTTCCAAACCTTCACAGACTTGGTCACTTGGCGATCCACAATTCCTCTTGGATGCACTAGACCTTGACGCCTAACCATCTGGAAGAAGCACAGTCTTCAAAGGTAACAAGCGTCGGATCCACGCGGGATCAATCTCTTCAGTGATGCTCAATCACTTTGGGTTTGTCGGTGTTTTGGGTTTGGGTTTGGATTTTCCTCACTTGATGATTTTCGCTCAAAGTCCTCGGAGGATGGGTTGCTCTCAAATGACAAGTGTCAAGTTCTCGTGGAGCAGCCAACCAGCTAGTGGTTGTAGGGGGCGGCTATTTATAGCCTAGGGAGCAGCCCGACATGATAAGACATAAATGCCCTTCAATGATATGACCGTTAGGTGGACAAGATATTTTAGGACAGCTGGCGCGCAGCATAGCAACGGTCGGAAATTTGAGGTACAAATTCCTCAGGGCTATCATGTTCCTCACTGTGTAGGCAATTCGCACTGGCGAATTCCTAACTCCTCAGTCAGAGCAAAGTCCTCAGTGACCAAAAGAACTGCGTCTCTGTCACTGAAGAAATTGACTGAACTGTATGAGATTTCCAATGGCTTCACTCGAAGGGATTGGTAGGTGTAGGATTTGAGTTGAGCATCACATAGAAATTTTCTCCTTAGTATTTCCTCGACCCCCTTTAACAGTACGGTGTTTCCTATGACTCAAGAAAGAGAAAATGAAACTACGAAAACAAAAGTCTTCACGCTTCATGTTCCTCGAATGAATACCAAGTCTTCAAGGTCACACCAATTTCTTCACTTTCAAAGTCTTCAGAAAGTCTTCAGTATATCAAAGTCTTCAGTCGAAGAACTTCATTTTTAGGGGTCGACTTTCTCTGTAAATATCAAACTCCTCATAGACTTATAGATCTGTGTACACTCATAAACGCATTAGATACTTAACCTATAAGTCTTCAATACACCAAAATCACTAAGGGGCACTAGATGCACTTACAGTCAGGAATAAGTCAATACAAAACACAATGACCTCCTCATTTTCATGGCCCTTGGAGATGCTTCCTTCTGGCCTAGCACGGTTATGAACATATTTCTTTAAGACTCCCATGAACCTCTCAAAGGGGAACATATTGTGTAGAAATACAGGACCCAAAACATTAATCTCTTCGCATAGGTGAACTAGGACGTGCGTCATGATGTTGAAGAAGGATGGTGGGAACACCAACTCGAAACTGACAAGACATTGCACCAAATCATTCTCTAACCTTGGTATGATTTCTGGATCGATTACCTTCTGAGAGATTGCATTGAGAAATGCACATAGCTTCACAATGGCTAACCGAATGTTTTCTGGTAGAAGCCCCCTCAATGCAACCGGAAGCAGTTGCGTCATAATCACGTGGCAGTCATGAGACTTTAGGTTCTGGAACTTTTTCTCTGCCATGTTTATTATTCCCTTTATATTCGACGAGAAGCCAGACGGTACCTTACTACTGAGCAGGCATTCAAAGAAGATTTCCTTCTCTTCTTTGGTAAGAGCGTAGCTTGCATGACCCTGATGTATGTCGTCTTTTCCGTGCATACGTTGCTGGTCCTCCCGTGCCTCAAGTGTATCTTTTGTCTTCCCATACACGCCCAAGAAGCCAAGCAGGGTCACACAAAGATTCTTCGTCACGTGCATCACGTCGATTGTGGAGCGGACCTCTAGGTCTTTCCAATAGGGCAGGTCCCAAAATATAGATTTCTTCTTCCACATGGGTGCACGTCCGTCAGCGTCATTTGGAACAGGTTGTCCACCAGGACCCTTTCCAAAGACCACCTTCAAATCCTTGACCATATCATGTACATCAGCACCAGTACGGTGGCGAGGCTTCGTTCAGTGATCCGCCTCACCTTTGAAATGCTTGCCTTTCTTTCTTACAGGATGCCTGCTAGGAAGAAATCGACGATGTCCCAGGTACACATTCTTCTTACAATTAGCCAAATATATATTGTCGGTATCGTCCAAACAGTGCGTGCATGCGCGGTATCCCTTGTTTGTCTGTCCTGAAAGGTTACTGAGAGCAGGCCAATCATTGATGGTCACGAATAGCAACGCCTTTAGGTTAAATTCTTCCCCCATGTGCTCACCCACGCATGTACACCTGTTCCATTCCATAGTTGTAAGAGTTCTTCAACTAATGGCCTTAGGTACACATCAATGTCGTTGCCGGGTTGCTTAGGGCCTTGGATGAGCACTGGCATCATAATGAACTTCCGCTTCATGCACAACCAAGGAGGAAGGTTATACAAACATAGAGTCACAGGCCAGGTGCTATGGTTGCTGCTCTGCTCCCCAAAAGGATTAATGCCATCTGCGCTTAGACCAAACCATACGCTCCTTGCGTCATCTGCAAACTCCTTCCCGTACTTTCTTTCAATTTTTCTCCACTGCGACCCGTCAGCGGGTACTCTCAACTTTCTGTCTTTCTTACGGTCTTCTCTGTGCCATCGCATCGCCTTGGCATGCTCTTTGTTTTGGAACAAACGTTTCAACCGTGGTATTATAGGAGCATACCACATCACCTTGGCAGGAATCTTCTTCCTGGGGCGCTCGCCCTCGACATCAGCAGGGTCATCGCGGCTGATCTTATAGCGCAATGCACCGCATACTGGGCAAGCGTTCAAATCCTCGTACTCACCGTGGTAGAGGATGCAATCATTAGGGCATGCATGTATCTTCTGCACCTCTAACCCTAGAGGGCAGACAGCCTTCTTTGCTTCGTACGTACTCTCGGGCAATTCGTTGTCCTTTGGAAGCATATCCTTTATCATTACCAGCAACTTTCCAAATCCCTTGTCAGATACACCACTCTCTGCCTTCCATTGCAGCAATTCCAGTGTGGTGCCCAGCTTTTTCTTGTCACCTACGCAATTCGGGTACAACAATTTTTTGTGATCGTCTAACATGCGCTGCAACTTCTTCTTCTCCAAATCACTTGCGCAGTTTCTCTTTGCATCGACAATGGCCCGACCTAGATCATCAACGGGCTCATCTGATGCCTCTTCTTCAGCTTCTTCCCGCATTGCCGGCTCAGCTTCTTCCCACATTATCGGCTCAGCTTCTTCCCCCATTGTTGTATCATCGTATTCAGGGAACCCATGGCCAGGATAGCTGTCGTCGTCCTCTTCTTCTTCATTGTCTTCCATCATAACCCCTCTTTCTTCGTGCTTGGTCCAAACATTATAGTGGGGCATGAAACCAGACTCAAACAGGTGGACGTGAATGGTTCTTGACGTAGAGTAATTGTGACCATTCTTACAGCCAGCACATGGACAAGGCATAAAACCATCCGCCCGCTTGTTTGCCTCAGCCTCAAGCAGAAAAGTATGCATGCCCTCAACGAACTGGGGAGATCATCGGTCATCGTACATCCATTGTCGGCTCATCTTCATTACACAACACCGAATAGACCAAATTAATACAAGTTCATATATAAAGTTCATACAACACTTAGATGCAACAAACAAATAACTCTCTAGCTAAAGCATTTAAATGCAACAACAAATGTGATCAAGATCACAACTAAGGTAACAGTTGATCCAACAACATAATGATACCAAGCCTCACTATCGATGGCATATTTTCTAATCTTTCTAATATTCAAGCGCATTTTCTCCATCTTGATCTTGTGATCATCGACGACATCGGCAACATGCAACTCCAATTCCATCTTCTCCCCCTCAATTCTTTTCAATTTTTCTTTCAAGTACTCGTTTTCTCTTTCAACTAAATTTAACCTCTCGACAATAGGGTCGGTTGGAATTTCCGGTTCACATACCTCCTAGAAAAAATTTCTATGTTAACTTGATGGGCATAATTTGTCATAAACATGAAATGCAACTAGTTTTAAAAGAGAATATATATACCACATCAGAATCATAACAAGGACGAGGGCCGACGGGGACGGATATCAAAACCATGGCACTATATGTATAACAAACAACGTACGGGTAAGATAATTATACGAGTAACTATATATCCAAATCACACAAACATCAATTTTTATATAAAATTTCATGAACAAGAGGCTCACCACAAGGTGGTGCCAGCGACGGGACGGTGCGAGCGATCGACGGTGGTTACGACGGAGATTTAGAAGGCACTAAGTAAACCACACCTACATATGCAAACTAAGTGTTATTTTTGACCTCAAATTGCATATAAATCAAATACTAGCACATATATATATCCTCCCAAATTACTAAACTCACAAATTAATCACAATATAAAGCATTGCAAGAGCTAATCTAGCAATGAGAGATGAAAGGACAAAGTTGCTAACCTCTGTGATCATTTGAATGGATGGGGGCCTTCAAATCTTGACAAATTTTGGGCAAAATGTGTGATGAGCTCGAGAGGAAGAGGGGAAAAACAGAGAGGAGAGGGGAAAGGGGAAGAACAGAGCGAGCTCGGGTGGACGAAGGGTTTATGTAGGACGACCTTTAGTACCGGTTCGTGCCAAGAACCGGTACTAAAGGGGCTGGAGGGGCCCCAGTCTGACAACATCCTGCCACCACTCTCATTAGTACCGGTTCGTGGCACGAACTGGTGCTAAAGGTTCGCCACGAACCGGTACTAATGAAAGCGGCCCGGCTAGCCGTTGGAACCAGCACTAATGTATACATTAGTGCCGGCTCAAATTCAAACCGGCACTAATGTGCTTCACGTTTGACCCTTTTTCTACTAGTGCAACCTTCTTCTTGGTCATGTAAATCCCATAAACAAGCTTATGATAATGTGGATACCTTTGATTGGATGGAGTCAGAACTTTAGAAACATAGTATACTGGGCACTGAACTTTATAGGCTTTCCTTCTTCTTCCTGCTCGACCGTGAGTACTGTACTGACAACTTGTCCAGTGGTTGCAATATAAAGCAGTAAAGGCTCTTTGCTGATTGGGGCAGCGAACAACGGCTGGGTGGAAAGCAGGGGTTTGAACTCTGCAAACGCTGCATCAGCTTCAGGAGTCCACTCGAATTTGTCAGATTTCTTCATCAGTCGGTAAAGAGGCAATGCCTTTTCACCGAGGCGAGAAATGAATCGACTCAAGGTGGCCAAACAACCAGTAAGCTTCTGGACATCATGCACACGCACAGGGCGCTTCATCCAGAGTATGGCACCAACTTTCTCTGGGTTCGTGTCGATCCCTCGCTCGGAAACGAGGAAACCGAGTAACTTTTCACCAGGAACTCTGCATGTGCACTTTGATGGGTTAAGCTTGATATCATACCTTCTTAGGTTGGCAAAGGTTTCAGCAAGGTCAGCCAGCAGGTCGGAACCTTTACGCGACTTGACCACAATGTCATCCATGTATGCTTCCACATTCCGACTGATTTGAGTGAGCAGACACTTCTGAATCATCCTCATGAATGTGGCTCCAGTGTTCTTGAGACCGAATGGCATGGTGACATAACAAAAGCATCTGAATGGAGTGATGAAAGCTATTTTTTATCTCATCGGGTCCATACAGTCGGATCTGATGGTACCCGGAATAGGCATCTAAAAAAGACAGACGCTCACACCCCGGAGTCGAGTCAACGATCTGGTCGATGCGGGGGATAGGAAAATGATCTTTCGGGCAGGCCCGATTGATATGCTTGAAGTCAATGCACATGCGAAGTGAATAGTCCTTCTTGGGGACCATGACAACATTGGCGAGCCACTCGGAGTGGTAAATCTCTTGGATGAACTCAGCTACCAGGAGTCGAGCCACTTCCTCACCAATTGCTTTTCTCTTCTGTACGGCGGACCGTTGAAGATGTTCGTTGACTGGTTTTACTTTCAGGTCGACTCGCAAACGATGCTCGGCTAGTCCCCTGGGTACACCCGACATGTCAGAAGGTTTCCATGCAAAGATGTCCCAGTTCTCACGGAGGAACTGGATGAGCGCTTCTTTCTATTTGCTGCCGAGTGATGTTGAGATATGAGTAGGAGCAGCATTAGGATCGATCGGGTGAATATGAATCGGCTTGGTTTCACCGGACGACTGAAATGCAGAATCAGTGGCAGGCTTCTTGGAGCACAGCAAATCATTCGAATCTGCATTCTTCCGGTATTCTTGTATTTCGACTGCTGCCATTTGTGCATCAGTGATTTTTGAGCCCTTCTGGAAGCACTCTTATTCCTTCTGCCGATTGCTAGTGATAGTGATCACTCCTCTGGGACCATGCATTTTCAATTTGAGGTACACGTAATAACATGGTCGAGCCATGAAACGTCCATAGGCAGGCCTACCCAGAATAGCATGATAAGCACTCTGGAAATCCACTACTTCAAATGTCAACTTTTCCTTGCGGTAATTCTTGGAATCACCGAAAACCACATCAAGGGCGACCTGGCCGAGTGATTCAGCCTTCTTGCCAGGTATAACGCCATGAAAACTTATATTACTTTCACTAAGCTTGGAGGACATCGGAATGCCCATTCCTTTCAAGGTTTCAGCATAAAGGATATTCAGGCCGCTACCACCATCCATCAGCACTTTAGTCAGTCGAGTGCCTTCAACAACTGGGTCGACCACCAACGCTTGCTTCCCAGGGGTGGCTATATGTGCTGGATGGTCAGACTAGTCGAATGTGATGGCAGTCTGGGACCACTTCAAATAACTTGGTGCTGCTGGAGCAACCATGTTCACTTCTCTGTTGATATTTCAGTCGACTTTTGCTCTCGACATCAGCAAAAATCATCATAGTGGAATTGACATTGGGAAAACCATCATCTTCTTCTTCCTTATCCTCACCCTTGTCCGACTCTTTTTCCTTCTCATTGGGTTGTTTCTCTCGGAACTGCTGGATCAGGAGTCGACACTGTCGAGTGGTGTGTTTAGGGTAAATGAGATTACCCTCTTCATCTTTGTTGGTATGAATGTGGCATGGTAAACCCAACACATCATTTCCGACTTGATCTTTCACTTTCTTGGGGTTCCAGGGCCCTTTGGGCTTCCCCTTGAACTTTTCTTGAGCCACAACTAAAGCCTCACCAGGAGCAGCTGGCTCGGCCTTGCGCTTCTATTTCCGATTGGAATTCCCTCCTCCGGTTTCCTGGGCGACTGTTTTGTGCTTGCCACTCAGAGTCGGTCTTCCTCTTTGCCGTTAGAGTATTTGGTGGCAATCTCCATCATCCGAGTCAGGGACATATCCCCTGTCCGACCGAATTTCAGATTCAACTCTCAATACTTAACACCTTCTTTGAAGGCACAAACCGCTTGGTGATCTGACACATTCTCCACTGTATGGTGCAACGTGATCCATCTCTGGATATAGTCTCTCAGGGTTTCATTCGGCTTCTGCATGCAGCGCTGCAATTCTGTTAACCCTGCCGGCCGTTTGCAAGTACCCTCAAAAGTTCTAACAAACACTCAGGCGAGTTCCTCCCAATTGTATATGCTGCCAGGTGCTAACTGAGTCAATCATGCTCTGGCCGAGCCTTCCAACATCAGAGGAAGGTGCTTCATGGCCACTTCATCATTGCCGCCACCTATCTGTATAGCCACTCGGTAATCCTCAAGCCAAGTGTCAGGCTTGGACTCACTAGTGAACTTGCTGACTCCAGTCGCCAACCTGAAGTTGGGAGGAATCACTGCAGCCCTGATGGCTCTGCTGAAGCACTCTGGACCTGAAACATGCACTCTGCTGCCAGTCGGGTGATCTCTGTCATGACCCTCTTTGTGTGCTCTGTTCCTGTCAACCAGACCTTGAACGAGAATAGGTCTCGCATCAAAGCCTGGCTCCCTGGGGTCGACTGGAATTCTTCGCCCGCCACTGTGAGGGCGTCTATCATCGTGCTGCCAAGGCACATATGACCCACTCCTCGGAGGAGGTATGGGCACTCGACGTCGGTCATCATATTGCTCGTAGTTTCTGTACTGATCTTGCCGGTGCCCACGCCCCTCACGCCGCGGGGGGCGATCTTGGGTTGTGGGCCGACTGAACTATATCTGCCATCACAAACCTGCTATGAATCATATTCCGCGACTGAGACACTGTTGTGTTCTGCTCTCCGGCTGCTCGGAGCAAGGCCCGGATCTGCATCAAACCTCTGCCAGCTTCCGACTGGGAAGGCTGAATTGACTCCGCTATTCGGGCTGCAACTGTGAGATTTTGAATTGGGGTGTGGTATACCTGAGTTTGAGGCGGAAAAGCTGTCGTCGACTGGATTCATGGATCCGCTACCGAGCACGCTTGTCGAGCATGTGCTGGAGGTTCTCCAGTCGAGTGCGCTCATCCAAGTTGGCCAGGCGCGCCTCCTCCAAGTCCCGGGCCTCGGGGGTTTCTCCAACTGTAGGAGTGTGAAGTGCATCCATATTGCGGCGGCGAAGCTCTTCCCTCTGCTGCGAGGAAAGGGGCTCGGGGCGGTACTACTCGTGAACGCGCGATGGATCGCTGCCGCCATCGCCACCGTCGTCGTGGGGGAAGCCAGGAGGACTGCATGGTCCGTTGACCATCAATACTTCCACCACGAGATCGCTGTTGTCGCACTCGGATGCAGTCTCGACGGAGCCAGACGACAGATCAAACAGGCCATAGAGAGTTTCGTCGGGCTCGATTGCTGCGACTTGTGGGGTGGCCGACTGACGGGCCACCGCGTGTCTCACCCACCTCTGGAGGCGCGACCGACCAGAACGCTTGCGCCGATGAACAGCGGGGAGCGAGGACACCACAAGAGCCAGCCGATACTGGGTCGACGGCTATCGGAGAAGGACGCCACGAACGCACGCGCGAAAGTGCGTCGCCCCGTGGACAGGGAGTGCCTCGACGTCGAGTGGAGCCTCTTGAAGCCAGGCGGAGTCGTCAGCGACGAAGACGAGCGCGCCGAGACGGATCTCGCAGCCCTCAGCTAATCCACCACCGGAAACCATGATGATGGGAATCGGAAAAATCGCAACTTCACCAAAAAGTCGCTAAGACACCTGCCCCACGGGGGGCGCCAACTGTCGTGGATCTAAGACTGGCAGTAGAATGGGGGTAGGTATGAGGAGGCAAGATCCTAGCTATGGCGAAGTTGTACACACGAGTTTTATGAGTTCGGGCCCTTCGCAGAGGAAGTAATAGCCCTATGTCTCGGATCCCGGAGGCGGTCGACTGAATTATGCGTGTGTGTGTGTGTGTGTGTGTGTGTGTGTGTGTGTGTGTGTGTTACAGGGGGTGTGAACCCTTGTGCCAGTGGAGGGGTGGCTTATATAGAGTGTGCCAGGACCCCAGCCATCCCACGTTACAAGGAGTTCAATGTACATAAAGAGGGAGCGTTACAGGTAACATCCATAATAAAGTGATATAAATTATCATTAACTTTAGCCATTAGGCATGTCGCGGTCTTAGTGGGTCGCTCCGAAAAGTTAATCACATATAAACCATTCTCGACATGCCCAACAAAGGCTACTTTAAGAGTCTTGCTCCACAAGAGGGCCACGGTATCGATATCAAAGAAAGCGGCAAAGCCCATGATTGCAAGTTGACAAACGAAAAGTAAATTGTATGCAAGGGACTCAACAAGCATGACCTTCTCGATCGTGAGATCATGAGAAATGACAACCTTGCCGAGTCCCGATACCTTAGAAGACGAGGCATCACCCCACTCGACATTGGTGGGCATAGATGGAATCTTGTGCACGTCCACCACCAAGTCCTTGCTTCCGGTCATATGATTTGTAGCTCCACTATCGAGAAACCATGATCCCCCACCGGAAGCAAACACCTACACAAGATCAATGCTTGGTTTTAGGTACCCATTTTTTAATGGGTCCTTTGATGTTAGTAAAAAGGGTCTTAGGAACCCAAATAGACCATTCAATATACTCATGAGGAGAACCAACAAATTTGGCATAAACATGCCCATCACTAGCACGGCATAACACATAAGAAGGGTTAAAGTCGCCGGCTTTGTTGGGAGGGGTGGCATTGCCCTTCTTGACACCGCCACCCTTCGCATTGTTCTTCTTCTCCTTGGAAGCACCCTCTCCCTCCTTCACAAAAGTTTGCTTGAGAGGAGGAGGTCGTTTGGTCTTGTCATTCTTCTTCTTGTTCTTGGGCTTGGGTGCGAACCCAGTCCCCTCCTTGGCCACAACTTCCTTTTGATTGCTCAAAAGGTTGTTGAGGTTCTTCTCACCTTGTATGCATGACACAAGGCCTTTCTCAAGTTGCTCCTTCAACTTCGCATTCTCCTCAACAAGATGCACATGCTCACAACAAGGGTTAGTAGCATTTGCATTATCAATTAACACCATATGAGGAAAGGTGGCTTTCTCCTTGGTTAGCTTCACTTGGAGTTGATCATGAGACTCCTTGGGGCTACCATGAGTACCTTTCAAGACTTTGTGAGCCTTGTCAAGTATATCAAACTCCTCCTTGAGTCTAGCAAGATCAACCCCAAGTTTGGCTTTCTCGGAATTGAGCACACAAGAAACAACAAGAGCATGATCAAGATCTTTCTTTAACTTAGCATGATCATCATTGTGTGACTCCTCAAGAGCCAAACGAAGACCACGCTCTTCCTCAAGAGCATTGGAAAGATCCAAAATCTCGTCGGCATAGTCACGACTATGCCCCTCCATCTTAGAGATGGTATCTTCGTGAGCCTCGATCATGTCATTGGCTTCACCAAGTTGTTCCAAGAGGGCAACGAAGTGCTTCTTGGATTTACCCTAGAGTTTCCCCATAAAGGTCTCAAACTCATTTTCCTCCACATTTGTTCCCTCATGTTCATCAATGCCATCCGTCAAAGAAGAATGATTAATGATGGTAGTTTTGATGTTGGGGGTTACCTTGTTGGTGGCTTTAACCATGAGGCACTTGGCGGTGATGCTCTCATTGGGTGAGTCAAAGAGAGACACCCGTGGAGTCGTCGCAATAGCAACGGAGGCCATGGCAATCGACTCACCATCTTCATCATCGTCATCATCCTCATTGTACTCATCTTGTACCACCAATGCCTTGGGAGGAGTCTTCTTGGTGAAGTTGCTCTTGTTGGGAAAAGACTTGGCCTTGTCCTTTCGGATGAGCTTGCCACCATTGTCTTCCCTCTTCTCATAAGGGCACTCCGCAACAAAGTGGCTCACATTGCCACAATTAAAGCAAGTCCTCACTCGTTGCTTGCCCTTTGCGCCACTTGAATTGCTCTTGTTGAAGTTGGGCCTTGAGTTCTTATTGCTCCAAAATTGCCTTGAAGCAAGAACCATGTGTTCATGATAGGCATACTTCGTATCTTCGAGGTTGCTCTCCTCTTCTTCCTCTTCATACTCTTCCTCCATACTAACCTTGGCCTTTAGTGCAAGGTTGGGCTTCTTTACTCTTTGAGAGCGAAGAACCGCATTGTCTGCGGTCTTGTCCAAGATGCTCATAGCAACAAACTCATCCAACATTTCACTTGAGGACAAAGTGTGGAAGTCCGGTCTTTGACGAGTGATGGAGGACATGGCTTTGTGGTAGGGCATCATTGCCTTGAGGAATTTGCGCTTGATCCAATTGTCATCCGTGTCCTTACTTCCATGATCTCGGAGTGAGACCGCGAGTTTGGTTACTCTCTGATATAGCTCACGAGGTTCTTCATCTTCTTTCATTGCAAACTCATCGGCTTCATCTTGCACCACTTCATAGTTGGAGCGCTGAATGCTTGCACTTCCCCGGTAGAGGGAAACCACTTGGTGCCATGCATCTTTGGCCATGGAGTAGGGTCGGAGATGAGGAAGATCTTCAGGTGGGATTGCTTCTTGGATGATGAAGAGAGCATTCTCATTGAATTGATTATCCACGGCTTCTCTAGGAGTGAAGTTGCTTCGGTCATGCGGATAGAAACCTTCTTCAATGATTCTCCAAAGGTTAGTGTTCACATGATTTAAATGACGCTTAAAGCGATAGACCCAAGAATCAAATTCCACATTCTTCTCAATCTTAGGGACCGGGCCGACATGATTCAAATGAGTGGAAGGAAGCGGTCCACCATAGACAAGTGGAGGTTCCACATGGGCAAAGATGCTGGTGCCATATTTACCACTAGAAGAAGGAGCTTTCTCGCTAGTAGCATCCCCCTTGTCGGAGGTAGCATCCGTCACCTAGTTAGCGGGATCACCCACTTTCAACGGTGCAGTGGAAAGTTTAAGCCCTTCTACGAATTTATAAAACATGCTTTCGACCTCGGTCGTCATGGAGGTTTTCAATGTGTCCAACACCACATTGAATTCCTCACAAGAGACCGCGGTTCCCTCATCTCCCGTAGACGAGACCGGATTCGCACCGGAGTGCTCCTCCACACCGTCTACGACGTCAACCATACTCTTCAGATGATAAAGTCCTTAAAAAGAGACGAGGCTTTGATACCAATTGAAAGGATTGATATAGTTGACTAGAGGGGGGCGAATAGGCAACTAACAATTTTTAGCTTTTCTTTACCAATTTAAACTTTGCATCAAAGTAGGTTGTCTAGATATGCAACTAGGTGAGGAACCTATATGATGTAACAACAACAAGCACACAAGCAAGCAAGGGATTTAACACAAGTAAGGTTGCAAAATAAAGGGACGAGATAACCAAGAGTGGAGCCGGTGAAGATGAGGATGTGTTGCCGAAGTTCCTTCTTTTTAAAGGGAAGTACGTCTCCATTGGAGCGGTGTGGAGGCACAATGCTCCCCAAGAAGCCACTAGGGCCATAGTATTCTCCTCACGCCCTCGCACAATGCGAGATGCCGTGATTCCACTATTGGTGCCCTTGAAGGCGGCGACCGGACCTTTACAAACAAGGTTGGGGCAATCTCCACAACTTAATTGGAGGCTCCCAATGACACCACGAAGCTTCACCACAATGGACTATGGCTCCGCGGTGACCTCAACCGTCTAGGGTGCTCAAGCACCCAAGAGTAACAAGATCCGCTAGGGATTAGTGGGGGAATCAAATTTCTCTTGGTGGAAGTGTAGATCGGGGCCTTCTCAACCAATCCCGAGCAAATCAACAAGTTTGATTGGCTAGGGAGAGAGATCGGGCGAAAATGGAGCTTGGAGCAACAATGGAGCTTTGGGGGGAAGAGGTGAGTCAACTTTGGGGAAGAAGACCCCCTTATATAGTGGGGGGAACAATCCAACAGTTACCCCCCAAAACAGCCCCGCAGAGAGCGGTACTACCGCAGGAGGCAGCGGTACTACCGTTGGGCCCAGCGGTACCACCGCTCCCCCAGGCGGTATGGTCGTGCAGTCTGGGAGGGCTGGAGAGAGAGAGCAGGAGAGGGACCCAAAGCAGTACTACCGCGGTGGTAGGGTGGTACTACCGCTCTACTGCCGCTGCTTAGTGCCGCACAATCCGACACGAGGAGCGACCCCCTCGAGTCGACGCGGTAGGGGCCTGGTACCGTAGCGGTACAACGGCTGAGGACCCACCGGCGGTACTACCGCTGCCGAGCGGTACTACCGCCTGTGACTCCTAAGCGGTACTACCGCTGGGTACCGCGTTACTACCGCTGGGACCAAACGATGCACATTGGAAGGGGAATGAGCTCTCCATTGAAGCGGAAAGGCTCAGAGGGTGTGAAGAGGATGTGTACGTGTTGATTCCACCCTAGCCTTAACAAAGCGGACCCCCTCTTGATAGTACGGTGACTCTTATGGAACTAGTTCACCAAAATAGAAACAAAAGAGCTACACCGTCTTGAATAACACTCTGAGGGGAAAGAAATCGTCTGGTGCCAAATGATGAATCTTTGAAATGCTCAAAGCACATGATTAGTCTGCAAACATGTTGTCATCAATGACCAATACTACATCTAGAGAGATATGCCTTAATAGCTAGAGTAGCTCCACGCAGAGCATTGTAGACATAGAAAATTTGCAAAATACATACGACTCTGAATGTGACAGACCCATTGACTAAGATTCTCTCACAAGCAAAACATGATCACACCTTAGTACTCTTTGGGTGTTAATCACATAGCGATGTGAACTAGATTATTGACTCTAGTAAAACCCTTTGGGTATTAGTCACATGGCGATGTGAACTATTGGTATTAAATCACATGGCGATGTGAACTAGATTATTGACTCTAGTGCAAGTGGGAGACTGAAGAAAATATGCCCTAGAGGCAATAATAAAGTTGTTATTTATATTTACTTATATCACGATAAATGTTTATTATTCATGCTAGAATTGTATTAACCGGAAACTTAGTATATGTGTGAATACATAGACAAAACAGAGTGTCCCTAGTATGCCTCTACTTGACTAGCTCATTAACCGAAGATGGTTATGTTTCCTGACCATAGACATATGTTGTCATTTGATGAACGGGATCACATCATTAGAGAATGATGTGATGGACAAGACCCATCCGTTAGCTTAGCATTATGATCATTGAGTTTTATTGCTATTGCTTTCTTCATGACTTATACATGTTCCTCTGACTATGAGATTATGCAACTCCTGAATACCGGAGGAACACCTTGTGTGCTATCAAACGTCACAACATAACTGGGTGATTATAAAGATGCTCTAAAGGTGTCTCCGAAGGTGTTTGTTGGGTTGGCATAGATCGAGATTAGGATTTGTCACTCCGTGTATCAGAGAGGTATCTCTCGGCCCTCTCGGTAATGCACATCACTATAAGCGAAACAACTAATGAGTTAGTTGCGGGATGATGCATTACGGAACGAGTAAAGAGACTTGCCAGTAACGAGATTGAACTAGGTATGATGATACTGACGATCGAATCTCGAGCAAGTAACATACCGATGACAAAGGGAACGACGTATGTTGTTATGTGGTTTGACCGATAAAGATCTTTGTAGAATATGTAGGAGCCAATATGAGCATCCAGGTTCTGTTATTGGTTATTGACCGAAGATGTGTCTCGGTCATGTCTACATAGTTCTCGAACCCGTAGGGTCCGCACGCTTAATGTTCGATGACGATTTGTATTATGAGTTATGTGATTTGATGACCGAAGCTTGTTCGGAGTCCCGGATGAGATCACGGACATGACGAGGAGTCTCGAAATGGTCGAGAGGTAAAGATTCATATATTGGAAGGTTGCATTTAGACATCGGAATGGTTCCGAGTGGTTCGGGCATTTTTCCGGTGTACCGGGAGGTTACCGGAACCCCCCGGGAGAAGTTATGGGCCTTATGGGACATAAAAGGGAAGCACATCATCCCATAAGGGGCTGGTGCCCCTCCTTGGGCAGGAGGCAGATTAGGACTAGGAGAAGCCCTCCCCCCTTTCCTTCTCCTTCTCCCTTCCCCCTTTCCTACTCCGTGTGGGAGGTGGAATCCTACTAGGACTAGAGAGTCCTAGTAAGACTCCACACCTTGGCACGCTCCCTAGGGCCGGCTGCCTTTCCCTCTACCTCCTTTATATACGGAGGCGGGGGGCCCCAAAGACACACAAGTTGATTTTTTAGCCGTGTGCGGTGCCCGCCTCCACAGTTACACACCTCGGTCATATCGTCGTAGTGCTTAGGCGAAGCCCTGCGGCGGTAACTTCATCATCACCGTCACCATGCCGTCGTGCTGATGGAACTCTCCCTCGGCCTCAACTGGATCAAGAGTTCGAGAGACGTCGCCGAGCTGAACGTGTGCTGATCGCGGAGGTGTCGCACGCTCGGTACTTCGATCGGTTGGATCGTGAAGACGTTCGACTACACCAACCGCGTTACTAAACGCTTCCACTTTTGGTCTACGAGGCTACGTGGATACACTCTCCCCGCTCGTTGATATGCTTCTCCTAGATAGATCTTGCGTGATCGTAGGAAAATTTTGAAATACTACTTTCCCCAACAAAAGTGATGGACAATAGATAGTTTCGGACTAGTGGTATCGTGATTGTCTCTTGGTGTAGGGTTGTGGATGAAGAAGCCCTTGACGGCGCGTAGCAGGAGCAGGCGCTCTCGGACGCGCCTTGTGCCACTAGGCGCGAGGTTGAAGACGGGGTTGCCCCTAGGTGGGCTGGAATGCACAGTGCTAGTCTACTATGTAAGTTTTCTTCTCTCTCCCTATCTTTTATTTCTATCATTTACTTTTAATTTAAATATAATTTTGTTTGATTTTAGACCAAAACATTTGTAAATATGTATGGAAAATTAAGCGTGAATTTAATGGATTTTGATAAAAACCACGGACGTTTTAACTCCGGTCGTAGTACCTGTGCCGGTCCATGCGCCTCGCCGATTAACACACCATACAGAACGATGCAGTTTAGTCCCACATCACCGCGCGAGAGTCTCGCAGACCATCTTAAATAGCAGCATCGTTCACATGCACTAAACAACTTCTATTATAATAGCACAATCAACGCTGATCATCTCCTTCACAAATCAAGCATAGATGGTCTTATTATAATATAAGTTTTTCTATTCAATTCACAACATTGTTATCTTTGTTGTTTTTTTTATCTTTTTAGTTTTTCTTCTTTCTTTGTTTTGAAAGGTTTCTTTCACAAATGTATACATTTTTCAAAAGCATTGTACAATTTTCATATACTGAAGGAACATTTCTGTTGTACTCTTTAAGCATTTTTTCATAAAATACATGATTAACATTTTAGGAAATAAATGTTTTCATGTTTAGTTTTTTAGGCACATTGTACATTTTTGTATATATCTAAAATATTTGCATATATGTTTAACATTAATAAATACATCAATTCACTTTTTTTAACTGAGCATTTGTTTTTGACTAGGTGTTAAACATTTGTTTTTTAAATACATAACACATTTTTAATGATAATTTTTTTTGCCTTATGCAAACATTTTATTACATTTTTACATGGATTTTTATACAAAATGTGATGTACACATTTTATTAAATGTAATGTGCACTTTTTTAATGCATGAAACTTTTTTTATATTTATATTGACATTTTTGCTATTTTCTAAAAATAATTTTTTAAATGGCATGTACAGATATTCTAAAGCGTGACATTTTTCAAACATAAACGTTTTTTGTACAAATTACTAAATACATTTTTCTATACATGTTTTTATTTTATTTTCAAATGCAATATTAACATTTATAAAACAAAAATGGTAAATAATTTTTAAATATATATTTATAATGTTTTTAAAATATAAAAACAGAAAACCAATGTGAAGTAAAACCGGAAGGAAAAAACGAAGAGGAAAAAACACGTGATGTTGACATCACCCACGTTAATAGCCCGACCCAGTAGCATCCCCTTGAGACGACGCCAGCTAAGGACATCTCCATGTTGAAATCACCCACGTTAAGGAGATGGCCGCGCCCGTGACGCATGTCAAACAATTTACAAATGCAAACGTTAAAGAACCAAAGGCATTGGCAGATTCGAATATTTTCCCAAATTTTGAAGTGGTTTTTTAAAACAGTTTTTCTTGAAAGATGAACATTTTTCAATTTTTGTGATTTAAAAAAACTCAAACATTTTTTAAAATCACAAACAATTTTTGGATATGTGAACTAGTTTTTGAAAACAGGCAATTGTTTGAAACTCCGAACATAGACATGCTTTGAATAATTTAACATGTTTTCTATCTATATCTATATCTATATCTATACCTACTGTTAAAGTAAGGTGATATTCTTGGTTTCGTCCCGCTTAGGTGATTTGATATTTAAAATATATAAGCTTTTTAGGCAAATTTAACATATCTAGGCGAGGTGGTACTATTTATAGGAAAATCCATGCAGTCCATTAAAAATCGTTTCGCACATCGCTTGGAGCCTGAGCCTCAGCCCGTTTTGTAGGTCACCTGGGCCAAAAGTCTCAACGTGGCTGGGCTTCCCATGGAGTGAAAAAAAGGTTGGCGTATCATGGGCTCGAGCTCGCAACATCCTCTCCAAAGCCTACGAGTGCCACCAATTGAGCTATATCACGTCGTGATGTAAAAGAAAAATGAGTTATATCACATTTGTGCTCTTCCGATTAATAGTCCCACGTCACTTTTTTATAACAAATCACATCAACTTATATATGCATGAGTTGCGAGAATTAACAAGATGTTGAGGCATCAACAAAGGGTGCATTTACTGAACAGAAAATAAATTAGCGAGGCATCTGGAGGAAAAGTAGAGCAGCCTTGAGAGGTGCCCCACACATGCATGTTATGGGAAATTAAGCATACCAATCAAAGATGCACAAAACAAAAATAAAACGAGGCGCATAATAGTTAATCCTTTCAAAGTCCAGTAGTCTGAAATATTGAACTGATTTTGTGAAATAACTAAACTGATTTTAATGAGGAAAAGCAAGCACCCTAATTGAGCAATTTTTGCTAATGTGTTTAAGACCTTGGCTTGCGCCCCCCCCCCCCCGCGTCATCGCCGGATGGCATTGTTTGGATGTTGTCGTGATGAACGTTTCAATGGACACACTAATTTACCTCCCGTTGAAATGTATGCCGTCGTGATGAAAGTTTCAATGGACACACTAATTTGTCTCCTGTTGCAAGGCACGGGCATATGTGGTAGTAAACTACAATCAAAATTTGGAAATGCGAACATTTTTTGGATCTGTGAACAATTTTTGAAAGCGAGAACATTTTTTAAAGTCCAGACAAAAATTTAAACGAGAACAAATTTTCATTTTATAAACATTTTTTATGAAATCACAAAAATAATTTTAGAATGTTTGAAAACAAAAAGAGGAAAGGGGCGAAAAAATGAAAAATAATCTAGAAGAAAACCAAAAAGTCAATAATGAAACAAACAGGAAAAAACCCAATTAAAAAACCAGACATAATCTTAAAGAACGCACCTAAACCAGAAGCATGTGCTGGCGTCAAATGGGTACACCAGCAATTTGACGCGATCGTGCGTCATATAGGGAATTCAGGTGTGTACATTGTTCGCCGCGATACGCGAGAGGGGTGTTTTGGCACCGAGGAGCATATGCTCCTGGTTTTTAAAATATGTTATAAATGTATTTTAAAATGTTAAAAAATTCCGATAAAATGTTTTGTCCATACATCTCGACATTCTGCGTACTCACAAAGCCGTTTCGTGAAAAACCGACAATTTTTGTGACGCGTGTGAAAAAGACAAAATTCAGTGGTTAAAAAGGCGTTCCACTAGACGTTTCTTTGTCTTTTTTACACAAGCCATAGAAAATGCTAGTTTTCCACAAAACTTGGCGTGCACACTTAGAATATCGAGATGTACGCGTTAATTTTTTTAAAATTTTTTTACATTTTGAAATGTTTTACCGATGGCAGGAGCATATGGTCCCATGTGCGGAAGTGAATTTCCGGTAATACTATGTGCTATAGGTTTACTCTTCTTTGAGTTTTATCGTGGTCAACACTTAGGCAAGGGTAGGGGCGGAATTTGGCCTGGACCCAGCATGAGGCATGTAAACCCACCTCTAGGTAGCCCATGATTGAGCCTATACACAGTTGCAATTTCATCTGCACATCTGGTTGCATCTTCCTTAGCCCAACAAATGTCTCAATCTCCACGTCTAATCGCAATTCTAGGGACGCGGCTAATCTGCACCCGAGCTCATATGCTCCCGCATGAACAGTAAAATCGAAAAAAATTCAAAAAAATCATTTTTTTTAGAGAAACATTGACAAAAGTTTTAAGTGCCTGCAAAAATTCGTCATGAAATCACATTCCTAGAAGGCGTGGCAAAAAAAACAAAAATAGTACTCTGAAAAAGCTACTTTCAAACGCATTTTGAAGCACTGAATTTGTTTTTTTTTTGCCACGCCTTACAGGAATGTGATTTCATGATGAATTTTTGCAGGCACTTTGAACTTTTGTCAATGTTTCTCTCAAAAAAGATTGGAATTTTTTGAATTTTTTTCGATTTTTTTTCGATTTTACTGTTCATGCGGGAGCATATGAGCTCGGGTGCAGAATGGACTTTTCGCAATTCTAGTCCTTTGAACATCTCAAAAAAATGAACATCTCACATGTTCATACTACTAGTGGATTGCCCATGCATTTCAGGGCTAGCAAATGAATTTATAAACAAATGCTTATTTTCTCCCATAAACGAGCACATTGCATGCAATGTTCAACCACAACAGAAATGCAAGCATCCTCTTCTCACTATTCTTACAAACACCACACACCCCTCTAGTCCTCTTTCCCGCTGAACTTTTCGTCTATCACCTTCTCTCAACATGCATCCTCTCAATCTATTGCCCCTTGACTATGCATGTTGCATTCATGTGGTTGTTTTGTTGTCTCGAACAGTACAAAAACAACCGAACCATGTCACCTTCTTACCAGTCTATTCTTAATCCAAGGAAGCTAAATCTAGTTTAATGTTCATGCGTTGTCATGGAAGAACAAACTTATCTATGAAAACATATATCAAAATATCATTAATGAAGTGTGTACATC
Organism: Aegilops umbellulata; assembly: GCA_032464435.1. Lineage (NCBI taxonomy): Eukaryota > Viridiplantae > Streptophyta > Magnoliopsida > Poales > Poaceae > Aegilops > Aegilops umbellulata. The sequence goes on along the minus strand of CP136055.1, from coordinate 600,479,623 downwards.
ACATGCTTATGACTATGTTGTGATAAATAATTCTTGTTTATCTCTCACTTTCCTCTAAATATGTTTCTCCAAACATGCATTTCAATTTCCGCCCTCACCAAAATTTCTACTTTCATGTGCTCCTTCAACCCGACAAATATGTCTTATATATCCCCCTCCATGAGATTCCCTTTGCGTTGGTGTGATGCACATGTGATCTTTAAAAACAAGGCAAGCAAGTGGCATCGTCAACATTAGTCATTTGCATTGGGCACCCGGGAAGAAGGTACAATCGGCTTCTCTGACCAGATTTGATTTTGTATAGGTGTTACTCTTCTATATTGACGAGTTCCGTCTCTAAAGCGAATTCTAGGCCTCCTCTTGTTCAGCACAAGTACTAAAACTGATATGCAAAACTTAAAGACGTGCATAATTTATTGCACAAATCCTCTTACATCATGGAGCTTCAATTTTTATATCGACGAAAATTCAGACCTTAGTTCTTAATAATTTTAACAAAAATGGGAACATAAATGAACATAATCCTGATATTTGACCCATCTATACATTGCACATGAGAATTGCCAAACAACTGATAATACCATCAAATTTTGGCATCAATTTGAAAGAACACAAACCTGATAGCTACAAAAAAGAAAGGTCAGGAGAACACTAACATAACAATACCTTGCAACAGTATGTACCTAATTTGACTCCAGTTTTATGAGTGGCATGCTGGTGCTTTTATTATGAGGGAAAATATTATCATGTTAGTGTCTAATTCCCCTGCAACATCACAAGAACAATGTATGTTTATTATCCTAGGTAAACAAATTACACCACGATCGAGACTATACAATCATGTTTAATTAGACGTCTAAAGAACTAGTTATATACATATAGAAGCTATAGGCCTATAAGCATTGTATCCTCTCCAAGTAGTCAATCCAAAAAGAGAAACCATACTTATCGTTTAAGTATATATAACCATACAAACTTTCAGTGCCACTATCATAAACACTGCACGAGGAAATTGATATGAAAAGCACCTTACAAGTATCTATTAGATTAGCACCAAATAGTTATCTGGATCGAACAAAAATCCCAAAAAAATACCAAAATTAAGCACATATATAGTCATGAAAAAAAATCATTGCTCAAAACATTTCTGATTGAGTTACATGTTTTCTTTTGGGTCGCCCTCTCTTACATTTGTGCACCTTTGAAAATGTTTTGTTAACATGTGTGGTTAGCTGGTCATTGGATTTTCGCTCTGCAGCAATGTCACGGATCAGCCAAAGCCTCATTTCTTCGGGCCCAACTATATCCATAGTTCATTTACGTGACCTCTCCTCAACATTTTTTGATTCTAAGAGCATCTCCAGCATATCCATCAACCGGTCATCCCGCAAAACTCGTTTGTGGTATCCCGGAAACATTTTTTGCAGGACGCCAGACGCTGAGCCAGAGCAGATCCTGCATGCCGAGCCCGCATATTTAAACTTGCATTTTGCGCTTAAAACTAGATCGCCGGAGTTCGTCATACATAGCATATGGGTGTTCATCTAGTAAATACCATACAGAGTTCATTACAAACCGAAATTAAACATAGGATAGGGAAATCTAACACACTAGCATACTACACCTACTCGTCGCCAGAGTCGCCGCCCTCATAGCTGGAGTCGCCGTCGCGGCGCGGGGGCTTGTTGTCGTGGAGGGTGTAGTAGATCAGCGTACCGGAGAGGGCGCGAGGCGAGCTGGTACTCCTCCCGGAGCGCCGGCATGCGCGTGGCCGTAGTTGCATCTCCGGTGGCGGCGGCCTCCTTCGCTTCCCCCCATGCGCGCTCGGCTGCCCGGAGCCGTTGGATGAACGGATCAAAGAGCCTCTCAAGTCACCGGAAAGTTGCGCACGCCCGCGAGCCGGTGCTGCGGGATTTTGGTTCACTTCTTTTGACAACTTAAAAAATAAAACGCCTCCTCCACACCTTTTTCCTAAGCCGCCTCTCTTATTCATTGGGGCTTCTAAACTAGTAATGGCATAACTAATTTAGAAGTCTCAACAGATTTTGAGAGCGGCTTATTTTTTTTAAGCTGGAGAGAGACAACTTATTTTTTAAGCCGCCCAAAAGAACTGGCCCTTTGCGTCGCTGGTGCGTGTCTGCTCCCTCCGCTTCTCCGACACGGGAGGGCGGAGAAAGGAGCTGTCAGCCTCGTCGTCGTTGCTCCGCTTGCGGACGGTGAACACACAACGCCCGACGACCCCCCCCCCCCCCCCCCCGCGCACCCGAACCCATTGTGCCCGCCAAACCCCCCGCCGCTGCCACGCCCTGCACCCACGGACGCCATCGCTGCCAAGATCCGGTGGTCAAATGCGGCGGAAATCGCTGCCGAAGGGGAAGAGATTTCTCGCCGGAGTTTTGATTTTGTGGTGGAGATGGATGAGGGAATGACGGACGGGACCCTAAAATAACCCGGCGCCCGCATATATACCGGAATGTGATGGTCGGTTTACGGTCCGCTTGTAAAACTATTACGGGCCGGACCCTTTTTTGCAGACCTGGTCGGCCGTATTTTTGTCTAAACCAGCCAAAAAAATGCAGTTCACATGACTTTTGCTAGAGATCCTCTTAAACAACAAGAGGATATTCCTTCACGGCCAAGTCGAACGTAGGCGCTACGAAACGCGAATGCGCAGGGCGCCACCAGCAACCGCACGATCGGGATCGATCGGACGAGACACAGCCACCATCCCAGCCGCCCGTCCGGCGATCCAGCGGCCGCGGATAAACCCTAGGCGCCCGTGAGATCCTATATAAACCGGGGCCGACGGCATCCATCCCTCCTCCACCTCCCACCCCATCGCCGCCGCAGGGTTTGACTCCATCGCCCCTCCCTCCTCTTCGTCTCCGGCAGGCAAGGTATCCCTCCCCGCCGCCCGCCGGCCGTTCCCGCGCCGGTGGTTACCTCCTCTCGCTCGTACGCCGTCGCATCTGTAGGTCGTTCGCTCGCCAGTAGGTGATGTATGGGTCGATCTGGTCGGTTTCGTTTCTAGCCTGTCGCGTGATCTGATTACCTAGATCTACTCGGTTCGCCCTGCTCGGTTTGATCTCGAGCCTGTCGCATGAACTTGTTGTGTTGGTCTCTGAGGCTCTGGATCTGTATGTCTCTTGTGCTAAACTAGTACTGCTGTACGAGAGATCTGTTTATTTGCAATCGTTGAGCTAGGTAGATCGAGATCTCGTGATATTAATCCTGCAGCATGAGTTTGTATTATCCTGCAGTTTTTAGTCCGATTTCCTCAAGTTTAGGTATGTATTGTTTGCACTGGTCTCGTTAGCAAATTGGAGATGCAAAAGTGCCCATCGTCTAATGGTAAAGACTGAAGGCCTCCTCGCGGGGCCTTCACATATAGGTTCGATTCCTATTGGGTGCTTCTGCAGACGATCCCCTGCATCTCCAATTTGTTCTCAACCTGAATTGCCTTGTTAAGTAGTTGCCTTGCCTGCTAATCTTGTCACATCGGATTAGAACATGCTTGGCTACTTGACAAGGTATTCTGGTCTATGTTTACCTTATTCTTCTGTTAAGAATCGTTTGGATTTGTTTTGCATGCCTTGTGTGATGAATTTGAATAATTGTAGTGGTGCCATCACTGAATTTAACTGTTTTCACTGGCACTGTTTGTCTGTTGGTGGTTTGTTGCAGTATTATTAGTGCAATTCTAGCTTTTATGTAGTTTCAACTCTAGTTCTGCTTGCCTGTCAAGTATTGCCTGATGATTTATATATTTGTCAATGATTGTATGTTTTCATATTATTGTTTCAAATTATCACTGTCATTGAATTGCTATCCATTTGAATAAGAAACATTAGTATTGGACTTCTTGAACTCATATCACCATCCCTAATTGTCTATGCAGGTAGTTAACAGCTCCAGCAGCCATGGGAAAGGAGAAGATCCACATCAGCATTGTGGTCATTGGCCATGTCGACTCTGGCAAGTCAACCACGACTGGCCACCTCATCTACAAGCTTGGAGGCATTGACAAGCGTGTGATCGAGAGGTTCGAGAAGGAAGCCGCTGAGATGAACAAGAGGTCTTTCAAGTACGCCTGGGTGCTTGACAAGCTCAAGGCTGAGCGTGAGAGGGGTATCACCATTGATATTGCTCTGTGGAAGTTTGAGACCACCAAGTACTCATGCACTGTCATTGATGCTCCTGGTCACCGTGATTTCATCAAGAACATGATCACTGGGACCTCCCAGGCTGATTGTGCTGTGCTTATCATTGACTCCACCACTGGTGGTTTTGAGGCTGGTATCTCCAAGGATGGCCAGACCCGTGAGCACGCTCTCCTTGCTTTCACTCTTGGTGTGAAGCAGATGATCTGCTGCTGCAACAAGGTATACTTCTATTCAACTTTCAATGGCCATTTTTATGTGTGACCATCTGATTTGATTTTGCTATCAACTTGTTAAGTCTCAGAATTACGTATTTAGTTTCTATGTTCATTAATACAGAAAACATCCTATAAACTGATTGACATCCTTTTGCTATCCACTTGATGTTAAGGTTCAGAATTACTTGGTCAATGTCAATGTTCATTAGCACAGAAATTTCCTGTAAAATGATTGACATCTGTAGCATTCTAGTAATAAGTGTTGACTGATTTGTTTTTTCTATTTAGAAATGTACTATATCCTTCTTTTAAAGTTCAGAACTACTTAGTAAATGTCCAGGTTCAGTTAAACTTTTGTCATGTTGCTAATTTTTGGTGATTTTGTCTTGCAAGTTCACCCAGTAGTTCTTATCATATATGATACTGACTTTGTTATACATCTTAATTGATAACTGCAACTGTTTGTTTGGTTGTTATCTCTTATTCCTTGCAACGTCCATCAGTACTTGGGTATATACATGTATGATGTTTCTCTTTTTTGTGTTCGTTTGCATCGTTATCTCTTACTCCGTGCAACTTCTGTCAGCACCTGGGTATATACATGTATGATGTTTCTCATTTGTAGTTGTTTGCATCGTTATGGCTTATTCCGTGCAACTTCCATCAGTACTTCGGTATATACATGTGTGCTGTTTCTCATTTGTGTTTGTTTGCATCGTTACTTTTCAATAATTCTGTTTATCTGATGAGATTGCTCTTATGATCTGTTCCAGATGGATGCCACCACTCCCAAGTACTCGAAGGCCCGTTATGAAGAAATTGTCAAGGAAGTCTCTTCATACCTGAAGAAGGTCGGTTACAACCCTGACAAGGTTCCCTTCGTTCCCATCTCTGGGTTTGAGGGCGACAACATGATTGAGAGGTCCACCAACCTTGACTGGTACAAGGGCCCCACCCTTCTTGAGGCCCTTGACCAGATCAATGAGCCCAAGAGGCCCTCCGACAAGCCCCTGCGTCTTCCCCTTCAGGACGTCTACAAGATTGGCGGCATTGGAACTGTGCCAGTGGGGCGTGTTGAGACTGGCGTCATCAAGCCAGGCATGGTTGTCACCTTTGGTCCTACTGGCCTGACCACTGAGGTGAAGTCCGTTGAGATGCACCACGAGTCTCTCCTGGAGGCGCTTCCTGGTGACAACGTCGGCTTCAACGTCAAGAATGTGGCTGTCAAGGATCTCAAGCGAGGGTATGTTGCTTCCAACTCCAAGGACGACCCTGCCAAGGAGGCTGCCAACTTCACCGCCCAGGTCATCATCATGAACCACCCTGGCCAGATCAGCAACGGCTATGCCCCAGTGCTGGACTGCCACACGTCCCACATCGCCGTCAAGTTTGCTGAGATCCAGACCAAGATCGACCGGCGGTCTGGCAAGGAGATTGAGGCGGCGCCCAAGTTCCTCAAGAACGGTGATGCCGGGTTCGTCAAGATGATCCCCACCAAGCCCATGGTGGTGGAGACCTTTGCCCAGTACCCTCCCCTGGGCCGCTTTGCTGTGCGCGACATGAGGCAGACGGTTGCTGTGGGCGTTATCAAGGCCGTGGAGAAGAAGGATCCGACCGGCGCCAAGGTGACCAAGGCTGCGGCCAAGAAGAAATGAGATGGTGTCAGGTTCTTTACTGCATCTATGATGGTGGTGGCGGTGGCGATATTTGGTGGTGGTGATAGTTGTTCTAGTCGTTTTGAAAACTTGTTAAGCCTTGGTTATTTGTGTCGAGCAGTGTTGGAACTGCTTATTGCTCTGGTCAATGTATCGTTCAGTTGTGTTCCTGGAACTTCGTCAGTTAATGTTGCTACTATATATAGTCGTCATGTTTGGAGTCGTTTTATGTCAGTTTATCATGTTTTTTGTCTTTCAAAGTTGAATTTCTGTTTCCTTTCTTAACTACGCACGACAAGGTGTGTGCTGATGGTTTTTTATCCTATTCCTGTTCTTCCTTTACAGCCCGAAATATTTCTTTTGTCTTAGACTTTGTAGTATTGATGCATAATCCAACACTTGATCTGAGGGGTGACATGAGTTGCCTGTGTCATGGCATCTAGGCTTTGTTGTTGTTGTTGTTGTTGTTGTTTCTTCTTGATTGGGACTATAGGCTTCTAAATATTTATTTTCTTGTTTGGGACTATAGGCTTTGTTGTTGTTGTTGTTGTTGTTGTTGTTGTTTCTTCTTGATTTTCTGACACGGTGCCTATTTTCCTGTGGATTTGAAGTCTTGTGGTTTTGGGTGTTTTCTTTTATACTAGTGACCTGTAATTTAATTAAAGCCCATGATAATTAGCTTTATGTTGGAATTACCGTCTGATTCTGAATGATATTTTTGTGTCTTTCTGAGGCATAAAGCCAAGAGCTTAAGATTTTTTATTTATTTAATGTATGTAGTGTTAATTTTGTTCAGCTTAAATTATCCCAGTGAAGATTCTTAGACACACTGTAAACAACAGCTGTTACTCACCACTGCATGTGTACTCCTTTGGCTATAACCTTTGTGGTTTGGTCAGGGCTGGAATATCCATTTACACCTGGCTTGGTTCATCTGTGTGCATGATTTTAAACGGGTCTCTGAAGGATTCTCTCATATTGTTTGCTCTGTTTTTTTTTGTGTTGATAGGAACCAGAGTCTGTATTTTGGTTGGTTATTGTGGTTGATATATTTTTGCAGTGGCTGACAAGTTTTAGTCAATATGATTTGATCAGTTTTGGGGATATGTTACGGTGATGGTGATAAGTTTGTTTCTCAAAACATTCGCAGATGCCGAAGAGCTTTCGCCCAGCCAGGCTTGACAGCTAATGCTGCTAATTCCTTCTTTGGATGTCCGAGCCTTATTAATATCTCATACTTTGTCTTCCATTTGATGTTCTCATCTTGTTATGTGGGGATCACTGTTTCAATTTGGCTGCTGTTCTTGCGTCCTGAGTTTACAGCGCTCCTGAGATTTATTCAGGTGGCGCTTAGAGCACAAAACCATTCAGATGAATCTTGGGTTACGCTCGCCCCCAAATTCCAGTTTAATCTCTGTTCTTTCTGTTTTTGTTGCGTTATGTTGTCTGTAATTATAGCTCTTGTGGGACTGCTGATTGGTGAATTGAGCCTTTTTGGGTGCAGTGATTATAAAACATTCCTCGTACTGACGGGAAATCCCTGTGAACGACATCTATACACCCATAGAATCTGAGCACCATTGGACTATATTTCTTCTGGTTTCAATTTGTATTATTATGTTGTTTCCTCTTTGTTTTCCCTGAGATTTTGTTTTTTGATTCTTGAAAGAATCTTATGAACATAAAATATCTATCTAATCTTTGATTTACTTGATTGAGATGTGATTGTCCAGCGCTTATATCCTTGTGGACATCACCCCCATCGAATCAACGTATTAACCTAGTGTTGGTTTTCATTTTTGATGGAAACTTGCTTTTCCATTTGCTTGTCAAATTGCGATGATCTGGGCTTCTGAACTTGTATTCAAGCTCTGTTTTCTACTAACAGAGCTCCTGCCAATATTTCGGAAACAATTTGTTAACAAAATTTGATAGCATATCATTGATGCTGTCCATTTGTGAGCATATCTTTGAATTGGATATCGTTGTAATATAATGCAGGTGGCAAAGGAGATCAATTGAACTATCAAACTGAACTGACTAAACTGAATTTTGAGAGGAGACCAATGAAAGAATTGTAATAAGTTCAGGAGGCAAAAAAGATCAAACAAATTAACTGAAGCGAACTCGTTCTTAACACTAAATTGAAAATCATTGCAGTCAGACAAAGGAGATCAACTTTGTAACCATTAACAGATTCATTTCTTACGGGGATATTTTTTTATGCATCAAATGATGTGATATCGTTTACAATCAGAGAAATAAAATCAGAGGCAGACCAGGATGAGGACGAAAGTTCCTTCACCTTCACTAAACAGTGCGCTAAACTTTACTATCCCGAAGTTCTTAGAGATCTGAAACACTCACGAGTGTAGTAATGTTAGAATAGTTTAATTTGGTGCCCAGGCTCATCTGCACCTAGCCAGTAAAAAGATTCAAAACAAATAGTACTAAACAAATTAAAAAATATCCAAAAAAAATTGTGCGTGAGGTTCACTCCAAATTTTAACTTATTTGGACATCTGAGCAGCTCTTAGCAAAAAAAATCGGGTCCTGAATTTGTCTTTGAGTTGCTCAGATGTCCAAATGAGTTGAAATTTGGAGCGCACCTCACGCACAAACTTATCTATTACACAGTTTTTTTTTTGGAAATTTTGGAAATTTTTTAGTATTTGTTTTAATTTTTTTTGTCAGGGGGGTGCAGATGAGCTCGGGAGCAGAAACGCCGCACTCTCAGCATAGGAGATTGCATCAATAATTGAGAAGAATCAGATTCCGCAGTTTATTGCAACCCATTCTCAAAAATTATTGCATAACGGTAGCGTTTCAGCAACTTCCGCATCAGTATATTTTTAGGGTAAACACTTCCGCATCAGTTATATGGTATCAACTAGGTCACTGCAACAATAAAATGGCCCCATTCATCACGCGGAATTGCTCCTTTAGTCCCATTCTTGTTTGCTTCGTTTGGGTTGTAATTGGTTAACAAGGTGTTATCGGCGTAGTAAAAAAAAAGATTCATAAAGCAGAATTGCTCCTTTAGTCCCATTCTTCTTTGCTTCATTTAGGTTGTAATTGGTTAACAGGGTGTTATCGACGTAGTAGAAAAATGATTCCGCTCAAAATCCTATGTAAAGGGAAAGCAAAGGATGGTTCTCAAACAACAACAGAAAAGGAGCGACGCGCCCGACCTCGCATCCTCCCTAACATCCCGATCTCTCCTCCTCGAGAACCCTTCGGCTAAAGCTCCGCCATTGCCGTCGTAGCCATCGACCTCACCATTCCCCTCGGCCCAACCATCTTCGATATCCACGATCACCATCCCACCCAAGAGGCCACACACGTATAGTGAGATACCCCATCTGAGTGCTTGATCCCAAGCGTGGCCCGAAGCTAACGACGAAGCCCCATGTTCCTTTCTCGTGTGGCGGCTTGAACCCATTGATGTCGGCCATTGGTTGCTGGAGGCTGGCTTGCAACTCTTGCTCAAGGCGCTGGCTGCGATGGAGCCTGATGATCGAGCTATGCTAGGGGGAACACGGAATTGAACTGGCCTTCCACCGTAGAGGAGATTTGTGAGTTGTGATGAACTGATGAAGTCTGTCGGAATAGCCTTGGCCTTAAGATTCTCCTCGTGAGTGAGAACCTGCTGCCAGGCCTCATCAATCTCGTAAGCTTTCTTGGCCAGTCGGTTCTAGTTTAGAGCCAATTTTACCGCTTACCTTGTTATATTGTTTCGAGCCTGATTGCGATGCGGGTTGCCAAGCTCTGTGTCCACCACTTCAAGATCATGCTCGCCGAAGTTTCTTGACGACCGAGGTTCACGTGGTGGACTCTCCTCTCCCGGTTTGTATTCGGACCGTCTTCGGTGTCATTCCCTGAGCTTTTCGCTTGTGTGATTTGTGTCCACTATGTAGCCAGCCACGGGCATAAGGGCACCGTACGTGGATGGCGGTTAGCTGTCTGCGGGCTCACTGTTTCTCCTCCTCCATGTTTTCGCTTCCTCAAGGATGCCGGCGAGGCCCTCGATATCCCTGATTAGATGGGTGATGGGTGGGTCAAAAAAATTGACTTCTTCCTGGATCCAGTCTGACATCGAGTCCGGGAGAACCGACTCTAGATCTCGCGTGACACCAAACTCTGGAGGATCAGCTCTCATTGGGGATCCGCGAAGTTCTCTAGGTTGCCAAATCTGACGACCCGACCGGGAGCGAAACTCTTGACCTAGCCGAGGTGGCCAGTCGAGTCGGCTCATGGCGGCATCGAAGGCGAACATCTGGCCTGGCGCATAGATCGCGCCATATCTGACTGGACTACCATCGAGACACGGAGTTCCCCTAGCAGGACTTGCATGAGCCACCAGTGTCGGAGCTAATTCTGTCAGATCCCTCGGTAGGGTATCCTAGCTAGGTGATTGGGTTGGATGGTTGAGACAAGGTTTCACCCAGGTTTCGACTCTCATGGTGGAGATAATACCCTACTCTTGCTTGTGCATATTGTGATTGGGGTGTGTACAAAATACAAGTGAAATACCAAGGGATTGTCTGGTGATCTACCTACGAGACCGGCCCCGGGCTTATACAACATACCGGGGGTTCTAGGGTTAAAGATCCTAGTCGACTACGTTAGTGGAGGTAGAGTCCTCCATGGCTCCGGGATCTTTAGCTTGTACGCCAAGACTTCCAGAGTCTTCGTATAATGAGTCATGGGTCACCCAAAGTGGCCCAGGACGGATCCGACCAAGGGGTCCTCAACCCAACTCACCAAGATGGGAATCGACATGGTGAGAGACCCCTGGGCTGGGACACTGTCAACGTTTATCCAAATATATGATACTTGTCGTGTTTGATAGACCAAAGTAAATTTTAGCTTATGGATGTGCCTAGGCTTTGGCAATTCACTAGCTCCGCTAGTAGAATTGGACAATGGAAATTTCCAAGGAAATGGGAAGAGTTGGTGGAGCAATACAACAGTAACCTCTCCTGCTGAAACCATCATACCTATAGTCACACCAAATAGAGGAGATTTTTTTGCGGGCCAAATAGAGGAGATTTAGACCGAGTTTCAAGGCGCAAGGAAGTATCCACTACCTCCACATTTACCATACTACAAAATTACACAGTGTTCCGCAAGAATACTAAATCAAACAGGGCATGAATTATCTTTTGCATATTGTAAAGACTACATTATGTGCAAGCCATAAGTCATAGTTGTGTGCAGACTTGACAACACACTCTCATGAGATGCCAAGATTGAAAAGCGTAGGAACCAAAAGTGAAGAAACAGGAAAGAATATAGAAATAGGAATTCAACAAAAAAGGCCGACAATGATGACGCCATTCATGTGTGTTTTTTTAGAAAAGGAGGATATACCCCGGCCTCTGCATCTGGACGATGCATGCATCCATATTATTAATTATTCACAAAGATCATACAAGATGATACATCAATAAGCTTGAAGCCACCATCTTGGCAACACCGTTGCTACTCCTATCCCCTTGATGAAGGCGTGCCAAATGTCCGGGCCTAATACCAAACAGACATTGCATCAAAGCCTAACATCTAAAGCCGAGTGTCCCATCCAAGACACTACCTGAATTGGGTCCCACATCGGTCTGGCACACTCACAGTGAGCACCGCACGCTGCAAGGACTGTCACCTCCTTCATCCCTCGCTCCATCCTCAGAGCAGAACTGAAGCACCGACCTTGCCAGGCCTATCTGCCATCAACGCCACCTGTTGGGGATCGTAGCAGAAATTAAAATTTTCCTACGCATCACCAAGATCTATCCATGGAGTATTCTAGCAACGAGGGGATAGGAGAGCATCTACATACCACTTGTAGATTGCAACGGAAGCGTTCAAGGAGAACGTGGATGATGGATTCGTACTCGCCGTGATCCGAATCACCGATGACCTAGTGCCGAACGGACAGCACCTCCGCGTTCAACACACGTACGGTCGGGATGACGTCTCCTCCTTCTTGATCCAGCAAGGGGGAAGGAGAGGTTGATGAAGATCCAGCAGCACGACGGCGTGGTGGTGGATGCAGCAGAGTTCCAGCAGGGCTTCGCCAAGCAACTACGGAGAGAGGGAGAGGTGTAACGGGGAGAGGGAGGCGCCAAGGCTGCAGGGTACGGCTGCCCTCCCTCCCCCCTTTATATAGGCCCCCTAGGAGGGGGGCGCCGGCCCTGGAGATCCATCTCCAGGGGGGCGGCGGCCAGGGGGGGAGGCTTGCCCCCCAAGCCATGTGGGGCGCCCCCTGCCCTAGGGTTTCCAACCCTAGGCGCATGGGGGAGGCCCATGGGGGGGGGGCGCACCAGCCCACTATGGGATGGTTCCCTCCCCACTTCAGCCCACGGGGCCCTCCGGGATGGGTGGCCCCACCCGGTGGACCCCCGGGACCCATCTGGTGGTCCCGGTACAATACCGGCGACCCCTAGATCATTCCCGATGGCCAAAACGACACTTCCTATATATAATTCTTTACCTCCGGACCACTCCGGAACCTCTCGTGACGTCCGGGATCTCATCCGGGACTCCGAACAACCTTCGGTTTGCTGCATACTAATATCTTTAACAACCCTAGCGTCACCGAACCTTAAGTGTGTAGACCCTACGGGTTCGGGAGACATGCACACATGACCGAGACGATCTTCGGTCAATAACCAACAGCGGGATTTGGATACCCATGTTGGCTCCCACATGCTCCTCGATGATCTCATCGGATGAACCACGATGTCGAGGACTTAATCAATCCCGTACTCAATTCCCTTCGTCTATCGGTACTATACTTGCCCGAGATTCGATCGTCGGTATACCGATACCTTGTTCAATCTCGTTACCGGCAAGTCTCTTTACTCGTTCCCGTAACACATCATCCCATGAACAACACCTTGATCACATTGAGCTCATTATGATGATGTCTTACCGAGTGGGCCCAGAGATACCTCTCCGTCACACGGAGTGACAAATCCCAGTCTCGATTCATGCCAACCCAACAGACACTTTCGGAGATACCTGTAGTGCACCTTTATAGTCACCCAGTTACGTTGTGACGTTTGATACACCCAAAGCACTCCTACGGTATCCGGGAGTTGCATAATCTCATGGTCTAAGGAATGATACTTGACATTCAGAAAAGCTCTAGCATACGAACTATACGATCTTTTGTGCTATGCTTAGGTTTGGGTCTTGTCCATCACATCATTCTCCTAATGATGTGATCCCGTTATCAATGACATCCCCATGTCCATAGTCAGGAAACCATTACTATCTATTGATCAACGAGCTAGTCAACTAGAGGCTTACTAGGGACACATTGTGGTCTATGTATTCACACATGTATTATGATTTCCGAACAATACAATTATAGCATGAACAATAGACAATTATCATGAACAAGGAAATATAATAATCCTTTTATTATTGCCTCTAGGGCATATTTCCAACACCACCATGACGCCAGACAGCTTCCTCCTCCTGCACGAGTCCATCTCCGCGCATCAGACGCCGAGTCTCCACAGCGCCACACCGCCGAGATCCGCCACCATCAATGTGTAAGATGAAGCACCGCTCCATCAAAGTCGCCGTCCTCTAGTCCCTCGAGCCGGTGTGCACCTCCAAGAATGACGCCCCCAGGGGGGAAACGATACCAGAGAGCCGTCGTCATCCGGTCTACTAATCTAGGGTTTCCCCCGGAGGTAGCAGAGAGTGGCCTTGAACTTCTCCACGACGATGCCTTCAGGAAGGGAACGACGCAGACAACGTCGCCATCGCCGGCCTTGGCAAAAGCCAATAGCAGGTTTTCACCCGGATCTGATCGAAGACCTCCATCTCTCGTGCACGGGTCACCGCCATCCTTGCCGGGATCTGGATGATCCCGCTGCCAGATCTCAGCAAGGAGAAGCCCCCCACCGAGACCCGCCGGTCGAGCAGGGGAGGCCGAGACCGCGCCCGCAGGATCAGATCCGCGATGGATCCATGCCCGCGCCGCCGCCCTGGAGTCAGCCCCGCGCACAGCCGCCACCGCCTGCCGAGGCTCGCCGCCGCGTGCCCCGCGCCCCACCACCGCTCGCCGAGGCCTGCCACCTCGCGCCAAACCGCGAGCGTCGCAGGACACCGCCGCCTGCCGCCTAGATCCGCCGCCCGCGAAGGAAGGGGAGTCGGGAGAGGGAGTCCCCTCGTCGCCGCCGTCTGCCACGCAGGTTTCACCCCGCGGCGTCACCCGGCGGCGGCGCGAGGAGGGGATAAGGAGAGGGCGGCGGCGGCGCCTAGGGTTGGAGAGCCCCCGAGTCGCCCAGGGCGGGGGCGACGCGAGGGAAAGGGATCCCCAGAACATGGTGACATCTCTTAAAATGGGGGAGAATTTCACTTCCCCGGCCTCTGCACCAACTAGGGATGCATACAACCATTTTAGTATGAGTATCAAGATAAACATGATCCTCAGAATTTTTTTAAATGAGTATCAAGATATTTTTTGATGAGTGGTTCGACCACACACCATACTTGATCCTCAATAAATGGGGGAAAACCCCTGTGCATCACCTGTCAATTCTAGGAATTGAACTCGGGTCGTTAAGCTGCACAACCGCATGCCCAACCACTGAGCCAACCGCGTGCCTAATGTGTAGAAGAGGAGAGCCTTACATGTTCTTTTTTAACACAATACAATCACAAATGCTCATACACACACGCACATGCACTCACCCCTATGAAAGAGCGCGTGCACGCACACTCTATCCCTATGAATACTTTCGAGATATTGAGATGACACAATATCTTGAGATTGACGAAGTCACCATAGACACCTCTCGTAGTCGACGGGAATGTCTCCTGCCACCGAACAAACAATGCCGGAAAGTCTGAAATAAATCCAGAAAAATGCGAGAATCACTGCCAATTCTAGGAATCGAATCTTGGTAGGTTGGTTCCATCACAAGGAACATAAGCATATGAGTTACGCTCGGTTCGCAGCCTCACAGGTGTTGAAGCTATTCCCCGCTCACATGTATGACTAAAACCTTGACATGATGAAATGTGATAGGTAGTAGGAGAGTGTTAGGAGGATGAGGTTGATGGCGTGCTCCCTTCGGGGAAGGGTGCAACAGTGAAGATGGAGAAGAGGAATGGGTTTATAATTAAACAACAAAGTAGTGGGATGAGATCGGACAACAATTTGAAAGCCGGAAGGGCAAGCGAAGACACTACCACATGATTGTGGAGAAAACTACTGCCAGGGAAATGGAAAGTGCAAGATGAATAGCTAGAGGTAGCATTAAGACTGCATGAAGCAATAACTGATTGGCAGTGAATTGATGGTGATGTGGCTTCACTGTAGGATATTGAAAGGCAATGAAATTACACGAAGTAGTAACTGAAAGGCAGTGAGCTGCTGGCTTGGGAAGAAAACATGATGATGTGGCTTCCCGCAACGCAGAAAAGTCTAGCAGCATTTGGGTTGTTGATGTGGTAGGCTACTGAGGTGGATAGGCTGCATGTTAAGATAAATAGGATAGTGGGGTTCACTCTCTTATGTATATATATGATTAGTTCACCTGATAGTGATATAGATATCGTCCTGGTCTAGGTTGGTTATTGTTTTCTTCAGTGCGAGTCATAGATGCATTTATCTTGTCATCTGCACCTATGACATTAAACTTTCCAAAGGGATCGTACCCTCACATGTTATGTTTTTCTACAAGAATAAGACGTGAGTTAGGTGGAAGTTTAGTGAATCCATAATTAGATTTTAACGAGAATTAATATCAGTTCAAATCATCTGATGCCCACACGATCAAGTACTCATATGATCTGAAGAATTGGGTCAATGCCAACAAAATGCAAAATTATATAATTATTAGATTCTACCATTATGCTTGACTAAATTTTAATAAATGACAAGCTCCCCGCCTACATTTGTGAGTAATCGTGCACCGGAAAAAATGCCCCGAGCTCGGGTATGCAATACACTAATCAACTCCTTTATTAAAACACTAGATGATACCCCGCGCATTGCTGCGGAAAATGAAGCTGATAAAAGATTATACAAAGACAATAAATAAATGTTTACTGAAAAAGGTCTGTAGAAATAGTTTAACTATGAATGCTATGTTAGTGTAGTAAGAAAATCAACTACAAGTCAAAGCTGCTAGTTTGCTTCCGATCAGCTGAGCTATACTTTAAAACATGTTTTACTTGCATTTTCCGTTGTAAGCTGCAGCTGTAAAAATTCATGTAATAACTCAAAAGACTTATGTATCTAATTTTTTATTTAAAGATATACTGAATGGATCTCTATTGAAACACATAGTACGAAGTAGCATCTTAGCATTACTATAATTTTGTTGGCTATTCATCTTTCCATTGAACAGTCAGACAAATGAGCAAAGCAATAGTACATGATAGATAAAAAAATCTAATTAAATTCCAATTATCTAGATGTCCAAACTTTACAGTTTAGAGTATGAGAACTGCCGTGGGTATGCATACCACAATTCATAGACTTATTGGACGAAAATAATCTGCCTCTTCCGGTGACTAGTCAATGTGTATGTGGAAGTATATTAAATGCATGCGGATATTAAGTAGGATATTATTTGCGTGTTATTAGGTGATTAGCATTATATTTGGCATGAAATTAACTACACGCTAAGCGTGTTGAGCGCTCGACATTGAAGCAATCTAGATCGTTGGATTGACATGATTTAATGGCCGAGATTAATTAGATCTGCCCCTTTGGGTCTATTTATATTGGTATATATACTTTCCTTTGTGTCGAGTGCATGTCCTGTGCTCCCATTCCTAAAATGCTCCCATGCTATCTCCCAAAGGGTACATTTTAACATTTTAAAAAAAGGTGCAGGTTCGTAAAGACTGTGTCCACATTCCTTAAAAATTTCAAAGCTAATTCGAAATACACACAGAGAAGAGAATTTTTGGAACATTCAAATTTATTTTTAAGTTTGGAGCACGGGAACATTTAAGGCGTGAGAGCACTCTCTCCTGCATTTGTTCACCTGAGAAATGTTTTGTTAGCATTTGTTTTTTGAGCTAGAAGTGTTTTGTTAGCATAAAACCATCTTCCCACAGAGAGAGAGAGAGCATATAAACCATCTTGGGCATGTGTGGTCGTTGGGGCCATAATTATTGGCTCCGCAATGTCACATGATCAACCCAGCCACACTTCTTCAAGGCGAATCATATCCATTCACATGACTAATTAAAAGGAACACCTAGAAAAAAGAGACTAGTTGAAAGGATATTTATTTGAAAATAGAGATCTTCTTGGAGGAAAATTAAAAAGAGATATATTTGATTTTAAACAAGGACATTTCCTT
Source organism: Aegilops umbellulata (assembly GCA_032464435.1). Classification (NCBI taxonomy): domain Eukaryota; kingdom Viridiplantae; phylum Streptophyta; class Magnoliopsida; order Poales; family Poaceae; genus Aegilops; species Aegilops umbellulata. Next base: position 600,462,251 of record CP136055.1, on the reverse strand, counting down.
CACGGCCAAGGCGAACGTAGGCGCTACGAAACGCGAGCCCACAGCGAGTCACCAGCAACCGCACGATCGCGATCGGACGTGCGAGGCGTAACCGCCATCGCAGCCGCCCGTCCGACGATCCAGAGGCCGCGGATAAAACCCTAGGCACCCGTCATCCCACCCCATCCCATCCTTCTCCCCTCCCCCCCGCCGCGGCCTTGACCCCATCGCCTCCTCCCCCCCCCCTTCTCCCCCTCCTCGTCGCCGGCCAGCCAGGTATCCAGCCTCGCCGCCGGCCCGCCGTCGGTGATTGTTTCTCCCGCTCGTATGCCGTCGCATGCCTAGCTAGGTCGATCGCGCGCTGTGATAGATGGATAGATCTGCTCGATTCGATTCGCCTTGGCGCGTTTGATTTCGAGACCGTCGCATGAACTGCTTGTATTGGTTCTAGACTAGATTTGCGAGTCCTTACTGTCGCATGATGAACTTGGTTATTTCTCTCGCCCGTATGCCCGTCGCATCTCTGGCTCGACCGCGCGCTGTGATAGATGGATCGATCTGCTCGGTTTCGTATTTAATCATGCCGCCTTAGCTTGAGTGCCTAGATCTGCTCGATTGGATTCGCCTTTGCGCCCTGCTTGGTTTGATTTCGAGGCTGTCGCTTGAGTACCGAATTATCGCTGTCATCTGCAAGTTAATCATCTAGTTTAGAGATGCATAACATGCTATTGTCAGCAAATTGGAGATGCAAAAAGTGCCTATCGTCTAATGGTAAAGACTGAAGGCCTCCTTGCGGGGCCTTCTCTTATAGGTTCGAATCCTATTGGGTGCTTCTGCAGACGACCCCCTGCATCTCCAATTTGCTCTGGCCCTGAATTGCCTTGTTAAGTAGTTACCTTGCTTGCTAATCTTGCCTTTTCGGATTAGATCATGCTTGGCTACTGACAAGGTATTCAGGTCTGTAGGTTTACCTTATTCCTGTTAAGGATCAGTTGGATGTAGATCTGTTTCTACCTGTTAGTCAGATTTAGTTTTCCGTGCCTTATCTGATGATTTTGAATATTTGCAGTGCTATTTCTTTGTTTGGAACAAATTAGGGATTTAGTTTTGCATGCCTTGTTTGGGACTAAAAGTCTGTGGAATTGTTGTTTCAAGTCTAGCCCTGCTTGCCTGTCAACTGTTGCCTGATAATTTGTATAATCACCATTGTTTTATGATTTAATTTTGTTATTGTTCCAAATTATCACTATCATTCAATAATTTGCTAAAGTTTAAACTGTATTATTGAATTATCTGAACTCGTTTCACCACCCCTAATTTGGTCTATGCAGGTAGTTCGCAGCTCCAGGAGCCATGGGCAAGGAGAAGATCCACATCAGCATTGTGGTCATTGGCCATGTCGACTCTGGCAAGTCAACCACGACTGGCCACCTCATCTACAAGCTTGGAGGCATTGACAAGCGTGTGATCGAGAGGTTTGAGAAGGAAGCCGCTGAGATGAACAAGAGGTCTTTCAAGTACGCCTGGGTGCTTGACAAGCTCAAGGCTGAGCGTGAGAGGGGTATCACCATTGATATCGCTCTGTGGAAGTTCGAGACCACCAAGTACTCGTGCACTGTCATTGATGCTCCTGGTCACCGTGATTTCATCAAGAACATGATTACTGGGACCTCCCAGGCTGATTGTGCTGTGCTTATCATTGACTCCACCACTGGTGGTTTTGAGGCTGGTATCTCCAAGGATGGCCAGACCCGTGAGCACGCTCTCCTTGCTTTCACTCTTGGTGTGAAGCAGATGATCTGCTGCTGCAACAAGGTATACATCTATTCAACTTTCAATGGCCATTTTTATGAGTGACCATTTGATTTGTTTACCATTTTGCTATCAATTTGATAAGGCTCAGTATTACTTATTCAATGTCAATGTTTATTAGTACAGAGAACATTCTGTAAACTGCTTGACATCCTTTTGCTATCCACTTGATGTTAAGGTTGTCAATGTTCATTATTACAGAAACATCCTGTAAACTGGTTTGACATCTTTGCTATCCACTTGATGCAAGACACAGAATTACTTAATGTCAATGTTCATTAGTACAGAATTTTCCTGTAAACTGATTGACATCTGTCTCATTCTAGTAGTAAGTGTTGACCAATATCTTTTTTCTTAATTTAGAAATGTACCGTGTTGCTAAATGCTTGTTTTAGGGTTCAGAACTATTTATTAAATGTCCAGGTTCATGTTGATTTTGTCGTGTAAGTTAACCCAGTAGTTCTCATCATATATGTTACTGAATTTGATATATCTTAATTGATAAGTGCAACTGTTTGTTTGCTCGTTATCTCTTATTCTGTGCCACTTCCATCAGTACTTGTATATACATTTATGCTGTTTCTCATTTTTGTGTTTATCTGATGTGATTGCTCTTATGATCTGTTCCAGATGGATGCCACCACTCCCAAGTACTCGAAGGCCCGTTATGAAGAAATTGTCAAGGAAGTCTCTTCATACCTGAAGAAGGTCGGCTACAACCCTGACAAGGTTCCCTTCGTTCCCATCTCTGGGTTTGAGGGCGACAACATGATTGAGAGGTCCACCAACCTTGACTGGTACAAGGGCCCCACCCTTCTTGAGGCCCTTGACCAGATCAATGAGCCCAAGAGGCCCTCCGACAAGCCCCTGCGTCTTCCCCTTCAGGACGTCTACAAGATTGGCGGCATTGGAACTGTGCCAGTGGGGCGTGTTGAGACTGGAGTCATCAAGCCAGGCATGGTTGTCACCTTTGGTCCTACTGGCCTGACCACTGAGGTGAAGTCCGTTGAGATGCACCACGAGTCTCTCCTGGAGGCGCTTCCTGGTGACAACGTCGGCTTCAACGTCAAGAACGTGGCTGTCAAGGATCTCAAGCGAGGGTACGTCGCTTCCAACTCCAAGGACGACCCTGCCAAGGAGGCTGCCAACTTCACCGCCCAGGTCATCATCATGAACCACCCTGGCCAGATCAGCAACGGCTATGCCCCGGTGCTGGACTGCCACACGTCCCACATTGCTGTCAAGTTCGCTGAGATCCAGACCAAGATTGACCGGCGGTCTGGCAAGGAGATTGAGGCGGCTCCCAAGTTCCTCAAGAACGGTGATGCCGGGTTCGTCAAGATGATCCCCACCAAGCCCATGGTGGTGGAGACCTTTGCCCAGTACCCTCCCCTGGGCCGCTTTGCTGTGCGCGACATGAGGCAGACGGTTGCCGTGGGCGTTATCAAGGCCGTGGAGAAGAAGGATCCGACCGGCGCCAAGGTGACCAAGGCTGCGGCCAAGAAGAAATGAGATGGTGTCGGGCGGTGGCGTCGTTTGTGGTACTTTACCACATCTGTGGTGGTGGTGGCCGTATACGGTGGTGGTGATAGTCGTGTTAGCGGATTTGCAAACTTGTTAAGCTTCGGTTATCTGTGTCGAGCAGTGTTCGAACTGCTTATTACTGTGGTCATCATAGTATCGTTCCTTGTGTTGGTGAAACTTCGTCAGATAAAGTTGCTATTTTATACTCCCTCCGTTCCCTGACTACATACGGAGCAAAATAAGTGAATCTGCACTCTAAAATATGTCTACATACATCCGTATCTTTTAGTCTATTTGAAATGTCTAAAAAGACTTACATTTAGGAACGGAGGGAGTATATGCGTGGTATTTGGAGTCGCTTTCTGTGCAAGCATATTTGGTAATGGTTTTTGTTTTGCAAAGTGGATTTTTTTTCGTTGCTAATTACTATTTATGCTGAAACTTACCTGTGCTGAAAATTTATTACTCAAACTCAGACAGAGAGTTGCAGCAGCTGCTTTGTTTTTCCAGGTTGCATCTAAGAAAATCTTCCAACCCGGACTACTTCTTCCCCAATTGATGCACTGCAATCCCTGTCTAGCCATGCTCGTCTGAACTGTCCGCATGATATTTTTTCGAGTTTTACCTGAAGGAATAAACAGCCATGTGCTCTTTGTCTGTCAGATTTTTTTCCTGTATTTGCTGTTTGCATGCTCCTTACTTAAGAAATATAAGAGTGTTTACATGTTTACATCACTTTTATTAGAGCCGAACAGTAAAATTCTTGATAGAGAGAAATGCTTCATCAAAAGATTAGTGATAAGATGAGGAGATAACATGAACATGGCCACCCAAAAAAATTACTATGAGTTCTATATACATATAGTCCCCATAAAAAAAAATTGTTGAGTCGTATATTTTAACAATGTAAGAGGTAGTGTGTGAAGGCACATCAAATTAAGGAAAAGAAAGCAGAGAAGACACTTGATTCAGATAATTATGGTAGATGCATTAAACTCATTAAGCTACGCGTGAAGGGCGGCCAACCAGCTATGCCACGTGACGCAAGCTTGTTGGCCACGGTGAGAAATCTTTTAAATTTTTTTAGATAAAGGTGTGGATTATTTTTTAAATGCACCTTTTCTTTTTAGATGGAGGTGAGGACCTCTTACATTTTTTAAATGAAGGTTATGCAAAGTGGCACTCGCTGATAGGTTGCGGTGGTAATTTTTTTATACTTTTTTTAGATGAAGGTGAGATTTTTTTCTGGATGTTTTTTGAACGGAGGCGAGAACTCTATGTATTTTTTCTAGATAAAAATGTGCGTACAACTTCCTCTTAAGCGGCGCCACAGGATGGCGCCCCAACGACTAGTGGTGAGAAATCTGACCACGGAGGCGGCATGCCACACACGTCCCGCTGCTGCCGCCTTGGTCAAGCTTTTCTTGTTGCTGCTGTTGCTATTGACAGTTGCAGATCTTGGATCTCAACACTAGGGAACCACTGTTTAAAAAATTACACTATATACTACTACTATAATTTGATAAAAACATCATCAATAATATCAACTAATAGTCTCAAAATAGCATTAACTTATTAAATACTAAGTGTTAAGTACATAGTAAAAACTACTTTCTGTGTAAAGTAACATGAGACTTTTTAGATCACTAAAGTATTAGTGATCTAAGAAGTCTTATATTACTCTACAGAGGGAGTATTTTGCATTAACGTAGTCGGCCATGAACTATGTAGCCGTTGCCTCCATTGATGATCCTACATGCAGTTTGGTAGTTGGACAACCTGATGTCTGGCTGCGTCTCGCCCGTGTACTTGTTGACGTTGGTGACTCGAAATCCTGGTGGAAAGACAATGTTACGGATGTGGGAGCCGAATGCTTTGGGCGTTTTCGGGGGAGTCGTGGGGTGGAAATGGTTGATGATGTGTTAGTCGTCGCCATCATCGTCACGGTGATCGTCGCAAAGGTTACCGTGGCCAACGTCACAATCATCGCAATGCCTTGCCTCGATGGTGTTCTACGTGTCGTGGTCCGGACCGAAGCTCTTAGTTGTCACACCGTATTGCCTAGAGGGTGTTCCGTGCATTACGGTTCCACCCAAGTCGACCATGTACTGGCCCGACAGGCACGAGGCTCCGAGTAGGTGTAGTTGCACTCTTTGGCCTGTTGGTTCCCAGATGGGGAAGAATGCCGGCTCCTGGTGCTCGTAGTGGAATATGCGCAGCCATTGCTGATTGCAACTTGCTTTTCTTAAGACAACACAATCGTATATGCTCACGTACATGTACATACACTCTCTATGAACGCACTTTGATTGAAACTTGCTGGTGAGTCTCTTTTGCATCATTGATACCATCTTACATTTTCCTTTGCATCGGTTAGTTACTTTTAGCACTAATTGCATTTCTTTTAAGAGTTAATACCATTATTAGTACATAAACTTGTACCCGAGGAAACAAAATGGTACAAGAACTTAAAACCCCCATAAAAGTAGCCCTTTAACTTGCTTAACAGAACATTTCAATACAAATCAGTTAAATTTAACGGCACGCGGTCTATCGCGTGCTAACTGCAGCAGCACCTCGCGCTCTCTTTCTCTGTTTGCTAGTGGGGCCCACTTGTCAGAGGGGGGTTGAGAAAGAAAGACACAGGAAATGAAAACCGAGCTCGTGGAGATTCGTACTCCGGTACTCTCGCTTCGGTGGTACACGCGTGATAACCAGCCGACTCGAAGGCAACATATACTCGTATACTAGTTTCTTATGCAAATTTCTTATTATCTTTGACGAACAGACGGAGAGAAATAGAAAACGAGAATTATATGGTTTATATAACCGTAACCACTGTTGGTAGACTGTTTTTCAGACTACAACAATTTCAGCAATGGTTTATATAACTGTTTCAGTGAATTGTTTATAAGCACGGAAGAATTAGCACACCGCTGAAGTACACTGCAAAAAGACGAGGTAAATATACCAGTGGTGCTTGAACTTGCCATGGATGTGCAATTTAGTGACTGAACTTGCAAAATACATTGAACTGGTTCCATAACTTGGCATGGACGTGCATATGTGGTTCAAATGGCGTTTGCATACGTCTGCGAAGCTGAGGAGGCGCACCAGCATGCCATGGGGCCCACTATCAGTGACAAGGGTGTGTGCCCTGGTTTTTGTGTGGAAAAACCGCCAAAATTATTTTCTTACAATAAGGCCCTCAAGGAGAAACTGATAAATTATAAAATAAAAACTGGGAGTATAACTATAAGATAATAATTAAAACTTGTGTGCTGGATCAACCAGCGACGTACCAGTCGCGTGCATGCGGCTAGCCACTCGACAACTTCACATTTGCTGATATTTAATGATTCATAACCTTTATAAACATTTGGCTGAACAAAATAAATAAAGAAAATTTAATAATTCAGCAAAAACAACTCCAGATTTGTGACCCGAACATTGGATAAAAGCTTGTAGACCAGGCACGGATGCCACTCCAACCAATAAGTTGTCCTGTATCAAAAGTACAAGTACTCTTTATGACTGTATAACAAACAGAATTTCAAAACAATGCAAAAATCTACATGTCATTTTAAAGATAATTCACCTGTTACTTTAAAACATATTCATAAAATTGGAAATGTTTATGAATGGTTAAAATGTTTATATGATTCAAGTATTATTCATATGAGGATGCGCAGTCTAATGGCGAACTAGGCTTGTATTTTTTTTTGAAAACACACAAACTTATATATAGTACTATATAAACTTTTTAAAACAACACAATTTTTTGGTAAAGCATGAACAAATTGATATACTACATAAATAGTTTATTAAGAATATGAAAATTTAAAATTATATGAGATTTCATTTAAATATATGAATGTTTCTAAAACTATTTTAATATTGTATTAAAATGCAAACATTTTTCCAAATTATAAATTATATTATTAATTCGTAATTTTATTATGTGTATTTCTGTTAAATTACTGCATAGGTATTTTATGAAACTATATGAACTTTTTAACCTAATCTGTTTTAAATATATGTATATTGTATGTAATGTCATAATAATTTACGTATTTTTTAAATGAAATGAAAAAGAACAAACCCGTTGAAAACTGGTCCACATTGTGGTCCATTTTAGCTAAACGGGCTGGTTATGTTGTAAATCTAGATTTATCATTTTACCATTCGATGTCGCCGGCTATAGTGGTATGTGCGGCAGCTATATAGCCCCTGGTCGCATGTTCAAAGCAATGGCACTGTATTGTTGAATAAAAAAAATGTTGTTCACCTTTATCTTTATAAAATGTACACCTGCGTGTGTGGTTCAAACCCTGGACCAGTTTTTATTATTAATAGATTAATATAAGTTTTCACAATTTATCAGTTTATTCTCTGAGGGCCATTTTGTAAGAAAAGAATTATTCTAGGGGCCGCAAAAAACCAAGCCACACACCTTGTCCCCTACATCCTAGAGTGCCTTGTCAGCGTCATGGGCGTATACAAAACGGGATTTGAACCGTATATGCACGTTCATGCCAAGTTACAGAACCAGTTCAATGTATTTTGCAAGTTCAAGCACCAAAGTGCACATTCGTGGCAAGTTCAAGCGCCAATGATGTATTTACCTCCAAAAAACTCACCAAACTACATTTCTCCATGTTTGACATCAAGTCGTTGTCGTTCTATCGGTAAGAGCATCTATAGCTTGACTTGGCAAATCCGAACCCTCAAACGCTCACGGGCACTGACCGGTCACGTCTCAAATAATGCATTCCACATCCGGATATTTCAAATCAATATTATTACATGCAACGCAGTGATCTTTGAGCGGAGCTCGTCCGTCTCCGCCGTGTCCATGTCCGGCGGCTGGCTGCACTCCCTAGAGTGTTGGTCCAATCACCGGGAAAGTAGAGTAGGGCATGAGACACGAGCCGGCTCACGGGACTCAAGGCACCGCCGTCTCCCATGCCAAACTCTTCCTCGTCGGAGCCCGGAACCTGAACGGTGCCGGTGGACGTCGGATCGATGATGGATCCGTCCTGGGACGAGCCGGCGACATCCACCACGACACGGTTGCGACGCCCGGACTGCTGCACCACGGGGCGCCGGAGAATGCGGCTCCGCCTCGCCGACATCCACCGCCACGAGAACTGCTGCCGCCTCCTGCGCCCGATGCCTCGCATGGCGGGCACGCCGTGTCATGTTTCCGTCGAATGATGCTCATGGTGTGTCCCGCTGCTCGGTGCGCCAACGGAGGGGTTGTGCGTCCGCCACCGTGTTCGGACACCAGACGGACCGCATTGCCTTTGGTGAGGCAGCGACAACACACCTACCATCGGATCCATGCGCCATTTGGGCGGACGCAATGGATTCCCGATGGAAGGTGTCCGAGTGCTGCCATGCACGGACCTCCTCCCGGGAGCGGCAGAGCGCAAGCCAGACGGCCATCTCCTCCTTGGGGCCGCGTGGGATGAGTTCGGGGTCGATGAATCTGGAGGCGACGGACTCGGATCCGCTGCCCGCCATGCAGGAGACTGCCGAAGATCACCGGAGGTGAGCTTGAGTGGCGGAGGGGAGTGGAATGAAGTGGCTAGGGTTTGGTCCGGGAGTGGATGGGGAGGAATATATGTGGGGTCAGGTGGGCCAGCATGGGCCAGGTTCGATGTGGCGGACACTCGGGTGCCCCATACCCGCCCCATATTTGGGCTGGATATGAGAGGTGCCTGTCAGCCCGGACGTTTGAGGCGTGCGTCTGGATCGAAATTTCATCACCGAGCCGTTTGCCCAGGTGTTCGAGGAGGGTTTGGGGCGTCCGACTGTATATGTTCTAACGCATGGGAATATAATACCAGAGGTTCGTGCTTCAAGGCCCCTCCTCCGCGCTACATTTCTTTTCTATTTCTTTCTCCGCCTCTGCGACAAAATATAATAGAATGTTTACCTGGGCAAGTCACACAAATTCTTCTAGTTTGGCTGGTTATCTCGCGCGCATGACCAGTGCAAGGTCTCACGTTCGAACTTCTGTTGTTCTTTTCTAAGTCAATAATTCTTTCTCGCGCCCTCACTGAGTAACGGCGTGCCGTCGGATTTAACGGAATTGTATCAAAATGTTCTGTTAAGCAAGTTGAAGGACTAGTTTTATGGAGTTTTCTAGTTCTTGTACCATTTTGTTCCCTTGGCTACAAGTTTATGTACTAATCGTGATATTAACTCTTCTTTTAACAAGGTTTCCACAACAATGTAAGGGGTATTATCTAGTTTCAATGATACTCGGATATGCCATGATACTCTAACAAAGAATGCCAAAGAAGACACAAACAAAATGAACATAGCTATTGTTGTATTGCCATGGTCTAATTTACACGAGTGTGTTGTGGTACTATCACATAAAACTACAAAAGTTCCTCTACTTTCAGCCATAGGTAAAAGATGGCTTGAAGTACATGCACATTGGTGGGTCAATCCTCATGATGGACAATATTGCAGACGGAACACTCCAGATACCATCACCGCAGATCAAACCAGAAGCAACCGCACCCGCAAACTCCTCTGACTCCTTACGGTTCAACCTCTCCCATACAAACAAGATGACAGTCCCGATAAACATGTCAATCGCGAAGTATGCCCCAATGTAAAATGAAACGGCCATGGCCATCGGGAGCGGGATGAATTTGGACATACTGTTTGGGGTGACATCTCGGATGAGCTTGATTGCTATGGCTCCAAAGAAGAAGAAAGAACATATAGCTAGGCAATGTCGCGGCAACACTGAGAATCCTTCGACACCCATGATTGACATCTCACGGAAGATGATGGCATATGGAGCTTTGAACATACCATCAGGATTTCCAATATCGAAGGATGTCCAGTAAAGCCAAAAGGTTAGAGGTGCAATGACACAACCAAGGGCAGTGCCAATCAACTGTGACACAAACATGGACCTTGGCGATGAGAGGGTCAGGTACCCAGTCTTGAAATCATGCATGAGATCACCAGCTGTGGATACGATGGACATCATAACACCACAAGCTGCTAAGCCGGCGATCACACCACCATGTTGGCCAACCCATGAGGCAAAGATGAAAATGCCAATCTTTCCATATGTGGATGCAAGGCTCCAATCTGTTAGTCCAGTTCCGTATGAGTTGCATAAGGCAAGTAGAGGAGCAACAACATAGGCAAAGAGGACAAGGTACCACTTGAGTTGTGGGAATATCATTGGTACTATTGCAGTTGAAATTGCTGTAAGGCCCACATAACCAGATCCTGCCAACCAGGGAGGGATGCTGTCTTTTAGAAACACCTCATTTAGAAGCTTTTCCTCGACTGATAATTTGGAATTCTTATCATCTGCAATTATAAAAGGGAAACAAGATGAGATCCATGATGTATGATATGATGGCAGGTCAACTAGGTACAATAAGAAAATGGCATTACCATTATGAGCCCAAACAAGGGGAAGTCTTCCTTGCTTTGAGCGTGCATTCATTATTTCCTTGATAGTAGCATACATGATTTTGATGAGGTTAAAAGTACCATCACCAAGTATCAAGGATACCGATATGAAAACCTGGAAGGGTGCATTGACAACTTAGTTTTTGCTAAATATAATGTTGGCAAAGACTGATCATTAAGTGAATAAAGAATAGTTTAGAAATTTAATGATATAGATGAGCCATTTATTTATTCTTGAACTCAATTTCATGGTTCTCACGAATTATGACCACTATGCCCACTAAAATAAATGCATAAAAGAGAGCTATCGGTATTATTCGCATATTTACAAGAACTACTTGCAAATTTATTGGGTTTATTCAATATGGAGGGAAACAAGGGACTTTGGCCAAGCCTTGTAAATATTGATTCATAATCTAGTTCTTTTTCTTAGATCGGTTCATAACATGGTACAAGATCTGTTGGTCAACAACCATCACAATTGAATTGGCAAAAGGCATAATCAAGAGACAACATGGTATTGACTAATAATTCATTATGAAATGGACAATTAGAATCCTTCACCACCATACCTTGTACCCATAGAGTCCTTTGAAGTCGTTGCTTCCAAGGTTAGCTGGATACCACTCCCCCGCTTTTGTCGATATATATGGCCAAAGAAAACCCCAGGATATGATGGCTCCAAGAAGTGCAGAGCAATTAACTATATGTGGACATATAAGACCACATCCAATATAGGTTGGACTGAAGTCAAAATAAAACCTATAAAAAGTAGAAATTGTAAGATTTTGGATATAATGCATATGAGTATTCCAGCTTAAAGGATAATAGTTTCATACATTAATCCATGCATTTCCAAATAATCCCTAATGAAGAGGATAAGGAAGGAAATTTTTTGTTTCGATTTCAAATAAAGTGATTTGTTTTTAAATTGTAAAAATACACACTTCAAAATTTTAGCACGAACACAGTAGCAGTTAGCTTACGTGTTCTTAAATGCTGCAAGGCCCAGAGATGGGAAGTTGTCGAAGCCACAAGAATCCCCGACACCACTGAAGAACCATTTAAAGCAGTTCCAAAGGAAACTTATGCTTAAGTACTTTCCAAGACAACTAACTTGTTTTCTGCAAGCAGGGGAATAAAGTTAGTACCACCAAAACTCAAGAAATACATTAACCCAAGAAATGTAGTCAACAATCAAACTGATACAGAGACATCAAATTTGATCCCTAGTAAACAAATAGATAATACATGATATTAATTAAAAACTGATAAACTTGCTATTTTGTACATATCAAAAGATTCATCTCATGTGCATAATGTACATGTTTACACCCCCCTCCCGCTAAAAGTATATGCAATTGTGTAGAGAGATAAGATTGCAGAATTCCTAGCCTCGATTCGTCACAAACTAATTGCGAGCTGAGTAGATCAGTTTGTTGAATTACCTAAAATTAATTTGTTCTCTCATGTACATACTACTTAATTGGCCGATAAACAATCTATAACGAGAATTGTTCGATAAATGGGCAGCAGGCTAATGTGCAATTTCATCAGACTATTATGGGATTTTGGCAACCATCAGTGCTTAGCATATGAAAAAAGGTCAATTGGAAGACAACTAAACTTTAAATAACTTAAGAGTCACTAACAATTGGGAGATAGTACTTAAAATACTTAAGTCGCGGGGACCCATAGTAAACTTTGATGACCTGATATAAGCCGTAAAAGTACCATAGGTCGATAGAAACCACTATTTTGAGTACTTATTTATAGATTACTAATTGTTCAATTGTGCAATACTCTATTATATAAAATCCATATTCATCCAATCATGCGACAAGAAGCATCAGAGAGTCAACAATAGCTGTCCCTCCAAAGTACAAATAACTTACTAGTTTGCACAAAATTAAGGATCAATGATGATATGTTTCTTACTCTACTAACTCATCTCCGGTAGGAGTGTGGACACTGTTTATGAACATAGCGGTGGCAGTTCCTCTGGGATAGGTTAGCTTATAGTTTATCACCATCACCTAGCAAACACCAAAACTGAACTTAGTTGGCCGAATTTGCAAGGTGTTGTCCAAGTTGCTGCACTTGATTAAAAAAATGTAGATGTGATCAACTAAAAATGAAAGATGCACACACATCTAAGATGTGGATGATTACCTTGCGCAGGGCAACGAGACTAAAAATACCAATGAAGCTAACTACAAACATAAACCCGATCATCCAACTCAGCGAGGGATTCTTCACATCCACTGCCCTGTTACCAGGATAATCAATCCCGATAAGCTCGTAAGTTGTTTGATCCATTGCAAGCATGTACGATCCGAATCCTCCTGCACAAGTGGAAACATTGATTGATAATGTGAACTATGTGGAAATTAGGGGGAAGCCTATCGTCATCAAGTTTTCTCCCACTCCCAAGAAACACCAAAATCAGATATGTACGCTGCAAAGTTAAACATTTCTTCTAAGAAATTAATTGTAAAAATCAACCTGCTAGTAACTTTCCTAATAATGCAAAGAAAGAAGTAAAACAGAACCTGACCTTTCTGCAATACCTAGCAATGTTCCACCCAAATCTAACACCGTTCCGGTCCCCACCCAAAAATAATATACACACAAGCAACGGCCAAACGTACTTAATTAGCAGAAAGCAGCATCAAAAGTCCACACAAGACGACTGTTTTGAGTAAGGGTCATATCAAAGCAAAATGCAAACATACCGCTGGTGGCGAGGCCGTAGCAGGCGACGACGCAGGTCTGGATGACGGTGTTCTCCTGCCTGGTGAAGGGCTTGGAGACGACGCCGAACATGTCCAGCGCCGCGGTCCAGGTCCGCACGAGGAAGTAGGCGAGCAGGCCCGCGGCGACGTTGAGAGATGGAATGATCCCCACCGTGAGGTTGAGCTTGTGCGTGATGAGGCAGAAGAGCACCCCTAGGATGGCGCTCACCACTACACCCCGCACCGTCAGCTGCTCCCGCCACGGCGGCACCGCCTCCACCGCCGATGGTGCGCCGGCAAGGAGGGGTCCCGTCATCTCCCCCGCGTCCGCCTCCGTTCCCATCTTTTGCGGACGCTAGTATCAAGCCAATGCCTCCCTTCGCCTCAGACTTTGGGTGCTGGTAGCTGGTAGGCGAGGTCAAGGTGAGGATGAATGAATTAGCGTGGAGGACTGGTATTTAAAGGGCGTAAACTGAACGTACGATTGCTTCAGTATGCTCATGCATGCACACTACGACACGCGTATCCCTACCATGCAGACACGTAGCAGGCCAGCACGGTCATTATCTTGGCACACAGGAGGAGCGTCGTGAATCATGCTGGGTGCTAGTAGGACGCGCGTAGTGCACTAGTGCTATCCGGCCACTCGCTGTCTAGGTAACGGTGGCCACACATCTCTACGCTTACGTGCTAATTTGATTGCCATCATTAAGCGTAAACTATGTCTGATGGGGCCGTATCCAATGATGGCCACGAATGTACAGTCCCTGGAACCATCCCTACGCCAGGATTATATACGGTGGGACTGGATGTAATGGTAACCACAAATCATGGCACGTGCATGTTGTAGGAGTATTTGATTTAGCCATGCCATCGATGCGAGCAAGGTAGGTGGGCTACCTGTGCATACGCACAGTTTGAACGTTTCGGCTGATGCTGATGTCACATGTCATCGTTTGGTGTCGAAATAAACTATAGAAATTTGTGCATCCCATAGCATTTCAGAAATTAATGGTTTAACTAAACAAAGATAAACCGACATGTCCCCCTTTCGTTCGTTTATAAGTTACATGTGGACTAGAAGTTTAGGGCGCGCTTCGCGGCGCCGTGGAGGCCTTTAGGGTCTGGAAACTCGCTTTTCACTGTTTATTTTTTTCATTGGGGTTATCTCACTAGAATATGTTCTCATGATGACCTACTAACAATTATAATTAAGTTTGTCTGTGTTGGCGCATTATGCTAAAGTCAATAAATATGTATTTTTACGAGGTTAATGTGATTAAGGCCCTGTTTGGTTCGCCTGTGGATTTCTAAAAGCATTTGTGAAAAATCTGTTGTGGAAAAACAACTGTGGAAAATCTGATGTGAAAAAGATGTAGGTCATTTGGCAAACCAGCTGATACAACTTTTTCAGATTTTGGCCTGCAGCGGAATCAGATTTTGGAAAGCACGTCCTAGGCTGCTTCCGCTTTTGGTTCAAATTTTGGCAGCGGATTTTTGGAATCAGATTTTGCTGGGTTCGCCCTTTGGTTCAGATTCTGCTGCGCGGCAGCGGAATCCGTCGATAAAAGCTGAACCAAACAGGGCCTAAAACAAGGAAATTTAATGTAATTTATGTTTCACATATGGAGGTTTCTTTTTCTTTTTGACGGGAAAATATTTGGAGCTTTATTCAACAATCGAAGGCCCTGCAGAATCTGCAAGGAGGCTAGTTACAATGATGCTAGGTACAGAGTCAAACCAACATTCTGTTACATCCAGTGTGCTTGCATGTCTAGCACATAGGTGAGCAGGGTAGTTGGCTGATCTCGGAATATGTTGAATACAGAAAGACTTAAAACTAGTAAAGTGCTCCAATATTTCGGACAGGATGGGCGCCACAAAAGTCCTATCATCATGACGCGATTTCCAGAGATTAACGACCTCCAGGTAGTCGGATTCTATCACGACTTTCTCGTAGCCCCTGAGCTTAGCAAAGATAACACCGTCCCGGATTGCTAGGGCTTCAGAGATGAGGGGGTCGGTAATTCCCTGATAAGGTTTCACCACGCAGCTATGAAAGTGGAGTGGGATCGAGCAACTCCTCCCACTCCTCCTCTTCGAGCTTCCAAAGCAACACTGCCATCAGTGTTTATCTTGATCTTCCCCTCCTCGGGTGGCTTCCAGCCATGAACCGGAAGCAACTGAGCCTGCGCCTTTGGTAGATCAAGCAAAGCTAAAGTATCTCTAGTCATTTTCATGGACTGTATTGGGTCAAGACCACCTTTATCATGGGTTATGTTATTTCGAGAAGTCCATATAGCCCACATGATCGTCACTAGCTTGGCTCGATCCGACTCAGAGAACTTGGGATCACAAGTAATGTCCTTTGACCATGTTAGAGGGTGTAGATCATGTCGCTTTACCCCAAGACAGTCCGGAGCTCGGGTCCAAAACCCTCTCGCATGGGAACAATTCATCAGTGCATGCATCATGTCCTCATCTTCATGCTGACATATTTTGCACTTACTCACTGTTGCTATATGTCGATATTTGAGTGTAGATTCTACTGGCAAGATACCTCGTAGAACCCTCCACCAAAAAACTCTCACTTTCGGCAGAACCTTCAACTTCCACAATGTGGTCCATAACTGTTTCTCTGTCGCTGACGCTTCGACTACCGTCCCTTCCTCTAGAGCCAATTGCTCGTTTTGAGTCACGAGAGCGCGGTAAGCTGACCTGACAGTGTATGAACCAGATTTCTCAAAAGCCCATGCCAGAATATCATCACCACCGCCAATCCTTAGGGGGGTGTTCAGAATGGCATCTGCATCGGGTGGTATGAAGTTCTCTCGGATTACTTGATCTTTCCAGAGCCAAGTTTCAGGATCAATAAGACCAGACACTTGTTGTAACTGCGCTGTGAGCAACCGGGGTCATAGTTCTAGTGTCAGGAATCCATTTGTCCTCCCAGATAGAGAGACGTACCGCTTCCAATGCGCTTGAGCAGACCGGTTCTCAACGCTTCCCTTCCTGCAATTATAGCCCGCCACACAGCTGAAGAAAACTTAGGGGCAGTAGCTTGCATGAAATCACAAGAGTGGAAATATCTTCCTTTTAGGACCCGCGAACACAGAGAATTGGGTTCGTCATCAAGCGCCACCCGTGCTTGCCTACTAGTGCAAGATTGAATAGTTGCAAGTCTTTGAACCCCATTCCTCCTTTAATTTTAGGTGCAGCCAGGGTTTTCCAAGACAACCAATGTAAAGACCGGCGATCAAGGTTACTGCTCCACCAGTATTTGGCCATAAGCGAGGCCAACTTCCTGCACACTTTCTTCGTTGGCTGGAAACAAGACATGCTGTATGTGGGAATTGACTGGGCCACTGCTTTAATTCCGACTTCCCATCCAGCAGAAGAAATAAGTCTCTCTATTCCACCTTGGAGTTTAGACCGAATCCTCTCCCCAATGTGGTCGAAAGTTCCTCCAGTAATTCGACCAATAGCCGTTGGAAGACTGAGGTAGCATTCACCAAAAGCTTCCACTGTAATGTGCAACGTTTGCTTCAGTAATAACCTGGTAGGATCGGGAGTGTTTGGGCTAAAAAATATTGCACTCTTTTCTTTATTAACTGCTTGACCATAACACTCCCCATAGATACGAAGAATATCATTCAAACGACAAGCACTCTGCACCTTAGCTTGCATGAAGATCAGGCTATCATAAGCAAAAACTAAATGATTGATCCATGGACATCTATAGCTGACCCGTATGCCTCTGTCGGTATAAGCCCCTCCATAGTAATTCAGCAGTGAAGTGAGGCCCTCGGCACAAAGCAAAAACAAGTAAGGTGATACGGGGTCACCCTGACGGAACCCATGAGAGGGAGAGAAGAAAGGGAGAAGTTCATCATTAACTCGAATAGCAAAATGCACTGAAGTTACGCACTTCATTATGAGACGAACAAAATCCAATCCAAACCCCAACTTTAGCATAATCGCTTCGAGGTAGTGCCACTCGACGCGACCATAGGCTCTGATCATATCCAATTTAATAGCACAAGCAACATTTCCTCCATTTTTCCTTCTCTTCATGGCATGCACGCTTTCATACGCGATTAAGACATTGTCTGTGATCAGACGGCCCGGGATAAATGCGCTCTGTTCCGCTCCAATAATATCATCCAAGAACTCTCTCAGCCGATTAGTGATAGCTTTGGCGGCAACCTTATAAAGGACTGAGCAAAGAGAAATTGGGCGGTATTGGGAAATCCTTTGTGGGAACCGTACCTTGGGTATTAGGGTGATGGAAGTATTGTTCATACCCGCTGGCAATTCACCACCATTCAAGAAGTCAAGCACCGCTGGAACTATGTCATCCTTTAGAAGATTCCAGTGTCGCTGAAAAATCGCCGCGGTGAATCCATCAACTCCCGGGGCTTTTGACGGTGCCATTTGAAATAGAGCTTTTTTAACTTCTTCCACCGTGTATCGATTTTGCAACTCATGGTTCATCCGGCCCGTAACTCTATTGGGTATAAACTCGAGCAGATCTTCCATCTGCCGAAAACCTTGAGAGGTATATAATTTTTTTAAAAAACTTTGAACCTCTTCCCGATCCTCCTCGGTAGTGGTACACATTGTACCATCCGAGCGTTCAAGTTTCTCAATCCGATTCATGCGCTTACGCTGAGACGCTTGAGCATAGAAATATCATGTGTTCCTGTCTCCTTCACGCAGCCATGGCACTCTAGACCGCTATCGGGTCCAAATTTCTTTCTCGTGCAGAGCAAGTCTCAACTTTTTCACAATCGCTTTCTCCTCCTCGGAAGGCCCACTGCCAACCGATCGGCTCCTCAGCCGTGTTAGTTGCTCACGTAGCTTATGTATTTTGTGAGCAAGACAACCGAACTCCCTTTTACCCCAAGTAGATAGTTGTATTTGTAAGTTGTTCATTGCCTGAACCACGCCGTCGAGACCATGGCAGCCCGACCCCTTCTGCCGAGAGTCTAGGATGAGCTGGTCATAATCCACATGTGTCTGCCACATATCCTCATATCGAAAAGGTTTAGGCCCTCGATATACACTGGAAGTTAGATTTTCCCTGAGATCTGCAAGGACCAAACAGTGATCTGACACCGCAGCGACAATGTGCTGAACTTTGACATTTGCAAACAAATCAGTAAGTGCTGTGTTGCCAAAGGCTCTATCCAGCCAGGCTTTAACATTAGCTCGAACCGACTGCCTGTTATCCCACGTATATTCCATTCCTGACCAGCCCAAGTCAACCATTGCACATTCATCCATTACCTCCCGGAATGCTTTCATCTGCCCACTCAGGTCTTGGCGAACGATAAAAGTGTTCCGAGCAGAATAACGTTTCGTTAAAATCCCCAATGCACATCCATGCTTCATGCCGGATAGCAAACAAAGTTCTCATGAATCTCCAATTGTGGCATCTATCTTCCACTCGCGGAGCTCCATAGAAGCCTGTAACACGCCATTTTTTGGGCGTATCATTTTTTCTCTGCACCATAACATCTATATGGCCAGAACTATAATTTTTGAGCTCAACATCAAGCTCAGTAGACCAGAACAAACCTAGTCCCCCACTGAGTCCAACGCTGCTCACCGCAAAACATCCAGCAAAACCAAGAGAGTTCTGTAGATTCTCCACTCGCTTGGCTGATATTTTGGTCTCCATAAGAAATAGGAGACCAGGCCTTTCCTGCTTCACAATGCTGCGAAGCTCCTGAACTGCCTCGGGATTCCCAAGCCCTCGGCAGTTCCAGCTGAGGCAACTCATCATTCCCGGCGGGGCTGCTCTGCAGCCGCCGCCTAACATTCTGAGTTTTGAGAATTAGTGGGAGTTGGTTTCTTCTTTTTTGGTTTTGGCTCTCTCCCTGACTCCTTCTCTTCGCCATCCGTACGCACCTCACCAGCTTTAAACACCACCACATCATTTGTGGTTTCATTCATTTGTGGTTCCTTCGGTTGTTCAGTCGGAGGCAATGTGATCTGTCGATATACTTGCTTCGTTCCCTGAGGCCCTCCCTTTCTCTTATTCCTCTGGCCATGTTTCTTTTTGGGTGAGTTAACGTCTGGACTGGGGTCAGCTCTAGCATTCGTAGCATGAGCATCCTTTGTGCTACTATGGCTAGACTGTTGCTCCTTGGACGAGCTATCATTAGACACCCCTTTCTTCTTCTCCTCTGGCGCTCTTAGGTTTGTTTTAAAAGGTAGCTCACCATTTTCATCACGCGTACCAGGGGTCGGACAATGAAGATCAGAATGTCCCAGTCTCCCGCATGAGAAACAGAAGTTTAGTACTTGCTCATATTGAATATCATACCAATCCCTCCCACCTCTTGCTGCAGAATCAATTAATATCCACCTGCGTAGAGGCTTACTTACATCAATGGTAACCCTTGCTCGTAGATATCCACCAACAGGGTCAAATTGCACAGAGGATGTGTTCTTATCAATTTGTTTGGCCACTACTCTACCCATCACATCATTCCGCAAATTGAAGGGAAGATTTGGAACCCTAACCCAAATCTGAAGTTTCTCAAACTGCAACTCAGACGGCCGCATGCTCTCTTTGAATTCCGTGAGAATGACAGCGTGCTTGCTAACATGCCACGGCGACCCCTCCCACATGCGATCGCGATCACGTTGGGACTCAAACTCTGCAACAAACATGTTCTCACCCGCCGGGTGGAACACCAATCCTCTAGGGTCACCCCAAGTCGGGCGCAACGCATTGGCGATCGTCTGAATATGCAGTAAATTCCGGTGAAAAACCTTGCCTGCGATCGCCCAAAACTGCCTCGACCCGCTGTCATCGTCATCCAGAACCAGTGGTGTTGCCTCCTCTTCGGCGAGATCTAACTTGCCCATGGCTTCCTCCATACGCGCCCTCTCCGCTCGGGGCGAGAGAGCACCCTTGTCCCTTGAGGAACTCGGCTTCGTAGCCATCCGAGCCTGATGTAGTGCAGCCCACCGAAGCAAGCGATCGGCGGCCGCCGTAAGTTCCACGCGAAACCCTAATCGCCTCCTGAGAGAGCTCCTAGTTTTTCGGGAAAAATGCCTAGTTACGTATGGAGGTTTCTTGTGTATTCGATATTCTATACATTTTTTTAGGAATCACCATGGTGGTGGCTTGTTTGGCGGAGAGGCCATGGATTTGAAAATTTGGACAAGTCGCATAGAGAAAGTTTGTTGACAAAGGGATTGAGAAAGTGAGTGGTTTCTTGGGAAGAATTAATACTATGTACTAGCATTATCAAAAGATATTTGTGCCCTTTAAAAAGATATTTATACACTTGCCGAAATTGTTGCTATAGGGCCCTTTGTATTAGCAATTAATGTACATGATTATATCAGCCTAGCGGTGCCTTGCTCCACCGATGATTTTGCCCGTGTATTTGTCATTTGAACCGTGCCACCATTTGCCTCATCAATTGGTGAACTACTTGCATCCGTAGTAACTTTATTTGGGGTTCTTGTGCCTCTCCTAGCCTTTTCAGCCCAGTTGACAAGGCCTTCAGTCACATTGTCATCAAATATAGTCTTCTTGAAAGAATTTCCCATCTACAACAATGATGAGATAAAATCAGAATAAAATGATTGATAAGAAATATTTGTTTGACCATGTCAGCAAAAGCCTTTTAAATGGCATCAATTTATGAAAAAAAAATCTATGTATTCATCAAGAATGGATACTGATAGGTAAAGTTCAAGTAAAAATCAGTAAATCACAACAAAACTACAATTTATCAACTTTATGAATTGAACTCACATGGGAGACGACGGCGTATAGTGGTAGGGTGCTGTAACCACAAAGAACTTGGCAGATTACACTGAAAGAAGTAAAAGTAATGAGTATGTTCTCAAGATGTCTCAAGATGTTGTTGTTGCTGCTGTGATTTCTATTGTACCTTATGACAACTCGAGTAATAACATATGCTGGTTTCCCCATGATGCATGATTTAAAACCATATGTCACCTGCAACATTGATAAATGCAAGAGTTAGTTCTACTTGTATTCATTATATTCCTACTTGAAACTAGCAAATCCATAACTCATTTTCTATGTAACTTCATGATTCTTATGATACTCTCTGATACTTCAAGTTAAATTAGGTTGTGGGTTCAACAAAGCTTACTTATTGTTCTTACCAAGAGCCAGAAGAAAAATGCAATTTCAAATGCATTTTGAAATAGGACGACGTGGATCAACAGAAGGACTAATTTAGGCCGGTGGAACCAAAAGAATTTATCTGAAGGAGAAACTACTAAATCCCCTCGAATAGCCGTATGCTTCTGGGCAACCTCATAAGCCAATTCTGTTATGATGTGCTCCATCTTACTTCCTACCACAAGTAACATCTGCCGAACACAAATACAATAAGTTGATGTCATGACTCTGCCTTTTTTTGGCATCATGCTTAGTTTGAAATATCATTGTAGAAGTCATATGAAGGCATAGAATTAGCATTTAGTCCTTAAAACATGCATACATGCAGTAGAAATTTCTTTTATGTATTTTTGTATATAGATAGTAAATCTTGTTTACTTACAATGAATGGAACCAAGGTAATCCAAATGTAGACATACCACCCTAAAATAACGGCAAGACAAGAGTGGGGTTACTTTTCACATAAAAAATATATTTTCTAGTGACTGTAGCCAAAATAAAATAAGTAAATATACAAGTCCAGTGGTGCATACCTTCAACATTCAATAGTAGGAATATCATCAGCATGGCCCAAAGGTACCAACTACATAAGCATAACATGGATATCAATTTGCTATTTTATCTATAGGTAATTGATTTAGACATAGAAAATGCTTTAGGCAAAGATTAGGTAATACATTTTGTAAAAGTAGCATTGAGCACTTACCTAATACCAACAACTTTCTTAAAATCAACCTCCAAAGCTCTGATCATGTAACTATAAAAGTTGAATTTTGGTGTCCCCTTACAGTGTTTCTGTGAAAAGGAATGAAACACTCATATATATAAGTTTCTTCCACTAATAGTGTGTACCGGGAAACATAGACGCAACTTCTATACATCGATTAAAATGGAGGTTGATTACCATGATGAAACCAAGTCTCATTGTTGTGTAGTCCTCCTCGGTGACCGATCCATAGAATTGTTTGAAGAAGGAACGCTAAAAATACGATGACTTATCTTATAGCCCAATTGCAAAATAAAGAAATAGGGCAATATATATGTTTTGATCCTTATAGAACACAAGAAAAAAAGAAAGTATACCATCCAACCAAATATCCTCGACCGTTTTCTATGACCTTTGAAGTGGTCTTGAATAAATTTGAATTCTTGAACATGCTTGATCATTTGAGGTGCTGCAAGTTAATTAAGACCCAACACCCGTAAGCAAAACACATGACACAACTTCATACAATTGAAGGAAACTTGTGAAGTCATCGTTAGCCGAACTAGGAAATGATTTGCATCATAGTACATACCACTGTCATTATTTTCTTGGATCTTGGTCTCCCATTGTCGCCAATTTCTCGTCTACACAACAATTAACATAGTAATTAGAAAAATCATGATAGACTGATTACTCGTTGCTAGCAAACATCTTGTCAGAGTTTTAGTTAGTACCTGTGCCATTCCTAGAAGAACTGTAATAGCACTGAGAAGGAAATGGGTGACCGCCAACACGAAGATAAATATGTGCAATTGATGAATTGCGTCAGATGAAAGTAATGGAACTTTGTCCTGCATGCCAAATGGCGTCAAATGGACCATTGGATAAGAATTAGGTGGAGCGGGTCAAAGACGAAAAGTGATAGATCGAGGAAGACGAAAGAAAAAGGAAAGTAGAGCATCAGACAAACTCATGCCAGTTGAGCTGTACCTTCTTGAGGCAGTATTCGTCGGAGGAGGAGGCTCCACCAGCCAGGAGGCGCCTCCCCCCACCCAGCACGC
The DNA here is from genome assembly GCA_032464435.1 of Aegilops umbellulata. Classification (NCBI taxonomy): domain Eukaryota; kingdom Viridiplantae; phylum Streptophyta; class Magnoliopsida; order Poales; family Poaceae; genus Aegilops; species Aegilops umbellulata. The sequence continues at coordinate 600,438,800 of CP136055.1, read as the reverse complement.
CGGTGAACACGGCGCCGCCGAGGTGGTCCGTCTCGTGCAGCGGCGGCTTGCAGGGCTGCAGGTGGAGCATGGCGCTCGGGCTGACGCACAGCTTCCCGATGGGGCCCTGGAAGACGGTGAGCAGCAGCGAGATGAACCCCAGCAGCATCAGCTCCTCCTTCACCTTGAGGAGGGCTTCGTACAGCGGCTTCTTGCGACTCCTTATCAGCCTCTGCAAACGTGCGTGCCCAAACGTTCAGCTCATGGTGATTGCTTCGATAGATAGATACAGCAGGCAGCTTCCTGGTCTCTCTACGCTAGCTGCGTCTCTCATGGTGGATGTACGCACGTACCTTGCCTAGGCGGTGGAGCAAGCGCTCGAAGAGCAGGGAGATGATGATCATGACGGAGCAGACCAACGCCACGATCCATGTCGGCGTGAACTCGAGCGGCTTGGCTTTCCCTCCCCCGCCGGCCATGGCGCCCCAAACGTACGTACTCGTCAAGAATCAAGACCACACCGACGCCCCTTGTAAGAATGAAGTGGCAAGCAAGACTGTTCTCGATCAATTTATAGATAGGGACGAAACTACTCAGTTACATGGTGGTCATCAGTCATCACGCATGATAATATTGACTTGGCACGATCAAGAGCCATGAATTATATTCCAAGCTACATGTACACACAGGAAAACAAGAAACAACGTGTTGCCTTCCTAAATACTACGTACTAGTACTCATTCCTCGAACAATACTACAACTAGTATTCCGCTGGCAGTCCCATGTGATCAATTTTTCATTTTTGTGCTGCAGTCTACGGTCCACCACCACCAACCACCACACTACTATTTTTGGAATTGCGCCACACTGCTAGTATTCATGAACAGGAAACTGGAAACCCGGATATTAGTCTACTTTGGGTTTGTTTAGTATGATGTCCCCAAGTTTCTGACCGAAATTTGGTAAGTTTGATTAAATTCGGTCGTTGTTCGGTAAATTTGTTGCCTAAATTCCATTCATGTAATGTGGCTTTTGGAACTTTGATTGATGTAATGGCGCTCGCAATGACGATGGTCCACTTTTCTTTCAAATTTGTCGTTGCCGCTAACAGCGACAACGGCATGGATCTGAAATTTTCGAATTTGTAGTCATTGTTTTGGTTTTTCTTTCAAAAAAAAAGTTTAAAAGAATTCTAGGCCTAGCACAGGTGGTACCGGTGAAAAGCACAGCTCTCTAGCTTTCTTCACACAAGTAGTAGTATTATTTTAGCTTAATCTGTAAGTAAATGCATCACTGATATATACTCCCTCTGTAACTTAATATAAGACATTTTTTGACACTCTCATACTGTCAAAAAAACATCTTATATCAAGTTACGGATAAATATTTTTAATTTTCTGAAAACACTTGGAATATTATTCTTGGTTAAAACGTACTATTTGCATTCCCAAACAAGCAGAAAATCGTCATTCCAGATTGGATCTGCGACATCCCGCAAAAAAAAAAAAAGATTGAATGTGCGACGCGGCGTCTGCGAAATCAAAGTCACGGCCGTCAACGTCGGACAGTGGAAGTCCGAAGCGTTTGGTTTGCATCCACACGCGTCCACTTCAACAGGCCAGGTGCAGGTCCTGGCCTAGTGCGGTGACTCAGCTCCACCAAGTGGGCTTTGTGACGACCAGCATGCATTTGAAAAATACACATATTCTAGACGTAAACACATTCCTAAGCGTATAACTTTCTGGTTATTATTTACACGAATATGGCAGTATAACTTGTTCAAGATTACACAAGTTCGCTCCTGCCCTACCCCCCCCTCTCCCCCGCGTCGCTCCTCTGAGGCGACTCAGGCGGCCCCAACCCTAGAGCGCCGCCGGCCCCCTCCCCCCTCCCTCCAGATCTCGCCGCCACCAGAGACAGCCGTCGGCAAGCCCGCGTGGCGTCGAGGAAGGTGGCAGCGGGGTTGGCTGCTTCTGCCTCACGCGGAGAGCTTGGTGTGCCGGGGTGGCGGCCTCTGTCAAGGTGGGCGGCGCCTTCCCTACGACGGAGGGTGGCTGCGGGTGTGCGGCCGGTCTTCCTCGGCTTGCGTGGGCGGCATGGACCCGGTGGTGGGAGCTCACGGCGGGCGTGGTTTCCGTCGGCCGGCCACCAGATCTGGATCGACTAGCGCCAACTTCATCTCCTTCACCCTATCCTGCTCGATCTGGGCTTCGGTGTGGCCTTGCTCGCCAGATCCGGGTGGTGGGCGGCGATTGGATGGTGGGGCTCTTGGGACCGGGGGAAACCCTTGGCCGGTGAAGACGGCCACAATGACGACGACGCCGCGGCGCCGATCCACTCCTTGGAGTCTTCGTTGAGGTATCTCAACCCCCACGCACCCTCGCCTACTTCTAGCGGAAACCCTTGGTTCTGCTTGGGGACGACGGCGACACTACGGTGTCGTTCCCCTTCCTGAAGACGTCGTCCTTGGACCGTGGGGGGGGGGGGGTGGGCTGTTGTGTTCGGGTGAGCTGGTGGCTGCTGTGGCGACTTCGTTCTTCAGTGTTGACATTGGCAATGTCGACCTTCCTTGCCGTGTCGATTTGGCTCGAGCTCCTTCCTACGGTGCGCGTCTCCTTCGTGGTCCTGCCATGGTGACAACAGAATTCTTGTGGAGCTCAATGTGGTCTACTCGTTATGTCCTCCCCTGGTACTTCTTGGTGTCATGCTTGCTTCCGGGTTCTTGGTGGAACCAATTCGCCTGCCGGGGGTGCGACATCCTTTTGATCCGGGACGAGAAGGTTGTGGCCTTCTATGGCGACGAAGATGGTAGCCATCGTGCCCAAGTTGTTTACCATTCTGGAGTGGACTGGGGCTGCCTTCGTTCACATTGTTGCCCCCCACAAGTTCTGCTGCTAGTCTAGTGCTCGTTGCTTGGGCGGACGAAGACCTCGACGGATTATGCTCATCTGTCCATCTTCATAGTTGTTATGTAGTCTTTGGTCTGGGCACCTTCTTGTATGCACCTTGTATCTGTCGCCTGAGGCTGTTTCGCCTCGGTTTCCTGTGACCTTTCGAGACACCAATAAACCCTTGGCGGCTTGGCGATCGAGTTATAAGAGGGAACTGCTAGTGCAATGTCCGTAATGTTTCATACTACATGATTCGCCTGCTCTTAGAGCTAATAATTTGCTATAGATGATATTCCCTCCCTCTGAAAAAGCTTTTCCAGACGAGGGAGTACTCCCTAATTAGATAATCTTGGATGAGTTAAATATCGCCTCCATTTTCAAACGCAAAATACCTGTGCTGGCCAGACTAACTTGGTCTCGAATTTTCGTGTAGCTACGGTGAGTCTTTATCTACAAACCGTGTGGTTTGAAAATTGAGATGAATTGGTCATTGTCAACTACCATGCATGCACCTAGCTAGATTTGGATACAGTTTGTCTAATTCACATCTAGATGTTTTTCAAGGATGTCACATCTAAGCTCTCACAAGTATATAATGCAGCAACAAGAAACAAAAAAACTAGAACAAAAAAATAAACCATAAACATAATAGACATTCGCTTAGATGTGTCTTAGACAGACCCATTTGGATATATACATGGGTGAGGGTGCCTTGTGCGGGTTCGCCTGTAATGAGATAGCTGGTGAGGGTGGATATGGTGCGGTAGGTAGCATGTGCATGCAGCCACAAAAGATTGTTAAAATTGCCCATTTGCATGCCCTAGTTGCACACGACGACGACGTCCATGGTTGTTGACTGATAGCTAGCTACATATAAGACCATTTCGAAAGGCAGCTACACAAATGATTGTAAGTGCCTTGAGTGCACATTTCGTGGATGGCTAACTGACGACTATATTAGTGTGTGCGCGGCATATACATTAGCCGTCGAAATACGACTGGAAGGCGGCGAGTCTAGTCAACCGAGCTCTCTACCCGCTTCTTTGGACACGAGGATCTGTCTTCGTGGAAGGTGCATGCATGCCAACCAGCCAACCAACCGAAGACACACGGCAAATCTGAGGCAGGATGGTGACAACGACATTAATTGAGTTTTACGTACTGTCGTACTGATATGCCAACGTACGTACTGCGTACCCGCGCATCACTCGATCGGAGATGCATATATAGATCACGCACTCACCATATCACACATGCCTGTCCCACGAACGTGACGATTGGGGCATGTACAGTGACTGTTGACTGCTAAAGCATGTTAGCAAATATGCTGATGACACCATTATGATGGTGGAGGGGTCGGACGAGGATATTCAGAACCTCAAATTTCTCCTCATCTGCTTTTAGGAAATGTCGGGTCTCATAATAAACTTTGCCAAGAGCGAGGTAATGGTCTTGGGATACTCCCACTCGGAGGCCCAACGGATTGCTAACCGTTTAAACTGCCGCTTGGGATCCTTCCCGATGACTTATCTTGGCATGCCTCTTAGTGACGCATGCCTCCTGGAGAAGGATTTCCGTCCAATAATCGCCAAGCTCTAACCTAGGATGGAGCCTTGGCAAGGGAAATGGCTTTCCAAAGCCGCATGAGTGATTCTGATGAACTCCTCCCTTGTTAGCCTATTGATTTATATCATGGGATTCTATAGTTTACATGAATCCCTCCATCATGAGGTTACTAAACTCCTATCCTGATTCTTTTGGGCGGGAGAGAATAATAAACAGAAGTACCATATGATGAAATGGTCCGAGATCTGTAAACCTAAGGACCAGGGAGGCTTGGGGGTTATTTCTTCTAAGCAAATGAATATTGCCCTCCTGTCCAAATGGCTTTGGCGGATCCAGACCGATGAAGGTGGCCTCTGGCTTGAGATTATCCGTGCGAAGTACCTTCGTGGGCAACCGCTGGCTTTTGCACCTAGGACTGGAGGATCCTAGTTCTGGCAATCGGTGATTCGTCTGTTGCCGGTCCTACGCATTGGGACTTCCATCCGGATAGGTACCGGATCTGCCACCCTATTCTGGCTGGATAGGTGGGCGGGTACCCGCCCCTTCGCGGAATGGTTTTTTGCGTTATTCTCTATCTGTGTCCGCCCACGGATCTCCGTGGCTGTGGCCCTGGCGAATTTAGGCGCGATTGCCTTCCGCCGCACCTTCGGGGCGGTGGAGCTTGCGCAATGGGATGAACTACTTGAGTGTATTGCCCTCCACTCCCCTTCTTTGGAGCCGGGTATGCTTTCTTGGCACCTCGAGCCAAGCGGTAGATTTTCGACTAGATCATTGTACCAGGCGATTGTACCCACTCCTGGTCCAGTGGAACTAGCGGTGCTTTGGGAGATCAAACTCCCCCTGAAGATCCGCATATTTTTATGGCAATGGGTTAGAGGTCGCCTTCCCTCGGGCAAAGAGGTCCGAAAACGTAATGGCCCTGAGGATGGCCTCTGCCCCATTTGTCTGGTACCGGAAGACTGCAACCACATCTTCTTCCAGTGTCCGGCGGCACAGTTCTTATGGAGTTGCTTCCGGGAGGAGGTTGGGGGCAGTTGGTGCCATGACAACCTTCCGGATTTGTTCGGGGAGGTCCTTAGACTCCCCGGTTCTAGGCGCGCCCCTATTTGGGTGGCTCTGGGTACCCTTGCCTGGTCCCTTTGGTGTACCCGTAATAAACTAGTCATCGAACGAGTTATTCCGTCTTGTGTGACTAATGTGAACTATAAAATGTGTGGCTTCTTACAGCTCTGGAGACCGCTTAGCAAGCGGCGCGAACGACACGTCATCGACAACATCATGGCGGCTCTTCGTTCTTCGGCGGCGTCTTTTGCTCCTCCTCCACCGCCACCACCACCTCCTCCCGAGCCGGATTAGCTTCTCTTTTTTAGCGTTATTTGGGGTTTGTCTCGCTATGCCCCCGGCATGATTCTATGACTTACTTGTACTTGGTACTGATTTGTTGGATGCTTGGTGGTTTGCTTTATAATATAAAGCGGGGGGAAACCCTTTTTCTTAAAGCATGTTAGCAAAATCACGGAAGCAACAAGATTGATTAGCGCAAAATGGATTCAACCAAGAGAAAGCCAACCCTTTACAAGTGCAGCATTACACATCCCTACATTGAGCCATGTCGACACCCGCTGAGGGAGTCCTGGATTAGGGGGTGTTCGGGTAGTCGGACTATACCTTCAGCCGGACTCCTGGACTATGAAGATACAAGATTGAAGACTTCGTCCCGTGTCCGGAAGGGACTTTCCTTGGCGTGGAAGGCAAGCTAGGCGATGCGGATACTCAAGATCTCCTACCATTGTAACCGACTCTGTGTAACCCTAACCCTATCCGGTGTCTATATAAACCGGAGGGTTGTAGTCCGTAGGACGAACCATCTTCATACACAATCATACCATAGGCTAGCTTCTAGGGTTTAGCCTTCTTGATCTCGTGGTAGATCTACTCTTGTACTACCCATATCATCAATATTAATCAAGCAGGAGTAGGGTATTACCTCCATCGAGAGGGCCCGAACCTGGGTAAAAACATCGTGTCCCTTGTCTCCTGTTACCATCCGGCCTTGACGCACAGTTCGGGACCCCCTACCCGAGATCCGCCGGTTTTGACACCGACATTGGTGCTTTCATTGAGAGTTCCTCTGTGTCGTCGCCTTTAGGCCCGATGGCTCCTCTGACCATCAACAACGATGAGGTCCAGGGTGAGACCTTTCCCCCCGGACAGATCTTCGTCTTCGGCGGCTTCGCTCTGCGGGTCAATTCGCTTGGTCATCTGGAGCAGATCGAAAGCTACGCCCCTGGCCATCCAGTCAGGTTTGGAAGCTTAAACTACACGGCCGATATCCGCGGAGACTTGATCTTCGATGGGTTCGAGCCACAGCCAAGCGCGCCGCACTACCTCGAGGGGCATGATCTAGCTCTGCCTCCGAACAGTGTCCTGGAGGCCGCATACGCACCGGTTCCGACCCTAGACTCAGAGCCTATTACACCAATCGAGGATGAGCGGTTGGACGTCACCTCGGGGGCTGCGATCTCAAAGGCAATCGAGCCGAACGCCAGCCCCGCACTCCGCATGACCCGTGACTCCAAGGGTCCGGACTCCTATCCGGACTCCGAACCCCCCGTGCCCCTACCAATCGAATCCGATTGGGCACCTATAATGGAGTTCACCGCCGCGGACATCTTTCAGCACTTGCCTCTTGGCGACATCTTGAACTCTCTCAAGTCTCTCTCTTTATCAGGAGAGCCTGGCCGGATTACGGTCAGCAAGGATGGGATACGGACAATGAAGAAATTCAAAGCCCACCCACCACCCACTTTTTAGCCACCGTCGACAACCTAAACGACGTGCTCAACTTCGACTCCGCAGACATCGACAACATGGATGACGATGCAGGAGATACCGATGAATCAACGCTCATAGGGCATTGGAAAGCCACCGCATCTCACGATGTGTACATGGTGGATACCCCTAAAGGAAATGACAACGAGGAAAAAGGGGATGGAACGGGAGATAGACCCCCCGGAAAACAATCAAAGCGTCGGCATAAACGCCGACCCAAGCCCCGCCTCGATAAAAACCTAGCCATAGAGCAGGACAAGCCGGTAGACGACGAGCAGGCCTTAGACCAGCCGTCCGAACAGGGCAACACGGATAGAGAAACCGAAACTCCCTCCCCCGGCGAAAACGGCATTCCGTACAATCTTACGCCGGATAAATCCATGGAGCAGAAGAGTCTCCACAAGAGGCTCATTGCAACTGCACGCAGCCTGAAAAAGCAGAAGCGGAAGCTAAAGACAACGGAAGATGCACTCCGTATTACATGGAATAAAGTAATCAACACCGCAGATAGATACGGCGTCGGTCGCCGTACTAAAATCTATCCAAAGAGAAAGCTACTGCCCGAATTCGACGAAGAGGCCCTAGAGCCCTCGCATTCAAAAAATAAGAAAGCCATACGGTCGCATAGACGACCCCATAAAGCGGCAAGTGGCGCCAAACTTAAATCGGTATGCGACCCACCAAAGGATTCGCATCATGGCCCAGCCAGGTCCATTTATGGGCCAAGAAAGCAAGCTCTTGTAAGCAATGCAAAAAAGCCATCGTCAGAATCCGGCACACCCAAATACAGGGGCGCCGCACATCCCCTATGCTTCACCGATGAGGTTTTGGACCACGAATTTCCCGAAGGATTCAAACCCGTCCACATAGAGGCGTATGATGGAACAACAGACCCCGGAGTCTGGATTGAGGACTACATCCTCCACATACATATGGCTAGAGGAGATGATCTCCACACCATTAAATATTTACCCCTTAAGCTTAAAGGGCCAGCCCGGCACTGGCTTAAAAGCCTTCCCGAAAACACAATTGGAAGTTGGGAAGAGTTCGAGGATGCTTTCCGAGCAAATTTTCAAGGGACCTATGTCCGCCCTCCGGATACAGACGATCTTAGTCACATAACTCAACAGCCCGGAGAATCAGCTCGGCAGTTCTGGAATAGATTCCTCACTAAAAAGAATCAGATAGCCGACTGTCCGGACGCTGAAGCCCTAGCAGCTTTCGGGCATAATGTCCGAGACGAATGGCTCGCCAGACACCTCGGCCAGGAAAAGCCAAGAACAATGGCCGCACTCACAAGCCTCATGACCCGCTTTTGCGCAGGAGAGGACAACTGGTTGGCAAGATGCAGCCCCAGCGACCCAGGTACATCCGAAACTAGGGATGGAAACGGAAAACCGCGACACAACAAGGATCGTCGTCGAACTAAAGAAAAAAGTGCGAAGGGCACGACAGTCAATGCCGGATTCAAAGGCTCGCGACAAAATCAGACAAAACCACCCCTCCAGGATAATAGGGATGATCCGTCCAACTTAAATAGAATCCTGGACAGGATATGTCAGATACACAGTACTCCGGGGAAGCCTGCTAACCATACCCACAGAGATTGTTGGGTTTTCAAACAATCCGGCAGACTCAATGCCGAACACAAGGGGCTCGACACACCAAACGAAGACGAGGACGAACCCCAGAAGCAGAGCACCAGGAAACAAATAACTTCCCACAAGAAGTAAAAACAGTGAACTTACTTCACGTAACAAAACGTGTGGCACCCATAAAGGTACGCACAATACGACCTATCCCCAAGGGGTCCCGCCAATGGTTATTAAAACCAGTCACCTTCGATCAGCTAGACTATTCTAGAAATATCAAGAACGCAGGCTGGACTGCCCTGACACTCGATCCAATAATTGACGGATTCCAGTTTGCAAATGTCCTTATGGACGGCGGCAGTGGACTAAGCCTGATATATCAGGATACAATCCATCACATGGGGATAAACCCAGCAAGAATCCGCCGCAGCAAAACCTCCTTTCAAGGGGTAGCACCTGGTCCAGACACCCATTGTATGGGTTTTCTCCGGCTCGAAGTTATATTCGGCTCTGCCGACAACTTCTGTCGTGAAAAGCTGACCTTCCATGTCGTCCCGTTCTCAAGTCGCTATCAAGCACTACTGGGACGCGAAACTTTCGCTCGCTTTAACGCAATACCGCATTATGCATCTCTCACGCTTAAGATGTCCGGTCCACGAGGCATCATCTCTTTGAAGGGGAAGCACTAAAGTGCGCCTCCCCCAAGCGAAGGATTGTGCAGCCGCTTAGACAGCCGCACAATAAAATGGCCTCACCAGCCAAAAAACTTTTCAACATAGGTCACTAAAGGCCACGAACGCGGAATAGACGAGTTCGGTACAAGTCCATCATTAATGCAGGCTTAGAGGCCATATACCCCCGTACTAGGGGCTACGCGCAGAGACAATAAAGCTCAATTTTATATTTTACTTTATACTTCATTTATTTTAAAACCTTTTGTTCGGCACGCCTGTTTTCAATTTAGTTCCTCTCTTTTTCAGATGAACGTAGTGCGGCGCCCGTCCAGGATACAGCACAACGGAGACACAGGCGCAGACATGCAGTAGGGACCCGTCCTAAAGGATTCTTTTTAGATTAAGACCCTGCGTAAACCTTTTTTACTGTCTCTTGTTGCAACACATCCCCTGATTTTTTCCGATATAACCAAGGAGGAGGCTGGCGTCTTGGCATGTGGCTACGTCAGAATTTTTCGCACGTACCTGGACACTAGGGGCTTTTTTAGCAAAGAGTGTTGTTTCGCCCGCACTCATAAAGACCGAACACCTTAGGGAGTGTTCGGCGTCGCGAGTTTTGGCATTATATGCATCAGCTCCGAATCATGTCTTTGGTCAAATGTTGGGTTGCCCGGCTCCTGAGTTCGGCTACCTTACGTTCCGCTCTATCGGCTAAGGTAGCACCAGGAGAACTACTGCGATTGTGCCCCGGTTCGGCCGGGCGAGCACCTCAGTAGAGAAAGCCGAAAACTGACTATCATGATGTTGTTGGAAATATGCCCTAGAGGCAATAATAAAAGCATTATTATTATATTTCCTTGTTCATGATAATTGTCTTTATTCATGCTATAATTGTGTTATCCGGAAATCGTAATACATGTGTGAATAACAGACACCAACATGTCCCTAGTAAGCCTCTAGTTGACTAGCTCGTTGATTAATAGATAGTCATGGTTTCCTGACTATGGGCATTGGATGTCATTGATAATGAGATCACATCATTAGGAGAATGATGTGATGGACAAGACCCAATCCTAAACATAGCACAAGATCGTATAGTTCGTTTGCTAGAGTTTTCCAATGTCAAGTATCCTTTCCTTAGACCATGAGATCGTGTGACTCCCGGATACCGTAGGAGTGCTTTGGGTATACCAAACGTGACAACGTAACTGGGTGACTATAAAGGTAGACTACGGGTATCTCCAAAAGTGTCTGTTGGGTTGACATGGATCGAGACTGGGATTTGTCACTCCGCTTGACGGAGAGGTATCACCGGGCCCACTCGGTAATGCATCATCATAATGAGCTCAATGTGATCAAAGTGTTTGATCATGGGATCATGCATTACGGTACGAGTAAAGTGACTTGCCGGTAACGAGATTGAATGAGGTATTGGGATACTGATGATCGAATCTCGGGCAAGTAACATATCGATTGACAAAGGGAATTGCATACGGGGTTGCTTGAATCCTCGACATCGTGGTTCATCCCATGAGATCATCGTGGAGCATGTGGGGGCCAACATGGGTATCCAGATCCCGCTGTTGGTTATTGCCCGAGAGCCGTCTCGGTCATGTCTGCATGTCTCCCGAACCCGTAGGGTCTACACACTTAAGGTTCGGTGACGCTAGGGTTGTAGGGATATGTATATGCAGTAACCCGAATGTTGTTCGGAGTCCCGGATGGGATCCCGGACGTCACGAGGAGTTTCGGAATGGTCCGGAGGTAAAGAATTATATATAGGAAGTGCTGTTTTGGCCATCGGGACAAGTTTCGGGGTCACCCGTATTGTACCGGGACCACCAGAAGGGTCCCGGGGGGTCCACCGGGTGGGGCCACCTGCCCCGGGGGGGCCACATGGGCTATAGGGGGTGCGCCTTGGCCTACATGGGCCAAGGGGCACCAGCCCCAAGAGGCCCATGCGCCTAGGGTTCAAGAAGGGAGGAGTCCCACAAGGGGAAGGCACCTCCTAGGTGCCTTGGGGGGGGGGGGAGGAAATCCTCCCTTGGCCGCCGCCCCCTAGGAGATTGGATCTCCTAGGGCCGGCGCCCCCCTTGGCCCTCCTATATAAAGAGGGGAGGGGAAGGGGGTAGCCGCACCCTTTGCCTTGGCGCCTCCCTCTCCCTCTCCAACACCTCCTCCTCCTCCATAGAGCTCGGCGAAGCCCTGCCGGAGTACTGCAACTCCACCATCACCACGCCGTCGTGCTGCTGTTGGAGCCATCTTCCTCAACCTCTCCTTTCCCCTTGCTGGATCAAGAAGAAGGAGACGTTACGCTGACCGTACGTGTGTTGAACGCGGAGGTGCCGTCCGTTCGGCACTAGGATCTCCGGTGATTTGGATCACGTTGTGTACGACTACCTCATCCCCGTTCCTTGAACGCTTCCGCTCGATCTACAAAGGTATGTAGATGAATCTGAATACTCGTTGCTAGATGAACTCATAGATGGATCTTGGTGAAACCATAGGAAATTTTTTGTTTTCTGCAACGTTCCCCAACAGATGTAGCGTGAGACTGGTCAACCACTCGATGACCTATTGGAATCTATCAGATTCCTCCGCTTTAATGAAGGGCCGCTTCCCGGTCAGGTACATACGCGCCCCGAACTCGGGCGAGCGCAGTCGCCACTAATGGGCTACCTAAATAGTCCCACTGTCAAGCTCCTATGGCTAAGTGGAAGTGTTAAAGCATTATAGTCTGGTTGCCTGGCCCGCTGCGCTATCATCTCCTTTGTAGGACCAAGACGTTGGGTTAAGTGTGAAAATGCGTTTTCTGCGAGCACCCCCGCACTATGTGCGTGGGGGTTGAAGCCAAGGACTGCAATCTTTCAGATTATATATATATATATATATATATATTTTAAACGGCCGCACAGGAGGTGTTCACAATACTTGAAGCACAAGTATAAAAAGGCCACTACAGTTTATCAAAATATTACTTCATCATTACATATGCTATAATAACATAGCATCCTTCGAGCACTGCGTCTCTATTACACGAGCGCCTTCAAGGACTTCCTGAAAATAGTGCTCGGAGGACACTCGGCTTTTATCCGAATCTCGGGACGCAATAACGGTGGTCTCCATCTCTGCCCAGTATGTCTTGACACGGGCAAGAGCCATCCTTGCACCCTCTATACACGCCGACCTCTTCATTGCATTAATGCGCGGCACTGCGTCAAGGAATTGCTGCACCAAGCTGAAATAACTCTTCGGCTCCGACCTCCCCGGCCACAGATGACCAATGACGTACTTCATGGCGAGTCCGGACAACCTATTAAGTTCGGCCCATTGAGCCAAACGATCGTCCACTGCCAGTGGACGCTTTGGATTGTAAATTGCGACCAGAACAGTTTTTCCACTTCACGATCTTTCAGATCTCGAAAGTGTTCGGTCGCATCAGCATCACTCGCTGCCAAATCCAGATAGGTGTCCTCCACACTCCACATCCGGTCTAACGGAGCAAACTTCGGATCACAAAATTTTCTTCGCAGCATGAAGGGCTTTCCAGCCGCAATCTGTTCGGCCTGACGCAGCTCCTCCTTCGCAGCTCTCATCGCAGAGCGCATGTCCTTGGCATCAGCAACGGCCTTCTCTAGGACCGCCTGTCTCGCCTGGTCTTCTTTCTCAAGAAGTATGCAATGGTCTGCAGTGCTCTTTAACTTTTCGGACATACTGGCCATCTCTACCTTGCTTCGGCAATGAGCAGCCTGTTCGGCTCTCAGCTCTTCAAGGGCCTTCTTAGCAGCCGCATCATTTTTCCTGGCTTGATCTTTAGCTCGGGCAAGTTCTGCCCTAAGACTCTCCACGGCGGCCGCACCATCTGGGTCAAGCACACATATCGTAAGACACTGGCATAAAACTCTTCTTTCCTACTGCCGCCCGAGGAATCACATACCTTGAGCCTCATCCAACCGCTTGTTGACAAGCGCGATGTCGGCATCTGCCACGTCCAGTTGCCGCTTTAGTTCGACAAAACCAGCAGTTCGGCTTGATTCCGGACACCCTGCAGCCTACATTAAAAGGAGACATTTTAGACCTGGGATTATGATCCTCCGCGTGCCGTCATTTCTTGACGACATGCAGAGTCTCAGGGGCTACTATCTACATAGGGCGCATCTTATTTATGCGCAACTGACAAAAGTACACATTATCTAATGTACCTCAAAACCCGTCAATAAACTTTCGACGGCCACACGCAATCCGCTCTCTGCGGACGAAATCCTTTCAATCACCGTGCCCATTAATGCATGGTGCTCCTCTGAAATAGAAGCTCGCCCTAGCAGAACCTTTAGCTCCTCCGGCCGAGCACCAGACGGTGCCGGACTTGTCCCATGACCTCTTTCAAAGGCCGGACGCGGAGAACCTCGGGGGGCCCCATAGCGATCTTCCGCCCCTGCCGGACTCGGAGAAACCCTCTGTGACGACACCTCAGGGTCGCCTGCCTCGTTAGGCGGTACAGCAGAAGGAGGCGTCCCGCTCTCCATCATCTCCGGAAGAAGATCCCCCGAAGACGAGCTCTGCTGAGAAGGGCTGAGGTCCGAACTACAAGGTAAAAATTCGGTTAAACTTCTCAGATATAAATCACGGATTTCTCTCATCCCTCGAAAGGAAAAATCTTTCTCTTCTCACGGCTCGCTGGAGGGCTGATCTCCTTGAGTACGAAGTCCGGCCGTGGAACTCCCCGGCGTCGGACCCTCTGACGAGGATCTTTTCCCCCGCTTCGAGACCATGGTCTTCGGGTCGTAAGAGGCGGCTCTCTTCTTTCCCTTAGGAGAGGAATCGTCGGTTCCTCCCTTCGGAGCAGCCTCCTTCGAGGATGCCATAGTTTCCTTGTCCTCCCCCTTACTTCCCTCCAAAGGCACTACCTCCAGCATCCTGACTAGCACGGGATCCGGCCTAGTTTCAGGAAGGGGAGCCGGACACCTGATCAGCTTCGCCTTTGCTATCCACTCCTGTTTAAAAGGACAACTCTTTTAAGGGCAAGTTTATGATAATTATACGGATAGAAGGTCCGGGCACAAGGTTACTTACTTGAGTATCCGGGTGATTGCGGCTTAGGCCTGCGTCCTCGGTCAAATCCGGACACACTTCTGGTGATCCGAAGAACAGTTTATACATCTCCGCGGGCGTCGCGCTCATAAAATCCCGGAGAGCTCGTGGTCCCTCTGGATTGAAGTCCCACAGGCGAAGGGGTTGACGTTTGCCGGGCAGTGTCCGGCGAATCAGCATGACCTGCGTCACCTTGACCAGGTTGAGGTCTCCTTCCAAGAGATCCTTAATGCGGCCCTGCAGCAAGGGTACGTCTTTGGGCAAACCCCAATCTAACCCTCTGTTGATCCACGACGCTAGCCGTGGTGGGGGACCCGAGCGAAAGGCAGGAGGCGCCACCCATGTGGTGCCCCGGGGAGCGGTGATATAAAACCACTCTCGTTGCCACAAGCCTAGCTCCTCTTGAAAAGAGCCCTCGGGCCATGGAGCATCGGCATTTTTTCTTATAAAAGCGCCTCCGCACTCTGCGTGCCGTCCCTCGATCATCTTCGGCTCCACTTTGAAGGTCTTGAGCCATAATCCGAAGTGAGGGGTAACACGGAGGAACGCTTCACACACAACGATAAACGAGGAGATATGGAGGATGGACTCCGGAGCAAAATCATGAAATTCCAGCCCGTAATAAAACAACAGTCCCCTCACAAAGGGATCCATGGGGAAGCCCAACCCTCGGAGGAAGTGAGACATGAACACCACGCTCTCGCCGGGCTGGGGACTGGGAATAACCTGTCCTTGAGCAAGCAACCTATGCGAAATCTCGCCGGTCAGGAACTTAGCCTCCCTCAACCTTAATACGTCCTCCTCCGTGACGGAGGAAGGCGTCCATCGACCTTGAAGGTCAGAACTGGACATTGTCGAAGGTCCGAAGTGCCTGGAATCTGGAGCCTGGGGTGTTGGAACTCGAGGCGACAGGCGAACTCGTTTAAGATTAAGAAAAGGAGCGAGGCCTTGGTCTCTTTATAAGAGGTTGAATACCAAGAGCCCTCCCCGTAACCGTTTTGGACTCGCCTTTAATCGAGGGAACGTGCTAATGGGCACGATTGGGTTACCCACGTCCGTATTGATGAGAATCCCGTAAAAGGGGCACACGATCTCTCCTTGGACAAGACGTGCCAAGGAAACCGCCTCGCTAAACGTGCTGAGGTGGAAGAGTGAAAACAATTTGTATAAAGAGCTTGGTCGTGGTGTGATGACACACTGCGGAATACGTCAGCAGATTTGATTTGTGTTAATATTATTCTCTCTATGGCAATATGTGGAAACTTATTTTGCAGAGCCGGACACTACTCTTGGTGTCTACAATCTTCTATGAAGGACTTGGAGGAGGAACCCGCCTTGCAATGCCGAAGACAATCTGCGCGCCGGACTCGTCGTCATTGAAGCCTGGTTCAGGGGCTACTGAGGGAGTCCTGGATTAGGGGGTGTTCGGGTAGCCGGACTATACCTTCAGCCGGACTCCTGGACTATGAAGATACAAGATTGAAGACTTCGTCCCGTGTCCAGAAGGGAATTTCCTTGGCGTGGAAGGCAAGCTAGGCGATGCGGATACTCAAGATCTCCTACCATTGTAACCGACTCTGTGTAACCCTAACCCTATCCGGTGTCTATATAAACCGGAGGGTTGTAGTCCGTAGGACGAACCATCTTCATACACAATCATACCATAGACTAGCTTCTAGGGTTTAGCCTCCTTGATCTCGTGGTAGATCTACTCTTGTACTACCCATATCATCAATATTAATCAAGCAGGAGTAGGGTATTACCTCCATCGAGAGGGCCTGAACCTGGGTAAAAACATCGTGTCCCTTGTCTCCTGTTACCATCTGGCCTTGACGCACAGTTCGGGACCCCCTACTCGAGATCTGCCGGTTTTGACACCGACACCCGCCATAGCGAGTTTTCCCGCGTGTCTTCCTTCTTTACCTTTAGCTCTCTCTTGATGATTACAGAACAAGGGAGACTCTCATGAGTGTCCTCATTTCTGTCACTTTTCCATAACATTAGATGTAGCATGCTTTATCTATGGGAAACACTTAGTATCTATAGTCTGATAAGGCTCCTCCATCAGACCAGTCGAGCGTCGTCGATCTAATTGAAATCCGACGGTCGAGAGTTGTCCTTCTTTTGCAAATAAGGAAATAAAAGAAGAATCAACCGGCAAGGGGACGGGGCTTGCCTGCTCCCGTCCCGTGCTCCCATCCATGCTCCCCTTCGCTAATTCTTCATCGAACAGCTGGCTAGGCTATCGTCCCCCATGCCCCTTTTCCAGGCAAACAGAAAACACAAAAATCTCGTATTATCTCCCAGTTGTCTTTCCGTAATACATGGCAATACTCGCGCGCCATTAAATCTGGCCGGAGAAAGGACGCAAATCTCCTTTATTTTGCCGCCAACACACATAACAAACATGTTTGGGCGCCAAACCTTTAGATAAGAGTTAATCCAGATGGAAACACACAAATCACTGCTAATTGAGAGAGGAAACACGCAAATCTCACCACTAAAATAGATCACCCACATCAATCAGGAAGAATATCCTTGGCAGAAGCACATCAAACAATTTCAATTCACGCCACGGAAGAAGGAAATTTGCAGGAGGCTAAGGTGCATCAATCGGGCAGAAGAAGGGCGACCTAGGGGCTGAAGGAAAGGAGCATCTCTTGTTCCCCATGGCTTCTTCAAGCACCGATCGTCGGATGCACACGGACGGTGATGAATCTCAGGGACCAAAAGTATAGTCTTCATGATCTCTTCTCGTTGTTCTTTCCCTGGTAGAATATGCCTCCTCGGCTGGCAGAAATATTAGAATTTGTGCCCTTATTTTTTCAATTTCCAATGCTTCCAAGTAACCATACATCTGTACCCATCGCATGTTTTCATGCTTCTTTGGGCAAGAAATTTACTTCCATTAGTCAAATTTGTAAAATTTGACGCAAAGCATGCATCCTCATATTGGCAGCAATCTTAGTTGTTTCCATTATCAATCTCCATGCTTCCGACCAAGAAGAATAATGTTGAGCTGTCATATTTCCATGCTTCCTATGAATTGCCATGCTTTGTAAAATAAACAACATAGATATATAGGATAATCTTCTTAATTCCAATGCCTTGCTCCCCTTCAATTCCCATATTTTGACACGCATCAATGAACATGCCGAAACAGATTATATGCTCAAGAGTCAATTTGCGGCACTTCGGTTCAATGAAGTTGTCTTAGAATGAATTGTGTCTGACCTTACCAAACCAGTTTCGATGAAATTATTGTTCTAAATAAAAATGCACTCCTGTTTGGTGGCAACCATGGGTTATCCTTACTTTTAAATTTTTGCTCTTCAAGTATGTACAAGCTGCCGTTGAGACTATGAATATGATGCTTCCAAATACTGTCGCTCCATATGCATCATATTTGTATTTCTTAGTGTGACCTTCTAATTATGCTTCTATTTTTATACTCTTATTTTATATTGAGATAGCATGGAATAGAAGCTTCCAAAATCCATGCTACCTAAAGCATCGTAGAACTGCTTCTTCGATCTTGGTAGTTTGGGGCAATAGACCATGATTAGCTTGCTAAAATAGTTTTCTTACTGAAAATAGTTTAATCTTGTTCATGTTTATGGTGATATTCACAATATCCTATGTTCATATTAGCCTAGATTTTATATATTAATTAACTTTAGGTGCTAATCATGCTAGCGTTCAAATTTCTGTGTTTCCATTATGTCTTATATATGGCGTGATAGAATGAAGCTATGCTTCCTGTCAACCATGCTTCCTCCTTTAATTTCTTGCATATTTTTGTGTGATGAATTTTTTGCTTCGATCATTGTAAGTATGTGCTACTTCTATACATATTTTTGCTTCAACCATTTTCAGATACCATGGAATGCTTCAAACACTGCTAGTGTGTAATTCAACCATTTGCTGGTGTTGCTTCTATTATTAATTTTTTTGTACAATAATTTGCTTAAATTCTATGCTTCTATATAACTTTATTATTCTTTCTAAATGTCGATTTTCATGCTTCGGTCATACACATGTTTTCAGTACTAATTCACTGACCATACATTTGCTTCTACTGATCCAACAAACCTGTTATTAGTTCAACCGGAATCATGTATTTGCTTCAAGCCATTTGGGGTGATTCAGTTGCTGTTTTGGTGAGCTTATGTGTGCAACTGTTTTTTTACTGGTGTAGACAATGCACTGATTTTTATGCTCGGTGTTGGCTATGTTTGGTGTTACATGGCATTCTGGACATCGGCGTAAAAGAGAGGGCGACGACAGCCAAACAGAAGTTGGGGAGATGGTGTTGCTTGAATTGTAATTTCAGTTTCTTGGGAAACATATGTAATCAATAGAAAAAATGATTTTTATGTTTTCCCAAAAAAAATTATGTTTTGTTTGAATCGAGTGGATGGGAACCAAATTTGCTTCATTGCAATTTTTCTTTCACACAGAAACATAATTGTAATATGATGCAAACATATTTTCTTTTTGGCAGCAACATGAATGTAATACATTTCTAAGAAAATAAGTCTTTTGAACATTGGAAGCATAATTTTCTTTTGACAGAAACATTTTTTTTCGTCAATACGCATTGTTGCATAACATTTCATTGATAGGTGAAGAGAACATACAAGGTGCCGCTCGAGGGGGCGTACGCACATCGGCGTCCCAGGAGCGTGGCATGAGCATGTTGGAGGTTGCTCAGCCTCAGTACAATTGTTCTAGACTACAGGGATAATTAGTGCTAATCCTTGAGCACCAGCTTTAGAAACATGATTGTAATATGTTGGAAGAATGAGGATTATAATACGTTTGGCGTACAATTTTCTTTTGACAGAAACACGATTGTAATACATCGAAAGCATGAGGATTATAATATGTTTGGAGTACAATTTTCTTTTCACAGGAACAGGATTATAATACGTCGGATGCATGAAGAGGGAGAAACGCCTGAAATAGAGATAACCGAGGGTAGTGGCAGTGCTGTGCGGGAGCAGTTACAACGAAGGAGTGAATTAAGGAAGCAAACCGGCAAATCAGGAAGCATTCAATTAACAAAATAAACCACCAAATCTCACGCTGGCCAGGCCCAAATCGGACGTCCTCCCTGCACCTGATCGGACGACATGCCACTAGTCTGATAGAAGCAAAGTATCTGTAGTCTGATGCGTAGTGATGCCCTCTATAACAAATACATTACTTTAATTAACACACAAATGACTATAGAAGGGAGAGGTCAATGCCGAGGAAATCTTTTGACCGGGTTTGAACGTGCTCTGCATGATGTTTTGGTACTTGTTTTCCTGGTATCATTGGGGGGGGGGGGGGGGGGGGCTTCGCCCCCTCAAGATTAAAAAATAATATGGGCTTTGCCCCCTGATGAACTAAAAATAATATAATATGGGTGTTGCTGGCTCCCACTTCACCCGCACATCCCGCATTGTGGTCGGCCGCATAGCCCACATGTCATTCGCGGGCAGGATTGCGGGACGACAACGACCCGTCTCGCACTCTCGCACCCTTAATGACGATGTTGACCTTAAAATTGTAGGATGACTAAATATTGTGTTGTATTGATAAGACCTTCGCATGGGGTATATATATGGAGTACAAGGGGTAGAGGCTTGAAGTACAGACAAGTTACACGTGATTTAAATATACTAGGTGATTTCCCTGCGCGTTGCCTCGGGATTTTGAAGATTAATTTTGGATACATTCTATATGAATGAAATGATCTAAATCGAAAGCTATTGTTTTCAAAATTAATTATATGTGAACAAAGAGTATGCACGTACGTTGGACTATTGGATATGGAGCAATTAAATTGGCGTATGCATGTGCTACAAAATAATTCTAGTGGATGATGACATGGCACATTTGGTGATGTGGAGGGCTGCATGTTGAGAAAATTAGACTTAGTGATGAAGCTATGTACCTAGGGTAGGGGCACGGACCTGTCCTAAGTGCCCTACCCAAGGACATCCCTAGAAGAAGTCACCTTTCAATCGACTTGAAGGTATCCCACTCGACGGATTCAAGACACTCGACCACTAAGCTGTCACTCGACCACTAAGCCATCACTCGACTGCTAGGAGATCTAAAGTCACTCCGCACGCAAACGGTCGATCATTAAGTAGATTTTATGGTCATCATAGCACTTTATTAGGGGCGTTACCAGTAACGCCTAGCCTTAATGTACTTCAAACCCTGCATTACTGAGGGCTGGAGGGGTCTGGCGAACTCTATATAAGCCACCCCCTCCTCAGTGTCAAGGGTTGGCACCCCTGTTATTCATACGCATATAATCCAATCGACCGCCTCCGGGCACCGAGACGTAGAGTTGTTACTTCCTCCGAGAAGGGGCTGAACTCGTAAACCTCGTGTTCTTACAACTCCTCCATAGCTAAGATCTAGCCTCTCCATTCATACCCCCTACATTACTGTCAGAGTTAGAACCACAACAGTTGGCGCCCACCGTGGGGCAGGAGTCTTAGCGCCTAGTTGGAGAAGTTGCGATTTTTCCGATCTCTTTGATCATGGTTTCGGGCGGAGTTTTGGTCGAGGGCCGCGAGATCCGTCTCGGCGCGCTCACGTTCATCGCCGATGACTCCGCTTGGCTCCAGGAGGATGTTGGGGAACGTTGCAGAAAATTAAAATTTTTCCTACGGTTTCACCAAGATCCATCTATGAGTTCATCTAGCAACGAGTATTCAGATTAGATAGCATCTACATACCACTTTGTAGATCGCAACGGAAGCGTTCGAGTGAACGTGGATGAGGTAGTCGTACTTGCCGTGATCCAATTCACCGATGATCTAGTACTGAACGGACGGCACCTCCGCGTTCAACACACGTACGGGACGGGAGACGTCTCCTCCTTCTTGATCCAGCAAGGGGGGAGGAGAGGTTGAGGAAGATCCAGCACGACGGTGTGGTGGTGGATGCAGCAGAACTCCGGCAGGGCTTCGCTAAGCAACTACGGGAGGAGGAGGAGGTGTTGCAGGGAGGAGGGAGGAGCCAGGGCATAGGGTGCGGCCACCCCTCCCTCCCCTCCCTTTATATAGGCGCATTAGAGGGGGGGAGGGCGCAGCCTTGCCCCTTCCTCCAAGGAAGGGGTGCGGCCAAGAAGGGGGGAGGAGTCCATCCTCCCCAAGGCACCTCGGAGGTGCCTTCCCCTCTTTGGACTCTCCCCTCTCCAAGTCTCCTTGGCGCATGGGCCCTTGGGGCTGGTGCCCTTGGCCCATGTAGGCCAGGGCGCACCCCCTATAGCCCATGTGGCCCCCGGGGCAGGTGGACCCCCCCGGTGGACCCCCGGGACCCCTCCGGTGGTCCCGGTACAATACCGATAACACCGAAACTTGTCCCGATGGCCAAAATAGCACTTTATATAATTCTTTACCTCCGGACCATTCCGGAACTCCTCGTGACGTCCGGGATCTCATCCGGGACTCCGAACAACATTCGGGTTACTGCACATACATATCTTCACAATCCTAGCGTCACCGAACCTTAAGTGTGTAGACCCTACGGGTTCGGGAGACATGCAGACATGACCGAGACGGCTCTCGGGCAATAACCAACAGCGGGATCTGGATACCCATGTTGGCTCCCACATGCTCCACGATGATCTCATCGGATGAACCACGATGTCAAGGATTCAATTAATCCCGTATACGATTCCCTTTGTCAATCGGTATTTTACTTGCCCGAGATTCGATCGTCGGTATCCCAATACCTCGTTCAATCTCGTTATCGGCAAGTCACTTTTCTCGTTACCGTAATGCATGATCCTTGTGATCAAACACTTTGATCACCTTGAGCTCATATGATGATGCATTGCCGAGAGGGCCCGGTGATACCTCTCCGTCAAGCGGAGTGACAAATCCCAGTCTCGATCCATGTCAACCCAACAGACACTTTCAGAGATACCCGTAGTATACCTTTATAGTCACCCAGTTACGTTGTGACGTTTGGCACACCCAAAGCACTCCTACGGTATCCGGGAGTTACACGATCTCATGGTCTAAGGAAAGGATACTTGACATTGGATAACTCTAGCAAACGAACTATGCGATCTTATGCTATGTTTAGGATTGGGTCTTGTCCATCACATCATTCTCCTAATGATGTGATCCCGTTATCATGACATCTAATGTCCATAGTCAGGAAACCATGACTATCTGTCGATCAACAAGCTAGTCAACTAGAGGCTCACTAGGGACATGTTTGTTGTCTGTTATTCACACATGTATTACGATTTCTGGATAACACAATTATAGTACGAATAAAGACAATTATCATGAATAAGGAAATATAATAATAATGCTTTTATTATTGCCTCTAGGGCATATTTCCAACAGTCTCCCACTTGCACTAGAGTCAATAATCTAGTTACATTGTGATGAATCGAACACCCATAGAGTTCTGGTGCTGATCATGTTTTGCCTTAGGGAGAGGTTTAGTCAACGGATTTGCGACATTCAGATCCGTGTGCACTTTACAAATTTCTATGTCTCCATCTTGAACATTTTCACGAATGGAGTTGAAGCGACGCTTGATGTGCCTGGTCTTCTTGTGAAACCTGGGCTCCTTTGCAAGTGCAATAGCTCCAGTGTTGTCACAGAAGAGCTTGATTGGCCCCGACGCATTGGGTATGACTCCGAGGTCGGTGATGAACTCCTTCACCCAAATTGCTTCATGTGCTGCCTCCGAGGCTGCCATGTACTCCGCTTCACATGTAGATCCCGCCACGACGCTTTGCTTGCAACTGCACCAGCTTACTGCCCCACCATTCAAAATATACACGTATCCGGTTTGTGACTTAGAGTCATCCAGATCTGTGTCGAAGCTAGCGTCGACGTAACCTTTTACGACGAGCTCTTCGTCACCTCCATAAATGAGAAACATTTCCTTAGTCCTTTTCAGGTACTTCAGGATATTCTTGACCGCTGTCCAGTGTTCCTTGCCGGGATTACTTTGGTACCTACCTACCAAACTTACGGCAAGGTTTACATCAGGTCTGGTACACAGCATGGCATACATAATAGAACCTATGGCTGAGGCATAGGGGATGACGCACATCTCTTCTATATCTTCTGCCGTGGTCGGACATTGAGCTGAGCTCAATTTCACACCTTGTAACACAGGTAAGAGCCCTTTCTTAGATTGATCCATATTGAATTTCTTCAATATCTTATCAAGGTATGTGCTTTGCGAAAGACCTATGAGGCGTCTCGATCTATCTCTATAGATCTTGATGCCTAATATATAAGCAGCTTCTCCAAGGTCCTTCATTGAAAAACTTTTATTCAAATAGGCCTTAATGCTGTCCAAGAGTTCTATATCATTTCCCATCAAAAGTATGTCGTCTACATATAATATGAGAAATGCTACAGAGCTCCCACTCACTTTCTTGTAAACACAGGCTTCTCCATAAGTCTGTGTAAACCCAAACGCTTTGATCATCTCATCAAAGCGAATGTTCCAACTCCGAGATGCTTGCACCAGCCCATAAATCGAGCGTTGGAGCTTGCACACCTTGTCAGCATTCTTAGGATCGACAAAACCTTCCGGCTGCATCATATACAATTCTTCCTTAAGGAAACCATTAAGGAATGCCGTTTTGACGTCCATTTGCCATATCTCATAATCATAGTATGCGGCAATTGCTAACATGATTCTGACGGACTTCAGCTTCGCTACCGGTGAGAAAGTCTCATCGTAGTCAATTCCTTGAACTTGTCGATAACCCTTAGCGACAAGCCGAGCTTTATAGATGGTCACATTACCATCCGCGTCTGTCTTCTTCTTAAAGATCCATTTATTTTCTATGGCTCGCCGTTCAACGGGCAAGTCAGTCAAAGTCCATACTTTGTTTTCATACATGGATCCTATCTCGGATTTCATGGCCTCTAGCCATTTGTCGGAATCCGGGCCCGCCATTGCTTCCTCATAGTTCGAAGGTTCACCGTTGTCTAACAACATGATTTCTAAGACAGGGTTGCCGTACCACTCTGGTGCGGAACGTGTCCTTGTGGACCTTCGAATTTCAGTAGGAGCTTGATCAGAAGCATCTTGATCATCATCATTAATTTCCTCTCTAGTCGGTGCAGGCTCCTCAGAAACGTTTTCTTGAGTTTCGCCATTTTCCGGTTCAAGAGGTAACACTTCATCAAGTTCTACTTTCCTCCCACTTACTTCTTTCGAGAGAAACTCTTTCTCTAGAAAGGATCCATTCTTGGCAACAAAGATCTTGCCTTCGGATCTGAGGTAGAAGGTATACCCAACAGTTTCTTTAGGGTATCCTATGAAGACGCATTTTTCCGACTTGGGTTCGAGCTTTTCAGGTTGAAGTTTCTTCACATAAGCATCGCATCCCCAAACTTTTAGAAACGACAGCTTAGGTTTCTTCCCAAACCATAATTCATACGGTGTCGTCTCAACGGATTTCGACGGAGCCCTATTTAAAGTGAATGCGGCAGTCTCTAAAGCATAGCCCCAAAAAGATAGCGGTAAGTCGGTAAGAGACATCATAGATCGCACCATATCTAATAGAGTGCGATTACGACGTTCGGACACACCATTACACTGAGGTGTTCCAGGCGGCGTGAGTTGTGAAACTATTCCACATTTTCTCAAGTGTGTGCCAAATTCGTGACTCAAGTATTCTCCTCCACGATCTGATCGTAGAAACTTGATCTTTTTCTCACGTTGATTTTCAACCTCATTATGAAATTCCTTGAACTTTTCGAAGGTCTCAGACTTGTGTTTCATCAAGTAGATATACCCATATCTACTCAAGTCATCAGTGAGGGTGAGAACATAACGATAGCCACCGCGAGCCTCAACACTCATTGGACCGCACACATCGGTATGTATGATTTCCAATAAGTTGGTTGCTCGCTCCATTGTTCCTGAGAACGGAGTCTTGGTCATTTTACCCATGAGGCATGGTTCGCACGTGTCAAATGATTCATAATCAAGAGACTCTAAAAGTCCATCTGTATGGAGCTTCTTCATGCGTTTGACACCTATGTGACCAAGGAAGCAGTGCCACAAATATGTGGGACTATTGTTATCAACTTTAACTCTTTTGGTATTCACACTATGAATATGTGTATCATCACGTACGAGATTCATTAAGAATAAACCATTAACCATCGGAGCATGACCATAAAACATATCTCTCATATAAATAGAACAACCATTATTCTCGGATTTAAATGAGTAGCCATCTCGAATTAAGCGAGATCCAGATACAATGTTCATGCTCAAACTTGGCACTAAATAACAATTATTGAGGTTTAAAACTAATCCCGTAGGTAAATGTAGAGGCAGCGTGCCGACGGCGATCACATCGACCTTGGAACCATTCCCGACGCGCATCGTCACCTCGTCCTTCGCCAGTCTCCGTTTATTCCGCAGCTCCTGCTTTGAGTTACAAATGTGAGCAACTGCACCGGTATCAAATACCCAAGAGCTACTACGAGTACTGGTAAGGTACACATCAATTACATGTATATCACATATACCTTTGTTTTGCCGGCCTTCTTGTCCGCTAAGTATTTGGGGCAGTTCCGCTTCCAGTGACCACTTCCCTTGCAATAAAAACACTCAGTCTCGGGCTTGGGTCCATTCTTTGGCTTCTTCCCGGCAACTTGCTTACCGGGCGCGGCAACTTCCTTGCCGTCCTTCTTGAAGTTCTTTTTACCCTTGCCCTTCTTGAACTTAGTGGTTTTATTCACCATCAACACTTGATGCTCCTTCTTGATTTCTACCTCTGCTGATTTTAGCATAGCATATACCTCAGGAATGGTCTTTACCATCCCCTGCATATTGTAGTTCATCACAAAGCTCTTGTAGCTAGGTGGAAGCGACTGGAGGATTCTGTCAATGACCGCTTCATCCGGGAGATTAACTTCCAGTTGAGTCAAGCGGTTGTGCAACCCAGACATTTTGAGTATGTGTTCACTGACAGAACCATTTTCCTCCATCTTACAGCTAAAGAATTTATCAGAGACTTCATATCTCTCGACCCGGGCATGAGCTTGGAAAACCATTTTCAGCTCTTCGAACATCTCATATGCTCCATGTCTCTCAAAACGCTTTTGGAGCCCCAGCTCTAAGCTGTAAAGCATGCCGCACTGAACGAGGGAGTAATCATCGCAGCGTGACTGCCAAGCGTTCATAACGTCTTGTTCTGCAGGGAGAATAGGTGCGTCACCTAGCGGTGCTCTTAGGACATAATCTTTCTTGGCAGCTATGAGGATGATCCTCAGGTTCCGGACCCAGTCCATATAGTTGCTACCATCGTCTTTCAGCTTGGTTTTCTCTAGGAACGCGTTTGAAGTTGAGGACTACGTTGGCCATTTGATCTACAAGACATATTGTAAATATTTAGACTAAGTTCATGATAATAAAGTTCATTTAATCAAATTATTTAATGAACTCCCACTTAGATAGACATCCCTCTATTAGTCATCTAAGTATTACATGATCCGAGTCAACTAGGCCGTGTCCGATCATCACGTGAGACGGACTAGTCAACATCGGTGAACATCTTCATGTTGATCGTATCTTCTATACGACTCATGCTCGACCTTTCGGTCTTCTGTGTTCCGAGGCCATGTCTGTACATGCTAGGCTCGTCAAGTCAACCTAAGTGTTTTGCGTGTGTAAATCTGTCTTACACCCGTTGTATGCGAACGTAAGGACCTATCACACCCGATCATCACGTGGTGCTTCGGAACGACGAACCTTAGCAACGGTGCACAGTTAGGGTGAACACTTTCTTGAAATTATTATGAGGGATCATCTTATTTACTACCGTCGTTCTAAGTAAACAAGATGCAAAACATGATAAACATCACATGCAATCAAATAATAAACGTGACATGATATGGCCAATATCACATAGCTCCTTTGATCTCCATCTTGGGGCTCCATGATCATCTTGTCACCGGCTTGACACCATGATCCTCATCATCATGATCTTCATCACCGTGTATCCATGAAGTTGCTCGCCAACTATTACTTCTACTACCATGGCTAACGCGTTTAGCAATAAAGTAAAGTAATTTACATGGCGATTCTCAATGACACGCAGGTCATACAAAAATAAAGACAACTCCTATGGCTCCTGCCGGTTGTCATACTCATCGACATGCAAGTCGTGATTCCTATTACAATAGCATGAACATCTCATACATCACATATAGATCATTCATCATACATCACAACTTTGGCCATACCATATCACAAAGCACTTGCTGCAAAAACAAGTTAGACGTCCTCTAATTGTTGTTGCAAGTTTTACGTGGCTGAATTAGGGTTCTAGCAAGAACGTTTTCTTACCTACGTTAAAACCACAACGTGATTTGTCAACTTCTATTTACCCTTCATAAGGACCCTTTTCATCGAATCCGCTCCAACTAAAGTAGGAGAGACAGACACCCGCCAGCCACCTTATGCAACTAGTGCATGTTAGTCGGTGGAACCGGTCTCACGTAAGCGTACGTGTAAGGTTGGTCCGGGCCGCTTCATCCCACAATACCGCTGAAGCAAGATAAGACTAGTAGCGGTAAGAAGAGTTGACAACATCTACGCCCACAACAAATTGTGTTCTACTCGCGCAAGAAGAACTACGCATAGACCTAGCTCATGATGCCACTGTTGGGGAACGTTGCAGAAAATTAAAATTTTTCCTACGGTTTCACCAAGATCCATCTATGAGTTCATCTAGCAACGAGTATTCAGATTAGATAGCATCTACATACCACTTTGTAGATCGCAACGGAAGCGTTCGAGTGAACGTGGATGAGGTAGTCGTACTTGTCGTGATCCAATTCACCGATGATCTAGTACCGAACGGACGGCACCTCCGCGTTCAACACACATATGGGACGGGAGACGTCTCCTCCTTCTTGATCCAGCAAGGGGGGAGGAGAGGTTGAGGAAGATCCAGCACGACGGTGTGGTGGTGGATGCAGCAGAACTCCGGCAGGGCTTCGCTAAGCAACTACGGGAGGAGGAGGAGGTGTTGCAGGGAGGAGGGAGGAGCCAGGGCATAGGGTGCGGCCACCCCTCCCTCTCCTCCCTTTATATAGGCGCATTAGAGGGGGGGAGGGCGTAGCCTTGCCCCTTCCTCCAAGGAAGGGGTGCGGCCAAGAAGGGGGGAGGAGTCCATCCTCCCCAAGGCACCTCGGAGGTGCCTTCCCCTCTTTGGACTCTCCCCTCTCCAAGTCTCCTTGGCGCATGGGCCCTTGGGGCTGGTGCCCTTGGCCCATGTAGGCTAGGGCGCACCCCCTATAGCCCATGTGGCCCCCCGGGGCAGGTGGACCCCCCCGGTGGACCCCCGGGACCCCTCCGGTGGTCCCGGTACAATACCGATAACACCGAAACTTGTCCCGATGGCCAAAATAGCACTTTATATAATTCTTTACCTTCGGACCATTCCGGAACTCCTCGTGACGTCCGGGATCTCATCCGGGACTCCGAACAACATTCGGGTTACTGCACATACATATCTTCACAACCCTAGCGTCACCGAACCTTAAGTGTGTAGACCCTACGGGTTCGGGAGACATGCAGACATGACCGAGACGGCTCTCGGGCAATAACCAACAGCGGGATCTGGATACCCATGTTGGCTCCCACATGCTCCACGATGATCTCATCGGATGAACCACGATGTCAAGGATTCAATTAATCCCGTATACGATTCCCTTTGTCAATCGGTATTTTACTTGCCCGAGATTCGATCGTCGGTATCCCAATACCTCGTTCAATCTCGTTATCGGCAAGTCACTTTTCTCGTTACCGTAATGCATGATCCTTGTGATCAAACACTTTGATCACCTTGAGCTCATATGATGATGCATTGCCGAGAGGGCCCGGTGATACCTCTCCGTCAAGCGGAGTGACAAATCCCAGTCTCGATCCATGTCAACCCAACAGACACTTTCAGAGATACCCGTAGTATACCTTTATAGTCACCCAGTTACGTTGTGACGTTTGGCACACCCAAAGCACTCCTACGGTATCCGGGAGTTACACGATCTCATGGTCTAAGGAAAGGATACTTGACATTGGATAACTCTAGCAAACGAACTATGCGATCTTATGCTATGTTTAGGATTGGGTCTTGTCCATCACATCATTCTCCTAATGATGTGATCCCGTTATCGATGACATCTAATGTCCATAGTCAGGAAACCATGACTATCTGTCGATCAACAAGCTAGTCAACTAGAGGCTCACTAGGGACATGTTTGTTGTCTGTTATTCACACATGTATTACGATTTCCGGATAACACAATTATAGCACGAATAAAGACAATTATCATGAATAAGGAAATATAATAATAATGCTTTTATTATTGCCTCTAGGGCATATTTCCAACAGAGGCTCCGCTCGACGTCGACGCGCTCCCCGTCCGCGGGGCAACACACTTTTACTCATGCGTCCGCGGCGTCCTCCTGCGGCAGCCGTCGACCCAGTATCGGTCGGCCCCTGTGACGTCTTCCCGCTCTGTCCCTCGCCAGCGCAAGCGCTCTGGTCGGTCCAGGCTTCAGAGGTGGGTGAGACATGCGGTGGCCCGCCAATCGGCCACGCCACAAGTCGTGGCGATCGAGCCCGACGAAACGCTCTACGGCCTGTTCGACCTGTCGACTGGCTTCGCAGAGACAGCGTCCGAATGCGACAGCAATGACCCAACGGCGGAGGTTTTGGTAATCGATGGACCACGCAGTCCTCCCGGTTTCCCCCGCACTGATGGAGGCGCAAATGGGGGCGACCCGTTGCATCCCCACGAGGAGTATCTCCCCGAGCCTCTCACGTCGTCGCAGCGTGAGGAACTTCTCCGCCGGAACATGGATGCACTTCACACTCCTATCGCTGGAGAAACCCCCGAGGCCCGGGCCTTGGAGGACGCGCGCTTGGCTAACTTGGCCGAGCGCACTCGACTGGAGAATTTCCAGCGAGCACTCGACGAGCGAGCGCATCAACGGGTTCCAGAATCCAGTCAACGTCGGCTCTTTACGCCTTCGCAGGTATATCGAACTCCGATTCAGAATTTGGCAGCTGCAGCCCGTATAGCTGTGTCAATTCAACCCTCCTAGTCAGAGGCTGGCAGAGGCTTGTTGCAAATCAGAGCGCTGCTCCGGGCAGCGGGAGACCAGAATTCCGCTGTTTCTCAATCGCGGAACAGGATCCATAGCCGATCCGTTGCAGCGGATACAGTCCAGTTGGCTCACAGCCCAAGATCGCCCCGAGGCGTGAGGGACGTGGAGACCGGCGTGATCCGCACAGAAGGAATGAGCAGTATGATCACCGATTCGATCGTGATGATCGACGTCGAGTGCCAACCCCTCCCCCGAGGAGTGGATCATATGTGCCTCGACAACAGGATGACAGACGCCCTCATAGTGTTGGGCGAAGAATTCAAGTCGACCCCAGAGAACCGGGCTTTGATGCGAGATCCATTCTCGTTCAAGGTTTGGTCAACAGGAACAGAGCTCACCGAGAAGGCCACGACAGAGATGCGCCTACCAGTAGTAGAGTACATGTTTCAGGATCGGAGTGTTTCAATCGAGCCATCAGAGCCGTTGTGATTCCTTCCAACTTCAGGTTGGCGACTGGAGTTAGTAAGTTCACCGGTGAGTCCAAGCCCGATACTTGGCTCGAAGACTATCGAGTGGCTATCCAGATTGGCGGTGGCAACGATGAGGTGGCCATGAAGCACCTGCCTCTCATGTTAGAAGGCTCGGCCAGAACATGGCTGAATCAGTTAGCGCCCAGCAGCATTTACACTTGGGAGGATCTCTCCTGAGTGTTTATCACAACATTCGAAGGAACATGCAAGCGACCTGCAGGTCTTACGGAATTGCGGTCTTGCGTACAGAAGCCGAATGAAACTCTGAGGGATTACATCCAGAGATGGATCATGTTGCATCACACAGTGGAAAATATACCAGATCATCAAGCAGTTTGTGCCTTTAAAGAAGGCGTTAAGTACAAAGAATTGAATCTGAAGTTCGGTCGAACCGGAGAAATGTCTCTGAATCGGATGATGGAGATTGCCACCAAATATGCTAATGGTGAAGATGAGGATCGACTCCGGAGTGGAAAGCATAAGTCAGTCGCCCAGGAAACCGGAGGAAATTCCAATCGGAAACAGAAGCGGAAAGCAGAGCCAGCGGCTCCTGGGGAGGCCCTGGCCGTAACCCAAGGGAAGTTTAAGGGGAAACCCAAAGGGCCTTGGAACCCTAAGAAAGTTAAAGACCAAGATGGAAACGATGTCTTGGATCTACCGTGTCACATCCACACCAAGAAAGATGAAGAGGGTAAACTTATTTACCCTAAGCATACCACTCAACAGTGTCGGCTCTTGATCCAGCAGTTCCAGGGAAAACAGTCCAAAGATAAAGAGAAAGAGTCAGATCAAGTGGAAGACAAGGAAGACAGTGATGGATACCCCCAGGTTAATTCCACCTTGATGATTTTTGCCGATGTCGAAAGCAAAAGTCGACTGAAAGTTATCAACCGGGAAGTAAATATGGTTGCTCCGGCAACACCCAGTTATTTGAAGTGGTCTCAAACTGCCATCACATTCGACCAGTCTGATCACCCCACGCACATTGCCACCCCTGGGAGGTAAGCTTTGGTGGTTGACCCGGTTGTCGAAGGCACTCGACTGACCAAAGTCTCGATGGATGGTGGCAGTGGTTTGAACAAACTGTATGTGGAAACATTGAAAGGGATGGGCATTCCGATGTCCAGGCTCAGTACCAGCAAC
Organism: Aegilops umbellulata; assembly: GCA_032464435.1. Taxonomy (NCBI): domain Eukaryota; kingdom Viridiplantae; phylum Streptophyta; class Magnoliopsida; order Poales; family Poaceae; genus Aegilops; species Aegilops umbellulata. The sequence goes on along the minus strand of CP136055.1, from coordinate 600,406,371 downwards.
ATGAGTTTCCATGGAGTCATTCCTGGGAAGAAAGCCGAGTCACTCGGCCAAATTGCTCTTGATGTGGTTTTCGGTGATTCCAAGAATTACCGCAAGGAAATGTTGACATTCGAAGTTGTGGATTTCCAAAGTGCTTATCACGCTATTTTGGGCAGACCAGCTTATGCACGCTTCATGGCACGACCATGTTATGTGTATCTTAAATTGAAGATGCCTGGTCCCAAAGGTGTGATCACTATTACAGGCAATCGGAAGAAAGCAGAAGAGTGTTTTTAGAAAGGCTCAAAGATTGCTGATGCTCAGATGGCAGTGGTCGAGTTGCAAGAGTATCAGAAGGCTGCAGATCCGAGTGAGTTGTTACGAGCCAAGAAGCCCGCTTCAGAATCAGCTTTTCAGTCGTCCGGTGAAACGAAGCCAGTTCACATTCACCCGACTGATCCGAATGCTGCTCCAACTCACATCTCAACGACGCTCGACTCCAAATAGGAAGAAGCGCTCATCCAGTTCCTCCGTGAGAACTGGGACATCTTTGCATGGAAGCCTTCCGACATGCCTGGAGTTCCCAGGGGACTGGCTGAGCAACGTCTACGAGTCGACCCAAAAGTTAAACCTGTCAAAGAACATCTTCGACGGTCCGCCGTCTAGAAGAGGAAGGCTATTGGTGAGGAGGTGGCTCGGCTCTTAGCAGCGGAGTTCATCCGAGAGATTTACCACTCCGAGTGGCTCGCCAATGTTGTCATGGTCCCCAAGAAGGACAAGTCACTTCGCATGTGCATTGACTTTAAGCATATCAATCGGGCCTGCCTGAAAGATCATTTTCCTCTCCCTCGCATCGACCAAATAGTTGACTCGACCGTGGGGTGTGAGCGATTGTCTTTTCTAGACGCCTACTCCGGGTACCATCGGATCCGTCTGTATGGACCCGACGAGATCAAAACTGCTTTCATCACTCCATTCGGGTGCTTTTGTTATCTCACCATGCCTTTCGGCCTCAAGAATGCCGGAGCCACGTTCATGAGGATGATTCAGAAGTGTTTGCTCACTCAAATCAGTCAGAATGTGGAAGCATACATGGATGATATTGTGGTGAAGTCACGGAAAGGTTCCAACCTGTTGACTGACCTAGCTGAAACCTTTGCCAACCTCAGGAGGTACGATATCAAGCTCAATCCATCAAAGTGCACATTCAGAGTTCCAGGCGGAAAGTTACTCGGTTTTCTCGTTTCTGAACGAGTAATCGACGCCAATCCTGAAAAGGTTAGAACTATACTTCGGATGAAGCGTCCTGTGCGCGTGCACGATGTCCAGAAGCTTACAGGTTGCTTGGCCGCTTTAAGTCGATTCATCTCTCGGCTCGGTGAAAAGGCATTGCCTCTTTATCGACTGATGAAGAAGTCAGACAAGTTCGAATGGACTCCAGAAGCTGATGCAGCATTTGCAGAGCTCAAAGCCCTGCTCTCCACCCAGCCGGTGCTTGCTGCCCCAATTAGCAAAGAGCCTTTGCTGCTTTACATTGCAGCCACGGGACAAGTTGTCAGTACAGTACTTACGGTCGAGCGGGAAGAAGAAGGAAAGGCCTTCAAGGTTCAGCGCCCAGTATACTATGTTTCTGAAGTTTTGAATCCTTCAAAGCAAAGATATCCTCATTATCAGAAGCTCGTATATGGGATTTATATGACCACGAAGAAGGTTGCACATTACTTCTCTGACCACACCATTACAGTCGTCAGCGACGCCCCACTGTCAGAGATTCTGCACAACAGAGATGCAACTGGTCGAGTGGCAAATTGGGCGATTGAACTCCTTCCCCTAGATATCAAGTTTGAGGCAAAGAAGGCTATCAAGTCCCAAGCAATTGCAGATTTCGTCGCCGAGTGGATTGAGCAGCAACTACCGACTCAAGTTCACTCGGAGCACTGGACCATGTTCTTCGATGGATCTAAGATGCTGAATGGTTCCGGTGCTGGGGTAGTATTGGTTTCCCCCCGAGGAGATAAGCTCAGATATGTTCTCCAGATTCACTTCGATTCCTCCAATAACGAAGCAGAATATGAAGCACTTTTGTATGGGTTACGCATGGCCATTTCACTCGGCGTCCGTTGCCTCATGGTCTATGGCGACTCAGATTTGGTGGTTAATCAGGTGATGAAGGAGTGGGACGTCAGGAGCCCAGCTATGACTGGTTATTGCAATGCAGTGAGAAAGCTAGAAAAGAAATTCGAGGGGTTAGAGCTTCATCACATACCCCGACTGAAAAATCAAGCAGCTGATGATTTGGCAAAGATAGGTTCCAAGAGAGAAGCCATTCCTAGCAATGTGTTTCTGGAACACATCCACTCGCTTTCAGTTCAGGAGGATCCTTTCACAGATGAAGCCCCGCAGCCAAAGAGTGCCTCAGATCCGACTGAAGTCGAAATTCCAGCAGTGGTCGACCTAATCATGGAAGTCTTGACAATCACCCCTGACTGGACGATACCGTACATCGCGTATATCCTGAGGAAAGAACTCCCGAAGGACGAAGAAGAGGCTCGACAGATCGTCCGTCGATCCAAGGCCTTTACAGTCATAAAGGGACAGTTGTATAGAGAAAGCGCGACTGGAGTCAGTCAGAAGTGTATAACACCAGAAGAAGGTCAGATAATCCTTGATGATATCCACTCGGGGACCTGTGGTCACCATGCGTCCTCTCGGACCATCATGGCTAAAGCATACCGAGCGGGATTTTACTGGCCAAGAGCAAACGAAATGGCAAAAGAGATAGTTGACAAGTGTGAAGGGTGCCAGTTCTACTCCAACATGTCGCACAAACCCGCATCGGCCCTGAAGACCATTCCACTCGTCTGGCCCTTCGCAGTTTGGGGACTGGATATGGTTGGTCCACTGAGAACAGGCAGGAGCGGTTTCACACATGTGCTTGTGGCAGTCGATAAGTTTACCAAATAGATTGAAGCTAAGCCTACCGAGAATCTTGATGCTTGCACTGCTATCAGTTTTATCAGGGAGTTAACATTCAGATATGGAGTCCTGCATAGCATCATCACTGATAATGGGTCAAACTTTGATTCAAACAAGTTCAGAGCTTTTTGCCCCTCGGCACACGAGTCGACTACGCGTCGGTCACTCACCCCCAGTCGAATGGACAAGCAGAAAGGGCAAATGGTCTGATTCTCAAAGGGCTGAAACCTCGGCTGATGCGCGATCTCAAGCATGCAGCAGGCGCATGGGTCGACGAGCTTCCATCAGTTCTTTGGGGATTGAGGACCACCCCGAATCGGTCGACTGGAAGAACCCCGTTCTTTCTGGTCTACCGAGCGGAAGCCGTCTTGCCGAGTGATCTCCTTCACAATGCACCCCGAGTCGAGCTCTACTCCAAAGCTGAAGCAGAACAAGCCCGGCAAGATGCAATTGATCTCCTGGAGGAAGAAAGAGAAATGGCTATGATCCGATCGACCATTTACCAGCAAGACTTGCGTCGATTCCATGCCAGAAACGTGAAGAGTCGAGCCTTCCAAGAAGGAGATTTGGTCCTCCGAGTGGATCAACAGAAACCACACAAACTCGCTCCTACCTGGGAAGGCCCCTTCATCGTTACGAGAGTCCTCCACAATGGAGCGTATCACCTTTACAATGTCGATCGCCAGATTGATGAGCCACGAGCTTGGAATGCGGAACTGCTCCGCCCCTTTTACACTTGAATTCTCACTCGGATGAGATGTAATAAGAGAAACTTCTGTAGTCTATTTATCAAAGACAAGAGTGTTACAACTTTTCCAGTAATTGTTGTTGCTTTTGTTTGCGTGTGAAATCCCCCAGTGGGTGGCTCAGCTGCGAATCCGTTTCGCCTAAGTCTATAGCCAGCCTCCCACTCGGAGGCTTAGCTGCGAACCCGTTTTGCCTAAGTGTTTAAAAATCCTATCGAGTGGAGAGCCAACCTCCCACACGGGGGCTTAGCTGCAGTCCAGTACTCGCCTAAGTTTGAAAAATCCTACCGAGTGGAGAGCCAGCCTCCTACTCGGGGGCTTAGCTGCAGTCCAGTACTCGCCTAAGTTTGAAAAATCCTACCGAGTGGAGAGCCAGCCTCCCACTCGGGGGCTTTGCTGTAGTCCAGTACTCGCCTAAGTTTGAAAAATCCTACCGAGTGGAGAGCCAACCTCCCACTCGGGGGCTTAGCTGCAGTCCAGTACTCGCCTAAGTTTGAAAAATCCTACCGAGTGGAGAGAAAACCTCCCACTCGGGGGCTTAGCTGCAGTCCAGTACTCGCCTAAGTTTAAAAATCCTACCGAGTGGAGAGCAGACCTCCCACTCAGAGGCTTAGCTGCAGCTCAGTGCTCGCCTAAGTGTTTAAAATCCTACCGAGTGGAGAGCAAACCTCCCACTCGGGGGCTTAGCTGCAGTCCACTACTCGCCTAAGTTTGAAAAATCCTACCGAGTGGAGAGCCAGCCTCCCACTCGGGGGCTTAGCTGCAGTCCAGTACTCGCCTAAGTTTTTATAATCCTACCGAGTGGAGAGCAAACCTCCCACTCGGGGGCTTAGCTGCAGTCCAGCACTCGCCTAAGTTTAAAAATCCTACCGAGTGGAGAGCAGACCTCCCACTCGGAAGCTTAGTTGCAGCCCAGTGCTCGCCTAAGTGTTTAAAATCCTACCGAGTGGAGAGCAAACCTCCCACTCGGGGGCTTAGCTGCAGTCCAGTACTCGCCTAAGTTTGAAAAATCCTACCGAGTGGAGAGCAGACCTCCCACTCGGAGGCTTAGCTGCAGCCTAGTGCTCGCCTAAGTGTTTAAAATCCTACCGAGTGGAGAGCAAACCTCCCACTCGGAGGCTTAGCTGCAGTCCAGTACTCGCCTAAGTTTGAAAAATCCTACCGAGTGGAGAGCAGACCTCCCACTCGGAGGCTTAGCTGCAGCCCAGTGCTCGCCTAAGTACGAAACACATCCCAATCCGCAAGGACGACGAGGTGCAAGTCGACTGCTACCTTCTCCTTCGGAGCTACACCACAAATACGAAGTTATTACGAGTGAGGAACAAGTTCCACTCGACAGATAATTCATGAAGACATTCAACGATAAATCAAGTTCAGAGAAGACCCAAAGGTCCCAGACCCCAGATCAAAGTACTCGAGCCTTCAGCTCAACAGAGTTTAACGGTTACAAAATCCACTCGGCATTCCGAGGCAAATTTAAAGTGAAGCATAAAAGTCTTATTCCTCAGGCGGAGGACTGGAAGGGGCGACGAACTCGTCCAAGTCGATCCCGTCTGCAATGCGAGTGGCAGCAGCAATGAAAGTCTCCATGAAGTCTTGAAAGTTGTGCTTCCTGGTATTGGCAACTTGGATAGCAGGCAGCTTTTCCTCTCGCGCCTCCTTGCAGTGGACGCGGACCAGGGACAGAGCGACGTCAGCACCACACCTAGCAGAAGATTTCTTCCATTCCGTCACTCGACCAGGAACGTCATTCAGTCGAGTCATCAGAGACTCGAGGTCATTTGGAAGTGTCGTCCTGGGCCAGAGCGACGTGTCGATCCGCGACCGCAACCTTCAGCCGGGCCAGATAATCAACCACACATGCAACACGAGACTCCAGTCGGAGCACTCCAGTCGGAGCACATTCATAGCAGCTTCGTCCTTCACCGGGGAGTTAATGGGGTCCAAGCTTCTCTCCACTCGACTGGTCTCCTCCTCGAAGTTCTGGCAGAATTCTGTAAACACAAGTCAAAGATAAGACAGCGACTCTGCATGAGCTTAGTGACGACAAGCCAGTCAGGTAAAAATGGTTACCCTCAAGCATGACGAACAGCTTCTTGGTGAGTCCTCCGAGATAAGCCTCCAGATCGTTCCTCTTCCCTACCAATTCACTGGCCTTGTCACCCAGAGCTATCTTGTCATTCTTCAGACGGCTGACCTCTTGGTTAGCCGCGTCGAGAGCAGTTTTTAGTCTGGAGTTTTCCTTTTCAAGGGTTCCGACTGAAGCCAGTTTTTCTTCAGCAAGCTTCGTTTTGTTCAAGGCTTCCTTCTGCGCTCCGGCAAGGTCATGGTCCTTCTTCTTCAGAGCCTCCTCCAGTTTATCTGTGGAACGATAAGTGAGATCAACATCGAGAATGGCCAGAAAGAAAGGACAGTTGTCAAAAGCTCACCAGCCATACCTTTCACTTCGTCTCTCGCCTTCTGCAAGTTCTCTTGCGCAAGCTTCAAGTCAAGGTTGAGCTGGATCGGTTTGTTTTCCAACTCAGTATAGCGAGTCACAAGCTCGCAGGATTTCTGCGAATAATCAGTCGACAGATATTAAGGATAGGTTACTTCCGAGTAACTAAGAGAAAATGGTGGCGTTTCTAAGACTACAGCCGAATCAAAAACATTCGACAGTAGTCTCGGGGACTACACCCAGTGGGTGCACTCAGCGTGCCCCCACTGGTTTGACCAAAAAAATCGACTGCCCGCAGTCGACCATGTACAGTGGGTGCTCTCAGCGTACCCCCACTAGATACAAGATTCCATTCGACATGGCCTGACCAGACAGAGTGAAGAAGTTCGAATAAAACAACACAATGTAAAGACTACAGTCGACTACCAGCAGTCCACCACAGTCTCGGGGACTACACCCAATGGGTGCACTCAGCCTGCCCCCACCGGTCCAAAAATTCAATCGACACACCCAGTGGGTGTACAGATACAAAGATCTTCAGAAAAGAGAGTCTTCAGATAAGCATATCCTAACAAAACAAGCAGCGATCGACTGACCTGGACATTGCTCTGAAGAGCTGAACTTGCGTCATAAGCCGCTTGGCTAGCTTCCCGGACCACCTTCACTTGCTCCATCATGATTCCCGCCTGGCGTATGGCCTCTTTAGTGGCGCCCACCTGATCCTCAGGGACATGGTGTATGGCAAAAAGCGAAGGTTGATCTGCAGTCGACAATGAAGGCCGGGCACTTGTGAGAGGCTCAGCGAAGGTCACGGAAGTCCGAGTGGCATTACCACCCTCCCGAACTACGGCCTCAGGCGCCGAGGTAGTTTGTGGGGTCTTGCCAGCCGGTGCCTTCCTGTTCCTTCTCGCCTTCAGAGGCACTTCGTCGTCGTCATCAGGGAGGTCAATGACATGAGGAGGAGCTACAAGAAAAATCCAAATTTAAAGATGAAAATCCAATCGACCGGAAGAGATCGTCAGTCGACTAAAAGCGGAGCATCTGAAATCATACCAGGGTTGGAGGTAACAGCATCCTCCATCTCTTGATCATCGTCCTTGGCAGAGATCTCTGAGGTAGCAGCGCTGCAAATTTCGAAAATCAGTCGGATTATTCAACGAATCGACCAAGGATCCGTCCACGGTCAACAAAGGGAAACAAGTTCTATTATTACCCAGACATGGTGGGGACAGTCATCTTCATCTTAGGCAGAGCCTTTGGCGGCTTGGACGGCGTCGCTCGTGGGTGCTTGGGAGATTTTTCTATCGGCGCTGGAGAAGTGGTTCGAGGGCGCTTCGACGACTGCTCGGCAGGGACGGTCGCCTTACCACGTTCCCGCACAGGGTCATGGGTAAGCTTGGATCGCCTTTCCGAGTGGGGAGGTTCGATTTCTTCCTCCTCCTCTTCACTGGAGTCGTCGTCGTCATCCCCCTCTCCTTCGCCGTCAGATTCCCACTCCTCTCCACTTTCGCCTCCACTCGCCTCCCCTTCCTCGGCCTGCTCCTGCGCTCCATTGGGTATCGAGTACATCTCAGTAATAGCCCGAAGGACAGCAAACGAGACAAAAGTCAATCGACTGATTCAATGAGAACAAATCAAAAAGCAAGATTACAGTCGGAAACGCAAGGTCAGACCTTGTCCACTTCGTATGTGTGGTCGAGTGGAGGAATCCTCCTGGCTCCTCAGGGGTTGTCCTTGTTCCCTGTGATACTCAACAGCCATCCTTCCAGCATCTCGTCAGTGGCCTCCTCCGGATAAATCCTAGTGGTGTCATCGAGACCTGAGTACATCCACATCGGATGGTCACGAGCCTGAAGCGGTTGGATGCGCCTCCAAAGGAAGACTTCCAACAAGTCCATGCCAGTCACGCCCTCGCGGACAAGCTGAACCACTCGACCGACCAGCACCTTGACTTGCGCCCTTTCTTCTGGCGTCACTTTCAGAGAGGCAGGTTTTTCCGCTTGGTTCAAGGAGAAAGGAGGAAGCCCGGTCGCCTGCCCTGGAGTCACCTGGTCTTTACAGTAAAACCAGGTCGACTGCCACCCGCGGACCGACTCAGGGAAGGTAATGGATGGAAAGGAGCTTTTTCCCCTCATTTGAATCGCCAGGCCCCCGCACAACTGGATCACCTGCGTCCTCTCATCACTCGACTTGGCTTTCTTAACCGACTGAGAGCGACAAGTGAAGATGTGCTTGAAGAGCCCCCAATGGGGGCGGCAACCCAAGAAGTTCTCACATAAGGAAACAAAGGCAGCAAGATACACGATGGAATTGGGAGTAAAGTGATGGAGCTGCGCTCCGAAGAAGTTCAAGAAGCTCCGGAAAAAAGGATGAGGAGGCAGAGAGAATCCACGATCAATATGGGTGGTGAGGAGGACGCACTCACCATCGAGAGGCTGGGGTTCGACTTCTTTCCCTGGAAGACACGCCGATTCATGGGGAATGAATCCCCCCTCAACCAAATCATCAAGATCATCTTGCCGAATCGCCGACGGCATCCAATCGCCCTGGATCCAATCCTTGGGCAGAGCAGTCCTCGAGGAAGATCCGCCCCGATCGGACTTCTTCACCTTCCCCTGCGCCGCCGCCTTCTTCGCGCGCTCCAGAGCCGACGTCTTCTCCTTCCCCATCGTCGCCGACGAAGCTCGAACAGACCTACGGCACCGAGGTGAGAGCGGAGGTGGCGGAGGATTTTGTGAAGGAAGGGGGAAAACTGAAGGCGCACTGTTCGGGGGTCCCGAGCCGGCAGCTTATAAGAGGTCGCTTCCGAGTGACTACCTGGTAGGCCCAGGCAATCCTACCAGATCCCGCAACAGGCGCGCGCGCTGTACGTGGCGAAAAAGGTGGCGCGGAGATCGAGGAGGTTCCGTTCTATCCCATCCGATTACTGCGGCCGCCCCCGTCCCGCGCACTTCCCGAAATTCAGATCCCGCAAAATCCGCGGGCTGCAGACCAACTCGTCAGGCGAGAGATCACCTTCACACCATCACTCGGAATTCTTCAAGTAAAGAAACTCACTCGACAAGAAACCAAGAATGGATCAAGGCGACTGAAAGAAGTTGATGACGTCATCCATGACAATTGATCCAGAACGAGGCGTTCATATAATACGAAGGACCGGTCGGAAGGACCCCCAACTCCTTCTCCACTCGAACCTCGATCCATTCGGGGGCTAATGATGAAGCTATGTACCTAGGGTAGGGGCACAGACCTGTCCTAAGTGCCCTGCCCAAGGATATCCCTAGAAGAAGCCACCTTTCAATCGACTTGGAGGTATCCCACTCGACGGATTCAAGACACTCGACCACTAAGCTGTCACTCGACCACTAAGTTGTCACTCGACCACTAAGTTGTCACTCGACCACTAAGCCATCACTCGACTGCTAGGAGATCTAAAGTCACTCCGCACACAAACGGTCGATCATTAAGTAGCTTTTATGGTCATCATAGCACTTTATTAGGGGCGTTACCAGTAACGCCCAGCCTTAATGTACTTTAAACCCTGCATTACTGAGGGCTGGAGGGGTCTGGTGAACTCTATATAAGCCACCCCCCTCCTCAGTGTCAAGGGTTGGCACCCCTGTTATTCATACGCATATAATCCAATCGACCGCCTCCGGGCACCGAGACGTAGGGCTGTTACTTCCTCCGAGAAGGGCCTGAACTCGTAAACCTCGTGTTCTTACAACTCCTCCATAGCTAAGATCTAGCCTCTCCATTCATACCCCCCTACATTACTGTCAGAGTTAGAACCACGACACTTAGTCCCATTCACTAGCACATGGACAGTAACTCTTATTTTCCATGGGATGCTCATGTGGTAACTCCATACATACATATAACAAATACATTACTTTAAGTAACACACAAATGCCTATAGAAGGGAGAGGTCAATGCCGAGGAAATATTTTGACCGGGTTTGAACGTGCTCTGCATGATGTTTTGGTACTTGTTTTCCTGGTATCATTAAGCCCCCTCATGATCTAAAAATAATATGGGCTTTGCCCCCTGATGAACTAAAAATAACATAATATGGGTGCTGCTGGCTCCCACTTAACCTGCACATCCCGCATTGTGGTCAGCCTCATAGCCCACATGTCATTTGCGGGCAGGATTGCGGGACGACCACAACCCGTCTCGCTCGCACCCTTAATGACGATGTTGACATTGAAATTGTAGGATGACTAAATATTGTGTTGTATTTATATGACCTTCGTATGGGGTGTATATATGGAGTAAAATGGGTAGAGGCTTGAAGTACAGACAAGTTACACGTGATTTAAGTATATTAGGTGATTTCCCCGCGCGTTGCCTCCGGATTTTGAAGATTAATTTTGGATACATTCTATATGAATGAAATGATCTAAATCGAAAGCTATTATTTTCAAAATTAATTATATGTGAACAAAAAGTATGCATGTACGTTGGACTATTGGAGATGGAACAATTAAATTGGTGTATGCATGCGCTACAAAATAGTTCTAGTGGATGATGACATGGCACATTTGGTGATGTGGAGGGGTGCATGTTGAGAAAATTAGACTTAGTTGGGATCAACTATTTATGTATTATTATAGATTCTATCTCTACCTTCTTATCTCTAAATTAATCCCAATTATACTTCTAACATTCCACCTCAGTCGTAACGGGAGTGAAGCGGATGATTGCGACTGAATATGAAGTCTTGTGTTTCCACATCTTATCCGCTGCGCCATCATCAACTGCGTCTGTGATGGGTCGACACCTAGGGCGGTGACTGCGTCCCCTTCCAGTGCCTTCCTTGTCTCTCCTCTATTCCCTCCCACAATCAGAGCGGGGTGGCGTGGACGCTAGTGATGATGCGGACGTTGTTGACTGGAGTTGTTGCCGGTGAGTTGCTTTAGACGTTGCCGTGTGATCGATGTCAAGGTTGCCGATTGTGATGTAGCCGTGGTTGAAGTAGTCATGGTCGGTGTAAAATTTGTCGTAGGTGATATAGCCGGAATCGCCGAAGGCGCAAAAAAATGTGCGATGTGTATGACGAAGCTGCAATCGTGTAGATGAGGTTTTGCACCCGGAGAGGTACCATCGGGGGAATAACTTTCTGGTTATTATTTACACGAATATGCTAGTCAGTTGTTCAAGATTACACAAGTTCAAAATAATTTTGATTATATATCTCTATTTGCTTCAGAGGAAGTGTTTATTTGTACATCCACTATTGTTCCCTGCGATAAGCATGGGTGGAGCTTGCACCAAACCGGCACTGTGACTTTTCGAGACACCAATAAACCCTTGGCGGCTTGGCGATCGGGTTCTAAGAGGGAACTACTAGTGCAATGTCCGTAATGTATCATATTACATGATTCGCCTGCTCTTAGAGCTAATAATTTGCTATAGATGATACCCTAATCAAATAATCTTGGATGAGTTAAATATCGCCTTCATTTTCGGACGCAAAATACCAATACTAGCTAGACTAACTTGGTCTTGAATTTTCGTGTAGCCAAGGCTAGTCTTTACCTACAAACCGTGTGCTTTGAAAATTGAGATGCATTGGTCACCATCAACTACCATGCATGCACCTAGCTAGATTTGGATATATATGGGTGAGGGTGCCTGGTGCGGGTTCGCCTGTGATGAGATAGCCGGTGAGGGTGGATCTGGTGCGGTAGGTAGCATGCGTTTGCATGCAGCCACAAGTGATTGTTAATTGCCCATTTGCATGCCCTGGTTGCGCACGACGACGACGTCCATGGTTGTTGACTGATAGCTAGCTACGTATATAAGACCATTTCGAACGGCAGCTACACAAATGATTGTAAGTGCCTTGAGTGCACATTTCGTGGATGGCTAACTGACGACTATATATTAGTGTGCGCGTGCATATATATTAGCCGTCGAAACACGACTGGAAGGCGGCGAGTCTAGCTAGTCAACCGAGCTCTCTACCCGCTTGTTTGGACACGAGGACATGGCTTCGTGGAAGATGCATTCACGCCAGCCAGCCAACCAACCGAAGGCACATGAAATGGAGTTCATGGGCTGACGCCTAAGGCAAATTGGTCCTAGTGCAAATCTAAGGCAGGATGGTGATTACGACATTGAGTTTTACGTACTGATATGCCAAGGTACGTACCTGTGCATCACTCGATGGAGATGCATATACATCACGCACTCACCATATCACACATGCCTGTCCAACGAACGTGACGCTTGGGGCATGTACAGTGACTGATAAGGCATGTTAGCAAAATCACATAAGCAACAAGATCGATGAGCCATGTTGACACCCGCCATAGCCAGTTTTTTCGTCTGTCTTCCTTCTTTACCTTTAGGGCTCGCTTGAAGATTAGAGAACAAGGGAGACTCTCATGCGTGTTGTCATTTCTGTCACTTTTCCATACCATTAGATGTAGTATGCTTTGTCTATTTACTATTTATACATGCATAAGCACTAAGCATTGTGCCAACATACTTTGCCTAGTTCCAACGGAAAACGACTCGGCGAATGTAACTAGATGTAACATGTTTTTCTGTTTATACTTTGCCTAGTTCCAACAGAAAACGACTCGGCGAAGAAATAAACCCGACATAATCTCAAGTTCGTCGAGTTGCAGACCGAAAAAACTCGATAAAGTCTGAGAGGTGGGCCCGGCTATAGAGCAAGCGACGTAACCGTGACAACGGTCTTTCTTTGCCGAGTTTCGGCTCACGAGACTCGCTAAACATTTGCTCTTTATCTTTTTTGCTTATACATAGGGAAGATTCATAGTCACACTCTGTATCCCGTTGATGGCTACTTGGCTCTTTTTTGAATTATTTTGTCAAGTTCCGTCGGTCCATATCCCCTCTGGGTCGCTTTTTTTTACCAGTCACAGACCGGGCCGCTTAGTCGTTTGAGGCGCCTGGCTATAGATGCTCTAAGAGGATGTGTGAAAACAAATGATAATTGTGAGTGTGAGAGAAGAAAGAGAAGGAAGGATGAGACAATCTAGAAGATAGCATTCTAATTTTGTATAGATATAGTATGTGCGTGTAAAGTTTATATACAAAAGATAAAGATAAAGAAAATGAAAGAAATTTAAAAATAAAGACAAATTATTAGTTGAAAATTTCACCTTGAAATCTGAACATATGATGGGGAGCATTAAAAATGAGACTCGTAAAACAAAAAAACAAATTGATATCTTTATTAGTGTAAAAAAACTTAGACTTCATAAACTTTGTCGTGGGCAAACACACATGCATATGCTTGTAATTATTATAACCTAACTAATGAAGATATAGTTACATGCATAAGCAACCATGCCGGAGATGATGTGGCGTGTCAGAAACACGGAGGTTCAATGGGGTGGTCGGCTTGGAGGATGAAGCTAATTAAGAGGTAGGGTGTAGAGTTCGAGCAGCTGAGAATGGGGAGGACCAATTGGATGATGCGAATGACAAAAGCTGAAGAAACAGAGTTGGCGGAGGACGCAGGTGGCAAATGGCGGCGGCTGGCGGAAACTTGGAGATGTCGGTGTCTGCATGCCGGGCTTGGAGGCGGTGACGGGCGACCGTGAGGGAGCAACGGCAGCGGCTGCAGGCGAACAAGAACAACGAGCCAGTAGTTTCGGCAGGAAAAAAAGGGCGGCAGCGGGATTTGGCGATCTGGACAGCAAAACCAATTTGGTACTCGATCGGATTTGGAGAAATAAGATGAATACAATAGGAGAAAGAGGAGAATCAGACCAAAAAAATCGATCATAAGACGAGTTGTGTCGTCCGGAGGAAGATCTAAACCATAGCACTGATACCATGTTATGAATATGCGACTTAGTATTATCAGGAGGCTAAACCCATCATATATACAAGTACAAGTGGGAGACCAAAGGCCAAAATACAGAAAGCCAAAAGCCATCATAAATATAACTCTAACATTTATGATTTTGTGCTTGGCAAAACTTCTATAAGTTATTTCTACTACTTCGCCGTAATTGAATCATTTATGTAACACCTATTGTTTGTTCAAGTGCATCATTTGCCATTCACTCAATGAACTGGAAAAACCATGCCATTTTACTATGCAACATTAGTTAATAGGGCATGTATTTGAAATTTTGGACAAGTCACGTAGAGAAGGTTTGCTGAGGGAGGGCTAGAGAAGGTGAACAGTTTGTTAGGAAGAATTAACAATGTCTTGAACACATAAATAACTAGCATTATCAAAAGATATTTTTGGCCTCTAAAACATATATATTTACAATTGTCAAAATTGTTACTATATTACCCTTTGTAAAGCAATCAATGTACACAATTATAACAGCCTAGCGGTCCCTTGCTCCATTGATGAGTTGGCCTGTGTATTTGTCATTTGAACTGCGCCACCATTTGCCTCGTCAATTGGTTCTGTAGTAATTTTATTTGGGTTTCTTGTGCGCCTCCGAGCCTTTTCAGCCCAGTTGACAAGGCCTTCAGTCACATTGTCATCAAATATAGTCTTCTTGAAAGATGTACCCATCTACACAAAACGATGAGACAAAATCAGAATAAAACGATCGATAAGAAGTATCTATTTGTGAAAGCAAGCTTTGTATTGCTCAAGAATGGCTACTTATAGGTAAATTTCAAGACAAAAGAAGCATTAAATCCCAACAAAACTACAATTTTATTAAGTTTATGAATTGAACTCACATGAGAGACGATAGCGTATAGTGGTAGGGTGCTGTAACCACAAAGGAGTTGGCAGATTACGCTGAAAGAAGGAAAAGTGATGAGTATGTTCTCAAGATTTCTCAACACAGTATTGCTATTATTGTGATTTCTATGTACCTTATGACAATTCGAGTAATAACATATGCTGGTTTCCCCATGATGCATGATTTAAAACCGTATGTCACCTGCAAGGTCGATAAATGCCAGAGTTAGTTCTACTTTTGTTCATTAGATTCCAATTTGGAACTAGCAAATCCTAAACTTATAATCTGTTTGAGTGTTATGATACTCTCTAATAGTTCAAGTAAATTTGGTCGAGTACAACTAGATTACTTATTGTTCTTACCAAGAGCCAGAAGAAAAATGCAATTTCAAATGCATTTTGAAACAGGACGACGTGGATCAACAGAAGGACTAATTTAGGCCGGTGGAACCAGAAGAAGTCATCTGAAGGGGCAACTACTAAATCTCCTCTAATAGCTGTATGCTTCTGGGCAACCTCATAAGCCAATTCCGTAATGATGTGCTCCATCTTACTTCCTACCACAAGTAGCATCTGCCAAAAACAAATACATAAGTTGATGTCGTGACCCTACCCCCTTTTTGGATCATCCGTAGTTTGAAAGGTCGTTGTGGAAGTTATATGAAGGCATATAATTATTATTTAGTCCTTAAAACAAGCATACATGCAGCGGAAGTTCCTTTTATGTATTTTTCTATAGATAGTAAATCATATTTACTTACAATGAATGGAACCAAGGTTATCCAAATGTAGACATACCACCCTGCAATGTCGATAAACAAGAGTGGAGTTATTTTTCACATAAAAATTTTGTCTAGTGAATGTAACCAAATGAAGTTTTATAAAAAAAATTGCAAGAGTTTAACTCAATAAGAGTTATGTAAGTACTTATGGCCTTTAGTGATACATACCTTGAACATTCAATAGTAGGAATATCATCAGCATGGCCCAAAGGTACCAACTACATAAGCATAACATGGAGATTAATTTGATATTTCTCTCTATTGGTAATTGATATAGACATTGCAAATGATTTAGAAAAAAAGTAGGTCACATATTTTGTAACAATGTGATTGAACATTTAACTGATACCAACAACCTTTTTAAAATCAAACTCCAAAGCTCTAATCATGTAACTATAAAAGTTGAATTTTGGTGTCCCCTTACAGTGTTTCTGTGAAAAGGAATGAAGCTTATATATAAATTTCTTCGATTCCACTAGCAGTGTTTACTAGAAAATGTAGGTTGGTTACCATGATGAAACCAAGTCTCATTGTTGTGTAGTCCTCATCAGTGACCGATCCATAGAATTGTTTGAAGAAGGAGCGCTAAAAAGATGATGAGTTGTCTTATACCCCAATTCCAAAGTAAAGAACAAATGCATTTTGTTTCGATACTTAAGACATAAGAAAAAAAAACATACCATCCAACCAAATATCCTCGACCGTTTTCTATGACCTTTAAAGTGGTCTTGAATAAATTTGAATTCTTGAACATGCTTGATCATTTGAGGTGCTGCAAGTTAGGACCCAACATTCATAAGCAGAAAATATATATAACACAACTTTATATTGAAGAAAACTTGTGAGGTCATCATTAGCTAAACTAGGAAAGTATTTGCATCATACCACCGCCATCACTTTCTTGGATCTTGGCCTCCCAATGTCGCCAATTTCTCGTCTGGAGAACAATTAACATGGTAATTAGAAACTCACAATAGACTAATTACTTGTTACTAACAAACATCTAGTTGGAGTTTTTAGTTAGTACGTACCTGTGCAATTCCTAGAAGAACTGTAATAGCACTGAGAACGAAATGAGTGACTGCCAACACGAAGATAAATATGTGCAACTGATGAATAGCTTCAGATGAGAGTAATGGAACTTTGCCCTGCATATGTCAAATGGCGTCAAATGAGTCACTGGATAGTAATTAGGAAAATCATGAATATCACTGAAGGACTAGAAGTAGTAACAATATACCAGAGTTTTCGATCGACAAAGACGAGAGAAAAAAAGGAAAAGTAGAGTATCATAGACAAAATCAAGCACCAATTCAGTTGTACCTTCTTGAGGCAGTATTCGTCGGAGGAGGCTCCTCCAGCCAGGAGGCGCCTCGCCCCACCCATCACGCCGGTGAACACTGCGCCGCCGAGGTGGTCTGTCTTGTGCGGCGGCGGCTTGCAGGGCAGCAGGTGGTGCATGGCGCTGTGGCTGACGCACAGCTTCCCCATGGGGCCTTGGAACACGGTGAGCAGCAGCGAGATGAACCCCAGCAGCATCAGCTCCTCCTTCACCTTGAGCAGGGCCTCGTACAGCGGCTTCTTGCGGCTCCTCATCAGCCTCTGCAAACGCGCGTGCCCAGAAGCTGCTCAGCTGATAGTCGATTGGACAGCTTCTCGCTGTGTCTGTCTCATGGTGGACGCACGCACGTACCTTGCCTAGGCGGTGGAGCAATCGCTCGAAGAGCAAGGAGATGATGACTATGACGGAGCAGACCGACGCCACGATCCATGTCGGCGTGAACTCGAGCGGCTTGGCTTTCCCTCCTCCGCCGGCCATGGCGTCCCGAACTTGGTCAAGAATCAAGGTCACACCGACACCTTGTCGTAAGAATGGAGTGGCAAGCAAGACCTGTTCTTGATCAATTTATAGATAGAGACGGATTTACTTACATGGTCATATTTGACTTGGCACGATCAGAGCAATCATATTCCAAGCTGCACACCAGAAAAGAACAAACAACCTGTTACCTTCCTAAATACTAGTGCTATTATTCCACTGACATGTCCCATGTGATCAATTACAATTGTATATAGAGAGTTCTCTTCTTTTTCGTTTCTTCATCAAAAATTACAATTTTCGGTCTACCACACTACTACTCCCTCCGTCCCAAATTAAGTGACTCGACTTTGCACCAACTTTAGTACAATGTTAGTATAAAATTGAGTCACTTATTTTGGGACGGAGAGAGTATTAACGAACTGGAAACTCGCTAAAAACTAGTGTAGTCTGGTTGTTTTGTATAATGCTTTTTTTGGAAAGGAGACGCTTGCCCGGCCTTAAACTGAACAACGAGGTTTAGCAGTACAAAACGGAAAAGGGGATACATGCCAACAGGCCGGTTTCGTATGATGTTCCCAACTGTCTAATCAAATTTGATAATTTTGATTGGATTTAGTCTTTGTTGTTGGTTAATTTGTTGCCAAAATTCAGTTTTTGTAGTGTGGCTTTTGGTAACTTTGCTGTCTACAATGAGCCACTTTCCATTGCCGCTAAACAAGTAAGAGGTCATATATCCGAAATTTTCAAATTTACAGTTATAATTCTAGTTTTTCTTTCTTAAAAATAGTTTTAAAGGAACTCAAGACCTAGCCCAGCTGCTCCCTCTCACTTTCGTCACACAAGTAGGTCGGAGGTCTTCCAAGTTTCAGCACTAAAAAATGGTGTTGATTATCTTCTTCTTTTGTTGACCGGGTAGGGTAGTGGTATTATTTTAGCTTGTCTGAAAGTAAAGGCACCACTGGAATATCTAGATTTTCTGGGGGAAAATTTGCATTTCACTCTGGGTTAAAAATTGCATTTCACAAAAGAAGAAACATTTCAATCTGCGACGCGGCGTCTACGAAATCAAAGTCGCCGCTGGACGCGGCGGTCAACGTCGGGGGTGGAAGCCTGAAGCCTTTGGTTTTCAAATGCACATGCGTCCAGTCCTGTGGGCCAGGTGCCGGTCCTGACCTAGCTAGTGCAGTCTATTGACTCGGCTGTGATTTAGACAACAAAGCCCCGCCAAGATATATTTTAGATGTACGAAGACATATGTAAGCGTATAACATTGTGGTCATTATTTGCACGAATATACTACTAATTTGTTCAAGATTACACAAAGTGCAAAGTAATTTTCATTAAATATATATATTTGCTTCAGGGAGTGTTTAATTTATTAGAGCATCTACAGCCCGACCGATCAACAAAATACCACGGAGCCCGCCCGATGCTGGTGCCAGCCCTTCCCGCCCCGTGCGCGGATCTACGGAGCCCGCCCGATCTGTTCCTCCCGCCTGACGGCCTCCTCCACCTCCGGCCGCTGGTCCGCACGGGCAGCGCTGGGTTCTAGTGACCGCTCAGCCGACGCAACGGATGCAGACTCCGGAGTCGGAGGCACGAGCTGCCCGTCACGAGGGGCATAGGGCAAGGGAGATGGCGGGCGGGTCCTATGGGTCTGCGCAGTCCGCCCGTCGCCGCCGGGTGCCCGACAAGGAGGACCGTCTCTTTGAGTGGGCGTGCCGCCGGTCACTAGGCGGAGACGAAGGCCCGACGGCTCCGGAGGCTCAACGTCAAGCAGCTCTGGCTCGGCATTGTGCAATCCTAGCGGGAGGCGGCGAAGGCAGTGAGGGAGGCGGCGAGAGTGGCCAAGCTCAAGCGCAAGCAAGACCGAGTCGTCCGGCGCTTGCAAGACTACATCGTCATCTCTGATCCCTCCTCCTCCGATGGGTCCGACGTCTCGTACGTGGACCCACCTCCTGCCACAGACTCCTACAGCCGCGCCGGCGACCGGAGGGGCAAAGGGCCGGCGAGGAAGTGGTGAAGATCCGTCTTTATTTCAAGTTTTTTGTTGTAGTTTGAACTTGTCCGCCGTATTATGTGTATTATGTGAACTTTGGCTATCTTTCGACGACCGGCTGTGATTTTTTAATGAACCGATTGTGTATTTGTATGTCCGCTTATGATCGTCGGCAATTATAGAACGGATGTGCAATTACCAACTAAATGTGTTATGACGTGCGGATGTGGCCTATGAAAAAAACTCCGAAATTTCTGAAGCAAGATTTAGTTCCATGTTGCTAAGGGAAGAAGGTGGACATCAATATACAAAGTGAACCTCCAGCCATGCAATATAGGAGTATTTCTGTAGGCACATGACGTGACAGAGACTTTGCCTAAATAGCTGCAAAGACTTGTAATCTCTTGACGAGAGCAATGTTGTCCAAGTCAGTTTTTGTTTTCTATCAGCTTAACAGACTTGACCAATAGTAGGCTGCTAATGTGTGAACACAAAGACCAGTAAGCATCATGGTTCACACACTGACACACCGAATCAAGTAGCTACTCCTTCTACACCCATGGAGGCAATAAGATTTATGGGTAGCTCGTCAAACTAACCTCTACCTCAGAGGCAATAAAGTTTCTTCACTGTGATGAACATGGGTGCAACTTTGCACCAAACCGGCAATGTGACTGTTCGATGACACCGGTAAACCCTTGGTGAGTTCTAAGAGAAAAGCACTAGTGCAATGTCCATAATGTTTTATAACATGATTCGCCTGCTCTTAGACCTAATACTTGCATCATCAATGTACTATGGATGATACTCCCTAATCGATAAATCTTGGTGTGAAACATTGCCTCTATTTTCAATCATAAAATAACTAGACTGGCCGGACTAACTTGGTCTTGTAGCTTCAGCTAGGGAAGTGTTTATCTGCCAAACCGTGTGCTTTGAAAATTTGAGATGAATTGGTCACCGTCAACTACCATGCATGCACCTAGCTAGACTTCTAGTATATGGGTGAGGGTGAGTAGAACTAATTAAGGAAGAAAAGTAGTTGGTCGTCGAATGCAATGAGATACCTGGTGAGGGTGCATCTGGTGCATGCAGCTACATATGATTATTAATCGCCCATTTGTCCTAGTTGCACATGACGTATATGATTGGCTGACAGCAACGAATAAAACCATTTCGAAAGGCAGCCACACAAATGTTTATAAGTGCCCTGAGTGCACATTCCATGGATAGTTAACTGACTACTCCCTCCGTTTCTAAATATTTGTCTTTCTAGATATTTTAACAAGTGACTATATACAGAGCAAAATGAGTGAATCTACACTATAAAACATGTCTACATACATCCATATGTGATAGTCCATTTGAAATGTCTAGAAAGACAAATACTCCCTCCGTTCCAAAATAGATGACTCAACTTTATACTAACTTTAGTACAAAGTTGGGTCATCTATTTTGGAACGGAGGGAGTATTTAGGAACGGAGAGATACTATATTAGTGTGCGCCCATATTAGCCGTAGAAAGACGACTAGAGGGCAGCGAGTCTAGTCAAGTCAATCGAACTATCTACACGCTTCTTTGGACACGAGGATATGGCTTCGAGGAAGATGTCAACCAGCCAACCAACCGAAAGCACATGAGGATATGGCAAATCCATCCCTCCGCTGGATCAGTCACTCAGTCATGACGTGATGGTGATCGTAGTGCAAATCTGAGGCAGGATGGTGATTAATTGTGACAGAGTCATGTACTCAGATGCTAGCGTACGCGTGCATCCTTCGATCGGAGATGCATATAGATCACACACCCACACTTCTCACATGTTCGACTCATGCGTGATCAAAACATTTTTACGGCAATGTACAGTGACTGATAAGGCATCATAACAAAATCGCTTAGCACAAAACCGATTCAACCAAGAGAAATTTTTTACATGTGCAACATTGCACATCCGTACCTTGAGCCATGTTGACACCCGCCATAGCGAGTTTTCTCGCCTCTCTTCCTAGCTTCTTTACCTTTAGCGATCTTTTTTCTTTCTTTCTTTCTAGAATACCTTTAGCGATCTCTTGATGGCTAGAGAACACGGGAAACTCTCATGGGTGTTCTTATTTCTGTCACTTTTCCATACCATCAGGTGTAGCATTCTTTATCTGTTTTATTTATACATGCATAAGCATGCACTAAGCGAATGAAACTTCAAATTCTTAAACGGCAGAGCTTACTCAATGCAAATAAGTCGCACTAAGTGGGTGCCATTTATGCATGAAACGTCAATGTGCTTCTTCGTGCCAATTAAGATCCATTCACCAGCACATGGATGGTACAGTAACTCTTATGTTTCATGCGTTGCTCATGTGGTAACTCCACACATACATCTAATAAATGCATTGCTGTAACTACACATGGGTGTTCTTATTTCTTTGACAGCCCCAGTAATTAATCCTTCTGCTAGTGGTGGTGGTGGTGGTCTGAGGCTGAAGTACTACTCCGAGAGCTGCCGAAGCGCAGAGGAGATCGTGAAGGAGCAGGTGAGGAGCCTGTACAAGGAGCACGGCAAAACGGCCGTGTCGTGGCTCAGGGCCCTCTTCCACGATTGCACCACCGTCAAGTCCTGCTCCTCTAGACCGACGACGCCAATGGCCTCGACTCCGAGCAGTCCTCCCCGAGGAGCTTGGGCATACACAACTTCAAGTACGTTGATTACGGGCCTACTTACAGGTCAGCGGCAGCCAAAAAAGAAACAAAAAAAAAATCAGCGATGATGTCCAGCCACCAAAGGATGCAGGAGAGGATGATGAAATGGCGGTCGAATCAGAATCACGCCTATAATCGTGTGATTTTGCTGCTGCTGTTGTTCCTCTTTGTTTCAGTTTCACCGCTAGGTTGGCTAGCAGCTCAGTGTTTGTTTAGATTAAATTTACTGTATAATTTCAGATGTTTCTTGCGTTTGTTCTACGTGACATGGAAATGTGCATTGAGGAAAAAAAGGAAAGGAAGGGAAGCTTGTGCAGTTTTGGAGCCACAAACATAATAAAGTTGCTATGTTCACCAGTCTGAACTTGTAGTACTTTGTGCCCAACGTGCAGCTTCTTCTCCAAATGGCATTTTCTAGCTCAAGGATAAGAAGTATATGTTCATGTTTTTTACCCGCAAATGGTCAGTAAGCCATTACAGGAAAACACTGGGACAAAGAACATGGTAGCAGTGTGAGTGTGTTGGCAGAATGCTTCACGCAGTGAACTTAAAGTCAGAAACTCAAATAGAAATACTTCACACACAACATAACTTACAAGTCAGAAATGAAAACAGAAACACATCACAGAAGAGAACTTGTAAAGTATAGTGAGCACACAATAGTTAGGTATCTTACGTAGATGATTTTGATACACAATCACATGAAAAAGCAAAAAACTGGCAAAAACATAAATACATAAATACATGCAACTGGGTTAAGGTTAGACTAAGGCACACACTAACTAAGGCTTTTTTTCAGGCAACATGTAAACACTGCTGACTACATTGATATGATGTGACAAACTCAATGAGCTGCAGCAGCCCTTCATTCACTTAGAGAGAAACAAAATAGTAACATAATACAGTAACATGATACAGATATATGCAGAACCTAAGCGAACATAGTGTATAAACAAAATGAGTGTATAAACTCATGATCACTTCGGCAACATAAGGAAGAGCTATGTAATAGATATCATATTTCTGGTTATATCTCAGAGAAATACCAGCAACACAAAATAAATCTTTGGAGCGTTCTGACACTCTAATCTGTTGGGGTGGGGAAGACATTGTTGTAACTGACTATCTCTAATAACAAAATGGACTAGTAACACAACCCTTCTAGCTTATCTATTCAGAACAGAGCTATATCAATGAGAGCTTTTAGGTATGGTTAGATAGGCACAAACTGGTAATATCAACACCACCATGATATTCAATATATGGATCATCTGGTTGTCATTTATGCACAACACACAACAGGAGAGGAATTTTGCCTTGTCATCACCATCATCTTAACTGGCATATGTGTTATTTATATCACTGGATAATAACAGCTGAATGGACAATAGTGCATTGGCGGCTTGGTGCATGCTACCCACATTGGCATCTAGATATTTTCCATATAAAAAGCTATATAGTCCAAACCTCCCAAATTATATTCAGATGATGTTCTAACCTGCTGAGCCATTTAAGCACATTACCACATCAAACCAAATAGTCATCCATTGAATCATGCACCACCAATTCCAATGCCTAGAAACATAAAACATGCAATTAATAAAAGCTCCAAGGAAAAGACAAATGGATATGAGAAGGCAACACTGAATCTGTTGAATAGATGAATCGACAAATATAAGAAACACAACTCACTTGTAGTTATGTTTTATAGTTCATTATTGATGCCGGCAACAGTAAACAAAACCACACGTTGCTTTTTGAAAGGAACGTTCTTGAAAGCAGTACACATAGCTACCTTATGATTAAGAAGTTAGCTTTAAAAGAAGGAAATAAGAGATGGTCTAGATTTTATCTTATGTAAACTCATTCCTCATCATGTTAAGAAGATAAAAAAAACATGCCAAAACGCATAAACACTACCAACAGAAATGATCTTGAGTATTCAGATTTAAATAAATGAAGCCTGATTAGAGAAAACAGCTTCAGGGGAAAGGTGTTAATCAGTTAACATTTTCTTTTATATTAATACCCACTTGATATTTGATTTGTTATCTCCCAAGGATGAAGACAATTATATCGAATGATGAGACCAAAAAGGCTATAAGCTTGTATAGCTAACAAACGAACAGTGAAGAGTGATACACCTAACAGTACAGCACCTGGCATGTACACGACGAAGGAATTCGAGCAACCATGTACACGACATAATCATATTAGGTTACTCCTACAATGTAAGTACTAAGGATGAACAATCACCTGGCATGTAGAAACTGTTGAAAGAATGACAAAGGGTAATGTGATGGGTTTCCCAGAGTTTTCTTGATCGCATCGACTTAAGTTGAACCATATAGACAGTGCCGTCCAGATATAAAAATATTTCATCAGCATCCTCGGTATATCCCCGTATCAATTCCATCCCCCTCCTTGCTGGAGGAGGGAGCCCATGAATGTCATGCATTTCAGTGGTCTTCAACAGCACCCATGTGCCAACACCATTGCAATTAACCTTCCTCTGCCACATTTGAATGTTATGGTAACGGTGAGACAATATGGCGAGGCCAAGAGTACCATCCTCGGCCTGGATGATCTGACAGTTGCAGGGAAAACTCATCCTGGGAGGGGCCTCAATCACATCAAGGCTTTGTCTATCCAAATCAAACTGAAGTATGCCATCTTCCGCGTGATTTAACAGCCAGTAAAGAACATTACCAACAAGGGTGCTCTGGGAACCACTGCAACAAGTTGAACCTGAATATGGAGCCTCTGTTGTGATGGGATGGCCCCATGTGTTGGTCTCGGAGGAGTAGACCCGCGCGAGGGCATGATATTCATGGATGCGCATGAACACCAACACCACCTTGAAGTGGCTGGAGTGGCAGCCGCCGTGCACGTGTCCCTGGCCGCGGTCAGCGCAGAGTACCGCCCCGTTGACGTCGGCCGTTGTGAACTCCGGCGGAACGGCCGCGCGGCGCTCCTCGCCCGTGATGGGATCGCACACAAGGACCTCCGCACGCTCCCGGTCGAATACGAGGACGCGGCCGTGGCGGCAGCCGAGCAACTGTGGCCCCAGGTAGGGGTGGTCGTCGGGGATTCGCAGGTCGAAGCGCTGGGGAGGGACGCGGTCGGGAGGGGCCAGGACGGGGGCGAACACGATGCCGTCATCGCGGTGCTGGAAGACGCCGAGGAGGGGCGGCTTCCCGTGGTGGGCGCGGAAGCGGGCGGTGAATTTGGGGTCGACCGCGACGCATCGCCACCGCTTGCAGACGGCGGAGGCTCGGGGAAGGGAGGAGGGATGCGGCGGGAGGCGGATCAGGATCTCACGGAGGAGGTCGTCGTCTTCGAGCGGGGCCGGAGGCGGCGGCGGCGAGCCGCCGCGGCGGCGTCGGGTCATTGGCGCCTGGCTCCAGCTCTCATTCGTGGGGAGTTTTTTTTTTTCTGGAACCGCTTCTTCCTTCCGTGCACAGGAAAAAAGCGACGTGGTGTTGGGCCCAGCGAGTTGGTGTCTTGGGCTCTAGATAGAATAGTGCAGGACGGACTGCTTGGTGGATACGACGGCCCGCTTTGGGGGCTGGGCTGCTGTGTCCTTCACTCCCTCCAAAGATTACGAGAAATCTGAAACCCCTAAAAAAACGAGAAATCTGAATATCCCCTAAAAAACGAGAAATTTGAATATTTTCCACTTTGCAGATTGTCATTGCAAAACTGCCACTTGCCTAATTATCTGAAGATGGGAGACTTCCACACAGGAAAATGTACCTTCACATAAATCATACAATAAAAAAGATGTGCTCCAAATTAAACGGGCATTGAAGCCTGAAGCACACCCCGAGTGATTAATATTCACCTTGGTGGAATTGATGCGAGCACGCCGGAGGGGAAGGGGAATGGCAGATCCGCCGACAGAGGACGCCTCCTCTCTTCACCCTTTTTTCGCCTCGGAGCATGTATAGATGGCAGGGATCGAGAGAGTTGTACCACGATAGGAAAGGGATCAGCCACCTCCACTGACCAAAGGGACCCGCTAGACGCACGATCGAGTCGAAATTGGGAGGCTGGATTCAGAATTGACAAACTCAATTGGCTGAGAGGCCTTCATAACTAGGGAGCTTAGTGATATAGTAGATATGCCAACCCGACGGGCAGATTCAAACCTATCGGCTGCAACAGCGCTGTCCGCACCATCAGCAACACCGCTGGCTTGAGAAGCCCCATTGGCTCCAGGGGCATCTTGCCATCACCAGCACCGCCAACATCATCGTCATCGCCGCCATTGTCGGCAGTGGCTGAGCTAGTACTTAAATAAGGGCCTAATATATCTACATACTTAAATAAATTACAAAAAATGCAGATCAAAAATTTAATATGGAGATTGGGCGTATGCCCCCCCTCCTCGGCACACTTCACCATGTTGTATTTATTTAATAGTTATTTATTGTTGAGTATATTATAATCATTATTTGCATCATATAATCACATATAGGTGGTGTATTGAGACTCTATTTGCCAACTAAAATTGTGTTTTTATGTTAATGTCTTTTATTCTTTTTACTTTCATGATACTATATGATATATATATAGTCGAAAGTATATAAGTTACTGTGTTAATGTTCATTCAGCCTCAATCACACTAGGGCCTCCATAATACTAGGGTCGGCCCCGATCACTGGCAGTCGGTGCCACGAGGAGTGCCAGCAATAGCAGAGGTAGAAGACGATGCTCGAGCGCCATGGAGAGGTGGGGGACTTTGCTTCTGTTTACCTAAGTCTTTATAGTCCTACCGCCGGCTACATTAGGCTGGTGGTTTACCCCTTGTCGCCGCCGGCCGTTTTAACTTCAGGTGGGTGTTTTACCCCATAGTTGGGTGGTAAAAAAAGTATATATACAATAAATTTATAAAAGAGTTAGGTTATTATGAGCTCATAATGTTTACACATATCTCATATGTGTAAACATTATTTCATAATAAGTGCTCTTTTGCTGGAATTTATTAACTTCACTCCCCATTACATCATGGACTTGGATATCTCAGTTAAAATGTAGCGCAGAATCATGTCCGAGAGTTCTCACCGTACCGGTACTAGCTCTTTACCGACCAAGTAAACATTTGCTTAGGGGTACGTTCATAGAGTTTAGGAGTGGAATGATCAATTGGGAGGAACTGTAGTCGGGAAGACCATGATGATTTTTAGAAGTATGATAAGGTACAAATCATAGTTCTTTTTTGAAACCAAGTAACTTGTTTCTTTTGTTTCGAATCAGAACATTGAAAAAGCATGGAACTGATCTGGCTCATTTTTTTAGGTACATAATGTTCAACCTAAAATGTGACAGTGCTTTGTGAAGTCTGGCCACTTGAACCTCACATTTTCTATTTGAGGGCAGATTAATTTTGATGTAAGTGTCTTAAACTCATAAGTATCTGCTAGAAATATTCACTTCGGTATTTACTACTGCGTTGTTTCAGGTATTCTCACAAGGCTGGGACAAAACCTACTGCTTGAGGTATCTTGAGGAATTTCAAGAAATCCATTTATTTGGGTAACAGGATTTGGGGACCAAATGAGGATGTACTTATTGTTTGCACTTGCTTCTCTCCTCACATATTTGTCGTAGATTGGTACATTGTTGGGCAATGTTACAGTGCTAAGCAAGTGTTAAACTAAAAAGTTAGAAGATCCTAAACTTCTATTTAGGATTGACCTCTCTTTTATGTTATTAATTAAGTTAAATATGTTATAATACGAACACGTGCATCCGCCTCGAAAGAGTAAAATGCACTGTTGGTTCTAAAAGTATTCGAGGTGTGTCACATAAGTCCTAAAAGTTTTAAAATGCAAAGCCAAGTCCTAAAACTAGTTAAGTTGTCCACTACGGGTCCTAAATGGTGCTGACCAAGCCGCGTGGCTAATTGACCATGGCCACGTCGACTTGGATTGCCACGCCGAGGAATGACCTGTGACCTGTGCGAGAAGTTGACAAAAATGACCCCAACTGGTTAGTTTTCCGTTTGGCCGTCCCTATTTCACTTTCCCCACCTCGACCTCTAGCCTGCGCTTTTGGCGGTCGTTATCCGCCCATCCGGATAAAAATTTCCTATGAGACCAGGTCTCACAGGAGAGGACGTGAGACCCAATTGGATAACCGACACGTGGCGGCGGTGACAATCTCAAAGCAGCCCATTCCCACTCCCGTCAATTCTCAATTCCAGTAGCTCGTTCCTGATTCCAAAACACACGTATTTCATCATGCTCTAAACTGGTACATCTGATTTAGGGTTCTCTTATTCCCGCTTGCGTGAATGGCGGTGACACCGAAGGACTCGACGGCGGTCGGCCGAACAACGCAGCGACGACCTCTCGTCCATGGCCTTGCCGAGCCGGGCACACACACAAACACACCCCCTCCAATGATTACGAGAAATCTGAAACCCCTGAGGAAAAGAAACGAGAAATCTGAATATCCCCTAAAAAACGAGAAATTTGAATATTTTCCACTTTGCAGATTGTCATTGCAAAACTGCCGCTTGCCTAATTATCTGAAGATGGGAGACTTCCACACGTGCAAATCTTTTTGTACTAGTAAATCTGATGTGAGTATTGTTAAAAGTGGATTTCACTTCAAAATTTGACGACAAATAAACAATTCGTGCTTAAAATGTATCTCCGCATAAATTAAACATACTGTATACTATAAAAAAGATGTGGTCCAAATTAAACGGGCCTTGAAGCATGAAAGCACCCCCCGCCTGTATGTTTCTGCAGATATTTTGTCAGTTACCAAGCAGCGTCGCTTTGATTTTCAGAATAAACAGTTGTGAGACAAGGTGTATCACACGACGCTGGAACTGATGAGTTCAATGGAACTGCTCGTGCCATGACATGATTGATGAGGTGAAGTGAGGGTGAGGTCGTTGTGAGACAGAACAAGGAGTGCAGTGAAGTCACCGAACCACCAAAAACGACGGTCTCTTGTGGGGAAGTTGAGCATCGCGTTCATCCTCGCCCAGTGTCAAGATCCGGACAGACACAACTGGGACTTGGCTGCTTGTTGGCTCGACTGCTGCTGGTTGGCCTTGTGTGTATACACTGTATGTGTGTGTGTTGGTGAGGGGAAGACGAAGGTGCGACCGTGTGTGAGAGAGAGCCGCCATATAAAGAGAGGCTGAGTGGGAGGGGAATGCGATTCTGACGACATGGGATATATACTTTCTCGCACTACCGCCTCTTCCACAGGCTCCTTTCACAAAAACGCATGGGCTCAGAGAGATAATTAAAGCTTAACCTAGCCGTACGTTTGATTCCTACTAGCTAGAGCTAGGTGTCGATCGTATCCTGTGGATGAGGCGGGGGCGGAAGCGCGGGTGCTGGCGAGCTGCCGCGGCGACGTTGGGTCATTCCGGTACCTGGCCAGCTTCCTCTCTCGCTCGTGGGGAGGTCGAACGACAGGGTTTTTTTTTGTGCGAGAGCGGACCAAGGACGCGCAGAACCAGTAAATACAAAGTCACAACCAATCCAACCGGTGAATGCGTGTTTTCTGACATTTTTTTTAAAGTATGCTTGTATTCAAATCACCAACAAATACAAAGTCTTTAACCCGTACAAGCATACTCTAACACACACATAATAAACCAGAAGAAAATTACAAAGCACCCTAACACAACCAGTAAAACACGAAGACCTCTGGAGCTCTGTGCCATCATCCTCAAACCTTCTAGAAGACATCTGCAACACAAGAGTGGGCAACCAGATCAAAGCAGGCCAATATCTTCCTAGTACATGACTGGATTGATAGATCATCATATAGGCCTGACTGGATTGATAGATCATCATATAGGCACATTACGGTGTGTGACAAAGTACAGAGAGCCACAAATTCTGAAGTACTGTTAATGTTTGGTCATCCAAACTTCATACAAAAGTTGCTAACCTGCATATTCTTTAGTAGCTTTGTCACCACATCAAGCAGCTTCTCGGTCTTTCTAGTCTGAATGTTGTAATAACACAGAGGTCAACTCACATGAAGAAAATCATGTCATAGGACACGTAAACATGTTCAAAGAAGCCATTGAAACAAGGTTGTGCAGAGCTCGTTACATGCCTTGCAAAGCTAGCTCAATACCAACATTTCTTTGGACTCGGACCTCTTTGCTGAGCTTAAATGAATCCTGTTAAAATTCACAAAATAAATGTCCTTGCATGATCCACAATTTCATATCCTTTGAGGATTCTCGCCAGGAAGAAGCAACTAAACTGTGGATTTAATCCGAGTGTCATAAGTAATACACATTATCTTCCATTTATTGTAATATTGCACAGGAGTACAAAAAATTTAAACAATAGAGCTTAACACACATAGACCTTTTTCTTGAGAACCTTGGTGTCAATCAGATTCTAAAGAAACAATTTTGTTCTGAATATTTCAGAACTTCGCAATATCTAACTGAAATCTACACTACCGTCTAAGAAATTCACATGTGTTAGTTAGTTACATAATATTGCCGATAGTACCCAAATTAGATATTATGTCCCCCGTGCCGCTCCCGCGAGCGGCCCGGGCGGAACCCTAGATCGCCGCCGCCGCTCCCTTCCTTCGCCTTCCTTCTCCCTCGCCGCCGCCAGGGAACGCCGCCGGGCAAAGCCCGCGCGTGTGTCGGCGGCGGCGGGGCTCCCTCGCTCCTCGCGAGGCTCCTGGGCGGCGCGGGACGGCCGGCCCTCGCGGCGGCGCTCGGCTCGGCGGCAGGTCGGGTCGCCGGCGGATCTGCGGGGCTCCCCTTTGGTGGCGCTGCGGCGATGGCGGCGGCGTGGTCTGCGCGGGCAGCGAGGCGCGGGCTCCTCCTCCTCACGATCTGATGGCGCCGTGGTGGCGCCGGCGCTCGGGCGTGCGGCGGGGTCCGCGAGGGTGGTCGGCGCGCGACGTCTCCCTTCCCGATCTGATGGCTTCATGGTGGCGCCAGTGCTCGGGCGGCGGTTGGCGTCGACAAGCGGTGGCTGGCGCTGGGATCTCGGCGGCGCTCCGGCGTGTGCAGGCGGCGGCGGTCCCTGTGCGCGGTCGGCAGCTCCATCTCTGACCCGGACGGCCCGGGGGATGGCGGCGGCCCGGCGTGGCCGGCGATCTGGATGCGGTGGTGCCGGTGGCTCGCTGATCTGCCGGTACTCCAGGGTCTGCCTAGTGGTGCTGGTGGTGACGGCGGCCCGTGCACGAGAGTTGGATTCCTTCGAACTGCTCTGGGTGAAAACTTGCCTTCGGCTTCTGCTAAGGCCGGCGGTGGCGGCGCTATCTGCGTCGTTCCCTTCTTGAAGGCATCGCCGTGGAGAAGTTCAAGGCCACTCTCTGCTACCTTCGGGGGAAACCCTAGATCGGATGATCGGATGACGGCGGCGCTCTGGTGTCGCTCCTCCCTTGTGGGCGTCATTTTTGGAGGTACACACGTGATCGAGGGACCATAGAACGGATTTGTTGGGGGAGCGGTGCTTCATCCTACACATTGATGGCGACGGATCTTGACGGCGTGGCGCAGTGCAGATTCGGAGTTCGCTGTGGGAGGATGAACTCGCGCAGGAGGACGACGCTGTCGGGCGTCGTGGTGGCGTCGATGGCAGAGAGACCTGGCACGGTACATGCAACAGTATAGCTCTGAAGATGGATTTGTGGCAGGTGGCTGCGGCGGTCTCATACCCGGCAGGCGTCCTGGTTGAGGAGTGCGCCGGACTGTTAGGTGCCTCATACCCGGCAGGCGTCCTGGTTGGGACCTCAGGTCTTAGATGTTTAGGTTTGGCTGCGACGTCTGTTTGGTATTAGGCCCAGACTATCTGCGCCCCTTCATCAATTGGATAGGTGTAGTGACAGTTGTTGCTTAGACGGTGGCTTTAGTCTTGCTGTTGTATGGCTTTGTAAGATTTTGTGATAATAATTAATAAAGTGGCCGTATGCATCGCCCAGATGCAGAGGCCGGGGGTCATCCTCCTTTTCTAAAAAAAAATTTAGATATTATGTTAGCTATAGTTTGTGTTCAATAATGAACTGGAAACTTAGAAAGATCTAGTAAAACACAAGAATTACATAGTCATCGCACAGGTCACAAAGGTCATGTTCAAAATGTACCACATCACACGGAAAGCTAATATGATTACCACTATCTTTTGATAAATTAAGGAAGTTAGACTCAGATAGGTTGCCACGGGGCAACAAATTTTTACATAGAGACCCTAATAAAAACATAATTGTAATTCACAACATGTATGTCATGTGCAGAATATGATTGTGTTGCCACAAATATCATCTATACATTTAGTAATAAAACAAAATTGATGTAACTCCCATTTTAACTTCCAAGTGTATATATCATGATTTAGTCTAAAAAAAATGTAGAAGAGGACCCTAAAACCAAGATACACATAAATTTATGATAAATGAGTTACATAGCACAATTTTGAGTTTCAATCGAAATTTCTTGGGCTATCGTAGGATGTGCCCACGCAATATTTCTAAAAAATATGTATTGTGTTTCTCGACTCAATAATTACTTGGTTGGCCTGCCTATACTAAACAAGACATCAAGAGATCTGATCAATCCCAATAAACATATGCTTGACAACGACTGGCAAAGCAACAACAATAAAAAATTTATGGTCTGTGGTCTGGATAAACCTAGCCTGCTAGCATTGGTACCTCACAAATTGGCTATATGGGCCGCACCTGCTTACGCGGCCTCATCGGTTAACACAGTCAGCCTCTTTTACATTCCTTCTAATCACCTCCCGGTGTGTGA
This sequence comes from Aegilops umbellulata, assembly GCA_032464435.1. NCBI lineage: Eukaryota > Viridiplantae > Streptophyta > Magnoliopsida > Poales > Poaceae > Aegilops > Aegilops umbellulata. The sequence continues at coordinate 600,373,466 of CP136055.1, read as the reverse complement.
GGCACGGTCACCCCCTTCGGGTAGCTTGTGTACACATGCACGGCCACGCATCGCATGTATACGTGCTAGCTTCACTAGTCTTCATCCATCGGCCATCTACAAGCAAGAAGATAGTAACACAATGTAGATAGTGAGAGGGTGCAGATGCATGGCATACTCCTCGTCGGGCCGCCCGCGTGTCCACGGAGCCCGATACAAGCGTGCGAGGGCGCCGGTGCCACCGTGACATCACAGATGTGTTCGTCCGCGGCCTCCTCTGGATTCCTTCTCCTTAGGGCACACACAACCGTGGGACAGGGGTCGTCTCAGCCACCTTTGGGCATGAGAAGAAACGTCCAGCCGACAAGGATGCAAACCAAGAAGGAGGTCTTAAGAGGCCACGCTCACCACTTGGAGGTACCCTTCAAGCACAATTTTTTTTACATACGTGTTCTTTTATAGATGCGGCGTTTGGATAACGCTTCCGTATTTTCTTGTTTGTGGATAATGCATCTGGAAGGGATGATATTTCAGCGAACCTCGTCAAGCAGGCCAAAGAACTTCATATTATGGCTGAAAAGCATTTTGAGGCATTGGTATCCCATGGACCAACGCTCCCGCTTGATATGATCCCGTCGGTGACCGATGGCAAACTGGGCGAGAAGCACCGCTTCCACTTGCCGACCTCGGACCCCGTGTCTGAGAGGCACGCCAGGATCGTCCGCATGGACTTAGAAGCCATCCAGCGTCACCCCACACAAAAGCCTCTTTCCAGGGGCAACCTACTCAAAGACATAGAGATGACCACGACAGCGTGGGCGAAAATGTACGATGACATGTTCCTTGATGATCTGCTGCAGTTAGATGCACTTCTGAAGTCTTTGGCTCATCGCCTGTCGGGGACCGAAAATCCAGACGACTATGAAGAGAAGGATGTGGCTTTCGCGGATAAGGAGGTCCGCCCGTTTCTCAAAAAGCTAGTGGCTGCCCACGCCGACGCGTACGAGCAGCGCTTGTCAAAGGCGACCGCCGTAAGATGGAGAGCCGGCGTGTTGAACTGGAGGCTTCAAGGGAGCGGCTTTAGAGGGAGGCCGAGGAGCATGAGAAGCCGGCGGCTCTCGCGAGGAAACGCGAGGCTGCTGCTCGCCGCAGCGGGGAAGCCATCGTCCACGCACTTGAAGCTTATATACATGCAGTGGCCCGCTCGACGGAAAGGGTCAATGCAATGGCCCGTTCATCCGTTGCCTGTCGAGGCGACGCAATAAGGCCTCCACCTCCTCACGCCGTTGTGCCATTGCATTGACCCTTTCCGTCGAACAGGCCACTACATGGTTGTAAGCTTCAATTGTGTGGACGAGGGCTTACCCCGCTGCGGCAAGCAGCAGCCTCGCGTTTCCTCGCGGGAGCCACCAGCTTCTCATGCTCCTCGGCCTCCCTCTGAAGACCCTCCATTGAAGCCACCAGTTCAGCATGCCGGCTCTGGCGTGGGCAGCCACCAGCTTTTTGAGGAATGGGTGCACCTCCTTATCCGCGAAAGTCACGTCCTTCTCTTCATAGTCGTCTGGATTTTTGGTTCCCGCCAGTCGATGAGCTAAAGACTTCAGAAGTGCATCTAACTGCAGCAGATCATCAAGGAACACGATGTTGTACATTTTCGCCTGCGCTGTTGTAGCCATCTCTCTATCTCATTGAGGAGATCGCCCTTGGAAAGAGGCTATTGGGTGAGGTGAAGCTGGATGGCTTCTACGTCCATGCGAACGATCCTAGCGTGCCTCTCAGACACGGGGTCCGAGGTCGGCAGGTGGAAGCGGTACTTCTCCCCCGGTTTGCCCTCGGTCACCGGCAGGATCATATCAAGCGGGAGCGTTGGTCCATGGGACACCAATGCCTCAAAATGCTTTTCAGCCATAATATCAGCCATAATATGAAGTTCTTTGGCCTGCTTGACGAGGTTCGCTGAAATATCATCCCTTCCAGGTGCATTATCCACAAAAAAGAAAATACGGAAGCGTTATCCAAATGCTCCATCTATATAAAAAACACGTATGTAAAAAAATGTGCTTGAAGGGTACCTCCAAGTGGTGAGCATGACCTCTTAAGAGCTCCTTGTCAGCTGGACGTTTCTTCTCATGCCTAGAGGTGCCTGAGACGACCCCAATATGCGAGCTCGTCGGTGCGGATGATGAGCTCTTGGCTTTATCAAGGTCTTCAGGGTAGATTAAGCTTATTGCTTGATCCACGACCTGCGGTCCCAGTTCCTTATCCATCAGGTCTATCACCTCGTTCAGATTGTCCCAGAAAATGAATATAGGAAAAGATGTTGGAGGGGCTTCACGATTGCATAAAAAAAATTAATGCGAGTGTCAAAACATACCTTTGGGGTTTCAAAGGGTGCATCGCTGAGCACTTTGATTATTTCACCTTCGCCAGATGCCCCGGCTCCCGAGCGGCGCCAACTTCGTGACACATGCCTCATCTTGCCGTTCGGCCTATTACCTGCAATGGAGGGACTTCGGTAACCTACGGGCACCGGCCAACTTTAATCCGACTACGCGGTGGTGGTGATGGTGACCGGTGGTACACCACCTTGTTGAACTTCTCAGCACCGGGCGCAGGCCATGACAGGGGTGAAGAGTCCCTGATGACCCGTCGCCGCGCCCGCTGTTGCGACCAGCCTGACGGCTACTCAGGCTTCCCCGGACACCTGAGAGGACCCCAAGACTGCTGGGATTTGGATCTCCAGCTTCGGGTTGGAGCTGGTCTTTTCCTGAGCGCCTAGCTTCTTGGGAGCCGTAGGGTTGCTGCGCCGCATGTCAAGCTTTGACCTGAGTTTAAGAAAAAAGTGCATCAGTACGCAAGCACTTGAAGCCTGCTACGGCAACTGATATGATATATGCTAAGAAAATAGATATGAGTGTGCATGCTGGGCAAGCGCGCTACTGGAAGAAATCTATGGTCTATGCCTAAAAAAAAGGAGGTCGGTATGCGGGCGGACGAGCGATGCTACTGAAACTGATCTGTGATTTATGCTGAAAAATATATGTGCATCAGTATGCACACACATGAGGCCTGCTACGAATCCAATCTACGCTTAGAGAAAAGCAGTATGCATGCATGACCGTGCTACTGGAAGGGATCTATGGTACGTTCTTATAGAAAGGGGACCAGCTTGCAGGCATGCACGCGATCGCTGCTTAAAAGGAAAATATACAGGAGTATGCATGCTCGATCGTGATCCTGCTACAACTGAAGGCATGTGAAAAAAAAATCATAGAAGGACGCATGTGTCTAACCGTGCTACTAAACCGATCTATAACTTATATGTCTGCACAGCACGTGCATACATCGTAGGTTGATTGCATCTAATTCGAGCAAAGAAGTTAACTGGGCTACAGGAGAAGGAGCTGTACCTTCTCTACGAGTTGAAGAAGCGCGCGGCTGCTCATGGAGCGTCGACCTGGAAGAAATTCCTCAAGACGGACCGCTTGAGTTGGAGAGGCGGCTGCTCTCGAATATGAGCGGCGATGTGGAAGTGTCCCACGGGGCTGTGGGTTATATAGGCCCTTGGAAGGTCTAAACCGGTTGCCAGATCATGTTTGTTCTGATTCTCCAGGGAGATAACAAACTGGGGTTCAAGATGCATTCAAAACAACCCCTCAGCGGATATTGCAAAAAAAAAGAGAGTATATATTCACGTTGAAGTGACGTACGGTACTGGAATTCATCTTTGTACGGCTGCACGGTTATCCTCTTGTGCGAACTTTGCCGAACCAGGAGCTTTCACGGATCCGAGTCTGGTTCGCTTCGCGCTTGAACTCGACTCGGCGAGGGAGCATTTGTTCGACGGAGTTTTGTCGTCATTGTGTATTTGATAAGTATGAAATATGGCATTGATACGTCATACGTGCACACAAGTTATATATGCATGCATGAATTTTCTTGTGCAGTAGATTTTCTAGGACCAGCCCAAAATAATAAGAAAAGCCCAACGTGGAATACAATGGAGCCTAGGTCAGGGACTCACGCACGCACGCACATCGTTTTTTGGCTGCTAGATGGATCATCGATGCCTCACGCGGTTACGCCTGGTCGCCTGCCGCCTGATCGGTCGATGTGCAGTTTCCAATCTAAGAATTGCAGTGAGGGAGATCCAGCTTGTTCAGGGGCGACGAGGCAAGAGAAATCGTTAGGTTAGTCACTTTTCTCATTTTTTTACTTGCTCCATCTGTCCGTGGTTTATGTTGGACAATTACATTAATTTGTGCCTTTAGCATCACAGTGTCCGTGATTGATGATGGAGTACGCCCCAAACCAAGCCGTAGGAGAAGCAACGGCCTAAGAGCATCTCTAACAGGCGCGCTAAACAGGCGCCGCGCCGTAAATATACCAACTTTAGCGCGCGCAACCCGGCGGATGGCTCCAGCGGGTGCGCAATAACCGCGCGCGCGGTATAAGCAGTTAAGCGCGCGGCAGGAAGCGCTACCTCACGCGGTGTATTTGCGGCGCTCGCTTCCGCGCGCGGCACACTCGAGCGCTCGCGATGCGTTCTGTCTTCTCCCCCTCCAAAGCCCCGCGCGCGCCGGCGCCGGCGACCCGCACCCATAGACGCACGCGCCGGCACCCCGCTCACCCCGTCCTATAGCCGCGACCCCCCGCCGCCGCCGCCGCCGTCACCATCGGAGCTTCACGTGATGCGGTGCGCGATGAAGAGAGGGAGGAAGATTCATCTTCGGAGGCGGAAGAATCGTCTTCCGAAGATGAGGACGAGGAATGATGATGTGTCTTTCATTTGTGTATTGAACTTGGTTGGATGAACTTGTGGGCATGATTTTAAACTTGTGGGCATAAACTTTTCTTCATCAACTTGTTTGTGTGAAATTTTATTGTGTTGAAAATGTTCATCATTTTATGTTAAAAATGCCATATGCAATGCATCGGCGAGTCGCGCGCGCTGCATTTTTGCACGCTGCTGAAGCGGCGCGTGCTGTATTTTAGCGCGGCTGCTGGAGCCAGCGCTGCACGCCGCTGCAAACCAGGCGATGCGCGCGCGGCAAATCTGTTTTTTACGCACGGCGCGTCCGGCCTGTTGGATATGCTCTAACAACCTGGGGGCCGGGGGCGCTCGCACGGTGGGTAGCTATTCACTCCAACATTTCCGTGATCGCTCGTCTATAAAAGCTCAAGACGCGCACACACTGAGGAGGAGGAGGAGAGGACCAAGGGAGGAACAGCACACAGAGAGGCAGCGACTACACCGGCGGACGGAGGCCGCGAGCACCGCGCCAGCAGACCATGCGCTCGGTCTCGGTGCACTCCTATGCCGCAGATGATGCGCCGCGCCGGCGTCCAGACCACGACGAACGTCCGTCGGCGAGCCCGACAAAGCCTTCTTCCATAAAAGCAAAGCTTACACACGTTACATCAACATAATCATCCATCTTCCGCATAATCAGTCTCACTGTCTCTTCTCTTTTCTTTTACTCTCATTCCAGGGGGAGCGTCGACGCATAGAGTGCGCCCCGGCAGAGAGAGACAACCTTACCTGTGGTGCAGCCTCGAGGAGATGGAGAGGACGGGGCGGCCAGCTAGCCGGGCAACACACGCGCATGCATCTGCCCCTGTCCGACGGCGACGGAGGACGTGCCTGCCGCAGTGGCGACGGTCCACCCCGCGCGTCCAGAAGCAAAGCACCACAGTGATGAGGAGCCATGTCCTCTCTCTCGATCTGTACGCCAGGCTCCATGGACAAACCGGCGGGGGATGCGATACACCATCAATCTATGTTCATTACGACGGAGGATGCTTCACGTAGTAATATGCAGATCGGCCGCGCGCGGATGGGTGAGATTGGTGAAGTACGTACGTACGCATGCCTATATTATCAGTCATGCCTACACAAGCTATATGAAGAGGCTATATACGACTCGCTCGTGCTAGCCGAGTGCACCGGCAACGTGTCACGTACCGCCCGTTCCTTTTATTCTTCACCGCGCCAAGCCGCACAAGAGGCCCTGGCAGTTGCACCCCAAGGCAGCCGTGGACGACGCGCCGACCTTGCAGTTCCATGGACGTGCCACGACCAAGACGGACGTCCAATGGAGGGCTCGCCAGCTGTGTCTTCTTCCAGGCATGCATGCTTTCACGATGACGGCGGCGAGGCTACCGGCGAGTAGCACGGCGCCAACTATCCTCGGCGGTGAGCTCGGAGAGGCCGCCAGCATGCGGCCCGACGCCATCTACACAACCACAATGGCAGCGAGTAGCACGGCGCCAACTACCTCGGCGGTGAGCTCGGAGAGGCCGCCAGTGTTAGCATTCATTCGTGTCATAAATAGTTTAGGTGCATGTTTGTTTTTTCCTTGTACGTGTGCATGCCGTGGGCATGTTGCATAGCTGCATGTGTGTAGCCCGGGTCGTGCGCTAGGCAGCCCGGGGCACTGGCCACTACCAGTTCAACGTGGGATGGCACGTTGTGCGTGCTGGGAGTGCCGGAAGTATAGGATCAGCTGTTAGCTTAGTCTGCATGTAGCTCAAGTTATAAGGAATAAGGAGAAAACAGAAAAGCCGCAGGAAGTGTGCGCGGCACAAAAATCTCTTGTCATCTTTGTTTCAGTTACAGAGAGAGCGTGAGAGTCTATCTTCAGTGAGAGAGAGATCGCCGGCGACGACAGCCAGCACAATGGCAGCGAGGCTGCTCGCTGGCGGTGACTCCACCTTGGGGGTGACTCGGAGAGGCCGCTGACCTATAGCCCGGCGCCAACTACGGCACCGCAACAATGACGGCGCGGCCGACCTGCGGCTCGGAGTCATCTCCACCGTGCCGGCGTCCGGCCAGGCGCTATCTACGACACCGCGACAACGACGGCGCTGCCGACCTGCAGCCTGGAGTCATCTCCACCGTGCCGGCATCCGGCCCGGCGCCATGCATTTACGACACCGCACAACGACGGAGCTGCCGACCTGCAGCCAGGCGCCATCTCCACCGTTCCGGCGTACGGCCCTACGCCGTCTGCACCGCCACGACAACAACGAAGCTGCCGGCTTGGCGCCATCTCCATTTTGCCAACATCAACCTGCACCATAGTTGAGAGCGGTGACACATCATGCCCAAGAGCTGGGTAGATGGTATTCACATACACGTGAAGAAGAATCCTCGATGCCATCTCTATGGAGTCTATGAGACACTCGGCGGCAGCAACGTAGTACGCGCTACAACAAGGCCCAGGATGGCAGCGACCAGGCGCGCGCCCGTGAAGACCGTAGCTGATCCGTCGAGACTAAGCATACCGGTGTGTCGGAGACAGACTTGTGCGTGCATGCTTACTAAACCCGGAGCAACACATGCATCTTCCAGGAGAACAAGTGTGGCCACGACGCCACGTACAAGCATGGAGGAGGAGGGGGAATCAAAGGCCGCGCCATCGTCTACCTCAACAAGGGAAGATCAAAATGACGGCATGCATCTTCTTCAATGGCATGCCTACACCTACCATCTTCTCTTTATCGTTTTTTATCCTTTTTATTTCCGGGCCGGGTGATTAGAGCTCGCCCGGTGCCACTGAAGAAGATGGAGGAGGAGTTACCCATCATGCTCACATCTTCATCAACCTCACCAGTCTTGTCATCACCAACATCAGGCTCGACGGTCATTCAACTACATCAACCATTCGTCTGTAGGACGACATCTGCATCAACACGCCGTGATATGCCTACACCGACTTCACACTTGGCATGGATGCCCGTTACCACGGCACGGCGTCACAATCTTCATCCACTCTTCATTCGGCGAGGATGTCCTCTACCTTGATGCCACCGGACTTCAACATGATGATATTGCCATCTTCTTTGACTTATGGCCTGGCGAGGATGCCAACTGCACCGGCACGCCGTCATCCCATTACACCAACCGTCTACACCGAGCGGAGGCCGTCCTCGTACTTGCGATGGCTCGAGATCTACATCGACGAGCTCATATTAGCGCCATCTTCAAGAACCGGCACCATGCCGCGACACTCAAGTCTACTCCGACTTCTACATCAACACCTTTCCCCAACATCGTCCAAGCTCCGACGAGATGAAACCACTTCACCATCATGTCTTTCTTCTGATGAAGCTACCCATATCTTGCCGGGCACCGGCGAGGCGAAGGCAAGACACACACAGTCCGGCGCCGATGAGGCGGACACCACCATGCCGGGCACCGAGAGGCGAAGGCCACCCATCTGTTTGAGCTGACGAGGCCAGACATCTTCATCACCGAACATCGACAGGCCGGAGGGACATGGCCAAGCATCATCGGAGCGACGGGCGTACCACTCTACCCCTCTGTCCCACAATATCATCACCAGCGTCTACGCCAAGCACTTGGAGAAGACGAGACTTCAAGACGACAACCAATTCAGTAGCTTAATCGGAGGTGGTCCGCGTCTTAGACTCGGGGACGTAATTAATCGGGAGCCTTCCGAAGCCCCGTGAACCAGAACTGCACAATCGCCCAAGTCATATCGGTCGAGCTAGCAGGCCATGGAGCGCTTATGTAAAGAGATCATGTAATTTGTTTCTCCGTTGAGAGATTAATAAAGTACAAGTTTCCCTATATCTTATTTATGTACTTAGTACACAAGCACACCCACATGTTTATTTCCCCTGATGCGTAGAGAGATAATAACATGATAACTCATCGTTATTTTTTATTATTTCTCATGTCAAACAAAATAACACCCGCAAGAGAGCTCTCCAGCTGTGTTTTCTTCCGATGAAGCTACCCATATCTTGCCGGGCACCGACGAGGCAAAGGCAAGACACACTGTCCAAAACACCGACGAGGCGGATACCACCAGACTGGGCACCGACGAGGCGAAGGCCACCCATCTGTTTGAGCTGACGAGGCCAGACATCTTCATAATCGGACATCGACAGGCCGGAGGGACATGGCCAAGCATCGTTGGAGCGACGGGCGTACCGGTCCACACCTCTACTCCACAACATCATCACCATCGTCTACGCCAAGCACATGGAGAAGACGAGACTTCAAGACGACGACCATTGCAGCAGCTTAATCAAAGGGCGTCTACGACTTAGACTCGTGGGCATAATTGCTTATTGTTCCATGCTATTATATTATCTATTTTGGATGTTTTATATGCATTAATATGATATTTAATATTTTTTTGGACTAACTTATTAACCTAGAGCCTAGTGACAGATTCTGTTTTTCCTTGTTTTTGAGTTTTGCAGAAAGGAAATACCAAACGAAGTCCAACAGAATGAAACTTTACGATGATTTTTCTTGGACCAGAAGACACCCAGGGGACTTGGAGTCCAAGTCAGAGGAGCCTCTAGGTGGACACTAGGGTGGAGGGCGCTCCCAGGGGGGTAGGGCGCGCCCCCTACCTTATGGGCCCCTCGCAGCTCCCCTTACCTAATTCTTCGGCCTATATATTCACATACATTCTAGAAACATTAGAGGAAGCCACAAAACCAGTTTTCCGCCGCCGTAGCCTTCTGTACCCATGAGATCCCATCTGGAGGCCTTTTCCGGTACTCTGCCGGAAGGCGAATCGATCACGGAGGGCTTCTACATCAACACCATTGCCCTTCCGATGAAGCATGAGTAGTTTACCATAGACATACGAGTCCATAGCTAGTAGCTAGATGGCTTCTTCTCTCTCTTTGATTCTCAATACCATGTGTCTGCTCGATGTTCTCCTTCGGGCCGCAGTGGCGGAGTGGGCGATGGCCCTGGCTTTTGATGGTGGTGTGGCGGCCACGGCGACAAATGGTGGGGTGGCGGCAACAGAGGCCGACAACAGCTGCCTTCGGGCAGTGGCGGCGAAGCGTGTGGTGGGTGTTGCGCGCATACCCAACAGGGATGCCACGCGCACTACACTACGTCAGGGACTACGCCGCCGCCGCGGTGTAGCCCCCCAGCTGGAGTTGTCCTCTGATGATGGCGGAGTGGACGACCGACGACGATGGACCGGTGCGATTGGCGATTGTGGGAGAAGCAGACGAGATAAGCTACAAGGAGGGAGGGTAAAATCCAACGGTGGACTCGCCGTCCGTGAAGGTTTATATAGCAGATCGTTAAGCATTTGGATTTTGGGGGATTTTGCCGAGACAGGCGAGAAGCTTGCATGGCTATGCGCGGAAACCAGCACGATTGCGTGGGAACGAGCTCACCGACGATTCATTGGTGCTACTTCGAGCCATCGTTTGGCCAAAAGAACACCTGAGGGAGTCCTGGATTAGGGGGTGTCCGGATAGCCGGACTATACCTTCAGCCGGACTCCTGGACTATGAAGATACAAGATTGAAGACTTCGTCCCGTGTCCGGAAGGGACTTTCCTTGGCGTGGAAGGCAAGCTTGGCGATGCGAATATTTAGATCTCCTACCATTGTAACCGACTTTGTGTAACCCTAACCCTTTCCGGTGTCTATATAAACCGGAGGGCTTTAGTCCGTAGGACAACATACAACAATCAGACCATAGGCTAGCTTCTAGGGTTTAGCCTCCTTGATCTCGTGGTAGATCTACTCTTGTACTACCCATATCATCAATATTAATCAAGCAGGACGTAGGGTTTTACCTCCATCGAGAGGGCCCGAACCTGGGTAAAACTTCATGTCCCTTGTCTCCTGTTACCATCTGCCTAGACGCACAGTTCGGGACCCCCTACCCGAGATCCGCCGGTTTTGACACCGACATTGGTGCTTTCATTGAGAGTTCCTCTGTGTCGTCGCTTTTAGGCCCGATGGCTCCTCCGCTCATCAATAATGATGCAGTCCAGGGTGAGACTTTTCTCCTCGGACAGATCTTCGTCTTCGGCGGCTTCGCACTGCGGGCCAATTCGCTTGGCCATCTGGAGCAGATCGAAAGCTACGCCCCTAGCCATCAGGTCAGATTTGGATGTTTAAACTACATGGTTGACGTCCGCGGGGACTTGATCTTCGACGGATTCGAGCCACAGCCGAGCGCGCCGCACTGTCGCGATGGGCATGATCTAGCTCTGCCGCCGAACAGTGCCCTGGAGGCCGCGCACGCATCGGTTCCAACCCTGGATTCGGAACCAACTGCGCCGATCAAGGACGAGTGGTTGGACGCCGCCTCGGGGGCTGCGATCCCAACGGCGATCGAGCCGAACACCAGCCCCGCACTCCGCAAGGCCCGTGACTCCGTGGGGCCGGACTCCTCTCCGGACTCCAAGCCCCCCGCGCCCCTGCCGATCGAATCCGATTGGGCACCGATCATGGAGTTTACCGCCGCGGACATCTTTAAACACTCGCCCTTTGGCGATATGCTGAAGTCATTAAAGTCTCTCTCTTTATCAGGAGAGCCCTGGCCGAACTGCGGTCAGCAAGGTTGGGATACGGACGATGAAGAAATTCAAAGCCCACCCACCACCCACTTTGTAGCCACTGTCGATGATTTAACCGACATGCTCGACTTCGACTCCGAAGACATCGACGGTATGGACGCCGATGTAGGAGACGACCAAGAACCAGCACCTATAGGGCACTGGAAAGCCACCTCGTCGTATGACATATACATGATGGATACCCCAAAAGAAGGAGATGGCGATGGAACAACGAGGGATGACCCCTCCAAGAAACAGCCTAAGCGCCGGCGTCAGCGGCGCCGCTCTAAATCCCGCCAAAGCAAAAACGGTGATTCCGGCACAGGAGATAATAATACTCCGGATAGCGCCAAAGAACACCCCCTCCAGCAAGATTCAGCGTAGGAGGATGGAGAAGCTAGCCCTCACGAGGGAGCGGCAGACAGAGAGGTCGAGGATGACAATTATATGCCTCCCTCCGAAGACGAGGCAAGCCTCGACGACGACGAATTCGTCGTGCCAGAGGATCCCGTCGAACAAGAGCGTTTCAAACGCATGCTTATGGCCACGGCAAGCAGCCTCAAGAAAAAACAGCAACAGCTTAGAGCTGATCAAGATTTGCTAGCCGACAGATGGACTGAAGTCCTTGCGGCCGAAGAGTATGAACTCGAACGCCCCTCCAAGAGCTACCCAAAGTGCAGGCTGCTACCCCGATTAGAGGAGGAAGCACCTAAACCTACATCACCAGCGCATGACACGGCCGACCGGCCACCTCGTGGCCGCGACAGAGAGGCCTCTCGGCCCTCCACTCAAGCCGCACCCCGGCGCCGTTCAAAACATTTTAAGGCATGGGAAAATGCGCCAGACCTGCGAGACATATTGGAGGACAAGGCAAAGCAAAAAAGATCGATCTACGGGTCACGCGGACGCCCCACGGTACGTGACGATGATCGTCACTCCGGATATAATAAATCCGGCCGGGCCAGACACAATAGACAAAGCTCATTTGAGCTGCGTCGTAATATAGCCCAATACAGAGGCGCCGCACACCCCTATGCTTCACAGATGAAGTAATGGATCATCAAATCCCTGAGGGTTTCAAACCCGTGAACATCGAATGATACGATGGCACAACAGATCCCGCGGTATGGATCGAGGATTATCTCCTTCATATCCACATGGCCCGCGGCGACGATCTACACACCATCAAATACCTCCCACTCAAACTCAAGGGACTAGCTCGACATTGGCTTAACAGCTTGCCAGCAGAATCTATCGGGTGTTGGGAGGACCTGGAAGCCGCATTCCTCGACAATTTTCAGGGCACCTATATGCGACCACCAGACGCCGATGACCTAAGCCACATAATTCAGCAGCCAGAGGAATCGGCCAGTCAATTCTGAACACGGTTCCTAACAAAGAAAAACCAAATAGTCGACTGTCCGGACGCTGATGCCCTAGAAGCCTTCAAGCATAATATCCGCGACGAGTGGCTTGCCCGGCACCTTGGACAGGAAAAGCCGAAATCCATGGCAGCACTCACGATGCTCATGACCCGCTTTTGCATGGGAGAAGACAGCTGGCTAGCTCATAGCAATAACTTGACCAAGAGCCTTGGTAATTCGGACACCAAGGGCAACAGTGGCAGGTCGCGTCGGAAGAAGCAAAAACGCCGCGTTAACAGCGACAGCAACGAGGATACGGCAGTCAACGCAGGATTCAGTGGCTATAAATCCGGTCAGCGGAAAAAGCCATTCAAAAGAAATACTCAGGGCCCGTCCAGTTTGGACCGAATACTCGATCGCTTGTGCCAAATACATGGCACCCCTGAAAAGCCAGCCAATCACACCAACAGAGATTGTTGGGTGTTCAAGCAGGCAGGCAAGCTAAATGCTGAAAATAGAGGCAAGGGGCTGCGTAGCGATGACGAGGAGGAGCCCCGGCCGCCGAACAACAGTGGACAGAAGGGTTTTCCCCCACAAGTGCGGGCGGTGAACATAATATACACAACCCACATCCCCAAGAGGGAGCGGAAGCGTGCGTTAAGGGACGTATATGCGATGGAGCCAGTCGCCCCAAAGTTCAATCCATGGTCCTCCTGCCCGATCACCTTCGATCGAAGGGACCACCCCACTAGCACCCGTCATGGCGGATTTGCCGCATTGGTTCTAGACCCAATAATTGACGGATTTCATCTCACAAGTCTTTATGGACGGCGGCAATAGCCTGAACCTGCTTTACCAGGATACAGTGCGGAAAATGGGCATAGATCCCTCGAGGATTAAGCCCACCAAAACGACCTTTAAAGGCGTCATACCAGGTGTAGAGGCCAACTTTACAGGCTCAGTCACACTTGAAGTGGTCTTCGGATCTCCGGACAATTTCCGAAGCGAGGAGTTAATCTTCGACATAGTCCCGTTCCGCAGTGGCTATCATGCACTGCTCGGGCGAACCGCATTCGCAAAGTTCAATGCGGTGCCGCACTACGCATACCTTAAGCTCAAGATGCCAGGCCCTCGAGGAGTAATCACGGTCAATGGAAACACCGAACGCTCCCTCCGAACGGAGGAACACACGGCGGCCCTCGTAGCGGAAGTACAAAGCAGCCTCTCAAGGCAGCTCAACAGTCGGGCCGTTAAACGTCCGGACATCGTCAAGCGCGCCCGGAGTAACCTACAACAAGACCGCCTGGCACATTCCGAGCAGGTGTAGCAACGCGGCCCCAATCCCAGCCCTCGCGAACTAGCGAAACCAGTGCCTCGCGTACATAACTACGCTCTCGAAATACCATGGGCATAGGGGGAGGGGCACCATCACGGAGCGCCCGAAACACGGCTTAAACCGCACTAGGGGCTGCCGATTTCTTTATTTTCTCTTACTTTCAGGACTCCACACTTCGGAAGACCTGTTCGGCAATCCAACTGCCGCTCAAACGATGCAAGAACCAGGGAAGCAGAAAAGCTATGCCGCATTATATAACTCCCAGGTGGTCTCTATCACGAGCAGTATACCTGTTTTGCATACTATTCCACAGCCTGCCCCTGGAAAGGACATGTTAAATAGTCCCACTTTTTCTTATCGCACTATTTGTATCGTTCTGCTTTGATCGCAGCCTTTTTATAAACAATGCATAGCTTTTTGTCTACTTTCACATTACTGTTTTTTATAAATATATGCTCATTAACGACATGTTGCACCCGTACACATTGGTACGGTCAATACGCCAGGGGCTTCAGTACCCCCCTTATATGGTGTGAGAAGTCCGAACACTTTAACAAGTGCGGCACCCCGAACCTATAGCATTATATGCATCGGCTCCGAATCATGTCTTGGGTCAATAGTTGGGTTTGCCCGGCTCCTATATTTTGGTGCCTTACGTTCCGTTGTATCGGCTAAGGTAGCACTAGGAGAACTACTGCGATTGTGTCCCAGTTGAGCTGGGCGGAGCACCTCAGTAGAGAAAGCTAAAACTGACTGTCATGATGAAGCGAGAGACTGGTCGCTGTTCGAGAGGTTTTTCGAGTCCCTAAAGACTTATGCCGCTTAGAGCGAGGAGTCGGCTTTGTCCGGCCAAAGGCGTGGATAGCGCCCCGAACTCGGTCTTCCGAACACTAGGGGCTTCGCCGAAATTTAAAATTATAAAATTCTATGGCTAAGTGAGAGTGTTCAAGCACTATAGTCCGATTGCCTTGTTCGTTGTGCTGAGCGCCTCCCTCGAAGGACCCATACATGGGAAAAAGAGCACTCAGGTTTCTCCCGAACACCCCAGCACTAGTGGCATGGGGGCAGAAGCCGACGACTCGCCATCTCTCAAATTTGATAAACGGCCGCACAGAAGGTAATATTTTAAATTCAAAACGCATTGCTTAAGCGCACATGAACAAGTTTTCAGCGCACAGGATAACACAAGCGAGTTTACTCCAAAATTACATCCATGGAACATTCATCCGCCACAAGGTGGGCACCCTTCAGAACATCCTTATAATAGTTCTCGGGCTTGCGATGCTCCTTCCCCGGTGGTGGCCCGTCCTTCACAAGCTTCTCACCATCCAGCTTGCCCCAGTGCACCTTAGCACGGGCAAGGGTCCTACGGGCACTTTCAATGCAAACGGAGCACTTGATGACCTCGAGCCTTGGACAGGCCTCCACCAGCCGCCGCACCAGCCCGAAGTAGCTCCCAGGCAGAGCCTCTCCAGGCCACAGCCGAACTATGAGGCCCTTCATGACCTGTTCGGCCACCTTGTGGAGCTCGACCAGCTGCTTCAGCTGGTCGCTCAGGGGCACTGGGTGTCCGGCCTCAGCATACTGAGACCAGAACACCTTCTCCGTCGAGCTGCCCTCCTCGGCTCGGTAGAATGCGGCGGCATCGGACACGCTACGGGGAAGATCGGCGAATGCTCCTGGAGAGCTCCGGATTCGGGTAAGCAACAAGAAGCTCACTTTTACATGTTTGCTTTGCATAAAGAATGCCTTACCCGCTGCTATCTTCTTCGCCGCATCCAACTTCTGGAGGGCCTTCCAGGATTCAGCATTGGCAGACTTGGCATTTTCAATAGCTGCCGCAAGCTCGGACGCTCGCGTCTTTGAGTCAAGCTCCAAACTCTCATGTTTTTTCATGAGAGCCTGGAGCTCTTGCCGCACCTCGCCAACCTGGGCTTCATACCTCTCCCGCTCGGAGCGCTCCGTGGCCGCTCTCTTATCGACCTTGGCCAACGCTTGCTTGAGGGTCGCCACCTCAGTTGTGGCCCCTACAATAACCATGTTAATCGTGTCATATTTTTGCAATTGCACTTTTATATTTTCTTTTTTTCTATAAGGTATTTTTTACCTTCTTTCTCCTCGAGCTGCCGTTTGGCAAGGCCGAGCTCTTGCTCGGTCCGCTCGAGGCCCTGCTTCAGTGTGCTCACCTCCGCAGTCAGCGCAGCGGTCGTCAGCAGCGAAGCCTGCATACGCATATTGACTCTTTTTCTGTTAGACTCCTGCGAATTTTATTAGATCCTCTATTCGGCTTTTCTTTCCGAACGCCAAACAGAGCATCAGGGGCTACTGTCTATGCGGTAATATTTTTTATATATCCTGCACTTACCTTGAAGCCTGTTAGAAGGCTGGCACAAGCTTCAGTCAGTCCACTCCTGGCGGACTGAACCTTCTGGATCACCGCACTCATAATAGTGCGGTGCTCCTCGTCGATGGAGGCGCCGTTAAGAACCTCCAGCAGATTGTCCGGCGCCTCCGGTTGGACGGGGGCCACCGGCTCAGTAGGCTTGCTCCTCTTGGAAGGAGTTCGCCTACCGCGGTCCGGAACCGTTGACGATTCCGGCGCGGTGTCCGGCTCAAAGCCGGACTCGGAGCCCTGGGGGGTTTTATCCCCTTTACTCCTGGAGTCCGGGAGGTCGCCTTGTGGCGCCTCCAGGACCACCTCCTCCTGGCTTGGAGCCTGTTGGGATAACACTTCGGCGTCACCTGTAGGGCGGGGGGAGGTGGCGGGCGGAAGTGAATTCACGTCCGATGAATCCAGGGAGCCGCTCGACGACTTGTCGAGCCCGGCCTAGGGCGGACTGCATAATGATATTCAACATAAGGAAAGGCTGTGCAATAAAGGAATGCTATGAATTACTCGGGTGCCCGGATGCTTACGATTCCGCCGGACGCTTGGACCTGCGCGGCCACTCCTCTTCGTCGTCATCGGCGTCGGCGGGGTAGTCCGGAGGAAGGGTTTTCCCCTTCTTGGACCCTTCGGCCTCCCCGGTCAGGGCGGCCTTCCTTTTCTTTCCTCCCCCCGCTGGAGGGGGAGAGGTTTCTTCTTCCTCCTCCTTGTTTTCACGGGAGGAGCGCGTCTCGAATTCGTCGGATGAAGAATCTGACACCTCCTGGCGCCGGGAACACTTTCGAGTCCCTGTGGCCCTCTTCTTGGCCTTCTTCTCCGGCACCACGTAAGGTGCCGGAGCCAACAGCTTCGCTAAGCGAGCATCGGCTGGGTCTTCGGGCAATGGAGCCGGACAGTCGATCTGTCCGGACTTCGCCAGCCAATCCTGTCAAAGGAAAGGGAGTTTAGATCCCGCATAGAGTCAAACTATGGAAAACCAACATCCTATAAAAGGTAAAAATAGCTTACCGCACTAGCGGGAAGCTGCGTGCTGAATCTGCGGTCCTCAGAAGTGGATGCGGGAGCCTCGGCGCCTTTGAATAGCACCTTCTAGGCGTCTTCGTACGTTGTGTCGAAGAGCCTGCTCAGGGTTGGGTGCTACGCCGGGTCGAACTCCCACAAATTGAAGCCCCGTTGCTGACACGGGAGGATCCGGCGGACGAGCATAACCTGGACTACGTCGACAAGCTTGAGCTGCTTGTTCACCAAGGTTTGGATGCATTTTTGTAGTCCGGTTACCTCTCCTTTATTGCCCCACGATAGGCCCGTCTCTTTCCAAGACATGAGCCGCGTAGGGGGTCCGGACCGGAACTCAGGGGCTGCGACCCATTTGGGATCGCACGGCTCGGTGATGTAAAACCACCCCGATTGCGACCCCTTCAGGGTCTCCACAAAGGAGCCCTCGAGCCATAGGACGTTGGCTATCTTGCCTGCCATGGTGCCTCCGCACTCCGCCTGGTTGCCACGCACCACCTTGGGCTTGACGTTGAAAGTCTTGAGCCATAGGACGAAATGGGGGCGGACGCAGAGGAAAGCCTCACACACGACGATAAACGCCGAGATGTTGAGGACGAAGTTCGGGGCCAGATCGTGGAAATCTAGGCCATAGTAGAACATGAGCCCCGGGACGAACGGGTGGAGAGGAAAGCCCAGTCCGCGGAGGAAATGGGGAAGGAATACTACCCTCTCATGGGGCCTTGGGGTGGGGAGGAGCTGCCCCTCTTCGGGAAGCCGGTGCACGATGTCGTTAGACAAGTATCCGGCTTTCCTCAGTTTTTTGACATGTCCCTCCGTAACGGAGGAGACCATCCACTTGCCTCCCGCTCCGGACATGGCTGAAGAAGGTTGAGGTGGGAAGTGCGGGCTTGGGCGTTGGAGCTCGAGTGTGCGGAAGATGGATAGGCATAGGAGGAAGAAGGCGTAGGTAAAAAGGTGGACCCTTATCCCCTTATATGGCGGATGCGGTTAAAGCGTCCCCACCAGCCTGGTAAAACTCGCTTATCTCCCAAGCGCCGTGATAAATGGCGCGGTTGGTTACCCACATCCATATTGACAACATACAACAATCAAACCATAGGCTAGCTTCTAGGGTTTAGCCTCCTTGATCTCGTGGTAGATCTACTCTTGTACTACCCATATCATCAATATTAATCAAGCAGGACGTAGGGTTTTACCTCCATCGAGAGGGCCCGAACCTGGGTAAAATTTCGTGTCCCTTGTCTCCTGTTACCATCCGCCTAGACGCACAGTTCGGGACCCCCTACCCGAGATCCGCCGGTTTTGACACCGACAACACCCCTGTGTGTTGCTCAAGCTTGCGCTACCCCAACACGTCCAGGAGGTCTGCGTACATTAACTAATGTGCTTGATAAATAGACCTTTTGCCGTAACAAGTCATGGAAGCGTAAAGTAAATGAAGAAGTCTACGCCCCTGTTTTCCATGAAAAAATGTTTTGCGGCACCATTCATGGTTTTCGGGCAACTTGGTTCGTCGGTGTCAGCGACCTAGGTCACAAGGGGAGGAGGGTAGGCGAGTTTGTGCCTCGTGTTAGGCGATTCAGGTTGGGTGCTTTGGTGGTTTTTGGGCGACTTGGTTCATCGGGGTCGGCAACCTAGGTCATGAGGTGAAAGGGGGGTAGCTAAATTTGTGCCTTGTGTTAGGCGATTCAGTTTGGGTGCTTCGGTAGTTTTGGGCTACATGGTTCGTCGGTGTCAGCGACTTAGGTCACGAGGGGAGAGGGGGTAGGCGAGTTTGTTCCTCGAGTTAGGCGATTCGGGATGGGTGCTTAGGTGATTTTCGGTGACTTGTTTCGTCTGGGTCGGCGACCTTGGTCACGAGAGGAGAGTGGGGTAGGTGAGTTTGTCCCCCGTGTTAGGCGATTCGGTTTGGGTGCTTTGTTGGTTTTGCGCGACTTGGTTCATCGGGGTCGGGAACCTAGGTCACCAGGGGAGAAGGGGTAGGCGAGTTTGTCCCTCGTGTTAGGTGATTTGGGTTGGGTGCTTCGGTGGTTTTGGGAGACTTGGTTCATCGTGGTCGGTGACCTAGGTCACGAGGGGAGAGGGGGTAGGCGAGTTTGTCCCCCGTGTTAGGCCATTCGGGTTGGATGCTTCGTTGGTTTCGGGCGACTTGGATCGTTGGGGTCGGCAACCTTGGTCACCAGGGGAGATGGGGTAGGCGAGTTTGTCCCTCGTGTTAGGCCCTTCGGGTTGGGTGCGTCAGTGGTTTTGGGCAACTTGGTTCGTCGGGGTTGGCAACCTAGGTCACGAGGGGAGAGGGGGTAGGCGAGTTTGTCCCCCGTGTTAGGCGATTCGGGTTGGGTGTTGTGTTGGTTTTGGCGACTTGGTTCGTGTATTTTCCGCGTCCCGATAGGGGTCAAGCTCGGGTCGGCTTCCCACCCCGTGTATGTAAAGGTTGAGGGCGAATATTTTCCGCGCCTCACAATTTTTTTACAGATCGAGGGCTGATACGGTGTCTGATCGGGACACTTTTTTGCCCGAAACATTAAATGGGTGGTTATTCTGTGGGTTCGCGCGTTTTAAGGGTCCGCTAGAGATGCTCTTACCCGCCCGGGCCCCCTACCCTTAATTGTGTTACCTACTAAAGAAAAGCAGATGCTAACTTAGGCAATTTTAGTGTAAGAGATTAGGTGACTCGAAGGATGGATGAGCTAACTTAGTATATGGGGTTTACGCCACGAGCTCTGACAACCACAACCCTAAAGGTCAGCCACACTATTAAAAAAACAAGCGATCGAACTTCAGAACCAAGAACATTGTCTACTTCAGCATGGTATAGTATGCAAGAAGAACTTTCAGAAACGAGTATTGCTTGCTGACCGATTATCGCTACATATTAGCTCAGAATCTTCCTCGGTATCACGCAACCACTACTCAGCACGACATGCTTCTATCAACATCGACAGGAGGGAATTGGCTGCAAAAAGTGCAAATAAAAACACCCAAGAATCACCTCCCTTGCTAGGTACACTGCAATGTATTCCCTCTGTAAACTAATATAAACGCGTTTAGATCACTACTTTAGTGTTTTAAACGCTCTTATATTAGTGTACAGAGGGAGTAAAACATGAAAATGAATTGTGCTTTTCATATATAACTCTGACAGAAAATGGAAGCAGCCACATTATGTAGCATTTAGCTATTAAATTGCCTAATGCAGCATTAGTTTGCCAGAGTTTTGGCACGATATGCTTTAGTGTTGTAGGCAATATTTGTCGTTAGAAGCAACAAAATGAGACATTATTTAGCCTCCCGTGCTCTACAAAACTTGGGGCGGGGTGGGGGTGAGGGGGGGGGGTATAATTGCCTACCGGTGCTTGTGAAAATGTCATTCAAAATCAATAACATTTCCTATCCCCGTATGACGAATAATGTTGTCTGAAGCAATTTCAGCTGTACGAGACCCAGCTGCTTGATGTCACAGAATTCAGAAAGGACGCTGCTTGATGTAGGCAATTCTGATTAACATAGATGGGCATTTCTTAACAAAATCTGAGGCAAGTTAATGTTGAAAAAGAACCAGTGCCTATGGTGCTAGCTAGCAAGAAACACGGGAGATCTAAGCAAAATTTGACTTGAAAAAATGTGGCAAGTCTTCCATGTCTGCTAGCAACAGCAGACGGAATCAGATCAGGCGCGAGCTAAATTACAGAAGATCTTACTATGCTTCCTCCAAAATGAATTCATGCATTGAGCAGTACCTCGGCACCCTCACTCCCGCGAGATTTCGGCTCCAGCTCGCCGCGTCGGTCGAGCACCACCGTCCACCAGCTGCTGTCGCTCCCGCTCACTACATCTTGCCGTTGCCGCGCCGGGCCGCCGGCGAGATGCTTTAGATTGACGCCTGCGCCATCATAGCCAGCGGTTGGAGTAGACCGCGGCCGCTCCTGCTCTCTCGGCGTTGCCAACGCGCAAGCCGTCGGCGTCCCATTGGTGCGCATCACCGTCCCAGACGCTTGCTACACTCCTAGAGCTCTTCGCCGTGGAGGAGGGTACCACCACTATGTCTGGCTAGCTCCATCTCGCTCGCTCTCTCTGTCTATCTCAAGGGATTGGGGAATGGATAAGAGCGGCAGGAATGGATTAGAGAAAGGAGAAGAACACACACACGGACGAGAACAGAGGAAGGGGAAGACATCACGATCCGCGGTTGTACACACGCGCGCACGACAAGGAAATCAAATTCGAGCCAGAAGAGTCCTTGGATTTTTATTATCTGACAGGGCAAGGTTTACAATTTTAATAAGAGGAAGCCCATAAAATAAAATCTAACAACACACGCACGACCCGTATAACCCCATCTCGTTCAAGGAAACGTCTCCAACGCTGTCTTCGCTGGCTGCGTGATTATCGCAGATAGCCGTATTGTAGTTTAATTTGATGCAGGCCGTAATGCATTTATGTTGGTTGCATTCACCAATATCAATACGGGCGCAATCTTTCAGCTTAGCGCCTGAACCACACAATTTACAGATGCACCCGAAAAATCATGTTAGTAAGTGTTTCCATGATCCTAATTTACAATACGGAATTTCAGTACTACGATCCGAGCCAGCTTAACTTACCGGAGGAAATGAGGAGCAGGGCCAAGGAGAAGGCAGCAAGCAGTTGAGCGCTGTTGAACGCCATGACCAATAATTGCTCGATCGAATGAAATTGTTGGATGCGATGGGAGTGTGAGGAGAAGAAGGTGATGATGGAGTGCTATTTATACAAGTGATGGAAGTCTTAGCCTCTTGGCCCTGCATTAATGTCTCAGAAGGATATGTTAATCAAAATGTTGCATATTGGTCAGAGAATTAATTGTGTTCATTGATGTTGATTAATACTTGCCTAATCTCTAACCCCAGCTAGCTTGTGGCTTATTACAAAGGTCGCCAGTGTGCGTTCGTGAATAACCCGAATAAATGTTGTAGTAGTAAATACGTATACGGGTAATGAACGTTGATATTATGTAGAAAATTAATTGCATGTTGATATTAGGTAGAATTTAAATTAAACATTAATTGTGAGATAAGCACATACATTAATTATTTGTTATCTAGGTCATTTGATTGACCTAATTTGATGGCCGAGATTAATTGAATGTGTTCCTTGGGTCTTTTTATATTGGTATAGATATAGATGCAAATCAGTTATCATTGATCAATCTCTACTCTAAAAGGGAAGTTGGTAGCTCGATATCCTGGTTTATTTTTGCCTCACCTGTTTATTTTTGTCTAACCTCCCATCACCCCCCTTGCATTGGTTTAATTTTCGCCTCATCTCTCAACACCCAATTCCATTGGATTTTTCTCCCGCACATTAAAAAACCAAATCCAATTAAAGGGGGAGTTCTTGTTTGATGCTTGCTCTGGTAGTTGCTGGTTCAATTCATTTACAAAAATAATAGTAAATAATAGGAAATTAAGAATTCAGAAATCCCACCATATATGTGAGATAATGTTTCTAAAAGACATACATAAGTTTTTCCCATATTCTTCCAAAACAAAATCAAACAATTCTCAATAACGAATCACTAATCGAGTGCATTATCTCATTTATTACAATCATTATCTCTACTATTAAATGACAATCAAAACTTTACTAATACAACAAAAACAACATATCTTTTTCGATCTTATGAAATCACATATATTTTCTTATCTTACCAAATCACCTATATCTCTACTATTATAAGGAGTTGGTAGGCCGACACGCATTGTATACTTTTGCCTTCAACTCCCACCACCACCCCTCCATGAGTGGGAACCTTTCTTGCAAAACTACACATAATCTCCTCTCTTAACAAATTAACTTGCAAAAATCTGAACGTATAACATTCCTCACCTTGATAGGTATGTTTCATTGATGGACTTTCTTTTCATGCGTGTGCACATGATCCACTTTATGTTACAAATTATGGTTAGAACTCTCCTTAATAAATAGATATCTTTGATCGCATTGCCTTTCCATAAAGTGGTACACATAATCTTCTTAATTTGAAGCAGTTTGGCCCTAGGTTTTGGTACTTCTCGTATCTGCCTTGCCCATGCTCTGCCGTCGACTACCGTCCATTTCGCAGCTATGGCGCCAGCGCCAGCCTCGGCCATCTCCATATCGGTATCCCCTACCCAGGGAAACACAGGGTCGGGCCGTCTAAGCCACCAACGGTGTCGATGTACAATCACGTAACTACTGTCAAAATCAATATAGGTCAACTATAAATAGTGGCAGATAGGGCATGTCACTCGCCACTGCTACTTTTCCAAAAGAGTAGTGGCGGGTAACAGGACATGCTCGTCACAGTTACGGGCATGTCTATGGCGGTCGCTGGCCACAACCGCCACAACCAGATATGCCCCCCCCCCCCCCCCCCCGGATGGAAAATGTAGTGGCAAGCGCCGACCAAGTACCGGCCACTAGTTGTAGGGAAGCATTGGCGGACATTGCTAGGCGCCCGCCACAACTATATTTTGGCAAGCACGCCAACTAATTCAAATTTTGGAAAAGTTTGTTATGGCGGGTGCACGTGCTCTCCCTTCACTGCTCTCGATGGACAGTCCCCCTTGTGTGCCCGCCCAACAACCGTTGATAGCAACTTTCATTTCCACCGTTTCATCTTTCTCTCTGCCATTTCCTCTCCCTCCTTCTCTTCCTCGCCATCCTGCGACTGGACCGCTGCCGTAGTCCCTCTAACTAGCTGGCGACGCCTTCCACGCATCTGACACCGTGAGCGTCGCTCTCCACCTCGATTGCGCGTAGCCCCCATCCTCCTCCTCGACCGCTGCCGCCGTCCTCCACCTCAACCGCCACGTTTGACCGCCGCCCTCGACCGCCATCACGTCAGCGGCTGGAAAAGCGGCCAACGGTATAATCAATCTCCGTGACTAGATTACGCTCTAGGGTATAGAATTTGCATATTATGAATTTGTAGATTAACTAGTTGTATAACATATAAGAATTTTCAGTACCAAATAATTGCTAAATATGACAAGTGGCAATGCTGTTTGAATTTTCTTACATATGAGAAGTGCATGGGCTTCATTTTGTTGACAAGGATTTGAAAAAGAGTGAAAAAGAGTTTGCGAAATGTTAATTCATTTCCGTTTTGTCAAATTTCTGTTGCTCCATACGTCAACTTTGTAAGAAAAAATTATGTCAAATTTCAATTGCTATGACAATATTGTTTAGCTTTGTAAGCAAAGTTAATTCCGAATTTACATATGACAAGTGCATGTGTTTTCAAATTGAGTGCCAACGTTTTGATGAAACGTTGATTAACTTCTGTTTCATCAAATTTCTGGTACTCAAAATATGTTCAATAGTCAACAAACTTCATGCCGAATTTACATATGACAATTGCAAGGGTTTTGAAAATGAGTGCCAATGTTTTGATGAAACGTTGATTAACTTATGTTTCATCAAACTTCTAGTACTCAAAATATGTTCAATAGTTAGCAAAGTTCATGCCGAATTTACATATGACAAGTGCATGGGTTATGAAAATGAGTGCCAACGTCTTGATGAAGCATTGATTAACTTCCTTTCCATCAAATTTGTGGTACTCAAAATATGTTCAATATTCAACAAAGGTCATGCCAAATTTTATCAAACCCTTCTTAGTCACCGCCTCCTCTCAGAATTACAATTAATAAGTGTTTCATAATTATTATTAGGAATTATTAGGCATCCCATCTACCATATCTGCAAATGTCCATGTATGGACAGTGTGGATACTGTAGTAGAATTCAGACTCTTCTTGACGAAGGGATTTCAAAAAAGTGGTAACATTCTTTAACCTCAACTAGTATTCTATTCAAACCATTTGTATAATTATTGTACTGACTTTATTGTTAATGATGACGTGCTGCATAGTGTATCCCATGCAACATAAGAGGTTGAAGGGGAGTGCGAGTCCTTTCCGTATCCAAGCATAAACCCTTCATGTGTTTTCAGTGCAAATTTTGAAGTGTGATGTGGATCCTTGATCCAGCACCTAGCACCAAATACTCTGAAGTAGCTGACGTTTGGCTTCTTATCGGTTAGTAGCTCATAGGATGTCTTCTTTAGAAGCTTGTGAAGATAAACACGCACTACTAGGGAAAAGCCTATACACAAAATTTTACCAGCAGCGTGCTTTAAAATAGGGCACTGCTGCTACGTAGCAGTAGTGCGCGCAAACAAAACTCGCTGCTGAAATAAATATAGCAGTAGCACGCCCGCTCTAAGACGCGCTACTGCTATAATTCCCATGACGCCGCCGCGAGGCTAGTTCTAGCAGCAGCGCGTTAGCACAAAGAGCGCTACTGCTACGGATCATAGCAGCAGCGCGTTAGCACGAAGAGCGCTACTGCTACGGATCATAGCAGCAGCGCATTTCACCAATAAGCGCTACTGCTAAGTTTACTA
Source organism: Aegilops umbellulata (assembly GCA_032464435.1). Lineage (NCBI taxonomy): Eukaryota > Viridiplantae > Streptophyta > Magnoliopsida > Poales > Poaceae > Aegilops > Aegilops umbellulata. Next base: position 600,347,597 of record CP136055.1, on the reverse strand, counting down.
CAAAAATTTAGTCCCACCTCGCTCCGTAAGAGCGTTTCTACCACCTTAAATATGTTACTTCCCAAACTTTCACAAGCACTTGGTCTTCATTGAACTCTATGTGTAGAATTTGTGGCCGCAATATGAGTCTTCACCGGTTCCTAAACCGGTGAGGACTCATATTGACAAATCAGATTGTACACAAAAAGATTGTTGATGATCAATGTATTTTTGATGTCTATTTTTACATGCTGACACATAGCAGTAGCGCGTTCTTTGTGAAAGGCGCTACTGCTAGGTAGTTTAGCAGTAGCGCCTTTCTCTATAGCGCGCTACTGCTAAGCCATTCCATCTCCCACCCCCCACTCTCATCTATCCGATCCACTCACACTCACACACTCACTGGATCTCCCCCTCAACCCCCCGCGCCGGTCCTCCCCCGTCGCCCCTCCTCCCTTTGCACCGCCGTCACCTCCTCCTCCTCGCTGGACTCGGTACCGGCCTCCTCCTCCGTCCTCCCTCCACTCGCCGCTGGCTGGCCCCTCCTCGCTCCGCCTTCATCCTCCGTCCTCCCTCCACTCGCCGTCGGCCGGCCTCTCCTCGCTCCGCCTTCCTCCTCCGTCCTACTTTCTTCTCCCTCCTCGAGTCGCCCCTCCTTATCCCTCCTCCCTCCTCCATCCACAACCCCTCCTCCCTGCTGCATTTTGATTTAGTAGGCTAGTTCATATGCAACATTTTGATTTAGTTGATATGATTTAGTTGATTTAGTAGGCTAGTTGATTTAGAACATTTTGATTTACTTGATTTAATATGCACCATTTTATTGTTATTTTTTATGTACATGGATAGCTAGATGTTTTTGTTTTTCTGTAATAAGTTATTTTTTGGCAAAATGTAGGTGCCAATTTAGTTAAATTTGCCACTTGTTTTTTAATCAATTATCTTAGGCAATAGGGGCCAAATTAGATGAAATATCTTTGTAGGTGGTACCTTGATTTGGTAGATATTTGTGAAAAGTTTTTTTTGGCAATAGGTGCCACCGAAATGCTTTGGTTGGTGGTACCTTGTCATCTAATATGTTACTAGATCTTAGGATTATAATTGTCCATCAAATTGCTTCTCGCGGAAGAAACAAAAATATCACATGCTACTGTTTTTCTTTCCTATGAAGTGGATTGTTAATCCTTTGCTCATATTGCTTTAGGAAAATGGCGCCGCCACCACCACCACCATGTTGACTGTGCAAGTCAAGGTGTGCCAGCAGCCTTGCAACTGGCAAGCTGTTCGACATCTACTTCCAGCCGAGTTTTCGTCATGCGGCGGTAAAAAATTAGATGAAATGTAACAACTATTTTATTTTTAGTGTTGGCATTACTACATTGTGTCATGTTGGTTTTTTTAAAAAGGTCGTCCCATGCAATGTGAGGTTGAAATTCAACAAGCTGACAGGAGACAGTGTGATATTTAAGGCTCCTGGGGGGCCGTACACTATGGAGGTCGAGAAAGGACGCAATATGTCACAGATTGGAGGAGATGGATGGGCCCGTTTCCTCGCCCGCATGCGTCTTACTGGTGGTGAGTTGATCAGTTTCTCCTTCAGAGCAGAAAGAACCAAGCTGGCTGTCATTTATATCAACCTGGTGGAAGATGATGAAGATGACAAAGATGACGAAGATGATGAAGATAATGAGGACCCACTCGATGAAGATGATGAGAACCCACTTCATGAAGCCATCGTAGCTCAAAGAATGAGGTTGGGCGAGGAGGAGGTGTGCAACCTATGGGACATAATTCCGCCACGTGATGACTTTGTCGGGGTGCCATTTGTGACCCGCCTGACAAGTACCATGGTCGATCGTGTGACACCCCAAAATTTTGACCTTGTTTTATTAATTAATTTTTTTCCAGGATTTTTTTTTGGATTTTCTTTTGCTTTCAGAACCATTCTTTCCTTTGTTATTATGGAGTTTTTACCCCAAGTGAAAACTTTCCAAATATATTGTTGGACTTATATACCCTCTCAAGAAAAACTTTTCTCTTTATCAGTGGAATTAATTATATAATTATTTTCCTGATCTTTATTTTCTTTAAAAATGGTTTCCCATGGTTTTAGGGTTCCATTTGAACTACAACCCTTTGATAAATTTATTTAAAATTCCAACCAAAATTTGGGGATGTCATGTGATGTTTTTAAATCACTTTTATGCAAAAACATCTTTTACTCATTGGAGGTTTTGAGCTCTACCCCAAGTTTTCAAATCTGGTCCAGTTTGTACAATTGCACTACAACCTATTTAAACTAGTCGTCAACCCGTGCCACTGCACGGCCTAGCACTTTTTAGTACTTAACCGGTTCTTTTTTGGAAACAAAATTAATGACAATAATAAGACGTGTCACAATTACTGTTATTAAATAGGGCATGCAATGTTTCTATCATGATTTTTGGATGATCAGACGATGTCACAATGTTATATAATAATTATTCTCCTGTCGTTGCAACAGACCTCAGAGTTATAGATTGTAGAAAAATATGAAAGTGCAAATCTGTTAAAATATACATTTGTAGAACACACATGATGGTACTCGGAAAAAAGGAGGAAATGCTATTTCTTGGTCACTAATAGAAAATCTGAAACATTCGAGCTAAATCTTAAGGAGTATAAGTATTCTGTGCATGTTTTATTCAGTTATAAGATATAATTTTTGCAAATGGAATACCAAGTAGTAGGGTATGTTGTCATTTTGCCATAAAATAGGATAGAGTCTGAACATACAATTTAGTGGAATCAAGAACATATAGGAGAACTTTGAAAAAGTTTGATTATACACCTGCCTTGAAGATAGATTATGTTTATTTCCTATAATGGGTTTATATGGAATATAATTTTTAGATAGTTAGTGAAGAAAAAGTATTCAGAATTTTCTGGAAAAAGAATGATACTCCAAAAAAGACTATTTTTTAGGCATTTTAGAGCACTGTTTATTTTAACCAAACCTTGGCGATATCATTCTGTAATGAAAATTTGCACGTAGGTAAAATAAATAAAGCATGTTTTTTGTAAAAGCAATTCATTATATTTTGAATTTGTTTTTTTGGGAATTTGCTTTCCGAAGTATTAGCATTTGAGCTTGATATATATATTAGAATTAGACTTTCAAGCGAGACTTCTTCTATATTTATTATTTAATTCATCTAGTAGAATAGTTCATCTACATACAACCTTTTTCTACATTGTTCATAAAAAAATATGATAATTTCTAAGAATATATCTCAACCAAAATTTACGCGAAGACATATGAACCTTAATATTAGTTTTCATATTATAAAATAGAATGGATTAGTTAGGAAACATAGTAGGAACTCTGGCTGAAAAGATGAGATGAAGTATCACATTTGAATTAGATTGAGGCACTGCGCACGTACTTATAGATACCTAGCTTGGAAGCTACGTGAATCTCAGTTTGGTTCTTTTTGAGGCGTAACTCTATTTGGTTTTTGTGATCCAGCCAAACATAAATAATTACGACTCTCTCTCTAGAAAAAGGACTCCGATTCGCACATACAATTTATTGTCACATCTGTCACGTTCCGGCATATTTTGTCGCTTGGTTAATCCTAGCAGTAAATCCAAAAAAAATCAGCTTAATTAATTTTTATTGATTTGGGTTACCATGGAGGGTTTTTTTGCCTTTGCATGTAAGTTTGTACCTCAAATCTTGGAGACGCTCAGATTTCCTTCTTTTTCTTTCTTATTCTAGCAAAGGGAGAGTCCTAGTCAAGCAAGCTTGGGATAGGAGGGCACGCCTCATATTATATAAAGGAAAATTGAGAGAGTCCTAACGGAGAACTACTCATGTACGTGGGATAGGAGAGAACGCCTCACGCTTTTATCCAACGGCTGGACGCACATTAGATATTGAATCGATGGTCAATTTTTTATAATTTCACGGTTTAATGTGGTGGTTTAACATGGCGTCTCGTATGATGCTTCCAATTAGTAAATATAAGATATAAGATATTTCTTTAAAGATTCCACCAAAATTATGGGATGTCAGTGGTGGTATATAATTCAACTTTATGCAAAAATCCACTGATGTTCTTTGAAAAATTTGAGTAAATCATCCTCATCTTCATTCTGGTCCAGCTTGGCAATTTCCACTACAACCCTAATTTATTTTGCTCTAGTAACCATGAGCTTTTTCCTACTTATAGCCCACCCTACAAGACCCTTAAGTCCAGGAGAGTGGACCCATTGGAGTATTTTTGGTCCATGCAATGATGCCAATTACCTTGTGTCCAGAATTGGTTTTCTCAAAAACTTGCACTAACAAGTTTTTGTTTTTGTCAAACTAACCATGACAACCTCTTCATTGTCTAAAGAGACTAGGATCTAGAGATTTTGGCCACCCCAAGAGTTGCCTAGATGCCCTTGGCATTCTGTCAAGCACCTTGAGTGCATGGCCAACTTTGGCATGATTTTGAGTTTGCATTATAAGCTTGATCCACTGACCCAGCAACCTTGTCCACTAATCTTCTTGCAAACCCTAACCTAGGCCTGTTAATCCCTAGCCTCATCCAAACCCTCTAGCACACGCTCGCATTATGCCGAACACACAGCATGCATGCGATGGGCACGCCCAGAGCGCACGTTTTGCACACGCGCACACCGAGCCGCCGCGTCTCGCTGCTGCCCTCCCCGTGCCCGTGCTGCCCCTTGGCCACTCGCAGACAGCGCCCCGACCCCTCCCTCGCCGCAGAGCCGCCCTGGCCCCCCTCCTGGCGCCCCACAGCGCCACCGACGCAAGCCGCCGACGGCCACTGCAGGCCTCTGCCATGGACGGCGCCGCCCGAGCCATACACTCGCGCCAGCTCGCCCCCTTGAGCAGTGGGGAGTTCGTCGGAACGCGCCGACCAGCCCCAATCGCCTCCACGTCGCCCTGCTGCAACAGAACGGCGGTTCGCCGGCGTCCTTATCCACGGCCGCGGAACCGACCTAGTTGCGCTATATATGGAGGCCCCGAGCTCATCCAAGCACTCAGGCGACCTCAGGCCATCCTCATAGAGCCCCCACAGCCATTAATCGTCGGGGGGAAGCCATCTTCCTCGACTCCGGCCGGTTCAGCCGCCGCCACGCTCCGACTCCGTTCGAGGCAACCAGGGCCTCTCTCGTCCATCCAGCACCACCACCCGACTCCTCTCGACCGTGCGGAGCTGCGCAGCCTCTCAAACGCGATCGAAAACCACCGCAGCCCAAACCCCCAAATCCACCCGAAGCCTCCCCCGCCGCGAAGCTCGCCGCCGGTGACTCCCTCCGTCCCCACCAGCCCTTCGACCACCGGAAGGACCGCCCTGGCCTGGCGGATCTATCCCTGTCCTTGGATCCCCGTGGGGAGCCGCCGTTCGTCGACGGCGATCGCCGGAGCCCCGCCCCGCTCGGACAGAGGAGGAAGGAGGTGCGGGCGACTGGTCAAACCTGACCAGTGGGCCCGAGGGACCCACTGTCAGTGACCCGAGCTGGCCCGCGCTGGTTTAAGTGGAGGCGTAAACCCTTGAAGATTTTTGAAGAAGGAAGAAACTTTCAAAAGTTTTGGAATGCACCCTGCCTCTCCACAACTTGAAGGCAAGCATTCTGAACCCTGGCATAATATTGTCGTGTGTTGTTGATACGGTTGCAACCCCACCTTGTCTCGGAGATTTCGTTATTTTATGCGATGATACGATCATCCTCATAAGTGCATATCAATGATTCCATGCTGTTGGTATTTGATATGTTTGTGATAGCAATCACCCTCATGTGCCTCTCATGCCTACCGGGAGGGATCCGGGAAAGTCTCTGTCTTGGGTAGACACGAGCTTGTTCCTAACCCTTCGTCGAGACGGTTATGTCCGTTGGGGCATGGGGAGGTATGATGAGTGGTGGTTCTGTCTGATGGATGTGAAATATAATTCTTGTGCTAACCGTGCAGGAAATGCTTTAACCTCCTAAGTCGACCATAGATCGAGTCTTGTTCCAGTAACCCGCATACTTATTTCGTACTACCACTTGTCCCTGACACAGGTAGGGTACGGTTCAATAAATTGTCAACCCCTGTCCTAGCACACACCGTACAGAGAGGCCATGGTGGAAGACACCGACTGCATCCGGTAGGCATGCCACTTGGTCCGGAGGCATGGGTGTTTCCGGTTGGGACCGAGAGGGGGCACCCCTTAGAGCGCGCGATATAAGTTTGATCACATGCTAAGCGAGGTTGTAGCCTCCCCACTTAGAGTTTCGCTCGACGGGTGTCATGGGTGATTCCAAACACCGGTAAGTTAGGCTGGTGTGTGCGGTCAGGTGTGTTTTCGAATGAAAGGCCATAGACGGAATTAGTCCCGATGGACTAAAGGAATCCGTTGCTAGTGGGTAAAGAGTACACCCTCTGCGGAGATTATATCTATTCGAATAGCCGTGTCCATGGTTAAGGACTACAGTCTAGTATGGGTCAAGTGTCAGTCTTCGGAGGAAAGATTGCTAAACCAAAACATGGGTTCATGACTTGTGACACGTGATGATTATGATTACTATTATTATGGGCTAACCATCTACATTATTTGAATTATTGAGTATCCATGGGACGGATATACCTCCTGGATATTCACTGTGATTACCCTTTATAAGCCCTTTATGTGGTGTCGCGGAGACGCCCGACTGTGGCACGCTTGTTATTCATTTACCTTATAAGCCCTTTATGTGGTGTCGCTCAGACGCCCGACTGTGGCATGCTCGTTATTTAAATTACTTATAAGCCCTTTATGTGGTGTCGCTCAGACGCCCAACTGTGGCATGCTTGTTATTTCAATTACTTATAAGCCCTTTATGTGGTGTCGCTCGGACGCCCAACTGAGGCATGCTTTATATTATTATCCTTTCGAGGCGTCGCTTCAAACACCCGATCGGTGCATTTTATTTCTATCCTCGGGTTGTTTATTCATGTTCTATATGAATAATTTGCTTGTGTGCATCATAAATCTTATTTCATGACTGACGTAGTGATCATGGCATATTTCAAAGCATGATTATGATTTGTCATATTATACATGTTCATAATGTTTGCGAGTACATTCAAAGTTCTCACTGGCTTGTCCCTGGCTATTGTCTTGGCCAGATTTCTTGCGTGGAGAGGAGCGTTGCGATGACAGCCCCGGAACCTACGCAATGGTGATAGCCGTCTCACAAAGATAGGAGTTATCCTGGTCAGCTGTTCCTATGGGAAATGGAGTCCCATAGCCAATGATGAACCACAAGCCGCTTCCGCCATCAACCACTAGAAACCATTTGTTGTACTCATAGGCCAGAATGGTCTTGTACCACATATCTTGTATTTTGCTTGGAGTTTCTGTATCAAGTTGGTGCCTCATCAACTAACAGTAATCCTGGGGCTGGTGAGCACAAGGGCCGTTTTTGGGAAATTAATACCCCGAAAAACCGGTCCTGACAGATCGGCATGAAATGGTATGTTATACTGACTGCAGTAATTTGATGATATATATATATATATATGCTTTATTGTTATACTTACAAATGCAAATTATCCGATGATATGCTTAGTGAATCTGATGATATGCTTAGTGTAGAGTCCAATGATATGCTTTGTGGAATATAGTCGATGATATGCTTTAGTGTAGAGTCTGGTCACATGCTTATTAGTGTAGAATCCAAGGAACTATTAATAGTGTAGATAATCCATATATACTTATTAGTAGAATTCATGCTTAATTAGTACAAATGCGTAGTACTGTGTCTTTTGATAGTGTAGAAATCTATACTTAATAGAAATATATTTGCAAAAGTATGTGCGAAGCTACTTATTAATTGATATGTTTTTCTTATTCAGAAATTGCCAAAGAACCTATCTGTGAGTTGTGGTATCGAGCCTGATGAAGAAGGCTCAGCTGGACTACAACTTACCGCAAGGGGCTCTGTCACCATCTGTACTTACCGCATGGACACAGACGGTCGCACACACTTAAACTCGGTTGGGTGGAAGAGATTCCTCGTTGGCAAGAATCTTCGTGCTGGACAGGCCATTCTAATTACTATCAGGAACACCCACCGCCCAATTTTGAGGATGATGATCGTCGTCGATATCATCTAGAACTACATATGTGTGTGTGGCTATATCATCTAGAACTACATATGATGATCGTCATCGATATCATGTAGAACTACATATGATGATCGTCGTCGATATCATCTAGAACTACATATGATGATCGTCGTTCATATCACCTACTACTGCTTGAGGATGAATGTTGAATATATATGAAATTGTTATCTAGTACTCCCTTGGTTCCAAATTACTCGTCGTGGTTTTAGTTCCACGACGAGTAATTTGGAACAGAGGGAGTACTACCTAGTACCTATAATGCTTTATGAAATTGATATCTAGTAGTACCTAGTATCTGGAAATTGCAGTTTATTGAAGCTGAAACGGGGTAGGAAGCCGGGGGGAAATGATGAAAGATATAGCAGTAGCGCGGGGCTAGGAAATCGCTACAGCTAATTAATAGTAGCGCGTTCCGGAAAAGCGTTGCTGATATAGTCAATAGTAGTAGCGTGGGTACAGACCGCGCTACTACTAACAGTTAGCTGTAGCGCCTTATTAGTAGCGCGGCTGCCCGTGCTGCCGATAGCCTCAAAACCCGCGCTACTACTAGGGTTTTCCCTAGTAGTAATGGTTGATGACATGGCATGCAGTATCAATGGCTTCAGGCCAGAACTTTCTTGGAGCCTTGTACTCATCAAACATCGTCTGTGCCATCTCAGTGAGGGTTCTGTTCTTGCGCTCCACGATGCCATTCTGCTGAGGTGTGTATGGAGCTGAGAACTCATGTGTGATGCCCAATGTATCAAGATAAGTGTCGAGGCCGGTGTTATTGAATTCTATGCCATTGTCACTCCTGATGTGCTTGATCTTGATGCCATAGTTTGTCATGGCACGATTGGCGAATCGTCTGAAGACATCCTGCACTTCATTCTTGTATAGGATTATGTGCACCCATGTATATATTGAGTAATCATCAACAATAACGAAGCCATAGAGGCAAGCAGTGGTTGCAAGGGTAGAGTAGTGAGTAGGGCCAAATAAGTCCATGTGAAGCAGCTCGAAGGTACGTGATGTCGTCATGATTGTCTTCAAGGGATGCTTGGCCCTAGTCATCTTTCCAGCTTCGCAGGCACCACACAGATGATCCTTCTTGAACTTGACGCCCTCAATGCCTACGACGTGCTCCTTCTTTGCGAGAGTGTACAAGTTCCTCATGCCGGCATTCCCTAGCCTCTGATGCCAGAGCCAGCACTCTGAAGCTTTTGCTAGAAGACATACGGCCAACTGTGGTCCTGCTGAGAAATCTACCATGTACATATCGTCTTTTCGATATCCTTCAAAGACTAGAGATTTGTCAGATTCCATAAGCACAAGGCAACGATATTTTCTAAATATCACAATCATGTTCAGATCACAAAGCATTGAGACAGACATTAAGTTGAAACCAAGGGATTCAACACGCATCACTTTATCCATGTGCTGATCCTTTGAGATTGCAACTCTACCTAGACCCAATACCTTGCTTTTACCAGTGTCAGCAAATTTGATGTGACTCTTGTCAGATGGCGTAGGGTTGAGTCCATGAGAAGACTTCGATCACCAATCATGTGGTTAGTGCATCCACTATCCATAATCCACTCAGAAGCCTTTGGTGTCGTACCCTACAGTGCAGTTAGGGGGATAGGCTTCACCAAGGGAAATGTGAAGCATAAACATTTGATGGACAAGCATATTATCAAAGTTCAGATCCTGGTTAGGGTAGATAGGATGTTTGTCAAGGAATCCTAGGATGAAATACATAGTATTGACCATTCGGACATTTTATCTTGCGTCCCACAAGATGTTTTAGGTCCCCAGCATAAGCATCAGAAGCCTTTGATTTCTGGCTAGAGACCTTTCCCTGCAAAAGAGAGTCATTTTTTCTTAACCACCACATCTTTAGGGGTGGCTTAGAAGCAATGAGTCTAAGTGCAGCATCTGAGAACTCCGGCTTTGGAGCCCTAGCAAATAGCCTTGCAGGTGGTGAATAATACTCATAAGAATAAGCAGAAAAGTTCTTGGTCTTATGAACATAGCGGTTTGACGAAACACGCTCATATTCATAAGTCTGAGTATGGTTTCCCTGCAAAACATTGGCGTTAGGGTGACTCTTGTGACTCATCTGTCTGTATGAAGCCTTTGGACCATATGAAGCCTTTGGTCTGGGGTTTGTCTTCTTCCCAGGTGGTGTCATGATGACATTCACAGGAAGATTCTCAAGACAACTTTTGGGCACCCAGATCTTCTTCAGAGGTGGTCCATTCCTGCAGTTAGTACCAATATACTTGGCAAACACTTCACCATTCTGATTCTTAAACAGTTTATAGTTTGCATCAAAGGATTCATCAATGATAATCGGGTTAGCACAAGTGAAGCCAGATAAGGTAGATGGATCCACTGAAGGTCCCTTTGCAGCAACCCATGTGGTTTTGGGGTACTGCTCAGGATTCCAGTAGGATCCATCAACATTCATTTTCCTCTCGAACCCAACACCCTCTTTCCTAGGGTTTCGGTTCAGTATCTGTTTCTTGAGGACATCACATAGTGTCTGATGCCCTTTGGGACTTTTGTACATTCCGGTTTCAAGCAAGGTCTTCAACCTGGCCTTCTCATCAGCAATAGTAGTGGTATCCTCGATAGAGGGGTTAGTTACCACATCAGCAATTGAAGATATTGCAACAGCAGCAGCAGTAGAACATTCAGCAATAGAGATAGCATTATCACTCTCAAGGCATTTAGACATGGTGGTTCAAATCCTTCCTGAGCGGAATTGATCTGTTGAGCGCGGAGTAACTCGTTCTCCTTCTGAAGATCTTCATGAGCCGATCTCAAGTTCTCAAGCTCTTGCTTCCTTTGAAGATAATCATAGGAGAGCTTTTCATGAGTAGTTGAGAGCGTTTCATGATGACTTTCAAGTTCCTCGTACTTAAGATGAAGATTTTTAATGTCTTCAATTAAGGACTGAGTTCGGGTCATTTCTGTGTCCAACGGGTCATTTCTTTTGTCTAGCAACTTTTGAATATGTTCCATAGCAGTTTGCTGTTCAGTTGCAATTTTAGCAAGTGTTTTGTAGCTAGGTTTAGATTCACATTCAGAGTCATCTTGACTAGATGTTTGAAAGTAAGCATCGTGTGAGTTTACCTTGGCACCTCGTGCCATGAAGCAGTAGGTGGGAGCAGAGTCATCCTCATCATTAGCATCAACGTTGGTGACGAGGCCATTGTCTTCAGTGTTGAAGATGGACTTGGCGACATAGGCTGAAGCTAGAGCCAGGCTTGCAACGCCTGAATCAGACTCCTCCTCAGACTCCACCTCCGCCTTCTCAGAAGCAGACTCCTCCTCTGAATCCATCTCCTTGCCAACAAACGCACGAGCCTTGCTTGGTGAGCCCTTCTTGTGTGATGAAGACTTCGACGAAGACTTCGAAGAAGACTTTGATGATTTCTTCTTCTTCTTGTCATCAGAATCATATTCCTTGCTCTTCTTCTTCTTCTTGGTTTCATTGTCCCACTGTGGACACTCAGAGATGTAGTGACCAGGTTTCTTGCATTTGTGGCGTGTTCTCTTCTTGTGATCACGAGTGGAAGTAAGGATGGCAATTTTACCCATGGGTACGGGTACCCGCGGGTACCGTACCCGCATGGGCAGGGTATGGGCACACTTTTATACCCATGGGTAGTACCCATACCCTACCCATTAAGTTATGGGTAGGGTATGGGTACAACCTTTTACCCGTGGGTATACCCATACCCTGCCCGTATGTGAACTAATGTTAAGTTTTCATCAATTAATCATTAATTTTTCACGTGACTTGTCTACTCCTATTGAATTATGAGTATGTTGTGATTTCTAAATTTTGATAGTGGCCATTTGCTCATCTTCCTGTTAGTGAGCAGAGATAATTGATTTCTTTGTCAAATGTGCTATGGATGAGTGTAAAATTGTGAACAACTTATGTACTATTTGTTCTACCCGCTAGGTACCCAATGGGTATGGGTACCCGTCGGGTATGGGTATGGGTAAAATTTCATACCCACGGGTACGGGTACGGGTAGAATTTTATACCCACCTACTATACGGGTATGGGTATGGTATTGCTCTACCCTGCCCATACCCTACCCATTGCCATCCTTAAGTGGAAGCTTCATCATTTCTTGAGATGGATCTTGAAGAATTTCTGAAGCCTTTCTTCTTGGCGAACTTCTGGAACTTCTTCACAAGCATAGCAAGCTCCTTTCCAATGTCTTCAGGATCCTCAGAACTACAGTCAGATTCTTATTCAGATGGGGAAACAACCTTTGCCATCAAAGCACGAGTTCGACCATAGTTGGGACCATAGATATCTCTTTTCTCAGATAACTGGAACTCATGTGCGTTGAGCCTCTCAAGTATGTCAGACGGATCGAGAGTCTTGAAGTCAGGGCGTTCTTAAATCATTAGGGCCAGGGTGTCGAATGAGCTGTCAAGAGATCTCAGAAGCTTCTTGACGATTTCGTGCTTGGTGATCTCAGTGGTGCCGAGTGCGCGAAGCTCATTTGTGATATCAGTGAGGCGATCAAACGTGAGTTGGACATTCTCATTGTCGTTTCTCTTGAAGCGGTTGAAGAAGTTGTGAAGAACATCAATCCTTGAGTCTCTCTGGGTTGAGACGCCTTCGTTGACCTTGGAGAGCCAGTCCCAGACTAGCTTCGCAGTTTCCAGAGCACTCACACGGCCATACTGTCCTTTGGTCAGATGACCAAAGATGATGTTCTTGGCGGTTGAGTCCAGTTGAATGAACCTCTTGACATCAGCAGTGGTGACACCTTCACCGACCTTGGGAACTCCGTTCTTGACAACATACCAGAGGTCCACGTTAATGGCTTCAAGATGCATACGCATCTTATTCTTCCAGTAGGGGTAATCAGTGCCATCGAAGACAGGGCACGCAGCAGACCTTGATTATCCCTGCAGTCGACATAGCTAAAACTCCAGGTGGTTAAATTGAATCACACAGAACAAGGGAGCATCTTGCTCTAATACCAATTGAAAGTGCTAGTTATCGGCTAGAGGGGGTGAATAGGCAATTTTTATGAAAGTCTTCAAAACACGAGGGCTTTGAAGACAAACATTAGAAATGAACCTGTTGATATGCAGTGGAAGGTAGACTACACTAGACAAGTCATAGTCAAGTAAGCAATGAAGTGAAAGTACGAAGACTATCAGCAGCTGGGTAGTATGGATCAGGATGGAAGATAGTATGAAGCCAACAACAACAGTCTTCACACAGTGAAGACAATCAGATCATGCAAGCAGGCAATGACTTCACGAAGACAAACTGTAAAGTAAAGAGATGGGACAGATAGAACCAGTCTCTTAGAGAGGACAAGGATTTGGTAGACCAGTTCCAGTTGCTATGACAATTGTATGTCTGGTTAGGGAGGCTGAGATTTAGCTCAAAAGACTGTGTCTTCACCTTATTCTCCTTGAGCTAAGAACACGCAGTCCTCGCCCAATCACTCTGGTAAGTCTTCAAGGTAGACTTCCAAACCTTCACTTACTTCGTTCACTGGCAATCCACAATGGCTCTTGGATTCTCAAAACGTGATGCCTAACCGGTTGGAGGATTCACAGTCCTCAAGTGTAATAAATCTTCAGATCACGCGGACAGAAAGACTTCAGTGATGCCTAACACTCTTTGGCTCTGGGTGTTTTGGGCTTTGTCCTTGCAAGGCTCTCTCTCTCAAATGCTTCAGAGGTGGCACTACAAAAAAAAGACACATCCGTGACATTTTGGGCCGAATGAAAAAAAAATTCTGTCATACATATGACACTTCTATGACGATAATTGTGACAAAACACGGTACCATCATAGATGTGGTGGGCTCCTACTTCTATGACAAAAAATCATGACAGAAAATGGGATTTTCGTCCTGGGCGGGCCGGAGATGCAGCTGCATGACATTCTTTGGGCCATCCATGACTGAAAAAACCGTGGTAGAAACGAGGGTGCGGAAAATATCGGGGAGTCCCCGGTTACGGTGGGTGGTCGGGGGCCGAGCGATGCGCGTTTCTCTCGTACGTACGCGCGTGTGTGCGAGGCGTTGGGCTCTAACTGAACCCAAGCGAGGCGTTGGGCTCTAACTGAACCCGAGCGATTGCACTGTAGGCTACGCGTTACTGAACCCGAGCGATCGATCGATGGCTGTTAACTGAACCCGATCGAGCGATTCCTTCGCTACAGCTGCTAACTGAAGCCTATCGATGCTGCCTCTGGATGAACAGTGAGCGTTGCGAGGGGGTGGTTTGGATGAACAGGACCCCGTGGTGTTGCCTCTGGATGAACAGTACCCCGATCGATCGAGCTGGTTGGGGCTGGATGAACAGGACCCCGTGGAGGGCTGGATGAACAGGACCACCTCGTGGAAGGCATGATGAACAGTAGCCCATGGAGGGGTGGTTGAACAGGAGCCCGTGGAGAGGGCTGGTTGAACAGTAGCCGGTGGAGTAGTGCGCGGTGGAGGCTGGATGAAAAGGACCCTGTGGATGAACAGTCGCAGGTGGAGGCTGGAGGAGGTCGACGGTGGATGAACAGTAGCCCGTGGAGGCTGGAGGGGGTCGACGGTGGAGATGAACAGTATCTCGTGGAGTCCCGTTTTGCGGTACGCCACACCCCTCCCGATGAACAGGACCCCGTTTCGACCGTAGCGCTCCAACGCAAGTCCGTTTCCTCCGTTTTGAGGTACGCCACACCCCTCTCGATCAACAGGACCCCCGTTTCGACCGTAGGAGGTCCGTTTCCTCCGTTTTGTGGTGCGCCAGACCCCTCCCGATGAACAGGATCTTGTTTCGAACATGGCCGATCGAACACAAGGCTGTTTCCTCCGTTCTGCGGTACGCCAGGCCTCTTTTCCATCGCCTGTTCCGTCCAAGCCCTCCCGATAAACACGACCACGCATTCCGTTGCCTTCCCATGAACACGACGATGACGTTGTTTCTCCGTTCCGACCCAGCCATGTACACGAGCCCTGGCTGTATGTATGCGCGAGTAGGCGTTCGAGACCCCGCCCGTATGTACACATATGTGGCCGTATTTTCTTTCTTGCACCCTGGCCGATGTACGTACGTGTACATGCTATGTGCGCGCCTCTACTACGACATGTGCGCACCTCTACATCTACCAGTATATATGTACGTACACGTTCGCGACCAGAATGACAACACTACGTACGCTTCGACCAGGTGGGTCCTGACTGTCAGGCACTTCCTTGCATGCAGAGATGTAGCTAGTGGGTCCCAGCAGTCAAGGGGAAACGTCTTTTCTTGAAATACAGTGGCCCGTCCGGTGGGTCCCAGCTGTCAGGTGGAGGAATCATTATTTTCCGCGTAATAAGGAGGCACTTCCTTGCTGCGGCCGTGGACCCAGCTGTCAGCCTCTCCACCTACAATCCATGTCCGATGGAAGTCGTTCCTTGACCACGTTGACCAGGCCGCACCGAGAGCACCGAGGCGGTGGACGACGGTGAGGCCTAGGAAGGGGACGACGGGGAGCCGGGGAAGACGCGAAAGTGGAAGCCCGCGCAAAGAGGAGTACGAGGGTTCACTGGTTCGGCTGCAGTGTGAGGCTGCCGTCGCGGCAGGGCCTGGCCAGCGGTGAGAATAGTAGGGGGCGGTGAGGCCTCAGCGGCAGCACAGCCGGCCACGGGAGGCAGGAGCATGCGGCACGACCGGCGCTGCTTTGGGCGGCTGGAGCAAGAAGACCAGAGGTTGAAGAAGCACTACGACCGTTGGATGGACATCGTACGGTCACTCGAGCTAGACTTGTTCATATTGACTAAAGTTGACAAAGGCCCCCGTCCCAGTCAACTTAGTAGGCCCACAAGTCAGCCTCCCACCATGGTGGGTCCCAGCTAGCAGAGGAAGTATTCATTTTTTTGTGCGTAATAAGGAGGCACTTCCGGTGGGTCCGAGCTGACAGCGGGAGGAACGTTTTTTTCGTGAAATACGCTGGCCCATCCGGTGGGTCCCAGCAGTCAGGGGGGAAACATTTTTTTCGTGAAATAAGGTGGCCCTTCTGGTGGGTCCCTGCTGTCCGATGGAGGAATAATTATTTTGCGCGTAATAAGGAGCCACTTCCTTGCGGCCGCCTGGACCCAGTTGTTAGCCTCTCCACGTACAGTACTCTTCCGATGAAAGTCGGTCGTTGACCACGCTGACCACGCCGCGCCAAGAGCATCAGGGCAGTGGACGACGGCGAGGACTAGGAAGGGGACGACTCGGAGCCGGGGAAGATGCAGCAGTGGATGCCCACGCGATGAGGAGTACGAAGGTTCACTGGTTCGGCTGCGGTGTGAGGCTGTTGTCGCCGTAGAATAACAGGGGGTGTGAGTGAGTAGAGGGATGGCCTGGCCAACGGTGGGAGTAGTAGGGGGCTGTGAGGCCTCCGCGGCATCACAGCCGGCCACGGGAGGCAGGAGCACGCGGCACAACCGGCGCTGGTTTGGGCGGCTGGAGCAAGAAGACCAGAGGTTGAAGAAGCACTACGGCCGTTGGATGAACATCATACGGTAACAGGAGCTAGAATCGTTCATATTGACTAAGTTGATAAAGCCCTCCGTCCCCGTCAACTTGGTAGGCCCACAAGTCAGCCTCCCACTATGCTGGGTTCCAGCTGGCAGGGGGAATATTCATTTTTTTGTGCGTAATAAGGAGGCACTTCCTTGCGTGCGAAGATAGCTGGTGGGTCCGACATGTCAGCGGGGGGCACGTTATTTTCGCGAAATACAGAGGCCCTTCCGGTGGGTCCCAGATGTCAGGTGGAGGAATCATTATTTTGCGCGCAATAAGGAGGCATTTCCTTGTGTGCAGCCGTGGACCCAGCTGTCAGCCTCTCCACGCACAGTCTACTTCCGATGGTGTCGTTCATTGACCACGCCGCGTCGAGCGCATCCAAGGTGGTGGACGACGGCGAGGCCCCGGACAACAACGAGTCGGAGATGGGAAGACGCGGGAGAAGAGTCGCAGACGGAGAGGTGTACGAGGGTTAACTGGTTCTAGTGCGGTGTGGTTCGGCCGCTGGTGGAGAAGAACAGGAGGTGTGGAGGGGTGGAGGGATGGCCTGGACAACGGTGGAGTAGCGCTTCATAGCGAAGTGTGCTAAGCAGAGCTGCTAGCAGTAGGAGGCGGGAGGTGGTCCCGGCGGCGCTGGAGGAAGAAGACGAGAGATTGAAGATGGATGCCGGTCGTTGGATGTAAATCCAACGGCTAACATGTGAGAATCATTTGTTGACTAAATTGACAACGACTTGTGTTGGCTTCGACCTATTGGCCCACATTTAAGCCTCAAAAAATGTGGCACGTATTCAACCCATTTTTCAGAATTTACAATCTTTTTTTGCGCGGTAGAATTTACAGTCAATTTGATCTTTTTTTGGAATTACAGCCATTAGCTGGGCTGGGTGAACAAATAATGTAGCGTCCATGCGGCCCGTTTATTTTATTTCCTAAAAAATTACAGGCCATTTGCACTTTCTCGAAATACACGATTTTGCTGGGCTGATTCTAATTATAATGTTGGGTTGGGTCAGCAATGTTATCAAAAAAATAAAAAGGGGTTGAGCATTTTGTTATAAATATATTTAAATAATAAGTGATATTATTACATTCGTCCTTACATCTTACCAAGCTTTTGTACACAATCACTAGGATTTTCGTGCCAAAACAATCCAGGATTTTATTTGTTAAGAAATTATTTTTATAAGTTAATAAGATGTGGGATATTGTTTTTCTTACATATGTAAGTATCTGTTAAATATATGATGACAATAAAAATAATATATAATAACATATAAAATATTTTTTTTTCGAAAAACAGGGAGCATCTCCCCGGTTCTATTGCTGAGAAAGAAACCACAACATATTCTGATACAGCAGCTCAAAGAGCAGTTCGAAAGCAAAGGTAGAAAAGCTACAAACTAGGGGGGTGGATGAACAAGTTCTCTGAATAACACAAATCACCCGAGCGGTGCCAAAGGCAGAGCGGATAGAGCACTCAAATGACACAAGGAGGGTCCAGCGAAGCCTTCATGGTCTTCAGCCGAGGGGCCGTGTCGGCCTGCGGTGACCAGTAAGCAAGTGGAGACACCAGGCTGGAAGGCGTAGCATGGTGAATGTCCCTCTTTTTTGGCGTCAGGTGCCCATAATCTTCATCAGAGATCTTGAGACGAGCCCACGGGTCCAGCCCCAGAGCAGGTCGAGCCTTTTTCAGCCACAAGTGATCGCCAACGGTTTCTGAAGGGATCTTGTTAGGGTTTCCACGAAGCTCATCAACTTGTCCTTGTCCGATCCGGAGGAGAGAATCGCCCAGTTCCTCACCATGTTCCTGATCAACCTCAAGACCTGCGGAATGGAAATCCAGGAGGTCTTACTGAAAATCATAGCATTTCTATATTTCCAAAGGCACCAAAGGACAGCTGAGCTAACAGTGTTTAAAACTGAGCACTTTTTGGTAGCAATCTAGAATCTGGCGACAGATTTGAAGGATGAGCCAATCTGACTAGAGAAATATTCCTCAATGTGGGCCCAGAGATGTTTAGCAACTATACATTCAAAAAATAGGTGAGAACAAGACTCTTGTTCCAAGCAGTAAACACAATCAAGGGGTTTGATGATGTGTCTCTTCCTAAGGTTATCCCTAGTCATCAATTTGTTTTTGGAGAGAAGCCAGAGAAATACATGAATTTTAGGGGAAACTCTCAATTTCCAGACAGCAGGGATAAACACGGGTTGAACCCCTCTAAAGTTGATAACATGATAGAGGAAGCTAGAGGAATACTTCCCCTTATTGTCCAGCTGCCAAATCAAGGCATCCGGCTCGGCAGTAAAGGTAATGCTTTTGGCAATTTCCTCCAAATGGAACCATTGTTCCATGAGACTATCACTAAAGTTCCTTCTAAAAGAGTGTTTTAGGCATTGACCGTCCCAAACTTCATTGACACTTTTGTTAAGCTCATTACAGACAGAGTAAATAGGCCAAAATTGGACTGCTAGGGGGGATGTGCCAAACCAAGTATCTTCCCAGAACCTAGTTCTGCTCCCATCCCCTATATTCCATCTGTAGCCAAATTTCACAGCATGCATAATAGATTTTAATCCTTTCCAGAATCTAGAGGTCTTAGGGTTGGAGGAAGGGACAAAAATATTAGGTTTATTTCCTAGGTGTTTATGGGCAGCTTCCACTACTAGGAAAAGGCCTACTAATGGCGCACATAATTTGGCCATTAATGGCGCATTAGTGGTGCGCCATTAGTGCCACGCCATTAGTATATTTTACTAATGGCGCACCACTAATGGCGGACCTCAGATGCGCCATTAGTATATACAACAGTGCGCCATTAGTATGCCTCCCGGGGGGCCATGTATACCCAGGTGCTTTGGCATACTAATGGCGCACAACAACAAGATGCGCCATTAGTAACTTCGGCATACTAATGGCGCACTGTTTAATGATGCGCCATTAGTATCCTTTGGCATACTAATGGCGCACTGTGATGTGATGCGCCATTAGTATGAATATTAGGTTTTTTATTTTTTTATTTTCTGTTTTTTGCACAGGTTACAAAATGTATAATTGGACAAAATATA
Organism: Aegilops umbellulata; assembly: GCA_032464435.1. NCBI lineage: Eukaryota > Viridiplantae > Streptophyta > Magnoliopsida > Poales > Poaceae > Aegilops > Aegilops umbellulata. Next base: position 600,327,868 of record CP136055.1, on the reverse strand, counting down.
GACAGCACACATCAACAACAGATTCATCGAATACAATATAAGATTAGTCTCTGAATACAATTCATCATATTAGTCTCCGAATACAATTCATCATATTAGTCTCCGAATTGAAAAGACCGAACAAAGATAGAACATTATATTACAAGTCTCGAGACCGCGAGTAGCGAGTTTGTCTTCACATTACAAGTCGATATCGATCATCTAAACTACCATCACATAGAAGAGAGCTGCGGTCATCACGATGAGCATCATCACGATGAAACTCGTCTTCATCTGGTTCCTCCAACGCTCCCTCCCCTCTCCCGCTAGATAGCGGGCGTATCTAGATTCGTCCTCGGCCCTAGTGGTGTACCCTTTGTAACTGTTACCGCTGAATCGGTGAACCTGTCTCCGACACTCCTCCCAGTCGTCGTAGACTCCGGGAACCTTACCCTTGTACACGACATACGACGGCATCGCTATGCACTAGCCAAACGAAACGTTAGTACCAATTCACAAACAATACATAAGCAATATATAAGTATGCAACAGAACGATCGGAAGAGAAAAGCAAGACATTAATAGCATCGATTACATCTAAGTTGAACGACTCTCGAAACCAAAGAGACATACTACAAGTTCATTAAAGTTTAATTACAACATGAGCCAATCGATGTTTCAGAACTAGACACAACATCACTGCTTTCGACTCAACTCAAGGGACCGGAGCGTGGATGAACCTGCCGTCTATCGTGGGAGTCATGAAATAACGGGCGTTGTCAGCCTGCATTTGTAGCATTGTGTCGATGTCACTGTTGGACGGTTGATTTCTGTGGTAGAACTGCCCCGAGGTACGAAGGACATCTTGATGGATGATTTCCGCAAACTCCGACTGGATGCGAAAGAATTCTTGTCTGATGTCCGCGTCCTGGATTGCCGACACGCTCGCGGCCCAATCTTTGAGTTTACTCGGTAGCAGAAGTTCATGATGGTCCCGTACGATCGCCCGCATGTGATGGATGGCGTAGTAGGCACCCTTTTGACCGCCAGGCGGCTGCTTGATGCAGCAGAACGTCGTATTGTGGGAGAACACGTGCTTGTCGTACTTACGAATAGGCCTGGTGAAGGTGCCTCCAGATTTGGCGTAGCCGGGGAGAACATCATCAAGAACCTTCTTGACATTTGTGTAGTCTACGTTCGACTGACGGTCTGGGTCGAAATACGTGGCCATGGAATATTTGGGGCTTAGGAGAATGAGCGTGCAATGTGTGTCACCGCAGAAAACACGGAATGTTAAAAGAAAAACGATCGAAATCTAAGAATTCATATGTTACGGGGCGGTTGAGGGGAGGACTTACTCGGGAAAGTAAGGCACGAGGAAGTTATCCTTATCTCGGTTTGCCAGAATGACGCCTTCGAGGTAAGAAATCGCGACTTGCCGGTCCCCAGCGCTGCCCAAGATCTTGGCACGCATGTAGAAGGGGTCGACTATCACGATGTCCGGGGTCTTGTCGCGAATGTTCCGCATCTCCATACTCAGCGAAAATAGCCGAACGAAGGTGTAGTGCAGCGTATGAAGGTTCAACATAGCGTGGATGTCATCAAACCGCAGGACGATCGTACCCCCGATGGAGTTATCCACAAAGCTCTTGCCTTCTGGCACCTTGGCCGCGAAAACCGGGTATGCCACATCCTTCTCTCTGAGACGCCGCTTCTCCAAAGAAAGAACACTGTCATGCAGACTCCGCATAGCACCGGTTGCAGCATCGAGCATATTTCTCGGTAGCATCGGCCTACCCGCCACATGCAGCCTCCTCATTAAATCCTCAGGTGAAGGTGGCCCATCCTGAGCACGGATCATACTCGGTGCCGGCTGGCTCGCACCCTTGTTAGTCTTTCTTTTGCGTGCCTTCTTCTTCTCCTGTAATGGGACCAAGTTCTGCTCACATACCGCCTTCTTGAGTGTGTTGGGGCTGAGAATATTTCACACCTCGCCTATCTGAGGCTCGGTGAAGTCGGCAGCTGGAGGCGTCTCCTGAGAGCTGAACGGCAGGCGACGCCTGTTGCAACTTGGCTTCTCCGTGGTACCAGCTAGATCGCGCACGTCTTTTGTTGGGTTGGGTTCTTGAGAAGGAGGTGCCATGAAGTCGCCATCGTACCCATGATCGGCAAAGTACTGATCGACGTTGCCAAATGTATCGTCGTCGTCGTCGTTCTGATCCTGTGCCATATGCATGTTTGGATCCAGTGGCATAGGGATGTCCGGCACCGTTGCGGCGGTCTTGCCATGGGGCCGACTTGGCGCCGACACGACCTGCGGTGTTGTCTTTGGGGTGGTGTCCCCCGCCCCCAAACGAATCTGGCTCTTCGGCCAAAGCAGGGGCCAGCTCAGGCAGGCGCGGAGGGTCATCACGTCATCATCGTCGGCCCCGACGGGTCGAATCGGAGGTAACAACTCGTCGCAGCCTGGCAGCACCCGAACCAGTTGAACCCTAAACAAGTTGGGTGGCATCTGGGTACCGTGGAACAAGGGGTTGCCCAGTTGAACGATTTTGCCCTTGGCGACATTGACCAACTCGTTGTTCACGAAGTGCAGGAGAGTGCACGGAACGTCGGCGGCGCCCTGCGAAAACATGTAGGGCGTCAGGGATGTCTAGTCAAAGGCAAGGAGATGAAGTCCTCGGCCGAGAGAGGCTTAATTAGTTACCGTGATGATGGCGTCGAGCTCGGCTAATGTCGAGGCACCGCCAACGGCGGGCGTGCAGTTGACGGAGGGGCCGCTTGCTGCAGAGGTGCCGGCCGGCGTACACCCGGGTGCATTAAGCTCCCGTGCCAGCGTCGGAGACACCAATGCCGCCTCCGCCGGAGACACCAATGGCCCCGCCATCGCGTTCTGCGAGTTGCTGGCCGTGGAGCTAGGAATCGGGGGCGGCTGAGGGAGTCCTGTATTAGGGGGTGTTCGGATAGCCGAACTATATCTTCAGCCGGACTCCAGGACTATGAAGATACAAGATTGAAGACTTCGTCCCGTGTCCGGAAGGTTCTTTCCTTGGCGTGGAAGGCAAGCTAGGCGTGCGGATATTCAAGATCTCCTACCAATGTAACCGACTCTGTGTAACCCTAACCCTATCCGGTGCCTATATAAACCGGAGGGTTGTAGTCCGTAGGACGAACACATCATAACCATCATCATACCCATAGGCTAGCTTCTAGGGTTTAGCCTCCTTGATCTCGTAGTAGATCTACTCTTGTACTACCCATATTATCAATATTAATCTAGCAGGAGTAGGGTTTTACCTCCATCGAGAGGGCCCGAACCTGGGTAAAATAAAGTGTCCCTTGTCTCCTGTTACCATCCGACCTTGACGCACAGTTCGGGACCCCCTACCCGAGATCCGCCGGTTTTGACACCGACATTGGTGCTTTCATTGAGAGTTCCTCTGTGTCGTCGCCTTTAGGCCCGATGGCTCCTTTGATCATCAACAACGATGAGGTCTAGGGTGAGACTTTTCTCCCAGGAAAGATCTTCGTCTTCGGCGGCTTCGCTCTGCGGGCCAACTCGCTTGGTCATCTGGAGCAGATCGAGAGCTACGCCCCTGGCCATCAAGTCAGGTTTGGAAGCCTAAACTACACGGCAGATATCCGCGGAGACTTGATCTTCGACGGATTCGAGCCACAGCCAAGTGCGCCGCACTATCTCGAGGGGCATGATATAGCTCTGCCTCCGAACAGTGTCCTGGAGGCCGCATACGCTCCGGCCCTGATCCTCGATTCGGAGCCCGCTGCGTTCTTTGAAGATGAACGGTTGGACGTCACCTCGGGGGCTGCGATCTTAAAGGCCATTGAGCCGAACGCGAGCCCCGCGCTCCGCATGGCCTGTGACTCCAAGGAGCCAGACTCTTCTCCGAACTTCGGGTCGTCCGTGCCCCCGCCGATCGAATCAGATTGGGCGCTTGTAATGGAGTTCACCGCCGCGGACATCTTTCAGTATTCACCTTTTGGTGATATTCTGAATTCTCTCAAGTCTCTCTCTTTGTCAGGAGAGCCCGGGCCGAACTATGGCCTGCGAGGTTGGGATTCGGACGACGAAGAAATTCAAAGCCCACCCACCGCCCACTTAATAGCCACTGTCGACGATATATCCGACATGCTCGACTTCGGCTCCGAAGACTTCGACGGTATGGACGACGAAGGAGGAGACGAGCAAGAAGTAGCACCTGTAGGGCGCTGGACCGCCACCTCGTCATACGACATATACATGGTGGATGCTCCAAAAGATGGAGATGGCGATGGAACAGCGGAGGATGGCACTTCGAAAAAGCCTCCAAAACGCCGACGTCAGCGGCGCCGCTCCAAATCCCGCCACAGCAGAAACGGTGATTCCGGCACGGGAGATAATACTACCCCGGACAGCGCCGAAGAACACCAAAACCAGCAGGATTCGGCATAGGAAGATGGAGAAGACCGCCCTCATGAGAGAGCGGCAGAGCGAGAGGTCGAGGACGATAACTACATGCCTCCCTCCGAAGACGAGGCAAGCCTCGGCGACGATGAATTCATCGTACCATCAGACCCCGCCGAACAAGAGCGCTTTGAACGCAGGCTTTTAGCCACGGCGAACAGCCTAAAGAAAAAGCAGCAACAGCTTAGAGCTGATCAAGATTTGCTAGCTGACAGATGGACTGAAGTCCTTGCGGCCGAAGAGCACGAGCTCGGACGCCCCTCCAAAAACTATCCTAAGCGCAGGCCGCTACCCCAATCAGAGGAGGAAGCCCAAGACATGGCAGATCGGCCACCTCGCGGCCGCGACAGAGAAGCCTGTCAAACATCCAAACAAGCCATGCCCCGCAGCCGCTTTACCAAGGCACGGGAACACGAACCAGACCTGCGAGACGTCCTGGAGGACAAAGCAAGGCAAACAAGATCGATCTATGGACCGCACGGACGCCCGACGGCACGTGATAGTTTTCACTCCGGACACAATAAATCCGGCCGGGCCGAACACAACAGGCACAGCTCCTCCGAACTACGTCGAGACATAGCCCAGTACAGGGGCGCCGCACACCCACTATGCTTCACAGACGAAGTAATGGATCATAGAATCCCAGAGGGTTTTAAACCCGTCAACATCGAGTCGTATGATGGTACGACAGATCCGGCAGTATGGATTGAGGACTATCTCCTCCACATCCACATGGCACGTGGCGATGATTTGCACGCCATCAAATATTTACCCCTTAAGCTTAAGGGACCAGCCCGACACTGGCTTAACAGCCTCCCGGCAGATTCGATCGACTCTTGGGAGGACCTGGAGGCCGCATTCCTCGACAACTTCCAGGGGACCTACGTACGGCCACCGGACGCCGATGACCTAAGCCACATAATCCAGCAGCCAGAAGAATCGGCCAGGCAATTCTGGACACGGTTCCTAACAAAGAAAAATCAGATAGTCGATTGTCCGGATGCAGAGGCCTTAGCAGCCTTCAAGCATAACATCCTTGACGAGTGGCTTGCCCGGCACCTGGGACAGGAAAAGCTGAAATCCATGGCAGCCCTCACGACACTCATGACCCGCTTTTGCGCGGGCGAAGATAGCTGGCTAGCTCGCAGCAACAACTTATCGAAGAAGCAAGGTAATTCAGATACCAAGGACAAAAGTGGCAGGTCGTGACGGAATAAACAGAAACGCCGCGTCAGCAGCGACAGCAATGAAGATATGGCAGTAAACGCCGGATTCAGAGGCCATAAATCCGGTCAGCAGAAAAAGCCATTCAAAAAGAATACCCAGGGCCCGTCCAGTTTGGACCGAATACTCGACCGCTCGTGCCAGATTCACGGCACCCCCGAAAGGCCAGCCAATCACACCAACAGGGATTGTTGGGTGTTCAAGCAGGCAGGCAAGTGAAGAGCCGAAAACAAAAACAAGGGGCTAGACAGCGATGACGAAGAGGAGCCCAGGCCGCCGAACAACAACGGACAGAAGGGGTTTCCCCCACAAGTGCGGATGGTGAACATGATATACGCGACTCATATTCCCAAGCGGGAGAATAAGCGTGCGCTACGGGACGTATACGCGATGGAGCCAGTCGCCCCAAAGTTCAACCCATGGTCCTCTTGCCCGATCACCTTCGATCGAAGGGACCACCCCACTAGCATCCGTCACGGCGGTTTCGCCGCATTGGTTCTTGACCCAATCATTGACGGATTTCACCTTACAAGAGTCCTCATGGACGGCGGCAGTAGCCTGAACCTGCTCTACCAGGATACAGTGCGGAAAATGGGCATAGATCCATCAAGGATCAAGCCCACAAGGACGACCTTTAAAGGCGTCATCCCAGGTGTAGAGGCCAATTGCATAGGCTCCATAACACTTGATGTGGTCTTCGGATCTCCGGGCAACTTCCGAAGCGAAGAGTTAATCTTCGACATAGTTCAGTTCCGCAGTGGCTATCATGCTCTGCTTGGACGAACCGCATTCGCTAAATTCAATGCGGTGCCGCACTACGCATATCTCAAGCTCAAGATGCCAGGCCCTCGAGGTGTAATCACGGTCAGCGGAAACACCGAACGCTCCATCCGTACGGAGGAACACACAGCGGCCCTCGCAGCAGAGGTACAAAGTAGCCTGTTAAGGCAGCTCTCGAGTCCGGCCGCTACAAAGCAGGACAAAGCAAAACGCGCCCGGAATAACCCGCAGCAAGACCGACTGGCGCGTTCAGAGCACGCGTAGCAATACGGCCCCAACCCCAGCCATCGCTACATAGCGGAGCTAGTACCTCGAGTACACAATTACGCCCTTACAATTCCATGGGCATAGGGGAAGGGGCAGATAAAACGGCATGCCAACAATACGGCGTCAAACGTACTAGGGGCTGTCGGGTTCTTCTTTTCTTTCAGGACTCCATACTCTGGATATAGTGTTCGGCCTCGCTGCCGCACAAACGATACAGGACCCAGGAAAGCAGACAAAACAACACCGCATCATGGAACTCTCAGGTGGTCTCTATTTCGAGCGATATATCTGTTTCTAAATTCCGCGGCCTACGCCTGGTCAGGACATGTTAAATAGTCTAAAAAAAATTTCGCACTACTTGTGTCGTTCGGCTTGAATAAACAGCCTCCTCATAAATAATGCATAGCTTTCGTCTATTTTTTGCATTATCTTATTTTAATATACATATGTTTACTCAAATAACATGATCGCACCCGTACACCATGGTACGGCAAACCACGCCAGGGGCTTTATTACCCTTCTATCTGGTGTGAGAAGTCCGTCCACTTTCACAAGTGCGGCACCCCGAACTTATAGCATTATATGCATCGGCTCCGAGTCATGATTTTGGTCATATGTTGGGTTTGCCCGGCTCCTATGTTTTGGTGCCTTACGTTCCGCTCTATCGCCTAAGGTAGCACTAGGAGAACCACTGCGATTGTACCCCAGATCAGGTGGGTGAGCACCTCAGTGGAGAAAGCTAAAACAGACTGTCATGGTAAGGCGCGAGACCGGTCGCTGTTCGAGAGGTTTTTCGAGTCCCTAAAGGCTTATGCCGCTTCGAGCGGAGAGCTGGTTAAGTCCGGCTAAAGGCGTGGATAGTGCCCCGAATTTGGCCTTCCGAACTAGGGGCTTCGCCGAAATTTAAAATTATAACGTTTTATGGTTAAGTGAGAGTGTTCAAGCATTATAGTCCGATTGCCTGGTTCGCTGTGCTGAGCGCCTCCCTCGAAGGACCCAACTATGGGAACAAGAGCCCTCAGGTTTATCCCGAACACCCCAGCACTAGTTGCATGGGGGCAGAAGCCGACGAGTCGCCATCTCTCAGTTATTGATAAACGGCCGCACAGAAAATAATATTTTAAATTCAGAAAGCATTGCTTAAGCGCATATGAACAAGTTTTCAGCGCACAGGATACAAACGAGCGAGTTCGTTGAAATATTACATCTTTGGCACACTCATCCGCGACAAGGCGAGCTCCAGCGAGAACTTCCTTGTAGTAGTTCTCGGGCTTGCGATGCTCCTTCCCCTGCGGCGGCCCGTCCTTCACCAGCTTCTCTCCGTCCAGCTTGCCCCAGTGTACCCTTACACGGGCAAGGGCCCTCCGGGCACCTTCTATGCAGACGGAGCGCTTGATGACCTCAAGCCGTGGACAGGCCTCCACCAGCCGCCGCACCAGCCCGAAGTAGCTCCCAGGCAGGGCCTCTCCAGGCCACAGCCGAACTAGTAAGCCCTTCATGGCCTGTTCGGCCGCCTTGTGGAGCTCGGCCAGTTGCTTCAGCTGATCGCTTAAGGGCACAGGGTGTCCGGCCTCAGAATACTGAGACCAGAACACACTCTCCGTCGAGCTGTCCTCTTCAGCTCGGTAGAATGCGGCGGCGTCGGATGCGCTGCGGGGAAGATCGAAGAACGCCCCTGGAGAACTCCGGATTCGGGTAAGTAATAGGTATTTCACCTTTATATTCCTACTTTGCATTAAGAATGCCTTACCCGCTGCTATCTTTTTCACATCCTCCAACTCTTGGAGGGCCTTTTGGGCTTCGGCCTTGGCACTCTTGGTGGTCTCAACAGCCGACGCGAGCTCGGATGCTTGCGTTTTTGCCTCAAGCTTCAAACCCTCATGTTTCTTCATGAGAGCTTGCAGCTCTTGCTGCACCTCGCCGACTTGGACCCCAAGCTTTTCTCGCTCGGCGCGCTCCTCGGCCGCTTTCTTCTCGGCCTCAGCCAGCGCCTGCTTCAGGGTTGCCACCTCGGTTGTGGCCCCTACAATAAGCAGTACAATCCTGTTATTTCTTTTTGCAATGAAGCCTCTCTATAGGCACCTTTTTTTTCTTCTAAGGGGTATTTCTTACCTTCCTTTTCCACGAGCTGCCTTTTGGCAAGGCCGAGCTCTTGCTCGGACCGCTCGAGGTCCTTTTTCAGGACTTCCACCTGCGCAGTCAGTGCGGCGGTGGACAGCAGGGAAGCCTGCATACGCATATTAGACTTTTTATTTAGACTCCTGTGAAAATTGTTGGATCCTTTATTCGGCTTTTCTTTCCGAACACCGAACAGAGCATCAGGGGCTACTGTCTATGCGGTAATGAATTTAGCATATTTTTTGCTTACCTGGAAGCCTGTTAAAAGGCTAGCGCAAGCTTCATTCAGTCCGCTCTTGGCGGACTGAACCCTTTGGACCACCGCACTCATAACAGTACGGTGCTCCTCGTCTATGGTGGCGCCTTCAAGCGCCTCCAACAGACTATTCGGCGCCTCTGGTTGGACAGAGGTCGCCGGCTCAGACGGCTTACTCCTCTTGGAAGGAGTTCGCCCACCGCCAGCAAGGACGGTTGAGTCCGGCGAAGTGTCCGGCACAAAGCCGGACTGGGAGCCCTGGGGGGTTTCATCCCCTTTACTCCTGGGGTCCTGAGGATTGCCTTGCGGCTCCTCCAGGACCACCTCCTCCTGCCCTGTTCGGCGGGACGCCGCTTCGGTGTCGTCCGCCCCACTGGGGGAGACTGCGGGCGGGACATAGTTCATGTTCGACGAATCCAGGGAGCCGCTCGATGAATCATCGAGTGCGGCTCGGGGCGGGCTGCGCAAATAGCATTTGACATTAGGGTAAGCTGCGCACTTGAAGATACTATGAGTCATTCTGGTATGTGAATACTTACGATGTTGCCGGACGCTTGGTTCTGTCCGGCCACTCCTTTCCGCCCTCTTCGGCGTTGGGGGAGTAGTCCGGCGGAGGGGTCTTCCTTTTCCTCGACCCCTCGGCCTCCCCTGTTGGGGCGGCCTTCTTCTTTTTCGCTCCCCTCGCTGGAGGGGGAGGGCTTCCTTGTTCCTCCTCCTCGTTTTCACGAGAGGAGGGCATCGCAGACTCGCCAGATGACGAGCTCGACACCACCACATTGCGGGCACTCTTTCGAGTCCCGGTGGTCTTCTTCTTCTTGACCTTCTTCTCCGGCACCACATAGGGCGCCGGAGCCAGCAGCTTCTCTAAGAGAGTTGGGGCTGGGTCTTCAGGCAGAGGAGCCGGACAGTTGATTGGTCCGGCTATCTTCAGCCACGCCTGTCAAAGGCAAAGGGAGTTTTTAGATCCCACATAGAGTTAATCTATGTAGAAAAGCTTAACGAACCTGTGAAAGGTATAAATAGCCTACCTCGCCAGCGTTGCGCTGCGAGCTGTATCCGCGGTCCTCGGAAGCGGATGTGGGGCACTCGGCGCCTTTGGTTAGCACCTTCCCGACGTCATCATACATCGTGTCGAAGAGCCTATTGAGGGTTTGGTGCTGCGCCGGGTCGAATTCCCACAAAGTGAACTCCCGTTCTTGGCACGGGAGGATCCGGCGAACGAACATGACCTGGATGATGTTGACATGCCGGATGGGCTTGTTCATCAGGGACCGGATGCAAGTTTGCAGTCCGGTCACTTCTTCTTCGTTGCCCCACGATAGACCCGTCTCTTTCCAGGACATGAGCCGCGTGGGGGGTCCGGATCGGAACTCAAGGGCCGCGACCCATTTCGAGTCGCGTGGCTCGGTGATGTAAAACCACCCTGCCTGCCACCCCTTTAAGGACTCCACAAAGGAGCCATCGAACCAGAGTGCATTGGCCATTTTGCCGGCCATAGCACCTCCACACTCCGCCTGGGTGCCGGACACCACCTTGGGCTTGACGTTGAAGGTCTGGAGCCAGAGGCCGAAGTGGGGGCAGATGTGGAGAAAGGCCTCACACACGATGATAAACGCCGAGATATTGAGGATAAAGTTCGGGGCCAGATCGTGGAAGTCCTGGCCGTAGTAGAACATGAGCCCCCGGACAAAAGGGTGAAGTGGAAAACCCAGTCCACGGAGGAAATGGGGGAGAAAAACTACCCTCTCATGGGGCCTTGGGGTGGGAAGAAGCTGCCCCGCCTCGAGAAGCCGGTGCGGGATGTCCTTGGACAGATATCCGGCCTTCCTAAGCTTTTTGATTTGACCCTCCGTAACGGAGGAAGCCATCCACTTGCCACCCGCTCCGGACATCGCTGGAGCAGGTTGGGGAAGAAAGAGCGAACTTGGGCGTTGGAGCTTGAGTGCACAGGAGATGGATGGGCAAAGGAGGAAGAAGGCGTAGGTGAAAGAGGTGGATCTTTATCCCCTTATATAGGCTGATGCCGTTATACGTCCCCACCTACCTAATAAAACTCGCTTGCCGCTCACACGCCATGGTAAATGGCGTGGTTGGGTTACCCACGTCCGCATTAATGAGCATCCCGTTAAAAGGGGCACACGATCTCTGCTTTGACAAGACGTGCCAAGGAAACTGCCTCGTTGAACGTGCTGCGGTGGAACAACAAAAAATAATCCATACAGAAGGCTTGGTCGCAGTGTTATGACGCACTGCGAAATACGTCAGCAGATTTGATTTGTGTTTGTATTATTCTCTATATGGCAATACGTGGAAACTTGTTTTGCAGAGCCGGACACTATTTTTTGGTGTTTATTATCTTCTTGAAGAATTTGGAGGAGGAACCCGCCTTGCAATGCCGAAGACAATTTGCGCGCCGGACTTGTCGTCATTGAAGCCTGGTTCAGGGGCTACTGAGGGAGTCCTGGATTAGGGGGTGTTCGGATAGCCGAACTATATCTTCAGTCGGACTCCAGGACTATGAAGATACAAGATTGAAGACTTCGTCCCGTGTCCGGAAGGTTCTTTCCTTGGCGTGGAAGGCAAGCTAGGCGTGCGGATATTCAAGATCTCCTACCAATGTAACTGACTCTGTGTAACCCTAACCCTATCCGGTGCCTATATAAACCGGAGGGTTGTAGTCCGTAGCACGAACACATCATAACCATCATCATACCCATAGGCTAGCTTCTAGGGTTTAGCCTCCTTGATCTCGTGGTAGATCTACTCTTGTACTACCCATATTATCAATATTAATCTAGCAGGAGTAGGGTTTTACCTCCATCGAGAGGGCCCGAACCTAGGTAAAATAAAGTGTCCCTTGTCTCCTGTTACCATCCGACCTTGAAGCACAGATCGGGACCCCCTACCCGAGATCCGCCGGTTTTGACACCGACAGCGGCCCCTGTTGGCCGCCCGCAATCCACGCACTCAACCCCTCGATCAAGGTAGGCACAATGGTGGTGATCGTCGCTCCGAGTTGTTGTTGCACTTGCTCTTGGACAATCTCCAGAATCCGCGCCACCTGTGCCTTGAGTTCTTGAACCTCGCGCTCCTGGCTTTCCGAGCTGGTCTTTTTCTCCTTTCGCCCACCAGTGTTATAGTATGACGACCATTTTGTCGACAAGCCTTTGCCGGCCACACGACCAGCTGACATCGGCTTACTGAGCTTATCCTTGTTCTTCATTACATTCAACGCCCTATTTAGAGTGGTGTCCCAAGGGTTGCTCTTAGTCGACCCCGCGCTACTGCTTTCAGTCGCCTGCGGAAGGAATGTGAACCATTTAGAAATTTGGCTTCATTAATTAGAATGCAACCATATGGAGCTAATTACGCGGGGGTGTATTCCTTACCAGAACAAGCTCAAGCGCCCTGGTCTTCGGATCCGTGGTAAGCTCCTTTGTTTTCGGGTCCTTCTTGTACCGGGCCCTGACAAAGTTCATGGTCTGCTTGTCACCGTATTTATCGAAGAGGGGCGGTAGGCCTTGCTCAGCACGGTCCGCCTCCTCCTTGTCCCATATAGGCTCCGCCACTCTGTAACCGCCGGGACCGAGTGTGTGTTCCCCTAAGTTTAGCTCCCGCATTTCTTTCCCCCACTGACTTGATTGGGAGTTTGCGGTGCTCGAGCAATTGATCTTGAAGTCGTTGTAGTCATCTTCGGTGATCGAAGGATTTTTCTCCTTGATCTTCTCATAACTCTCACCTTTCTCGATCATTCTCTTCACATTGCTTTTCCAAGTAGACAGGGCCTTGCTCATATTCGTGAGGGCAGCATTGTTCACTTTATTCCCTTTGAGGCTTGTGTTTTCAAATTCAGCGGGGAACTTGTATCATTCGTGCAGCTTCGTGAAGAGGAGGTTGCGCAAATTCCCTCGGTCAGGATGCCTCAGGTTCTCGGTGTTGATCAAGACGGTGCTCCGGAGAATGCAGCCGAGCTGAAGTGAGTACCCCTTGACTATTCGTTCGGGCACCGTTGGATTCCCGTCGGAGTCCACTTCAGTAACTTCCTCCTTGAGGGTGCGGAGCACGGTCGGGCGCCGGTCCTTCCGTTGCCTCTTCGGTTGGCTGCCATCTGTGCGTGCGCCGCCATCATCAGTGGTGGCATCCTCGGTGGCACCATCAGTGGTGGCATCAGTGGTGGCATCAGTGGGGTCATCCTCGGCGGTACCATCAGTGGTCTCAGGATCGGTGGGGAAGGCGGCGTCCTCATACAAGTGAGGTTGTTCCTCCATCTTTTGGGACAGCTCCCAGAATGCCTTGCCGCCCGAACCCCCGGCCTCATCGTTGTTGGCCATGTTTCTCTCTAAATAGGAACAAAGTTTGGTCAAAAAGTTGGTTATTGTCAAGGAACAAGATCATGGTCTCATCATTTAGGGTTTGTCGACACCGAGGCATCCTAAAAGCTAAGATTTTATCATTGAGGGTTTTTCGACGCCGAGGCACCCTAAAAGCCTAAGCTTTCATCATTTTGGTTTTTATCGACACCGAGGCACCCTAAAAGCCAAGGTTGTATAATTAATGGTTTGTCGACACCGAGGCATCCTAAAAGCTAAGCTGGGAAGGAGAATTCTAAGTTGGGCCTAATCACTTGGATCTATTGCCGCCTATGGTTTAATGCAGCTAGAATAAAGGGTCACTTGATCCTACTTAATTAACTACTAAGATACCCCGGCCCATGCATTAGTCACAAGTACCCCATATGTCCTATTTTTAGCAAAGTCATGCTAAAATTCACGGAAAATTTCAGCATGACCTTTGCTGAAAATAGGACATATGGAGTACCCGAATTTGCTGGAATGGAAGTTAATCGACATTCCAGCAAACTCAAGGGCCTCTCGGGTGGACAAGGCAAAAAAGGCCTCCATCACAACATGGAAAATACATTGGCATGTGAAGAGGTGAAACAATATATGCATCTCCAAGCAGTATCATTCAACATTTTGGACAAACCACTACAAGCAATACTGGATCAGATACAAGAAGAATGTGAGAAAATGTAGACAAATACTAACAGATTGAGGTGTTTAACTTGTGGTGCTCTCTGTGCTATTAACATTTCAAGTCAAAACCTTTTCTGGTTAGTAAGTGTTTCTTGAGCATATGTATGTAGTAAGTGTTTCTGCTCTCAGTGTTTTAGAACACATATTTTAGCTACCTAGTACCAGTGCTATTACCCAGCAGTTAATTAGCTTTTGCTTTTGCTTTTCAGTGCCAAATTCTAGCTAGTACCAGCAAATTAACATCTAGCAGCAATCATTTTCAAATATATATACACTGGACATTTTAATATTAACCTAAGGAAAAATGAATAGTTAGGTTAATTACCCACTGTTAGTTATTCAGTCTGATGCTTTGTTCTACACTTTGATGCAAATTAGTATATAGAAGAAGCTATTTACTAGAAGTACCATATATAAAAGACATTCAGTCTGATGCTATTTACTAGCAGTACTAGCACTTTTTTTTCTTCTTAAATAACTGTATTGGCCATCAGACTGTATTGGCCATATATAAAAGACATTCAGTCTGATGCTATTTACTAGCAGTAGTAGCAGTTTTTTTTCTTCTTCATTAACTGTACTAGCAGTTTTTTTCTTCTTCATTAACTGTATTAGCTATTTACTAGCAGTACTAGCACTTGGATCATATGCTAATGCTACATTGATACATCATCATGCTATTTACTTGTATTAGCTATTTACTAGCAGTACTAGCACTTGGAACACTAGTTGGCAAAACACTACAGTGCTATGGATACAATTTTGTAACTAAATTCATATCTGAAACGCATACCTAGAACAGAGCATTCAGTCCAACATAATGAAATATTTGGCACAGGGTATGTAGATCAATGAAATTCCTAAAAAAAATCCCCACCAAGGCAGGGTGAAAGTGGTGTGCGATGGCAACAGCAGAAGAGGGACGGTGAAGGTGTGGGTGGGTACCTGAGTATGAGCTTGTCCCAGTGGTGGAAGCCCTGTCTCCTGAGGTTGTCGACGGTGACGCCCTGGTGGGCCTCGCTGCGGCCGGTGAGCAGGAAGGTCTTGAACCCCAGGTCGTGCACCTCCCTGTAGAGGCAGAGGCTGGAGGGCATCGCCGGCACCTCCCCCGTCTCCACCCATCGGTCGAACTCGCGGTGGTCGAACAACTCCAGCCTGGTCACCGGCCGTTCCCAAAACCGAACAGGAAAGAAAACGCGTGTGAGCAGAGCAAATCTCAGTTGAGGAATCGAGGTTTCCGGCCCTGGCGGTCTCGAAATGGCTCACCCGTATCCGTGCTGCGCATAGTAGGGGAGGTTGGAGAGCAGCGTCTCGTCGATGTCGAAGACCCAGGCGGCGTCGTTCGTGGAGGCGACGTTGGCGGCGGAGCGGGCGTAGGAGGAGGCAGTGGCATCGAGGCGGCGGGGCAACGGCGTCGAGGCGTCGAGGCGGCGTCGGGGCGTCGAGGCGGCGTCGAGGCGTCGAGGCGGCGTCGGGGCGGCGTCGAGGCGGCGGGGCAGCGGCGTCGGGAGAGGAGAGGGGAAGGGGATCGAGGGCGAGGGCGAGGGAGAGAGAGGGGATAGTTTTGGGCCGGGGAGGAAATATGGATGGGGGCGGCACAATACTAATGGCGCACCACCCCTCGGTGCGCCATAAGTACATCCTTACTAATGGCGCACCTCACCCTGGTGCGCCGTTAGTATTTTTTTTTCGATTTCTGCTCGAGCCAATAGGTTATCTTCCACCTGACCTGATCCACATCAAGTTCCCTCTACTATCTAGACTGGTCAGCAGCCAGTTCTCACACCAGGAGGTCCTGGGTTCGATTCCCAGGCTCCACAATTTTTTTATGCATTTAAAATGTTGTTTGATACTTATTTGTGTTTAAATATGTTCAAACTTGTTTAAATCATAACATTAATATATTTTTTATAAGACAGTAATAATTTTTTAAAAAATATCATCAAACAGTAATGCCGGTGGAGCGGGGGAGGGTGCGCGGGGTGCGGGGGGTCGGCGGCGGCGGTTGAGTAGGGGAATCGAGGGTGCGGGGGGGTCGGCGGCGGCGGCCGGTGGACCGGGGGGTGCTCGGCTGTGAGGGGGACCGGATCTGGCGAGGTGGGATAGCGATCGAGATGGAGGGGGATCGAGATCGAGTGTCCATGAAATTTAAAAATATTCATGATAGTTCAAAAAGTGCCCATGAAATACAATCGAGAAATGAAGGCTACGATTTAAATACAATCGATCTTAGCTAGCTATCTGTTCACAATCTTCTTGCCCTTCTTTTTCGCAAATGGAGTTCTTCTATGGAACGGACGTCCTTTAGGTAGGGTGGTCCTGCTTCTTCTTGTGGTGTATGCTGCTACTTCATCATCGTCGTCATGTTCGATCCTCGGGTCGCCGTACTTGTCGAAGTCTTGCTCATTGGCTACTCCATCCATTCCGATGATCTTCCTTTTGCCTCTCCTCACGACAACACGACTGGGCTTTGACGGGTCGGTAATGAAGAAGCATTGGTCAACTTGGGAAGCCAGTACCCATGGCTCATTTTTCGCGGTGACGTTTGCGCCCGCAGTCTTGGATTTGGCTTCGGGTATAACCATGGTGGTGAAATACCGGTCTTCTTTTAGGACGCTCTTCGCCCATCTAACACGGAACATCGAGACCTTCTCTCCAGCGTAGCTCAGCTCCCAGATCTCCTCGATCCTTCCGTAGTATCTGTCCTTGTCATTACCGGTGTAGGATTCCATCGTTACCCCGGAGTTCTGATAACCATCGCTCTTCATGTCCTTGGCCTCAGTGTAGAATGTGTAGCCGTTGATATCGTATGCCTCATAGGACATCAGGTTGTGCTTGGCGCCCTGTGACAAGGCAAAGATGAGTTGTTCTTCCGCGGAAGAATCCTCATGTAAAGGGTACAACAGAAGCTTCTGCTTGAACCAACGCGTGAAACATGAGTTGTGCTCTTTGAGTATATCTCCGTCCGTCCTCTGTTGGCCTCGGTCATTGTACGTCTTCTCAATAAAGGTTTTGTGCTCTACCACCCAAGGATCGACCATGTCTATGTCTTGTAGCGCGACTAGGTTTGCTCTTTCAAAGTCGGCGAGTCGACCCTCGAAGTCGACATGCATTTCGCGGCGACCCTCGCGGTGACCCCATCCAGCGAGCCTGCCGAGGTGCCTGTTGACGGGCAGACCAACGGGGTTCTCGATGCCTAGATAATTCGTGCAGTAGGAGATGCACTCTTCGGTCAGAAAGCCCCTGGCTATACTTCCCTCTAGACGTGACATGTTGCGAACGTATCCTTTGATTACACCATTCATCCTTTCGAACGGCATCATGCTGTGCAGGAATGTCGGCCCGAGTTGGATGATATCCTCCACGATATGGACCAGCAAATGCACCATAACGTCGAAGAATGCGGGCGGGAAGTACATCTCAAGCTCGCATAGTATCACCACGATCTCTTCCTGTAGCCTTCTGAGTTGCCTCACGCCAATCGACTTCTGAGAGATGACGTCGAAAAAGTTGCATAGGCCAAATAGCATTTCACGGACATGCGCGTCCATGATCCCACAGATTGCAACTGGAAGTATCTGTGTCATCAGCACGTGACAGTCGTGAGACTTCATCCCGCTGAACTTCTGCTTCGCTGGGTCTAGGTATCTGCTTATCTTCCCCGCGTAACCGTAAGGAAGTTTTACTCCTAGGAGGCAGGTGAAAAACTGCTCGATCTCCTTCTGACTTAGAGTGAAGCACGCGGGTGGGTAGTCATTTCCGGTCTTCTTGGCCTTTTTGCCTTTGCGACGACTTTCCGTGTCCTGCTTCACCTCATCATCATCATCGTCGTCATCGTCATCATCATTAGCGTGAAGCTCCTGCCTGATGCCCATTGATTTCAAGTCTGCCCTTGCTTTCAGCCCATCTTTGGTCCTCTCTGGCATGTTGAGCAGGGTAACAAACAGACTCTCGCACACGTTCTTCGTGATATGCATGACATCAAGGCTATGAGGCACACGGTGGATCTTCCAGTATGGCAAGTCCTAGAAAACAGACCTCGTTTTCCATACCTTCAGCAGCGGCTCTAGCGCCTTTCGCTTCTTTCCCGGCTCTGGTGCCTTTTGCTTCTTTCTCGGCAGTGAACAGTCCTTCCAATTTTTCAACAGCTTGTCTATTTCCTCGCCGCTCCTCGTACACGGGCGTTTTCGGGGTTCGGTTTCACCATCGAACAGATCCTTGCGTTTCCTCCACGGGTCATCGTCGCGAAGCCACCTTCGATGTCCCATGAACACGGTTTTCAAAGACCCGGGATCTCTATCTAGCTGGCGATACGTTGTGTCATCCATGCACCTTACGCATCTAGAAAATCCGTGGACCACCTGCCCCGCGAGATATCCGTAACCAAGATAGTCGTGCACCGTCATGAGCAGCGCGGCTCTCATAGGGAAATATTCTTTCTCTGTGGCCTCCCACGTATTGGCTGGCGTTTTCCACAGTGTGTCTAGCTCCTCCTTCAGCAGCCCTAGATACAGATTGATGACGTTCCCTGGTTGTTTCGGCCCTTCAATTAGCATACTCATGTGAATGTACTTCCTCTTCATGCACAACCAGGGGGGAAGGTTGTACATCCACACAAACACAGGCCAGGTGCTATGTGTGCTTCTCTGGCTGCCAAACGGATTGACTCCATCGGTGCTCGCGCCCAGCATGATGTTCCTTGGATCGTTCCCAAATTCTAGGTCTTTGAAGTTCAACGCTTGCCACTGGCTCGCATCCTTAGGGTGACTCGACATCTTGTCTTTTTTATCTATCTCCGGATCATTTGCGTCATCTTCTCGCTTCTTCTCCTCCCTATCCGCGTGCCAACGCAGGAGCTTTGCTACCTTAGGGTCCGCGAAATACCGCTGCATACGAGGAGTGATCGGAAAGTACCACACCACTTTTCGAGGAGCTTTCTTCCTATTCTTGTATCGAATGACGCCGCACACCAGACATATGGTAGACTCCGCGTGCTCGTCCCGATAAATGATGCAATTGTTCATGCACACATGGTATTTCACGTGCGGTAAATCCATAGGACACACGATTTTCTTCGCCTCCTCCAAACTGGTCGGGCACTTGTTCCCCTTGGGAAGACGTTCGTGCCAGAATGACATGTTCTCGTCGAAGCATGCGTCGGTCATTTTGTGTTTTATCTTCATCTCCAGAGCCATGAGCGTTACTTTCAGGCAGGTATCCTCGGGCCTGCATCCTTCATACAATGGAGTAACCGCGTCTATCTCCAGTTGATCCAGCTTGGCTTTCTCTCGGGCGGCAGCTCTTGCGTTATCCGTCTGCTTGAGAAGCAGCTCTTGAATATGAGGGTCCTGCACCCAGCCCATCGATGGTCCAGCATCGTCTGCTCCGCCGGCATCATCATCTTCATGATCATGCCCATCGTCTGCTCCGGCATCTTCCTCATCATCATGTCCTGCATCTTCTACATGATGACTGTGTACAGCATCACCGTCGTGATCATCTCCTGGGAATTCTTCGTCTTCTCGCCCACCCGAGCCGCAGTGGTTGTCTTGCTGCCCTTACTCATTTCTTGCCCGGCCCCCATGGACGACTTCGTAGTCATCTTCATCACCTTTCCACCGATAGCCATCCATGAAACCATGCAAGAGCAGGTGGTCCCACACCTGCCCGGAATCCGGGTCCGCAATAAGGCTCTTCAGCTTGCATCTTCGACACGGACATCTTATCTCCGTCTCGTTCTTTTGAAGCATCTCGGCCTTAGTGGACCTCAAAAACCTATTCACGATGCCTTCGGTCATCGTGCGGACCATGGTCGCCTGCGGGGTAGAGCAAAACGATATTTTAGAACCAAGAAAAAATTTGGCATGACTTTCCCTAAAAATAGGACCAAAAAGAATGCTTAATGCCAAAATTCTCGCCGAAACGGAAATGAATCAACATTCCGGCAAAATATTGGCAACTATCGCATTTCAATATCGGTACACCTCCAAACACAAACACATATGCAACACCACAAACATATGCAACACCACGAACATACATAGATCTAGCTAGGCCATAAAAAGTGCATGTGCACATTGTTGTAGGGAGAACAACATAAATATAGCTTCCCCCCTTACTTACCTATCAAAACAAGGTAATTTAACCACTTAATTTGAATGAATCTATTGTGGAAATGAGGTGAAAAAGAGGAGGCACCCGAGACAAGGAGGAGGTGGAGAGAATGAAGTGGGGAGAAAGTGAGTGTGGGTAGGAGAGGCTGTCCAAAATATCTTGTTGCTGCCCACTTACTGATGGAGCACCAACTCTAAATACGCCATTAGTAATCTAGGTTACTAATGGCGCACCTTTTGGTGGTGCGCCATTAGTAGTTTTGCAAAAAAAGGAATAAAAATATAATAAAAAAGCAACATTAGTGGCGCACTTTCCGACAGGTGCGCCATTACTAGTTACAACTAGTAATGGCGCACTGTGTCTGGATGCGCCATTAGTATGTTTGTATAGGCGCACTAGTTAAAAAAAATTGATACTAATGGCGCACCCTGGGCCAGGTGCGCCATTAGTAGTTTCAACTCTAATGGCGTATCAGAAGGTGGTGCGCCATTAGTATATACTAATGGCGCACCGCTTGTATGGTGCGCCATTAGTGTCAATCCCATCTATAGCCCTTTTTCTAGTAGTGTTCCAGGGTTTCAGGTCTTCCTCATAGAATCTTTTAATCCAAGACCCTAGAAAGACAGATGTTTATTTCTTGGAGGTTAGGTATGCCTAGGCCTCCTAAATCTTTTTTCATAGAGACTAGGACCCAATTAGCAAGGTGTAGCTTCCTGTTTCCCTCAAAATCATTCCACAAGCAATGAGACATCTGAGAATTGATGAGGTTCACTGCCCATTTAGGGAACTTGAAGAAGGAGAGGAGATACACTGGAATGCTAGCCAAACAAGCTTGTATGAGGATCAATCTACCTCTGTGAGAGAGAAGTTTGCCCCTCCACCCAACAATCATTTTAATGATTTTATCCAGAAGGGGTTGGATATCCTCTCTCCTCAGTTTATCATAGTGGAGAGGGATACCTAGGTACTTAATGGGGAAGTTACCTTTATTACATACTAGAATAGAGAGGAAGTCAGCTAACTCCTGATCATCCATGTTGATAGGGATGAGTTCACTTTTAGAGTAGTTGACTCTCATGCCTGAGACTTGTTCAAAACAGGTTAGAACAGTTTTCAGATTGCTAGCATGTGTGGAGTCATTGTCTAAGAAAATGATGGTATCATCTGCATATTGAAGGCAGATGATGCCACCAGGGTAGACCTCAGGACAGAGCCCTACAATCAGACTATGATCAGCAGCTTTGCTCAGCATTTTAGTAAGAACATCCACTACTAGATTAAACAAAAGCGGGGAGATGGGGTCACCTTGCCTAAGGCCTTTACCAGCAAGGAAAAAATAACTTTCATAGTTATTTAACTTGACCCCAACAGACCCCCCCATGAGTAAGTTGCTGGATCCAACTCTCCTCTATGAAAGGCTTGGAAAAGATCTAAGAGATCATTTTTCACCAAGTCCCAAAAATGCTGGTAAAACAAGAACGGAATCCCATCAGGACCAGGAGCCCCATCAGGATAAGAGCTAAAAATGGCTTCCTTCACCTCTCTCTCTGAAAAAGGGGCTTCTAGCAGCTCATTTTCAGCAGGAGAAACTTTTTCAGAAGCAGAGAAGAAAATTGTTTTGTAGAGAGAACCCAGAAGGGTTTTCTTTCTTAAACAAGTCTTTGTAGAAGTCACTAGCCACTTTCAGCATCTCATCTACCTCAGTAACAGGTCCATTAGGGCCATCAAGGGAGTGAATGAGGGTTTCTCTCCTCCTTTGGTTAGCTACTGCATGGAAGTAAGTAGTATTTCTATCACCCTCCTTAATGTTCCTATCTCTAGACCTTTGTTTGGCTTTGATTTCTTCTTGAAGCCAAAATTTTTCTTGAGCTCTCCATGGACAAAGTTTAATCTATTAGTCTCAGCCTCAGAGAGGTTAGTGGTTTCTGCCTTAATATCTAGAGAATCAAACTCAAGGAGGAGAAGCCTTTTGTATCTTCTAAGATTAGCTTCCTCATTGGAGTTCCACCCTTTTATAGTTCTTCTAAATCTCCTGATTTTGATCTGTCAATTTTCTAGGGGGCAGCTGCACCCAGTAGGCTCATTCTTCCTGACTAGCTAAGTAAAATCTTCTCTAAGCAACCACCACTTTTCAAATTTAAAGCTATTGCTCTTTGGAGTTTGGTTAAGACCAGAGTCCTAGAGCAAAGGAGTGTGGTCACTACCACATCTGGGCAGAGCTCTACAACTAGAAAGGGGAAATAAACTATCTAATTATGTGTCACAGAAAATTCTGTCAATGGTGGACATAATCCTGGAGCAGCACTTCCAACATATCTAGCAGAACTGTGGGTTTTCCTTCTGACAGGGCAATTATCGACTTTATGGGTAACCATTTTGCAGATAAAACAACTCTTGGGCTTGACACATTTATCCAAATGATGCCCTGGTTCCCCACAGTTGTAGCAGATCACCTCAGAGTATGCCATAAGGCCTGAAGCTGGGGCAGGAGCAGTTTTCTGGATGTCCTATCTCTTCTTTTACTGATTCTTGCCTTGAGATTTCCCACTGATCTGAGAGTCAGAACCACAAGCAGATTGATCTTGGGCAATTAAAGGAGCCTGCCCAGATTGTGCCCCCATTTGGGGCGGAGGTGGGCCGTACCACTGCCCAACCGGCGCTCCCCCCATTGTGATAGGGGAAATTCATCAGAGTTCCTGGTTCCTTCTCATCCTCCAGCCAGATGTTATCTCTCAGGAAGCAGAAATAACCACTAGACAGCTCAATTGAAGTAGATTGCAAGCCTAATTTCAATCTTCTGCAGGTTTGGGGGAGAGGTAAGGTAGGGGATCCACCTGCTCCGGCTCCGGTGGCGTGCTGGTGGGCAGGAGTCCAGTCAAGCATTCCCATCTCGCAGCACGGCGTGGATCTCCTGGATTCACTTATCCTTTTGCCCATCGAATGAACGCAATCGGCGGCTCACTGGGGTGGGGCATCATGTGCTTCTCTGATAAATCTCCTTCGAAGTAGATCCGCAGGGCTAGATTCAGCAGCTCCCAATCCACATGATCCTTGCACATCCGAGCATACATGTGCGAGTGAGAGAACGGATTCGGTCCCTCTTTGGCTTCCTCCCTCGCAGCTTCCTCCTCAGCTTCCCTCCACTCGCGCGTGCACTGGGTCCAGGAGAGAGCATCGTCGCGGATCCGCATCGCCCTCTCCCTCCATCTCCTCCCTCGAGTCTCCCACAGCACCGCCGGCGCGACAGAGTCGAGCGGCTGGAGCATCCGCGGGAAGACTTTGTAGACATGTGGGAGATGCATCTTGTACATCTGCCTGTCTTCCAGCCATTCCCCAGTGGATATGGCCGGCGACTCCATGGGGCGCGCGAGCGGACTTGCTGAGGGGGGCGGGCGCGCCCGGAGTCAGGAGGCGGGGGGTGGCGGCGAGATCTATTTGCCAATTACTCCCTCCTTTTCGATTTATAGGGATCAATTCAAAAATCTCATCAACAAGGGTAGATGATGAATGGTGGAATACTTTTTGTAGTTTGCAAAAAGCACCTAATTAATGCACTTGTTTTCCTAAAAAAATATGTTTATCAATGCATAAATTGCAATGCATGTATGCATAAAGTACATGCATTGGTCAATTTTCTCTTAATACTTGCATGCAATGATTTAATGCACCTTGGAATCTGAACATGTGATGGAAAACAACCAAATTGAGCCTTATAAAATGGAAAAACTAAAATTTTGAGATAAGCCCTATAAACCGAAAAGGAGGGAGTATGTGAACTAAATAGTCAACATCTAAAATAATTTAAATATATATAATATAGTTAGAAGGGAAACATAAGTTGGACCTGGCGTTCCTATTCTTATATAGAAAAATAGAACAGACCTCTGCGTTTTCTTCAAAAAATACATAAATTGGGCTGCCAAAAATAAAACCTCGGATGGGAGGTCCATAGGCCGGTCGATACATGACGGCCCTAAGAAAATACAAACAGGCCTATGGACCTCCCATTCGAGGTCGTGGGCTACACATGTTAAAAATGAAAGCCTAGACGGGGAAGCCCAAAATCACGTCCAACACTTGCCAAAACTTCGTCCCTCGTTTTCTCTGTGTTTCGCACACTCGACATTGTGTGGGCATTTTGACTGTGCATCATATGAAGATGTGCTATGCATGAATGTTGATCAGCATGATGTTAACTGGCTAGTAGTTCCATTTTCGACCATGAATAAAACTTCCAACATGATGGTAACCCTGTTTGAAAAGGCCGTGTTAATATAAATGCTCTGCCTCTGAAAGTTGCAGTTTCTTGTCTGAAACTGAACTTGCAGTTTCTTATCTGAAACTGAAACTTGCAGTTTCTTCTCTGAGAATCACATTGTCTGCACTTTTATACTCCTATGAAACTACATTTTTTGAAGTGCTAAAAATAGATCTCTAGAATTCATAAAATACTTCATATGCTCAGTACTGCAAATCTGAAATTCAAAAGACATTCATATCTGAAAGTACTCTCAAAATACACAACACAAAACACAATTCACAACCTGCAAATACTAACAACCCTAAGCTCCTCCTGACAACTCACAACCTGCCCGACTATTGGGCTCGGGGGGGCAGCCCACTCCTATTCCTCGGCGGCAGACAGCCACCCCATGAGACGATGTGAACGGCGAGGGAGACGATGGCGGGGAAGCGTCGTCGGGCCAACTTCTTTTCTCCTCTTGCAGTTGGGTTCGGTCGACGAAGACTCCACCGGCTCGCTCTGGCAGGACACCCTCACAAACGGCACCCTGTAGATGCTCGATCCTTCAATCTCTGGTGGATGCTCCATCTGGGATCGATACTCCCACCACCGCTCCCTCACGATCGGATTCAATGAATCTGTTTGCTCCATGGCCCAGAGGAGCAGCTCTATGTACTCCGGCGCGACTCCCTCCGGGAGTATCGCTGCCTTTTCGCTCTGTTGCAAATATTTGGCCATGGATGTCGCCGTCACCGCTAGTTGGTCCTTGTTGTCAAATCAAGACTGCATCTCCAACATCCTAGCTAGCTTCACAGGGTCACCGTCTGTGATCCTCACGTATCGGTTGTACTCCTCCATCGATCTACTTCTCCACAGCACCTTCACTCGCCGGCGGTGGTTTTTGAATGGAAGAGGAGAGGAGCAGCGCTGGTTTTGGATTAGAACGGGAGAGGAGCGACGCTAGTTTTGGACTAGAACAGGAGAGGAGGGGCGGTGGTTTTGAAATGGAAGAGGAGAGGAGCAGCGTTGCATTTAGATTGGAACAGGAGAGGAGCGGCGGTGGTTTAAGAGGAGAAGAGCGGACGAGCGGCGCTGGTCTTGGAAGTATTTTTTTGTTGTTTTGCTTATTTTGGGTCAAAGTTTGACCACGTACTGTATTTGACAAGCAAAATGTGAATGCATGTCACCAAAAATTGTATCGTTTGGTTTGTATCTGAATGTACTTTCAAATTATATTATTTTTGCAACATATAACATATATTTTATGTGCGAAAATCATGGTCAATTATGACCCAGAATAAAAGGGAGACTAGTTAATGTGGGGTCGCTTTATTAATTGAAGGGTAAATTGATTTTGATTTTGATCCAGTCATAGCGCGCCGGCCCTCTCGTCCAATCCTAAATCGCTGCCGCACGGCCCTCTCCCTCTTCTCCATTGCAAAACCACCTCCTCTCCTCTCCATCATCTCCATTCCAAAACCACTGTCTCGCCTCTCCCTCTTTTGATCTTCTCCATTGCAAAACCACCTCCTCTCCTCTCCATCATCTCCATTCCAAAACCACCGTCTCGCCTCTCCCTCTTCTCTATTGCAAGACCATCGTCTCTCCTCCGTTTTCTAGACGCTTTGCTCCATGGCACGGGCGCAATCCATGGATACAAAATTAGTATATTGTATACTATTTAAAAGTCAAGGGCGGGGCTTTTCCTGCGCGGTAGGTGGCGGGGCAGTTCCGCCTAGTCGGTTCAACAGAGACGCGAGAAGACGAGGGAGTAGGCTGCTGCAAACGTAGGGCTGTGTGATTTGACAGCGAGTTACTGCTGGACAAGTGGGGCCCCGTGATTTGACTTGCCATTATCATTTTAACTGCGACGCTACGATCGGCGTGAGTCTCCCAGATTCCTGACCACCTCCATACAGGTGCCTCTCCCAATGCTCCACCATGTAGTAGAGGCTGGTGATGAAGCCAGGTACCTAGGGTAGGTTCATGGACCTATCCTGACTGCCCTACCCAAGGCATCCCTAGAAGAAATCACCTTTCAATCGACTTGGAGGTGTTCCACTCGACGGACTCGAAGACACTCGACCATGAAGCAATCACTCGACCAAGATCCAACCACTCGACGACCAGGAGACCTAAAGTCACTCCGCACGCTAACGGTCGGTCATTGAGTAGCTTTTATGGTCATCATAGCTCTTTATTAGAGGCGTTACCAGTAACGCCCAACCTTAATGTACTTTAAACCCTGCATAACTGAGGGCCGGAGGGGTCTGGCAAACTCTATATAAGCCACCCCCCTCCTCAGTGTAAAGGGTTCGCACCCCTGTAATTTACACACTCACAATCCAGTCGACCGCCTCCGGGCTCCGAGACGTAGGGCTATTACTTCTTCTGAGAAGGGCCTGAACTCGTAAACCTCGTGTGCTTACAACTACTCCATAGATAAGATCTTGCCTCTCCATACCTACCCCCCTACATTACTGTCAGACTTAGAACCACGACAGTTGGCGCCCACCGTGGGGCAGGTGTCTTAGCGACTTGTTGGAGAAGTTGTGATTTTTTTCGATCCAAATCATCATGGTTTCTGGTGGAGTTTTAGTGGAGGGCCGCGAGATCCGTCTCGGCATGCTCACGTTCATCGCCGATGACTCCGCTTGGATTCAGGAGGCTCCGCTCAACGTCAATGCGCTTCCTGTCCGCGGAGCAACGCACTTTCGCACGTGCATCCGCGGCGTCCTCTTGCGGCAACCGTCGACCCATTATCGGTCGGCCCCTGTATTGTCCTCCCTCCCTGTTTCCCGCCGGCACAAGCGCTCCGGTCGGTCGATACGTCGGCGGTGGGTGAGACACGCGGTGGCACGCCAGTCGGCCACCCTTCAAGTCGCGGCGATCGAGCCCGACGAATCCCTCTATGGCCTGTTCGACTGGCTCCGCAAAGACCGCATCCGAGTGCGACAGCAGTGATCCGGCGGCGGAGGTTCTCATGGTCGATGGACCGCGCGACCCTCCCGGTTTTTCCCGCGCCGACGGAGGCACTGGTGGAGGCGACCCGTCGCACCCCCAAGAGGAATATCTCCCCGAGCCTCTCACGTCGCTGCAGCGAGAAGAACTTCGTCGCCGGAACATGGATGCACTACACACTCCTATCATTGGAGAAACCCCCGAGGCCCGTGCCTTGGTGGACGCGCGCCTGGCCAACTTGGCTGAGCGCACTCGACTGGAGAACCTCCAGCGAGCACTCGACAAGCATGCACGACAACGGGTTCTAGAATCCAGTCGCCGTCAGCTCTTTCCGCCCCCGCAGGTATATCAAACTCCGATTCAGAATTTAGCAGCTGCAGCCCGTATAGCAGAGTCGATTCAGCCTTCTCAGTCGGAGGCTGGCAGACGCTTGCTGCAGATCAGAGCGTTACTCTAGGCAGCAGGAGACCAGAATTCCGCTGTTTCTCAGTCGTGGAACAGGATCCACAGCAGATCCATTGCTGCAGACACAGGCTAGTCGGCTCACAGCCCAAGATCGCCCTCGAGGCATGAGGGACGTGAAGTCCAGCGTGAGCAGTATGGTCACCGATTCAATCGTGACGATCGACATCGAGTGCCCACCCTCCCCCGAGGAGTGGATTGTACGTGCCTCGACAGCAGGATGACAGGCGCCCTCATAGTGTTGGGCGAAGGATTCCAGTCGACCCCAGGGAACCAGGCTTTGATGCGAGATCCATTCTCGTTCAAGGTCTGGTCGACAGGAACAGAGCTCATCGAGAAGGTCACGACAGAGATGCACCTACCAGCAGCAGAGTGCATGTTTCAGGGCCAGGGTGCTTTAGTAGAGCCATCAGGGCCGCGGCGATTCCTCCCAACTTCAGGTTGGCGACTGGAGTCAGTAAGTTTACTGGTGAGTCCAAGCTCGATACTTGGCTTGAAGACTACCGAGTGGCTGTCCAGATTGGCGGTGGCAATGATGAAGTGGCCATGAAGCACATGCCTCTCATGTTGGGGGGCTCGGCCAGAGCGTGGCTGAATCAGTTAGCACCTAGCAGCATTTACACTTGGGAAGATCTCGCCCGAGTGTTTGTCACAACATTTGAAGGAACATGCAAGCGACCGGCAGGGTTGACAGAACTGCGGTCTTGTGTGCAGAATCCGAATGAAACTTTGAGGGATTACATCCAGAGATGGATCACGTTGCATCACACGGTAGAAAATGTGCCTGATCACCAATCAGTCTGCGCCTTCAAGGAAGGCGTCAAGAACAGAGAACTAAATCTGAAATTCGGTCGAACTGGAGACGTGTCTCTGAATCAGATGATGGAGATTGCCACCAAGTACGCTAATGGTGAAGATGAGGATCGACTCCGGAGTGGCAAGCTCAAGTCAGTCGCCCAAGAAACCGGAGGGGGAAATTCCAATCGGAAACAGAAGCGGAAAGCCGAGCCAGCTACTCCTGGGGAAACCTTGGCTGTAACTCAAGGAAAGTTTAAAGGGAAACCCAAAGGGCCTTGGAACCCCAAGAAAGTTAAAGACCAAGACGGAAATGATGTGTTGGATTTGCCATGTCACATCCACACAAAGAAAGATGAAGAGGGTAAACTCATTTACCCGAAACCTACCACTCGACAGTGCTGGCTCTTGATCCAGCAGTTCTAGGGCAAATAGCCCAAAGATAAGGAAAAGGAGTCGGACAAAGTTGAGGACAAGGAAGATAGTGATGATGGATACCCCCAGGTCAATTCCACCCTGATGATTTTTCCTGATGTTGAAAGCAAAAGTCGACTGAAAGTTATCAACCGTGAGGTGAATATGGTAGCTCCGGCGACACCTAGTTATTTGAAGTGGTCTCAGACTGCCATCACATTCGACCAGTACGATCACCCAACGCACATTGCCACCCCTGGGAGGCAAGCTTTGGTGGTTGACCCAGTTGTCGAAGGCACTCGACTGACCAATGTCTTGATGGATGGTGCTAGTGGTTTGAACATACTGTATGCAGAGACGTTGAAAGGGATGGGCATTCCGATGTCCAGACTCAGTACCAGCAACGTGAGTTTCCATGGAGTCATTCCTGGGAAGAAGGCTGAGTCACTCGGTCAAATTGCTCTCGATGTGGTTTTCGGTGATTCCAAGAATTGCCGCAAAGAAAAGTTGATGTTCGAGGTTGTGGACTTCTAGAGTGCTTATCACGCTATTTTGGGCAGGCCAGCTTATGCACGCTTCATGGCTCGATCATGTTATGTGTATCTCAAATTGAAGATGCCTGGTCCCAAGGGTGTGATCACTATTACGGGCAATCGGAAGAAGGCAGAAGAATGTTTTCAGAAAGGCTCAAAGATCGCTGATGCCCAGATGGCAGTGGTAGAGCTGCAGGAGTACCAGAAGACTGCTGACCCGAGTGATTTGTTGCGAGCCAAGAAGCCCGCTACGGAATCAACTTTTCATTCATCTGGCGAAACGAAGCCGGTTCACATTCACCCGACCGATCCCAATGCTGCTCCAACTCATATCTCAACAACACTCGACTCCAAATAGGAAGAAGCGCTCATCCAGTTCCTCCGTGAGAACTGGGACATCTTTGCATGGAAGCCTTCTGACATGTCGGGTGTTCCCAGGGGGCTGGCTGAGCACCGCCTATGAGTCGACCCAAAAGTGAAACCTGTCAAAGAACATCTCCGACGGTCCGCCGTCCAGAATAGAAAGGCTATTGGTGAGGAGGTGGCTCGGCTCTTAGCAGCGGAGTTCATCCGAGAGATTTACCACTCCGAGTGGCTCGCCAACGTTGTCATGGTCCCCAAGAAGGACAAGTCACTTCGCATGTGCATTGACTTTAAACATATAAATTAGGCCTGCCCGAAAGATCATTTTCCTCTCCCCCGCATCGACCAAATAGTCGACTCGACTGCAGGATGTGAGCGACTGTCTTTTTTAGACGCCTATTCCGGGTACCATCAGATCCGTCTGTATGGACCCGACGAGATCAAAACAGCTTTCATCACTCCATTCGGGTGCTTCTGTTATGTTACCATGCCATTCGGCCTCAAGAATGCCGGAGCCACGTTCATGAGGATGATTCAGAAGTGTTTGCTCACTCAAATCAGTCGGAATGTGGAAGCATACATGGATGATATTGTGGTCAAGCCATGGAAGGGTTCTGACCTGCTGACTGACCTTGCTAAAACCTTTGCCAACCTCAGAAGGTATGATATCAAACTTAATCCATCAAAGTGCACATTCGGAGTCCCTGGCGGGAAGTTACTCGGTTTTCTCGTTTCCGAACGGGGAATCGACGCCAATCCAGAAAAAGTCGGTACTATACTCCGGATGAAACGTCTTGTGCGTGTGCACGACGTCCACAAGCTTACTAGTTGCTTGGCCGCTTTAAGTCGATTCATCTCTCGTCTCGGTGAAAAGACATTGCCTCTTTACCGACTGATGAAGAAGTCAGACAAGTTCGAGTGGACTCTGGAAGCTGATGCAGCATTTGCAGAGCTAAAAGCTCTGCTCTCCGCCCAGCCGGTGCTTGCTGCCCCAATCAGCAATGAGCCTTTGCTGCTTTACATTGCCGCCACGGGACAAGTCGTCAGTACAGTACTTACAGTCGAGCGGGAAGAAGAAGGAAAAGCCTTTAAAGTTCAGTGCCCAGTATATTATGTTTCTGAAGTTTTGACTCCATCAAAGCAAAGATATCCTCATTACCAGAAGCTTGTATATGCGGTTTATATGACCACGAAGAAGGTTGCACATTACTTCTCTGACCATTCCATTACAGTCGTCAGCGACGCTCCATTGTCAGAGATTCTGCACAACAGAGATGCAACTGGTCGAGTGGCAAAATGGGCGATTGAACTCCTTCCCCTAGATATCAAGTTTGAGGCAAAGAAGGCTATCAAGTCCCAAGCAATAGCAGATTTCGTTGCCGAGTGGATTGAACAGCAACTACCGACTCAACTTCACTCGGAGCACTGGACCATGTTCTTCGATGGGTCTAAGATGCTGAATGATACCGGTGCTGGGGTAGTATTGGTTTCCCCCGAGGAGATAAGCTCAGATATGTTCTCCAGATTCACTTTGATTCCTCCAATAATGAAGCAGAATATGAAGCACTTTTGTATGGGTTGCGCATGGCCATTTCACTCGGCGTCCGTCGCCTCATGGTCTATGGCGACTCATATATGGTCGTTAATCAGGTGATGAAGGAGTGGGACATCAAAAGTCCAGCCATGACTGGTTATTACAATGCAGTGAGAAAGCTAGAGAAGAAATTCGAGGGGTTAGAGCTTCATCACATACACCGACTGAAAAATCAAGCAGCTGATGATTTGGCAAAAATAGGTTCCAAGAGAGAAGCCATTCCCAGCAATGTGTTTTTGGAACACATCCACACGCCATCTGTTCAAGAGGATCCATTCACTTAAGAAGCCCCGTAGCCAAAAAGTGCCACGGATCCGACTGAAGTTGAAGTTCCAGCAGTGGTCGACCTGATCATGGAAGTCTTGGTCATCACTTCCGACTGGACGGTGCCATACATCGCGTACATCCTAAGGAAAGAACTCCTAGAGGACGAAGAAGAGGCTCGACAGATCGTCCGTCGATCCAAGGCCTTTACAGTCATAAAGGGACAGTTGTATAAAGAAAGCGCGACTGGAGTCAGCCAGAAGTGTATAACACCAGAAGAAGGTCAGATAATCCTTGATGATATCCACTCGGAGACCTGTGGTCATCATGCGTCCTCTCGGACCATTGTGGCTAAAGCATACCGAGCGGGTTTTTACTGGCCAAGAGCAAATGAAATGGCGAAAGAGATAGTCGACAAATGCGAAGGATGTCAGTTCTACTCAAACATGTCCCACAAACCCGCGTCAGCCCTGAAGACCTTTCCACTCGTCTGGCCCTTCGTTGTTTGGGGATTGGATATGGTTGGACCACTGAGAATAGGCAGGAGCGGATTCACTCATGTGTTAGTGGCAGTCGACAAATTTACCAAATGGATTGAAGCTAAGCCTATCAAGAATCTCGATGCCTGCACTGCTATCAGTTTCATCAGAGAGTTGATATTCAGATATGGAGTTCCGCATAGCATCATCACTGATAATGGGTCAAACTTTGATTCGTACAAGTTCAGAGCTTTTTGCGCCTCTCAAGGCACACGAGTCGACTACGCTTCAGTCGCTCACCCCCAGTCGAATAGACAAGCGGAAAGGGCAAATGGTCTGATTCTCAAAGGACTAAAACCCCGACTGATGCGCGATCTCAAGCACGCGGCAGGCGCATGGGTCGACGAGCTTCCATCAGTTCTTTGGGGATTGAGGACCACCACGAACCGATCGACTGGAAGAACCCCATTCTTTCTGGTCTACGGAGCTGAGGCAGTTTTGCCGAGTGACCTAGTTCACAATGCACCCCGAGTCGAGCTCTACTCTGAAGATGAAGCAGAACAAGCCCGGCAGGACGCAGTCGACCTCCTGGAAGAAGAAAGAGAAATGGCCATGATCCGATCGACCATCTATTAGCAAGACTTGCGTCGATTCCATGCCAGAAATGTGAAGAGTCGAGCCTTCCAAGAAGGAGACTTGGTCCTCCAAGTAGATCAACAGAAACCACACAAGCTCGCTCCTACTTGGGAAGGTCCCTTCATCATCACCAGAGTCCTCCACAATGGAGCGTACCATCTTTACAACGTCGATCGCCAGATTGACGAGCCACGAGCTTGGAATGCGGAACTACTCCGCCCCTTTTACACTTGAATTCTCACTCGGATGAGATGTAATAAGAAAAACTTCTGTAGTTTATTTATCAAAGACAAGAGTGTTATAATTTTCCCAGTGATTGTTGTTGCTTCTGTTTGCGTCAGAAATCCCCCAGTGGGTGGCTTAGCTGCGAATCCGTTTCGCCTAAGTTTGTAAAAAAATTCCTACCGAGTGGCGAGCAAGTCTCTCACTCGGAGGCTTAGCTGCGAACCCGTTTCGCCTAAATGTTTGAAAAAATCCTACCGAGTGGTGATCCAGCCTCCCACTCGGAGGCTTAGCTGCAGTCCAGTACTCGCCTAAGTGTTTGAAAATCCTACCGAGTGGTGAGCTCGCCTCCCACTCGGAGGCTTAGCTGCAGTCTGGTACTCGCCTAAGTGTTTGAAAATCCTACTGAGTGGTGAGCCCGGCTCCCACTCGGAGGCTTAGCTGTAGTCCAGTACTCGCCTAAGTGTTTGAAAATCCTACCGAGTGGTGAGCCCGCCTCCCACTCGGAGGCTTAGATGCAGTCCAGTACTCGCCTAAGTGTTTGAAAAATCCTACCGAGTGGAGAGCGACCCTCCCACTCAGGGGCTTAGCTGCAGTCCAGTACTCGCCTAAGTTTGAAAAATCCTACCGATTGGAGAGCGACCCTCCCACTCGGGGGCTTAGCTGCAGTCCAGTACTCGCCTAAGTGTTTGAAAAATCCTACCGAGTGGAGAGCGACCCTCCCACTCGCGGGCTTAGTTGCAGTCCAGTACTCGCCTAAGTTTGGAAAATCCTACCGAGTGGAGAGCGACCCTCCCACTCGGGGGCTTAGCTGCAGTCCAGTACTCGCCTAAGTTTGAAAAAATCCTACCGAGTGGAGAGCGACCCTCCCACTCGGGGGCTTAGCTGCAGTCCAGTACTCGCCTAAGTTTGAAAAAATCCTACCGAGTGGCGAGCGACCCTCCCACTCGGGGGCTTAGCTGCAGTCCAGTACTCGCCTAAGTTTGAAAAAATCCTACCGAGTGGAGAGCGACCCTCCCACTCGGGGGCTTAGCTGCACTCCACTACTCGCCTAAGTTTGAAAAAAATCCTACCGAGTGGAGAGCGACCCTCCCACTCGGGGGCTTAGCTGCAGTCCAGTACTCGCCTAAGTTTGAAAAATCCTACCGAGTGGAGAG
This sequence comes from Aegilops umbellulata, assembly GCA_032464435.1. Classification (NCBI taxonomy): domain Eukaryota; kingdom Viridiplantae; phylum Streptophyta; class Magnoliopsida; order Poales; family Poaceae; genus Aegilops; species Aegilops umbellulata. The sequence goes on along the minus strand of CP136055.1, from coordinate 600,293,509 downwards.
CGACCCTCCCACTCGGGGGCTTAGCTGCAGTCCAGTACTCGCCTAAGTTTGAAAAAATCCTACCGAGTGGAGAGCGACCCTCCCACTCGGGGGCTTAGCTGCAGTCCAGTACTCGCCTAAGTTTGAAAAAATCCTACCGAGTGGAGAGCGACCCTCCCACTCGGGGGCTTAGCTGCAGTCCAGTACTCGCCTAAGTTTGAAAAATCCTACCAAGTGGAGAGCGACCCTCCCACTCGGGGGCTTAGCTGCAGTCCAGTACTCGCCTAAGTTTGAAAAATCCCACCGAGTGAAGAGCGACCCTCCCACTCGGGGGCTTAGCTGCAGTCCAGTACTCGCCTAAGTTTGAAAAATCCTACCGAGTGGAGAGCGACCCTCCCACTCGGGGACTTAACTGCAGTCCAGTACTCACGTAAGTATGAAACACATCCCAATACGCAAGGACGACGAGGTGCAGGTCGACTGCTACCTTCTTCTTCGGAGCTGCGCCACAAATACAAAAGTTGTCTCGAGTGAGGAACAAGTTCCACTCGACAGAGAATTCATGAAGATAATCAACGATAAACCAAGTTCAGATAAATCCTAAAGGTCCCAGACTGCAGATCAAAGTACTCGAGCATTCAGCCCGAAAGAGTTTAACGGTTGCAAAATCCACTCGGCATTCCGAGGCAAATTTAAGGTTAAGCGTAGAAGTTTTTTACTCCTCAGGCAGAGGACTGGAGGGTGCGACAAACTGGCCCAAATCAATCCCGTCAGCAATCCGAGTGGCAGCAGCGATGAAGGTCTCCATGAAAGACTGAAAGTTGTGCTTCCTGGTGTTGGCAACTTGGATAGCAGCCAGCTTTTCCTCTCGCGCCTCCTTGCAGTGAACACGGACCAAGGACAGAGCAACGTCAGCGCCGCACTTAGCAGAAGATTTATTCCATTCCTGCACTCGACCTGGAACTTCATTCAGTCGAGTCATCAGAGACTCGAGGTCCTTTTGAAGCGTCGTTCCAGGCCAGAGTGCCGTGTCGATCTGCGACGCCGCAACCTTCAGTCGAGCAAGGTAGTCAACCACACCAGCAATACGAGACTCCAGTCGGAGCATGTTCATAGCAGCCTCATCCTTCACCGGAGAATTAATGGGGTCTAAACTTGTCTCCACTCGACTGGTTTCCTCCTCGAAGTTCTGGTAGAATTCTGTAAACACAATTCAAAGATAAGTCAGTGGCTCTACATTGGGTTGATGACAACGAGTCAGTTGGGTAGGATTGATTACCCTCAAGCATGACGAATAACTTCTTGGCGAGCCCTCCAAGATAAGCCTCCAAATCGTTCCTCCTCCCTACCAGTTCACTTGCCTTGTCGCCCAGAGCTATCTTATCATTCTTCAGACGGCTGACCTCTTGGTTGGCCGTTGAGAGCGGCTTTCAGTGTGGAGTTCTCCTCTTCAAGGTTTCCGACTGAAGCCAGTTTTTCTTCTGTAAGCTTCGTTTTGTCCAAAGCTGCCTTCTGCGCTTCGCCAAGGTCATGGTCCTTCTTCTTCAGAGCCTCCTCCATTTTATCTGCGAAATGACAGTGAGAACAACATCAAGAATGGGCGGAAAAGAAAGGACAGTCGTCAGATTCTCACCAGCCATACCTTTTGCTTCGTCTCTCGCCTTCTGCAAGTTCTCTTGGGCAAGCTTCAAGTCAAGGTTGAGCTGGATCTGTTTGTTTTCCAATTTAATATAGCGAGCCACAAGCTCGCAGGATTTCTGCGAAGAAACATTCGACAGATGTCAAAGGTAGCTTGCTTCCGAGCAACTAAGACAAAATCGTGACGTTTCTAAGACTACAGCCGAATCAAAAATATTCGACAGTAGTCTCGGGGACTACACCCAGTGGGTGCACTCGGTGTGCCCCCACTGGTTCAAAGATTCCATTCGACATGGCCTGACCAGACCGAGTGAAGAAGTTCAAGTAAAGCAACACAATATAAAGACTACAGTCGACTGCCAGCAGTCCACCGTAGTCTCGGGGACTACACCCAGTGGGTGCACTCAGCGTGCCCCCACTAGTCCAAAAAATTCAGTCGACACACCCAGTGGGTGTACAGATACAAAGATCTTCGGAAAAGAGAGTCTTCAGATAGCATATCCTAATAGAACAAGCGATGATCGACTAACCTGGACATTGCTTTGAAGGGCTGAACTAGCATCATAGGCTGCTTGGCTGGCTTCCCGGACCACCTTCACCTGCTCCATCATGATCCCCGCCTGGCGTATAGCCTCCTTAGCAGCACCCACTTGATCCTCGGGGACGTGGTGTGTGGCAAAAAGGGAGGGTGGATCAGCAGTCGACGGTGAAGGCCGAACACTCGTCAGAGGCACAGCGAAGGACACAGAAGTCCGAGTGGTATTACCACCCTCCTGAACTACTGCCTCAGGCGCTGATGCGGTTTGTGGGGTCTTGTCAGCTGACGCCTTCCTATTCTTCCTCACCCTCAGCGGCACTTCGTCATCATCATCAGGGAGATCAATGACATGAGTAGGAGCTATAAGAAAAATCCAAAGTTAAAGATAAAAATCCAATCGACCGGAAGAGACCGTCAGTCGACTAAGAGCGGAACATCATAAATTATACCAAGGTTGGAGGTAGCAGCATCTTCCATTTCCTGGTCATCGTTCTTGGCAGAGATCTCAGAGGTAGCAGCATTGCAAATTTCAAAAACCAGTCAGTTTATTCAATGAGTCGACCAAGAGTCCGTCCATGTTCAACAAAAGAAAGCAAGTTCTATTGTTACCCGGAAATGGTGGGAACGGTCATCTTCATCTTGGGCAGGGCCTTCGGCGGCTTTGACGGCGTCGCTCGTGGATGCTTTGGAGCTTTTTCAGTCGGCGCTGGGGAGGACGTCCGAGGACGCTTTGACGACTGCCCAACAGGCACAGTCGCCTTACCATGTTCGCGCACAGGATTGTGTGTGAGCTTGGATCGCCTTTCCGTGCGGGGAGGATCGACTTCTTCCTCCTCCTCTTCACTAGAGTCGTCGTCATCATCCCCCTCCCCTTCACCGTCAGATTGCCACTCCTCTCCACTTTCGCCTCCGCTCGCCTCCCCCTCCTTGGCCTGCTCTTGCGCTTCGTTGGGCATTGAGTACATATCAGTAATGGCCTGGAAGACAACAAACAAGACAAAAGTCAATCGACTCATGCTAAGAGAACAAAATGAAGAAACCAAGGTTATAGTCGGAGATGCAGAATCAGACCTGGTCTACTTCATATGTTTGGTCGAGTGGAGGAATCCTCCTGGCTCCTCGGGGGTTGTCCTTGTTCCCTGTGATGCTTGACAGCCACCCTTCCAACGTCTTGTCGTCGACCTCCTCCGGATGAATCCGAGTGGTGTCATTGAGGCCCGAATACATCCACATCGGATGGTCACGAGCTTGGAGCGGCTGGATGCGCCTCCGGAGGAAGACCTCTAATAAATCCATGCCAGTCACCCCGTCGCGGACAAGCTGAACCACTCGACCGACCAACACTTTGACTTGCGCCTTTTCTTCTGGCGTCACTTTCAGAGAGGAAGGTTTTTCTGCTCGGTTCAGGGAGAAAGGGGGAAGCCCAGTCGCCTGTCCCGGAGTCGCCTAGTCTTTGCAGTAGAACCAGGTCGACTACCAACCTCGGACCGACTCGGGAAAAGTCATAGCTGGAAAAGAGCTTTTGCCTCTCATTTGGATCCCAATACCCCCACACATCTGAATCACTTGCGTCTTTTCGTCACTTGACTTGGCTTTCTCAACCGACTGAGAACGACAAGTGAAAATGTGCTTGAAGAGGCCCCAATGGGGGCGATAGCCCAAGAAATTCTCGCACAAAGATACAAAGGCGGCAAGGTACACGATGGAATTTGGAGTAAAGTGATGGAGTTGTGCTCCGAAAAAGTTTAAGAAACTCCGGAAGAAAGAATGGGGAGGCAGAGAAAATCCGCAATCGATGTGGGTGGTGAGGAGGACGCACTCACCCTCGCGAGGTTGGGGTTCGATCTCGTTCCTCGGGAGACGCGCAGATCCATGGGGAATGAATCCCCCGTCAATCAGATCATCGATGTCATCTTGCCGAATCGCCGAGGGCATCCAATCGCCCTGGATCCAGTCCTTGGGCAGAGCGGACCTGGAAGAAGATCCGCCCCGACCGGACTTCCTCGCCTTCGCCTGTGTCGTCGCTTTCTTCGCACGCTCCAGGGCCGCTGTCTTCTCCTTCACCATCGCCGCGGACGAAGCTCGAACAGGCCAGCAGCACTCAGACGAGAACAAAGACGGCGGAAGAATTTGAGAGGGAAGGGGAAAAGTGAAGGCGTACTGTTCAAAAGCCTGGGCCGGCAGCTTATATGGAGTCGCTTCTGAGTGACTGACATGTAGGTATAGGCGATCCTGTCAAATCCCGCAACAGTCGCGCACGCGATATGTGGCGAAAAAGGTGGCGCGGAGATCGAGGAGGCTCCGTTCTATCCCATCCGATTAGTGCGGCGTCCCTCGTCCCGCGCACTTCCCAAAATTTGAATCCCGCGAAATCTGCGGGCAGCAAAACAACTCGTCAGATGGAGGATCTCCTCCACGCAACCACTCGGAAAACTACAGGTAAAGGGATTCACTCGACTAAAGAAAACTAAGAATGGATCACGGCAACTGAAAAAGAAGTTGGTGATGTCACCCATGTTCATTGATCCGAAACAAGATGTACTCATGGCACGAAAAATGGGTCGGAAGAATTCTCAACTCCTTCCCCCACTCAAACCTCGATCCATTCGGGGGCTAATGATGAAGCCATGTACCTAGGGTAGGGTCATGGACCTGTCCTGACTGCCCTACCCAAGAACATCCCTAGAAGAAATCACCTTTCAATCGACTTGGAGGTGTTCCACTCAACGGACTCGACGACACTCGACCATGAAGCAATCACTCGACCAAGATCCAACCACTCGACGACCAGGAGACCTAAAGTCACTCCGCACGCTAACGGTCGGTCATTGAGTAGCTTTTATGGTCATCATAGCTCTTTATTAGAGGCGTTACCAGTAACGCCCAACCTTAATGTAGTTTAAACCCTGCATAACTGAGGGCCGGAGGGGTCTGGCGAACTCTATATAAGCCACCCCCTCCTCAGTGTAAAGGGTTTGCACCCCTGTAATTTACACACTCATAATCCAGTCGACCGCCTCCGGGCTCCGAGACGTAGGGCTATTACTTCTTCTGAGAAGGGCCTGAACTCGTAAACCTCGTGTTCTTACAACCACTCCATAGCTAAGATCTTGCCTCTCCATACCTACCCCCCTACATTATTGTCAGACTTAGAACCACGACAGCTGGCTCTTGAATGAGAGCCCACTTCTCCACTTTTCCCTTGCCTCTCTTTCCTCCACATATGCAAAAATGTCATGTAAAGCGCACTATTGTACTTACTTTTACTTGCTCCTACAGGTGCTTAAGCTTGCCACATAGGCATAAAGTCTGATGTGGCAAGTTAATCAAGAAGAGAGAGACTAGTTTAGTGACCCAAGGAAGAAACGGTGCAAAGCGCGTGTATGTAGGTGAAAAGACAATTTTGAGTCTATATCTAATTAAATGAAGTAAACTTAGCAACACCATTTCATTGGAAGAGGTCACTCCTTGGCAAATGCAATAAATACTAGTACTCCTTGTGTCCCATAATATAAGAACGTTTTTGGCACTACACTAGTGTCAAAAACGTTCTTATATTATGGGACGGAGGGAGTACGAAGAAAGAGATAGAGAGGAGTAAAAAAATACACTTATAACCAACCTTGTTGTAGTATGAGTGACTAAGTGATGAATATGTATGACATGCCAACATCAGATAGCCTAACGCACCGTGTTAAATCTCCAATAGCGCGACCGCGCGAGCGACGCGACGGTCGTGGTAGGCGCGACCATGATACGGGCTCCTGGCAGCCCTTGGATCTGAGATCAAACGGTCGCATGCTAAGTTGCTGAAAATTTGCAGAATAACCCTCCAGGATAGGATATTCACCCATAGGTCTAGAATCACGCCATGCAACCGTTTGATCTCAGATCCAAGGGCTCTCGGAAGCCCGTATCATGGGAGAATGGAAAGCCACTACCCTGCCGTTCGCACGCTGGCAGTTCGCTCCTACTCGTCCCCGCACGTCCTTCAATACTACGGCGGTTCGCTCCTAGTCGTCCCGTCCATTCACATTACGGCAGTTCCACTAATCCTAACCCTCCTCCCAAATCCATGGCGTCCCAAATCTCCACGATCGGCGGTGAGTACAAGGTTAGAACCATCACCGGCGATGAGTTCGACGTCATCTACACCCGTTCTTACGTGACGGTGAAAGGATGCCTTTCTCGCTTCAGACGCATGTTCGAAAACTCAGATGATGAGTGGGTCGCTAGGCTAGATGTTGAGTACACCACAGTCCTGGGACGAGAGAAGGATCTAAAGGACGAAGAGAGGAAGAAGCCCGCCGTGATCCAGGTTTACCTGCATGACTTATGCTTGGTATACCACATATGCCATGCCGACGTTGAGTGCCAGGATTTTAAGGACTTCCTCGGGAGCAACCTAGTCAAATCCGTTACTGTAGACTTTGGTAACGACAAAGAAGTCCTGCGTCGGATAGGCCTTGTTGTAGGCAACACCTTCGACCTCCAGAAGAATCGGCTGGTGTCCTCTCGTCAGCCATGGTTCATCCTTCGTACGGTAAACTGGAGAAACCTCATTATACGTTTCATCGTCATGCATGGCAGCGGAATGTACTAGATATAGACCACATCCACTACGTTGCAATGGATGGCTACCTTTGCTTCAATATCTACAAGGGTTGGATGAAGAGCAACAGCCAAGTGTGCGGTTCAAGCAAAGAAGTATCGGCCAAGAGGAAGAGGGACAAGGACGAAGTCGAGGACGTGGACGAGGACTCCGAGTAAGGTAGCAGTGTCGTTGCTCATGGTGGTTCTAATGCAGTGTCTACCGGAATAGTTGCAAAGTTTAATTTCAGGTGTGCTTAATTTAATTTGAGGGGTGTGTTGTGCTGAGCCCCCAGCAGAACTATGTTATGTTTCTTCTCGTTACTTTAACTCTTCGGTACGTACATACTAGTATTTCTTACATTTCATCTTTTAGTTGGTATAGTACTACCACTCGTTTCTTCACATTATATACGTACAATATATATGGCAACATCATATAGCCAGCAGTTTAGTTGTCAAGGAATTTCAGGGTGCTTAGTTTTGTCAAAGAATTCCAGGATGCTTAGAGGGTGCTTGGATCCAAGGGACTTATTTTAATCTGACTAAAAATAGTCTCTTCAAGAGGCTAAAGTTCCAAGCACCCCTGACTAAAGAGGGTCTAAAACTAGTCTTGAGACTAAATTTTTTTAGTCAGGGGTACCCCTACTAAAATGTGGATTAGTCCTCTCTCTACTCATTTAACTCCTCTCCTTTAACACAGGCGAGTTCTGGATTGGAGGGTTTGGAGGATAATAAATGCTCATTAACTTGATTTTAGCCTTTTTAGTATTTGGATCCAAGCATGGGTGAGGCTAGCATGTTTTAGTTCCACTACTTTTAGTCATGGGACTAAAACGTATCCAAGCACCCTCTTAGTTTTATTTGAGGGGTGGGTTATGCTGGACACCATTATTGTGACTAGCCTTTTTAATAGTACTATATGCATAATTTGGCGACGAGCGCTGTCTATATGTACCACCTTTTTTTAATTTCAAGTTTTGCTCCATGGTGCAATCCATCGATACTACTGTTGTACAAAAGTATACATTTTTTAAAAGGCTAGAGGGCGGGGCAGTCTAGCTTGATCGGTTTCATGAGAGGCGAGGGCCTTTGTGATTTGATGGCTCATTACTACTGGAAGGCGGGCCTTATGATTTGACTGCTCGTATAAATGCGCCGACGACCTGATCAAGGAGGAGCAAAGAACCGTGCGGTATACTCAAGTTTTCCACTGGAGTAGTACTGCGACGGAGGAGCACGAAACACGGCAGCCCAGTGCCATATGGCGATAAAAAATGATCTAATTTGCTAGTCATCTCATTGTTAGCATTGTTCTATTCATTCCCTCAAAAAAACCATTGTTCTATTCATGCCTCGCAGAGAACATGACACGTGCGGTGAAACACCCGGAGCAAAAGATGAAACACAGGAGCAAAAGAAGAAGGAAGATTATCACCCCAAATGATCTAATTTGCCGCGGAGTCGTAACTGCTTCTTCATCGCCTCCACGACCTCCATCTCCTTGCGCATCTCCTCCGCCATCTTCATCATTGTGTCCATGACGCAGCATTTCTCGACGCGAGCCTTCATCATCTGTTCCACGGCCATATTACGTACCTTGATAGCAGCTGGGTGCTCGATGCGGAGCTTCGCCAACTCTTCCTTCTGTTCCATGACGAGGGCCTGCAGCATATTCATCGAGGAACTACTATTCTCATGCAACTTCTTCCAGCCGGCGTTCTTCTCCTTCAACAGGTCGATCTCGTGGCAGAGCTTCGCATTGTCCTCCCAAAGTCACAGGATTTCGCCGGTCGCCTTCTTCTTCGAGGCAATGCTCTTCTTCAGCAGCATCACCAAGCCGGCGGTCAACTCCCTCTGCTGATTGAGCTCAGCGGGCATGTCGTCGAGGCTCTCCTTCAGCAACTCCATCAAGCCTTGGATGAACTCCTTCTGCTTATTGAGCTGATCGGGCATGTCGTCGAGGGATAACGACTCCAGCTCCGCCGGCTCGGCATGTTCGCCTCCGCGGCTAGGGCGCTCCTGGGAGCCATCGCCTGCCCGTGAGAGATCTTTCGAGGTCTCTGCGTGGCGGTGAGCCCTCTATTTTTTTTCCGCAGCCTTGGTTGTCGCTCCCTTGTTACGAGTAGTTCTCGACCTAGAGCTCTGCTCACCGGCCATGGCAACGACGGACGAAGAAGAAGCACTTATGAGGAGGAAAGGTAGAGTAATTTTCAGTTAGGTAGTTCCCCTTTTTATAACCTAAGTACTAGCACTAGTACTAATACCTGCATAGTGAGAACACGTTCAGGTCTGGTACGTACTAGTAGGTGTGAGCAGGCTTTCGAATGTGATGGGAACAAGGTAAAGATTAATTGATGGTTTTGGTTTTGAGGCCCGAAACGGCTCCCGATGAGTTTAGCGGAACATAAATTTCAAGTACTACACTGCTCAAATGCGTAAATATTATGTTACTGCCAAAATTTGGCACAAAATACGAAGGAGACCAATGGAAGTACTGCTAGCAACCTACGATTTAACTACTCGCATGCGCTCAGTGGAGTAATAATGTCTTTCTTCCGCCCTCACGTCCACTCAATTTGCATGCGATGTATTAATTGACCATCAATGAAGTGAACGACTTTACAGGCGTTAAATTATCACATGGGGTGGATCTTGGTACAAAATTGCGTCCACCCGTGTACCCGCGTGTGCGTGCGAGGGAATGAGTGCATGTGTGGCGTGCATGCACATCTTCGCTTCGTGCATGTACCGCCAGTATGGCTCAGGGAGGACGAGTACATTCTTCTGGAACCAGCAGCACGTCACTGTGATCAATCCACGCAAGGAGGTCGCGACAACGCCTCCACATGTGCCACGTGGCTTCATGAACTGTAAGAGAGACACTGTGTAGCGTGCCATTGGTATTCTAATTTACGTGTTTTGCACATACTCGAAGTACTAGTAAGGTACACGTGCATTGCACGCATCAGATTTTGCAACCAAATTATGAATAAATACCACACTATAGCATTAAGCTCTGAATCATATATTCTTGATGTAGCCCTTCGTTTAATTCTTATAGTTCATCTCATTCAAAATCGATTAGTTTTTATAAAAAAGCTAAGAACGCGGGAATAGGAAAAACATGGGATTATAGTGGAATGTCGTCTTGAATCCTACAGGATTGTACGAGTGTTTGATTGAGCATAGAAAAAACGCAGAATTCTTTCAAAGAGGTTTGAGTGGATGGGATGTTTCCTATGAAATCTAGTGCAAATGAATCATATGGAAAAATTCCTATGGTTTACAATCCTACGAATCAAACAACCAAGATAGGAAAAATTCCTAATGATTAGAATCCTCCAAAATTCCTTTGAGAATCCTTTGAATCAAAGAAGCCCTTAACCTATTTTATGATTCATGGAATTGTGCGTTGTAAAGCATAAAGGAAAAAACAAATGATGGCAATTCAACTAGAAAAAAAGTTTGGGCAGTTATGATACGGAAGATTCTAGAACAAAAAAGAACCATTGTTGTTTTGAGGTTTGTGCATTATGCTTAAGTTCAACCATGGAGTCTGCTAGATTGTACATGTGGCAAAATCCGGTGGGGGGCTAGAAGATGGTGCAAGGGGCCGAGTGGAGGGAGACTATGAAGGAATGCACAAGTGCGAGATCGGTATTTAGAGAGAGGGGGCGAACATGTGCGCTGTTGCGCGCAGTGGCGGAGCCATGAAAAATAAATGAGCTAGGGGGCCAAGCATTGCTAATCCTTTACGAGGAGGGTCAATTCATGAACTTAAACCATTTTTTAGCAGCAATTGTCTAATGATCACATTCATATTAGCCTCGATATATAGTGATGTTAGGGGGGAGGGGGCAGGGCTCTTACTGCCCCATGTCTTCGCCATTGTGCACGCGTCTGAGAGATGAAGCGGAAGGCATGGATGATGAGAGGGGGACGTTGGATATATAATTAATGTGGGTGTATTAGCTATATATGTTAATCCTATATAGAGAGGTATAGATTGATCAATGTGGACGTGGGAAAGAGGGTGAGACCTCACTGGATATATCGATTGATCAGTTGGTGTGGAAAACTATGAAAGACCTAGCTATATACGCACATACATAGAGGAACATCGATCGTTGCACATGCACAAGTGAGAGATAAAGAATGTCCGATATGATGGACAGGGGGATGTGTGTTGGTGTGTGCCTTCATGGGAGACCGACCTGAAGAAAAAGATTGCATGCGTGCGATGGATAATGCCGACTGGTAGTGTGTGTGCATGCATGCACGAGAGAAAGTTAGTGGTACAATTATAAAGAGAAGACTACTGTGTGGGTGTAAACGAATAGCTGAATAGGTGAGGTCATAATCAATGTAAAGTTGAATTCAAATATTTGAATAAGAGATCCTGATGTTTGAAACCCATGCATGCATGAATATAACGGAGATCTGCGCGGTGTGGTTTGGAAATGAGCATGTTATAATGTATACACATTGAACAAGGTCAGACTGATTTGAATTTGAGATACTGATGGCAGACATCATTTGGCCACGTCGCATCCGTGCATGGACACACTATTCTAATTGGAGATGATGGGCGGCTTTTGCATCACATATCTATATCTATACCCCTATATATATTATATTTTATATTTTTTATATTGTGTGCGGGTAACTTTAATTTTCAAATATGGTCGTTGGATGAGGCGAATTCGATGGTCCAAAGATGGCAAATTTGAGCACTACTGGCCGTTGGATATCATCTAGATTCCACCAGATTTCGCCACATGTATAATCTAGAAGACTCCATGGTTGAACTTAAGCATAATGCACAAACATCAAAACACAAGCACTTCTTATTTGTTCTAGAATCTTCTGTATCAGAATTGCCCAAATGTTTTTCTACATGATTTGCCATTATTTGTTTTTACTTTATGTCTTACGACGCACAATTCCATGAATCTTAAAATAGATTAGCTTTCTTACAAAAACTAGATGATTTTGAATGAAATGAACTATAAGAATTAAACGAACATCTACATCATGCATATATGACTCAAAGCTTGCATGCTATAATGTGGTATTTCTTCATAATTTGGTTGCCAAATCTCATGCGTGCAATGCACGTGTAACTTACTCTAGTATAAATGGTGTTTGTGTGTGTGTTGTGCGTGTTGAGGTGCAAATTGTCTTTTTTTGGGTACACGTTAAGCTTGTTCTTCCGAAATTTCAAGTCGCGCCTTGTTATGCCGAAAATTCAAGCTAGCGTCTCTGTCTATCGTGCTGCGAAACTCCCGCCTCTTCAACCGGCGCCTTGTTAGCCTGAAATATTTAAGATATATCTTTGCCTCGTTGTGCTCCGACAACTCCCTCCATCTCAACCCACGCCTTGCTATTCCGAAATTACAACGCGCGCGAAAACTCCCACCTCCTGTGAAATCCCGGCACGCGAAATGCCCGTGGTACCCCTGAACCGAAAGAACCGCCTCAAATCGGTGGGGGTACTTTCGTAACTTACCCCACATTTCGGACAAGCACGTCTCTAAGCCATGGTTCCCCACTGTCATCCCATCCGCCCACCCATTCGTACACCGAGGCCGTGAAAACCCGGGACGAAACCCCGCACCCTGCTCCGTCCGCCACCCAGCCGGAGCCTCTTCCCCGACGACGTCGTCCACAGCAACACCTCGACGTCCCTCATCCACCGTACCGGATGAGGATCCGTCGTCGATCTCATCATCCCGCCGGTTCAGGCACCCCGTCGTCCACCTCCAAGGAGCTGCCCCGACGTTCCCCTCGTCTTTTGCGCCACCTCCTTTCCCACACCGTCGTCTTCACCTGCACCACCGGAAGAGCATCATCATCACCGTTTCCTCGGATGAAGCTGTGGCCTAATCGGCGCCACCAAAGAGGTTGTACACTAATCGCCGCATTTTCTTCTTGATTCGATCTCACGGTGCTGCCGGCGCTCAGTCCCGAGCCGACACGGCGCGGCTCCATCCACGGCGGCGTCGCCGGCCACTTCCTCCACGGCGGCGCTCCCTCGGCGGCGATGTCCACATCAGTAGGAGCTGTTGCTGCTGCTCTAGCTCTCGCTCGCACTGCTGCTCTGCTCTTGCTCTCGATCCCCTGCCTGGTCTTCTCTTGCTATTGCTCTTGCTCGCGCTGCTGCTCTCGCTCTTGCTCTTACTTGCGATGCTGCTCCGATTTAGCTACACTTCAGTCGACTGAATCAACTTTTGGGTCAGTCGATTTTCAGGGAGTGGGGGGCTCACCGGGGTGAAGGAAGAACCAGCTGCAGCGGGGAGGGAGGCTTGCCGGAGAGGTACCCCACTATCTATCTTAGGGTTCAGGATGGGGGCGGTGGTCGCCGGTGGTGGCGGGGCGTTGGCGGGATGGTGGTGTGGGGATCGCCGGAGAAAAAGCTCGGCACGGGGGGGGGGCCTAGAGGGATGGCCGGGGCGGTGGCGGACCGGCGGTGGGGAGTGTTTTCGGGGCGGGCGGAGCGGCGCACCACCGGCCGCAGGCGGCGGGGGGCTGCTGTTTGGCCGGCTCAGGGGGTGGAGGTTGAAGATGAACCGTAGGCCCTTGATTTCGTATCCAACGACTGCAAAATCGACTGACCAGAGATGAAAAAGTCAGTTGACCGATGTGTAGCCTCACCTTGCTAGTGCGTTCAGTTTCGACAGCAAAATTCAGTTTCAACAGCAAAATTCAGTTTCAGTTAAGTTCAGTTTCGACAGTTAAGTTCAGTTTCGACAGTTAAATTCAGTTTTGACAGTTAAGTTCAGAGATGAGCGGCTGATGTATTTTACATCTAGCACTTTGTGGTTATGTATTTTACGTCATGTATTGGAGATGCTATTAGAATTCCACTCAGGTTAACATTGTTCGTTGTCTCTCTTGTCCTGCTTCAGCCTCGGCGTCGTACAACTCACCGGAGCTGCTCCAACGACGAAACCCTCCATCACAGCGGAGCAGTACCTCGGACTCCATCTCCGGACGCCTAAGATCTTCTTCCCCTCCTCTAACAGCCAAGTCAGTCGGAGCATCCTCACCGGCCAACCCAATCATGCTGAGATCGACATGGCTTCGCCAAAGAGGTTGTACACTTATTGCATCTCTTTTTTACTCTAGATGTTATATATATTGTCCACTGAGCACTCGTAGTAACGGGAAATACGATTATTTTATCCTACTATATGACAAGCAGTGAGGTACCAGGCAACTTAGCTATCCGTGATGGACTCTCTTGAATGCCATCATTATTTATCTCTGCGCGTTTGAGCTGTGCATTTGTCGATGGGCCTGGGAGTTGAGCTAGTATGGCAGTGGCCTGGGTCCAAAGTAATAGAAGTAGCACAAAAACATTTTTTTACTGTAGGATTTTCCTTGCTCAAGCCTGCCTACTAGAATCACCAGTGCTTGAAAGGAAAAGTGAATGAAAAACATCGGAATTGGAAAGTTTCCTATGGTACTACTTTTCATGAATTTGGTGCAAAGGAAAACTGTAGGATTTGTTCCTTTAGTGTCTCCTTGAAAGAAAAACCGTAGGAATTCTAATTTCCACTTCTCCTCCTTTTCATATTCCTATTCATCAAGCACAAGACTAAGAGATAGTAGCATAATAGCATTATAACCGTACATTTTCTTGTGGTTTGACTTAATCTCACCATGCTTTTTTGCATCCTGTGATCTTCCAATTGTTGTGAATCAAACACCCAGATTGGCAGAAATCCTGTGTTTTTAAATTCTCTGTTCTGCACGTGCATTCCTATCCTATTCCTGTCTATTTCCTATCCCTGCATTGTTAGAATCCTCAAATTCAAAAAAGCCCTTACTCAATTACTTCTTTTACAGATATGTGTCAAAGAAAACCTTGTGTGGTTTGTCCTGCTCCTGCGGCGCTATGTTCCACCCCAGCTCAGCTGCTCCAACGACGGAAGGGTTCACCACAGCAGGGATCTGCTCTCCAGACTGTCTTTCGCCGCCTCAGATCTTCTTCCCCGCCGCGGCAGCCACGACAACTGCATTACCATCATCAACTGAGTAGATGACCTTGAGGACTACACGGGTCCGCAAGAGAGGTCGCACTCTTCCGTGTCTGCTTACGTTATGCGTCGCTTAATATGATGACATGCTACATTATCGTGGTGTTCACCTATTAGACTCCGAGTCAGGTCCAAACTAATGCTGAAACTTGAGTTTTTAAATGGTTGTGGGGTACATATTGGGACAGCTATCAGTACTATCTGTCTACTATCTGGTTAATCTCCGGTGTCTACTATGAGTTTCATGTTGGGTGCAAACAAACATTAAAGGAGCCATTATCTGTATTTTTTGACTAAAGCTATTATCTGCCTGCTATCATTGGTTTTGGGTCTATCCACAGTTTTCTACCATCACTCTGGATTTGTGCATGCACTCCTTACATAATCTCACTATGTTTTATTCCTATGCATGCCAGTTACTGTACACAATGGAACTGATCATGTAGAGCAAAAGAGACGATCCTTGCGTGGCAATAAAATTTCATGCAGACGTCGTTCCATGGTGGGCGCAAAGGTAGCCCCCCTCCACCCATTTCGGACCGTAATCAAGAGGAAGATAACTGTTATGAAGGGGATTCAGAAGGAGAAGACCACTCCTATTTACCCCATGAGGTCTTCGCTCTAACTTGGCATGCTGATGTTGGTAATATCATGCATATGGTGCCTTGCATTGCTTACTGTATACATTAAAGATGTCATCTGCTTAGTTTAGACATGCTTTGTGTCAATGCCATCTGTTTAGTTTCTTTATCGTATATGTGAATCATGCAATGCCATCTTGTCTAGCCAGGCATCATATATGTGAATTTTGCAATGCCACCCTGGTTAGCCAGTCATCTTATATGTGAATTATATCATGCCATCATTTTTTTTATTACGTGTTAAATTTGTCAACAATTTTCGTACATTCAATTAATCTTCCTGTGCATCAGCCATTTGGCACGGTCATGGAAAAATCTGGAGTGGAAACAAGGTCTTCAGAGCAGACAATGCTATCTGACTAAGCGCGTGTCTTGTTGGTTACCGATAACTCCTCAGAAGAGGATTCAGAGACAGATGACCAGTCATATCCCCCCCCCCCCCCGAGGTGCATGCCCTAACTTGGCAGGGTTATGTTGCTCATATCGTGCGTATGGTATCTTGCATTACTATGTCATTTGCTTAGTTTAGACATGCTTTGTGTGAATGCCACCTGTTTAGTGTCTAATTACCATATATGTGAATTATGCAATGCCATCTTGTTGCAAGACATTATATATGTGAATTATGCAATGTTATCTTGTTGCAAGGCATTATTTATGTGAATTATGCAATGCCATGCTGTTTAGGCAAGCGTCATATATGTGAATTATATCATGTCGTCCTTTTTTTGCATTTCTCATTGCTTTTGTCGATAATGTTTGTATATTTAACTGCTCTTCTTGTGTATCAGCCATTTGAATTGGTGATGGAGAAATCTGGAGTGAAAACAAGGTCTTCAGAGCACACAATGCTACCTGCTGAAGCAGATATCTTGCTGGTTACAGATAGCTCTTCAGAGGAGGATTCAGAGGCAGATGACCAGTCCTATTATCCCCCTGAGGTGTATGCTCAAACATGGCAGGGTTATATTACTCATATAATGCATATGTTGTATTGCAATGCTTAGTTTTTACATCATATACACAATATTGAATGCCATTTCCTTAGTTGACACATCATATATGCGATTGCCCTCTGCTCACTTCCTTAGTATATAAATCATATATTTGAATTATGTCATGCCATGATGTTTACGTAGACAGCATGTATCTGAATTATGGCATGCCAACCCATTTTCTAAAGACATAATATAGTTATATCATCTCATCCTGTTTACATAGTCATCATATTTTAAATTATGTCATTCTATCAGTGAATTATATCATGCCATCATGTTTCCATCGACGGCATGTTTGTGATTTATGGCATGCCAACCACTTTAATAGACACATCGTATAGTTATATCATGTCATCATGTTTACATAGTCATCATATTTTGAAGTATGTCATTCTATCCTGTTTAGTTAGCCATCATACATGTGAAATTGTGTCATGCTATCATGTTTAATTAGTCATCATATATGTGAAATTATGTCCTGCTATTCTGTTTGCTTAGACAACATAAATGTGAATTATTTCATGCCCTATTTTATTCCCTACTATCCATTGCACCTGTCTATCTTACAATGTCTGTACATTCAATTACTTTTCTTGTTTATCAGCCATTTCAATTGGAGGGAGTGATGCCAGTATCTGTGGGAGTAAAAACACGGTGATCGTGCTACCTGTTGATGCAGATAGAACCACGGTTGTACTTGCCCAAGAACCAGCCCCACCACACATAACCCACACTCATGCAGATTGTACCCCTACCCAGTTGGACAGAGAACCAGCTACACCCCTTCTAACCCCAACCCCAGCAGATAGACACCCAGTTCCCGTTGACACAGCACCGTCTCCACCACAGAGCACCCAAACACGAGCAGTTAGTAAGGCAACTGCAGTGCCCAAATCACGAGGACCACCACTCCGAACCCGAAGTCAACGCTTAAAGAAGAAGAAGAATTGTTCTCAGGTCAGGTTCCGTAGCTATGGTTCATGCTACTTTGCTCTTGCATCACTGTATTTACTAATACCAACTAATTTCAAATTTGAAGGATGCAACTGAAACTCCAATGGCGCAACAGGTATGTTTTAAACCTGTTTCTTCAACATGTTTGGCTGTTTGCTGTTGTAACTTGCTCTATGTTGATTTCAGTTTCAATTGAATAAACAGTTATGTTCTCATGCCATGCACATTACAAGTGTTGTTATTGCTGTGTAGTTTCCCACACTTATATTCTGTCTATGCTGCTTTGTCTTAAATAGATATGATTCGAACTGTATCTATCTTGATTTGGCAACATAAACTAGAATGATATAGACCATACAGTGACATACTACATAGATATATGTTTGTTTCATGCTGTTATCCTGTCCACCTTACTACTGAACTGGTTTACCAAAATGAGTTTCATATACTACATTGCAAACCTGAGATGTGTTTGTTTGTTTCTCTTTTAGAACGCGGATAAAATATTGGAGAAGAGTACCCTATTATGCAATGGTAAAGGAAGTAATGCAGATAAGGTTCAAGATAGTGAGACATCCCTGTTGGTCTCCAAGAAAGCTTATAAAAACTATATTGAAGACACTGAGATAGCCCCAAAGTCCTATCTTGTTGTAGTGTTCGAGTTACTGGCTACCACTGCTGGCACCAGCTCTTCGAACTCGTTGCCTGAATCAGTTCGGCTTCTTGAGTCTCAACTTCAAGTTGAAAGACATCGATCAGATGTTATGCGACAGGAAGCTGAAGGACTAAGGAAGTCCCTGCAGAATTCAGATGCGTACTTTCTTGTGCAACAGCAAGTGCTGGAGGACTTAAGCGCCAAACAAGAGAAAGTTAATAAGCTTGCTAAGCATCTTGCCAGCATTATGGGTATCCAGGATATTGTTTCTTGAGCTCTTCTGAAGTGGTTTCAGTTCTGGACTTGTTTTGCTGTGGCGTTTATATGCTGCTTTATTCCCTATATTTTCACTGGTGGCGAAATTTGATGCCCAGTGGATGTGATATGTGTAATAGCCGTGATAGCCTAGCATAAGTTGCTTGCTTTTTTGTTTCCTTGTTGTCTTGTTTATTTGTTTTCTGCTAGTCAGTGCAGTTCTTTTTCCACGGTTTGCTAGTGGCTGCAACAACCTATTTTTTAAAACTAGGCCACAATAACCATGGGCTAATTTTTACTGTAGTGACACTGGGCCTCCTACGGGTCGTAGAAAAGTGGGCCTTCTATGGGCCATAGAAACAGTACGCCTTCTACGGGTCGTAGAAACAATGGGCCTTCTACGGGCCGTATCATCAATGGGCCTTATACGGGTCGTATGATCGATTGGCCAAACATGGGCCAATAACAGGCTGCATTATGGCCGTAAACGGGCTAGAGTTGGAATCGTCTGTTCATGGGCCGACCATAACAGGCCATCGTTAATAGGCCGTATTTGATGACGCTATGAAAACGGTCCAACGTATTAACGGACCACAAACGGGTCGACTGTAACCACGGGCTGAATTTGGCCCACAAGCAGAAAATGACAGTAAGGGGTCATAAGTAAACGAATGCTGGAAATGAGCCCAAGAATAAATGGGCTCTGAGAAGGCCGAAAGATAACATGGGCTGGAAACGGCCCAACGGAATAACGGGCCGTTAATGGGTATAAAGTGATACAGTGTTCATTATGGGTCAGTTTCACCACGAGCCGTTAATGGGTGTAAAGTAATACACTATTCATTACGGGCCAGTTTCACCACAGGCCGTTAATAGGCCAAGAGTTACATAGGGCCTCATATGGGCCGAAAGACGTCATGGGCCATACATGGGCCGGAAGTGAAAACGGGCTGTAATCATATTGGATGGCCCAGATGACGCTACTGGGCCTAATTCGAATAGGGCGTAACGGGCCTTGGGTTAGCGAGCTGTAAATGGGCTATATGCGAACAGGCCGTTAAGAGGCTTTCCATGGGCCGGCCCGCCACCTTTTGACCAAGTCAAACGGGTCGGCCTTTTCACAGGAATGGGCCTCTGTTGGGTCGTGCCACGTGTCGACGTATCATAGGCGCCTATCTGACCCACTGACGAGCTGACACGTGTTTCGTCTGGCCAATAAGAATTTTACACGTGGAAATTTCCCATTGGTCGGGGCTGTTAACGGGTTATCGGATCCAAAACCTGACCCGATAGCTTAACGGCATACCGTTACGGTGGATGCCACGTGTCGGTCACCCTTGACGAAAGCACTTCTGTGACGCGCGATTTATCGTCATGAAAGTGGACACTTCCGTGATGATAATTTTGGTAATGTCATGGAACACTTCTACGACAGCACATGTATGACTATCTTGATTCTGTCATAAATTTGTCATGGATGTACATGCATGACAAAAAATGTGACCTACTGTGATAAACACGTATCATCACGGAAGTGTATTTTTTTGTAGTGTGGGTTGCTCTCAAACGACAAAAGACGTGCAATAACTCTGAGCAGACACCGATTTATGATGTAGGGGGTGGGCTATTTATAGCCAGGAGGCAACCCGACCTGATTTGTCCTAAATGACCCTGGGTCACTAAGGAACTAACACGTGTCTAATGGTCAGATTTGAAACACACGCGGCAGCTTTACTTGGGCTACAAGTAAAGCTGACTCATCCAGCTCTGGATAAGATTTGCTCTCATTATCTTCGTTTGAAGACATATGTTTTGGTTGAGCATCACATCACTCACTCTGACTTTGTTCATTTGGACCCCACTTAACAGTGTGGTGGTTCCTATGACTCAACAAAGAAGAAAGGAAACTACGAAACACTATGTCTTCGTACTCCATAATCTTCATGTGAATGTCTTCTCATATCATAATCTTCACTGTGAATATCTTCACAGACCATCATTGTCTTCAATGTCTTCACACATTTTTAGGGGTCATCTCTGGTAGGTAAACCGAATCAATTGGGACTACTACCTGTGTTATCCTGCAATTCTCACAAACACATTAGTCCCTCAACCAAGTTTGTCGTCAATACTCCAAAACCAACTAGGGGTGGCACTAGATGCACTTACACAAATGCGCACCTAAGATGGTATTCTTTGGCTCTTTGCCACTAGCCGGTGTTCGTCGTTGTCGGCAGGCCAACCAGTCATTATCGCCCCATATGTATTTGGCTACTGGATTTTGTAACTACCCTATACCCAGCTCAATGGCAACCTTTAACTATTGGATCCATGTTTGTAGTGTTGCTTGTAAGACAATACGAGTGAAATTGGGGCAAACACTAAATTTTGTAATTTCTTGTTGGTTCCCTGTATAAGTTTGATTAGCAATTTAGCAATTAGTATGCCTATTCATTTGATATAGTTGGGGATTTCTTGTTGCTTGCACCACAAATTTGTTGTTCTGAGTAGCTGCTACCAGTTGCTTGACTTGGAACTGAAAAGAAAATTAGACTTATCAAGTGACCATGGTTAAGGGCTGCAGCGGCAAAATTCAGTCATACTTTAAGAGATAAAGGACAGAAGCAGTAGCCAAAGATCCTCCACCTACACAACCTTTACCTTTGCTTCTTGGACCAGAACAACAACATGAAAATCAAGATGAAGAGCCTCAAGCCCTCAAACAAATAACTTAGTTCCTCTTACTGTTGTATTTAGAGGTATGGAATTCTTGGAGCTACATCTTGAATTGCGACCACAAATCTGGCAATACCCACCAAATCAAAAGAGATAGTTAGGCCCTATGCAACAAAACTTGAAACATTATAAAGCTTTTGGTAAAGAGGGCCATCAACATCGCTTCCAATATAAGAGGTTTGATCTTTTGAATATTTTAAAGGTAGTGATATATGTGAGTTGGTGAAGAAGTGCCCCCTCTGTTTCAAAATAAGTGTCGTGGTTTTAATTCAAATTTGAACTAAAACCACAACACTTATTTTCAAATGGAGGGAGTATTACTCAGCAAATTTTAGTCAACAAAACTAGTATGGTTTGAAACAACAAGTAATTTTTGTTATTTGGAATGACTAAAACTCTTTGCTCTCGATGCTTCCAATGACGTGGTGTTAAAAATATATATCAACATTGACTGACCTTTGCCAACTCCTTGTTGAGATAGAAAGAGATAGAATCTACCATCGAATTGTCAGACTCCTCCGTCTTGTTACTCTTCCAGTTTCTACAACAAGTGTTGACCGTGCATTTTCCACTTTGAAGATCATCAAGACAAAGTGTGTAATAAGATGGAAGATGAGAATCTTGCCATAACTTCGTTGTTCACATAGAGCGTGAAATTGCAGAATGTCTTTGAAATCGTTAGTTGACTTTACATAATGTCTTTGAAGCTCAAAGGCTTGGTGGTATATCATAGTGGCCAAGTTGTACATTTTGGTGTAGTTAGCTCTCTTATGAAGTATATATCCATACATGTATTTTGCGACCAATATGGGTAATATAAGTATAGCTTTGCTAGGAGGCTACAAGTTATAGTTTGTTATAGTTGGTTAACTGTTTTTTGTCATTTGACCCCCATAGATTCTTGTCAAGCTCCGCTATTGGTTTCTGCCCCACTAACTGCCCCCCCACCCCCCACCCTTGAATTTTAAGTTGGGCTCATGCCCCACCAATCTCCACTTACCACCCCTACGTAACTGCCCTCACCCCGTAAACACCCATAGGTTTAGCAAAGCCCTAGCTACTTACATATACATATATCCGGCTGAAGTGATCCTCTGCGTGACTAGGTAGACAACTGTGCATTCTACCTCCCGAGACGTTCGTTTGCGGTGCTATGTTGGTTACACCCATTTGACCGACTTGAAGCCGTCTTGTGCGCTTCAATTGTTTCTACACCCATTAATTAAGGTGGTTGGTTGGGTCCATAATCTCCCATTAGTTATGCACACTTGCTTACAACCTTAGCTGAGAATGAAAATTTTGCTTTAGTACTATGATAAGTAACAAACAACAAAGAAAACATCATGAAGATGGTAGATTTATAAAGAACTTCAATGTAGTAATGAAAATATATAGACAGAGGCAAAGAAATCTATGTTGACGAGCAATCACTACTAGGGAAAAGCCTAGCAACAACGCGGGTTTCTGGCCTACCAGTAGCGCGGGCACCGGCGCTACTAATAGGGGTGCTACAGCTAACCCATAGCAGTAGCGCGTGCGCGCCTGCGCAGCAGCGTGCTACGTGGAAGCTCGCTACTGCTAATAGCTCTAGCGCGCTTTGGCCGTACTCGCTTTTCTTAACCTTGCTACTGCTAATTAGCAGTAGCGCCTCTTTTTGTGCCGCGCCGGTACTAAGATTCTGTGTATAAGGTTTTCCCTAGTAGTGAATAGAAACATCAATCTAAAATATTCCATAGGTTTGTACTATTATTCAAAGAGATGCTTCCCAAGATTAGCATCTAAGCAACATGTTGTATGGGGGGAGTCAGAGTCAAACTGGACATGGATGATTACCTAAGGGGAGTTCAGTTGAACACCACCAGTGCATTGGCCATGCACGCTTTTTTTAGAACGAAGGCTCAAGAAGAGCCCGACTTTGAATTAACAAAGCCATCAACCGGCCAGGGATTACACAAGGCCACCAATACAACCAACTCGAAACAGAAAAGAAAACAAACTGCAGGTACACGATGATGCCGAAGCAGTTTACAAGCACCAAAGACTACACGCCCTATAGAAGTAAATAGAATAAGCACTAGCTTGTAGTCGACGGAGTCCTCCAAGTGAACTATAATCAGTAGGACAAACAGAGGGGAACTTCGGGCGGAGCCATTGCCCAACGTCGATGAACCGAGCCCTCATCTACCCTGGAAGGTGCACATCGAAACCATGCCACTCCTCTCCAAATCCGGAGGGGACCCCTGTCCCTCGCCTTGGCTCGAAAGGCGCCGGACCACCGAAAGATGGAATTGCCCTCCCTAGAGCAAGGAAAGGGCATGATTCTGGGCACCAAGGGAGATACTCAGCTCGACACGCCGCTGCACGAAGGGTACCAGATGAAAGTCCACACCACAGCCCACTGATACAAGCACAAAGAGGAAAAACTGCACAAGGGAGCTGTCACTGAACAAACAAACAGCAAGGAGAAAATGGAGCATCCATAACTGGAATCAAATCAACCCGCAGAATCAGCTCCGTGACCTTGTAACCGCATTTGGTTGCTGCCAACACAAAGGAGAGGATCCCTATCCCCTCCCTGCCCAAGGCAAAGACGTTGAGCAAGCAAGCACAGATCGGCCAACGACCAATCAAGAGGACAACGGACCAACACTAATTCAGAGACAAAAGCACCATGCTCCAAATCCCTTGCCGAAGACGCGGCAACCCAGCCACCACCGCCCAGCACCACAGCACTCTCCAACCTTGCCCAAGCCGGCACCTTCAAGAAGGAGGCGACGCACGCCGCGCCGTTGTCGACCTGTCACAGCAAGACATGGGATTTCTCCTGGGCATGGAGCGGGAGGGAGAGGGCACGAACCTCGACGGCGCCTCCGAGGAGGGAAACGGCACCGGCCGGTGTCGCCGCCGTCGTGGGTAGAGCACACCAGCCAAGGATTTCTCCCGATTCGGTCCGCACCTCTAGGCAGTCTGACAACGGATCCGGCGGCAAGAGGCCACCGACGACCAGATCTGGCGGGGCAAAGTGCTGCGTGGGGGAGGGAGACTGCCTACAGATCCAGACGCGAGCGAGGAGGGCGCAACACCCGCTGCGACCGGCGATATCTCCCGCCGTCCCTCGCCACCCTCGCGGCCGAGGAAACGGAGGGGCACCACCTGCGACGCCGCTTGCAGAAGAGACAGCGCCGCCTCGCCACCCGAGGCCGCCGCCTCGGTGTCCGGAGCCCTCCAGGCGGGAGCAGCAGATCCTCGCCGCCGCCGTCCTTGACGACCCCGCGGACGGCGCCGGAGGTCTCCTCGGGCGGCGGCGAGGGGGGGGAGGGAGGAGGCGGGAGTGAAGGTTCGGCGGCTAGGGTTCGTCGCCACCCGAGTCGCCCCAAGCGGAGCGACGCGGGGGCCGGGCGTTTTCTCGTCCCGCTACGGCTAATCTCACCACCTGATCATGCACGCTCCATATCTCAACGTGAGTGGGGCATGGTGCACCAGCTTGCGTCGACATGGCGGTGCTGGCCACGAGAGCATTGCTGCTACTAGATTGAGGTTGTGGGGCTGGGCCACGCGCTGGCTGGTCGGGTTGGGCGCGAACACGACGATAATGTGCAGCATTGCGGCAGGCAGGCGTTGTTGTGGTGTTGCTTCACCTTGGGGAAGACAGGGGCGAAGGCAGCAGAGAATTGGAGGGTTGTGGAGGGATGGAGGCAACGAAGTCACATCTTGCAAGCAAGAGAAAATTGTGTGTGAGAAGGGTGGAAGAAGAAGATGTGGGTTGCCTTCATGGGGAAGCAAAGGGAGTTAGGGGGATGTGTTATGCGGTGACGACACAAATCACAAACTGTTTTTCCTAATCATGCGACAGGTGGTCCAATGGGGACGACAAGAGGAAACTCCCCTATCCGACCCCTACGTGTCGCTCGATCCGACGTGGACAACCTGAGAAGCCGCCCCTTTGCTCGCCGTTAATGGGTTTAATCACTACATTCAAAATTAAATAGTGATAGGAGAAAGCTTATGTTTAGTGGACAGGGCTTACAATCAATTTTGCATTGCAGTGGCGTCACACGTTTCAGAAACAAAATTGTTGTTGTTGGTCAGCAGGGCACTATACAATGATATTTAGTTTTTTCTCTCTCTTCCCTTTTTTCATTGCGATGGAAACGAAACGCATGTGCGGAGATTGGACAAAATTTAAAAAACTCAAATCACCATCCGAACCATCCTGCACCTTAAGACCCTTCGGATTCTGCATCGCAAAAAAAAAAGAACGAAAGAAACGTTTCGAATTTTGAATCGCGGCCTGCGGACAGAGAGAATCGTCTTTGTTTTGGGCTAGGAATAAAAAAAAGTACTCCACCAGCTATATGTTAATAGATTAGCCTGTTAGGTTAAGCCAGGGCTCACATGAGCAAATGATTAGCCAATGTACGCACTAAGCACTGCAGTACGGTATAATCTATCATTTGATTTTCAAGAAAAACATGGTGGTTCAGTAAACTAAACTGCAACTGTATGCTGGGGCTTCAGAGCTAGTAACCGTAGCCCTGGAAATGTAAATGCCTCCCACAGCTTCAGTGATGTTCGACAGGTTCAGTGATGTGTTTGCGTGAAGAACTTTAGCACGTACTACCCGGTCACAGAAATGCTCTCTTCGTCTTGTCCTGATGTAAGTGGAGATTCAAATAAAATTTTCGAAAACTGAAGCTACCACCCAAAGAATCGTGTACCTTCAAACCTTTCAAACTTTGCATCGCAGAAGAAAAGAAAATGAGGTTCCAAATTTTGAATCGCGCCTTCTTCAGATAGATAGAGATTTTATTTTTTTTTTGGTCGAGAAAAGACAGATAGAGAACCGTGTGAGTCTTGGGCTCAGATAGAGAATCTGGTGTATACGCTGGGCCAGATAGATGGGCCTTCGACCGGCAGCGTGAGAAAGAAAAAAGCCTGCTCGATGCTGAAGCGACGTGAGACAAACCGGGAGACTGAGAACGTTTTTAGTCCCACCTCGGCTAGCTACGAGGGGCTGGGTGCAGAGCTCGGCTATAAGATGGAGGGAGGCGCCCACGTTGAAAGGCATCTTTGCGCTTGGGGCAATGACGCAGCTAGTGAGGTAATACCGAGGCGCGTCAATTGCTGGTTGAAAACTATTTCCAAACCCCCTCTTTGGCTCTCCGGAGCCATTGAGAATTTCTGAAAGGGCTCCCTCTCCTCCGGGAAAGGGTAAAGCCCTACAATACCTAATATTCAAATCTTTTTGGCTACGAAAATTTTGAGCTCTGGTTGTTCATCTGCTGTTTCTTCAACACGGAGTCTGCCGGAACGCCGGCAATCCTGACCTGTTTCAGCCAATGGATGCTCCTTTAGGTTCTTGTTACTGAACTCAAAACAGCTTTGCAATTGCAGTTCATAGTTGTAAACTGTGTGTCAGCATTCAGTTTGATGTTTCAGAGAGATGCTTACTGGCCACTGCCTTTTGGGTTCTTGTTCCTGATTTCATTCAGCCAAATTAGCTTTCATTCAAATCTGGAGGAGAATGTTGGTCAAAGTGTGTCTGCTTCAAGCCCATCCACCAACCGTTTCCCGTGTATACTTTTACCTGAAAAGCAGCACTTCATTTCTCTCCTGAATTTTGAGTGGCACCAACAAAACTGAAGACCTCTGACGGCCGGGCCGACAGCAGAAAGGAGTAGATTTAGTTTTTTTAGATGTTTTATTACTTGTTTTTAGGGCCTTTTGCTATGTTTTCTTTTTCAAAAATCAATGCAAAAACTACATCTTTCGGTGGCGTTGGTTGGATGGCCGGCTCGCTGTTTGGTGTTTGTGAACGTCCGGACGTGTCCGCGTGCATTTGGTGATGCACATTTAGGGATCTATGGTGGACTTGATCTAAGTTGTTTTTCTTACCTCTCAACACACTGTCTTGAAATATACTCCCTTCATCCGGAAATACTTGTCAGATAAATGGATAAAAATGGATGTATCTATAATTAAAATACGTCTAGATACATCCATCCCTCCGACAAGTATTTCCGGACGGAGGGAGTATTCAGTAAGCAGGTCTTTGGTGAAATATATTCAGTCTATACGCTCAAACTCTCTAGTCACCCCAAGCACCAACAGCACACATTTGCGAGCTAAAGTACACTACCATAGCTAGTAGCTCTGCTGCACACTGCAATTCCTTATGAAATAGACCCACTGTCCAAACTAATCCTAATTTACTCTCAAATGCACACTCAACATCTGAAAGTGCAGCTTTCTGCCAGCCACCAAACTAGTCCTAATTTACTCTCAACATAAATGTACACACAACATCTGAAAGGCATTTAGTTTAACTTTGTGGTAGTTCGGAATAATCCATCATTTTCGCTAATATTTCCTTGCTTCTACAACCTGAAAACAGTTGCTTCATTGTTCACTGTTCAAACTAGTTAATCTGAGATTTCTTACTTATTAAACGTCCTCCCCCCCCCCCTTTT
This sequence comes from Aegilops umbellulata, assembly GCA_032464435.1. Lineage (NCBI taxonomy): Eukaryota > Viridiplantae > Streptophyta > Magnoliopsida > Poales > Poaceae > Aegilops > Aegilops umbellulata. The sequence goes on along the minus strand of CP136055.1, from coordinate 600,266,010 downwards.
TTTCAATGGATGTGGTACCCATCCTAGCACTTCCCATGGCCAGATCAGTGAAGAAATGGCGGTCAAATGAGCTATTTTTTAAAAATAATACATTTTTTAATTAAATTTTTGAAATATTACGCCGTAATTATATTTTTCAAAAATAATACCCAGTCAGCCTACTGTTGGCCGATTGGATCCAGTCGGCCTGCTGCTGGCCAATTGGACCCCAGTCGGCCCACTGTAGGCCGATTGGATCCACTCGGCCCATTGCTGGCCGATAGGCCCTAGTCGGCCCACTGTTGGCCGATTGGCGCCCAGTCTGCTTCCTCTAGGCCGACAGATGCATGCACCCATTTATCTTTGGAATGAATATTTGAAAAATGTTGAAGAAGTATTTAAAAAATGTTGATCATGAATATAAAAATGTTAATCAAGCATTTGAAAAAAAATATTGAACAAGTATTTGAAAAATATTGACAAAATATTTGAAACTGTTGAATAGGCATTTGAAAAATGTTGAAGAAGTATTTAAAAAAATGTTGATTATGTATAAAAAATGTTAATCTAGCATTTGCAAAAAATATTAAACAATTATTTGAAAAAAAGGCTAAACAAGTATTAGAAAAAATATTGATCATGTATATAAAAATGTTGAACAAGTATTTGTAAAAATGTTGATATTGTATATAAAAATGTTGACAATATAAAAATATTGATCATGTATATTATTCACATGTTAAACATTTTTTCAAATACTTGTTCAATATTTTTAAATACTTGTTTAACATTTTCTCAAATACTTGTTCAACATTTTTATATACATGATCAACATTTTTTAAATACTTCTTTAACATTTTTATATACATGATCAATATTTTTGAAAATACTTGTTTAACATTTTTATATACATGATCAACATTTTTTAAATACTTTTTAACATTTTTAAAATGCCTATTCAACAGTTTACAAATATTTTTTCAAAAAAATTCAAATACTTGTTCAACATTTTTTTCAAATGCTTGACCATCATTTTTATATGCATGATCAACATTTTTTAAAATACTTTTTCAACATTTTTCAAATACTCATTCCAAAGATAAATGAGTGCATGCACCTGTCGGCCTAGAGGAAGCAGACTGGGCGCCAATTGGCCAGCAGTGGGCCGACTGGATCCAATTAGCCTACAGTGGGCCGACTGGGTTCCAATCGGCCAGCAGCAAGCTGACTGGATCCAATCGGCCAGCAGTAGGCCGACTGGGTATTATTTTTGAAAAATATAATTATGGCATAATATTTCTGAAATTTAATAAAAACTATGTATTATTTAAAAAAAATAGCGTCAAATGACATCTACTCCCTCCGTTCCTAAATATAAGTCTTTGTAGAGATTTCATATGGACTACATTGACTACATATGAAGCAAAATGAGTGAATCTACACTCTAAAATGTGTCTATATACATGCGTATGTGGTTCATAATGCAATCTCTACAAATACTTATATTTAGGAACGGAGGGAGTATAATCTTGTGGTTTTGCTGCTGCTGTTGGCTTTTGGAGAGAAGCTTGCGCAGTTTTGGAGCCACAAACTTCATCAGTTTGCTACGTTCACCTGAAACTGTAGGAATTTGTACACAACGTGCAGCTTCTTCTCCACATGGCATTGTCCAGCTCAAGGATCAGAAGGAGTACATGTTCATCTTTTCTTTTACCCCCAGACGTTAATAAGCCGTTACATGAAAGCACCATAAGAAAGGAACATGACGGCAACATGAGTGTGTGTGTTGGCAGAATGCTTCACGCAGCACAAGTTACAGGTTAGAAGTTCAAATAGAGATACTTCACACACAACGTAAGATGAAAACAGAAATACTTGACAAAAGATAATTGTAAGTATAGCCAAGACACAAATAGTTAGGCATCTTACATATCTGCCAAATACTTGGACAAGCAAGAAACTAGCAAAACATAAATATATACATACAACTGGCTTAAGGCTATACTAAGGCACACACCGACTAAGGCCTTTTTCAGGTAACATGTAAATACCGTCGACCACACACTGATATGATGTGACAAGCTCAAATGAGAACTGCAGCAGCCCTTCATTCACCTAGAGAAAACCAAATTGCCAATCTGTTAGTAACCAGATACATATAGGCAAAACCTAATAGTAGAACCTACTGTAACATAGTGTATAAACCATAGTTTTAAATAGCGCGCTAAGCATTTTAGCGGCGGACCTCTTCCAAATGCTATAGCGTGCTATAGCGCGCTATTTAAAATGTTTGTTCATTTGTTTAGACCAAACTCTCTTAGCGCAAGACCTTTTGTAAATGCTATAGCGTGCTATAGCGGAGCTATGAGCCGCCGAGCATCGCTACAGGGACGACGTTTACCAGCCGATCATTGCACGACATGGGTATCACACCGTCCATCGGCAAGTATAAAACAGCAGCAAACGGCTGGATTTGTCATCGTGCATGTGTCGTTTACTGTTGTGTCGTGTGTGAAGTACTTCCGCGGAGCTATAGCGGGCTATTTAAAACAGTGGTATAAACAAATGAGTACAAATTCAGGACCAGCTTGTCTATTGACCGATAACATACACATAACAGTACAACTATAAGTTCATCTATCTAGGAAAGGGACAACGACAATCTGTAGCTAAGTTTAAGTTGTTAGTGAACAACTGAACATCTGCAAACTGAAACAAAGATATTCTAGCAACCATGTACAAGACATAACCAGATTAATTTACTCCCAAAACAATATGAGAACTAAGGATGAACAATCACCTGGCGTGTAGAAACTGTTGAAGGAATGACAGGCGGTAACATGTTGGCTTTCCCAAAGTTTTCTTGATTGCATCGACTTCAGTTGAACAATATAGACAGTGCCGTCCAGATACAATAACATTTCATTAGCATCTTGATCGTATCCCAGTATCAGTTCCACCCCCCTTCTCACTACCTCAGTCGGAGGAGAGAGCCCAAGAATGTCATGCATTTCGGTGGTCTTCCACGGCACCCATGTGGCAACACCCTGACAATTGACCTTCCGCTGCCACATTTGAATGTTATGGTAATGGTGGGACAATATGGCGAGACCAAGAGTGCCATCCTCCGCCTGTACGATCTGATGGTTGCGGGGAACATTCATACCCGGAGGCGTCTCGATCACATCTAGACTCTGGCTATCCAAATCAAACTGAAGTATGCCGTCTTTCGCATGCTTTAACGGCCAGTAAAGGACATTGCCAATAAGGATGCTCTGAGCACCACCGCAACAAGCCGAACCTGGGTGTGGAGCTTCTGTCGGGATGAGACGGCCCCATGAGTTGGCCTCGGAGGAGTAGACGCAGGCGAGGGGCCGATGATCGGGGCTGCGCATGAACACCAAGACCACCTTGAACGGGCTGGAGCGGCAGCCGCCGTGCACGTGGCCCTGGCCGCGGTCGGCGCAGAGCACCGCCCCGTTGACGTGGCCCGTCTTGAACTCCGGCGGGACGGCCACGCGGCGCTGCTCGGCCGTGATGGGATCGCACACAAGGACCTCCGCCCGCGCCACGTCGAATACGAGGACGCGGCCGTGGCGGCACCCGAGGAGATGGGCCTCAGAGTCGGCGACGCGGGTTCGCAGGTCGAAGCGCTCGGGGGGTACGCGGTCGGGAGCGGCCAGGACGGGGGCGAACACGATGCCGTCGTCGCGGCGCTGGAAGAAGCCGAGGAGGGGCGGGTTCCCGTGGTGGGCGCGGAAGCGGGCGGTGAACTTGGGGTCGACGGCGACGCAGCGCCACCGCTTGCAGACGGCGGAGGCGCGGGAGAGGGAGGACGGCTGCGGCGGGATGCGGAGCAGGATCTCGCGGAGGAGATCGTCGTCCTCGAGCGGCGGCGGAGGCGCCGGCGGCGAGCCGCGGTGTTGGCGTCGGCGTCGGCGTCGGGTCATTGGCGGTTGGCGCCTGGCTCCCGCTCTCGCTCGTGGGGATGGATTTGGGAAGCGGAGTGCGTTTTTTCTGGAACCGCTGCTTGTTTTGTGCACAAGGGAAAAAGGAGCGACGTGCTGTTGGGCCCGGCAAGCTGGTGTAACGAGCGCTTGCTGGGTTTTAGAAAATCGACGGCCCACCTTGAGAAGTCAATCGAGTTTGGTTGTCCCCGTACGTATCTTATCTCATGACCGTGAATTATGTGGCGAGAATAAATTGCAGGGAGTAGCAAGAGGCTCAGGAAGGAGCCATTTATCATCTGAAACTACACAGTGGGTGATCCCTGTTAGTGGTTTCAAATGTTTGTGGGCTAACCTTAGGCAAGCTTCGCAAAAATGTGTGACAAAATATGACAACATTAGGCCTAGAACCAAACAGCCCCTAATTTCGCCAAGTAGAATCGGCAAGCTCTCCTTTGACTGCCTGCTGTGCAACTCTGCCATTTCAACATACTGCTACTGTCTCCATGGTCACATGCTCTTGATGTCAAGCTTTCCATAAATCAGTGGCCCAATTGACCGCTCCGCTCTTTTAGTAACTGTAAAGTGATCACATTCAAATGAGTTTGGGACACGGATCAGATCAGGCACAAAGTGATGTCATGCCACATGGATCAGATCAGATCAGGCAGGTTCACTCTGACGAAACTAAACTGAAGATTGTCTGAAACTTGCGGTATCCGAACTTGGCCATAATACTAGCACGCAACGCTGGAACAGACGAGTTGGCAGAATTCCATTTCGAGATTTCAGTGTTACAGATGTTGAAAACTATAGTAAACTAGTACATCGAATTCGGATAACGCATATCTATCAGGTACACATGCATGCTCATACTGCAAACATGCACACAGCCACACATGATACATGGCCATGGCCCCTTCATCACTTCCTCTGAATTATTAGTGCCCCACGCCACGAGCACATACGTACACAGAAGTCGACAGTTTACGTCTTGTCACTAGGGAGCCACTGATCACTAGCTCTCACTTAGCGTTGACGAACCTGCAGTCCTTCCTGACCTCCCCCTGCCCGCCGGTGAGCGGCCCGTTCTCCGACATCCTCACCAGCGCCGCCGCGAACGTCTCACGAAAGTACCCGTTATCAGCCGCCATCCTCCTCACGAACGGCGCGGTGCGCGGGTCGGACGCGAGCCGCTGGTCCACGAGCAGCAGCCCCCTGCCTTTCAGCAGGTTCTTGTGGTACATGTTGTCGAGCACCATGGGCGTGGCGCGGTCGTTGCGCGCGTACGCCACGTCGCGGGTGTCCTCCCTCGCGTCCGCCGTCGGGCACCGGCCCCGCAGGTACGCGCCGTACGCCGCCTCCATGCCGCCGTCAACCGCCGGGTACAGCCGCGCCACCAGGTTGCTGCAGTGGACGCGGCCCACGGAGTGCGCGCCCAGCAGCGCCACCACGGCCTCGGCGCCCAGCCCCATGGCCGCGAACCGGGCCAGCACCGCCGACACCGTGTCGTTGTGGTTCGGAATGTACCGCTCCACCTCGCCGTACCGGCTCTCCGTGGCGTCCCGCCGTCCCGTCCGCATCGGGATCGCCGCCGGCCCGCCCAGCATGGCCGCGCCGTCCCGGGCGGCCAGCGCGAGGATGTCCGCGCAGGAGACGGTGCTCGGGCACTCGCGCTCCAGCGCGGACTTGATGGCGCCCACGTACTTGAAGTTGCGCATGCCGAAGCTCCTCGGGGAGGCCTGCTCGGAGACGAGGCCGGTGGAGGCGTCGGTCTCCAGGAGCAGCGAGGCGTCGCAGGACTTGACGGCGCAGTCGTGGAAGAGGGCCCGGAGCCACGACACGGCCGTGTTGCCGTGCTCCTCGTACAGCCTCCTCACCTGCTCCTTGACGATCTGCTCCGCCCTCGGGCAGCTCTCGGAGTAGTAGTTCAGCCTCAGACCACCGCCACCATCACCACTGGCAGCAGCGGCGGCGGCGGCATTCCCTGCCATGGCAGCAGATTAAGCAAACCGTCGGGAAAATGTACTCTACTTTAGATCGACGTTCTCAATGCATTTGACACGGAAATGAAGGAATGGAAATCCGCAGTTTGTTACCTGCAGTGAAGCAGCAGAAGAGGAGCAGCGCAGCAGACGCCACCGGCACTACTAGGCTTGAGTTGAGACCCATCTTCAGTTCACTCTGCCTTACAAATATCCGAGGGGAGTGGAAGGTGCTCAACCCACTCTCTTCTCATCTCGTTGTTCTTATAGTAAGTGGGAGGGAAGTGGGGTTGAGTGAGTGGTTGACTGAAAGTGACACCATTGGAGATCTGATGGCCCAGTGCTCTATATCCATGAAAATGCAGTTACTTCCTGACTGACCGACACATGCAAAGGTGCAGTCGTAACAGAAACACAAGTCATAAACTTGGTTGAATGCGATTAAATAAAGTTTCCGCAGGAGGGGCCTTACTTGACAGTTGCTGAAACAAGAACAGCTTTCAGTTCCATAGCTTCACTGCCATAGGTCGGAAAGGGGGGACGAGCACGCATGCGTGCATTAGATGAATTTGGCATGCACCACCACCTTACCCCATTTCAGCCAAAAGAATATGCAGCGCATATGTGGTTCAATGAAACCGCTGAAATGAATGCATCCATCGGTTACCTGACTTGGTTTCTTCGACCTCAATTTGCAGCCTGCAAGTTTCAGCCATTGCACACTATACATAAACTTCCCAACAGAGATCCACATTAAAAACCTCTGCGAACTGGCTACCCGGAACAAGCAAGGTAGTATGGGTGGAATTAATTGATAACTAAAAATCCTTTGTTTCAGCGTTGCGTGACTATCTTAAACGTCTGAAACTCGGACAGCAATGCATTGGTCTCAATCAGGCTTGGTGCTGCAAGTTTCTATGTGGTGCTCCGCTATTGCAAAGGGGTCTATCTATGTCATATCTAGATGTGAAATAATATCTCACATCTAAGCTGACATCATCCTCTAATATGTCCCCACCCGTTGACAAACAATAAGTCTGGTTGCTCCCGATCACCCCCGCACCAGGATGCTTGTTTGTTTGCGTCGGCCAGTTTGTTTGTCGTGTGGGCAGCCCACCCCTTCCAGCCCAGCTACCCCCGCCACCTGGCCTTGTTTTTGTTGAGCTTTTTTGTTTGTTTGTTTTTTTACACGAAAAAGGCCACATGTGCACGCAGACCTGGGCCTTGTTAGTAGAGAGAAAACAATTGCAAAAAAGAAGCTTAGATGGCTCGGGAAAAAGTGCAAAAACCCAGACAGGTTTAATGAATGAACAAAAATGAACAATGACTGATTAGTCAAACTCTGAAGATGAATGCATCCTCTTTGAACATTGACTGACGATTCTACTCTCTGAACAATGATACAGAATTCAAGGCCTTATTGACTGAATATACAGAATATAATGAGTCAAATACTCTGAACATGATGCAAGCTCTATGAACAATTACTGAAGATAATGAGTCAAACTCTATGAACATGTTGCTTACTCTCTGAACATTGACTCATAACTCAAACTCTCTGAACATGATGCATGCTCTCTGAACAAAAATAGAAAACTGAAACATGATGCATGCTCTCTCAACATATGCACTGAACAAAAATGAAAAACAACTAGTACGACATGTCTTCTTTGCCGCGAGCTCGCGGGCAGGGCCGAACGATGGTGCCTTATCGGCGACGCAGAGGTCATCGGTGGTGTGGATGCCGCAGGCCTTAACGGTCGCGCAGTGCTTGCCCGCCGTGTCCACAGCGGGTGCCTCGCGCACCGAGCAGAGGTGCACATCGGGGGGCTCGTCGCTGGCGATTTTGGTCACCATGGGCTTCGAGCTCGTTGCCCCCGTCTCTTCCTCCTCCTCTGCTCCACCGATTCAAACAGTGCGCAGACACACAAAAAATCTGTAGATGTGGATAATTACTAGAGAGTCGTTGTTATTTTGGGGATCTTACAGAAAGCCCCCTACACAAAGTTAAAAACAGGCAGTTCAGTGCAGAACCCTGCGTTGATTACCCCTACTAAAAGTAAAGGCATTTTGAGGGTCTGCCTTGCAAAAAATGTGAACTCAAAACTGTGATTTGAAAAAAATAGGTCACTGAAAACACTAGGGCAGCGACGAAAATTCAACAAAAAAATGAAAAATAAATAAAAACATAGTTTTGTGTTCATTGATGACTAGCAATTCGGGGCTCTCGAGTTATTGGTTGGCGTCCACTTGCAAGTCTATCTTCAAAAAAGATACCAAAAAAACGGTTCTGACTATAAACAAAAAAACTAGTTGCAAAAAGTTGAGGGGGATGACTTGTAAAAAGTGACATGGAAAAGAAAAATTACGGGCCCACACTTGCGAGTGAACGGTCGAATTGCAACACAAATTGGCCACAAAATTGCGAGTAAAAAGTGCACTTGCAACTAGAATAGTTATAGCTTCAGAAAAAAACACTTAAAGTTGCGAGGCAAGGGTTGACTTGCAAAGTGACAAGAAACGAAGAACTATTGGGGCATAATTGCGAGTCGGCGGTGGACTTGCAAACTGGGGCGATTACACACCTACACAAAACACCAAAAAGTTTCGAGACTAGGGGTTGACTTGCAAGTGGCATGAAAATAAAACTACGGGGCGATTACAAACTAGGCAAAAGAACCACAGTTACAAGTCAAAAAAAGAACTATATCCCGAGTTGCGAGTTGATGGTGGACTTGCAACTAGGGCGAATACAAACTATGGGTTCCCCCAACTCCTCCGAGTTGTGAATCGATGGTAGACTTGCAATTGGGGCTGGTTACAAAAAAGAACACGGAAACCGCCACCCCCACCTAGTTGCGAGTCGAGGGCCGATTTGCAAGTGGCATGAGACAAAAAGAACAAATACAACCATCAAGTTGCGAGTCGATGGTGGACTTGCAACTCGGGGCGGGTAGCGAGTCGCGAGTCAACGATGGACTTGCAACTGGGGAGATTACAAAACTACGTCCCCAAGTTGCGACTCGATGGTAGACTTGAAACTGGCCGAAGGAAAAAACCGCGAGTTGCAAGCCGAGGGTCGATTTGCAAGTGGCATGAGACAAAATAACAAAAAAAGCCCTCGAGTTGCGAGTCGATGATGTACTTGCAACTAGGGCGGGTACCGAGTTGCGAGTCGATGGTGTACTTGCAACTAGGGCAGGTACCGAGTTGCGAGTCGATGGTGGACTTTCAAGTAGGGCGATTACAAACTAGGCAAAAGAAACCATAGATACAAGTCAAAAAAGAACTACGCCCCGAGTTGCGAGTCGATGGTAGACTTGCAACTGGGGCGAATGCAAACTACGCCCCCTCCCCCCCCCCCCCGAATTGCGAGTCGATGGTAGACTTGCAACTGGGGGTGGTTACAAAAAGAACACAAAAACTCCCACCCCTCTAGTTGCGAGTCAAGGGTCGGTTTGCAAGTGGTGTGCGACAAAAAACGACCTCGGATTGACTTGCAACTTGGGAAGGTTACCAAACTGCAAGTCAACGATGGACTTGCGAACTGTGGCAATTACAAAACTGCGTCCCCAAGTTGCGACTCGACGGTAGACTTGCAACTACCAACAGAAAAATCCGCTAGTTGCGAGCCAAGGGTCGATTTGCAAGTGGCATAAGACAAAAGAAAAAAACCTTGAGTTGCCAGTCATTGGTGGACCTGCAACTAAGGCGGGTACAGAGTTGAGAGTCAATGGTGTACTTGCAACTAGGGCGGGTACCGAGTTGCGAGTCAATGGTGGACATGCAACTAGGGCGGGTACCAAGTTGCGAGTCGATGGTGGACTTGCAAGTAGGGCGATTACAAACAAGGCAAAAGAGACGCATTTACAAGTCAAAAAAGAACTATAACCCGAGTTGCAAGTCGATTGTGGACTTGCAACTGGGGCGAATGCAAACTATGCCCCCTTCCCCGAGTTGCGAGTCGATTGTACACTTGCAACTAGGGGTTGTTACAAAAAGAACACGGAAACCCCCACCCCCTCTAGTTGTGAGCCGAGGGTTGATTTGCAAGTGGCATGAGACAAAAGAACAAAACACAGCCCTCGAGTGCGAGTCGATGGTGGACTTGCATCTCGGGGCGAGTACCGAGTTACGAGTCAAACGGTGGACTTGCAACTGGGGCGAGTACAAAACTACGTCCCCAAGTTGTGACTCGATGGTAGACTTGCAACTCGCCGACAGAGAAAACCGCTAGTTGCGAGCTGAGGGTCAATTTGCAAGTAACATGGGACAAAAAGAACAAAGAAAGCCCTCGAGTTGCAACTCAATGGTGTACTTGCAACTACGGTGGGTACCGAGTTGCGAGTGGATGGTGGACTTGCAACTAGGGCGGGTACCGAGTTGTGAGTCGATGGTGGACTTGCAACTAGGGCGGGTACCGAGTTGCGAGTCGGTGGTGGACTTGCAAGTAGGGTGATTACAAGGCAAAAGAACCACATTTACAAGTCAATAAAGAAACTATGTCCCGAGTTGCGACTCGATGGTGGACATGCAACTGGGGCGAATGCAAACTATGCCCCCCCCCCTGAGTTGCAAGTCGATGGTAGACTTGCAACTGGGCGCGTGGTTACGAAAAGAACATGGAAACCCCACCCCCCTAGTTGTGAGTTGACGGTCAATTTGCAAGTGGCATGAGACAAAAAAAACGCCCTCGAGTTGCGAGTCAATGGTGGACTTGCAATTAGGGGCGGTTACCAAGTTGCAAGTCAAAGGTGGGCCTGCAAACTGGCCGATTACAAAACTACGCCCACAAGTTGTGACTCGATAGTAGACTTGCAACTGGCCGACGGAAAAACCGCTAGTTGCGAGCCAAGGGGCAATTTGCACGTGACATGAGACAAAGAACAAAAAAAACCTCGAGTTGCGAGTCGATGGTGGATTCGCAACTAGGGCGAGTATCCAAGTTGCGAGTCGATGGTGTACTTGCAACTAGGGCGGGTACCGAGTTGCGAGTCGATGGTGATCTTGCAACTAGGGGTAATTACTAAGTTGCAATTTAACGGCGGACTTGCAACTGGGGCGATTACAAAACTACGTCCCCCAAGTTGCTACTCGATGGTAGACTTGCAACTAACCGACGAAAAAACCCGCTAGTTGCGAGCCAAGATTTGCAAGTGGCATGAGACAAAGACAAGAAAAAGCCCTCGAGTTACAAGTCGATGGTGGATTTGCAACTACGGTAGGTATCCGACTTGCGAGTCGATGGTGTACTTGCAACTAGGACGGGTATCCGAGTTGCGAGTCGATGATGGACTGGCAACTAGGGTGGGTACCGAGTTGCGAGTCGATGGTGGATTTGCAACTAGGGCGGGTACCGAGTTGCGAGTCGATGGTGGACTTGCAAGTAGAGCAATTACAAACTAAGCAAAAAAGAACCACATTTACAAGTCCAAAAAAACTATGTCCCGAGTTGCGACTCGATGGTGTTTTGTAATCCATGTGCTCTGTGTGTCTTGAATTCTGTCGGAGAGCATGGCAGTACTTGAAGAAAAATTGGATTCCGTAAATAAACAACTACATGAAAAATGGATTACAAAACACACAGAGCACATAAAAAAGCAAAAAAAAATGTGGCAGCAGACATTACGGCAAAGCTTTCATTGACATCCCAAAAATGCATGCCAAAGCTCCTGTGGTTGTTCATCTCATGCCAAAACTGGGCACAACATCCTGGTTTCGGAGCTGAAAAAACAAAATAAAATAAAGAGAAGGTGAGTTCCTAAAGAATACCAATTACGCAAAAGATAAATGATGGAAAAAGACATGGGCTTGGAACAAAAACATATCATGACACACATCATCCATGAAAAGCTACAGAAAAAATACTGATCATGTACAGTTTCTGCATCCATGAAAAACTATAAAATAAGCATGATAGAACATATCATGGACAGTTTCTGCATCCATTTTGAAATGACTCATCATCTGCTAGTTAAAAAAAAATCATATCTACAACAAACAGTATCAAAGATGAACATCAGTATATGGTTCAAAAAAATCCCTACTTGTACAGTTCTGATAACTCATGTGGAACACAGACACATCATTACAAGTGCTCCCCACCCCTATGATGGATCCCCATTTTTGAGAACTGATGTGCATATACTATACATGAAAAAAGAAAACGTGTACAAAGGTTTATACGGCCTTGGAAAGTACAAACATATACCATGACAGATAAACATCCACATCAGAGAAAAGTCCTACTTGCTCTGTTAGGAAAAATGGAACACAACCTATCACGACAGAACACAAAAAAAAACAATTAACCATCAAATGACTAGTTCACCCCCTGCTTAAAAAAAATACCACGAGAAAAGCAAACAATTACCAATTGAATGTGTCACCAGTCTCACAAAAATTACTTGCTAGCTAGGGGGCGCAGCCAGGCAAAAACAAAAAACAAATCTACAAACAACAGTATCAAGAAGAATGGCAGTATATGGTCGGAAAAATATCCTACTAGTACAGTTCTGAGAACTCATTTGGAACACAACACATCCTTACAAAATGCTCGCCACATCTATGATGGATCCCCATTTTTTGAGAACTGATGTTCATATACTATACAGTAAAAGTAGATGATTTTCATGATTAATAATAATAAAAGGAATGCATGCATCTATGAAAACTAACATAGATGCAGAATCAAAATGAAAACTAACCAAAAAATCATATGCCACATGCATCGATCTTAAAAAACAGAGAGCCTTGATTGATAAAAAATGAAAAGGCCTGAAAATGAAAACTATCATACATAGCAATCAAAACCCAATCCTCCTAAGAAAAATGGTTAACCCTCGTACAACCAACAAAACAACTTGAACCTCAATTCGTACAATCAAAACCTGTAAATACAGAGAACCTACTGAATATAGGAAAAAATGACAAGAAAATGAACTACCAGATAAACTACACCCCTACCAATCCGCTGAACACACACAAAACTACCACTGATAGTTCAAATCCAGTGATAAAATCCCCCTCTCTCACATCTGCGTGGATCCAAAACCACTGATAAAATCTCCCCTCCCTCACATATGCGTGGATTCAAACAAACAAAAAACAGAAATCATAGGTGTGTGTGTGGGGGGGGGGGGCAGAAAGATCCCCATTAACGAGCAGATGAAAATCTGGATGGGATCGGATACAAACCCTAGAACATGCGGTACATACAAGACAAGCACAAGGGAATGGTACTAAAATCTAATAGAAACTACAAGAATCAAGAGGAGAAACTTAATTTACCGGGGCTCTAGCCCCCTCTTCCCTTCTCCCTCTCCAAAATCACCGTCGCCTGCCTGGAGAGGAATGGGGAAGGGGCGAATGAATGCGAGGGGGAAAACTCGGGCGCCGCTCTCTGCAGAGGAATGCGAGGCCACGACAGATAAAACAGAGGGCCCAGCCCAAAAATTTGAGAGAAAAAAACAAACACGGCCCGGTCCCAACTAACAACGACGTGGAACGGACCGCGCGCGAGACAAACGAGTCGCGAGCCTGCGTTTGCGCCAATCTTACAGAGGCCAGATCCAACGGCTCAAACATTAGATGTGAGATAGCTATTTCACATCTAGATGTGAAATAGCAAATCTGATTGCAAAGCAGTGCTTGAACCATTATTGCAAACCACCGCTAAGAACAAATTAGGTGAATGCTGACAATATCGCAAATAATATGGACAAACTCTATGAATGATGTTCTGCGATACTTATTTCTTCAAATATATATGGACTAGAAAACAAGGTGGAATGATGGCCCGTCGCATCGACGGCCCTATATCTCAATTATTGCGAGGGGTGTAGGGACCGTTCTTATGCATGGCCGTGGCGCAATAATACGGATCATTTCTTGTTTGCAGTGTTTTATTTGTGCCACCACCTCACTATTTCAGCCAAAAGATCTGCAGGTGCATCCATCAGTTACATGGCTTGGTTCTTGGGCCTCGATTTACAGCGTATCGTTTTGAAATGTTCATTGTGCATCAAAAATAATATCCGGGGAGTGTTAAAATTGTGTTCTTGCGGTATTAGGAAAATGTTGTCCATTTTAAAAAAATGTTGTGACATTTTAGAAAATGTTCTTGATATTATTAAGAAATGTTCGTGCAATGTTAAAAAATATTCATACCATACAAAAAAAATGTTCACATGTTTCAAAAATATGTTCTTAACTTTAGAAAAGTGTTTCGTACAATTCATAAAGAGGATCAAAACAGTTAACAAAATACCACACGTTTCAAAAATATCTCTGTGACATTTTTTGAAAACGTAGAATTTTATGCATAACTTGAAAAAATAGAGTAAAAAATGTTCTAACACTTGACAAATGTTTTTGACATTATAAAATTATATTCATGGCATTTATAAAAAATGTTCAATGTGTGTTAAAAAATGTTCATCATGTATTAAAAAATATTCAATGTGAAGGGCTAGGGCTAGTAAAATTAATTCCCACCGTAGAAGCCGCCCGCACCACATGTGTTGTTGCGTCGGCCCATCAGGACGATCGCATGAGGCGACGTTGTATCGTCTCCCTTACTCACCCCACTTTCTAGGACAAAGACTATATCTTGCTTGTAGCGAGTATAGCATCCGTGTCACCAGAAGGATTCCCTTTGTACGTATTTTCCTTTTTTTATTTTTTTATTTTCCCTTTGGTTTTCTACACTTGTTTTCTCTCCTTTTTTTTACTTTCTTCAGCGGATTTCTTTATTTCTTGCCATGTTGTCACTTTGCCTTTCAACAATTTTGTTGTTTCTTTATCGGTTTTCATTGGGGTTTTTCATTTGTCTTTTGGCTTTCCTTTTGTTTTTTGTCGGTTTTTATTGGTCTTCCTTTTTTAACAAATGTAAAAAAAAGTCAGTACACAATATACATTTTGAGTGTACACGCAAAACATTTTTTTTGATACACCTTGAACATTTCAAATACATGATGTACACTTTTCTTTTAATAAATGGTTCTGAAAGATTTTTCGAGAACATTGTGAATATTTGTAAAACACAGATTGAACATTTTATTAATGGAAATAAACATTTGTTGGAAACTATGCACACATTTTTAATATTTCATGAACACTTTTTGGAAACACGTGAATATTTTCTTTAAAATATCACGTAATTTTGATGCCAATAAAAAAATTAACATATGCGAACGTTTTTTAAATAGTATAAAAAATTGGTGTAGACCTTGAAGATTTTTTTCAAATGCATGATTAATATTTTTTCCGAACATATTTTTTATGTTAACTCATTTTCATACACATTCTAATTTTACATAAACAGCAGGAATATTTTTTATAGACGTTTAACATTTTCCAAATACACGATTAACATATTTGAAAACTTATATTTTTCTATGTCTTCTGTTGTATGTACACGTCTTATATTTTTTGTATACATCGGGAATGTTTTATAGATAGATGTTTAACATTTTTCAAATACATGATTAACATTTTTTTCATATACATGTTTTGAATCTACTTTTTTGCATATGCATTAGAAATATTTTTCTATAGATGTTTATCATTTTTTTCAAATGCACAATTAGGACTTTTAAATTTGTACGTAGAGTGAATTTTATAATAGATATATTTAAAATATTTTGAAATACAAGCAAGAGTGAAAAAAGAAAGGAAAGTATGGAAAAAGAGCACTGAAGGCTTGTGGTCCGCGCTGGTCCAACCATTTTGACGGCTGCATTAGGTGAGACGTGATATTGTCTCGTATCAAGCGAGACATGGTCGCGCCCACTTTCAAGTCCTGGATTCCCTAACTCAAGTCTTAGGCTGGTCATAGTGGGAGTAATTTAGCTAGTAACATGGCGCTCTTCGAGAAAATTCTACTTATGTGGCAAGTAATTAATGAAAGGTGGTAACATAATATGTTACTGTAACATAACCTTTTTCAATACAAGATGAGTCTATGAGCTAATAAATGAAGCCATCTATGATACTACTATTATGTTACTTTGCATTATGAAGGTAGTAACTTAGACTAATGTCATATGCATGACACTAGTCTAAGTTACTCCCCACTATGACCAGCCTTAGGGGTTCTTTGGATGCCGCTTATACCTGCCATTTTTTTACGCATAATTTGACCGCCGTGGACTCGCCCACGATTCAGCTCAAAAAATGAACTCCGGACCAATCATTTGGCGTAGATCTGAAATACTGGCTTCCAACCAGACGTGAGCCAATCAATCAGTCAGCGTCCAGAAAATCGGTAAGGTTGGTCCCGGCTATGATCCAAAAAGACCCTTAACCTCAGCCAAACCCAGTAGTGAAATCAGAGGCCAGCGCAATAGCTTATACGGTCCTAAGAGGATCTCTAGCAAATCTGGTAAGCGCTCATCCCGAAAAAATGGTTTACGGTAATACCGGAAACGATTTTTTAGGACGATGGACACTGAGACATAATAGATCCGGTAAACGTATACCGCATATTCAAACTTGCAGTTCGCGCCACTGAAAACATCACTTGAATTCATACATAAAAACATACTGAAGTTCATACTTAATAAAAATGGAAATTAAACATAGTTCATACTTGAACGGGGTGCATACTAGCATACTAGATCTACTCATAGCCGCTGTCAGGCAGGTTGTTGTGGAGGTGGTACTCCATGAGGGTGCTGGAGAGGACTTGCACGGGCTGGTACTCCTCGAACAGCGCATCCACCCCGCCGCTACATCTTCATCTCCGACGGCGGCGGCCTCCTTGGACTCGAACCATGCCTTCTCCGTCCCCCGGCGACGCTTGATCGCGGGGGGAGAATATGCGGTCAAGGCGGTTGAAATGCCTCCATGCGTGGTGCTCTGACACTGCGGGAGCGGGCGCCGCGCGTGCGCGCCTGCTGCTTGCGCCATTCCTCCACCGGCGGGCGAAGGGAGGGGCTGCTGGCCTCCGCGTTGTTGCGGCGCTTGCGAAATGGCTCGCTGCCGAGCCCCCCTCGGCCACCCCTCCCGCCGCCCGCGCACGACATCTCCTCTCGCCTCGGGTGGCTCAACTCGCCAGAAAACGACGTCGCAGCTCTCTCGATTTGTCGCCGGAGTTAAGAAGAATATGGCGGATGAGGATGGGAATCTTAAAATGTCCTGGCGGCATATATAGAGGAATCGTCGGTGGTTTACGGGTCTCCCATAAAGATTTTACGAGCCGGGCCGTTTTTACCGGTCGGACTGTTTTTTAACCGGCCCGTAAATCCGCCAGAAAAAAACGACCCAGCGAAGTTTTACGAGATCTGCTAGAGTTGCTCTAAACCAAGCAGGTGTTCGTTCTTCCTCGCTCCCTCCCCACTTTGAAGTCTTGAATGAAAAAGAAAAGTCTTTACAGCTCGGAAATGGCAGGTCCTTGGCAGCTGGCTCAAGCGCGCGTGATGAGAAGAAGGATATGCCAATTCTTTTCGTATTCCTCTCGCCAAAAAATACTAGGCAGCGCACGTACCAGCAGTATATTTCCTCTTGAAAGAAAAAGCAAAGGTAAGGTGCCGACAGACACAATGGGCCTCCACATAAATTCCGATCCAGAACAGAAAATCGCAAAGGAAAGCACTGGATGCCTTGCTCTTGCTCGCCAAAGATATGTCCGGCTTTGCCTCAAAAAAAGAAAAAAAGATATGTCCGGCTTCATTTCCTTTTCCTCTTCTTCGCCTAAAAAGAGATCGTCGTTTCCTGCTGCACTCAGCATTGTTGACCGTTACGTGTGTTCCCCTCTTGCAAGTTGTAGAACTGCGGTGGCAGAACTATCCCCCGTTCTGTCTCTATATCCCAGCACCTCCAATGCGACCAAGAGCTCATACTAGGCCAAGACACGTGT
This sequence comes from Aegilops umbellulata, assembly GCA_032464435.1. NCBI lineage: Eukaryota > Viridiplantae > Streptophyta > Magnoliopsida > Poales > Poaceae > Aegilops > Aegilops umbellulata. The sequence goes on along the minus strand of CP136055.1, from coordinate 600,248,239 downwards.
ACCGTTGCTAAACCACAAAAAGGGCTTCGGTCCAGCGGCGTTATCCATGGAAGATTGTCCATGGTGCTTGTCGGGGGAGGTAGGGGTGGGCCACACACGCATTGCACACGTCGGCCAAACGCCGGCGTTTCTAGTAAAATATGCCACACGTGGACGGCTATCTTCAGGCGCGCCCCAACAAGCCCCCCAAGGCCGTTTTTTTACGCCGGCGCTGAAAAATCGGACCATTCGCATCCTACGAGTCTGTTTTTCACCGGATTGAGCCGAAATTGACGCCGGCGCACTCAACGCGAACCCAGCGCGCTGGGGCGCGCCCGGGGACGCCGGCTCGAACGTTTTGGCGCGAAAGAGTGGCGGGACCGACGCGTCAGCGAGACGAAGGATGGTCGTCCTCATCGTCTCGGTTTTCCCGCAGGGAATCAATGCCAAGGCTCACGCCGGTCAGCATGCCTTTGATTCACGGGCGGCGAAGTGCGGCGACGCCGCCCCGCCTTCCGCCACGCGTGTCGCACGCGGCCGCCCCCGAGCCGCTATATAAAAGGCGCCCCTGGGCGCGCCGGAGAGGCACCCATCCATCGGCAGTCCTCCCCTCCTCGCCGCCGCAGTTCCTCCCCTCTCTCCGTTGTTCGAGCCCCTCTCTCCCCCCCACCCCGGCAACCATGAGCGCGAGGTACCCCGGCGACGCGGCGGTGGCCATGGGTTTCGGCCGCCACTCGCTGAATGAGTGGGAGGCAAACCTCCTCCACGAGTCCAAATACCCCGCGCCGCCCGACGTACGCCTTCCGTCGCGGTGGAGGCTCAGCGCCGGCGGGGTCCCTGTCCCCCCTCTGCCTGTCCCCGAGACGCCCTATTTTCACGCCGAGATCGAGCTGCGCGGGCGTCCCTGACGGCCGCGGAGCGGACGCTCCCGGAGTACGCCGCCGACAACCACGCGGCATGGGCGGCGTACTTCGAACGTCCGCACGAGGAGCGGCTCGTCTCCACCAACAACGCGCCGATGCCGCGCGGCCGCAACAACAGCGAGGGCCACCGCCTGTGGTGGGGCGTCCCTGGCCGCACCCTCAGCTGCGTCTTTGCGCACGTCGAGGGCCGCAACGACCCACCGCTCGAGTGAAGCAGCGCGCCGGGGTGAGGGGTCGAGCAGCGGCCGTGTCAAGGAGGAGAAGCATCGGCCGTAGTTTAGTTTTTTTTTCGTCCCTTTTATTCGTGTAAAAAACGGCTAAATTTCGCCGAAATTTGGCCGTGTTTGTTCAAATTTGGCCGTATTTGTTAAAATTTGGACGAACTGTTGGGGCGTATGGGGGCGACCTGGGTGCGGCGGCTGAGAACGTGCTCACCCCCACGCCGAAAAAATCGCTGGCTCGCCCCCAAGCGGCGCTTTTTCGTGCCCTTTGAGGGCCCAACGGCTTGAGATGCTCTTACAATATATGGGTTGACTCAGCAACACTCCACTCGAGCACAGCCACCTAGCATAGCATGTCTTTGTCATATTCATGTGCGCGTCCTTGTCTCCCAACCGAATCCCGAATTCAAACAAACGCCCGGTACAAACTAATTCCGAATTATTATTGTTTTTCGACGGTGTTTATTATGCATGAGGCAAAGCATGGAAACAGTCTCCACCGGATTTTTTGTTTGTACACGCGTGTTTCTTTAATAGAGTGTAACTACAGATGGTCATACACACATATCACACTCAAACATTCAGATGGGGAAATTCCCTTCCACCGAAATTTACAAAAAGAAAAAAAAACTCAATATATGAACGTAAGCGCGCACATCTTTTTTTTGAAAACTTTCAATCTATTAATCGTCAATAATGGTAGTACAACGAATATAAAAAAATAATAAAAAATATATCCAGATGCATAGACCACCTTGCGACGATTACGAGCACTGAAGCAAGCCGAAGACGCACCGCTGTCATTGCCTCTCCCTCGCTACAAGCAAAACCTGTTATAGTAGACAGTCGGAAAGTCGTCGTGCTAAAACTCCATAGGACCAGCGCACCGGAACAACAACCCGCCGTTGAAGAGTAGCGTAGATCAAAAAGATCCAACCTAAAGATACACAAACGTAGACGAACTACGACCAGATTTTAGCAAATCCACCAAGAACAAAATCTGCCAGAGACACACACCCACCTACTATATTATATGCACCACCAGGACGGGGGCTAAGCGGGGAGAACCTTATTCCATATTCAAGGAGCCGCCATCGTCTCGTCTTTCTAAGCAGGACACAAATTCTAACAAAACTTTAAGAAATATTAAAAAAACAAAACCCTCCTGCCGGCAAGGGCGGAGATTCACCACGCCGCCATGGCCCTAGTGCCACTGCCCACTAGAGATGAGGCGACCTTCGGGAGGCAGAGGAACCCTAGATTTGTTTGGGAGAGAAGGCGGTTGCATGTACCGAATTGCCTAGTATAGCTGGCATCTTGCACACACCCTAATTCTGTGAACACCTAGAAGATAATAAGCCAACACAACATGTTGAGATCGATGAAGTCATCACAGACGTATTTGTAGTTGATAGAAATTTCTGCTCACGCTAAACGCGCATTGCCAAAAGACCTGGAATAAAGAAAGAAAAACGCGACCATCAACGTGAAGTACGCATGTGTTTTTTAGTGTGTGTATGCGTGCTGTTAGTATGTATTTGTCAAAATAAAAATAAAAAAGATACTCGACAATTAATATGAATCAAAGGGAGTATAGGGTTAACATTTTATTTGAAAAATTGAAGGTTTTGTTTAGACAAAAATTGAAAAGTTGATCTAATAGATTATTATTTTTGAGCAAAATTGGTCTAATAGATGGAGTGCAGTTGAGTTTAATTGATGGGCCATATCTTAATGAGTGCCATTTGTGTGCCGACAGTTATGATTAGAACCCCCCCATTCGTCTCCCTCCCTCCGTCCCTTTCGCCTTCCCCTCTCCCTCCCTCCCCTGCTTCTCTCCCTCGCCGACGACCCAAGCAAGCAAAGCCACCCAGCAGCAAACCAACCAAACGCTCGCCGGCGAGACCGCCGGCGCCATGGGCACCTACAAGTGCTGCCTCATCTTCAAGCGCCGGTTCCGCTGGACGGACGCGCCGCCGCCGGACGACGTGCGGGCCCTCTTCGCCGAGCACTCGGGCGGGGCGGTCACCATGGGTGCCGACGGCCTGCGCCGGTACCTCGAGTCCTCCGCGGGCAGCGACCCCGACGCCGCCGCGGACGACGCCGAGGGCGAGGCGGACCGCCTGCTGGACCAGATCCGCCTGCAGGGCCAGCACCAGCGCGCCGGCCCGCGCCTCCCGCGCCTCGGCCGCGGCCAGCTGCTCGGCCTCGACGACTTCCACCGCTTCCTCTTCTCCGCCGACCTCAACCCGCCCCTCCGCCGCCCGCAGGTCCACCACGACATGTCCCAGCCCCTCTCCCACTACTACGTCTACACGGGCCACAACTCCTACCTCACCGGCAACCAGCTCAGCAGTGACTGCAGCGACGTCCCCATCATCAAGGCCCTGCAGCGCGGCGTCCGGGTCATCGAGCTCGACATGTGGCCCAACTCCGCCAAGGACGACATCAGCATCCTCCATGGCAGGTTGCTACGACTACTTTGCTGCTATATTCCCCACATCGATCCAGCCTCCACTAGCTTGGAGCCTTTCCTCTTCGATGCAACCGATGAGGAAAGTTCCAAGCAAATATACCTATAATAAGAGGATTGCGCGCCTAGATTTCATAGGTGTGTATTTTTAGACAAACAGAAAGCTCCCCTGCTCCATTGCTCCAATGGAACAAGGATGCAGAGTGCAGCGTTCAGTTTTTAGTTTTACAGGAAATTAAAAGTTCAGGTTGCAGAAAACGAACATTTCATAGGTGACTCGCTCACGCTGCTAATGATAAAATAAGGGGGCTGAATCTTACACCGTGTGCTGCTTGCTGTCTTGCCGATTCTGAACAGGACTCTGACCACGCCGGTTTCGCTGCTGAAATGCTTGAGATCCATCAAAGAGTATGCTTTCGTCGCGTCTCCCTACCCGGTTATCATCACGCTCGAAGACCACCTTACACCCGAGCTGCAGGACAAAGTTGCCAAGGTAGCTGTGTTTGCTTCTGAAATTGCTGTTATCTCCGTCCGGGAGATTTGCACTTCTCTAACAGGCACTTCTCAAAAACTTCATAGATGGTCCTTGAAGTGTTTGGCGACATACTGTACTACCCTCAAGAAGAACATCCCAAAGAACTCCCTTCACCTGAGTTCCTCAAGGGCCGTGTGCTCCTATCAACAAAGCCCCCAAAGGAGTACCTTGAAGCCAAGGATGGTGGTGCCGTGAAAGACGGTGATGCGGAGCAGAATCCTGGCAAAGGGACTGACGATGATGCGGCTTGGGGAACAGAAGTCCCAGATTTCAAGACTGAAATCCAATCTGCTAAAGTACGTGTTTGGAGGTCTCAATTTTCTGCTCTCTTTTGTCCTGGCATTCAGCAAGATTTTACCTACACAATTGTCTTTGCTCTGTCAACAGGAGGAGGATGCCTCAGAGCACCGTAAAGATGATGATGAGGACGACGACGATGAGGACGAACAGAAAATGCAACAGCATCTAGCTCCACAGTATAAACACCTTATTACTATAAGAGCAGGAAAGCCAAAGGGGGGTACTACGTCTGATGCCTTGAAGTGTGACCCGAACAAAGTTAGGCGGCTCAGTTTGAGCGAGCAACAACTTGCCAAAGCTGTAGTTAATCATGGCACCGAAATAGTGAGGTATATATCTAAATGAAATAGCTCTTATCATTTATTTCTATCTTTAATAGTCAGAGATCCTCTTTTGTTTAATCTTACTGAAGTATTCAATAATTTTGCTAACAAGGTTTACACAGAGGAATCTGCTGAGGATATACCCAAAGGGCACTCGGGTTACTTCATCCAACTACAATCCATTTATCGGTTGGGTGCATGGTGCTCAGATGGTGGCCTTCAATATGCAGGTGCATTTCTGTTTCCGAGTAATCTATCCCAGGGCAATGGTCTTGCTTTACGCTCTCAATACCCAATTATGCTGTGAATATCAAATGGCAGAAATACATAGATGATTATAGTTATACGAGGTCAATGCGGAACAACCCTTAGCTTATATGAACTCAAGTGGGATGCAATCTGTGCCATATGTTTAAATCAAGATAACCCGCCTAGCAGGGGCTGATGATCTTGCAGCAGTTCCTGGTCTCCTGGACAAGCCCAAGTCCTAACTAAAGAAATCAAGGAATGGATAACGTGCATTACGGACTTGCTGTGACTAGGTACTACTCCCTCCGTTCCTAAATATAAGTCTTTGTAGGGATTTAATTAGGTGGACTACATACGGAGCAAAATGAATGAATCTACACTTAAAATGCATCTATATACATCCGTATGTGGTTTATAGTGGAATCTCTATAAAGACTTATATTTAGGAACGGAGGGAGTAGATAGGTTCTGATGCTCTGTGTGTGTGTGTGTGCAATATTTAACACGGGAATGCTCTAGGTTTGGCAGATCACTATCTGTCATCAATTCGGGCATACACGTTGCCTAAATTCGGGCAAGAAGTTAATGTTTATTGGTCATATGCCGTCCCTTTCGTACTGGCATGTTATAACTGCATGATATTCCTTGCAGGGGTATGGAAGAGCCCTTTGGTTAATGCATGGGTTTTATAAAGCCAATGGTGGCTGTGGCTACGTGAAGAAACCGGATTTCTTGATGCAGTCTGAGCCGGAAGTTTTTGATCCAAAAAAGCCGCAGCCTGTTAAGAAAACCTTGAAGGTATGGCTTTCTTTAGACAACATGTGTTCAGTTTTGTTTGTGCCACTCGAAATTAGAGTCAGATGAACTGCTGCTTTTCCTTCAGGTAAAAGTGTACATGGGCGATGGTTGGCGGATGGACTTCAAGCAGACACACTTTGACCAGTATTCTCCTCCAGATTTCTACGCACGGGTACGAATGAAAACTAATTTGGCACATCAATAGCTTACACTATTAACCGCTAGGCAAAAGCTCGATGAAATCAGTAGCAAGAACCCAAAGATCATGCCTCTGAAACATCAAATTGAGTGATTAGAAAGCTGAATGAGTTCAATAACAAGAACTTAAAACAGTATCCATTTCTCTGAAACATCATCAAAAGTGAACCCTGTATGTATGTATCCGTTGGCTGAAACAGGTTGGGATCGCCGGCGTTCCGGCGGACTCGGTGATGAAGAAGACCAAGGCGGTGGAGGACAACTGGGTGCCGGTGTGGGGGGAGGAGTTCTCCTTCGGCCTGACGGTGCCGGAGCTGGCGCTGCTGCGGGTGGAGGCGCACGAGTACGACATGTCGGAGAAGGACGACTTTGCGGGGCAGACGGTGCTGCCGGTGTCGGAGCTTCAGCCCGGGATCCGCGCGGTGGCGCTCTTCGACCGCAAGGGGAACAAGTTCCCCAACGTCAAGCTCCTCATGCGTTTTGAGTTTGTGTGATTTGGTCTGGTTTGGTCTGAGAGATGATGGTGTGTCGGCGGCATTGTTTGTGTTCTGTGCATTCTTTGTTCATCCCTGTACATATACGTGATGCGTCGTTGTGCCGCCTGTGTGAATACGGAGTGTATAGACAAGAATTCATCAACACTGTATTTGTTGTGAGTGGTAATAAGGTACCGTATTTGCCATCAAAATTTATGCAAAGTTCAGAATTTCATAGCCAAAAAAGATTTGAATTTGGGGTATTGTAGGGCTTTACCCAGTCCCGAAGGAGAAGGAGCCCTTTCAGAAATTCTCAATGGCTCCGGAGAGCCAAAGAGGGGGTTTGGAAATAGTTTTCAACCAGCAATTGACGCGCCTCGGTATTACCTCACTAGCTGCGTCATTGCCCCAAGCGCAAAGATGCCTCTCAACGTTGGCGCCCCCCTCCCTCTTATAGCCGCGCTCTGCACCGCGCCCCTCGTAGCTAGCCGAGGTGGGACTAATAACGTTCTCAGTCGCCCGGTTTGTCTCACGTCAGTTCAGCATCGACCAGGCCTTTTCTTTCCCACGCTGCCGGCCGGGCGGTCGCTGAAGGCCCGTCTATCTGGCCCAGCGTATACAACAGGTTCTCTACATGAGCCCAAAACTTACACGGTACCTCAAAAAAAAAATCTATCTGAAGAAGAAGGCGTGATTCAAAATTTGGAACTTTTTCTCTTTTCTTTTGCGATGCAAAATTTGAAAGGTTTGAAGCATGTATGATGCTTTGGGTGGTGTCTTCAGTTTTCAAAAATTTAATTTAAATCTCCACTTGCATCATGGCAGACGAACAGAGCATTTCTGTGACCGGATAGGAGTTCTAAAGTTCTCCACGCAGACACGCCACTGAAGCCGTCCTGATGTACTATCACTGAAGCTGTGGGAGGCATTTACATTTACCAGGCTGCAGGGGAGGAAATGTCAACTGGCAGCAGAGGATTCCATTCCTGGGTCACTTCCGTCGTGGGATCTGCAGCGGAGCTGCTGATCTCTGCGGTTTGGTTATGGATGCTCTTCGCCTCGGGTGCCGGGCAGCGATATCAGTTAAGCTCTCAAAGGCCCAGAGTATAGTTGCAGTTCAGTTTGCTGAACTGAAATATTTCTGTAAACGGCATTCCACTATCTCTTTCTTGAAAAACAAATGATAGATTCTACTGTACTGTAGTGTTTAGTGCATACATTGGGTAATCGTGGTCTGTCCATCGGTCTCTAGAGATACTTAAATCCTGATCGACAAAGATGCAGTTTTAGATATAACCCTGCTTTTCCTGGGGATATTCAGTTTGAATCTTTTTTATGATTGTTGATAGCTCTGAACATTCAAGTTGTTTTCCATATTTTCTACGAGTTAGTATGAGTATGGGAGTTGCTACTCTACTTCCAACACTGGACAGGTTAATCTACAAGAAAACATACATTTTTACCTTCTGGCAACAACAAAAACCATATTGTACATTAATCTATGGGATGTGCTACACGTCCGCCTCGCTGGCCGTTAGATCTGGCTACATCTAGCGGCCCTGTCTCATCGTCACTATTGCAACAAAGATAGTGTGACATAACCCTTTGCAACAAAGCTCGTGTTGCAGAAACATTTGCAATTTTTTTTAAGACATAGGTTATCTTGCAGAAAAAAAATTCGTCTTCATTTTTTTGCAACATAGGCACTGTTGCGAATGGAACTTTTGCAACACAGATGATATTGCAGAAAATTTTGCAACGAAGATGGTGGTGTAGAAACGTGGTCGTCGTTGACTCGGGGATATTCTCGAAAGTTAAGAACATATTTGTAAAATGCATGGACATTTGTCTTTGTATGCTACGAACATTTTTTCAACATTGCACAATCATTTCTTAATAATATCATGAACATTTAAAAAAATGTCACAACGTTTTTTTTAATGGACAACATTTTCTAATGCCGCAAGAACAAAATTTTAACACTCCCCAAATATTTTTTTTATACACAGTGAACATTTCAAAATGACACGGTGTAAATCGAGGCTCAAGAACCAAGCCATTTAACTGATGGATGCACCTGTAGATCTTTTGACTGAAATAGTGTAAGGTGCGGGGGGGGGGGGGGGGGGGGGTTGTGCAAATAAAACACTACAAAAAGAAACGACCCGCATTATTAGGCCACGGCCATGCATAAGAACGGTCCCAATACCCTTTGCAATAACTAATATATAGGGTCGTCGATGCGACGGGCCATCATTCTACTATATTTTCTAGTCCACATATATTTAAAAAATAAATATCTCCTAACAACAGTTACAGAGTTTATCTGTATTTTTTGCGATGTTTTTCGGCATTCACATAATTTGTTCTTAGCGGTGGTTTGCAATAATGGTTCAAGCACTGCTTTGCAATAGCGGAGTACTACTTGGAAACTTGCAGCATCAAGCCTGACTGAGAATAATGCATTGCTGTCCGAGTTTCAGACGTTTAATATAATCACGCGACACTGAAACAACAGGTTTTTATTATCCAATTGCCCCAATACTAGCTTGCTTGTTCCGGGTAGCCAGTTCCCATAGGTTTTTAATGTGGATCCCTGCTGTGGTATATAATACTATATTCTGTCAAAGTTCCCATTGGTTTCAAATAAAATGTTCAAGGTCTACACAAAAAATGTTTTAAAAAAAGTGACAACAGAGCAAGAAATAAAGAAACGGTGAAAAAAGGAAAAAAAGAGAAAAAACAAAGAAAACCAAAGAGAAATTAAAAAAAGGGTAAAGGCCTACAAAAAAAAGCCAAAACCAGTACAACGACCGAACAAAACCACAAGCGTCTCTATCGAATCCCAGTGAACAAAAAAACACATGAAAAATGTGCCGAACCAGTAGCTACACATGGAGGGAATCCTTCAGGCGACACGGACGCCGCTATACTCGCTGTCAGGTGTCAGCTAGGTATAGTCTTCGTGCTTGATAGTTTTTTTTTTGGGGAGGGGGGGGAGGGGGGTTAAGGGAGATGGTACAAAGTCGCCTTATGTGATCATCCTGATGGGCTGACGCAACAACACATGCGGGAGGTTTCTATGGTGGGAATTGATTTTAGTAGCCTTTCGCCCGGTTTTTGGAAGGTGTCGTAGTGTTTTTATGTTTTTATTTTTTGTGTTTCTCTCTATCATTATTTTATCTATTTTATTTCTTTGTCCATTTCCCCCTTTTACCTTATTTCAAATAGGCATTGAATATTTTTAATACATGATGAACATTTTGTAACACACATTGAACGTTTTTATTAATGCCATGAATACTTTTTATAATAAGGAAAACATTTTTCAAGTGTTAAAACATTCTTTTATTTTCATGAACATTTTTTTGACTGTACCTTCTCCAAATTACGCATAAAATTCTACATTTTCATAGAATATCATGGACATGTTTTTGAAATGCATGGTATTTTTTTAACTATCATGAACCTCTTTATGAATTGTACGAAACACTTTTATAAAGTTAAGAACATATTTTGAAACATGTGAACATTTGTTTTTGTATGGTATGAACATTTTTTTAACCTAACACGAACATTTCTTAATAATATCATGAACACTTTATAAAATTATACAACAATTGTTTTAAATGGATAATATTTTTCTAATACCGCAAGAACACAATTTAACACTCCCCGTATATTATTTTTTATACATAATGAACATTTTGAAGTGACAAGGTGTAAATCAAGGCCCAAGGCCCAAACCGTGTAACTGATGTATGCACTTGCAGATCTTTTGAGTGAAATAGTGTAAGGTGGTGGTGCAAATAAAACACTACAAAAAGAAATGATCCACATTATTAGGCCACGCCAATGCATAATAAAAACGGTCGCAATAACTGAGATATAGGGTCGACGATGCGACATGCCATCATTCCACTTTGTTTTATGGTCCATATATATGAAAAAATAAATATCCCAGTACATCCTTCATAGAGTTTGTCCATATTATTTTGCGATATTTTTCAGCATTCACGTAATTTGTTCTTAGCGGTGGTTTGCAATAATGGTTCACGCACTGCTTTGCAATAGCGGAGCATTACTTGGAAACTTGCAGCACCAAGCCTGATTGAGAGGAATGCATTGCTGTCCGAGTTTTAGATGTTTAAGATAGCCACACAAAGCTGAAAGAAAGGATTTTAATTATCCAATTGCCCCCATGCCACCTTGCTTGTTCCGGGTAGCCAGTTCCCAGAGGTTTTTAATGTGGATCTCTGTTGGGAAGTTTATGCAATCGTCTGAAACTTGCAGGCTGCAAATTGAGGTCTAAGAACAAGTCAGGTAAATGATGGATGCATTCATTTCAAGCGCTTTCACTGAACCACATGTACACTGCAAATCTCTTTGACTGAGAAATGGAGTAAGGTGGTGGTGCATGTCAAATTCATGTAAGCGCGCTCGTCCCCACTTTCCGGAAGCTGGGAAGGTATGGAACTGGCCGCTCTTCTTCTTTCAGCAACTGTCAAGTAAGGCCCCTCTTTCAGAAAGTTGATTTCAACGTGGCTTTAATCGCATTCAACCAAGTTTATGACTTGGCTTTCTGTTACGACTGCACTTGCACACACCTTCGCATGTGTCGGTCAGTCAGAAGTAACTGCATTTTCATGGATATAGAGCACTGGACCATCAGATCTCCAATGGTGTCACTTTCAGTTAACCACTCACTCAACCCCACTTCCTTGAGTTCCTTCCCACTTGGCGCCTAGGCTATAAGAACGAGATGAGATGAGAGTAGGGTCGAGCACCTTCACTGCAGAGTGAACTGAAGATGGGTCTGAGCTCAAGCCTAGCGCCAGTGGCATCTGCACTGCTCCTCTTGTGCTGCTTCACTGCCTGTAAGTCACTAACTGCATTTTTCCTTCCTCGATTTCCGTCTGAAATGCACGTTCATCAATCTCGACTCGAGCAGTACAACTTCCAGACGGTTTGCCTAATCTGCTGCCATGCCATGGCAGGGAATGCCGCCGCCGCCGCTGCTGCCAGTGGTGATGGTGGCGGTGGTCTGAGGCTGAACTTCTACCCCGAGAGCTGCCCGAGGGCGGAGGAGATCGTCAAGGAGCAGGTGAGGAGGCTGTACGAGGAGCACGGCAACACGGCCGTCTCATGGCTCCGGGCCCTCTTCCACGACTGCACCGTCAAGTCCTGCGACGCGTCGCTGCTCCTGGAGACCGACGCCTCCACCGGCCTCGTCTCCGAGCAGGCCTCCCCGAGGAGCTTCGGCATGCGCAACTTCAAGTACGTGGGCGCCATCAAGTCCGCCCTCGAGCGCGAGTGCCCGGGGACAGTGTCGTGCGCCGACGTGCTCGCGCTGGCCGCCAGGGACGGCGCGGCCATGCTGGGCGGCCCGGCGCCCATCCCGATGCGGACGGGGCGGCGGGATGCCACGGAGAGCCAGTACGGCGAGGTGGAGCGGTACATCCCGAACCACAACGACACGGTGTCGGCGGTGCTGGCCCGGTTCGCGGCCATGGGGCTGGGCGCGGAGGCCGTGGTGGCGCTGCTGGGCGCGCACTCGGTGGGCCGCGTCCACTGCAGCAACCTGGTGGCGAGGCTGTACCCGGCGGTGGACGGCGGCATGGAGCCGGCGTACGGCGCGTACCTGCGGGGCCGGTGCCCGACGGCGGACGCGAGGGAGGACACCCGCGACGTGGCGTACGCGCGCAACGACCGCGCCACGCCCATGGTGCTCGACAACATGTACCACAAGAACCTGCTGAAAGGCCGGGGGCTCCTGCTCGTGGACCAGCGGCTCGCCTCCGACCCGCGCACCGCGCCGTTCGTGAAGAAGATGGCCGCTGATAACGGGTACTTCCGTGAGACGTTCGCGGCGGCGCTGGTGAGGATGTCGGAGAACGGGCCGCTCACCGGCGGGCAGGGGGAGATCAGGAAGGACTGCAGGTTCGTCAACGCCAAGTAAAAGCTAGTCAGTGGCAGGACGTAAACTGTCTACGATTGTGTACGTATGTGCTCGTGGCGTGGGGCACTAATAATTCGGAAGAAGTGAAGGGGCCATGTATCGTGTGTGTGTGTGTGCATGCTTGCTGTATGAGCATGCATGATGCCTGACTGTACCTGATAGATATGCGTTATCCGAATTCGATGTAGTACCTCCTCCGTCCAAAAAAGAGGTAATAGCATTCAAGTACCCTAACTTGCATTGAATGTGATAATTTAATCCCAAACTTGCAAAACTTGACTTCATCATACCCCAACTTGCACTTCATGTGATGATTTAGTCCCAGGCCAATCACAGCTCGACAATTGGCTGGACCGGTCAGCGCATGCACTTTTGCACAAAACCCCCTACCGTTTCCTTTAATCAACCCGCACTCACGTTTGCACAGGCCCGGTCAGGTGGGTGCGTGCATGGCCGGGTCCAAGCGCCTAGCTGATCTTATCATGGTCCAGGGTGGTGCAGGGTGCAGGGCCAGACGCTGCATGCAAGGATCATATTCTGCATCCTCCATGCCCTGCCAGTCGCGCGACACACGCACCGGCACCGGCACGGGCACCAGCTAGCCATTTTGTGCCATGTAAACTGTTGCGGTGACTCGGTTAATAAAACAATAACCATTCAAATTATTACAACAATGTTTGAGCAAATTACACGAATTGTTCGAATCAAATAGGACATAGAAAAGTAAAACAAAGATACATCATGGGCCAATGCGCCGCCCATCCAACTGCCAGTGGTGCTCTCACTAGTAGAAAAGGAGGCAACGGTCCAGGGTGGGTTAGCCCATTAGTCCCGGTTCAATCTAGAACCGGGACCAATGGGGGCATTGGACCCGGTTCGTGAGCCCAGGGGGCCGGCCGGGCCACGTGGGCCATTGGTCCCGGTTCGTCTGGACCTTTTGGTCCCGGTTGGTGGGACGAACCGGGACCAATGTGCCTGGCTCCTGGCCCACCACCATTGGTCCCGGTTCGTGGCATGAACCGGTACCAAAGGCTCCCATTTAGTCCCGGTTCATGCCACGAACCGGGACCAGTGGTGCCGCCTATATATACCCCTCGCGCCGGAGCAGAGCACTGAGTGCTCTGTTTTTCTGGGCCGGCGAGAGGAGGGGCTTGTGGTGCTCTAGCTCATCTCCTATGCACATGAGGTGTTCGATGAAATGCCCGAGCCACACTAGTTAAGCTTTCTCCTCTCGAAACTCGACCTCAAAACTCCATTTTCCTCGAGATTTGTCTAGATTTAGCGGTCCGTCATGCCCCACCCCTGTCTTCACCGCCGTCGATCACCCGCGCCGATCTCATCACCGACACCACCGTGGTGAGCCTCTTGCTCTTATCTTCTTTCTGAAAGGAAAAATATTCTTACTTGTATGTTTAGATAGATATTTGTATCATTTTCTTACTTTTATTATTGCATCTTATATAGTGCGATGGTTTTGGTATCCGCCCCCGTCGTCCCTCGTCCTGTCTATGATTGGATGTGGTATATATATTAATCTTTATAACTATTGGTTCATTTATTGTTTATGATAATTATGCGGACCAACGTGACATAGATTTTAGTTATCTAGGATGTAAGTGAACCGGAAATTCCAACCGACCCTATTGTCGAGAGGTTAAATTTAGTTGAAGAAGAAAACAATTTCTTGAAGGAAAAAATAAAAAAAATTAAGGAGGAGAAGATGATATTGGAGTTGCATGTTGCGGATGTCGTCGATGATCACAAGATCAAGATGGATGCAATGCGCTTGAAGATTAGAAAGATTAGAAAATATGCCATTCATACCGAGGCTTGGTATCATTATGCCATTGCATCAATTGTTACCTTTGGTTGCGATTATGATCGCCTTTGTTTTAATTAATGTATGGTTTAATTAATTAGATGCTCTGGAGAGCTATATGTTGTTAGATGAGAACTATGTATGTACTTTGGTTTTAATGTGATGATGAACTTCTATTAATTTGGACACTTAATTATATATAATGTACGCAGATGAACCGGCAATGGATGTACGGTGATAGACACACCTCCGAGTACATTAAGGGCGTGCATGAGTTTCTCGATGCGGCTGAGGCAAACAAGCAGAATGGTTTTATGTGTTGTTCATGCACTAAATGTGGGAATACGATGTCTTACTCTAACCGGAAAATCCTTCACACCCACCTGCTTTACAAGGGTTTCATGCCACACTATAATGTTTGGACGAGGCACGGAGAAATAGGGGTTATGATGGAAGACGACGAAGAAGAAGAGTACGATGACAACTACGTCCCCCCTGAATACCGTGATGCTGCAACGGGGGGAGCTGGTGAAGATCAAGAGGAACCAGACGATGTGCCCAATGATGCTGCAACGGGTGAAGCTGCTGAAGATGAAGAGGAACCAGACGATGTGCCCGATGATAATGATCTCCGCCGGGTAATTGTCGATGCAAGGACGCAATGCAAAAGTCAAAAGGAGAAGCTGAAGTTCGATCGCATGTTAGAGGATCACAAAAAAGGGTTGTACCCCAATTGCGAAGATGGCAACACAAAGCTCGGTACCGTACTGGAATTGCTGCAGTGGAAGGCAGAGAACACTGTGCCTGACAAAGGATTTGAGAAACTACTGAAAATATTGAAGAAGAAGCTTCCAAAGGATAACGAATTGCCCGATAGTACATACGCAGCAAAGAAGGTCATATGCCCTCTAAGATTGGAGGTGGAGAAGATACATGCATGCCCTAATGACTGCATCCTATACCGCGGTGCATACAAGGATCTGAACGCATGCCCGGTATGCGGTGCATTGCGGTATAAGATCAGACGAGATGACCCTGGTGATGTTCACGGCGAACCCCGTAGGAAGAGGGTTCCTGCGAAGGTGATGTGGTATGCTCTTATAATACCCCGGTTGAAACATCTGTTCAGAAACGGAGAGCATGCCAAGTCGATGCGATGGCACAGTGAGGACCGTAAGAAAGACGGGAAGTTGAGAGCACCCGCTGACGGGTCACAGTGGAGAAAAATCGTGAGAAAGTACTGGAATGAGTTTGCAAAGGACCCAAGGAACGTATGGTTTGCTTTAAGCGTGGATGACATTAATCCTTTCGGGGAGCAGAGCAGCAATCACAGCACCTGGCCGGTCACTCTATGTATGTATAACCTTCCTCCTTGGATGTGCATGAAGCGGAAGTTCATTATGATGCCAGTTCTCCTCCAAGGCCCTAAGCAACCCGGCAACGACATTGATGTGTACCTAAGGCCATTAGTTGAAGAACTTTTACAGCTGTGGAATGGAAATGGTGTACGTACGTGGGATGAGCACAATAAAGAGGAATTTAACCTAAAGGCATTGCTGTTCGTGACCATCAACGATTGGCCCGCTCTCAGTAACCTTTCAGGACAGACAAACAAAGGATACCACGCATGCACACACTGTTTAGATGACACTGAAAGTATATACCTGGACAAATGCAGGAAGAATGTGTACCTGGGCCATCATCGATTTCTTCCGACCAACCATCAATGTCGAAAGAAAGGCAAGCATTTTAAAGGCGAGGCAGATCACCAGAGGAAGCCCGCCATGTGTACCGGTGATCACGTACTTGCTATGGTCAATGATTTACACGTAATCTTTGGAAAGGGTCCCGGCGCACTAGCTGTTCCGAATGACGCTGAGGGACACGCACCCATGTGGAAGAAGAAATCTATATTTTGGGACCTACCCTACTGGAAAGACCTAGAGGTCCGCTCTTCAATCGACGTGATGGACGTGACGAAGAACCTTTGCGTGAACCTGCTAGGCTTCTTGGGCGTGTATGGAAAGACAAAAGATACACCCGAGGCACGGGAGGACCTGCAACGTTTGCACGAAAAAGACGGCATGCCTCCGAAGCAGTATGAAGGTCCTGCAAGCTACGCTCTTACGAAAGAAGAGAAAGAAATCTTTTTTGAATGCCTGCTCAGTATGAAGGTCCCGACTGGCTTCTCGTCGAATATAAATGGAATAATAAATATCCCAGAGAAAAAGTTTCAGAACCTAAAGTCTCATGACTGCCACGTGATTATGACGCAACTGCTTCCGGTTGCATTGAGGGGGCTTCTACCGGAAAACGTCCGATTAGCCATTGTGAAGCTATGTGCATTCCTCAATGCAATCTCTCAGAAGGTGATCGATCCAGAAATCGTACCAAGGCTAAGGAGTGATGTGGCGCAATGTCTTGTCAGTTTCGAGCTGGTGTTCCCACCATCCTTCTTCAATATCATGACGCATGTCCTAGTTCATCTAGTCGACGAGATTGCCATTCTGGGGCCCGTATTTTTACACAATATGTTCCCCTTTGAGAGGTTCATGGGAGTCCTAAAGAAATATGTCCGTAATCGCGCAAGGCCAGAAGGAAGCATCTCCATGGGCCATCAAACAGAGGATGTCATCGGGTTTTGTGTTGACTTCATTCCTGGCCTTAAGAAGATAGGTCTCCCTAAATCGCGGTATGAGGGGAGACTGACTGGAAAAGGCACGCTAGGAGCGGACTCAATAATATGCAGGGACGGGCATTCTTGGTCTCAAGCACACTACACAGTTCTACAGAACTCTACCTTGGTGACCCCGTATGTCGATGAACACAAGAACAGTCTGCGCTCCAAACACCCGGAGCAATGCGACGACTGGATTACATGTGAACACATCAGGACTTTCAGCAGTTGGTTGGAAGCACGTATCAGAGGTGACAACACTGTTTGTGATGAGTTGTACTTGTTGTCCAGGGGACCATCTTTGACTGTATTGATTTGGAAAGGATACGAGATAAATGGGAATACATTTTACACGATTGACCAAGATCAGAAGAGCACCAACCAAAACAGCGGTGTACGCTTTGATGCAACAACCGATAAGGGAAAGGACACATATTATGGTTACATAGTGGACATATGGGAACTTGACTACGGACAAGATTTTAAGGTCCCTTTGTTTAAGTGCAAATGGGTCAATCTGTCAGGAGGCGGGGTACATGTAGACCCACAGTACGGAATGACAACAGTCGATCTGAAAAATCTTGGGTACACTGATGAACCGTTCGTCCTAGCCAATGATGTGGCACAGATTATCTATGTGAAGGACATGTCTACCAGATCGAGAAAAAGAAAAGATAAGGAAACGAATACATCATACGATGAGCCAAAGCGCCACATAGTTCTTTCAGGAAAAAGGGACATCCTGGGAGTGAAGGGCAAGACAGACATGTCTGAAGATTATGAAAGGTTTCATGAAATTCCTCCCTTCAATGTCAAGGCTGACCCAAGCATCATGATAAACGATGAAGATTATCCATGGTTACGGCGCAATAAGCAAATGACACAAGCGAAGAAAAAGTGAAGACTTTCTTCCGCAACTATTATGATGATACCATGCCAAATTTGTAACAGACGAGTATGTTATGTCAAGTATAGAGTTCATTTGAAAACAGATGAGTAGGTGCATCTATGTTAATTTTTTTATTAAAGTTAATCACAAACTTGTGATTCACACAAATTTCAAAGAATTCAAATTTTAACTATTCAAATTTGAAAACTAATGGCACTAACAGAAAGTTATAATTTTGCTGACCTAAAAGCAAAAAGAATTAAGAAATATAGCAAAAACAAAATAAAGCAACAAAGAAAACAAAAAAACTAAAAAAGTGTTTTCAAATTTGAAAACTAATGGCACTAACAGAAAGTTTATAATTTTTCTAAAACTAAAAGCAAAAATAATTAAAAAATAAAGTAAAAAAACAAAAAAAATAATGCAAAAAACAAAACAAAAAAACTGGAAAAAAATAAAAATAGCAACAATAAGTATTTTGTTGTAAGTAGAAACAAAATAAAATAAATAAAGCAACAAAGAAAAAAAGTGTTTTCAAATTTGAAAACTAATGGCACTAACAGAAAGCTTATAATTTTTCTAAAACTAAAAGCAAAATGAATTAAAAAAATAAAGCAAAAAACAAAAGAAAATAAATAATGCAGAAAACAAAACAAAAAAAATGGAAAAAAATAAAATAGCAACAATAAGTATTTTGTTGTAAGTAGAAACAAAATAAAATAAATAAAGCAACAAAGAAAACAAAAAAAAGTGCCACCTACTGGCCCCCCACGGCCTGAATACGACTAGAAACCCTACCATGGGCCAGGATTCAGGCCCGCAGGAGGCCCAGTAGGCCCACAGGCAGATAAAATGACTTTAGGCCCGTAAGCCTGCATTTGAGAGGAGCTCGAAGTGATCAGCGTAGCAGCTCTTATAAACCACTGCTGAAGCCTCTCGGCTAGCGAGGTGGGACTAAACATCCCACCGCACCGCGCCAGTTCCAGCACAAGGCCATTGGTCCCGGTTGGTGGGACGAACCGGGACCAAAGGGGTGCATTGGTCCCGGTTCGTAGCACCAACCGGGACCAATGCCCCCTCTTTAGTCCCGGTTGGCCTTTGGTCCCGGTTGGTGGCACAAACCGGGACTAAAGGGTGGCATTAGTCCCGGTTTACGCCACCAACCGGGACTAAAGCCTTTTCTATATAAGCAAACACTTAGCAGTTTTCGACCAAATCACGCACTTCTCTCCCGACGCCCCCTGCTCCTCCTCATCGCCGTCGCCGCCCGACGCCCCTGCTCCTCCTCGTCGCCGTCGCCGCCCCACGCCGTCAGGCTGCTCGCCTTCGCCGTCGCTGCCGCCACCGACGCCGTCAGGCTGATCGCCTTCGCCGTCGCCGCCGCCGTCAGGCTGATCGCCTTCGCCGTCGCCGCTGCCCCCTGTGAGCACAGCCCCCTCCCGTCCCGCGCCCCTGCGCCCCTCTCCTGCGCGGCCGCCGCGCCGCCGCCCCTACCCTGTGCGGCTGCCGTGCGCCGCCCCTGCCCTGCGCTGGCGCCGCGCGCCACCCAGCCGCCCTGCCCTGCCCTGCCGGCGCCACCGCTGCCGCCATGCCCCTCTGCCCCGCCGGCGCCAACAATTTTTTTATTAGTTTAATTTTTTTTCATCTATATATATATAATGTATGTGTATGTATGTGGCTATATGTTTCTGTTCATATGTTGCAATATGTTTTTTTTTATTTTTATTAGTTTATTTTTTTGTTCATATGTGATGTATATGTGTATGTGGCTATAATGTATATGTGTACGTGATGTATGTGGCTAGAATTTGCTAAATATATATGTTAAAAATGTTTTATATATAGAAAGTTACAATTTTAGAAAAGTTTTATATATGCAAAAGTTACAATTTTAGAAAAAGAAGGATAAGAAAGAAGAAAATAAGAAGAGGAAAGAAAGAAGAAGAGGAGAGGAAAAGAAGAGGAGAAATAAATAAGAAGAAGAAAAAAGAAGAAAAAGAAGAGGAGAAGTTCTTCTCCTCTTCTTTTTCTTCTTCTTCTTCTTCTTCTTCTTAATTTTTATCGGGAACGAGGGTGTCGAGGATCGCCGAGGGGTCGAGGGTCGGGAACTAGGGTAGAGGGTCGAGGGTCGTTAAGGGGTCAAGGGTCGAGGGTTTCAGGGTCGAGGGTTCGAGGGTTCGAGGGTCGAGGGTTCCAGCAGGGTCGTCTAGGGGTCGAGGGTTCCAGGGTCGTCGAGGGTTCCAGGGGTCGAGGATCGCCGAGGGTTCTACGTTTGCCACTAATATATCCATTTGTCATGTTTGAATAATAATTGCCATGTTGTAAATATTTGTAGAAACTATGGACACTATCGCCCGAGACGAAGCAAGAGAAGCGTTGTTGAGGGACATAATCGCAGAAGGAAGTGATGCCGTCTCGTTGTATCTCAACGACACCGATGGTACTCTGGAAGGAGAGAGTGAAGAAGCTGGCTCTGGTGACCTAATGCCGGTGCAAGAAGAAGAACGTGACGACGGGTCCGGTGACCGAAACGAGTCCGGCGACCTAGCCGAGTCCGGCCAGGTATATATATTAGTTAAGCCTGTGCTGACTAGCTAATTGATGCATTCATTGTTTTGGTATGTACACATATTAATTAAGTCTTTGTTCTTTTTTCTAGCCCTCCGGATCGAGCACAACTGAGGTAAAGAGACGAGGCCCGAAGAGAAAGTTGAGATCGGATGAAAGGTTTGAGATCATAGAAATCGCGCCCGACGGCCAACCTATTGAACCCATCCGAACAAAGAAGGCATTTGTTGCTCAGTGCGGGGTTCTGGTTAGGGACAAGATCCCGATCAGCATCCAGCAATGGAATAAGCCTAAGAACGAAGACCCTGAGGTGTCTTATGTCAATGATCTGCAGAAAAATGATCTTTGGACTGAGCTGAAGTCAAATTTCACCCTACCGCCAGAGGATGATCCGGAGAAGCCAGTTAAAGAGCAATTAATCAAGTCTTTTGCTCTTAAGAGGATGGCAGAGCTATTCAAGAGGTGGAAGAAAGACCTGAATAGGTTTGTCGAGAAAAAAGAGACACCAGAATTCAAGGGCATATATGAGAAGATCAGAGATGACTGGCCTGCATTTGTGGCCCACAAGACATCGGAAAAGAGTAAGAAGATGTCGGAGACAAACAAGAAAAATGCTGCGAAGAAGAAGCTTCACCGTCGCACGGGGTCAGGTGGCTACCTGGTAGCCCGGCCTAAGTGGGCCAAGGCTGAGAATGATCTGGTTGAAAAAGGGATCGAACCAGAGACAATGAGCTGGCCAGACCATTGCCGGACTTGGTTCTTCGGGGCTGGCGGAACCTTGGACCCTGTAACAGGGAAGTGCATTTGGACGGATGAGCAAGCTGACATACCCTTGAAAAAGCTTCGGTACTATATCGCTGCAGCGCAGAAAGGGACGTTCCTTCCAGATAGAGAGAACGACGAGCTCACAAAGGCCCTCGGAAATCATGAGCACCCTGGACGGACACGAGGCACGCCAGGCTCCATTCCGTGGAAGGCTGGGTTTCCGGACGCAGGCGGTTACAAAAGCCAGGAGAGGAGGAAGAAAGTGTAGCAGTCCGAACTGCAGGCGCTTAAAGAAAGGGTACTCGGGATAGAGGAACGAGAAGCAGACCGGGAGAAACGAACTGGCGAAGATTCCCCTGAAGCTACCCCGCCATCTCAGCGGAGAAGCAGCGTGGCTTCCACCGAGCTGCTTCAGCCAGAGCTTGTCTTGACGGCTCCTGCTAGCTATCCCGTGGATGCTATCACGGAGGCTCAAAATTGCCACCTTATGACGCAGTGGATGAATATGAAGGTCAAGGCGGCTGTTGGCTCTGTTTATCCTAATGAACCCGGCGCAACTTTTCACTGCCGGCCGATTCCAGAAGGATATGCTAAGGTGATGGTGGATGAAATAACGGAGGGATTTGAGGACCTCCCGCTTCACCACCCTACCGGAGAAGGGGAGACTCGGCTGGGTTCTGCTCTGAAGACTCCATGCCTATGGCGGAAGGAGCCCATCAACCTTCCAAACTGGACGCCTCCGCCGCCTCCTCCTCCTCCGGCGAGTCAGGGGACTCCGCCTCCTCCACCGCCTCCTCCTCCGGCGAGTGATGATCAGGGCCCTCGGCCGGCTCCTTCTCCGGCACGTGGCGGCACTCCGCCTCCTTCTTCGCCCGCGCCGACACGCCCGAGCAGCCAGCCTACTCCTTCTCCGCCTCGTCAGCAAGGGCGGAAGAGACCCGCCGCCGCTCCGGCAGCTGCTCCGGCGCGTCGTAGTCCTTCTCCTCCGCCTCGCAAAAAGCAAGCAGTAAAGAAGACTGCCGCTCCGTCTGCTCTGCCGGCGTCTAGCAGTACAGCAAGAGGCGGGAGAAAATACAAATTCGGTCCTTCTCTGAAATCTCCAGAGAAGTTACCATACGAGATGAGCCCGGAGGATAACGCGAGGATCGCGCGAACCGAGAAGGATGAATGGTTTCAAGGGTTGAAAGCACAGAGACATCCACCTTCGAAGGAGAAGGTAGATTCGGTGAAAGTGAAGCGCACTATGGCTGCCCTGGCAAAACCACCCAAGTCTCCGCCGAAAGGCAACTATGAGCGCATTATTGCAAAGACATGGGTCGAAGCATCGCGGTCGGGAAGCACAGTCAGTGATCAAAGGCTGAAAGAACGACGAGTAGCTGGGAAACAAATTGCCCAGCTCGGCGAACAAGCAAAGCAATCGTGCCCCCCGCTCAAGGTGCCTAGCGTCGATCCGAGGATGGCGCCCGGTTATACCAATCTTGACGATTACCTGCCCGACGATGTAGATTATGGTTTCCTGGACGTGCAGATACACAGATACGAGTACGGGAAGCCTCTTGTCAAAGATGAAAGATCTCTAACAACGATGATGCGAAGATTGCATGATTGGTACATGAAAACCTGCAGAGAGTCTGGGGGGAGGAATACTTTGTATGTGAAAGTTAAACCGGAGCATGACCTCGTTGGAATTGAACTGTTGCATGTTCCATTTGAGGAGTTCTATCAGTTTTTCAATCAATTGGCCCTTGATAAAGCAACGGTCACCTGCTACTGTCTGTAAGTACTACTACTTCTGTCATTAAGTCTCTCTATATAGCTCAGCTCTTTCATTGCATGTATTTATAATTATCCTCACTATATTATGCAGATTGAAGATCGCCGAATTGAAGAAAAGACAAATCGGTGATATTGGGTTCGTTAACACATATCTCATAGATGCAACTGAGGTTGAAAAAAGGCCCGAAGATACCGAGGTCAACTTGCTACGATCATTCAAAAGAAATGAACACAAAGATATAATACTCTTTCCTTACAACTTCAAGTGAGTGTTACTGTCTTGTGCATATTCGGTTTCCTTATATATTAGTCCAGGTTATAGTAATGTAATTGATGAGTTATGCATGCGTGCGCAGTTTCCACTATATTCTCCTGGAGATTAGGCTTGAGAAGGGAGTAGTAACTGTCTTGGACTCGAGACGAAAAGATCACCAGGAGTATGCGGACATGACTGAAATCCTCAAGAATTAAGTTAAATCGATCATTATCCACCATATCAGCAAATTTGTTCATTTCCTGATATGAAGTAGTTGTTTTCTTTTGTCTGGCAGGGTTTGGAGAAAATTCAGCACAAAATCCCCGGGACTGCCGAAGGAGCTGGAATTTATATACCCGAAAGTAAGTACTATAGTACCATGTTCCGCGCGTCTCCTAGCTATTGATTCAAGCGCTAGTTTCATCAATACCATTTGGCATTCTTGCTTATCTGTTTGATTGACCTCTATTTCTTGTAAAGTGGTTGTGGCAGGAACAAGAGAATGATTTCTGTGGATACTACGTCTGCGAGTCCATCCGCCACACGACCTGTGAGCGGGGCGGGTACTCTGAGAAACAATATGAAGTGCGTAAGAAATAATATTCACAATTTTTGTTTATTACCATCATTTGTGTTGAGTTTCATTCATTCATATATATATATATATATATATATATATATATATATATATATATATATATATATATATATATATATAGAAACTCTATTTAAGACCCAGGGTGAAGAATAAGTAATTCTTCACCCTGGTGCATCCAACGAGCCACGGTCTGGCTTAAGCAAACCTCGACACCTCGACCGCTTTAAAATTACGTTTCAGCCCTGTAAATTTACGTCGATGGGAGCGGTTCGTTGGTCGTTCAAGAAGCCCACCCCGCTGTTGGTTGGAGTCCTGTACCTGTATCTTTTCTAACCAGCTGTCAGCGGTTAATTTTGGAGCATGAATAGCAAGCGGCGGCTGGGTCGACGCCGTTTCTCTCCCCTGTCCATCCTTCGATTGCGGAGGCGGCAGCAGTGACGACGACTGTGCCGGAGGGATGACCTGGAGGCGAGCGCTACTCCCCACCCTGGCGCGTGGAGTACTCCCCGGTTCCCTCTCTCATGCGACCAAGAGGCAAAGTGGCGGCAGTTCAAAGATCCGACGCGAGTTCGGCGGCGACAGCGGCCTTCTCCGGCATCCCTCCCAACCTCTGTCGGTCTTCTCGCTGGTAAGAACTCCCTCCTCCTCTTCCTCCCCCTTTTCTCATCATTTAATTTCTGAATTTTTAGGATTAGGGTTCTTTATTTCTGAGGAGCGGGGCAAAGGAAGCACAGGTTGCCCAACAAGCTGCTCCTCGGGTTGCCGCCGCACAATGAGAAGGAAGTGGACGGGAAGAGTGGACCTCCTCGTTGATCTCAAGCGCAAAATTTGGGATTCGGCCCCAACAAGAACCCTCATTCTATCCGACAACAAAAAGCCCTTATTCTGTACGCGGTTCATCCTCACTTATCAATAGCAAACGTACTGTTGCTTGCTTTGTCAGTTATCAATAGCGAGTTAAATTAGTTTTCTCAGGCTAAAAGAAGCAGATTGGTAGTTGGTTGCTTATATGTAGAAAGGTGTCTTTTTGTTTTTTTATCAAGGAATTGATGGCAAAGGATATTTGCGTTGATGTTTTGGTAGTCGCTTGTGTAGACCATGTTTGTTTCAGTGGGCAGTGCCACATAGAAACACTACCTCTGCAGACTCAAGTCGCTGCATTACGTTGCACTAATGTGTTCTTTCTTCTTTTTGTTTTTCTCCCAAGATTTGGTGTTTCCTCTTTTCTGAATAAGAATACTAGATTATGGATATTTTTAGAGAATAAGAAATGCAATCGTTGTATCATGCATGATAATAGATTTACTGTGATTGTAGGTTAATTTGTTTGTGCTACATATTGATAACTTGATTTGGTTAATTCGCATGACTTTTTTTTCTTTCACAGGTCAGTGTGTGTCCCAACGCTTGTTAGATAATTAGTTTTACACTTTGTAATGAGATCATGGAGAACTACCAGCTAGTACTACTCTGCCATGACTACTTTTCTGCTAGATTTCACTGTCACATCATCAAACCTATGGACTAAAAAAATCACGCATCAAAAGAAGAAGAAAAAATACATTCCCCCAATAGTTCAACACTTCTTCAGGCTTCATGCAAATATTGTGAATATTGTTTCTATCCTCTGAAGGTGTTATGACTTGAATCATGAATGCCAGTGTAGTAATTAGTTAGATTCTCGGAGCCTAGTTCTATCTCGTATGCTCTTCTATTGATTGAAAGCATTCAGTCATGCTTATTTGAAATCTTTTCCCGTCATAGTTCATATACCTCTCCGTGGATCACTCAGCTGCAATTTTTTTTAATAACTCAACTGTAGTTTGCCATTAACTAGTTTCAAAATGTTTCGAAAATGCTACTTACATGCAGGAACGGAAAATAGTATACTGACAAGCACCTACCATGCCCCTGCTGTGATTAAGCTGTTGTTTATGGTATACTAACAAGTACTCCCTCCGTTCCTAAATATAAGTCTTTTTAGAAGAAAAAAAGTATGTTGTAGTCCATTTGAAACCTCTAAAAAGACTTATATTTAGATTTCCAAATGGACTACAACATATGGATGTATATAAACATATTTTAGAGTGTAGATTCACTCATTTTGCTTCGTATGTAGTCCTTTGTTGAAATCTCTAAAAAGACTTATATTTGGGAACAAAGGGAGTAAGTACCTACGATGTCTCTATTTGTTTTTACCTGGGCCCCTAATATAGTTTCATCTGTAGTTAATGGTATAGTAACAAGCACCTATGATGCTCCTATTTTATTTACCTGGGCCACTAATAATTTCAGCTCTAGTTGGTCTTTGGAAATGGTATATGTGGAAATAAAGAACTATGCGTCTATGCCTCTCATTCTGTCATTCTGCTAATTAGTCAATTTTGTAGTTTCTTTCTTCTCCTCAGTGATATGCCAACATGTTTCAGCTCAGCACATAGAGTAATTAGATGGTCCCTCTGCTGTGGTTTACTAGATTGTCAGCAATCATCCAGAAGTTAGTTCCTTTAATGTGACATAGATGTGGAAAAATGTATCCATCCATCTAGCAGAAGGTAGTGTAACAAGCATAAGTAGCTAGTGATCCAGACAAAGAAAACCACTAAAGAGATGTCAGGAGTCTTGGCGAGTGCTCTTAATCTACAGATTCCTGGAGCCATTTTTACATTATGCAAGCATAACAGAAGAGATAAAATGTAGGCACTTTTAGGCACAGACTTCAAATAAGCCTGACATTAGCTTGATCTGTAATTAACAGTATGACAACAACTACACATAGCATTTGAGACGAAAAAAATGTGGACATAAAATGGGATCACAATAGCCAGAGACTTTGAACTTCAATTACCATAAAGTCCTATATGAAAAGGTATTATTTCTGCCTGATGCTTGCGCAATTTCTGTTATCATCTAGCTTAATTCTCTGTATGTATATGTTGTAAGTAAAATTATGCATGCGTTTTTTCCTCTAGGAAAGATCATTCCTCTATTTCTGTTATTGTAATTTAATTCTCTGCACGTATACACGTTAGAAGTAAAATTCTGCATGCGTGTGCTCCTCTAGCAAAGAGCATTGCTCTATTTATCTTGGACCATCATGTCTCATTCACTGGGTTGTTGGTAAGAATCTATCCATGTTTTAATGTTTTTCTGACTACATTTTGTAGTTGTAAAATCTGTCATTAAGCCAGTTCACTCTGCAAGCTTCATTCAAGTGTAGTCTGTGAGGACCCAACTGCGAGCATCTGAAGTTAGAACACTGCAGACAGAGATTCAGTTCAGTTTGAACTCGAAGCCGTTGGCGCGAAGCTCCCAGTACCATCCATCTGCGATCTGACGCTCCTCCGACGCCCATACCGCTTCGCGGCCTCTTCAAGCTCTGGTAGTGTCCATCCCGCATCGGACAGCTGAAGATCGCGGGCGCGTCGCTGTTCACCTTTCGGGCAAATAGAACAGTGTCTACCAGCTTGTGTTTTTTACTTTCTTACTGTTCCTTCATTTTGTAAGGCTATAAAGCCCAGTTTCTAGATCGTTGGAAAACCATTTCATGTATTAGGGTTCCCCCCTTAGCCGCAAGTGTTCCTGGTTGACCTTAGGTTCATCTTGTATTGCGCTCAAACTCTCGAATTCATCCAATAAAGATAGCTAGTTCGAGTGGATTCAGTCTCAGTTTCTGAATCTTGATCTTCAGAGTTCAGACCAACTTGGGTTTGACACAGTCGACTGAAATTATCCCATTGGCTTTGACTAAGAGTTCCACTTAATTGCTAGGTTGCTCATTCTAAAGTTCATGATCCTGCATGTGAGCAAAGGATGTGGTAAGCGCAGTTTTGTCTCTTAGTTTTGTAGACTTTATTCACCATGACGATTTATCGAGTCTGAACAATGGGTATCTGCAAGGGAGCTTCCAGGAAGACTGGAAGATGCTAGGCACCAACCATTTTGAAGCTGTTTTAGCAAGACCTGATGTTTCGGTGCATATAGAGCAGTGTAACATTATCAAGTCAGTTTGTTTTTGTAATTATAGGTCACCTTATCCGTATGTATTACCCCAACCATTAGTATTTTGCATGATGTTGTAGGTAATTTGTGTTCAGAAATTTACATTGTGTATTTGCATAGTTGGCTAGTAATATCATTACCTGACAGGCTCCGGACACATTCCTATAGAACCTTAATTGTCAAAAAAGAGTATAACCTTAAGGAGCTATTTCATTTCTTAACAGTATACTTCTGCTGCAGAGCTAGTACACTGGAAAGCAGGGGCAGAGCTCAGCCATGCGCGCAACTGCATTTGCTATCGTACCAATAACCGGAAAGATTATACTAATCTCCTTGATTTCACCGAGAATTGCAGCTTTATGACGCTGAAAAATCGTCTCATGGTTCTTTAACAGAATTATGAGTCAGGTTCGAAAACAATTACCTGCTGACCTTCTCTCCCCATCCATGCAGTAACTTTACCTCGCACACGCCTGGCGAGTGGAGAGCAGGACAGTTTCCTCCGCTCGTAATTTAACCTCACAAGCATTCTGTTTTTATGCTGGATATGGCGCCCACCTCACTGTAATTTTACCTCATAGCTTTTGTTTCTTATACGGTGGTTGTTGTTTGGTTGTATGTGTGGGTGGCTGGGGTGAGGAATAAAAATTCCTCACCCAGGGTGACGAATAGCGCGACCCTATATATATATATATATATATATATATGTATTGACCCCCTTCTTCAAATTAGATGTTACGGCAGCGGAATGAACTCCTAGGACCAGATCGCATGCGAGCAATTCAAGAGGAATTGGCGGCATTCTTTCTTGACCACGTGATCGCTGAAGACGGAGAATACTATGTGGACCATGCGTCCGTAATTTAAGAGATTATATTTGTAAAAGATAATTATTGTATATATGTAGCCGGTAGTGTCGGACGATAGATATACGAGAACTTGTTGTTCGACCAATCTCTCGGAGAAGGAGATGTGATCGATATCACTTCTCTCTGTATGCATATATGTTCATGACGATCTTCTGTTTCCTTCGTTTGCTTACTAGCTAGCATATGCCTAGTCTTCTCTATACGTATGTTTAGTACGTAACGTCGACCAAGCACAGACATAAGAGAGGACACTTCTCTCTATTAATTAGCTATCTAGCTAACACAATATATGAAATACCTAAATTAACCCCCAAACCCCCCAAACCCCCTCCCCCTTTAAAAAAAAAACCAAAACCCCCAGCCACAGAAATGCTGACGCGTGGATGCCTATTGGTCCCGGTTGGTGCTACCAACCGGGACCAAAGGCCCTCCTGCCTGGGCTCGGCGCACAGGCCACATGGAGGCCCATCCGTTCCGGTTCTGGTTTGAACCGGGACTAAAGGGTGAGTGTATTAGTAACGACCCTTTAGTCCCGGTTCAGGAACCGGGACTAAAGGCCCTTACGAACCGGGACAATAGGCCGGTTTTCTACTAGTGTCTATTAGATCATCCCGGAGCCGACCATGAGTGGTATGTAGTATACTTGCTTGATAGTGCCTCTTGTGCTGATTACATTTGCTTTGGCAAAGCGGGGATACAATGAAAGGTGGCTTTCATATATCCTTGGTTGGTGCCCAGCATTTGATGGCTAATATAACCTTTAAAAGAACGGGACGCACAGCCTTTTGCCGAACGGGGGATCAAAATCATTAGGTCGGGCATTCACCTATTGCATTGCTGTGTGGTTCATGCCACTGCCAGGACTGATATTTGTATATAAGGACTAGAAGATTTTGCACAATCCTCGTAGTACTAGTACCGATCTTTATGCTTTAAGATTACCCTCGCTCTCATGAGAACACATCATTAAACAGCACAAACACGGATGCAACCTCTGTTTCTTTGCGCACAGGGAGAGACCTGCAACTCGAAGCGGGACATGCACCACAAAAAGAAGAATCCTGTGAAACGGACAATCCATGAAACAGTGTTGCTAGGTCCATGAAAGTTACGGTTCATGCTAGTCACTGCTCCGACATATGATCCGATCGTGCCAGTAGCAAACGCTAGGCAATACTGTAGTTTAGTTATTTCCCTGAAAATGGGCCGCTAGCTGGTGTATCTTAAATTGACAGGATGGGTCGCTAGCTTGCACATACAAGTTCTCTCTTTTTCTTCCTCTCTTCTGTCACAGTCCAAAACAGCACTACCATCTGAGCTGTTTTGGGTTGGTTTCGTTCATATAGTAGGAGTACATCCACCGATTTCCATGTGCATGCATGTGCATCGCTAGGGTTGCTTGCTTCCTAGTAGCATAGATGCATGATTCATGATTGAGTAAAGAAAGAAGACCACCGAGTGCGGATTTTCAGAGGCCGAGCATCAGGCAGGCCGGTATCCTGGGCGTTGGAATGTGCTTGGGGATGTGGAATCCATCAGGCTGTTGGCAGGCTCGTGTCGGCCTAGTGTTTCGTATACACGCCTAGGCGTACATGTTTGGCACATCCTGCACTACGCTCTCTCTCTCATCCATTATTCCCATCGTCCTCGTTCCTATCGGCCCCCAGCCCCCACACCCAGGTACTTAACCTCACCTCCAAGATGGGAACGCCGACGGCGAAGGAGCAGGACCCACCTCCCTCTCTTGATTCTCGAGGGCGAAGCTCATAGATCCGGCACAAGTGTGGAGAGTGTCAGCGGGGAGGGGTGAGGTGCCGGATTCGTCAGTGGGAAGAACGTCACCGACGGCTGGAGCACTAACCTTGCGATTCTTTGTGGTTTTGAAGGATGCCCGTTGTGATTTCATTTCTTGTTTCCTGTTTCTGTAATATTTGCGATCTGGTAAGGTCTTCGGCTCCGGATACAGTAGTATGTGATTAGCTGTTCATTCCCATGGATCGTCTTAGCAGCATGATTTTACAACTCTGAAATTTCTCTTTACTATTTTACTGTTCCCTTCTTTCTGTGATGTCTAATTTTCTTGAGAAAATCAATCTCAGTTGCGGTCATGAGTACTTTTGCTGGTCTCTGAAAATCAATGTCAATTAGTCATAAACCAGTGACATTTTTTGATGTCTTGAGGAATCCATTTAACTTTGATAGTCAATGCTTAATCCTGCTGGAACTTAAAATAGTTTTGATGTTTTGTTCTTGATGATCCAAGGCTGATAATTATTTCATTCGAGTGGGGTAAGGTTTGAATTCGTACCACTGATTGCAAAGATCTGAGTGGGAAAGAATGCTGGACTGTTTTGATTCAGGTAACCCGGATGACATTCTATTCTTCGAAATTTTGGAACAGAACATATTATCCTGTTTGAATTGGGATTTTCTCGTTTTCAGTTAGCCTTCAGCGATTTTCATATGTATGTGCGTCAGGGAGCAGGAATCATGGGTCAAGTTAAATGAAATTGGGATACTTTGATATGAATTTGTGTAGGTAATATTTGATTTCTGAATGCAGAAATAAAGGTATCTATCTGCAATGCTCTGTTTCAGGAGCAGTACCTAAGATTTTCTGCTGTTTGCACACATTGGAGACATTTGGCCCCTGAATTCTGCTGTGATTTAAGATGTACAGTGCTTATTTGTTAACTGATGGTTAGTTTGGGTTGCAATCAAATATCCATTACACCAAAATCCTTTTTATAGGGCCGGTGTTATTTACTTGTTTTTTGTTTACTTGATTTTAGAGACTAAATAAAATCCTGCCGGAATAATATCCCATGATATATATTTTTTGTCTGGTAAAAAAAAGTTGGATCCTTTGTAATGCGTTGATGCATCGTCCTAAAACAAATACCCTAAGACAAAATTTAATTGTTGTGCCAGATTGGATTAACTGTGTTGTAGTGTTGGAGAGTCACGCTCTAATAATACTATGATTCGCATTACTTAATCATTAATTTCCATTACTTGGGGCTGTGCTTGAAAAAATGTGGTTCTGTCAGGTGTGCGCTTGCCAGAGAGGGGCATGTTGGCATCACATGCTAGCCGAAGTGTACACTGGAACATTGTCAGGGCTGTTCCGAGTGCTAGATTCCCTAGCTGATGTAGCCTCCTTTCTGCCTGAATACACGCTGCAGTGCAGCGATACTGGGGGACAAGGCGCTAGAATACCGGGGAAGCTCGGATCCCCGTAGTACACCAATGGCCACGATAAAGGCCTACCTGATGCTCGGCCTCTATTGGCATTTTCCGGAAGACCACCCCACTAATAATTTGTTGCTAATTCCACGCTAGTTAACACCTGCAAGTAACGTACGAACCAGCTGATGTAAACCGTACGTGCGTGCCGCACGTAAGTTTGCAAACAAAGATGCATGCATGCATGCACGGGCCGTAACCGCGGGCACGAGTTGCACGACGTCGTATGCTTTCTGGATCGATCTCTCCATCTCCGGCAGCTAGCCGGCACCGTGGTCCGTGGTTCATGACAATATTCATCCATGGCGTATTAACTCGTCGCTACCGGTGGCAATATTCATTCATGGCAAGCTCGAAAGTGATCGCCTGACTTTTCCCGAAGAAGCCGGGGGGCGCGCACTGCATACGTAGACGTAGCTAGCCTGCTTTTAATTCAAGTGGAGGTGAGTTCGGGTTGATTAAAGGAAACGGCAGGGGGTTTTGTGCAAAAGTGTGTGCGCTGACCGGTCCAGCCACCTGGCTGCCAATTGTCGAGCTGTGATTGGCCTGACACTAAATCATCACATGAGGTGCAAGTTGGGGTATGGTGGAGTCAAGTTTTGCAAGTTTGGGACTAAATTGTCACATTCGATGCAAGTTAGGGTACCTGGGGTGCTATTACCTCTCCAAAAAAGCTTGGACCTGCTAGACACATCCGGACAAATTTAAGACAAGTTTTTCCGGACGGAGGAAATACCAGCTATAGTTCTCAACGTCTGGAACGCTGAAATCTCGAAATGAAATTCTGTCGACTTACCTAGAAACAAGTAGTGGCACGATAGTCGATAGTATGGCAGGCATTGATGAAGTAAAATCGTCTGTTCCAGCGTTGCGTGCTACTACCTCCGTCCTGGTTTTTGTCAAACTTTGACATAGATTTACCTAAGAAAATGATAATGCATGCCACCAAAAAATTATGTGGTTGGATTCGTATTTGAACATAGTTTCAACGATATTATTTTTTCTTACATACATTAACATTTTATTAGTTAAATCTTTGGTCAAAATTTGGCACAAAATGCATAGGGGAACAAGAAATCAGGACGGAGGTAATATATGCTAGTATACTGTACTTTGTTCTGTCTCCAGAAGTTTAATAGAGCAGTATAAAAATATATCGTTTACATAGTTGAACAGTTTAATACTCCAACTGCAAACCCATATCCACATGGGTACACCATGTCATCTGTAAGACTCTCACGGCATTAATCATAAACGATGAACATTATTAGCAGACCGACGAAGACAACCAACGCGCGCGACAAAGGCATTCATATTGTCAAGTTCGATCAAAAGCAAGTGGACCGTGGTCTGTGGACGGGTACCCCAAGTTTCAGAAAATCTTCAGTTTGGTCGATCGGCCGATGGCACGTCATCACTTTGTGCCTGATCTGGTCCGTGTCCCAAATTTACTTGAGTGTGATCACTTTACAGTTTCTGTTAAAAGAGCGGAGCAGTCATAGGTCACCGAGTATTGGAAAGCTTGTCATCAAGAGCATGTGACCATGGAGACAATAGCAGTATACTTGTGCGTTGAAATTGCATTGTTATACAGCAGGCATTCAGAACACCACGGGCGACTGCTGACAATCTGAAATGCCAAGAATGGATTTGTGTT
This sequence comes from Aegilops umbellulata, assembly GCA_032464435.1. Classification (NCBI taxonomy): domain Eukaryota; kingdom Viridiplantae; phylum Streptophyta; class Magnoliopsida; order Poales; family Poaceae; genus Aegilops; species Aegilops umbellulata. Next base: position 600,214,683 of record CP136055.1, on the reverse strand, counting down.
CGGGCATCACATGCTTTACGCCAATGCTCTACTCCCTCCGTTTTAAATTACCTAGCTATAAGATGTTCCAACTCTTTCGTAAATGGACTGTATATAGACTCTTTTAAATGTGTTTGTTCACTCATTTCTTCCGGTCTCACAGTTAATTGTAAGATTCTCGGTGCATTTTTTTTAGAGAAGGAGGATTACCCCGGCCTCTGCATCCGAGCTATGCATGCAGTTATTTTATTAATTATTCTCAGAAACTTTACAAAGCATTACATCAGTAAGTCCGAAGCCATCATCTTGGCGACACCTGTCGCTACTCCTATCCCTTTGATGCAGGTGTGCCGAAAGTTCGAGCCTAATACCAAACAGACATCATACCAAAACCTAACATCTAATGCCGAATGTCCCATCCCAGCCTCATACCGGGAATGGGTCACATAGCGGTCCAACACACTCACCGAGGCTACCGCCGCCGTCATCCACCTAACCAGCTTCAGAGCAGGTACCGACGCAAAGACCTTGCCAGGTCAGCCGTCGACGCCACCATGGCGCCAGACAACGCCACCGCCCAGCGCCCGTCCATCCAGGCGCATCTATCGTCGATATCCAGTTGCACCTTGCCGCTAATTTTCGTTGTCATCGACACGGTAGAAACAACGCCGCACCTCCTGGCAACCTCCACACCGTCGCCGCTGCTGGAGCTACGCGGAGTCACCCACAGCATCTCTCTGCCGAACAACGGAACCTCCCAAGACAACGCCTCCATGGAGGGTACGACGCGAAGGACGTCGCCGCCACTGAATCCAGACTGAATTTTGGACTTTCGTCCAGGAGGGGTTCAGAGGTGGATAGGAGAGACCTCGAAATCGCCTCCACAGAGGGTAACAGCGTCGAGAGACGTCGCCGATGCCGGACCGAACAAGCCGATCAAAGTTTCCTCCGGTCCCCATCCTATACCACCAAACCTCCGTCGGCTCCGGATCCGGCAACGGACCATGAACCAAAACCTGCAGAGATGCGAGAGCCGTGGGGCTCAACCCACCATGAAGGAGGATCGAGAAGTATCCATCGTAGATCTCCAGGTGCCGAATCCAACGATCCGGCATGGTCAGCGACAACTACCACCACCCCGCGGCGGCCGACAGTGTTCAAGCCCAATACCCAAAATTGGATCCGATCTGAACCCGGCAGTGCCCGCGACCACGGATCTTGCCCAGCACACAGCCGTCATCACGCCGCAAGTAGGACGCCGCCGCCGCCCCGCGCACGACGTCGCCAAGAAACCCACCCGCCGCGCCGCCCGACCCCACGCTAGCCCTGCACCCTACCTGATTTGGTTGCCCTGTGCCAGCCGCGACAGACAAGGGGAGAGACGCACCGCCGCCGCCCAGCCGGCCAAGCTTTCCCCGGCGGCGCTGCAGACGGCAACGAGGATAGGTGGAGGCGGAGGAGGGCCGAGAGGACGGCGGCTAGGCCCCCCCCCCCCCCCCCGCCCCCGGGTTGCCCGCGGGGGCGTGAAGATTTAACAATACAAACGACTCAACTTATACACTAGAAGTTTATAGAAATATGTCTACTAATCTTACACTAGAAATCACTATTAAGATATTTTTTAGATCATATGCTTTGCAGGTCTCTACCATAATGTTTAAAAATATTAACATATACATAAACATTCATGCTATATACTTCATGCGATTGTTGAAAATAATTCAAGCGGATTATATTAGAAAATACAATTTAAATTTAACACAAGTCAAGTTTTTTTTTGCAATGTTACACACTACAATTGTATAACAAAAAACATAATACTTGGTCTATTACGCTAAATAATAAAAAATAATCGTTAATTATGTAGCATTTTTTGAAATAAACATAACAAAATGTTTTATATAAAAGTATAAAGGTTTGATATAAATTATATTAGAGTTATTATAACTGAAGGCCGTCTCACTCAATCAAGTCTCGAGCATATCACATTTCTATAAATTCAGGTACACATGACAACCATACTACGTAAATATGTTTATTACATCTAGAGAAGCCCTATTCACTATGAATTCAAATAATCTTCTTATATTAGAGTTTGGTATGTTACCTTACCTGTTTTTCTAAAATGTTGTTCTATTTATTATAATAGCTCCATGTAACGGAAATTCGTAGGCATGGACGAGCGCGTGCGCTCCTGGTATCTACAGCCATCGAATCGGGTTTGGGAATGCGGGAAGTAGGTTGTACCGTAGGCTTTGTGGGGTATCTGTACGGCACCTTGAATAGCGTATGTATGGAACAGAGTTGGTCGTTCATACGTCCGTTTGATGCTCACGGCGCGGTTGGATATGTGCCAAGGTGTACCGCAGGTACAACAAGAAAGGTAAAAAGCGAGCCGCTATTGCCGTTTACAATTTGTTTCTCATCAACGTCACCACAACCGAGCACCCGTAACATGCAAACTGACCGTGCCGGCCAGAGGACTCGCTCTCAAATCCTGCAAGTACACGCCATCAACCATATCCCGACCAACGAACTCGCTATCTTATCAGGATCCAACAAACCCAGAAACGAAGGCCATGTCGCCGGCCGGCCGCCGCACCTCCTGGCAACCTCCACACCGTCGCCGCTGCTGGAGCTACGCGGAGTCACCCACAACATCTCTCCACTGAACAGCGGAACCTCCCAAGACAACGCCTCCATGGAGGGTACGACGCGAATGACGTCGCCGCCATCCAATCCAGACTGAATTTTGGGTTTCGATGACCAGGGAGAGAGATACGCTATGCCCGGTTCTCGATGAGTTGTTTTTCTTGCCCTAAACCGCCGGCGGGTCGTCCCCTTATATACACGGGTTGACGCCCTGCGGCCTACAGAGTCCCGGCCGGCTCATAGACAGTGTCCGGCTCGGTGACTAGTTAATTCTACCTTATGTTACAAGTCATGCCATCATGGCGGTTTACCACTATGGGCCTTAAGCCGCCTGTGGGCCTCAGACACTTTACTGAACCGCCATCTTCATGCTTGGTCTTGGGCTTCTCTTTGATGAGTCTTCTTTGCGTAACCCGGCCCCTCCTTGGCGGCTTACACAAATAGTTATATCCCCAACATATGGTGAACCGTTATGTGATGAAGTCGGAGCATAATTTATTTATTGATTGTCTTCCTTATGAGTGGCGGTCGGGGACGAGCGATGGTCTTTTCCTACCAATCTATCCCCCTAGGAGCATGCGCGTAATACTTTGCTTTGATAACTTGTAGATTTTTGCAATAAGTATATGAGTTCTTTATGACTAATGTTGATGTCACGACCGGTTTTCCGGGTATTAATTTCCAGAAAGTGGCCATTGTGCTCACCAGCCCCAGGATTACTGTTAGCTGATGAGGCACCAACTTGATACAGAAATTCCAAGCAAAAGTACAAAGTATGGGGTACAAGACCATTCGGGTCTGAGAGTACAACAATTGGTTTCTAGTGGTTGATGGCGGAAGCGGTTTGTGGATCACCATGGTCTATGGGACTCCATTTCCCACAGGAACAGCTGACCAGGTTAACTCCTATCTTCGCGAGACTGCTATCACCGTTGCCTAGCTTCCGGGGCTGTCATCGCAACGCTTCTCTCCAAGCAGATATCTGGCCAAGACAATAGCCAGGGACAAGCCAGTGAGTACTTTGAATGTACTCGCAAACATTATGAACCCGGAAATAATATAATTGATAAACATGCACTGAAATATTCTATGATCACATCGTCAGTCATAAAAAATCTTTTATGCATGCAAGTAGGTTATGTATGCAACAGGAATTTGCAATGACCGAATAGTAATAAAATGCACCGATCGGATGTCTGAAGCGACGTCTCGAAAGGATAGTAAAATGAGCATGCCTCAGTCGGGCGTCTAAGCGACACCACAGAAAGGGCTTGGAAAGTAAATAAGATAACAAGCATGCCACAGTCGGGCGTCTAAGCGACACCACAGAAAGGGCTTGTAAAGTAAATAAGACAACAAGCATGCCACAGTCGGGCGTCTGAGCGACACCACAGAAAGGGCTTGTAAAGTAAATAAGATAACAAGCATGCCACAGTCGGGCGTCTGAGCGACACCACAGAAAGGGCTTGTAAAGTAAATAAGATAACAAGCATGCCACAGTCGGGCGTCACTACAAGAAATATGTCAACTTGTGACCACCACTATTGGTCACTGAAAGGTCACAAATTTCCATTTGCGGCCTTTTTGTGACCAAAAACAGAAGGTCAAAAGCTGGCGGTCGTAAACTGACTATAGCGACCTTCTCTGTGAGAAGGTCGTGGACGTTTACGACCAAAATATTCCTACTGTGGCGTTTTGGTCACTAGCAACCTTCGCAGGCCACGTAGGCATCCAGCGTGGCAAGCTGATGTGGCACAAGATTCAGCCCGGTCCAATTCGGCGTTTTACATGGGCCTAGCCCAACAATTCAGCCCATTTATTATTTGGGCAGACCCAATAAATTAGCCTATTTTTTATTTGCTTTCCTGCTAATTTTGGTCAGCCACATGGGCCAAGCCCAACAATTCAGTCTTTTATTTTGCTACGACGTGGGCTTTTGGGCTCTAGAGTTTCAGATTTTATTTTTTTTCAAGAGAAGGGCCCACTAGTCTAATGGGTCCCAATTGTCAGGTTCTAGTAAGTAGGTCCCAGTTGTCAGGATCATATTCCTCATATTTTAGCGATCCAATAAATAAATAACCAATATTTACACAATGCTTCAAACAGAGCACAACAAAATATCATGAAAACATAGTTCACGTCATGAATATAATCAAATAGAGCCAAACTTGGCACATTACAGTCAAACATGGTTCACATCAGGTAACACAACTAAAAAATCAGAAAAAAAGCTAGCTATCTAAGTATAACTAGCTCCAATAAGCTAGAACTCTATGTTTCTCCCAACTTCTTTGTCCTGGAGCTCACGACGAAACATGAATGAAGGACAGCATCTGCAAGTTATCAAACAAAATTGTTAGGAACAAAATAAAGGCAAATCTAACAGCACATTAACTTGTAGGCAGTCTGTGTGCATAAATAAGAGTAAAACAAGCAAAATGAGGCAAAATCAGTGAATACTAGTAACTAACAGCAGCGAGTAAAAACTCCTCCAATCACATCAGATTTACAATCCTATTAAATGCGATATTTTTATCATTTTTGTCATTTAAGCATGGAATGATTTGATTCAAGAGTACATACTTGCTACACTATACAGGGGTAATTCAAGACAAGTTAACATAAGAAGTTGACAAAATAAACATAAAAGGTGCAAATCAGTTAATTGAACATTCTGAACATCCAGTAAAAGAAGTAATTCAAGACAAGTTAATTTGTTGTCACAGTAGAATTCTCCTACACGCACTGCGTCCGCAAGGAAAGTTCAATATCCTTCCCTTGGTAGTACTCAAATCAGCCCAAGACCAAGATAATTTTTAACAAAACTATAGAAGTTACTTCATGCTTTAAAAAAAAATACATAAGCTGCACATTCAGGTTGTGATACTCCCAACTTATGCAATTTGACTCACAGAACAAGAAACCACAACATAATTGATATTGAACATTCCATGCAAGCATAGTTGCACATGCAAACTCAACTGTCTAGTTAAATGCTCTACAGGTCTTCTAAATTAACCTGATGTTGTTCTACAGTAGTAACCTATACGTACCTGCATGGTACATTGGTACAAGTGTAGGCAACGAAATGAACATCACTATAATGGTTTGAACTGGACTACCATCAGAAAAAGAAGTATTAGATTGAACTGGACTCCCATCAGAAAAGAAGGATTAGATAAACTAACACCAAAGACACACCATCTAGAAGCTAGCCCGAGCAATGGATCAACACGTCAATAACACCATCAAATAAGAAAAATTACCATCAGTAGCCCACGAGAACACCACAAGAGCATCAATCAGCAGCAGGTATATATATATATATATATATATATATATATATATATATATATATATATATATATATATATATATATATATAGCTAGCAATAATTCCATGTACTCCCTCTATAAAGAAATATAAGAGCATTAAGATCTCTAAAGTACTGATCTAGATGCCCTTATATTTCTTTACAGCGGGAGTAGTATATAGCAGCTGCAGCACTTGAACCAAGAAATGTCCAGGAAGGAAACAAAAAATGGGCAGCAGGAGTAGTAAATCGGTTGAATTACACTAGTAGATTACAGTTTTACAGTGGAGTTACAGTGTCAACTACAACAGTCTAAATCATTAGTTTAATTACAGTAGTAAGATCTTACAATTTTTACTGTTGTGTTACACTGCAATTTACAGACATCATCCATTATCTTGAATTACTATTCCATTACCAACATATATTTCATGATAAGGTGGCGACGACAACCACAGGTGGCATCACAAAGCATGTGTAACAAGAAATTTCCAGTTAACAGGTGGTATTAACGCTCACAAGTAGCTTGTTTCAGCTATATGCATTGGATCTAGATAGCGACGGAACTATCCATGTCAAATATAACAAGTTTATGAATCAATAGTCTAACAGGTGGTATTAACGCTCACAAGTAACTTGGTCAACTACAACAGCTAGTTCTGAGCAATCAATAGTAACCAGGTGCAAGGGACAAATGAATATGAGCTTGGTTAGGACTGAACAAATAACACAGGGGCATAATACCAATCCTACACACTTCACTTCTATGCTGGTAGGAATAGGATAGCAATACAAGGTAACCCTGCAAACTTTGCTTCAGAGAAGCAGCTACTCACTTTGGACTGACAGAAACAATGCGTCAAACCCACTAAACAAATGCTGAGACGCAATGTCCCAAGCAGCAGCTCCATTCACCTGCAGCAAAACATAACAAAAAGAAGTTCAGAATATCATCTACCAGAACCGTACATCATGCAAGGACGGTCGATCTCCTATGAGCAACAGTTTATTTTCTGAGATCGTAACTAGAAGCTTCAACTTACAGCAAAACAGAGACATGGGATGGATACATGCTCATAAAGCTACTATACTCTTGGGTTCATGGGGCATCATGAAATTACATAGAATACAGTGAGTCCTAGGCATTCAGATTGCACTAACAAAATCTGATGGGCTATCAACACCCAGATACATCTACCAGTGGCAGTTGATCCCCAGGCATACATCTACATGTGAACATCTTGCACAAACTATCATCATTCTACCAGTGGCAGTTGATCCCCAGGCATACATCTACATGTGAACATCTACCAGTTTGATGAAGTATTTGATGGTCAATCACTATACCAGAGTGAAGTAAACAGTAACAAAAATCTAAACAGTAACATGGATGAAAATGGCATATTATGTAACTAGACAGAATTCTAAACATTTTATATATATATAAATTATTTACATATGATGCATGGTTAATTAGTTATTAGATGCATGAACACTAGGGTTTGGACTGAATGTATTGAGATGTTTAGCTACTATCAGCAGAGTTGCAGAGTAGTGTTTAGCTATCTATCTAGTACAGTAGCTACTAGCCATGAGAGCGGTGAAGATTGAGGTGACCCGAGCAAGCGCCAAGGGCTGATGGTCAGTCGGTGATGCTGAACCCGGTGGCCCCATTTGTTCGCTGGTCATGGTCGCCATGGTTCCAAGGTCCTGCAGAAATTGGCAGCCACTCTGTTTCAAAGCTCCCCCGTGGCGCCTAATCAAAACAGAGCAAGAATGGGGGATCTAGCACACGGTGGATGCGAACTAGGACAAAGTGGGGGAGGCGATTTACCTCATGTGCTCGATGGATGAAGGCGGTGGATCTCAGACGAACAGGTTGCAGTCGTAGCTCTCCACGCCCCCCCGTCAGCGACGATGGGCGTCTCCCCGTCCTTGAGCATCTTCCGCGCCACGGCTTGGACTCCGGTCAGCCGCAGAACAGAACCCTAGGACGACGCTTGGGGGCGCAGGCGTGGGGGTGAGACATGGATCAGATGCCCACGGGCATCGCGTGGCGGCGGACCTCAGGCGGAGTGGAGGACCTCAGGCGTCCATGGCGGCCTCCTTGCACAGAGAAATACAGATGGGATTGAGACTTGAGAGAAAAAAAAGGGAGACACAAACAGAGGAAGGAAGAAGAGCGGGGGAACACGTCGACCTGCGGGACTTTGGTCGACGGTGGAGCTGCTCCAGCGAGGCGCGAGGCCGAGGCTGGATTGCGTTGGATCTCCCTCCCTCGGGTTCTTCCCTCCCTTCTAGTGAGGGAAGGGGAGGGGCGAGAGGAGGAGGGCGTGGGGGAGGCCATGGACGGCGGTGAGCTCCGTCGGAGGGAGGCGGCGGCGGTGATCTGGAAGGGAGGAGGCGAGCTCTCGTTCGCTCTCTCTCCATCGGGTGAGACAACGAGGAGAGACGAGGGGAGGGATGGGATCGGGGTGGCTGGCGGCGGCGATGTGGGAGACGAGGGGAGCGAGATCTGGATCGAGCGAGGAGAGGGAGGCTGCTAGGGTTTGGGTTGGGTTGGGTTGAGAGGGGACCTGAGAGACGTTGGATCCGTCGGATGTGGACGGTCCAGATCGGCTAAGGGGGGTGATCCGTGTGAAGAGCTCTGATTGGCTCAGAAAAATTATGATTTAGAATAGTTTCTAAGTACTAAAACTAGGAGCGTTTTGTGAAGCAGCTATCAAAAATATTTTGCAAAATGGCACAACTAAAATTTTCTATCAATTTAGACCATATTTTATGGATGATAACCAGTTTGCATGCAATTTTTAATCTTTGTAGATATTTTAAATCATTATTCGAGTGCCCAAAATGAGTATTTTTGTGAAGGGCCTACCAAATAATTGTTGCAAAATTATACCAAATATATTTTATAAAATACTAGGACATATTTAAACCACAATTTACCAAATTGTTGGGTGTCAGAAGTTTTGATCCACCTCTGGTGAAAAAGACAAATTTCCGCCGATTCAGCTGGAAGCGGGTCAAATTTGAACTGCAGCTGCCTCGTAGTTTGCTTTTTATTTTTTCCAAAAATCATTTCTAGGTACATAAGTATCTATTTAATCAGAGAAACACCAAAAAAATTCCAAGATTCAACCACTAGCTAGGAACAGACATTCCTGCCGTTTTGACCGCATTTTGAAACGGGCATAAAAAATTCAAAAAAATTCAAAAAATTGGAAAACCTTCGCATTGCGTCATTATATGTGACCAAGTTACCAGGAAAAATTATAAACTTGTAATACGGCGAATATTTAAAAAAAGTGTTCTCAGAAACGAGCTATCAAGTGTGAAGATGAATGGCTTTCAACCCAAATGCTCAATCTTATGGCCACATACATGGCATAGTTTGTTCAAATGATCTCATATTGTGCACAAGGGTGCATATTGGAATGACAAACAATGTTGCTTAAGGAAGTTTTCATTTTCTTTGGACGAAAAATTCATTTTCCATTTTTCGAGTGCCCGAAAAGAGATTTTTTTGTGAAGGGCCTACCATATATTTGTTGCAAAATTGTACCAAGTCAATTTTGTAAAATACTAGGACATATTTAATGCACAATTGACCAAATGGTTGGGTGTCAGGAGTTTTGATCCACCTCTCGTGAAAAAGACAAATTTCCGCCGATTCAGTTGGAAGCGGGTCAAATTTGAACTGTAGCTGCCTTGTAGTTTGCTCTTTATTTTTTCCAAAAATAATTTCTAGGTACATAAGTATCTATTTAATCATAGAAACACCAAAAAAATTTCCAAGATTCAACCACTAGCTAGGAACGGTCATTCCCGCCGTTTTGACTGCATTTTGAAACGGGCAAAAAAAATTCAAAAAAAATCAAAAAATTGGGAAACCTTCGCATTGTGTGATTATATGTGGCCAAGTTCCTAGGAAAATTAACAAACTTGTAATACGTCAATTATTTTAAAAAAGTGTTCTCAGAAACGAGCTATCACGTGTGGAGATCAATGGCTTTCAAGCCAAATGATCAATCTGATGGCCACATTCATGGCATAGTTTGTTAAAATGATCTCATATTGTGCACAAGGGTGCATATTGGAATGGCAAACAATGTTGCCTAAGGAAGTTTTCATTTTCTTTGGACGAAAAAACCATTTTCCATTTTTCGAGTGCCCAAAAGGAGGTTTTTTTGTGAAGGACCTCCCAAATAATTGTTGCAAAATTGGACCGAATCAATTTTATAAAATACTAGGACATATTTAATGCACAATTGACAAAATGTTTGGGTGTAAAAAGTTTTGATCCACCTCTCGTAAAAAAGACAAATTTTCGCCGATTCAGCTGGAAGCGAGTCAAATTTGCGAAAATTTGAACTGCAGCTGCCTCATAGTTTGCTATTTATTTTTTCCAAAAATCATTTATAGTTACATAAGTACCTATTTAATCATAAATACATGGTTTGGTGGCAATACATCGAGGTTTGGGCGGTGGCCGAGGGCCCCAACTCTAGAGCGCGTAAACTCGCATGCCCGCCGCGTGGTCACCGCGTGACCGTGGTGTTGCCCTGTGTTCTGGGCGGCCTAGGCATGTCTAGTGGGTTGGGCACTCCCTAGGTAGGTGCTAGGAAGAAAATTACAACATAAGATTCTCACGAGGAGACTGATCTATGCTCAAACATGAATTAATAGCCAAGTGTTTGATTAGCGGTACGGGAAATATACATGGCTAATGGGCGTGAGTTTTGGCTGAGGATGATCAGTTACTAAGAAGACCGTCTTCACAAATTTTCAGCTCAAAAGGAGGAGCCTAGGTGGTACTTGTTTTGCAAACCACCACACTGGACATAAATACGAATGTTGAAGCTCGGCTCAAAATAATAAATGGATTGAGCTGGCATTTGGTGGAGGATGGTTATTTGGGCATAGGAAAGCACTGTAGAAAATGGATACTATTTGGACATGCCAAAGTGGTACTTCCTTCACAAACTGTTACTCTGAACAGAATAGGAAAATGAATATTTTTGAATTATTTTTGAACTAGGCAAGGAAGGTTTTTACATATTTTACGAAGATATGACCCAAAGAATTTATGAGATTTTTTTGGGAATTTTGGGAATGACAGAAATATAGGTTGCTTCACAACCTAGGGCAAAAACTGCCACATGGACATGACACATAGGCAAAACTGATGAGGTGGCGCCTAGTCATAGCAACCCACCACAATTTACAAGGCTATGACCATCTATATTGGTCGTTAACAACTAGAGATAAGGCAGCGGACTAGCGTTGTTTGCTTTATGACCATTTCGTGTAAGGAAATTACGACCTTTCTAACCAAAATGGTCGCAATGGTTTAGGGTTTGGAGCCTCCCGAACAGCTTTTGACCAATTGGTCTAAAATGGTCATAGATCTATGACCAATTCTTCCAGGGTCACTGACAGAAGGTCACAAGTTGACATATTTCTTGTAGTGCGTCCAAGCGACACCACATAAAGGGCTTATAAAATAATATAATCATAGTGAATATCCAGGAGGTGGTACCGTCCCAGGGATATTCATTATTTCAAACAATGCAAAGGGTTAGTCCACAATGATAATAACCATAACCATCATATATCACAAGTCATAATCAATATTCGAGTTTAGTAGTTTCTCCTCCGAAGACCGACACTAAGACCGACACTTGACCCATCCCAGACTGTAATCCTTAACCATGGACACGGCTATTCGAATAGGTTTAAACTCTGCAGAGGGTGTACTCTTTACCCACTAGTAATGGATTCCTTTAGTCCATCAGGACTAATTCCATCTACGGTCTTTTAATTGAAAACACACCTATCCGCACACACCAGCCTAACTTACCGGTGTCTGGAAATCACCCACGACACCCGTTAAGCAAAACTCTAAGTGGGGAGGCTACAACCTCGACGTAGCATGGGATCACAAAATTTATACCGCGCGCAAACTAGGGGAGCTACCCCTTCGGCTACAACCGAAACACCCATGCCCCCGGGTCAGGTGGCATGCCTACCGGATGCCTCCGGTATCTTCCACCATGGCCTCTCTATACGCTGTGTGCTAGGAAAGGGGTTGACAACTTACTGAACCGTACCCTACCCATGGCAGGGGCAAGTGGTAGTACGAAACAAGCATGGGGGTTACCGGAACAAGACTCGATCTATGGTCGACTCAGGAGGCTTATAAATTCCCTGCATGACATGTACATCAAATATATTTCAACCAACAAAAGCAACACTCATTATACCTTACTATGCCATACCAAACATAACCGTCCCGACGGAGACCGGCGACAAGCTCACGCCTACCCAAGGCCGAGGCTTTCCCGGATTACTTTCCGGCATGCATGCAAGGCACATGAGGATGATTACCATCACATGTATATTCATTTCCAACAGCAAGGGAAATCACTAATATGCATCCATGCAAATGATCATATCACATGAAGTAACAAGTTTCTCCGAAATGAGATGGTGTTATAAACGTGTCAACTAACACACCAAAAATATTATGCCGGGGTTCAGAATGCTTGCCTTCAAGGTGTGTAGAGGCAGGGTGCATCCTAGAACTTTTTGAAAGCTTCCTTCTCTTCCAAAAATCCTATTTTCAAAAATATGCAAATAACACATATTTCAAAAACAGTACAAAAAAGTTGTTTGGAAAATTTTCAAATAAATCTTAAAATAAACTAGGCAAAATTTGAGATATGTAGGAAAAAGAATCAACTCATTTGGAGTTATACTCAAAAAGATATAACCAGTCAAAGTTCTAGTCAAAATCTGTTTTTAAAAATAAAACAAAAAGAAAACGTTTCAGCCACGAATACGCTTTCTAAGCAGGGGTTACGTACTTGGGGTTTTTTACGCTTTCACTTAACACGCGTGGCGGCGGGGTGGGTCACTGACAGTGGGTCCAGGGGGCCCACTGGTCAGGTTTGACCAGTCGCCGCGCCCCCTTCTCCCTCCTTTGTCCGAGCGGGGCGAGGTTCCGGCGATGCTCGCCGGCGAACGGCGGCACCGTTCGAGAAACCGAAGCCACCCATGGGCTCAGGGGTGGCGGTCCCGCTGGTGGTTGCTACGGTATCGGGGGTGGACGGAGTCGCCGGCGGCGAGCTCCGCAGCGGGCGGTGGCCGTCGGGCAGAGTGGAATTTTGCCTCCGGTGGTTCCTGATCGGAATTGGGCAGGGGGATGGACTCACGAGACGAAGAGGGGGCTTCTGGTGAAGAGAGTAGAGAGGGGGAGGTCCTGGTGGCGCCAGAATGAACAAGGCAGTAGCGGCGGCAGGCGTTGCCGGAGAGGAGGAAGACGACCCCTCTGGTCTTCCTACTGCTACGGGTGGGTCGGTGAGGGAGTGAGAGAGGCCGCGCGAGGCCCGGACGAGCTTGGGGGTACTATATATATCGCATCCATGGCGGCTCTGTGGTCGAGGATAAGGTCGCCGGTGAACCGCCTCTCTGTAGTGGTCAGGGCGACGTGGCGGCGACGAGAGCTAGGCGACATACTTGTGGATGAGCTCGCGAAGCTCCAGCGGGCAGGTGGCGAGCCGGGGTGTCTCGTGCGGCGCTGCCCGTGGCAGAGGCGCACTGCGACGCCGGCGTGCCGCCAAGAGTGCTCTGGCGGTGGCGCTGTAGGGCGCCAGGGCGGGCTGGCGTGTTGTGGCGAGAAGGGGAGCGCGTGGCGTGGTTCTGCAGTGTGGGCCAAGCCAGGGGCGCGACGCGGCGGCTCGTGTGCGCGGCTGCAGTTGGCGCGCTCTGGGCGCGCCCAGTGCATGCCCACCAGCTGCTCGGCGAAATGCCATGGCACTCCAGAGCGCTCGGGCGGGGTTGGCAAGCAACATGACTAGGCTATTGATAGAGGGGAGATCAAGGGACAAGGTGGTTAGGTCAGGAGACCTAGTTCACAAAGCAAACAAAAACTCATGCCAGTTCTGTCCATGCATTCTAGGTGTTTGACTAAATGCCACAGGCACCTAGGCTATTCTTGGAGGGGCCAAAATCTCCATATGGTGGTCTCTTTAGATGCATAAGAAGGTGGTGAAATTAGTTTTCCAAAAGCAGATACTTGTTAGTGCAAGTTTTGCTGAACTTCAATTCTGGTCAGGAGATAAAGGGCATCATTACATGAACCAAAAATGATCCAATAGGTGCATGCTCCTGGACTTAAGGGTTTTGCAGGGAGGACTACAAGAGCCAATGAGCAAGCAAAAGTATGGTTGCTGCACAAACCATCAAGTTGGAACAGAATGAAAATGAGGTTGATACACTCATATTTTTCAAATAACATCATTGGGTTTTTGCATAAAGTTGAATCATAGGCTATTACCAACATCCCATCATTTTGGTGAAGGCTAGAAAGAAATATTTAAATAGGCTGTAGTGCAAATTTGCACTCTGGACCAGAGAAGAGAATTGGTATAGAGCTCAAAATATTTCATGTATAAAAGATGTTTTTGCATAAAAGTGATTTAATAACATCACATGACATCTCCAAATTTTGGTTGGGATTTTAAGTGAATTTATCAAATGGTTGTAGTTCAAATATGGCCATAAAACCTTGAAAAACCAATTTTCAAGAAAATAAAGATTAAGCAAATTAATTATGTAATTAGTTCTACTAATAAAGGAAAAGTTTTTCTTGAGAGGCTAAACAAGTCCAATAACATAATTGAAAAGTTTTCATTTTGTGGAAAAACTCCATAATAACAAGGGAGAAAAAGGTTCAAAAATAAAAAGGGGGTCCAGAAAATAAAAGTTTTAAATTTCCTGGCAAAATTTTAATTAACAAACAAAGTTAAAATTTTGGGGTGTCACAGTTGAGTCCATGGATTATACACACTTTCTTCCTTCCACCATTGCTAGCCTCTCTATTACGGCGCACTTTTCGCTGGTATCATACACCCACCATATACCTTCCTCAAAACATCCACCATACCTACCTATCATGGCATTTCCATAGCCATTCCTGTTGGGGAACGTAGTAATTTCAAAAATTTTCCTACGCACACGCAAGATCATGGTGATGCATAGCAACGAGAGGGGAGAGTGTTGTCTACGTACCCTCGTAGACCGAAGCGGAAGCGTTGACGCAACATAGAGGAAGTAGTCGTACGTTCTCCTCGCGATCCAACCGATCACAGCACCGTTACTCCGGCACCTCCGAGTTCTTGGCACACGTTCAGCTCGATGACGATCCCCGGGCTCCGATCCAGCAAAGCGTCGGGGAAGAGTTCCGTCAGCACGACGACGTGGTGACGATCTTGATGTGTTACCGGCGCATGGCTTCGCCTAAGCACTTCAACGATATGACCGAGGTGGAATTTGGTGGAAGGGGGCACCGCACATGGCTAAGGAAAGATCTCAATGATCAATTGTGTGTCTATGGGGTGCCCCCTGCCCCCGTATATAAAGGAGCCAAGGGGGAGGGGCTGGCCGGCCAAGCCTGGCGCGCCAGGAGAGTCCTACTCCCTCTGGGAGTAGGATTCCCCCCCCCCAATCCTAGTTGGACTAGGATTCTTCAAGGGGGAGAGAGAGAGAGGGGCCGGCCACCTCTCCTAGTCCTAATAGGACTAGGGGAAGGGGGGGGGGAGGCGCGCAGCCCATGAGGGCAGCCCTCTCACCTCTCCTCCAAGGCCCATGTTGGCCCATTATGCTCCCGGGGGGTTCCGGTAACCCTCCCGGTATTCCGGTAAAATCCTGATTTCACCTGGAACACATCCGATGTCCAAACATAGGCTTCCAATATATCATTCTTTACGTCTCGACCATTTCGAGACTCCTCGTCATGTCCGTGATCACATCCGGGACTCCGAACTCCTTCGGTACATCAAAATGCATAAACTCATAATAACTGTCATCGTAACGTTAAGCGTGCGGACCCTACGGTTCGAGAACAATGTAGACATGACCGAGACACGTCTCCGGTCAATAACCAATAGTGGGACCTGGATGCCCATATTGGCTCCTACATATTCTACGAAGATCTTTATCGGTCAGACCGCATAACAACATACGTTGTTCCCTTTGTCATCGGTATGTTACTTGCCCGAGATTCGATCGTCGGTATCCAATACCTAGTTCAATCTCGTTACCGGCAAGTCTCTTTACTCGTTCCGTAATACATCATCTCGCAACTAACTCATTGGTTGCAATGCTTGCAAGGCTTATGTGATGTGCATTACCGAGAAGGCCCTGAGATACCTCTCCGACATTCGGAGTGACAAATCCTAATCTCGAAATACGCCAACCCAACAAATACTTTCGGAGACACCTGTAGAGCACCTTTATAATCACCCAGTTACGTTGTGACGTTTGGTAGCACACAAAGTGTTCCTACGGTAAACGGGAGTTGCATAATCTCATAGTTAAAGGAACATGTATAAGTCATGGATAAAAGCAATAGCAACATACTAAACGATCGGGTGCTATGCTAATGGAATGGGTCATGTCAACCAGATCATTCAACTAATGATGTGATCTCATTAATCAAATAACAACTCTTTGTTCATGGTTAGGAAACATAACCATCTTTGATTAATGAGCTAGTCAAGTAGAGGCATACTAGTGACACTCTGTTTGTCTATGTATTCACACATGTATTATGTTTCCAGTTAATACAATTCTAGCATGAATAATAAACATTTATCATGATATAAGGAAATAAATAATAACTTTATTATTGCCTCTAGGTTATATTTCCTTCAGTCTCCCACTTGCACTAGAGTCAATAATCTAGATTACAAAGTAATGATTCTAACACCCATGGAGTCTTGGTGCTGATCATGTTTTGCTCGTGGAAGAGGCTTAGTCAACGGGTCTGCAACATTCAGATCCGTATGTATCTTGCATATCTCTATGTCTCCCACCTGGACTAAATCCCGGATGGAGTTGAAGCGTCTTTTGATGTGTTTGGTTCTTTTGTGAAATCTGGATTCCTTTGCTAAGGCAATTGCACCAGTATTGTCACAAAAGATTTTCATTGGACCCGATACGCTAGGTAGAACAGCTAGATCGGATATGAACTCCTTCATCCAGACTCCTTCATTAGCTGCTTCCGAAGCGGCTATGTACTCAGCTTCACATGTAGATCCCACCACGACGCTTTGTTTAGAACTGCACCAACTGACAGCTCCACCGTTTAATGTAAATACGTATCCGGTTTGCGATTTAGAATCGTCCGGATCAGTGTCAAAGCTTGCATCGACGTAACCGTTTACGACGAGCTCTTTGTCACCTCCATAAATGAGAAACATATCCTTAGTCCTTCTCAAGTACTTAAGGATGTTCTTGACCGCTTTCCAGTGATCCACTCCCGGATTACTTTGGTACCTGCCTGCTAAACTTACAGCAAGGCACACATCAGGTCTGGTACACAGCATTGCATACATGATAGAGCCTATGGCTGAAGCATAGGGAACATTTTTCATTTTCTCTCTATCTTCTGCGGTGGTCGGGCATTGAGTCTTACTCAACTTCACACCTTGTAACACAGGCAAGAACCCTTTCTTTGCCTAATCCATTTTGAACTTCTTCAAAACTTTGTCAAGGTATGTGCTTTGTGAAAGTCCTATTAAGCGTCTTGATCTATCTCTATAGATCTTGATGCCCAATATGTAAGCAGCTTCACCGAGGTCTTTCATTGAAAAACTCTTATTCAAGTATCCCTTTATGCTATCCAGAAATTCTATATTATTTCCGATCAGTAATATGTCATCCACATATAATATCAGAAATGCTACAGAGCTCCCACTCACTTTCTTGTAAATACAGGCTTCTCCAAAAGTCTGTATAAAACCAAATGCTTTGATCACACTATCAAAGCGTTTATTCCAACTCCGAGAGGCTTGCACCAGTCCATAAATGGATCGCTGGAGCTTGCACACTTTGTTAGCTCCCTTTGGATCGACAAAACCTTCTGGTTGCATCATATACAACTCTTCTTCCAGAAATCCATTCAGGAATGCAGTTTTGACATCCATTTGCCAAATTTCATAATCATAAAATGCGGCAACTACTAACATGATTCGGACAGACTTAAGCATCGCTACGGGTGAGAAAGTCTCATCGTAGTCAATCCCTTGAACTTGTCGAAAACCTTTTGCAACAAGTCGAGCTTTATAGACAGTAACATTACCATCAGCGTCAGTCTTCTTCTTAAAAATCCATTTATTCTCAATTGCTTGCCGATCATCGGGCAAGTCAACCAAAGTCCACACTTTGTTCTCATACATGGATCCCATCTCAGATTTCATGGCCTCAAGCCACTTTGCGGAATCTGGGCTCACCATCGCTTCTTCATAGTTCGTAGGTTCATCATGGTCTAGTAACATGACTTCCAAAATAGGATTACCGTACCACTCTGGTGCGGATCTTACTCTGGTTGATCTACGAAGTTCAGTAGAAACTTGATCTGAAGTTTCATGATCATTATCATTAGCTTCCTCCCTATTTGGTGTAGGTGTCACAGAAACTGATTTCTGTGACGTACTACTTCTCAATAAGGGAGTAGATACAGTTATCTCATCAAGTTCTACTTTCCTCCCACTCACTTCTTTCGAGAGAAACTCCTTCTCTAGAAAGTTTCCGACTTTAGCAACAAAAATCTTGCCTTCGGATCTGTGATAGAAGGTATACCCAACAGTCTCCTTTGGGTATCCTATGAAGACACATTTTTCCGATTTGGGTTCGAGCTTATCAGGTTGAAGTTTTTTCACATAAGCATCGCAGCCCCAAACTTTAAGAAACGACAACTTTGGTTTCTTGTCAAACCACAGTTCATAAGGCGTCGTCTCAATGGATTTCGATGGTGCCCTATTTAACGTGAATGCGGCCGTCTCTAAAGCATAACCTCAAAAAGATAGCGGTAAATCGGTAAGAGACATCATAGATCGCACCATATCCAGTAAAGTACGATTACGACGTTCGGACACACCATTACGTTGTGGTGTTCCGGGTGGCGTGAGTTGAGAAACTATTCCGCATTGTTTCAAATGTAGACCAAACTCGTAACTCAAATATTCTCCTCCACGATCAGATCATAGAAACTTTATTTTCTTGTTACGATGATTTTCCACTTCACTCTGAAATTCTTTGAACTTTTCAAATGTTTCAGACTTGTGTTTCATTAAGTAGATATACCCATATCTGCTTAAATCATCAGTGAAGGTGAGAAAATAACGATATCCGCCACGAGCCTCAACATTCATTGGACCACATACATCAGTATGTATGATTTCCAATAAATCTGTTGCTCTCTCCATAGTACCGGAGAACGGTGTTTTAGTCATCTTGCCCATAAGGCACGGTTCGCAAGTGCCAAGTGATTCATAATCAAGTGACTCCAAAAGTCCATCAGTATGGAGTTTCTTCATGCGTTTTACACCGATATGACCTAAACGGCAGTGCCACAAATAAGTTGCACTATCATTATCAACTCTGCATCTTTTGGCTTCGACATTATGAATATGTGTATCACTACTATCGAGATTAAGTAAGAACAAACCATTCTTTAATGGTGCATGACCATAAAAGATATTACTCATATAAATAGAACAACCATTATTCTCTGATTTAAATGAATAACCGTCTCGCATCAAACAAGATCCAGATATAATGTTCATGCTCAACGCTGGTACTAAATAACAATTATTTAGATCTAATATTAATCCCGAAGGTAGATGTAGAGGTAGCGTGCCGACCGCGATCACATCGACTTTGGAACCATTTCCCACGCGCATCGTCACCTCGTCCTTAGCCAATCTTCGCTTAATCCGTAGCCCCTGTTTTGAGTTGCAAATATTAGCAACAGAACCAGTATCAAATACCCAGGTGCTACTGCGAGAATTAGTAAGGTATACATCAATAACATGTATATCACATATACCTTTGTTAACCTTGCCATCCTTCTTATCCGCCAAATACTTGGGGCAGTTCCGCTTCCAGTGACCAGTCTGCTTGCAATAGAAGCACTCAGTTTCAGGCTTAGGTCCAGACTTGGGTTTCATCTCTTGATTAGCAACTTGCTTGCTGTTCTTTTTGAAGTTCCCCTTTTTCTTCCCTTTGCCCTTTTTCTTGAAACTAGTGGTTTTGTTAACCATCAACACTTGATGCTCCTTTTTGATTTCTACCTCCGCGGCTTTCAGCATCGCGAAGAGCTCGGGCATAGTTTTGGTCATCCCTTGCATATTATAGTTCATCACGAAGCTCTTGTAGCTTGGTGGCAGTGATTGGAGAATTCTGTCAATGACGCAATCATCCGGAAGATTAACTCCCAGTTGAATCAAGTGATTGTTATACCCAGACATTCTGAGTATATGCTCACTGACAGAACCGTTCTCTTCCATCTTACAGCTATAGAACTTATTGGAGACTTCATATCTCTCAATCCGGGCATTTGCTTGAAATATTAACTTCAACTCCTGGAACATCTCATATGCTCCATGGTGTTCAAAACGTCGTTGAAGTCCCGGTTCTAAGCCGTAAAGCATGGCACACTGAACTATAGAGTAGTCATCAGCTTTGCTTTGCCAGACGTTCACAACATCTGGCGTAGCTCTTGCACCAGGCCTGGCACCTAGCGGTGCTTCCAGGACGTAATTCTTCTGTGCAGCAATGAGGATAATCCTCAAGTTACGGACCCAGTCCGTGTAATTGCTACCATCATCTTTCAACTTTGCTTTCTCAAGGAACGCATTAAAATTCAACGGAACAACAGCACGAGCCATCTATCTACACAACATAGACAAGCAAGATACTATCAGGTACTAAGTTCATGATAAATTTAAGTTCAATTAATCATATTACTTAAGAACTCCCACTTAGATAGACATCCCTCTAATCCTCTGAGTGATCACGTGATCCAAATCAACTAAACCATGTCCGATCATCACGTGAGATGGAGTAGTTTCAATGGTGAACATCACTATGTTGATCATATCTACTATATGATTCACGCTCGGCCTTTCGGTCTCCGTGTTCCGAGGCCATATCTGTTATATGCTAGGCTCGTCAAGTTAAACCTGAGTATTCCGCGTGTGCAACTGTTTTGCACCCGTTGTATTTGAACGTAGAGCCTATCACACCCGATCATCACGTGGTGTCTCAGCACGAAGAACTTTCGCAACGGTGCATACTCAGGGAGAACACTTCTTGATAATTAGTGAGAGATCATCTTATAATGCTACCGTCAATCAAAGCAAGATAAGATGCATAAAAGATAAACATCACATGCAATCAATATAAGTGATATGATATGGCCATCATCATCTCGTGCTTGTGATCTCCATCTTCGAAGCACCGTCATGATCACCATCGTCACCGACGCGACACCTTGATCTCCATCGCAGCATCGTTGTCTTCTCGCCAATCTTATGCTTCCACGACTATCACTACCGCTTAGTAATAAAGTAAAGCATTACATCGCGATTGCATTGCATACAATAAAGCGACAACCATATGGCTCCTGCCAGTTGCCGATAACTCGGTTACAAAACATGATCATCTCATACAATAAAATTTAGCATCATGTCTTGACCATATCACATCACAACATGCCCTGCAAAAACAAGTTAGACGTCCTCTACTTTGTTGTTGCAAGTTTTACGTGGCTGCTACGGGCTTAAGCAAGAACTCATCTTACCTACGCATCAAAACCACAACGATAGTTTGTCAAATAGACTCCGTTTTAACCTTCTCAAGGACCGGGCGTAGCC
The DNA here is from genome assembly GCA_032464435.1 of Aegilops umbellulata. Taxonomy (NCBI): domain Eukaryota; kingdom Viridiplantae; phylum Streptophyta; class Magnoliopsida; order Poales; family Poaceae; genus Aegilops; species Aegilops umbellulata. The sequence continues at coordinate 600,193,013 of CP136055.1, read as the reverse complement.
ACACTCGGTTCAACTAAAGTTGGAGAGACAGTCTTCCGCAAGCCATCTATGTGCAAAGCACGTCGAGGGAACCGGTCTCGCGTAAGCGTACGCGTAAGGTTGGTCCGGATCGTCTCGTCCAACAATACCGCTGAACCAAAGTATGACATGCTGGTAGGCAGTATGACTTGTATCGTCCACAACTCACTTGTGTTCTACTCGTGCAAATAACATCAAACCATAAAAACCTAGGCTCGGATGCCACTGTTGGGGAACGTAGTAATTTCAAAAATTTTCCTACGCACACGCAAGATCATGGTGATGCATAGCAACGAGAGGGGAGAGTGTTGTCTACGTACCCTCGTAGACCGAAGCGGAAGCGTTGACGCAACGTAGAGGAAGTAGTCGTACGTTCTCCTCGCGATCCAACCGATCACAGCACCGTTACTCCGGCACCTCCGAGTTCTTGGCACACGTTCAGCTCGATGACGATCCCCGGGCTCCGATCCAGCAAAGCGTCGGGGAAGAGTTCCGTCAGCACGACGGCGTGGTGACGATCTTGATGTGTTACCGGTGCATGGCTTCGCCTAAGCACTGCAACGATATGACCGAGGTGGAATTTGGTGGAAGGGGGCACCGCACACGGCTAAGGAAAGATCTCAATGATCAATTGTGTGTCTATGGGGTGCCCCCTGCCCCCGTATATAAAGGAGCCAAGGGGGAGGGGCTGGCCGGCCAAGCCTGGCGCGCCTGGAGAGTCCTACTCCCTCTGGGAGTAGGATTCCCCCCCCCCAATCCTAGTTGGACTAGGATTCTTCAAGGGGGAGAGAGAGAGAGGGGCCGGCCACCTCTCCTAGTCCTAATAGGACTAGGGGAAGGGGGGAGGCGTGCAGCCCATGAGGGCAGCCCTCTCACCTCTCCTCCAAGGCCCATGTTGGCCCATTATGCTCCCGGGGGGTTCCGGTAACCCTCCCGGTATTCCGGTAAAATCCTGATTTCACCTGGAACACATCCGATGTCCAAACATAGGCTTCCAATATATCATTCTTTACGTCTCGACCATTTCGAGACTCCTCGTCATGTACGTGATCACATCCGGGACTCCGAACTCCTTCGGTACATCAAAATGCATAAACTCATAATAACTGTCATCGTAACGTTAAGCGTGCGGACCCTACGGTTCGAGAACAATGTAGACATGACCGAGACACGTCTCCGGTCAATAACCAATAGCGGGACCTGGATGCCCATATTGGCTCCTACATATTCTACGAAGATCTTTATCGGTCAGACCGCATAACAACATACGTTGTTCCCTTTGTCATCGGTATGTTACTTGCCCGAGATTCGATCGTCGGTATCCAATACCTAGTTCAATCTCGTTACCGGCAAGTCTCTTTACTCGTTCCTTAATACATCATCTCGCAACTAACTCATTGGTTGCAATGCTTGCAAGGCTTATGTGATGTGCATTACCGAGAAGGCCTGAGATACCTCTCCGACATTCGGAGTGACAAATCCTAATCTCGAAATACGCCAACCCAACAAATACTTTCGGAGACACCTGTAGAGCACCTTTATAATCACCCAGTTACGTTGTGACGTTTGGTAGCACACAAAGTGTTCCTACGGTAAACGGGAGTTGCATAATCTCATAGTTAAAGGAACATGTATAAGTCATGGATAAAAGCAATAGCAACATACTAAACGATCGGGTGCTATGCTAATGGAATGGGTCATGTCAATCAGATCATTCAACTAATGATGTGATCTCATTAATCAAATAACAACTCTTTGTTCATGGTTAGGAAACATAACCATCTTTGATTAATGAGCTAGTCAAGTAGAGGCATACTAGTGACACTCTGTTTGTCTATGTATTCACACATGTATTATGTTTCCAGTTAATACAATTCTAGCATGAATAATAAACATTTATCATGATATAAGGAAATAAATAATAAATTTATTATTGCCTCTAGGGCATATTTCCTTCAATTCCGAGATATATTGCCATGCAACTTACCACCCTTTCGTTTATTATGACACGCTCCATCATTGTCATATTGCTTTGCATGATCATGTAGTTGACATCGTATTTGTGGCAAAGCCACCGTTCATAATTCTTTCATACATGTCACTCTTGATTCATTGCATATCCCGGTACACCGCCGGAGGCATTCACATAGAGTCATATTTTGTTCTAAGTATTGAGTTGTAAGTAAATAAAAGTGTGATGATCATCATTTTTTTAGAGCATTGTCCCAAGTGAGGAAAGGATGATGGAGACTATGATTCCCCCATAAGTCGGGATGAGACTCCGGACTAAAAAAAGAGGCCATAAAAAAAGAAGAAGAAAAGGCCCAAATAAAAAAATGAGAGAAAAAGAGAGAAGGGACAATGTTACTATCCTTTTACCACACTTGTGCTTCAAAGTAGCACCATGATCTTCATGATAGAGAGTCTCTCATTTTGTCACTTTCATATACTAGTGGGAATTTTTCATTATAGAATTTGGCTTGTATATTCCAATGATGGGCTTCCACAAAATGCCATAGGTCTTCGTGAGCAAGCGAGCTGGATGCACACCCACTTAGTTTCTTTTGTTGAGCTTTCATATACTTATAGCTCTAGTGCATCCGTTGCATGACAATCCCTACTCACTCACATTGATATCTATTAATGGGCATCTCCATAGCCCGTTGATATGCCTAGTTGATGTGAGACTATCTTCTCCTTTTTTGTCTTCTCCACAACCACCATTCTATTCCACATATAGTGCTATGTCTGTTGGAAATATGCCATAGAGGCAATAATAAAAGGATTATTATTATATTTCCTTGTTCATGATAATTGTCTATTGTTCATGCTATAATTGTGTTATCCGGAAATCGTAATACATGTGTGAATACATAGACCACAATATGTCCCTAGTGAGCCTCTAGTTGACTAGCTCGTTGATCAACAGATAGTCATGGTTTCCTGACTATGGACATTGGAAGTCATTGATAACGGGATCACATCATTAGGAGAATGATGTGATGGACAAGACCCAATCCTAAGCTACAAGATCGTATAGTTCGTTTGCTAAAGCTTTTCCAATGTTAAGTATCATTTCCTTAGACCATGAGATCGTGTAACTCCCGGATGCCGTAGGAGTGCTTTGGGTGTGCCAAATGTCACAACGTAACTGGGTGACTATAAAGGTATATTACAGGCATCCCCAAAAGCATCTGTTGGGTTGACACGGATCGAGACTGGGATTTGTCACTCCGTATAACGGAGAGGTATCTCTGGGCCCAGTCGGTAATGCATCATCATAATGAGCTCAATGTGACCAAGTGGTTGGTCACGGGATCATGCATTACAGTACGAGTAAAGTGACTTGCCTGTAACGAGATTGAGCGAGGTATTGGGATACCGACGATCGAATCTCGGGCAAGTAACGTACCGATTGACAAAGGGAATTGTATACGGGATTACTTGAATCCTCGACATCGTGGTTCATCCGATGAGATCATCATGGAGCATGTGGTAGCCAACATGGGTATCCAGATCCCGCTGTTGGTTATTGACCAGAGAGTCGTCTCGGTCATGTCTGCATGTCTCTTGAACCCGTAGGGTCTACACACTTAAGGTTCGGTGACGCTAGGGTTGTATAGATATGAGTATGCAGTAATCCGAAAGTTGTTCGGAGTCCCGGATGAGATCCTGGACGTCACGAGGAGTTCCGGAATGGTCCGGAGGTGAAGAATTATATATAGGAAGTGCAGTTTCGGCCATCGGGAAGGATTCGGGGTCACCGGTATTGTACCGGGACCACCGGATGGGTCCCGGGGGTCCACCGGGTGGGGCCACCCATCCTGGAGGGCCCCATGGGCTGAAGTGGGGAGGGAACCAGCCCATAGTGGGCTGGTGCGCCCCCCTTGGGCCCCCCTGCGCCTAGGGTTGGGAACCCTAGGGTGGGGGGGGGGGGGTGCCCCACTTGCCTTGGGGGGCAAGGCTCCCCCTTGGCCGCCGCCCCCTAGGAGATCCCATCTCCTAGGGCCGGCGCACCCCCTAGGGGGCCTATATAAAGGGGGGGGGGGAGGGAGGGCAGTAATACCTCAAGTCTTGGCGCCTCCCTCTCCCCTGCTACACCTCTCCCTCTCGGAGAAGCTCGGCGAAGCCCTGCTGTGATCACTGCTGCATCCACCACCACGCCGTCGTGTTGTTGGATCTTCATCAACCTCTCCTTCCCCTTGCTGGATCAAGAAGGAGGAGATGTCTTCCGCTCCGTACGTGTGTGGAACGCGGAGGTGCCGTCCGTTCGGCACTTGGTCATCGGTGATTTGGATCACGGCGAGTACGACTCCATCATCCCCGTTCTCTTGAACGCTTCCGCTCGCGATCTACAAGGGTATGTAGATGCACTCTCCTCTCGTTGCTAGTTGACTCCATAGATTGATCTTGGTGGAACGTAGGGAATTTTTTTTTCTGCAACGTTCTCCAACAGTGGCATCACGAGCTAGGTCTATGCGTAGTTATCTTTGCACGAGTAGAACACAAATTTGTTGTGGGCGTAGATGTTGCCAACTTTCTTGCCGCTACTAGTCTTATTTTGCTTCAGCGGTATTGTGGGATGAAGCGGCCCGGACCGACCTTACACGTACGCTTACGTGAGACAGGTTCCCTCGACTAACATGCACTAGTTGCATAAGGTGGCTAGCGGGTGTCTGTCTCTCCCACTTTAGTTGGAGCGGATTCGATGAAAAGGGTCCTTATGAAGGGTAAATAGAAGTTGGCAAATCACGTTGTGGCTTTTACGTAGGTAAGAAAACGTTCTTGCTAGAACCCTATTGCAGCCACGTAAAACATGCAACAACAATTAGAGGACGTCTAACTTGTTTTTGCAGCAAGTGATTTGTGATGTGATATGGCCAAAAGTTGTGATGAATGATATATGTGATGTATGAGATGATCATGTTATTGTAATAAGAATCACGACTTGCATGTTGATGAGTATGACAACCGGCAGGAGCCATAGGAGTTGTCTTAATTTATTTTTGACCTGTTTATCAACATAAACGTCATGTAATTACTTTACTTTATTGCTAAAGCGTTAGCCATAGTAGTAGAAGTAATAGTTGACGTGACAACTTCATGACGACACGATGATGGAGATCATGATGATGGATATCATGGTGTCATGCCGGTGACGAAGATGATCATGGCGCCCCGAAGATGGAGATCAAAGGAGCAATATGATATTGGCCATATCATGTCACTATTTGATTGCATGAGATGTTTATCATGTTTTGTTTCTTATTTGCTTAGTACGACGGTAGTAAATAAGATGATCCCTCACAATAATTTCAAGAAAGTGTTCCCCCTAACTATGCACCGTTGCTAAAGTTCGTTGTCTCGAAGCACCACGTGATGATCGGGTGTGATAGATTCTAACGTTCACATACAACGGGTGTAAGCCAGATTTACACATGCAAAACACTTAGGTTAACTTGACGAGCCTAGCATGTACAGACATGGCCTCGGAACACGGAAGACCGAAAGGTCGAACATGAGTCGTATAGAAGATACGATCAACATGGAGATATTCACCGATGATGACTAGTCCGTCTCACGTGATGATCAGACACGGTCTAGTCAAGTCGGATCATGTATCACTTAGATGACAAGAGGGATGTCTAATCTGAGTGGGAGTTCATTATATAATTTGATTAGATGAACTTAATTATCATGAACTTAGTCTAAATAAACTTTGCAATATGTCTTGTAGATCAAATGGCCCACGCTAATGTCAACCTCAACTTCAACGCGTTCCTAGAGAAAACCAAGCTGAAACATGATGGCAGCAACTATACGGACTGGGTCCGGAACCTGAGGATCATCCTCATAGCTGCCATGAAACAATATGTCCTAGAAGCACCGCTAGGTGAAGTACCCATCCCAGAGAACCAAGACGTTATGAACGCTTGGCAGTAGCGCGCTGATGATTACTCCCTCGTTCAGTGCGGCATGCTTTACAGCTTAGAACCGGGGCTCCAAAAGCGTTTTGAGCAACATGGAGCATATGAGATGTTCGAAGAGCTGAAAATGGTTTTCCAAGCTCATGCCCGGGTCGAGAGATATGAACTCTCCGACAAGTTCTGTAGTTGTAAAATGGAGGAAAATAGTTCTGTCAGTGAGCACATACTCAAAATGTCTGGGTTGGACAACCGCTTGTCCCACCTAGCTACAAGAGCTTTGTGATGAACTACAATATGCAGGGGATGGAAAAGACCATTCCTGAGGTGTATTCAATGCTGAAATCAGCAGAGGTAGAAATCAAAAAGGAACATCAAGTGTTGATGGTCAATAAAACTACTAAGTTCAAGAAAGGCAAGGGTAAGAAGAACTTCAAGAAGGACGGCAAGGAAGTTGCCGCGCCCGGTAAGCCAGCTACCGGGAAGAAGTCAAAGAATGGACCCAAATCTGAAAATGAGTGCTTTTATTGCAAGGGAAAGGGACACTGGAAGCGGAACTGCCCCAAGTACTTAGCAGACAAGAAGGCCGACAACACTAAAGGTATATGTGATATACATGTAATTGATGTGTACATTACCAGTACTCGTACTAGCTCCTGGGTATTTGATACCGGTGCGGTTGCTCATATTTGTAACTCAAAACAGGAGCTGTGGAATAAACGGAGACTGGCGAAGGACAAGGTGACGATGCGCGTCGGGAATGGTTCCAAGGTCGATGTGATCGCCGTCGGCACGCTACCTCTACATTTACCTACGGGATTAGTTTTAAACCTCAATAATTGTTATTTAGTGCCAGCTTTGAGCATGAACATTGTATCTGGATCTCGTTTAATGCGAGATGGCTACTCATTTAAATCCGAGAATAATGGTTGTTCTATTTATATGAGAGATATGTTTTATGGTCATGCCCCGCTGGTGAATGGTTTATTCTTGATGAATCTCGAACGTAATGTTACACATATTCATAGTGTGAATACCAAAAGATGTAAGGCTGATAATGATAGTCCCACATACTTGTGGCACTTCCACCTTGGTCACATAGGTGTCAAACGCATGAAGAAGCTCCATACAGATGGACTTTTGGAGTCTCTTGATTTCGAATCATTTGACACGTGCGAACCATGCCTCATGGGGAAGATGACCAAGACTCCGTTCTCCGGAACAATGGAGCGAGCAACCAACTTGTTGGAAATCATACATACTGATGTGTGCGGTCCAATGAGTGTTGAGGCTCGCGGTGGCCATCGTTATGTTCTCACTCTCACTGATGACTTGAGTAGATATGGGTATGTCTACTTAATGAAACACAAGTCTGAGACCTTTGAAAAGTTCAAGGAATTTTAGAGTGAGGTTGAGAATCAACATGACAGAAAAATCAAGTTCTTATGATCAGATCGTGGGGGAGAATATTTAAGTCACGAATCTGGTACGCACTTAAGGAAATGTGGAATCATTTCACAACTCACGCCGCCTGGAACACCTCAGCGTAACGGTGTGTCCGAACGTCGTAATCGCACTCTATTGGATATGGTGCGATCTATGATGTCACTCACCGGTTTACCACTATCATTTTGGGGATACGCTCTAGAGACGGCTACATTCACTTTAAACAGGGCACCGTCTAAATCCGTTGAGATGACACCGTATGAATTATGGTTTGGGAAGAAACCTAAGCTGTCATTTCTAAAAGTTTGGGGATGCGATGCTTATGTCAAGAAACTTCAACCTGAAAAGCTCGAACCCAAGTCGGAAAAATGTGTCTTCATAGGATACCCTAAGGAAACCATTGGGTATACCTTCTACCTCAGATCCGAAGGCAAGATCTTTGTTGCCAAGAACGGGTCCTTTCTGGAGAAAGAGTTTCTCTCGAAAGAAGTAAGTGGGAGGAAAGTGGAACTTGATGAAGTATTGCCTCTTGAACCGGAGAGTAGCGCAGCTCAAGAAAATGTTTCTGTGGTGCCTCCACCGACTAGAGAGGAGGTTAATGATGATGATCATGAAACTTCAGATCAAGTTGCCACTGAACATCGTAGGTCCACAAGGACACGTTCCGCACCAGAGTGATACGGCAACCCTGTCCTGGAAATCATGTTGTTAGACAACGGTGAACCTTTGAACTATGAAGAAGCAATGGCGGGCCCAGATTCCAACAAATGGCTTGAAGCCATGCAATCCGAGATAGGATCCATGTATGAAAACAAAGTATGGACTTTGACAGACTTGCCCGATGATCGGCGAGCGATAGAGAATAAATGGATCTTTAAGAAGAAGACGGACGCGGATGGTAATGTTACCATATATAAGGCTCGGCTTGTCGCTAAATGTTATCGACAAGTTCAAGGGGTTGACTGCGATGAGACATTCTCACCCGTAGCGAAGCTGAAGTCCGTCCGAATCTTGTTAGCAATTGCCGCATACTTTGATTATGAGATATGGCAAATGGACGTCAAAACGGCATTCCTCAACGGCTTTCTTAATGAAGAATTGTATATGATGCAGCCAGAAGGTTTTGTCGATCCTCGGAATGCTAACAAGGTATGCAAGCTCCAGCGCTCCATTATGGGCTGGTGCAAGCATCTCGGAGTTGGAACATTCGCTTTGATGAAATGATCAAAGCATTTGGGTTTATGCAGACTTATGGAGAAGCTTGCGTTTACAAGAAAGTGAGTGGGAGCTCTGTAGCATTTCTCATATTATATATGGATGACATACTTCTGATGGGAAATGATATAGAACTTTTGGACAGCATTAAGGCCTACTTGAATAAGTGTTTTTCAATGAAGGACCTTGGAGAAGCTGCTTATATATTAGGCATCAAGATATATAGAGATAGATCAAGACGCCTCATAGGTCTTTCACAAAGCACAAACCTTGAAAAGATATTGAAGAAGTTCAAAATGGATCAGTCCAAGAAGGGGTTCTTGCCTGTATTACAAGGTGTGAAATTGAGCTCAGCTCAATGTCCGACCACAACAAAAGATAGAGAAAAGATGAGTGTCGTCCCCTATGCCTCAGCCATAGGGTCTATCATGTACGCCATGCTGTGTACCAGACCTGATGTAAACCTTGCCGTAAGTTTGGTAGGAAGGTACCAAAGTAATCCCGGCATGGAACACTGGACAGTGGTCAAGAATATCCTGAAATACCTGAAAAGGACTAAGGACATGTTTCTCGTATATGGAGGTGACGAAGAGCTCGTCGTAAAGGGTTACGTCGACGCTAGCTTCGATACAGATCTGGATGACTCCAAGTCACAAACCGGATACGTGTTTATTTTGAATGGTGGGGCAGTAAGCTGGTGTAGTTGCAAGCAAAGCGTCGTGGCGGGATCTATATGTGAAGCGGAGTACATGGCAGCCTCGGAGGCAGCACATGAAGCAATATGGATGAAGGAGTTCATCACCGACCTAGGAGTCATACCCAATGCGTCGGGGCCAATCGCTCTCTTCTGTGACAACACTGGAGCTATTGCACTTGCCAAGGAGCCCAGGTTTCACAAGAAGACCAGGCACATCAAGCGTCGCTTCAACTCCATTCGTGAAAATGTTCAAGATGGAGACATAGATATTTGTAAAGTGCACACAGATCTGAATGTCGCAGATCCGTTGACTAAACCTCTTCCACGAGCAAAACATGATCAACACCAGAACTCTATGGGTGTTCGATTCATCACAATGTAACTAGATTATTGACTCTAGTGCAAGCGGGAGACTGTTGGAAATATGCCCTAGAGGCAGTAATAAAAGGATTATTATTATATTTCCTTGTTCATGATAATTGTCTATTGTTCATGCTATAATTGTGTTATCCCGAAATCGTAATACATGTGTGAATACATAGACCACAATATGTCCCTATGAGCCTCTAGTTGACTAGCTCGTTGATCAACAGATAGTCATGGTTTCCTGACTATGGACATTGTATGTCATTGATAACGGGATCACATCATTAGGAGAATGATGTGATGGACAATACCCAATCCTAAGCCTGGCACAAGATTGTATAGTTCGTTTGCTAAAGCTTTTCCAATGTTAAGTATCATTTCCTTAGACAATGAGATCGTGTAACTCCCGGATGTCGTAGGAGTGCTTTGGGTGTGCCAAATGTCACAACGTAACTGGGTGACTATAAAGGTATATTACAGGCATCCCCGAAAGCATCTGTTGGGTTGACACGGATCGAGACTGGGATTTGTCACTCCGTATAACAGAGAGGTATCTCTGGGCCCAGTCGGTAATGCATCATCATAATGAGCTCAATGTGACCAAGTGGTTGGTCACGGGATCATGCATTACAGTACGAGTAAAGTGACTTGCCTGTAACGAGATTGAACGAGGTATTGGGATACCAACGATCGAATCTCGGGCAAGTAACGTACCGATTGACAAAGGGAATTGCATACAGGATTACTTGAATCCTCGACATCGTGGTTCATCCGATGAGATCATCGTGGAGCATGTGGGAGCCAACATGGGTATCCAGATCCCGCTGTTGGTTATTGACCGGAGAGTCGTCTCGGTCATGTCTGCATGTCTCTCGAACCCGTAGGGTCTACACACTTAAGGTTCGGTGACGCTAGGGTTGTATAGATATGAGTATGCAGTAATCCGAAAGTTGTTCGGAGTCCCGGATAAGATCCTGGACCTCACGAGGAGTTCCAGAATGGTCTGGAGGTGAAGAATTATATATAGGAAGTGCAGTTTCGGCCATCGGGAAGGATTTGGGGTCACCGGTATTGTACCGGGACCACCGGATGGGTCCCGGGGGTCCACCGGGTGGGGCCACCCATCCTGGAGGGCCCCATGGGCTGAAGTGGGGAGGGAACCAGCCCATAGTGGGCTGGTGCGCCCCCTTGGGCCCTCCTGCGCCTAGGGTTGGGAACCCTAGGGTGGGGGGCGCCCCACTTGCCTTGGGGGGCAAGGCTCCCCCTTGGCCGCCGCCCCCCCTAGGAGATCCCATCTCGTAGGGCCGGTGCACCCCCTAGGGGGCCTATATAAAGGGGGGGAGGGAGGGCAGTAATACCTCAAGTCTTGGCGCCTCCCTCTCCCCTGCTACACCTCTCCCTCTCGGAGAAGCTCGGCGAAGCCCTCCTGCGATCACTGCTGCATTCACCACCACGCAGTCGTGCTGTTGGATCTTCATCAACCTCTCCTTCCCCCTTGCTAGATCAAGAAGGAGGAGACGTCTTCCGCTCCGTACGTGTGTTGAACGCGGAGGTGTCGTCCGTTCGACACTTGGTCATCGGTGATTTGGATCACGGCGAGTATGACTCCATCATCCCCGTTCTCTTGAACGCTTCCGCTCACAATCTACAAGGGTATGTAGATGCACTCTCCTCTCGATGCTAGTTGACTCCATAGATTGATCTTGGTGGAACGTAGGGAATTTTTTTTGTTTTCTGCAACGTTCTCCAACAATGTCCATGGCTCACGCTCATGTATTGCGTGAAGATTGAAAAAGTTTGAGAATACCAAAAGTATGAAACAATTGCTTGGCTTGTCATCGGGGTTGTGCATGATTTAGATATTTTGTGTCGTGAAGATAGAGCATAGCCAAACTATATGATTTTGTAGGGATAACTTTCTTTGGCCATGATATTTTGAGAAGACATGATTGCTTAGTTAGTATACTTGAAGTGTTATTATTTTTATGTCAATATTAAACTTTTGTCTTGAATCTTTCGGATCTGAATATTCATACCACAATTAAGAAGAATTACATTGAAATTATGCCTAGTAGCATTCCACATAAAAAATTCTGTTTTATCATTTACCTACTCGAGGACGAGCATGAATTAAGCTTGGGGATGCTTGATACGTCTCCAACGTATCTATAATTTTTTATTTCTCCATGCTATATTATCTTTTGTTTTGGACATTATTGGGCTTTATTATTCACTTTTATATTATTTTTGGGACTAACCTATTAACCGGAGGCCCAACCCGGAATTGCTGTTTTTTTGCCTATTTCAGAGTTTTGCAGAAAAAGAATATCAAACGGAGTCCAAACGGAATGAAACCTTCGGGAACGTGATTTTCAGAACGAACATGATCCAGGAGACTTGGACCCTACGTCAACCAACAGGGAAGCCACGAGGTAGGGGGGTGCGCCTACCCCCCTGGGCGCGCCTTCCACCCTCGTGGGCTCCATGTTGCTCCACCGACGTACTCCTTCCCCCTATATATACCTACGCACCCCCAAACGATCGGATACGGAGCCAAAAACCTAATTCCACCGCCGCAACCTTCTGTACCCACAAGATCCCATCTTGGGGCCTGTTCCGGAGCCCTGCCGGAGGGGGCATCGATCATGGAGGGCTTCTACATCAACACCATAACCTCTCCGATGATGTGTGAGTAGTTTATTTCAGACCTTCGGGTCCATAGTTATTAGCTAGATGGCTTCTTCTCTCTTTTTGGATCTCAATACAATGTTCTCCCCCTCTCCCGTGGAGATCTATTCGATGTAATCTTCTTTTGCGGTGTGTTTGTTGAGACTGATGGATTATGGGTTTATGATCAAGTTTATCTATGAACAATATTTGAATCTTCTGAATTCTTTTATGTATGATTGGTTATCTTTGCAAGTCTCTTCGAATTATTAGTTTGGTTTGGCCTACTAGATTGATCTTTCTTGCGATGGGAGAAGTGCTTAGCTTTGGGTTCAATCTTGCGGTGTCCTTTCCCAGTGACAGTAGGGGCAGCAAGGTACGTATTGTATTGCTGCCATCGAGGATAACAAGATGGGTTTTTTATCATATTGCATGAATTTATCCCTCTACATCATGTCATCTTGCTTAAAGCGTTACTCTGTTCTTATGAACTTAATACTCTAGATGCATGCTGATACGTCTTCAACGTATCTATAATTTATGAAATATTCATGATATTATACTATCCTTTTAGGATGTTTTATATGCATTTATATGATATTTTATATGATTTTTGGGACTAACCTATTAACCTAGAGCCCAGTGCCAGTTTCTGTTTTCTCCTTGTTCTAGAGTATCGCAGAAAAGGAAAACCAAACGGAGTCCAACTGACGTGCCACTTGACGGAGATCATTTTTGGACAAGAAGAAGCCCACGGAGTACCAGAAGCAGGCCAGAAGAGTCCGGGGCTGCCCACGAGGGTGGGGGCGCGCCCCCTGCCTCGTGGACAGCCCGGAGACCCCCCTGATGTGAAATCAACGCAAAAATCTTCTATATATACCCAAACTTCCAGAAAGAAACCTAGATCGGAAGTTCCGCCGCCGCAAGCCTCTATAGCCACGAGAATTCAATCTAGGCCCTCTCCGGCACCCTGCCGGAGGGGGCCATCATCACCAAAGGCCATGGAGGAGTATCTCAGAGGGGCCATCATCATCATGAAGGCCAAGGACCAGAGGTTGGAAGCCATGGAGGAGGAAGCACAAGGGGGAGAACCTCTCCTCCTCCCTCTTGGTGGCACCGGAGTGCCATTGAGAGGGGAATCATCGCCGCGGTGATCGTCTTCATCAATATCACCGTCATCATCACCATCCTCATCTCTTTTACATGGTCCACTCTCCCGCACCCCGCTGTAATCCCTACTTGAACATGGTGCTTTATGCCACATATTATGATCCAATGATGTGTTGCCATACTATGATGTTTTGAGTAGATATCTTTTGTCTTTGGGTTGATTGATGATCTAGATTGGTATGAGTTGTATGTTTTACTTTGGTGTTGTCCTATGGTGCCCTCCGTGTCGCGCAAGTGTGAGGGATTCCCGCTGTAGGGTGTTGCAATACGTTCATGATTCGCTTATAGTGGGTTTCTTGAGTGACAGAAGCATAAACCCGAGTAAGAGGGATTGTTGCGTATGGGAATAAAGAGGACTTGATGCTTTAATTCTATGGTTGGGTTTTACCTTAATGATCTTTAGTAGTTGCGGATGCTTGCTAGAGTTCCAATCATAAGTGCATATGATCCAAGTAGAGAAAGTATGTTAGCTTATGCCTCTCCCTCATATGAAACTACAATAGTGATTACCGGTCTTGTTAACAATTGCCTAGGACAATTCCGCACATCGATCCACCATTATTCCACACTCGGTACTTATAATACTTAGCAATATATTCTAACTTTATGATAACAGCACCTACTTTTATATTTTAGCTCTCCAATATCATACAAAGTTATCCTCTTCATACCCACAACATAGTTTTATTTCTCGTTGCTAGTTGGAAGTAAACGTTCGGTTCACGTAGAGTCGTATCAGTGGCAAATAGGGATTGAGAGAATATTGATCCTACCTTTAGCTCCTTGTGGGTTCGACACTCCATACTTATCACTTCCACCTTTGGAAATTGCTACGACGATTCCCTGCACTTGGGGATTATCAAGCTCTTTTCTCGCGGCGTTCCTGGGGAGCAATAGCGTGGGGTTGATATTCTCGTGTGTGCTTGTTTGCTTCCTTCACTAAGTAGATTTTGTTTTTCCTTTTTGTTTCTGTTTAGTTGTGGGTGAAAACATACAAAAAAATTTAAAAGAATGAAAATACAAAAAAAATTACTTGCCTTTCATGCCTAAAAAGTTTTTAAAAAGAGAAGTGATTGGAAAGTTATGCATTGAAGAAGTGGGGGTCGACCTTGAGCACTTGTGTTCATGCTCACGGAAACAATGTAGAATTATTCATGGAAGTTTATCTGTAAATAATTATCCCCTTGTATATATCCATTGTATTATAAAAATAATGTGCCAAGCTTTGGTTTTGGGATGATTAGATTGCTTGTTTACTATGTGCAGAACAAAAACAGAAACTTAGGCTGTAGTGCGTGAATTTACATTTTTTTACTGGAAGGTCAAATGGGTCTGGGTCTGAAACTTTTTGCACATTACTTCTGTCAAATTGTTCAAATTGTCAAATTTAGTTCATAATTTTAGGAGTTACAGAAGTTTACCAAACTTCCAGATTACTACAGACTGTTCTGTTTTTAACAGATTCTGTTTTGCATGTGTTATTTGCTTATTTTGATGAAACTATGGCTAATAAAATAATTTATAAACCATAGAGAAGTTGGAATACAGTAGGTTTAACACCAATATAAATAAAGAATGATTTCATTACAGTACCTAAAGGTAGTGATTTGCTTTGTTACACTAACGGATCTCACAAGTATTTGTTGAAGTTTTATGTGGATGAAGTGTCCGAAGGTCGAGGAGCTATCAGTATGAGAAGAATGAAGAGAGGCAAGATTTCAAGCTTGGGGATGCCCAAGGCACCCCAATTAAATATTTCAAAGGACACTCAAGCATCTAAGCTTGGGGATGCCCCGGTTGGCATCCCATCTTTCTTCTTCAACAAATATCGGTATACCTCGGTTTTTTGTTTTGTTCACATGATTTGTGTCCTTTTTGTTTTTGTTTTTCCTTTAAGAACCATGCTAGCATGAGATATCCCTTCATTGTTTTATAGAATACTTCATGTGCTTCACTTATATAAGAATGATCTTATATAATTGCTCTTTGTGCTTCACTTAAATCTTTTGAGTATGGTTTTATAGAATGCTTCATGTGCTTCACTTACATATTTTGAGCTTGGATATTGGTTAGTCTATATTAATTGTAGAATGCTCCATGAACTTCACTTATATCTCTTGGAGTAGGAATAATACCATCATTTAAAGTGGGTTTGGAAGAGTGTCAACTTTAGGAATTAGTGATCCCACTATTTTGGAGGTGTTGAATCTTAGTGTGATATTTATGAAAGTGGATTTGGAAGAGTGTCAACTTTAGCTAGTAATGATTCCACTATTTCGGAAGAGGTTCCAACTGAGTATGAGAACGAAGTTGCTATCCATGATGCTACTGAAAATTATTATGAGGGAGGAATACATGCTTGTAGGAGTTGCAATAATATCAAGTTTCCTCTCTATGTGCTTAAAGTCTTGAAGTTATACTTGTTTTGCCTTCCTATGCTAGTTGATTGTTGTTCTTAAAAATTGTGTGCTCACAAAATCCATAGGCATATGAAGTGGGTTAGAATCAATTGTGCTAGTCATATTCTTCATGATGCTCTCTTTATGTTTCAATTCTTATCTTTTATGTGAGCATCATTAAAATCATCATGCCTAGCTAAAAGGCACTAAAGAAAAGCGCTTGTTGGGAGACAACCCAATATTTACCCTTACCATTTTTGTTTGTTTACATGATTAAGTTACTGTAGTAATCATGTTTTATAACTTTTGTTTCAATAAAGTGCCAAGTAAGACCTTTGGGAAGACTTGGGTGAAAGTTAATGTGATCTTGCTGTAAAAAACAGAAACTTTGCACTCACGAGATTAGCTGTCATTTTTTTTACAGAAGAGTGATTTTGAGTTGATTCCTTTTGAAGAAGATTAATAGACAAATTCTTCACGTCCACCAATTTATTTCATAATTTTTCGAGTAGCAGAAGTATGGTTATTGTTCAGATCATTACGGACTGTTCTGTTTCTGACAGATTCTGTTTTCATTGCATAGTTTGCTTGTTTTCTAGTTTCTATGGATTATATTTCTCAATATAAATTGTATAAATGATATGGTACAGTAGGATATGTGTGAGAAAACTTATTAACCTTGTCTTTGACAGTACCAAAGTGAATGATTTACTCTTTATCATACTAACCTATCTCACGAAGTTTGGTTAAGTTTTGTGTGATTGAAGTTTTCAAGTTTTGGGTGAGATATCGATATGAGGAGAATAAGGAGCGGAAGGAACCTAATCTTGGGGATGCCCAAGGCACCCCAAGGTAATATTCAAGGAAGACTCAAGCGCCTAAGCTTGGGGATGCTCCGGAAGGCATCCCCTCTTTCGTCTTCAAAACTATCGGTATACCTTACTCGGAGCTATATTTTTATTCATCACATGATATGTGTTTTGCTTGGAGCGTATTGTCAATTTTATTTGCTGTTTGAATAAAATCATTGGATCTAAAATATTGAATGAAAAGAATCCTCCCATGGCTAGTTAATTATTTGACTACTCAGTGTTCTTCACTCATATCTTTTGGAGTAGTTTGTCATTTACTCATGTGCTTCACGTATATCCTATGAGTAAATGGCTGAATAAATTGAATGCCATAAACCTGAATTTTTATATGTTTCATATGCTTATAACATGGGGAGTAATGACTTCGCACATAATAAGTATAGGTAGTAAACTTATTGAAAGTTAGCAAACGTAGAATTGGTCACTTGAACAATTCATGAAAGAATATTGAAGGGAGAGGGATTTCACATATAATTATACTATCTTGGACATATTTTATGATTGGGAGCACTCATTAAAATATGACATGCTAAAGAGTTGATGTTGGACAAGGAAGACAACGTAATGAGTTATGTTTTCTTATATCTGAAATAAAGTATATTGTCATGGATCATCCAACATGTTGAGCTTGCCTTTCCCCCTCATGCTAGCCAAATTCTTTGCACCAAGTAGAGATACTACTTGTGCTTCCCAAAACCCTTAAACTAGCTTTGCCATGAGAGTCCACCATATCTACCTATGGATTGAGTAAGATCCTTCAAGTAAGTTGTCATCGGTGCAAGCAATAAAAAATTGCTCTCTAAATATGTATGATTGATTGGTGTGGAGGAAATAAGCTTTATACGATCTTGTGATGTGGAAGAAATAAAAGCGACGGACTGCATAATAAAGGTTCATATCACAAGGGGCAATATAAAGTGACGTTCTTTCGCATTAAGATTTTGTGCATCCAACCCTGAAAGCGCATGGCAACCTTTGCTTCCCTCTGCGAAGGGCCTATCTTTTATTATTATCTTCTACCTTATGCAAGAGTCATGGTGATCTTCACCTTTCCTTTTTACATTTTATCCTTTGGCAAGCACAGGGTGTTGGAAAGATCCTGATATATATATCTAATTGGATGTAAGTTAGCATGAGCTATTACTGTTGACATTACCCTTGAGGTAAAAGGTTGGGAGGCGAAACTATAAGCCCCTATCTTTCTCTGTGTCCGATTAAAACTCCGTAACCACAAGTATTGCGTGAGTGTTAGCAATTGTGAAAGACTAAATGATAGTTGAGTATGTGGAGTTTGCTAAATCAAAGCTCTGACATAGACTCTTCCTGAAAATAAGATGAATTGCAATTGTTTGATGACTGAGAATACTGTTTGTTAGTTTTCGAGAAAGTTTATGATCTATACTTTAACATGTGATTAGCTTGTTACTTTATCATGAGAAGTTTTATGAGATGAGCTACTGTTATGACATGTAATGATGCTAGAAAAAGTGATTGGAATTATCATTGATCAAACTTATGCACTTGCTAGCATTCACACTTCATAAATTATTTCTTTTATCATTTATCTACTCGAGGATGAGCAGGAATTAAGCTTGGGGATGCTGATACGTCTCCAACGTATCTATAATTTATGAAGTATTCATGCTATTATACTATCCTTCTAGGATGTTTTATATGAATTTATATGATCTTTGGGACTAACCTATTAACCTAGAGCCCAGTGCCAGTTTCTGTTTTCTCCTTGTTTTAGAGTATCGTAGAAAAGGAAAACCAAACGGAGTCCAATTGACGTGCCACTTGACGGAGATCATTTTTGGACCAGAAGAAGCCCACGGAGTACCAGAAGCAGGCCAGCAGAGTCCCGGGCTGCCCACGAGGGTGGGGGGCGTGCCCACTCCACTAGGGCGCGCCCCCTACCTCGTGGACAGCCCGGAGACCCCCCTAACGTGAAATCAATGCAAAACTCTTCTATATATACCCAAACTTCCAGAAAGAAACCTAGATCAGAAGTTCCGCCGCCGCAAGCCTCTGTAGACACGAGAAGTCAATCTAGGCCCTCTCCGGCACCCTGCCGGAGGGGGCCATCATCACCAGAGGCCATGGAGGAGTATCCCAGAGGGGCCATCATCATCATGAAGGCCAAGGACCAGAGGTTGGAGGCCATGGAGGAGGAAGCACAAGGGGGAGAACCTCTCCTCCTCTCTCTTGGTGGCACCGGAGTGCCATTGAGAGGGGAATCATCGCTGCGGTGATCGTGTTCATCAACATCACCATCATCATCACCATCCTCATCTCTTTTACGCGGTCTACTCTCCCGCACCCCTCTATAATCCCTACTTGAACATGGTGCTTTATGCCACATATTATGATCCAATGATGTGTTGCCATCCTATGATGTTTTGAGTAGATATCTTTTGTCTTTGGGTTGATTGATGATCTAGATTGGCATGAGTTGTATGTTTTACTTAGGTGCTGTCCTATGGTGCCCTCCGTGTCGCGCAAGCGTGAGGGATTCCCGCTGTAGGGTGTTTTAATACGTTCATGATTCGCTTATAGTGGGTTGCTTGAGTGACAGAAGCATAAACCCGAGTAAGAGGGATTGTTGTGTATGGGAATAAAGAGGACTTGATGCTTTAATGCTATGGTTGGGTTTTACCTTAATGATCTTTAGTAGTTCTGGATGCTTGCTAGAGTTCCAATCATAAGTGCATATGATCCAAGTAGAGAAAGTATGTTAGCTTATGCCTCTCCCTCATATGAAACTACAATAGTGATTACTGGTCTTGTTAACAATTGCCTAGGAAAATTTCGCACACCGATCCACCATTATTCCACACTCGCTACTTATAATACTTAGCAATATATTCTAACTTTATGATAACAACACCTACTTTTATATTTTAGCTCTCCGATATCATACAAAGTTATCCTCTTCATACCCACAACATAGTTTTATTTCTCGTTGCTAGTTGAAAGTAAACGTTCGGTTCACGTAGAGTCGTATCAGTGGCAGATAGGGCTTGAGAGAATATTGATCTTACCTTTAGCTCCTTGTGGGTTCGACACTCCATGCTTATCACTTCCACCTTTGGAAATTGCTATGATGAGTCCCTGCACTTGGGGATTATCACATGCTGGATAGCGGTCGATGTGTGGAGTAATAGTAGTAGATGCAGGCAGGAGTCGATCTACTTGTCTCGGACGTGATTCCTATATACATGATCATACCTATATATTCTCATAACTATGCTCAATTCTGTCAATTGCTGAATAGTAATTTCTTCACCCACCGTAAAATACTTATGGTCTTGAGAGAAGCCACTAGTGAAATCTATGGCCCCCGGGTCTATTTTCCATGATATTAATCTTCCAACACTTAGCTATTTCCATTGGCTTTTATTTTACTTTGCATCTTTATCATAAAAATACCAAGAATATTATCTTATCATATCTATTAGATCTCACTCTCGTAAGTGACCGTGTAGGGATTGACAACCCCTTATCACGTTTGTTGTGAGGATTTATTTGTTTTGTGTAGGTGTGAGGGACTCGCGTGTAGCCTCCTACTGGATTGATACCTTGGTTCTCAAAAATTGAGGGAAATACTTACGCTACTTTGCTGCATCACCCTTTTCTCTTCAAGGGAAAACCAACGTAGTGCTCAAGAGGTAGCAGCGCGCCCAAGGGGGTAGGGTGCGCCCTCCACCCTCGTAGATCCCTCGTGTCCTTCCCAGACTGCTTCTTATTTTTCTATTTTTCTAAATAATCCAAAACGGAGAAAAATTGCCATTAGAACTATTTTGGAGTCGGTTTACTTACCGTACCACATACCTATTCCTTTTCGGAGTCTGAAACGTTCTGGAAAGTCTCTTATGTACTCCTCCGGGGTTACGATTTCAATAACATTGGTTTCAACATTTATGGGATTACCTGAGATATAATGTTTGATTCTTTGACCGTTCACCACCTTCGGATTTGTGCCTTCGAAGTTGTTGATTTTTATGGCACCGGAACGATAGACTTCCTCGATAACGTAAGGACCTTCCCATTTAGAGAGAAGTTTTCCTGCAAAAAATATTAAACGAGAGTTGTATAGCAATACATAATCACCCACATTAAACTCACGCTTTTGTATCCTTTTGTCATGCCATCTTTTAACTTTTTCTTTAAACAGCTTGGCATTTTCATAGGCTTGGGTTCTCCATTCATCAAGTGAGCTAATGTCAAATAACCTCTTCTCACCGGCAAGTTTGAAATCATAACTGAGCTCTTTAATAGCCCAATATGCCTTATGTTCTAATTCAAGAGGTAGGTGACATGCTTTTCTATAAACCATTTTATACGGAGACATTCCCATAGGATTTTTATATGCAGTTCTATAAGCCCATAATGCATCATCAAGTTTCTTGGACCAATTCTTTCTAGATCTATTAACAGTCTTTTCAAAATTAATTTGAGCTATCTATTACTCAATTCTACTTAACCACTAGACTGAGGGTGATAAGGGGATGCAATTCTATGATTAACATCATACTTAGCAAGCATTTTACAGAAAGCACCATGAATAAAGTGTGAACCACGATCAGTCATTAAATAAAGTGTGAACCACGATCAGTCATTAACATCATATTTAAGCATCTTAATAGAGGTGTTATGATCAGCACTACTAGTTGGAATAACTTCTACCCACTTAGTAATATAATCAACAACAACTAAAATATGTGTGTATCCATTAGAGGTAGGAAACGGTCCCATATAATCAAAGCCCCAAACATCAAATGGTTCGACAACAAGTGAATAATTCATAGGCATTTATTGATGTCTACTAATATTACCAATTCTTTGACATTCATCACAAGATAAGACAAACTTACGGGCATCCTTGAAGAGAGTAGGCCAATAAAAACCGGATTGCAATACCTTATGTGCAGTTCTATCTCCAGCGTGGTGCCCTCCATACGCCTCAGAGTGACACTTGCGTAAGATCTGTTCCTGTTCATGCTCAGGTACACAACGTCTAATAACACCATCTACTCCTTCTTTATAGAGATGTGGATCATCCTAGAAGTAATGTCTCAAATCATAGAAAAACTTTTTCTTTTGTTGGTATGTGAAACTAGTTGGTATAAATTTAGCAACAATGTAATTATCATAATCAGCATACCATGGAGCAGTACGAGAAGCATTTGTGACATTTAATTGTTCATCAGGAAAGCTATCATCGATAGGTAGTGGGTCATCAAGAACATTTTCTAACCTAGACAAGTTGTCTGCAACGGGGTTCTCAGCTCCCTTTCTATCAATAATATGCAAATCAAATTCTTGTAGCAAGAGAACCCATCTAATAAGTCTAGGTTTAGCATCTTTCTTTTTCATAAGGTATTTAATAGTAGCATGATCAGTGTGAATAGTTACTTTAGAATCAACAATATAAGGTCTGAACTTATCACAAGCAAATACAACTACTAAGAATTCTTTTTCAGTAGTAGTATAATTTCTCTGGGCATTATCTAGAGTTTTACTAGCATATTGAATAACATTTAGTTTCTTATCAACTCTTTGCCCTAGAACAGCACCTACAACATAATCACTAGCATCACACATAATTTCAAAGGGTAAATTCCAATCAGGTGGCTGAACGATAGGTGCAGAGACCAATGCTTTCTTAAGTATTTCAAATGCTTCTACACAATCATCATCAAAGACAAAGGGTATATCTTTTTGTAATAAATTAGTCAGAGGCCGAGAAATCTTTGAGAAGTCCTTAATGAACCTCCTATAAAAACCGGCATGACCTAGGAAACTTCTTATACCTTTGATGTCCTTGGGACATGGCATCTTCTCAATAGCATCAACCTTGGCTTTATCAACTTCAATACCTCTTTCATAAACTTTATGCCCCAAGACAATACCTTCATTAACCATAAAGTGGCACTTCTCCCAATTCAAGACAAGGTTAGTTTCTTCACATATCTGCAAAACTCGATCAAGGTTGCTTAAGCAATCATCAAAAGAGGATCCATAGACTGAGAAATCGTCCATGAAAACCTCATAAATCTTTTCACAAAAGTCAAAGAATATAGCCATCATGCATCTTTGAAAGGTAGCAGGTGCATTACATAAACCAAAAGTCATGCGTCTATAAGCAAAAGTACCAAAAGGGCAAGTAAAAGTTGTTTTTGATTGCTCATCGGCTGACACAGGTATTTGCGAGAAACCAGAATAACCATCTAGAAAGCAAAAATGCGTATGTTTGGATAATCTTTCTAGCATTTGATCAATAAAAGGTAAGGGTTAATGATCCTTTTTAGTAGCTTTATTTAATTTGTGGAAATCAATTACCATCCTATAACCTGTAATAATTCTTTGCGGAATCATTTCATCTTTTTCATTAGGAACAATAGTAATACCTCCCTTCTTAGGGACACAAAGGACAGGACTTACCCACTGACTATCAGTAACGGGATAAATTATACCTACCTCAAGGAGCTTTAGTATTTCCTTTCTTACCACTTCTTTCATTTTAGGATTCAGCCGTCGTTGGTGATCACGAACTGGTTTGGCATCTTTCTCCAAATTTATTTTGTGTTGACATAGAGTGGGACTAATGCCCTTAAGATCATCAAGAGTATATCCAATAGCAGCGCGGTGCTTCTTCAGAGTTTTCAATAATCTCTCTTCTTCATGATCTGAAAGGTTAGCACTAATAATATCTTCTTTTCATCAAGATAAGCATATTTAAGAATATCTGGCAATGGTTTAAGCTCAAACACGGGATCACCCTTGGCTGGAGGAGGATCCCCTAGGATTTCAACAGGCAAATTGTGTTTCAGGATGGGTTCCTGTTTAAAGAATACTTCATCTATTTCCCTTCTTTCATTCATAAACATATCATTTTCACGGTCTAGCAAATATTGTTCTAAAGGATCACTAGGAGGTACGACAATAGAAGCAAGACCAATAATTTCATCTTTACTAGGCAATTCCTCTTCACGATGTTGTCTACGAAATTTGAAGAAATTAAACTCATGAGACATATCACCCAAACCAATAGTAACAACATCCTTTTTGCAATCTATCTTAGCATTAACAGTGTTCAAGAAGGCTCTACCAAATATAATGGGACAAAAACTATCTTGTGGGGAACCAAGAACAAGAAAATCAGCAGGATATTTAGTTTTTCCACACAAAACTTCAACATCTCTAACAATTCCCATTGGTGATATAGTATCTATGTTGGCAAGTTTAATTGTGACATCAATATCTTCTAACTCAGCAGGTGCAATATCATGCATAATTTCTTTGTATAAGTCAAAAGGGATTGCACTAGCACTAGCACCCATATCACACAAGCCATGATAACAATGATCTCCTATTTTAACAGAAATAACAGGCATGCCTACCACAGGTCTATGTTTATCTTTAGCACAGGGTTTGGCAATTCTAGCAGTTTCATTGCAGAAATGAATAACATGGCCATCAATATTATCAGACAAGAGATCTTTAACAATAGCGATATTAGGTTCAACTTTAACTTGCTCAGGAGGTGTATAAGTTCTAATATTGCTTTTACAAACCACAATTGAAGGTTTAGCATGATCTTTTATCCTAACAGGGAAATGTGGTTAATCAACATAAGCAGTAGGAACAATAGGATCATTATAAGTGATAGTCTTTTCTTCAACTTTAATAGGTACAACTACTTTTACTTCTATGGGAGGATGATATTTAAACCACTTCTCCTTAGGGAGATCAACGTAAGTAGCAAAATATTCATAGAAAGAAGCTACTATCTCAGAGTCAAGTCAATATTTAGTGCTAAATTTACGGAAAACATCGGTATCCATAAAAGATTTAACACAATCGAACTTAGGTGTCATACCTGACTCCTTACCTTCGTCAGGATCCCAATCTTCAGAATTGCGTTTAATTCTTCCCAATAAATCCCATTTGTATTCAATAGTCTTCATCATAAAAGAGCCAGCACAAGAAGTATCGAGCATGGTGCGATTGTTATCAGAAAGCCGAGCATAAAAGTTTTGAATAATTATTTCTCTTGGGAGCTCATGATTGGGGCATGAATATAACATTGATTTAAGCCTCCCCCAAGCTTTAGCGATGCTTTCTCCTTCGCGAGGCCAAAAATTATATATATATATATATATATATATATATATATATATATATATATATATATATATATATATATATATATATATATATATATATAATTGCGATCATGATGAACAAGATGCATAGGATAAAACTTCTCATGAAATTCCAATTTTAGTCGTTTGTAGTTCCATGATCCCATATGATCACATAGCCTATACCATGTCAATGCATCTCCCTTCAAAGATAAAGGGAAGTCCTTCTTTTTAATAACATTATCGGGCACACCTGCAAGCTTAAGTAATCCACAAACTTCATCCACATATATTAGGTGCTCATCAAGATGCTTTGTTCCGTCTCCTGCAAAAGGATTAGCTAACAGTTTTTCTATCATACCCGAAGGAATCTCAAAGTAGACATTTTCATTTTCAGTAGGTTCGGTAGGTTGAGGAGCAACTCTTTTCTCTACTGGTCGGGGTGAAGATACCCCGAACAAGCCCCTCGGAGGATTACTTTCCATAGTAACAAGTGACAGTAAATTTCAGCACACTATATAAATTTTTCCTTACCAAATTCCACCTACCAAAGGCGCTTCACTCCCCGGCAACGGCACCAGAAAAGAGTCTTGATGACCCACAAGTATAGGGGATCTATCGTAGTCCTTTCGATAAGTAAGAGTGTCGAACCCAACGAGGAGCAGAAGGAAATGATAAGCGGTTTTCAGCAAGGTATTCTCTGCAAGCACTGAAATTATAGGTAACAGGTAGTTTTGTGATAAGATAATTTGTAACGAGCAACAAGTAACAAAAGTAAATAAAGTGCAGCACGGTGGCCCAATCGTTTTTGTAGAAAAGGACAAGCTTGGACAAACTCTTATATAGAGAAAAGCGCTCCCGAGGACACATGGGCATTATCGTCAAGCTAGTTTTCATCACGTTCATATGATTCGCGTTCGATACTTTGATAATTTGATATGTGGTGGACTGGTGCTTGGGTGCTTCCCTTACTTGGACAAGCATCCCACTTATGATTAACCCCTATTGCAACCATCCGCAACTACAAAAGAAGTATTAAGGTAAACCTAACCATAGCATGAAACATGTAGATCCAAATCAGCCCCTTACGAAGCAACGCATAAACTAGGGTTTAAGCTTCTGTCACTCTAGCAACCCATCATCTACTTATTACTTCCCAATGCATTCCTCTAGTCCCAAATAATGGTGAAGTGTCATGTAGTCGACATTCACATAACACCACTAGAGGAGAGACAACATACATCTCATCAAAATATTGAACGGATACCAAATTCACATGACTACTAATATCAAGACTTCTCCCATGTCCTTAGGAACAAACGTAATTACTCACAAAGCATATTCATGTTCATAATCAGAGGAGTATTAATATGCATAAAGGATCTGAACATATGATCTTCCACCAAATAAACCAACTAGCATCAACTACAAGGAGTAATCAACACTACTAGCAACCTACAGGTACCAATCCCAGACTTAGAGACAAGAATTGGATACAAGAGATGAACTAGGGTTTGAGAGGAGAAGGTGCTGGTGAAGATGTTGATGGAGATTGCCCTCTCCCGCTGAGAGGAGCGTTGGTGATGACGATGACGATGATTTCCCCCTCCCGGAGGGAAGTGCCCCCAGCAGAACAGCTCTGCCGGAGCCCTAGATTGCCGCCAAGGTTCCGCCTCGTGGCGGCGGAGTCTCGTCCTGAAAGCTTGCTTATGATTTTTCTTCGGACGAAAGACTTCATATATCAGAAGATGGGCACCGGAGGGCCAACAGGGGGCCCACGAGGCAAGGGGCGCGCCCCCCACCCTCACGGCCAGGGTGTGGGCCCCCTCTGGTATTTCTTTCACCCAATATTTTTTATTATTTCCAAAAATGACTTTCATGGAGTTTCAGGACTTTTGGAGTTGTGCAGAATAGGTCTCTAATATTTGCTCCTTTTCCAGCCCAGAATTCCAGCTGCCGGCATTCTCCCTCCTTATGTAAACCTTGTAAAATAAGAGAGAATAGGCACAAGTATTGTGACATAATGTGTAATAACAACCCATAATGCAATAAATATCAATATAAAAGCATGATGCAAAATGGAGGTATCATGGGTTTATGATCAAGATTATCTATGAACAATATTTGATTCTTCTCTGAATTCTTTTATGTATGATTGGTTATCTTTGCAAGTCTCTTCGAATTATCAGTTTGGATTTGCCTACTAGATTGATCTTTCTTGCAATAGGAGAAGTGCTTAGCTTTGGGTTCAATCTTGCGGTGTCCTTTCCCAGTGACAGCAGGGGCAGCAAGGCACGTATTGTATTGTTGCCATCGAGGATAACAAGATGGGGTTTATATCATATTGCATGAGTTTATCCCTCTACATCATGTCATCTTACTTAAAGCATTACTCTGTTCTTTTGAACTTAATACTCTAGATGGATGCTGGATAGCGGTCGATGTGTGGCGTAATAGTAGTAGATGCAGAATCGTTTCGGTCTACTTGTCGCGGACGTGATGCCTATATACATGATCATGCCTAGATATTCTCATAACTATGCTCAATTCTATCAATTGCTCAACAGTAATTTGTTCACCCACCGTAATACTTATGCTATCTTGACAGAAGCCACTAGTGAAACCTATGGCCCCCGGGTCTATTTTCCATCATATTGATCTCCCGTCAACAAGCTATTTCTGGCGCCGTTTATTTTGCTTTCTTTACTTTTAGTCTTTATCATAAAAATACCAAAAATATTATCTTATCATATCTATCAGATCTCACTCTCGTAAGTGACCGTGAAGGGATTGACAACCCCTTTATCGCGTTGGTTGCGAGGTTCTCATTTGTTTGTGTAGGTGCGTGGGACTCGAGCGTGGTCTCCTACTGGATTGATACCTTGGTTCTCAAAAACTGAGGGAAATACTTACGCTACTTTGCTGCATCACCCTTTCCTCTTCAAGGGAAAACCAACACAGTGCTCAAGAGGTAGTAGTGCGTTCTTTTTTTTTGAGGGCCAACGACAGTAGGGGGAGCCCCCACTGACTTTCTATTAGTTAGAATTAATTAGTACAAGTCATGTCAGAGAGCATTTACAAGGGAGGGGGAAAGTTTGGTGCATTATCACGGGGCAAGAAGGACATAGCACACACATCCAAACATACGAAGAGCTGAGTAGTCAGGAGAGTGACCAGTGAGACACTCCATAGGAATACCATCCTGCAGAGCAGTCGATGGCTGAATGTTGATGAGATAGGTGGATGCAGAAACAGCCTCAGCCAAAAAGTGGGGTGGAAGGGAAGCGGCAATCATCAGCGCACGAGCCGTCTCAAGTAGATGACGATGCTTACGTTCGACAATGCCATTCTGAGCATGAGCACCAGGACATGAGAACTGGGCAAGAGTACCCTGTTCCGCAAGAAAACCACACAGCAGATGGGAGATAAACTCACCAGCGGAGTCAGCACAAAAAGTATGAATGGGCGTGAAAAACTGGGTGTGAACCATGGCAACAAAACATTTGTATATAGAGAGAACCTCGCTATGAGATTTCATGAAGTAGAGCCAAGTGTAGCGAGAGAAATCATCAATAAACAAGATATAGTAACGATGACCACCTTTCGAATCAAAGGGAGCAGGACCCCATACATCAGAATGAACTAAGTCAAAAGGACACTGAGATACCGACTCACTGGTAGGATAAGGTAACTGGGTCTGTTTGCCAAGTATGCAAGACTACAACCATTATAATGTAAAGAAACATCTCCAGATACAGACCCTAAGAGGCCCTGACGAACTAAAGAAGACAAGCGAGAGCCACAGATGTGACCAAGGCGATGATGCCACTGCTGGAAGAACGCAGACAAAGAGGCAGCAAGAGCATGGGAGTTGGCAGAAGTGGTCAGGGCCATCTCCAGAAATTCGAGGCCCCGGGCCGAAAATAAAAAAAGGCCTCAAATTATTTCAAAATTTTCATATGATAGAAGAACTAATAAAACTAAAACATATTCTCACTTTATTAACACTAACCAGGAACAAACTTAATTCCATACTTCTGTAACTTGGCTTTGTTGACAAATAAATTCACGACGAAGATTCCATAGACAAACTCAATTCCAACCTAATTCAGTCCCTGTCAACCTAACTTATTACCAGCCTGGAGTACCAATATCTAGCCACGTGGACGAATAGTATTAACCTACTCATCTACTCCTAACTTAGCATCGGGGAGATCAAGCTTAATCAAGTACTAGTAATCAAAGAGAGGGATGGGCTTAAGCAGATGAGACATTTATACCTACTAGTAGACTAGTGGCAGAGGACCGGGGGTAGCCGTGGAGGGGGAGACGACGATCTGCGATCGCCGATCCGTGGTAGGCAGTAGGCAGTCAGCAAACGACAGCGTCCTAGGCGATTGGTGGAAGCAAACTGATCAGCGTGTTGTGTTTAGGGTTAGCGATCAATGATGGAAACATGCCGGATCGATAGATGTACAAGGAGGACTCGTGGGCTGGCTTTGCTGCTAAGTGGGCTCTCTATACGCTTTTCTTAGGCCTTTGCTGGTGGAGGTATTTTGGGGCCCTAAATTTTGGGGGCCCTGTGCGGTCGCCCACCTTGGCCCCCTCCATCGACGGGGCTGGAAGTGGTGGCAGCGAAAGGAACACAAAGCCAGTCAACCTCCCAAAGGTCCTCTGACTCATGGCGCTGGGGGCCAGCACCAACCAAAGCCTTGGTGCGACGATCCTGAATGGAGCAAGAGTCGATATCAAGAATGACACGGCAACCAGAATCAGTAAGTTGGGCAGCGGAAAAAAGATTCATGGTAAGGTGAGGAACATGTGAAACACTAGGAACAGAAAAAGATGGAGTGGAAAGAAGACCACGACTAGCAACAGGAAGAGGTGTGCCATCGGTGGTAAGAATATTAACAGGCGAATCAAGAGGTCGGAGAGAAGACAACACGGAAGAATCAGAAGACATATGAAAGGAGACTCCAGAATCCAGAGCCCACGAAGATGTACCTGACTATGTAGATGCCTGTGGTGGTGGAGAAGTGGAGGCAGTCACAGTAGCAGCGGAACCGGTCGACAAAGAGCGTGAGGAAGCCAACAGACGCTTGAGCCTCACAATGTCCTGGTCAGTGAGAGACGGAGTCGAGGAAGATCCAGGAGTCCCACTGAAAGAGGAGCGCCTCTGGTCTCGCTTCTTCTCACGACAATCAGACTCTGGATGACCTGGCCGAGAGCAGTAGCCACAGAAGGTGTCACGGCGCGACCGGCCCCTCTCAGCATAAGAAGGGCGACCCACCCCCTGAAGGTGTGGGTAGGAGCAGTGCAGCGGTGAGCCAAGCAGATGACACAGGAGCCCGAGCAGCCAACACAGACGGACCCACCAACAACCCAGCAGAGCGAAGGCGGGTCTCCTCAGCACAAAGCTCGGCATGCACCTCCGAGATAGAAACATGACCACGAGCGAGCAAGTGAGCACGTCGGAGTACAAACTCAGAGCGGAGACGTGATAAGAACTCATGAACCCTCTGAAACTCCAAGTCAGACCGTGTAGTTTGACAGCAAGGGCAAGCTCCACAAACAACTGTCCGCAGAGAGTCAAGCTGACGCCAGATGGCAGAGCACTGTGAGTAGAACTCATCAACAGAAGAGTCACCCTGCTGAAGAGCATGCTCCTGACGCACCACAGATAGGTATAAAGCATCTCCAGAGGGTTGATAGCGCTGACAAAGATAAGACCACATCGCTGCAACAATGCCGAGACCCATGAACTCCGAAGCAAACTGAGGGAGTACACTGGCAGTAAGAACAGCAGCAGCACGATCATCATCGTTGCACCACTGAGTGTAAGCAGACAGAGCATCACGGTAGGCAGAAAGATCATCCGAATAAGCTGACATCTGCTGATCATAAGCATCAACCATGGCATCATCGAGGGCCTTGGCTGCATCCAGATCAGCCTGGGAAGCATCAACAACAAGAACCGGCGGGACTGGTGGGGTAGGAGCCACGGGAGCAACAGGGCATGGTGGACAGGGAACCTCGCCAGAGAGAACGCCCCACAGAAGTAGACCGCGGATATGGATACGCATGAAGCCCGCAAACTCAGCATAGTTGGTGCCATCGAAATCACCAAGCGCCGAGGAACTGCGACATAGCCCGAAGAAGACATGAGGAGCCTCTTTTTTTGGTCAACTGGTACTGTAGGCCCGATCTGGATCGGGCAGAGATGCTCACGAGGCCAGAAACCGAGCGCGGGAGGGGGGATCGAGCAGGCGAACGAGGCCCGATCTGGAGCAGGCACCAGCAGCACCCGAGGTCCGAAACGGATCGGGAACCAGCCGCAAAGCAGCAGCGCCCGAGGCCTGATCCAGAACAGGAGCCGGCGGCGCTCGAGGAAAGCAGCGCCCGCTAGAGCGGGAGGTAGGCAGGGGCGGCTGGGGAGGAGAGAGCCACGGCAGCCGACCGGAGCAGGGTAGGAGGGGCCGGAGCGGGATGGGCCGGGGGCGGCCGGAGCAGAGGAGAAGCCGGGAGCGCCCGGACAGGGCCAGCCGGAGGAGGCAGGCAGAGGCGGCGGAGGTGAACAATGGAGACAACAGTAGTGGAAAACGGAGCAGCAGGTCCAAGAGAGGACGGCCAGGGACGAGTGCAAGTTTAATAGAACAGTTTAATACTCCAACTGCAAACCCATATCTACCTGGGTATGTGTGGTAAAATGCAGGAAACCCCTTATACAATGGGGATATACCGAAAAAGGGACTATACACCTCTAACACTATATAGTATACTATACTTTGTTCTGTCTCCAGAAGTTTAATAGAGCAGTACAAAAATATATCTCTGTCTCCAGAAGTTTAATAGAACAGTTTAATACTCCAACTGCAAACCCATATTACTAAACAGTAAAACTCAGCTAGCTACGCCTTCTCACATCGATTTGACATCCTCAACCCTCCGATCAAACTTACTGAGAGTCCAGATTACCCCAGCGTCCCGTGGTACCTTTTTTTGCCCCGTCACAGCGCGTTCACGGGACGGCCCAACATAACCAGGCCGCTACTCCGCAAACCGACCTGGGTGCATTGTTGTTAATCGGGCTGACATCCTATGTAGGCTGCAAGTTTGTTGTGAGAGGATGACGCACCAAAGCTTCTCATCCCCGTGCGGCCGGCGACGGTGTAGGCCATGGCGATGGAGCTCATGGTTCGAACGCATCTCCCCTTTTCGCCTCCCTTCCATAACCTTCCTGATGATGCAGATCGGTGCCGCGGTAGTACCTTCTTCCCTTCCATGGCAGAGCTTCGATGAGGGAAGAGAAGACGCCAAGGAGGCACCACCGCCCGAGAACTTCTCAGCGAGCTATGCCAGATGCAAGGAAGGACACCCAAAGATGGTTTGCTTTCCAGTCCGATCCATCCAAATCTCCTGCTTCTCTCCAAAAAAAGAAAATCCCGTGCAGGCCACATACAGGTAGTGGCAGCTTCTCGGTGCTCTAACGGTCTCGCCTCATCCCTATTGATGTTGATTTCGTTTCGTTTATGATATGTTGTACAGTATTTGTGGAGCCGTGTGGCATCTCAAGGTCTAGGGTGCATCCAAACAACTGGTTGCCTTGGTTTCAATGAATTCACCACGATTATGCACGCACTTCTTGCTATCATACATGTTCATTAATCAGCATATCCTACTCCACACCGAAAAAGAAGGCATACCCTACTCAAGGAAGGTTCATGTTGCTTAGTGACGCTTCTGTTGTGATTGTCGGCTCATCTCTCTGCCGCAATGGACGAATGAGATTACTCAAGACAACCAAAAGGTATAAGTGATAATGACATGTTTCTACAAGTTAAGCATTTGCTACAGAGGGTTGATCCTGATATTGATTGCAAAAACTGAACCCTGAAACATTAACTTATACCATGGAGAAACATATGAAGCAAACCATCTTATCTGTTAAAGATTTTCTGAGGCACAAGCATCTTCAGCTGGCCATAGGTTCAGCTCTAAGGGATGAAACAATTTAGTGTGAAAATTTTTCTTCTTCTTTTGTAGGTGCCAATATTGGATCAGAGCCAAGAGCCATCAGATTTATTGTTGTCATGGTATATTTTAGTAGTCATGGGTGTGTGTGTTCTTCCAATTTATTTTAGATGGCACTCTTATATTTTCTCTGTCTAGGTTCGTACTTAATGTTCTCTTGTTTGAATTCCATGCTGCAGTTCAGTGCTCATTGAACCCAGCTTAAATTCAGTGGGGCCATTGATTTTTGTCATTTTCTTTAGTCTGAACTTTTTTCGAAAAGGGGGGACTCCCAGGCCTCTGCATCAGAATGATGCATACGGCCACTTTGATAAATAAAATAAGTTCAACAATGTCAAAGAGTCGTAAAACAAAATAAAGGCGAGCTCACATAGAGCCTCGACGCTAACAACAAGAAAAGGCCATAAAGCCAGAACCAGCTGACAAAAAAAGATAGGAAAACTAATTGTCTATCCTATTACATGACCGCCATCTAAACCGGTTGAAGATATCCCGCGCTACCATCTCCCACCGGACAGATCCAGTAACCAAACGCTCCCTGGCCTCCGTCGGAGTGAGTAAGGACCACATACGGATCAGCGCCGTAGCACGGAATACAGCCTGCAAAAAATGAATAGTAGTTATTCTGTTAAAAGCCAAATCATTTCTGCAGTTCCAAATTGCCCATAACAACGCACAAACTCCTACACGATTGTGTCTAGCTGTATCGGACTCTATCCCATCCGGCCACGTTCCAAATAACGACCCGACCGAACTCGGAGGAGTAATATTAAAGGCAATTTGCATAGAGCGCCACAAAATTCTCGCCAACGGGCACTCAAAAAAGAGATGCTTAATGGTCTCATCCCGATCACAGAAACTACACCTAGTAGATCATGTCCAATTGCGCTTAACCAAGTTGTCTTTTGTGAGAATGACCTGTTTATGGACAAACCACATAAACACTTTAATTTTCAATAGTCTGAACTACCACTTAGAGATTATGTTGCTTGTATTCTTATACGTGTGAAAGGATGTCCACTACTGTTTTGGCATTACAGATCGAGGATGAAGTCTAAGGTTGAGTATAGCTGGCTTAACGTACGTTGCGACATGAACCATATTGGCGTATTTGCTATACAAATGTCTACGTCGTCTTGATTATATAATTGTTGGGTGGAGTGTGCAAATCAGTGTTTTATTATTTTATATATTTTATTTATGGATTCATTGCACTAATCACCGTTGTGTATTTTTTTATTGTTTTCTAACTTACCCCACTCTTCTTGTTGGTACTCATATGTCATTTGTCTCCACTTCTAATTCACAGCCAAACATTGAATACAATGTGACTTGACTCTAATTCACAGCCAAACAAAAAAAAGTGACTTAATTGCAATTTACACCCAAACTTTAAATGTGGTACAACTTCTCAAGTTTTTGTGAATTTCACCGTATATATTTTCTTCTATATTTCTATATCTTTTCTTAAAAATAGGCGGGCGCGACAATGCGCGCCTTCATGTTCTAGTCTACCTGGGTATACACCGTGTCATCTGCAAGACTCTCGGGGCATTAACAATGAACGATGAACATTATTAGCAGACCGACAAAAAGAACCAACGCGCGCCACAAAGGCATTCATATGGTCAAGTTAGGTCAGAAGCAAGTGGACCGTGGACGGGTTGGATGTGATCACTTTACAGTTTCTAAAGGAGCTGAGCGGTCAATTAGGTCACTGAGTATGTCATTTCAACGCACATCAAGAGCATGTGACCATGAAGACAGTAGGAATATGCTCATGCGTTGAAATGACATAGTTATACAGCAGGCATTCAGAACACCACGGACGACTGCTGAAAATCTGAAATGCCGAGAATGGATTAGTGTTCAGGCATCACATGCTTCACGCCAATGCTGTACTCCCTCATTTTTAAATTATGTATAAGATGTTCTAACTCTTTCTTAAATCGACTATATATAGACTCATTTAAATGTGTTTGTTCACTCATTTCTCCCGGTCTCATAGTTAATTGTAAGATTCTGAGTGCATATCAGATAGTTTTTTCGCGAATACGCAAAGATTACGTATCATTTCATTGATAGAAGAAGTTAAGAGTGAACACAGGTGGTGATACAACACATGAGACATGACACGAACGCTAGGCGTGAACATGTATCCGGAGCAGAGAGACATGGGATGCTTGACCCAGAAAGAGAAAACAACACAGCGAGAACTCGCAATCCAGATAAGCAACCCAAACCAAACCAACATGACGACCAATCTCCAAAACCACTACCGAGGACACCGCTAGCAAACAAGACAGCGCCTTCACGAAGGAGAACGACACCGAGATGCCGTCGCTACCCGATCCGGATAGCCGGACCTAGGATTTCCCCTGTTGCTCGAAGAGGGGCACAAATGTCGGCCATGGCAGCGCCTCCAAGAAGGAAACAACACCTGCAGGTGTCGCCACTGCCACGAAAGGTCGAGCACGGAAGTCGCCTAGCTAAATCTAAGCAATCCCAAGCCGTCAGAGAAAGATCGAAGAAGATGAAGCCAAGTTGTCAGTTGGAACCACCGCCACAGGAAAGGGAGCTACGGCCACCGCCAAAGGAGGCACCGGACGCCCGGACGTGAGAGCTACGGGGCAGGTGGAAAGACGGGGCGAGGTTGGGCGGCTGAGCAGAAGTAGATGCGCGTAGGCGAAGCAGAGGTGACTCAAGACCCGGACGAACCAGGATCTGTAGACGAGCGTAGATCAAGGCCGTTCGGACCGGTGCTGCAGGGATGTCGACGAGCCAAGGAGCCGGAAAGGGAGCGCAGCTCCAGTAGCAAGCCGGATTCGGAGCTGCACCGGGGTGGATGCTGGTCAACCGAGAACACCTGCAGGGGTTGGAGCGGAGCAACCGAGATGCTGGCGAGCCGGAAAGGACGCAGCGCACGCGGAATACCGGATCTGGAGCCGCACCGGCCAACCATGGAGGGGGTTTGGGATGCGTCCATGGCCGCTGGGCCGAAGCCGCACCTGCAGGATGGAGGGGGTGATGTCGCTTGAAGCTATGTCGGTATTTTCCCAAAAGGAAGGGATGATGCAGCACAACGGCAGTAGGTATTTCCCTCAGATATGAAACCAAGGTTATCGAACCAGTAGGAGAACCAAGCAACACAATGTAAACAACCCCTGCACACAAATAACAAAACCTCGCAACCCGACGTGTTAAAGGGGTTATCAATCCCTTCCGGGGTGCGGCACCTCAAGATAGGCAAGCAGACATGAGGTAAATTTGTAGTAGATTGATAGATCGGAAGTGAACAAAATAAATAACGATAAATTGCAGCAAGGCATTTTTGGGTTTTTGGATTAATAGATCTGAAAATAAATGCAAATAAAAATAGACCGTAAAGGCAAATATATGAGATATAAGACCCGGGGGCCGTAGGTTTCACTAGTGGTTTCTCTCCAAAAAAAATAACAAACGGTGGGTGAACAAATGATAGAACTTCAAACACTTATGACGATATCCAGGCAATGATCATTATATAGGCATCACGTCCAAGATTAGTAGACCGACTCCTGCCTGCATCTACTACTATTACTCCACACATCGACCACTATCCAGCATGCATCTAGTGTAGTAAGTTCATGGAGAAACAGAGTAATGCAATAAGAACGATGACATGATGTAGACAAGATCTATCTATCTTAGAGATAGACCCCATCGTTTTATCCTTAGTAGCAACGATATATACGTGTCGGTTCCCTTTCTGTCACTGGGATCAAGTACCGTAAGATCGAACCCACTACCGAGCACCTCATCCCATTGCAAGATAAATAGATCAAGTTGGCCAAATAAAACCCAAATATCGGAGAAGAAATACGAGGCTACAAGCAATCATGCATAAAAAAGATCAAAGAAACTCAAATACTTTCATGGATATAAAAAGATATAACTGATCATAAACTCAAAGTTCATCAAATCCCAACAAACACCGTGAAAGAGTTACATCATATGGATCTCCAAGAGACCATTGTATTGAGAATCAAGAGAGAGAGAGAGAGAGATGAAGCCATCTAGCTACTAACTACGGTCCCGAAGGTTTACAAAGAACTACTCACACATCATCGGAGAGGCACCAATGGAGGTGGTGAACCCCATTCTAGATGGTGTCTAGATTGGATCTGGTGGTTCTGGACTCTGCGACGGCTGGATGAATATTTCGTCGACTCCCATAGAGTTTCTGAAATATTGGGGTATTTATACAGCAAAGAGGCGGTCCGGCGGGCACCTGATGTGGGCACAACCCACCAGGGCGCGCCCTGGTGGGTTGTCCCCTCCTCGGGACTCCCCCGGTGCAACCAGGGCCCAACATCTTCCTTCTGGTCCATAAAAATCTCCATGAAGTTTCGTAGCATTTGGACTCCGTCGGATATTCATTTTCTGCGATGTAAAAAACATGAAAAAACAACAACTGGTACTTGGCCCTATGTCAATAGTTTAATACCAAAAAATGATATAAAATGACTATAAATAATTATAAAACATCTAAGATTGATAATATAACAACATGGAACAATAAAAAATTATAGATATGTTGGAGACGTATCAGGGGGCGCGCGAGGGAGCTCGCGCCAGCCAAGCACCCGACCGACGCGCTGCGGGAGGCCGCCGCCGCCGGGCAACCAGCGCCACCAGAGCACCCGTAGCTCGGGGGTGGGGGAGGGGCGGGGGACGCCGCAACGAGGGGAGGCGCATTAGAGGAGAGCCAGGACACGGCACGGCCGCGACGGCAAGCCTCCAGCGGTGGGGACGCCGGGGCGGATGATGAGGACATGGAGGATGGGGAGAGCTGAGAGAAGCAACTCGTCGGTGAAGAACAGCCCCGCCGCCACCATCCCAGGGCTCGGCGCGGCTTCGCCGGCCAGCCCTCCGGCGGCGGCGGCGCGGGAGCAGGTGGACGGGGGGCTTCGGGCGCTGGCGGCTAGGGTTCCCCCGTGCCGACCGATGCGGGCGACGCGAGGGTCGGGCAGCTCGTTCTCCTACATATCAGATAGTGCCAGAACATTTAACAATACAAACGACTCAACTTATACACTAGAAGTTTATAGAAATATGCCTACTAACCTTACACCAGAAATCACTATTAAGATATTTATTAGATCATATGCTTTGCAGGTTTTTACCACAACGTTTAAAAATATTAAAATATACATAAACATTCATGCTATATACTTTGTGCGATTGTTGAAAATAATTCAAGCAGATTTTATTACAAAGTACAATTTAAATTTAGCACAATTTCAATTGTTTTTTTTCAATGATACACACTACAATTGTATAAGAAAAGACACAATACTTGGTTTATTACGCTAACTAATAAAATAATAATCGTTAATTATGTAACTTTTTTTGAAATAAACATAATAAAATGTTCTATACGAAAGTATAAACGTTTGATATAAATTATATTGGAGTTATTATAACTGAAAACCGTCTCATTCTCTCAAGTCTCGAGCATATCGCATTTCTATAAATTGTGGGACACATGACCACCATACTATGTATAGATGTTTATTACATCCAGAGAAGCGAGCATACGTCCTAGACGCAGCAGCAACTGAATGTAGATATCCAGTCGCACGTCCAGTCGAGGTGATGCACACAATAAAATATGCTGAAATTCAAAAAGTTGACTATACATAGTGCCACACACTCGAATACAGTGTCCATGTCGCATGGGTAGGCTCGCCCGTTGGGTACAGAACTGACACCAAGGACCATGAGTATAAACACGTGCAGGGCTGTCTGCCAGTGAGCACCGAGTGCGGCGTCGCAGAGGCCAAGCATCAGGTAGCTTGTTAAGTCGTTATTTACCTGATGGGAATATGCTTCGCGATTCACTTTTGGCAGGCTTTTTCTAGGTATACCGCGCGATATACATGTACGGGAATAGTGCAATCGTATGTCCTTTGCCCATTGTCAGCTCGAGTGAATGCAACGATGCTGTTTGATGCGCGTGGTAGAGCGGTGACTTGACTACTCCGAGTCAATATGGCATGAATTTAACACGGACCTGTTGTGGGCAGTGAATTTATATTAGACTAGGCGTCTTGCCCGTTGCTGCCTGTTGGAGCAAAGTCTATCTTGCCAATTTCCAGACATGTGCAGTCAGCGTATTTCTTTTTTCAATGACAAATCCTCTGATTAGTGTACTGTTACGTGTTAGATTTTGAGCAAACTAACTAATGTAAGTAAAAGTATTGCTCATTAGGCATCACGCACGAAGCTCTAGATCCTCTCTTTCCCACTTGATAATGATACAATTAGCGGTAGGGACCCTCTCTTTTGTTTTTTGTCATTGTGCAGCCTACGATACATCAAACTCGTTGAATTAGTGATCAAAAATATACTGCCTTTCCATTTCAAAAAAAATATACTGCATTTTCATTTCAAAATTAACACGCATGACTATTCTCAAGAAAAATTAAACCTGCTTTCCTTGTAAGCGTTTCTCTATTTTCACATTGCTAATTTCCAAACAAATGGTTCAAACCCTAAACTATTTGTGAACAAACTATTGTCCGTAGATCTGTAATTAGAGTGCTAATAACCCAGGATCTTTAAGTAATCTCCGTAATTAGAGTTAATCATGCTATCCTGTGCGAGCTTTCCGACCTGTGCAGTCAGCATATTTTTTTTATATGGCTATATCCTCTAATTAGTGCACTCCTACGTTTTAGATTTTGAGCAAACTAACCAAGTTAATTAAGAGTGTTGCTCATTAGACGGCACGTACGAAGCTCTAGATCCACTCTTTTCCAACGGATAATGATACAATTATGTGTAGGCCCCTTCTCTTTTGTTTTCTGTAACTGTGCACCTATGATTTTTTAAAAATACTATCAAACTCACGAACTAGTGAGCAAAAAATATACTGCATTTTCCAGTTCGACATTAACGCCTGAACATTCCCAAGAAAAAAAACTGCTTTCCTTCTAAGCGTTTCTCTATTTTCACATCGCTAATCTCCAAAAAATTGATATACAAATCCTAAACTAATACTAGTTAACAATCTATTGGTTGTAGATCCGTAACTATAGTGCCAATAACCCAGGAACTTTAAGTAATCTTCTCCTTTCATGACAGTCAAAACCTGCAGGCCTGCATGCAAAAATTGATGGCCCATCATGTCACTAGTCCAAACCGATGGCCCACACGCAAATGCCCAGATTGGAGGGATGAATGCTGCTTCGCCCAGGTTCGGTACCCGTCAGCAACTTGGGGCTATCCATTGAATACGGTGAAATACAGCATTGCTTACGATGGTGGCAATTAAAATACGCCTGACAACACCGATCGCGACGCTGGCTCGGCGGGGATGATTCCGAGCTACCTGCAGACCGGCCTCTGCAACGTTT
Organism: Aegilops umbellulata; assembly: GCA_032464435.1. Classification (NCBI taxonomy): domain Eukaryota; kingdom Viridiplantae; phylum Streptophyta; class Magnoliopsida; order Poales; family Poaceae; genus Aegilops; species Aegilops umbellulata. Next base: position 600,152,661 of record CP136055.1, on the reverse strand, counting down.
TATCGAGTGGGCACCCCCTTACTTAGAACTTTTTTAACCTGCGACCACTGCTAGAGACGCCAGTGCACGCCTTGCTCGGCAGTTCGGCGGTGATTGATGGATACCATGCTAGTGGATTATGGTGTTAACTGAAAAGTTAAATAGCAAGATGAGTACAATACCCATGCAATGGCCGTATTTCGTTCTCGTGTGCATGCGTACCTAGGTACTTCTGTCACACGTGGTCTTCCAGTACGCATATATCTGACAAAACGAAAGCCAACGTTCAGCTATACTCTAACTAGCACGTCTCCCTGATTCGAATCGCAAAGACGTGAGGGCTGTGGATGCGGTGCGTGCAGCTGTCGCTGCATCCATGGATGCACTTCTCATCCAGAGAAGAACTATTGACTATGAGTTCAAAAAAATCTTCTTATATTAGAGGCTGATATGTTACCCTCCCTGTTTTTCTGGTTGAAATGTTGTTCTATCTATTATAAAAGCTCCATGTAAGATATAATAACATTTGGTTGTATTGATTTTTATTTAAATTTTGTTAAAGTGCATTTATAATAAGTTGTGGTGGGAACCACATTTAAAATAATCAGTGGGTGAAGAATAAGTAATTTTAAACTGTGTCGACCGAGCGAGCCAGAATTTTCCGGTGTCTCCCGCACCCCACCGCTCACCCTACGACGTAAGATTTTCCCCTCGCGTCGTAATTTTACATTGAATCGCTCCCAACACCCGGTTAGGAGCCATCAGTTTGTGGGGCTATTTGTAAAAAAAAAAGGCGCCCATGGGGATTAGGAGCAAATCCACTCCCCTAATCGGGCGATTCGAGGGTTTTCCAGTTTCAATGGCAAACAACATGCGGTGGACGACGGGTGGTCAACTCCGGTTGAATCTCTGCCGCCATGCAACTCCAGTCGTCGACAAGTTACAACTCGCATCGTCGAAGTTCCATGGTTGCAGCACTCGATAAACCACCGCCGCCTTGGCTGTCTACGCTAACTGCATAGGATTCCATGAACGGTGGCACCAGTCAATGCCTATGAATTGTTGTAGCAAAAAACTTCGCCAGTCACAGCAAGAAACGACGACTGTTGCAGCAAAAAACATCGGTTTGCACCATCCCCCAAACAGGGTTGCAGCTCTAGCTAACGTGGATGTAGCTTCATACATGTAAGGTTGTATCATTTACATCTGCCGGTTGCAGCTCCTTGGTCATAGGTTGAAGCCGCATGCCGTCGCCGGCCAAAAGTTCATAGTCGTTGGATGCAACATGTCAGTCCGCCCGCCGAAACTTTTCTGTCACCGGTCGTAGCTTTTTCGTAGCGTGGTTGCAGCTTCCCGATCTCCCCGGCTGCATCCATTTGTCGTCGCCGTCCACAAAACTACACAGCTGCCGATTGTAGCGAAAAAGCGATGCAGTTGTAGCAAAAACCAGAGGTGGTTCGAGCTCGCTTATTGGTTGAAGCAAAAACCAACCGTGGTTCAGCTTTGGCTTCGGTCGGTTGTAGCAAAAAGAAATGATGGTTTCGGCTTGGTTGTCCGCTCGCCCATGGTGCTCGACAACATTTTTAGAAAAGGAGGATGACCCCCGACCTCTGCATCTGGGAGATGCATACGGTCACTTTATTGATTATTCTCGAGGACCTTACAAAGTATTACAACAATGTGTCTGAATCCACCATCTTGGCGACACATGCCGCTATTCCTATCCAAAATGATGAAGGGGTGCTAGCTGGCCACTACCCAAACCATCCACCTAAGACTAACATCAAAAGCCGGAAGCCTAAACATATTCGGAAGCCCCAGCCAAGCCACATACCGAGTCTGGGGCACAATCCGGTCAGACGCACTCGTGTGTCGTCGCCGCCATCTTCCACAGGTCCGTCTTCAGATCATATTGAGGCTTCTACATTGTCTGGCCACTCTGCCATCGACGTCACCATGACGCCAGACAGCAACCTCCTCCTGCGCGAGTCCATCTCCGTGCATCGGACGTCGAGCCTCCACAGCGCCATGCCGCCGATATCCGCCGCCATCGATGTGTGAGATGAAGCACCGCTCCACCATCCCCCCAGCCAGCACTTACTCCAAAACGATGCCCCCAGGAGGGAAACCGATAAAACGCCATCATCGTCCGATCCAGAAGACCCAGGTCTAGGGTTTCCTCCGGAGCATCCCGAGCCTGATGACGCAGACTGCAACGACGATGCCTCATCAAGGAAACGACATCTAAGACGCCGCCATCGTCCGCCATGACCGTAGGCGGCGCGATTTTCATTGGCAGTTGTTCCATCAGACGTGCGCCGCCGACGTCGCTGGTCCCTTCAACCGGAGCAAACTCCAAAACAATGCCCTAAAGAGGGACTATGACGCAAAAGCGCCGCCATCGCTCGATCCCAAGGAGATCTAGGGTTTCCCCCGTAGTTGCCCGCGCTGTCAAGGGCCAGACAAGGGTAGAATCCCGCGGATCTTCCTAGCTGCCGACGAGTCGCACCCACCACCGTGCCGATGGCCGACCAGCGATCAATCCGGCCGCGCCGCCGCTAACCGATCCGGTCACGCCGCCGCCGTCCCTGGCGGCCGCAACGCACCAGATCGCAAGGCCTCCTGCCACGGGGAATCGATGTCGCCGAGGCGCCGCCACCACCTGCCGTGGCGACCGGCCCGCCGCCACGCTCCGGCCCGGCGGCGCCGGCCCGGGCCAGCCCCACCCGAGCAAGAGGGCCCGAGTCCCCGCCGCCGCCGGCGACGGCTAGGCGGCCTGGCTGCGCCCTTGGGCGGCGGCGAGGGAGGAGGAGGAGTGGTGGAGGTTCGGCGGCGATGGGATCTGGGGCCTCCTGGTCGCCCACGCGGGGGGCGGCTCGGGAGGGAGACGTACGGGATGGTGCTCGACAACATGTACCATAAAAACCTGCTCAAGGGCAGGGGCCTCCTCTGGTGGACCAGCGGCTCGCCTCCGACCCACGCACGGCGCCGTTTGTGAGGAGGATGGCCGCCGACAACGGGTACTTCCGCGAGACGTTCTTGGCGGCGCTGGTGAGGCTGTCGGAGAACGGCTCGCTAACCGGCGGGCAGGGGGAGGTCAGGAAGGACTGCAGGTTCGTCAACGCTAAGTAAGATCGAGCTAGTGATCAGTGGCTCCCTCGTGGCAAGACGTGATCGTGTGTGTGTATGCATGTGCTCCTGTTCGTATCATGTGTGTGTGCATGCTTGCTGTATGAGCATGCATACCTACCTGATGGGTATGCGTTATCCAAACTCGCTGTAGTCATCAACGTCTGCAACACTGAAATCTCAAAATGGAATTCTGCCGACCTAGGAACGATAGTATGGCAGGGATTGATGAAGTAAAGTCATATGTTCCAGCGTTGCATGCTATATACTGTACTGCTTGTTCTAGTACTATTACATACTAGAATACTCAAACTGCAAACCCACATCCACATGGGTACATATCATGTCATCTGTAAGATTCTCAGGGCATTGTTAGCAGACCGACGAAGATAACCAGAGCGCGAGACAAATGGGTTCATATGGTCAAATTCGATTGGAAGCAAGTGGACGGATACCCAAGTTTCAGAAAATCTTTAGCTTGGTTTCGTCAGATTGAACCTGCCGATGGCATGAAAAAACATCACTTCGTGCCTGATCTGATCCGTGTCCCAAACTTAGTCGAACGCGATCACTTTATCCGGCGTCTCAGATTAATTATTCACACAAGACCTTATAAAATCATACAATAGTAAGACTAAAGCATTCAAAGGAGAAGTTGCAGGTCTGACTCTCAAAACAACATGTACAACTGGTCAACGTATCCACCAGCAGCGCTCCATGCCTCGTGGTGAAAAATCTGAGACGCCGGAAATGGATTAGTGTTCAGGCACCACATGCTTCATGTCAATGATGTACTCCCTCCGTTTCAAATTATAAAATGTTCTAACCGTTCTCTAAATCAAATGTTTATAGCTCAATCCGACGAAGTTGTACTATTTTTACGTCAAAAGAAGGTAGTAGCCCGCAAATTTCAAGTGTGTTCACAGCCAGAAGATGGGATTCGAATAACGAAGGAACTGCCAGGAACCGCTCGAGGTGATTTTTGCCTACCTCTCTCTCTCTCCGTCGGCGTGGCTGAGGGTCCTCGTCCTGCCGTCTGCCACTCCGATGGTGCGATTGGACGGGGACCCCGACGATTCTCTCCGGTAAGAAGATATGGTAGGCTACTTCCTTCGAGAGGCTTTGCATTAATCGATGGCATGACGCCGCGTCTAACTTGCCTTTGTTTTTCCTCCATCTCGGTGATGCTCTAACCAGTGGTGGCAAGGAGCAGATGGCTTGGTGTTTTTGCTGGTCTTCAGATCCGGTGAGATTTGTATCTAGTGGTCGGCACTTGGCACTCTTCTGGGTGGTGTTGGCACCGGCTGCTGTAGTTGTGTTTGGTGTCTTGCATTGGGACATGTGGATGGGCGGCAGTCGGCGACGTTCCACTTCTTCAACTGTGTTGGATGAAGTTGATGGCGCGGGATCTAATGAACATGGGGAAGAACCCCGACCGACGTGCCAAAAAGCCTCGGTCTCGTTGTTTTCGGCGGTCCGGTTCATTGGCTCGAAAAGCATCCTTATATGGGAAGGTGCTCCCTTAGATATTGATATGGTGTCTGATCTCCTTTTTCTCTAGTGTTGCCTTGGTAATGGTGGAGGACAATGTTGGGCAATGATTCAGCGAGGCACAAGGTTATCCACTCGTGAAATTCTAGTTTTACCAATTGCAGAATTTTTAGTGCAAAACTGTAAAGACATCTATGTATGTCTCATGTGGTGACCATGTATGTACTCTCTATATAATAATTTTATCTAATGGAATATATGGTTATTTAAAAAAGGGGATTCAAACAGGGACACCATGGCTGCGGTGGTTGCTCCAACTTGAACCAAAGTCGATTGATTTTTTTTGTAGACTTGTTAAGTCTCAGTGGATGCTATATTCATGAGATCCTACATTCAGATTTGTGAAAAAGTATTCTTTCATGCATGTGATATCATTTGACTGAGATTTGATTAAATCTCTGTCGACTTAGACATAGCCACACTTTTTTTTAGGGATCACAGACTCGATTGATCTTTCTCTCACGAGCGAATTCCCAAGGTGGGCTGTCGATTCTTCGAGAGGCCAGCAAGCGCTCGTTACACCAACTTGCCGGGCCCAACAGCACGTCGCTCTTTTTTCTCTTATTTGTGCACCAAAAGAAGAAGCGGTTCTTTCAAAAAAAAAATGGAAGAAGAAGAAGCGGTTGCTCTCAGTCTGGTCACAATGGGGAGGAACTTAGGAGTAATATCACATACTCTAATACAACTTTGCTTATGTGGCACATATTCAATGAAGAGAGAGGTGCTTGTGGTAACTAGCTAAGTTACCGGAACATCACACACTACAAATACATCATTGCATGACATTACATAGATGTTACTACCCACTATGGAGGTAGTAACATAGTTTAAGGAAGTGTGTAAGTTACTAGCTTATGTTCTTGTCCATTGTGACCAGCCTCACAGAAAGAAGAAGCGGTTCCAGAAAAAAAGCACTCCACTCCCCGAATCCCGACGAGCGAGAGCGGGAGCCAGGTGCCAACCGCCAATGACCCGACGCCAACGCCGACACCGACGCCGCGGCTCGCCGCCGGCGCCTCCGCCGCCGCTCGAAAACGACGACCTCCTCCTCGAGACCCTGCTCCGCATCCCGCCGCAGCCGTCCTCCCTTCCCCGCGCATCCGCATCGCCATCGACCCCAAGTTCGTCGCCCGCTTCCGCGCCCACCACGGGACGCCACCCCTCCTCGGCTTATTCCAGCACCGCGACGACGGCATCGTGTTCGCCCCCGTCCTGGCCGCTCCCGACCGCGTCCCTCCCGAGCGCTTCGACCTGCGAATGCGCGTCACCGACTCTGAGGCCCACCTCCTCGGGTGCCGCCACGGCCGCGTCCTCGTATTCGACGTGGCGCGGGCGGAGGTCCTCGTGTGCGATCCCATCACGGGCGAGCGGCGCCGCGTGGCCGTCCCGCCGGAGTTCAAGACGGGCTTCCTCAACAGGGCGGTGCTCTGCGCCGACCGCGGCCAGGGACACGTGCACGGCGGCTGCCACTCCAGCCCGTTCAAGGTGGTCTTGGTGTTCATGCGCAGCCACGATCATCGACCCGTCGCCTGCATCTACTCCTCCGAGACCGACACATGGGGCCATCTCATCGCGACAGAGGCTCCACACCCAGGTTCGGCTTGTTGCGGTGGTGCTCAGAGCGTCCTTATTGGCAATGTTCTTTACTGGCCGTTAAGGCATGCGAAAGACGGCATACTTCAGTTTGATTTGGATATGCGGAGTCTAGATGTGATCAAGACGCCTTCGGGTATGAATGTTCCTTGCAACCATGAGATCATCCAGGCAGAGGATGGCACTCTTGGTCTCGCCATACTGTCTAAACATTACCATAATATCGAATAAGGCTAATCCTAACTAGTTGCGTGCGCAGCGCATATCTCAGCCGCAGCAGCAATATAGGATCTGAGCCATTTGCATGTGTATGCCCCTCTTTTTCTCCTTTCCATCACCACAGTCTGACACATGCATGCGTACACAGTGTCCTTCCTCTCTCCTCAAACTTTATTACTTCTAGTTTTCTTCTGACATTTAGATGATTCATATCTTTATAATCATAATTTTATTTCTGGAACTTTTAATATATTTGAACTATTGACATCAAGATCTTTAGAACAAGATCAGTCTTGGATAGTTTTTAAACACATTTTTGTTAACTAAAACTGCAATAGAACTTTGCTGAAAACAGTGAAGAACTTCTCACTTTTATTGTAAAGTGCTAAATAAATAGAATCAGAAGGTGAAGAACTTTTTGAACCGTGGGTTTGCACTTTGTTAGAAATATTAAAGAACTTTGCTAGAAAATGTATTTGAAACCAAAGAACTTTATAAACAGCTTGACTTAACTTTTTTGTGGGGTACATGGAACTTGTGTGAGCCACACGCAATCTAAATTTATCGAACTTTGATGAAAATTTTCAAACTAGTTCAAATATATTCAACATTGGTCTTGTTCTAAAGGTCTTTGCATCAGAAGTTCAAATATGTAAAAAGTAATAAAGTTGAAATATTGGTTTAGAAGGTATAAATGATTTAAGTTTACAAAGTGGTAATAAAATGATGGGTTTGTTTTGGAGAGAGAAGAGAGAGGTACAAGCACTGTTGATTTGACATGCATGTAGGATAGCTGATTTGACTTGCATGCAAGATGGATGGACTGGATATGGGTTGTGCGCGCAATGGGTTAGACAAAATCCACACTTCAGATGTGGCAGCGGAAGGTCAATTGTCAGGGTGTTGTCACATGGGTGCCGTGGAAGACCACCGAAATGCATGACATTCTTGGGATCTCTCCTCCCACTGAGGTAGTGAAAAGGAGGGTGGAACTGATACTGGGATACGACCAGGATGCTAATGAAATGTTATTGTATCTAGACGGAACTGTCTATATTGTTCAACTGAAGTCGATGCAATCTAGAAAACTTTGGGAAAGCCAACATGTTACCGCCTGTCATTCCTTCAACAGTTTCTACACGCCAGGTGATTGTTCATCCTTAGTCCTCATGTTGTAGGAGTAACCTAATCTGGTTTTGTCTTGTACATGGTTGCTAGAATATCTTTGTTTCAGTTTGTAGATGTTCAGTTGTTCACTAGAAACTTAAACTTAGCTACAGATTGTCGTTGTCCCTTTCCTAGATCGATGAACTTAAAGTTGTACTCTGATGTGTATGTTATCGGTCAATAGACAAGCTTGTGGCCTTTTTTGTGTCATTATATGATGTAGTTGTCTTCAACCTTGGGAGATAGCAAATCAAATATCAAGTGAGTAATAATGTAAAAAACAAATGCCAAATGATCAACACCTTTTTCCCCTGAAGTTGTTTTCTCTAACCAGGCTTCATTTATTTAAATCTGAATATTCAAGATCACTTCTGGTGGTAGTGTTGCACTTTTGCATTATTTATTTATTTTGACTTGTTGACATGATGAGAGATGAGTTTGCATGAGATAAATCCTAGAGACCATGTCTTACAACATTCTAATTCCCCGCCCCAATAAACTAGAGTGTCAGAATGCACCAAAGATTTATTTTGTGTTGCAGGTATTTCTATGAGATATAACCAGGAATAGAATGTTTGATATCTACTCTCTCCATTCCTAAATATAAGACGTTTTGGCAGTTCAAATTGTACTGCCAAAACATCTTATATTTAGGAACAGAGGGAGTATTACTTAGCTCTTCCTTGTGTTGCCGAGCTGATCCTGAATTTGTACTCATTTGTTTATACACTATGTTACAGTAGGTTCTACTATTAGGTTCTGCCTATATGTATCTGGTTACTAACAGATTGGCAATTTGGTTTTCTCTAGGTGAATGAAGGGCTGCTGCAGTTCTCATTTGAGCTTGTCACATCATATCAGTGTGTGGTCGACGGTATTTACATGTTACCTGAAAAAGGCCTTAGTCGGCGTGTGCCTAGCCTTAAGCCAGTTATATGTATATATTTATGTTTTGCTAGGTTCTTGTTTGTCCAAGTATTTGGCAGATATGTAAGATGCCTAACTATTTGTGTCTTGACTATACTTTAAATTATCTTTTGTCAAGTATTTCTGTTTTCATCTTAGGTTGTGTGTGAAGTATCTCTATTTGAATTTCTAACCTGTTACTTGTGCTGCGTGAAGCATTCTGCCAACACACACACTCATGTTGCCGTCATGTTCCTTTCTTATGGTGCTTTCATGTAACGGCTTATTAACGTCTGGGGGTAAAAGAAAAGATGAACATGTACTCCTTCTGATCCTTGAGCTGGACAATGCCATGTGGAGAAGAAGCTGAACGTTGGGTACAAATCACTACAGTTTCAGACTGGTGAACATAGCAAACTGATAAAGTTTGTGGCTCCAAACCTGCGCAAGCTTCTCTCCAAAAAAACAGCAGCAGCAGCAAAACCACAAGATTATAGACGTGATTTGACCGCCATTTCTTCACTGATCTGGCCATGGAAAGTGCTAGGATGGGTACCACATCCATAAAAAAAAGGGGGGAGGGGGGACGTTTAATAAGTAAGAAATCTGAGCTTAACTAGTTTGAACAGTGAACAATGAAGCAAATGTTTTCAGGTTGTAGAAGTAAGGAAATATTAGCGACAATGATGGATTATCCCGAACTACCACAAAGTTAAACTAAATACCTTTCAGATTGTCTGTTCATTTCTTTTGAGAGTAAATTGGGACTAGTTTGGTGGCTGGCAGAAAGCTGCACTTCCAGATGTTGAGTGTGCATTTGAGAGTAAATTAGGATTACTTTGGACAGTGGGTCTATTTCATAAGGAATTGCAGTGTGCAGCAGAGCTACTAGCTATGGTAATGTACTTCAGCTCGCAAATGTGTGCTGTTGGTGCTTGGGGTGACTAGAGAGTTTGAGCGTATAGACTGACTATATTTCACCAAAGACCTGCTTGCTGAATATATTTCAAGACAGTGTGGGTTGAGAGGTAAGGAAAACAACTTAGATGAACTCCACCGCAGATCTCTAAATGTGCATCACCGAATGTCCGCGGGCACGTCCGGACGTGTCCACGAACACCAAACAGGGAGCCGGCCATCCAACCAAAGTCACCAAAAGACACTGTTTTTTGCATTGATTTTTGAAAGAAAAAAACATAGAAAAAGGCCCTAAAAACAAGTAATAAAACATCTAAAAAACCTAAATCTACTCGTTGCTGCCGTCGGTCTGGTCGTCACCGTCGCCATCAGAGATCTTCAGTTTTGTTTGTGCCACTCAAAACTCAGGAGAGAAATGAAGTGCTGCTTTTCAGGTAAAAGTATACATGGGAAACAGTTGGCGGATGGACTTGAAGCAGACACACTTTGACCAATATTCTCCTCCAGATTTTGATTGAAAACTAATTTGGCACATCGGCTTACACTATTAACTGCAAGGCATAAGCTCGATGAAATCAGGAATAAGAACCCAAAGGCAGTAGCCAGTAAGCATTTCTCTGGAACATCAAACTGAAGGATGACAGATAGCTTACAGCTATGAAGTGCAATTCTAAAGCTGAATGAGTAGAGCATCCATTGGTTGAAACAGGTCGGGACTGCCGGCGTTCCGGCAGACTCCCTGATGAAGAAACAACAGATGAACACCCAGAGTTTAAATATAAAAATGTTCATAGTCAAAAAGATTTGAATTTAAGGGATTGTAGGGCTTTACCCAGTCCCGAAGGAGAGGGAGCCCTTTCAGAAATTCTCAGTGGCTCTCCGGGAAGAGCCAAAGAGGGGGTTTGGAAATAGTTTTCAACCAACAATTGACGCGCCTCGGTAGGGGGAAGGAATACAACCCTCTCATGGGGCCTTGGGGTGGGGAGGAGCTGCCCCTTTTCGGGAAGCCGGTGCGCGATGTCGTTAGACAAGTATCCGGCCTTCCTCAGCTTTTTGATATGGCCCTCCGTAACGAAGGAGACCATCCACTTGCCTCCCGCTCTGGACATGGCTGGAGAAGTGGAGAAGGTTGAGGTGGGAAGTGCGGGCTTGGGCGTTGGAGCTCGAGTGCGCAGAAGACGGATAGGCAAAGGAGGAAGAAGGCGTAGGTAGAAAGGTGGATCCTTATCCCCTTATATGGGTCGATGCGGTTAAGCGTCCCCACCAGCCTGGTAAAACTCGCTTATCTCCCAAGCGCCGTGATAAATGGCACGGTTGGGTTACCCACGTCCGCATTGATGAGAATCCCGTAAATGAGGGACACGATCTCTGCTTCGACAAGACGTGCCAAGGAAACCGCCTTGCAAAATGCGCTGAGGTGGGGAAGTGAAAACGATTCGAATAAGAGGCTTGGCCGTAGTGCGATATCACGCTACGAAATACGTCAGCAGATTAGATTTGTGTAAATATTATTCTTTCTATGGCAATATGTGGAAACTTATTTTGCAGAGCCGGACACTATCCTTAGTGTTAACAATCTTTTATGAAGTACTTGGAGGAGGAACCCACCTTGCAATGCCGAAGACAATCTGCGCGCCGGACTCGTCGTCATTGAAGCCTGGTTCAGGGGCTACTGAGGGAGTCCTGGATTAGGGGGTGTCTGGGTAGCCGGACTCTTGGACTATGAAGATACAAGATTGAAGACTTTGTCCCGTGTCCGGATGGGACTTTCCTTGGCGTGGAAGGCAAGCTTGGCGATGCGGATATTTAGATCTCCTACCATTGTAACCGACTTTGTGTAACCCTAACCCTCTCCGGTGTCTATATAAACCGGAGGGTTTTAGTCCGTAGGACAACAGAACATACAATCATACCATAGGCTAGCTTCTAGGGTTTAGCCTCCTTGATCTCGTGGTAGATCTACTCTTGTACTACCCATATCATCAATATTAATCAAGCAGGACGTAGGGTATTACCTCCATCGAGAGGGCCCGAACCTGGGTAAAACTTCGTGTCCCTTGTCTCCTGTTACCATCCGCCTAGACGCAAAGTTCGGGACCCCCTACCCGAGATTCGCCGGTTTTGACACCGACAATATATCTCAAGGAAAGCATGATTGTCTTGCATAAGACGATGAGCAGAAAGTAAACTCTGGTCGGCTTGTGGAGCATGAAGGATATTGTTTAGTGCTAAAGAGGAATCATTAGGGGTAGTAAGGACCGAATGACCAATATGTGCAACATCCATACCTTGACCACTTGCCGTGTGGATTTGTTCCGTGGCGCTATAACGATCACGAACAGCGAGCTTCTCCAACTCTCCTGTCACGTGGTCAGTGGCACCGGTGTCAAGATACCAATTGGTATCAACTCCATAGGCGTGAGCTGCGTTAGCCGAGCGCTGTCCTCCACCACCGCCGCGTCCTCCGCCACCGCCGCCTCCTGCGGGGTTGTGGACATTGTTGTTGAAGTTACGATCAAAGCGCTTCTTGCAACGCCATGTGTCGTGCCCTTCAAGTTTGCAGATATGACACTTCTCGCACTCACGGCCACCACCTCCTTGCCGCGGTCCACCTCCAAAACCGCCACCAGGATGGTCATGGTAGTGGGCGCCCGCGTTGTTGTTGATGTAGCCGCGGGAGCTGCCTCCACTGTTGCTGCCGCCCCTCGGGTTGCCGCGACCTCCACCCCTGGCCGCCAGAATTGCGGAGTGGAATGCGGTGTTTTGGGCGGCGATGCGAGCTTCGGCCGAGAGCAGCAGGGAGAAGAGCTCGCTGAGGCTGATAGGCTGCTCGGTGGCGGTGCGGGTGGAGATGGCTGAGACGAAGCCGTTGTAGTCGGGTTCGTGGAGGAGACCTTGCAGGATGTGATCGACGATGTCGTCTTCATCCAGCGGCTTGCGGGCGGCTGCCACCTCGTCCGAGATGCTCACCATCTTGGTGAAGTAAGCAGCAGCGATCATGTCTCATTTGCGGGTGTTTTCAATGGCAGAGCGGAGTTGGATGACCCTCGCCCTCGACTGCAAGGAAAAAATCTGCAGCAAGGCGTTCCAGATCGAAGCGGCGGTAGTGTGGGAGTTGACCTGCAGTAAGACGTCATGAGAGAGCGATGAGATAAAAAACGTAAGGATCTGCTTGTCTTTGGTAACCCACACATCATGCTCAGGGTTCGGTGAGGACGTGATCTCCTTCTTGCCGGCGTTGTTCTTCTCAGTGTGGATCATGGCGGCGGGCTCCTTGATCGAGCCATCCAGATATCCCATCAGCCCCTGTTGAGGATATAACTACTAAGGGTAAACCGCCCAGGAGGGGCCGGTTCACCTTTACCTATACTGAAACCCAAGAAGACCCAGAAGATGGCGCTTTACGGATGGAGCTTAGAGGCCCAGAGCCCACAGGCAATTTAGGGCCCGTGATAGTAAACCGCCATAATTGTATGAACTTGTGTTGTAAGATAGGAAAGAGGAGACCGAGGCAGACACTTGTATGAGCCAGCCTCGGGACTCCGTAGACTGGCCGGGGTCCTCCTGAGTATATAAAGGGGTGATCCGGCGGCGGTTCAGGGCAGGAAAGACAACAACTCGAGACTCAGGCAAAGCGTATTCGCTCCCAGGTCATCGAAACCCGATCAATCCCATCACAACTAGACGTAGGCTTTTACCTTCATCGAAGGGGCCAAACTAGTATAAACTCCCATGTCCCTTGTCCGATTTAACCCCTTCAAGCTAACCCGTAGTGATGGCTCCACGACTAAGTCCTTCCAAGAGGACATCTGTTGTGTTAATTCCACGATAGTTGGGGCCCACCGTGGGGCTATCGCACGATGGTTTCGAGTTCCTGAAGGGCAGCTTTGAAGGACTCAAAGGGTACGCGGTTGGCCGGATGACCAAGAGTCGTCGCGGCAAGCTCTACATCAACGACGAAGGATGGGGCCCCGAGACCGGCTCAATTGAGTACGGATACCGGGTCCCCTTTGGAGGAATTCATGTCTTCATCGGCAAGATCGGCGAACCGGGCCCTGAGCTGGACATTTGCGGCGACCTCATCGAAACAGCTCAGCGCGCGAGCCCTGCCCGGGTTAAGCCTGCCATGAAGCGTGCGTTCGTAGGATGTGTCCATGGGACCGGATCTGAATCGGTGTCTGAAGGCGAGACGGCTGTTTACTCCGACAGCGAGTCATCCACCGGTGAAACTGAGTCCTTATACCAAATTCATGACGATGGGTTCAAAGGATATTCTGACGGCGATAGTATTCCGGATCTCCTTGAACCGTCGAGCCGGGTTGCTATTTATATGGCCGGAACACAGCCCACTTTGCAGTCTTCAACGGCGGCCGTGGCAGCAGGCCCGGTGCGCCGGCCGGCTCAAGTTCTCACCGATCTAATGGATGCCTGGGTGACCTTATTAACCGCGGTAGTTACCCCGGAGACACAGGACCAGCATAATGCGGACGTTGCGAAGCTGAAAGACCAGATGTCGGTGTCAAAACCGGCGGATCTCGGGTAGGGGGTCCCGAACTGTGCGTCAAGGTCGGATGGTAACAGGAGACAAGGGACACTTTATTTTACCCAGGTTCGGGCCCTCTCGATGGAGGTAAAACCCTACTCCTGCTAGATTAATATTGATGATATGGGTAGTAGAAGAGTGGACCTACCACGAGATCAAGGAGGATAAACCCTAGAAGCTAGCCTATGGTATGATTGTGTATGATGATGGTTGTTCTACGGACTACAACCCTCCGGTTTATATAGACACCAGATAGGGTTAGGGTTACACAGAGTCGGTTACAATGGTAGGAGATCTCGAATTTCCGCACGCCTAGCTTGCCTTCCACGCCAAGAAAGGATCCTTCCGGACACGGGACGAAGTCTTCAATCTTGTATCTTCATAGTCCTGGAGTCCGGCTGAAGGTATAGTTCGGCTATCCGAACACCCCCTAATCCAGGACTCCCTCAGTAGCCCCTGAACCAGGCTTCAATGACGACGAGTCCGGCGCGCAGATTGTCTTCGGCATTGCAAGGCGGGTTCCTCCTCCAAGTTCTTCAAGAGTATTATAAACACCACAAAATAGTGTCCGGCTCTGCAAAATAAGTTTCCACATATTGCCATATAGAGAATAATATTAGCACAAATCAAATCTGCTGACGTATTCCGCAGTGCGTCATAACACTGCGGCCAAGCCCTTTATATAAATTGTTTTCATTGTTCCACCTTAGCTCGTTTAGCGAGGCGGTTTCCTTGGCACGTCTTGTCGAAGCAGAGATCATGTGCCCCCTTTAACGGGATTCTCATTAATACGGACGTGGGTAACCCAACCACGCCATTTACCACGGTGTTTGGGAGGAAAGTGAGTTTTATTAGGTAGGTGGGGACGCCTAACCGTACCTGCTTATATAAAGGGATAAGGATTCACCTTTTTAACCTACGCCTTCTTCCTCCTTTGCCAATCCATCTCTCGCGCACTCAAGCTCCAGCGCCCAAGTCCGCTCTTCCTTCCTCAACCTTCTCCAACAATGTCCGGAGCGGGAGGCAAGTGGATGGTCTCCTCCGTTACGGAGGCTCAAGTAAAAAGGTTAAGGAAAGCCGGATACTTGTCCAAGGACATCCCGCATCGGCTTCCTGATAAGGGGCAACTTCTTCCTACCCCAAGGCCCCATGAGAGGGTAGTTTTTCTTCCCCACTTCCTCCGCGGACTGGGCTTTCCACTTCACCCATTTGTCCGGGGGCTCATGTTCTACTACGGCCTGGATTTCCATGGTCTGGCCCTGAACTTTGTTCTCAACATCTCGGCGTTTATCGTCGTGTGTGAGGCCTTTCTCCGCGTCCGCCCCCACTTCGGCCTCTGGCTCAAGACCTTCAACGTCAAGCCCAGGGTGGTGTCCGGCACCCAGGCGGAGTGCGGAGGCGCTATGGTTGGCAAGATAGCCAACGTCCTCTGGTTCAATGGCTCCCTCGTGGAGTCCCTAAAGGGGTGGCAGGCTGGGTGGTTTTACATCGCCGAGCCCCGCGATCCGAAATGGGTCGCGGCCCCCGAGTTCAGATCCGGACCCCCCACGCGGCTCATGTCTTGGAAAGAAACAGGCCTGTCGTGGGGCAACGAGGAAGAAGTGACTGGGTTGCAAACATGCATCCAGTCCCTGGTGAACAAGCCAATCCAGCTTGCCAACATAGTCCAGGTCATGCTCGTTCGCCTGATCCTCCCGTGCCAAGAACGGGATTTTACTTTGTGGGAATTCGACCTGGCGCAGCACCAGACCCTCAGTAGGCTCTTCGACACGACGTATGAAGACGTCTGGAAGGTGCTGACCAAAGGCGCCGAGTCCCCCACATCCGCCTCCGAGGATCGCGGATACAGCTCGCAGCGTAACGCTGGCGAGGTAAGCTATCTATATCTTTGACAGGTTCGTTAAGCTCTTCTTCATAGATTATCTCTATGCGGGATCTAAACTCCCTTTACCTTTGACAGGCTTGGCAGGAGATATCGGACCAATTAACTGTCCGACTCCTCTGCCCGAAGACCCGGCCCCAGCTCTCTTGGTGAAGCTGATGGCTCCGGCACCTTACGTGGTGCCGGAGAAGAAGGCCAAGAAGAAGAAAACCACCGGGACTCGAAAAAGTTCCCGCAATATGGTGGTGTCGGACTCGTCATTCGACGAGTCCGCAACGCCCTCCTCTCATGAAAACGAGGAGGAGGAACAAGGAAGCTCTCCCCCTCCAGCGAGGGGAGCAAAGAAGAAGAAGGCCGCCCCAACAGGGGAGGCCGAGGGGTCGAGGAAAAGGAAAACCCCTCTGCCGGACTACTCCCACGACGCCGAAGAGGGCGGAGAGGAGTGGCTGGACCGAACCAAGCGTCCGGCAACATCGTAAGTGTTCATATACCAGAGTGACTCATGATATTCTTTTAATGCGCTGCTTTCCCTAATATCGAACATAATTTATGCAGCCCGCCCCGGGCCGAACTCGACGATTCGTCGAGCGGCTCCCTGGACTCGTCGGACGTGAACTCTGTTCCGCCCGCCGTCTCCCCCCGCGGGGCGGACGACGCCGAAGTGGCGCCCCGCCAAGCTTCGGGGCAGGAGGAGATGGTCCTGGAGGAGCCACAAGGCAATCCTCCGGACCCCAGGAGTAAAGGGGATGAACCCCCCAGGGCTCCAAGTCCGGCTTTGTGCCGGACACCGCGCCGGACTCGACAGTCCCGGTCCGCGGTGGGCGAACTCCTTCCAACAAGAGCAAGCCATCTGAGCCGGCGGCCTCCGTCCAACCGGAGGCGCCGGACAATCTACTGGAGGTGCTGAAGGGCGCCGCCATCGATGAGGAGCACCGTACTGTTATGAGTACGGTGATCCAAAGGATTCAGTCCGCCAAGAGCGGACTGAATGAAGCTTGCGCTAGCCTTCTAACAGGCTTCGAGGTAAGTAAAAATATGTCAAATTATTTACCGCATAGACAGTAGCCCCTGATGCTCTGTTCGGTGTTCGGAAAGAAAAGCCGGATAGAGGATCTAGTGATTTTCGCAGGAGTCTAACAAAAAAGGTCAAATATGCGTATGCAGGCTTCACTGCTGTCCACCGCCGCACTGACTGCGCAGGTGGATGTCCTTAAAAAGGACCTCGGGCGGACCGAGCAAGAGCTCGGCCTTGCCAAACGGTAGCTCGAGGAGAAGGAAGGTAAGAAATACCTAAAAAAAGAAAAAGAAGAAAAAAGGTGCCTATAGAGAGGCTTGATTGAAGAAGGAAATAACAGGATTGCACTGCATATTGTAGGGGCCGCCACCGAGGTGGCAACCCTGAAGTAGGCGCTGGCAGAGGCCGAAAAGAAAACGGCCGAGGAGCGCGCCGAGCGAGAAAGGCTTGGGGTTCAGGTCGACGAGGTGCAGCAAGAGCTGCAAACTCTCATGAAAAAACATGAGGGTTTGGAGCTTGAGTCAAAGGCGCAAGCATCCGAGCTCGCGTCGGCCGTCGAGACCGCCAAGAGTGCCAAGGCTGAAGCCCAAAAGGCCCTCCAAGAGTTGGAGGGGGTGAAAAAGATAGCAACGGGTAAGGCATTCTCAATGCAGAGTAGGAATATAAAAGTAAACTACCTATTACTTACCCGAATCCGGAGTTCTCCAGGGGCGTTTGCCGATCTTCCCCGCAGCGTGTCCGACGCCGCCGCGTTCTACCGAGCTGAAGAAGGGAGCTCGACGGAGAGTGTGTTCTGGTCTCAGTATTCTGAGGCAGGACACCCTGTGCCCTTAAGCGATCAGCTGAAACAGCTGGTCGAGCTCCACAAGGCGGCCGAACAGGCCATGAAGGGCTTACTAGTTCGGCTGTGGCCTGGAGAGGCCCTGCCTGGGAGCTATTTCGGGCTGGTGCGGCGACTGGTGGAGGCCTGTCCACGGCTTGAGGTCATCAAGCGCTCCGTCTGCATTGAAGGTGCCCGGAGGGCCCTTGCCCGTGTAAGGGTACACTGGGGTAAGCTGGACGGAGAGAAGCTGGTGAAGGACGGGCCGCCGCAGGGGAAGGAGCATCGCAAGCCCGAGAACTACTACAAGGACGTTCTTGCCGGAGCCCGCCTTGTCGCGGATGAATGTGCTAAAGATGTAATGTTTGAGTGAACTCGCTCGTTTGTATCCTGTGTGCTGAAAACTTGTTCATATGCGCAAAGCAATGCTTGTTTAATTTAAAATATTATTTTCTGTGCGACTGTTTATCAAAAATTGAGAGATGGCAAGTCGTCGGCTTCTGCCCCCATGCCACTAGTGCTGGGGTGTTCGGGATAAACCTGAGGGCTCTTGTTCCCATAGTTGGGTCCTTCGAGGGAGGCGCTCAGCACAATGAACCAGGCAATCGGACTATAATGCTTGAACACTCTCACTTAGCCATAGAACATTATAATTTTAAATTTCGGCTAAGCCCCTAGTTCGGAAGGCCGAATTCGGGGCGCTATCCACGCCTTTGGCCGGACATAGCCAGCTCCTCGCTCAAAGCGGCATAAGCCTTTAAAGACTCGAAAAACCTCTCGAACAGCGACCGGTCTCACGCCTTATCATGACAGTCTGTTTTAGCTTTCTCCACTGAGGTGCTCAACCCACCTGATCTGGGGCACAATCGCAGTGGTTCTCCTAGTGCTACCTTAGCCGATAGAGCGGAACGTAAGGTACCAAAACATAGGAGCCGGGCAAACCCAACATGTGACAAAAATCATGACTCGGAGCCGATGCATATAGTGCTATAAGTTCGGGGTGCCGCATTTGTGAAAGTGTACGGACTTCTCACACCAGATAAAAGGATAATGAAGCCCCTGGCGTGGTTTGCCGTACCATGGTGTACGGGTGCGATCATGTTATGTAATAAACATATATATTCAAAGGGGACAATGCAAAAAATAGACGAAAAGCTATGCATTGTTTATAAAGAGGCTATTTATCAAAGCCAAACGATACAAGTAGTGCGAAAAAAAAAGATATTTAGACTATTTAACATGTCCTGACCAGGCGCAGGCCGCGGAATTTAAAAACAGATATATCGCTCGAAATAGAGACCACCTGAGAGTTCCGGAATGCGGCGTAGCTTTGTCTGCTTTCCTGGATCTTGCATCGTCTGTGCGGCAACACTGCCGAACAGGTTATCCAGAGTATGGAGTCCTGAAAGTAAAAAAAAAGAAAAATCCGGCAGCCCCTAGTATGTTTGACGCCGTGTTGTAGGCATGCCGTTAATGTGCCCCTCCCCCTGTGCCCATGGAATTTTAAGGGCGTAATTGTGTACTCGAGGTACTTGCTCCGCTATGTTGCGATGGCTGGGGTCGGGGCCGTATTGCTACGCTTGCTCTGATCGTGCCAGGTGGTCTTGTTGCAGGTTACTCCGTGCGCGCTTTGCATTGTCCGGTTTTTTAACGACCGGACTGGAGAGTTGCCTTGAAAGGCTGCTTTGTACTTCCGCTGCGAGGGCCGTCGTGTGCTCCTCCGTATGGATGGAGCGTTCTGTGTTTCTGCTGACTGTAATTACTCCTCGAGGGCATGGCATCTTGAGCTTGAGATATGCATAGTGCGGCACCACATTGAATTTAGTGAATGCGGTTCGTCCGAGCAGGGCATGATAGCCACTACGGAACGACACTATATCGAAGATTAACTCTTCGCTTCGGAAGTTATCCGGAGATCCGAAGACCACATCAAGTGTTATCGAGCCTGTGCAATTGGCCTCTACACCTGGTATGACACCATTAAAGGTCGTCCTTGTGGGCTTGATCCTTGATGGATCTATGCCCATTTTCCGCACTGTATCCTGATAAAGCAGGTTCAGGCTACTGCCGCCGTCCATGAGGACTCTTGTGAGATGAAACCCGTCCACGATTGGGTCGAGGACCAGTGCGGCAAAACCGCCGTGACGGATGCTAGTGGGGTGGTCCCTTCGATCGAAAGTGATCGGGCAGGAGGACCATGGGTTGAACTTTGGGGCAACTGGCTCCATCGCGTATACGTCCCGTAGCGCACGCTTCCTCTCCCGCTTGGGAATGTGGGTCGCGTATATCATGTTCACCGTCCGCACTTGTGGGGGAAACCCTTTCTGTCCATTGTTGTTCGGCGGCCTGGGCTCCTCCTCGTCGTTGCTGTTCAGCCCCTTGTCCTTATGTTCAGCTCTTAACTTGCCTGCCTGCTTGAACACCCAACAATCCCTGTTGGTGTGATTGGCTGGCCTTTCGGGGGTGCCATGAATCTGGCACGAGCGGTCGAGTATCCGGTCCAAACTGGACGGGCCCTGGGTATTCTTTTTAAATGGTTTTTTCCGCTGACCGGATTTATAGCCTCTGAATCCGGCATTGACTGCCGTATCCTCATTGCTGTCGCTGCTAACGCGGCGCTTTTGATTATTTCGACGTGACCTGCCACTTTTGTCCTTGGTATCCGAATTACCGGGCTTCTACGATAAGTTGTTGCTACGAGCTAGCCAGCTATCTTCGCCCGCGCAAAAGCGGGTCATGAGTGTCGCGAGGGCTGCCATGGTTTTCGGCTCTTCCTGTCCCAGGTGCCGGGCAAGCCACTCGTCACGGATGTTATGTTTGAAGGCTGCTAGGGCCTCTGCGTCCAGACAATCGACTATCTAATTTTTCTTTGTTAGGAACCGTGTCCAGAATTGCCTGGCCGATTCTTCTGGCTGTTGAATTATGTGGCTTAGGTCGTCGACGTCCGGTGGCCGCACATAGGTCCCCTGAAAGTTGTCGAGGAATGCGGCTTCCAGGTCCTCCCAAGAACCGATTGAGTCCGCTGGTAGGCTGTTAAGCCAGTGCCGGGCTGGTCCTTTAAGCTTAAGGGGTAGGTATTTGATGGCGTGCAGATCATCGCCACGTGCCATGTGGATGTGAAGGAGATAATCCTCAATCCATACTCCCGGATCTGTCGTACCATCGTACGACTCGATATTGACGGGTTAAAAACCCTCTGGGATTTTATGATCCATTACTTCGTCTGTGAAGCATAGTGGGTGTGCGGCGCCCCTGTACTGGGCTATGTCACGACGCAGCTCGGAAGAGTTGTGCCTGCTGTGTTCGGCCCGGCCGGATTTATTGTGTCCGGAGTGAAGATCATCACGTGTCGTCGGGCGTCCGCGCGATCCATAGATCGATCTTGTTTGTTTTGCTTTATCCTCCAGTACGTCTCGCAGGTCTGACTCATTTTCCCGTGCCTTATTCGAGCGGCACCGGGGCATGGCTTGCTTAAGGGCTCGACAGGCCTCTCTGTCGCGGCCACGGGGTGGCCGGTCTGCCATGTCATATGCTTCCCCCTTTGATTGGGGTAGCGGCCTGCGCTTAGGATAATTTTTGGAGGGGCGCACGAGTTCATACTCTTCGGCCGCAAGGACTTCAGTCCATCTATCAGCTAGCAGATCTTGATCAGCTCTAAGCTGTTGCTGCTTTTTCTTTAGGCTGTTGGCCGTGGCTAGAAGCCTGCGTTGAAAACGCTCTTGTTCGGTGGGGTCTGATGGTACGACGAATTCGTCGTCGTCGAGGCTTGCCTCGTCTTCGGAGGGAGGCATGTAGTTATCATCCTCAACCTCTTGCTCTGCCGCTCTCTCTTGAGGGCTGGCTTTTCCATCTTCCTGCGCCGAATCTTGCTGGTTCTGGTGTTCTTCGGCGCTATCCGGGGTAGTATTATCTCCCATGCCGGAATCACCGTTTCTGCTGTGGAGGGATTTAGAGCGGCGCCGTTGGCGCCGGCGTTTTTGCGTTTTTTTCGAGTTATCGTCTTCCGCTGTTCCATCGCCATCCGCATCCTTTGGAGCATCCACCATATATATGTCATATGATGAGCTGGCGGTCCAGCGCCCTACAGGTGCTGGTTCTTGTTCGTCTCCTCCTTCGTCGTCCATACCGTCGAAGTCTTCGGAGCCGAAGTCAAGCATGTCAGTTAAATCGTCGACAGTGGCTATTAAGTGGGTGGTGGGTGGGCTTTGAATTTCTTCGTCGTCCGAATCCCAACCTCGCAGACCATAGTCCGGCCTGGGCTCTCCTGATAAAGAGAGAGACTTGAGAGAATTCAGGATATCACCGAAAGGTGAGCACTGAAAGATGTCCGCGGCGGTGAACTCCATTACAGGCGCCCAATCAGATTCGATCGGCGGGGGCGCGGAAGGCTCGGAGTTCGGAGAAGAGTCCGGCTCCTTGGAGTCCTGGACCGTGCGGAGTACGGGGCTGGCGTTCGGCTCGATCGCCTTTGAGATCGTAGCCCCCGAGGTGACGTCCAACCGTTCATCCTCAGAGAACGCAGCGGGCTCCGAGTCAAAGATCGGGGCCGGAGCGTGTGCGGCCTCCAGGGTGCTATTCGGAGGCAGAGCTATATCATGCCCCTCGAAATAGCGCGGCGCGCTAGGCTGTGGCTCGAACCCGTCGAAGATCAAGTCTCCGCGGATATCAGCCGTGTAGTTTAAGCTTCCAAACCTGACTTGATGGCCAGGGGCGTAGGTTTCGATCTGCTCCAGATGATCAAGCGAATTGGCCCGCACAGAGAAGCCGCCGAAGATGAAGATTTGTCCGGGGAGGAAAGTCTCACCCTGGACCTCATCGTTGTTGATGATCAAAGGAGCCATCGGGCCTAAAAGCGACGACACAGAGGAACTCTCAATGAAAGCACCAATGTCGGTGTCAAAACCGGCGGATCTCGGGTAGGGGGTCCCGAACTGTGCGTCAAGGTCGGATGGTAACAGGAGACAAGGGACACTTTATTTTACCCAGGTTCTGGCCCTCTCGATGGAGGTAAAACCCTACTCCTGCTAGATTAATATTGATGATATGGGTAGTACAAGAGTGGATCTACCACGAGATCAAGGAGGCTAAACCCTAGAAGCTAGCCTATGGTATGATTGTGTATGATGATGGTTGTTCTACGGACTACAACCCTCCGGTTTATATAGACACCGGATAGGGTTAGGGGTACACAGAGTTGGTTACAATGGTAGGAGATCTCGAATATCCGCACGCCTAGCTTGCCTTCCACGCCAAGAAAGGATCCTTCCGGACACGGGACGAAGTCTTCAATCTTGTATCTTCATAGTCCTGGAGTCCGGCTGAAGGTATAGTTCGGCTATCCGAACACCCCCTAATCCAGGACTCCCTCACCAGATAACACAGGCTAAGGAGGACCTGACAGCTGAGGATGCTAGGATGACTGAAGAACGGGCCGCTTTGGATGCCCAGTTACAGCTGATACAGGAACATAATTACCGGCTCGTGTTGGATCAGAATGCATCAAACAAGGTAATGCGGCGGAAGTACCGATCGCGCATGCCACCAGTCTGTGAAGGTTTGAACCTCTTTAATACGCCAGGGGCTGGGACAAGTAATCCGGTAGCCGTAAACCGGACCGATGCGCCTAGAGTGGCGCCAGATCAGCCACGCATGACAGAGCCACCTTGACGGACGGACAACCCGCCGCCATATGTGCCAACACCGCCGGGTCACTTTTTGAGCCCTTTGGATAATATGATTGCTGCAGCGTCTCGCCTGGCGGCTATCCCAATGGAGGGTGACTCACTGGCAGCGATTGAGACACGGCGGGCCAGGTATCTTCTTCAAACCGCCATGGTGCAACAACAGGCTTATTTCTATAGCCGGGATAGAATTCATTTGACCCCCCGTCCAAGCAAAAGCTACAGCAGGCACATGGATGAACCGGAAGTGTCTAGCAGCGCCCGGCGCCGTAATGCAGCGCACAGTGAGATAAATGCTTAGGATGTGGTGGATAATGGCGGAGCACGAAAGGAGGCCGCTTGGGCGACACCACATGCGGGTCGCTATCAAACCGCCCCCATGCAGCCAACGGCGTCGGTAGACCGGGGCACTGGGTTGCCTTCAGTTCCTAGGGGGTGTCGTGCCTTATTCCGGTACACCTTAACGTACGACTGCCTAAGATTTCAAAGGTCCGCGGAAGGTACCAAATTACACTGCTGACCAGCCACCTGAGGCGTGGATCGAGAGCTATGAGATGGCGATGGAGATGCTGGAGGTGGATGAAGCGGCTTGCGCAAGATATTTTACGATGATGTTGGAGGGGACAACCCGCACTTGGCTAAAAAACCTACCAGCCAACTCCATCGAGTCATGGGGGCAGTTGAAGGCCCAATTTATAGCCAATTTCGAAGACACCTGCAAACAGCCTATGTCCATTGTGGATCTGGATGCCTGTGTTCAAGGGGAGAACGAGTCGACAACTCATTTGGTGCACCGAGTTTCGGAGGTTTTACATTCGTCAGATCGGATTAACGCTGGCCAAGCAATCTTAACATTTGAGCGTAATTGCCGGTTCAAGTCACTCAAGATGAAGTTGGGACGGCTCAAGCGCCATTGCAATGACATAGGAACACTTATGGCAGCCTTGGTAAAGTACGCCGATTCAGATAATACCAAGGATCCTGATTCTGATGAGGAGAAACCGGAGAAGGGAAAGAAGAACGACGGTGCAAAAGGGTAGCACCAGAACCAAGGAGGCCATGGGAATAATGGTAAGCGCAAAGCGGATAGTTCAGACTTTGTGGCCAACACAAATATGCAGCGCCGTAAAGGTAAACCGCCTCAGCGCGGTGGAGGGATGAATCTGGAGCACTTGTTAAACCAGCCCTGCCCGAAGCATGGAACCAAGGAGGCCCCTTCCACACACCTTTGGAAGGATTGTCACATAATGAGGGAGTTCAAAAACTCTGATCTCTACCGGTACGATCAGGGTCCGCCCGGCGGTTCAGGTTCCGGTTTCCATGGGGGCGGCGGTTCAAGCTCTGGATTTCAGAATAACCAGGGCCATCAGAACAACCAGGGTAATAGCCAGCAGAATAACCAAGGGAATCAGCAGCAGTCAGGTTACCAAAGTCACCCCAAGCAGTTGAACAGCGGACAATATCATGTGTTCACTACTAGCCTGTGCAAGCGGGATCAGAAGCTTCACAAGAGGGCAGTCAATGCTATTGAACCGGCTGTGCCACATTATCTACGATGGTCGGAGCAGCCCATTGTGTGGAGCAGAGAGGATCACCCGCCCCGGGTTGACAATCCGGGACAACTAGCTTTGGTGGTAGCACCTCAGGTGGGGGTTATAAGTTTACCAAAGTTCTGATGGATGGAGGGAGCAGTATCAACATACTGTACTATGAGACTTTCCGTCGCATGGGGTTGACAGATAAGAATCTTAAACCGTCAAACACTGTTTTTCATGGTGTAGTACCAGGTAAATCGGCATACCCTGTTGGAAAGATTGCTTTGGAAGTTGTGTTTGGAGATGAGCATGACTCTAGGTCTGAAACATTGACCTTTGAGGTGGTGAAAATCCAGAGTCCATATCACGCATTATTTGGACGGCCAGCTTACGTGAAATTCATGGCGAGACCGTGTTATGTCTATTTACAGCTCAAAATGCTGGGTTATAAGGGGACGATCACAGTACATGGAAGTCGAAAGATTGCTTTGGATTGCGAGGAAGGTGAAGCGGCCTATGCTGAATCGGTTTGTGCTACAGAGTAGATGAAGTTTTATAAGGACAATGTTGATCCGGCAGACATGACCCCTCTGAAGAAGCCCACAACTGAGCATGACCCGGCCCTGACGTTCAAACCGGCTAATGAGACTAAACTCGTTGACTTTCTCCCTGGTGATTCATCCAAACAGTTTAGTATCAGTGCCAATCTGGATCCGAAATAGGAAAGCGTGCTCATCGAGTTCATCCGTGAGAACCGAGACATTTTTGCCACGTGTACCGAGGGGACTCACTGAGCACACTCTCAATATTGATCCCAAGTTTAAACTAGTCAAGCAGTTCCTTCGCCGTTTTAACGAAGAAAGACGCAAGGCCATTGGCGAAGAGGTAGCCCGGCTGCTGGCGGCTGGGTTTATCGTCGAAGTATTTCATCCCGAGTGGTTGGCTAATCCGGTGCTCGTTCTTAAGAAAAACGGCACTTGGCATATGTGTGTGGACTACACAGATTTGAACAAAGCCTACCTGGCAGATCCTTTTGCTCTCCCGCATATTGATCAGATCATTGATGCGATGGCGGGTTGTGAGCGCCTGAGTTTCCTGGATGCTTATTCGGGTTATCATCTGATTAAAATGGCAGTTAAGGACCAGGAGAAGACAACCTTCATCACTCCCTTTGGAGGCTTCTGCTATGTTTCTATGCCCTTTGGGCTCAAGAGTGCCCAAGCAACCTACCAGCGTTGTGTGCAAAATTGTCTTCACAAGCAGATCGGGCGTAATGTCCATGCCTATGTGGATGATATTGTGGTAAAGTCCAGGAAGCAGGAAACCTTGATAGATGATCTCAAGGAGACGTTTGACAATCTTCGGGTTTACAAAATGATGCTCAACCCGGACAAATGCATTTTTGGTGTTCCGGCAGGCAAGCTCTTGGGTTTTCTTGTGTCCAACAGAGGCATTGAGGCCAATCCGGAAAAAATCAAAGCGATCACATCCTTAGCTAACTGGCGTGTATCAATGATGTTCAGCGTCTGGCGAGCCGGATTGCAGCCCTCAGCCGGTTTATCAGCCGTTTGGGAGAGAAGGCAATTCCCCTGTATCAGATGTTGAAGAAGACGGATAACTTCGTCTGGAGCAACGCCGCCAATGCGGCATTTGAGGATTTGAAGCGGCAGCTGGCTGAACCGCCCGTCCTTGCTGCTCCGGTTAATAACGAGCCTCTGTTATTGTAAGTGGCTGCCAATGCCCGTGCGGTCAGTTTGGCAATCGTGGTTGAGCGTAAGGAGGCTGGAAAAGAATATCCGGTTCAACGGCCAGTTTATTATATCAGTGAGGTACTAATCGAATCAAAGCAAAGATATCCGCATTGGCAGAAGCTGGTGTATGGAGTTTTTATGGCAAGTAGGAAGCTCAAACAATACTTTCAAGGCCATCCTATCACAGTGGTTAGTTCTGCTCCTTTGGGCGATATAATCCAGAATAGAGAAGCAACTGGCCGGGTTGCGAAGTGGGCAATTGAGCTTGGTCCGCATGGGTTAAAGTATGTGCCTCGAACAGCCATCAAATCTCAGGTGCTTGTTGACTTCATCAATGATTGGACCGAGTTACAGGCACCAGAGGACAAACAGGATAATACTTACTGGACCATTCACTTTGACGGATCCAGGCAATTGGAAGGCTCGGGGGCTGGGGTTGTCCTTACTTCCCCTCGAGGTGATAAAATTTGTTATGTCCTCTGCTTAATGTTTCCTTGCACTAACAATGCAGCATAGTACGAGGCCTTACTCCATGGTCTCCGTGTGGATAAGGAAATGAACTTAAGCCGGGTTCGATGCTTTGGAGATTCTGATCTGGTGGCTCAACAAGTTTCTGGCACTTGGGATTCTAAGGACCCACTCATGGCGGCTTATAGGCGCGAGGTGGATATTGTAGCAGGTCACTTTAAAGGTTATCAGGTGGAGCACATTGACCGGCGCAAGAATGAAGCAGCAGATGCTCTAAGCCGGCTGGGATCTCAGCGTAAACCGGTACCAGCCAATACCTTTCTTGATATCTTGCGTAACCCGTCTGTAAAGTTGCCTACAGAGGAGGATTTAGCTGTTCCTGATCCGGAGGCCCAATTGGTAGCCGCTTTACATGCCACTCCGGATTGGACAGTTCCATATCTGGTGTATCTGAACCGGGGCGAGTTACCAGATGATGAGCTTTTCGCCAGGCAGATAATCCGGCGGTCCAAGTCTATGGATGTTCACAATGGCGAATTACACCATTCTAGCGTTTCAGGCGTATTCCAACGCTGTGTTTCTCCTGAAGAAGGACAAGAGATTCTATGTGAAATCCATGAAGGGGATTGCGGTCACCATGCCGGTTCAAAATCCTTGGTGGCTAAAGCTTTCCGTCATGGGTTTTACTGGTTGACAGCTCATTCTGATGCGGAGGATCTGGTAAAGCGGTGTGACGCTTGTCAAAAGTTTTCACGCCGAGCTCATGTTCCGGCTCAAGAGTTACGCATGATTCCCATCACTTGGCCGTTTGCTACATGGGGGCTTGATATGGTTGGACCCTTTAAGCGCTCCAAATATAAAAGACCCACCTGTTGGTGGCGGTTGACAAGTTCGCTAAATGGGTTGAAGCGGAGCCCATCAGTAAATGTGATGCAGCCATGGTGGTTCAATTTCTCAAAAAGATTATTCTCCGTTTTGGCTTTCCACACAGCATCATCACAGATAATGGTACGAACCTTTCTAAAGGTGAGATGGATAAGTTTTGCCAACGAGAGCGCATCCGGCTTGATGTAGCGTCCGTGGCTCACCCCCAGTCTAATGGTCAAGCTGAGAGGGCGAATCAAGAGATCCTGAAGGGTATCAAGCCTCGGCTTATGGTCCCTTTGAAGCGGACGTCGGGTTGTTGGGTGGAAGAATTACCATTTGTGTTATGGAGTATAAATAGCACCCCAAACCGATCTACGGGTTATACACCTTTTTTCATGGTTTACGGGGCTGAGGCCGTCCTCCCAAGTGATATTCATCACGACTCGCCCCGGGTTGCGAATTATGTTGAAGCGGACAACGAGCAAGCACGCCAAGAGGCGCTGGACCTGTTAGATGAGAAACGGGACATGGCTTTGGCTCGGTCGGCGGTTTATCAACAATACCTGCGGCGTTATCACAGCCGCCGGGTTAAGACAAGAACCTTTCAAGAAGGCGATTTGGTGCTCCGGCTCATTCAAGACCAGACCGATATGCACAAGTTATCCCCACCTTGGGAAGGGCCCTTTGTGGTCAGGAAAGATCTGCACAACGGGTCATAGTACCTCATTGACGTTCGAGAAGACTCACGCAGCTCTCCTACGGCCTTATTACACTTGAGGCCACAGGCTTTTCTTATGTACATATTTCAACAATGTATATATTATGACCAATATAATAAACCGACATCCTTGCTATTAAGCAGGGTCTCCGCCGTTTTCTTCAAATATCTATTAACTTGGGGGCTTCAGCTAATAAAGCGAAGTACTACCTATTAAACCGGCTATCATGCCACCACCTAGCTTGGGAGCTTCACACCCAAGGGGCCAAAGAGAGTTTGGTTGCTCAAAGCACGACTCAAACATAGGCACCCATTGAGCACAGCTCACAAAGTTACTTGGGGGCTCTTTGTGTCAAATACCAAAGAGTCTGAAAGGACCCTTGTAGCCGGGTATCGACCCACGGCTTGGAAGCCTGGTGTATTCACTTAAAACCCCGGGTTAACCTGCCTTCATCAAGTAAGCCACTCCTATCCAGGTAATCCTGGCACGACCCGTCGAACATTTGACAGTTACTCTCATTGAGACCCTGAACTTGTCAAAGTTAAAACGATGATTGGTTAGTTGGAGGCCCATCTTAAAAGGCTTTGTCAAAATGGTTTAACTCAGTGGCCTGGCAGCCCATGAAAAGCCTCGATTTGGGCCTGGCAGCCCTTGAAAAGCCTTGACTACATGGGTTTTTTGTTGGCTTCTTGCTGAGTTTTCATTCTTTCATAATATTTATGTTAATCCGGTGTTTCTTAACCCGGTGTGGCTTACGGATCTTTTCTGTTAAAGCATACAATTAAAGGTAACCCGGCATCCTTCAAACCGTTCTGGCTCTGACACCTTGTCTCCAGCAATCATCCGGTGTTCATCACAACCCGGTTCTATATCATATATACCAGCATTGCATGGTGGAAGTTGGGTTTTCACCCTTCCTAAAATCACAATTGGTAAACCAACAACATAGTTTCATATCACAAGTATGATTTATTATTGCTATGTTATAGCAACCATGGTTGCCTACCAAGTTGTGTTGGGTGATACGTCTCCAATGTATCTATAATTTTTGATTGCTCCATGCTACTTTATCTACTGTTTTAGGCAATATTGGGCTTTATTATCCACTTTTGTATTATTTTTGGGACTAACCTATTAACCCGAGGCCCAGCCCAGATTTGCTGTTTTATGCCTATTTCAGTATTTCGAGGAAAAGGAATATCAGACGGAGTCAAAACGGAACAAAGTCAACTGGAGAAGTTATTTTTGGAAGGAAACCCACCTGATGGACTTGGACCCCACGTCATAAGAGCCACGAGGCGGTCACGAGGGTGGAGGGCGCGCCCTCCCCCCTGGGCGCGCCCCCTGCCTCGTGGGGCTCCTGTAGCTCCACCGACGTTCCCCCTTCACCCATATATATCGTCGTACCCTAAAACTTCCAGAACAGAAGATAGATCGGGAGTTCCGCCGCCGCAAGCCTCCAGAACCACCAAAAACCAATCGGGACCCCTTTCCGGTACCCTGCCGGAGGGGGGATCCATCTCCGGTGGCCATCTTCATCATCCCGACGCTCTCCATGACGAGGAGGGAGTAGTTCACCCTCGGGGCTGAGGGTATGTACCAGTAGCTATGTGTTTGATCTCTCTCTCATGTTCTCTCTCGTGTTCCTCTATGGCACGATCTTGATGTATCCCGAGCTTTGCTATTGTAGTTGTATCTTATGATGTTTCTCCCCCTCTACTCCTTTGTGATGAATTGAGTTTCCCCTTTTGAAGTAATCTTATCGGATTGAGTCTTTATGAGAACACTTCATGTATGTCTTGGTGATCAACTTGCGGGTTTCGTGACATTGGGAACCTATGCATAGGGGTTGGCACACGTTCTTGATTCTCCGGTAGAAACTTTGGGGCGCTCTTTGAAGTACTTTTATGTTGGTTGGATAAATCTGAGATTGTGTGATGCATATCGTATAATCATGCCCACGGATACTTGAGGTGACAATGGAGTATCTAGGTGACATTAGGGTTTTGGTTGATTTGTATCTTAAGGTGTTATTCTAGTAAAAACTCCAGGGTTGTTTGTGACACTTATAGGAATAGCCCAACGGATTGATTAGAAAGAATAACTTTGTGGTGGTTTCGTACCCGACCATAATCTCTACATTTGTTCTCCGCTATTAGTGGCTTTGGAGTGACTCTTTGTTGCATGTTGAGGGCTTGTCATATGTTCTATCTATGTTATTATTGTTGAGAGAACTTGCACTAGCGAAAGTATGAACCCTAGGCCTTGTTTCCTATCATTGCAATACCGTTTACGCTCACTTTTACCGCTTGCTACCTTGCTGTTTTTATATTTTCAGTTTACAAAAACCTATATCTACCATCCATATTGCACTTGTATCACCATCTCTTCGCCGAACTAGTGCACCTATACAATTTACCATTGTATTGGGTGTGTTGGGGACACAAGAGACTCTTTGTTATTTGGTTGGAGGGTTGCTTGAGAGAGACCATCTTCATCCTACGCCTCCCACGGATTGATAAACCTTAGGTCATCCACTTGAGGGAAATTTGCTACTGTCCTACAAACCTGTGCTCTTGCAGGCCCAACAACGTCTACAAGGAGAAGGTTGAGTAGTAGACATCAAGCTCTTTTCTGGCGCCGTTGCTGGGGAGGCTAGGTAAGTGAAGGTATATCTTTAGATCTTGCAATCGAATCTTTTTGTTTCTTATTTTAGCACTAGTCTAGTTTATAAAAGAAAACTACAAAAAAATGGAATTGAGTTTGTCTCATATGCTTCATCTCTTTAATATCTTTCGTGAGTATGATGGAAAGGAAAATTGTGCCAAAGTGTTAGAAGAAGAATGCATTAGAATGTTTGGCACTAAATCTCTGAATGATGAGCATGATTGCAATGTTGTTAGTATAAATTCCTTGAATATCCATGATGCTAATGATATGCAAAGCCACAAGCTTGGGGAAGCTATGTTTGATGAAGATGATATTTTTTGTCCCCCAAGTTTTGATGAGCAAATTTACTATGATGAAAGCATGCCTCCTATCTATGATGATTATTGTGATGACACGTATGCTTTAAAAAATAATGATAACCATGAAACTTGTCATCTTGATCTTAATTTTCAATCACATGATAGTTGTTTTGTTGAGTTTGCTCCCACTACTATCCATGAGAAGAATTTTGCTTATGTGGAGAGTAGTAAATTTTCTATGCTAGTAGATCATGAAAAGAACGTTTTAGGTGCTGGTTATATTGTTGAATTCATTCATGATGCTACTGAAAATTATTATGAGGGAGGAATATATGCTTGTAGGAATTGCAATAATATCAAGTTTCCTCTCTATGTGCTCAAAGTCTTGAAGTTATGCTTGTTTTACCTTCCTATGCAAGTTGATTCTTGTTCCCGTAAGTTGTTTGCTCACCAAATCCCTATGCATAGGAAGTGGGTTAGAATTAAATGTGCTAGTCATATTCTTCATGATGCTCTCTTTATGTTTCAATTCTTATCTTTTATGTGAGCATCACTGAAATCATAATGCCTAGCTAGGGGCGTTAAACGATAGCGCTTGTTGGGAGGCAACCCAATTTTATTTTAGTTTATTGATTTATGGTTCTGTTTAGGAATAAATAATCCATCTAGCCTCTGTTTAGATGTGGTTTTATGTTTTAATTAGTGTTTATGCCAAGTAGAACCTTTGGGAAGACTTAGGTGAAGTCTTTATGATCATGCTGTAAAAAACAGAAACTTTAGCGCTCACGAGATTAGCTAGAACTTTTTACTGCAGAGTGATATTTAGTTGGTTCTTGTTGCAGATGATTACTAGACAAATTTCTCAGGTCCACCAATTTATTTGTGAATTTTTGGAGTTCCAGAAGTTTGCGTTAGTTACATATTACTACAGACTGTTCTGTTTTTGACAGATTCTGTTTTCATTGTGTTGTTTGCGTATTTTGATAAATCTATGGCTAGTAAAATAGTTTATAAACCATCGAGAAGTTGGAATACAGTAGGTTTAACATCAATATAAATAAATAATGAGTTCATTATAGTACCTTGAAGTGGTGTATTGTTTTCTTTCGCTAACGAAGCTCACGAGTTTTCTGTTAAGTTTTGTGTTGTGAAGTTTTCAAGTTTTGGGTAAGGCTTCGATGGACTATGGAATAAGGAGTGGCAAGAGCCTAAGCTTGGGGCTGCCCAAGGCACCCCAAGGTAATATTCAAGGACAACCAAGAGCCTAAGCTTGGGGATGCCCCGGATGGCATCCCCTCTTTCGTCTTCGTTCATCGGTAACTTTACTTGGAGCTATATTTTTATTCACCACATGATATGTGTTTTGCTTGGAGCGTCATTTTATTTTCTTTAGCTTTGCTTGATGTTTGAATAAAATACCAAGATCTGAAATTTTTAAAAGAGAGAGAGAGTCTTCACATAGTTGCATAATAATTATTTAGCTACTCATTGATCTTCACTTATATCTTGTTGGAGCAGTTTGTACTTTTCTCTAGTGCTTCAGTTATATCTTTTAGAGCACAATGGTGGTTTTATTTTGAAGAAATATATGAACTCTCATGCTTCACTTATATTATATTGAGAGTCGTTAATAGCATGGTAATTTGCTTAATGTTAATATACTTAGTGTTCAAGATATGTGAAACTTTCTTTTGAGTGAATTGAATACTAAGATAAATTTAATGCTTGATAATTGTTTTGAGATATGGAGGTAATAATATCAAAGTCGTGCTAGTTGATAATTATGAACTTGAGAAATACTTGTGTTGAAGTTTGCAAGTCCCGTAGCATGCACATATGGGTAAAGTTGTGTAACAAATTTGAAACATGAAGTGTACCTGGCTTGTGCATCCTTATGAGTGGCGGTCGGGGACGAGCGATGGTCTTTTCCTACCAATCTATCCCCCTAGGAGCATGCGTAGTAGTACTTTGCTTCGAGGGCTAATAAACTTTTGCAATAAGTATATGAGTTCTTTATGACTAATGTGAGTCCATGGATTATACGCACTTTTACCTTTCCGCATTTGCTAGCCTCTTCGGTACCGTGCATTGCCCTTTCTCACCTTGAGAGTTGGTGCAAACTTCGCCGGTGCATCCAAACCCCATGATACGATACGCTCTATCACACATAAACCTCCTTATATCTTCCTCAAAACAGCCACCATACCTACCTATTATGGCATTTCCATAGCCATTCCGAGATATATTGCCATGCAACTTTCCACCGTTCCGTTTATCATGACATACTTTACTTTTGTCATATTGCCATTGCATGATCATGTAGTTGACATCGTATTTGTGACAAAGCCACCATGCATTATTTTTCATACATGTCACTCTTGATTAATTTCACCATCCGGGTACACCGCCGGAGGCATTTATATAGAGTCATATTTTGTTCTAAGTTTCGAGTTGTAATTGTTGAGTTGTAAGAAAAATAAAAGTGTGATGATCATCATTATTAGAGCATTGTCCCAAGTGAGGAAAGGATGATGAAGACTATGATTCCCCCATAAGTCGGGATGAGACTCCGTGACAAAAAATAAAAAAATAAAAAAAGAGAAAGGCAAAAAAAAGGGGCCCAAAAAAATGAGAGAAAAAGAGAGAAGGGACAATGATACTATCCTTTTACCACACTTGTGCTTCAAACTAGCACCTTGTTCTTCATGTAGTGAGTCTCATATATTGTGCTTCAAAGTAGCACTAAGATCTTCATGATAGAGAGTCTCTCATTTTGTCACTTTCATATACTAGTGGGAATTTTTCATTATAGAACTTGGCTTGTATATTCCTACGATGGGCTTCCTCAAATGCCCTAGGTCTTCATAAGCAAGCAAGTTGGATGCACAACCACTAGTTGTCTTTTGTAGAGCTTTCATATACTTATAGCTCTAGTGCATCCGTTGCATGGCAATCCCTACTCCTCGCATTGACATCAATTGATGGGCATCTCCATAGCCCGTTGATTAGCCTCATCAATGTGAGACTTTCTCCTTTTTTTATCTCCTCCACACAATCCCCATCATCAATTCTATTCCACCCATAGTGCTATATCCATGGCTTGCGCTCATGTATTGCGTGAGGGTTGAAAAAGCTGAAGCGCGTCAAAAAGTATGAAACAATTGCTTGGCTTGTCATCGGGGGTATAGAAGTTGGGAACATCTTTGTGTGATGAAAATGAAGCATAGCTTAACCATATGATTTTGTAGGGATGAACTTTCTTTGGCCATGCTATTTTGAGATGACATAATTGTTTAGTTAGCATGCTTGAAGTATTATTATTTTTGTGTCAATATGAACTTTTGTCTTAAATCTTTCGGATCTGAATATTCATATCACAAGTAAGAAGAATTACATTGAAATTATGCCAAAGTATCACTCCGCATAAAAAATTCTTCTTTTTATCATTTACCTACTCGAGGACGAGTAGGAATTAAGCTTGGGGATGCTTGATACGTCTCCAACGTATCTATAATTTTTGATTGCTCCATGCTACTTTATCTACTGTTTTAGGCAATATTGGGCTTTATTATCCACTTTTATATTATTATTGGGACTAACCTATTAACCGGAGGCCCAGCCCAGATTTGTTGTTTTATGCCTATTTCAGTATTTCGAGGAAAAGGAATATCAGACGGAGTCAAAACGGAATGAAATCAACTAGAAAAGTTATTTTTGGAAGAAAACCCACCTGATGGACTTGGACCCCACGTCAGAAGAGCCACGAGGCGGTCACGAGGGTGGAGGGCGCGCCCCCTGCCTCGTGGGGCCCCCATAGCACCACCGATGTTCCCCCTTCACCCATATATACCGTCGTACCCTAAAACTTCCAGAACAGAAGATAGATCGGGAGTTCGGCCGCCGCAAGCCTCCAGAACCACCAAAAACCAATCGAGACCACTTTCCGGTACCCTGCCGGAGGGGGGATCCATCTCCGGTGGCCATCTTCATCATCCCGGCGCTCTCCATGACGAGGAGGGAGTAGTTCACCCTCGTGGCTGAGGGTATGTACCAGTAGCTATGTGTTTGATATCTCTCTCTCGTGTTCTCTCTCGTGTTCCTCTGTGGCACGATCTTGATGTATCCCGAGCTTTGCTATTGTAGTTGGATCTTATGATGTTTCTCCCCCTCTACTCCTTTGTGATGAATTGAGTTTCCCCTTTTGAAGTAATCTTATCGGATTGAGTCTTTATGAGAACACTTGATGTATGTCTTGGTGATCAACTTGCGGGTTTCGTGACATTGGGAACCTATGCATAGGGGTTGGCACACGTTCTTGATTCTTCGGTAGAAACCTTGGGGCGCTCTTTGAAGTACTTTTATGTTGGTTGGATAAATCTGAGATTGTGTGATGCATATCGTATAATCATGCCCACGGATACTTGAGGTGACAATGGAGTATCTAGGTGACATTAGGGTTTTTGTTGATTTGCATCTTAAGGTGTTATTCTACTAAAAACTCCAGGGTTATTTGTGACACTTATAGGAATAGCCCAACGGATTGATTTGAAAGAATAACTTTGTGGTGGTTTCATACCCGACCATAACCTCTATGTTTGTTCTCCGCTATTAGTGGCTTTGGAGTGACTCTTTGTTGCATGTTGAGGGCTTGTCATATGTTCTATCTATGTTATTATTGTGGAGAGAACTTGCACTAGCGAAAGTATGAACCCTAGGCCTTGTTTCCTATCATTGCAATACCGTTTACGCTCACTTTTACCGCTTGCTACCTTGCTGTTTTTATATTTTCAGTTTACAAAAACCTATATCTACCATCCATATTGCACTTGTATCACCATCTCTTCGCCGAACTAGTGCAACTATACAATTTACCTTTGTATTGGGTGTGTTGGGGACACAAGAGACTCTTTGCTATTTGGTTGCAGGGTTGCTTGAGAGAGACCATCTTCATCCTACGCCTCCCATGGATTGATAAACCTTAGGTCATCCACTTGAGGGAAATTTGCTACTGTCCTACAAACCTGTGCACTTGCAGGCCCAACAACGTCTACAAGGAGAAGGTTGAGTAGTAGACATCATTGGGCATTTTGACGCGTCTGGTGGTAAACCGCCCGGACAGATTTTTTCTTATGCAGACACAGGGATTGCATAATATTGTGAAAATACATAAGACAGTACTGAAATTATCATGGCGAATCAAGGCAAAGTATATCCCAGTGCACGATGGCAACGGATCAAAGTATTTTCGCTAGCCTATTACAAGGCGCTTTAAGGCCCAAAATATGGTATTTCCAACAGAACAAAGTTTATGGAGCATCAGTCTGATTGCCGGATCAAGCCTCATTACCATGTTGATGTGAAGTTGATGGTTCATTTGGCGTCGGACCAGCCTCCTCCTCTCCACCTAGTGGCTGGAAGTTCGCGGTGGTCCAGTCAATCCAGGTTAAGGCCTGAAAGATAGCTTCTTCACTGAGAAGTTCTGACGGATCAACGTCAGGGGCATAAGTGTGCTTACGGATTGGCGGAATAAGATTTTGCACTTCCGGCATGACAGCATTAACCCATTTGTTGTTGGCATCATAATAAGACCGGTGAACAGTCAAGTTAGCATCTTCTGCCAGCTGACTCGCCAGAGGACGCATTTCCCTTGTCACTTTTTTAACGGCTTCCTCATCAAACTCTGCCCCGTTTTCTTGTGTGCTTGGAAAGCCTTTGGCGAGGTCAACCGGATCCAGGTCGGCTATCCACGCTTTGGCTCGGGTGAGTGCCAACAAAGCGCCAGCCCTGGCAGCGGATCACTTCACCTCTTCTATCTGCGCTGGTACCATGGATAGCCTTGACAGAGTGTCCTTGATCAGTGCTGGGGCCGGATTGTCATAGGATGCTGCACAGATAACCCGTTGGCACCGGCATACAGTTGTTCAATCAGAGTATATGCTGCTTCCATCTTCATTCGTACATCCGAGCCCAGATAAGCAATGCGGCTACCTACAACGGTTTAAGAATTTCATATTTAAACCGGTACCCTACAAAATGGATATTTCAGATGCCTTGGTAGGAGTACTTACCAAATACTGCAGAGGTCATGGCATTCACTTGACGTTTCAACCCAGAAACTCTTCTGCCACCGGTTTAAGAGCTGACTCAGCGTCTTCAGCCCGTTTCAGCAATGTATCTTTCTCAGTGTCCCAATTGCACGTTCAGTCTTGAATCCTTCCTTAAGTTGTTCCATGGAAGTTAAAGCGGCTCGAAGCTCATCTTTGGCCTTGGAAGATTCTTCTTTATAGGATTTGATACTTTCTTGAATATCAACAATTTGAGTGCGTTGTTGGTCTATATCAGCCTGCCACAGTCAGAGGAGCATATCAATATTTTATCAAAGTCCCAAGTATACAACTAGTTCTACACTTGGCACTTGGGGGCTAATGCGGATTGCTTCTTTACTACTGCTTGTTCAAAGTCCCGAGGATTAATACAAGTTTCAATCCTAGCACTTGGGGGCTAATGTATATTTGCTCAAGAACATAAAGGTTAACAATATGCAGTATGGTAGGTTAACAGTCCCGGTTTGTCTTTGCAAGCTAAACCGGCCCTTGGGGGCTACAAGATACAAGGCAGTGAAAATACAAAGGTAAGGATGAAAATGTTCACCTCATAGCGTTCCTTCATCAGATTTACCAAGTAAGCTTCATTATCTCGGCTTGCATAAAGCCAGTTCAAGAATCCGGAATGAAGATCCTGGGCAGAAAGATTAGCATATTTTGAGAAGTCAGCCTCCATCTTCCCCTTGCCCATAGAAGCAAACTCATCCTTGGCGGTATGTTTTGCCAAGATAACTGGATTGCCCGGAGCGGTATAAGAAGTGCCAGTAACAATAACGTCATCATCTTTGGCTGGGTTTGGAGTGGTAGCAGGGTTTGGCGGATTAGCAGTTGAGCTCAGTGGATCAACAACCGGACTTGCAGGTGTAGCATGTGGACTTGATGTGTCGTCATGTGTGGCCGGATCAGCTTCCAGCGGATCAGCGTTGGTAGCTGGCTCCGGCGGGACAGAATCATCCAGGATTTTCAGGAGTTTCCTCCGGTTCAACTTCGCCAGTAGGGGCACTGGTCTTAGCCTTCTTGCTCAGCCGAGCTTTGGCACTAGTATTAAAACAAGGATTAGCATGATTAACCGAATTATGAAGGAAAAATGGAGGGCTGCATACTTACCCAAGGACGATTTTCAGTGGAGGCAGCTGAGTGGTTGATGAATCGCCAAACGAATTAGAAGACACCTGGTAATTTCAATCATATGGATTGAGAGGGCATCGGAAGAAACCCTTCAAAGGATAAAGTTTTTCAGGAGAACAAGCAACCTCTAGACGATGTTTCCGGTTTGGTGTATGAGGTAAACCAGAAGAAGTGACCTGTTGACCACTATGTCTGGTTATGCGACGCCCTTCGATTTGCTGAGTCTTCAAAGAAAGTTTTTGATCCAAGTAAGCAAGAGGGTGAGAGCGTTTCACTTTCCGAACTGCACGGCGAAATCTTTGAACCGGCATAAGTTCTGAGTCAGAAAGGTAAATTACCTCAACATGATCTGCATGGCTGGCTGCCGCATCATCCTAGGAGTAATCATTATCAATAAGGTGTATGAAATAGAGGCCAAGGGAGTCAAGTTTTACCTCTTCAGCCGAGTCACTGACATCTTCTGGCGGTTCAGAAGACTCAACAATTTTCTTCTTGGCAGCTCTCTTGATGACCTTGCCCTTGACACGAGGAGCCTTGGCCATTTTTTCCTGAGGTTTCCTTTTCCAGAAGGGGTTATTGGCCTGCGAGATTGCACAAAGGGTTATTATAACAGTGTTAAAGCGGAGAAGGATCAGGAAAGTAAAGGTTAAAAGCTTTTTACCGGCGGCGGTTTGTTGGAGGCATAAAAGGGGCGCAGACCAGTTTGAGTGCATACGGCTAGCGGTTCGTCAAGAATTTTCTTTACACTTTCAGTAATTTCATCATCAGTTAGTTCTACTTCATTAAACCGTTGTGGATCATTGGTCTTGCCGGTATATTCAAACAGCAATCCGGGGCGGCGGCTTAAAGGTAGAAAGCACCATGAAACCCAACAGCGGACGAGATTAACACCAGTTAAACCATTGGCAAGGAAAGCCCGGAGTTTGGCGAGTTGAGGTGCATAGGCTTGTCGTTCTTTGGCAGACAATCTTTGAGGTAAAGGGTGGCTATTGCTAAGCCGGTGCGGACGGTAGCCCGACAAAGGATTCTCTTCAGCAGGGGCAGTATTCTGACAGTAGAACCAAGTTTGGTTCTAGTCTTTTGGATGGCTGTGAAGTTTGGCGTAAGGAAATTCAACCTCTTTCCTCTTTTGAATCGACACACCACCAAGTTCAGTATTGGGTCCGTCAGAAAATTCGGTCCGGCGGTTTAAGTGGAAGAGATCTCGAAAGAGATCAACAGTTGGTTCTTCTTGCAGGTAAACCTCGCAGAATACTTGGAAATCGCATATATTGGACACAAATTTGGTCCAATGTCTTGAGGATGGAGTTGGAAGCTGGCAAGTACATCCCGGAAAATTTTCGATCCGGGGGGACTGAAACCTCGAGATAAATGTTGCATGAACACGATCACTTCTCCATCTTGAGGCTCAGGAGGGCACTCAGGGCCAGGAACTCGCCAATGAAGGACATTTTTTGAAGGTAAAGCGCCCGTGGTGACATACCCATTGATTTGCGTTTCTGTGATCCGAGATGGAACCCAGTTGCGAGCAGAAAATTGCTTCGTCATCTTACAAAGTCTGTAAAAGGAAAATGGATGGTTTACGATTGATTGTTCATGTGTGTTTATCAATGTTAAACCGGC
This sequence comes from Aegilops umbellulata, assembly GCA_032464435.1. Taxonomy (NCBI): domain Eukaryota; kingdom Viridiplantae; phylum Streptophyta; class Magnoliopsida; order Poales; family Poaceae; genus Aegilops; species Aegilops umbellulata. Next base: position 600,112,094 of record CP136055.1, on the reverse strand, counting down.
AATTTAATCAAGGTGTACATACGAAGTGAACCGGGCATTGCTATTCAAGTCTAGATGGCGGTTTAAGAGAGGGCTAATGACATATGATGGATTATCAATTACTAAAGGTTAAACCGCCCTTGGGAGGCAGAACCCAATCTGAAAATCTGCTAAGTGTTGCAGAAACTAGTTTCACAAGATGGTGATATAATTTTGGATCTACCGTCGTTCAATAAGCAAATTTTGCTGAGCCCTACAATGGTGTTAAACAGAATAGAGAAGGTTCAGATAAGGATCTATACAGGAACAGTAAGATGCTGTAGTTCGGCAGAGTAAAGCTACAGATCCAGCCGCAAAGAGAAACTATCAGGCCTAGCTAGCTAGATTCAGTAAGATGCTAAAGGAAAAGCAGAGAAATACTGATGAACACTGACGAACACCAAAGAAATTTCAAAACCCTAATGTAGATCTAACAAGTAAAGGAAAGGAGTATTTACCAGGGCCACGCAGCGGCGGAGTATCACAACAGATCTGGTACGAACAGGGTGATGCAGCGGCCTGGTTGGTGCAGACTTGAAGATCGACGACGGCGGCGGCGGCGATGCTTGAGGTCTTCGGGTCGCGAGGAGGAAGACGATGCGAATAGGAAAGGGCGAAAATGGAAGGAGCCCCGGTCTTATTTATAAGGGAAGAGGGATAAAATGGCAGGCGCGAAAATCAAGGAGTCTAAAGCGGCAAAAGAGGATGCAGCTGTCGCCTCGATCTTCGGGAATTAATTAAAGAGAATGGAATCTTCATAAATCTTTTTATACAGGGATGACATCACAATGATTTACTGCAGTGACAGAAGATGACGTCATGGCGGTTCACCAAAATTCATAGGGAGAAGACAATATGGCGGTTTACGAGAATTGTTTAAAATTCAGGTAGTTTTTCTAAGGATTGAAGATTGACATGAACATGTTCAAATCAATCTGGGGCCTAATGTTGAGGTTATAACTACTAAGGGTAAACCACCCAGGAGGGGCCGGTTCACCTCTACCTATACTGAAACCCAAGAAGACCCAGAAGATGGCGCTTTACGGATGAAGCTTAGAGGCCCAGAGCCCACAGGCGATTTAGGGCCCGTGATAGTAAACCGCCATGATTGTATGAACTTGTGTTGTAAGATAGGAAAGCGGAGACCGAGGCGGACACTTGTATGAGCCAGCCTCGGGACTCTGTAGACCGGCCAGGGTCCTCCTGAGTATATAAAGGGGTGACCCGGCGGCGATTCAGGGCAGGAAAGACAACAACTCGAGACTCAGGCAAAGCGTATTCGCTCCCTGGTCATCGAAACCCGATCAATCCCATCACAACTAGACGTAGGCTTTTCCCTTCATCAAAGGGGCCGAACTAGTATAAACTCCCGTGTCCCTTGTCTGGTTTAACCCCTTCAAGCTAACCCGTAGCGATGGCTCCACGACTAAGTCCTTCCAAGAGGACATCTGACGTGTTAATTCCACGATAGCCCCGCCCCCTTGATGTGTGGCAAGATCAAGGAAATATGCACTAGAGGCAGTAATAAAGTTATTATTTACTTCCTTATATCATGATAAATGTTTATTATTCATGCTAGAATAGTATTAACCGGAAACATAATACATGTGTGAATACATAGACAAACAGAGTGTCACTAGTATGCCTCTACTTGAGTTTCCTAGACATTGACATGGGTTGTCATTTGATTAACAGGATCACATCATTAGGAGAATGATGTGATTGACATGACCCATTCTGTTAGCTTAGCACCCGATCGTTTAGTATGTTGCTATTGCTTTCTTCATGACTTATACATGTTCCTATGACTATGAGACTATGCAACTCCCGTTTACCGGAGGAACACTTTGTGTGCTACCAAACGTCACAACGTAACTGGGTGATTATAAAGGTGCTCTACAGGTGTCTCCGATGGTACTTGTTGGGTTGGCGTATTTCAAGATTAGGAATTTTCACTCCGATTGTCGAAGAGGTATCTCTGGGCCCACTCAGTAATGCACATTAGTATAAGCCTTGCAAGCATTGTAACTAATGAGTTAGTTGCGGGATGATGTATTACGGAACGAGTAAAGAGACTTGCCGGTAACGAGATTGAACTAGGTATTGAGATACCGATGATCGAATCTCGGGCAAGTTACATACCGATGACAAAGGGAACAACGTATGTTGTTATGCGGTTTGACCGATAAAGATCTTCGTAAAATATGTGGGAGCCAATATGAGCATCCAGGTTCCGCTATTGGTTATTGACCGGAGACGTGTCTCGGTCATGTCTACATAGTTCTCGAACCCGTAGGGACGTTATGATGACAGTTATATTATGAGTTTATATGTTTTGATGTACTGAAGGTTGTTTGGAGTCCCGGATGTGATCATGGACATGAAGAGGAAGATTGATATATTGGAAGCCTATGTTTGGATATTGGAAGTGTTCCGGGTGAAATCGGGATTTTACCGGAGTACCGAGAGGTTACCGGAACCCCCCGGCGACTTAACGGGCCTTAGTGGGCCTAGGTGGAAGAGAGGAGAGGCGGCAAGGGCCAGGGCCGCGTGCCCCTCCCCCCTAGTCCGAATAGGACAAGGAGAGGGGGGCGGCGCCCCCTTCCTTCTCCTCCTCTTTCCCCCTCCCAAGTCCTAATGCAACTACGAAAGGGGAGAGTCCTACTCCCGGTGCGAGTAGGACTCCTCCTGGCGCGCCTCTCCCCTTGGCCGGTCGCACCCCCTTGCTCCTTTATATACGGGGGCAGGGGTGCACCCGACAGATACAACAATTGATCGTTTGATCCTTTAGCCGTGTGCGGTGCCCCCCTCCACCATAGTCCACCTTGATAATACTGTAGCGGTGCTTAGGCGAAGCCCTGCGTCAGTAGAACATCATCATCATCACCACGCCGTCGTGCTGACGAAACTCTCCCTCAACACTCGGCTGGATCGGAGTTCGAGGGACGACATCGGGCTGAACATGTGCTGAACTCGGAGGTGCCATGCGTTCGGTATTTGACCGGTTGGATCATGAAGACGTACGACTACATCAACCGCGCTGTGCTAACGCTTCCGCTTTCGGTCTACGAGAGTACGTGGACAACACTCTCCCCTCTCGTTGCTATGCATCACCATGATCTTGCGTGTGCGTAGGAATTTTTTTTAAATCACTACGTTCCCCAATAATGGCATCCTAGCCAGGTTTTATGCGTAGATGTCATATGCACGAGTAGAACACAAGTGAGTTGTGGGCGATACAAGTCATACTGCTTACCAGCATGTCATACTTTGGTTCGGCGGTAATGTTGGACGAAGCAGCCCGGACCGACATTACGCATACGCTTACGCGAGACTGGTTTTACCGCCGTGCTTTGCACACAGGTGGCTAGCGGGTGTTAGTTTCTCAAACTTTAGTTGAACCGAGTGTGGCTACTCCCGGTCCTTGAGAAGGTTAAAACAACACTAACTTGACGAACTATCATTGTGGTTTTGATGCGTAGGTAAGAATGGTTCTTGCTCAGCCCGTAGCAGCCACGTAAAACTTGCAACAACAAAGTAGAGGACGTCTAACTTGTTTTTGCAGGGCATGTTGTGATGTGATATGGTCAAGACATGATGAGATATAAGTTGTTGTATGAGATGATCATGTTTTGTTGAAGTTATCGGCAACTGGCAGAAGTCTTATGGTTGTCTCTTTATTGCATAAGATGCAAGCGCCAAATAATTGCTTTACTTTATCACTATGCGATAGCAATAGTTGCAAGAGCAATAGTTGGCGAGACGACCATGTGACGACACATTGATATAGATCAAGATGATGGAGATCATGGTGTCATGCCGGTGACGATGGAGATCATGACGATGCTTTGGAGATGGAGATCAAAGGCACAAGATGATGATGGCCATATCATGTCACATATTATGATTGCATGTGATGTTTATCTTTTATACATCTTATCTTGCTTTGATTGATGGTAGCATTATAAGATGATATCTCACTAAATTATCAAGGTATAAGTGTTCTCCCTGAGTATGCACCATTGCGAAAGTTCTTCGTGCTGAGACACCACGTGATGATCGGGTGTGATAGGCTCTACGTTCAAATACAATGGGTGCAAAACAATTGCACACGCGGAATACTCAGGTTAATCTTGACGAGCCTAGCATATAATAGATATGGCCTCGGAACACTGAGACCGAAAGGTCGAGCGTGAATCGTATAGTAGATATGATCAACATAGTGATGTTCACCATTGAAACTACTCCATCTCAGGTGATGATCAGACATGGTTTAGTTGATTTGGATCACGTGATCACTTAGAGGATTAGAGGGATGTCTATCTAAGTGGGAGTTCTTAAGTAATATGATTAATTGAACTTAAATTTATCTTGAACTTAGTCCTGGTAGTATTAGCATATCTATGTTGTAGATCAATAGCTCGCGATGTTGCTCCCCATTTAATTTTTATATGTTCCTAGAGAAAACTAAGTTGGAAGGTGTTAGTAGCAATGATGCAGATTGGATCTGTGATCTGAGGTTTATCCTCATTGCTGCACAGAAGAATTATGTCCTTGATGCACCGCTAGATGACAGACCTATTGCAGGAGCAGATGCAGACGTTATGAACATTTGGCTAGCTCAATATGATGACTACTTGATAGTTTAGTGCACCATGCTTAATGGCTTAGAATCGGGACTTCAAAGATGTTTTGAACATCATGGACCATATGAGATGTTCCAGGAGTTGAAGTTAATTTTCAAGCAAATACCCGAGTTGAGAGATATGAAGTCTCCAACAAGCTCTATAGCTAAAAGATGGAGAAGAATTGCTCAGCTAGTGAGCATGTGCTCAGAATGTCTGAGTACTACAATCACTTGAATCAAGTGGGAGTTAATCTTCCAGATAAGATAGTGATTGACAGAGTTCTCTAGTCACTATCACCAAGTTACTAGAACTTCGTGATGAACTATAATATGCAAGGGATAACGGAAACGATTCCCAAGCTCTTCGTGATGCTGAAATCGACGAAGGTAGAAATCAAGAAAAACATCAAGTGTTGATGGTTGACAAGACTACTAGTTTCAAGAAACGGGCAAAGGGAAGAAGGGGAACTTCAAGAAGAACGGAAAGCAAGTTGCTGCTCAAGTGAAAAAGCACAAGTTTGGACCTAAGCCTGAGACTGAGTGCTTCTACTACAAAGGAACTGGTCACTGGAAGCGGAACTGCCCCAAGTATTTGGCGGATAAGAAGGATGGCAAAGTCAACAAAGGTATATTTGATATACATGTTATTGATGTGTACTTTACTAGTGTTTATAGCAACCCCTCGGTATTTGATACTGGTTCAGTTGCTAAGAGTAGTAACTCGAAACGGGAGTTGCAAAATGAACAGAGTGAAGTGACGATGTGTGTTGGAAGTGGTTCCAAGATTGATATGATCATCATCGCAGACTCCCTATACTTTCGGGATTAGTGTTGAACCTAAATAAGTGTTATTTGGTGTTTGCGTTGAGCATGAATATGATTTGATCATGTTTATTGCAATACGGTTATTCATTTAAGTTAGAGAACAATTATTGTTCTGTTTACATGAATAAAACCTTCTATGGTCATACACACCAATGAAAATGGTTTGTTGGATCTCAATCGTGGTGATACACATTTTATAATATTGAAGCCAAAAGATGCAAAGTTAATAATGATAGTGCAACTTATTTGTGGCACTGCCGTTTAGGTCATATTGGTGTAAAGCGCATGAGAAACTCCATGGTGATGGACTTTTGGAATCACTTGATTATGAATCACTTGATGCTTGCGAACCATGCGTCATGGGCAAGATGACTAAGACTCCATTCTCCGGAACAATGGAGCGAGCAACTGACTTATTGGAAATAATACATACTAATGTATGCGGTCCGATGAGTGTTAAGGCTCACGGCAAGTATCGTTATTTTTTGACCTTCACAGATGATTTGAGCAGATATGGGTATATCTACTTGATGAAACACCATTCTGAAACATTTGAAAAGTTCAAAGAATTTCAGAGTGAAGTGGAGAATCATCGTAACAAGAAAATAAAAGTTTCTACGATATGATCGCAGAGCTAAAATATTTGAGTTACGAGTTTGGCCTTCAGTTAAAATAATGTGAAATAGTTTCACTACTCACGCCACCTGGAACACCACAGTGTAATGGTGTGTCCGAACGTCATAACCGTACTTTATTAGATATGGTGCGATCTATGGTGTCTCTTACTGATCTACCACTATCGTTTTGGACTGATGCATTAGAGACAGCTGCATTCACGTTAAATACGGCACCATCTAAATCCGTTGAGACGACACCGTATGAACTATGGTTTGGCAAGAAACCTAAGATGTCGTTTCTTAAAGTTTGAGGTTGCAATGCTTATGTGAAAAAGTTTCAACCTGATAAGCTCAAACCCAAATCGGAGAAGTGTGTCTTCATAGGATACCCAAAAGAAAATGTTGGGTACACCTTCTATCACAGATCCGAAGGCAAGATATTCGTTGCTGAGAATGGATCTTTTCTAGAGAAGCAGTTTCTGTCCAAAGAAGTGAGTGGGAGGAAAGTAGAACTTGATGAGGTAATTGTACCTGCTCCCTTATTGGAAAGTAGTTCATCACAGAACCCCGGTTCCTGTGACTCCTACACCAATTAGTGAGGAAGCTAATGATGATGATCATGTAACTTCAGATCAAGTTACTACCGAACCTCGTAGGTCAACCAGAGTGAGATCCACACCAGAGTGGTACGGTAATCCTATTCTGTAGATCATGTTACTTGACCATGATGAACCTACGAACTATGAGGAAGCGATGATGAGCCCAGATTCCGCGAACTGGTTTGAGGCCATGAAATCTGAGATGGGATCCATGTATGAGAACAAAGTATGTACTTTGATTGACTTGCCCAAATGATCGGCGATCCATTGAGATTAAATGGATCTTCAAGAGGAAGACGGACGCTAATAGTAGTGTTACTATCTACAAAGCTGGAATTGTCACAAAAGGTTTTTGACAAGTTCAAGATGTTGACTACGATGAGAGTTTCTCACTCGTATCTTATCTATGCTCAAGTATGTCCGAATCATGTTAGCAATTACCGCATTTTATGAAATCTGGCAAATAGATAAACAAAACTGCATTCCTTAATGGATTTGTTAAAGAAGAGTTGTATATGATGCAACTAGAAGGTTTTGTCGATCCTAAAGGTGTTAACAAAATGTGCAAGCTCCAGCGATCCATCTATGGACTGGTGCAAGCATCTCGGAGTTGGAATATACGCTTTGATGAGTTGATCAAAGCATATAGTTTTATACAGACTTGCGGTGAAGCCTGTATTTACAAGAAAGTGAGTGGGAGAACTACAACATTTCTGATAAATACATGTGAATGACATATTGTTGATCGAAAATAATGTAGAATTATTCTGCAAAGCATAAAGGAGTGTTCGAAAGGAGTTTTTTCAAAGAAAGACCTCGGTGAAGCTGCTTACATATTGAGCATCAAGATCTATAGAGATAGATCAAAAAAATTGATAAGTTTTTTCAATGAGTACATACCTTGACAAGATTTTGAAGTAGTTCAAAATGGAACAGTCAAAGAAAGAGTTCTTGCCTGTGTTACAAGGTGTGAAATTGAGAAAGACTCAAAGCCCGACCACGGCAGAAGATAGAAAGAAAATGAAAGTCATTCCCTATGCCTCAGCCATAGGTTCTATAAAGTATGCCATGCTGTGTACCAGATCTATTGTATATCCTACACTGTGTTTTGTAAGGGAGTACAATAGTGATCTAGGAGTAGATCACTGGATAGCGGTCAAAATTATCCTTAGTGGAATAAGGATATGTTTCTCGATTATGGAGGTGACAAAAGGTTCATCGTAAAGGGTTACGTCGATGCAAGTTTTTGACACTGATCCAGATGATTCTAAGTCTCAATCTGGGTACATATTGAAAGTGGGAGCTATTAGCTAGAGTAGCTCCGTGCAGAGCATTGTAGACATAGAATTTGCAAAATACTTACGGATCTGAATGTGACAGACCCGTTGACTAAGATTATCTCACAAGCAAAACATGATCACACCTTAGTACTCTTTGGGTGTTAATCACATAGCGATGTGAACTAGATTATTGACTCTAGTAAACCCTTTGGGTGTTGGTCACATGACGATGTGAACTATGGGTGTTAATCACATGGTGATGTGAATCATTGGTGTTAAATCACATGGCGATGTGAACTAGATTATTGACTCTAGTGCAAGTGGGAGACTGAAGGAATATGCACTAGAGGCAATAATAAAGTTATTATTTATTTCCTTATATCATGATAAATGTTTATTATTCATGCTAGAATTGTCTTAACCGGAAACATAATACATGTGTGAATACATAGACAAACAGAGTGTCACTAGTATGCCTCTACTTGACTAGCTCGTTGATCAAACATGGTTAAGTTTCCTAGACATTGACATGGGTTGTCATTTGATTGGCATTTCCACGATTAAATAATATATCATTCTGGTTGTTGCCACCAAGTCTCTTAATCCTATTAAGCTCAGCCTTAGTTGAAGTGGGTAGCGGCACTGGGTGGACAGTCTATCCGCCCTTAAGTGCTATTACCAGCCGGGATCACATCATTAGGAGAATGATGTGATTGACACGACCCATTCTGTTAGCTTAGCACCCGATCGTTTAATATGTTGCTATTGCTTTCTTCATGACTTATACATGTTCCTATGACTATGAGACTATGCAACTCCCGTTTACCGGAGGAACACTTTGTGTGCTACCAAACATCACAACATAACTGGGTGATTATAAAGGTGCTCTACAGGTGTCTCCGATGGTACTTGTTGGGTTGGCGTATTTCAAGATTAAGATTTGTCACTCCGATTGTCGGAGAGGTATCTCTGGGCCCACTCAGTAATGCACATCAGTATAAGCCTTGCAAGCATTGTAACTAATGAGTTAGTTGCGGGATGATGTATTACGGAACGAGTAAAGAGACTTGCCGGTAATGAGATTGAACTAGGTATTTAGATACCGACGATCGAATCTCGGGCAAGTTACATACCGATGACAAAGGGAACAACGTGTGTTGTTATGCGGTTTGACCGATAAAGATCTTCGTAGAATATGTGGGAGTCAATATGAGAATCCAGGTTCCGCTATTGGTTATTGATCGGAGACGTGTCTCGGTCATGTCTACATAGTTCTCGAACCCGTAGGGTCCACACGCTTAACGTTATGATGACAGTTATATTATGAGTTTATATGTTTTGATGTATTGAAGGTTGTTTGGAGTCGCAGATGTGATCATGGACATGACGAGGAGTCTCGAACTGGTCGAGACATGAAGATTGATATATTGGAAGCCTATGTTTGGATATCGGAAGTGTTCCGGGTGAAATCAGGATTTTACCGGAGTACCGGGAGGTTACCGGAACCCCTCGGGGACTTAATGGGCCTTAGTGGGCCTAGGTGGAAGAGAGGAGAGGCGGCAAGGGCCAGGGCCGCGCACCCCTCCCCCTAGTCTGAATAGGATAAGGAGAGGGGGCGGCGCCCCCCTTCCTTCTTCTCCTCCTCCTCTTTCCCCCTCCCAAGTCCTAATCCAACTAGGAAAGGGGGAGTCCTACTCCTGGTGCGAGTAGGACTCCTCCTGGCGCGCCTCTCCCCTTGGCCGGCCGCACCCCCTTGCTCCTTTATATACGGGGGCAGGGGGCACCACATAGACACAACAATTGATCATTTGATCTTTTAGCCGTGTGCGGTGCCCCCTCCACCATAGTCCACCTCGATAATACTGTAGCGGTGCTTAGGCGAAGCCCTGCGTCTGTAGAACATCATCATCGTCACCACGCCGTCGTGCTGACAAAACTCTCCCTCAACACTCGGCTGGATCGGAGTTCAAGGGACGTCATCGGGCTGAACGTGTGCTGAACTCGGAGGTGCCGTGCGTTCGGTACTTGATCGGTCAGATCGTGAAGACGTACGACTACATCAACCTCGTTGTGCTAACGCTTCCGCTTTCGGTCTACGAGGGTACGTGGACAACACTCTCCCCTCTCGTTGCTATGCATCACCATGATCTTGCGTGTGTGCAGGAATTTTTTTTGAAATTACTACGTTCCCCAACACAAGACCTGTGCCTTCCACACCAGGTGGTTCTCTCGGGTCAGTTTTTCGGTGATGGTGTGACCGAGAGAGGCGATGGAGGGCGTGGCCATGGCACGGATGAGGAGGAGCTCCACATCTAGATGCGAAGAAAGAGGCATGCTCTGTATACCATGTAAAACTAGGTTAAGCGTATGCCTAGCAGGGACGCATTGCGTGTTAATATATGGGCCGAAGCCAAGTAGTTACAGCGAGATATACATGGCTAGGATTGATCTCCAAGGACTCAATCACAACAACCTAACAACCTGATCCATCTATCCTGCGGGTTATACAACACCGAAGGTTTACATGTTTAACACCACCGCCGCCGGCGCCGGCTAGGCTTTGCCCGGCGACGCCCTCCGGCGGCGGTGAGGGTAGAGGAGGAACCGGTGTAGGCCTTAGACCGCCGGACTGGGGTGCCCCGGTGAGACTCGGAGTCGCACGGGAGCGAGATCCCTTTTTTCCGGAAGTGCCAGTACTTGGGAGCTTGGAAGTACCATTTGGTGTCATATGGCGTGTTACCTGAGAAATCCACCAATGAGTACAACTCTCGTTAAACCTAAGTATCATTTGGCCCTTTTTGGGCCGTTAATATTAGTGCAAGAAACATAGTACAACGAATGTTTTTACAGTCCTCTTCCTCTAGTCCCTCCAAACAGCCCTTTTCGACCTCGTTGAACATAGGTCTAGCTAGTTGCTTGGTAACCTGATTAGTTCTCTAACAATGCTGTTCCCTGTGGACATTATGTAAAGGGACTGGTGTGCAGGTGCGTTGGCAAGAGGTTGGTTATCCACACCCGTGTGATCAGGACAAGGAATATTTTGTTTTTCCGGTGCCGCTGGGAGAGAAAGGGTTTGCTTGTGAAGGAGAGCAGGTAAGAAACTAAATATGTAGTGAGTAATTGGTTTTGCTTCATTGTTCCATCTTAGTGAATTCTCATGGCGCCCCCACGACGAACCTGTTCCCGCGTACGTACGGTAAGCAGAAGCAGGTGTGGCTTTCATGTTGGAGGAGGTGTGTTAGTTGCATGTGATGGCCCTAGGATCAAGAAACGGGTGAAGACAGACAATTGCAGTGCTCTAGTGTTGAATGTCTGAGAAGGATATTGACGATACAGGGTTTTCCTCCATTTTATATTATAAAGCAACCATCCGATACAACCAGCTCGCTGGAGCAGCATCACATACATGCCCAAAAGATAAAACGAGAGGAAGAAAGAGAAACAAATGCTGACACCGGCAAATCAACAAAGCGAAGATGACCGGCAACCGTTGTACCCTCCGGAGAAGTTCCACCGCACTAATAGCACTCTCCATCGTCGTGTACCAACCAACACCTTCAAGAAGGGATGCGACGATAAAGCCGCTGCTGTCGGACTAGTCCTAGGGTTTTCTTTTACAATAAACTTGCCACACTAGTATATAAATTTCCACGAATAGAAAACCAACGTTGACTTCAGGGTAATTATTTTATATTTCCTACTATAGGTCAGTATTCACACTATTTGGACCAATTTTTTTTCTTTTTTGAAAATTAGTGAATGAGATTTTTTTCTTTTTTGGAATTTTGATACCAGTACAATGGAAGGTCAAGTCTATAAACACATAGACCAAAAGTTCATGTCCCTCAATAGACATGTTAGGAATAAGCCAGGTGATGATCAGCGTGTGCGCTTGTTGGTCGAGTCCAGTCGCCGATGCGTGGCAGCGTCTCTGGCCGTGGCGAGTGAGCCCAGTGTGCGTGCGTGTGCGGGGTGAGCACGGCGAGCATGGGTGCTGCGTCTCCAAGGAGCTACAAAGCCGGCTGTGGCATGTGTTAGTGCATGCCTAGGAAGAGGTACAAGGAGCTACAAAAACCCGTTTTTGGCATACAAGGGATATGCATATGATTAAATAAGAAACTAAGTTTTTTTCTTCAAAAAGTACATGCCACGTCAGCCCTCGACGGGCGGGCCCCAATGGTCAGATACACCATTAATATGTGGTTATACACGGTTTAGACCGTTTTGTAACAGACTACCCCAGACAATTGTGGCACCTCCATGCAATTAACTCAGTAAATGCAGTGGTGTGCACGTGCTTTGTTAAGAGGTTGGTTATCCCTGCCCGTGTAATCAGTAGAAGGGATCTGTTTTTTGGTGTCGCTCGAAGAGAAAGGCTTGGCTGGGGCAGACCGTAACAAATCGTGCTAAACCTTATATAGACCCATTTTGAAACGAAACTGACGAGCGGGCCCACTCGTCAGGTGTTGACATATTTGAGGAAACATCCTTGCTTTGTCTTTAATCATGCAGAAACCCCCTTGCCCATCGCCATATTTCTCCTGGTGCAGGCCATGCATGGACGCCCGAGCTCCCCCGCCGCTGATTTGGACTTCGTCCGGGGGAACCCTTCTGCTGTTGGCCAGATCCGGTGCCCCGCAGTCGGATCCGCCCATTCCCGCTGTACGCAACTCTACTGCCTCGCCCGTCCGTCCCTGGCACGCATCCAACCGTCGGCAGCACCACGGCCAGCCTCGGTCTCGCCCGCCTCCAACCACCATCGGTGTTGAGTGCATCCTCGACCTCCTCCCCAAACAGGCCGCCTCTGTCGACACCCGTGTGTATTTTTCATAAAAAAATCTTGCAAGACCCGTTTTGGCATACAATGATTATACCCATAATAAAAAAAACAATGTGTTTTTTCGCAAAAGAACATGCCATGTCGGCCTTCGACATGCACGCCCTAACGGTCAGATACACCGTCAACACGCTATTACACGTGGTTTAGACTGTTTTATAACAGACTACCCTAAACATGGTACTGACATGTAAAAAACTAAAAATTACGAAAAATGGTATCAATCCACATGCATTGCTCCAATTGTGGTATCTTTGTGCAATTAACTCTGTAAATGGAGTGGTATGCAGTGCATGTGCTTTGGCAAGAGGTTGTTTATCCCCGTCCATGTGATCAGTAGAAGGGAAGTGTTTTTCGTTCTCGCTGGAAGAGAAAGGTATGGCTTAACAAATCGGGCTAAACCTGGTATAAATCCATTTTGACAGGAAACTGACGAGCGGGACCGCTTGTCAGGTACTAACATATTTGAAGAAGCCCCCTTGCCTTCCATCGCCCTATCTCTCCTGGCACAAATGCATGGACGCCTGAGCTCCCCCACCACTGATTTGGACGCCGTCCGCTGGAACCCTTCCACCGTCGGCCATATCCGGTGCCCCGCGGCCGGCTTCGCCCATTCCCGCTGCCCGCAGCTCTTCTGCCTCACTCGTCCGTCCCCAGCATGCATCCAACTGCCGGCGGCGCCGCTACTAGCCTTGGCCTCGCCCGCCTCCAACCGACGGCAGCGCCGAGCGCAGCCTCGGCCTCCTTCCCAAATGCAGGCTGCCTCTGCCCATGCATGTGTGTATTTTTCACAAAAAATCTATCAAGTCCCGCTTTTGGCATACAAGGGATATACGCACGATTAAATAAAAAACTAAGGGTTTTTTTCACAAAAGAACATGCCATGTCTGCCTTCGACAGGCGGGCTCCAACGGTCAAATACACCGTCAATATGTTGTTATACGCGGTTTAGACTGTTTTGTAACACACTAACATGTAAAAATTACAGAAAGTGGTACCAATATCCGTGCAATTAACTCAGTAAATGGAGTGGTGTGCAGGTGCTTTGGCAAGAGGTTGGTGATCCCCGACTGTGTGATCAGTAGAAGGGAAGTGTTTTTGGTGTCACTGGAAGAGAAAGATTTGGCTGGGGCAGACTATAACAAATCAAGCTAAACCTCGTATAAACCCATTTTCATAGGAAACTGACAAGCGGGCCCGCTTGTCAGGTGCTCACATATTTGAAGAAACCCCCTTGCTTTCTCTTTAATCATGTAGAAACCCCCTTGCCTTCCATCGCCCTAACTCTCCCGGTGCAGGCCATGCATGGACGCCCAAGCTCCCCCGCCGCCGATTTGGATCGGAACCCTTCCGCCATCGGCCAGATTCGGTGCCCCGCGGCTGGATCCGCCCATTCCGGCTGCCTGCAGCTCTTCTGCCTTGCCCGTCCGTTCCTAGCGCGCATCAAGCTACCGCCAGCGCCACGCTCAGCCTCGGCCTCGCCCGCCTCCAACCGCCGGTAGCGCCTAGCGTAGCCTCGGCCTCCTCCCCAAATGCAGCCCGCCTCTGCTCAGCCTCGGCTGCCTCCCAAAACATGAAAATAATACATAGACGTGGTAAATTAAATTAAAAAGAAAAGACAAAATACCTATCAAAGAAATCGCTTAAAGATTTTAAAAAAGGGTACGATTTTTTTTCACAAACGAGGGGCATTTGCTTGTTTAAAGTTGGTACTGACATGCAATAAAATGTAACGTGATACCAATTCGTATCCCTAGCCCTAAATGTGGTACTAACATGCAATTATCTCCACTGTCATAGATTTGAGCTGCTTTAGCAATGTAATGTTGTTGTTTGAGAGCTGCAGCTAGAACCCACTTTGTTTTATTATGAATAATGCAGTAGTGGCCTGAACGTTGGGCACAAGACACATCCCAAGAGCCATGCATTTGCGTACTATACTTTTCCAATATCTTACGCTTCTTGGTACACCTATTTAGTACTCCCTCTGTCCTAAAATAAGTGACTTAACTTTGCACTAGCTTTATTAGTATATAAAGTTAGTGCAAACTTAAGAAACTTATTTTGAGATGGAGGGAGTAGTATTTGCCTGTCTATTGTAAGACCCGAATGTGTCATTATTACGTTGAACTGGGTCTCCCCTTCGTCATGCAGTTTTCTTCACCAACTACAAAGCTATTCATGATATATTTTTTCCATTAAACAATATGGTCAGTTTGTATGCATGTAGCTCTACTATGTCACACAATTTTGTAGTGTACTCACATGATAAACAATTGATAACGGCTCCTGAATGCATGCTTAATCGTTGACACCTTTTACATGCTTATGTAGAAGTAAAAAGATCCTAACATAGACCGAAGTATATATAAGTCAGGCCTATATCTACTTGATCACCCGACTTGCCTTAGCTAGGATGCAAAAGTGACTGTTATATGAGAGGTTTCAACCTTATTTTATGCTCTATTCCTTCTCTATCAATCTGTTAGAAATATTGCAGGAAAACAAAAGATCACAGTAAATCTTTAGCTTCACTTAGGTTGCCTCCACTTCTTACGTCATACATCTCCAGTGCAAACACCAGCGGAAAAGAAGAAACCGAATCCATCCCACAACATGCATCAAAAAGATCTTGGTCGCCGCCATGCACTCACCGCTCCTCATGTCCATCCCAAGTCCTCCGGTAATTGAGGCCCCACACCACCCTGCTCATCCCCATCTCTCCTAGCCCCCAACATTGTGTATTTGTGTTGGCCGCCCAGCTTACAGTCATGGCCATCCTGATCACGCGGCATCTTCCTGCCTTCAAGGTTGCCAGTTGGCTACCATGGTCAGATCACGTTGTGTCCCCCGCTGTCCTGTCCAAAGCACAAAGAAAAGTAGTTCGCCAGGACTGAAATTAACCTTGAATTGCCCAGGTGAGCATGATGTGTGCAACTTTAAATTTGACTCATCGTACTGTGAGTACTGAACCGAAACTGTAATGCAGTTTGCTGATCTCATATTATGCATCTTAGAGGGCTTGAGAGGTTATATATAGTGGCACACAATATGTATGTCGACTGCACTGCACTGCACGGCTTGTCTCCTGTTAGTGATGTCGATGCTTGTCAAACATCCAGGCTTTGTTACCGTACATTTTGACCAACTCATTTTATATCCGTGTCCATAGATGTAGATGACGCTGTCTTCTCGTGGAGATTTCTATGTTTTGTCATGAAGCGGATGAAAACCGTTTCAGCTTGCGGAGGGATTCCAGATTCAGATTCTATGGCCGGTTGGTATAGTATCGCGTTCGTGGCGACAGGGCAGATTGCTAGTTGTGTGAAGCTGCGGGAAATGTGCAAGAGCGAGAATGTGATCCCTATCAGAATAGCTGACATAATTCATACTCCATGATGCTTTGGCGCAGCAGGAACTTGTTCAGTTCGGAGGCTTGCTTCAGAGCCTCACTGGAACTAATCTGTTGCTAGGGAGAGGGAAGAAGCCGTTTCCTGATCTCAAAGAATACGCCTTTCCATCAATCTCCTTGTGCCTCGAAATGTCTACCTCGCACCCTGCTCACATGTCCCTCACAACCAAGATAAGCATGTTGCTTGTGGATTTTCTCCATATTAGTTGAAGCTGGTAATGATGTTGTTCACACAGCCTTTCATTGCTAAAAGCATTGTATAGAGTTTACTTCAACTCTTCTTCGGGATGAAAAACCCATGATATGACTTCAGTGATTGGCTCTAGCATTGACGCCTTGACGGGAGGATTCGTTGCTGAAGAATCTATCCTGCGACATTGGGTTGCCATTATTGATGGTTGTTGATGTTGTTTATTGCCGCTGTTCTGTTAGCCTTTTATTTATTTTTAATAATTTGGTTGTGTGCATCCTCGATGTCTTCATTAGCTCTTGAAATTGTGTTGGTGCATATGCTAGGTGTAATTGACATCTTCTCGAAATTATTATATTAATATATTCTCTTAATCAAGAAATGTTGCTTGTGGATTTTCTGCTGCTTTTAAGTCATTTAGAGAGAGCTTAAAACTTAACAGATAAAACAAAGAGAGATTATAACTTAGTAGATAAAACAAATCCGTTCCCATTTCAAAAGTTTTCCTTGTTGCTTTGGCTATGAGGTCCAGCGAGCTTGGTATTTCAAATAAAAGAAATTCAAAAGCTTATTCAGAAGTTTAAAAAAATCACCATTTCCCCTGTGGATACATGTATATGTTGTTTACGTGTTCGTAAAGTATATTGAATAATATGCTGATTTGTAGCCTATAAAAAGCTACAAATTTCTTTCCCAAATACAACAAAGTAGGTTCATTTTAATCCATGCTAGTTGTATTTCTACTCCCTCCGGTCATTTTTAGTTCGCATATAAGATTTGACTGAAATCAAGCCTCGTAAAGTTTGACCAACTTTGTAGAAAAAAGTGTCAACATTCACAATCTGAAATCAATACCACTAGATGTGTCAAGACTTAATTTTTCATATTATATAACTTTAGCATGGCAGATGTTGATATTTTCTTATATAAATACGGTCAAACTTTGTGAAGTTTGATTCCAGAGAATTCTAATATGCAGAGTAAAAAGGACCGTAGGGAGTACATATCTATGTGTATATGTGTTTAAAAAAATTGGAGGCATTATGAAATAGTTTTTCAATAAAAAAATAAAGTGCTCTGTAGAGGCCGTCCTCCAAAACACATTTTGGCATGGACTGCTCTCTTCTTCCTTGTCGATTAAGTGAGCACCCTCATGCATTACCACAACTAGTTCAGATAAAATGCGAAACGCTAGCGACTTTTGATCATTCATGACTAACCGGATTGCAAATGCAATTCTTGTTCAACTACTCACACGTTTATGAATTTCTCGGAGTCCTTTTTTGTTTTAGTATTCCTCCAACCAAAGACAATGTTTCTATTCACTCTGTTCCCATGCAAGAGATCGAAAACTAAACATGCAAGTCAAACAGTCACATGATTTTGTAGTGTACACATGTGGTACAAATGATGTGACAAATCTTTCCTGGATGGCTTGCTCACACTATTTCGTTTTCATGAGAAGAGGTAATGAAGAATGTAGATGTATGGAAGTCCTATATATACCTTCTGCCCTGGGATATCAACTAAGTGAGTGAGGTATGAATACTAATTTGTTTATCTCTTTATCCCACTTCAAATCGTCTGAAATATTGGAGAAAAACAAAAATATCATGGTAAACATTTACTTACTGTAAACACATATGGTTCCAACCAATGTCCCCTTAGATACTCACTACCAAAAGCTTTTCTGAATTCCAGACCCCACCGCCTATTGATGCAGACATTTGATCTCCAAAACGGATAGTTCTAGAGGTTAACAACTATCCTTTCCCACTGCCTACTTATAGTTTCGTGTTTTCCATCATATCTAAAGCTTGCAAAATATTTTGCAGGACTGGCAACTCTGCAACATTATTTGGGCAACAAAGCATGGAATATGATGTTCTCATTGTAGTTTAGCTAAATGAAGTGTTGAATAGCCTTTCGTTAATAAGGAATTAGCTAGAGTAGGTATAGCGGCATGGCAGAAAGGTGGAGAAAAATAAAGGAGATGAACATCAATAAAGATGAATATAATGGGATGAAAATCCTTTGTGGTGTATGTAGCAACGGAATTTAAGCCATTTAAACCAAAGACATGGAAGGAAGTAAACTAGTCCATAAGCGGAGACATGCCTGCTGCAACTGAAGGGTTATTCAGCCTTCTTTGCGGTCGAGAACCTCAAAAGGGCAGGAAGCTCCTGCAATTCATACAGGAGAATAGCTTAGCTTTGCCCACTTAATCGAGCAAAACAGGTGGTCATGCATGATGCATCCTCGTAGTGAACACAGAAGAGATGGCCGGCGCAGTGTGCCGATCAAGAAAGTAGTGGCGTGAGTAAAGGTTTCAGCCTGCGTGAGTTGGAAGAGGGAGAGTTGGGTGGGAACTTTCAGTCACATCGATGCTGTGAATGGATACTCTGAGACTCTCAGTCTCTGTCTCGCTCGTTACTAGGGAGAACTTAGTCCTTACTGATTGTGGAGGGAGAAATTAGTACTCCATGTTTTTTTTGTTTAGATGTGATATTGCTAAGCTGTGCTGGTGAGAATTACCGGTTAGCATTTTCCCTGTTGCTGTGCTTCTGTCTTGTCACAATATATACAGAAGATGCACACCTAGTGATGTTCACTTTGGAAAATTTGGGTGGGACTATCATGCAGGTCCTTCGGAAAGCAGTTATCCCTTCCGCCTGTGTGTTCAGGAGATGGGAGTCCACTACGCCGATAGAAGGGAAGTGCTTTTCTGGTGTCACTGGAAGGTTTGGTTGGCGAAGGTAAGGAAGAAACTGAAGATGTAGACCAACTAGTTTTGCTTCGTTATTACATATTTGATAGAAGTGGAATGTTGTTGTTTGAGAGCTGCAGCTAGAACTGACTTTGTTTCATTCTGAATAATGCAGCAGGCGTCAGTTGGTCAGAACTCAGAAGACACCAAGTTTCACACTCCAAGAGCTTCTACTGTAGTAGTTTCCACTTGCACTGATGATCAAGAAGTAATGACCAAATGGATCGATGTTCGGAGTATGTATATTGACTGAGTACAGTCAACAAGTAATAATCATTACAGAATTATGTGTCAAACGGAGTACAACAAAGCATAAAAGGGGATTTAAATAAAGGTTGATTGCTTAGCCAATCAGCAGGCTGAGACATTACAACAGATTCCCCCTTTGCCGAAAAAGGCTTTCGCCGCGCTTTATATATAAAGCACCGACGACCAACAAGCATCCAGTACAAACACACGACACCGCAACACATGCACACACCCAAGACAAGATACATAGGCGCTGAGCGCAACTACACCACTCCTAGCAATACTACAACGAAGAGATGAAGTTACATATGACGAACCATGGGCTCCAAGGCGGCGCCTTCAGGAAGGGTACGACACCGGAGCGCCGCCACCGCCCACTCCAAGGATCAGAGGTTCCCCTGAAGCCGCACGACGGGCAATGAGAGCCGCGACGACGCCTTCAAGAAGGGAACGATCTTCGCCGCCGCCGGTCCGTCCGTAGATAGAACAGGTTTTCACCTCGGCCACCACTCACCGCCACCGAACGCCACATCCCGGCAACCACGCCGCCCACACGGCCATGGTGACCAGGCAGCGCCATAGCACGAGCTCTGCCCAAAAGCACCGTGCTACCACCACCAGGGCCGCCGCCCCGGCATCCAAGACGTTGACACCACCTCACACGAGACCCGCCTCCACCCCAACGAAAGAGACGAGCGGAAAGGTCCCACCTTTCGCACCCCTGGGCGACCCCCAGCGTCGAGACCCGATAGGCCGGCCAGAACTGGCAACCACCGACCCGTCCTGCTACCCCGAGCACGAGACGAGCTCGGTCCTGCAGCACCGAGAGGGGGACAAGGTCAGTCCTGCTGCATCGTGCGCGAGACGAGCTTGATCCCGCTACATCGTGCGCGAGACGAGCTCGGTCCTGCAGCACCGGGCGCGAGACGAGGGTGGACCGCAGCTGGGTGAGGACCAACCCTTTGATGGGAGTAGTGCCGAGATGACGAGGAGATGGGGCGAAGGTCGAGACGGTCCGACCGCAGACGAGCCGACGCCGGAGAAGCCCGCCGCTGCCGCGGGCAGATCCGCAACCATCGCCACTGCGCCGCCACCCCGACCAGCCGAGATGGCCCCGGTCGAGGCAGCCGCCCACAGCCCTAGCCGAACACGGCCCGCGCCGCCGAGAGGTCAGATCTGGCCGGGCCGCTTGCCGCCGTCCCCGACCCCTGGCTTGCACCACTACCGCCTTCCTTGACCCGCGCCGACCACGGCCCGCCCCGCAGGAGGTCAGATCTGGCTGAGCTACGCCTTGCCAGCCGCCGTCCCCGACTCGAGCAAGCACATCCACCGCGCCACCACCCGCCACGAGCAGGATCAGCGACGGGGCATACCACCGCCCAGCAGCCCACCGAGCGACGCCAACAGCCCCCGCCGTCGCCGGGACGGCCGTCAACGCCGCGCCGCCGCGCCCTGCCTAGCGCCGCGCAAGCACGCGAGGAGACTGCCCCGCGCCAGCCCGCCCCGCGCGAAGGGTGAGATGGCCCGCCGCCGCCGACGCCGGTCGGGCTTTGCCCGGCGGCGCGCCAATCTGCCAGTTTAATTTGTGCGAAAGCACAGTTTCCCCCTTTTGTAGAAGGAAAGACAACTGCAGTGGATGGATGCTCAGTAGTATTATGTAAGATTGTGTCCTTTGATTACTTTTGGCAAGGCTAATTCAGGCCGTTTGGTTCGGCAATCACCAGAACGAGACATTCACAATTCTGGCTTCAGTCGTTGGTCCTCTTACTGTCTTACAGTAGGCTAATCTCAATCCTACGCCGATGTGTGCTTTCTTTGTTGCTGCCCCACTGGTACTGATGTCACTGGAAGAGAAAAGGTTTGGCCGGTGAAGGCGAGAAAGAAACTGAAAATGTAGAGCAATCAGTCTTGCTTCGCTGTTTCAGAAGTGAGATGGTGTTGTTATTTGAGAGTTGCAGCTAGAACTGACTCTGTTGCATTCTGATAATGCACCCGTGCCTGAATGTTGGGCACAAGACACACCGCAAGAGCCATGCATTTGCATACTATACTTTTGCAATATCTTACACTTTATTTTTTGACGTTAATATATTACACTTCTTGGTACACCTATTTAGCATGTGCCTGTCTATTGTAAGACCTGAGTGGGTCATTACTATGCTGGACTGGGTCTACTCTTCGTCATGCAGTTGTCATCGCCAAACTGCAAAGTTATTCACGATATTTTTTCCATTAAACCATGTGTTCACTTGTATCGATGTAGCTCTACTATGTCACAAAATTTTGTTGTGTACTCACATGATAAACAAATGATAACGGCTCCTGAATGCATGCTTAACCGTTGACACCTTTCACGTGCTTACCTTGATGTAAAAAGATCCTAACAAAGACTGCAGTATATATGAGGCAGGCCTATATATATTCAAATTTATTTTATGCTCTATTCCGTTTCTATCAATATGCTTGAAACACTGGAGGAAAACAAAAAAGGAACGTAGTAAATCCTTAGCTTCACTTCCATCGCTCCCCTTCCTACATCGTACGTATCCCATGGAAACACCTCCAGAGAAAAAAGATGAATCCAGCTCACAGAACAAACCAAAAAATCTCGATTGCTGCCATGCTCCTCGGTGCCACGCACATCCTATGATCGATTCCTCCCATCTCGCCTCGCCCCCACCATTGATCTGGCCGCCCAACACATAGCCATGGTCGTCCTGATCACACGATGTCTCCTGCTGTCGAGGTCACCGCCCAGCTTGCTACCATTGTCACCCCGGTCACGCCGCGCCCCTGCTGTCCCGGCCGAAACACGAAGAAAAATAGTTCACCATGACTTGAAATTAACCTGGAATTGCCCAGGTGAGCCTGCATCTTTGCAACTGGATGTGTGTGTGTTTTTCCGGAGCGACCCAGCAATTATCAATTAGATTGTCATCACACTAGTAGAAAAAGGGTCAAACGTGAAGCACATTAGGGCCGGTTTGAAATTGAGCCGGCATTAATGTGTCCATTAGTGCCGGTTCCAACAGCTAGCCGAGCCGCTCTCATTAGTACCGGTTCGTGGCGAACCTTTAGCACCGGTTCGTGCCACGAACCGGTACTAATGAGAGTGGTGGCAGGATGTTGTCAATCTGGGGCCCCTCCAGCACCTTTAGTACCGGTTCGTGTCACAAACCGGTACTAAAGGTCGTCCTACATAAACCCTTCGTCCACCCGCCGAGCTCGCTCTGTTCTTCCCCTTTCCCCTCCCACTCTGTTCTTCCCCCTCTTCCTCTCGAGCTCATCACACATTTTGCCCAAAATTTGTCAAGATCTGAAGGTCCCCATCGATTCAAATGATCACAAAGGTTAGCAACTTTGTCCTTTCATCTCTCATTGCTAGATTAGCTCTTGCAATGCTTTATATAGTGTTTAATTTGTGAGTTTAGTAATTTGGGAGGAATTATATGTGCTAGTATTTGATTTATATGCAATTTAAGGTCAAAAATAACACTTAGTTTGCATATGTAGGTGTGGTTTACTTAGTGCCTTCAAAATCTCCGCCGTAACCACCGTCGATCGCCCGCACCGTCCCGTCGCCGGCACCACCTTGTGGTGAGCCTCTTGTTCATGAAATTTTATATAAAAATTGATGTTTGTGTGATTTGGATATATAGTTACTCGTATAATTATCTTACCCGTACGTTGTTTGTTATACATAGTGCCATGGTTTTGATATCCGTCCCCGTCGGCCCTCGTCCTTGTTATGATTCAGATGTGGTAATATATATTCTCTTTTAAAACTAGTTGCATTTCATGTTTATGACAAATTATGCCCATCAAGTTGACATAGATATTTTTTATAGGAGGTATGTGAACCGGAAATTCCAACCGACCCTATTGTCGAGAGGTTAAATTTAGTTGAAAGAGAAAACGATTACTTGAAAGAAAAATTGAAAAGAATTGAGGGGGAGAAGATGGAATTGGAGTTGCATGTTTCCGATGTCGTCGATGATCACAAGATCAAGATGGAGAAAATGCGCTTGAAGATTAGAAAGATTACAAAATATGCCATCGATAGTGAGGCTTGGTATCATTATGCTGTTGGATCAATTGTTACCTTAGTTACGATCTTGATCGCATTTGTTGTTGCATTTAAATGCTTTAGCTAGAGAGTTATTAGTTTGTTGCATTTAAGTGTTGTATGAACTTTATGTATGAACTTGTATTAAGTTGGTGTTTTTGGTGCTATGTATTGAAGATGAACCGACAATGGATGTACGATGACCGATGCTCTCCCGAGTTCACTAATGGCGTGCAAACTTTTCTGCTTGCGGCTGAGGCAAACAAGCGGGCGGATGGTTTTATGCCTTGTCCATGTGCTGTCTGTAAGAATGGTCAAAATTACTCTAAGTCAAGAATTATTCACGTCCACCTGTTTAAGTCCGGTTTCGTGCCCCACTATAATGTTTGGACCAAGCACGGAGAAAGAGGGGTTATGATGGAAGACAATGAATATACAACAATGGTGGAAGAAGCTGAGCCGGTAATGCGGGAAGAAGCTGAGCCGGCAATGCGGGAAGAAGCTGAAGAAGAGGCATCAGATGAGCCCGTTGATGATCTAGGTCGGGCCATTGCCGATGCAAAGAGAAACTGCGCAAGTGATTTGGAGAAGAAGAAGTTGCAGCGCATGTTAGAGGATCACAAAAAATTGTTGTACCCGAATTGCGTAGGTGACAAGAAAAAGCTGGGCACCAGAGTGGAATTGCTGCAATGGAAGGCAGAGAATGGTGTATCTGACAAGGGATTTGGAAAGTTGCTGGTAATGATAAATGATATGCTTCCAAAGGACAACGAATTGCCCGAGAGTACATACGAAGCAAAGAAGGCTGTCTGCCCTCTAGGGTTAGAGGTGCAGAAGATACATGCATGCCCTAATGATTGCATCCTCTACCGCGGTGAGTACAAGGATTTGAACGCTTGCCTGGTATGCGGTGCATTGCGCTATAAGATCAGCTGCGATGACCTTGGTGATGTCGAGGGCGAGCGCCCCAGGAAGAAGATTCCTGCCAATGTGATGTGGTATGCTCCTATAATACCACGGTTGAAACGTTTGTTCCAAAACAAAGAGCATGCCAAGGTGATGCGATGGCACAAAGAAGACCGTGAGAAAGACGGAAAGTTGAGAGTACCCGCTGACGGGTCGCAGTGGAGAAAAATCGAAAGAAAGTACGGGAAGGAGTTTGCAGATGACGCAAGGAGCGTATGGTTTTGTCTAAGCGCAGATGGCATTAATCCTTTTGGAGAGCAGAGCAGCAACCATAGCACCTGGCCTGTGACTCTATGTTTGTATAACCTTCCTCCTTGGTTGTGCATGAAGCGGAAGTTCATTATGATGCCAGTGCTCATCCAAGGCCCTAAGCAACCCGGCAACGACATTGATGTGTACCTAAGGCCATTAGTTGAAGAACTCTTACAACTGTGGAATGGAACAGGTGTACATGCGTGGGATGAGCACATGGGGGAAGAATTTGACCTAAAGGCGTTGCTGTTCGTGACCATCAATGATTGGCCTGCTCTCGGTAACCTTTCAGGACAGACAAACAAGGGATACCGCGCATGCACGCACTATTTGGACGATACCGACAGTATATATTTGGCTAATTGTAAGAAGAATGTGTACCTGGGATATCGTCGATTTCTTCCGAGCAGGCATCCCGTAACAAAGAAAGGCAAGCATTTCAAAGGTGAGGCGGATCACCGGACGAAGCCTCGCCACCGTACTGGTGCTGATGTACATGATATGGTCAAGGATTTGAAGGTGGTCTTTGAAAAGGGTCCTGGTGGACAACCTGTTCCGAATGACGCTGACGGACGCGCACCCATGTGGAAGAAGAAATCTATATTTTGGGACCTGCCCTATTGGAAAGACCTAGAGGTCCGCTCCGCAATCGACGTGATGCACGTGACGAAGAATCTTTGTGTGACCCTGCTTGGCTTCTTGGGCGTGTATGGGAAGACAAAAGATACAACTGAGGCACGGGAGGACCAGCAACGTATGCACGGAAAAGACGGCATACATCAGGGTCATGCAAGCTACGCTCTTACCAAAGAAGAGAAGGAAATCTGTTTTGAATGCCTGCTCAGTATTAAGGTACCGTCTGGCTTCTCGTCGATTATAAAGGGAATAATAAACATGGCAGAGAAAAAGTTTCAGAACCTAAAGTCTCATGACTGCCACGTGATTATGACACAACTGCTTCCGGTTGCATTGAGGGGGCTTCTACCGGAAAATGTTCGATTAGCCATTGTGAAGCTATGTGCATTTCTCAATGCAATCTCTCAGAAGGTAATCGATCTAGAAATCATACCAAGGTTAGAGAATGATTTGGTGCAATGTCTTGTCAGTTTCGAGTTGGTGTTCCCACCATCCTTCTTCAACATCATGACACATGTCCTAGTTCACCTATGCGAAGAGATTAACGTTTTGGGTCCCGTATTTCTACACAATATGTTCCCCTTTGAGAGGTTCATGGGAGTCTTAAAGAAATATATTCATAACCGTGCTAGGACAGAAGGAAGCATCTCCAAGGGCCATGAAAATGAGGAGGTCATTGAGTTTTGTATTGACTTTATTCCTGACCTTAAGCCGATTGGTGTTCCTGAATCGCGGCATAAGGGCAGACTGGATGGAAAAGGCACGCTAGGAGGGGAACAAATAATATGTATGGACGGACGTTCTTTCACTGAAGCACACTACACAGTTCTACAGAATTCCGCCTTGGTGGCTCCGTATATGGATGAACACAAGAATTTGCTACGCTCCAAACACCCGGAGCGGTCTGATGACTGGATTACACGTGAACAAACCAGGAGTTTCGCCAGCTGGTTGCAGACATGTACCATGCATGACGCCTCTATTGAAGATGACCTGTACTTGCTGTCCCAGTTACCATCTTCGAATATAATAACTTTCAAAGGGTACGAGATAAATGGTAATACATTTTACACGATCGCCCAAGATAAGAAGAGCACCAACCAAAACAGTGGTGTCCGCTTTGATGCAGAAACCAATACGGGAAAGGAAACATATTATGGTTATATACAGGACATATGGGAACTTGACTATCGGCGTGGTTTGAAGGTCCCTTTGTTTCGGTGCAAATGGGTCAATATGACACGAGGCGGGGTAACGGAAGACCCGCAGTACGGAATGACAACAGTGGATCTCAACAATCTTGCGTATGCAGACGAACCATTCGTCCTAGCCAATGATGTGGCACAGGTTTTCTATGTGAAGGACATGTCTACCAAGCCGAGAAAAAGAAAAGATAAGGAAGCGAATGCATCGTACGATGAGCCAAAGCGGCACATAGTTCTTTCTGGGAAGAGAAACATCATGGGAGTGGATGACAAGACAGACATGTCAGAAGATTATGAAAAGTTTGATGAAATTGCTCCATTCACAGTGAATTTTGACCCGAGCATCCCGTTAAATGATGAAGATTTTCCATGGTTACGGCGCAAAGGGACACACGCGAAGAAAAAGTTTCATACCCAAAGATCTGGGATGTGATCGGTTTCACTATCATCACTTTCTTCTGTGTTTCACACCCAGGAGGGAATCTCTGTAATAGTTAGGGTAGCTATGTGTTTTGGCATTTGAAACGCGAAGAAATTTTATGTGCAAACAAATTCTTTCATGCCTTTACTGATTTTTAAAGTTAAGTTATTCACAAACTAGTGATTCACACTAATTTCAAATAATTCAAAATTTAAACTATTCAAATATGAAAACTACGGGCACTAACAGAAAGTTTGTAATTTTTTGTACCTAAAGCAAAAATATTCACAAAGAAACTCTAAATACACAAAAAAAACAACTCAAAAATAAATAAAAAAATTAAAAAAGCCCGCCTACTCGGCCAGAGCGGCCTGCATACGACTAGAAACCCAACCTGTTGTTGGGCCAGGATGCAGGCCCGCAAAGGCCCAGTAGGCCCACATGGCAGTACAGAACATGTAGGCCCAGTAGGCCTGCTTTCGAGAGGAGCTCGAGAGAGCTACCGCACGGGGGGTTATAAACCAGTGCGGACGCCCCTCGGCTAGCGAGGTGGGACTAAACTTGCCGCACCTACGCCAGCGCACCCCTTTAGTACCGGTTCATGGCACCAACCGGTACTAAAGAGGGGCCTTTAGTAGCGGTTGGAGCCACCACCCGGTACTAAAGGGGTGCGCTTCCCGCCGCTTGGCCTGGCCAAAACAGGCCTTTAGTACCGGTTGGTGGCTCCAACCGGTACTAAAGGTCCATCCTATATAACTAAACACTTCAAAAATTTCAGTTTCTCATCTGCTTCTTCTCCTCTGCCCCTTCGCCCGCCGCGCCCCCATCTCCATATCCCTCTCGTCGCCGCCCCCGTCTCCTCCCCCGTCTCCGCCCCGTCCCCTTCATCGCCGCCCCGTCGTCCCCGTCCCCGTTGTCGCCGCCCCGTCGTCCCCGTCGTCACCGCCGCCACGTCCCGGTCCGTCCCGCGTCGTCCCCGTCCCCGTCGTCGCCGCCCCGTCCCCGTCCCCATCGTCGGCGCCCCGTCCCTGTCCCCGTCGTCGCCATCCCCGTCATCGCCGCCCGTCGCCGTCCCCGTCGCCGCCCCCCGTCGCCTCTCGCCTCGCTGGTGAGCACACACACACATACATTTTTTTAGTTTTTTAGTTATAGAAATAGTTATAAAAAAGTTAGAAATTTTTCTTTTTTTAGTTATAGAAATAGTTACTTATATAGCATTTGTAGAAATGTTATAGAAATGTTAGAACTGTTAGAAATTTTTCTGTTTTTTAGTTATAGAAATAGTTATAAAAAAGTTAGAAATTTTTCTTTTTTTAGTTATAGAAATATTAGAAATGTTATACAAATGTTAGTTATATATATAGAAATGTTATAATTTTTTTTTCTGTTTTTTAGTTATAGAAATATTAGAAATGTTACAGAAATGTTAGTTATATAGCATTGATAGAAATGTTAGTTATATAGAAATGTTAGAAATTTTAGTTATCAAAATCCAATCATTAAAAAATGTTACTTTTTGCGGGCATATAGTTAGTATTTGTTCTCGACGATGCCCGGCCCGCATCCTCGCCGTCGACCCGTCCGCGACGACGTCCGGCTGACCCATGTCCGGGACTGGGCTCCGCCGGGCTGGCACTGGGAGGTGCTGCCTGGAGGGGCGCGCCGCTTGATGAGGAACCCGGCCCCGGGTCCCGTCGTCGACCCTGATCTCGTTTGGTGGCGTTCGCGTGGGCCAGTTTCGATGCGGAGTGAGCCGGCCCCGCCGGAGGTGGTACGTAGCCGTGTCAGGGAGGAGGACGAGCACGTCCATCGCTACATGGTTGCGTTAGAGGGCGGCAGGTTCTCCAATACCTGGCAGTTTCTTCAGGGATCTCACTTCAGCTATGATCCTGTGAGGGTTCCTTCTTTTTGGGTGTCCACCGCCCGCGCCGCAGGAACCGCGAGTGTCCTAGTGTCTTCTGCAGTATTCGATCTTTATTAGCTACCTAGCCAGTGATCTATTCGATATATAATATTCGAGACGATGTATTCGAGATTATATATTATTCGGGACGATGTATTCGAGATTATATCTATTATTCGAGACGATGTATTCGAGATTATATCTATTATTCGAGACGATGTAATTTGAATACTAAATTGTTTTATATTTCTTTTGGATTAGTTAAATAAAAGCTATGGCGGACAATACCGGCAGAGAGGGAGAACAGGCCCTATTCGATATGATACGCCATCCTCGCGGGCCAGATGATGATCAGAATGAAGAAGATTATGATGGCTCCGAATTTTTAAACAACACCGGGGAGGGTGATATGATATTCGATCGCGACGACCGAATTGATGAAGTCATGAACTATGATTATGATGATGACGAAGAAAATGTTGATCTTGAAACAACAAAGACCGGCGAGGTATATATATTTATATAAGCAGGCATCTAGTGATCATCACATGTTTTAAATGACTTGAAGATATATTAACGAATCGATCTTTCTTCTTTCAGCCATCCGGATCGAGCAAATCTTCAGGCAACAGGACAAAACGAGGCCCGAACAAAAAGTTGAAGGAGGGCGTAAAGTACAGTACAATATCGAGGCAATCAGACCTAATGGCGAACCATTAGCGCCTAAGAAGATTGCAGACAAGTCCGTTCGTCAGTGTGGAGTTCTTGTGAAGGACCAACTCCTGATCTCCCTTCAAGAATGGAGAGAGACAGCAAAGCCACGTCCAGATCTTACTTTTGTTGACGACAGACAAAAAGGTCTGCTTTGGGATACTCTCATGGAACATTTCACCCTACCAGATCATTTCACAGAAGCAGATGTGCAGAAAGTCAAGGACGCTGCTCTTAGGAAGATGGCGGTTGCATTCAAGAACCACAAGAATCGTGAATGGGACAAGTACGTCAAGGGAGGAAGGAAGACTCCAGTATTCGAGGGAACACTAGAGAAGCAAAGTGCTCATTGGGACGATTTCGTGAAATTCAAGGATTCAGAATTAGCTAAGGAACGGTCGAGAAAAAACAAGAAGAATGCCGAAAAAAAGGATAAGTTCCATAAGTTTGGGCCAGGTGGCTACGCGGTGGCAATGCCTAAGTGGGATAAGTCTGAGAAAGAGATGGAGGATGCAGGTGTCACTCCGGTTACTAGGAGCTGGTCCCCCAGGTGCAGGACTTGGTTCTATGCGCATGGGGGGGGGGAGTTGGACCCGAAGACAAGCAAAGTTTCGACGAAGGCATGCCTGAACGGAGCCGACGATGCGATACTTGTTACAATAGAAGAGGCTCGATCGGGGGTGTTCCAGCCCAACAGAGAGAACGACGAGCTTACGCGTGCCCTGGGAAATCCTGAACACCCGGGAAGAACACGAGGCAAGGGCACTATTCCGTGGTATGAGGGGTTTTTGACTGGAACACCGACTACAGAACCCGTGCGAGAAGGAAGATTGCGGAGGAGAAGAAGAGGAAGATGGAGGAGGAGCAGAGAAGCTAGACTATGAACGCCTTCAAGGCCTAGAATCAGCGCACGCGGACTTGGCAGTCAAATTCCAACGGCAGCAGGAGCAGATCGACTCACTTAGCCAGCAAAGGGGGTCTCAGCAACTGCAGCAGCTAGCGGATGATCCAGCATTGGATAGCACCGCCCCATCCATGCCGAGAAGCAGCGTGGGTTCCGCCCCGGGCGACGCAATGCTGGATAGATACCCCGTGGATGACATCACGGAGAACACTAACTGCGAGCTACACTTCAAAATGAAGAACATATCCATGAAGGTGGCGTACGCCGTTGCTTTTACAAATCCCTCCGAGGCAACCTTCCATTGCAACCCGATTCCAACGGGCTATGCTCGTGTCTTGGTTGATGAGGTGGTGGATCCATATTCGGGGCTACAGCTTGACATTCCTGGAGGTGACGATGAGCACACATTGGGATAGGCCATACATCATGTCATCCTATAGAGAAAGGATTGCATCGTCTTTCGAAGGCCACCGACACCGCGTCACCCGACTCCTCGTCGAAGTCCGCCACCGAGTCAACAGACTCCCGCTCCTCCAAGTCCACCAACGCGTGAGGCCACTCCTCCTCCTCCAAGTCCGGCAAAGTGTCAGGCCACTCCTCCTCCAAGTCCGACACAGCGTCAGACGTCCACTCCTCCTCCAAGTCTGACACAACTTCAGGCCACTCCTCCTCCAAGTCCGGCACAGCTTCGGGCCACTCCTCCTCGTCCAACTCAGCCACGTCAGCCGTCTCCGCCGCCTAAGCAATCATAGAAGAGACACCCCGCAGCTATGGCGCGTAGCGGTATGAGTCGAGGTAGTACAGGAAGTACAGGCGGACACAAGCGATATAAATATGTTCCAAGCCTCGCGCCTCTTCCGCAGAGGCCTTATGACAAGTCCGAGGAGGAAAACGCAGCCATATTGAAGGCCGAGGTGGAAGCCCATTTTGCACCAAAACCGCCACCGCCGCCAAGGGAGAAAGTGCCTGAGGAAATGAT
The DNA here is from genome assembly GCA_032464435.1 of Aegilops umbellulata. NCBI lineage: Eukaryota > Viridiplantae > Streptophyta > Magnoliopsida > Poales > Poaceae > Aegilops > Aegilops umbellulata. The sequence goes on along the minus strand of CP136055.1, from coordinate 600,080,630 downwards.
TGACCACTTCATCCGAAGCCTGTTGACACAGACTATGAGCGCCACATCAGGAAGTTAAATCGAGCACGTCTACAGAGGGAGGCGAGCTCGAGCTCGAGCAAACAACAAGCAGCTGTCAAAAAATGCGGGAAAACCGTTCCCCAGCTGGGAGAACAGGCGGCGCAATCGATCCCCTCGCTTGTTGTGCCAACAACAGGTGAGAGTACGCGCGCCCAATATTATTATGGGCAAAAGGTTTATGTTCCCGAGGTGGGCAATGTGGTAATAACCGAGAAGCATATAATGCAGGCTGAAATTCTCAATATCACTGTTGCACAACTCCTCAAGATCGAGCCCATGCCTGTGCTTAGAGAGGATGAAATAAAACGGAAATATGTCCAGGGCGAACCTTTGGTCAAGCCAGACGAGGTCAAGAAGTTCCCAACGAGAATGTATGAATTGCATCAACGGTACATGAACATTACCAAGAGTTCCAATCGAGAGTCCCTCATGGTGGAAGTCAAGAAGGATCATTACTACCATCAGAAAGTTGTGGCCGTTGAGTATAATGAACTATTTCAGTTATACAATCAAGACGCACTCGACAAATCTATCGTCAGTTGCTATTGTCTGTAAGTGATTTTTTTCTGTAATTTAAGTCTCAAGCTAGCTGTAGTGATTCTTTTGATCAATCATTACCTGTAATTATCCTCACTATATTCTTTTCTATGGTATTATGCAGGATGAAGATGTATGAAATGAAAAAAGGTGGACGCTATGGCATTGGGTTCATTGACCCAAACACCGTTAATGAATACACATGGAAAATAGATGCATATCGTGCAAAGCATGTAAAGGACAGCATGCTAGAGTTCTTGAAGCGCCTCAAATACAATGAAGATATACTAGTTCCTTACAACTTCCAGTGAGTCACACTGTCTTGTACTACAATTTTTCTGTTTTTGCCTACTAGCTAGCTACATGTTTTTGCTTACATATGTCTGCTTAATTAAGACATGCAAACGTGTATGCATGCAGATTTCACTGGACCTTGTGTATCATTAAAGTTGACGCCGGAACAGTTGAAATACTGGACTCACTACTCAAAATAAAAACTGCCTATAACAATTCGTTTGGGATAGTCAAAAGGTAATTTCAATCATTATTAAACTATATATCTTGGCCTCTTAAGTTCGTCATTTTATGATATGAACTATTTAATAACCCCTTTATTCATTTTTTTTGTCGGCGGGCAGGGCTTGGGCAAGGTTCATCAGCGTCACTCCAGGCGAATGGAAAGAAAAACTGAAATAGTTTCGACCTAAGGTAAGTAATTAAATAGTACTAGCTAGCTAGCTGCCATCTTTTTAATTATCATGCTTGATTAATTATTATTCATCAAATTCTATTCTCAAAGACAGGAATGGGTACGTTTGTCAGAACACTATTCACAATTTTTACACCATTATCGTTATCTAGTCACACAACTAATACACATGCATATTGATCTCCTTCTTAACAGTTCACAGAGATGCGGGACAAGCTCCTAGAAACGGAGCGCGTACAAGCACTTCAAGAGGAAATAGCGGGATTTTTGCTCGACCAGGTCATAGATCCGAAGGAAAAATACTATTACCCGCTACCGCCCCAATGAACTACTTCCAATTGTCATCGTTCTCCGAAGACACCAATTAGACTAATGGCACTGGCTCCGAAGGCAACATTGTAGGAGAAATTGGATATAGTTAGCTAATTGTTTGTATGTATATATATATATATATATATATATATATATATATACATACATGTGTGTATGTCTGAATTAATTAATATGGTGGTTTTTGTGGAACATTTGATGATATATATATGACAGGTTCTACTAGAAATTTTATATATATATGCATAATGTGTACAATGTGTACTATCATAAAATACCAGCAAACGAAGAAGAATTAAATGGAAAACACAAAATTAAATGAAAAAGAAATCATAAACCCAAAACCCCCCAACATTTTAATACCGGTTGGTGTCACCAACCGGTACTAAAGGGCTCCCTGCCGCCGGAGCTGGCTCATACCACGTGGTTGGCCTTTAGCAGCGGTTCGTGCTGAACCCGTACTAAAGGGGGGGGGGCTTTAGTGACCACACTTTAGTGCCGATTACAGAATCGGCACTAAAGAGCTTTACGAACCGGTACTATTGCCCGGTTCTGCACTAGTGTCAATAAATGTCTGAAATTAATCATGCTATTTAAGTTGGTTACTCTTCTGGACAAACGAAGTCAGTGCTAGGTAATCGGCTTTTGTGAGTGACGATTTGCTGCATTCCCCAATCCGGCTTCAGTCGATGGTTTGCATGCCAGAATTATGCAGCAGTGTTCTTGTTCACAAGGATTTAGTTATTAGTGTTTTTATGTTTATTTACAGAACAATCTCCTGTAGTCAGTCAGTTACTCGGTGCTCTGCTTCTATGGCGGCTAAGTTACATCAGACTCGGTGTGATTGAGATTTATAGTTTGAGTACTTGTGGCTTTATTGTATTTTCTTGTTTGTAATGCTCCATAAGTTAGCCATCGCGGTCACCGTGGGATGCTGCCGCTGGAGACGGGGACCCGAGAGGAGAGCCCTGTTTTGCGGCTTTATATATGCCTGTATAGCAGCTACTTAACGTCAGTCTGTGACCTGTTTGTTCAATTAATTGACCTGAACAACAGCACTGTCAACTGCTGTTTAACCACTTTTTCAAGTCTATATTGTTAACTAGCATGATAGACTGGATTAATCATATTATTAGTTATAAGTATGTCATCGATATCTGAAAAACACTTGATCCGTTTGGGGTGTCTGGAATGTTTGTCCTTGTATGTAGGAAAGGGGAATTGTGTTTGCTTCAATTTATCTTGTACAAATTATTTTTAGAAGAGGAAAACAGGACGAATACCGCATGGAAATGGAAAAACATCGTGTTTGATTCAAATAATGTACTAGGTTGTGTCATTACTATCGGCTTTGGTGAACTTAGCATGTTTTTCTTGTTCAGATATTTTGTAGAGACGACGACGATCCACTGGTCGAGGCCGCCGTCACGGATAAAGGCCCCCTGTCCAAGCACAAGGCATGCAGATCCTCACCGCCACCTTCATCGACTGCCATGCGGTGCACCGCCAGCCTCTCGGGTGGGAACGTGGAGGGCAGTCGGTATTGGGGGCGCGGGTGGTTACACTAGGGTTGAAGTGCCCGAGTCACCCGAGAGGGAGCGATGCGGGGGCGGAGGGGTTTTTCACCAATCATCTACAAATTCTTTTGAATTCCTGTAGACGTTTTTGTAGGCGACGCAGCAGGAATTTAGCTGCTAACTGTACTCCACACACTAGTTAAAGAGTACACTGTAGAAGGAATTTCCTCTAATACATATATTGTCGTATTTTTCATATAAAAGGTCTAAACAATTATTCTATGTCTACACGAGTAGACCAGTACAAGACAACTTCACCGGAAACAAATAAGATGAATCTGAAAATAGTACTACCTATGATATCCATAATAAAACTAGCCAAGCATAGCGCGCAAACAAACTAATAAGCTCATGATCAGGCCGGGCGGCGTGCGTGGATGAATGTATCAGCTGGAGTTCCCGTGCGTCGGCGGTTTATCTGAGTCGCAGGTGGATGGATCGGTTATGCACTTGAGCAGCACCGCCTGCGCGCTGGTGCATGCCGCGGCGTCCGGCTTCGGCCCCAAGCACGCATAAGCCCATTTGTCGAACTTGTCCAGCACGCAGAAGTACTTGTTAGGACACTCGAGGCCGGCTGTTACTTTTTCCATCTTTGCCACGATGCCGGCCACGGACTTCTCCAACGACGTCTCCATGGCAATGGCCGATGGTGTTGCTGCGCTCTCCATGGCGATGAGACGGGGTCCAGCCAGTGCGTGGAACGTTGTGTCGATGTCGATGTTGATGTGACTGGGAGGACTCGATCGATTTGATTTTTCTATAGACGGACGTGCTTGCTCTTGTATTTGTATAGCCGCACGTACGTACGTGCTGATAGGATAGGAATCGGCTCCAACTAGAACTATTGTTGGTTTTGGAATCTATTTCGGGCGACCGACCTATAGTTAGTCCCTCCATCTTAAGGCGGACAAGGAAACAAACTGTCAAGTTATTGTAGTACGGCCTACGGCTCCTTCTTTCCTCTTCCACAAATCTGCTTAACACGAGTACAAGGCATTACAAAAGACGAGTCCAGCTCCAGCGTACACGACAGATGGTGCAACTACTAGCGCATGCATGGCGTGAGGTTCCAGCGTCACGTCGACATGTAACGTCATAAGACGGGAGGACGGCGGACGGCCACGGCGACGGACGGCATCGGCGTGGCTTGCCGGCGACCTCGTGGTCCTCCCGACGGCATGGTGCTGGCCATCTCGCTCTAGGTCCTGGAGTACAACGTTCTCATCGTATCGATCAGGGTCAACACCTCTGAAATGTCTAGCCTGATCGATACTTGTAGCACAGTATGGATTCCAATAGGAGTTGTGAACCGATCAATGACTGTGAACTAGTGGTTGGGGCGCCACCCTGTAGCGCCATTTGAGATGAAGTTGTGCTCATGTTTTCCTTTAAAAAACCATGACGTCCTCGTCTCTATCTAAAAAAACATCACAGAAAAAAAGACCTCACCTCGATATGAAAAAATAAATAAAAAAGAAAAAATTAGCACCGTAACCTACCGGCGAGGGCCACAGTGCATAACCCTCCATTTAAAAAAATAAGTGAGGTTCTGACCACCATCTAAAAAAACATTTCAAAAAAGAATCCTCACCTCCATTTAAAAAATATTCCAAAAGCTGTCTCACCACGGCCAACCAGCTTGCGCCATGTGGCATAGCTAGTTGGCCGCCAATCTGGCAATGCTTAATAGGTTCAAAAAAGAATCCTCACCTCCATCTAAAAAATATTCCAAAAGCTGTCTCATCACGGCCAATCAGCTTGCGCCATGTGGCATAGCTAGTTGGCCGCCAATCTGGTGATGCTTAATAGGTTTAATTGCAGGGATTTGGCGGCCGGGTTCAGGTTACCGGAAGGCTCCATCCACACCACGGCGTTTCAGAGTCCTTGAACCCAAACTTGTTTTTTTTCTGAAAGCCTATTCTTATCTTAAAAGAAAGTCAGTAATACCGGGTTTCCTAAAATTCCTGCCAAAACTTGTTTTCTAAAATTCAATCACACATCGTTCTTATCAAAATGACTAGTAAGTGTCTTCAGCTCCAGCTAATATGAGCTCGGTATATGAACACTAAAATCCGGAAATAGATTTTTTTTTCAAAACAATCTGAACTTTTTGGTAAACATTGACAAAAGTTTTGAATTCTTGCAAAGTTTCATCATGAAATGACATTCATGGAGTTCGTGAGAAAAAAATAAAATAAAATTAGCACTGCAAAATGTTTTTGAGATTATTCGCAAAAAAAGTTTTAGAGATTAACTTTTTTGAAGCACTGAATTTGTATTCTTTGCCGCATCATGCTCTCGCATGAATGTCATTCTGTGATGAAACTTTGCAAGAAATCAGAACATTTGCCCTATATAAAAGCATCTTCAACACTTCCCATTTCTCCTAAAATTAACAGCTTTAGGAAAAGTTGCCGAATATATAACACGCACCAAGAACTATCTTTATACCCAAAATATCACCTCAAAACACTCCATTTGCCCCTATAAGAAAATTGAAGTTGGCAGGAGCCAACCGCCAGACATTTCACAGTTTCGCACACCATTGCCACATCTAGCGATCCCGCCGTCCGTGTTGTGCCCTCGCCCCGCTGTGTTGCTGGTCGCTGCGGCTCATGGAAAGTTGCGTGAACATGGAAAGTTACGCCAGCATGGAATGTTCTGATCTGTTCAGATTGTTTTCATTGTGTCAGAGGTGAGGCCAAAATAAACTGGCGGGATAGTGGGAGGGGAGACGAAAAAAGCCAGACCAAAAAACCTAATGAAACTGGGAGACGAAAAAAACCGTGGAGGCTATCCTATCAAGTGAGACATTAGGAGTAGAGATTGTCACCTGTCTATCCCTCTGAGCAGCCGAGTCTAGTGTGTTTTCGGCCCACTTTTAAGTTACCGAACTATCAGATATGCTCACACGGTTATGCTTTTTGGTGCACCGGTAGTAAGTTGTCGTGCTCGGGTTCAATATGGTATGGATTTAGAGGAGCCCATGGCGGGCACAGTGCAATGATGTCTTGGTGATGGTACTGTGACTATGCAACTGGTGGGCATTAACTGGGCACAGACAGTGTCTATGGTTTTGTTACACCAGCCCTTGAAGGCTTATTTTTGGCACAATTTACTCATGATGTTAAGACCATATGGATGTTGATTTCTGTGGCCCAGGCTCATGTGCTCTTTTAATTTAAAATTTTGATGTAACAAATGGAGCAAGTGCCATTTTCCCCTTGTGCCATGATGATGTCAAGACTGCTAGCTCCTTGCAAGAGAAGAGAACACTGAAAAGTAGAAAGAAGAAGAAAACAACTATTCTTGTGACGCCCCCGATTCAATCGTACACTAATCATGCACGCAAACATGTACGATCAAGATCAGGGACTCACGGGAAGATATCACAATACAACTCTAAAACATAAGTCATACAAGCATCATAATACAAGCCAGGGGCCTCGAGGGCTCGAATACAAGTGCTCGATCATAGAAGAGTCAGTGGAAGCAACGAAAATCTGAGTACAGACATAAGTTAATCAAGGTTGCCATAAGATGGCTAGCACAAACAGGGATACAGATCGAACGAGGCGCAGGCCTCCTGCCTGGGATCCTCCTAACTACTCCTGGTCGTCGTCAGCGAGCTGCACGTAGAACTAGGCACCTCCAGTGTAGTAGGAGTCGACGTCGACGGTGGCGTCTGGATCCTGGGCTCCATCGTCTGGTTGCAGCAATCGGATAGAGAGATGGGGAAAAGGGGAAACAAGGCAACCGTAAGTACTCATCCAAAGTACTCGCAAGCAGGGAGCTACACTACATATGCATGGATATATGTGTAAGGGGCCATATCAGTGGACTGCAGAATGCCAGAATAAGAGGGGGATATCTAATCCTGTCGAAGACTACGCTTCTTGCAGCCTCCGTCCTGCAGCATATAGAAGAGAGTAGACAAAAGTCCTCCAAGTAGCATCGCATAGCATAATCCTACCCGGCGATCCCCTCCTTGATGCCCTGTTGGAGAGCAATCACCGGGTTGTATCTGGCACTTGGAAGGGTGTGTTTTTATTAAGTATCCGGTTCTAGTTGTCATAAGGTCAAGGTACAACTCCGGGTCGTCCTTTTACCGAGGGACACGGCTATTCGAATAGATAAACTTCCCTGCAGGGGTGCACCGCATAGCCCAACACGCTTGATCCCATTTGGCCGGACACACTTTCCTGGGTTATGCCCGGCCTCGGAAGATCAACACGTCGCAGCCCCACCTAGGCACAACAGAGCGGTCAGCACGCCGGTCTAAACCTAAGCGCGCAGGGGTCTGGGCCCATCGCCCTGAGCACACCTGCACGTTGCGAGGGCGGCCAGAAGCAGACCTAGCAACCTCCAGTACAACGGAAGTTACGTTACATGGCCCAATCTGGCGCGCGCCGCTCAGTCGCTGACGTCACGAAGTCTTCGGCTGATACCACGACGCCGGGATACCCATAACTACTCCCGCGTAGATGGTTAGTGCGTATAGACCAAATGGCCAGACTCAGATCAAATACCCAGATCTCGTTAAGCATGTTAAGTATCCGCGAACGCCGACCAGGGCCAGTCCACCTCTCTCCTAGGTGGTCTCAACCTGCCCTGTCGCTCCGCCTCAAAGTAACAGTCGGGGGCCGTCGGGAACCCAGGCCCACCGCTACCGGGATGGAGCCACCTGCCCCTTCAGCCCCCATCTCCGAACAGTATCACAGGTAATGTAACAGTATAAAGTGTATGATATGTTCCCATGATCACCTCCCGAAGTGATCACGGCCTATTAGTATAGCATGGCAGACGGACAAGAGTGCAGGGCCACTGATGGAACACTAGCATCCTATACTAAGCAATAGGATAGCAGGTAAAGGTAACAATAGTAGTAGCAAGGACAGGCTATGCATCAGAATAGGATTAACGGAAAGCAGTAACATGCTACACTACTCTAATGCAAGCAGTATATAGAAGAGTAGGCAATATCTGGTGATCAAGGGGGGGGGGGGCTTTCCTGGTTGCTCAGACAAGGAGGGGTCGTCAACACCGTAGTCGAACTGGGGGTCACCGGCAGCCTCGGAGTCTACCGGAAAGAAGTAACGGAGGGGAACACAATAAATAACAGAGCAATCAAAGCATCACAAAACATAACGAGGCAATACGCGGTGCTAGGTATGCCCTAACGCGGTAGGAGGTGATACCGACGAAGGGGGAAAACATCCGGGAAAGTATCCCCGGTGTTTCGCGTTTTCAGACAGATGAACCGGAGGGGGAAAGTTGTGTGTTTGCTATGCTAGTGATGTGTGGCAGACGAACGGGCTGCGTATCCGGGTTCGTCTCGTCGTTCTGAGCAACTTTCATGTACAAAGTTTTTCCATCCGAGCTACGGTTTATTTTATATTACTTTTAAAGGATTTAAATTAATTTTAGCATTTAATTAATTAATTTAACACAACATTATCCAGAACAGTGTTTGCTGACATCATCATGACGTCAAGATGACATCAGCAGTTGACCTGGTCAACCTGACAAGTGGGTCCCGCATGTCATTGCCTAACTAACTAACTAACTGTTTAGTTAGATTAATTAGCAGGTTAATTTGGTTTAATAGTTAGTTAACAGAATTAATTAAGTTAACTAATTAGTTAATTAATTAATTATTTCTATTATTAATTATTTATTTCTTATATTTTTTAAAATCCTTTTTTTAATGTTCTGTGGGTGGGGCCCTCCTGTCATTGGCCCGTAGGGTAGCCTAGTGGGTTTGCGGGCGTTGGGTGCGGGCGTCCGCGCACCCGCACGGAGGCGACAGAGGGCACCGGGTCACGGGCAAGGGGCAGGCGCCGCCCAGCGCCGCGGTGCGCTGGCGGCCACGGCACCGGCAGGAGGCTGGAGCGGCGCGGAGGAAGAGGGGGTAGTGGCGGCGGCGCTAGCAGCAGCAGAGGAGCGGCAGAGGCAGCGGTAGTGAGCAGGGGGAGCAGCTGCAGCGACGAGCGGGCGACGGGGGCAAGGCGGAGCAAAGGGAGTCGGCGCGAACGGGGTCTGCGGCGAGCGGTGTAGGGCACGGCCAAACACGCGCGGGCGCGCGCGCTTGAGGATGCCGGCCGCGGCCAGGGCGGAGGACTGGGCGAGGCAGGGCGGAGCGGGGCCGCGCGGGACGGCGTGCAGCGAGCGGTGGTTCAGCGCACGGTGGCACGGAATGCGGCCGCGGTGAGCGCGTGCGGTCGACGCGGTCGCGAGCAGCGCGCGAACAGGGAGGCACGGGGAGAGAGAGGAGGGGCGCGACTCACGATGGGGAGTAGGGTTCGAGGCAGTAGTGTGCGAGGTGGAGGACGAGGGCGTCGGCGACGTAGGGGAGGCAGTCCGGCGAGGTGGTCTCTGGCGACGGCGTCGAGCAAAGAGGACAGCGGCGTCGGGCGCGTGGTGGTCGTTCGGGGAGGATTGGTGGAGCGAGGCGGCGGCGATGGCGTTCCGGCGACGGAGTGGCGGGGCGGGGCAGCCCGGCGACGGCGGCGCGGCGTCGGTCCCCGGCGTCGGGCTCGGGGGCAACGGGATCGGTGCGTTGTGCGTTGGGGCGCCCTGATCCAGATCGCGGGGGGAGGAGAGTGGGGATCATGGGGAAGGGGGGTTAGGGTTTCGGTGCCCCCCGGAGGGGTTAATGGCCTGGGTCTGGGCCGGCCTGGATGGCCTGGTGGCCAGCTGGGCCGGTTGGCCCAGCGGGTGGGGGAGGGGTCCTATTGATGCCTTTTCTTTTCTTTTCTTTTTTCTATTTATCTTTATTTTTCTGTTTGCAAAATGTTTAGCACCTAAATGGTATTTATAAAATATGGGAGCTAGCTTATAAGTTGGAGTGCGTCAGATCCTTGCACCAAAACTAGTTTGGGTGAAATACTAATTCATATTAAATTTAGATTAATTAAAAGGTTAATAAATGTTGTTGCTTGCCAAAGTTTGAGGTTGTTAGGGTCACTTAACAAATCCATTTAAGTTTAGTTACAATTTTATAATTGCTTCAGGATTATTTGTTACTTAATGAACATTTTAGTTTTCAATTTTGAGAACTTTTATTTTCCACTTTAAATTTACTTGAAGTTTGAATTAGGATTTTGAAAAGAAATGTGATTCCAATGTGATCAAGCCCTGTTTAGCAACATGATTAGCTTAATCACAGAGGGTTACTGTAGCATGATTCTCGGGGTGTTACAAATCTCCTCCACTACAAGAAATCTCGTCCCGAGATTTTAAGAGGGGGGCAAGGGGGAAAGACTAGGTTTCAAAATTCTAGCGATTCTTCTCGGTCTTGGTTGTTGTTCTCGAAGAGGTCGATCCATAACATTGATGTCTTCATACCTGGGCTTGAGGTCATCAGGATGAAGTCGTCATCCTTTCTTTGGAGTCTTCATTGTACATATGAAGGCCGAGGGGTAACTTCGGAAGAACGGACCCCTGAAGGTTGACTATCTGGTTGATAACAACTAGGGCGGTGGCGGATAGTAACTCTCAAATGGAAACTTAAGAAATTATCGAGAGCAAAGTAAGTAGGTACCATGAGAAGCTTCGAGCGGGTAGGCAATCATTCGATGCCTGTTATAGGGCGTGAAAGGTCATAACAACGGGAATAAGTATTGTGTCCGATATCAGACCTGAAGGTGGCTCGTGAATTTCATACGAGGTCACGCGCGAGGAACAACCTTGGGAACATGGGGTGTACAAGAGAGTCAGGTTTCGATCCTGTGAAACTGTGAGTTATGGGCCCACCATGTGGTTTTTTTAATAGGAGCAGTGACATCTTGCACGGTCATGATAGCAAGGCATGTCAGGGAGTACCATGTCAGCTATGTCGGCAACAACGTTGGTAGCAAGGGCGAGGGACGAAGAGAACCATTTTCCTGCTCGTTGAAACGAGGCGGACCAATAGGCAAAGTTCTCGTCCTTCGGTGGTTATCGAAATGTCATAGTAACACAATCTTACTGACACAGTTGTACACCAAGGTGTTTACATAAGCAGAGAATATTACTGCTTAGATCATATAGATCACAAGGAAGGTTAAACAAATCAATGGAAGGAAAATGTGATCATCAGATCAAACAGAACAATGGAAAGGATAATGTTTTTGACACATATACCAGGGGTATACCCTTCCCAAGGACAAGCAGAGCATGATATCCATGACAGGATATAATGTAGAAAACCTTTTAGGCAGGGAAAGAAATTTCATGACATTACTCATACAACGGTGTTTGGATAATTGAGCAGGAAACATTTAGCATTGTTCTTCAACTGCTCTTATTGAAAACCGAAGTACCGCAGACATGCTTCGAGATAGCATTGACATGGTCACTAGGTAAAGATCAGACTTTGGATACTCGAAGGATCCATCAGGAACAGCTTGTAGAATAAGTCTTACAATTTCCTCATGGAAGAATGGATAGCCTTGTTGAAAAGGAATCTACAACGTTAGGGCCTTCGGCCAGGTGTGCTAGGCACGACATCACCTTACCAGGTCACATAAAGACCAATGTTACGACTTTTGGAAAATGTCCCAACCATCATATCTGACCGAGATTCAGATCTAATTGGTGTTAGGATACCTCAGACTCGGGATGTCTAAGAATAAAAGGTGCAACACAAATTGTCAAGTTGACATTGTAAGATTCTCGGGAATTGAACTGTGGAAGCAAGTTCCGAATCATGAGTTCATTATTAAATCAAGGATAGAATGAGGAGGTGGCTGATGAACTCAGCGACAATTCATCGAGATTTCCAAAAGATGGATTTCTACAATTATATGAACAAGGAAATAGCATTTGTCGAATCAATGATATAATGATGTATGCTCGAGGGAAACATACTCAACTGAACAATGATAGAAGGGTGCACCCATGAATCTGGACTAGGTAGCACAATCAATGTTCGAATGATGATTCAATAAGCAATATACTTCTAATGAAACTGTAGACCAATAACTTCAAGGCAATAGGGTTGCTAGAAGTTTAGAATTTACACATCACAGACCATTTGTCGGTATTCCGGTTAGAAACAACGCGGAGTCCAAGAAATGAACGCAAATGGCGAGAGATATTACTATATCCAGAATTCTCAAGAGGTGATAAAATTACCACGACATTCTTGACATAAAAGGTGGTAATATTCCAAGGTAAAGAAGGACAAATGCTGGATAGCAAGGAACTCAAGGTATACCACAAAACATGAACAAGTTTGTGTTGGTGGGAAGGCAATAAAGTGGTCGATGATAACACAGACATCGAGGGCAAGGATGGTATTTCTCATCTTGAACTCAATTGATATCCTAGAAGAGCTCATAAGGTTGATGATGATCACGACACATTTGTCGAGAGATTTCATGAAGATGTAATCAATCAGCGACGACATCAAGTCAAAGGAATGATGAAGCGAAAGTTTATTGGAACCATGGGTAGGACACAAACTTGAAATCAAGCTTGTTGTTCAAGGCGAACTGATATGACGAGGAAGATCGACGTAAGCTTAGCTCATCGTCAAAAATTGTGCTTCGGGAAGAAGGACTAGGTAGCGCAGTTAAAATTTGGTACGATAATGGTATAGCACTAGTGCAGAACCGGGCAATAGCACCGGTTCGTAAGGCCCTTTAGTGCCGGTTTCATAACCGGCACTAAAGTTTGGGCACTAAAGGCCCCCCCCCCTTTAGTACCGGTCCAGCACGAACCGGTGCTAAAGGGCAACCACGTGGCACGAGCCAGCTCCGGGGGCCGGGAGCCCTTTAGTACCGGTTGGTAACACCAACCGTTACTAAAATGTTTGGGTTTTTTTTATTTTATGATCTGCATGGCTGGCTGCCGCATCATCCTAGGAGTAATCATTATCAATAAGGTGTATGAAATAGAGGCCAAGGGAGTCAAGTTTTACCTCTTCAGCCGAGTCACTGACATCTTCTGGCGGTTCAGAAGACTCAACAATTTTCTTCTTGGCAGCTCTCTTGATGACCTTGCCCTTGACACGAGGAGCCTTGGCCATTTTTTCCTGAGGTTTCCTTTTCCAGAAGGGGTTATTGGCCTGCGAGATTGCACAAAGGGTTATTATAACAGTGTTAAAGCGGAGAAGGATCAGGAAAGTAAAGGTTAAAAGCTTTTTACCGGCGGCGGTTTGTTGGAGGCATAAAAGGGGCGCAGACCAGTTTGAGTGCATACGGCTAGCGGTTCGTCAAGAATTTTCTTTACACTTTCAGTAATTTCATCATCAGTTAGTTCTACTTCATTAAACCGTTGTGGATCATTGGTCTTGCCGGTATATTCAAACAGCAATCCGGGGCGGCGGCTTAAAGGTAGAAAGCACCATGAAACCCAACAGCGGACGAGATTAACACCAGTTAAACCATTAGCAAGGAAAGCCCGGAGTTTGGCGAGTTGAGGTGCATAGGCTTGTCGTTCTTTGGCAGACAATCTTTGAGGTAAAGGGTGGCTATTGCTAAGCCGGTGCGGACGGTAGCCCGACAAAGGATTCTCTTCAGCAGGGGCAGTATTCTGACAGTAGAACCAAGTTTGGTTCTAGTCTTTTGGATGGCTGTGAAGTTTGGCGTAAGGAAATTCAACCTCTTTCCTCTTTTGAATCGACACACCACCAAGTTCAGTATTGGGTCCGTCAGAAAATTCGGTCCGGCGGTTTAAGTGGAAGAGATCTCGAAAGAGATCAACAGTTGGTTCTTCTTGCAGGTAAACCTCGCAGAATACTTGGAAATCGCATATATTGGACACAAATTTGGTCCAATGTCTTGAGGATGGAGTTGGAAGCTGGCAAGTACATCCCGGAAAATTTTCGATCCGGGGGGACTGAAACCTCGAGATAAATGTTGCATGAACACGATCACTTCTCCATCTTGAGGCTCAGGAGGGCACTCAGGGCCAGGAACTCGCCAATGAAGGACATTTTTTGAAGGTAAAGCGCCCGTGGTGACATACCCATTGATTTGCGTTTCTGTGATCCGAGATGGAACCCAGTTGCGAGCAGAAAATTGCTTCGTCATCTTACAAAGTCTGTAAAAGGAAAATGGATGGTTTACGATTGATTGTTCATGTGTGTTTATCAATGTTAAACCGGCAATTTAATCAAGGTGTACATACGAAGTGAACCGGGCATTGCTATTCAAGTCTAGATGGCGGTTTAAGAGAGGGCTAATGACATATGATGGATTATCAATTACTAAAGGTTAAACCGCCCTTGGGAGGCAGAACCCAATCTGAAAATCTGCTAAGTGTTGCAGAAACTAGTTTCACAAGATGGTGATATAATTTTGGATCTACCGTCGTTCAATAAGCAAATTTTGCTGAGCCCTACAATGGTGTTAAACAGAATAGAGAAGGTTCAGATAAGGATCTATACAGGAACAGTAAGATGCTGTAGTTCGGCAGAGTAAAGCTACAGATCCAGCCGCAAAGAGAAACTATCAGGCCTAGCTAGCTAGATTCAGTAAGATGCTAAAGGAAAAGCAGAGAAATACTGATGAACACTGACGAACACCAAAGAAATTTCAAAACCCTAATGTAGATCTAACAAGTAAAGGAAAGGAGTATTTACCAGGGCCACGCAGCGGCGGAGTATCACAACAGATCTGGTACGAACAGGGTGATGCAGCGGCCTGGTTGGTGCAGACTTGAAGATCGACGACGGCGGCGGCGGCGATGCTTGAGGTCTTCGGGTCGCGAGGAGGAAGACGATGCGAATAGGAAAGGGCGAAAATGGAAGGAGCCCCGGTCTTATTTATAAGGGAAGAGGGATAAAATGGCAGGCGCGAAAATCAAGGAGTCTAAAGCGGCAAAAGAGGATGCAGCTGTCGCCTCGATCTTCGGGAATTAATTAAAGAGAATGGAATCTTCATAAATCTTTTTATACAGGGATGACATCACAATGATTTACTGCAGTGACAGAAGATGACGTCATGGCGGTTCACCAAAATTCATAGGGAGAAGACAATATGGCGGTTTACGAGAATTGTTTAAAATTCAGGTAGTTTTTCTAAGGATTGAAGATTGACATGAACATGTTCAAATCAATCTGGGGCCTAATGTTGAGGTTATAACTACTAAGGGTAAACCACCCAGGAGGGGCCGGTTCACCTCTACCTATACTGAAACCCAAGAAGACCCAGAAGATGGCGCTTTACGGATGAAGCTTAGAGGCCCAGAGCCCACAGGCGATTTAGGGCCCGTGATAGTAAACCGCCATGATTGTATGAACTTGTGTTGTAAGATAGGAAAGCGGAGACCGAGGCGGACACTTGTATGAGCCAGCCTCGGGACTCTGTAGACCGGCCAGGGTCCTCCTGAGTATATAAAGGGGTGACCCGGCGGCGATTCAGGGCAGGAAAGACAACAACTCGAGACTCAGGCAAAGCGTATTCGCTCCCTGGTCATCGAAACCCGATCAATCCCATCACAACTAGACGTAGGCTTTTCCCTTCATCAAAGGGGCCGAACTAGTATAAACTCCCGTGTCCCTTGTCTGGTTTAACCCCTTCAAGCTAACCCGTAGCGATGGCTCCACGACTAAGTCCTTCCAAGAGGACATCTGACGTGTTAATTCCACGATAGCCCCGCCCCCTTGATGTGTGGCAAGATCAAGGAAATATGCACTAGAGGCAGTAATAAAGTTATTATTTACTTCCTTATATCATGATAAATGTTTATTATTCATGCTAGAATAGTATTAACCGGAAACATAATACATGTGTGAATACATAGACAAACAGAGTGTCACTAGTATGCCTCTACTTGAGTTTCCTAGACATTGACATGGGTTGTCATTTGATTAACAGGATCACATCATTAGGAGAATGATGTGATTGACATGACCCATTCTGTTAGCTTAGCACCCGATCGTTTAGTATGTTGCTATTGCTTTCTTCATGACTTATACATGTTCCTATGACTATGAGACTATGCAACTCCCGTTTACCGGAGGAACACTTTGTGTGCTACCAAACGTCACAACGTAACTGGGTGATTATAAAGGTGCTCTACAGGTGTCTCCGATGGTACTTGTTGGGTTGGCGTATTTCAAGATTAGGAATTTTCACTCCGATTGTCGAAGAGGTATCTCTGGGCCCACTCAGTAATGCACATTAGTATAAGCCTTGCAAGCATTGTAACTAATGAGTTAGTTGCGGGATGATGTATTACGGAACGAGTAAAGAGACTTGCCGGTAACGAGATTGAACTAGGTATTGAGATACCGATGATCGAATCTCGGGCAAGTTACATACCGATGACAAAGGGAACAACGTATGTTGTTATGCGGTTTGACCGATAAAGATCTTCGTAAAATATGTGGGAGCCAATATGAGCATCCAGGTTCCGCTATTGGTTATTGACCGGAGACGTGTCTCGGTCATGTCTACATAGTTCTCGAACCCGTAGGGACGTTATGATGACAGTTATATTATGAGTTTATATGTTTTGATGTACTGAAGGTTGTTTGGAGTCCCGGATGTGATCATGGACATGAAGAGGAAGATTGATATATTGGAAGCCTATGTTTGGATATTGGAAGTGTTCCGGGTGAAATCGGGATTTTACCGGAGTACCGAGAGGTTACCGGAACCCCCCGGCGACTTAACGGGCCTTAGTGGGCCTAGGTGGAAGAGAGGAGAGGCGGCAAGGGCCAGGGCCGCGTGCCCCTCCCCCCTAGTCCGAATAGGACAAGGAGAGGGGGGCGGCGCCCCCTTCCTTCTCCTCCTCTTTCCCCCTCCCAAGTCCTAATGCAACTACGAAAGGGGAGAGTCCTACTCCCGGTGCGAGTAGGACTCCTCCTGGCGCGCCTCTCCCCTTGGCCGGTCGCACCCCCTTGCTCCTTTATATACGGGGGCAGGGGTGCACCCGACAGATACAACAATTGATCGTTTGATCCTTTAGCCGTGTGCGGTGCCCCCCTCCACCATAGTCCACCTTGATAATACTGTAGCGGTGCTTAGGCGAAGCCCTGCGTCAGTAGAACATCATCATCATCACCACGCCGTCGTGCTGACGAAACTCTCCCTCAACACTCGGCTGGATCGGAGTTCGAGGGACGACATCGGGCTGAACATGTGCTGAACTCGGAGGTGCCATGCGTTCGGTATTTGACCGGTTGGATCATGAAGACGTACGACTACATCAACCGCGCTGTGCTAACGCTTCCGCTTTCGGTCTACGAGAGTACGTGGACAACACTCTCCCCTCTCGTTGCTATGCATCACCATGATCTTGCGTGTGCGTAGGAATTTTTTTTAAATCACTACGTTCCCCAATAATGGCATCCTAGCCAGGTTTTATGCGTAGATGTCATATGCACGAGTAGAACACAAGTGAGTTGTGGGCGATACAAGTCATACTGCTTACCAGCATGTCATACTTTGGTTCGGCGGTAATGTTGGACGAAGCAGCCCGGACCGACATTACGCATACGCTTACGCGAGACTGGTTTTACCGCCGTGCTTTGCACACAGGTGGCTAGCGGGTGTTAGTTTCTCAAACTTTAGTTGAACCGAGTGTGGCTACTCCCGGTCCTTGAGAAGGTTAAAACAACACTAACTTGACGAACTATCATTGTGGTTTTGATGCGTAGGTAAGAATGGTTCTTGCTCAGCCCGTAGCAGCCACGTAAAACTTGCAACAACAAAGTAGAGGACGTCTAACTTGTTTTTGCAGGGCATGTTGTGATGTGATATGGTCAAGACATGATGAGATATAAGTTGTTGTATGAGATGATCATGTTTTGTTGAAGTTATCGGCAACTGGCAGAAGTCTTATGGTTGTCTCTTTATTGCATAAGATGCAAGCGCCAAATAATTGCTTTACTTTATCACTATGCGATAGCAATAGTTGCAAGAGCAATAGTTGGCGAGACGACCATGTGACGACACATTGATATAGATCAAGATGATGGAGATCATGGTGTCATGCCGGTGACGATGGAGATCATGACGATGCTTTGGAGATGGAGATCAAAGGCACAAGATGATGATGGCCATATCATGTCACATATTATGATTGCATGTGATGTTTATCTTTTATACATCTTATCTTGCTTTGATTGATGGTAGCATTATAAGATGATATCTCACTAAATTATCAAGGTATAAGTGTTCTCCCTGAGTATGCACCATTGCGAAAGTTCTTCGTGCTGAGACACCACGTGATGATCGGGTGTGATAGGCTCTACGTTCAAATACAATGGGTGCAAAACAATTGCACACGCGGAATACTCAGGTTAATCTTGACGAGCCTAGCATATAATAGATATGGCCTCGGAACACTGAGACCGAAAGGTCGAGCGTGAATCGTATAGTAGATATGATCAACATAGTGATGTTCACCATTGAAACTACTCCATCTCAGGTGATGATCAGACATGGTTTAGTTGATTTGGATCACGTGATCACTTAGAGGATTAGAGGGATGTCTATCTAAGTGGGAGTTCTTAAGTAATATGATTAATTGAACTTAAATTTATCTTGAACTTAGTCCTGGTAGTATTAGCATATCTATGTTGTAGATCAATAGCTCGCGATGTTGCTCCCCATTTAATTTTTATATGTTCCTAGAGAAAACTAAGTTGGAAGGTGTTAGTAGCAATGATGCAGATTGGATCTGTGATCTGAGGTTTATCCTCATTGCTGCACAGAAGAATTATGTCCTTGATGCACCGCTAGATGACAGACCTATTGCAGGAGCAGATGCAGACGTTATGAACATTTGGCTAGCTCAATATGATGACTACTTGATAATTTAGTGCACCATGCTTAATGGCTTAGAATCGGGACTTCAAAGATGTTTTGAACATCATGGACCATATGAGATGTTCCAGGAGTTGAAGTTAATTTTCAAGCAAATACCCGAGTTGAGAGATATGAAGTCTCCAACAAGCTCTATAGCTAAAAGATGGAGAAGAATTGCTCAGCTAGTGAGCATGTGCTCAGAATGTCTGAGTACTACAATCACTTGAATCAAGTGGGAGTTAATCTTCCAGATAAGATAGTGATTGACAGAGTTCTCTAGTCACTATCACCAAGTTACTAGAACTTCGTGATGAACTATAATATGCAAGGGATAACGGAAACGATTCCCAAGCTCTTCGTGATGCTGAAATCGACGAAGGTAGAAATCAAGAAAAACATCAAGTGTTGATGGTTGACAAGACTACTAGTTTCAAGAAACGGGCAAAGGGAAGAAGGGGAACTTCAAGAAGAACGGAAAGCAAGTTGCTGCTCAAGTGAAAAAGCACAAGTTTGGACCTAAGCCTGAGACTGAGTGCTTCTACTACAAAGGAACTGGTCACTGGAAGCGGAACTGCCCCAAGTATTTGGCGGATAAGAAGGATGGCAAAGTCAACAAAGGTATATTTGATATACATGTTATTGATGTGTACTTTACTAGTGTTTATAGCAACCCCTCGGTATTTGATACTGGTTCAGTTGCTAAGAGTAGTAACTCGAAACGGGAGTTGCAAAATGAACAGAGTGAAGTGACGATGTGTGTTGGAAGTGGTTCCAAGATTGATATGATCATCATCGCAGACTCCCTATACTTTCGGGATTAGTGTTGAACCTAAATAAGTGTTATTTGGTGTTTGCGTTGAGCATGAATATGATTTGATCATGTTTATTGCAATACGGTTATTCATTTAAGTTAGAGAACAATTATTGTTCTGTTTACATGAATAAAACCTTCTATGGTCATACACACCAATGAAAATGGTTTGTTGGATCTCAATCGTGGTGATACACATTTTATAATATTGAAGCCAAAAGATGCAAAGTTAATAATGATAGTGCAACTTATTTGTGGCACTGCCGTTTAGGTCATATTGGTGTAAAGCGCATGAGAAACTCCATGGTGATGGACTTTTGGAATCACTTGATTATGAATCACTTGATGCTTGCGAACCATGCGTCATGGGCAAGATGACTAAGACTCCATTCTCCGGAACAATGGAGCGAGCAACTGACTTATTGGAAATAATACATACTAATGTATGCGGTCCGATGAGTGTTAAGGCTCACGGCAAGTATCGTTATTTTTTGACCTTCACAGATGATTTGAGCAGATATGGGTATATCTACTTGATGAAACACCATTCTGAAACATTTGAAAAGTTCAAAGAATTTCAGAGTGAAGTGGAGAATCATCGTAACAAGAAAATAAAAGTTTCTACGATATGATCGCAGAGCTAAAATATTTGAGTTACGAGTTTGGCCTTCAGTTAAAATAATGTGAAATAGTTTCACTACTCACGCCACCTGGAACACCACAGTGTAATGGTGTGTCCGAACGTCATAACCGTACTTTATTAGATATGGTGCGATCTATGGTGTCTCTTACTGATCTACCACTATCGTTTTGGACTGATGCATTAGAGACAGCTGCATTCACGTTAAATACGGCACCATCTAAATCCGTTGAGACGACACCGTATGAACTATGGTTTGGCAAGAAACCTAAGATGTCGTTTCTTAAAGTTTGAGGTTGCAATGCTTATGTGAAAAAGTTTCAACCTGATAAGCTCAAACCCAAATCGGAGAAGTGTGTCTTCATAGGATACCCAAAAGAAAATGTTGGGTACACCTTCTATCACAGATCCGAAGGCAAGATATTCGTTGCTGAGAATGGATCTTTTCTAGAGAAGCAGTTTCTGTCCAAAGAAGTGAGTGGGAGGAAAGTAGAACTTGATGAGGTAATTTTACCTGCTCCCTTATTGGAAAGTAGTTCATCACAGAACCCCGGTTCCTGTGACTCCTACACCAATTAGTGAGGAAGCTAATGATGATGATCATGTAACTTCAGATCAAGTTACTACCGAACCTCGTAGGTCAACCAGAGTGAGATCCACACCAGAGTGGTACGGTAATCCTATTCTGTAGATCATGTTACTTGACCATGATGAACCTACGAACTATGAGGAAGCGATGATGAGCCCAGATTCCGCGAACTGGTTTGAGGCCATGAAATCTGAGATGGGATCCATGTATGAGAACAAAGTATGTACTTTGATTGACTTGCCCAAATGATCGGCGATCCATTGAGATTAAATGGATCTTCAAGAGGAAGACGGACGCTAATAGTAGTGTTACTATCTACAAAGCTGGAATTGTCACAAAAGGTTTTTGACAAGTTCAAGATGTTGACTACGATGAGAGTTTCTCACTCGTATCTTATCTATGCTCAAGTATGTCCGAATCATGTTAGCAATTACCGCATTTTATGAAATCTGGCAAATAGATAAACAAAACTGCATTCCTTAATGGATTTGTTAAAGAAGAGTTGTATATGATGCAACTAGAAGGTTTTGTCGATCCTAAAGGTGTTAACAAAATGTGCAAGCTCCAGCGATCCATCTATGGACTGGTGCAAGCATCTCGGAGTTGGAATATACGCTTTGATGAGTTGATCAAAGCATATAGTTTTATACAGACTTGCGGTGAAGCCTGTATTTACAAGAAAGTGAGTGGGAGAACTACAACATTTCTGATAAATACATGTGAATGACATATTGTTGATCGAAAATAATGTAGAATTATTCTGCAAAGCATAAAGGAGTGTTCGAAAGGAGTTTTTTCAAAGAAAGACCTCGGTGAAGCTGCTTACATATTGAGCATCAAGATCTATAGAGATAGATCAAAAAAATTGATAAGTTTTTTCAATGAGTACATACCTTGACAAGATTTTGAAGTAGTTCAAAATGGAACAGTCAAAGAAAGAGTTCTTGCCTGTGTTACAAGGTGTGAAATTGAGAAAGACTCAAAGCCCGACCACGGCAGAAGATAGAAAGAAAATGAAAGTCATTCCCTATGCCTCAGCCATAGGTTCTATAAAGTATGCCATGCTGTGTACCAGATCTATTGTATATCCTACACTGTGTTTTGTAAGGGAGTACAATAGTGATCTAGGAGTAGATCACTGGATAGCGGTCAAAATTATCCTTAGTGGAATAAGGATATGTTTCTCGATTATGGAGGTGACAAAAGGTTCATCGTAAAGGGTTACGTCGATGCAAGTTTTTGACACTGATCCAGATGATTCTAAGTCTCAATCTGGGTACATATTGAAAGTGGGAGCTATTAGCTAGAGTAGCTCCGTGCAGAGCATTGTAGACATAGAATTTGCAAAATACTTACGGATCTGAATGTGACAGACCCGTTGACTAAGATTATCTCACAAGCAAAACATGATCACACCTTAGTACTCTTTGGGTGTTAATCACATAGCGATGTGAACTAGATTATTGACTCTAGTAAACCCTTTGGGTGTTGGTCACATGACGATGTGAACTATGGGTGTTAATCACATGGTGATGTGAATCATTGGTGTTAAATCACATGGCGATGTGAACTAGATTATTGACTCTAGTGCAAGTGGGAGACTGAAGGAATATGCACTAGAGGCAATAATAAAGTTATTATTTATTTCCTTATATCATGATAAATGTTTATTATTCATGCTAGAATTGTCTTAACCGGAAACATAATACATGTGTGAATACATAGACAAACAGAGTGTCACTAGTATGCCTCTACTTGACTAGCTCGTTGATCAAACATGGTTAAGTTTCCTAGACATTGACATGGGTTGTCATTTGATTGGCATTTCCACGATTAAATAATATATCATTCTGGTTGTTGCCACCAAGTCTCTTAATCCTATTAAGCTCAGCCTTAGTTGAAGTGGGTAGCGGCACTGGGTGGACAGTCTATCCGCCCTTAAGTGCTATTACCAGCCGGGATCACATCATTAGGAGAATGATGTGATTGACACGACCCATTCTGTTAGCTTAGCACCCGATCGTTTAATATGTTGCTATTGCTTTCTTCATGACTTATACATGTTCCTATGACTATGAGACTATGCAACTCCCGTTTACCGGAGGAACACTTTGTGTGCTACCAAACATCACAACATAACTGGGTGATTATAAAGGTGCTCTACAGGTGTCTCCGATGGTACTTGTTGGGTTGGCGTATTTCAAGATTAAGATTTGTCACTCCGATTGTCGGAGAGGTATCTCTGGGCCCACTCAGTAATGCACATCAGTATAAGCCTTGCAAGCATTGTAACTAATGAGTTAGTTGCGGGATGATGTATTACGGAACGAGTAAAGAGACTTGCCGGTAATGAGATTGAACTAGGTATTTAGATACCGACGATCGAATCTCGGGCAAGTTACATACCGATGACAAAGGGAACAACGTGTGTTGTTATGCGGTTTGACCGATAAAGATCTTCGTAGAATATGTGGGAGTCAATATGAGAATCCAGGTTCCGCTATTGGTTATTGATCGGAGACGTGTCTCGGTCATGTCTACATAGTTCTCGAACCCGTAGGGTCCACACGCTTAACGTTATGATGACAGTTATATTATGAGTTTATATGTTTTGATGTATTGAAGGTTGTTTGGAGTCGCAGATGTGATCATGGACATGACGAGGAGTCTCGAACTGGTCGAGACATGAAGATTGATATATTGGAAGCCTATGTTTGGATATCGGAAGTGTTCCGGGTGAAATCAGGATTTTACCGGAGTACCGGGAGGTTACCGGAACCCCTCGGGGACTTAATGGGCCTTAGTGGGCCTAGGTGTAAGAGAGGAGAGGCGGCAAGGGCCAGGGCCGCGCACCCCTCCCCCTAGTCTGAATAGGATAAGGAGAGGGGGCGGCGCCCCCCTTCCTTCTTCTCCTCCTCCTCTTTCCCCCTCCCAAGTCCTAATCCAACTAGGAAAGGGGGAGTCCTACTCCTGGTGCGAGTAGGACTCCTCCTGGCGCGCCTCTCCCCTTGGCCGGCCGCACCCCCTTGCTCCTTTATATACGGGGGCAGGGGGCACCACATAGACACAACAATTGATCATTTGATCTTTTAGCCGTGTGCGGTGCCCCCTCCACCATAGTCCACCTCGATAATACTGTAGCGGTGCTTAGGCGAAGCCCTGCGTCTGTAGAACATCATCATCGTCACCACGCCGTCGTGCTGACAAAACTCTCCCTCAACACTCGGCTGGATCGGAGTTCAAGGGACGTCATCGGGCTGAACGTGTGCTGAACTCGGAGGTGCCGTGCGTTCGGTACTTGATCGGTCAGATCGTGAAGACGTACGACTACATCAACCTCGTTGTGCTAACGCTTCCGCTTTCGGTCTACGAGGGTACGTGGACAACACTCTCCCCTCTCGTTGCTATGCATCACCATGATCTTGCGTGTGTGCAGGAATTTTTTTTGAAATTACTACGTTCCCCAACACAAGACCTGTGCCTTCCACACCAGGTGGTTCTCTCGGGTCAGTTTTTCGGTGATGGTGTGACCGAGAGAGGCGATGGAGGGCGTGGCCATGGCACGGATGAGGAGGAGCTCCACATCTAGATGCGAAGAAAGAGGCATGCTCTGTATACCATGTAAAACTAGGTTAAGCGTATGCCTAGCAGGGACGCATTGCGTGTTAATATATGGGCCGAAGCCAAGTAGTTACAGCGAGATATACATGGCTAGGATTGATCTCCAAGGACTCAATCACAACAACCTAACAACCTGATCCATCTATCCTGCGGGTTATACAACACCGAAGGTTTACATGTTTAACACCACCGCCGCCGGCGCCGGCTAGGCTTTGCCCGGCGACGCCCTCCGGCGGCGGTGAGGGTAGAGGAGGAACCGGTGTAGGCCTTAGACCGCCGGACTGGGGTGCCCCGGTGAGACTCGGAGTCGCACGGGAGCGAGATCCCTTTTTTCCGGAAGTGCCAGTACTTGGGAGCTTGGAAGTACCATTTGGTGTCATATGGCGTGTTACCTGAGAAATCCACCAATGAGTACAACTCTCGTTAAACCTAAGTATCATTTGGCCCTTTTTGGGCCGTTAATATTAGTGCAAGAAACATAGTACAACGAATGTTTTTACAGTCCTCTTCCTCTAGTCCCTCCAAACAGCCCTTTTCGACCTCGTTGAACATAGGTCTAGCTAGTTGCTTGGTAACCTGATTAGTTCTCTAACAATGCTGTTCCCTGTGGACATTATGTAAAGGGACTGGTGTGCAGGTGCGTTGGCAAGAGGTTGGTTATCCACACCCGTGTGATCAGGACAAGGAATATTTTGTTTTTCCGGTGCCGCTGGGAGAGAAAGGGTTTGCTTGTGAAGGAGAGCAGGTAAGAAACTAAATATGTAGTGAGTAATTGGTTTTGCTTCATTGTTCCATCTTAGTGAATTCTCATGGCGCCCCCACGACGAACCTGTTCCCGCGTACGTACGGTAAGCAGAAGCAGGTGTGGCTTTCATGTTGGAGGAGGTGTGTTAGTTGCATGTGATGGCCCTAGGATCAAGAAACGGGTGAAGACAGACAATTGCAGTGCTCTAGTGTTGAATGTCTGAGAAGGATATTGACGATACAGGGTTTTCCTCCATTTTATATTATAAAGCAACCATCCGATACAACCAGCTCGCTGGAGCAGCATCACATACATGCCCAAAAGATAAAACGAGAGGAAGAAAGAGAAACAAATGCTGACACAGGCAAATCAACAAAGCGAAGATGACCGGCAACCGTTGTACCCTCCGGAGAAGTTCCACCGCACTAATAGCACTCTCCATCGTCGTGTACCAACCAACACCTTCAAGAAGGGATGCGACGATAAAGCCGCTGCTGTCGGACTAGTCCTAGGGTTTTCTTTTACAATAAACTTGCCACACTAGTATATAAATTTCCACGAATAGAAAACCAACGTTGACTTCAGGGTAATTATTTTATATTTCCTACTATAGGTCAGTATTCACACTATTTGGACCAATTTTTTTTCTTTTTTGAAAATTAGTGAATGAGATTTTTTTCTTTTTTGGAATTTTGATACCAGTACAATGGAAGGTCAAGTCTATAAACACATAGACCAAAAGTTCATGTCCCTCAATAGACATGTTGTTAGGAATAAGCCAGGTGATGATCAGCGTGTGCGCTTGTTGGTCGAGTCCAGTCGCCGATGCGTGGCAGCGTCTCTGGCCGTGGCGAGTGAGCCCAGTGTGCGTGCGTGTGCGGGGTGAGCACGGCGAGCATGGGTGCTGCGTCTCCAAGGAGCTACAAAGCCGGCTGTGGCATGTGTTAGTGCATGCCTAGGAAGAGGTACAAGGAGCTACAAAAACCCGTTTTTGGCATACAAGGGATATGCATATGATTAAATAAGAAACTAAGTTTTTTTCTTCAAAAAGTACATGCCACGTCAGCCCTCGACGGGCGGGCCCCAATGGTCAGATACACCATTAATATGTGGTTATACACGGTTTAGACCGTTTTGTAACAGACTACCCCAGACAATTGTGGCACCTCCATGCAATTAACTCAGTAAATGCAGTGGTGTGCACGTGCTTTGTTAAGAGGTTGGTTATCCCTGCCCGTGTAATCAGTAGAAGGGATCTGTTTTTTGGTGTCGCTCGAAGAGAAAGGCTTGGCTGGGGCAGACCGTAACAAATCGTGCTAAACCTTATATAGACCCATTTTGAAA
This sequence comes from Aegilops umbellulata, assembly GCA_032464435.1. Lineage (NCBI taxonomy): Eukaryota > Viridiplantae > Streptophyta > Magnoliopsida > Poales > Poaceae > Aegilops > Aegilops umbellulata. Next base: position 600,053,921 of record CP136055.1, on the reverse strand, counting down.
CGAAACTGACGAGCGGGCCCACTCGTCAGGTGTTGACATATTTGAGGAAACATCCTTGCTTTGTCTTTAATCATGCAGAAACCCCCTTGCCCATCGCCATATTTCTCCTGGTGCAGGCCATGCATGGACGCCCGAGCTCCCCCGCCGCTGATTTGGACTTCGTCCGGGGGAACCCTTCTGCTGTTGGCCAGATCCGGTGCCCCGCAGTCGGATCCGCCCATTCCCGCTGTACGCAACTCTACTGCCTCGCCCGTCCGTCCCTGGCACGCATCCAACCGTCGGCAGCACCACGGCCAGCCTCGGTCTCGCCCGCCTCCAACCACCATCGGTGTTGAGTGCATCCTCGACCTCCTCCCCAAACAGGCCGCCTCTGTCGACACCCGTGTGTATTTTTCATAAAAAAATCTTGCAAGACCCGTTTTGGCATACAATGATTATACCCATAATAAAAAAAACAATGTGTTTTTTCGCAAAAGAACATGCCATGTCGGCCTTCGACATGCACGCCCTAACGGTCAGATACACCGTCAACACGCTATTACACGTGGTTTAGACTGTTTTATAACAGACTACCCTAAACATGGTACTGACATGTAAAAAACTAAAAATTACGAAAAATGGTATCAATCCACATGCATTGCTCCAATTGTGGTATCTTTGTGCAATTAACTCTGTAAATGGAGTGGTATGCAGTGCATGTGCTTTGGCAAGAGGTTGTTTATCCCCGTCCATGTGATCAGTAGAAGGGAAGTGTTTTTCGTTCTCGCTGGAAGAGAAAGGTATGGCTTAACAAATCGGGCTAAACCTGGTATAAATCCATTTTGACAGGAAACTGACGAGCGGGACCGCTTGTCAGGTACTAACATATTTGAAGAAGCCCCCTTGCCTTCCATCGCCCTATCTCTCCTGGCACAAATGCATGGACGCCTGAGCTCCCCCACCACTGATTTGGACGCCGTCCGCTGGAACCCTTCCACCGTCGGCCATATCCGGTGCCCCGCGGCCGGCTTCGCCCATTCCCGCTGCCCGCAGCTCTTCTGCCTCACTCGTCCGTCCCCAGCATGCATCCAACTGCCGGCGGCGCCGCTACTAGCCTTGGCCTCGCCCGCCTCCAACCGACGGCAGCGCCGAGCGCAGCCTCGGCCTCCTTCCCAAATGCAGGCTGCCTCTGCCCATGCATGTGTGTATTTTTCACAAAAAATCTATCAAGTCCCGCTTTTGGCATACAAGGGATATACGCACGATTAAATAAAAAACTAAGGGTTTTTTTCACAAAAGAACATGCCATGTCTGCCTTCGACAGGCGGGCTCCAACGGTCAAATACACCGTCAATATGTTGTTATACGCGGTTTAGACTGTTTTGTAACACACTAACATGTAAAAATTACAGAAAGTGGTACCAATATCCGTGCAATTAACTCAGTAAATGGAGTGGTGTGCAGGTGCTTTGGCAAGAGGTTGGTGATCCCCGACTGTGTGATCAGTAGAAGGGAAGTGTTTTTGGTGTCACTGGAAGAGAAAGATTTGGCTGGGGCAGACTATAACAAATCAAGCTAAACCTCGTATAAACCCATTTTCATAGGAAACTGACAAGCGGGCCCGCTTGTCAGGTGCTCACATATTTGAAGAAACCCCCTTGCTTTCTCTTTAATCATGTAGAAACCCCCTTGCCTTCCATCGCCCTAACTCTCCCGGTGCAGGCCATGCATGGACGCCCAAGCTCCCCCGCCGCCGATTTGGATCGGAACCCTTCCGCCATCGGCCAGATTCGGTGCCCCGCGGCTGGATCCGCCCATTCCGGCTGCCTGCAGCTCTTCTGCCTTGCCCGTCCGTTCCTAGCGCGCATCAAGCTACCGCCAGCGCCACGCTCAGCCTCGGCCTCGCCCGCCTCCAACCGCCGGTAGCGCCTAGCGTAGCCTCGGCCTCCTCCCCAAATGCAGCCCGCCTCTGCTCAGCCTCGGCTGCCTCCCAAAACATGAAAATAATACATAGACGTGGTAAATTAAATTAAAAAGAAAAGACAAAATACCTATCAAAGAAATCGCTTAAAGATTTTAAAAAAGGGTACGATTTTTTTTCACAAACGAGGGGCATTTGCTTGTTTAAAGTTGGTACTGACATGCAATAAAATGTAACGTGATACCAATTCGTATCCCTAGCCCTAAATGTGGTACTAACATGCAATTATCTCCACTGTCATAGATTTGAGCTGCTTTAGCAATGTAATGTTGTTGTTTGAGAGCTGCAGCTAGAACCCACTTTGTTTTATTATGAATAATGCAGTAGTGGCCTGAACGTTGGGCACAAGACACATCCCAAGAGCCATGCATTTGCGTACTATACTTTTCCAATATCTTACGCTTCTTGGTACACCTATTTAGTACTCCCTCTGTCCTAAAATAAGTGACTTAACTTTGCACTAGCTTTATTAGTATATAAAGTTAGTGCAAACTTAAGAAACTTATTTTGAGATGGAGGGAGTAATATTTGCCTGTCTATTGTAAGACCCGAATGTGTCATTATTACGTTGAACTGGGTCTCCCCTTCGTCATGCAGTTTTCTTCACCAACTACAAAGCTATTCATGATATATTTTTTCCATTAAACAATATGGTCAGTTTGTATGCATGTAGCTCTACTATGTCACACAATTTTGTAGTGTACTCACATGATAAACAATTGATAACGGCTCCTGAATGCATGCTTAATCGTTGACACCTTTTACATGCTTATGTAGAAGTAAAAAGATCCTAACATAGACCGAAGTATATATAAGTCAGGCCTATATCTACTTGATCACCCGACTTGCCTTAGCTAGGATGCAAAAGTGACTGTTATATGAGAGGTTTCAACCTTATTTTATGCTCTATTCCTTCTCTATCAATCTGTTAGAAATATTGCAGGAAAACAAAAGATCACAGTAAATCTTTAGCTTCACTTAGGTTGCCTCCACTTCTTACGTCATACATCTCCAGTGCAAACACCAGCGGAAAAGAAGAAACCGAATCCATCCCACAACATGCATCAAAAAGATCTTGGTCGCCGCCATGCACTCACCGCTCCTCATGTCCATCCCAAGTCCTCCGGTAATTGAGGCCCCACACCACCCTGCTCATCCCCATCTCTCCTAGCCCCCAACATTGTGTATTTGTGTTGGCCGCCCAGCTTACAGTCATGGCCATCCTGATCACGCGGCATCTTCCTGCCTTCAAGGTTGCCAGTTGGCTACCATGGTCAGATCACGTTGTGTCCCCCGCTGTCCTGTCCAAAGCACAAAGAAAAGTAGTTCGCCAGGACTGAAATTAACCTTGAATTGCCCAGGTGAGCATGATGTGTGCAACTTTAAATTTGACTCATCGTACTGTGAGTACTGAACCGAAACTGTAATGCAGTTTGCTGATCTCATATTATGCATCTTAGAGGGCTTGAGAGGTTATATATAGTGGCACACAATATGTATGTCGACTGCACTGCACTGCACGGCTTGTCTCCTGTTAGTGATGTCGATGCTTGTCAAACATCCAGGCTTTGTTACCGTACATTTTGACCAACTCATTTTATATCCGTGTCCATAGATGTAGATGACGCTGTCTTCTCGTGGAGATTTCTATGTTTTGTCATGAAGCGGATGAAAACCGTTTCAGCTTGCGGAGGGATTCCAGATTCAGATTCTATGGCCGGTTGGTATAGTATCGCGTTCGTGGCGACAGGGCAGATTGCTAGTTGTGTGAAGCTGCGGGAAATGTGCAAGAGCGAGAATGTGATCCCTATCAGAATAGCTGACATAATTCATACTCCATGATGCTTTGGCGCAGCAGGAACTTGTTCAGTTCGGAGGCTTGCTTCAGAGCCTCACTGGAACTAATCTGTTGCTAGGGAGAGGGAGGAAGCCGTTTCCTGATCTCAAAGAATACGCCTTTCCATCAATCTCCTTGTGCCTCGAAATGTCTACCTCGCACCCTGCTCACATGTCCCTCACAACCAAGATAAGCATGTTGCTTGTGGATTTTCTCCATATTAGTTGAAGCTGGTAATGATGTTGTTCACACAGCCTTTCATTGCTAAAAGCATTGTATAGAGTTTACTTCAACTCTTCTTCGGGATGAAAAACCCATGATATGACTTCAGTGATTGGCTCTAGCATTGACGCCTTGACGGGAGGATTCGTTGCTGAAGAATCTATCCTGCGACATTGGGTTGCCATTATTGATGGTTGTTGATGTTGTTTATTGCCGCTGTTCTGTTAGCCTTTTATTTATTTTTAATAATTTGGTTGTGTGCATCCTCGATGTCTTCATTAGCTCTTGAAATTGTGTTGGTGCATATGCTAGGTGTAATTGACATCTTCTCGAAATTATTATATTAATATATTCTCTTAATCAAGAAATGTTGCTTGTGGATTTTCTGCTGCTTTTAAGTCATTTAGAGAGAGCTTAAAACTTAACAGATAAAACAAAGAGAGATTATAACTTAGTAGATAAAACAAATCCGTTCCCATTTCAAAAGTTTTCCTTGTTGCTTTGGCTATGAGGTCCAGCGAGCTTGGTATTTCAAATAAAAGAAATTCAAAAGCTTATTCAGAAGTTTAAAAAAATCACCATTTCCCCTGTGGATACATGTATATGTTGTTTACGTGTTCGTAAAGTATATTGAATAATATGCTGATTTGTAGCCTATAAAAAGCTACAAATTTCTTTCCCAAATACAACAAAGTAGGTTCATTTTAATCCATGCTAGTTGTATTTCTACTCCCTCCGGTCATTTTTAGTTCGCATATAAGATTTGACTGAAATCAAGCCTCGTAAAGTTTGACCAACTTTGTAGAAAAAAGTGTCAACATTCACAATCTGAAATCAATACCACTAGATGTGTCAAGACTTAATTTTTCATATTATATAACTTTAGCATGGCAGATGTTGATATTTTCTTATATAAATACGGTCAAACTTTGTGAAGTTTGATTCCAGAGAATTCTAATATGCAGAGTAAAAAGGACCGTAGGGAGTACATATCTATGTGTATATGTGTTTAAAAAAATTGGAGGCATTATGAAATAGTTTTTCAATAAAAAAATAAAGTGCTCTGTAGAGGCCGTCCTCCAAAACACATTTTGGCATGGACTGCTCTCTTCTTCCTTGTCGATTAAGTGAGCACCCTCATGCATTACCACAACTAGTTCAGATAAAATGCGAAACGCTAGCGACTTTTGATCATTCATGACTAACCGGATTGCAAATGCAATTCTTGTTCAACTACTCACACGTTTATGAATTTCTCGGAGTCCTTTTTTGTTTTAGTATTCCTCCAACCAAAGACAATGTTTCTATTCACTCTGTTCCCATGCAAGAGATCGAAAACTAAACATGCAAGTCAAACAGTCACATGATTTTGTAGTGTACACATGTGGTACAAATGATGTGACAAATCTTTCCTGGATGGCTTGCTCACACTATTTCGTTTTCATGAGAAGAGGTAATGAAGAATGTAGATGTATGGAAGTCCTATATATACCTTCTGCCCTGGGATATCAACTAAGTGAGTGAGGTATGAATACTAATTTGTTTATCTCTTTATCCCACTTCAAATCGTCTGAAATATTGGAGAAAAACAAAAATATCATGGTAAACATTTACTTACTGTAAACACATATGGTTCCAACCAATGTCCCCTTAGATACTCACTACCAAAAGCTTTTCTGAATTCCAGACCCCACCGCCTATTGATGCAGACATTTGATCTCCAAAACGGATAGTTCTAGAGGTTAACAACTATCCTTTCCCACTGCCTACTTATAGTTTCGTGTTTTCCATCATATCTAAAGCTTGCAAAATATTTTGCAGGACTGGCAACTCTGCAACATTATTTGGGCAACAAAGCATGGAATATGATGTTCTCATTGTAGTTTAGCTAAATGAAGTGTTGAATAGCCTTTCGTTAATAAGGAATTAGCTAGAGTAGGTATAGCGGCATGGCAGAAAGGTGGAGAAAAATAAAGGAGATGAACATCAATAAAGATGAATATAATGGGATGAAAATCCTTTGTGGTGTATGTAGCAACGGAATTTAAGCCATTTAAACCAAAGACATGGAAGGAAGTAAACTAGTCCATAAGCGGAGACATGCCTGCTGCAACTGAAGGGTTATTCAGCCTTCTTTGCGGTCGAGAACCTCAAAAGGGCAGGAAGCTCCTGCAATTCATACAGGAGAATAGCTTAGCTTTGCCCACTTAATCGAGCAAAACAGGTGGTCATGCATGATGCATCCTCGTAGTGAACATAGAAGAGATGGCCGGCGCAGTGTGCCGATCAAGAAAGTAGTGGCGTGAGTAAAGGTTTCAGCCTGCGTGAGTTGGAAGAGGGAGAGTTGGGTGGGAACTTTCAGTCACATCGATGCTGTGAATGGATACTCTGAGACTCTCAGTCTCTGTCTCGCTCGTTACTAGGGAGAACTTAGTCCTTACTGATTGTGGAGGGAGAAATTAGTACTCCATGTTTTTTTTGTTTAGATGTGATATTGCTAAGCTGTGCTGGTGAGAATTACCGGTTAGCATTTTCCCTGTTGCTGTGCTTCTGTCTTGTCACAATATATACAGAAGATGCACACCTAGTGATGTTCACTTTGGAAAATTTGGGTGGGACTATCATGCAGGTCCTTCGGAAAGCAGTTATCCCTTCCGCCTGTGTGTTCAGGAGATGGGAGTCCACTACGCCGATAGAAGGGAAGTGCTTTTCTGGTGTCACTGGAAGGTTTGGTTGGCGAAGGTAAGGAAGAAACTGAAGATGTAGACCAACTAGTTTTGCTTCGTTATTACATATTTGATAGAAGTGGAATGTTGTTGTTTGAGAGCTGCAGCTAGAACTGACTTTGTTTCATTCTGAATAATGCAGCAGGCGTCAGTTGGTCAGAACTCAGAAGACACCAAGTTTCACACTCCAAGAGCTTCTACTGTAGTAGTTTCCACTTGCACTGATGATCAAGAAGTAATGACCAAATGGATCGATGTTCGGAGTATGTATATTGACTGAGTACAGTCAACAAGTAATAATCATTACAGAATTATGTGTCAAACGGAGTACAACAAAGCATAAAAGGGGATTTAAATAAAGGTTGATTGCTTAGCCAATCAGCAGGCTGAGACATTACAACAGATTCCCCCTTTGCCGAAAAAGGCTTTCGCCGCGCTTTATATATAAAGCACCGACGACCAACAAGCATCCAGTACAAACACACGACACCGCAACACATGCACACACCCAAGACAAGATACATAGGCGCTGAGCGCAACTACACCACTCCTAGCAATACTACAACGAAGAGATGAAGTTACATATGACGAACCATGGGCTCCAAGGCGGCGCCTTCAGGAAGGGTACGACACCGGAGCGCCGCCACCGCCCACTCCAAGGATCAGAGGTTCCCCTGAAGCCGCACGACGGGCAATGAGAGCCGCGACGACGCCTTCAAGAAGGGAACGATCTTCGCCGCCGCCGGTCCGTCCGTAGATAGAACAGGTTTTCACCTCGGCCACCACTCACCGCCACCGAACGCCACATCCCGGCAACCACGCCGCCCACACGGCCATGGTGACCAGGCAGCGCCATAGCACGAGCTCTGCCCAAAAGCACCGTGCTACCACCACCAGGGCCGCCGCCCCGGCATCCAAGACGTTGACACCACCTCACACGAGACCCGCCTCCACCCCAACGAAAGAGACGAGCGGAAAGGTCCCACCTTTCGCACCCCTGGGCGACCCCCAGCGTCGAGACCCGATAGGCCGGCCAGAACTGGCAACCACCGACCCGTCCTGCTACCCCGAGCACGAGACGAGCTCGGTCCTGCAGCACCGAGAGGGGGACAAGGTCAGTCCTGCTGCATCGTGCGCGAGACGAGCTTGATCCCGCTACATCGTGCGCGAGACGAGCTCGGTCCTGCAGCACCGGGCGCGAGACGAGGGTGGACCGCAGCTGGGTGAGGACCAACCCTTTGATGGGAGTAGTGCCGAGATGACGAGGAGATGGGGCGAAGGTCGAGACGGTCCGACCGCAGACGAGCCGACGCCGGAGAAGCCCGCCGCTGCCGCGGGCAGATCCGCAACCATCGCCACTGCGCCGCCACCCCGACCAGCCGAGATGGCCCCGGTCGAGGCAGCCGCCCACAGCCCTAGCCGAACACGGCCCGCGCCGCCGAGAGGTCAGATCTGGCCGGGCCGCTTGCCGCCGTCCCCGACCCCTGGCTTGCACCACTACCGCCTTCCTTGACCCGCGCCGACCACGGCCCGCCCCGCAGGAGGTCAGATCTGGCTGAGCTACGCCTTGCCAGCCGCCGTCCCCGACTCGAGCAAGCACATCCACCGCGCCACCACCCGCCACGAGCAGGATCAGCGACGGGGCATACCACCGCCCAGCAGCCCACCGAGCGACGCCAACAGCCCCCGCCGTCGCCGGGACGGCCGTCAACGCCGCGCCGCCGCGCCCTGCCTAGCGCCGCGCAAGCACGCGAGGAGACTGCCCCGCGCCAGCCCGCCCCGCGCGAAGGGTGAGATGGCCCGCCGCCGCCGACGCCGGTCGGGCTTTGCCCGGCGGCGCGCCAATCTGCCAGTTTAATTTGTGCGAAAGCACAGTTTCCCCCTTTTGTAGAAGGAAAGACAACTGCAGTGGATGGATGCTCAGTAGTATTATGTAAGATTGTGTCCTTTGATTACTTTTGGCAAGGCTAATTCAGGCCGTTTGGTTCGGCAATCACCAGAACGAGACATTCACAATTCTGGCTTCAGTCGTTGGTCCTCTTACTGTCTTACAGTAGGCTAATCTCAATCCTACGCCGATGTGTGCTTTCTTTGTTGCTGCCCCACTGGTACTGATGTCACTGGAAGAGAAAAGGTTTGGCCGGTGAAGGCGAGAAAGAAACTGAAAATGTAGAGCAATCAGTCTTGCTTCGCTGTTTCAGAAGTGAGATGGTGTTGTTATTTGAGAGTTGCAGCTAGAACTGACTCTGTTGCATTCTGATAATGCACCCGTGCCTGAATGTTGGGCACAAGACACACCGCAAGAGCCATGCATTTGCATACTATACTTTTGCAATATCTTACACTTTATTTTTTGACGTTAATATATTACACTTCTTGGTACACCTATTTAGCATGTGCCTGTCTATTGTAAGACCTGAGTGGGTCATTACTATGCTGGACTGGGTCTACTCTTCGTCATGCAGTTGTCATCGCCAAACTGCAAAGTTATTCACGATATTTTTTCCATTAAACCATGTGTTCACTTGTATCGATGTAGCTCTACTATGTCACAAAATTTTGTTGTGTACTCACATGATAAACAAATGATAACGGCTCCTGAATGCATGCTTAACCGTTGACACCTTTCACGTGCTTACCTTGATGTAAAAAGATCCTAACAAAGACTGCAGTATATATGAGGCAGGCCTATATATATTCAAATTTATTTTATGCTCTATTCCGTTTCTATCAATATGCTTGAAACACTGGAGGAAAACAAAAAAGGAACGTAGTAAATCCTTAGCTTCACTTCCATCGCTCCCCTTCCTACATCGTACGTATCCCATGGAAACACCTCCAGAGAAAAAAGATGAATCCAGCTCACAGAACAAACCAAAAAATCTCGATTGCTGCCATGCTCCTCGGTGCCACGCACATCCTATGATCGATTCCTCCCATCTCGCCTCGCCCCCACCATTGATCTGGCCGCCCAACACATAGCCATGGTCGTCCTGATCACACGATGTCTCCTGCTGTCGAGGTCACCGCCCAGCTTGCTACCATTGTCACCCCGGTCACGCCGCGCCCCTGCTGTCCCGGCCGAAACACGAAGAAAAATAGTTCACCATGACTTGAAATTAACCTGGAATTGCCCAGGTGAGCCTGCATCTTTGCAACTGGATGTGTGTGTGTTTTTCCGGAGCGACCCAGCAATTATCAATTAGATTGTCATCACACTAGTAGAAAAAGGGTCAAACGTGAAGCACATTAGGGCCGGTTTGAAATTGAGCCGGCATTAATGTGTCCATTAGTGCCGGTTCCAACAGCTAGCCGAGCCGCTCTCATTAGTACCGGTTCGTGGCGAACCTTTAGCACCGGTTCGTGCCACGAACCGGTACTAATGAGAGTGGTGGCAGGATGTTGTCAATCTGGGGCCCCTCCAGCACCTTTAGTACCGGTTCGTGTCACAAACCGGTACTAAAGGTCGTCCTACATAAACCCTTCGTCCACCCGCCGAGCTCGCTCTGTTCTTCCCCTTTCCCCTCCCACTCTGTTCTTCCCCCTCTTCCTCTCGAGCTCATCACACATTTTGCCCAAAATTTGTCAAGATCTGAAGGTCCCCATCGATTCAAATGATCACAAAGGTTAGCAACTTTGTCCTTTCATCTCTCATTGCTAGATTAGCTCTTGCAATGCTTTATATAGTGTTTAATTTGTGAGTTTAGTAATTTGGGAGGAATTATATGTGCTAGTATTTGATTTATATGCAATTTAAGGTCAAAAATAACACTTAGTTTGCATATGTAGGTGTGGTTTACTTAGTGCCTTCAAAATCTCCGCCGTAACCACCGTCGATCGCCCGCACCGTCCCGTCGCCGGCACCACCTTGTGGTGAGCCTCTTGTTCATGAAATTTTATATAAAAATTGATGTTTGTGTGATTTGGATATATAGTTACTCGTATAATTATCTTACCCGTACGTTGTTTGTTATACATAGTGCCATGGTTTTGATATCCGTCCCCGTCGGCCCTCGTCCTTGTTATGATTCAGATGTGGTAATATATATTCTCTTTTAAAACTAGTTGCATTTCATGTTTATGACAAATTATGCCCATCAAGTTGACATAGATATTTTTTATAGGAGGTATGTGAACCGGAAATTCCAACCGACCCTATTGTCGAGAGGTTAAATTTAGTTGAAAGAGAAAACGATTACTTGAAAGAAAAATTGAAAAGAATTGAGGGGGAGAAGATGGAATTGGAGTTGCATGTTTCCGATGTCGTCGATGATCACAAGATCAAGATGGAGAAAATGCGCTTGAAGATTAGAAAGATTACAAAATATGCCATCGATAGTGAGGCTTGGTATCATTATGCTGTTGGATCAATTGTTACCTTAGTTGCGATCTTGATCGCATTTGTTGTTGCATTTAAATGCTTTAGCTAGAGAGTTATTAGTTTGTTGCATTTAAGTGTTGTATGAACTTTATGTATGAACTTGTATTAAGTTGGTGTTTTTGGTGCTATGTATTGAAGATGAACCGACAATGGATGTACGATGACCGATGCTCTCCCGAGTTCACTAATGGCGTGCAAACTTTTCTGCTTGCGGCTGAGGCAAACAAGCGGGCGGATGGTTTTATGCCTTGTCCATGTGCTGTCTGTAAGAATGGTCAAAATTACTCTAAGTCAAGAATTATTCACGTCCACCTGTTTAAGTCCGGTTTCGTGCCCCACTATAATGTTTGGACCAAGCACGGAGAAAGAGGGGTTATGATGGAAGACAATGAATATACAACAATGGTGGAAGAAGCTGAGCCGGTAATGCGGGAAGAAGCTGAGCCGGCAATGCGGGAAGAAGCTGAAGAAGAGGCATCAGATGAGCCCGTTGATGATCTAGGTCGGGCCATTGCCGATGCAAAGAGAAACTGCGCAAGTGATTTGGAGAAGAAGAAGTTGCAGCGCATGTTAGAGGATCACAAAAAATTGTTGTACCCGAATTGCGTAGGTGACAAGAAAAAGCTGGGCACCAGAGTGGAATTGCTGCAATGGAAGGCAGAGAATGGTGTATCTGACAAGGGATTTGGAAAGTTGCTGGTAATGATAAATGATATGCTTCCAAAGGACAACGAATTGCCCGAGAGTACATACGAAGCAAAGAAGGCTGTCTGCCCTCTAGGGTTAGAGGTGCAGAAGATACATGCATGCCCTAATGATTGCATCCTCTACCGCGGTGAGTACAAGGATTTGAACGCTTGCCTGGTATGCGGTGCATTGCGCTATAAGATCAGCTGCGATGACCTTGGTGATGTCGAGGGCGAGCGCCCCAGGAAGAAGATTCCTGCCAATGTGATGTGGTATGCTCCTATAATACCACGGTTGAAACGTTTGTTCCAAAACAAAGAGCATGCCAAGGTGATGCGATGGCACAAAGAAGACCGTGAGAAAGACGGAAAGTTGAGAGTACCCGCTGACGGGTCGCAGTGGAGAAAAATCGAAAGAAAGTACGGGAAGGAGTTTGCAGATGACGCAAGGAGCGTATGGTTTTGTCTAAGCGCAGATGGCATTAATCCTTTTGGAGAGCAGAGCAGCAACCATAGCACCTGGCCTGTGACTCTATGTTTGTATAACCTTCCTCCTTGGTTGTGCATGAAGCGGAAGTTCATTATGATGCCAGTGCTCATCCAAGGCCCTAAGCAACCCGGCAACGACATTGATGTGTACCTAAGGCCATTAGTTGAAGAACTCTTACAACTGTGGAATGGAACAGGTGTACATGCGTGGGATGAGCACATGGGGGAAGAATTTGACCTAAAGGCGTTGCTGTTCGTGACCATCAATGATTGGCCTGCTCTCGGTAACCTTTCAGGACAGACAAACAAGGGATACCGCGCATGCACGCACTATTTGGACGATACCGACAGTATATATTTGGCTAATTGTAAGAAGAATGTGTACCTGGGATATCGTCGATTTCTTCCGAGCAGGCATCCCGTAACAAAGAAAGGCAAGCATTTCAAAGGTGAGGCGGATCACCGGACGAAGCCTCGCCACCGTACTGGTGCTGATGTACATGATATGGTCAAGGATTTGAAGGTGGTCTTTGAAAAGGGTCCTGGTGGACAACCTGTTCCGAATGACGCTGACGGACGCGCACCCATGTGGAAGAAGAAATCTATATTTTGGGACCTGCCCTATTGGAAAGACCTAGAGGTCCGCTCCGCAATCGACGTGATGCACGTGACGAAGAATCTTTGTGTGACCCTGCTTGGCTTCTTGGGCGTGTATGGGAAGACAAAAGATACAACTGAGGCACGGGAGGACCAGCAACGTATGCACGGAAAAGACGGCATACATCAGGGTCATGCAAGCTACGCTCTTACCAAAGAAGAGAAGGAAATCTGTTTTGAATGCCTGCTCAGTATTAAGGTACCGTCTGGCTTCTCGTCGATTATAAAGGGAATAATAAACATGGCAGAGAAAAAGTTTCAGAACCTAAAGTCTCATGACTGCCACGTGATTATGACACAACTGCTTCCGGTTGCATTGAGGGGGCTTCTACCGGAAAATGTTCGATTAGCCATTGTGAAGCTATGTGCATTTCTCAATGCAATCTCTCAGAAGGTAATCGATCTAGAAATCATACCAAGGTTAGAGAATGATTTGGTGCAATGTCTTGTCAGTTTCGAGTTGGTGTTCCCACCATCCTTCTTCAACATCATGACACATGTCCTAGTTCACCTATGCGAAGAGATTAACGTTTTGGGTCCCGTATTTCTACACAATATGTTCCCCTTTGAGAGGTTCATGGGAGTCTTAAAGAAATATATTCATAACCGTGCTAGGACAGAAGGAAGCATCTCCAAGGGCCATGAAAATGAGGAGGTCATTGAGTTTTGTATTGACTTTATTCCTGACCTTAAGCCGATTGGTGTTCCTGAATCGCGGCATAAGGGCAGACTGGATGGAAAAGGCACGCTAGGAGGGGAACAAATAATATGTATGGACGGACGTTCTTTCACTGAAGCACACTACACAGTTCTACAGAATTCCGCCTTGGTGGCTCCGTATATGGATGAACACAAGAATTTGCTACGCTCCAAACACCCGGAGCGGTCTGATGACTGGATTACACGTGAACAAACCAGGAGTTTCGCCAGCTGGTTGCAGACATGTACCATGCATGACGCCTCTATTGAAGATGACCTGTACTTGCTGTCCCAGTTACCATCTTCGAATATAATAACTTTCAAAGGGTACGAGATAAATGGTAATACATTTTACACGATCGCCCAAGATAAGAAGAGCACCAACCAAAACAGTGGTGTCCGCTTTGATGCAGAAACCAATACGGGAAAGGAAACATATTATGGTTATATACAGGACATATGGGAACTTGACTATCGGCGTGGTTTGAAGGTCCCTTTGTTTCGGTGCAAATGGGTCAATATGACACGAGGCGGGGTAACGGAAGACCCGCAGTACGGAATGACAACAGTGGATCTCAACAATCTTGCGTATGCAGACGAACCATTCGTCCTAGCCAATGATGTGGCACAGGTTTTCTATGTGAAGGACATGTCTACCAAGCCGAGAAAAAGAAAAGATAAGGAAGCGAATGCATCGTACGATGAGCCAAAGCGGCACATAGTTCTTTCTGGGAAGAGAAACATCATGGGAGTGGATGACAAGACAGACATGTCAGAAGATTATGAAAAGTTTGATGAAATTGCTCCATTCACAGTGAATTTTGACCCGAGCATCCCGTTAAATGATGAAGATTTTCCATGGTTACGGCGCAAAGGGACACACGCGAAGAAAAAGTTTCATACCCAAAGATCTGGGATGTGATCGGCTTCACTATCATCACTTTCTTCTGTGTTTCACACCCAGGAGGGAATCTCTGTAATAGTTAGGGTAGCTATGTGTTTTGGCATTTGAAACGCGAAGAAATTTTATGTGCAAACAAATTCTTTCATGCCTTTACTGATTTTTAAAGTTAAGTTATTCACAAACTAGTGATTCACACTAATTTCAAATAATTCAAAATTTAAACTATTCAAATATGAAAACTACGGGCACTAACAGAAAGTTTGTAATTTTTTGTACCTAAAGCAAAAATATTCACAAAGAAACTCTAAATACACAAAAAAAACAACTCAAAAATAAATAAAAAAATTAAAAAAGCCCGCCTACTCGGCCAGAGCGGCCTGCATACGACTAGAAACCCAACCTGTTGTTGGGCCAGGATGCAGGCCCGCAAAGGCCCAGTAGGCCCACATGGCAGTACAGAACATGTAGGCCCAGTAGGCCTGCTTTCGAGAGGAGCTCGAGAGAGCTACCGCACGGGGGGTTATAAACCAGTGCGGACGCCCCTCGGCTAGCGAGGTGGGACTAAACTTGCCGCACCTACGCCAGCGCACCCCTTTAGTACCGGTTCATGGCACCAACCGGTACTAAAGAGGGGCCTTTAGTAGCGGTTGGAGCCACCACCCGGTACTAAAGGGGTGCGCTTCCCGCCGCTTGGCCTGGCCAAAACAGGCCTTTAGTACCGGTTGGTGGCTCCAACCGGTACTAAAGGTCCATCCTATATAACTAAACACTTCAAAAATTTCAGTTTCTCATCTGCTTCTTCTCCTCTGCCCCTTCGCCCGCCGCGCCCCCATCTCCATATCCCTCTCGTCGCCGCCCCCGTCTCCTCCCCCGTCTCCGCCCCGTCCCCTTCATCGCCGCCCCGTCGTCCCCGTCCCCGTTGTCGCCGCCCCGTCGTCCCCGTCGTCACCGCCGCCACGTCCCGGTCCGTCCCGCGTCGTCCCCGTCCCCGTCGTCGCCGCCCCGTCCCCGTCCCCATCGTCGGCGCCCCGTCCCTGTCCCCGTCGTCGCCATCCCCGTCATCGCCGCCCGTCGCCGTCCCCGTCGCCGCCCCCCGTCGCCTCTCGCCTCGCTGGTGAGCACACACACACATACATTTTTTTAGTTTTTTAGTTATAGAAATAGTTATAAAAAAGTTAGAAATTTTTCTTTTTTTAGTTATAGAAATAGTTACTTATATAGCATTTGTAGAAATGTTATAGAAATGTTAGAACTGTTAGAAATTTTTCTGTTTTTTAGTTATAGAAATAGTTATAAAAAAGTTAGAAATTTTTCTTTTTTTAGTTATAGAAATATTAGAAATGTTATACAAATGTTAGTTATATATATAGAAATGTTATAATTTTTTTTTCTGTTTTTTAGTTATAGAAATATTAGAAATGTTACAGAAATGTTAGTTATATAGCATTGATAGAAATGTTAGTTATATAGAAATGTTAGAAATTTTAGTTATCAAAATCCAATCATTAAAAAATGTTACTTTTTGCGGGCATATAGTTAGTATTTGTTCTCGACGATGCCCGGCCCGCATCCTCGCCGTCGACCCGTCCGCGACGACGTCCGGCTGACCCATGTCCGGGACTGGGCTCCGCCGGGCTGGCACTGGGAGGTGCTGCCTGGAGGGGCGCGCCGCTTGATGAGGAACCCGGCCCCGGGTCCCGTCGTCGACCCTGATCTCGTTTGGTGGCGTTCGCGTGGGCCAGTTTCGATGCGGAGTGAGCCGGCCCCGCCGGAGGTGGTACGTAGCCGTGTCAGGGAGGAGGACGAGCACGTCCATCGCTACATGGTTGCGTTAGAGGGCGGCAGGTTCTCCAATACCTGGCAGTTTCTTCAGGGATCTCACTTCAGCTATGATCCTGTGAGGGTTCCTTCTTTTTGGGTGTCCACCGCCCGCGCCGCAGGAACCGCGAGTGTCCTAGTGTCTTCTGCAGTATTCGATCTTTATTAGCTACCTAGCCAGTGATCTATTCGATATATAATATTCGAGACGATGTATTCGAGATTATATATTATTCGGGACGATGTATTCGAGATTATATCTATTATTCGAGACGATGTATTCGAGATTATATCTATTATTCGAGACGATGTAATTTGAATACTAAATTGTTTTATATTTCTTTTGGATTAGTTAAATAAAAGCTATGGCGGACAATACCGGCAGAGAGGGAGAACAGGCCCTATTCGATATGATACGCCATCCTCGCGGGCCAGATGATGATCAGAATGAAGAAGATTATGATGGCTCCGAATTTTTAAACAACACCGGGGAGGGTGATATGATATTCGATCGCGACGACCGAATTGATGAAGTCATGAACTATGATTATGATGATGACGAAGAAAATGTTGATCTTGAAACAACAAAGACCGGCGAGGTATATATATTTATATAAGCAGGCATCTAGTGATCATCACATGTTTTAAATGACTTGAAGATATATTAACGAATCGATCTTTCTTCTTTCAGCCATCCGGATCGAGCAAATCTTCAGGCAACAGGACAAAACGAGGCCCGAACAAAAAGTTGAAGGAGGGCGTAAAGTACAGTACAATATCGAGGCAATCAGACCTAATGGCGAACCATTAGCGCCTAAGAAGATTGCAGACAAGTCCGTTCGTCAGTGTGGAGTTCTTGTGAAGGACCAACTCCTGATCTCCCTTCAAGAATGGAGAGAGACAGCAAAGCCACGTCCAGATCTTACTTTTGTTGACGACAGACAAAAAGGTCTGCTTTGGGATACTCTCATGGAACATTTCACCCTACCAGATCATTTCACAGAAGCAGATGTGCAGAAAGTCAAGGACGCTGCTCTTAGGAAGATGGCGGTTGCATTCAAGAACCACAAGAATCGTGAATGGGACAAGTACGTCAAGGGAGGAAGGAAGACTCCAGTATTCGAGGGAACACTAGAGAAGCAAAGTGCTCATTGGGACGATTTCGTGAAATTCAAGGATTCAGAATTAGCTAAGGAACGGTCGAGAAAAAACAAGAAGAATGCCGAAAAAAAGGATAAGTTCCATAAGTTTGGGCCAGGTGGCTACGCGGTGGCAATGCCTAAGTGGGATAAGTCTGAGAAAGAGATGGAGGATGCAGGTGTCACTCCGGTTACTAGGAGCTGGTCCCCCAGGTGCAGGACTTGGTTCTATGCGCATGGGGGGGGGGGGAGTTGGACCCGAAGACAAGCAAAGTTTCGACGAAGGCATGCCTGAACGGAGCCGACGATGCGATACTTGTTACAATAGAAGAGGCTCGATCGGGGGTGTTCCAGCCCAACAGAGAGAACGACGAGCTTACGCGTGCCCTGGGAAATCCTGAACACCCGGGAAGAACACGAGGCAAGGGCACTATTCCGTGGTATGAGGGGTTTTTGACTGGAACACCGACTACAGAACCCGTGCGAGAAGGAAGATTGCGGAGGAGAAGAAGAGGAAGATGGAGGAGGAGCAGAGAAGCTAGACTATGAACGCCTTCAAGGCCTAGAATCAGCGCACGCGGACTTGGCAGTCAAATTCCAACGGCAGCAGGAGCAGATCGACTCACTTAGCCAGCAAAGGGGGTCTCAGCAACTGCAGCAGCTAGCGGATGATCCAGCATTGGATAGCACCGCCCCATCCATGCCGAGAAGCAGCGTGGGTTCCGCCCCGGGCGACGCAATGCTGGATAGATACCCCGTGGATGACATCACGGAGAACACTAACTGCGAGCTACACTTCAAAATGAAGAACATATCCATGAAGGTGGCGTACGCCGTTGCTTTTACAAATCCCTCCGAGGCAACCTTCCATTGCAACCCGATTCCAACGGGCTATGCTCGTGTCTTGGTTGATGAGGTGGTGGATCCATATTCGGGGCTACAGCTTGACATTCCTGGAGGTGACGATGAGCACACATTGGGATAGGCCATACATCATGTCATCCTATAGAGAAAGGATTGCATCGTCTTTCGAAGGCCACCGACACCGCGTCACCCGACTCCTCGTCGAAGTCCACCACCGAGTCAACAGACTCCCGCTCCTCCAAGTCCACCAACGCGTGAGGCCACTCCTCCTCCTCCAAGTCCGGCAAAGTGTCAGGCCACTCCTCCTCCAAGTCCGACACAGCGTCAGACGTCCACTCCTCCTCCAAGTCTGACACAACTTCAGGCCACTCCTCCTCCAAGTCCGGCACAGCTTCGGGCCACTCCTCCTCGTCCAACTCAGCCACGTCAGCCGTCTCCGCCGCCTAAGCAATCATAGAAGAGACACCCCGCAGCTATGGCGCGTAGCGGTATGAGTCGAGGTAGTACAGGAAGTACAGGCGGACACAAGCGATATAAATATGTTCCAAGCCTCGCGCCTCTTCCGCAGAGGCCTTATGACAAGTCCGAGGAGGAAAACGCAGCCATATTGAAGGCCGAGGTGGAAGCCCATTTTGCACCAAAACCGCCACCGCCGCCAAGGGAGAAAGTGCCTGAGGAAATGATTGACCACTTCATCCGAAGCCTGTTGACACAGACTATGAGCGCCACATCAGGAAGTTAAATCGAGCACGTCTACAGAGGGAGGCGAGCTCGAGCTCGAGCAAACAACAAGCAGCTGTCAAAAAATGCGGGAAAACCGTTCCCCAGCTGGGAGAACAGGCGGCGCAATCGATCCCCTCGCTTGTTGTGCCAACAACAGGTGAGAGTACGCGCGCCCAATATTATTATGGGCAAAAGGTTTATGTTCCCGAGGTGGGCAATGTGGTAATAACCGAGAAGCATATAATGCAGGCTGAAATTCTCAATATCACTGTTGCACAACTCCTCAAGATCGAGCCCATGCCTGTGCTTAGAGAGGATGAAATAAAACGGAAATATGTCCAGGGCGAACCTTTGGTCAAGCCAGACGAGGTCAAGAAGTTCCCAACGAGAATGTATGAATTGCATCAACGGTACATGAACATTACCAAGAGTTCCAATCGAGAGTCCCTCATGGTGGAAGTCAAGAAGGATCATTACTACCATCAGAAAGTTGTGGCCGTTGAGTATAATGAACTATTTCAGTTATACAATCAAGACGCACTCGACAAATCTATCGTCAGTTGCTATTGTCTGTAAGTGATTTTTTTCTGTAATTTAAGTCTCAAGCTAGCTGTAGTGATTCTTTTGATCAATCATTACCTGTAATTATCCTCACTATATTCTTTTCTATGGTATTATGCAGGATGAAGATGTATGAAATGAAAAAAGGTGGACGCTATGGCATTGGGTTCATTGACCCAAACACCGTTAATGAATACACATGGAAAATAGATGCATATCGTGCAAAGCATGTAAAGGACAGCATGCTAGAGTTCTTGAAGCGCCTCAAATACAATGAAGATATACTAGTTCCTTACAACTTCCAGTGAGTCACACTGTCTTGTACTACAATTTTTCTGTTTTTGCCTACTAGCTAGCTACATGTTTTTGCTTACATATGTCCGCTTAATTAAGACATGCAAACGTGTATGCATGCAGATTTCACTGGACCTTGTGTATCATTAAAGTTGACGCCGGAACAGTTGAAATACTGGACTCACTACTCAAAATAAAAACTGCCTATAACAATTCGTTTGGGATAGTCAAAAGGTAATTTCAATCATTATTAAACTATATATCTTGGCCTCTTAAGTTCGTCATTTTATGATATGAACTATTTAATAACCCCTTTATTCATTTTTTTTGTCGGCGGGCAGGGCTTGGGCAAGGTTCATCAGCGTCACTCCAGGCGAATGGAAAGAAAAACTGAAATAGTTTCGACCTAAGGTAAGTAATTAAATAGTACTAGCTAGCTAGCTGCCATCTTTTTAATTATCATGCTTGATTAATTATTATTCATCAAATTCTATTCTCAAAGACAGGAATGGGTACGTTTGTCAGAACACTATTCACAATTTTTACACCATTATCGTTATCTAGTCACACAACTAATACACATGCATATTGATCTCCTTCTTAACAGTTCACAGAGATGCGGGACAAGCTCCTAGAAACGGAGCGCGTACAAGCACTTCAAGAGGAAATAGCGGGATTTTTGCTCGACCAGGTCATAGATCCGAAGGAAAAATACTATTACCCGCTACCGCCCCAATGAACTACTTCCAATTGTCATCGTTCTCCGAAGACACCAATTAGACTAATGGCACTGGCTCCGAAGGCAACATTGTAGGAGAAATTGGATATAGTTAGCTAATTGTTTGTATGTATATATATATATATATATATATATATATATATATATATATATATACATACATGTGTGTATGTCTGAATTAATTAATATGGTGGTTTTTGTGGAACATTTGATGATATATATATGACAGGTTCTACTAGAAATTTTATATATATATGCATAATGTGTACAATGTGTACTATCATAAAATACCAGCAAACGAAGAAGAATTAAATGGAAAACACAAAATTAAATGAAAAAGAAATCATAAACCCAAAACCCCCCAACATTTTAATACCGGTTGGTGTCACCAACCGGTACTAAAGGGCTCCCTGCCGCCGGAGCTGGCTCATACCACGTGGTTGGCCTTTAGCAGCGGTTCGTGCTGAACCCGTACTAAAGGGGGGGGGGGGCTTTAGTGACCACACTTTAGTGCCGATTACAGAATCGGCACTAAAGAGCTTTACGAACCGGTACTATTGCCCGGTTCTGCACTAGTGTCAATAAATGTCTGAAATTAATCATGCTATTTAAGTTGGTTACTCTTCTGGACAAACGAAGTCAGTGCTAGGTAATCGGCTTTTGTGAGTGACGATTTGCTGCATTCCCCAATCCGGCTTCAGTCGATGGTTTGCATGCCAGAATTATGCAGCAGTGTTCTTGTTCACAAGGATTTAGTTATTAGTGTTTTTATGTTTATTTACAGAACAATCTCCTGTAGTCAGTCAGTTACTCGGTGCTCTGCTTCTATGGCGGCTAAGTTACATCAGACTCGGTGTGATTGAGATTTATAGTTTGAGTACTTGTGGCTTTATTGTATTTTCTTGTTTGTAATGCTCCATAAGTTAGCCATCGCGGTCACCGTGGGATGCTGCCGCTGGAGACGGGGACCCGAGAGGAGAGCCCTGTTTTGCGGCTTTATATATGCCTGTATAGCAGCTACTTAACGTCAGTCTGTGACCTGTTTGTTCAATTAATTGACCTGAACAACAGCACTGTCAACTGCTGTTTAACCACTTTTTCAAGTCTATATTGTTAACTAGCATGATAGACTGGATTAATCATATTATTAGTTATAA
Organism: Aegilops umbellulata; assembly: GCA_032464435.1. Classification (NCBI taxonomy): domain Eukaryota; kingdom Viridiplantae; phylum Streptophyta; class Magnoliopsida; order Poales; family Poaceae; genus Aegilops; species Aegilops umbellulata. The sequence continues at coordinate 600,032,065 of CP136055.1, read as the reverse complement.
GTATGTCATCGATATCTGAAAAACACTTGATCCGTTTGGGGTGTCTGGAATGTTTGTCCTTGTATGTAGGAAAGGGGAATTGTGTTTGCTTCAATTTATCTTGTACAAATTATTTTTAGAAGAGGAAAACAGGACGAATACCGCATGGAAATGGAAAAACATCGTGTTTGATTCAAATAATGTACTAGGTTGTGTCATTACTATCGGCTTTGGTGAACTTAGCATGTTTTTCTTGTTCAGATATTTTGTAGAGACGACGACGATCCACTGGTCGAGGCCGCCGTCACGGATAAAGGCCCCCTGTCCAAGCACAAGGCATGCAGATCCTCACCGCCACCTTCATCGACTGCCATGCGGTGCACCGCCAGCCTCTCGGGTGGGAACGTGGAGGGCAGTCGGTATTGGGGGCGCGGGTGGTTACACTAGGGTTGAAGTGCCCGAGTCACCCGAGAGGGAGCGATGCGGGGGCGGAGGGGTTTTTCACCAATCATCTACAAATTCTTTTGAATTCCTGTAGACGTTTTTGTAGGCGACGCAGCAGGAATTTAGCTGCTAACTGTACTCCACACACTAGTTAAAGAGTACACTGTAGAAGGAATTTCCTCTAATACATATATTGTCGTATTTTTCATATAAAAGGTCTAAACAATTATTCTATGTCTACACGAGTAGACCAGTACAAGACAACTTCACCGGAAACAAATAAGATGAATCTGAAAATAGTACTACCTATGATATCCATAATAAAACTAGCCAAGCATAGCGCGCAAACAAACTAATAAGCTCATGATCAGGCCGGGCGGCGTGCGTGGATGAATGTATCAGCTGGAGTTCCCGTGCGTCGGCGGTTTATCTGAGTCGCAGGTGGATGGATCGGTTATGCACTTGAGCAGCACCGCCTGCGCGCTGGTGCATGCCGCGGCGTCCGGCTTCGGCCCCAAGCACGCATAAGCCCATTTGTCGAACTTGTCCAGCACGCAGAAGTACTTGTTAGGACACTCGAGGCCGGCTGTTACTTTTTCCATCTTTGCCACGATGCCGGCCACGGACTTCTCCAACGACGTCTCCATGGCAATGGCCGATGGTGTTGCTGCGCTCTCCATGGCGATGAGACGGGGTCCAGCCAGTGCGTGGAACGTTGTGTCGATGTCGATGTTGATGTGACTGGGAGGACTCGATCGATTTGATTTTTCTATAGACGGACGTGCTTGCTCTTGTATTTGTATAGCCGCACGTACGTACGTGCTGATAGGATAGGAATCGGCTCCAACTAGAACTATTGTTGGTTTTGGAATCTATTTCGGGCGACCGACCTATAGTTAGTCCCTCCATCTTAAGGCGGACAAGGAAACAAACTGTCAAGTTATTGTAGTACGGCCTACGGCTCCTTCTTTCCTCTTCCACAAATCTGCTTAACACGAGTACAAGGCATTACAAAAGACGAGTCCAGCTCCAGCGTACACGACAGATGGTGCAACTACTAGCGCATGCATGGCGTGAGGTTCCAGCGTCACGTCGACATGTAACGTCATAAGACGGGAGGACGGCGGACGGCCACGGCGACGGACGGCATCGGCGTGGCTTGCCGGCGACCTCGTGGTCCTCCCGACGGCATGGTGCTGGCCATCTCGCTCTAGGTCCTGGAGTACAACGTTCTCATCGTATCGATCAGGGTCAACACCTCTGAAATGTCTAGCCTGATCGATACTTGTAGCACAGTATGGATTCCAATAGGAGTTGTGAACCGATCAATGACTGTGAACTAGTGGTTGGGGCGCCACCCTGTAGCGCCATTTGAGATGAAGTTGTGCTCATGTTTTCCTTTAAAAAACCATGACGTCCTCGTCTCTATCTAAAAAAACATCACAGAAAAAAAGACCTCACCTCGATATGAAAAAATAAATAAAAAAGAAAAAATTAGCACCGTAACCTACCGGCGAGGGCCACAGTGCATAACCCTCCATTTAAAAAAATAAGTGAGGTTCTGACCACCATCTAAAAAAACATTTCAAAAAAGAATCCTCACCTCCCTTTAAAAAATATTCCAAAAGCTGTCTCACCACGGCCAACCAGCTTGCGCCATGTGGCATAGCTAGTTGGCCGCCAATCTGGCAATGCTTAATAGGTTCAAAAAAGAATCCTCACCTCCATCTAAAAAATATTCCAAAAGCTGTCTCATCACGGCCAATCAGCTTGCGCCATGTGGCATAGCTAGTTGGCCGCCAATCTGGTGATGCTTAATAGGTTTAATTGCAGGGATTTGGCGGCCGGGTTCAGGTTACCGGAAGGCTCCATCCACACCACGGCGTTTCAGAGTCCTTGAACCCAAACTTGTTTTTTTTCTGAAAGCCTATTCTTATCTTAAAAGAAAGTCAGTAATACCGGGTTTCCTAAAATTCCTGCCAAAACTTGTTTTCTAAAATTCAATCACACATCGTTCTTATCAAAATGACTAGTAAGTGTCTTCAGCTCCAGCTAATATGAGCTCGGTATATGAACACTAAAATCCGGAAATAGATTTTTTTTTCAAAACAATCTGAACTTTTTGGTAAACATTGACAAAAGTTTTGAATTCTTGCAAAGTTTCATCATGAAATGACATTCATGGAGTTCGTGAGAAAAAAATAAAATAAAATTAGCACTGCAAAATGTTTTTGAGATTATTCGCAAAAAAAGTTTTAGAGATTAACTTTTTTGAAGCACTGAATTTGTATTCTTTGCCGCATCATGCTCTCGCATGAATGTCATTCTGTGATGAAACTTTGCAAGAAATCAGAACATTTGCCCTATATAAAAGCATCTTCAACACTTCCCATTTCTCCTAAAATTAACAGCTTTAGGAAAAGTTGCCGAATATATAACACGCACCAAGAACTATCTTTATACCCAAAATATCACCTCAAAACACTCCATTTGCCCCTATAAGAAAATTGAAGTTGGCAGGAGCCAACCGCCAGACATTTCACAGTTTCGCACACCATTGCCACATCTAGCGATCCCGCCGTCCGTGTTGTGCCCTCGCCCCGCTGTGTTGCTGGTCGCTGCGGCTCATGGAAAGTTGCGTGAACATGGAAAGTTACGCCAGCATGGAATGTTCTGATCTGTTCAGATTGTTTTCATTGTGTCAGAGGTGAGGCCAAAATAAACTGGCGGGATAGTGGGAGGGGAGACGAAAAAAGCCAGACCAAAAAACCTAATGAAACTGGGAGACGAAAAAAACCGTGGAGGCTATCCTATCAAGTGAGACATTAGGAGTAGAGATTGTCACCTGTCTATCCCTCTGAGCAGCCGAGTCTAGTGTGTTTTCGGCCCACTTTTAAGTTACCGAACTATCAGATATGCTCACACGGTTATGCTTTTTGGTGCACCGGTAGTAAGTTGTCGTGCTCGGGTTCAATAGGGTATGGATTTAGAGGAGCCCATGGCGGGCACAGTGCAATGATGTCTTGGTGATGGTACTGTGACTATGCAACTGGTGGGCATTAACTGGGCACAGACAGTGTCTATGGTTTTGTTACACCAGCCCTTGAAGGCTTATTTTTGGCACAATTTACTCATGATGTTAAGACCATATGGATGTTGATTTCTGTGGCCCAGGCTCATGTGCTCTTTTAATTTAAAATTTTGATGTAACAAATGGAGCAAGTGCCATTTTCCCCTTGTGCCATGATGATGTCAAGACTGCTAGCTCCTTGCAAGAGAAGAGAACACTGAAAAGTAGAAAGAAGAAGAAAACAACTATTCTTGTGACGCCCCCGATTCAATCGTACACTAATCATGCACGCAAACATGTACGATCAAGATCAGGGACTCACGGGAAGATATCACAATACAACTCTAAAACATAAGTCATACAAGCATCATAATACAAGCCAGGGGCCTCGAGGGCTCGAATACAAGTGCTCGATCATAGAAGAGTCAGTGGAAGCAACGAAAATCTGAGTACAGACATAAGTTAATCAAGGTTGCCATAAGATGGCTAGCACAAACAGGGATACAGATCGAACGAGGCGCAGGCCTCCTGCCTGGGATCCTCCTAACTACTCCTGGTCGTCGTCAGCGAGCTGCACGTAGAACTAGGCACCTCCAGTGTAGTAGGAGTCGACGTCGACGGTGGCGTCTGGATCCTGGGCTCCATCGTCTGGTTGCAGCAATCGGATAGAGAGATGGGGAAAAGGGGAAACAAGGCAACCGTAAGTACTCATCCAAAGTACTCGCAAGCAGGGAGCTACACTACATATGCATGGATATATGTGTAAGGGGCCATATCAGTGGACTGCAGAATGCCAGAATAAGAGGGGGATATCTAATCCTGTCGAAGACTACGCTTCTTGCAGCCTCCGTCCTGCAGCATATAGAAGAGAGTAGACAAAAGTCCTCCAAGTAGCATCGCATAGCATAATCCTACCCGGCGATCCCCTCCTTGATGCCCTGTTGGAGAGCAATCACCGGGTTGTATCTGGCACTTGGAAGGGTGTGTTTTTATTAAGTATCCGGTTCTAGTTGTCATAAGGTCAAGGTACAACTCCGGGTCGTCCTTTTACCGAGGGACACGGCTATTCGAATAGATAAACTTCCCTGCAGGGGTGCACCGCATAGCCCAACACGCTTGATCCCATTTGGCCGGACACACTTTCCTGGGTCATGCCCGGCCTCGGAAGATCAACACGTCGCAGCCCCACCTAGGCACAACAGAGCGGTCAGCACGCCGGTCTAAACCTAAGCGCGCAGGGGTCTGGGCCCATCGCCCTGAGCACACCTGCACGTTGCGAGGGCGGCCAGAAGCAGACCTAGCAACCTCCAGTACAACGGAAGTTACGTTACATGGCCCAATCTGGCGCGCGCCGCTCAGTCGCTGACGTCACGAAGTCTTCGGCTGATACCACGACGCCGGGATACCCATAACTACTCCCGCGTAGATGGTTAGTGCGTATAGACCAAATGGCCAGACTCAGATCAAATACCCAGATCTCGTTAAGCATGTTAAGTATCCGCGAACGCCGACCAGGGCCAGTCCACCTCTCTCCTAGGTGGTCTCAACCTGCCCTGTCGCTCCGCCTCAAAGTAACAGTCGGGGGCCGTCGGGAACCCAGGCCCACCGCTACCGGGATGGAGCCACCTGCCCCTTCAGCCCCCATCTCCGAACAGTATCACAGGTAATGTAACAGTATAAAGTGTATGATATGTTCCCATGATCACCTCCCGAAGTGATCACGGCCTATTAGTATAGCATGGCAGACGGACAAGAGTGCAGGGCCACTGATGGAACACTAGCATCCTATACTAAGCAATAGGATAGCAGGTAAAGGTAACAATAGTAGTAGCAAGGACAGGCTATGCATCAGAATAGGATTAACGGAAAGCAGTAACATGCTACACTACTCTAATGCAAGCAGTATATAGAAGAGTAGGCAATATCTGGTGATCAAGGGGGGGGGGGGCTTTCCTGGTTGCTCAGACAAGGAGGGGTCGTCAACACCGTAGTCGAACTGGGGGTCACCGGCAGCCTCGGAGTCTACCGGAAAGAAGTAACGGAGGGGAACACAATAAATAACAGAGCAATCAAAGCATCACAAAACATAACGAGGCAATACGCGGTGCTAGGTATGCCCTAACGCGGTAGGAGGTGATACCGACGAAGGGGGAAAACATCCGGGAAAGTATCCCCGGTGTTTCGCGTTTTCAGACAGATGAACCGGAGGGGGAAAGTTGTGTGTTTGCTATGCTAGTGATGTGTGGCAGACGAACGGGCTGCGTATCCGGGTTCGTCTCGTCGTTCTGAGCAACTTTCATGTACAAAGTTTTTCCATCCGAGCTACGGTTTATTTTATATTACTTTTAAAGGATTTAAATTAATTTTAGCATTTAATTAATTAATTTAACACAACATTATCCAGAACAGTGTTTGCTGACATCATCATGACGTCAAGATGACATCAGCAGTTGACCTGGTCAACCTGACAAGTGGGTCCCGCATGTCATTGCCTAACTAACTAACTAACTGTTTAGTTAGATTAATTAGCAGGTTAATTTGGTTTAATAGTTAGTTAACAGAATTAATTAAGTTAACTAATTAGTTAATTAATTAATTATTTCTATTATTAATTATTTATTTCTTATATTTTTTAAAATCCTTTTTTTAATGTTCTGTGGGTGGGGCCCTCCTGTCATTGGCCCGTAGGGTAGCCTAGTGGGTTTGCGGGCGTTGGGTGCGGGCGTCCGCGCACCCGCACGGAGGCGACAGAGGGCACCGGGTCACGGGCAAGGGGCAGGCGCCGCCCAGCGCCGCGGTGCGCTGGCGGCCACGGCACCGGCAGGAGGCTGGAGCGGCGCGGAGGAAGAGGGGGTAGTGGCGGCGGCGCTAGCAGCAGCAGAGGAGCGGCAGAGGCAGCGGTAGTGAGCAGGGGGAGCAGCTGCAGCGACGAGCGGGCGACGGGGGCAAGGCGGAGCAAAGGGAGTCGGCGCGAACGGGGTCTGCGGCGAGCGGTGTAGGGCACGGCCAAACACGCGCGGGCGCGCGCGCTTGAGGATGCCGGCCGCGGCCAGGGCGGAGGACTGGGCGAGGCAGGGCGGAGCGGGGCCGCGCGGGACGGCGTGCAGCGAGCGGTGGTTCAGCGCACGGTGGCACGGAATGCGGCCGCGGTGAGCGCGTGCGGTCGACGCGGTCGCGAGCAGCGCGCGAACAGGGAGGCACGGGGAGAGAGAGGAGGGGCGCGACTCACGATGGGGAGTAGGGTTCGAGGCAGTAGTGTGCGAGGTGGAGGACGAGGGCGTCGGCGACGTAGGGGAGGCAGTCCGGCGAGGTGGTCTCTGGCGACGGCGTCGAGCAAAGAGGACAGCGGCGTCGGGCGCGTGGTGGTCGTTCGGGGAGGATTGGTGGAGCGAGGCGGCGGCGATGGCGTTCCGGCGACGGAGTGGCGGGGCGGGGCAGCCCGGCGACGGCGGCGCGGCGTCGGTCCCCGGCGTCGGGCTCGGGGGCAACGGGATCGGTGCGTTGTGCGTTGGGGCGCCCTGATCCAGATCGCGGGGGGAGGAGAGTGGGGATCATGGGGAAGGGGGGTTAGGGTTTCGGTGCCCCCCGGAGGGGTTAATGGCCTGGGTCTGGGCCGGCCTGGATGGCCTGGTGGCCAGCTGGGCCGGTTGGCCCAGCGGGTGGGGGAGGGGTCCTATTGATGCCTTTTCTTTTCTTTTCTTTTTTCTATTTATCTTTATTTTTCTGTTTGCAAAATGTTTAGCACCTAAATGGTATTTATAAAATATGGGAGCTAGCTTATAAGTTGGAGTGCGTCAGATCCTTGCACCAAAACTAGTTTGGGTGAAATACTAATTCATATTAAATTTAGATTAATTAAAAGGTTAATAAATGTTGTTGCTTGCCAAAGTTTGAGGTTGTTAGGGTCACTTAACAAATCCATTTAAGTTTAGTTACAATTTTATAATTGCTTCAGGATTATTTGTTACTTAATGAACATTTTAGTTTTCAATTTTGAGAACTTTTATTTTCCACTTTAAATTTACTTGAAGTTTGAATTAGGATTTTGAAAAGAAATGTGATTCCAATGTGATCAAGCCCTGTTTAGCAACATGATTAGCTTAATCACAGAGGGTTACTGTAGCATGATTCTCGGGGTGTTACAAATCTCCTCCACTACAAGAAATCTCGTCCCGAGATTTTAAGAGGGGGGCAAGGGGGAAAGACTAGGTTTCAAAATTCTAGCGATTCTTCTCGGTCTTGGTTGTTGTTCTCGAAGAGGTCGATCCATAACATTGATGTCTTCATACCTGGGCTTGAGGTCATCAGGATGAAGTCGTCATCCTTTCTTTGGAGTCTTCATTGTACATATGAAGGCCGAGGGGTAACTTCGGAAGAACGGACCCCTGAAGGTTGACTATCTGGTTGATAACAACTAGGGCGGTGGCGGATAGTAACTCTCAAATGGAAACTTAAGAAATTATCGAGAGCAAAGTAAGTAGGTACCATGAGAAGCTTCGAGCGGGTAGGCAATCATTCGATGCCTGTTATAGGGCGTGAAAGGTCATAACAACGGGAATAAGTATTGTGTCCGATATCAGACCTGAAGGTGGCTCGTGAATTTCATACGAGGTCACGCGCGAGGAACAACCTTGGGAACATGGGGTGTACAAGAGAGTCAGGTTTCGATCCTGTGAAACTGTGAGTTATGGGCCCACCATGTGGTTTTTTTAATAGGAGCAGTGACATCTTGCACGGTCATGATAGCAAGGCATGTCAGGGAGTACCATGTCAGCTATGTCGGCAACAACGTTGGTAGCAAGGGCGAGGGACGAAGAGAACCATTTTCCTGCTCGTTGAAACGAGGCGGACCAATAGGCAAAGTTCTCGTCCTTCGGTGGTTATCGAAATGTCATAGTAACACAATCTTACTGACACAGTTGTACACCAAGGTGTTTACATAAGCAGAGAATATTACTGCTTAGATCATATAGATCACAAGGAAGGTTAAACAAATCAATGGAAGGAAAATGTGATCATCAGATCAAACAGAACAATGGAAAGGATAATGTTTTTGACACATATACCAGGGGTATACCCTTCCCAAGGACAAGCAGAGCATGATATCCATGACAGGATATAATGTAGAAAACCTTTTAGGCAGGGAAAGAAATTTCATGACATTACTCATACAACGGTGTTTGGATAATTGAGCAGGAAACATTTAGCATTGTTCTTCAACTGCTCTTATTGAAAACCGAAGTACCGCAGACATGCTTCGAGATAGCATTGACATGGTCACTAGGTAAAGATCAGACTTTGGATACTCGAAGGATCCATCAGGAACAGCTTGTAGAATAAGTCTTACAATTTCCTCATGGAAGAATGGATAGCCTTGTTGAAAAGGAATCTACAACGTTAGGGCCTTCGGCCAGGTGTGCTAGGCACGACATCACCTTACCAGGTCACATAAAGACCAATGTTACGACTTTTGGAAAATGTCCCAACCATCATATCTGACCGAGATTCAGATCTAATTGGTGTTAGGATACCTCAGACTCGGGATGTCTAAGAATAAAAGGTGCAACACAAATTGTCAAGTTGACATTGTAAGATTCTCGGGAATTGAACTGTGGAAGCAAGTTCCGAATCATGAGTTCATTATTAAATCAAGGATAGAATGAGGAGGTGGCTGATGAACTCAGCGACAATTCATCGAGATTTCCAAAAGATGGATTTCTACAATTATATGAACAAGGAAATAGCATTTGTCGAATCAATGATATAATGATGTATGCTCGAGGGAAACATACTCAACTGAACAATGATAGAAGGGTGCACCCATGAATCTGGACTAGGTAGCACAATCAATGTTCGAATGATGATTCAATAAGCAATATACTTCTAATGAAACTGTAGACCAATAACTTCAAGGCAATAGGGTTGCTAGAAGTTTAGAATTTACACATCACAGACCATTTGTCGGTATTCCGGTTAGAAACAACGCGGAGTCCAAGAAATGAACGCAAATGGCGAGAGATATTACTATATCCAGAATTCTCAAGAGGTGATAAAATTACCACGACATTCTTGACATAAAAGGTGGTAATATTCCAAGGTAAAGAAGGACAAATGCTGGATAGCAAGGAACTCAAGGTATACCACAAAACATGAACAAGTTTGTGTTGGTGGGAAGGCAATAAAGTGGTCGATGATAACACAGACATCGAGGGCAAGGATGGTATTTCTCATCTTGAACTCAATTGATATCCTAGAAGAGCTCATAAGGTTGATGATGATCACGACACATTTGTCGAGAGATTTCATGAAGATGTAATCAATCAGCGACGACATCAAGTCAAAGGAATGATGAAGCGAAAGTTTATTGGAACCATGGGTAGGACACAAACTTGAAATCAAGCTTGTTGTTCAAGGCGAACTGATATGACGAGGAAGATCGACGTAAGCTTAGCTCATCGTCAAAAATTGTGCTTCGGGAAGAAGGACTAGGTAGCGCAGTTAAAATTTGGTACGATAATGGTATAGCACTAGTGCAGAACCGGGCAATAGCACCGGTTCGTAAGGCCCTTTAGTGCCGGTTTCATAACCGGCACTAAAGTTTGGGCACTAAAGGCCCCCCCCCCCTTTAGTACCGGTCCAGCACGAACCGGTGCTAAAGGGCAACCACGTGGCACGAGCCAGCTCCGGGGGCCGGGAGCCCTTTAGTACCGGTTGGTAACACCAACCGTTACTAAAATGTTTGGGTTTTTTTTATTTTATGATTTCTTTTTCATTTAATTTTGTGTTTTCCATTTTAATTCTTTTTCGTTTGCTGGTATTTTACGATACTACACATTGTACACGTTATGCATATATATGGTAGCTAGTAGAACCAATCATATATATATATATATATATATATATATATATATATATATATATATATATATATATATATAGATCATCAATGTCTCACAAACCACCATATTACTTCACACATACACACATGTATAGTTATATATACAATTTCTCGTACATATGCATGTTGCCTTCGGAGCCAGTTTGCATTAGCCTAATTGGTGCCTTCGGAGCACGATGACAAATTGGAAGTGGTTCATGACCTGGTCGATGAGGGCGGTAGCGGGTAATAGTATTCTCCCTTCGGATTTATGACCTGGTCGAGCAAAAATCCTGCTATTTCCTCTTGAAGTGCTTGTACGCGCTCCGTATCTAGGAGCTTGTCCCGCGCCTCTGTGAACTGTTAAGAAGGATATCAATATGCATGTGTATTAGTTGTGTGACTAGATATCGATAATGGTGCACAAATTGTGAATAGTGTTCTGACAAGCGTACCCATTCCTGTCTTTGAGATCTGCTCCTTTCGGACGTCATCATGCGAATGTTCTCGCAAACGCAGTATGCACACAGATCAGTCCCCTGCGCCTGCTTTATGGCCTTTACGAGAATGGAATTTAATTTGATCAGATAATAATTAATCAAGCATGATAATATTAAAAAGATGGCAGCTAGCTACCACACTACTTAATTACTTACCCTGGGTCGAAGCCATCTCAGCTGTCGTTTCCATTCGCCTTCCTTTATGTTGATGAACCTTGCCCAAGCCCTGCCCGTCGATAAAGAAAATGAATAAAGTGGTTATTAAATAGTTCATATCATGAAATGACGAACTAAATAGGCCGAGATATATATTTAATAATGATTGAAATTACCTGTTGACTATCCCAAACAAGATGTTATAGTCTTTATTTTCTGAGAGTAGTGAGTCCAGTATTTCAACTGTTCCTTCGTCAACTTTAATGATACACAAGATCCAGTGAAATCTGCATGCACACACGTTTGCATGTCTTAATTAAGCGGGCATATATATGTAAGCAAAAACATGTAGCTAGCTAGCTAGTAGGCAAAAACAGAGAATTTGTAGTACAAGAAAGTGTGACTCACTTGAAGTTGTAAGGAAGTAGTATATCTTCATTGTATTTGAGGTGCTTCAAGAACTCGAACATGCTGTCCTCTACCTGCTTCTAATAATAGTCGCTTATATTTCATGTGTATTCATTAACGGTGTTTGGGTCAATGAACCCAATGCCAAAGCGTCCACCTTTTTTTATTTCATACATCTTCATCCTGCATAATACCACAGAAAAGAATATAGTGAGGATAATTACAGGTAATGATTGATCAAAAGGATCAATACAGCTAGCTTGAGACTTAAATTACAGAAAGAAATCACTTACAGACAATAGATTTGTCGAGTGCGTCTTGATTGTATAACTGAAACAGTTCAGAATACTCAACGGTCCCAGGTTTCTCATGGTAGAAATGATCCGTGTTGACTTGCACCATGAGGGACTGTCGATTGGATCTCTTGGTAATGTCCATGTACCATTGATGCAATTCATACATTCTCGTTGGGAGCTTCTTGACATCTTCTGGCTTGACCAAAGGTTGGCCCCGGACATATTTCCGTTTTATTTCCTCCTCTGTAAGCACAGGCATGTCCTCGATCTCGAGGAGTTGTCCAATAGTGATCTTGAGTTCTTCAGCCAGCATTATATGCTCCTGGGTTATTACCACATCGCCCACCTGGGGAACGTAAACTGTTTGCCCACAATAATATTGAGCGCGCGTACTGTCACGTGTTGTTGGCGGCACAACAAGCAGGGGGATCGATTGCGCCCACTGTTCCCCCAGCTGGGCAACGGTTCTCCCGCATTTTTTGACAGCTGCTTGTTGTTTGCTCGAGCTCGAGCTCGCCTCCTTCTGTAGACGTTGTCGATGTAACTTCCTGATGTGGCGCTCATAGTCTGTGTCAACAGGCTTAGGAGCTGGTGGTTCAGCCATACGAACGAAGTGGTCAAGAACTTCCACAGGCACTTTCTCCCTTGGCGGCGGTGGCGGTTTCGGTCCAAAATGGGCGTCGACTTCTGCCCGCACTATGGCATTGGTTTGCTCCTTGGTCCTGTCGTAAGCCCTCTCAGGAAGAGGAGTACTGAGGTTTGGACCATATTTATAACTCTTGCCTCCGCCTGTACTTCCTGTACTATGACCTCGACTGGTACCGCTACGCACCATAGTTGCGGGGTGTCTCTTCGTGGATTGCTGAGGCGGCGGAGACGGCTGACGGGGCTGAGTTGGATGAGGAGGACTGGCCTGAAGCTATGCCGGACTTGGAGGAGGAGTGGCCTGACACTTTGCCGGACTTGGAGGAGGAGTGGACGTCTGACGCTGTGTCGGACATGGAGGAGGAGTGGCCTGACACTTTGGCGGACTTGGAGGAGGAGGAGTGGCCTCACGCGTTGGTGGACTTGGAGGAGCGGGAGTCTGCTGACTCGATGGCGGACTTCGACGAGGAGTCGGGTGACACGATGTCGGTGGCCTTCGAAAGATGATGCAATCCTTTCTCCATAGGATGATACGATGTTTGGCTCCAGGAATGTCAAGCTCTAGCCCCAAATATTGGTCCACCACCTCATCAACCACGACACTAGCATAGCCTGCTGGAATCGGGTTGCAATGGAAGGTTGCATCGGGGGAATTTGTATAAGCAACGCCGTCCGCCACCTTCATGGATATGTTCTTCATTTTGAAGTGTAGCTCGCAGTTAGTGTTCTCCATGATGTCATCCACGGGGTATCTATCCAGCATTGCATCAAACGGGGCGGAACCCACGCTGCTTCTCGGCATGGATGGGGCGGTGGTATCCAATGCTGGATCATCCGCTAGCTGTTGCAGGTGCTGAGACCCCCTTTGCTGGCTAAGTGAGTCGATCTGCTCCTGCTGCCGCTGGAATTTGTCTGCCAAGTCCGCGTACGTGGATTCTAGGCCTTGAAGGCGTTCATAGTCCCGCTTCCTCTTCTCCTCCTCCATCTTCCTCTGCTTCTCCTCTGCAATCTTCCTTCTCGCACGGGTTCTGTAGTTGGCGTTCCATTCCGAAAACCCCTCATACCACGGAATAGCGCCCTTGCCTCGTGTTCTTCCCGGGTGTTCAGGATTTTTCAGGGCACGTGTAAGCTCGTTGTTCTCTCTGTTCAGCTGGAACACCCCCGTTCGAGCCTCTTCTATTGCAACAAGTATGTCATCGTCGGCTCCGTTCAGACATGCCTTCGTCGAAACTTTGCCTGTCTTCGGGTCCAACTCCCCCCCATGCGCATAGAACCAACTCCTGACCCTGGGGGGCCAGCTCTTAGTAACCGGAATGACACCTGCATCCTCCATCTCTTTCTCAGACTTATCCCACTTAGGCATTGCCACCGCGTAGCCACCTGGCCCGAGCTTATGGAACTTATCCTTTTTTTCGGCATTCTTCTTGTTTATTCTCGACCGTTCCTTAGCTAATTCTGAATCCTTGAATTTCACGAAATCGTCCCAATGAGCACTTTGATTCTCTAGTATCCCCTCGAATACTGGAGTCTTCCTTCCTCCCTTGACGTACTTCTCCCACGTCGTTCTCTTGTGGTTCTTGAATGCAACCGCCATCTTCCTAAGAGCAGCGTCCTTGACTTTCTGCACATCTGCTTCTGTGAAATGATCTGGTAGGGTGAAATGTTCCATGAGAGTATACCAAAGCAGGTTTTTTTGATTCTCGTCGACAAAAGTAACATCTGGACGTGGCTTTGCTGGCTTTCTCCATTCTTGAAGGGAGATCGGGAGTTGGTCCTTCACAAGAACTCCGCACTGACGAACGAACTTGTCCGCAATCTTCTTAGGCGCTAATGGTTCGCCATTAGGTCTGAATGCCTCGATATTGTACTTTACGCCCTCCTTCAACTTTTTGTTCGGGCCTCGTTTCGTCCTTTTGCCTGAAGATTTGCTCGATCCGGATGGCTGAAAGAAGAAAGATCGATTCGTTAATATATCTTCAACTCATTTAAAACATGCGATGATCACCAGATTCCTGCTTATATAAATATATATACCTCGTCGTTGTTTGTTGTTTCAGGATCAACATGTTCTTCGTCATCATCATAATCGTAGTTCATAACTTCATCAATTCGGTCATCGCGATCGAATATCATATCACCCTCTCCGGTGTTGTTTAGAAATTCGGAGCCGTCAAAATCTTCTTCATTCTGATCATCATCTAGCCCGCGTATCATATCGAACATGGTCTGTTCTCTCTCTCTGTCGGTATTGTCCGCCATAGCTTTTATTTAACTATGCCAAAAGAAATATAAAACAATTTAGTATAATCTCGAATAATAGATATAATCTCGAATACATCGTCTCGAATAATAGATATAATCTCGAATACATCGTCTCGAATAATAGATTTAATCTCGAATACATCGTCTCGAATAATATATAATATTGAATAGTACATCACTGGCTAGGTAGATAATTAAAGATCGAATACTACAGAAGAATCTAGGACACTTGCGGTTCCTGCGGCGCGGGCGGTGAACACCCAAAGAGAAGGAACCCTCACAGGATCATAGCTGAAGTGAGATCCCTGAAGAAACTGCCAGGTATTGGAGAACCTGCCGCCCTCTAACACAACCATGTAGCGATGGACGTGCTCGTCCTCCTCCCTGACACGACGACGTACCACCTCCGGCCGGTCCGTCTCCCTCCGCACCGAAACTGGCCCACGCGAAGGCCACCAAACGAGATCAGGGTCGACGACGGGACCCGGGACCGGGTTCCTCATCAAGCGGCGCGCCCCTCCAGGCAGCACATTCCAGTGCCAGCCCGGCGGAGCCCAGTCCCGGACATGGGTCAGCTGGACGTCGTCGCGGACGTGTCGACGGCGAGGATGCGGGCCGGGCATCGTCGATAACAAATACTAGCTATATGCCCGCAAAAAGTAACATTTTTTTAATGATTGGATTTTGATAACTAAAATTTCTAACATTTCTATAACATTTCTCACAAGGCTATATATAACTAACATTTCTATGACATTTCTAACTTTTTAACTTTTTTATAACTATTTCTATACAATTTCTAACAATTTTTATAACATTTCTGACAATGCTATATATAACTAAAAAACAGAAAAATTTCTAACAATTCTAACTTTTTTATAACTATTTCTATAACTAAAAAACAGAAAAATTTCTAACAATTCTAACTTTTTTATAACTATTTCTATAACTAAAAAACAAAAAAAATTCTAACATTTCTAACTATTCTAACATTTCTACCTATTTCTAAAAAACAGAAAAATGTCTAACAATTTCTAAAAAACAGAAAAATCTATAACTAAAAATGTATGTGTGTGTGCGCGCGCTCACCGGCCGGCGAGGCGAGAGGCGACGGGGGGCAGCGACGGGGGGCGCGCGGCGACGGGGACAGCGACGAGCGCGGCGACGACGGGACGGCGACGACGGGGACGGGGACGTACGGGCCGGGGCGGCGACGGGGACGGGGACGTACGGGCCGGGGCGGCGGTGATGACAGGGACGACAGGGACGGGACGACGGGCGGCGACGACGGGGACGGGGCGGCGACGGGGGCGGCGACGGGGCGGCGACGGGGGCGGTGGGCGACGGTGCAGAGGAGAAGAAGCAGAGGGAGAGATGACAAACTGACGAAATTTTGAAGTGTTTTCTTATATAGAACCCACCTTTAGTACCGGTTGGAGCCACCAACCGGTACTAAAGGTCTGTTTTGGCTAGCCCAAGCGGCGGGAAGCGACCCCCTTTAGTACCGGGTCGTGGCTCCAACCGGTACTAAAGGCCCCCCCTTTAGTACCGGTTGGTGCCATGACCCGGTACTAAAGGGTGTGCGCTGCCAGGCGAGGAGCACAAAAGTTTAGTCCCACCTCGCTAGCCGAGGGGCACTCGCACCTGCTTATAAGCCCCGCCGTCGCTGCTGTCTCAAGCTCCTCTCTTAAGCAGGCCTTCTGGGCCTACCTCTTCTGCGATGCCCTGTTGGGCCTACTGGGCTAGCGGGCCTGCATCCTGGCCCAACTTGAATTTGGGTTTCTAGTCGTATGCAGGCCGCTGTGGCCCAGTAGGTGGGCTTTTTTTTTCTTTTTTTTTGCTTTATTTATTTTTGTGAATAACTTAACTTTGAAAATAGATTTTTCAGTGATTCTTTTTTCTTATGTTTAATATTAGTGTGTTTTATCATTATATTAAATTTGGTAATGCTTAGGTTATTTGAAAAATGAAATGCCTTTGTAACGGATAAGTTTTTGTCCGAAACCCTGATACTTCGAAACAGATTGTCCATTTTGTACACGAAGTGCATACAGTTTTTGCGGTAACCCTCTCTACTTTTTTGCACATGCTAGTGGGTGAAATTATGATACCATGCCAACTTTCAACCTTTTCTGAGTTGATTTGAAATGCTTTTCAATTTCAGGGTCATTTAGCTAAAAAAAATCAGTAAATGCATGAAAGAATTTGCTTGCACATAAAATTTCTTCGCGTTTCAAATGCCAAAACACATAACTAGCTACCCTAACTATTACAGAGATCCCTCCTGGGTGTGAAACACAGAAGAAAGTGCTGATAGTTAAGCCGATCACATCCCAGATTTTTGGGTGTGAAACTTTTTCTTCGCGTGTGTCCCTTTGCGTCGTAGCCATGGAAAATCTTCATCATTTAACGGGATGCTCGGGTCAATATTCACTGTGAATGGAGCAATTTCATCAAACTTTTCATAATCTTCTGACTTGTCTTTCTTGTCATCACTCCCACGATATTTCTCTTCCCAGAAAGAACTATGTGCCGCTTTGGCTCATCGTACCATGCATTCGCTTCCTTATCTTTTCTTTTTCTTGGCTTGGTAGACCTGTCCTTCACATAGAAAACCTGTGCCACATCATTGGCTAGGACGAATGGTTCTTCTGCATACGTTAGATTGTTGAGATCCATTGTTGTCATTCGGTACTGCGGGTCTTCCGTTACCCCGCCTCGTGTCATATTGACCCATTTGCACCGAAGCAAAGGGACCTTCAAACCACGTCGATAGTCAAGTTCCCATATGTCCTGTATATAACCATAATATGTTTCCTTTCCCGTCTTGGTTTCTGCATCAAAGCGGACACCACTGTTTTGGTTGGTGCTCTTCTTATCTTGGGCGATCGTGTAAAATGTATTACCATTTATCTGGTACCCTTTGAAAGTCATTATATTCGAAGATGGTAACTGGGACAGCAAGTACAGGTCATCTTCAATAGAGGTGTCATGCATGGTACGTGCTTGCAACCAGCTGGCGAAACTCCTGGTTTGTTCAGGTGTAATCCAGTCATCAGACCGCTCCGGGTGTTTGGAGCGTAGCAAATTCTTGTGTTCATCCATATACGGAGCCACCAAGGCGGAATTCTGTAGAACTGTGTAGTGTGCTTCAGTGAGAGAATGTCCGTCCATACATATTATTTGTTCCCCTCCTAGCGTGCCTTTTCCATCCAGTCTGCCCTTATGCCGTGATTCAGGAACACCAATCGGCTTAAGGTCAGGAATAAAGTCAATACAAAACTCAATGACCTCCTCATTTTGACGGCCCTTGGAGATGCTTCCTTCTGTCCTAGCACGGTTATGAACATATTTCTTTAAGACTCCCATGAAGCTCTCAAAGGGGAACATATTATGTAGAAATACATGACCCAAAACGTTAATCTCTTCGCATAGGTGAACTAGGACGTGCGTCATGATGTTGAAGAAGGATAGTGGGAACACCAACTCAAAACTGACAAGACATTGCACTAAATCATTCTGTAACCTTGGTATGATTTCTGGATCGATTATCTTCTGAGAGATTGCATTGAGAAATGCACATAGCTTCACAATGGCTAATCGAACGTTTACCGGTAGAAGCCCCCTCAATGCAACCGGAAGCGGTTGCGTCATAATCACGTGGCAGTCATGAGACTTTAGGTTCTGGAACTTTTTCTCTGCCATGTTTATTATTCCCTTTATATTCGACGAGAAGCCAGATGGTACCTTAATACTGAGCAGGCATTCAAAGAAGATTTCCTTCTCTTCTTTGGTAAGAGCGTAGCTTGCATGACCCTGATGTATGCCGTCTTTTCCGTGCATACGTTGCTGGTCCTCCCGTGCCTCAGGTGTTCTTTTGTCTTCCCATACACGCCCAAGAAGCCAAGCAGGGTCACACAAAGATTCTTCGTCACGTGCATCACGTCGATTGCGGAGCGGACCTCGAGGTCTTTCCAATAGGGCAGGTCCCAAAATATAGATTTCTTCTTCCACATGGGTGCGCGTCCGTTAGCGTCATTCGGAACAGGTTGTCCACCAGGACCCTTTCCAAAGACCACCTTCAAATCTTTGACCATATCATGTACATCAGCACCAGTACGGTGGCCAGGCTTCGTCCGGTGATCCGCCTCACCTTTGAAATGCTTGCCTTTCTTTCTTACGGGATGCCTGCTCGGAAGAAATCGACGATGTCCTAGGTACACATTCTTCTTACAATTAGCCAAATATATACTGTCGGTATCGTCCAATCAGTGCGTGCATGCGCGGTATCCCTTGTTTGTCTGTCCTGAAAGGTTACTGAGAGCAGGCCAATCATTGATGGTCACGAACAGCAACGCCTTTAGGTCAAATTCTTCCCCCATGTGCTCATCCGACGCACGTACACCTGTTCCATTCCACAGTTGTAAGAGTTCTTCAACTAATGGCCTTAGGTACACATCAATGTCGTTGCCGGGTTGCTTAGGGCCTTGGATGAGCACTGGCATCATAATGAACTTCCGCTTCATGCACAACCAAGGAGGAAGGTTATACAAACATAGAGTCACAGGCCAGGTGCTATGGTTGCTGCTCTGCTCCCCAAAAGGATTAATGCCATCTGCGCTTAGACCAAACCATACGCTCCTTGCGTCATCTGCAAACTCCTTCCCGTACTTTCTTTCGATTTTTCTCCACTGCGACCCGTCTGCGGGTACTCTCAACTTTCCGTCTTTCTTACGGTCTTCTTTGTGCCATCGCATCGCCTTGGCATGCTCTTTGTTTTGGAACAAACGTTTCAACCGTGGTATTATAGGAGCATACCACATCACCTTGGCAGGAATCTTCTTCCTTGGGCGCTCGCCCTCGACATCACCAGGGTCATTGCGGCTGATCTTATAGCGCAATGCACCACATACCGGGCAAGCGTTCAAATCCTCGTACTCACCGCGACAGAGGATGCAATCATTAGGGCATGCATGTATCTTCTGCACCACTAACCCTAGAGGGCAGACAGCCTTCTTTGCTTCGTACGTACTCTCGGGCAATTCGTTGTCCTTTGGAAGCATATCCTTTATCATTACCAACAACTTTCCAAATCCCTTGTCAGATACACCATTCTCTGCCTTCCATTGGAGCAATTCTAGTGTGGTGCCCAGCTTTTTCTTGTCACCTACGAATTCGGGTACAACAATTTTTTGTGATCCTCTAACATGCGCTGAAACTTCTTCTTCTCCAAATCACTTGCGCAGTTTCTCTTTGCATCGGCAATGGCCCGACCTAGATCATCAACGGGCTCATCTGATGCCTCTTCTTCAGCTTCTTCCCGCATTGTCGGCTCAGCTTCTTCCCGCATTACTGGCTCAGCTTCTTCCCCCATTTTTGTATCATCGTATTCAGGGAACCCATGGCCAGGATAGCTGTCGTCGTCCTCTTCATCTTCATTGTCTTCCATCATAACCCCTCTTTCTCCGTGCTTGGTCCAAACATTATAGTGGGGCATGAAACCAGACTCAAATAGGTGGACGTGAAAGGTTCTTGACTTAGAGTAATTGTGACCATTCTTACAGCCAGCACAAGGACAAGGCATAAAACCATCCGCCCGCTTGTTTGCCTTAGCCGCAATCAGAAAAGTATGCACGCCCTCAACGAACTGGGGAGAGCATCGGTCATCGTACATCCATTGCCGGCTCATCTTCATTACACAACACCGAATAGACCAAATTAATACAAGTTCATACATAAAGTTCATACAACACTTAAATGCAACAAACAAATAACTCTCTAGCTAAAGCATTTAAATGCAACAACAAATGCGATCAAGATCGCAACTAAGGTAACAATGGATCCAACAGCATAATGATACCAAGCCTCACTTTCGATGGCATATTTTCTAATCTTTCTAATCTTCAAGCGCATTTTCTCCATCTTGATCTTGTGATCATCGACGACATCGGCAACATGCAACTCCAATTCCATCTTCTCCCCCTCAATTCTTTTCAATTTTTCCGGTTCACATACCTCCTAGAAAAAATTTCTGTGTCAACTTAATGGGCATAATTTGTCATAAACACGAAATGCAACTAGTTTTAAAAGAGAATATATATACCACATCTGAATCATAACAAGGACGAGGGCCGACGGGGACGGATATCAAAACCATGGCACTATATGTATAACAAACAACGTACGAGTAAGATAATTATACGAGTAACTATATATCCAAATCACACAAACATCAATTTTTATATAAAATTTCATGAACAAGAGGCTCACCACAAGGTGGTGCCGGCGACGGGACGGTGCGGGCAATCGACGGTGGTTACGGCGGAGATTTAGAAGGCACTAAGTAAACCACACCTACATATGCAAACTAAGTGTTATTTTTGACCTCAAATTGCATATAAATCAAATACTAGCACATATATATATTTCCTCCCAAATTACTAAACTCACAAATTAATCACTATATAAAGCATTGCAAGAGCTAATCTAGCAATGAGAGATGAAAGGACAAAGTTGCTAACCTTTGTGATCATTTGAATGGATGGGGGCCTTCAAATCTTGACAAATTTTGGGCAAAATGTGTGATGAGCTCGAGAGGAAGAGGGGAAGAACAGAGATGAGAGGGGAAAGGGGAAGAACAGAGCGAGCTCGGGTGGACGAAGGGTTTATGTAGGATGACCTTTAGTACCAGTTCGTGCCACGAACCGGTACTAAAGGTGCTGGAGGGGCCCCAGACTGACAACTTTCTGCCACCACTCTCATTAGTACCGGTTCGTGCCACGAACCGGTGCTAAAGGTTTGCCACGAACCGGTACTAATGAGAGCGGCCCGGCTAGCCGTTGGAACCGGCACTAATGTACACATTAGTGCCGGCTCTAATTCAAACCGGCACTAATGTGCTTCACGTTTGACCCTTTTTCTACTAGTGTAGCCGATTAGGCTAGGAATGACTTGAAGAGTTATTAAACTCGTAGTAATGAAGGTTACCAAGAGTTGTTTAATCGTGGTGCGGACTCGAGTCAGTTATCGGTGTCTTTGAGTATTTAATAACTCAAAGCCCGTGAAAAATTGGAATCAGTGAGAATGTAACACTTGATGAAGAACTCATAAGAAGTTATGCAGTCCCATGATAATCTCGAGATACCAGGGGGTAACACTCGATGATAGATCAAAGTAGAGTTTGGGCTAGGGTATTGCTTTGCAGAAGACAATTGATCAAACTTGCACGAGAAATGGAATCAAGGAGAAACATAGTCGGAACCACGTCCATAGATACAAAATGATCTTATAACAAGGGGATAATTATTTTAAGAGAAGCTTCCATGATCAGGTATACATCGTGTCCATGGGCATGAACACAGGGTTCAAGGACGACTCCCACTTGTTCGACGCATAACCTTTCATTCACCTCTCGTATTTTGAAAATGACATTAGTTGTTAAAAGTTTTTACCTGGTGCAATACCAGATAAGTATGACCCGTGAAATCTTTCGGGTTCACACAGATTAAGGAAGGCATAGGGTCAACCCATCGGGGCATCTTAGGAGTATATACCACACATTTCAAGAATAAAGAACGCAACTCGATAGTAGAGTATGCTTGAGAAAGCAAATTATACAATTTACCAAAGGCATTATGTATTCGAGGAAAGGCTCACAAGCTTATTCAATATGAAGGACCCTGTCGGATAAAATCCAACAAAGGAATCGATGGTCCACAAGGGATCTGATGTGAGCATCGGTACTCAACCAGAGGAAGAAGAATGCACGGGCATCATCATATTATAGAACATCTGAATAATTCAATGCTTAGATA
Source organism: Aegilops umbellulata (assembly GCA_032464435.1). Classification (NCBI taxonomy): domain Eukaryota; kingdom Viridiplantae; phylum Streptophyta; class Magnoliopsida; order Poales; family Poaceae; genus Aegilops; species Aegilops umbellulata. Next base: position 600,009,614 of record CP136055.1, on the reverse strand, counting down.
ACAAAGGAATTACAATTTCCAAAACAAAGGATCAGAAGCCATCGCTCTGATCAAGGATGGATAAGTTGGATAGACCAAAGGCACAATTGACGACAAATAGTTTGGTCGAGAACCAGCTCATGTTCAAAAATTATGTCTGAGCTGGAAAGATAATTTAGAAGGGTCGATAGATGATTGTGTGCATTCGCACACAGGTTGAATCAATAGGATCAAAATGACGGTGTCAAAAGATACTAGTGAATATTGCCAGATATTTGGGAAGCATCCATAATGCAAGTAGACAAGTATTTGCAGAGAAATAAAGATGCTAAGGATTTTCGGAGGATTGAATAGTATTTCAAAGACTCTTGTGAAACACCTGAACAACTGGGGATGAGCGGATACTCGTAAAGTGCGAGAAATTATTCTTAGGGGTATTCATGTGGCAAAGAACTACAAGGCAGTAGGCACAGGGTATTCTTGGAACAAATAAGAAGAAATTCAGGGTATCTTGTAATAACAAGATCAACGAGGAATGACTGTATGAACGACAATATAGGTAGTTACACCTAAGGATTTATCGGTGTTAGGGTTTGCAACGACGAAGGGCACAAGGGTCTCGAGAAAACTTCAGAGAGTATCTTCAGAAACTTCTGGTGCACCAATTAATCATCTGGAGTGAGGGGCTCTCCGGGAGAAAGTATTTACGAGAACATAAAGTTAGATTTTAGTAAAAATCGTTTAACCCGAATAGAAGAGAGTTCAGAATCCCGGAGTAAAGATCGAGGAGTAAAAGATCCTAGTATCACCCAATGGCGACGTGGGCCCATAAGGCACACAGCCATGTTAGTAAAAGTTTTTGCAATGTTTAGACTCGACTTCGGCCAAGGAGCGTGGAAGGGGGATTCCTACAGGAAGTCGGCTCTGATACCAACTTGTGACGCCCCTGATTCAATCGTACACTAATCATGCACGCAAACGTGTACGATCAAGATCAGGGACTCACAGGAAGATATCACAATACAACTCTAAAACATAAAATAAGTCATACAAGCATCATAATACAAGCCAGGGGCCTCGAGGGCTCGAATACAAGTGCTCGATCATAGACGAGTCAGCAGAAGCAACGAAAATCTGAGTACATACATAAGTTAATCAAGGTTGCCATAAGATGGCTAGCACAAACAGGGATACAGATCGAACGAGGCGCAGGCCTCCTGCCTGGGATCCTCCTAACTACTCCTGGTCGTCGTCAGCGGGCTGCACGTAGAAGTAGGCACCTCCAGTGTAGTAGGAGTCGACGTTGACGGTGGCATCTGGATCCTGGGCTCCATCGTCTGGTTGCAGCAGTCGGATAGAGAGATGGGGAAAAGGGGAAACAAGGCAACCGTGAGTACTCATCCAAAGTACTCGCAAGCAAGGAGCTACACTACATATGCATGGATATATGTGTAAGGGGCCATATCAGTGGACTGAACTGCGGAATGCCAGAATAAGAGGGGGATATCTAATCCTGTCGAAGACTACGCTTCTGTCAGCCTCCGTCTTGCAGCATATAGAAGAGAGTAGACTGAAGTCCTCCAAGTAGCATCGCAGAGCATAATCCTACCCGGCGATCCCCTCCTCGATGCCCTGTTGGAGAGCAATCACCGGGTTGTATCTGGCACTTGGAAGGGTGTGTTTTATTAAGTATCCGGTTCTAGTTGTCATAAGGTCAAGGTACAACTCCGGGTCATCCTTTTACCGAGGGACACGGCTATTCGAATAGATAAACTTCCCTGCAGGGGTGCACCACATAGCCCAACACGCTTGATCCCATTTGGCCGGACACACTTTCCTGGGTCATGCCCGACCTCGGAAGATCAACACGTCGCAGCCCCACCTAGGCACAACAGAGCGGTCAGCACGCCGGTCTAAACCTAAGCGCACAGGGGTCTGGGCCCATCGCCCTGAGCACACCTGCACGTTGCGAGGGCGGCCAGAAGCAGACCTAGCAACCTCCAGTACAACGGAAGTTACGTTACGCGGCCCAATCTGGCGCGCGCCGTTCAGTCGCTGACGTCACGAAGGCTTCGGCTGATAGCACGACGCCGGGATACCCATAACTTCTCCCGCGTAGATGGTTAGTGCGTATAGACCAAATGGCCAGACTCAGATCAAATACCCAGATCTCGTTAAGCGTGTTAAGTATCCGCGAACGCCGACCAGGGCCAGGCCATCTCTCTCCTAGGTGGTCTCAACCTGCCCTGTCGCTCCACCTCAAAGTAACAGTCGGGGGCCGTCGGGAACCCAGGCCCACCTCTACCGGGATGGAGCCACCTGCCCCTTCAGCCCCCATCTCCGAACAGTATCACAGGTAATGTAATAGTATAAAGTGTATGATATGTTCCCATGATCACCTCCCGAAGTGATCACGGCCTATTAGTATAGCATGGCAGACGGACAAGAGTGCAAGGCCACTGATGGAACACTAGCATCCTATACTAAGCAATAGGATAGCAGGTAAAGGTAACAATAGTAGTAGCAAGGACAGGCTATGCATCAGAATAGGATTAACGGAAAGCAGTAACATGCTACACTACTCTAATGCAAGCAGTATAGAGAAGAGTAGGCGATGTCTGGTGATCAAGGGGGGGCTTGCCTAGTTGCTCAGACAAGGAGGGGTCGTCAACACCGTAGTCGAACTGGGGGTCACCCGCAGCCTCGGGGTCTACCGGAAAGAAGTAACGGAGGGGAACACAATAAATAACAGAGCAATCAAAGCATCACAAAACATAACGAGGCAATACGCGGTGCTAGGTATGCCCTAACGCGGTAGGAGGTCATACCGACGAAGGGGGAAAACATCCGGGAAACTATCCCCGGTATTTCGCGTTTTCAGATAGATGAACCGGAGGGGGAAAGTTGTGTGTTTGCTATGGTTGTAATGTGTGGCGGACGAACGGGCTGCGTATCCGGGTTCGTCTCGTCGTTCTGAGCAACTTTCATGTACAAAGTTTTTCCATCCGAGATACGGTTTATTTTATATTAATTTTAAAGGATTTAAATTAATTTTAGCATTTAATTAATTAATTTAACACAACATTATCCAGAACAGTGTTTGCTGACATCATCATGATGTCAAGATGACATCAGCAGTTGACCTGGTCAACCTGACAAGTGGGTCCCGCATGTCATTGCCTAACTAACTAACTAACTGTTTAGTTAGATTAATTAGCAGGTTAATTTGGTTTAATAGTTAGTTAACAGAATTAATTAAGTTAACTAATTAGTTAATTAATTAATTAATTCTATTATTAATTATTTATTTATTATATTTTTAAAAATCCTTTTTTTAATGTTCTGTGGGTGGGGCCCTCCTGTCATTGGCCCGTAGGGTAGCCTAGTGGGTTTGCGGGCGTTGGGTGCGGGCGTCCGCGCACCCGCACGGAGGCGACAGAGGGCACCGGGTCACGGGCGAGGGGCGGGCGCCGCCCAGCGCCGCGGTGCGCCGGCGGCCACGGCACCGGCAGGAGGCTGGAGCGGCGTGGAGGCAGAGGGGGTAGTGGCGGCGGTGCTAGCAGTAGCAAAGGAGCGGCAGAGGCAGCGGTAGTGAGCAGGGGGAGCAGCTGCAGCGACGAGCGGGCGACGGGGGCAAGGCGGAGCAAAGGGAGTCGGCGCGAACGGGGTCTGCGGCGAGCGATGTAGGGCACGGACAGACACGCGCGGGCGCGCGCGCTTGAGGATGCCGGCCGTGGCCAGGGCGGTGGACTGGGCGAGGCAGGGCGGAGCGGGGCCGCGCGGGACGGCGTGCAGTGAGCGGCGGGTCAGCGCACGGTGGCGCGGAACGCGGCCGCGGTGAGCGCGTGCGGTCGACGCGGTCGCGAGCAGCGCGCGAACAGGGAGGCACGGGGAGAGAGAGGAGGGGCGCGACTCACGATGGGGAGTAGGGTTCGAGGCAGTAGTGCGCGAGGTGGAGGACGAGGGCGCCGGCGACGTAGGGGAGGCAGTTCGGCGAGGTGGTCTCCGGCGACGGCGTCGAGCGAAGAGGACGACGGCAACGGGCGCGTGGTGGTCGTTCGGGGAGGATTGGTGGAGCGAGGCGGCGGCGATGGCGTTCCGACGACGGAGTGGCGGGGAGGGGCAGCCCGGCGACGGCGGCGCGGCGTCGGTCCCCGGCGTCGGGCTCGGGGGCAACGGGATCGGTGCGGTGTGCGTTGGGGCGCCCCGATCCAGATCGCGCGGGGGGAGGAGAGTGGGGATCGTGGGGAAGGGGGGTTAGGGTTTCGGTGCCCCCCGGGAGGGGTTAATGGCCTGGGTCTGGGCCGGCCTGGATGGCCTGGTGGCCAGCTGGGCCGGTTGGCCCAGCGGGTGGGGGAGGGGTCCTATTGATGCCTTTTCTTTTCTTTTTTTTTCTATTTAGCTTTATTTTTCTGTTTGCAAAATGTTTAGCACCTAAATGGTATTTATAAAATATGGGAGCTAGCTTATAAGTTGCAGTGCATCAGATCCTTGCACCAAAACTAGTTTGGGTGAAATACTAATTCATATTAAATTTAGATTAATTAAAAGGTTAATAAATGTTGTTGCTTGCCAAAGTTTGAGGTTGTTAGGGTCACTTAACTAATCCATTTAAATTTAGTTACAATTTTATAATTGCTTCAAGGTTATTTGTTACTTAATGAACATTTTAGTTTTCAATTTTGAGAACTTTTATTTTCACTTTAAATTTAATTGAAGTTTGAATTAGGAGTTTGAAAAGAAATGTGATTCCAATGTGATCAAGCCCTGTTTAGCAACATGATTAGCTTAATCACAGAGGGTTACTGTAGCATGATTCTCGGGGTGTTACAATTCTATTCAGAACCAATGTGCATTCGAGCAACATCGTTTATTACTATTAATAATGTCCCATTTTGTGCAGGTTCCTTTGTTATGATACATTGATCTCGAAAGGAACCCAAAGAGTTGGCTAAAATGAGTCAATATCCATTTCATGCATCTTGCCTGATATAATAAGCTTGGAAAACTGTCTGCTCTTATTTCCTAGTCTGGTGATGGTAAAAATGACGAGAAGTTGTATGACATGCATACTAAGTTCTACTACATGAAGCTTGGTTATTTTGGAACATTCATGACGTTAAACCACTCACTCATTTAGAAACTGCTACACATTCTTTAAGTGTTAGTTCCCTTCAACCACATGATATTTCCCGGTAAAGAGATTGGAAACTAAACATGCAAGTAGAATGGTCACATAATTGTGTAGTGTAATCATGATAAGATGACATGACAAACGATTCCTGAATGGCCGTCTCAACACAGATCTCATGCTCACAATATATTTCTTTCACAAGAACAGCTAGCAAAGATTAGAGGTGTGTAGAAGCCTTATATATACCCCTTCCTTAGGATGTGAAAGTGAGTGGTATGAATTCATTTTTTTTCCTTGCATCTTTAGCTTATCTACATCTCAAATATTGGAGGAAAACAAAAATGTGAGAGTTGAGGAGATGAAGGGAGAAGGAGCTGAAAACCACTAGCATTCTTGTGTCTTGCTTAGTCCACTTGAAGTAGGATTACCACTGTACTGGGTATGCTGATGGAACTCGAACTAGGATCCACAGTGACCTTTGTAGCTCTCGGAAGAACACTCGCCATACAATCTGTACACCTTTGGGCAAATGATTCGAGAACCTATGTTTGAAGCAAGGGGTTGCCAAAGGTCTAACTGTGTCTTGTCAACATGACAACGTCAAGAAGGACGACATTTAGCAAACGTTGGAGCAATGTTTGTGTCACGCCCGTGCCCTCTACCACCTCCACAACGGTCAACGGGATCCCAGTCCAGGGGAACAAGGAGGACTGAGATACGAAAGACAAAGGGGCCAACTGCAAGAGAAAGACAATGGAGAAGTTAGCCTTAAGAAGCTCATCGAGTGCACTAGGTGTGTATAGCCTTGGGGGTCCCACTTGTAAGAGAGAGTGCTCTGGGTGTATAGCCTCGAGGGTCCCTCTTGTAGGAGAGAGTGTGTGTTATTAAAAGGGACACGTGCATCTCACCTACTCTGTAATGGAATAAGTAAATGAGAATTACCTAAACTCTCACATACCCTGTTTTGCATCTCACCCTCTTCCTTTTCTCTTCTCATTCCCTACTCCAAAACTATCCCTTCTGATATGTCATTCTTGTACCACCACTAGCAAGACATCACAGTTTGACAGTGGCAATCATCGTAATTTTTCTCTTTGTCATCACTTGGAAACAATTTTCGTAGACGTAAATCCGTAACAGAATGGATATTTTCTATATCATTACTCAAAAGGCATGAGTTAAGAAGGGGCCCTTTTACTTCTTTACTTCTCACTTTGTGTGCACTCTGATGTTTGACATTGCGGACTTCAGTTATGGTAGACTAGATATTTAGTTGGAAGAAAAATAGATAAACTCAATGCTGGCAATAAAATACACCTCATCCTAATCATAATCTTGTTAAGCACTCTAAGGATGTTTTTGATATCCGAGAGTCTCTATCGATGTGAAGAAGATAGAAGCCTAACGGATTAATTTTGATTTCGTGCACCTGGGGCTCATGTGATTTTCTCATTAAATAATTTTTTTGGTACAACTGAAGCAAATGTTTTTCTCTCCTTATGCTTTTATGACATTAAGACTGATAGCTCCTTGCAAAAGCAGATGTATGCGTCTATTTCTTCAACGCAAAAGCAAACATTTTGTTTCTCTAGATTTCTTCAGCCTAGGCTCGTGTGCTATTTTTATTTACAAAAGAATCATGCAACACATGGAGTAAATGCTTTTTCCTGAGGCTTTAATGATAATAAGATTTCCATAGATTTTGTAGAGCAACAGTTATGTACTATTATTAATTCGTACTTTTGTGCCTCACTTCCTCCAATGTTTTCTTCCAGGTTTCTTTTCTATTGATATTCTGATTGAAAGGGAGCCAAAAAATTATCTTAAGTCAGTCCATTTCCATTTCATTCATCTTTCATAATACAAGCAATGGACGTGGAAATCTCTTCATTTCTACTTCCCACTCATGTGATGGTAAGTATGTCCAAAACTAACATGACATGCATATTAAGTTCTACTGCATGAAGGCTGGTTACTCTGAACCATTAATGATTAACCTGTTTGCACATGCAATTTTCGTCCAACCAGTCACTCATTCTGGAACTTCTATCCATTCCTTCATTTCCGGGAAGAGATTGGAAAGTAAACATGCATGTAGAATGATCCAGAGTAACCAACCTTCATCTAGTGCAAAGCAAGGTCACATCATTCTGCAGTTTACTCCACACATATACCATGCTCAGACTATTTTTTGTGTCTTACTAAAAAGACCTAACAAAGACTAGAAATATGTACAAGTCTTATATATATACCCATGCATGCCTTAGGATGTCAAAGTAAGCTTGATATGGATTCAGATTTGTTTACGTGTTTAGCTTCAGTCCATCTAAAATATTGGAGGAAAATAAAAAATGTGACAGTCAAGGAGATGAAGGGAGAATAGGCTGATAAGCACAATCATCTGTGTAGCTTTGTCTAGCAGTTGCCGGCAATGTGCACTACATAGTAGCAAAAGTGATACTAGATGAATGATGGTTTTCGGTGGAACATGAGGTCGCTTTATTACTTTGGTATTACATTCATTTTTTGACATCAATATTTAATATGTATTTCTAAACATGGCACAGAATAGGATATATTTGAAGTTATATAATCAAATGAGAGTATACTTTAGTCATACTTGATCCTTAGATGACCACCAAGCCCAGGGATCTCAGGGTGTCATCGTTGCTGCATGGACGAGTGTGGGAGAAGGTCTGGTTTCTCCCTGGAGAATGTATATAGTCGCCAATGTTTTTATCATTTTTGCCTTTCACGTGGCTCAAAGCGTCCATTGTAAAACCTTATCTTTCTACCGGATATGAGAAAGACAATTTGGACCAACATCTTGCGAGTAATAATTCCCGTAATATTATTGTGTTGTCTGCCGTGCGTTGTGATTAGGCCACTGTTGGGCCTAATCACGACGCAAGGATGACAACACAACAATGTTATTATAGTCTTATATTGAGTGTTGAATAAAATTCCTGAAGGACTGGACAACCTGTTATTATAGTCTTATATAGAGTGTTGAGCTGCCAACTCCACATTTTTCTTGGTCCAATTTCTAAATGATAATGTGCAGCATCTATCTCCTGACGAACCTATTTTAGAATAAGATTTTTTAGAGCATTTTTTGATGATTTGTTCCGGTAGCCCTTAAAATCAAGTATAACCAAGTGCATTTCGCAGTCAGTTTTCTGCCTTTATCTAGTTGTAAAGAACAAGTTCAACTCAGTCTGATTTAGTTATGTTTTTATTTATTGACCCTTGTTCAAATCAAAAGGACGAGCATGGACTAATCAGTTATTTATTGCTTAATAACGAAAAATTATGCTAATTTATGAATGTGTTAGTCCCGAAGATTCTGTTAATCCATGTATACTGATGAAGTGATGGTACGCCAGCAGTGCTGATTTATGAATGTCCTATGCATGTATGTAGTGCTGGCGTTGTTATTTGGTTGACAATCAGATCTGGATTTGGTTTGCTACAGATAATCATCAGGGTCCGTAGTTTAGCCTTTGCTTTCCTCTGACATGTTCTCTGTAGCCTTGTGTAGTGTTGTAGATATCTGAATAACTTGCACCACATTTTCTGTCAAGATGATTTCCCCCAGCTAGGCCGAGAAACTGTCTGCACTCTACAGTTTGGAGCCTGCTGAAGAATTTTACTATGGTGGCTAGGCTTGATAGATAAAGCTGCCAGATCAACAAATGTATGTCTGATGTTTGTGTGTGTAACTCTGTTTTCGAGTCGCTCGACTAGTCGCGACTAGTCATCGACTAGTCAACGAGTCGCCATTGCAGGAGCGACTCAGGTTCTCGACTCGACTCTTGGCATGAGTCGAGCGACTCGAGCGACTTGTCCTGACTAGTCACGACTATTCGCTGTCTCTGAGTCGAACGACTCACTTATTTGGGCCCCCAATAGTTATGTGTTTTTTAACAGTATTTGCTTGGCCCATCAGCCTATCCCACCCTTGGAAACCCTATAGAGGATCCATTCCCCTTCACCCTGACCTAACCCTCTCCCTGGCGGCTGCCTTCCCTCCTCCCCTGGTTGCTGCTGGTGGGGTGCTCCTCCACTCCTCCCATGGTTGATGATGCTGCTGTTGTACTCCTCCACTCCTCCCCTGATTGCTGCTGCTGCTGCTGTGTGCTCCTCCCCTGGTAACTTGGTAAGTACTATCATGTATCCTCTTTCCTCTCTTTTCCTTTTGCTCTGATCTAGATGCTGCTGCTGCTGCCAGAGGACCTCTAGTGTTTCCTTCTATCACAAATGTTGTTGCTGCTACACTAGTAGAAAAGGGGGCAACGGTCCAGGCCGGGTCAGCCCATTAGTCCCGGTTCAATCTAGAACCGGGACCAATGGGGGCATTGGACCCAATTCGTGAGCCCAGGGGGCCGGCCGGGCCACGTGGGCCATTGGTCCCGGTTCGTCTGGACCTTTTGGTCCCGGTTGGTGGGACGAACCGGGACCAATGGGCCTGGCTCCTGGCCCACCACCATTGGTCCCGGTTGGAGGCATGAACCGGGACCAAAGGCTCCCCTTTAGTCTCGATTCATGCCACGAACCGGGACCAATGAGGTGCCTATATATACCCTCGTCCGCGAGCAGAGCACTCCAGTGCTCTGTTTTTCTCTGGCCGGCGAGGGGAGGGGTTTGTGGTGCTCTAGCTCACCTCATATGCACATGAGGTGTTCGATGAAATGCCCGAGCCACAGTAGTTAAGCTTTCTCCTCTCGAAGCTCGACCTCAAAGCTCCATTTTCCTCAAGATTTGTCTAGATTTAGCGGTCCGTCACGCCCCACCCCCGTCTTCACCGCCGTCGATCACCCGCGCCGATCTCATCACTGACATCACCGTGGTGAGCCTCTTGTTCTTATCTTCTTTCTAAAAGGAAAAAAAATGTTACTTGTATGTTTAGATAGATACTCGTATAATTTTCTTACTTTTATTATTGCATCTTATATAGTGCGATGGTTTTGGTATCCGCCCCCGTCGGCCCTCGTCCTGTCTATGATTCGGATGTGGTATATATTATCTTTATAACTATTGGTTCATTTATTGTTGATGAAAATTATGCGGACCAACGTGACATAGATTTTATTTATCTAGGATGTATGTGAACCGGAAATTCCAACCGACCCTATTGTTGAGAGGTTAAATTTAGTTGAAGAAGAAAACAATTTCTTGAAGGAAAAAAGAAAAAAATTGAGGAGGAGAAGATGATATTGGAGTTGCATGTTGCGGATATCGTCGATGATCACAAGATCAAGATGGATGCAATGCGCTTGAAGATTAGAACGATTAGAAAATATGCCATTCATACCCAGGCTTGGTATAATTATGTCGTTGGATCAATTGTTACCTTGGTTGCGATTATGATCGCCTTTGTTTTCGCATTAAAATGTTTTACATAGTTTCAATGTATGGTTTAATTAATTAGATGCTCTGGAGAGCTATATGTTGTTAGATGAGAACTATGTATGTACTTTGGTTTTAATATGATGATGAACTTCTATTAATTTGGACACTTAATTATATATAATGCACGCAGATGAACCGGCAATGGATGTACGGTGACAGACACACCTCCGAGTACATTAAGGGCGTGCATGAGTTTCTCGATGCGGCTGAGGCAAACAAGCAGAATGGTTTTATGTGTTGTCCACGCCCTGATTGTGGGAATATGAAGTCTTACTCTGACCGGAAAATCCTTCACACCCACCTGCTTTACATGGGTTTCATGCCACACTATAATGTTTGGACGAGGCACGGAGAAATAGGGGTTATGATGAAAGACGACGAAGAAGAAGAGTACGATGACAACTATGTGCCCTGGCAAAACCACCCAAGTCTCCGCCGAAAGGCAACTATGAGCGTATTATTGCAAAGACAGGGCCGAAGCGGAGCGGTCGGGGAGTATAGTCAGTGATCAAAGGTTGAAAGAACGACGAGCAGTTGGGAAACAAATTGCCCAGCTTGGCGAACAAGGGAATGAATCGTGCCCCCCGCTCATGGTGCCTAGCGACATCGTCGATCCGAGGATGGTGCCCGGTTATAGCAATCTTGACGATTACCTGCCCGACGATGTACATTATGATCCCATGGAGGTGCAGATACACAGATACGAGTACGGGAAGCCTCTCGTCAAAGATGAAAAATCTCTAACAATGATGATGCTAAGATTGCATGATTGGTACTTGAAAATCTGCAGAGAGTCTGGGGGGAGGAGTACTTTGTATGTGAGAGTTAAACCGGAGCATGACCTCATTGGAATTGATCTGTTGCCTATTCCATTTGAGGAGTTCTATCAGTTTTTCAATCAATTGGCCCTCGATAAAGCAACGGTCACCTGCTACTGTCTGTAAGCACTACTACTTCTGTCATTAAGTCTCTCTATATAGCTCAGCTCTTTCATTGCATGTATTTATAATTATCCTCACTATATTAATTATGCAGATTGAAGATCGCCGAATTGAAGAAAAGACAAGTCGGTGATATTGGGTTCATTAACACATATCTCATAGATGCAACTCAGGTTAAATTTCATGCCGCAGAAACCGAGGCCAGCTTGCTACGATATTTCAAAATAAATGAGCACAAAGATATAATACTTTTTCCTTACAAGTTCAAGTGAGTGTTACTGTCTTGTGCATATTCGGTTTCCTTTATATATTAGTTCAGGTTATAGTAATGTAATTGATGAGTTATGCATGCGTGCGCAGGTACCACTATATTCTCCTAGAGATTAGGCTTGAGCAGGGAGTAGTAACTTTCTTGGACTCTAGACGAAAAGATCCCCAGGAGTATGCGGACATGACTGAAATCCTCGAGAAGTAAGTTAAATCGATCATTATCCACCATATCAGCAACTTTGTTCATTTCCTGATATCAAGTAATTGTTTTCTTTGTCCGGCAGGGTTTGGAGAAAATTCACTAGAAAAGCTCCGGGACTGTCGAAGGAGCTGCAATTTAGACACCCGAAAATAAGTACTATAGTAGCATGTTCCGCGCTTCTCCTAGTGATTCAAGCGCTAGTTTCATCAATACCATTTGGCATTCTTGCTTATCGGTTTGATTGACCTCTATTTCTTGTAAAGTGGTTGTGGCAGGAACAAGGGAATGATTTCTGTGGATACTACGTCTGCGAGTCCATCCGCCACACGACCTGTGAGCGGGGCGGGTACTCTGACGAACAATATGAAGTGCGTAAATAACAATATTCACAATTTTATTTTATTACCATCATTTGTGTTGAGTTTCGTTCATTCATATATATATATATATATATATATATATATATATATATATATATATATATATATATATATATATATATATATGTATTGACCCCCTTCTTCAAATTAGATGTTTCGGATGCGGAATGAACTCCTAGCACCAGATCACATGCGAGCAATTCAAGAGGAAGTGGCGGCATTCTTTCTTGACCACGTGATCGCCGAAGACGGAGAATACTATGTGGACCATGCGTCCGTAATTTAGGAGATTATATTTGTAAGAGATAATTATTGTATATATGTAGCCGGTAGTGTCGGATAGATATACGAGAACTTGTTGTTCGACCAATCTCTCGGAGAAGGAGAGGTGGTCGATATCACTTCTCTCTGTATGCATATATGTTCATGACGATCTTGTGTTTCCTTCGTTTGCTTACTAGCTAGCTAGCGTGTCTAGTCCTCTCTATACGTATGTATAGTACGTAGCGTCGACCAAGCACGGACACAAAAGAGGACACTTCTTTCTATTAATTAGCTATCTAACGCAACATATGAAATATCTAAATTAACCCCGAAAAACCCCCAACCCCCCCCCCCCTTAAAAAACAAAAACCCCAGCCACAGTAATGCTGACGCGTGGATGCCTATTGGTCCCTGTTGGTGCCACCAACCGGGACCAAAGGCCCTCCTGCCTGGGCTCACCACGCAGGCCACGTGGAGGCCCATCTGTCCCGGTTCTGGTTTGAACCGGGACTAAAGGGTAAGGGCATTAGTAACGACCCTTTAGTCCCGCTTCAGGAACCGGGACTAAAGGCCCTTATGAACCGGAACAAAAGGTCGGTTTTCTACTAGTGCTAGGTAGCTTAGGGCTTGATTTGGTGAAAAAAAACAACTAAGTGGAGTTATCTTTCCTTCTATCACAGATTCATAGCAAGCACCATGTCCTCCCAGTGAGAGATAGCCCAAGTTGTTCGATCAACTCAAGCTACAGAAGAAGTTGATGAGCACTATGATCCATTCAAAGATCCTAAGAGGAGGCCAACAAAGAGCAAGGATCCAGCATGGAAATATGGATTCTGGCCAGATCTTAACAAGAGGTTGTTGCTGCACTGTAATTTGTGCGGCAAGCAAATTACCGCTGGACCTTGTAGGATGAAGAAACACCTTGCTGGGGGGTTTACAATTGTGAGTATGTCCACCAAAACAACCCCTGCAATTCTAAAGGAGATGCATGACTACTTGAAGACTCACTCATTCCGTTTCAAAAATCTTGATGGAGATGAAGGTGGTGAAGAAGATGGTGAAGAAGGTGCTGAACAAGAGAACTGTGCAGGAAGTTCAAGAGCTTCCAACTCCAACTCCAACGCCTCCATGAAAAGGAAATCATAGGGGACTACTCATTTGGCAGCGACGGTGACAAAGAAGCAAGGAAAGTCCATTGCAGATCAGATTCGGAAGACACCGGAAGAGGTGGTTGCCAATAGACATATGTCAAAGGGCACTCAAAAGAACATGAAGGATTACAACAAGAAGACAAAGGAGCAAAAAGATGATGTAGATGGTCATGTAGCTGATTTTTTGTATGAGAATTGCCTTCCACTCAATATTGTCAATTCAAGGAGTTGGGAGATTCTATTGGAATCTATAGGGCAGTATGGCTATATCTCCTACTTATCATCAAGTGAGGGAACCATTGCTTGAGAAGTCAAAGATCAAGACCGACAACTTGAAAGGGAAGCATGAAGTTGCATGGAAAGAATATGGTTGCTCACTCATGTCAGATGGCTGAACGGACATGACGGGGCGGCACTTGATCAACTTCCTCGTCAATAGTCCAGAAGGTACCTTCTTCTTAGGGACAGCCAATGTTTCTTCTGAAACAGTTGATGCAAATCTGGTGGCAAAACTGTTGAGCGAACAAATTGATGCAATTGGCCTTGAATTGGTAGTCCAAGTAGTTAGCAATAATGGGTCTAGCTACAAGGCAGCTGGTAGACTTCTAATGGAAAAGTATCCTACAATGTATTGGACACCTTGTGTTTCCCACTGTTTGGATATTATGCTATAGGACATCGGGAAGATCAAAGATTTTAGCCGTTGCATTGCTAAAGCAAAGAGAACAACCAGATTTATTTATTCCCATGGAAAGGTTCTTGATTTAATGAGAAGCTTGAATGGTAAGCAAGAAATTGTGAGGCCTGGAGAAACTCGTTTTTCTACGTCATTCCTTACTTTGGCAAGCATGTGGAAGCAAAGGCAAACATTGAAAACTCTCTTTGTTAGCCCACAATGGTATGCAAACAGATTAAAGGACAGCGAAGGAGGGAAGGCGGCTGAAGCAACTGTGATCTCCGTGTCATTTTGGCAATCGGTGGAGCATTGCATGAGAGCTTCACAACCACTTCTTAGAGCATTGAGGATTACTGGTGATGAGACTCCAGCTATGGCAGAAATGTGGGCAGCCATGGATTTTGCAAAGACACACATAAAGGAAGCTTTGACACATAAGCCAAACCTCCTAGATCAAGTGGTAGCTATTGTCGATAAGAAGTGGGATAATCAGATGAAACAGAAGCTACATGGGGCTGCTTTGTTCTTGAACCCAAATAAATTCTTTGCCATTAAGGAGTCCAACAAAAGACAAGCTTCCCGTCTCCGTTCAATGTTCAATGATGTGCTATGGAAGATGGTGCCCGATGATGAGCAGCAAACAACTATAAGTAGGGAAGCTGACAACTATAAGCTGGGGAATGAATGTTTCTCAAAGCCATTGTCAATTAAAGACCATGACAAAAAAGCCCTCGTAAGTATAATTTTTATGGCAGCTTGTGTCTTCTTGTTCAACTCAATTACTCCACTAATTGCTGGTTATTGTGGCCTTCTCTTTAATGTGGGACTTCTTGGTCTTGTAGTTCTTTGGTGGACTGCTTACGGTGGCCTTGCTTTTGACCTCCAAACTCTTGGATAGCGAATCATTAGTCTATGTTGTTCAGCACCCGGCTGCGAGCGCAATTGGAGTGCATTTGCTCATGTAAGTAGCCATTAGTTGGCTGGTTTGATAGGCTAATTGCAGCGGCTTCTCACATATTTGTGTGCTTGCAGATCCACACCAAAGGGAGAAACTGTCTAGAGTACAAGAGATTGAACAAGCTATCATATGTCTCGTACAACCGGAAAATGGAAGCTAGGTTTCAGAATCTGCGTGAGCAAGGCTCTAAAACAAAGAAATCTAGTCCACTTGTCCTAGAAGAACTCAAATGGGATAATGAATGGGTTGATATCAATGCTGAAATGGTACATGAAGATCAAGCTCAAGTCATGGACGGTGAAACACCACTACTTTGGTCTCAGATTGATGAAGCCATGGGTGTGTCAACTTCTCTAGCAGGCCGCAACAAGCCTAGGAGAGCTCGTGGTGATCCTAGCGAGTCTATTGCACGACCCATAGGCCCTTATATCACCTACACTTGGAACAACGCAAGAACAAGGCTGGTTCTGCATGATGAAGAGTTGAGGGCTGAATTAGAAGCGACAGAATACGACAAAGACATGGAGAGCAGCGATGAAGACGATGTTGAATAACCAGATGATGAAGACACCGATTTTCAGCTTGAAGACATGGAGCTTGAGGCTTGATTGCTTGAAGATTTGAAGTGTTGAACTTATTTCCTTGCATTTGAATCTGCCATTCATGTTTTGGTGTTGAAGACTTGAAGTGTTGAACTTATTTCCTTGCATTTGAATCTGGTTGCATTTACTGAATGTACCTACTACCTACTGCTTAACTCACGTCGACTTGTCGCATTGGACCCGTCATACTGATTTGCTGAATTTTTGATAGATTTCTTCCATATAGATTGGGGCGTGTTGTCTATGGATCTGTTGCCTCGGTGGTTTTTTTTGGAGAGTAACGGGTCGAAAACTACATGTATTTTTTTGCTTAAAATAATGTACCACTAGGTTAGGTCATGATTGCAATCAATTGGCTTGGTTGAATTTTGACCTTTATCTTCTTCAGAGATTCAGATACTTGTATTGTGAATTAATTTATCTTCTTGGACGCTTGTGAGCTATATATCTAGTTTCAGGTGGCGTTGTCACTTGATTGGAACATGTGGCTGCAACTTATGTCACGTGTAGATGAAATGAGTTGCTGGTCTCAGGTGGGTTCCTTTATCTGATAGGGAGGACTTAGTGATTCGAGAGAAAAACTAGTGCATACTCCAGGTTGCGGTTTCGTTATGAAATTGCTAAGGTGTGGTGGTCATATATAATTATGTGACATTTTGCTACTCCAGGACAGGTTCGGGAGCAAGCTGCAAAAGTAGATAGTTTAATAATAAAGAGAGCTTGCTAATTACTACTACATGTCCTCTGCTTCTGCTGTTAATGCTGTCATGTGGAACCACAAACTCGGCTCGGCTGTCCAGCGAAAGCACACCATCTCTAGCAGAGGGGTTGATGTTGATACAAGGTGCGTCGTGTGTTTCAGGTGGTCGTTCTGTTTGCACGGTGTAAGATGGTTACACAGCATGACAACAGGTGTGTTTTTCATGTTGGAGGAGGAGGTGTGCTTGTTGAATACGATGGCCCTATGATCGAGAAACAATGGGCTGCTGCTCTGCTCTGCCCGTGGAATGGCATTTGATTGCTACTGCAGCTGTACTGTAGTAGCTCTCAAGTCGAGTCGGGCATCGCTGGATTACATCCCAGGCCGGCCAAGACGATCTGATCTGTATTTGGTTTGATGCTGGTCCTTTGGGTCTGTAATGCTAGGCCATGTCCTGGTTGTTATCGGCTTGGCAGAACTTTGGTTTTTATCTTTTTCATATTCAGACATATATAATGTGAATTAAGTCATCTCCTTACACTACATACTCACATTTCACATACGTGATCTACTCCCTCTGTATCATAATATAAGACGTTCTTTGACACTATCAAAAACATCTTATATTATGGAGTAAATAGCATAAAACTACTAGTTTACAGGTTAGGGTTCCAAAAAACTACCACTTTTTAATTTTTCTCAGAAAGCTACCAAACGCGTGGTCCGCTGTTTCAAAAAACCCAAACCCGCGGTGACTAGCGATTTAACCGTTTTTCTCACCGCCTGGGCCCATTTGTCAGCCCACGTGGCCACGCGCGCTCACGACACGGCAGTTGACGGCCGTTAGCCGACCGGCCCGGTCGGAACTGGGGTAAATATACCCGCTCGGTCGGTCGGGATCACACGCTCGCTCACTCCCCTGCTCTCAGTCCCCTGCTCCAGTACGAGCTCGCCGTCGCGCGCCGTCTTCGAGGCCGGTGGCCGTCGACCTCCTTGCCGCAATGCCTTCCTGGAACGACAAGGAAACCAGCTCGGAGGAGGAGTGCGAGGTTGTCAGCATGGACATGGGACTTATGGTAAGTTCTTTGCCACCTAGGGTTAGGGTTAGGGTTAGGTGCTAGTAGCTTAGGCTACAACCATGGATGTTGCTTAGTGTAGTGTTGTTGTTGTGTGTGTGATATTGTTCTTGATTAGTGAGGGTGGGGCTTGATTGTAGGATTGAGGTAACCTAGGGTTCATCTCTATACAGTGTTAGGGTTCATGCTGATTTGGGGATTTAATGAACAGTGCAAGTTGATTCTGGTATTGAGTGTAGATTGAAACCAGTGTTTGTTGGTTATTATGGTTGCAGGAGGAACCAGACACCACTCTGGAGCCCCTTTGTTGTGGCCAACTTGAGCTTACTCATCCCAAGTGCATTCTACACCAACTGAGGCCTATTAAGCGTGTTGATTTTGAAGGGCTTGTAACAGGGAGGCGTTTCTATGGCTGCCCAGTCCAGGTTAGATGCCAATTAAGTTTTCTGCTATGGATGTTCAGTGATGTTTGCTATGATGCAGCAGTTTGTTTGATATGACAGACACATATGTATTTTTGTCACTTTGGAAACTTAATCATGGCATTGTAATAACTTATCATATCTCATTTATGTTATTAATAGTTAGAAAATCTTAAGTTTATCAAGTTAATCATGGAATTGAAATAAGGTACTAGTCCTTTTGTAATAACTTATCACATTTACAAATGCAGGAAAATGGTGTGAATTGTGGTGTTGTAGAGTGGGTTGATGGGCCTTGGCCAACTGTTCTTCAGAGATGTTTGTGCAAGCTATGGGAGATGTTCCATGAGCAGAACTTTGGAAGGGTACAGGACAAGGAGAAGTTTGAGAAGCTGTTGGCCAAGCTTAAGAGTGAACATGAAAGGGAGTTGGCCAAGCTTAGGACTGAAAATGACAAGCTTTGCATTGAGTACACCAAGCTTGTTGATGATGTATCCAAGATGTTTGATTGGCAGGATGGTAGGGTGGACAAGCAGGTGTACCAGAAACAAGTGGAGGAGGAAGAACTTGAGAAGAAGAAGAAGGAGATAGAGGAGAAAGCCATGTTGGAGGTGCAGATGGAAAAGCTCAAACTTGCAAAAGAGCAGAGGTGCATTTTGCAGAGCCAAGCTGATATCATCAAGAACACCAGGAAGGCTATGAAGGATGTTGAAGTTGACAGAGATGTTCTTAAGAAGGAGAAGGCAAAGCTTGAGCTTGTTGTTGCTGAGCTGCTGAAAGAAGGGTATGGCAGCAAGGAGAAGTTAGAGCAAATCAAGGCCATCCTTGAGTCTTGAACTTGCTGTGATATGTTGGTGAAGTAAGTACATCTAAAGGCCTTTATATAAGGATGTGGCCTGGCATGACTTCAAGTGATTATGGGTGTACATTTTGGGGGAATGTGAAGTTTAACCTAGTGTAAGAACCTTATTTCCTATGTTGTTAAGTTGTAATGGATCACCTATGGTATTAAGTGTTGTAATGGATCACCTATGCTATTAAGTAGTGGAAATGGATCTCTTATGCTACTAAGTTGTGGATCTTGTATGCTATTAAGTGTTCAACTTGATCTTATATCTTTTATATGTTATTTGTTAGCCTACATATATTATTTCTGTGGGTAATTGGGCTTATGGCACACTACTCTATGACCAAATGCAACCCTAGGCCTACTAAACCCAACCCCCTATCCATCTCTCAATATAAAACCCCTCCCCACCCCCACCCTTTCCCAGTGACTCCACCAGCCGCCACCCAAAAGAAACCCTACAGATGGATCCTGACATGGGAGATGTCATAGAGGAAGAGGGGGAGGCTGTGGAGGTTAGGACAGCAGCAGATGCATAGAGGAGGAGGAGGAGGAGGAGGCGCGGGCAGAGGGCACTAGAGGCGGCCCAGGATGAGCAGCAAGAGGAGTTCAACCGCCGACTCTCCAACAAAGTACTAGAGAAGTGCAATGATGAAGAACTAGAGCTGGTTTTTACTGGAGGCAGGGGAAGGACATTCATGGAGATCATTAGGTGGGCAAGGATGAGGGCAGTCATGGCTCCTCATCCAGCAACTAGGGCCAAGTGGGTCCGTTTCTTTGAGCGCTATGACTGATATGTCAATCTAGCTATCTATCTTGCTATCTGTAAGTCAATTTGAGAGAGAGTTGTGGTAGTTTTTGTGAGATTTGGATGTAATCTATGAGACTATCTATCTATCTAGACATCTATCTATGTAACATTTGGATGTTTCTGAATAAATGTATGCATTTGGTCAGTGCTCTCAGTACCATATAAAGCACTTGGTCAGATAGATATATTTCTATCTATGAGACTATCTTTTTATCTATGTAACATGTGGATGTTTCTATCTGTAAGGTGTATATCAAGTGTTGAATCCACACATAGATAAAAGTTGCAGATAAATTGAAGTTGCAAACAAGTGCAGAATCCACATACAGTACCATATTACAAACCAAATCAAACAGTGCAGTATCAAGTACTCAGTGAGGCAATGTTATTACAAACCAAATCAAATAGTATCAAGAACTTGGAGTTCAACCACTTCAGCTAGTTACCACTAGTATAAAAGTAATCTTTCAGCCTATTAGATGGCTTCCTGGCTCTCTTTGACACATCCTGCACAGCACTTGTACCAGATTGTCTAGGAGCAATGAAAGATCCAGTGCCAGCTCTATTGGCAGCAGCTGACCTGGTGTTCTTTGCTGGAGAAGACCTTGATGACCTTGTGTTCTTTGCTGGAGAAGACGTTGATCCATTGCCAGAAATAGTTGTGTTCTTCTTCTTGGGAGGTGGTACTACTGTTGCAGAAGAGGTGTTGGTCTTGCTCTTCTTGAGAGGTGGTGGTGCTGTTGTTGTAGCTGGTGCTGCCCTCTTCCTTGACCTAGAAGATGTCTGTGTTGACTCATTTGTTATTGGAGGAGTTGGTGCAGGTGCAGAGGCAGCAGGTACCCTTGGTGGCCTTTGTGCAGTTGCAGCCATTGAAGAACCAGCCTCAGAGTAGTTTGCTCTATTTTCCTACACAACAATATCATTGAAGAATGCAATGAATGTAATGAATGTAAATACCTGGTGCTTGTTCAGCCTCAGGTAACAATGCAATGCAATGAATCTAACAATGGAATTACTGGACATACCTGGTGCTTGTTCAGCCTCAGGTAACAACGCAATGCAATGAATCTAACAATGGAATCAATGGACATACCTGGTGCTTGTTCAGCCTCATCTGAAACTTAGGTTTCAAAGGGACCCCACAATTGTTGATCATGTGCCCTTGCTTCTTGCAGTTGCTGCATGTCACTGTACCAATCCTAGAAGTATCCTTTTTAGCTGGCACCTCAAACAGGCCTTTCCTCCTGGCAGTTTGTTTTTTACCTTTCTTTTCTCTAAAAACAGGGGAGAAATATCATCACCAGGTGTATGAGGCCAATGGTCAGGACCTGGCACAGGGAATATTATGTGCTTATATGTTTCACAATACATGGGTTTCTTGAAGAAAGCAGAAACATAGTCTTCAGGGTGTATCTTCACTTTCTGCATTGCAGCAATGGCATGACTGCAGGGGATAGCTGTCATGTCCCACCTCCTACAGTCACAGGTCTCATTGTTCAAATTAACACAATATGTGTTTTCAGAGCTACTTGTGACCTGCCATATCCCTGGCCCTGCCATGTATGCTTCACAATATTTAGCCCACTTCTTCCCCTCTTCTAAAATTTCTGAATAAGTAGGTGTGATTTCCCATCTGCATGTCTCTGTCTTCTCTCTGATCTTCTGAAAGTTAATCATCAGCTTTGTTCTTATGCCCTCTAACATAGTCCTGATTGGCTTGTTCCTACCATTCAATATCATTCTATTGAAAACCTCACTAAGGTTGTTTACTACCAGGTCTGTTTTGCACACAGTGTCCATTTTATACCTAGCCCAGGTATGCTCTGGTATCTGTGACAACCACTGCCAAGCTTCTAAACTTTCTTTTTTCAAATTCTCCATGCCTAAATCATGTCCATGTTTGGTAAAGGAATAGGCAGCCTGATTTAAATGTTTCTTAAGTTCCTCTCCTCTGAAACCAGCAGATTGGAAATTGGCATAAATATGTCTAAGACAAAACCTTTGTGTAGAGGCAGGGAATACATCATCTATTGCATTCAACAATCCCTGTTCAATGTAAGGTAATCTTAAGTGTTACTCATCTACTGAATAACATTTTACTCATGGCAAATGTAAAGGCAAATGTAATGACTAGGTTAAGAACAATACCTTCTGCCTGTCAGACATAATTGTGTATTTGCCAAACTTATTGCCAGTTCCAATGACTGTTCTCAACTGTGTGAGAAACCATGTCCAACTGTCTGTCTCTTCCTTATCAACAACACCAAAAGCTATTGGGAAGATGTTATTGTTTCCATCCCTCCCTGTAGCTGCCAATATCTGCTGACCAGTGCTTAGCTTGATGAAGCAACCATCCAGACCTGCTAACATGATAACATGAGTGCCTAAGTACATCAATGTTTAAAAACCATATAAATTTCTGAATACTTACCTATAAATGGCCTGCATCCATTTAGAAAACCCTCCTTGCATGCAAACAAGCAGTAAAACATATAGTGAAACCTTGGGGTAGGAGCTGGGTTAAGTGGGTCCTCATGTGTTGTTACTATGCACCTACTGCCAGGGTTAGCATCTAGCACACACTGCAGGTAGTCCCTTATTATGTGATACTAGAGTTTGTGATCTCCTTGCACAACCTCAACTGCTTACTTCCTTGCCCTATATGCCAAGCTTTTAGGCACATGCACACCAAACTTCTTCTTTGTGTATGACATAATTGTGTCAACACCAGCTCCAGGGTTGGATCTGACTGTATTCTCACAAACCTTAGCAACCCAATTGACTGCCACCTTTGTGTTCGCTCCACTTGCTCCACAAGTGTAATCCAGGTTCATCTTCTTGATACTGAAAGTTGCCTCATGAGCTATCTTGGAGGCAACCATGTAAAACTGACAACCATGTCTTCTCTCAGAGCACCAAGCAATAACCCTAGTTGGTTCATTTCTGTGATACTCAAAATTTCTAAGAGTCCTCACATGAAAATTTCTAAGTGCTTCTCTGAACTCAACTACATTTTCAAAGCACAAATGCATTGCAAATTGCTCATGTTCATCAGGCCTTGATGGATCATACCATATCCTCTCCTTCTTCTGCTTCTTCCTACTCTTCCTTCCAGATGGCAGCCTTGGTGCATCATCTTCATCACTTATGCCAAAATCACCTGGAAAACAGTACTCATCAGCTTCAGGGACATAATCTTCAAACTTGATGTGCTCAGGCTCACTATGAGACTTGCTAGTTGGGCCAGGTTTTCTAACTGGCTTAAGCTTTTTGGCTGCTTTTGTAGTTACAGTAGCAGGATCCTCTACTTCTTCATATTCAGAAACAACTGGTTCTTCCTCCCAAAACTCAGAAGGTTCTGAGTTAGCTGCACAAAAGTGCTCTGCAGTATCAGTGCCAGCCTCATCTTCACCCCTACACCAAGCTTTGTAAGAAATTTTCTCCCCTCTGTAATCACCCCTAAACTCAAAATCTGAAGATGATTTGTCATTTTCAACTTCATCTTCTTCCTCTGGTACATCTTCTTCTTCATCATCTGCTTCTTCTTCTACATCTTCTTCTTCCACAACTGTTTCCCCTTGTTAAAATTGCTGCTTTGCTGTGTGTTCATGTAGGGCTCATCAGGGGTTAAAGCTGGCAAACTAGCATTAGAGGCAGGGTACAGAACACCTTCTTGTGAAACTCTGTAAACAACAGGTTCACCAACATGATCAATGGGGATCTGTTCCTCATCTGTTGGGCTTGGATCAGTAGCTTTTCTGACACTGATGTTCAGTACCTTATTATCAACAAATAAGTCAAGCATTTCCTCTAATGCCTCCTCACTATCTAGGGCCTCCACACCCTCCAGCCCCTTTCCCTCTTCCTTTACATATGTTAGAAATGCATCCATGCCATAGCCCTCCAACTCAACCAATGCTAATATGGTCAGATAACTGATATCTGAGGAAACTGGATACTTTTTCTCCATATTATCTATTCCTTGGAAATGTAGCCTCAAGTCCCAAATCTCTTCACCTAACCTGTAGGATTAAATTGACAAACAACCGTTTTTTAAGTCACTGAACATTACTGAACTTTCTTCTAATTACAGTGAATGCACTGACCAAATGAACGAACCAAATGCACTTTCTTCTACACTGACTTAACCAACAAAGTACAGTAGCATGCCAAGAACAAACAATTACTAACTCTAGTTGTAATTTGAACTAAAGCACCCAAAATTTTTAACTAAAGGACCCAGACCACAAACATTGACCAGTGCTTACCTCACTCCACCAAAGGACGATGCCCAATGGTGGCCGCCTGCTGGATCAGCGTGGATGTGCTTCGCCACTGCCCTGGTCGCGCGGACTTCCGGATCTGAGCTCGCCGGATCCACATGAGCCGCGGGCGGTGATGGCTGCTGCGATCGCTGCGCCGGGAAGCTGGAGCTGCCTAGCCATTTGTCCACCTCTGACTGTCCACCGCCCTCCTGGTCGGTGCCGCCTTGGCTCAATAGCTCGCCGCCGACGACATTTGGTTCACTGCGGGGGAGAGGAGGGGGAGAGGAGGGGGAGTGAGAGTGTGTGGCCCGGCCGCCTACTTTGGTTCCGACTGGACCGCGTCGGCTAACGGTCGTTAACTGCCGCGCCATGAGCACGCGTGGCCACGTGGGCTGACAGATGGGCCCAATCCGTCAGAAAAACGGTTAAATCGCTAGTCACCGTGGGTTTGGGTTTTTTGAAACAGCGGACCGCGCGTTTGGTAGCTTTCTGAGAAAAATTAAAAAGTGATAGTTTTTTGAAACCTTAGCCCGTAAACTAGTAGTTTTATGCTATTTACTCTATATTATGATATAGAGGTAGTATCTTCTTTGTATCTAGTATTGATGCCGTTATTTGGTTCAGAAGACTGTTTTGAAACTTTTAGATCTGTAATTTTTATCTGTTTCAATACTGATGGTTCGATCTGTTGCAAGTATTGCTGAATAACAACCCAGGCTGAGACGATCTGATCCGGATCCGGTCTTCTGCAGGTCCTTTGGGTGTGTACAACAGGGTCAGCGGCAGTGTTGTACATAACTGAATAACTTGCTGGTTGCTTACTAGGGAGGACATATGAATCTTGCTGGCTGTAGCCCAATGCTGATGCAGGAACCGAAAGAGCAGGTTGAGGTTGTAGTATGAACTGATGAAGAAGCAATGGATGTTCAGTTTCTGTTATGTACTAAGATTTTTGCGTCCTTCGCTTACTTTTGGCGTAGCTTCAGTTGATGGTGTTTCTTTTATAACCTCCTGTAGTCAGTCAATCAGCCACTCCTCTGTTTTTTATAGACTAGTGTTATTAGTAACACCCTTCGCACAGGATTCATGTTTGTTTGCTAGCGCAACAATCGCTCGATTCTTTTCTTTTTTTCATCTCCCGCGCAACGCAACAGTCGATCCTTTTTTTTTTCCAGTTTCGCGCATGGAAAGAAAAAAAGGCACTAGCAAGAATCGAACCAGGAACCTGTTGGTTGAGGCCATAGCATGCTAGCAACTGAGCTAACTGTCTCCTCTGATTTTTTATGCAGATTACATGTGTTTTATACCTTATTAAATGAGTGGAAAAGAAAAACAACTCGATTCACTTCTCTCACGTGACAAAACTGGGAACTTGTGTGTGAATAGCATGGTATTTGACGCATGCGGACCTAGTACATTATGATGCAAAAACCGCGATAACTTATGGGTAAATAGCACGATTATGCATCGTAGATGTGATAATTTACATACAAATATCAATGATAATTTTGACGCGGAAAAAAATATATTGAAACATATCCCGATAACTTCTGTCTAAACAACGGGATAAATATACACATCAATTTTGTGTAAATAACACAGTAATTTAGGCACGACCTGATAATATAACAAACACTCGTGGTCACACAATAAAGCCGGTAACTTTTGACTGGGGAAAAATTTAGTGGAAAAACAAATCCCGGTAACTTTTATGTAAACATGATGGTAATATACGCACAATAGAGCCGATAACTCGCATAGAAACACTACCATAATTCTTTTAACCTCAGAATGAAAGTTGTTGAAAACAATACCCCCGGTAACTTTTGCGCAAATATCATGGCAATATAAGCAAAACAAAGATGATAACTCGCGTACAAGCACCATGGTAACCTTTCTACCCAAAAAAATGTTAAATAGTCTAGTCCGATAACTTGTATGTAAATAACATGATAATATAGACACAACAAAGTTGATAACTCACGTACAAACACTATGGTAACCATTTGACCCGAGGAAAAATATTGAAAAACAATCCTTAATAAATTCTGTGTAAATAGGATGGTAGTATACACACAATAAAGCTGATAACCCATGTACGAACACCGTGGTAACTCCTTTGACCCCAGGATAAAAGTTGTTGAAAATCATACCCCGGTAATTTCTATGCAAATAACATGATAATATACAAACAACAGAGCTGATAACTTTGACTTTGAAAATTTTCTCTTTGGAAAACATAACTCCGGATAACTGTTGTGTAAATGACATGACAATTTATGCACTGCAGCCCTTATAATTTAGATATAAATATGACGGTAATATTTCAACACGAGGGGTGCTTGAAACGTACCCTGATAATTACTATGTAAATAGTATGATAATGTATGTACCGCTGCCATGATAACTTATGTACAAACACCACGATAACGTTGACCTAGGAAAAAGTTATTAAAAACATATCTTGATAACTTTTGTGTAAATATCATGATCTTTTACAGACTGCAAAGCATAATAATTTTGTACAACACCTACCATAACTCTGACCCAAGAAAAAATATTTAAAATATTCCTTGGTAACTTATGTATAAAAAGCATCATAAGTTACGTACCAGAGTGTTGATAACTTTTGTACCCTCGGAAAAAAACTTGTCTACCTTGGCATGCTATTTACAACGAAGTTATCGGGATATGTCAACAATTTTTACTATGTTAAAGTTACCATGATGTTGTAAATATTAACAGAGCAGCCGGGCCATCTATATAGGATAAAAATATAAAAGGAAAGAAAGAAAAATGGTTCGTTTTCAGATCGCGCTAAGTAGCAGTACAAATATTATCTAACCTTAATCCAAATCACTGGCTCAATCTAGACCGGGTGGTTGCGAACTATCTTGGTCTACCAAGAGGTAGTTGGTTCGATTCCCACTTCTGCCAACTTTATAGTTTTTATTGCGCCAGAAGAAAAAAAAGGAAGGTATGGTGGATCGGTTCCCACATCGAGAGAAGTGGATCGTACGTGGGTGGAATCGTTCGGATCTGTCGCTAACGACCAGTCGACTACTCGTTAGCACAGTCCAAGCTTAATTAGCACCCACTTATGTACTCGCGTGCATGCCTGAGTGGAATTAATATAGGTTAATTCATACGTACAAACTTAGTTAGTACTACTTGTTAGACTTCGTATTGTAGCCCTACTGTGTAATCCATACCGTACTGGTATAGGACTTGTATGTCATCATTATATATATGTGATAGGCCGCCCATAGAGGGTTGAGCCAGTTCCCCCAAAACCTACGTTTGACATGGTATCGAGTCTAACCTAGTTCCTACACCCCATCCCGCCGCCGCCACCGCCGAAACCCTAAACCCTAGGGCCGCGCCGCCGGTGCCATGACTGCTTCCGCCTCGGGCGCCGCCAGCTCCGGGTCGATCCCCGCGTCGCTTGCCGCCCTCCACAACCTACCACCCCATCCCCTGGCTCCGTCGGTGCCCCAGTTCCTCGGCACCACTGCTGTTGGCTCCATGTTTTCGGCGCTGATCCCACCGCCATTGCCCGCAACCTCCGGTGCCGCGGCGACCGCTCTTTCCACGCCACCCGCGGCCTCCACCGGCTCCACCTCGACACTCGCAATCATCCCGGCGGCCTCTGGTGAGGTACTTCCCGCGGTGCCACCCGCGGCCTCGTTCCCGGCCCCGCATACAGCTGCGATGCCATCCGCGGCCTCATCGTCACCCGCGGCGTCAGTCGCTGCCGTGGTCCCTGTCGTGGCTCCGCCGCCCATCGCCCCTGCTGCTGGCGTCATCACGCCGACCGGGCCGTTCCACTTAGGCAATTTAATCGCCATCCGCCTCACGCCGGACAACTACTTGTTCTGGCGCGCCATGGTCTTACCGCTCCTCCGCAGCTGGTCTCTCCTAGGTTTAACGATGGTTCGCTACCATGTACTCCTCAGGTCATCCCTACCGTCCACGGCTCGGCCATCAACCCGGATGTGGGTGCTGTAGGACCAGGCGATCCTCTCTGCCATCCAGGGTTCCCTCGGCGATGGGGTCGCCGGCCTTTGTCTCTTCGCAGCCACCTCCATGGACGCCTGGACGACCCTGGAGCACGCCTTTGCCCAGGTCTCTACCTCCCGCTCGATGGCCCGTCGCAGCGAGCTCGCCGACATCAAGAAGCTGGACTCCTCTGCCACGACCTACTTCAACAAGATGAAGGTGTTGGCGGACACGCTCACCTCTATTGGTCGGCCGCTTAGCGACGAGGAGTTCGCCGGCTTCATCATCAAAGGCCTCAATGCCGAGTATGACAATGTCGCGGAGGCCATTCACAACGCCAAGCCAGCGATGCCTCCTCACGAGCTCTATTCACGCCTCCTCTTCACCGAGCAACGCGTCGAGGCTCATCGCTCCTCCGCCAACATCACCGCCCAGCCAGCGGCCTTCTAGGCTTCCCGAGGCCAGCGCCCCCTGCCCCATCATCGGGCAAGGCGGCCCCACCCCCTGCATCAACACTGGGTGGGGGCCCTAACACCCGGGTGGTGTGCCAGCTATGTGGTCGTGAACGTCATGTCGCCTCCAAGTGTCACCGCCGCTTTCAGAGGAGCTTCCTTGGCATTGGCAACGACGACAAGGGCAACGAGCACCAATTTTCCATGGCTGACTTTGGTCCCCCTGCCGCCGCCCCGGCTACCCACATCGCCACCAAGGGAAAGGACCCGCACGTCGAGCAGGGATACACACCATCCTACCATGTTGATCCAGCCTGGTACATTGACACCGGCGCCACGGATCACATGACGGACGAGCTCAACAAACTCTCCACCTACTAGGCCTACTATGGGCACGATCAGGTTCACACCACCAAAGGTGTAGGTATGCCCATCTCTCACATTGGCCAAGCATCTCTTTTAACTAGTCATCCCTCTAGGCAGCTCCATCTTCCTAATGTTTTACGGGTACCCTCGGTGACTCGTAATATTTTATTTGTTCCTAAGCTCACCCTTGATAATCATGTCCTATGTGAATTTCACCATTTTAATCTTTTTGTTAAGGATCGAGCAACCCGGGACGTTCTGCTTAGTGTCCAGTTGAGCCAAGGCTTGTACCGTTTGGAGGATCCATCTGCCCCGTGCGTCTTCAGCGGTGTTCGTGTGTCGCCTTCCTAGTGGCACTCTCACTTTGGTCACCCCGCGACACCCATCGTTCGCCACATAATCCATTGCCATGAGCTGCCATTAGTGTCTAGCTATAAAGAGATGTCCGTGTGTTATGCCTGTCAACAAGGCAAGAGTCATCAGCTACCTTTTGTTTCATCTACTAGAGAAGTAAACAATCCTCTTGAAATTGTGTTTTCTGATGTGTGGGGTCCAGCACAAACATCTGTTAGTGGTCACAACTATTATGTCAGTTTTGTTGATGCCTATAGTCTCTTCACATGGCTTTATCTTCTTAAGCGCAAATCTGATGTGTTTGATATATTCATTCAGTTTCAATTGTATGTTGAACGTCTACTCAAGCATAAAATTATTCACGTACAGTCAGATTGGGGGGGGGGGGGCGAATAACGCAACCTTAACACTTTCTTTAATAAGCTTGGGATCTCTCATCGTTTATCATCCCCACATACACGTCAGCAGAATGCCGCGGTTGAGCGCAAACATCACCATATAGTTGAGACCGGCCTCACACTTTTTGCTCATGCTTCTATACCTTTTCGTTTTTGGAGTGATGCTTTTGCTACCGCGTGTTTTCTCATTAACAGATTACCTACACGTGTTCTTAATATGAAAACTCCTATTGAGCTTCTCTTGGATGAAACTCCTGACTATACCTTTTAAGGTGTTCGGGTGTGCCTGCTGGCCTCATCTTCGTCCTTATAATGATCGCAAACTTGAGTTTTGCTCCAAAAAGTGTGTGTTCTTAGGGTATAGTTCTCTCCATAAATGCTACAAGTGACTCCATGTCCCAACCAATCGAGTCTACATATCTCGGGATGTTGTTTTTGATGAGAATGTCTTCCCCTTTTCTGCCATGCCTCAGTCATCCATCACAGCACCATCTATGCATTCATCTCCTTTTATGCCTGGCCAATTTGAAGATGTTGCATATTCGCCTGTGTTGTTAACTAATCATGGTGCAGGAACTGGACGTGGAGCTCGCCTGGAACTCCTCCCTGATGGACCCGCTACGTCGCCCATGGCGCACGTCGATCGGCCGGTGCACGTGCATGCACCGCCTCCCGCCCTCGACCCCGCCACGGGAGCCCCGTCCCCAACTACAACTGAGGTGGAGCCCATGTTGACTACTGCGACTGGGCCGGAGCCTGCGACTGCCTCCTCTGAGCAGCCTACGTCGCCGCCTCCTCGCCTGGACTCCCTTCGTTGTCGCCACCGCCATCCGCGCGGGCGTCCCTGCCTCCTACTCCACCTAGGTCAACAGTGGCTCTCACGTCGTTGGGGCCTACGTCGCCTGGCCCGCTGTTGCTCAGTCCGCCGTCGCCCGGTCCGCCGTCACCCGGTCCTTCTTTGCCGGAGTCCCCTGGACCGGCCTCGCCTTCTCTTGACGTCCCGTCGGCCCCGGTGTTCGCTGCTCCGCGGCGTCCACACACACGCAGCCGCAGTAGCATTGTTCGTCCCAAGGAGCGCACCGATGGCACGGTCACATATCTTGCTGCTTGCCTGGCTCATGCAGTGGATGATCCAACCGTCGAACCACGCATTTATCAAGCCGCTATGAGTATTCCACACTAGAGGCCTGCTATGGAACAAGAATATCATGCTCTTATGAAGAATAAGACATGGACACTTGTTCCTCCTCCGTCTCGCGTCAACATCATTGATTCGAAGTGGGTGTTCAAGGTGAAGAAACATGCAGATGGTTCCATTGAGCGCTACAAAGCGCGTCTCGTGGCTAAGGGATTTAAACAGCGTCAGGGACTGGACTATGAGGATACATTCAGCCCAGTTGTCAAGCCCACCACTATTCGACTTCTTCTATCTCTGGCAGTTTCTCGTGGATGGTCTCTCCGTCAGCTTGACGTGCAGAAGTCTTTTCTTCACGGATTGCTTGAAAAAGAGGTTTACATGAGGCAGCCACCTGGATTTGTTGATCATACTCAGCCTTGTCATCTCTGTTGTCTGGCGAAGGCTATATATGGACTGAAGCAGGCTTCTCGTGCCTGGCATGCTCGCCTGGCTTGAGCACTACGCACTCATGGATTCATTCCTTCGATGGCTGATACTTCATTGTTCTTGTTCCAGCGACCGAATGTGACCATGTACCTCTAGTGTACGTGGATGCTATTGTCCTGGTGAGCTCCTCTCTGACGGCTGCTGATGCTCTTATGACTGCACTTGGTCGTGATTTTGCAGTTAAGGATTTGGGCCAGCTTCATTTCTTCCTGGGTATTGAAGTTGCTCATCAGTCTCGTGGTAGTTTGGCTCTCAACCAGAAGAAGTACTCTCTTGATCTCTTGCGCCGTGTTGGTATGCTCAAGTGCAAGACATCGCCTACGCCCATGTCCTCCACTGACAAACTTTCAGCTGCTGATAGTGCTCTTCTATCTCATGAGGATGCTACTGAGTACAGGAGTATTGTTGGTGGCTTGCAGTATCTGACGATCACGCGTCCTGATCTCTCTTTTGCAGTTAACAGGGTGTGTCAGTATCTTCATGCACCTACTGATGTACACTGGTCTGCTGTGAAGCGCATAACGCGTTATGTGCGTCTCACTGTCTCCTTTGGTCTTCACCTGCGCCCCAATTCCTCCGGATTTCTTTCTGCATTCTCTGATGCTGATTGGGCGATCTACGGGGGGACATGCTGTGTTCTTGGGTCCTAATCTGATCATTTGGAGTGCACACAAGCAAGCCATTGTTTCCCGCAGCAGCACAGAAGCTGAGTACAAGTCGGTTGCCAATGCGACTGCCGAACTTATATGGATTGAGTCCCTACTTCGAGAGCTAGGAGTTGCTCAGCCACATCCTTCGGTCCTTTGGTGTGACAACATCGGTGCTACATTTCTGTCATCAAACCCGGTGTCCCATGCACGGAATAAACACATTGAAATTGACTATCATTTTGTGAGGGAACGTGTTGCACAGAAGCTACTACAAGCCAGGTTTATCTCTTCAAAAGATCAACTTGCAGACATCTTCACCAAGCCTCTACGTTCTCCCATGTCAGAGGTCTGTAGGCGCAATTCGACCTCCTAGATACTTCAGGAGTGAGTTGAGATTGAGGGAGGGTGTTAGACTTCGTATTGTAGCCCTACTGTGTAATCCATACCGTATTGGTATAGGACTTGTATGTCATCATTATATATATGTGATAGGCCACCCCATAGAGGGTTGAGCCAGTTCCCCCAAAACCTACGTTTGACACTACCTCTAACTTTTTATAAGACGTTTTTAGAGTCTATGTCAATGTCAAACAAACGTCTTATATTAACTTATAGAGGGAGCATCATTTATTTTCTTTTCACATTTTGTGCCATGTTTGCATACTACTACTATTTCATCATGCTCTCATGCTTGTGCGTTGGGTAGCTTAGCCTAGCACATGTTGTTTACTGAAGCTGTTAGCATAACCAAAACTAGACTAGATTATTATTCCCTTTGCCAATCTTGAAATCTATCGTGTCATTGGTTAGTTTGTCATCAATTTCAGAAATATATTTGACATATTTTTCTTGTGTGGAATGTTGCTCTGTTGCAGGAGTGGGAGTGTCATACACTACAAATCATTAAGGGAGACTTACACCTGATTGCTTACCAATCGCAAAACTGAGATGGATATTTTTTTCACTTTTGCTTTGGCAAAAATGTTTGGCCGCAGAAGAAAAGCCTTTTGGCATGGTAGTTGAGTTTTGCTTGGCTGTTGCAGATTTGAATTGAATGGTGGTCTATTTTCATGGGCTGTTTTTGCAATGGAATGTTGCTGTTCAGAACTAACTCTGTTTCACTCTTGAGTAATGCAGCAGTAGAACTGACCGTGTGATTGAGAATTATAGTTTCTGGCCGGGTGAGTTCAGGCCTAGGTAAACAGCTTCAGTTTATGGTTTACATACAGAAACTAAGCAAGGGTGTACGGCTTCTTGCCAAGTATTTCTGTAGTGATTATTATCTTTGCAGCCTTCTGTAGCTAGTCAATGCTCTGCTTGTGTAGTCTTGTGTTAGGCACAAGGAGCCATGCATGTGCGTACTATACTTTTCCAATATCTTATACTTCTTGGTACACCTATTTAGCATTTGCCGGTCTATTCTAAGACCTTCATGGGTCATTATTCCGTTGGACTGGGTCTACTCTTTGTCATGGAGTTGCCGTCGCCCAACTACAAAGCCATTCATGATATTTTTCCAATGAAACCATATGGTCAGTTGCATGCAAGTAGCTCTACTATGTCACACAATTTTTGTTGCGTACTCACATGAAAAAGAAATGATAACGGCTCCTGAATGCATGCTTAACAGTTAACACATATCGCATGCATGCTTGCCTGGATGTAAAATGATCCTAACAAAGACTGCAGTATATATGAGTCAGGCCTGTATATATGTACTCGATCACCAGACTTACCTAGGCTAGGATGCAAAAGTGAGCTTTATTGTATATCAGAGATTTCATATTTATTCTATGCTTTATTCCGTTTCTATCAATCTGTTTGAAATATTGGAGGAAAACAGAAAAACACGGTAGATCTGTTGCCATGTTATCTTTCTTCAGCTAGGGTGAATATTGTTATATTGTTCTTCGTGGGTTGCGAAGCCGTCATGGCTCCCCCACTAACAACCCCATTACCGATTGCATACGGTGAGTAATGGACGAAAACTCTAGTGCGTGTAACAGTTTGGTGGTCACGTATTGCCAAAGATGAATCAAGTCATCTCCTCTTCATCTTCGGACTTCCTTTATTCTTTTCCAAGGGGGCCAATACCGATTTTTTTACAACAGTATGTAGGAAGAGAAGTATAGAAAATCATAAAAGGAGACTTAAAGCTGATTGCTTAGCCAATCGCCAAACTGAGATGAATACTTTTTCACTTTTGCTTTGGCAAAAATGTCTGGCAGTAGAAGGAAAGCCTTTTGGCGTGGTGAGGTGTGTTTGGCTTGGCTGTTGCGGATTTGAATCGAATGGCAGTCTATTTCACGAGCTGTTTTGGCAATGGAATGTTGCTGTTCGGAATTGACTCTGTTTCGGTCTTGAGTAATGCAGCAGTAGAACTTACTGAGCGTGTGATAGAGAATTATAGTTCGACTACTTCTGGCCAGGCGAATTCAGGCCTTGGTAAACGGCTTCAGTTTACGGTTTGCATACAGAAATTAAGGAGGCGTAAACGGCTTCTTCTCAAGGATTCCTTAATGTTTATTATATTTGCAGCCTCATGTAGCGAGTCAGTGCTCTGCTTCTATAGCATTGTTTGTAATGCTCCACAAACTCGCCATCGCCGCCGCCTGGGATGTGGGAAGCTAGTTAATGTCAGGTTATATCCTTGTTTCTTCAATTAATTAACCTCTTACGTTTTAGCTATGTAATGTAATGTTGTTGTTTGAGAGCTGCAGCTAGAATTGACTTTATTTCATTCTGAATAATGCACCAGTGGCTTGAATGTTGGGAACAGGACACATCCCTAGAGCCATGCATTTGCGTACTATACTTTTCCAATATGTTACACTTCTTCATTTTTGACATTAACATCTTAGGCTTCTCGGTGCACCTATTTATCATTTTCCTATCTATTCTAAGACCATGTCTACTCTTCGTCATGCAGTTGTCGTCGCCCAATTACAAAGCTATTTATGATATTTTTTCCATTAAACCATATGGTCACTTGTATGCAAGTATCTCTACTATGTCACACAATTTTGTTGCGTACTCACACGACAAAGAAATGACAACGGCTCCTGAATTCATGCTTAACAGTAAACACATGTCACACGCTTATACCTGGATGTAATAAGATCCTAATGAAGACTGCAGTATATATAAGCCAGGCCTGTATGTATTCGATCACATGACTTGTCTTAGCTAGGATGCAGAAGTGAGTGTTATATGAGAAGTTTCAAATTTACTGTATGCACTATTCCGTTTCTATCAATCTGTTTGAAATATTGGAGGAAAACAAAAGATCATGGTAAGAATGTGATTATATATGTATAGCTTCGCTGAACAAAATGTTGTCAATTTCAGAGCCGATTAGTGATTTCTTAGTGGCATGTTACTTATAGTTCTTCAAACCTCTTATCTGAAAACAATTCCTTCTTTAATCTTTACCAAATGAATTTAGAACACTTGATGCTTGTGCTTGACTATGGTTAATGTTTTTCTTACTACAGTCAACTTCCCTGCAGCTGCTCCCACCACCTAAGGTAATCTCTTGCTTAATTAGGTTTTGGTTCCAAAGAGTTATTTTAGAGAACATAATTGATTTGATCGATATTTTAGTTTCCTCTACTGCACTAGATGATATTTTGCAACAATTTATAGGGTTGGGAACTTAGTGACACAATGTGGGTTCAGAATCATCAACAATCTGACGCTTGCAATGTGGCTGGCAGCCGTCTTAATGTAGTTTCAGTCACTGCCGATGTAAGTCTCTTGCCCTTGGACCCATTTCACTAGCAAATGCTTGGACTGTTGTGCTTCCAAGTGCAGTAGAGCATAATCGTATTATACTTCAATATTTTTTCGTCTGTGTTACAAGAAAATAATTTTTTGTTTTTTCACTATTCAGGTTACGAAACGACATCTAGCTAGAAGGATCGATCGAGTGGATGCTAGTGTAGATGAAGCTCAAGAGACGATTGAGCTGAAGGGACAAGAGTTGATGAGGTTGGAACATTCGTGCCACACACTTGCCATCTTCCTTTTTCTGGTTCTTAGCACTGTTAAGTGAAGCAATGATACAAAATTAATTTGTATTTGTAGGTTACAGTCATCCATTTGGATCTGAGTACTTTCTAGACAGAATTACAAGAGGTTGGTCATACACCCCTGATTAGGAAGGAGCACTCCAGAATTTCTCTTTTGGTGGGTGTTTTGGGATTTCAAGTAGGGGGCGAAGCACCAAGGAGCAGTAGTTCTCTACAATGTAGGACTTGAAATTAACTTAGAATTGTCCAGGTAAACACTACAGGTGCAGCAATGCGAATGTTGTGATTCACCCCTGCAGGGCATCCAAAACAGGGGATCTTAGTTTGAGTTTTGGCGAGTTCTCCGTCCAGCTGAATCTGGGGATGCAATCTTAATCTGGCACCATCATTCGAGATACATATTTTCTTTAGAGAGTTATTTTTTATGGTCAAAAGTAATTTACGAAAATAATGAGAGATAAAAATTGGGGGCGTGCGCAGCTTGCACCATGTGTAGAGAGTTAATTCCGTAAATATGTAAGTGAACATAGCTTTTGTGGGACTCATGTGCACTTTTTTTGTTTTTGTTAACACAGTAAGTAAATGTATCTTCTGTCCTTATGCAATCATAGTTTTGAGACTGCTCACTACTTTCAAGAACAGGCAGGCGGCAATGAACAATGAATAAAGATAAGAAAATGAATGCCATTTGATGGGAGCTTAAAACTTAGATAAATGTGAGCAATTTCGATTTCACCTGCTTTTCATGATTCAATGGACTTGGACTATTCTCTTCGTCCTTGCCGATCAAGTGGTGACACTCACGCGTGACCACAACTAGTTGACAAAAAAATTATGTTAATCTCTACTTCTTGAAAGTTGGTGACTTGACTCCGGGTCATTCAAGACTAACTGTTTTGTAGATGCAGTTGTCATTCAACTACTCACAGATTTATGCTCTTCTCGCAGCTCTTTTAGTGTGAGTTCTCCTCTAGCCAAACATAATGTTTCCGTTCACTTTGTTCCTGAGATCAAAAACTGAACATGCAACTCAAATGGTCACATGATTCTGCAGTGTACTCACAAAAATGACATGACAAATATTTCCTGAATGGCTTGCTCACACCTACTAAGAATATAGATGTACGGAATCCTTGATTGGGTCCAACCCGTTAGTACAACTTTTAGTTCCTTTCCTAATCTATTTGCATGCAAGACATTCCATCTATAAAACAACATTAAGCATTTCCTTTTATTTCTTTTTTCTCTCATACCTTTCCACATAGAAGACAGATCATGTATTTGCGAGTATATACAAAAAAAATTATGCTGCCCACATATTTACGTGGACATATATACATAAAACAGTTGGGTATCATACTCACCTAATTATGACTATATACATCAAAAAATAATTGGGTATAATACCACATATTATTAAAGTATGTACTCGTATATTTCACACGGCGGTATGTAGCGAAATATGCAAAACGAATTAGGTATAATACCTATGTATTATTGGGGGTATGTAGTTATATATTTATGCTGGGGTATGTAGTTGTAGAGAATAGGTATATAGTTGTAGAAAAATATTGGGGTATGTACGCATATATTTGAATTTTTCGCATACCCATTTATTTTTTGACTATGTACTTCAAAAAACAATAAGGTATAATACCTACATATTATTAGGGTATATATTCATATATTTCACGCCTGGGTATGTAGATGTAGGGAAATGTAAAAACAGTTAGGTATAATAACTACATATTATTGAGGTATGTATTCGTATATTTTACGCCGGGGTATGTGGCTGTAGAGTATTGGGATATATATACGTACAAAAATCTAATGAGTATATACTCGGTTAAAAATCCCTACATACAATCTGAAAAAAGATCCCTACATACGCAGTGCTTGAAGTTCTTACTATATTTTACACCGCAATATTACGTGAGCTTTTTAATTACTTGATCTCACTAATGGAGAATTGATGACGGACATTAAATAATTAGATTAAGCTATT
Source organism: Aegilops umbellulata (assembly GCA_032464435.1). NCBI lineage: Eukaryota > Viridiplantae > Streptophyta > Magnoliopsida > Poales > Poaceae > Aegilops > Aegilops umbellulata. The sequence continues at coordinate 599,971,645 of CP136055.1, read as the reverse complement.
TCCATACAAGGCACGCCATGCAAACATCTATGGAAGGTAATTCATTGACACAATTAATACGCATCAGAGCCATGAAAACAAGTATGGAAAGTTTTTTTATTGATAAAGATATAAATTAAAATATAATCTCAAGTGGTAAAGGATCAAACCCAATAACCCATATATCCATCATCTGAACACAATCATGATGCAATTAAGCGACATCTAGGCAAGGTGCCTGGGCACCTAGGTGCCCCAAACAGCCGTCCTATATAGGTAAATTATATGGGACAGAAAATAGAGTGTCTGCCAGTGGTTCCAATGACTGTTCTCATTTACATCTGTGCCCCTAACTCGAACCCACTACTCATATTTGCCCCTAATTTTGAAGCATGCTCAAATTTGCCCCTCATCCGTTAAGTCACTACTCAGAAATGCCCTTCCGTACAGTACTGTAGCACTTTCCGTCCAATACTGTAGCACTTTCCGTCTGCTACAGTACACATGGGCCTTTGACGGTCAAAAGCCTTTGACTGGACGGAAGGACATTTCTGAGTAGTGACTTAACGGCAGAGGGGCAAATTTGAGCATGCTTTGAAATTAGGGGCAAATCTGAGTAGGTGGTTCGAGTTAGGGGCAGAAATGCAAATGACCCTTTCTCAATTCCAGAACCCATTGACAGTTTCTTTAGCCTCTCTATCTCAAGAGCGGATTGTTCCACAGGTTATGTTTTTTCGCATTTCCTGTACTTACAGTTTTATGTTTTGCCATCATATCTAAAGCTTGCACAATAATTTGCAGGACCAGCGACTCGGTATGTATGGCTGACAAAGCATGAGAGGTATGATGATCTGAATGTATGGCTTTGTACATCACATGATGTGGAGGCCAGGGGTCATCCTCCTTGAAGAACAAAATGATGCTCTCGATGCAGAGCAACATTAGGGATAGAAGATTAATTACTTTCTCAATTACAGAGAAGCATCAAATTAGTACTTCTTTTGTTTCTCAAATACCGAGCACTCCTGATACAACAAAAGAAGTTAGGATATTGTTGGAACAATACACCATGCAGGAGTAAAGAGGGTGGAAACCACGTGGAAAGGGAATGGATTTTGTTGGCTTCAAATAGTGTACTAGGTGATTGTTATGTGCTTGGTTGAACTTTGACCTGTATCTTCTTCGTCTCCAGGTATACTTGTAATGTGAATTAGTTCATCTCCTTGAACATTTCCTAGGTTTAGCAGAAGTTGTGATATGTACTCACACCTGTGAGAAGGCCTTGGCCTTGAGCTGCATGTTGAGATACTTTTGGAACTGTTGCCTTTTCTGGGCATGGAGGTAAAGACCGAGGACCAAGTCCCAGAATTCGGCTTACTATTTTCAAGTTTGTTTCTGTTGAAAGGAATCTATGTGGTAACTTTTGGATCTGTCAATTCCACACTTCCTTGATCGGCTTACTATTTTCAAGTTTATTTCTGTTAAAAGAAATCTATGTGGTAACTTTTGGATCTGTTAATTCTACACTTCCTTGATCCAATTTCGAAAGGACCAGCAGCTTGTTATAGAAAATTGAGGCGTAAACTCTGACGTCTATCTTTTGGATCTCAATACACACTTGCCTGGAAGGATGCGCAATTTATTATTGCTCCTTTTTTGTTCTGACTGGTATTCTGTTCTTAACCTGATTAATGTTGTATAGTAATGCTGGTGAAATACTTAGAAGTTTTATATGGATTGTTTCCCGTGAAATGCATGGAAACATATTGTCGGATTTCCATGCTCCAAATGGATCTTAAACTGCCAAATGAGTTGTGACCTTTTCTAGAGAAGACATAGTCTTATTCAAACTGTAAGGATGTGCCCTTTTGCAGCCGAGTTTCATGTGTAATAAACGGAGTAACTGATGCACATTTTGTACAACAGGCACTTACTATTAATATGTCACATTTTGTGACTCGCTTTCGCCAATGTTTTTTTCTTAATTTCTTCGCTATGTGATGTTGATCTTGAAGGGGAGCCAAAAACTTAGCTTAAATTAGACAATTTTCATTTCATTCAACTTTCATGATGCAAGCAATGGACATGGACAACTCTCTGTTTTTACATTTCAGTCATGTGCTGGTAAATATGACCAAAACTAAAATAACATTCATATTGAGTTTTACCGCCTGAAGGTTGGTTGTTTCTTGAGATAGCGAACTGCTCACGCCAAGCGGTCACGAAGGTTAGTTAATTACTCTGGATCGTTCATGACTAACCTATTTGCAAATGCAACTTATGTTCAACCAGTCACTCAATTAGGAACTTCACACCATGCCTTTGATGTGACTTCTCTCCAACCAAACACAATATTTCCTTAATGTTGTTTCTGGCAAGAGATTGGAAACCAAACATACATGTACAAAGATCACATGATTTTACAGTTTACTCACTTGATAAAAATGACATGACAAGTTTGATTCCCGAATGGCTTGTTCAACACACATCTCATGCTCTCAACATTTTTACCCCTAAGAATAGCTAACAAAGACTAGAGATGTGTCGAACTCTTATATATATGTAGCCCTGACTTAGGATCTCCATGTGCGTGTGATATGAATTCGGAATTTCTTATGTCTTTGGCTCCAGTCCATCTGAAATATTGGAGGAAAACAAAGTCGTGAGAGCCAAGGAGGTGTGGTTGGAAGAAGCTGAAACATAATGTTCTTGTTCGAAATTTCATAGGTCACCCAAAGTTAACATTTTATTGGGTATGTGTCTGGTATAAAAATTGCGAGACGCTGTGACCTTTTTAGCTCTCAGGAGAATACTCCCATCAGGGTCAGGAGCGCTCCGCTATGGCAGGAACATGTTGGTCTGACCAGCAGCTGCGAACGGGATGCTGTCCGGTTGAGGCATCTTGTTTGTGTCTCTGTAGCGTGTTCATATGTGCTTATATCATTCCTGTAATCCGAGTCGCCATGCTACAAAAAATGGAATACTATTTGTGATGTTCATGTGTGGTTTGGCCGTTCTCTTGTGTGTTGTTTTTCTATTGCATTGCTTGCTAATTAACTTGTGTAATATGATTATTCCGACAACAATATTTCCCATGTTACATATGTGGTGCGCTGGTCATTTTTTATGGTTTCACCACTACTCATCTAGTTTCTCTAATAAGTGTTTTAATTTATTGAAACCCATCTGGTGTTAACAATGCTCTGTTTCGGGCAGCTGGAGCAGTGTCCCTTAAGGATGCATTTCTTGCTGACATGGCATCCAATTGCGCAGTACGTAGTTACATTCTGATGCCTCCTTTGTGGCTCTGCCATGGCGGCCCAAAGGGTGAATGCATATGATATCCTATCTAGTACTCCCTCCGTCCGAAAAATCGTGTCCCAAGCTTGTTCCTCAAATGAATGTATGTAGCAGTAACTAGATGCTAGATACATCCATTTGAGGGACAAGCTTTTTCGGGCAGAGGGATATGTGACATCCTTTTTCCTTCTCTGTTTTTTTTTTAAAAGAAGTGATCCCTCGGATTTCTATTATAGGAAACATCCTTTACAGTTTCGATATATATTGGAAAAAGTTATTGTATGATTCTTGATTGCTGCACATGCATCTTTTGTTCCTTTATCCCCACTAGTAAGATACCGCTGAACAGGTTGACGCATTTTTGTTCAGTCCGAGTATATACTTTGGAACCAAGCAAGATGTATTTCATCAATGCACACAGGACAATTCATTTGTTTGTTTCCTCTCGGACTGGCTTTCCTGAATTCTTCAAGGTGCCTACTGACTGAATAACAACAGTTTAAGCTTCTCTGCTGACATCTTGTTGTTGACACGGCTTCCATGTTTCTGAACATGTCTTCTATTCTAGCAGTTGCGGCTTCTCTTTCGAAAGAACACTACTTTTCCTGCTCAGGCAGCAAAAGTACCAAGTCACAGTTATCTTATTGCTTCCTGCATTCTTTACAGTCAATCAGTAGGGTGCATTTCTCCTAGTTATTCTGGTTTCGATCTGATAAATGTTGTACAGTATTGGCCATGAAATACTTAAAATATTTCTGTACCAAATCGATTGTGCCATGTGAAATGTACGCATATATATTGTGAAATTTCTGTGTTCCATATGGGTCCTAAGTCTGGAAATGAAGAGCTGAAGTTGTTGTGCTTGCACACTGCATCGTTCTTTTTAGAGAAGAGACATCTTTATTGGATTAACTACAATCAATGTTTATTCAGAACTGCAAGGATGTGCATTGCAGCTCAGGTCCATATGTGATCCTCTTGTTTACAAACATTTGTGTAACAGAAGAATAATAAATGACATTTTTCCTAAAGCCAAAATGATGTGTAAGACTCTTTAGCTTCTTACAAGAGCAGATTTAAGAAGAGCATCAAGAAGAAATGGCCATTTAGTCGCTTGTGTTTTACTACTTTCTGGTATAGTGTGTGTGTGTGTGTGTGTGTGTGTGTGTGTGTGTGTGTCACTAGTAGAAAACCGACCTTTTGTCCCGGTTCGTAAGGGAACCGGGACTAAAGGGTCGTTACTAATACCCTCACCCTTTAGTCCCGGTTCAAACCAGAACCGGGACAGATGGGCCTCCACGTGGCCTGTGCGCCGAGCCCAGGCAGGAGGGCCTTTGGTCCCGGTTGGTGGCACCAACCGGGACCAATAGACCTCCACGCGTCAGCATTTCTGTGGCTGGGGTTTTTGGTTTTTTTTTTGAAAGGGGGGGGGGGGTTGGGGGTTTTGGGGGGTTAATTTAGGTATTTCATATATTGTGTTAGATAGCTAATTAATAGGGAGAAGTGTCCTCTCTTATGTCCGTGCTTGGTCGACGCTACGTACTATACATACGTATAGAGAGGACTAGGCACGCTAACTAGCTAGTGAGCAAAAGAAGGAAACAGAAGATCGTCATGAACATATATGCATACAGAGAGAAGTGATATCGACCACCTCTCCTTCTCCGAGAGATTGGTCGAACAACAAGTTCTCGTATATCTATCGTCCGACACTACCGGCTACATATATACAATAATTATCTTTTACAAATATAATCTCTTAAATTATGGACGCATGGTCCACATAGTATTCTCCGTCTTGAGCGATCACGTGGTCAAGAAAGAATGCCGCCAATTCCTCTTGAATTGCTCGCATGCGATCTGGTTCTAGGAGTTCATCCCGCTGCCGAAACATCTAATTTGAAGAAGGGGGTCAATACATATATTATTTCTTCAGAGTATATATATATGAATGAATGAAACTCAACACAAATGATGGTAATAAACAAAAATGATGGTATATATATGAATGAATGAAACTCAACATCTAATTTGAAGAAGGGGGTCAATACATATATATTATTTCTTAGGCACTTCAGATTGTTTCTCAGAGTACCCGCTCCGCTCACAGGTCGTGTGGCGGATGGACTCACAGACGTAGTATACACAGAAATCATTCCCTTGTTCCTGCCACAACCATTTTACAAGAAATAGAGGTCAATCAAACAGATAAGCAAGAATGCCAAATGGTATTGATGAAACTAGCGCTTGAATCAATAGCTAGGAGACGCGCGGAACATGGTACTATAGTACTTACTTTCGGGTATCTAAATTTCAGCTCCTTCGGGAGTCCCGAGGATTTTGTGCTGAATTTTCTCCAAACACTGCCAGACAAAAGAAAACAATTACTTGATATCAGGAAATGAACAAATTTGCTGATATGATGGATAATGATCGATTTAACTTACTTCTTGAGGATTTCAGTCATGTCCGAATACTCCTGGGGATCTTTTCGTCTCGAGTCCAAGACAGTTACTACTCCCTGCTCAAGCCTAATCTGCAGGAGAATATAGTGGAAACTGCGCATGCATGCATAACTCATCAATTACATTACTATAACCTGGACTAATATATAAGGGAAACCGAATATGCACAAGACAACACTCACTTGAAGTTGTAAGGAAAGAGTATTATATCTTTCTGTTCATTTATTTTGAATGATCGTAGCAAGTTGGCCTCGGTTTCTGCGGTGATCTTTAACCTGAACTGCATCTATGAGATTTGTGTTAATGAACCAAATATCACCGATTTGTCTTTTCTTCAATTCGGCGATCTTCAATCTGCATAATATAGTGAGGATAATTATAAATACATGCAATGAAAGAGCTGAGCTATATAGAGAGACTTAATGGCAGAAGTAGTAGTACTTACAGACAGTAGCAGGTGACCGTTGCTTTATCGAGGGCCAATTGATTGAAAAACTAATAGAACTCCTCAAATGGAACATGCAAGAGTTCAATTCCAACGAGATCATGCTCCGGTTTAAGTCTCATATACAAAGTATTCCTCCCCCGAGACTCTCTGCAGGTTTTCATGTACCAATCATGCAATCTTCGCATCATCGTTGTTAGAGATCTTTCATCTATGACGAGAGGCTTCCCATACTCGTATCTGTGTATCTACACGTCCAGGAAATCATAATGTACATCGTCGGGCAGGTAATCGTCAAGATTGTTATAACCGGGCGCCATCCTCGGATCGACGCTAGGCACCTTGAGCGGGGGGGCACGATTGCTTTGCTTGTTCGCCGAGCTGGGCAATTTGTTTCCCAGCTACTCGTCGTTCTTTCAGCCTTTGATCACTGACTGTACTTCCCGACCGCGACGCTTCGGCCCGTGTCTTTGCAATAATGCGCTCATAGTTGCCTTTTGGCGGAGACGTGGGTGGTTTTGCCAGGGCAGCCAGAGTGCGCTTCACTTTCACCGAATCTACCTTCTCCTTCGGAGGTGGGTGTCTTCGTGCTTTCAACCCTTGAAACCAATCATCCTTCTCGGTTCGCGCGATCCTCGCGTTCTCCTCCGGGGTCATCTCGTATGGTAACTTCTCTGGAGTCTTCAGAGAAGGACCGAATTTGTATTTTCTCCCGCCTCTGGCTGTACTGCTAGACGCCGGCAGAGCAGACGGAGCGGCAGTATTCTTGACTTGCTTACGAGGCGGAGGAGAAGGAGTATGACGCGCCGGAGCAGCTGCCGGAGCGGCGGCGGGTCTCTTCCGCCCTTGCTGACGAGGCGGAGAAGGAGTAGGCTGGCTGCTCGGGCGCGCCGGCGCAGGCGGAGAAGGAGGCGGAGTGCCACCACACGCCGGAGAAGGAGCCGGCCGAGGGCCCTGATCGTCACTCGCCGGAGGAGGAGGCGGTGGAGGAGGCGGAGTGCCCTGACTCGCCGGAGGAGGAGGAGGAGGCGGAGGCGTCCAGTTTGGAAGGTTGATGAGCTCCTTCCGCCATAGGCATGGAGTCTTCAGAGCAGAACCCAGCCGAGTCTCCCCTTCTCCGGTAGGGTGGTCAAGCGGGAGGTCCTCAAATCCCTCCGTTATTCCATCCACCATCACCTTAGCATATCCTTTGGGAATCGGCTGGCAGTGAAAAGTTGCGTCGGGTTCATTAGGAAAAACAGAGCCAACAGCCGCCTTGACCTTCATATTCATCCATTGCATCATAAGGTGGCAAATTTGAGCCTCTGTGATAGCATCCACGGGATAGCTGGCAGGAGCCGTCAAGACAAGCTCCGGCTGAAGCAGCTCGGTGGAAGCCACGCTGCTTCTCCGCTGAGATGGCGGGGTAGCTTCAGGGGAAGCTTCGGCAGTTCATTTGCTGCGATTTTCTTCTCGTTCCTCTATCCCGAGTACCCTTTCTTTAAGCGCCTGCAGTTCGGACTGCTGCACTTTCTTCCTCCTCTCCTGGCTTTTGTAACCGCCTGCGTCCGGAAACCCAGCCTTCCACTGAATGGAGCCTGGCGTGCCTTGTGTCCGTCCAGGGTGCTCAGGATTTCCGAGGGCCTTTGTGAGCTCGTCGTTCTCTATATCTGGAAGGAACGTCCCTTTCTGCGCTGCAGCGATATAGTACCGAAGCTTCTTCAAGGGTATGTCAAGTTGCTCATCCGTCCAAATGCACTTCCCTGTTACAGGGTCCAAGGTTCCGCCAGCCCCGAAGAACCAAGTCCGACAACGGTCTGGCCAGCTCATTGTCTCTGGTTCAATCCCTTTTGCAAGCAGATCATTCTCAGCCTTGGCCCACTTAGGCCGGGCTACGAGGTAGCCACCTGACCCCGTGCGATGGTGAAGCTTCTTCTTCGCAGCATTTTTCTTGTTTGTCGCCGACATCTTCTTACTCTTTTCCGATGTCTTGTAGGCCACAAATGCAGGCCAGTCATCTCTAATCTTCTCATATATGCCCTTGAATTCTGGTGTCCCTTTTTTCTCGACAAACCTATTCAGGTCATTCTTCCACCTCCTGAATAGGTCTGCCATCCTCTCAAGAGCAAAAGACTTGATTAATTTCTCAACTGGCTTCTCCGGATCATCCTCTGGCGGTAGGGTGAAATTTGTCTTCAGCTCAGTCCAAAGATCATTTTTCTGCATATCATTGACGTAAGACACCTCAGGGTCTTCTGTAGCCGGCTTGAACCATTGCTGGATGCTGATCGGGATCTTGTCCCTAACCAGAACCCCGCATTGAGCAACAAATGCCTTCTTTGTTCGGATGGGTTCAATAGGTTGGCCGTCGGGCGCGATTGCTATGATCTCCAACCTTTCATCCGAGCTCAACTTTTTCTTCGGGCCTCGTCTCTTTACCTCAGTTGTGCTCGATCCGGAGGGCTGGAAAAAAGAGCAAAGACTTAATTAATATGTGTACATACCAAAACAATGAATGCATCAATTAGCTAGTCAGCACAGGCTTAACTAATATATATACCTGGCCGGACTCGGTTCAGTCACCGGAGCCGTCATCACGGTCTCCTTCTTGCACCAGCATTGGGTCACCGGATCCGTCCTCACGTTCTTCTTCTTGCACCGGCATTAGGTCACCAGAGCCAGCTTCTTCACCCTCTCCTTCCAGAGTACCATCGGTGTCGTTGAGATACAACAAGACGGCATCACTTCCTTCTGCGATTATGTCCCTCAACATCGCTTCGTTTGCTTCGTCTCGGGTGGTGTCCATAGTTTCTACAAATATTTACAACACGGCAATTATTATTCAAACACATGACAAATGGATATATTAGTGGCAAACGTAGAACTAGCTAGCTAATCATAGTAAGGAATCATATATATTAATTAGTGGCCTCGACGCTGCTTCTCTAGGGTTTGGGGTGGCCTCAACAACGCTTCAAGGGTTTGGGGTGGCCTCGAGAGAGTTTGTCGGGTAGGGGCGCGGCGGGAGGGGGTAGGAGACCGACATCGTTTATTTCTAGGGTTTGGGTGTCCTCGAGAGTTTTGGTCGAGCAAGAGGGTCGGGGGGTGCTCCCGCGGTATAAGTTATTATCACAGTCAAGAGGGGGTATATATATCGACCGCCCCTCATGTCGAAGTTATCCGAGGGGTATATCGACCCCCCCTCGTGTTGAAGTTATCGGGAGAGGGAATAGAGAGGATAAGAAGAAAGGAATAGAGGAGAAGATCGAAGAAAAAAATAAGAAAAATAAAGAGGAGAAGAAGAAAGGAATAGAGGAGAAGAAGAAAAAATAGAAATTTCTAATTTTTTTTTCTTCTTCTCCTCTATTCCTTTCTTCTTCTCCTCTTCTTTTTCTTCTTTTTTCCTCTTCTTATTTATTTCTCCTCTTCTTCCTCTCCTCTTCTTCTCCTTTCTTCCTCTTCTTTTTTTTGTTTTTCCTCTCCTTTTTCTTTCTTCTTCCTTTCCTAGCTAGATATATAAAAAATTTCTAAAAATGTAACTTTTGCATATATAAAACTTTTCCATCGATCATCATTTCTCATATATATCCATCTATAGCCACATACATATATAAATGGAAAAAATGCTATGAACAAAAATACATATATACTTGGTAAATATTCTATGAAACATCGTTTCTCATATATATCAATGCATACATCCATGGATCATCATTGCTCATATATCCATAGTCATATATAAAAACTTTCTGCCTATGAACAAAAAACTTTCTATGAACAAAAAACTTTGTATGAACAAAAAAAACATTTTTGACATATTTAGCACATTCTAAATTTTTCTAACTCTTTTACAACCACAAAAATTACTCCAACTTCATGACAGTACCCACACTTCATTTGTCTTGCATCAGTATCTCACCACAAAAAATATCATAAATCCTAAAAATGCCCAAAGCCATCTAGCATTTGATCAAACACCCTCTATATGCACTGTTCATATCTGTAAAAAAAATCAGAAATTTCAGAAAAGTTTGCTGCTGCTCCACTCGATCCTTCTCCTCTCCTCTCCTTCTCCTCTCCTTCTGCTCTTCAATGCGTCGGGGCCGGCGGCGACCATGGAGCAGGGGCAGAGAGCAAGGGCCGCACTCGATCGGGACCATGCATCGGAAAAGGGGGGCTCACTTCGAGGGGGGCGGCGATGGCAGGAGTCCGGCGATGAGGACGGCGGGCTCGGGGCGGCACGCGGTGACGGGGACGGCGGTCTCGGGAAGGCGCGCGGCCGGCGATAGGGACGAGGAGGGGTGGGCTCGGGGAGGCACGCAGCGACGGGGACGACGAGGACGGCGGGCTCGGGGATGCCGGCGATGAGGACGGTGCGGGCTCCGGGAGGCGACGACGTTGGCGGCGGCGGCGTAGACGGCGAGGTGGAGCAGCCTCACGGCGTCGTCGGCGGGGGAGGGGGGAACTGGCGATGCAAACTGAAAATTTTCACAAGTGTTTGTTATATAGTCTAAGCTTTAGTCCCGGTTGGTAGCGTAAACCGGGACCAATGCCCTTCTTTATTCCCGGTTGGTGCCAGCAACCGGGACCAAAGGCCTCTTTTCAGCAGCCCAAAGGGCGGGAAGTGGCGGCCTTTGGTCCCGGTTGGTGGCACCAACCGGGACTAAAGGGGGCCATTGGTCCCGGTTGGTGCCACGAACCGGGACCAATGCCCCCCTTTGGTCCCGGTTCGTCCCACCAACCGGGACCAATGGCCTTGTGCTGCCCCGTGCCCAAAAGTTTAGTCCCACCTGGCTAGTTGAGAGGGCTCGGGAGTGGTTTATAAGCGCTGCTGCGCCCACCCTCTCGAGCTCTTCTCAACTGCAGGCTTTCGGGCCTAATCTGCCACTGCAATGCCTGTGGGCCTACTAGGCCTGCTGCGGGCCTGAATCCTGGCACATGGTTGGGTTTCTAGTCGTATTCAGGCCGTGGTGGCCCAGTTGGTGGCATTTTTTTGCTATTTTTTTCATTTCTACTTAGAACTAACTACTTATAGTTTTGTAGTGATTTCTTTTTTATTTTATGTCACTAGTTTATGAATAACTTCACAAGAAAAATTGATTTTTGAGTCATTGTTTTTCCTGTTATTTGATATTACTGTGTTTTATCATTATACTCAATTTGGTAATTTATTTTCTTTTGTTTTTGTTTTGCTTTCTGTATTATTTATTTTCTTTTGTTTTTTGCTTTATTTTTTTATTCTTTTTGCTTTTAGGTCAGCAAAATTATAAACTTTCTGTTACTGTCATTAGTTTTAGAAAAATTATAAACTCAAATTTGAATAGTTAAAATTTGAATTCTTTGAAATTTGTGTGAATCACAAGTTTGTGATTAACTTTACTAAAAAAATGAACATAGATGCACCTATAGAGAAAATTCGACCTAATTTCATAGTTTTCAAATGAGCTCTAAAAAAGTTGGCATAGCATGCTCGTCTGTTACAAATTTGGCATGGTATCATCATAATAGTTGTGGGAGAAAGTCTTCACTTTTTCTTCGCTTTTGTCATTTGCTTATTGCGCCGTAACCATGGATAATCTTCATCGTTTATCAGGATGCTTGGGTCAGCCTTGACATTGAAGGGAGGAATTTCATGAAACCTTTCATAATCTTCAGACATGTCTGTCTTGCCCTCCACTCCCAGGATATCCCTTTTTCCTGAAAGAACTGTGTGGCGCTTTGGCTCATCGTATGATGTATTCGTTTCCTTATCTTTTCTTTTTCTCGGTCCGGTAGACATGTCCTTCACATAGATAACCTGTGCCACATCATTGGCTAGGACGAACGGTTCGTTAGTGTACCCAAGATTTTTTAGATCCACTGTTGTCATTCCGTACTGTGGGTCTACATGTACCCCGCCTCCTGACAGATTGACCCATTTGCACTTAAACAAAGGGACCTTAAAATCTTGTCCGTAGTCAAGTTCCCATATGTCTACTATGTAACCATAATATGTGTCCTTTCCCTTCTCAGTTGTTGCATCAAAGCGGACACCGCTGTTTTGGTTGGTGCTCTTTTGATCTTGGTCAATCGTGTAAAATGTATTCCCATTTATCTCGTATCCTTTGTAAATCAATACAGTCAAAGATGGTCCCCTGGACAACAAGTACAACTCATCACAAACAGTGTTGTCACCTCTGAGACGTGCTTCCAACCAACTGCTGAAAGTCCTAATGTGTTCACATGTAATCCAGTCGTCCCACTGCTCCGGGAGTTTGGAGCGCAGACTGTTCTTGTGTTCATCGACGTACGGGGTCACCAAGGTAGAGTTCTGTAGAACTGTGTAGTGTGCTTGAGACCAAGAATGCCCGTCCCTGCATATTATTGAGTCCGCTCCTAGCGTGCCTTTTCCAGTCAGTCTCCCCTCATACCGCGGTTTAGGAAGACCTATCTTCTTAAGGCCAGGAATGAAGTCAACACGAAACCCGATGACATCCTCTGTTTGATGGCCCATGGAGATGCTTCCTTCTGGCCTAGCGCGGTTACTCACATATTTCTTTAGGACTCCCATGAACCTCTCAAAGGGGAACATATTGTGTAGAAATACGGGACCCAGAACGACAATCTCGTCGACTAGATGAACTAGGACATGCGTCATGATATTGAAGAAGGATGGTGAGAACACCAGCTCGAAACTGACAAGACATTGCGCCACATCACACCTTAGCCTTGGTACCATTTCTGGATCGATCACTTTCTGAGAGATTGCATTGAGAAATGCACATAGCTTCACAATGGCTAATCGGACATTTTCCGGTAGAAGCCCCCTCAATGCAACCGGAAGCAGTTGCGTCATAATCACGTGGCAGTCATGAGACTTTAGGTTCTGGAACTTTTTCTCTGGGATATTTATTATTCCCTTTATATTCGACGAGAAGCCAGTCGGGACCTTCATACTGAGCAGGCATTCAAAGAAGATTTCTTTCTCATCTTTCGTAAGAGCGTAGCTGGCAGGACCTTCATACTGCTTCTGAGGCATGCCGTCTTTTTCGTGCAAACATTGCAGGTCCTCCCGTGCCTTAGGTGTATCTTTTGTCTTTCCATACACGCCCAGGAAGCCTAGCAGGTTCACGCAAAGGTTCTTCATCACGTGCATCACACGTCGATTGAAGAGCGGACCTCTAGGTCTTTCCAGTAGGGTAGGTCCCAAAATATAGATTTCTTCTTCCACATGGGTGCGTGTCCCTCAGCTTCATTCGGAACAGCTACTGCGTCGGGACCCTTTCCAAAGATTACGTGTAAATCATTGACCATAGCAAGTACGTGATCACCGGTACGCATGGCGGGCTTCTTCCGGTGATCTGCCTCGCCTTTGAAATGCTTGCCTTTCTTTCGACATTGATGGTTGGTCGGAAGAAATCGACGATGGCCCAGGTACACATTCTTCCTGCATTTGTCCAGGTATATACTTTCAGTGTCATCTAAATAGTGTGTGCATGCGTGGTATCCCTTGTTTGTCTGTCCTGAAAGGTTACTGAGAGCGGGCCAATCATTGATGGTCACGAAAAGCAACGCCTTTAGGTTAAATTCCTCCTGTCCGTGCTCATCCAACGTACGTACACCGTTTCCATTCCACGGCTATAAAAGTTCTTCAACTAATGGCCTTAAGTACACATCAATGTCGTTGCCGGGTTGCTTAGGGCCTTGGATGAGAATTGGCATCATAATAAACTTCCGCTTCATGCACATCCAAGGAGGAAGGTTATACATACATAAAGTGACCGGCCAGGTGCTGTGATTGCTGCTCTGCTCCCCGAAAGGATTAATGCCATCCGCGCTTAAAGCAAACCATACGTTCCTTGGGTCCTTTGCAAACTCATCCCAGTACTTTCTCACGATTTTTCTCCACTGCGACCCGTCAGCGGGTGCTCTCAACTTCCCGTCTTTCTTACGGTCCTCACTGTGCCATCGCATCGACTTGGCATGCTTTCCGTTTCTGAACAGACGTTTCAACCGTGGTATTATAGGAGCATACCACATCACCTTCGCAGGAACCCTCTTCCTGCGGGGCTCGCCGTGAACATCACCAGGGTCATCTCGTCTGATCTTATACCGCAATGCACCGCATACGGGGCATGCGTTTCGATCTTTGTATGCACCGCGGTATAGGATGCAGTCATTAGGGCATGCATGTATCTTCTCCACCTCCAATCCTAGAGGGCATACGACCTTCTTCCCTGTGTATGTACTGTCGGGCAATTCGTTATCCTTTGGAAGCTTCTTCTTCAATATTTTCAGTAGCTTCTCAAATCCTTTGTCAGGCACAGCATTCTCTGCCTTCCACTGCAGCAATTCCAGTTTGGTACCGAGCTTTGTGTTGCGATCTTCGCAATTGGGGTACAACCCTTTTTTGTGATCCTCTAACATGCGATCGAACTTCAGCTTCTCCTTTTGACTTTCGCATTGCGTCCTTGCATCGACAATGACCCGGCGGAGATCATCATCATCGGGCACATCGTCTGGTTCCTCTTGATCTTCAGCACCTTCACCCGTTGCAGCATCATTGGGCACATCGTCTGGTTCCTCTTGATCTTCACCAGCTCCCCCCGTTGCAGCATCACGGTATTCAGGGGGCACGTAGTTGTCATCGTACTCTTCTTCTTCGTCGTCTTCCATCATAACCCCTATTTCTCCGTGCCTCATCCAAACATTATAGTGTGGCATGAAACCCTTGTAAAGCAGGTGGGTGTGAAGGATTTTCCGGTCAGAGTAAGACTTCGTATTCCCACAATCAGGGCATGGACAACACATAAAACCATTCTGCTTGTTTGCCTCAGCCGCATTGAGAAACTCATGCACGCCCTTAAGGTACTCGGAGGTGTGTCTGTCACCGTACATCCATTGCCGGTTCATCTGCGTGCATTATATATAATTAAGTGTCCAAATTAATAGAAGTTCATCATCACATTAAAAGCAAAGTA
Source organism: Aegilops umbellulata (assembly GCA_032464435.1). NCBI lineage: Eukaryota > Viridiplantae > Streptophyta > Magnoliopsida > Poales > Poaceae > Aegilops > Aegilops umbellulata. Next base: position 599,956,517 of record CP136055.1, on the reverse strand, counting down.
CATACATAGTTCTCGTCTAACAACATATAGCTCTCCAGAGCATCTAATTAATTAAACCATACATTGAAACTATGTAAAACATTTTAATGCGAAAACAAAGGCGATCATAATCGCAACCAAGGTAACAATTGATCCAACGGCATAATGATACCAAGCCTCAGTATGAATGGCATATTTTCTAATCTTTCTAATCTTCAAGCGCATTGCATCCATCTTGATCTTGTGATCATCGACAACATCCGCAACATGCAACTCCAATATCATCTTCTCCTCCTCAATTTTTTTATTTTTTCCTTCAAGAAATTGTTTTCTTCTTCAACTAAATTTAACATCTCGACAATAGGGTCGGTTGGAATTTCCGGTTCACATACATCCTAGACAAATAAAATCTATGTCACGTTGGTCCGCATAATTTTCATAAACAATAAATGAACCAATAGTTATAAAGATTAATGTATATACCACATCCGAATCATAGACAGGACGAGGGCCGACGGGGGCGGATACCAAAACCATCGCACTATATAATATGCAATAATAAAAGTAAGAAAATGATACAAGTATCTATCTAAACATACAAGTAACAATATTTTTCCTTTCAGAAAGAAGATAAGAACAAGAGGCTCACCACGGTGGTGTCGGTGATGAGATCGGCGCGGGTGATCGACGGCGGTGAAGATGGGGGTGGGACGTGACAGACCGCTAAATCTAGACAAATCTCGAGGAAAATGGAGCTTTGAGGTCGAGCTTCGAGAGGAGAAAGCTTAACTAGTGTGGCTCGGGCATTTCATCGAACACCTCATGTGCATAGGAGGTGAGCTAGAGCACCACAAACCCCTCCCCTCGCCGGCCCAGAAAAATAGAGCACTGGAGTGCTCTGCTCGCGGGCGAGGGTATATATAGACAGCACTATTGGTCCCGGCTCGTGGCACAAACCGGGACTAAAGGGGAGCCTTTGGTCCCGGTTCAGGCCACCAACCGGGACCAATGGTGGTGGGCCAGGAGCCAGGCCCATTGGTCCCGGTTCGTCCCACCAACCGGGACCAAAAGGTCTAGACGAACCGGGACCAATGGCCCACGTGGCCCGGCCGGCCCCTGGGCTCACGAACCGGGACCAATACCCCCATTGGTCCCGGTTCTGGTCTGAACCAGGACTAATGGGCTGCCCCGGCCTGAACCGTTGCCCCCTTTTCTACTAGTGTGTGTGTGTGTGTGTGTGTGCGCGCGCGCGCGCGTGCGTGCGTGCGTGTGTGTGAGAGAGCTATACTTTTAGCTTTGACATCACAACTTCTGGCTCCTAGACCCAACACTACTGTGTGTGTGTGTGAGAGAGAGAGAGAGAGGTATACTTGTAGCTTTGACATCACAACTTCTGGCTCCTAGAGCCAACACTACTATCGTGATTTTTTTTTCTTCAAAATAGTCATTTACAAGTTATTTCCTACTTTGTGCATCACTTTCTCCAGTGTTTTCTTCTATCTTTGTTTTTTATGGTAAATTGATCTTTAAAGGGAGCGAAAAACTTAGATAAAATGTAGGTATCAATTAGTGTTTGATGCAATTCTTTCATGATCTCGTGGACTTGGAAAACTCTCTGTTTTTACTTGCTAGTCAAGTGACGGTAAGTATAACTGAAACTAACATAACATGCACATGAAGGCTGGTTATTGAATCATTCAAGATTAGCCGGTTTGCTAATGCGTTCAACCACTCACTCGTTGAGAAACTACTCTCCATTCTTTTCTTGTGAGTTCCCTCTAACCAAACAAGATATATCTCCCTTCACATTATTTTTGGCTAGAGATTAAAAACTAAACATGCGTGTTGAAAGGAAAGCCACATCATTTTGCAGTTTACTCACATGATAAAAATGTCGTTATAAACGATTCCTGCATTGCCTGTCAACACATATCACATGCTTAATTACAACAGATTTGTTTCATAAGAAGAGCTAACAAAGACTGGAGATATATAGAAGCCTTATATATACGCATGCCTCAGGATCGATGTCAAAGTGAGCGAGATATGAGTCCAGATTTTCTTACATCTTTAGTTTTAGTCCATTTAAAATATTGGAGGAAAACAAAAACTTGAGGGTCAAGGAGGGGAAATTAAAAATAGCTAAAAAAAGTTGCAATGTTGTGTCTTGCTTAGTCCTCTCGAAGTCAGATTACCATTTTACAGGGTGTGCACCTAACATGACATCCTCTGCTTTTAGTGTTCTCATATAAAGCAATGCTACGTTTAGTGTTTGAGGTTCAAATTCCAAATCAAAATCAGAGACTGAAGAAGCATAATTTCAATTTACTCAAACCCATTTGGTGTTGACAATCCTCTGCTTTCAGTTTTTGAATACACTGTTCATAGGGTACAAATGTCAGGGCAGAGATGGCGGAGACCACAGGGGGTATAATGACATTGAAAGTATGTGCCAGGAGAGCAACAAGTCTAAATAAAGTCTGTGGTTTTTCTCAAGCACGATTTTCCAGTGCGGTAGGAGTCTCATGTTCCATTTTTTCGAGAAGTAGGAGTACCCCCCCCCTCCCTCTGCATCAAGCGATGCACGCAACCATTTTTATTATATTATTCAAACATGACCAGACAAAGCAAATATATGGCTCAACCCAAAACCATATGCATGACAACCACTGTCGCTACACCTACAAACAGATGATGTGCCCTGACCTCACACCAAAACACACCATATATATAATCTGGTGGCCTCACCAAACCACCCACCGGCAAGTCGAGAGCATCAACTGGTCTAGCGGACCCTTTGCACCCGACATGCGCATGCTCTAGAATTAGCCGCCGCCATCTTCCGCCGTCCCATCTTCAGGAGCGATCAATGCATTCACCTTGTCGGTCCATTCTATCCTCAAGGCCACCACGGCGCTACACAAGGCCGCCACCCTACGCTCGTCCATCACGACACATCAGCTGCTGAGACTCTGCTACACCATGCTGCCAAGGCCCGTCATTGTCAATGCGGTAGTAACGACACCGCTCCACCTGTGGACCCCACCAACCAGCACTTGCTCAAAGAACGAGCGCCCCCCACCCCAAGAGGGTGACGCCATATAGCATGGTCATTCGAACTGAGAGACCCAGATCCAGGGGTTCCCCAGAGAAAACGATCCTTCCCGACGAGTCTACACGGTGATCCAACACCGCTACACATTTGAGATCTCTCCAGTGGATATGAGGTCCAAAAAGTGCCTCCAAGAAGGTAGACGTTGTGACAAGCCATAACTGTCTGGTCCGACAAGCCCAAAACTTAGCGAAATCGAGTCAATATCCATTTCATGCATCTTTCATGATGCAATGGGCTTGGAAAGTATGACCGAAACTAATATCACATGCATATAAGTTCTTTTATATGAAGGTTGGTTACTTGGATCATTAAGGATTAGCCTGTTTGGAAATGTATTTGACGTTCAACCACTCACCCATTTAGAAATTGTGTGCATTCTGTCATTGTGAGTTCCCTTCAACCACATATACTATTTCCCTGGAAAGAGTTGGGAAACTAAACATGCAAGTAGAATGGTCATATATATCATTCTGCACTATTCACATGATAAATGTCATGATAAATTATTCATGAAAGGCAGCAACATTAATATAGGGATACTCTCCTCCCAGCTGACCAACAGCTTGCCTCCCACTTCTACTTCACGGGATCTCCGATCACATAGAGTGGGTTACCACTATGAACAACTCATGCGGTGGGTCTCAAACCCATCTCCATCGATGCACTATCTATCACATTACGTGATAGACCCTTTGTGAAGGGATCTGCCAAGTTTTTCGACGTTTGGATATAATCCAACGTAATAACTCTGGAGTTTCTCAATTTTCTGACAGATTTTAGTCTCCTCTTCACATGTCTTGAGGACTTCATATTGTCCTTCGAACTGTTTATCTTGACGATCACAGTTTGATTATCACAGTTCATCTGGATAGGGGGTATTGGTTTTTCAACCATAGGTAATTCCATAAAGAGTTCACGAAGCCACTCTGCTTTGACAGTGGCAGTGTCCAAGGCTGTGAGTTCTGCTTCCATAGTTGACCTCGCTAAGATGGTCTGCTTGCAAGGCTTCCAGGAAACAGCGCCACCACCAAGTGTAAAAACATAACCACTTGTGGCCTTTATCTCATCAGCATCATATATCCAGTTTGAGTCACTATAACCCTCCAATACCCTTGGATACCCGGTGTAGTGAATCACATAGCTCGCGGTGCCTTTCAAATAGCGCATAACTCTTTCAAGCGCATGCCAATGATCATCTCCCGGTTTTGACACAAACCGACTTAGCTTGCTCACAGCAAAAGAGATGTCAGTCCTCGTGGCACTTGCCAAATACATAAGCGAGCCAATAATCTGAGAATACCTCAGTTGATCTCTAGCAATCCGTCGATTCTTTCGAAGTAACACACTAGCATCATATGGAGTTGGAGAAGGTGTGTAGTCGCTATACCCAAAACGACTCAAGACCTTTTCCACATAGTGAGACTGAAGCAGTGTGATCCCACCATTCTCATCTCTCAACAGCTTGATGTTTAAGATAACATCAGCTACTCCTAGATCCTTCATCTCAAAACAGCGAGATAAGAAATCCTTAACCTCCTTGATTAAATCAAGTTTGGTTCCAAAGATCAATATGTCATAGACATACAGACAAAGAATAACTCATTTGCCCCCACCATAGCGATAGTACACACACTTGTCACCATCATTTACTACAAAGCCGGCAGCGGTTAATGTTCTTTCGAACTTCTCATGCCACTCCTTAGGAGCTTGTTTAAGGCCATACAAAGACTACAATAACTTGCGCACTTTTCCTTCCAGACCAGGTACTACAAAACCATCTGGCTGATCCATGTAAATTCCTCCTTCAACTCTCCATTGAGGAAAGCCGTCTTAACGTCCATTTGATGAACGAGAAGACCATGTGAGGCAGCCAAGGAGGAGGAGGAGCGCGCGTGTAGGTCTTCTCTTCTCATGCTCATACAAGTGGTAGAAGAGCTCACCTTATAAAGAGGTGCAACTCTCTCTCAACTTATGAGGTGGGACTAAACTTTAGCCTCACTCACTCCACTCACATGTGTGCATGAGTGGGCCAAGAGAATTTCAGAATTTTAGTTGGGCTTTGGGCCAAAGGCCTACTAGCAAAATTCCAACACCACTCACCCATTTAGAAATTGTGTGCATTCTGTAATTGTGAGTTCCCTTCAACCACATATACTATTTCCCTGGAAAGAGTTGGGAAACTAAACATGCAAGTAGAATGGTCATATATATCATTCTGCACTATTCACATGATAAATTATTCATGAAAGGCAGCAACATTGTCAAATGGGTGAGGGGAAAAGGAGCTGAAAACCAGCAACATTGTGATGCTTGCTTAGTCCACTTGAAATCGGATTACCACTTCACAAGGTATGCTGATGGAACAAGAACTAGGGACCTCAGTGACCTTTTTAGCTCTCAGGAGAACACCTGCCATAAAATTAGTACACCTCCGCACATGATTTCAGAAGATGTGTTTGAATCAACACGCCTCTAAGCGTCTAATTGTGTCTTGTAGACATGACAATGTCTATAGAGACACCTTTGAGGAAGCTGAATGGACCAAAGATAGTGTCTCGCCGTGCTCTATACCATACCCTTGGCGGAAATCAAGATCGCAGTCTAGTGGAATGAGGACTAGGATACGACGACGATCGGCCCAGCAACCATAGAGCGAGACAACTTAGGAGTGAACGATAGGAAGATCGTCTAGTGCACTGGTGTATGGACTCGAGCGTTTCACAAGTGTGCGTGCGTGCGTGCGTGCGTGCGTGTGTGTTGTGTGTGTGTGTGTGTGTGTGTGTGTGTGTGTGTGTGTGTGTGTGTGTGATCGTAACTTATCAATGAAATGAGATTTGCATGATCTCTCACCTACCCTGTTATGCATCTCACCCTCTTCCTCTGTTCTTCAACTTCTTCTCATCCCCTTCTTAAAAATTATCCTCTCCAATATGTGATTCCTCTACCACCACTAGCAGGACATCACAGTTTTACAGTGGTATTCATGGTAATTTTTCTCTTTATCAGCACTCATACACAATTGATGTAGGCGCAAATCCATGACAGAACGGATATTTTACACAGGGGCCCTTTTACTTCTTTACATCATCTAATTGTGTCTGCACTCGATGTTTGAAACTGCAGTTATGGTAGAGTTTTACTTGGAAAAAAACTAGATAACTGGATGCTTGTAATAAAAGACGCCTCGTCCTAATTATAACCATGTTTGACATGAGAAAAACCTTATTTGCACTCCGGGAGAAAGGAAGAGAAGAAGTATGAATTTCTCTCATGCATCGGGGAAAAGAAAAGTGTGCGGGCGTGCCAGTGTACCATAGTACACAAAGAAAAGTAGTATGGGAAACAAGTATTTTATTTATCTCTTTGGATGAACAAAATTACAAGATCCCGTAAAATGAATGCGCTCCGTGGCCTACTAGCGCGGCCAGCCTGACTATGCCGATGTGCGGTCTCCTGGTTCCCGGAGACTCGTAAAGCTCTCGGCTACAACTTAGCGGCAGCGCGTTTTCCTTAAGATCGCTATTACTATTCCTACCCTGCCGAGAGCGGTGTGGGAATTGTAGTAGTAGCGTGTTTTCTTGCAGGGGCGCTACTGCTACCACAATAGCTGTAGCGCGTTTTGTGACCCAGCGCTATGGGTAAATAGTAGTAGCGTCTTTTTTTGACAAGCGCTACTGTTAAGCTTCTGTGTATAAGGTTTTCCCTAGTAGTGCACCCTTGTGCGGTGGAGTTGAATCGGATGCATCGGTCCTTGCTCGACACCGATGTTTGTCGAAGTTTTGGCTGTTAGGTACAGTTGATCAGAAGGCTTGTGGAGAGAGAAGATTCTTCGTACGTTAGGATCAATCCAATTACACCCCCGGTGTGCGTTGCTCCAACAAGTGGGCCCATGAATGAATGGATACCAGCCGTGTCTCCTACCTAAAATTCCTATCCTCTCAGTCGTAAGCGTAAACCACCGATGGTCATGTGGCCATGACCCTTTGAGCCAGCCACAATAGTCTTCGTTGTGGTTGCGGGTCAAATTTTCCTAAGTCTTGATAGTCTTTAATTGTCCTTCGAATTATTAGTGCTTACGGCCTTTGATGTTTGTTGCTCTGGAGGGGAGGAATGTTGAATCTTCTAGATGAGACCAGGTTGGGAATGACGCTGAGTGGAAGTGTTGCTTTCCACAAATGGTGGAAAAGAGGCCTCCTTAATTTTTTTCATATTTCCTTGGACTCTTCCTATTTCTCTCCGAGTTCGCGTGATTTTTCCTGACTTTTCGGCATTCCTCGGCTACTTTTATTTTGTGAATTCTCTGAATTTCTCAAGCATTTCTATAATTTTTCACGGTCTCCTCTGCATGTTTTTCACCAACTCCAAGTGTACAACCATTGAACACAATAAATTAGCAAATCGCTATTACAGACAATTAAGTAGTATGTCTCACCCTATGGTCATGGGTCCTGGCTTATAACGTTGTTTTGGTCGCTAGTTACAGTAAATAGGTCAGACGTCTTTCTATCGCATGTAGTATAAATGGCGTTCTGACATACTCATTGATAATCAAATGCATATAAATGGAGTTACGACATATAAATGAAGTTCCGACATACTCTTTGATAATTAAACGGTACGTTGTGATTCAAGAAGGTGTGGACAGCTCGCTGTAGCTAGTCGAGAGAGAAGATTCTTCCTAACAGGGGTATCAATCCAAATAAACCCCGACGTGAGTTGCTCCAAAAAGTGGCGCCAAGAATGCATCGATACCACCCATGTCTCCGTCTAAACTTCTGCTCCCTCTCGCCCGTAAGCGTAAACCACCAACGGTCATGTGGCCTCTCTCTCTGTCGTTCTCTCTGCATGCTGCACTCAAGCAGGAGAAGAAAAGTCTAGTCATAGAAACGTTTGTATGAAATCTTCTGTTTCGTGATATTTTTAGATTTCACGGTGTTTGTATGAAATCTTCTGTTATGTGTCTGCATCCTGCCACGTGTTCCTTTTGTATGAAATCTTCTGTTTCGTGATATATTTAGATTTCTGGGCTTTTGTCCTTTTCCAGTCTTTACTTAATTGATTGTCCGTCTGTTGGCTATACTTGTTTGGACCTTTCTTTCTGTTTTCACAGGCTGGGCTATAAGGCTTTATGTGTGCCACCATCATGTTTTGTATTCTCACTTTCTTTTTCGTGCTAACTGCAAGAATGGGGCTATTTTTGCAATTATGTTGTCATCTAGTAGGATCACTCAGCCACTAATGGCAACATAAGTAACTGTTTTTTTTTCTATTTCAGTTTTCCTCTATGACTTTTTATCTTGTTTCCTTTTGCTTCCACAACTTCCCTTTTTTTGCATTGCTTATGTATTTAATATGTTCCGTATTTGTTAAAACAGTTCATGGGATTGAAAAACATCAAATATATAAAATAATGTGAAAGGTGTATTTAAAATTTCATGTATACAAAAAATTATATCCATATATTAATATGTTTACGTTAGTAAAATCTCGGATTTTAAAAAACTATTCATATGTAAGACATAAAATGTTCACCCATATTTTTTTCATGTATATAAAATGCTATCTTCACGTATTAAAAGGTTTACATATATTTAGAAAAATAAATACGTCATATGTATATATGAAATAAAATTTTCATGTATATGAAAATTTATTTGTAATTTAAAACAGTTTATGTAATTCTGAATAAGGCAATGAAAAAAGTAAAAAAATGGTTGGTAGCTTACCTAGCTGACCGCTTGGTAGACAAATAATGGTAAACAAGAGACGGATTTTTTTTCTTGACAAAACAGAAGGAAAGAAGAAAAAGGGGGGAATAAAGAAAATGAAAACCGGAAAAAGTGAAAAGCAGAAGACACCGAATAATTGCATAAAACAAAATGGAAACAGGACAGAAAAAAAAACAAAAGTGAAGATTGTTTTAGCTCTATAAAATACTCCCTTTGTAAACTAATATAAGAGCGTTTAGATCACTACTTTAGTATTATAAACGCTCTTATATTAGTTTACGGAGGGAGTAAAATACAAGGTTTCTCTTGTGCAAAAAAAAGGCGCAACATCACAAGGTTTTTCTTTTTGCCGAGGGTATCGTTGCTCAGGCAACGCTAACAAGCAACTAGTAAGAGCAACTCTAGCAGACCCCGAAAAACGGGTTTGCAGTTTCACGAAGATCTCGTTTGCGGGTCGAAAACTAGAGTGGCCAAACATAAACCGCATCTGAAACTGCATAATTTGAAAAAAAAAAGAGTTTCGCGGGAGAAATTGCACCTCGTGGACGCGAGTAGTTCATCACGTACTACATAATTTTTACATGATCAAACACTACCAACACTAGTTCATACTACATACTACATTAATACTAGTACTAGAGGGGTGGGGATCTCACGGCGGCAAGGTTGCGGCCGTGGACGACACCGTGGAGGAGCTCAATCCTCCTCACCGGAGCTGCAGAGGTCAATGTACTTCGCCCTCTGCTCCTCAAGGATGTGGCGCCACTCCTCGTCCTTCTCCTTGGTGGCGAGGTTGGTGGCGACCGCCTGCCGCCACTGGATGTCTTCGAGTTCCTCAGCGTGGCGCCGGCGCTCCGCCTCCTCGCGCACGCTCCGCTCGGCAATGGTGGCCGCCACCGCGTCGAAGTCGGAGACAAAGTCTTCCGGCCCGACGACTCCGCGACGGCTGAGCGGAGCGGGCTCCTAAATCTCCTTGATGGGGACAAACTCGAAGTCGTCCGGTGACTCCGGCTCCTCCGACCACTCCCTCTTCACGGGGAGAAGGCCCGCGCCGGAAGAGGAGGAGCTCCCGGCGTATGAAGATCTCGCCGTGGAGGAGAAGGACGCGGCGGAGGAAGCGCGCCTGCGGTCGTACTCTTCCGTCTCGCAGACGCGGAAGCTCACCGGCGGCGACAGGCCACGGTTGGTCCACTTCCGGGCCCCGCGCTTCCTCGCGCCGTCTGACCGGAGGCGGCGCTCGCGCTCGGGGTCGCTTCCGCAGCCGGATCTGCTGCCGGAGCCGCGTCCGGAGCTCCACATGCGGCCCACATGGCGGCTGGAGGCAGGGAGGTGGTCACCAGCAGCGAGAAATGTGGAGAAGTGGGTGGGGAATTGCATGGCTCGGCGGCGGCGGGGGACAGGGTTTCGACCCGCAAACGCGCCGCGGAACCGTAGAGACAGTGGTCGGGGCGTGCGGTTTGCGGGCTGCAGCAAAAAATTTACAGGCCGGACGAGTATGCGGGCTCTATTCTGACCGGAAAATTGAGCCGAGCCCGCATACTCTCCGAAATTTTGCGATTTCTCACATTTTGCGGGGTCTGCTAGAGTTGCTCTAACAGGGGCAAGCAGAGGAGGAACATCTCAAGAAATCAGAAACAGCGAAGGAGTTGCCTGATGAATTCAAGAATTCCGCGCACTACAGTAATAAATTTACATCTGCGTTGCTCCAAATCGCAGCGACTTGGCATAAATGAATGAATGCAGCATTCTCCATTTTGCAAACAAACAACCAATAATCATGAAAGGGAAAACTTGAAAGACACCACGATAATAATTAACTAGAGATGGAGCACATTTACAGGGGCGGAGCCAGGATTTAACCATGGGGGGGGGGGGCGAAGAAGACAATGAATATATAAATTTTTTTTATTTCTAACAATGAGCATAGAAAGAGGAACATAAGATAATACTGTATGTATTTTGCACTTAGGAAAAAGTAGTTTTTCATTAGTTTGAATGTGGCTCTTATGCCTAAAACACATAGAAGAAAGTCAATAATCATATATATTTCGCTTTCAATGCTAGATTGTTGTGTAAATTTTATTCATGCCAGAATATTTGATCGGTAGTTTGTGTATCAGCTAATTTCATATTTAAGCTTTCATGTATACAAATTGGTATGTAAATTACTAATCGGCTGAAAATAGAAACTGGAATCTAACAGTTTTGTGGAAATCTAATAATAGTAATACTAACTTGCTGCGTAGGTTTTTCTTTTTGCTGAAGGTATCTTTGCTCAGGCAACACTAAGAAGCAACTAGTCACAGGGGCAAGCAGAGGAGGAACATCTCAAGAAATCAGAAACAGAGAAGGAGCTGCTTGATGAATTCAGCAAATCGGCTCACTAGAGTAATAAATTTACATCTGCGTTGCACCAAATGGCAGCGACTTGGCATAAATGAATGAATGCAGCATTCTCCATTTTGCAAACAAACAACCAATAATCATGAAAGGGAAAACTTGGCAAACACCACGATAATAATTAACTAGAGTTGGAGCACATTTACAGGGGCGGAGTCAGGATTTGACCATAGGGGGGGGGGGCAAGAAGACAATAAACATATAAAAGTTTTTTCTTTCTAACAATGAGCATACGAAGAGGAACACAAGATAACACCGTATGTATTTTGCACTTAGCAAAATGTAGTTTTTCATTAGTTTGAATGTGGCTCTTATGCCTAAAACACATAGAACAAAGTCAATAATCATATATATTCCGCTTACAATGCGAAATTATTCATGCCAGAATATTTGATCGGTAGTTTGTGTGTCAGCTAATTTCATATTTAAGCTCTCATGTATACAAATTGGTATGTAAATTACTGATCGGCTGAAAAATAGAAACTGGAATCTAACAGTTTGTGGAAACCTAATAATAATAATAACTTGCTATGGCGTAGACATGAGCCGATAATATACCCTATACATGGCGTGAGTTGTGCTGAGTTGTCCTAAGGGCGAAATTTGAAATTTGATAGAATTAGTGGATGCCGAATTTATAGTACATACTTTTTCCAATAAACAAGAAATTGCTAACCATAATTTCCCATGAAAAGCAAAATGTTTCTGATCATCTGGAGCTAGATGCGGATCAGTTCATCTATGTATTAGAAAGTAGATATAAATCAACGAAGGAACCATGTAGACTCACCGTAGGATTATTCTGCCATCGACGGCGCCAGCGCTAATCTGTTATACGAGATGCGGCATGCCCTCCTAACTTCCATAGGCGGCTACGCGCAAAGAGCAAAATGCAGGCATAGAGGAGATCGTGGCCTCGTCAGCTTGGACTACGCCCCTGCACATTTATCCAGTTTCTTCCCAACTATTGGCTGTAACAATACGGTACGGACATAGTGCTTGTGCTGCACTCTTGGATAGAGCATTGAATGTTCTGAAACACCTTGTCATTTCTGGACTGAGGTTGGACTTAAGATTCTGACAGTGGTCATTCAAACTACCATCCTTCAAAGCATAGATAAACTTGAGAGGGCCGTCCTATGATCAGGGTCAGGATAAGATAACTGAAGCAAAATGCAAGGTTAATTGGGACATTGTCAGCCGGGCCGCGTGCTTAAGGAGGGCTCGGGTCCTCAACACCAACAAGTTCGCGCGAGCCTTGCGCCTAAAGTTGCCTTGGTATGAGTGGAAGGAGCCCACAAAGTTGTGGGTCAAAAGGGGGGCCCGTGTAATGAGGAAGACCTCAATTTTTTGTATGCTTGTACCACCATCACGGTTGGGAAGACAGCATTTGTTTCACGTTGCCCTGGTAGCTAGGTATTTACCCTACTAGCTAGTCTGAAAAATCTGATCCATCCAGAAGATGGGGCTGCTGTCCAACACCCCGGTGCACCACGCTGTGCCGGACGAGTACGTCCTGCCGCCAGAGAAGCGCCCCGAAACCGACGAGCTCGTCGATCCCACCGTCACCCTGCCTGTCATCGACCTCGCCGCCGACCGCCGCCGCCATCTCGTCATCAAGGCCGGCAAAGAGTTCGGCTTCTTCCAGGCACGCACGCACGCACCACAACAGTTGTTTGTTTATCCGTGCCACTCAGCTATTGATTTTGGACTCGGTACTCCATCGATGTGTTGCAAACAGGTTGTGAACCATGGCGTGGGCGACGAGGTGGTCGGGGCGTTCCGGTCCGCGGCGGCGGAGTTCTTCGCGATGCCGGCGGAGAAGAAGCTCCCCTACTACTCCGACGACCTCACCAAACCGTTCCGCGTCGACACCAGCACCACCTACGTCCTGGACCGTAGCGGTAGCGGCGGCGGCCGGTACTGGCGCGACTACCTCCAGCTGCAGTGCTTCCCCGTCGACAGGCTCTCGCAGGACTGGCCGGCCGAGCCAGCCGCCTTCGTGCCCAGCCTGGCCGCGTACGCCACAGCGGTGCAGACGCTGGCCGCCACGCTGCTCGGGCTGATCGCCGAGGGGCTCGGGCTGGAGGAGAACTTCTTCCGCGGCGAGCTCACCGGCGGGGGGACGCTGATGAACGTGAACTGGTACCCGCCGTGCCCGGACCCGAGCCTGACGCTGGGCCTGCTGCCGCACTGCGACCGACCACTCCTGACGGTGCTGTCGCAGGGCGACGTCAGCGGCCTGCAGGCCAAGCACAAGGGCCGGTGGATCGCCGTGCAGCCCGTCCCGAACGCTTTCGTCATCAACTTCGGCCACCTGATGGAGGTCGGTCGGAAATGAGAATCGATCTTCAATTCCTGATCGATCGCTAATATGGAATTCCTCGTTTGTGTGTGCAGATCGTGACGAACGGGTTGCTTCAGAGCGTAGAACACCGGGCGGTGACCAACTCCAGTGCGGCGAGGTTGTCGGTGGTGACCATCACGTTGCCGGACATGGACTGCCGCATCGAGCCCGCGCCAGCGCTGCTGACCGAGGAGGAGCAGGCCAAGTTCAGGCCGTTCCTCTTCCGGGAGTTCAACGAGGCGTACGCCGTCGCCGCCGCCAACCGGGAGGATGTGCTCCAGCGCTTTAGGATCCACCCTGCTGGTGCAATGGAGTGACCGCCCGGATACATGCTTGCTAATCTACCTCTGCCAAGCTCGAATGAACTTTTCTTAATTTATTATTTTTAGTTTGGAAGTGTAACCTTTTGTTTTTGCATCGTAGGTAATCCCACTGTTTCAGAATATCGTTTTTATTTTTATTATAAAATCTCTAAATAGTAATATTATGCGACATGAAACGAAGTGGTGAAATTTGTTTTATTAAATCCCACATGCATTTTTTTTGAAAAAACTTTCAATCTATTATTCTTCAATCATGACAGTACAATGAACATCAGAAATAATAAAATTTGCATCTAGATCCATAAACCACCTAGCGACGATTGCAAGCACTGAAGCGAGCCGTCATTGCCTCTCTCTCTCGCTAGAGCCGGACCAAACTTATTGTAGTAGACAGTCGGGAAGTTGTCGCGCTAAGACCCCATAGAACCAGTGCAGCAGAACAGCAACCACCGCCGATGAAGAATAGTGCCTCCACACGAACGTAGATGAACTACATGGTGCATTTTGCCGAGCGTAGTCAACAACCCAAAGCCATGCCTTTGTACTGAACATTCGCTGTCAGTCCTGATACTACACATGGCTCGTCATTGTGGGCTAACGTTCCGCACGGTGCATACCATACCATAACGGCCCGCCAGGCCGGGCATTAAATCGAGGGCTTGATTCTTTGTGCGTCGGCCATGAGCGAGGCCGTAAAAATGACCCAGTTGCCAAATTAAAATGACAGCCTGTCGTTAGCTTATCTTCGGAGTATCTGTCTCTGCGGCCGCAACCAAATCAGGCCACATGAGCGAGCATCAAGATGAGCCGGCCGTATATACTAGTCAAATCACATGATCACTAGGAGCACACATGATCCAGTACTGCTATATACCATACCATAACAGCCGGCCGGGGCACTAAATCAAGGCTTGATTCTTTGTGCGCCGGTCATGAGCGAGGCCGTAAAAATGGGACGAGACTTGCCTGCTCTCCGCGTGTGCGTCCGTCCGTGCTCCCGCATATATGACATATGATTTGATTAGAACAAAATAAGCCCCGGCCCCATCCTGTTAAAATCAGGGGAAGATGGTTAGATTAGGTAGGAAAAAGAAAAAAAAAGCCGTAGGATGAAGTGAGAGCATGGATGAAAACACGGGGAGGAAGCAGGCAAGCCGGATTTGTAAAATTGACCCAGTTGCCAAATTAAAATGACAGCCTATCGTTAGCTTATCGTCGGAGTATCCGATTCTCCGGCCGCCACCGAATCAGGCCACATGAGCGATCATCTGGATCAGCCGGCCGTATATACTAGTCAATCACATGATCACTAGGAGCACACATGATCCAGTACTGCTATATGCCATACCATAACAGCCGGCCGGGGCACTAAATCTAAGGCTTGATTCTTTGTGCGCCGGTCATGACCGAAGCCGCAAAAATGAGACGAGAGTTGTCTGCTCTCCTGGTCCATCCATGCTCCCACATATATGGCATAATTTGATTAGAAAAAGATAAGCCCCGGCACCATCCTGTTAAAATCAGGGGGGAGATGGTTAGATTAGGTAGGAAAAAGGAAAAAAAAAAGCCGTAGGCTGAAGTGAGCGCATGGATGAAAGCACGAGGAGGAAGCAGGCAAGCCGGATTTGTAAAATGATCCAGTTGCCAAATTAAAATGACAGCATGTCGTTAGCTTATCGTCGGAGTATCCGTCTCTCTGGCCGCCACCGAATCAGGCCACATGAGCGAGCATCTAGATCAGCCGGCCATATATACTAGTCAAATCGCATGATCACTAGGAGCACACATGATCCAATACTGCTATATACCATATCATAACGGCCGGCCGAGGCACTAAATCAAGGGCTTGATTCTTTGTGCGCCGGTTATGAGCGAGGCTGCAAAAATGAAACGAGACTTGCCCGCTCTTCGCGTGTGCGTCCATCCGTGCTCCCGCATATATATATGGCATGATTTGATTGAAACAAAATAACCCCCGGCCCCATCCTGTTAAAATAGGAGGGAGATAATTAGATTAGGTAGAAAAAAGAAAAAAAACGGCCATAGAATGAAGTGAGGGCATGGATGGAAGCACGAGGAGGAAGCGGGCAAGCCGGGTATGTAAAAATGACCCAGTTGCCAAATTAAAATAACAGCCTATCGTTGGCTTATCGTCGGAGTATCCGTCTCTCTGGCCGCCACCGAATAAGACCACATGAGCTAGCATCTAGATCAGGCGGCCGTATATACTAGTCAAATCACATGATCACTAGGAGCACATATGATCCGGTACTACTATATACCATACCATAACGGCCGGCCGGGGCACTAAATCGAGGGCTTGATTCTTTGTGCGTCGGTCATGGAAAAGAATTCTATGAGACCAGGTCTCACGCGAGACCCATCCTGATTGATGACACGTGGCATTCACAAATCACAAAGCATCTACCCCACCCACACTTGAAATCAGGGGGGAGAGATTAGATGCTTTGTGATTTGTGAATGCCACGTGTCATCCATCAGGGCGGGTCTCACCTGCTAACCGTGAGACCTAGTCTCATATAATATTTTTCCGCCGGTCATAAGCGAGGCCGTAAAAATGGGACGACACTTGCCTGCTCTCCACGTGTGCGTTCACCCGTGCTCCCGCATATATGGTATGATTTTATTGGAACAAAATAAGTCCCGGCCCCATCCTATTAAAATCAAGGGGAGATGATTAGATTGGATAGGAAAAAAAAAACAGCTGTAGGATGAAGTGAGAGCATGGATGGAAGCACGAGGAGGAAGCAGGCAAGCCGGATCTGTAAAAATGACCTAGTTGCCAAATCAAAATGACAGCATGTCATTAGCTTATCGTCGGAGAGACCGGCCGCCACCGAATCACGCCACATGAGCGAGCATCTATATCAGTCGGCCGTATATACCTGTCAAATCACATGATTACTAGGAGCACACATGCTCCAGTACTGCTATATACTCGGACGGAACACTTGCCAAGTTGCCATATATACAACTTGCCATATATGGAACGCCCGATGAGATCACTTGCCATATTACAACTCCGCTCAGATCTCTTGCCATATATGAAACGCAGGATGAGACCACTTGCCGTATACATACAACTCCGCTCAGATCTCTTGCCATACATGGAACGCGGGATCAGACCTTTTGCCATATATACAACTCCGCTCAGATCTATTGTCATATATGGAACGCGGGATCAGACCACTTGCCATATAAACAACACCGCTCAGATCTCTTGCCATATATGGAACGCATGATCAGGCCACTTGCCATATAAACAACACCGCTCAGATCTCTTGCCATATATGGAACGCATGATCAGGCCACTTGCCATATATACAACTCCTCTCAGATCTCTTGCCATATATGGAACGCAGGATCAGACCACTTGCCATATATACAACTCTTCTCAGATCTCTTGCCATATATGGAACCCAGGATCAGACCACTTGCCATATATACAACTCTTCTCAGATCTCTTGCCATATATGGAACCCAGGATCAGACCACTTGCCATATATACAACTCCGCTCAGATCTCTTGCCATATATGGAACGCGGGATCAGACCTTTTGCCATATATACAACTCCGCTCAGATCTATTGTCATATATGGAACGCAGGATCAGACCACTTGCCATATAAACAACAACGCTCAGATCTCTTGCCATATATGGAACGCATGATCAGACCACTTGCCATATATACAACTCCGCTCAGATCTCTTGCCATATATGGAACGCATGATCAGGCCACTTGCCATATATACAACTCCTCTC
This sequence comes from Aegilops umbellulata, assembly GCA_032464435.1. Taxonomy (NCBI): domain Eukaryota; kingdom Viridiplantae; phylum Streptophyta; class Magnoliopsida; order Poales; family Poaceae; genus Aegilops; species Aegilops umbellulata. The sequence continues at coordinate 599,938,841 of CP136055.1, read as the reverse complement.
AGATCTCTTGCCATATATGGAACGCATGATCAGGCCACTTGCCATATATACAACTCCTCTCAGATCTCTTGCCATATATGGAACGCAGGATCAGACCACTTGCCATATATACAACTCTTCTCAGATCTCTTGCCATATATGGAACCCAGGATCAGACCACTTGCCATATATACAACTCCGCTCAGATCTCTTGCCACATATGGAACGCAGGATCAGACCAGTTGCCATATATACAACTCCTCTCAGATCTCTTGCCATATATGGAATCATACCACTTGCCATACTATAGGAACGCAGCCGTGTCTCCTGCTTGGCTAGCTCTTGTTGGCTCCTATGGTTGCTGGACCTCCATCCATCTGATCTCATGCCATTGTTGTGTTAACTCATTGATTAAACTTTTTCTAAACTTGATCACCCACGTTCGAATTTCCTCATGAATGTCTACAACTAGGGCATTTTGTTCGGTGCTATCTCGGATATCTCTCTAAAAGGATTTAGTGGTACTTTTTCTAACCATGTACCATGCCACGATCTCACGGTCAGCACCCGAAGCAAAACTAGTAGATTGCCCGTGCGTTGCCACGGGCTTTTAAAATATTTTGTTGTAGTTTTGTAGACATAATGCATGTTGTAATAATTTAAGACCACTCCACTTGTAATGTAAATTGATAACAAAAAGGAAATTTGATGATGCATACATATTGAGCGATAATCCAACTAAAAATCTGTTACAAATTAGGATATATTTGAAGTGCTTAAGAAATTTCTGCACAATATCAAGAATGTTGTCTTTAGCTTCATTCGCATGATATTTGAGCAAGTATAAAAAAAACGTCTTCATCAACTCCTACCCATCATGCACAAGCAATACATGAATCTCATGGTTTTTGGCATTGATGACTGATAGATACCAATGGCACCCAGGAATGGCAATCGAAAGGAATAGCTGGTGGAAATATCATATAAGTTGTAGACACAATTAGATATAAATAATAATAAAATTATTATACATATGGAGTAATTAAAAATTATACATCATTATATGCATGGATAATGAGGCGAGACTAACCATCTCTTATTATAGAGAAGTATTAACATGTTGTACGATGTGACGATATTTTGATGGGTCAATATCTTTTTCTCGTCTTCTTTTATCTGACAGATACGAACGTGCTAATGATATGTACCTTTTCGCCCTCCCTGTCCCGTAGATGGTCATGAGCAAGCATACAATATATGTCAGCGTTTATCACCTGTAATTTCACATATACAATATATTTATGTTATTTGATATTATTTATGGTTTACATTATTAAGCACAAAGTTTATGCTATTGGTCTTACACCATAAAGTTTATGCGATTGGTCTTACACCATCTTCAAAGAACATATCATCTTTCATAAGGCATTCCAACTCATCATTTGATAACAAGGTATCTCCAATGTCCACGAACTTGGTTTTATTGGGGGCAGACATGATTGATTCGATGACTGCAGTATCTCCAGGATTACAGACACAGTCTGTCGTCATGATAAATGTCCATGAACTTGGTTTTATTGGGGGCAGACATGATTGATTTGATGACTGCAGTATCTCCAAGATTACAGACACAGTCTGTCGTCATGATACAAAGATGAGCCAAATCAGTGTACAAAATGAGCCAAGTTAGTTATATACAAAAAATTATATGACGAAGTAATGACTGATAATAACATTAAAAAAACCTTGTGCAATGACATTTGTATTTGCTTTTTTTGGTTTGTTATGAGATATCACCGTTTGCATATCGTTATGTTGTAAAAAACATTGGAAACTTTCATCCCCTTCCAACTATTCATCTGTTTTGAGTGTCCAGTGTGGAACTGTTGATAAGAAATAGTTGTGTCCATTTGATAAGAAAGTGAATAGGCTGATCTTATACAAATTGCAACACAGGTAATCATGGGCAAGGGAAATCAATCTCAGAGAAGAATTGATTTGGTTTTTAAAAGGAAAAGAGATGACATAACTCGAGTTCAGGAAACAAAATACTGTTGTTGCTTGAATTGGAACAACATAACCAAAACCAGTACGAATAGGTTCGAACAAATGAAGCTGTTACATTCCAAGGTATTGAGTTCTTGTAGCGAGACCCTGCAAGATGAGAATCTTGCCAATAATCTGTTAGTTCACATAGAGGTTGGAATTCTAGAGAACTACAGCCACGAAGATGTCCTTGCAGATTTTAGAAGCAAGGGTGACCGGAGAGTTGATTTGTAGTATTTGAGTAAGTCACATGTCTAATGTCTCAAAGCGAGTAAATAGTATAAAACTACTACTTTATAGGCTAGGGTTCCAAAAAACTACCGGTTTTTAATTTTTCTCAGATAACTACCAAGTGGGTGATCGGCTGTTTAAAAAAAAACCAAATGACCGTTGTTTAAAAATTAAACATGTTTATGACATGTCGGGCCCGCACCTAAATGAACCGTCTGCTTGACCGTTAATTGACATGTGGGTCCGACATGTCAGTGTTTCTTACAAAATCAATCAGGCCCTGTAAATATTTAAGAAAAGCAATCAGGTCCCTACAAACAAATTAAAAAGGCAATCGGGTCCTTCCTGTAGCTGTGCTCCTGATCGAGAGGAGCGGGCGCCCGCACCTTGCTTGTCGGCCATCAGCTATTGTATGGATCTCGCCGGCCAGCAGCCATGGCGCCGCCACAGAGCTTCTTTTCGTCGCCCTTTGTCATACAGCGCACGTAGCCGCAGAGCTCCCTGAGACACGCAGCCTCTCTCCCTTCCCTCTTGCTCACGCTGGCTCCAGGTGGGTGGAGCAGCTCGACCAGCTCGGTCCAGTGGCCCTGGCTGGAGGTGGTGGTGGCGTGGCCGTCCTCGGCGCGGAGGAGGGCAGGTTTGAGCTGCTCTGGCTGGTGGTGGCGGCGGCGGCCTGCACACAAGCCCTCATGGCGCGCGCGACGACCGCAGGCAGAGCCCCACGGCGCGCGGCGACAGTGGCCAGAGCCCCACGGCGCGCGGCAACGACCATGGGCGAAGCCCCATGGCGCACAGTGACTGCGGGTGGAACCCCATGGCGGCGGCGCGCGGTGGCGACCACCCATGGCGGCTTGTGGCAACCACGGGCGGAGCCCCATGGAGGCGCAACGACGACCACGGGTAGAGCACTTTGGAGGCGCGGCGGCGACAGTCCAAGGACCCAATTGCTTTTTTAAAATGATTCTAGGGACCGATTGCTTTTTAAAAAATATTTGTAGGGGCTAATCCATAAATAATTTATGGATGAGGCGCTGATATGTGGCCCCCACAATTCAGTTAACGGTCAAACAAATGTTCAACAGAACGGTGCATTTAGTGGCGGGCCCAACACGTCATAAACATGTTTAATTTTTTAACAAAGAGGATTTGAGGTTTTTTGAAACAGCCAACCCTTGGCTTGGTAGTTATCAGCGAAAAAATAAATTCGGTAGTTTTTTGAAACCCTAGCCTGTAAAGTAGTAGTTTTATGCTATTTACTCGTCTCAAAGCATTTGTATTAGCTAACTTAATAGTGGTTCAGGGTTAAAATGTATTTTGCTGTATATATACATACTGCTTGCTCCATCTAGTAATCATACTGATGCTTATGATGCAGAATTTCAAAAAAAAATGTGCTCTTGTTTAGTCTGGCCCGCCCAGCTTTTTCTTTTAAGCTCCGCCACTGGGCACGAAACGAACAACGTATCAAGTCCCCTTTAGGAGTAGAGATAATGTGGAGCTTTCCATAAATGTCTTAGGTTGTTGCCAATGCATGAGTGCTTAGATGAGGTGCTAAGCACATTAAATAGCTTAGCAACTATACTCCCCAATGCATAGGTACTTAGCTTATGATTGCTAAGCTTGCTTCATTTAATGATTTAGCAACTAAAGTTCTTCATGTATTGGTGTGCTTTATTTCTTTAAATGTTTTGTCTAGGCACACGCGCTTAGCATTATTTCTACGTAGAAGGCTTAGCACCTTTATAAGGTGGAGCATTGAGAGGGCCTTATTAGCCACAGATTTCTTGGTTACCCCAAAGCCCTTTTTTTTAGAAAACATAACCCCAAGACTATATCCTCCCCTTGAGTCTCCCAAATCCATCACACCGGCGAGCGCAGACCATCTTTGACCATATCCAGCTGACTAAACCAGCTAGCATCATCTCGCTCTACGTTGTGGCCACGGCGAGGTGATGGCAACGGAGGCCTCAGCATCTGCGTGCCAGCACGGCGTCCGCATCGTGTCTCGGCGAATGGTGCGGCCGGCAAGCGACGGGGAGACGATGACGAAACCAAAGTCGACTGAGACGGTGCACCTCACGCCGTGGGACCTGCAGATGCTCACCGTCGACTACATCCAGATGGGCGTCCTCCTGCCCCGGCCACCGACGCCGACGACGGCAGAGCACATGGTGGACCACCTGGCGCAGTCCTTGGCGCTCGCACTGGCACGTTTCTACCCCTACGCCGGCCGCCTCGCCACCGAGGAACACACCGGCGGCAGCGTCACCGTTTCGCTGCAATGCACCGGCGAGGGCGCCGAGTTCGTCCACGCCGTGGCGGCAGACACAACCGTCGCCGACGTGGCTGGCTCGCTGCGTATCCCTCGCGTGGTCTGGTCCTTCTTCCCTCTCAACGGGCTGGTCGGCGCCGACGCCGCCGTGGGCAGCGGCTCCGACATCCCAGTCCTGGCCGCGCAGGTCACCGAGCTCGCAGACGGCGTGTTCGTGGCCATGTCGCTCAACCACGGCGTCGCGGACGGGACTGCGTTCTGGCACCTGTTCAACACGTGGTCCGAGATGAGCCGCCGGAGCTGGAACGGCAGCAGCGAGGCGATCACCACGCCGGAGCCCGTGCTGGAGCGGTGGTTCCCGGACGCCTGCCCGGTTCCCGTGCCGCTTCCATTCCCGACGCTGGATCACGCCGTGCGGCGGTTCCATGGCCCACCCGTGGAGGAATGCTTCTTGGCATTCTCCGCGGAGAGCATCAGGAGCCTCAAAGCGAGAGCCAACGCCGAGACATCAGGCACGGCCACCGTCTCCTCGCTGCAGTCCCTGCTCGCGCACCTGTGGCTCGCCGTGACCCGCGCCCGGCGCCTCCGGCCGGAGCAGGAGACCTCCTACACGCTGGCGGTCAGCTGCCGGGGTCGAGTGAAGCGCGTGCCCCAGTTATACTCGGGCAACTCCATGGTGCGGTGCGCGACGGCGAAGGTGGCCGCCGGCGAGATCCTGCGCGGTGGTCTGTGCCCGACGGCGTGGCGGCTGAACCGCGCGGTGGCGTCGTGCGATGAGGCGGCCCTGGTTGGGTCCACGGTGGCGTGGCACACGGAGCCACGGTTCGCGTACCTGGTCGGGTGGTGGCACCCGGCGCTGCTGTTGACGGGCAACTCGCCGCGGTTCGACGTGTTCGGTAACGATTTTGGGTGGGGGAGGCCGGTGGCGGTGCGGAGCGGCGGCGGGAACAAGGTAGACGGAAGGGCCACCGTGTACGAGGGGAGCGGAGGTGGCATCGGCATGGAGCTCTGCCTGGCTCCGGAGGCTCTTGCAAGGCTCATCGCCGATGACGAGTTCATGGCCCTGGTGGTGAACCAAGGCCAATAAGGAAAAACCCTGTTTCACAGAGTGGCCTACATCCGTCTTGCTCACACCATTCTCTCCTCCATTGATTCTGCCGGGGTTTCTTTGGAGCCTTTCCATGGCGGAGGTGGCTGCTGGAATTATCTTTCTTGCAACTGTATTCAAGTTCGTTGAAATTGTTTGCACTCGGGAAATCCTCATTATGGAATTACACATGGAGTTTACATTCGAGCGATGCAACGGGCGACTTTGTTTCCTTTTTTTTGTTAACGCAAATGATGGACCTGCTATTTTTTTTATGTAAATTCTATACTAACCTTTCCTGCTAAGTATAATTTGTTTCAGAGATTTGAGTCCACGCATAATAAAGGGACATTCACAGCTTCTGTCAATAGGATGAACCCTAGTTATCCTTCTTTTATTTTTATTTTTGCGGGGATCCCTAATTATCCTTGCATAGGCTAGTTGCGCTACCTGTAGACTGTAGTGTAGATACAGTTTGGACAAACTGTTTTTCAAGAGCGGGCACTGAATGTCTGAATAGCCAGCCTGAACAAATTGTCTCAGGCGCCTGGTTCTAACCGATCAGCCGTCCGGCATCTCCTATTTATGTCGCAAGATCAAGTAAGGTTTCCCCTTTTATGTTCCTTGATCCATTTGCCAGCACGGAGCTCAGTTAATCCACCGGACCCCATTAGTTGATCCACAAACCTGACTCCAAGCTACCAAATAGTGATCCTCTTCGCATCTTCAGAGTTCAGAGCCTCGCCACGGGTATTAATAAATATATCCTCTGCATATCCTGCACAAGCGCTTGAACTTGTTCAGGTCACTGTTTCAACTGGGACTGAACAGTTCAGCAGTGCAGTTGACGGAGATGGTACGCTGCCGGCAATGCTAGCTGCTTATAAGGAAGGTGTATTCGTGGCCGGCAACGTTAGTCAGTCACTCAGTCCTCTCCTCTGCTTTTATACTGTTGCATGCAGTAGATGTTCCGGCAAATCTGTTGTATCTCGTTTTTTTTTTCTGAAAAGGAGGATAACTCCTGGGCTCTACATCATTACGATGCACACCATATTTTATTATCTATTGTATCTCGTGATATATATGGTCAATGCAACAGGTATATCATGAACATTTGCTGCCTTCTCCTCCGCCCAAACACAATGTTTTGGTTCACCCTGTTCATAGCTACTACTCCTTTCATCCTAAAATAAGTGACTCAACATCGTACTAACTTATTTGGGACGGAGGACTACTTCGTAGGTACATATGATCACATGATTCTCTTGCATACTCATGTGGTACAAATGATGTGATAAATGTTTCCTGGATGGCTTGCTCACACCCATCACATGATTCTGTATTGCACTTTGTTTTCATAACAAGAGATGTATACATGGGAGTCCTACATATACCTTCTGCTCTAAGATATCAAATTAAGTGAGTGGGATATGAATACTAATTTGTTTATCTTTTTATCCACCTTCAGGTCGTCTGAAATATTGGAAGAAAACAAAAATACCATGGTAACATTTACTAACTGTAAATTTGTGTTAAAGAGTGTTGTCGGTGGTTCCAACTATTGTCCTCTTAGATACTCGCATTGAAAAGTTTTTTCGAATTCCAGATCTCATTGTCGACAACTTCACCCAGTCAATTTCTAGAGTGGATAGTTCCAAAGGTTAGAGGCTATCCTTTCACGTTGCATACTAACAGTTCATGTTTATTATGCTTTATCAAACAATCTAAAGCTTGCGCAATTATTTGTAGGACTGGAAACTCGAAGACATTATTTGACATAGGATATGGCGCTTGCAATATAATGCAACTGAATCAAGCCATGAATGGTTTTCATGTGGCTCCTTTTCCCTGGCCTGCATTTACACTAGCACTGTACTTGAACTTCTAATAATGTATTTCCTCTTTGCATGGTTCAAAATAATTAGCTGCACAACAGTCTGTCATGTATATATTTGTGTTCTCAAATGCAAAATGCACTTATGTTAATGAAGAATTAGCTGGGTATAATGGATGGCCAAAAGGTGAAGGAAATCAATACCGAGCAATCCTGATACAACAAAAGATAGAATTTCTCTAGCACTCACAGAAGAAAAAAAACATATATGCATTGTACATGCTCTAGGCGAACAAAAATTATTTCTGCAACACTCAAGAATTAACAGTGATAGACAAAAGTGCTTCACGAGATGTTCTCACACCCTGCTTAAAGGCAGTTGTGCACATCATACTCCAATATGCATTGGGGCAGCGGGAACTTATTACTTAACAGTATAACTCAGCCATCTACGAGCCACCACTGCGTTTTGACATCGTCAGCCGTCGGATCAACCCAGTAACGAACCAGATCGATACAGCTTTTCACCATGTCGCGATCCATTCAACACACATGTAGTTGGGCCGCTGCTCCGCGAACCGAGCTAGGGACCACCTCGTTTCACAGGCCGATCAGCGGCCAATTACTTAACAGTATAACTCAGCCATCTACGAGCCACCACAACGTTTTGACATCGTCAGCCGTCGGATCAACCCAGTAACGAACCAGATCCATACAGCTTTTCACCATGTCGCGATCCATTCAACAAACATGTAGTTGGGCCGCTGCTCCGCGAACCGAGCTAGGGACCACCTCGTTTCACGGGCCGATCAGCGGCCAATTACTTAACAGTATAACTCAGCCATCTATGAGCCACCACAGCGTTTTGACATCGTCAGCCGTCGGATCAACCCAGTAACGAACCAGATCGATACAGCTTTTCACCATGTCGTGATCCATTCAACACACATGTAGTTGGGCCGCTGCTCCGCAAACCGAGCTAGGGACCACCTCGTTTCACGGGCCGATCAGCGGCCAAAAGCCCACGTAGCTTCCATGCATACTCCAACTTCGAAAGAGAAAGAAATCTATGCCGACGCGACTCCCCAGTCCCCCGTGATGCATGGAGATGCCGCAATTCGGCTCAGCGCCGGCGGCGGGCACTATCGCCATCGTATCTCCGCTTCCTCTATGCTCCTCTCGCCCGCTTCGTTCGTTAAATTATGTTTCTATCATTCTATGCCTTACAAGTTGATCTCTTCATCCACCTATTGTTCTGTCTCTTAGACGACATTATGATCCTAATAAAAGTTTTCGTAAACCTGCGTTTGGATTGTCCCTTTTATTCCTTCCAGTTCGTCCGTACAAATATCTTCTATTAAATATTCTTCCGCTTATGTCAGTCGTGCTAATGGGATCGTCGGCACTCGGCACCAGCAGTCCGTTCTTGGGCCCCTTGCTTCCAGATTTTCCCTATTGCTCTTGTTAGGAAGTGTTTGGATAAATTCCAGTTTCAGAATATCTATATTTGTTATTTACATTATTTTTGCAGAGCCATGTGAGATTGGTGAAGAATGTTCCGAGAAATACTTGAGTGAACCATTCCAGATGAACTAGAAACAATGGCTCATTGACAAGTTTTCCTTATTTGTTGCACTGTTCATACTGCCAAACATTCAAACCTACTATCATAGGTCTCTCATTGTTCATAAGCATACCATCAGCTTCTACAGTGATGCGAGTTCTACTACTAGGAAATGAGATAAAAAAAAGGTTAGGTACGTTATGACTTATGGCAAATGAAATCTTCATTTTACCTCTGTGTATGTTTACCACTTCCTAAAATTCCAAGTTATAACAGTCATTGATAGATTATATTATTCCCTCCGTCCCAAATTTTTTGTCTTAGATTTGTCTAGATACGGATGTATCTAATACTAAAATGTGACTTGATACATTCGTATTTAGACAAATTTAAGACAAGAATTTTGGGACGGAGGAAGCATGTATGCAGCTGTCTCTAACACTGAATCTGTTTCAAAGAAATTGATCAAACAAGTTCCGTTCTGCTTCTTTTACCTATAGTTATGTACATAAACCAACAAAACTTAAACACGTCGGCTAATGGCTGTTAGTTTTGTATTCCCAGGTACATCAACCATTTCTCAGTCTCTCCAGCATATATTTTGCTTCAATAATAGAGACGTATACTTGCTTCTTATCATGAATAATAGTGCAGAAAACAAATATAGTCATGCCTGCTATTGTTTTGTTAATACCACCTCTGAATACTTAGTTCGAGTTCATCAGTTTAATTTCATAAACTTGCGTGTTTATAAGAACTTGTGATTGCATGCATTTAGGGCCTCAATTATTGACTATGTCTATGCATTCTAAGTGTATTGGTTGCACTATCTTTCAAGCTTCATGCACAGCAATATGTGTTCTGTACACTAAATTTATTCTCTTTGACTACCAACACTTTTTCTCATGACTCTACAATATAACCTGCAAGGTAGGCAGGCGCGGCAATGCGCGCATTCACGTTCTAGTTTAGTCTTGAGACTTGCCACAAGGGCCTCCCTGGAACTATTCTTCTGCTTCACAAGTGGTTTAGATTTTCGATAGAGGAAATCATTAACTATTAATAGTAATTTACCTGTACATGTCTCCGTTTCTCAACTGTTCTTGTCTGGGTTGCTTTGCTATCACTAGTAGAAAACCGGCCTTTTGTCCCGGTTCGTAAGGGCATTTAGTCCCGTTCCCGAACCGGGACTAAAGGGTCGTTACTAATACACCCACCCTTTAGTCCCGGTTCAAACCAGAACCGGGACAGATGGGCCTCCACGTGGCCTGTGCGCCGAGCCCAGGCAGGAGGGCCTTTGGTCCCGGTTGGTGGCACCAACCGGGACCAATAGACCTCCACGCGTCAGCATTTCTGTGGCTGGGATTTTTGGTTTTTTTTTAAAGGGGGGGGGGGTTGGGGGTTTTGGGGGGTTAATTTAGGTATTTTATATATTGTGTTACATAGCTAATTAATAGGGAGAAGTGTCCTCTCTTATGTCCGTGCTTGGTCGACGCTACGTACTATACATACGTATAGAGAGGACTAGGCACGCTAACTAGCTAGTAAGCAAACGAAGGAAATAGAAGATCGTCATGAACATATATGCATACAGAGAGAAGTGATATCGACAAGTTCTCGTATATCTATCCGACACTACCGGCTACATATATACAATAATTATCTCTTACAAATATAATCTCTTAAATTATGGACGCATGGTCCACATAGTATTCTCTGTCTTCAGCGATCACGTGGTCAAGAAAGAATGCCGCCAATTCCTCTTGAATTGCTCGCATGCGATCTAGTTCTAGGAGTTCATCCCGCTGCCGAAACATCTAATTTGAAGAAGGGGGTCAATACATATTTATATATATATGAATGAATGAAACTCAACACAAATGATGGTAATAAACAAAAATTGTGAATATTATTTCTTACGCACTTCATATTGTTTTTCAGGGTACCCGCCCCGCTCACAGTTCGTGTGGCGGATGGACTCGCAGACGTAGTATCCATAGAAATCATTCCCTTGTTTCTGCCACAACCACTTTACAAGAAATAGAGGTCAATCAAACAAATAAGCAAGAATGCCAAATGGCATTGATGAAACTAGCGCTTGAATCAATAGCTAGGAGACGCGCGGAACATGGTACTATAGTACTTACTTTCGGGTATCTAAATTCCAGCTCCTTCGGGAGTCCCGGGGATTTTGTGCTGAATTTTCTCCAAACACTGCCAGACAAAAGAAAACAATTACTTGATATCAGGAAATGAACAAATTTGCTGATATGGTGGATAATGATCGATTTAACTTACTTCTTGAGGATTTCAGTCATGTCCGCATACTCCTGAGGATCTTTTCGTCTCGAGTCCAAGACAGTTACTACTCCCTGCTCAAGGCTAATTTCCAGGAGAATATAGTGGAAATTGCGCACGCTTGCATAACTCATCAATTACATTACTATAACCTGGACTAATATATAAGGGAAACCGAATATGCACAAGACAACACTCACTTGAAGTTGTAAGAAAAGAGTATTATATCTTTGTGTTCATTTATTTTGAATGATCGTAGCAAGTTGGCCTCGGTTTCTGCGGCATGATCTTTAACCTGAACTGCATCTATGAGATTTGTGTTAATGAACCCAATATCACCGATTTGTCTTTTCTTCAATTCCGCGATCTTCAATCTGCATAATATAGTGAGGATAATTATAAATACATGCAATGAAAGAGCTGAGCTATATAGAGAGACTTAATGAGAGAAGTAGTAGTACTTACAGATAGTAGCAGGTGACCGTTGCTTTATCGAGGGCCAATTGATTGAAAAACTGATAGAACTCCTCAAATGGAACATGCAACAGTTCAATTCCAATGAGGTCATGCTCCGGTTTAACTCTCATATACAAAGTATTCCTCCCCCCAGACTCTCTGCAGGTTTTCATGTACCAATCATGCAATCTTCGCATCATCGTTGTTAGAGATCTTTCATCTTTGATGAGAGGCTTCCCGTACTCGTATCTGTGTATCTGCACGTCCAGGAAATCATAATGTACATCGTCGGGCAGGTAATCGTCAAGATTGTTATAACCGGGCGCCATCCTCGGATCGACGCTAGGCACCTTGAGCGGGGGGCACGATTGCTTTGCTTGTTCGCCGAGGTGGGCAATTTGTTTCCCAGCTACTCGCCGTTCTTTCAGCCTTTGATCACTCACTGTACTTCCCGACCGCGACGCTTCGGCCCATGTCTTTGCAATAATGCGCTCATAGTTGCCTTTCGGCGGAGACTTGGGTGGTTTTGCCAGGGCAGCCAGAGTGCGCTTCACTTTCACCGAATCTAACTTCTCCTTCGGAGGTGGGTGTCTCCGTGCTTTCAACCCTTGAAACCAGTCATCCTTCTCGGTTCGCGCGATCCTCGCGTTCTCCTCCAGGGTCATCTCGTATGGTAACTTCTTTGGAGTCTTTAGAGAAGGACCGAATCTGTATTTTCTCCCGCCTCTGGCTGTACTGCTAGACGCCGACAGAGCAGACGGAGCGGCAGTCTTCTTGACTTGCTTACGAGGCGGAGAAGAAGGACTACGACGCGTCGGAGCAGCTGCCGGAGCGGCGGCGGGTCTCTTCCGCCCTTGCTGACGAGGCGGAGAAGGAGTAGGCTGGCTGCTCAGGCGCGCCGGCGCAGGCGAAGAAGGAGGCGGAGTGCCGCCACGCGCTGGAGAAGGAGCCGGCCGAGGGCCCTGATCGTCACTCGCGGGAGGAGGAGGCGGTGGAGGAGGCGGAGTGCCCTGACTCGCCGGAGGAGGAGCAGGAGGCGGAGGCGTCCATTTTGGAAGGTTGATGAGCTCCTTCCGCCATTGGGATGGAGTCTTCAGAGCAGAACCCAGCCGAGTCTCCCCTTCTCGGGTAGGGTGGTCAAGCGGGAGGTCCTCAAATCCCTCCGTTATTTCATCCACCATCACCTTAGCATATCCTTCGGGAATCGGCTAGCAGTGAAAAGTTGCGTCGGGTTCATTAGGAAAAACAGAGCCAATAGCCTCCTTGACCTTCATATTCATCCATTGCGTCATAAGGTGGCAAATTTGAGCCTCCGTGATAGCATCCACGGGATAGCTGGCAGGAGCCGTCAAGACAAGCTCCGGCTGAAGCAGCTCGGTGGAAGCCACGCTGCTTCTCCGCTGAGATGGCAGGGTAGCTTCAGGGGAAGCTTCGGCAGTTCGTTTGTTGCGATTTGCTTCTCGTTCCTCTATCCCGAGTACCCTTTCTTTAAGCGCCTGCAGTTCGGACTGCTGCACTTTCTTCCTCCTCTCCTGGCTTTTGTAACCGCCTGCATCCGGAAACCCAGCCTTCCATGGAATGGAGCCTGGCGTGCCTCGTGTCCGTCCAGGGTGCTCAGGATTTCCGAGGGCCTTTGTGAGCTCGTCGTTCTCTCTATCTGGAAGGAACGTCCCTTTCTGCGCTGCAGCGATATAGTACCGAAGCTTCTTCAAGGGTATGTCAAGTTGCTCATCCGTCCAAATGCACTTCCCTGTTACAGGGTCAAAGGTTCCACCAGCCCCGAAGAACCAAGTCTGGCAACGGTCTGGCCAGCTCATTGTCTCTGGTTCGATCCCTTTTGCAAGCAGATCATTCTTAGCCTTGGCCCACTTAGGCCGGGCTATGAGGTAGCCACCTGACCCCGTGCGATGGTGAAGCTTCTTCTTCGCCGCATTTTTCTTGTTTGTCGCCGACATCTTCTTACTCTTTTCCGATGTCTTGTATGCCACAAACGCAGGCCAGTCATCTCTGATCTTCTCATATATGCCCTTGAATTCTGGTGTCTCTTTTTTCTCGACAAACCTATTCAGGTCATTCTTCCACCTCCTGAATAGGTCTGCCGTCCTCTTAAGATCAAAAGACTTGATTAATTGCTCAACTGGCTTCTCCGGATCATCCTCTGGCGGTAGGGTGAAATTTGTCTTCAGCTCAGTCCAAAGATCATTTTTCTGCATATCATTGACGTAAGACACCTCAGGGTCTTCTGTAGCCGGCTTGAACCATTGCTGGATGCTGATCGGGATCTTGTCCCTAACCAGAACCCCGCACTGAGCAACAAATGCCTTCTTTGTTCGGATGGGTTCAATAGGTTGGCCGTCGGGCGCGATTGCTATGATCTCAAACCTTTCATCCGAGCTCAACTTTTTCTTCGGGCCTCGTCTCTTTACCTCAGTTGTGCTCGATCCGGAGGGCTAGAAAAAAGAGCAAAGACTTAATAAATATGTGTACATACCAAAACAATGAATGGATCAATTAGCTAGTCAGCACAGGCTTAACTAATATATATACCTGGCCGGACTCGGTTCGGTCACCGGAGCCGTCATCACGGTCTCCTTCTTGCACCAGCATTGGGTCACCGGAGCCGTCCTCACGTTCTTCTTCTTGCACCGGCATTAGGTCACCAGAGCCAGCTTCTTCACCCTCTCCTTCCAGAGTAACATCGGTGTCGTTGAGATACAACGAGACGGCATCACTTCCTTCTGCGATTATGTCCCTCAACATCGCTTCGTTTGCTTCGTCTCGGGTGGTGTCCATTGTTTCTACAAATATTTACAACATGGCAATTATTATTCAAACATGACAAATGGATATATTAGTGGCAAACGTAGAACTAGCTAGCTAATCATAGTAAGGAATCATATATATTAATTAGTGGCCTCGACGCTGCTTCCCTAGGGTTTGGGGTGGCCTCGACAACGCTTCAAGGGTTTGGGGTGGCCTCGAGAGAGTTTGTCGGGTAGGGGCGCGGCAGGAGGGGCTAGGAGACCGACATCGTTTTTTTCTAGGGTTTGGGTGTCCTCGAGAGTTTTGGTCGAGCGAGAGGGTCGGGGGGTGCTCCCGCGGTATAAGTTATTATCACAGTCGAGAGGGGGTATATATATCGACCGCCCCTCATGTCGAAGTTATCCGAGGGGTATATCGACCCCCCCCCCCTCGTGTTGAAGTTATCGGGAGATGGAATAGAGAGGAGAAGAAGAAAGGAATAGAGGAGAAGAAGATCTTCTCCTCTATTCCTTTCTTCTTCTCCTCTTCTTTTTCTTCTTTTTTCCTCTTCTTATTTATTTCTCCTCTTCTTCCTCTCCTCTTCTTCTCCTCTCTTCCTCTTCTTATTTTTGTTTTTCCTCTCCTTTTTCTTTCTTCTTCCTTTCCTAGCTAGATATATAAAACTTTTCTAAAAATGTAACTTTTGCATATATAAAAAATTTCCATGGATCATCATTTCTAATATATATCCATCTATAGCCACATACATATATAAATGGAAAAAATGCTATGAACAAAAATACATATATACTTGGTAAATATTCTATGAAACATCATTTCTCATATATATTAATGCATACATCCATGGATCATCATTGCTCATATATCCATAGTCATATATAAAAACTTTCTGCCTATGAACAAAAGACTTTCTATGAACAAAAAAACATTTTTGACATATTTAGCACATTATAAATTTTCCTAACTCTTTTACAACCACAAAAATTACTCCAACTTCATGACAGTACCCACACTTCATTTGTCTTGCATCAGTACCTCACCCCAAAAAATATCATAAATCCTAAAAATGCCCAAAGCCATCTAGCATTTGATCAAACACCCTCTATATGCACTGTTCATATCTGTAAAAAAATTCAGAAATTTCAGAAAATTTGCTGCTGCTCCACTCGATCCTTCTCCTCTCCTCTCCTTCTCCTCTCCTTCTGCTCTTCAATGCGTCAGGGCCGGCGGCGACCATGGAGCAGGGGCAGAGAGCAAGGGCCGCACTCGATCGGGACCATGCATGGGAAAGGGGGGGCTCACTTCGAGGGGGGCGGCGATGGCAGGAGTCCGGCGACGAGGACGGCGGGCTCGGGGCGGCACGGGGTGACGGGGACGGCGGTCTCGGGACAGCGCGCGGCCAGCGACAGGGACGAGGAGGGGTGGGCTCAGGGAGGCACGCAGCGACGGGGGACGACGAGGACGGCGGGCTCGGGGATGCCGGCGATGAGGACGACGCGGGCTCGGGGAGGCGACGAAGTTGGCGGCGGCGGCGTAGACGGCGAGGTGGAGCAGCCTCACGACGTCGTCGGCGGGGGAGGGGGGAACTGGCGATGCAAACTGAAAATTTTCACAAGTGTTTGTTATATAGTCTAAGCTTTAGTCCCGGTTGGTGGCGTAAACCGGGACCAATGCCCTTCTTTAGTCCCGGTTGGTGCCAGCAACCGGGACCAAAGGCCTCTTTTCAGCAGCCCAAAGGGCGGGAAGCGGCGGCCTTTCGTCCCGGTTGGTGGCACCAACCGGGACTAAAGGGGGCCATTGGTCCCGGTTGGTGCCACGAACCGGGACCAATGCCCCCCTTTGGTCCCGGTTCGTCCCACCAACCGGGACCAATGGCCTTGTGCTGCCCCGCGCCCAAAAGTTTAGTCCCACCTCGCTAGTTGAGAGGGCTCGGGAGTGGTTTATAAGCGCTGCTGCGCCCACCCTCTCGAGCTGCTCTCAACTGCAGGCTTTCGGGCCTAATCTGTCACTGCAATGCCTGTGGGCCTACTAGGCCTGCTGCGGGCCTGAATCCTGGCCCATGGTTGGGTTTCTAGTCGTATTCAGGCCGTGGTGGCCCAGTTGGTGGCATTTTTTTGCTATTTTTTTCATTTCTACTTAGAACTAAATACTTATAGTTTTGTAGTGATTTCTTTTTTATTTTATGTCACTAGTTTATGAATAACTTTACAATAAAAATTGATTTTTGAGTCATTGTTTTTCCTGCTATTTAATATTACTGTGTTTTATCATTATACTCAATTTGGTAATTTATTTTCTTTTGTTTTTGTTTTTCTTTCTGTATTATTTATTTTCTTTTGTTTTTTGCTTTATTTTTTATTCTTTTTGCTTTTAGGTCAGCAAAATTATAAACTTTCTGTTAGTGCCATTAGTTTTAGAAAAATTATAAACTCAAATTTGAATAGTTAAAATTTGAATTCTTTGAAATTTGTGTGAATCACAAGTTTGTGATTTAGATGCACCTATAGAGAAAATTCGACCTAAATTCATAGTTTTCAAATGAACTCTGAAAAAGTTGGCATAGCATGCTCGTCTGTTACAAATTTGGTATGGTATCATCATAATAGTTGTGAGAGAAAGTCTTCACTTTTTCTTCGCTTTTGTCATTTGCTTTATTGCGCCGTAACCATGGATAATCTTCATTGTTTATCAGGATGCTTCGGTCAGCCTTGACATTGAAGGGAGGAATTTCATGAAACCTTTCATAATCTTCAGACATGTCTCTCTTGCCCTCCACTCCCAGGATATCCCTTTTTCCTGAAAGAACTATGTGGCGCTTTGGCTCATCGTATGGTGTATTCGTTTCCTTATCTTTTCTTTTTCTCGGTCTGGTAGACATGTCCTTCACATAGATAACCTGTGCCACATCATTGGCTAGGACGAACGGTTCGTCAGTGTACCCAAGATTTTTCAGATCCACTGTTGTCATTCCGTACTGTGGGTCTACATGTAACCCGCCTCCTGACAGATTGACCCATTTGCACTTAAACAAAGGGACCTTAAAATCTTGTCCGTAGTCAAGTTTCCATATGTCCACTATGTAACCATAATATGTGTCCTTTCCCTTCTCGGTTGTTGCATCAAAGCGAACACCGCTGTTTCGGTTGGTGCTCTTTTGATCTTGGTCAATCGTGTAAAATGTATTCCCATTTATCTCGTATTTTTTGTAAAGCAATACAGTCAAAGATGGTCCCCTGGACAACAAGTACAACTCATCACAAACAGTGTTGTCACCTTTGAGACGTGCTTCCAACCAACTGCTGAAAGTCCTAATGTGTTCACATGTAATCCAATCGTCGCACTGCTCCGGGTGTTTGGAGCGCAGACTGTTCTTGTGTTCATCGACATACGGGGTCACCAAGGTAGAGTTCTGTAAAACTGTGTAGTGTGCTTGAGAACAAGAATGCCCGTCCCTGCATATTATTAAGTCCGCTCCTAGCGTGCCTTTTCTAGTCAGTCTCCCCTCATACCGCGATTTAGGTAGACCTATCTTCTTAAGGCAAGGAATGAAGTCAACACAAAACCCGATGACATCCTCTGTTTAATGGACCATGGAGATGCTTCCTTCTGGCCTAGCGCGGTTACGGACATATTTCTTTAGGACTCCCATGAACCTCTCAAAGGGGAACATATTATGTTGAAATACGGGCCCCAGAACGACAATCTCGTCGACTAGATGAACTAGGACATGCATCATGATATTGAAGAAGGATGGTGGGAACACCAGCTTGAAACTGACAAGACATTGCGTCACATCACACCTTAGCCTTGGTACCATTTCTGGATCGATCACCTTCTGAGAGATTGCATTGAGAAATGCACATAGCTTCACAATGGCTAATCGGACGTTTTCCGGTAGAAGCCCCCTCAGTGCAACCGGACGCAGTTGCGTCATAATCACGTGGCAGTCATGAGACTTTAGGTTCTGAAACTTTTTCTCTGGGATATTTATTATTCCCTTTATATTCGACGAGAAGCCAGTCGGGACCTTCATACTGAGCAGGCATTCAAAAAAGATTTCTTTCTCATCTTTCGTAAGAGCGTAGCTGGCAGGACCTTCATACTGCTTCTGAGGCATGATGTATTTTTCGTGCAAACGTTGCAGGTCCTCCCGTGCCTCAGGTGTATCTTTTGTCTTTCCATACACGCCCAAGAAGCCTAACAGGTTCACGCAAAGGTTCTTCGTCACGTGCATCACGTCGATTGAAGAGCGGACCTCTAGGTCTTTCCAGTAGGGTAGGTCCCAAAATATAGATTACTTTTTCCACATGGGTGCGTGTCCCTCAGCGTCATTCGGAACAGCTACTGCGCCGGGACCCTTTCCAAAGATTACGTGTAAATCATTGACCATAGCAAGTACGTGATCACCGGTACGCATGGCGGGCTTCTTCCGGTGATCTGCCTCGCCTTTGAAATGCTTGACTTTCTTTCGACATTGATGGTTGGTCGGAAGAAATCGACGATGGCCCAGGTACACATTCTTCCTGCATTTGTCCAGGTATATACTTTCAGTGTCATCTAAACAGTGTGTGCATGCGTGGTATCCTTTGTTTGTCTGTCGTGAAAGGTTACTGAGAGCGGGCCAATCGTTGATGGTCACGAAAAGCAACGCCTTTAAGTTAAATTCCTCCTGTCCGTGCTCATCCCACGTACGTACACCGTTTCCATTTCACAGCTGTAAAAGTTCTTCAACTAATGGCCTTAGGTACACATCAATGTCGTTGCCGGGTTGCTTAGGGCCTTGGATGAGAATTGGCATCATAATGAACTTCCGCTTCATGCACATCCAAGGAGGAAGGTTATACATACATAGAGTGACCGGCCAGGTGCTGTGATTACTGCTCTACTCCCCGAAAGGATTAATGCCATCCGCGCTTAAAGCAAACCATACGTTCCTTGGGTCCTTTGCAAACTCATCCCAGTACTTTCTCACGGTTTTTCTCCACTGCGACCCGTCAGCGGGTGCTCTCAACTTCCCTTCTTTCTTACGGTCCTCACTGTGCCATCGCATCGACTTGGCATGCTTTCCGTTTCTGAACAGACGTTTCAACCGTGGTATTATAGGAGCATACCACATCACCTTCGCAGGAACCCTCTTCCTGCGGGGCTTGCCGTGAACATCACCAGGGTCATCTCGTCTGATCTTATACCGCAATGCACTGCATACGGGGCATGCGTTCAGATCTTTGTATGCACCGCGGTATAGGATGCAGTCATTAGGGCATGTTCTCACGATTTTTCTCCACTAGAGGGCATACGACCTTCTTTGTTGCGTATGTACTGTCGGGCAATTCGTTATCCTTTGGAATCTTCTTCTTCAATATTTTCAGTAGCTTCTCAAATCCTTTGTCAGTCACAACATTCTCTGCCTTCCACTGCAGCAATTCCAGTACGGTACCGAGCTTTGTGTTGCCATCTTCGCAATTGGGGTACAACCCTTTTTGTGATCCTCTAACATGTGATCGAACTTCAGCTTCTCCTTTTGACTTTCGCATTGCGTCCTTGCATCGACAATGACCCGCCGGAGATCATCATCATCGGGCACATCGTCTGGTTCCTCTTGATCTTCAGCACCTTCACCCGTTGCAGCATCATTGGGCACATCGTCTGGTTCCTCTTGATCTTCACCAGCTCCCCCCATTGCAGCATCACGGTATTCAGGGGGCACGTAGTTGTCATCGTACTCTTCTTCTTCGTCGTCTTCCATCATAACCCCTATTTCTCCGTGCCTCGTCCAAACATTATAGTGTGGCATGAAACCCTTGTAAAGCAGGTGGGTGTGAAGGATTTTCCGGTCAGAGTAAGACTTCGTATTCCCACAATCAGGGCATGGACAACACATAAAACCATTCTGCTTGTTTGCCTTAGTCGCATCGAGAAACTCATGCACGCCCTTAATGTACTCGGAGGCGTGTCTGTCACCGTACATCCATTGCCGGTTCATCTGCGTGCATTATATATAATTAAGTGTCCAAATTAATAGAAGTTCATCATCACATTAAAAGCAAAGTACATACATAGTTCTCATCTAACAACATATAGCTCTCCAGAGCATCTAATTAATTAAACCATACATTGAAACTATGTAAAACATTTTAATGCGAAAACAAAGGCGATCATAATCGCAACCAAGGTAACAATTAATCCAACGGCATAATGATACCAAGCCTCGGTATGAATGGCATATTTTCTAATCTTTCTAATCTTCAAGCGCATTGCATCCATCTTGATCCTGTGATCATCGACGACATCCGCAACATGCAACTCCAATATCATCTTCTCCTCCTCAATTTTTTTATTTTTTCCTTCAAGAAATTGTTTTCTTCTTCAACTAAATTTAACCTCTCGACAGTAGGGTCGGTTGGAATTTCCTGTTCACATACATCCTAGACAAATAAAATTTATGTCACGTTGGTCCGCATAATTTTCATAAACAATAAATGAACCAATATTTATAAAGATTAATGTATATACCACATCTGAATCATAGACAGGACGAGGGCCGACGGGGGCGGATACCAAAACCATCGCACTATATAAGATGCAATAATAAAATTAAGAAAATGATACAAGTATCTATCTAAACATACAAGTAACAATATTTTTCCTTTCAGAAAGAAGATAAGAACAAGAGGATCACCACGGTGGTGTCGGTGATGAGATCGGCGCGGGTGATCGAAGGCGGTGAAGACGGGGGTGAGGCGTGACGGACCGCTAAATCTAGACAAATCTGGAGGAAAATGGAGCTTTGAGGTCGAGCTTCGAGAGGAGAAAGCTTAACTAGTGTGGATCGGGCATTTCATCAAACACCTCATGTGCATAGGAGGTGAGCTAGAGCACCACAAACCCCTCCCCTCGCCGGCCCAGAAAAACAGAGCACTCGAGTGCTCTGCTCGCGGGCGAGGGTATATATAGGCATCACTATTGGTCCCGGTTCGTGGCACAAACCGGGACTAATGGGGAGCCTTTGGTCCCGGTTCAGGCCACCAACCGAGACCAATGATGGTGGGCCAGGAGCCAGGCCCATTGGTCCCGGTTCGTCCCACCAACCGGGACCAAAAGGTCCAGATGAACCGGGACCAATGGCCCACGTGGCCCAGCCGGCCCACTGGACTCACGAACCGGGACCAATACCCTCATTGGTCCCGGTTCTGGTTCTGGTCTAAACCGGGACTAATGGGCTGCCCCGGCCTGAACCGTTGCCTCCTTTTCTACTAGTGTATGACATGCTGATCTAAAAACGGGAGTTGAGACTCGGTTCAACTAAGTCGATTCACATTTCACACATTTGTCATGATGCCAGTGGACTACTCTCTCATCTTACTTCGTAGTCGAGTGATCGTATGCATGACTGTAACTAACATGGCATGTGAAATGGATCCATTCAAGACGAACGACCTTTTTGCAACTGTAGCTACCGCTCAACTACTCACGTGTTCAAGAAATCTTTACCTTTCTTGTTCGGTGATGTGAGAGGCGAGGGGAGCGGGGAGGCGGTCATGAGGTGGAAGTCTGGCCTCACGACCAAGTGCAGCGATTCGGTGTCCAGGCTCATCTGCACCTGATCAAAAAATAATTCACAATAAAATAAAAAAAGTTCAAACAATTTCAATTTGTTTTGCATGGTAGATAATTTATTGCGTGAGGTCTGCTCCGACTTTCAGGTCATTTGGACTCCTTAGTAGCTCTCAGCAAAAAAAGACAAATCATGACAGAACAGTAAATGAACGGTAAATTTTTTAGAGATCCCAAATTTGTCTTTTTGCCGAGGGCTGTTCAAGTGTCCAAATGATCTGAAAATTGAAGCGGACCTCACGCATCCAATTTTCTACCATGCAAAAAAAATGGAATTTTTTGAATTGTTCTAGTATTTGTTTTGACATTTTCTCTTTGGCGCCAGTGCAAATGAGCTTGGGCTCAGAAATGGATTTTCGCTCACGACCTCCCTATATTTATTATATTTAGGTGACATGTACTTTAGTGAACCTTATAATAGATCCAGATTATATTTTCAAAAAATAAAAATATTTTACTTGGATAGCCAAAAAAATAGTCGATGTGTGGCCAATAGCTTTCTTATTTTTAGGGAAGGGCGCCTAATAGTTGAATAAAAACACAGTGACCAAGAGGACGTCATTTCAGTGCTCGAGCTCATCTGATCCGGGGAATGAACAGTAAAATAAAAATAACAAACAAAATCAAAAAGGTTGAATTTGTTTCACATGAAAGATGAATACGTTTTCTATGTGCGTGCAAAATTTCATGACAATACGATATTGACAGAGCTCTGGACAAAAAAATGAAAACCAAAGCTGTGGGAAAGATTCAAATTATACAATTTTGGGGTCATTGATTTCTTTTTTCTTGTTCCGAGCTCCCCCAATTTACAATTTGTTTACCTTTCATGTAAAAATTTAAAATAAGATATGTTTTTCCTAACTATTTTATTTTATCCTTTTTAGGGATAACTTTTTTATTTACTGTTCATGATTGTGATCTGCAGCGGATTTGTTCGGTGACCGGCCTTCAGGCATGCTTCCAATAATCTTGCACCGAACGGAAAGCACACACACTTGATGTTGCCATATTCCGGTGGTGTAATACCCCTGCTGTTGGGATCGATTCAGGGCATAACCTCCATAAGAACACTTATTTAAGTTTTGAGGGGACCTTGATGTGCCACAAAGCAGCCCAATCTGCTTCTTCTGTTGCCTCATTTGAGTGTCCTCCCACCGGCTGCAGCAAAGCCTCCCCTTGCAATTTCAATTTCAGCAGAAGTTTATATATTGACCTTACTGAAAAATTCCACGTTCATCTTCTCCCCAAGCCCAAAAATCATCAACTTTCGTAGTGCAGAGTGGTATCTTGAGTATTATGTTGGCGTCCACCGGCAAAAAAACTATACGCACCTTTTCTTCTATCCACCTTGCCTTGGTGGCATCAATTAGCTCTACAACTCGTACTGGTTTATCCACAACCAAGCTCGCCATTGGTCTCATAAGGCCCGAACTTGGGAGCCAATTCTGTTCCCATATATTGGTTACTTCTCCAGTTCCAATTCTCCGTATCAGACCTTGTTCTAGTGCTTCTCTCCCCCTAGTATAGCTCTCCATATCTGCGATGGTTTGCCTCCTAATTCTGCCTCAAGAAAAGACATTGATGCAAAATACTTTGCTTGTAGAATTCTAGCACTTAAACTGGAGGGTGACTAAATTAAGCGCCATGCTTGTCTTGCTAAGAGTGAGAGATTAAAGAGATCAGTGTCTCTAAAACCAAGTCCTCCCAAATACTTGGGTTTTGTGCATATATCCCATGAAATCCAGCAAGGTTTCCTCTTCCCTCTCTTACTTCCCCACCAAAACTGTTAGATCAAAGAGGTTATGCTTCCACAAATACCTCGAGGTAACCTAAAGCAAGACATAGAATAGACAGGTATAGCCCGAGCCACCGCCTTGATTAACACCTCCTTACCGGCATATGATAGTAGCTTCTCCATCCACCCCTTGATTTTCTCCCATACCCTATCCCTTAGATATTTGAAAGTGCCATTCTTGGCATGTCCCACATCCGTTGGCATCCCAAGATACCGATCGCTTAACTGCTCATCATGAACTTGCAGGGTGTTTTTAGTCCCATCCCTTATTGCCTCTGGACAGCCTTTACTAAAGAAGATCGAAGATTTCTCATTATTCACTCTTTGCCCAGATGCCCTGCAATATGTCTCCAAAAAATTTGACACCACCTCTGCCCCTTCTGTACTCGCCTTGAACAACATCAGGCTATCATCAGCGAAGAGCAAGTGGTTGATAACCGGAGCTGTCGGGGCCACCTGGACTCCGGAGAATGCTGACGACTGAGGAACTGATTTCAGTAGGCACGAAAGGTCCTCCGCTGCTATCAAGAAAAGATAAGGGGAGATAGGGTCCCCCTGTCGAATCCCTCTGTTGGGTTTAAACACCTCCAACTTTTCTCCATTAAACAGAACAGAGAAAGAAACTGATTTGATCATACTCATTACCACTTTTATCCACTGCTGAGCATAACCGAGCCTCTCCATCATTGCTTCTGTGTATAAGGTTTTCCCTAGTAATGCACCCTCGTGTGGTGGAATTGAATCCTACGCATCGGTCCTCGGTCGACACCGATGTTTGTCGAAGTTTTGGCTGTCAGGTACAGTTGATAAGAAGGCTTGTGGAGAGAGAAGATTCGTCGTACGTTGGGATCAATCCAATTACACCCCGGTGTGCGTTGCTCCAAAAAGTGGGCCCATAAACGAATGGATACCAGCCGTGTCTCCTACCTAAAATTCCTATCCTCAGTCGTAAGCGTAAACCACCGATGGTCATGTGGCCATGACCCTTTGAGCCAGCCAAAATAGTCTTCGTTGTAGTTGCGGGTCAAATTTTCCTAAGTCTTGATGGTCTTTAATTGTACTTCGAATTATCCCGTGCTTACGGCCTTTGATGTTTGTTGCTCTGGAGGGGAGGAATGTTGAATCTTCTAGATGAGACCAGAGTGGTATTGACGCTGAGTGGAAGTGTTGCTTTCCACAGATGGTGGAAAAGAGGACTCCACAATTTTTTTCACATTTTTTGGACTTTTTCTTATTTCTCGCCGAGTGCGCATGAATTTTCCTGACTTTTCGGCATTCCTCGGCCACTTTTATTTTGTGAATTCTCTGAATTTCTCGAGCATTTATATAATTTTTCACGGTCTCCTCTGCAATTTTTCACCAACTCCCAGTGTACAACCATTGAACACAACAAGTTAGCAAATCGCTATTACAGACAATTAAGTAGTAGGTCTCACCTTATGGTCATCGGTCCTCGCTTATAACATCGTTTTGGTCGCTAGTTATAGTAAGGAAGTCCGACGTCTTTGTATCGCAGGTAGTATAAATGGCGTTCCGACATACTCATTGATAATCAAATGCATATAAATGGAGTTCCGACATACTCTTTGATAATTAAATGGTACGTTGAGATTCCAGAAGGAGTGGACAGCTCGCTGTAGCTAGTCGAGAGAGAAGACTCTTCCTAACTGGGGTATGAATCCAAATATACCCCGACGTGCATTGCTCCAAAAAGTGGGCGCCAAGAATGCATCGATACCACCCATGTCTCCGTCTAAACTTCTGCTCCCTCTCCCTCGTAAGCGTAAACCACCAATGGTCATGTGGCCATGCTGCTCCCTCTCTCTGTCGTTCTCTCTGCATGCTGCACTCAAGCAGTTGAAGAAAACTCTAGTCATAGAAACGTGACAGTCTCGACAGAGAAACGCAGGGAATTTACACACGATAGGGAGCACTGCGATGGACAAGCTTCCTCCCTTCTCCAGCCTCACATGGTTTGTTGTGCCTGCACCTCTGGACACTGAATAATACAAAACGTGTTCCCATTTCACTATGATTCTCGTTCACGCATGAATCAAATGAATATAATTTCAGTGTAGTGATAAGAATATAATTTCCGTTTCAGCTTCCAGGTCTTGCAGAGCCACATGGCAGGATAACAGTCAATTTTATTTATTTTCTGCAAAAGAAATCAATTTATTTTGGACGTATAAGAAAGGATGTGAGAGGGTGTTCTCATTGTAGTAGCAGGAGCTGGGCCGGCCTATCTATAAATTTGTCAAAGTTTGTGAAGTTCGACTTTTACAAAAACTGATGCGCACTATATCATGCGTACATCGTTACTGCATGCTCCAACGAAATCCTCAAAAGAAGAAGCAGGAATTTTGCTAATTATCATTCTACTTAGAATTAGTGGAATTTTTATTCTTATGTGATGTGTGGTGCTCTAACTGTCAAGATCCGTGCAATGTTGTGTTCCTTTTGTATGAAGTCTTCTGTTTCATGATATTTTTAGATTTATGGGCTTTTCTCCATTTCCAATCTTTTCTTAATTGATTGTCCGTCTGTTGGCTATACTTGTTTGGACCTTTCTTTCTGTTTTCACAGGCTGGGCTATGAGGCTTTATGTGACAAACAAGGTTTCTCTTGTGCAAAAAAAAAAGACGCAATATCACAAGGTTTTTCTTTTTGCTGAAGGTATCTTTGCTCAGGCAACGCTAACAAGCAACTAGTCACAGGGGCAAGCAGAGGAGGAACATCTCAAGAAATCAGAAACAGAGAAGGAGCTGCTTGATGAATTCAGCAAATCGGCTCACTAGAGTAATAAATTTACATCTGCGTTGCACCAAATGGCAGCGACTTGGCATAAATCAATGAATGCAGCATTCTCCATTTTGCAAACAAACAACCAATAATCATGAAAGGGAAAACTTGACAGACACCACGATAATAATAAACTAGAGATGGAGCACATTTACAGGGGCGGAGCCAGGATTTAACCATGGGGGGGGGGGGCGAAGAAGACAATGAATATATAAAAGTTTTTTATTTCTAACAATGAGCGTAGAAAGAGGAACATAAGATAATACTGTATGTATTTTGCGCTTAGGAAAAAGTAGTTTTTCATTAGTTTGAATATGGCTCTTATGCCTAAAACACATAGAAGAAAGTCAATGATCATATGTATTTCGCTTTCAATGCTAGATTGTTGTGTAATTTTATTCATGCCAGAATATTTGATCGGTAGTTTGTGTATCAGCTAATTTCATATTTAAGCTTTCATGTATATAAATTGTTATGTAAATTACTAATCGGCTGAAAATAGAAACTGGAATCTAACAGTTTGTGGAAATCTAATAATAGTAATACTAACTTGCTATGGCGTAGACATGAGCCGATAATATACCCTATACATGGCGTGAGTTGTGCTGAGTTGTACTAAGGGCGAAATTTGAAATTTGATAGAATTAGTGCATGCCAAATTTATAGTACATATTTTTTTCCAATAAACAAGAAATTGCTAACCGTAATTTCCTATGAAAAGCAAAATGTTTCTGATCATCTGGAGCCAGATATGGATCAGTTCATCAGTATTAGAAAGTAGATATAGATCAACGAAGGAACCATATTGACTCACCGTAGGATTATTCTACCATCGGCGGTGCCAGCGCTAATCTGCCAACTAATGGCTGTAACAATACGGTAATGCTACATCATCGGATTTTTTTACGGGATTTCACTTACTGGTTGACGTGGACCATTAGTATTAAGGATTTGGGGGAGGAAGGGCCCACACCCCCTGAAAATCAGAAATGGTGGGGGTGGGGGGTGGGATAGAGAGATTAGTTAGAAGGATGCCCTATAAAAGGCCCGTAATCGTCCATCCGTCTACCATTTTCCATAACAATACGGTACGGACATAGTGCTTGTGCTGCCCTGGTTTTCTTTTGACCCGCTCCAATAGTTTTTTTACCATAATACAGTAGGGAAAATCCCTACTATGATCTTTTTCATATAAATAAATTAGATGGTTATGTCTGATGGTTACACAAAGGGCGTGATGTATTCCAGTTACACAGAAGTTAGTGAGAGATCACTTCTAATAAAAAACTACTCCCTCCATTTTAAAATAGATGACCCAACTTTGTACTAACTTAGTACAAAGTTGGGTCATCTATTTTAGAACGGAGGGAATATTACACAGAGTCTAGCCATGATAGCATGCCCTCCTTGATGCTGGGTTTAGCCCTGTCGTAGTGTCTCTGAAATATCTGCTGAAATCATTTTTGCAATCTTGGATAGAGCATTGAATGTTCTGAAACACCTTTGTCATTTTCTGGACTGAGGTTGGACTTAAGATTTAGACTGGACTGAGGTGGGAGGGAAATTTTGCAAAGAAAGTTGCACGAATCTTCAAGAAACTGACGGCAAAGGTAGCGCGGGGGTTGGGGGGGGGGGGACTTACACGGGGAATTGCATTTCTAGAAGCCCTAACCGTATCCCCACCGTTTGTCCTGTCCATAGTGGGATGACGTGCCTGTGTTTGTAGCCCGGATCAAAGAAGATGTGGACAACCTTGCGGCCATTTTGCGAGGTTTTGGAGATGTCACCGGTCTGTGCACTAACTTCCTAAAGATCTCCATGGTTCCCATTCGCTGCGGCAACCTCAATTTGGGGCGCATCACGCGGGGACTCCCGGCTATCAGGCTTCATTTCCATTGTGATATTTGGGGCTCACACTCTCTGTGTGGAAGCTAAAGCTCATCGACCTGCAATTTCTTGTGGATAAGGTGCCGAGCAGATTGATAACCTGTGAGGGCCAAAACATCACTACTATTGGGCGCACCGCTCCTGTCAAGTTAGTTCTGGCTTCCCATGTGATATACTTCGTCACGCTGCTGGTCATTCAAACTACCATCCTTCAGAGCATCGACAAGCTTGAGAGGGCCTTCCTATGGTCAGGGTCGGATACTCCATGCGTGACTAGATCAACTAACTCATACATGCACTAACTAACTAACCGAGTCACCTGACTAGTTTGTACTATACCGAACGTCAGAGCATCTCCAACAGGCGCCCAACGCGCCGCGCGGTAAAAACGGATTTCGTGCGCGCCCATCGCCTGGTTTCGCGCGGCGCGCAGCGTTTGCTCCAGCAGCCGCGCTGAAAATCCGCGCGCGCGCGCAGCTCCAGCAGGCGCAGTAAAATGCAGCGCGCGCTCATTCTACAAATATTTTTTTTAATTAAAATTACATAGATAAAAAAAGATACAAAGATATTTTACAACGGTGCAACGGCATAGATAGATACATAGTTCGACATACATACATAGATAGATACTACTACGGCATAGATAGATAGATAGAAAGTACTACGGCATACATAGATAGATAGATACTACTACGGCATAGATAGATAGATAAAAAGTACTACGGCATACATAGATAGAAAACTACTCCAAATCGCTATCATCATCACCATTATTCTCGTCGGCGGTGTCGTCTGAGGTATCCAGCCAGATGTCCAACCACCGATCATCGTCGGCGGTGAAGAACGACTGGCCACCTGCTGCAACGAGATCGGACTGCGCGTTCGCCAACGCCTTGCGCCGACGCCTGTCCAACCGCGCCTCGCAGCGCCTTCGCGTGTCCTCCTCGCGATGCCTTGCCCAGTAGGCCTGCTCGTAGGCGACGTCCTCCGGGTGTTGGGTGCGCCACTCCGCCATGACCCGCTCGTCCTCCTGAGCGATGAGAAGGCGGCGCTGCCGCTCGGCGTGCTCCGCACGGTCTTGTACCGTGTTCAGACGCGACGGCGGGGCACGGTCGAGCGCTTGCTGGAGCGTGTAGACGTCCTGGAAGTTCATCTGGCCGCGCGGCCGGCCTAGGCGCCACGCCGCCGCGTCGTACGCGCGGGCGGCCTCGCGCGCCGTCCCGTACGTGCCGAGGCCGAGCCGGAGTTCGCCGGAGCGTATCTCCGCGGTGTACCAGCCGTTGGGGCACAGGCGGACGCCGCGGTAGCCGGACTCTCCTCGGCGGCGCGGCGGCATGGCGTGGCGCTGGGGCGGCGGAGGCGCGTCGGTGGCGGGGCGCTGGAGCGGCGCGTGGCACAGAGAGAGCGAGAGAAGAAGAGAAGAGGAGGCGTGGAGAGGCGCGTGGCGCGCGCTGGATTTTATAGGCGCGCCGGAAGCGGCGCGCAAAATATGGCGCGCGAGCTGGCGCCTTTTCGCGCGCGCGCAAGCGGTTCCCACGCGCGTGGTTTTCCCGCCGTCGCTGGAGCGCGGCAAAACGCTCGGCACGCGCTAAAGGGTCTGTTTACCGCGCGCGCGCCCCGTTTCGCGCGGCCGTTGGAGATGCTCTCACCTAGTGTGGTTTACTCCAACAAACCAGAGCAAAATGCAAAGTCAATTGGGACATTGTCAGATGGCTGCGTGCCTATGGGGGATGGGGATCCTCAACACCAACAAGTTCGCGCGGGCGAAAATATATATTAGAGCACATGCATCCAGGCCCTCTCTATCTAGCCATCCATTTTCTGCTTTAAGATTCGTGCAAATACATTTCTCTTTTTTGTTTCTCCCACATAGAATATATCTTGAAGTTCAAACCCATGCAGCGTGGTAAAGCTTTCTGAGTAGAATCTAGGATAAATTGTAAAGATTTTTTTTCAAACATAAATATACAAAATACGTTTTGTTTGATTAAAAAATCACATTTTTAGTATTTATGTCGGACAAAAAATTCTGAAAGATTTATCCTAGATTCTAGTTAGAAAGCTTTGCCATCCTGCATAGGTTTGAACTTCAAGATATGTTCTATGTGGGAGAAGCAAAAAAGAGAAAATTTCATATAAAAACTTAGTTGTGGCGCACGGATCTTAAAGCGATATTGAAGAGCTAGGATAGCAGGGCCTGGGTGCAAGTGCTCTAAAAATCCATGTCCTTCGCGCGGGCCTTACGCCTGAGGTGGCCTTGTTATGAGTGAAAGGAGCACACAAAGTTGTGGGTGGGGAGGGTTAACCAGTGTGACGAGGAAGACCTCAATTTTTTCTATGCTTGTACCACCATCACGGTTGAGAAGACAGCATTTGTTTGACGTTGGCAGCAGGAAAAATCTGATCCATCCAGAAGATGGGGCTGCTGTCCAACACCCCGGTGCACCACGGCGTGCCGGACGAGTACGTCCTGCCGCCGGAGAAGCGCCCCGAAACCGACGAGCTCGTCGATCACACCGTCACCCTGCCTGTCATCGACCTCGCCGCCGGCCGCCATCGCCACCTCGTCGTCGACGAGATGATCAAGGCCGGCAAAGAGTTCGGCTTCTTCCAGGCACGCACGCGCGCACCACAACAATTGTTTGTTTATCCGTTCCGCGCCACTTAGCTATTGATTTTGGACTCGGTACTCCATGGATGTGTTGCAAACTGCAGGTTGTGAACCATGGCGTGGGCGACGAGGTGGTCGGGGCGTTCCGGTCCGCGGCGGCGGAGTTCTTCGCGATGCCGGCGGAGGAGAAGCTCCCCTACTACTCCGACGACCTCTCCAAACCGTTCCGCGTTGACACCAGCACCACCTACGTCCTCGACCGTAGCGGTGGCGGTCGGTACTGGCGCGACTACCTCCAGCTGCAGTGCTTCCCCGTCGACAGGCTCTCGCAGGACTGGCCGGCCGAGCCAGCCGCCTTCGTGCCCAGCCTGGCCGCGTACGCCACAGCGGTGCAGACGCTGGCCGCCACGCTGCTCGGGCTGATCGCCGAGGGGCTCGGGCTGGAGGAGAACTTCTTCCGCGGCGAGCTCAGCGGCGGGGGGACGCTGATGAACGTGAACTGGTACCCGCCGTGCCCGGACCCGAGCCTGACGCTGGGCCTGCTGCCGCACTGCGACCGACCACTCCTGACGGTGCTGTCGCAGGGCGACGTCAGCGGCCTGCAGGCCAAGCACAAGGGCCGGTGGATCGCCGTGCAGCCCGTCCCGAACGCTTTCGTCATCAACTTCGGCCACCTGATGGAGGTCGGTCGGAAATGAGAATCGATCTTCAATTCCTGATCGATCGCTAATATGGAATTCCTCGTTTGTGTGTGCAGATCGTGACGAACGGGTTGCTTCAGAGCGTAGAACACCGGGCGGTGACCAACTCCAGTGCGGCGAGGTTGTCGGTGGTGACCATCACGTTGCCGGACATGGACTGCCGCATCGAGCCCGCGCCAGCGCTGCTGACCGAGGAGGAGCAGGCCAAGTTCAGGCCGTTCCTCTTCCGGGAGTTCAACGAGGCGTACGCCGTCGCCGCCGCCAACCGGGAGGATGTGCTCCAGCGCTTTAGGATCCACCCTGCTGGTGCAATGGAGTGACCGCCCGGATACATGCTTGCTAATCTACCTCTGCCAAGCTCGAATGAACTTTTCTTAATTTATTATTTTTAGTTTGGAAGTGTAACCTTTTGTTTTTGCATCGTAGGTAATCCCACTGTTTCAGAATATCGTTTTTATTTTTATTATAAAATCTCTAAATAGTAATATTATGCGACATGAAACGAAGTGGTGAAATTTGTTTTATTAAATCCCACATGCATTTTTTTTGAAAAAACTTTCAATCTATTATTCTTCAATCATGACAGTACAATGAACATCAGAAATAATAAAATTTGCATCTAGATCCATAAACCACCTAGCGACGATTGCAAGCACTGAAGCGAGCCGTCATTGCCTCTCTCTCTCGCTAGAGCCGGACCAAACTTATTGTAGTAGACAGTCGGGAAGTTGTCGCGCTAAGACCCCATAGAACCAGTGCAGCAGAACAGCAACCACCGCCGATGAAGAATAGTGCCTCCACACGAACGTAGATGAACTACATGGTGCATTTTGCCGAGCGTAGTCAACAACCCAAAGCCATGCCTTTGTACTGAACATTCGCTGTCAGTCCTGATACTACACATGGCTCGTCATTGTGGGCTAACGTTCCGCACGGTGCATACCATACCATAACGGCCCGCCGGGCCGGGCATTAAATCGAGGGCTTGATTCTTTGTGCGTCGGCCATGAGCGAGGCCGCAAAAATGACCCAGTTGCCAAATTAAAATGACAGCCTGTCGTTAGCTTATCTTCGGAGTATCTGTCTCTGCGGCCGCAACCGAATCAGGCCACATGAGCGAGCATCAAGATGAGCCGGCCGTATATACTAGTCAAATCGCATGATCACTAGGATCACACATGATCCAGTACTGCTATATACCATACCATAACAGCCGGCCGGGGCACTAAATCAAGGCTTGATTCTTTGTGCGCCGGTCATGAGCGAGGCCGCAAAAATGGGACGAGACTTGCCTGCTCTCCGTGTGTGCGTCTATCCATGCTCCCGCATATATGACATATGATTTGATTAGAACAAAATAAGCCCCGGCCCCATCCTGTTAAAGTCAGGGGGGAGATGATTAAGTTAGGTAGGAAAAAGGAAAAAAAGCCGTATGATGAAGTGAGAGCATGGATGAAAGTACGGGGAGGAAGCAGGCAAGCCGGATTTGTAAAATGGCCCAGTTGCCAAATTAAAATGACAGCCTGTCGTTAGCTTATCGTCGGAGTATCCGTCTCTCCGGCCGCCACCGAATCAGGCCACATGATCGAGCATCTAGATCAGCCGGCCGTATATACTAGTCAAAGATCGGCGGTGCTGCCACGCAGTTCCAGCTCCAACCTTGAAGCAATCACCACCGGGGAGCAGTCCGCTAGGCCAAGCCGGATCCAGCGGCCTAGGCAGCACAACCCCGGTCAGGCCGAATCTGACACCCGAGCAGCTGCCAAGCAGAGCCTGCCTCAAGCGTGGCTATAGGCAATTCCAGTTGTGAGGAGGCGCATGGCTGCATCACAGCAGGGGATGAAGCCAGCCAGCGATGCCGCAAGGCCGCAGCGACCACCACGCCGGCAGGGGCGCCAGCCGCCTGCACCACGGCGAGATGCAGTTAAACCGTCGGCGTCCTCCAAGGCACCCAACGCAGCACACCGGCCGCCACACACCTCATCAACGCAGCAGCAAAAACGGGCGTGCGGTCAGATCGACGATGTATATCAGCCACGGTCAGATCTCAGATTGGGATGGGAGGGAGAGGGATGGATGGGAAGGAAACGAACATGCAGCCCCGCCGCCGCCGCCGCCAGCACCGATGGCCTCCTCCGGCAGCGGCGGGTGGGCTTGGTTGATGATGGGGAGTTTTCTGAGCGGCACCGGGGAGGCCTCCGGAGTCACCCGTGCGAGCGACCCGGGAGGCAGTTCGGTGATTGGAGATAGATCTGCATCCTACTCTGTTGGTAGCTGTTTGTCCACTTAGTAGAGCAGGAGCATGTGTGTTCCTGCTCCGATGAATTTTTGCTTTGGTGTCTTTGTTCAACAAGGCAAAGAATGCAGATTTTTATATTTCGATACATTCATCCTTTATATTATTCTAACTGTTTCTATTATACGGACGGTCGTTGTATGAGAAATTGGATCTTTTGCCTCATCTTACTTCTTCATTGGATCATTTGCCCCCCCCCCCCGAGAGGCTACCGGGTGGGGCCCGGGCCCACTGTCATTGAGACAATCAAAAGGCAAATCATCCAACCCCTTATAAAGTGGGGCAAATCATCTAATCTCCCGTCGTTGTAGATAGTCCCAGATATTATACACCTTCTTTATGTGGCCGCCTGGGAGTGTTTTGCTTGGCTAGTATAGACTCAGTGCTCTCTTTTTTTCATGAGCTATTTTTAGAAGTGCCTTTGTTGTTTCAGAGCGGTAATGCAGTTGAGCTGACTTAGTTTAAATTCGAGTGATGCAACGGGCACCTCTGTTTCCTTTCTATACTGCTAAAGGACCGTGGACCTGCTACTTTTGATGTAAATTCTATTCTAACATGCCCTGTTATATACATTTTGTTTCAGATATTTCAGTCCAGGCATAATAATGGCCATTCACATCTTGCTGTCAATAGGACAAATTGTTTTTCAAGAACGGGCACTGAATAGCCAGCTTGAACAAATTGTCTCGCGCCTTGGCCCTAACCGATCAGGGCACCTATGTCGCATGACTATATGTATTTTGCTTATATGGTCCTTGATCCATTTTCTAGTACGGAGCTCAGTTGATCCACCGGACTCCAAGCTACCAAACAGTGACCCCCTTTGCGTCTTCAGAGTCCTGAGCCTCGCCACGGTAATTAAAGATATCCTCTGCATATCTTGCCTAGGCACTTGAACTTGTTCAGGCAACTGATTTAAACTGGGACTGGACATTCAGCACGGCAGTCGTCGGAGATGGTATGCCGCCGGCAATGCTAGCTGCTTACTACTCCCTCCATTCCGTTATATAAGGTGTATTATTTTCGGCACGGTGACCAAGGCACAGAATTATAGACATGTTAGAACTAAATTACCCTTGGCAAATTGTTGATTATTGCTAAGTAAATCAATTAGCCCGGGAAACTAAGAGTTGCATTGAATCGACAGAGAGATACTTTCCTTGTTTTGCTACACTGAGAGATACAGACAATCAGGAGAAAGATACTTTCCATTTTTCTGGAGGGCTAATAAGGGAACTATAAGGAATTAGAAGAAACAGTTTTGCTAAAGCACATCTAGATGTGCCATAAGTATTGCATATCAAAGTCCTATGTCATTGATCTTACGCGGAGATTCATGTGGCTATTTTTTTTCTTTTTCTTTCCTTTTTTATTCTTGATTGTGTCACTTAGATGTGCAATAATAAAGGCACATGTAGATGTGCCCTAAACAAACCCTAGAAGAAATGCACCTTACATTTTAAAATTTTATGAAAAAATAAATACACCTTATAAAAAGGAACGGGGGAATGCACCTAACAAGGAAAGGCGTATTCATGTGGCTATTAGCAAACTGAGCCGATTTGTTTCCAAACCGGGTGATGTACATTAGCGTGCTCTTGAGAGAGTTATGCGCTATCTGAAAGGTACTATGAACTCTGGACTTCACTATACCGGATACCCGTCGGTACTTGAAGGGTATAGTGATGTGAATTGGATCTCTGATGCTGATGAGATGAACGCCACAACTGGGTATATATTTACTCTTGGAGGTGGTGCTGTTTCCTGGAAGTCTTGCAAGCAAACGATCTTAACAAGATCGACAATGGAAGCAGAATTAACAGCATTAGACACATCGAGTGGCGAAGCAGAATGGCTTCGAGATCTGTTGATGGACTTGCCAGTGGTTGAGAAGCCGGTTCCGGCCATCCTTATGAACTGGGACAATCAAACAGTTATTGTCAAGGTGAAGAGTTCAAAGGACAACATGAAGTCCAATAGACACATAAGAATGAGATTGAAAGCTGTCAGAAAATTGAGGAACTCCGGAGTGATAGCGTTGGATTATATTCATACGGCTAAGAATCTGGCAGATCCGTTTACTAAAGGGCTATCACGTGTTGTGATAGATAACGCATCAAGGGAGATGGGTATGAGACCCACATGAGTTGCCTTGGTAGTAACCCAACCTATGTGATCGGAGATCCCGTGAAGTAGGACCTGGGAAAACAAGCCAGTGGTGAACTGAGGAGAGTAACTTTACTAACCCACTCCGTTGGAGATGCAATGCTCTCGGAAAACTGTATGGAAGGATGACTACTGTCTTAATGTGTTCCAAGGCTTATATGCATAAGCAAGATGCTATCCTACAGAGCGATCTTTGGAGGAACACACCTATATGAGCCCGACTGCTGGTCACAGTCTATGAGATTGGGGTGATCTCTAGCAAGCTCATGAACAGGCCAGGAGTGTGACTAATATGCTCCACCCGAGGGGTCGGCCTTCGGTAGCCTTGTATCAGTGAGACTTGTGGTGAAACTTCTTGACGCCAAACTGACAATTCAAGGCATAGTCCATTGTTCAGTTGTGAAGGACTGTAACTACTTGGTCTAGGTGGAGCTCAACCTTAATCGGTCTCCACTGAAATGCTGGTATATCAAAACAACGTTTGGAACAAAGGACGAAGTGGGGCCTTGAGATCTGGTGGGGGATTGTTGAAATATGAGATGGGCCTAGAGCCCATATAACAATTTCAGATTTGATCTCTAAGGGCCCATGTAGGTGGCATGACAAAGTGGTGGGAAGTTTAGTCCCACCCCGGAAGTGGAAGGAGAGTTGGAGTGGTTTATAAGGGATTCTCTTCCTCATGCTATTGGAGCTTGAGAAGAGATGAGGCCCTCGCGCACTCCTCCTCCTCCGCTCGCCTCGCCACGCCTCGCCTCGCCACGACGCGACGCGCCGCGCCGCGCCGCGCCGCGCCGCGGGTTGCGGGATTGAGCCGAGCCGAGCCGAGCTCACTCCTATGCGCTTCTTTTTGCCGGTCAGGAATGGAGAATCTTTGACAGGTGGGGCCACGATCTGAGACGTCGGATCGTGGGCTACCGACTTGGACGTGGGTTCAGCCCACGTCTCTCCACGCGCAGCCGCACATATATATGTGGGGCGCTGCCAACCCTAGCCGCTACGAAACAGAACGCATCTCCGCCTCCCACGCCCACGCCGTTCCTCTGCTGCTGCTGCCGCCGACGACTCCGTCCCGTTCACCGCGTACACGGTTGATGGGAGAGCAGGCCTCCGAAACCCCGCCTCTCCAGATCCTGTACGGGAGAGGGGCGATTAGGTTTTTGGGTAGCGACTATGCGACTGCTCGCTTCTGTTCATCTACGTCCGCATCACCTTCGTCATCACCATGTCAACTGACGCCGACCGTGCCGCCGCTGAGAAGGCTAAGGCCGACAAGAAGGCCGCCGAGGATGCCGCGGCTACTGCCACCGCCAACACCGCCGCATGGCCGATCGGAGGGTACACATCGTTTATCCTTCTCGTGTTTTTTTCTGTTGTAGCAGTACTAGCGATATGCGTAGATGTTTCTACTATATGCGTAGTACATGCTCTGTTAGATCGTAATCAGTGTGTTATCAATGCTGTCCATGTCATGCTCATGATTTATTTATGGATTAATTTAATCGAAAAACTGCCTATTTTCTTATCAGATAGATCTGCATCCTACTCTGTTGGTAGCTGTTTATCCACTTGAGCAGAGCAGGAGCATGTGTATTCCTGCTCTGATGAATTTTTGCCTTGGTGTCTTTGTTCAACAAGGCAAAAAATGCAGATTTTTATATTCCGATACATTCATCATTGATATTATTCTAACTGTTTCTATTATACGGACGGTCGTTGTATGAGAAATTGGATCTTTTGCCCCACTTTGCTTCTCCATTGGATCATTTGCCCCCCTGAGAGGCTACGGGTGGGGCCCGGGCCCACTGTCATTGAGACAATCAAAGGGCAAATCATCCAACCCCTTGTAAAGTGGGGCAAATAATCCAATCTCCCGTCGTTGTAGATAGTCCCAGATATTATACACTTTCTTTATGTGGCCGCCTGTGAGTGTTTTGCTTGGCTAGTATAGATTCGGTGTTCTCTTTCTTTCATGAGCTATTTTTAGAAGTGCCTTTGTTGTTTCAGAGCGGTAATGCAGTTGAGCTGACTTAGTTTAAATTCGAGTGATGCAACGGGCACCTATGTTTCCTTTCTATACTGCTAAAGGACCGTGGACCTGCTACTTTTGATGTAAATTCTATTCTAACATGCCCTGCTATATACATTTTGTTTCAGATATTTCAGTCCAGGCATAATAAGGGCCATTCACATCTTGCTGTCAATAGGACAAATTGTTTTTCAAGAACGGGCACTGAATAGCCAGCTTGAACAAATTGTCTCGCGCCTTGGCCCTAACCGATCAGGGCACCTATGTCGCATGACTATATGTATTTTGCTTATATGGTCCTTGATCCATTTTCTAGTACGGAGCTCAGTTGATCCACCGGACTCCAAGCTACCAAACAGTGACCCCCTTTGCGTCTTCAGAGTCCTGAGCCTCGCCTCGGTAATTAAAGATATCCTCTGCATATCTTGCCTAGGCACTTGAACTTGTTCAGGCAACTGATTTAAACTGGGACTGGACATTCAGCACGGCCGGCAATGCTAGCTGCTTACTACTCCCTCCATTCCGTTATATAAGGTGTATTATTTTCGGCACGGTGACCAAGGCACAGAATTATAGACATGTTAGGACTAAATTACTCTTGGCAAATTGTTGATTAGTGCTAAGTAAATCAATTAGCCCGGGAAACTAAGAGTTGCATTGAATCGACAGAGAGATAATTTCCTTGTTTTGCTACACTGAGAGATACAGACAATCAGGAGAAAGATACTTTCCATTTTTCTGAAGGGCTAACAAGGGAATTATAAGGAATTAGAAGAAACAGTTTTGCCAAAGCACATCTAGATGTGCCATAAGTATTGCACATCTAAGTCCTATGTCATTGATCTTACGCGGAGATTCATGTGGCTATTTTTTTTCTTTTTTTTCTTTTTTATGCTTGATTGTGTCATTTAGATGTGCAATAATAAAGGCACATGTAGATGTGCCCTAAACAAACCCTAGAAAAAATGCACCTTACATTTTGAAATTTTATGAAAAAATAAATACACCTTATAAAAAGGAACGGGGGAATGCACCTAACAAGGGAAGGCGTATTCGTGGCCGGCAATGTTAGTTAGTGAGTCCGCTGCTTTTATACTATACTACTGTCAGTACTAGCTGTTCACTTCCGAGCTTCATCAGGCACAAGGTTGGAAGCTGCCGCGGGAGACGACCATCGCCGCTCGAGATCCCTGTTTCTCTGCAATGCCTGTACTAGCTAGCTGCTAGTTAACGTCAGACCATGACCTGTTTGATGTTCAGTTAATTATCCTCAGGCTAGCTAGCAGCTGCTCTGTTGGTAGCTTAATTAGCATCCACATCCGTAGTGTGCAACTTCTGTAAAGTCGAGTAAACTACATGTGCATAGTGTTTAGCTAACTAGCATGACATGACACGGTAGTTGATTGCTTCGAATAGGTACTCTGTTCCGGGTAAACAGTAGCTAGTTGCATGCTAATCTGATTAGTTCTTTAACCGTGCTGCTAAATGCTAGTGTATCTTTGAAATGCCTCAGTGGGTACTTTCCATGTGCTAGGTGGCCATCGCCACTCGAGAGCCCTTTCCATGTACTATTAGACTGTAATCTGTTTGCTTAGTTAAGCACCTCATGCTCTTTTGGCAGCTTAATTAGCATCAACAATTCAACATCCGTAGTTTGCAATTTTGTGAAGTCGATCAAACTACATGTGCTTTCTGTTTATAGCTAACTAGCATGATATGAGTTGATTGGTCTGACCGTGGTTATCTGTTCCTAGTAAACAGTAGCTAGTTGCATGCTAGTAATTAGTTCTTTAATCGTGTTGCTAAATACTAGTGTATCTTTGAAATTCCTCAGTAGGTGGGTACTTCGCATGTGCTAGGACTTGCAGTTGGCTAGTCCCAATCCCATGCTAGTATTTGTCTCTGTACATGCATACTTGGGTAGAATTGATATTATTCATTTTTCTGAAGTATGGGTTTGGTTATTATTCATTCTTCTTTTACCCAGAATATTTTAGGTCTTGTTATATGATGTGCCATGTACACCTAGTACTACTATTTCAGAATGCTCATATGCTTGTTCATTACCTCGCAAGGAATCTTCTATTGTTTATTATCTCTGCGGCCTCCTGTAGCCGGTCAGTTCTGTGCTTCTGTGTACTGTTTGTAATGCTTCACAAAGTCCGTGTCGCCGTCGCCATGGGTAGCTGCCGGCGGTGACCATGGCCACCTCAAAGCCCTGTTTCTCTGCTGTGACTAAACATGCATGTAGAAAGGTCACATCAGTCTGCAGTTTACTCACATGCTAAACATGTCATGGTAAACAATTCCTGAATGGCCTTGTCAACACATATCACATGATTACAACAGGTTTGTTTCATAAGAACAGTTAACAAAGACTAGAGATGTATAGACGTCTTATATATACCCATGCCAAAGGATCGGTGTCAAAGTGAGCGAGATGTGATTCCAGATTTTCTTGTGTGTTTAGCTTTTGTCCATCTGAAATATTAGAGGAAAACAAAAATGTGAGAGCCAAGGAAGCAAATTTAAAAGGAGTGAAAAAACACGGGCAATGTAGTGTCTTGCTTAGTCCACTAGAAGTCATTACCGTTTTACATGATATGCGTCTGCTGCACAAATTGGGAGCCACGGTGACCTTTGTCGCTCTCTGGAGAATACTCCTACAGTGCAATCAACATTAGACGGTGCTAGGTGTAAACTCATATTGCTGGGATTACACAATTGCTAATCGGATCTCATCTAATACACATGAACACTACTCGATTCAATGCGGAAATTAGTGGACAGTAGTGTGTTTATACCTCCGTTTGGAGAGGCCATCTCGGTGGAGTAAGGAGAGTCTGATGACGAACTGCAGCAGCGTAGTAGATCACTCCGGTACCTCGCCGGAGTAAGGAGAGGCCTTCACGTCAACGTCCAGCGCACTCCCGATTGGATTTGGAGTGAATTTCGGAGGGCACTGTTATCCTAAACGATACAATGATCAAATAGGTGCAGGGATGCCCTCCTTTATATATAGCATTGTATATGACGTGGGACCTAACCATAATCTTAATTAGCCCCCCAATCACAGGCGCAAATTGCTAATTACCTTTAATTAATGTTAATCCCGTAATTCACTATTGGGCCCACTTTAACTTATGGTAATTAACATTTTAACCATTTAATCACTTATTTTTTCCAACATTCTCCCACTTGATTGAATGGTTAATGTCATTAGTCCATACTTCAACAAAGGCATCACACCAAGATAATGTATTCGCAGCAATAGTATAATCATTACTGGAACCCCAAAATCTATAGCGTAAGACTTCATTTCATAATGAATAATTATTTATGGTTGGGAGTCTGTATGGGCATGCATCCATACTCCTTACTTATGGTCCTAATAGTTTGTTTCTTTATTAGTCATTATGTGCACTTAGTAAGCGAAACAAACTTCCTTATTCCAAGTTCAAATATTGAGATCTCATCATTTAGTTTCCCCAATAGTTATAGGCTTTCCATTAGACCCATGCTAGCAATATGTTCTCGAAAGAGATTCGGTGGCAAGCCTTTAGTCAGGGGATCAGCAATCATCAATTTAGTACTTATATGCTGAATTTTAATTGTTTGATCTTGGACTCTATCTTTCACAACAAGGTACTTAAGGTCAATATGTTTGGCAGCACCACTTGACTTGTTGTTACTCGAAAGGAAAACTGCAGCTTGATTATCACAGAATAATGTAAGTGGTTTATTTATGCTGTCTACCACTCTAAGTCCGGGGACGAAGTTCTTAAGCCATACGGCTTGCCCGGTAGCCTCAAAACATGCCACAAACTCTGATTGCATCGTTGAAGATGCAATAAGTGTTTGTTTGCAGCTTTTCCATGAAATTGCTCCCCCTGCAAGTGTGAAGATATAGCCTGATGTGGATCTCTTAGTATCCTTACACCCTGCAAAATCAGCGTGAGTAACCCATAATTTCTAGGTTGTCAGTCTTCCTATATGTAAGCATATGATTTTTAGTCCCTTGCAGATAGCGCATTACTTTCTTGACAGCTTTCCAGTGATCTAAGCCTGGATTAGACTGATATCTGCCAAGCATTCCAGTTACATACGCTAAGTCGGGACGCGTACATACTTGAGCATACATAATGCTCCCAACAGCCGAGGCATAAGGAATTGTCTTCATTTGATCAATCTCTAATTGATTCTTGGGAGTGGAAGAACAGTTATCACCTTTAACAATAGGTGCGGGAGTGGAAGAACAGTTATGCATGTTGTGTCTTTTAAGGACTTTGTCAATATATGCCCTCTGGGACAGTCCTAATGTACCTTTAGACCTATCTCGGTGGATTTCTATGCCCAAAACATAAGAGGCATCCCCAAGATCTTTCATGTCAGAATTAGATGAAAGAAATCTTTTGGTCTCATATAACATGTCTAAATCACTGCTAGCTAGCAAGATATCATCCACATAAAGTACCAATATGATAAACTTGCTCCCACTGGTCTTAATGTATATGCAATTGTCCACTTCATTTTCCTTAAAATTAAATTTCCTTATAACCTCATCAAATTTAAGGTACCATTGTCTAGACGCTTGTCTTAGCCCATAGATAGATTTCTTAAGTCGACATCCCATATGTTCCTTGCCTTCTACGACAAAACCTTCTGGTTGAGCCATATATACATTCTCATGCAAGTCACCATTAAGGAATGCGGTTTTAACATCCATCTGATGTAGCTCTAAATCATAATGAGCAACAAGAGCCATAAGAATTCTTAGTGAATCCTTCTTCGAGACGGGAGAAAATGTGTTAACATAGTCTATGCCCTCTCTTTGTGTATAACCTTTAGCGACAAGTCTTGCTTTGAATCGTTCGACATTTCCTTTAGAGT
Source organism: Aegilops umbellulata (assembly GCA_032464435.1). NCBI lineage: Eukaryota > Viridiplantae > Streptophyta > Magnoliopsida > Poales > Poaceae > Aegilops > Aegilops umbellulata. The sequence continues at coordinate 599,895,520 of CP136055.1, read as the reverse complement.
CATGCTTAGTTTTGTAGACCCACTTACAGCCCACCTTTTTGACTCCCTCGGGAATTTCTACTAAATCCCAAACATCATTAATACTCATTGACTTAATTTCGTCATTCATGGCCTCAAGCCACTCAGATGAGTGTCCGCTTGTCATGGCTTTCTCAAAGGAGGTGGGATCATTTTCCTTACTAATGTCATTTCCATCTTCAGTCATGTAAACAATATATTCATCTGTATTAATGGCAGCTCTTCTATCCCGCTGTGATCTACGTAAAGGTTCATTAGATATCACAGAAGACTGAGTGATGTGAGGCTCATTATTAGGCGCTGCACCAATAAACCCAGAATCATTAACTGGAGGTGTTGCGCTTGAAGACGAAGGAAAAACAGACTCTGGGATCATCGGTAATTGTATGTCAGTCCGATTTTCCTCAAGTGTGATTTTTCTTGTCTCGGAGCTCCCACTGACATTAACATTCTCTAAAAAATTAGCATGCCTCGTTTCGACAAATTTAGTGGTACGTGTTGGACAATAGAAACGGAAACCTTTGGATGTTGCAGGATATCCAATAAAATGGCAACTGACGGTTTTAGGATCTAATTTTCCAATGTGTGGATTAAAAATCTTAGCTTCAGAAGGACAACCCCACACATGCAAATAATTTAATCTGGGTTTCTTCCCAGTCCACAATTCATAAGGTGTCCTGGGTACTGATTTACTAGGAACCCGATTAAGTATATGCACGGCTGTCTTTAATGCTTCCATCCACAAATTAACCGGTAAACTGGAGTTGGAAACCATGCTCCGTACCATATCCATAAGTGTACGGTTGCGTCTCTCAGCGACTCCATTTTGTTGAGGTTCACCCGGCATTGAGTATTGGGCGATTATTCCATTTTCTTGAAGAAATAGAGCAAAAGGACCAGGAATTTGTCCATAAGGAGCATGTCTCCCGTAATATTCTCCGCCTCGATCTGATCGCACTACTTTAATCTTCAAATTATGCTGATTTTCTACTTCAGCTTTGTAGATTTTAAATTTATCGAGTGCTTCAGATCGTTCGCGAATAGGAAAAATGTATCCGTAACGAGAATAATCATCGGTGAAAGTAATAAAGGAGTCATATCCATCGGCAAAAGTAATAGGAAATGGACCACAAATGTCAGTGTGGATTAATTCCAAAACCCTACTACTACGAATTGCTCCTTTCTTAATTTGTTTTACGAATTTTCCCTTAATACAATCGATGCAGTGATCTAAATCCGAGAAGTCTAAGGGGTGAAGTATCTCTTCTTTAATGAGACGCACCATTCTCCCCTTCGAAATATGGCCTAAACGATAGTGCCATAATTTCGACGAAGTCTCATGCTAATTTATTACATCACAAACATTCAAAGATTCAGAGGAGTCATTCAAAAGGAGTCTATAGAGTTTGTCATGGCGAACGCCATGACCGATATCATCATGACCAAACTTAATAACACATCGTTTGTTCCTAAAATAAGTCTCAAAACCATCATCATCTAATAGAGAAACAGAAATAAGGTTCCTCCTCATGGTAGGAACATAAATAGCATTATTAAGAAGGAGGGTGAAGCCATCTTTTAGCACTAACGGGAGAGTCCCAACAGCTTCAACATTAGCCTCCTGTCCATTTGCAACTCTAAGAGTTCGCTCCCCCCTTTGAAGCGTCCTCACGGTAAGGAATCCCTGCAATGAGTTAGAAATGTGCACGGTGGCACCTGAGTCAACCCACCAAGTATTAGGGGAAAAATCAGTGTAAAGGGATTCATCAACCATGGAAATTGTGTCCATACCCTTCTTTACAAGCCATGCCTTAAAGCCATCGCAATCCTTCTGCTTATGTCCGCCATGTTTGCAAAACTTGCAATAAGGCTTCTTAGGTGCAGAAGGATCCTTAGCAACAGAAGGCTTTGACCTTTTGGCCCCAGACTTGCTTGATTCAGCCTTATGTGCAGGACCTAATTTTTTCCGAGTCTTATTTTCACCATTAAACTTTCTCTTCCCTGAGTTCATGGAAGTAATATGAGCGTAATCTTTTCTCTCAATCTTAAGTAGCTCCTCTTCTTGAACGCACATAGCCGTGAGCTCACCCATGGTCCACTTCTCCTTCTGTGTGTTATAGTTGATCTTGAATGGACCAAACTCCACAGGAAGGGAAGTCATAATGAAATGAACCAAGAAGCCCTCAGAAATCTCCATGTCCATGCCCTTTAATTTTACGGCCATATCGTTCATAGTCATGATATGTTCTCTCACACCGCTTGCACCATCATACTTAGTGGTGAGCATTTTCATGATTAGTGTACTGGCATAGACTTTTGTGGAGCCTTTAAACTGTTCCTCCACCGATGCCAGATAAGTCTTAGCACATTCGGAATCGGGGATAGCTCCCCTAATCCCAAGAGTAATTGTGCTTTTCATGATCATGAGGGACAATCGATTGGAGCGCTCCCACTTCTCCTTGTTAGCCTCATAAACCTTAGTTCTTTCAGCAAGGTTTTCATCATCAGAGGACAAGGGAACTGGAGCCTTCTCCCTAAGTGCGTAGTCAAGATCCATGACCCCAAGGTTAATGGAAATCTACTCCTTCCATGTAGGAAAGTTAGTCCCATTGAGGTGCTCAATTGAGTTCAGGAGCCCAGAAATAAGTGATGGGTTCAAAGCTGAATAAAACATAAATAACATGGATATTAAAATTACGAATTATGAAAATATCCATATTAAAAAAACATTGCATGATATCAATCCTACGTTGGTCTGATTAACATCATGACAAATTTAATAAAATCCTAATTCGCAATACCATTGGGCAATAACGAAAAAAGGACCTAATCATATAATAACATCATCGGGAAATTAACCGCAATACTCATGATCACAAACAACGTTGGTCAGTATGTGATCATGCATTACTAAAATTAATTATGGCAATTATCCCGAATAATATTGCAGTGTTAAACCAAAATTTCACGCTGGTTCTATTTTAATTTAACACAATTATGCTAAAAGATCTACTGATCATACAAAGAAATAACTGTATATAAATAATCAGCAGACTTATATGTGTACTACATACAGAGAGTTAATTACATATCTGCACGTACTAATACTAGTTCTCTCGTAGTACTGGAAAAATGCTACCGCACTCGTATGCTCGGCCATCGTATCTTTAGCCCGAAAAGAGAATTGATGTGCGGCCCAGTAACTCGCATAGCCCAAATAATATCATAGCCAGCCGCAGCTAGTCAGTTACCAGACTCGTGTGCTAGTCAAATCCCTAATCGAGCTTCCTACTGCGCTGCCGCCGCTCACAAGAAATCCGGATCGGATAAGCGGCTGTTGCGGGAGTGAGTCAGCTCTGCGAGGGTGGCACCGATGCGCGGCAGTCGGGGCTAAGGCGTCGCGCGCGGCGGCGGGAGCACCGGCCTGAGGCGCACGGCAGCGGGAGCACTGCCTGAGGCGCGCGGCGGCTCCTGATGCGCACGGCGGCGCGAGCACGACCTGAAGCGCAGCAGCTCCCGATGCGCACGGCGACAACAACAACACCCTGAGGCGCACGGTGGTGGCAGCACCACCTGATATGCGCCGGCGAGGCCTAATTATGCAATTTTTCAGGCAAGTTCTATCAGACAGATTAATCTACTGTCAATTTTCTTAAATAGATTCATGTAATTAGATCCAGCCGGCTACTGATACCAAATGTAAACTCATATTGCTGGGATTACGCAATTGCTAATCGGATCTCATCTAATACACATGAACACTACTCGATTCAATGCGGAAATTAGTGGACAGTAGTGTGTTTATACCTCCGTTTGGAGAGGCCATCTCGGTGGAGTAAGGAGAGTCTGATGACGAACTGCAGCAGCGTAGTAGATCACTCCGGCACCTTGCCGGAGTAAGGAGAGGCCTTCACGTCAACGTCCAGCACACTCCCGATTGGATTTGGAGTGAATTTCGGAAGGCACTGTTATCCTAAACGATACGATGATCAAATAGGTGCAGGGATGCCCTCCTTTATATATAGCGCTGTATATGACGTGGGACCTAACCATAATCTTAATTAGCCCCCCAATCACAGGCGCAAATTGCTAATTACCTTTAATTAGTGTTAATCTTGTAATTCACTATTGGGCCCACTTTAACTTATGGTAATTAACATTTTAACCATTTAATCACTTATTTTTTCCAACACTAGGATCATCTTAAACTGATCGGTATCTGTGAACAAGGTGTTGTCCAGATGATGTTTATGTAATTATTGTAGTCTAAGTTTGGTATGCTGTTAAGATGGAATGCTGTCCTATGATATTCATGCGTGGTTTGGATGTTCTATGTCTGAGACTATTTGTCCCGGTTGAATGCCGCTCGGGCCAAGTGCTTTGTGTGTTTGATCTCGCAATGCTTGCTAATTAATCTATCGAGCTGCAGGTTATTTTTTTATGGTCCCATCACTGTTCTTATAATATATTTTTCGAAGAAGTGTTTCTATTTATTCAAAACCCATCTGGTCTCAGCAGCTCTGTTTTTAGTGTTTGAGGTTGAAACGGAGAGTCGATATAAGCTACAGGTTATTTTTAAGGTCCCATGCTACTATAAAAGCATCATTTCGATGTTCTGCTTTCAGTTTTTCAAATACGGCTGTGCATAGCCAACAGGGAAAGGGGTATGAATGTGAAGGAAGTGACAATAGAGATGATAGGAGGCATGGGGACATGGAAGGTTGAGCCTGTAGAGCAGCAGCCGATGACAGACATCTAATTGAAAGAAGTGTGTGATTTTTCCAGTGCGGCAAGAGTATCATGACGATCTTTCCTTCTTTATTTCAGTCTGTAGTGGGCAGCTGGAGCACTGACCCTGATGATGCATTGATTTCTAGCATGGCATCCATTTGAGGTATACATAGCTCTGGCTTATTTCGGTCTATGTGATTGTGTCCTTTGTTTACTTTTGGCAAGGTGAATTCAGGCCATTTGGTTCCGGCAATCACTAGAACGAGACATTCACAATTCCGGCTTCATTCCTCGGTCCTCTTACTGTCTTACAGTAGGCTAATCTCAACCCTACGGCCATGTGTGCTTTCTCTGTTGCTGACCCACTGCTACTGATGTCACTGGAAGAGAAAGGTTTGGCTGGTGAAGGAAAGAAAGAAAATGAAGATGCAGAGCAATCAGTCTTGCTTTGCTGTCATAGATTTGAGCTGTTTCAGAAGTGGAATGGTGTTGTTGTTTGAGATTTGCAGCTAGAACTGACTGTTTCGTTCTGACAATGTAGCAGTGGCCTGAATGTTGGGCACAAGACACATTCCAAGAGCCATGCATTTGCGTATTATTCTTATGCATATTTATTTTTTGACATTGATATCTTACGCTTTTGCTACACCTATTTAGCATTTGCATGTCTATTGTAAGACCTGGATGGGTCATTATTACATTGAACTTTGTCTACTCTTTGTCATGCAGTTGTCGCCACTCAACTACAAAGCTATTCATAGCATCTTTTTCCCCATTAAACCATATTTTTACTTGTATGAAAGTAGCTCTACTGTGTCACACAATTTTGTTGTGTGCTCACATGATAAAGAAATGATAACAGCTCCTGAATGCATGATTAACAGTTAACACATGTCACATGCTTACATGGACGTAAAAAGATCCTAACAAAGACTGCAGTATATATAAGTCAAGCCTATATATACTCGATCACCTGACTTGCCTTAGCTAGGATGCAAAAGTGACTGTTATATGAGAAGTTTTTTAATTATTTTATGCTCCATTCCATTTCTGTCAATATGTTTGAAATATTGGAGGAAAACAAAAGATCATGGTAAGAATGTGATTATATATGTATAGCTTCACCGAACATAATGCTTGCAAATTTCAAAGCCGATTAGTGATTTCTTAGTGGCATGTTACTTATAGTTCTTCAAACTATTGTCCTCCTAGATGCATTATCTGAAAAAATGATTTTCCTTCTTCAATCTTTACCATATAAAATTACAACACTTAATGCTCGTGTTTGACTATGGTTAATGTATTTCTTACTACAATCAACTTCCCTGCAGCTGCTCCCACCACCTCCGGTACTCTTTCTTAATTCTTTTTTTTTTGTTTCAATGAGTTATACTTTACGTCGGGAACAAAAATTGCTTGGGTCCATATTTTAGTTTCCTTTTCTGCAGAAATAATTTTTTGCAACAATTTACAGGGGTGGAAACTTCATGATTCAATGTGGGTTCAGAATCATCGACAATCTGACTCTTGCAATGTAGCTGACAGCCATATTTCGCCACCTGAGAGGAGAGCTCTTTTTCTCTGCTATGCCTGTACTAACAACTAATTATTGTTCAGTTAATTAATCTGAAACCCTGCTGCTCTGTTGTCAGCGTACCATCCAGTTATGTACTCTGTGGAAATAGCAACTTTTTCTAAAGTAGATTAAATTACATGCATGTCGATACAGTTTATAGTCAACAGTATGCTGCTGACCTGATTAGCTCTTTAACCTTGCTGCCTGATGCGTGTGCTAATTTCATACATATGCTCTTACTCTTACAGTAGACTAATCCCAACCATATGCCCATGTATACGGGCTATATGACTTGTCTCTGCACTCGTATGCTTGAGTACGAGTTTATTAAATATTAACTTTTTCTTTGACTCAAAATATTTATTCTAAATCTTGTTACATGTTGTGCCATGTATGCCTAGTAGTGCCATTTCAGCATGCCCATGCTTGTGCGTTTCCTACCTTAATTAGCACATGGGTTGATAAAGCAATTCGAGAATTTGGTGGTCATGATGCAAATGTACTTGGGAGTACTCTCTGTTATTACTTCCTAGTCAAGTGATGCTAATTAATTACGAATAAAACTAGCATAACGTAAATGTAAATTCATCTACTGTATGGAATTGGTTATGGTGGATTATACAAGACTAACCCATTTCCATATGCGATGGCCATTCGACTACTCATTCATTCAGAAACTTCTCACCATTCTTTTTAATCGATCAAGTTTCCTTCAACCAAACAAAATAGCCTTCACTTTGGTCCTGGCAAGGCAAAGGATCATAAACTAAGCACACATGTTGGATAGTAACACATGATTCTGTAGTCCAGTCACATGATTAAGAGACATGATAAACAGTTCTTGATTGCTTTATCAACACATACCCCACGCTAACTGTTTGCTTTCCCCCAAAACTAAACATGCAAGTAGAATGGTCATACAATATGATTCTGCAGTCTAGTCACATGACTAAAAGGAATGCTTTTGCTTGTATCAAATTACTGGTCCTCACATAATAATAAAATGATAAACAACTTTGGCATACCTTTCTTAATACCTATCACGCGGACGACATGCTATTCTCAAAGGGAGCTGATAACATAGCTAAAATGAGTCGGTTCTCACATTTCACACATCTTCATGATGCAATGGACTTGGAGTGATGGTACGTATGAGCAGAAGAAGAATAGCATGCATATCAAGTTCTTCTACTCTTTTAAGTTGGTTACTATGGATAATTCAAGATAAATCTGCTTGCAAATGCAATTTCCCTTCAACAGCAGACTCATTCAAACCTGTGGCCATTCTTTCCATGTGAGTTGACTTCGACAAAACATAGTATTTCCCATCAATTTGTGTTTGGCAAGGAATTATCTATAAACGAAACATTCAATTAGGATGGTCACATGACTCAAAAAACATGATAAACAGTTCTTGAGTGGCTTGCACAGGACATATCCCATACTCAGAGTTTATTTATTTATTTCCTAAAAAAGAGCTAACAAAGATAAGATATGTATAGAAATCCAATATATACTCCACTCTCTTAGGATGCCAAAGTGAATGTGATATGTTTCCAGATTTGCTTCTCTCTATTTATCCAACTGCAGTCTACACTAGTAGAAAACAAGGTATCAGTCCCGGTTCTAGCTTCAACCAGGTCTAAAGGCCCCTACTTTTAGTCCCGGTTGGGTTACGAACAGTGCGTGCATGCGTTGTATCTCTTGTTTGTCTGTCCTAAAAAATTACCAAGAGCAGGTCAATTATTTATGGTTACAAACAACAACGCTCGTAGGTCAAATTCCTACTGTTGGTGCTCATCCCACACACGTACATCTTTTTTATCCCACAGCTGTAAAAGTTCTTCAACTAATGGCGTTAGGTACACATCAATGTCGTTGCCGAGTTGATTTGGGCCTTGGATGAGCACTGGAATCATAATGAACTTCCGCTTCATGCACAAACCAAGAAGGAAGGTTATTGATACATAGAGTCACGGGCAAGGAGCTATGATTGCTGCTCTGCTCCCCAAAAGGATTAATGCCATCTGCACTTAAATAAAATCATATGTTCCTTGCGTCATCTGCAAAGTCCTGCAACTTTCTCTCGATTTTTCTCCACTGCGACCCCTCAACGGGTACTCTCAACTTCCCGTCTTTCTTACGGCCTTCTTTGTGCCATCGCAACAACTTCGCATGCTCTTTGTTTCTGAACAGACGTTTCAACCGTGGTATTATAGGAGCATACCACATTACCTTGGCAGGAACCCTCTTCCTGGGGCGCTCGCCCTCAAAATCACCAGGGGCATCTCGTCTGATCTTATACCGCAATGCATCGCATACCGGGCATGGATACAAATTCTCGTACACCTCATCGCCGTTGAGGATGCAGTCATTAGGGCATGCATGTATTTTCTGCACCTCTATTCCTTTTTTTGGAACGAAGGCTCAAGAGGAGCCCGGCTTTGAATTAACAAAGCCATCAACCGGCCAAGGATTACACAAGGCCACCAATACAACTAACTTGGAACATAAAGGAAAAGCTACAACCGATACAAAGTGTTGCCCAGCAGCTTACAAGCACCAAAGACTACAAGCCCTACACAAGAATCCTAAATAAGCTCTAGCTTGTAGTCGACGGAGTCCTCCAAGTGAACTTATCCCAGAAGAGCGAACAGAGAGGAACATCATACGACGCCAGTGCCCAACAACAAAGGACCACGCCCGCATCTACCCAGAAAGGTGGACACCGAAATCGTGTCGCTGTTCTCCAAATCCGGAGGGGACCCCTCGCCTTGGCTCGAAAGGCGCTGGACCGCTGGAAGATGGAGTTGCTCACCCTAGAGCAAAGAACGGAGATACTCAGCCCGACCTGTCGCTGCACGAAGGGAACCGAGGATATCAACACCGAGCCTATCTGATACAAGCACGAAGAGGAAAAACTGCACAAGGGAGCTTCTTCATACCTACTATCAGGCAATTCATAGTCCTTTGGAAGCTTCTTCTTCATTATATTTAGTAGCTTCCCAATTCCCTTGTCAGATACACCATTCTCTGCCTTCCATTGCACCAATTCCAGTGTTGTACCGAGCTTTGTGTTCCCATCTTCGCAATTTGGGTACATCCCTTTTTTGTGATCCTATAACATGCGATCAAACTTCAACTTCTCCCTTTGACTTTCGCATTCTCTCTGTGCATCAACAATTACCCAGCGAAGATCATCATCAGACACATCGTCTGGTGCCTCTTCATCTTCATCTTCCCCTGTTGTAGTATCACTGTATTAAGGGAACATAGGATAGTTGTCATCATCCTCTTCTTCTTCGTTGTCTTCCATCATAACTCCTCTTTCTCCATGCTTGGTCCAAACATTATAGTGTGGCATGAAACCCTTCTCAAGCAGGTGGAAGTGAAGGTGTCCGAGGAAGAGTAATCCTTCGCATTCCCACAGACAGTACATGGACAATACATAAAACCATGCTACTTGCTTGCCTCAGCCACTTTGAGAAAAAAATGCAGGCCCGTAATGTAGTCTGAGGTGCGTTTGTCACCGTACATCCATTGCCGGTTCATCTGCGTGCCTTATATAATTAAGTATCAAAAATCATTACAGAACATCATGAATAGATAAATGACCAAATTAATACAAGTCCATCATCATATTAAAACCAAGCTACAGTAGTGATCAGATGTTATTATTGAAAAACTAAATACATAAAGTTCATACATAGTTCTCATATAACAACATACAGCTCTATAGAGCATCTAATTAAAACATACATTGAAACTACCATACGACTATGTAAAATATTTAAATGCACCAACAAATGCGATCAAAATCGCAACTAAGGTAACAATTGATCCAACAACATAATGATACCAAGCCTCATTATCAATGGCATATTTTCTAATCTTTTCAATCTTTAAGTGCATTGCATCCATCTGGATCTTGTGATCATCGACGACATCGGCAACATGCAGCTCCAATTTCATCTTCTCCTCTTCAACTCTTTTCAATTTTTCTTTCAAATAATTGTTTTCTTTTTCAACTAAATTTAACCTATACAAGAGGGTCGATTGGAATTTCCGATTCACATACCTCCTAGATAAAGACATATGTGTCAAGTTGGTCGGCATAATTGTCATAAACACTAAATGAAACAAATAGTTATAAAGGATAATATACCACATCCGAATCATAGACCGGACGAGAGACGACGGGGGTGGGTACCAAAACCATGAGTACAGTCAACAAGTAATAATCATTACAGAATTATGTACAAACGGAGTAGAACAAAGCATAAAAGGGGATTTAAATAAAAGTTGATTGCTTAGCCAATCACCAGGTTTAGACGTTACAACAGTTTCCCCCCTTTTGTAAAAGGCAAGACAACTGCAGTGATGCTCAGTAGTATTATGTAAGATTATGTCCTTAGATTACTTTTGGCAAGGCGAATTCAGGTCATTTGGTTCCGGCAATCACTAGAACGAGACATTCACAATTCCGGCTTCAGTCCTCGGTCCTCTTACTGTCTTACAGTAGGCTAGTCTCAACTCTACGGCCATGTGTGCTTTCTCTGTTGCTGCCCCACTGCTATTGATGTCACTGGAAGAGAAAGGTTTGGCTGGTGAAGGCAAGAAAGAAACTGAAGATGCAGAGCAATCAGTCTTGCTTTGCTGTCATAGATTTGAGCTATTTCAGAAGTGGAATGGTGTTGTTGTTTGAGAGCTGCAGATAGAACTGGCTGTTTCGTTCTGATAATGCAGCAGTGGCCTGAATGTTGGGCACAAGACACATTCCAAGAGCCATGCATTTGCACATTATTCGTATGCTTCTTTATTTTTTGACATTGATATCTTACGCTTCTTGCTACACCTATTTAGCATTTGCATGTCTATTGTAAGACCTGAATGGTCATTATTACATTGAACTTTGTCTACTCTTTATCATGCAGTTGTCGTCACTCAACTACAAAGCTATTCATAGTATCTTTTCCCCCCTTAAACCATATTTTAACTTGTATGCAAGTAGCTCTACTATGTCACACAATTTTGTTGCGTGCTCACATGATAAAGAAATGATGACAGCTCCTGAATGCATGATTAACAGTTAACACATGTCACATGCTTGCATGGATGTAAAAAGATCCTAACAAAGACTGCAGTATATATAAGTCAGGCCTACTATATATACTCGATCACCTGACTTGCCTTAGCTAGGATGCAAAAGTGACTGTTATATGAGAAGTTTTAAATTATTTTATGCTCCATTCCCTTTCTCTCAATCTGTTTGAAATATTGGAGGAAAACAAAAGATCATGGTAAGAATGTGATTATATATGTATAGCTCCAATGAACAAAATGCTTGCAAATTTCAAAGCCGATTAGTGATTACTTAGGGCCTATTCTGAACCCCTCCAGCTTCACAAAACTTCATATATCCAGCTTCTCAAAGTAGCTTCTCGCTCCACCTGGCGAATCCCGTCTGTTATGCACCGAGCGTAGCTTCTCCTATCGCCACATTGGGCAGGCAGCCCAGACGTAGAGAGAGTTGGCCTGTTTAGCGCCACTTTCGGCCCTCTGGAACCAGCCCAGTTCGAGATGCTGATCCTGGCTCATGCGAGGTGGCTCTGTTATCAATGGCGTCTGCCGCATCGAATAGGGCGAGCTCACTGCTCCTGGCTGGCGGCGAGGGAACAACATCGAAGGGACGGGATTCGGAGGGAAGAGGCTGGGATGGCTCGATCTGCCGGCGGAGAGATCGTCGGGCGGCGACAGGGGGGAGTCGGGCGTGGCGACAAACCGGCGGCGCTGAACTTTGGTAGGGTTACGAGAGGGAAACTATCGAGGGAGATGGGAGGGTACCGATTCGGTGGGGGCGGCTAAACCGTTTTCTTGGTGGTGGCACTCAGCCGTAAATACGGGCAACTCCTCATTCTTTTTTTCCTGGAGCTGGGATTTTTGTGCTTCGCGTTTTACACTAGAGTGTGGCTTAGCTTCTCGATTCTTAGCTTCTGGTAGCTCAGGCGTTCAGCTCAGCTCCGCACGAGGATTTTGTGAAGTTAGGAGCTGGAAAGATTCAGAACAGGCCCTTAGTGGCATGTTACTTATAGTTCTTCAAACTACCACTAGTAGAAAAGGGGGCAACGGTCCAGGGTGGGTTAGCCCATTAGTCCCGGTTCAATCTAGAACCGGGACCAATGGGGGCATTGGACCCGGTTCGTGAGCCAAGGGGGCCGGCCGGGCCACGTGGGCCATTGGTCCCGGTTCGTCTGGACCTTTTGGTCCCGGTTGGTGGGACGAACCGGGACTAATGGGCCTGGCTCCTGGCCCACCACCATTGGTCCCGGTTCGTGGCATGAACCGGGACCACAGGCTCCCCTTTAGTCCCGGTTCGTGCCAGAAACCGGGACTAAAGGGTTCGCCTTCGTTGCACTCAGAGTTTAGTCCCACCTCGCCAACCGAACGGCGCCCACACCTGCTTATAAGCCTGTCCCTCTCTGCATTATTGAGCTCCTCTCAAAGTGAAAATAGATGCACCTATAGAGGAAAATTGGACCTAAATTCATAAATAGAAACGAATTATGAATTTATGTTTAATTTTCTCTATAAGTACATCTATGTTCACTAACAGAGAAGTTTTTATTTTTTGTGACCTAAAAGAAAAAAGAAATCACTAAAAAACTATAAGTATTTAGTTCTAAGTAGAAATGAAAAAATAAATAGCAAAAAAGAAAAAAAATGCCTGTAATATTTGTAAAGTTATTCATAAACTAGTGATTCACACAAATTTTAACTATTTTAATTTCAAAACTAATGGCACTAACTGAAATTTTATAATTTTTGTGACCTAAAATAAAAAAGAAATCACTAGAAGACAAAAAAAGTGCCACCTACTATTAAATAGCAGGAAAAAGATTGACTCAAAAATCAATTTTAACTATTCTACAAAGTGTTTTCACACAAATTTAGTAAACTAGTGATTCATAAACTAGTGATTCACACAAATTTTAAAAAATTCAAATTTAAACTATTCAAATTTTAAAGCTAATGGCACTAACAGAAAGTTTATAATTTTTGTGACCTAAAAGAAAAAAGAAATCACTAAAAAACTATAAGTATTTAGTTCTAAGTAGAAATGAAAAAATAATGGCACTAGTAAAGTTAATCACAAACTTGAGGTTCACACAAATTTTAAAGAATTCAAATTTTAACTATTCTAATTTGACACTAATGGCACTAGTAAAGTTAATCACAAACTTGAGATTCACACAAATTTCAAAGAATTCAAATTTTAACTATTCTAATTTGACACTAATGGCACTAGTAAAGTTAATTACAAACATGAGATTCACACAAATTTTAAAGAATTCAAATTATAACTATTCTAATTTGAAAACTAGAATCACTAACCGAAAGTTTATAATTTTTGTGACCTAAAAGAAAAAAGAAATCACTAAAAAACTATAAGTATTTAGTTCTAAGTAGAAATGAAAAAATAAATAGGAAAAAAGAAAAAAAGATGCCACCTACTGGGCCACCACGGCCTGAATACGACTAGAAGCCCATCCGTGGGCCAGGATTCAGGCCCGCAGAAGGCCCAGCAGGCCCACAGGCATAGCAGTGTGAGATTAGGCCCATAGGCCTGCAGTTCTAAGGAGTTCGATGGAGATGGCGAGGCAGCGCTTATAAACAGGTGCGGCGGCTCCTCAGCTAGCGAGGTGGGACTAAACATCCCACCGCACCGCGGCTTTGGCAGGTGCAGGCCTTTGGTCCCGGTTCAGGGCACCAACCGGGACCAATGCCCCCCTTTGGTCCCGGTTCGTGGCACCAACCGGGACCAATGCCTCCCTTTAGTCCCGGTTGGTGCCACCAACCGGGACCGAAGGCCTCCGTTTCCCGCCCTTTGGGCTGCCGAAAAGTGGCCTTTGGTCCCGGTTGTTGGCACCAACCGGGACTAAAGGGGGGCATTGGTCCCGGTTTGTGCCACGAACCGGGACCAATGCGCCGTCTATATAAGTAGCACTTGTGAAATTTTCATTCAGTTCGTTCTTCCCCGCCCGATCGACGACGCCGCCAGGCTGCGCCTCGCCGTCGTCGCCGCGCGCCATCCCGCGCCCCTCTGACGCCGTCCCGCGCCACCCCGACGCCGTCCCGCGCCGCCCCGTGCCGTCCCGCGCCGCCCCGACGCCCTCTCTGCCCCGACGCCGTCGCCCGTGCCTCGCCGTTGCCGTCGCCGCCCCGTGCTCCCCTGCCTCCTCGCCGCCGACGCCGTGCCCCTCACCGTCGCCGTCGCCGCCCCGCGCCACCCCGACGTGGTGGACCTCTCTGCCCCGACGCCGTCGCCCGTGCCTCGCCGTCGCCGCCGCGTGCCCCCTGCCTCCTCGCCGCCGACGTCGTGCCCCTCACCGTCGCCGTCCGCCGCCCCTGCCGTCGCCCCCGACCACGCCGTCCGCCCGGCTTGCGTAATTTTCTAATTTAATTAGGATGTATTGTTAATTTAGATGTATAGTTAATTTAGTTGTACTTAATTTAGATGTATAGTTTAGATGCAAAAGTTAGAATTTTTTCTGTTCCTACATTTTTTGGTGATATTATTGTTGCATATGCAAAAGTGAGTGTGTTCATATATATGCAAATAATATGTCAATTTTTTCATAGAATTTTTTTGATTTTTGTTGTTGTAATTTTGTTCATAGAATTTTTATTTTGTTCATAGAATTTTTATTATTTTTTTATGTTGTAATTTTGTTCATATTGTGTAGGAATCTAAACATTATGTATGATCAAAGTCATTTATGTATATGTTCATATTTAGAAGAAAAAGAAGGAGAGAAAAAAGGAAAATAAGAAGAGGAAGAAGGGAGAAAAAGAAGAGGAGAGAAATAACAGGAGAAATAAATAAGAAGATGAAAAAGAAAAAGAAAGAAGAGAAGAAGAAGGAATAGAGGAGAAGAAGAAGAATTCTTCTTGTTCTCCTCTATTATTCCTTCTTCTTCTCTTTTTTTTCTTTTTTTTCTTCTCCCTTTTCCTTTCTTCTTCTCCTTTTTTTTTCTTCTTCCTCTTCTTATTTTTTGTTATCGGGTATGTCGTTGTCGACATACCCCCTCCCCGATAATTAACTTTTAGTAATTAGTACTACTTAGAAAGTGTTTAATGGAAGTAGTTGATTTAATAAAACCGGTTTATTTTACTATAGAAGTAGTTTATTTTTAGCAAGAAAACTAATAGAACTAGTTTATTTTTTAGTTAAAGCAATTATTCCCGCATCGACGTGGACGATGCCTATCCCGCATCCTCGTCGTCGAGTCGGGGGCTGACGACACCTGCTTGACCAGATGGGCCATGTCCGGGACTGGGCTCCGCCGGGGTGGTACTGGGAGGCGCTACCTTTCGGGGGGCGTAGCTTAGTGAGGAGCCAGCCCGTCGTTGACCCGATCCTTGTTTGGTGGCGGTCGCGTGGGCCAGTGACGGTGCCGAGGCTTCCGAACACCGCGGAGGTGGTACGCCACCGTGTCAGCGAGGAGGACCAGCACGTCCGTCGGTACATGGTTGCGTTGGAGGGCAGGTTCGAGAATACCTAGCAGGTTCTTCAGGGATCTCACTGGAGCTATGATCCTGTGATGGTTCCTTTCCTTTGGGTGTCCACCGCCCACGCCGATACCCGTCGGGCGCTACGGTTCTAGTTGTACTGGCGATATGTATGATAAGTATTCGACGTGTATTAGTGATAATATTCGATGTACGGACACATGGAGATGATGTAGTTTTTCTTATAATTGAAGGCATCCTAATTTGAATACTACTTAATTTTGTGATTTGATTTTTCTTATTGAATGCTCAAATTGGAGAGCACTATGCAAGGCATATGCATATGATTAGTTGAATAATAATGATCTAATTTAGTCTTTGAATTATGAACGTATAGGAAATGTCATCATCGGACGACAAAAGTCTCCCGGGGGAGTGCGACTGGTGCCACGACGATCGAGGTGAGTGCGACAGGCCTCACCTGGACGATGGTCGGCGCTTCAGCATTAAGCTCGAGGAGACCTTCGAAGTTGAAACGGTACGCAACGACGACAAGTGTTTTTTTTTTCATAATTAAGCATGACTTCAACTATTTCAACGTGTAATTTTCATTTTTTACAATTTGAGTATAGTTGATCCCATGCCATGCAAGACGCTATGTCTTGGCGAGGATGGATTTTGAAGACCATAAAAATTTTGAAACGAAGAAAATTCACCTAAGGACCCATCATGATGTGGATTTTGAAGTAAAGTTGTATAATGCTGAGAAGCGTAACCCATTTTGGTTGCAAAAATTGGGAAGCATTTTGCAAATTGTATGGTTTTGATGAGGGTATGCTTGTCATCATGGATCTTGGTGATTCTGAAATCGAGCAAGACAATATGGACATTTGGGTCCTTGTTGATACTCCTCCAGTTCTACCGCTATGTGAGTTTTCTCAAACATAGTTAATTATTAATAGAACTTATATTGTTCATTTCAAAATAGTTGACAGCTTATTTCCATTGACAGCTTATTTTGAAGTATCAAAGAATGTGCAGAAGATGTTAGATAGAACTTACTACACCGATGGCTATGAGTTAACTTATAAGGAGAAAACTCATCTGGTTGGATTTTGTAATGATATTGAGAATTACAATATCTACAATCGAACTCCTCAACATTATGGTCAATACGTGCCACTAGTGCACGTGTTGAACTACGGTAACTACCATGGAGATACCCTGGTAAGTTTTTTTACTATTACGACATCCGTGCATCTTTTTGCATACTTCTAAAACTAGTACATCATTGCTAACTACGAAGTTATTACTATGTTTTTCAACAGCTTATCCCAGAGGATTGTGTGCCTCATTTGATGTATCAGAATGGCGGCAGCCTTCGTGTTTTGAACATATATCCAGGTCATCCTACGAATCTGAACTGTCCATACCGGATTTCTAAAACAAGTGGAGACATGACAATCAAAGGATGGAAAAAATATATGGACAGTCGTAAGGAGCTTTTTGGAAGCAAAAGGAAGCGAGACGCAAGAATTGGAGACAGGATGATCTCCATTCTTCATAATGGAGAGTCAGGGTCTATATTGTTTTATGCTATTTTACCTTAAATGTGTTTAGGTCCGATCCTACCTGATACTGATGATCATGTGCTAAGAACAATTATGTAGGGTTGGGTTCGATGACTATGAGGATGATGATCATATGACTTATTATTAATAACGAGTAGAAGTTGTATGATGCTGCTTGATTAATTAGTAGGACTTGTTATTATATATGATGATGTATGATGCGAGCATGCATGAGTTATATATATATATATATATATATATATATATATATATATATATATATATATATATCCGTATGTAGTCCATACAATTATTACCACTATATGACAACTGTGGTTTCGATTGTGAGGAATATTGATAAACTCTGATTGTCTGATTTACAGATTTAGTCACTCATAATCAATAATGTGTCCACCTAATTATAACCTTATTTTAAGCATTGTAATGACACTTTTAGCAATAGGTTGCATTCCTGTGTATCAGCCGGCTGGAGCCACGGTATATGCTGCAACAGCCGGAACATCGACAGCTTGTGCCATGCCAGTGGTACCGATAAGTTAGAAGAAGATTTTTTTTCCCAATACGAGCTGATGGTTTAGCAATTGCTATGTCTTCTTTCAATTCTCAGTGAGTTGAGAGCTTTTTAGTTTTTTCTTTCTGGTTTTGAACCATAAAGATGTCATACTAAATTGGGTCGTGTGCTCCTCAGACTGGATGTGTTTTTTTATAAAGAAAACCATATGGGAAAGCCCCGGTACTATGAATAGGAAACCAAATTCGTATCTCTGGGGACTTGAACTACATTCAGTCCACCGGCCAAGTAAGGTGGTTTTATTCTGCCAGTAGTGCTTTATTGGCCATACGATCGTTTTAATATCGATGATTCCCTAGCAGTGTAGCATTGTCAAGATGATATTTAGTTTGTAAGTGAACGTGGATTTGTGGGACTCATGTGTACTTTTTTTGTTAACGCAGGAATTAAATGTATTTTCTGTCCTTATGCAATCATGGTTCTAAGCCAGCTCGCTACTTTCAGGAATAGGCAGGTGACAACGAATAAAGATAAGAAAATGACTATCTCTTCACAACTGGTGTGAATATTCTACACGTGAATGCCATTTGATGGGAGCTTAAAAGTTAATTAAATGTGACCAATTTCGTGAAAGCTCTACTTCTTGAAAGTTGATTACTCAGACTCCGCATCATTCAAGACTATAACTGGTTCGCAAATGCAATTGTCATTCAACTACTCACAGCTCCATGCACCTCTCGCAGTTCTTTTAGTGTGAGTTCTCCTCCAGCCATACACAATGTTTCCGTTCACTTTGTCCCTGAGATCGAAAACTGAACATGCAACTCAAATGGTCACATGATTCTGTAGTGTACTCACAATAATGACATGATAAATATTTCCAGAATGGCTTGCTCACACCTATCGCATGCTAACACTATTTTGTTTCCATGACAAGAGCTAACTAAGAATAGAGTGCGGTTTTTTGTAGTTCCGCCTACGTGATACCCTCTATCACAACCATCTATTCTGAGCTCTATTCCATGTGGATGTGTGCATGGATGGAAAATTAGCGGCTGGCACCAGGCGCTCAAATCCTAATCTTCTGCCGCTAGGGCTAGTAGGCAACTGTATCTGACGATGTGACGTTCCATCTGCCCATTTCCTCCCAGACTGTGAAAACTAGTGTAGACCCATCACGTGTGGGCAGTGAAGTTCCATGTTTTTTACCTTTGCATGCTACAAATTTATTTTTTGCATGCAGGGCATCTCTCTCTCCGCCCTACTGAAGTTTACATGCAACTCTCTCTCTCTGTCTCATTTTTTTATCTCCTTCGTAAAGTTTGCTCTCTAATATTTGCATCCATGCATGCAACACTAACCTCTTGTTTTTATTTCATTTCTTCTCTTTTTCTTTATTTCAGTTCCTGACACCTTCGCAACCCAGCAAACACTCATGGCACTGTTGTGCTCGTGTCCTCAGCGTGTTGTCACGGGACGTAGTAGAAAAACGTCTCTTGCTTGCATTCCAAAAATGTCAAAAAAATAATGCAAAAGTCTCTTCCTTGCATCTGTTGTACTAGTAATAGCATGAGATGGTTTTTGACTTTTCAATGCACATGGGACAAAGGGGTGGAGATAAAAGATTCTTCATGCAAATCTCTCTCTCACGGTTGGACAAAGATTTCTGCATGAAGGGAGGGACCCATTCTCTCTCACACACTTCTCTGTAGGGACACACACATAGAAACAAACGCAAGCAAACAAAATGCCAGGAACAATGGCCTGCACAATGACTCCTGCTAATGACCTGGTGCATCAGAATGTGGACATGTGATGCTGCAAGAGGCACAGATCACGACACGAACAGATGGTCAGGATAGAAGGTACCCCGGAGCTCGAGCTAGCATGCAACTTTCCGCTAAGAATATAGATATATGGAAGTCCTATATATACCTTCTGCCCTGGGATGTCAATAAAGTGAGTGGAATATGAATACCAATTTGCTTATCTCTGTATCCATCTTCAAATTATATGGAATTTTGGAGGAAAACAAAAATATCACGGTAACATTTACTTAGTGTAAATATGTATTGACTCGTGATCTGAAAATAGAGTGTCTGGTCAGTGATTCCAATGACTGTTCTCTTAGATACTCACTTTGAACAACTTTTCTGAATTCCAGATCCCATTGGCGGTCGTGTAAGCTTTGCTTTCTCAAGAGCAGATTGTTCCACAGGTTATGTTCTTTCCCATTGCCTATACTTACAGTTTCAATGTTTTGCCTTCATATCTAAAGCTTGCACAATAATTTGCAGGACAGGCAACTTAGAGACAAAGCATGAGATGTGATGATCCGAATATATGGCAGTATGCATCACATGATGTGGAGGCCGGGAGTCATCCTCCTTGAAGAACAAATAATGCTCTCAATGCAGAGCAACATTCGGGGTAGAAGAGCAGTTACTTTCTCGGTTACAGAGAAGCATCAAAGTAGTACTACTTCTTTTGTTTCTCAAGCACCGAGCGATCCTGATACAACAAAAGAAAAAAGATTCTCTCTAGCACTAGCGAAAGAGAAAAACACACGCACTGTACATGCTCTTGGTGGGCCTCACAACATTAGAATTCACGACAATAGATAAAAAGTGCTTCACGAGATTTAATCACACAGTTTACTTACAGTTGTTCCCTTTTAGAACAGTATTGCTCCCACGACACATGTTCAGTCAAGAAATTTGCTGCAAAGCCTACCTGAAACTACTCTTTTGTTTCAGAAGTTGTCTGAATTTCTATGGAGAAAGTCTTTAACTATAGTAATATACTTGTACAAAGCCTCCATTTCTCAATTGTTTATGTCTAGGTTCCTTTGGTATGACATGCTGACATGAAAAAGGGAGTTGAAAACTTAGCTCAGATTAATCTATCCTCGTTTCATGCATTAGTCGTGATGCCATGGACTTCAACTACTCTCTGGTCTTGCTTCATAGTCTGACTTATCATACACATTACTGCAAGTAATGTGGTATGTAAATGAAGTTCTTCTACCACTTGAAATCCAATTAAATAGACCATTTAATATGAGTCTTTTTGTAAGTATAGTTGCAAATCAACCACACAACAAGTTCAGGAAATTTATTCATCATTCTTGTAATGCAAGATCACCCCAACCAAACACGCTATTTCTCTCTACTTTCTCTTTCTTGGGCAGGTAATGGCAAACTAAATATCTAAGTAGCTAGAATTGCCACACGATATGCTATCATAGTCACATAATAAAAAAAACTTAATAAACATGGGCATTTGTCATACAAAGGTGAATTGTTTGCTTATGCGTAGATTCACACCGTCTCCTTGGGGCCACGAGGTTAGGGCTTCTCGTTGCGTGCATGCTGATGAGATTTCGTGTCAGGTGCTTTGGATGGATTCAAGGGTTCATGGCGTTGCAAATGAGGCTCCAGGGTGTTGGTCCTTCGGGGCATTTGCATGAAGATTTTCCGGCTGTCATCGACAAGGTCAGGACTTGTTTTGATGACCGTAGTGGTTGTTCGGTTGTACCACTAATGTAGGAATGCCTAGCAGTGGCAAGCGGAAAAAGGCCATGAGTGGACCGGTTGAGGCGTTCGAATTCCAAAAACTGAAAGCAAACATGTTGGAGGTTTTTGAGCGGCCGGAACTCGCCCATGTATGCGTCTGACCATCTGGACCCACACAAAATCTCTCACCATGTGTCCCGCTTCAGAAATGTCCCAGTGCATTCATATCGGTCAACCTCGCCTGAGCGGACAGGACTAGACGGCATGAATGGCGGTCCGAACAACACGATGTGACTCGACGGCTGACCGGCATGGTTTTGCCGTTTCAATGCGGACGTGGAGACCAAGAAGCCTACTACGACCGCTGCGCATTGAAGCAGCACTGGTCAATCCGTCTATTTAAGTAGTGTGGCCTCGCCAGCAACCCTACATCCGTCCACTGGCAATCCTATATCCTCAGTTCGTGAACCATCGCCTTTCTTCTCAGTGGCAGATGTAGAGGGTGGACAGGGTGGGCCACGGCCCACCCTGGGATTTGTTCAGTAGCTTTATATCATCAGAGAAAAATGTTTAAAATATTATAAGACATAATTTTTATCAACAGTTCTACTATTGGCCCACCCTGGCCCATTGGGTTAGATCCGCTACTGTTTCTTCTTGTCCTATCCACTCGTCCGCACTCCACTCTACAGTGATGGTCAAGTCCGGCAGTGGCTCCCGGTGGTTCTCGGCGCAGCTGCCCAGCCTCGCCTCTGGTATAGCGCTTCCGCGGCGTCAAAATTGGATGCCACCTGTCCTGAAGGAGGAGGTCAAGGAGGAGCCCCTGTCACCTACGTGTAGCATGGCCGAGGAGTCCTTACAGCTGGTGTCCCTGCTGCATATATTTAGGCACGGGAAGGAGCCGGTGTCATCATCGCTGCTCGTCGGTCCAGTAGCCTGTGGTGCTCACTAAGAGCATCTCCAACAGCCGCGCTATGCGCCGCGCGCAAAAAATCTATTTGCCGCGCGTGCTTTGACTGGTTTGACGCGCCCGCCTGCGCTGGCTTCAGCAGCCGCGCTATAATGCAGCGCGCGCGCCGCTCCAGCAGAGCGCAAAAAATATAGCGCGCGCGCGCCGCACAAACCACATATACATAGCAAAAATGATCAAACAAACAAAATAAATCAACGATAAATAGTTTAATTTTGTTATCATTACAACTCAAACAAATAGTTTATCATTCAGTACAACAAATGCAATAAACACAATAAATAGTTCATGAACAATACAATGTCGAATGCAGATATCATCATGCTTTTTGTCGTCCATGCCATGCCCACCACTCTTCAATCAAATCATTCTGAAGTTCATTGTGCGTTGATTGACGCCGAATGGCATGATAGCAGGCAATAAAACGGGCTACCCTTTCAGCCCTCCGTCGCACTCGCACGGGATTTCCCAAGAGCTCATACTGTGAGTAGTCTAAATCTTGGCCACGCTCATTCTCAATGATCATGTTGTGCATGATCACACAAGCGTGCATGATGTATCAAAGCATTTTTTGATCCCAAAATCTAGCCGGTCCTCTCACAATAGCAAATTGGGCTTGCAAAATCCCAAATGCTCTCTCCACATCTTTTCTAGCCGCCGCCTGAGCATTGTGGAAGTCAAGATATTTCTTACCTTCCGGCTTTTTCAACGGCTTCACGACGGTTTGCCACTTTGGATAGATGCCATCCGCTAGATAATAGCCATAGTTGTACGTACGGCCATTTGCTACAAACTGCACCGATGGCAACTCACCGTTTGCAATCTTATTTATCAGTGGTGACCGGTTGACAACATTGATGTCATTCAGAGATCCAGGCATTCCAAAGAATGCATGCCAAATCCAAGTCTCCTGATCGGCCACCGCTTCAAGGATTATAGTGGAACCCTTTTTTTGGCCGTGGAATTGCCCATGTCATGCCTTTGGACAATTCTTCCAACTCCAATGCATGCAATCTATTGAGCCAAGCATGCCAGGAAATCCGCGAGCTTTGTTCATCGCCAATAGCCTTGCGGCGTCTTCAGCATTGGGAGCTCTCAAATACTCCTCTCCAAACACTTGCACAATTCCCACTGCAAAGTGCTTGACACACATGATGGCTTGGCTCTCACCCATAGCCAAGTGATCATCAACAAGATCAGCCGGTATACCGTATGCCAACATACGCAAAGCGGTTGTCACCTTCTGAAAGGTGCTATGCCCGAGCTCTCCGGCGGCATTCCTCCTTTGCTGAAAAAAATGTCATGGCTCGCTAGTTTCTCTGCAATGCGCCTGAACAACTCCGTGCTCATCCTAAACCGGCGACGAAAATACGACTCGGGGATTCTCCGCAAAATAATGCCTGATCAATCTGTTGTGGGCATCGATCTTGTCCCTCCAAATTTTCTGCCGACCCATAACCGAACCACCGTGCTTCGGTTTTTTTAATATGCATAGCTAGGATCATTGCAAGATCCTCCTCCTCTTCCATATCAAATTCTTCTTCGGAAGAATCATACGACGAACTCATTTAGAATGTTCAATACTATACTATAAAAACTACAATTCAAAACATGCATCAAATTCATGAAGTTTGAGCAATACATATCTTGTAGGCGTTTTGTCAAACACCTTGCGGGCGCGGCGCGGCAGCGAGCGCTCGGGCGCTGTTCCTCGGACGATGGAGGCGCGCGATGGCCGGCGGGACTAGGAGGGGAAGGGGCGGAAGCGCGGGCGCGCGGGGATAGGCCGGGGAAGCCTGAACGGTCGCCGGGGGCGCGGGCGACGGCGGCGGCGCGACCGGACGGGGGGTGAAAGTGGGAGAGGATGTGCGGGCGCGAGCGCTGGAGTGTGCCGCGCGCCTGGCGTCCCAAATACACCGCGCGGCTAAGCGTTTTTGTCCGCGCGCCCAACCAGTTATAGCGCGGGCGCCCGCTGGAGCGACCCGCCGCGTTGCGCGCGCGCAAAAATGGCCTATTTTGCGGCGCGGCGCTAGTTTAGCGCGGCTGTTGGAGATGCTCTAAAGATGGAGTAGATGCAAGGCCCGATCGCCAGTGCGCGAGGCCACTTCCTCCATTACATCAACGGTGGAGGCGCTGACTCCTCCTCGTGCAGCATGACAGCCGCCTATAATGTGGCAGCCAAGCAGGCGCACAAGGACCAAGGCAACGCGGCGGGACTGGCCGCGTCTGCAAATTCGGACGTCACACTAGACTGGGTCCTCGTTTACCCCAACCTCGCGTGACCTGGGCCAAGGACTAGTTTCGGAGCACTGCACAGACATACGCCTGGTACCAGCGCCGGATCAGAGACGTGCTCTTCGAATTAGGGATGGTCGAGTCCAAGTGTGCCGCCCGCGCCCTCGCCGGGGGCAGGGTGGTATTCGCGAGCGACCATCACCGCCAGGACGACGCGGCCGAGCGCTTGCACCCTCCTGCTGAGATACCCCCTTTTGTCGCTGAAAAGACCACGACAACGAGGACTCCTATAACGATGGCGAGGGAGCAAACGACGATGTTGGTATCGCCTGACAAGGCGGCGTACGAGGTTACCCTTCGGTACCTCGTGTAGTTAGTTTATGTTTAGTTCAAATTTCGTTTGGTTTGGTCAAACATAGTTAAATATTGAGACTTTTTACGGTACATCATACTACCGGAAATAGTGAGTAGTATATAACTAATTTGATGGTCATTATTGATTCCTGATTTTTTCTCCTTAGGACAGTTTGGTAATTTCATACTATTAGGCAAATGCGGGACTGGTTCAGTTAAAGCTGTAGATTTGTCCTTTCGCGTCATATAGATAAACATTAATCAAGTAGCCCGACCGAGCATTTGCCGTCGCCGCTGCATCGTCGCGTTTGCCCTCTCGCTAGCATCTCCAGGCGTGCTGCCGCAAGTCCTCGTGTTGCGCCGCCGCCATCCGGTGAGGCATTGCTGCGCGGCTAGGGCAGAAAGAGGCGGCGCCTGGTGCGGGCCGCCGTGTAAGTATTGTCTCTGGACAGGTTTGATCTCATAAGCGATAATACGGCGCTTTATCGTCTCACATCATCCTGCCGCTGCCATGCGAATGCCAAGACGGACTCCAATCAAGAACAAACGAACAAAACCAGCTGTGAAAAGATACGAGGAACGAATGTGACGTGCAAATAACTAACCGATTTGTCTACCGCAAAGATACATCAATACTAGGTACAGTATTATGCTTCGTCGTGGGATGATAATGAGCGAAAGATGGAGCGAGCGAGGTGAAAAGGAAGGAAAGCGCCCGCGCAGGCGGAGATGTCGTTCATGATTGCCCGCGACGACAGACGGACAGATCGATTGATCTCCCCATGCTACCTCAGCTAGCGCTACTGCACTATGTAGATGGATCGCCCATTACGCACCGGCGGGCACTCAGCAACACCGCATGAGATGCGAGCTGTAGCCTGCAAAGGCTCCCGCTCCGCACACATGGCTGCGCGAGTTTTAACAACTGCCCAAAACGCCCGTGTCGCCTTCATATACTACCTGAATTGTGTTGTAGTATTGGTTAATCTGGTTCGTTCGTCCACTGAAAATGGATGGCCCATATCGACTAGATGCACTGTAAAAGGTCTCTAAATATTTTGAAATTTAACAAATATAGTCTGGCTTGCATGAATTCTATATGTGTTTGTTTGAATCCGGTTTGAAATGGGGCGGACCGTTTTGCATGCGGTTGGATGGCCGGCTTCGCTAGTGGTGTCCAATATGCCAGCCTCTAGCTACCTTCGCTAGAAACGTGTAAGTATGGTTCTGCATCAGCCTAACTCACGTACCTTAACGCATGTATCAGCAGGGAAAAACCAAGTTCCAGTCAATGGACCTTCACGTGCCACCAATGTCTGAAACGGCAAGGGCGAGACAGTTCCATCTCTCATGTCGTAGACGTCAGAGCGGAGGGCCCTGGTCCTTGCATCGAAATGGTTCCGTTCATTCAGAAAGTCTGTCGAGCTCCAACATTTGGGTTGTCACCCGCTGGAAGGGACTCGGAGCAGCCTTCACTAAGAAAGAGAGCCCGTCCCATCAGTGTATTGATGTTTCTCCAGTATCCTCCGCCACTGCCCAAGTCCGCTGCCTTGAAGACCTCGAACCAAGTCCGCACGATCACCGGGCCCGGGAGCACGGTGAAGAGCTCCGTCTTTTGTTTCACCATCAAAAACCGATCGTCGGACGCAACCAGGTAGTGGTGAAGGCTAGCAACGTTCTAGTCATCCATGTAATCTTTCGGCATGGTGAGCATGCATTGGACTTTGACATGGTTGTTGCCGACAATGTCCATGGCGTAAAGACATAGAGGATACACACTCCCAAACATTGCGGTGAGGACGTAGAGCTTGTCTTGGAAGAGTGCGATGTCGCACAGAGAAGAATAAGTATCTTGAGGGGGTCTCCACCGCCATTCCATGTTCGTCGATTGGGGCCGGCAGATAGAGATGGTAACGTTGGGTCGGGATCTTGTCCGGACGGCGACGGCGTGGTCGGACATCACCACCACCTTGCAGATGTTGTCGGTGTCAACCAGGACGCCCGGCCGAGGGTAGAGACATTTGAGGTTGATGCTCTGAGGGGCCATCATCTTCCGAGAGAGTGGGTTCATCAGTGAGCACCTATTGTCGCTGTGGACAAGGAAGAGTGTGCTGCTTGTGGAGACACGATGAGCGACATCATCATCCGGGAGGGGGACGCGGCGGTGGACCTCGCCATCGGGGAGGCTGAGGAAGGTGCCGTCTCGAAGAGCGAGCCAAGGGAGCAGGGCGGGTAGAGGAGGCTGCAGGCGCGCGCCGGCGTGCCACGGGCGGCAGACGGCGCGCAGGCGGATGCGGTCGGCGTGGGACGGCACGCGCTGGAGCACGAGGCCCAATAGCTCTAATGGGAGGTCTTGCTATGGGCGGCGGCCGCCTTGACTCGGCGGCGCCAATACCTCCATCGCCCTTAGGTCTTGCCCTAGGTGGGTCTAACCGATCCTCTTGTTTCTTGATTGACTTGGGCTCTGTTTGGTTCATAAGTCTTAGGACTTTTTTTAGTCCCAACTTATAAGTCACAAGTCCCTAAAAGGTCCCTACCTGTTTGGTTCCTAGAACTTATAAGTCCCTATAAGACCATATTATAACTATAAGTCCCTATAAGTCCCTCCTTGAGAGTCTTATTTCATAAGTCCCAAATGCCCACTTTAAGTCCCTATAAGTCCCTCCTGTTTGGTTTAGTTGGGAATTTTAGGGACTTTTTTAAGTCCCTAAGCCAATAAGTCCCTGAAAACAAACACCCTCTTGGTCCAGTCCAAGCACGTTCCAACGACTTACGGTAAGATCGTTCCTATCGGCCGAACAGATATCCAAAGAAAACATTTTTTTTGCGGGGGATCCAAAGAAAACATTGGCTCTCCTTTAAATCTAATATACAATAACATATCGAATAAGCAATTTTACCGGTGGCGGGAGGTACTGGCACACCATCCGCCATCTGCTTAGTTTCGTCAAGATTCGTGCACTCTGTCAAAGTATATGCTACACCTCTTATATTTTCTAAATACAACTGGCATACACTGACACATCTGACCAAATACATGCATGCCATGCAGCTTTGTCAGGAGAGAGAGAGAGAGAGAGTTGGAATGGAGAGGCTGACTGGGCATGCATGATTCTCACTCCCCACAGTCCTTACAAAAGATGGATTTCATTAGTTTCAGAAAAACACATCACAGTTACTCCATTGAAGAAACGGTTTCATAAGCTGGAATATGAAACTCACAAAGAAAACTATATTTAGAAAAGTGGTTTGAATCGTTTCAATATAAAACTGATTTCATTCATTTCAAAAGAACTGACTTCACTCATTTCATTATACTTATTTCATTCATTACCAAAACGTTTTGAAATAATCAGTTTGACATGTTTGAACAAACTAGTTTCAGAAAACTGATTTCACTTATTTCAAAAAATATTGTCACTAGTTTCAAAATCGATTCTGATTATTTCGAATATGTAAATTTGAAATAAGTGAAATTTAAATTTTTATATGATTGAAATAGAAAAACTTAAACTAGTTTAAATATATTCAAAATTGGTCTTGTTCTACAGATCACATGTTCAGGAATTTGAATATATAAAATATTTCAATTATAGGAAATTAGTGTGAGAGATATTCTACATCTAAAATTTTAAACAAAAATAAAATGGATGGATTTATGTGCGAGAGAGAGGAGAGATTATGCATGCATGCATGCGTACCGTTCCTGTTAAAAGGTACTGCATCATTGTGATATTGATTAGACTTAAATCAGAAATACAAGAGATATTTTACAATGAATACTTCCATATACACATACACATGGTCCCACAACTTTAGATTTGGCAACACCTCATTGGTGCGAAGATCACCGGTAGCTCCCGGCTCGGGTAAAAAACACTTTGCGAGTAACATATATAGAACATGTCGAGGCTCTGTTAAGCAGCGTGTTCAGGACTCTCCACGAGGAATAATGCTACACGCACGTACCTGCGACGGTTGTTTTACGAATTGGTTAACACTAATTAACCTCTTCCATGATTTTCAGAGGGTGGGCTCCTGTCTCTCCCTAATCCCAATTAGAGGACGCCACTTGTGTTCGTCCGTGAAGTCTGTAAAAACTTCTCCATGTCTAGCATCTCTCCTCGGCGAGGCCCTTGCCATGGCCCACCTGCATCAATGTTCTGCTGCTCTCGTCCGCACCCTAAGGGCAATTCTAACACGCCGACCTAAACGGACGCGCGCTTTGTCTGCCTTTTGTCAGTTTGGGTCGGCTCGTCCGCCCCCTTTTGCATTTGGGTCGGTCATGCGCCCAACGGCAAACTCAAATCTCGTCTTGTGCCAACGGCCATGCCATCACCCAGAGTTCATGCCGACGCCATGCCAGCGGCCTACATACATGCTAGTCTAAAAAAACAGCACATAGTTGATGCTGGCACACTTGCCAGTGGCCCTCACACAAAACAAGGCGGGAGTTTAGCCACACCATCTCGGTCGTGGTCATGCCAGCACACTTGCCGACATACAGAAAAAGATGGCGCTCTCCGCCATAGATCACTCGTCATCGAACTTGAGCATGTTGGCATGCATGTTCTCAAACCAAGGCATCTTCCTCAGGGACACCATGCTCAAGTCCACCTTCATGATCTTCACCCGCATTATTATGCTAGCGAGAGCCACTTCTTTTGCCTTGGTCTTGGCATTGGTGGCTTAGATCTTGAGCATCTTCCTTTGCTTCTTTGCCTCCATCACGAGCTTCTTCGCTTGCTTCTCCGCATTGAGCTCAAGCCTCCTCCTTTAGATCTTCATGAAGGCCTTCGTTTGCTATTATTTGTCTTGCTGGCGCTTCTCCTCCCTTGTGTACTTTTTGGTCATCATGCCTTCCAAAGTGGCATGTAAGGCATTCGACGCCGCATCACGCTTGTCCTCTTTCTTG
This sequence comes from Aegilops umbellulata, assembly GCA_032464435.1. Taxonomy (NCBI): domain Eukaryota; kingdom Viridiplantae; phylum Streptophyta; class Magnoliopsida; order Poales; family Poaceae; genus Aegilops; species Aegilops umbellulata. The sequence goes on along the minus strand of CP136055.1, from coordinate 599,865,593 downwards.
GAGTTGGTCTTCCCCGCGGCCGCGGCTTCTCTCCCTCACAACGGTCCTCGACGGCTTCCTCCCCTCAAAGCACCTTGATGGCGACATATTGCGCCTTGAACTTCTCGTCCCCGTTGATGGCAATCCACAGTAGCGCACCATGCAGTATTAGTTAGTTTGTCATTGATGTCTGAAATATATTTTGATTTGTTTCGGCCTCCACCGAGGAGACTTGCGGCATAGGCACCACCCAACCCAACCTCGCTGCCCCCGCAACCGAGTTGGACGGCCAGCACCAACGAGTGCCTGTGCCTCAGACCCGGCGTCGATCCACCAGCCAAGGCTGTGGCCACGGATCTCAGCATGAGGCGCACTGCCGGTATCTCGGGTGGTGACGTGGGGTTGAGGGTTTTTCGCCAATCACCTACAAAGTCTTTTGAATTCCTGTAGATTTTTTTAGGCCCAGGAATTTAACTACTAACTTTTTTAGATGAGCACTACTCCCTCGGCAGCTTGAGGTCTGCTAGCCCGCGTCCAGTGCGCTCCCAAGAAAGGCGCCCTCATGGTGGTGCTCACGAACCGGTACGTGGTCTCGCATTACGGCCTGCACGACGCGGACGCCGGCGCCGGGTACGCCTACTCTCGGTGGGCGACCCTGAGCGTGAGTGCCCCAGTCAATGCTAGCGTACAGCCCAATATTACGTGTACTGATTTTATGCTTCACTGAAATAGGGCCAGGTTTTCTTACCTTTTTGCTCATATGTTTATGTATTTGCATGCAAAGGAAAGCGTAGCAATTTTCTTATTCCAGTGTATTGGATGCATGCCAGAATTTAATTTTGGTTCCTTAAATACTTCCACGGATTAACAAGGGGATTATCTTTATAACTTCCTAATTGACTTGCAGCAAGGAACTAGCAGTGTTGGATTGGTAACTATACTTTCTTTCCAGCGAGGTAACTGAAAAAGATCACCATACACTAACCCTTTTGTATGATCTGTTGTTATGCACTCTTACTGGATTAATTTTTGTCCATAGAATGTTGTTTTGCCGGATGTTTCTACACTGGAGCACCTTCAGTCATTTGTGCACCTACAATTGTTAGGCGTAATCCATGTTATATAAGTTTGATATTTTTCTTCAAAACAACAATCTTCATTTTGAGTGACACCATTGGTTCAATGCCAAAATCTGTCTGAGCACTTTAATATGCCTTTAGACATTGTCACAGGATTAATGCAAATATTTTTTCCTCTCTTGATAGCTCTCTTAAAGCACTACATTAGTTATGATAATGACAAGTAACATAGTATTGCAGAAGTTACCCACATTACAGAACAATCTTGCATTACTACACCGTGGAGCATCACTATGATTGTACCTTAGATCCTCATAGTTGGTGAACTGAAACATTGCTGCTATGAAAGAACTTTAGCATCTGATTTGTGCATTCCATGAATGATATGGACATATAGTTATGCTTAGGTAGTTGGTAGTTTCTACTCACAAAAATGGAAAACTATAATATGTTTTGTGTGGTCAGTAGAAAATAATAAGTCATGTATTTTGAGGTCCTAACGTTTCTGATCTTGAACCTAAATATTTTCCATAATGATATTATCTTTTAGAGCTTGCTTCTGCTTAAGATTTTTCGTGCACATTATAGTCGCATTCTACAAATTCCGGCCGCAATGCGCGGGGTATCTTCTAGTTAATTAGGTAACGATGCCGGGCGGCAGCGTGGATGACTCAGCTAGGTGGAGTTGCCCTGCGGCATAGGTGCGGTTGCTCCTTGTGGCGGGAGGAGGATGTGGATGGGTGATGCACTTGAACAAGAAATAATCAGTGTAGACGTTTTTTGGGGGTCAAGCAGTAGGAATTGAGCTTCTAGCTGTAATACTCATTATTTAAAAAAAATACGTGGTGGTGAGAAATTGCTACAGGTTCCTAGTACGTATATTTCATGGGGTGGTTGGTCGGGAGCCGTTCGATTATGTGACTCAAGCCTTTTCTCTAACTACTTGCAACAATACACTTGTTGTGAAACCTTCTCTTCTCTAATTTCCTGCAACAAGACATTTATTGCAAAACTCATTTTTCTCTAATTTCCTGCAACAAGTCCCCTGTTGCAAAACCTCTTCTTCTCTGATTTTCTGCAACAAGTCTTCCGCTGCGTCTAATTTTCTGTAACAAGACCCTGGTTGTACAAAGTGCAACAACTTCTCCGGCCGCATCGCGCACTAACACAGTCATCTTTCGATGCGACTGTTCCACAACAACGTTATTGTTGCAGAAACTTGGAGTGGACATGGAAGTACGGCGTGGTGATGTGGCTGCTATTAGCACTGGTGGTGCCAGAACGACGGTGAGGTTGTTGGTGCTCCATGCCCGTGTGGCGGATCTCACCGGATCCAGTCACCAAGAGGCGTTTGGCGGCGGAGATCCAACATGGATGCGCCTACGATGACGATCTACAGGCAAGAGCGCTCGGCTTGGCTGCTGGTCGCGAGTGCTCGGTCTGCAACAGACCATTTGTTTCCGTGAGGCCAATTGAAACAAGGGGTGGGTTGCAAGAATTGTACTAGGATAAAGATTGCTTGTGAGTCAGTTCGATCCCAATCAAATCTGACGGCTACGGAAAAGGTGGACGCACACGCAAACATCCGCCGGTTGAGCGATAGCGTTTTCCACATTTCATATAAAAAAGTCTAAACAATTATTCTATGGTCTACCGGAGTAGATGAGTACAAAGACAACTCCACTGGAAACAAATAACATGAATCTGAAAGTAATTTATCTCTAAGACGACATCTATAATGAAACTAGCTATAGCTAGGCATAGCGTGTTAATACATTAATTAGCTATGTAATAATGAGGACAGCCGTCTCCTCAAAGTCGCGGATGGATCGTCGGTTAGGCAGTTGAGCAGCGTGGCCTGCGCGGTGGTGCAGGCCAATGATTCGATCTTGTCCAGCCCCGAGCACGCAGCAGCCCATGCGTCCACCTTGTCCACGCATTCGCGTTTGCCCTTCTGCACGCAGACATGTTTGGTAGCTGTGGCAACGTCGGAAGTTATTTTTGCTACCGACCTGTCGATGTCGGCAAAGGATTCTTCCAAGGACGATGGTGTTGCTGCGCTACTCTGTGTGTCAATGTCGATCGCTGTGGCCGGGACTCGATCGATTGGTTTTCCTATATGGACGGACGTGCTTGATCTTGTATTTTATAGGTGCACGTACGCGCTAATATATAGGAGTAGATGAATTCGGCTCCAACTAGGACTTGTGTCGGTTTTGGAATCTTTTTCTGGCGAACAATGACTTGTCCCTCGATCTTAAGGCGACTAAACTTAGGAGGAGAAGGAAACAAGCAGTCCAATTGGTTGTCAAAGTACGGCCTGCGTCCAGGTAGGACGGATTCAACTATACAACGTCATGAGCCCGGAGGACGGCAGACGGCGACGGTGACGGACAGCAGCAGCTAGCGGCGAAGGTGGCGGCGATGCACCACGGATGCCGGCGACGCACGGCAGTGGTGGCGTCTGCTGGCGACCTCGTGGTCCTCCCGGACGGTATGGTGCTGGCCGTCTTGCCGCCTCGCCCCCTAGGTCGTGGATCACAACGTTCTCATCTTATCGACAAAGGTCAACATCTCTGAAATATCTAGCCTTTTCGATACTTGTAGCACAGTTGGATTCCTATGGAGAGTTGTGAATCGACCAATGATTGTGGATTGCATGGATTTGGCGGCCGGGTTCAGGTTCTCGGCATGCTTCATGGACACGGCGGTGTTTCAGACTCCTCGAACCCAAACTTGTTTTTCTAAAAGCCTATTCTTACCAGAAAAAGTTAAGAAAACTTGGTTTTCTAAATTTCTTACTAAACCATGTTTTCTAAAAACCAATCACCCATCGCTTGTATAAGAACAACCACTAAATGTCCTTAGCTCCAGCTCATATGAGCTCGATATGAGCAGTAAAATCTGAAAAGAAAAGAAAAAAATTCAAATCATTCCGATTATTTTGGCAAACATTGACAAAGGTTTTTAATGCTTGCAAAGTTTCATCACGAAATACGCAAGTCAAATGTTCAGAGTGCACTAAAGAACATTGGCTGTGTTCTTCTCCAACCAGAGAGATCAAAAGCTAAATATGCAAGTCAAATGGTCACATGATTCTATAGTGTCCTCATGTGATACATATGATGTGATAAATGCTTTCTAGGTGGTTTGCTCACAACTATCGCATGATTCTTTAGTGCACAATATATACCTTCTGCCTTAAGATATCAAATTAAGTGAGGGGGATATATGTTCCCAAAAAAATAGTGGGTGGGATATGAATACTTATTTATTGATCTCTTTGTCCACCTTCGGGTCGTTTGAAATATTGGAGGAAAACCAAAATACCATGGTAACATTTACTGACTGTAAATCTGTATTGGCTCGTGATACTGAAAATAGAGTGTTGTTGGTGTTTCCTTTTTCTAAATTCCAGATACCGTCGTCGACGTTAGGAAGTAGTCAATCTTGAGGCAGAGTTCCAAAGGTGAAGGAGTACCCTTTTCCATTGCCAACTTACAGCTGGTTTGCCATTATATCTAAAGCTTGCACAATATTTTGCAGGACCCGCAACTCAGAGATATTATTGGGATGACAAAGCATGGGATACAATGCTGTCTATGTAGTGCAACTAAATCAAGTCTCGATGGTCTTCCTGTAGCTCATTTTTTCCTAATTTTCCTTAACACTAGAACTGGACGCGAACTTGTAAGAGCACACACCTGATACAAAGTATCTGCAACTAGTTACATTAAGACTGTAACCTGTTGGTTCGAGCTACCACCTACTCTGTTTTTTCTTCGCTTGTTTTAGTATGATCACTGAGTGGACCTGAAGCTAAAAGCAGTCTCATCAGCAGTGAAAGAACAACTTCCCAGCCGAATAAAATGTTTCTGAAGTCAAACCTAACAGCCTTGCAATGATAAGTAGTCCAATCTAAGACGAAGTGTCGTGATAATAAAAAATACTAGCCGAAAAAGAGGTTACATTCGAATACTCTGCTGCGAGAAAGAGGTTGATCTTATTAATCGGCAATCTGAAAGTCTGTGTCATAAAGAGAAAGAAATAGCACCAAGTTGTTTTTTATGTCTGTTCTACACTAACATGTCTTGCTATGTATTTCTTGTTTCAAAAATTTCGGTCCACGCATAATAAAGGGTCATCCACATCTTGCTGTCCTCCAATAGGATGACCACTAATTTGTTTTAGAGTGAGAAGAACCCCTCCTTCTGTGTGCCAAATTAATTGTTCCTCATTGCTTGCTTCTGCAAAATTACCTACGGTGTAATCATTACAAGCAACTATACACACATCTTCAGAGCAATACTCCTCCTGTAGGCTGCGGCATATGCCAAATCAGCCTTTCGCAGGAGGAAGTAATATGGCTTCAACTTGTTGAGAAACTTTGCTATACTCTGCAGTTTGGAGCCCTGCGGAAGGATGTTGTGATAGTAGGCTGGTCGTTTGGGTGTGGACTACCAGGTCATGTCATGGTTGTAATTGGCTTAAATTAGCCGAACTTTGATTTTTATTTTCTTCAGATTCAGACATATCTAATGTGAATCAAGTTATCTCCTTGAGCATCTGCCAGGTTTAGCACTGGTTGGTGGGTATATACTCACATTTCAACCCCAGTTTGGGGTAGTGATATAGTGTTTTTAAAGTTGACGTACCGAAGTGTTGTCCCTACGCAATAACCTCAATAGAATAAGCCAGATCGTGCACAAGCAGCATGAAATAATCAAGAAAAGAAAACTTCAGGAGTAGTAGTTGCATATATTGTGCCAAGAGTGCTCCGGTAGACAATTACTGACACTCGAGTCTTTTTCTTTTTTGAGGGAATACAAGCACTAGAGTCTAACAGTTCCTCCGTCCCATAATATAAGAGCATTTTTTACACTATTGTAGTGTAAGAAATGCTCTTATATTATGGGACGGAGGGAGTACTACACTATTGTGGGTATCTACTTTCATGATTATTGGGAATCCCCCCTCTCCCTCGCGCTGCCCTCCCCAGGGCGGCTCGAGGGCGCCTAGGGTTTCCCGGCGCCGCCCCTCTCCATCCTCCCTCCCTCCCTTGCTGTCACCAGAGGCGGTCGCCGGGCAGCGCCTGTGCGGCTGCCGATGACGATGGCGGCGAGGTCTCCGTCACTTCTCTCACGAGAAGGACTCCGGATCCAGGGCGGCGGCCCTTGGCGGCGAGGCGGCGCCGTCTCCGGCTGGTGGCGTGTGCGGGAGGTGCGGGCTGGCTTCCTCGGCTGCTCGGGCGGCGAGGAGCAGGCGGATTGCGGCCGTGGGGCGGCGAGGTCATCCTTCCTCCGCTCCAGATCTGAAGGTCAGGCTCCCCTCTCTGCTCTCTTCCTCCACTGCCTCGTTCGATTTGGGGCCTCTGGCCGCTGGATCTGGTGCCGACGGGGTGCGCCCCGAACTGGTGGTGTGGGTTGAGCCCGGGGGAAACCCCTGTTTGGTCTTTTCCAGCACGGCGGCGGTGGCGCCTTTTGGCGTCGTTCTACTCCCTGGAGTCGCCGTTGTGGGCTCCCCTCCACACCCCGGTCAATGTTCCCGGGCAAAAGCCCGAATCCTTGCTGGATGGGCGGCGGCGGCGCCAGGTGCGTCGTGTCCTCCTTGGAGGCGCCGCTTGGGGAAGATTGGTGCTTTGGGGTTGCGTGCTGCAGTGTGTAGGTGGGCGGCTGGTGTCTATCGAGTCCCTGTGGCTCGGTAGCTCCTTCACTTCGGCAACTCTTCCGGCAGCTTACCCTCTACGATTGGCCGCCTTCGGTGTCTGCGGTGTTGCTGTTGTGTGTGTGCTCCGTCTTGTGGTCGTGCTCCGTGACGGGCCCAGTCTCGAGACCAACCATTGCTCAAGTTCTCGGGTGAGCGTCTCTTCATTTGACGGTGCGACGCCTTCGAGCCTAGGCGAGGGGAAGGGATCCCCTTCGATGTTAGAGAGGGCAGGTGTTGGGTCATCCCCTCTGCTGGTTTCCAGTCCTGTGTTCGATTCCTCTTGAAGGAAATATGCCCTAGAGGCAATAATAAAGTTATTATTTATTTCCTTATTTCATGATAAATGTTTATTATTCATGCTAGAATTGTATCAACCGGAAACATGATACATGTGTGAATACATAGACAAACAGAGTGTCACTAGTATGCCTCTACTTGACTAGCTCGTTGATCAAAGATGGTTATGTTTCCTAGCCATAGACATGAGTTGTCATTTGATTAACGGGATCACATCATTAGGAGAATGATGTGATTGACATGACCCAATCCGTTAGCTTAGCACCCGATCGTTTAGTATGTTGCTATTGCTTTCTTCATGACTTATACATGTTCCTATGACTATGAGATTATGCAACTCCCGTTTGCCGGAGGAACACTTTGTGTGCTACCAAACGTCACAACATAACTGGGTGATTATAAAGGTGCTCTACAGGTGTCTCCAAAGGTACATGTTGGGTTGGCGTATTTCGAGATTAGGATTTGTCACTCCGACTGTCGGAGAGGTATCTCTGGGCCCTCTCGGTAATGCACATCACATAAGCCTTGCAAGCATTGCAACTAATGAGTTAGTTGCGAGATGATGTATTACAGAACGAGTAAAGAGACTTGCCGGTAACGAGATTGAACTAGGTATTAAGATACCAACGATCGAATCTCGGGCAAGTAACATACCGATGACAAAGGGAACAACGTATGTTGTTATGCGGTCTGACCGATAAAGATCTTCGTAGAATATGTAGGAACCAATATGGGTATCCAGGTCCCGCTATTGGTTATTGACCGGAGACGTGTCTCGGTCATGTCTACATTATTCTCGAACCGTAGGGTCCGCACGCTTAAGGTTTCGATGACAATTATATTATGAGTTTATGAGTTTTGATGTACCAAAGGAGTTCGGAGTCCTGGATGAGATCGGGGACATGACGAGGAGTCTCGAAATGGTCGAGACGTAAAGATCGATATATTGGACGACTATATTCGGACTTCAGAAAGGTTCTGAGTGGTTCGGGTATTTTTCGGAGTACCGGGGAGTTACGGGAATACGGGGGGGAAGTATTGGGCCTTATTGGGCCATACGGGAAAGAGAGAGGGGCTGCCTAGGGCAGGCCGCGCGGCCCCCCAAGGCCTAGTCCGAATTGGACTAGGGGAGGGGCTGCGCCCCCTCCTTCCATCCCTTCTCTTTTCCCCTTCCTTCTCTCCTACTCCTATTACATGGAAGGACTCCTAGTTGGACTAGGAAAGGGGGAATCCTACTCCCGGTGGGAGTAGGACTCCCTAGGGCGCGCCATAGAGAGGGCCGGCCCTCCCCTCCTCCACTCCTTTATATACGGGGGCAGGGGGCACCCCATAGACACACAAGTTGATCTTCGTGATCGTTTCTTAGCCGTGTGCGGTGCCCCCCTCCACCATATTCCACCTCGGTCATATCGTTGCAGTGCTTAGGCGAAGCCCTGCGTCGGTAGTACATCAAGATCGTCACCATGCCGTCGTGCTGACAGAACTCCTCCCCGAAGCTTTGCTGGATCGGAGCCCGGGGAGCGTCATCGAGCTGAACGTGTGCCAAGAACTCGGAGGTGCCGGAGTAACGGTGCTTGGATCGGTCAGATCGGGAAGACGTACGACTACTTCCTCTACGTTGCGTCAACGCTTCCGCTTCGGTCTACGAGGGTACGTAGACAACACTCTCCCCTCTCGTTGCTATGCATCATCATGATCTTGCGTGTGCGTAGGAATTTTTTTGAAATTACTACGTTCCCCAACAGTGGCATCCGAGCCTAAATTTTTATGGTTTGATGTTATGCACGAGTAGAACACAAGTGAGTTGTGGGCGATAGAAGTCATACTGCCTACCAGCATGTCATACTTTGGTTCGGCGGTATTGTTGGATGAAGCGGCCCGGACCGACATTACGCGTACGCTTACGCGAGACTGGTTCTACCGCCTTGCTTTGCACACAGGTGGCTGGCGGGTGTCAGTTTCTCCAACTTTAGTTGAACCGAGTGTGGCTACGCCCGGTCCTTGCGAAGGTTAAAACGGAGTCTATTTGACAAACTATCGTTGTGGTTTTGATGCGTAGGTGAGATTGGTTCTTGCTTAAGCCCGTAGCAGCCACGTAAAATTTGCAACAAACAAAGTAGAGGACGTCTAACTTGTTTTTGCAGGGCATGTTGTGATGTGATATGGTCAAGACATGATGCTAAATTTTATTGTATGAGATCATGTTTTGTAACCGAGTTATCGGCAACTGGCAGGAGCCATATGGTTGTCGCTTTATTGTATGCAATGCAATCGCCCTGTAATGCTTTATTTTATCACTAAGCGGTAGCGATAGTCGTAGTAGCATAAGATTGGCGAGACGACAATGATGCTACGATGGAGATCAAGGTGTCGCGCCGGTGACGATGGTGATCATGACGGTGCTTCACAGATGGAGATCACAAGCACGAAGATGATGATGGCAATATCATATCACTTATATTGATTGCATGTGATGTTTATCTTTTTATGCATCTTATCTTGCTTTGATTGACGGTAACATTATAAGATGATCTCTCACTAAATTATCAAGAAGCGTTCTCCCTGAGTATGCACCGTTGCCAAAGTTCGTCGTGCCCAGACACCACGTGATGATCGGGTGTGATAAGCTCTACGTCCATCTACAACGGGTGCAAGCCAGTTTTGCACACGCGGAATACTCGGGTTATACTTGACGAGCCTAGCATATGCAGATATGGCCTCGGAACACGGAGACCGAAAGGTCGAGCGTGAATCATATAGTAGATATGATCAACATAATGATGTTCACCATTGAAGACTAATCCATTTCACGTGATGATCGGTTATGGTTTAGTTGATTTGGATCACGTGATCACTTAGAAGATTAGAGGGATATCTATCTAAGTGGGAGTTCTTAAGTAATATGATTAATTGAACTTTAATTTATCATGAACTTAGTCCTGGTAGTATTTTGCAAATTATGTTGTAAATCAATAGCTCGCGTTGTTGCTTCCCTATGTTTATTTTGATATGTTCCTAGAGAAAATTGTGTTGAAAGATGTTAGTAGCAATGATGCGGATTGGATCCGTGATCTGAGGTTTATCCTCATTGCTGCACAGAAGAATTATGTCCTTGATGCACCGCTAGGTGACGGACCTATTGCAGGAGCAGATGCAGACGCTATGAACGTTTTGCTAGCTCAATATGATGACTACTTAATAGTTTAGTGCACCATGCTTAACGGCTTAGAATCAGGACTTCAAAGACGTTTTGAACGTCATGGACCATATGAGATGTTCCAGGAGTTGAAGTTAATATTTCAAGCAAATACCTGAGTTGAGAGATATGAAGTCTCCAACAAGTTCTATAGCTAAAAGATGGAGGAGAATCGCTCAACTAGTGAGCATGTGCTCAGATTGTCTGGGTACTACAATCGCTTGAATCAAGTGGGAGTTAATCTTCCAGATAAAATAGTGACTGACAGAATTCTCTAGTCACCATCACCAAGTTAGTAGAACTTCGTGATGAACTATAGTATGCAAGGGATGACGAAAACGACTCCCGAGTTTTTCATAATGATGAAATCGATGAAGGTAGAAATCAAGAAAGAGCATCAAGCATTGATGGTTAACAAGACCACTAGATTCAAGAAAAGGGCAAAGGGAAGAAGGGGAACTTCAAGAAGAACGGCAAACAAGTTGCTGCTCAAGTGAAGAAGCCCAAGTCTGGACCTAAGCCTGAGACTGAGTGCTTCTACTGCAAAGGGACTGGTCACTGGAAGCGGAACTACCCCAAGTATTTGGTGGATAAGAAAGGATGGCAAAGTAAACAAAAGTATATTTGATATACAGATTATTGATGTGTATTGTACTAGTGTTCGTAGCAACCCCTCCGTATTTGATACTGATTCAGTTGCTAAGAGTAGTAACCCGAAACGGGAGTTGCAGAATGAACAGAAACTAGTTAAGGGTGAAGTGACGATGTGTGTTGGAAATAGTTCCAAGTTTGATATGAGCATCATCGCACACTCCCTATACTTTCGGGATTAGTGTTAAAGCTAAATAAGTGTTATTTGGTGTTTGCATTGAGCATGAATATGATTTGATCATGTTTATTGCAATACGGTTATTCATGTAAGAGAATAATTGTTGTTCTGTTTACATGAATAAAACCTTCTATGGTCATACACCCAACGAAAGTGGTTTGTTGGATCTCGATCGTAGTGATACACATATTCATAATATTGAAGCCAAAAAGATGCAAAGTTAATAATGATAGTGCAACTTATCTGTGGCACTGCCGTTTAGGTCATATTGGTGTAAAGCGCATGAAGAAACTCCATGCTGATGGAATTTTGGAATCACTTGATTATGAATCACTTGATGCTTGCAAACCATGCCTCATGGGCAAGATGACTAAGACTCCGTTCTCCGGAACAATGGAGCGAGCAACAGATTTGTTGGAAATCATACATACTGATGTATGTGGTCCGATGAATGTTGAGGCTCGCGACAAGTATCATTATTTTCTGACCTTCACAGATGATTTGAGCAGATATGGGTATATCTACTTGATGAAACACAAGTCTGAAACATTTGAAAAGTTCAAAGAATTTCAGAGAGAAGTGGAGAATCATTGTAACAAGAAAATAAAAAGTTTCTACGATATGATCGCAGAGGTAAAATATTTGAGTTACGAGTTTGGCCTTCAGTTAAAACAATGTGAAATAGTTTCACTACTCACGCCACCTGGAACACCACAGTGTAATGGTGTGTCCGAACATCGTAACCGTCCTTTATTGGATATAGTACAATCTATGATGTCTCTTACCGATCCACCACTATCATTTTTGGGGTTATGCATTAAAGACAGCTGCATTCACGTTAAAAAGGGCACCATCTAAATCCGTTGAGACGACACTATATGAACTATGGTTTAGCAAGAAACCAAAGTTGTCGTTTCTTAAAAATTTGGGGTTGTGATGCTTATGTGAAAAAGTTTCGTCCTGATAAGCTCAAACCCAAATCGGAGAAATGTGTCTTCATAGGATACCCAAAGGAGACTGTTGGGTACACCTTCTATCACAGATCCAAAGGCAAGACATTCGTTGCTAAGAATGGATCCTTTCTAGAGAAGGAGTTTCTCTCGAAAGAAGTGAGTGGGAGGAAAGTATAACTTGATGAGGTAATTGTACCTGCTCCCTTATTGGAAAGTATTTCATCACAGAAAACGGTTTCTGTGACACCTACACCAATTAGTGAGGAAGATAATGATGATGATCATGAAACTTCAGATCAAGGTATTACTGAACCTCGTAGATCAACCAGAGTAAGATCCGCACCAGAGTGGCCCGGTAATCCTGTTCTGTAAATCATGCTGCTAGATCATGATGAACCTACGAACTATGAAGAAGCGATGGTGAGCCCAGATTCCGCGAAATGGCTTGAAGCCATGAAATCTGAGATGGGATCCATGTATGAGAACAAAGTATGGACTTTAGTTGACTTGCCCGATGGTCGGCAAGCAATAGAGAATAAATGGATCTTCAAGAAGAACACTGACGCTGATGGTAATGTTACTGTCTATAAAGCTCGACTTGTCGCAAAAGGTTTTCGACAAGTTCAAGGGATTGACTACGATGAGGCCTTCTCACCCGTAGCGATGCTTAAGTCTGTCCGAATCATGTTAGCAATTGCCGCATTTTATGATTATGAAATTTGGCAAATGGATGTAAAGACTGCATTCCTGAATGGATTTATTAAAAAAGAGTTGTATATGATGCAACCAGAAGGTTTTGTCAATCCTAAAGGTGCTAACAAAATATGCAAGCTCCAGCGATCCATCTATGGACTGGTGCAAGCATCTCGGAGTTGGAATATACGCTTTGATAAGCTGATCAAAGCATATAGTTTTATACAGACTTGCGGTGAAGTCTGTATTTATAAGAAAGTGAGTGGGAGCACTACAGCATTTCTGATAAATATATGTGAATGACATATTGTTGATTGGAAATAATGTAGAATTATTCTGCAAAGCATAAAGGAGTGTTTGAAAGGAGTTTTTCAAAGAAAGACATCGGTGAAGCTGCTTACATATTGAGTATCAAGATCTATAGAGATAGATCAAGACGCTTGATAAGTTTTTTCAATGAGTACATACCTTGACAAGATTTTTGAAGTAGTTCAAAATGTAACAGTCAAAGAAAGAATTCTTGCCTGTGTTACAAGGTGTGAAATTGAGTAAGACTCAAAACCCGACCACGGCAAAAGATAGAAAGAGAATGAAAGTCATTCCCTATGCCTTGGCCATAGGTTCTATAAAGTATGCCATGTTGTGTACCAGATCTATTGTATACCCTACACTGATTTTGGCAAGGGAGTACAATAGTGATCTATGAGTAGATCACTGGACAGCGGTCAAAATTATCCTTAGTGAAATAAGGATATGTTTCTCGATTATGGAGGCGAAAAAAAAAGTTCATCGTAAAAAGTTATGTCGATGCAAGTTTTGACACCAATCTAGATGACTCTAAGTCTCAATCTAGATACATATTGAAAGTGGGAGCAATTAGCTAGAGTAGCTCCGAGCAGAGTATTGTTGACATAGAAATTTGCAAAATACATACGGATCTGAATATGACAGACCCGTTGACTAAGATTCTCTCACAAGCAAAACATGATCACACCTTAGTACTCTTTGGGTGTTAATCACATAGCGATGTGAACTAGATTATTGACTCTAGTAAACCCTTTGGGTGTTGGTCACATGATGATGTGAACTATGGGTATTAATCACATGGTGATGTGGACTATTGCTGTTAAATCACATGCTGATGTGAACTAGATTATTGACTCTAGTGCAAGTGGGAGACTGAAGGAAATATGCCCTAGAGGCAATAATAAAGTTATTATTTATTTACTTATTTCATGATAAATGTTTATTATTCATGCTAGAATTGTATCAACCGGAAACATGATACATGTGTGAATACATAGACAAACAGAGTGTCACTAGTATGCCTCTACTTGACAGGCTCGTTGATCAAAGATGGTTATGTTTCCTAGCCATAGACATGAGTTGTCATTTGATTAACGGGATCACATCATTAGGAGAATGATGTGATTGACATGACCCATTCCGTTAGCTTAGCACCCGATCGTTTAGTATGTTGCTATTGCTTTCTTCATGACTTATACATGTTCCTATGACTATGAGATTATGCAACTCCCGTTTGCCGGAGGAACACTTTGTGTGCTACCAAACGTCACAACGTAACTGGGTGATTATAAAGGTGCTCTGCAGGTGTCTCCAAAGGTACATGTTGGGTTGGCGTATTTCGAGATTAGGATTTGTCACTCCGACTGTCGGAGAGGTATCTCTGGGCCCTCTCGGTAATGCACATCACATAAGCCTTGCAAGCATTGCAACTAATGAGTTAGTTTCGAGATGATGTATTACAGAAGAGTAAAGAGACTTGCCGGTAACGAGATTGAACTAGGTATTAAGATACCGACGATCGAATCTCGGGCAAGTAACATACCGATGACAAAGGGAACAACGTATGTTGTTATGCGGTCTGACCGATAAAGATCTTCGTAGAATATGTAGGAACCAATATGGCCATCCAGGTCCCGCTATTGGTTATTGACCGTAGACGTGTCTCGGTCATGTCTACATTGTTCTTGAACCGTAGGGTCCGCACGCTTAAGGTTTCGATGACAGTTATATTATGAGTTTATGAGTTTTGATGTACCGAAGGAGTTTGGAGTCCCGGATGAGATCGGGGACATGACGAGGAGTCTCGAAATGGTCGAGACGTAAAGATCGATATATTGGATGACTATATTCGGACTTCGGAAAGGTTCTGAGTGGTTCGGGTATTTTTCGGAGTACCGGGGAGTTACGGGAATACGAGGGAGAAGTATTGGGCCTTATTGGGCCATACGAGAAAGAGAGAGGGGCTGCCTAGGGCAGGCCGCGCGCCCCCCAAGGCCTAGTCCGAATTGGACTAGGGGAGGGGCTGCGCCCCCTCCTTCCTTCCCTTCTCTTTTTTCTTTCCTTCTCTCCTACTCCTATTACATGGAAGGACTCCTAGTTGGACTAGGAAAGGGGGAATCCTACTCCCGGTGGGAGTAGGACTCCCTAGGGCGCGCCATAGAGAGGGCCGGC
Organism: Aegilops umbellulata; assembly: GCA_032464435.1. Classification (NCBI taxonomy): domain Eukaryota; kingdom Viridiplantae; phylum Streptophyta; class Magnoliopsida; order Poales; family Poaceae; genus Aegilops; species Aegilops umbellulata. The sequence goes on along the minus strand of CP136055.1, from coordinate 599,850,383 downwards.
CCTCCCCTCCTCCACTCCTTTATATACGGGGGCAGGGGGCACCCCATAGACACACAAGTTGATCTTCGTGATCGTTCCTTAGCCGTGTGTGGTGCCCCCCTCCACCATATTCCACCTCGGTCATATAGTTGCAGTGCTTAGGCGAAGCCCTGCGTCGGTAGTACATCAAGATCGTCACCACGTCGTCGTGCTGACAGAACTCCTCCCCGAAGCTTTGCTGGATCGGAGCCCGGGGAGCGTCATCGAGCCGAACGTGTGCCAAGAACTCGGAGGTGCCGGAGTAACGGTGCTTGGATCGGTCGGATCGGGAAGACGTACGACTACTTCCTCTACGTTGCGTCAACGCTTCCGCTTCGGTCTACGAGGGTACGTAGACAACACTCTCCCCTCTCGTTGCTATGCATCACCATGATCTTGCATGTGCGTAGGAATTTTTTTGAAATTACTACGTTACCCAACACCTCTGTCGGTGTTGATCCTCACGGCTGCACTCGTAGTCATATTGGTGCCTTGCTGTAGTGGGCTTATCCTCAACTAGCAGTTCTTCATAGTTTATTTTCTGTTTGCTGGTTGTAGGTGTAGTGTTGTAAGCTGTCCTTGCACCCCCCTTGTATCGTTTGGCCGATGTTGTGTGGTGTTCTTCTTCTTGTACTCCTAGTCGGTTGATGGCTTTGTTAATTCAAAGTCGGGCTCTTCTTGAGCCTTCATTCTAAAAAAGTACTACACTATTGTAGTGTAGGAAATGCTCTTATATTATATGTAGCTTGCTAATACATAGATGAGTGTTTCATCACTGATGAGTGTCCGATCTCACCAAGGTACTAGTAGGTTAGAGACCGGCCCTGGGACTGATACACTACTAGAAAAGGGGGCAACAGTTCAGGCCGGGGCAGCCCATTAGTCCCGGTTCAGTCCAGAACCGGGACCAATGGGGGCATTGGTCCCGGTTCGTGAGCCCAGGGGCCCGGCCGGGCCACGTGGGCCATTGGTCCCGGTTCGTCTGGACCTTTTGGTCCCGGTTGGTGGGACGAACCGGGACCAATGGGCCTGGCTCCTGGCCCACCATCATTGGTCTCAGTTGGTGGCCTGAACCGGGACCAAAAGACCCCCTTTAGTCCCGGTTCGTGCCACGAACCGGGACCAATAGTGATGCCTATATATACCCTCGCCCGCGAGCAGAGCACTCCAGTGCTCTGTTTTTCTGGGCCGGGGAGGGGAGGTGTTTGTGGTGCTCTAGCTCACCTCCTATGCACATGAGGTGTTCGATGAAATGCCCGAGCCACACTAGTTAAGCTTTCTCCTCTCGAAGCTCGGCCTCAAAGCTCCATTTTCCTCAAAGCTCCATTTTCCTCACGCCCCACTCCCGTCTTCACCGCCGTCGATCACCCGCGCCGATCTCATCACCGACAACACCGTGGTGAGCCTCTTGTTCTTATCTTCTTTCTGAAAGGAAAAATATTGTTACTTGTATGTTTAGATAGATACTTGTATCATTTTCTTACTTTTATTATTGCATCTTATATAGTGCGATGGTTTTGGTATCCGCCCCCGTCGGCCCTCGTCCTGTCTATGATTCGGATGTGGTATATACATTAATATTTATAACTATTGGTTCATTTATTGTTTATGAAAATTATGCGGACCAACGTGACATAGATTTTATTTGTCTAGGATGTATGTGAACCGAAAATTCCAACCGACCCTATTGTCGAGAGGTTAAATTTAGTTGAAGAAGAAAACAATTTCTTGAAGAAAAAAATAAAAAAAATTGAGGAGGAGAAGATGATATTGGAGTTGCATGTTGCGGATGTCGTCGATGATCACAAGATCAAGATGGATGCAATGCGCTTGAAGATTAGAAAGATTAGAAAATATGCCATTCATACCGAGGCTTGGTATCATTATGCCGTTGGATCAATTGTTACCTTGGTTGCGATTATGATCGCCTTTGTTTTCGCATTAAAATGTTTTACATAGTTTCAATGTATGGTTTAATTAATTAGATGCTCTCGAGAGCTATATGTTGTTAGATGAGAACTATGTATGTACTTTGCTTTTAATGCATGTGATGATGAACTTCTATTAATTTGGACACTTAATTATATATAATGCACGCAGATGAACCGGCAATGGATGTACGGTGAAAGACACACCTCCAAGTACATTAAGGGCGTGCATGAGTTTCTCGATGCGGCTGAGGCAAACAAGCAGAATGGTTTTATGTGTTGTCCATGCCCTGATTGTGGGAATACGAAGTCTTACTCTGACCGGAAAATCCTTCACACCCACCTGCTTTACAAGGGTTTCATGCCACACTATAATGTTTGGACGAGGCACGGAGAAATAGGGGTTATGATGGAAGACGACGAAGAAGAAGAGTACGATGACAACTACGTGCCCCCTGAATACCGTGATGCTGCAACTGGGGGAGCTGGTGAAGATCAATAGGAACCAGACGATGTGCCCAATGATGCTGCAACGGGTGAAGGTGCTGAAGATCAAGAGGAACCAGACGATGTGCCCGATGATGATGATCTCCGCCGGGTCATTGTCGATGCAAGGATGCAATGCGAAAGTCAAAAGGAGAAGCTGAAGTTCGATCGCATGTTAGAGGATCACAAAAAAGGGTTGTACCCCAATTGCGAAGATGGCAACACAAAGCTCGGTACCGTACTGGAATTGCTGCAGTGGAAGGCAGAGAATGCTGTGCCTGACAAAGGATTTGAGAAGCTACTGAAAATATTGAAGAAGAAGCTTCCAAAGGATAACGAATTGCCCGACAGTACATACGCAGCAAAGAAGGTCGTATGCCCTCTAGGATTGGAGGTGGAGAAGATACATGCATGCCCTAATGACTGCATCCTATACCGCGGTGCATACAAGGATCAGACGAGATGACCCTGGTGATGTTCACGGCGAGCCCCGCAGGAAGAGGGTTCCTGCGAAGGTGATGTGGTATGCTCCTATAATACCACGGTTGAAACGTCTGTTCAGAAATGGAAAGCATGCCAAGTCGATGCGATGGCACAGTGAGGACCGTAAGAAAGACGGGAAGTTGAGAGCTCCCGCTGACGGGTCACAGTGGACAAAAATCGTGAGAAAGTACTGGGATGAGTTTGCAAAGGACCCCAGGAACGTATGGTTTGCTTTAAGCGCGGATGGCATTAATCCTTTCGGGGAGCAGAGCAGCAATCACAGCACCTGGCCGGTCACTCTATGTATGTATAACCTTCCTCCTTGGATGTGCATGAAGCGAAAGTTCATTATGATGCCAATTCTCATCCAAGGCCCTAAGTAACCCGGCAACGACATTGATGTGTACCTAAGGCCATTAGTTGAAGAACTTTTACAGCTGTGGAATGGAAACGGTGTACGTACGTGGGATGAGCACGGACAGGAGGAATTTAACCTAAAGGCGTTGCTGTTCGTGACCATCAACGATTGGCCCGCTCTCAGTAACCTTTCAGGACAGACAAACAAAGGATACCACGCATGCACACACTGTTTAGATGACATTGAAAGTATATACCTGGACAAATGCAGGAAGAATGTGTACCTGGGCCATCGTCGATTTCTTCCGACCAACCATCAATGTCGAAAGAAAGGCAAGCATTTCAAAGGCGAGGCAGATCACCGGAAGAAGCCCGCCATGCGTACCGGTGATCACGTACTTGCTATGGTCAATGATTTACACGTAAACTTTGGAAAGGGTCACGGCGCAGTAGCTGTTCCTAATGACGCTGAGGGACACGCATCCATGTGGAAGAAGAAATCTATATTTTGGGACCTACCCTACTGGAAAGACCTAGAGGTCCGCTCTTCAATCGACGTGATGCACGTGACGAAGAACCTTTGCGTGAACCTGCTAGGCTTCTTGGGCGTGTATGGAGAGACAAAAGATACACCTGAGGCACGGGAGGACCTGCAATGTTTGCACGAAAAAGACGGCATGCCTCAGAAGCAGTATGAAGGTCCTGCCAGCTACGCTCTTACGAAAGATGAGAAAGAAATCTTCTTTGAATGCCTGCTCAGTATGAAGGTCCCGACTGGCTTCTCGTAGAATATAAAAGGAATAATAAATATCCCAGAGAAAAAGTTCCAGAACCTAAAGTCTCATGACTGCCACGTGATTATGACGCAACTGCTTCCGGTTGCATTGAGGGGGCTTCTACCGGAAAACGTCCGATTTGCCATTGTGAAGCTATGTGCATTTCTCAATGCAATCTCTCAGAAGGTGATCGATCCAGAAATCGTACCAAGGCTAAGGAGTGATGTGGCGCAATGTCTTGCCAGTTTCGAGCTGGTGTTCCCACCATCCTTCTTCAATATCATGACGCATGTCCTAGTTCATCTAGTCGAAGAGATTGTCGTTCTGGGGCCCGTATTTCTACACAATATGTTCCCTTTTGAGAGGTTCATGGGAGTCCTAAAGAAATATGTCCGTAACCGCGCTAGGCCAGAAGGAAACATCTCCATGGGCCATCAAACAGAGGATGTCATCGGGTTTTGTGTTGACTTCATTCCTGGCCTTAAGAAGATAGGTCTCCCTAAATCGCGGTATGAAGGGAGACTGACTGGAAAAGGCACGCTAGGAGCGGACTCAATAATAGGACTTTCAGCAGTTGGTTGGAAGCACGTCTCAAAGGTGACAACACTGTTTGTGATGAGTTATACTTGTTGTCCAGGGGACCATCTTTGACTGTATTGATTTACAAAGGATACGAGATAAATGGGAATACATTTTACACGATTGACCAAGATCAAAAGAGCACCAACCAAAACAGCGGTGTCCGCTTTGATGCAACAACCGAGAAGGGAAAGGACACATATTATGGTTACATAGTGGACATATGGGAACTTGACTACGGACAAGATTTTAAGGTCCCTTTGTTTAAGTGCAAATGGGTCAATCTGTCAGGAGGCGGGGTATATGTAGATCCACAGTACGAAATGACAACAGTGGATCTGAAAAATCTTGGGTACACTGACGAACCGTTCGTCCTAGCCAATGATGTGGCACAAGTTATCTATGTGAAGGACATGTCTACCAGACCGAGAAAAAGAAAAGATAAGGAAACGAATACATCATATGATGAGCCAAAGCGCCACATAGTTCTTTCAGGAAAAAGGGATATCCTGGGAGTGGAGGGCAAGACAGACATGTCTGAAGATTATGAAAGGTTTCATGAAATTCCTCCCTTCAATGTCAAGGCTGACCCAAGCATCCTGATAAACGATGAAGATTATCCATGGTTACGTCGCAATAAGCAAATGACAAAAGCGAAGAAAAAGTGAAGAATTTCTCCCACAACTATTATGATGATACCATGCCAAATTTGTAACAGACGAGCATGCTATGCCAACTTTTTCAGAATTCATTTGAAAACTATGAATTTAGGTCGAATTTTCTCTATAGGTGCATCTATGTTCATTTTTTTAGTAAAGTTAATCACAAACTTGTGATTCACACAAATTTCAAAGAATTCAAATTTTAACTATTCAAATTTGAGTTTATAATTTTTCTAAAACTAATGGCACTAACAGAAAGTTTATAATTTTGCTGACCTAAAAGCAAAAAGAATAAAAAATAAAGCAAAAAACAAAAGAAAAATGCCTATAATATTTGTTATGACTAACTAAAATTACCAAATTGAGTATAATGATAAAACACAGTAATAATAAATAGCAGGAAAAACAATGACTCAAAAATCAATTTTTATTGTAAAGTTATTCATAAACTAGTAACATAAAATAAAAAAGAAATCACTACAAAACTATAAGTATTTAGTTCTAAATAGAAATGAAAAAAATAGCAAAAAAATGCCACCAACTGGGCCACCACGGCCTGAATACGACTAGAAACCCAACCATGGGCCAGGATTCAAGCCCGCAGCAGGCCCAGTAGGCCCACAGGCATTGCAATGACAGATTAGGCCCGAAAGCCTGCAGTTGAGAGGAGCTCGAGAGGGTGGGCGCAGCAGCGCTTATAAACCACTCCCGAGCCCTCTCAACTAGCGAGGTGTGACTAAACTTTTGGGCGCGGGGTAGCACAAGGACATTGGTCCCGGTTGGTGGGACGAACCGGGACCAAAGGGGTGCATTGGTACTGGTTCGTGGCACCAACCGGGACCAATGCCCCCCTTTGGTCCCGGTTCGTCCCACCAACCGGGACCAAAGGCCGCCGCTTCCCGCCCTTTGGGCTGCTGAAAAGAGGCCTTTGGTCCCGGATGGTGGCACCAACCGGGACTAAAGGGGGGCATTGGTCCCGGTTGGTGCCACGAATCAGGACCAAAGGCCTGGGTATATAAGTAGCACTTAGGAAAATTTGGCGAACTCATTGCCAGTTGCCCCCCGGCCCGCCCGACGACGCCGAGCACATCGACGCCGTCAGGCTGCCCCGACGCCGTCCGCCGCCCCTGCCGTCGCCGCCAACCGCGCCGTCGCCGTCGCCCGTGCCTCGTCGTCGCCGTCGCCGTCGCCGACGTCGTCCCCGAGCCCGCGCACCCCTGCCCTCGCCCCCGAGCGCGCGCGCCTCCACCGTCCCCGAGCCTTCCTCATCGCCGACGCCACCTCGCGGTGAGCGCCGCCCCGTTCCCCTGCTCCTCCCCCTGTACTGGCCGCCGACGCCGCCGCGTGCCCCTGCCCTTCGCTGCCGCGCCGCCCCTGCCCTTAATTTTTTTTAGTTTAATTTTTTCATATGTGTATGTATAATGTATATGTGTATGTGTATGTATATGTCTATGTATAATGTATATGTGTATGTATATGTGTATGTGGTTAGTTTAATTTTTTTTGTTCATAGAAATTTTGTTCATATATATATATATATATAAAGTTTTTTGTTCATAGAAAGTTTTTTGTTCATATATAGAAAGTTAGAAGAAAATTTAGAATATGCTAAAATTTAGAAGAAAAAGAAGGATAGGAAAGAAGAAAATAAGAAGGGGAAGAAAGAAGAAGAGGATAGGAAAAAGAGGAGAAATAAATAAGAAGAGGAAAAAAGAAGAAAAAGAAGAGGAGAAGAAGAAAGAAATAGAGGAGAAGAAGAAAAAACTAGAAATTTCTATTTTTTTTTCTTCTCCTCTATTTCTTTCTTCTTCTCCTCTTTTTTTTCTTCTTTTTTTTTCTTCGATCTTCTCCTCTATTCCTTTCTTCTTCTCCTCTCTATTCCCTCTCCCGATAACTTCAACACGAGGGGGGGTCGATATACCCCTCGGATAACTTCGACATGAGGGGCGGTCGATATATATACCCCCTCTCGACTGTGATAATAACTTATCCCGCGGGAGCACCCCCCGACCCTCTCGCTCGACCAAAACTCTCGAGAACACCCAAACCCTAGAAAAAAACGATGTCGGTCTCCTACCCCCTCCCGTCGCGCCCCTACCCGACAAACTCTCTCGAGGCCACCCCAAACCCTTGAAGCGTTGTCGAGGCCACCCCAAACCCTAGAGAAGCAGCATCGAGGCCACTAATTAATATATATGATTCCTTACTATGATTAGCTAGCTAGTTCTACGTTTGCCACTAATATATCCATTTGTCATGTTTGAATAATAATTGCCATGTTGTAAATATTTGTAGAAACTATGGACACCACCCGGGACGAAGCAAACGAAGCGATGTTGAGGGACATAATCGCAGAAGGAAGTGATGTCGTCTCGTTGTATCTCAACGACACCGATGGTACTCTGGAAGGAGAGGGTGAAGAAACTGGCTCTGGTGACCTAATGCCGGTGCAAGAAGAAGAACGTGAGGACGGCTCCAGTGACCCAATGCTGGTGCAAGAAGGAGACCGTGATGACGGCTCCGGTGACCGAACCGAGTCCGGCCAGGTATATATATTAGTTAAGCCTGTGCTGACTAGCTAATTGATGCATTCATTGTTTTGGTATGTACACATATTAATTAAGTCTTTGCTCTTTTTTCTAGCCCTCCGGATCGAGCACGACTGAGGTAAAGAGACGAGGCCCGAAGAAAAAGTTGAGCTCGGATGAAAGGTTTGAGATCATAGCAATCGCGCTCGACGGCCAACCTATTGAACCTATCCGAACAAAGAAGGCATTTGTTGCTCAGTGCGGGGTTCTGGTTAGGGACAAGATCCCTATCAGCATCCAGCAATGGTTCAAGCCGGCTATAGAAGACCCTGAGGTGTCTTATGTCAATGATATGCAGAAAAATGATCTTTGGACTAAGCTGAAGACAAATTTCACCCTACCGCCAGAGGATGATCTGGACAAGCCAGTTGAGCAATTAATCAAGTCTTTTGCTCTTAAGAGGATGGAAGACCTATTCAGGAGGTGGAAGAATGACCTGAATAGGTTTGTCGAGAAAAAAAGAGACACCAGAATTCAAGGGCATATATGAGAAGATCAGAGATGACTGGCCTGCATTTGTGGCCTACAAGACATCGGAAAAGAGTAAGAAGATGTCAGCGACAAACAAGAAAAATGCTGCGAAGAAGAAGCTTCACCATCGCACGGGGTCAGGTGGCTACCTCGTAGCCCGGCCTAAGTGGGCCAAGGCTGAGAATGATCTGCTTGCAAAAGGGATCGAACCAGAGACAATGAGCTGGCCAGACCGTTGCCGGACTTGGTTCTTCGGGGCTGGCGGAACCTTGGACCCTGTAACAGGGAAGTGCATTTGGACGGATGAGCAACTTGACATATCCTTGAAGAAGCTTCGGTACTATATCGCTGCAGCGCAGAAAGGGACGTTCCTTCCAGATAGAGAGAACGACGAGCTCACAAAGGCCCTCGGAAATCCTGAGCACCGTGGACGAACACGAGGCACGCCAGGCTCCATTCCGTGGAAGGCTGGGTTTCCGGACACAGGCGGTTACAAAAGCCAGGAGAGGAGGAAGAAAGTGCAGCATTCCGAACTGCAGGCGCTTAAAGAAAGGGTACTCGGGATAGAGGAACGAGAAGCAAATCGCAGCAAACGAACTGCCGAAGCTTCCCCTGAAGCTACCCCTCCATCTCAGCGGAGAAGCAGCGTGGCTTCCACCGAGCTGCTTCAGCCGGAGCTTGTCTTGACGGCTCCTGCCAGCTATCCCGTGGATGCTATCACGGAGGCTCAAATTTTCCACCTTATGACGCAATGGATGAATATGAAGGTCAAGGCGGCTGTTGGCTCTGTTTTTCCTAATGAACCCGACGCAACTTTTCACTGCCAGTCGATTCCTGAAGGATATGCTAAGGTGATGGTGGATGAAATAACGGAGGGATTTGAGGACCTCCCGCTTGACCACCCTACCGGAGAAGGGGAGACTCGGCTGGGTTCTGCTTTGAAGACTTCATGCCTATGGCGAAAGGAGCTCATCAACCTTCCAAACTGGACGCCTCCGCCTCCTCCTCCTCCTCCGGCGAGTCAGGGCACTCCGCCTCCTCCACCGCCTCCTCCTCCGGCGAGTGACGATCAGGGCCCTCGGCCGGCTCCTTCTCCGGCACGTGGCGGCACTCCGCCTCCTTCTTCGCCTGTGCCGGCGCGCCCGAGCAGCCAGCCTACTCCTTCTCCGCCTCGTCAGCAAGGGCGGAAGAGACCCGCCGCCACTCCGGCAGCTGCTCCGGCGCGTCGTAGTCCTTCTCCTCCGGCTCGTAAGCAAGTCAAGAAGACTGCCGCTCCGTCTGCTCTGCCGACGTCTAGCAGTACAGCCAGAGGCGGGAGAAAATACAAATTCGGTCCTTCTCTAAAGACTCCAGAGAAGTTACCATACGAGATGAGCCCGGAGGAGAACGCGAGGATCGCGCGAACCGAGAAGGATGACTGGTTTCAAGGGTTGAAAGCACAGAGACATCCACCTCCGAAGGAGAAGGTAGATTCCGTGAAAGTGAAGCGCACTCTGGCTGCCCTAGCAAAACCACCCAAGTCTCCGCCGAAAGGCAACTATGAGCGCATTATTGCAAAGACATGGGCCGAAGCGTCGCGGTCGGGAAGTACAGTCAGTGATCAAAGGCTGAAAGAACGACGAGTAGCTGGGAAACAAATTGCCCAACTCGGCGAACAAGCAAAGCAATCGTGCCCCCCGCTCAAGGTGCCTAGCGTCGATCTAAGGATGGTGCCCGGTTATACCAATCTTGACGATTACCTGCCCGACGATGTAGATTATGATTTCCTGGACGTGCAGATACACAGATACGAGTACGGGAAGCCTCTCGTCAAAGATGAAAGATCTCTAACAACGATGATGCGAAGATTGCATGATTGGTACATGAAAACCTGCAGAGAGTCTGGGGGGAGGAATACTTTGTATATGAGAGTTAAACCGGAGCATGACCTCGTTGGAATTGAACTGTTGCATGTTCCATTTGAGGAGTTCTATCAGTTTTTCAATCAATTGACCCTCGATAAAGCAACAGTCACCTGCTACTGTCTGTAAGTACTACTACTTCTGTCATTAAGTCTCTCTATATAGCTCAGCTCTTTCATTGCATGTATTTATAATTATCCTCACTATATTATGCAGATTGAAGATCGCCGAATTGAAGAAAAGACAAATTGGTGATATTGGGTTCATTAACACAAATCTCATAGATGCAGTTCAGGTTAAAGATCATGCCGCAGAAACCGAGGCCAACTTGCTACGATCATTCAAAATAAATGAACACAAAGATATAATACTCTTTCCTTACAACTTCAAGTGAGTGTTGTCTTGTGCATATTCGGTTTCCCTTATATATTAGTCCAGGTTATAGTAATGTAATTGATGAGTTATGCATGCGTGCGCAGTTTCCACTATATTCTCCTGGAGATTAGGCTTGAGAAGGGAGTAGTAACTGTCTTGGACTCGAGACGAAAAGTTCCCCAGGAGTATGTAGACATGACTGAAATCCTCAAGAAGTAAGTTAAATCGATCATTATCCACCATATCATCAAATTTGTTCATTTCCTGATATCAAGTAATTGTTTTCTTTTGTCTGGCAGTGTTTGGAGAAAATTCAGTAAAAAATCCCCGGGACTCCCGAAGGAGCTGGAATTTAGATACCCGAAAGTAAGTACTATAGTACCATGTTCCGCGCGTCTCCTAGCTATTGATTCAAGCGCTAGTTTCATCAATACCATTTGGCATTCTTGCTTATCTGTTTGATTGACCTCTATTTCTTGTAAAGTGGTTGTGGCAGGAACAAGAGAATGATTTCTGTGGATACTACGTCTGCGAGTCCATCCGCCACACGACCTGTGAGCGGGGCGGGTACTCTGAGAAACAATATGAAGTGCGTAAGAAATAATATTCACAATTTTTGTTTATTACCATCATTTGTGTTGAGTTTCATTCATTCATATATATATATGTATTGACCCCCTTCTTCAAATTAGATGTTTCGGCAGCGGGATGAACTCTTAGAACCAGATCGCATGCGAGCAATTCAAGAGGAATTGGCGGCATTCTTTCTTAACCACGTGATCGCTGAAGACGGAGAATACTATGTGGACCATGCGTCCATAATTTAAGAGATTATATTTGTAAAAGACAATTATTGTATATATGTAGCCGGTAGTATCGGACGATAGATATACGAGAACTTGTTGTTCGACCAATCTCTCGGAGAAGGAGAGGTGGTCGATATCACTTCTCTCTGTATGCATATATGTTCATGATGATCTTCTGTTTCCTTCGTTTGCTTACTAGCTAGTTAGCGTGCCTAGTCCTCTCTATATGTATGTATAGTACGTAGCGTCGACCAAGCACGGACATAAGAGAGGACACTTCTCTCTATTAATTAGCTATCTAACACAATATATGAAATACCTAAATTAACCTCCCAAAACCCCCAAACCCCCCCCCCCCCTTCAAAAAAACCAAAAACCCCAGCCACAGAAATTCTGATGCGTGGAGGTCTATTGGTCCCGGTTGGTGCCACCAACCGGGACCAGACCAAAGGCCCTTCTGCCTGGGCTCGGCGCGCAGGCCACGTGGAGGCCCATCTGTCCCGGTTCTGTTTTGAACCGGGACTAAAGGGTGAGGGTATTAGTAACGACCCTTTAGTCCCGGTTCCCGAACCGGGACTAAAGGCCCTTACGAACCGGGACAAAAGGCCGGTTTTCTACTAGTGATATTACAGGGGACTGAGGACACCTAGTTTTCCATGCGGAAGATGCAGCAGATGCCCTCCCCCTTGTCCATCAGCTCAAAGGCCTTGTTGATCTCCGAGAACGGTACGCTGTGCATGATAAACTTTTCCACCTCCAGTTCCTGACGACAATAGCAAGTTGTTAGCATGAGCATTGAGTTCTTCACGACGTCGCATTTTAATGTATGATGACTTTGGAAATGGGGTGCCATCCAACATATCTCAAGTCATCGCGAGCATTGACCTAGCTATGTCAAAACTGCTTAACTTCTTCATGTACATCTCCACAACATTGGGCAGATCAGTGCACGGCTTGAAGTTACCGAAGAAGGCGCCCTTGACAGTCCTCCCGTTCAGGAAGTTCATTGGGTGGGTCTTGAATTCGGGGTCCTTGCGTGGCACACCGACCAGCACAGCAACAGCCCAGCCCTGTATATAGATAAAATATTTAATTTAATGATTCCATCTAAGAGAGAAGTGACGATGCAAATGATCATGTTTTAAAGTGAATGATATGATTGATGTCTTGAAAAGTCATACGTCATGAACACATTCAAATGCTTGTATCGTAGCACCGATATTGCCGGTGCATTCAACACTACGGTCAACTCCGCCATTTGTCATGTCAGCGAGTACCCAAAGAATCATCATAAAGTTGTATGTAATGATCATTATTAAGCAAAACGAATACTACTTTGCCTGATGTGAATAAGCGAACCTCTTGAACTGGTTTGATGTGGTCTTTCGGGTTCACAAATTCCGTGCAGCCAAATTTTCTTGCTGAACATGGAAAAAATAAATAATTAGTAGTAACTTCTAAAAACAACAAAATAAACCCATGAGTGGTAAAATCAGGAGTATTATATTTACCAAATTCACGGGACGTGGGACAGATAAATTCGGCTAGAAAATCTATTTAACAGGAAAGGATTTCAAATTGGACATAGGCAACACGGTTCCTATGATTGATTGCTTCACATGTTTTGTCTTCAGGATTACATTAACATACTCTACTACGGTGACCTATGCTTTCTCAACAAACAATTAGCACAACTGAAAGCTAGACAAAGTAAATACATCAAAGAAGGTAGGTAGTTCAAAAAGCATACCCTCCAGCTTCATGAATAAAGACCCGAGGGAACACAGGAGTCTGCCCCTAACCATCAGAATCCAGGGAGGCGCAAGTCAACCACAAATTTGTTGTACTCCCTCCGTTCCTAAATATAAGTCTTTCTAGAGATTCCATCAAGTGACTACATACAAAGCAAAATGACTGAATCTACACTCTAAAATATGTTTACATACATCTCTATGTTGTATTCCATTTAAAATGTCTAAAAAGACTTATATTTAGAAACAGAGGAAGTACGATGTAATTTAGTTGACGGAAAGCAAATGGCATGCATACCTTGGCCTCCCAGTAGTAGACATCGGTGCCATGTACGCGTAGTGCTACTATTTCATCATGCTCATGCTTGTGCTTTACCTAGCTTAGTCAAGGATTTTTTTCTATTGTTTATTATCTTTTGGGGCCTCATGTAGTCAGTCAGTGCTCTGCTTCTACAGTATTGCTTGTAATGCTCCACAAAGTCGCCGTCGCCATCGGAAGCTGCCACCGTTAACGTCAGACTGTATCCTTGTTTCTTCAATTAATTAACCTGAAGCGCGTCCTACTCTGTTGGTAGCTGTTTATGCACAGCATGTGTGTTCCTGCTCTGCTGAATTTTTGCCTTGGTGTCTTTGTTCAACAAGGCAAAGAATGCAGATTGTTATATTCCGCTACATTCATCCTAGATATTATTCTAAGTGTTTCTATTATACGGACGGTCGTTGTAGATAGTCCTAGATATTGTACACTTTCTTTATGTGGCCACCTGGAAGTGTTTTGCTTGGCTGGCATAGACTCGGTGTTCTCTTTCTTTCATGAGCTATTTTTAGAAGTGCCTTTGTTGTTTCAGAGCGGTAATGCAGTTGAACTGAGTTAGTTTAAAACTTTAAATTCGAGTGATGCAACGGGCATCTCTGTTTCCTTTCCATAATGCTAACGCAAATGATCGACCTGCTACTTTTGATGTAAATTCTATACTAACATGTCCTGCTATATACATTTTGTTTCAGATATTTCAGTCCAGGCATAATAAAGGGTCATTCACATCTTGCTGTCAATAGGATGTTCGGTAGTTATCCTTCCATAGACTAGCTGCGTACATGTAGCATAGCTACAGATTGGACAGATTGTTTTTCAAGAACGGGCACTGAATAGCCGGCTTGAACAAATTGTCTCAGGCGCCTTGGCCCTACCCAGTGGCGGAGCGTAGTGGGGACAATACCGGGCCTTGGCCACCCCTTGCTTGAGAAAAATTTACACGGTATGCTTATATTGGTACTAATCACTCTACTAATCCTCCGGCATGTCTGATCACCCTAGCCTTTTCTATGTCATACACTCGTTTTGGCCCCTCCTTACATTTGGTTCACGCTCCGCCACTGGCCCTACCCGATCAGGGCACCCCTGTCTCATGATTAATTGTTTTTTTTTTTGCTTATATGGTCCTTGATCCATTTGCTGGTATGGAGCTGAGTTGATCCACCGGACTCCATTCATTGATCGACAAAGCTGTCTCCAGGCTACCAAACAGCGACCCCCTTTGCGTCTTCAGAGTACAGAGCCTAGCCACGGTAATTAAATTTATCCTCTGCATATCTTGCCCACGCACTTGAACTTGTTCAGGCAACTTATTTAATTTAGGACTGGACATTCAGCTCGGCAGTCGTCGGAGATGGTATGCCGCTGGTAATGCTAGCTGCTTACTACGTCCTCCGTTCTTAAATGTAAGTTTTTTTAAAGATTCCACTACAAACTACATACGGATGTATATAAATATATTTTAAAGTGTAAGTTCATTCATTTTGCTTCTATGTAGTTCATAGTGGAATCTCGAAAAAGACTTATATTTAGGAACGGAAGGAGTATAAGGAAAGGCATATTCATGGCCGGCAATGTTAGTCAGTGCGTCCTCTGCTTTTATTTATACTATACTACTGTCAGTAGTAGCTGTTCGGTTATGAACTTCATCAGGCACAAGGTTGGAAGCTGCCGCCGGAGACGACCAGTCGACCACTATATATCGCAGGTGACCATCGCCACTAGAGAGCCCTGTTTCTCTGCAATGCCTGTACCAGCTAGCTGCTAGTTAACGTCAGACCATAACCTGTTTGATGTTCAGTTAATTATCCTCAGGCTAGCTAGCAGCTGCTCTGTTGGTAGCTTAATTAGCATCTAATGTGACGGCGGCCCGATCTTTCAATGAGAGTAGGGATAACTATCGATTTGGTGGATTTTGACCTTGACGATCCGTCTATACTGTACCCGACGATACGCCTCGACAATCACTAAACCAATCTCCGATGGTTATTGATCTTGCCGTAGGCACGATCAACCTGAACAACGAGGTTCGAGTTCCTGCAAGCAACCGAAGAACCAGTAAGAACAAAGGTGAATTGCAACTGAAATTGCGGACGATAAATTGAGTACACGAACTAGATGAAAAGTTGGGGTTCTACATGTCTTGTAGATTCGAATTATGACGAAAGCTAGACAATACACTAAAACTCAGGTCTAAAGTCTAATCTAGGATAGCTATTTATTAGAGCCAGACGTCGGTTCGCTGTGTCCCATGCGGACACGGACGGCTTCAGGCGTACGTCCACGCGTGGGCCTTCGCAGGCCGCCAAATATTATAATACCTAATCAAGTACTTTGGTCTTGGCCTTGTACAACTCCTTTGGTCCTGGCCCTTGTACACGTGATTGCATGCATGGATGGTTCGATGTGGATGTATGCATGCAGGTGACATGGTTGATGGATTCGGTGGACATGCATGCATTGCTCCATCTGATTTGAATGCGCAGTTGACTTCGTCTCTAATCTCTCCATTATTCCTAAGTACAAGCAAATCAGAACATGAGTGTAGCATCGCATTTTTGTCAGTCAAATCATATGTGCGAAGGAGCGATAGTACCTGGCCATTTATTTGACGCGGGCGCTCTTTAATTATAGGTCCGGATGGAATAACTGATGTAGGTGTAGCGGCGGGTGTAACTGCGGCAGAGATGTCCTCATCAGCATCCACATCCGTAGTCTGCAACTTCTGTAAAGTCGACTAAACTACATGTGCATAGTGTTTATCCAACTAGCATGACATGACACATGAGTTGATTTGTTCGCCTAGGTAATATGTTCCTGATAAACAGTAGCTAGTTGCTTGCTAGTCTGATTAGTTCTTTAACCGTGCTACTAAATGCTAGTGTATCTTTGAAATGCCTCAGTGGGTACTTTCCATGTGCTAGGTGACCATCGCCACTCGAGAGACCTGTTTCTCTGCTATGCCTGCACTGGCAGTTACCTACTGTTAGACTGTAATCTGATTGCTTAGTAAATTAACCTAAAGCACCTCCTGCTCTGTTGGAAGCTTAATTAGCATCAACAATTTGACATCCGTAGTCTGCAATTTTTGTGAAGTCGATTAAACTACATGTGCTTTCTGTTTAATAGTAGCTAGTTGCATGCTAATCCAATTAGTTCTTTAATTGTGTTGCTAAATGCTAGTGTTTCTTTGAAATGCCTCAGTAGGTGGGTACTTCGCATGTGCCAGGACTTACAGGAGGCTAGTCCCAATCCTATGTCCATTATTTCAGAAACTAGGACTTGTCTCTACATTGCATGCTTGGGTGGAATTGATATTATTCATTTTTCTGAAGTACGAGTTTGGTTATTATTCATTCTTCTTTTTACCCATAATATTTTAGGTCTTGTTATATGTTGTGCCATGTACGCCTAGTACTAATATTTCAGCATGTCATATGCTTGTGCATTACCTAGCTTAGTCAAGGATTTTTCTAGTGCCTATTGTCGTCTCTTCAGCCTCGTGTAGCCAGTCAGTGCTCTGCTTCTGTAGTACTGTTTGTAATGCTCCACAAAGTCCCTGTCGCCGTCGCCATGGGTAGCTGCCGGCGGTGACCATGGCCACCTCAGAGCCGTGTTTCTCTTCCACGACTAAACATGCATGTAGAAAGGTCACATCATTATGCAGTTTACTCACATGCTAAACATGTCATGGTAACCAATTCCTGAATGGCCCTGTCAACACATTTCACATGATTACAACAGGTTTGTTTCATAAGAACAGTTAACAAAGACTATAGATGTATAGACCTCTTATATATACCCATGCCAAAGGATCAGTGTCAAAGTGAGCGAGATGTGATTACAGATTTTCTTTTGTGTTTAGCTTTAGTACGTCTGAAATATTGGAGGAAAACAAAAACGTGAGAGCCAAGGAGTTGACGTTGAAAGGAGTGAAAAAACACCGGCAATGTAGTGTCTTGCTTAGTCCACTCGAAGCCATTGCCGTTTTACAGGATATGCGCCTGTTGCACAAATTGGGAGCCACGGTGAACTTTGTCTCTCTCCGGAGAATACTCCTACAGTGCAATCAACATTAGACGGTGCTAGGATCATCTTAAACTGATGGTAGCTGTGAACAGGGTGTTGTCCAGATGATGTTTATGTAATTATTGTAGTCTGAGTTTGGTATGTTGTTAAGATGGAATGCTGTCCTATGATATTCATGCATGGTTTGGATGCTCTATGTCTGAGATTATTTGTCCCGGTTGAATGCCGCTCGGGCCGAGTGCTTTGTGTGTTTGATCTCGAAAGGCTTGCTAATTAATCTGTCGAGCTGTATGTTATTTTTTTATGGTCCCATCACTGTTCTTATAATATTTTTTTCGAAGAAGTGTTTCTATTTATTGAAAACCCATCTGGTCTCAGCAGCTCTGTTTTTAGTGTTTGAGGTTGAAACGGCGAGTCGATATAAGCTAAAGGTTATTTTTATGGTCCCATGCTACTATAAAAGCATCATTTCGATGTTCTGCTTTCAGTTTTTCGAATACGGCTGTGCATAGTCAATAGGGAAAGGGGTATGAATGTGAAGGAAGTGATGGCAGAGTTGATAGGAGGCATGGGGACATGGGAAGGTTGTGCCTGTAGAGCAGCGGCCGATGACATACATCTAATTAAAAGAAGTGTGTGATTTTTCCAGTGCGGCAAGAGTATCATGATGATCTTTCCTTCTTTATTTCGGTCTGTAGTGGCAGCTGGAGCACTGACCCTGATGATGCATTGATTTCTGGCATGGCATCCATTTGAGCTATACATAGCTCTGGCTTATTTCGGTCTACGTGATTGTGTGCTTTGTTTACTTTTGGCAAGGCGAATTCAGGCCATTTGGTTCCGGTAATCACCAGAACGAGACATTCACAATTCCTGCTTCAGTCGTTGCTCCTCTTACTGTCTTACAGTAGGCTAATCCCAATCCTACGCCCATGTGTGCTTTCTCTGTTGCTGCCTCACTGGTCACTGCTACTGATGTCACTAGAAGAGAAAGGTTTGGCCGGTGTGAGAAAGAAACTGAAGATGCAGAGCAATCAGTCTTGCTTTGCTGTCATAGATTTGAGCTGTTTCAGAATTGGAATGGTGTTGTTGTTTGAGATTTGCAGCTAGAACTGACTGTTTCGTTCTGATAATGCAGTAGTGGCATGAATGTTGGGCACAAGACACATTCCAAGAGCCATGCATTTGCGTATTATTCTTATGCTTCTTTATTTTTGACATTGATATCTTACGCTTTTGCTACACCTATTTAGCATTTGCATGTCTATTGTAAGACCTGAATGGGTCATTATTACATTGAACTTTGTCTACTCTTTGTCATGCAGTTGTCGTCACTCAACTACAAAGCTATTCATAGTATCTTTTTCCCCATTAAACCATATTTTCACTTGTATGCAAGTAGCTCTACTGTGTCACACAATTTCGTTGTGTGCTCACATGATAAAGAAATGGTAACAGCTCCTGAATGCATGATTAACAGTTAACACATGTCACATGCTTACATGGATGTAAAAAGATCCTAACAAAGACTGTAGTATATATAAGTCAAACCTATATATACTCGATCACCTGACTTGCCTTAGCTAGGATGCAAAAGTGATTGTTATGAGAAGTTTTTAAATTATTTGTTGCTCCATTCCATTTCTGTCAATCTGTTTGAAATATTGGAGGAAAGCAAAAGATCATGGTAAGAATGTGATTATATATGTATAGCTTCACCGAACAAAATGCTTGCAAATTTCAAAGCCGATTAGTGATTCCTTAGTGGCATGTTACTTATAGTTCTTCAAACTATTGTCCTCCTAGATGCATTATCTGAAAAAATGATTTTCCTTCTTTAATCTTTACCATATAAATTTACAACAATTAATGCTCGTGTTTGACTATGGTTAATGTATTTCTTACTACAGTCAACTTCCCTGCAGCTGCTCCCACCACCTCAGGTACTCTTTCTTAATTCTTTTTTGGTTTCAATGAGTTATACTTTACGTCGGGAACAAAAATTGCTTGGGTCCATATTTTAGTTTCCTTTTCTGCAGTAAATAATTTTTTGCAACAATTTACAGGGGTGGAAACTTCATGATTCAATGTGGGTTCAGAATCATCGACAATCTGACTCTTGCAATGTAGCTGACAGCCATATTTCGCCACCTGAGAGGAGAGCTCTTTTTCTCTGCTATGCCTGTACTAACAACTAATTATCGGTAGGCTAATTAATCTAAAACCCTCCTGCTTTGTTGGCAGCATACCATCCAGTTATGTACTATGTGGAAATAGCAAGTTTTTCTAGAGTAGCTTAAATTACATGCATGTCGATACAGTTTATAGTCAACAGTATCTGGTAGTGTGGTTGCTTGCTGACCTGATTAGCTCTTTAACCTTGCTTCCTGATGCGTGTGCTAATTTTATACATATGCTCTTACTCTTACAGTAGGCTAATCCCAGCCATATGCCCATGTATACAGGCTATATGACTTGTCTCTGCACTCGCATGCTTGAGTACGAGTTTATTAAATATTAACTTTTTCTTTGACTCAGAATATTTATTCTAAATCTTGTTACATGTTGTGCCATATATGCCTAGTAGTTCCATTTCAGCACGCCCATGCTTGTGTGTTTCCTACCTTAAATAGCACATGGGTTGATAAAGCAATTCGAGAACTTGGTGGTCATGATGCTAATGTACTTGGGAGTACTTTCTGTTATTACTTCCTAGTCAAGTGATGCTAATTAATTATGAATAAAAGTAGCATAACATGCATGTAAATTCATCTACTGCATGGAATTGGTTATGGTGGATTATACAAGACTAACCCATTTCCATATGCGATGGCCATTCGACTACTCATTCATTCAGAAACTTCTCACCATTCTTTTAATCGATCAAGTCTCCTTAAACCAAACAAAATAGCATTCACTTTGTTTCTGGCAAGGCAAAGGATCATAAAATAAGCACACATGTTGGATAGTAACACATGATTCTGTGGTCCAGTCACATGATTAAGAGACATGATAAACAGTTCTTGATTGCTTTATCAACACATACCCCAAGCTAACTGTTTGTTTTCCCCCAAAACTAAACATGCAAGTAGAATGGTCTTATAATATGATTCTGCAGTCTAGTCACATGATTAAAAAGAATGCATTTTCTTGTCTCAAATTACTGGTCCTCACATGATAATGAAATGATAAACAACTTTGGCATACCTTTCTTAATACCTATCACGCGGACGACATGCTGTTCTCGAAAGGGAGCTGAACACATAGCTAAAATGAGTCGGTTCCCACATTTCACACATCTTTCATGATGCAATGGACTTGGAGTGGTGGTACGTATGAGCAGAAGAAGAATAGCATGCATATCAAGTTCTTCTACTCTTTAAAGTTGGTTACTGTGGATAATTCAAGATAAATCTGCTTGCAAATGAAATTTCCCTTCAACGGCAGACTCATTCAATCCTGTTGCCATTCTTTCCATGTGAGTTGACTTCGACAAAACATAGTATTTCCCATCAATTTGTGTTTGGCAAGGAATCATACATAAACGAAACATGCAATTAGGATGGTCACATGACTCAAAAGACATGATAAACAGTTCTTGAGTGGCTTGCTCAAGACATATCCCATACTCAGAGTTTATTTATTTATTTCCTAAAAAGAGCTCACAAAGATAAGATATGTATTGAAATCCTATATATACTCCATTCTCTTAGGATGCAAATGTGAATGTGATATGTTTCCAGATTTGCTTCTCTCTATTTATCTAACAGCAGTCTACACTAGTAGAAAACAGAGCATCAGTCCCGGTTCTAGAGGGCCTTTAGACCCGGTTCTTCAACCGGGACTAAAGGCCCCAACTTTTAGTCCCGGTTGGGTTACGAACAGTGCGTGCATGCGTTGTATTCCTTATTTGTCTGTCCTGAAAAATTACTAAGAGCAGGTCAATCATTGATGCTTACAAACAACAACGCTCGTAGGTCAAATTCCTATTTGTGCTCATCCCACACACGTACACCTTTTTTATCCCACAGTTGTAAAAGTCCTTTAACTAGTTGCCAGGTTGATTAGGGCCTTGGATGAGCTCTGGCATCATAATGAACTTCCTCTTCATGCACAAACCAAGGAGGAAGGTTATTGATACATAGAGTCATGGGCCAGGTGCTATGATTGATGCTCTGCTCCCCAAAAGGATTAATGCCATCTGCACTTAAACAAAATCATACGTTCCTTGCATCATCTGCAAAGTCCTACCATATGATTGATGCTCTGCTCGCCAAAAGGATTAATGCCATCTGAACTTAAACAAAACCATACGTTCCTAGCGTCATCTGCAAAGTCCTACCACTTTCTCTCGATTTTTCTCCACTGCGACCCCTCAGCGGGTACTCTCAATTTTCCGTCCTTATTATAGTCTTCTTTGTGCCATCACAACAACTTCGCATGCTCTTTGTTTCTGAACGGACGTTTCAACCGTGGTATTATAGGAGCATACCACATCACCTTGGCAGGAACCCTCTTCCTGGGGCGCTCGCCCTCAACATCACCAGGGTCATCTCGTCTGATCTTTTACCGCAATGCATCGCATACTGGGCATGGATACAAATTCTTGTACTCCTCACCGCGGTAGAGGATGCATTCATTAGGGCATGCATGTATTTTCTGCACCTCTTATCCTAGAGGGCAAAGAACCATCTTTGCTTCATACGTACTGTCAGGCAATTCGTTATCCTTTGGAAGCTTCTTCATTATTTTCAGTAGCTTCCCAAATCCCTTGTCAGATACACCATTTTTTGCCTCCCATTGCAGCAATTCCAGTGCTGTACCGAGCTTTGTGTTCCCATCTTCGCAATTTGGGTGCAACCTTTTTTTGACCCTATAACATGCGATCGAACTTCAACTTCTCCCTTTGACTTTCACATTCTCTCTGTGCATCAACAATGACCCAGCGAAGATCATCATCGGACACATCGTTTGGTGCCTCTTGATCTTCAGCTTCCCCCGTTGCAGTATCACCGTATTCAGGGAACATAGGATATTTGTCATCATCCTCTTCTTCTTTGTTGTCTTTCATCATAACCCCACTTCCTCCGTTATTGGTCTAAACATTATAGTGTGGCATGAAACCCTTCTCAAGCAGGTGGAAGTGAAGGTGTCCGAGGAAGAGTAATCCTTCGTATTCCCACATACAGTACATGGACAATACATAAAACCATGCTACTTTTTTGCCTCAGCCACTTTGAGAAAAATATACAGGCCCGTAATGTAGTCTGAGGTGCGTCGGTCACCGTACATCCATTGCCGGTTCATCTGCGTGCATTATATAACACTGGTGGAAAAATGGCCTTTGGTCGCGGTTCGCAACTGCCATTAGTCGCGGTTGCGCAACCGCGACCAAACAGGCGGGACTAAAGGCCCCCCCCTTTAGTCGCGGTTGCTTAAGAACCGCGACTAAAGGCCCGTCCACGTGGGCGCCAGGTGGCCGTCGGGGCGGAGGACCTTTAGTCGCGGTTCTTCTGGCCAACCGCGACTAAAGGCCGCCGCAGGTTTAGGGTTTTAGCCCCCCCCCCTAAACCTGCCCCCCCCTAAACCTGTTTTCTGTTTAATTTGTATTGTTTTATTTCTTTTATGCTTTATTTTAATTTTGAAGGAGTTTCACATATTCTACGCTACTACATACATGCATATGAATGTACAATTTTAAACAAATTTGAAATTAGAACCAAAAAGAATTCAAGAGGAATATACAGTATATATTAAATATCATCGGATGACCATATACAATTTTGAACAAGTTTCCATACATAATTTAATGCATATAAAGTTCTACGTCCTCGTAATGGTGTTCTCCTTTAGGATGGAGGACTTCCCTCCTGAACCATCCAGCTAGTTCATCTTGAAGTGGTCGGAAGCGAGCTTCTGGACTAAGCATCATCCGGAGGTTATTCCTCTGAGCATTGGTATCACTCGGAACCCGCTCAGAGGTGTATCTCCGGATCATCTCACAGACATAGTATCCACATAGATTGGTCCCCGCTGGCTGAATATCCCCACCATTCTTAGCTTTTGACTTTTTGAATTCTAGCTCTTTTTTGAATTCACCGACCTTTGTATCTACGAACCGTCTCCAAACCCTACGAGGCAAATAAAATTAAATGAACAAGAGAGTTATTAGTTACTTGATATTAGGAAATGAACGAAATAGGCCGATCGATATAGAGCGCAAATGAATGAAAATAATTACTTCTGCAGCATTCTTCTCATGTCGCCCCAAAGCTTTGGATCCATATTCAGAGAGTCGTGGACGAGACATTCTGAGGTGTCAACTTTAATTACTAGCAGAATCCAGTGGAACCTGCGGACACGATACATGCACAGTACGTCATGCATAACTCATCGATTAGCCGGCCACATACCATGCATGGAGTAAACAAAAGAGAATGTGCTCAAGACAGAAACACTCACCCAAAATGGTAAGGAAATAGAATATCACTTTTGAGTTCCTGCTTTGTAAGAAACTGCCACAGGTCTGCCTCCATGTCGGCGGGGTGATGCCGCAACACATATCCATTAACGATGTGTGGGTCAATGAACCCAACATCATGGATGTTCCTTACTCTGCATTCCTTAATCTTCATTCTGCATGTATAATAGCGGACACAACAATATAGTTAGGACATATATATAGTGCAGGCAATATGAACGAGATGGGGTAGAAATAAATCACTTACAGAACGTAGCAACTGATGATAGATTTGTCGAGCTCGCGCAGATTGAAAAGCTGGAACAATTCACTCAGATGAATTTGTACATAGTAATGTTTGAAGTGATGCTCATATCTAACTTCCGCATAAATATATTCTTTGGCGTTTTTATTTTTTATGTAACCCTTGTACCATTTCAGCAGACCTTTCATTTGTGGAGGTAGATCCTCTTCCTGCGCAGGCTCGACGAGAGGCCCATTCTTCACATATGTAATTACTACCTCCTTCACTGGCGCCTCATCAAGGCCTAACAGTTCATGAAGAGTAATACCTAAGTTGGCCGCTTGTTCTCTGGCACTCGTTACAGTCAATCCATGTGCTGCCGCAGCTGCTATGATATCGGGGTCATCCGGACCGGCGGCTTTCACTATAAGCGGGGCAATCGATTGTTTACTTTGTTCCCCGAGCTGGGCAACTCATTTCCCGCTTTTTTTACTTTCTAATTCCGTTTTCTCGGCCTCCTCCAAGGCTTTGTTCTTCTGGTTCTCCGCCCGCTCTTTCTTCTCCTTCAACATGAGTGCCTGCCTACGAAGTTCACGTGCATAGTCCTCAGGCAGATTCTTCGCGGCTTGGGACGGTGTGCTCAAAAATGACTTAGCCCACTTCTTTTGCTCATCAGAAAATACTGGCTTGGGCTCGGGCTCTCTTTTCTTCTTGCAGTCTGCCTTCCATTTCTCAAGATCAGCAGCCGCGGCCGCGGCAGTTTCCTCGGCACTACGTTCCCAAGGCCTTGTGGGGAGAGGCTTCAGTGATGGCTCCGGTACCTTTGTGGTCTTAGGTACATAAGGGTCCGGGTTAATAATCCAGGACTGCTTCTGCTTCTTTGCCGGAGGTGGATTGGGGGGCGGCGTCTGATCACCCGCCGGACGAGGACTGGGGGGCGGCGTCTGATCACCCGCCGGACGTTGTGGACTGGGAGGCGTCGGCTGACGTGACGGAGGTGTAGGTGAACCGCCACCACCACCACCACCACCATCGCCGCCACCGCCACCACCACCACCGTAGGGGGGTGGACTTGTTGTCCTTGGCGCCTCGCCTGGAAACTTGATAAACTTCTTTTGCCATAGAATGAAATGGCGCTTGACATCTCCAAGTCTTTTCTCCCCTTCAGGTGTAGCAATGTCAATCTCCAGGTCCTCAAACCCTTGGACTATGTCCTCCACCGTGACACGAGCATAGCCATCTTGAATGGGGTTGTTGTGGTGGAGTGCTCCAGGTAAACATGGTAAAGCACTGCCGATGGCTACCTTCATGGACATGTTCCCGATAGGATAATACAGATGACATTCTTTCCTCTCCTTTATATCGTCCACGGGGTAGCGAGTCGCGCACGTTAGTACACACATATTTATTCAAATCAGTTAGTTTGTATCACCAGAGGCTCAATGTATATATATACCTCGGCGCTGGAGGTGGTTGCTACTTCCATTTGAAGATCGTCGTTTATCGACGTTTGTTCGGCATCATCTTGCTGACGGCGCCCTTCATCTTCACCGTCAAGGTTCAGATAAGAAGAGATATCATCTTCTTCTTGTCCGATCGGCACATATAGAATATCGCCGTTTATGATGCCGAACATATGTGCTTCACCGTCCGGATCATAGTTGTCCATAATCGGGTAAGCTCTATCGTCCGCCATTATGTCAGTCCTGAAAACATGTAGTAAAAACAAATTAATTAAGTGAAGAAGGGGGCGGTGGCGGTGGCGGTGGCGGTGGCGAAAGGGCGGTGGCAAAAGGAGGGGGCGAGGAAGGGGTGGGAGAGGGTGTCGCGGTAGAGCGCGAGACGGGGCGGCAGACGACGGCGTCACGGAGAGGGAGGCGAGGACAACACACATGTATAACCCTCGCCATTTGGTTAATTATCAAATTTTACGGTTTTTTGTTAACTATCAAGTTTTAAGTTACTTTTTTTCTTCTTCCTTTTTCTTTCTTCTTTCTTTTGGTTTTCATTTGGTTTTCATTTTTTTTCTTCCTTTTTCTTTCTTGTTTTTTCTTCTTCCTTTTTCTTTCTTCTTCCTTTCTTCTTTCTTTCTTCTTTCTTTTTTTCTTCTTCCTTTTTCTTCTTTCTTTTTTTCTTCTTCCTTTCTTTTTCTTCTTCCTTTTTCTTTCTTCTTTTTTTCTTCTTCCTTTTTCTTTCTTCTTTCTTTCTTCTTTCTTTTTTTCTTCTTCCTTTTTTCTTCTTCCTTTTTCTTTCTTCTTTCTTTCTTCTTTCTTTCTTCTTTCTTTTTTTCTTCTTCCTTTTTCTTCTTTCTTTTTTTCTTCTTCCTTTCTTTTTCTTCTTCCTTTTTCTTTCTTCTTTTTTTCTTCTTCCTTTTTCTTTCTTCTTTCTTTCTTCTTTCTTTTTTTCTTCTTCCTTTTTTCTTCTTCCTTTTTTTTCTTCTTCCTTTTTTTTCTTCTTTCTTTTGGTTTTGTTTTGTTTTCATTTTTTTCTTCTTCCTTTTTCTTTCTTCTTTTTTTCTTCTTCCTTTTTCTTTCTTCTTTCTTTCTTCTTTCTTTTTTTCTTCTTCCTTTTTTTCTTCTTCCTTTTATCTTCTTCCTTTTTTTCTTCTTCCTTTTTTTTTCTTGTTTCTTTTGGTTTTGTTTTGTTTTCTTTTTTTTTCTTCTTCCTTTTTCTTTCTTCTTGTTTTTTTTCTTGTTTCCTTTTCGGCAGGGGCGGCGGGCAGGGGTGGGCAGCGGGCGGCGCGCGGGCGGCGGCGGCGGCCAGGGGCAGGGCCAGGGGCAGCGGGCGGCGGGCAGGGGGGCGGCGGGCGACGGGCAAGGGCTGGGCAGGGCAGGGGCGGCGGCGGCGGCGGCGCGCTAGGGCAGGGCACGGGCGGCGGCGGCGCTCACTCGGGGCGGAGGCGGCGGCGCTCACTGGGGGCAGGGCGTCGGCGTCGGCGTCGATCGGCGTCGGGGCAGGGCTTCGGCGTCGATCGGCGTCGGGGCAGGGCTTCGGCGTCGAGAGAAGAATGGGAAGTGGCGGAAACTGCTAAGTGCAGTATATATAGACAGACCTTTAGTCGCGGTTGGTGTGGCGGACCGCGACTAAAGGGTAGCTTTAGTCGCGGTCCGCCACACCAACCGCGACTAAAGGATAGCTTTAGTCGCGGTCCGCCACACCAACCGTGACTAAAGGGTTTTGGCGCCGCTTTCGTTCCCGCGCAGAAAGAGCCTTTAGTCGCGGTTGGGGAGCCGGACCGCGACTAAAGCTACCCTTTAGTCGCGGTCCGCCACACCAACCGCGACTAAAGCTACCCTTTAGTCGCGGTCCGCCACACCAACCGCGACTAAAGGTATGTGCTGGCACTGGCGCGGTGCGGTGGGATGTTTAGTCCCACCTCGCTAGCCGAGAGGCTTCGACAGTGGTTTATAAGCGCGGCTGCGCTCACCACTTCGAGCTCCTCTCAAATGCAGGCTTACGGGCCTATTCTGTTACTATGAGCCTGTGGGCCTACTGGGCCTTCTGCGGGCCTGAATCCTGGCCCAATAATGGGATCTAGTCGTATTCAGGCCGTGGTGGCCCAGTAGGTGGCACATTTTTTATTTTTTGCCTGTTTTTTGTTTTCATTTTTGCTTTATTTATTTTGTTTTGTTTCTACTTACAACAAAAAACTTATTTATTTTATTTTATTTTGTTTCTAATTACTTATTTATTTTACTTTATGATAATTATTTTTGCTATTAAAGTTTCTAATTACTTATTTATTTATGTTATTAAAATCTTAAAAATACAATTATATATAAAAAAAATCAGAAAATAAAACTAATTCATTTTAAATTCTTGTTTTTCTTCTGTTTTTTCTTCCTTTTTTCTTCTATTTTTTTCTTCTGTTTGTTTCTTCCTTTTTCTTGTTTTTCTTCTTTTTTTTCTTCCTTTCTTCCTTTTTCCTTTTTTCTTCTGTTTTTCTTCTGTTTGTTTTTTTCTTATGTTTTTCTTCTGTTTGTTTTTTCTTCTGTTTTTCCTTTTTTCTTCTGTTTGTTTTTTCTTCTGTTTTTCCTTTTTTCTTCTGTTTTTTTCCTTTTTCCTTCTTTCTTCTTCTTCCTTTTTCCTTTTAAAATCAGAAAAATAAAACTAATTCATTTTAAAATCTTAAAAATACAATTATATATCAAAAAAATCAGAAAAATAAAACTAATCCCTTGAAGGTTTGACAAAAGGTTTGATACATCATTCAGTTCATCGACCAAATACAAAGTTTGGTACAATAAATTATTACACATCAATTCTTCCCTTTTGTCCCTGCTTGCTTACGATTGTGCCGTATCCATGGAGCATCCTCATCATTTAACTTAATGCTTGGGTCGGTGTTCACTTTGAAGGGCGTAATTTCAGCAAACATATTATAATCTTCTGACATGTCTGTCTTGTCCTCCACTCCCACGATGTTTCTTTTTCCTGAAAGAACAATGTGGCGCTTTGGATCATCGCATGATGTACTGATCGTTTTCTTATCTTTCCGTTTCCTCGGTTTGCTACTCATGTCCTTCACATAGAAAACCTGAGCGACATCTTTCGCTAGGACGAATGGTTCGTCAAGGTAACCAAGATTGTTGAAATCCACCATTGTCATTCCGTATTGCTGGTCCACCTTTACCCCACCTCCTGTTAGCTTGAACCATTTGCACCGGAACAAAGGGACCTTAAAGGAGGGTCCATAGTCAAGTTCCCATATCTCCTCTATGTAACCATAATATGTGACCTTTTGCCCATTCTCGGTTGCTGCATCAAAGCGGACACCACTGTTTTGGTTGGTGCTCTTTTTATCTTGGGCGATCGTGTAAAATGTATTCCCATTTATCTCGTACCCTTGGAAAGTCGTTATAGTCGAAGATGGTGTCTTGGCCAACATGTACAGCTGATCTACAACATCATTGTCATTCATTAAATGTTTTCTCAACCAACTGCCGAAAGTCTCCATGTGGGCCTTCCTAATCCAGGATTCAGGCTTCCCCGGGTTGTCCGAGCGTAAAATATTCTTGTGTTTCTCAAAGTACGGAGCCACCAAGCTGGAATTGGTCAGTACAGTGTGGTGTGCTTCAGTCAGAGAATGGCCGTCCATACATATCGTTGATTTCCTTCCGATCGTGCCTTTTCCACTTAGTCTCCCCTCGTGCCGCGATCGAGGAAGGCCAATCGGCTTAAGGTCAGGAACAAAGTCAACACAAAACTCAATTACCTCCTCATTTCCATAGCCCTTGGCGATGCTTCCTTCTGGCCTAGCACGGTTACGAACATATTTCTTTAATACTCCCATGAACCTCTCGAAGGGGAACATATTGTGTAGAAATACAGGACCGAGAATGAAAATCTCTTCGACTAGGTGAACCAGGAGGTGCGTCATAATATTGAAGAAGGATGGCGGGAACACCAACTCGAAACTGACAAGACATTGGATCACATCGTTCTGTAACCGTGGTAGAACTTCTGGATTGATTACCTTCTGAGAGATTGCATTGAGGAATGCACATAGCTTCACAATGGCTACTCGAACATTTTCCGGCAGGAGCCCCCTCAAAGCAATCGGAAGCAATTGCGTCATAATCACGTG
Organism: Aegilops umbellulata; assembly: GCA_032464435.1. Classification (NCBI taxonomy): domain Eukaryota; kingdom Viridiplantae; phylum Streptophyta; class Magnoliopsida; order Poales; family Poaceae; genus Aegilops; species Aegilops umbellulata. Next base: position 599,820,566 of record CP136055.1, on the reverse strand, counting down.
GCAGTCGTGAGACTTCAGGTTTTGGAACTTTTTCTCCGCCATGTTTATTATTCCCTTTATATTGGACGAGAATCCAGACGGGACCTTCATACTGCTCAGGCATTCAAAAAAGATGACCTTCTCTTCTTTGGTCAGAGCGTAGCTGGCACGACCTTGAAACCATTCCGGATGCCGGTCATCAGGGTCTTTCAAACGTTGCTGGTCCTGCCGTGCTTCCTTTGTATCATTTGTCTTCCCATACACGCCCAAGAAGCTTAGGAGGTTCACGCAAATATTCTTCGTAACGTGCATCACGTCGATTGCAGAGCGGACTTCTAGGACTTTCCAATATTCTAGCTCCCAGAATATAGATTTCTTCTTCCACATGGTTGCGTGCCCGTCAGCTCCCTTCGAAACTGATTGTCCGCCAGGACCCTTTCCAAAGATGACTTTCAAATCCTTGACCATATCAAATACCTCAGCACCAGTGCGTTCTGCAGGCTTCGGCCGGTGATCTGCCTTGCCGTTGTAATGCTTGCCTTTCTTTCTTACTGGATGAATTTTCGGAAGAAATCGACGATGCCCAAGGTACACGTTCTTCTTACAATTTGGCAAATGTACACTTTTAGTCTCATGTAAGCAGTGCGTGCATGCATTGTATCCTTTATTTGACAGTCCCGAAAGGTTACTAAGAGCAGGCCAATCGTTGATGGTTACGAAAAGCAACGCTCGTAGGTCAAATTCCTCTTGTTTGTGCTCATCCCACACACGGACACCAGGTCTGCCCCACAGCTGTAAAAGTTCATCAACTAATGGCCTTAGGTACACATCGATGTCGTTGCCGGGTTGCTTCGGACCTTGGATGAGCACTGGCATCATAATGAACTTCCGCTTCATGCACAACCAAGGAGGAAGGTTGTAGATGCATAGAGTCACGGGCCAGGTGCTATGGCTGGAGCTCTGCTCGCCAAAAGGATTCATGCCATCTGTACTTAGACCAAATCTTATGTTCCTTGCGTCAGCTGCAAAATCTTTGAACTCTCTGTCGATCTTTCTCCATTGCGTTCCATCTGCGGTGTGTCTCAACTCCCCGTCCGACTTACGGTCCTGTTTGTGCCATCGCAACAACTTGGCATGCTCTTTGTTCCTGAACAGACGTTTCAACCGTGGTATTATAGGAGCATACCACATCACCTTGGCGGGAACCCTCTTCCTGGGTTTCTTGCCCTCAACATCGTCACCAGGGTCATCGCCTCTGATCTTATAACGCAATGCAGTGCATACCGGGCATTCATTCAAATTCTCGTATTCACCGCGGTAGAGGATGCAGTCGTTGATGCATGCATGTATCTTCAGAACCTCTAAACCTAGAGGGCAGACAACCTTCTTTGCTTCGTACGTACTGGCGAGCAACTCGTTATTCTTTGGAAACATATTCTTCAACATTTTCAGCAAGTTTTCAAATGCCGAGTCAGCTACACCTGCCTGTGCCTTCCATTTCAGCAAATCCAGTGTGCAGCCCATCTTTTTCAGACCATCATCGCATCCGGGGTACAACGACTTTCTGTGATCCTCTAACATGCGATCCAAATTCTCCCTCTCCTTTTCAGTTTCGCAGCGTCTCCGTGCATCAGCAATGGTCCGACCAAGATCATCAACGGTCTCATCACGTGCCTCTTCTTCACCTTCACCTTCCCCTTCACCTTCCCCTTCACCTTCAGCATCCTTCATGAAAGTATCACCGAAATCAGCAAGATAGCTTTCATCGATGAAATCATCCCCTTCTACATCTTCTTCCATTATAACCCCTCTTTCTCCATGCTTGGTCCAACAATTATAGCTTGGCATGAAACCGTGCCGAAGCAGGTGCAGGTGAACTTCTCTTGAGGAAGAGTAACCCTTCTTATTCTTACAGTCAACACATGGACAGATAACAAAACCCTTCTGCTTGTTCGCATTAGCCACTACGAGGAAATCTTTCAAACCCGTAGTGAACTCGCGGGAGAGTCGGTTACCGTACATCCATTGCCGATTCATCTGCATTATTATAATATAAAATATATAATTAACCATCATGCATTTGTTAAACTAACTAGCTATAAACAATAGAAATTAAACAATGAACAACACACATGCATATTTTATCAATGACACACATGCATGAAAGGTTCAAGTTGCTAACCGCGATCGAGGAGGAAAAAAATAAATGAGGAACCTCAAGTGTGGCTCTTGGGGCATTTCATCAAACACCTTGTGTGCATAAGAGGAACCAAAAGCAAACCTACACCCCCTTGTGAAGCTTGTGAAGAGAAGTGGCACCAAATGGCTAAGTGAGTGCGCTGAACTGGTATATATAGGGGAGGAGCTTTAGTAGCGGTTGGCCTGGCCAACCGCGACTAAAGGCCTTTGGGCACCTTTAGTCGCGGTTTGCCTGGCCAACCGCGACTAAAGCCCCTCACGTGCACCAGCTGGCCACCGAGCGCCCTGGACCCAGGCCTTTGGTCGCGGTTCGTCTGCCGAACCGGGACTAAAGACTTCATTAGTCGCGGTTCCTACAGTTCCGCGACTAATGGGGCTGGACGGAAGCCTCTTTTTCTACCAGTGTAATTAAGTGTACAAAAACCATTACAGAACATCAAGAATAGAGACATGACCAAATTAATACAAGTTCATCATCACATTAAAACCAAACTACAATAGTGATCAGATGTTATTACTAAAAAACAAAATACATAAAGTTCATACATATTCTCATAGAACAACATACAACCCTATACGTACTGTCAGGCAATTCGTTATCCTTTGGAAGCTTCTTCATTATTTTCAGTAGCTTCCCAAATCCCTTGTCAGATACACCATTTTCTGCCTCCCATTGCAGCAATTCCAGTACTGTACTGAGCTTTGTGTTTCCATCTTCGCAATTTGGGTGCAACCTTTTTTTGACCCTATAACATGCGATCGAACTTCAACTTCTCCCTTTGACTTTCACATTCTCTCTGTGCATCAACAATGACCCAGCGAAGATCATCATCGGACACATCGTCTGGTGCCTCTTGATCTTCAGCTTCCCCCGTTGCAGTATCACCGTATTCAGGGAACATAGGATATTTGTCATCATCCTCTTCTTCTTTGTTGTCTTCCATCATAACCCCACTTTCTCCGTTCTTAGTCCAAACATTATAGTGTGGCATGAAACCCTTCTCAAGCAGGTGGAAGTGAAGGTGTCCGAGGAAGAGTAATCCTTCGTATTCTCACATACAGTACATGGACAATACATAAAACCATGCTACTTTTTTGCCTCGGCCACTTTGAGAAAATATGCAGGCCCGTAATGTCGTCTGAGGTGCGTCGGTCACCGTACATCCATTGCCGATTCATCTGCGTGCATTATATAATTAAGTGTACAAAAACCATTACAGAACATCAAGAATAGAGAAATGACCAAATTAATACAAGTTCATCATCACATTAAAACCAAACTACAATAGTGATCAGATGTTATTACTAAAAAACAAAATACATAAAGTTCATACATAATTCTCATAAAACAACATACAACTCTCTAGAGCATGTAATTAAAACATACATTAGCAACTGGCAGTGGCTCATGAAAGAAGGGGCGTGGCTATTTCTCAACCATGGCGTCCACCCATGAGTGCCTCCCTAGAAGTGATTCAATGGATTGTTGTAAAAAAGTAATTCCAGGACATGTGCAATTTCCTCAAGATATTGATTGGCATTCGAGGAGTCGACATTCAAATTTGGAAGAGAAATGTCGAGCTTTTTGCTATATTCCTAGACGCGACGGGGAACGGGTTCCTGGGCAAGCCAAATGCTCACGAACGGAGGTCCTAAAGGTCTCATGTGATGCTGACCTTATTTTAGATGTCATAACCATTTGTTTATTGTACTTTTTTTTTAAATTACGCAAAAGAATCTATATTTTCAAAAAATGACACAGACATATTTTGAAATGCGTGACATTTTGTTAAATATCATGAACATCTTTATGAATTGTACGAAACATTTTTGGAAAGTTACGTAATCATTTTTTGATATTGTATCACTATTTTTGAATGTCACAATCATATTTTTGAAACACATGAACATTTGTTTTCGTATGTTATGGACATGTTTTTAAACATTGGACGGACATTTCTAAGAAATATATCATGAACATCTTTTTAAAAACGTTCTTTTAAATGTACAACATTTATATTAAACCGTAAGAACAAAGTTTTAAGACTGCCCGGTTATTTATTTATACAGAGTGAACATTTCAATACGCTGTAAATCGAGGCCCAAGAACCAAAGCCATGTAACTGATGTATACACCTTTTGACTGAAACAGTGTAAGGTGGTGACGCAAATAAAACACTACAAAAAGAAATGATCCGCATTATTAGGCCACTGCCATGCATAAGAACGGTCCCAATACCCATCGCAATAACTGAGATATAGGGCCGTCGCTGCGACGGGCCATCATTCCACTTTGTTTTCTGGTCCATATGTATATTTGAAAAATAAATATCCCAGAACACCATTCATAGAGTTTGTCCGTATTATTTTGCGATATTTTTCAGCATTCAGGTAATTTGCTCTTAGCGGTGGTTTGCAATAATGGTTCATGCATTGCTTTGCAATAGAGGAGCACTACTTGGAAACTTGCAGCATCAAGCCTGAGTGAGACCAATGCATTGCTGTCCGAGTTTCAGACGTTTAGGATAGCCACGCAACGCCGAAACAAATGGTTTTAGTTATGCAATTCTCCCCATGCCACCTTGCTTGTTCCCGGTAGCCAGTTCCCAGAGGTTTTTAATGTGGATCTCTGCTGTGGAGTTTATGTATAGTGGCATATGCAATCGTCTGAAGCTTGCAGGCTGTGAGTTGAGGTCTAAGAAACCAAGTCAGGTAAATGATGGATGCATTCATTTCAAGCGCTTTCACTGAACCACATGTACACTGCAAATCTCTTTGACTGAGAAATGGAGTAAGGTGGTGGTGCATGTCAAATTCATGTAAGCGCGCTCGTCCCCACTTTCCGGAAGCTGGGAAGGTATGGAACTGGCCGCTCTTCTTCTTTCAGCAACTGTCAAGTAAGGCCCCTCTTTCAGAAAGTTGATTTCAACGTGGCTTTAATCGCATTCAACCAAGTTTATGACTTGGCTTTCTGTTACGACTGCACTTGCACACACCTTCGCATGTGTCGGTCAGTCAGAAGTGGACCATCTGATCTCAAATGGTTGTTGCTTGATGCGGCGCATGTCGCTCACGGCGGGTGGCCGGTCGCGAGTACCTTGGAAGTTGGCGATGAAGCGGGTGCGCATCTCGTCCCAGGAGGAGATCGTGCCTGGAGCCAGGTTCAGGATTCAGGTGCGGGCCCCGTACTTGAGCGCCATGGGAAACCAGTTCGCCATGACCTTCTCGTCTCCGTTGGCAGCTTCGATGCCCAGCTCATAGAGCTGGAGGAACTCCGCAGGGTTGGCCGTGCCGTCGTAACGAGGAGGCAGGTCTGGCTTGAACTTGCCGGGCCAGGTGACGCTGCGTAGCTCGGTGGTGAAGGCACGACAGCCTGCTGTGGCCACGGGAGGCCTTGGGTGACGGAGAGCTTGGTCTTGCAGATCCCCATGCGCTGCAGCTGGGAGCAGCGCGGGGTCTTGACGTGTGGGAGCAGGAGCATGGTCGCGACGTGCTGGAGCAGGGAGCGCCCGGGCAGCTTCTTGCGGGCGAGGAACTTCTTGGCAGCTCTGCACTTGCCGCGCTGGCACCTGACAGAGCGGGTTCCGCCCAGGGGCCACGCGCCTTGGAGCCAGGGCGCCTTCTTGAGGAGGAGGAGGCTGGGGCGCCCCCGGTGCTTCGCCGCCCGCGCAGGGCGGGGTGCGGTGCAGCGGAAAGGACGGCGCAGGAGAGCCCCCTGCGGCGCGGACAAGCTCGGCGACGCGGTCGAGCCATTCTTCGTAGACGTCGTCGACGGGACGGTAGCGCAGGAGCTCGTTTGCCGTGATGAGCGCAGCTCGAGCCTCCATGGGTGCGCGGAGCGCGCGGGATGAAGAACCAGCTGGGGTGAGCGAGGGAGTAGCGGTGCGGCCGTCTTGCCGCACGGACGGATGCTGAGACGACGCTTGCTGCTCGTTTCCCGCCGGGCCGGTGGTGGCGTTGACGGCAGGTGACGGGGAACGGCGAGGACGCCCGCCGACAGGAACCGTCTGGGCGACGCGGGAAGCGAGAGCGGCTCGGCGCTCGGCGCGGGCCCGACGAGCGTCAGACATGGACGCGATGGTCGGAGGAGAACGGGGCGGTGGAAGACGAAATCCGGCGCACCCCTACCTGGCGCGCTAAATGTCGGATTTCGGGCTCTGACAGACCCTTGAGGTTCGAACACTGGGGTGCGCGCGGAGATTTCAACTTCTACCGTACATCCATTGCCGGTTCATCTGCGTGCATTATATAATTAAGTGTACAAAAACCATTACAGAACATCAAGAATAGAGACATGACCAAATTAATACAAGTTCATCATCACATTAAAACCAAACTACAATAGTGATCAGATGTTATTACTAAAAAACAAAATACATAAAGTTCATACATATTCTCATAGAACAACATACAACCCTATACGTACTGTCAGGCAATTCGTTATCCTTTGGAAGCTTCTTCATTATTTTCAGTAGCTTCCCAAATCCCTTGTCAGATACACCATTTTCTGCCTCCCATTGCAGCAATTCCAGTGATGTACTGAGCTTTGTGTTTCCATCTTCGCAATTTGGGTGCAACCTTTTTTTGACCCTATAACATGCGATCGAACTTCAACTTCTCCCTTTGACTTTCACATTCTCTCTGTGCATCAACAATGACCCAGCGAAGATCATCATCGGACACATCGTCTGGTGCCTCTTGATCTTCAACATCCCCCGTTGCAGTATCACCGTATTCAGGGAACATAGGATATTTGTCATCATCCTCTTCTTCTTTGTTGTCTTCCATCATAACCCCACTTTATCCGTTCTTGGTCCAAACATTATAGTGTGGCATGAAACCCTTCTCAAGCAGGTGGAAGTGAAGGTGTCCGAGGAAGAGTAATCCTTCGCATTCTCACATACAGTACATGGACAATACATAGAACCATGCTACTTTTTTGCCTCAGCCACTTTGAGAAAATATGCAGGCCCGTAATGTCGTCTGAGGTGCGTCGGTCACCGTACATCCATTGCCGGTTCATCTGCGTGCATTATATAATTAAGTGTACAAAAACCATTACAGAACATCAAGAATAGAGAAATGACCAAATTAATACAAGTTCATCATCACATTAAAACCAAACTACAATAGTGATCAGATGTTATTACTAAAAAACAAAATACATAAAGTTCATACATATTCTCATAGAACAACATACAACTCTCTAGAGCATGTAATTAAAACATACATTAAAACTACCATACAACTATATAAAATATTTAAATGCAACAACAAATGCGATCAAAATCGCAACTAAGGTAACAATTGATCCAACAACATAATTACCCAAGCGCAAAGATGCCTTTCAACGTGGGCGCCTCCCTCCCTCTTATAGCCGGGCTCAGCACCCAGCCCCTCGTAGCTAGCCGAGGTGGGACTAAAATGGTTTCGTCGCTCTGAGCCAGTCCCGTTTCTCCCATTCGCGCGGCTTCTTTCTTATAAGCAAGCCTACCAGGCCTTCATTCTCAAGCTACCGGCTCCTTCGTGATGGCCCACTCGGCCCAGCATATAGCAGAGTTTTCTTTAGCCCAAAGCTCAACACGATTCTCTCTCTGTCTGCAGGCCGTGATTTGAAATTCGAAAGGTTTCTTCTTTCTTTCTTGCGATGCAAAATCTCGAGCGTCTCAAGGTGCAGGATGGTTTGGATGGTGGTTTGAGTTTTCAAAATTTTATCCAATCTCCGCACAGGCATTTCGTTTCCATCGCAACGAAAAAGGGATTGAAAAGACTAAATTTCATTTTTTATAGTGCCTTGCCGTGTGACGGTACTGCAACGCAAAATTGATCTTAAGTCGTGTCCACATAACATAAGCTTTCTCCTTCTCCTATCACTTTAACTTTGAATGTAGTGATTAAACCCATTAACGGCGAGAAAATGGGCGGCCTCTCAGGCTGTCCACGTCGAACTGAGCAACTCGCAGGGGTTGGATAGGGGAGTTTCCTCCTAGTTGTTCCCATTGGACCACATGTCGCATGATTAGAAAAACAATTTGTATTTGTGCCGTCAGCGGATAACGTACCCTCCTCCTTGAACTTCCTTTGCTTCCCCATGAAGGTAACCCACCTCTTCTTCTTCCATCCTTCTCATAAGCAATTTTCTCTTCCTCGCAAAATGTGACTTCGCCGCCTCCACACACATCCTCCCTTCCTTGGAGCAGGCGGCTGGTGGTGCTGATTTGCTTCGTTAAGCTGAGGTTGAAGACGAGTGTCGCTAGATCGGTGATGCAGCACTGAGGTTGAAGACGAAAGTTTTGTTCTTTTGGTCTTTCTTCTTTTCTTCACGGAAGCCAGGGAACCTCGGCCCCTGAAGTGCCAAATGGTGGTGAGATAATGCCTCGTGGATTTCAGTGTGTCGAGAAAATTACACTCGTGCTTATTCAATCCTGGAATTTCTCTCCCCAACAACCAAACATAGCCGAAAGCGGGGAGCGTGGGAGGAGATGTTTCACTACTGGGTCATACCGAGGTTAAGACTTGGGTTGTCAAGGGGGAACGAATCCATGAAATAATTATGCAAATATCATTTCCACCTTCTCAGGTTCCGACCTGGGAGTTTTCACTTTTTTCGTAGATTTATTTATTATAAATGTTTTATCTCTTAAACCATGCGTTCAAATCTCAAACCGTTTTCATCGTTGAATTTCCTCGTGGCGAGATCTTCAAACTAGATCCCATGTTAATAGGTTTCGATGAACTTTTTCTTCACAAAAAACAAACTAGGAGCACTTTGTTTTTCCTTTTTGAAGAGGCACAACTGTGCTTCCCGCAAAAGCAAATATGTGCCTCCATGAGAAGTAAATCAGTGTCTCTCGCGAAGAAAAACATGTTTTTCCTTTTTTCTGTGGAAGCAAATCTGTGTCTCCCCAAGAAGTAAATTTGTGCCTCTCGCAGAAGGAAAAAATACGTTTATTTTTTGATAGGCACGGCTGTGCCTCTCGTGAAAGCAAATCCTTGCCTCCACGAGAAGAACAGATGTGCCTCTCCCGGAAGTAAATCCGTACCTCCACGAGAAGCAAATTTGTGCCACTCGAAAAAGAAAAAAACATGTTTTCGTGAAATTTTCTTTGTACACCTCGGGAAAATCGAAACACCGACCCCTCCCCCCCCCCACACACACACACAAAATATCATCTAAAAGCCAAAAACATGTACATAAAAAATCCGAAGGAAGCGTCCAGCACGCGACACATGGTGGTGGCTGAGAGCGCGCCAAGTGGCACGCTCCCAGTCCACCAAAAGTAACCCTTACGGAGGCTTCCCAAGTTGCTCTCACGAATCCAGGACTTAAAAGTGGGTGCGACTCGCATCAAGAAGCCGCCAGAATGGATCTTCCCAGCGCGGACAACATGCCTTAAGCTCTCTATTATTCATATATTTTTCACAATTTTGCTTTCGTTTTTTTTCTATTTTTACTTTTGTTTACATTTCCAAAAAATTTAAATATATCTACTATAAAAATCACTTTACATACATATTTGAATAGTTTGCTTAACATAGCACAAGGTGTGGGGTACCGACCGGTGCAGGACAACCTGTTTGTTGTTCCACTTTTCTACCTTAGCAACTGGCAGTGGCTCATGAAAGAAGGGGCGTGGCTATTTCTCAACCATGGCGTCCACCCATGAGTGCCTCCCTAGAAGTGATTCAATGGATTGTTGTAAAAAAGTAATTCCAGGACATGTGCAATTTCCTCAAGATATTGATTGGCATTCGAGGAGTCGACATTCAAATTTGGAAGAGAAATGTCGAGCTTTTTGCTATATTCCTAGACGCGACGGGGAACGGGTTCCTGGGCAAGCCAAATGCTCACGAACGGAGGTCCTAAAGGTCTCATGTGATGCTGACCTTATTTTAGATGTCATAACCATTTGTTTATTGTACTTTTTTTTTAAATTACGCAAAAGAATCTATATTTTCAAAAAATGACACAGACATATTTTGAAATGCGTGACATTTTGTTAAATATCATGAACATCTTTATGAATTGTACGAAACATTTTTGGAAAGTTACGTAATCATTTTTTGATATTGTATCACTATTTTTGAATGTCACAATCATATTTTTGAAACACATGAACATTTGTTTTCGTATGTTATGGACATGTTTTTAAACATTGGACGGACATTTCTAAGAAATATATCATGAACATCTTTTTAAAAACGTTCTTTTAAATGTACAACATTTATATTAAACCGTAAGAACAAAGTTTTAAGACTGCCCGGTTATTTATTTATACAGAGTGAACATTTCAATACGCTGTAAATCGAGGCCCAAGAACCAAAGCCATGTAACTGATGTATACACCTTTTGACTGAAACAGTGTAAGGTGGTGACGCAAATAAAACACTACAAAAAGAAATGATCCGCATTATTAGGCCACTGCCATGCATAAGAACGGTCCCAATACCCATCGCAATAACTGAGATATAGGGCCGTCGCTGCGACGGGCCATCATTCCACTTTGTTTTCTGGTCCATATGTATATTTGAAAAATAAATATCCCAGAACACCATTCATAGAGTTTGTCCGTATTATTTTGCGATATTTTTCAGCATTCAGGTAATTTGCTCTTAGCGGTGGTTTGCAATAATGGTTCATGCATTGCTTTGCAATAGAGGAGCACTACTTGGAAACTTGCAGCATCAAGCCTGAGTGAGACCAATGCATTGCTGTCCGAGTTTCAGACGTTTAGGATAGCCACGCAACGCCGAAACAAATGGTTTTAGTTATGCAATTCTCCCCATGCCACCTTGCTTGTTCCCGGTAGCCAGTTCCCAGAGGTTTTTAATGCGGATCTCTGCTGTGGAGTTTATGTATAGTGGCATATGCAATCGTCTGAAGCTTGCAGGCTGTGAGTTGAGGTCTAAGAAACCAAGTCAGGTAAATGATGGATGCATTCATTTCAAGCGCTTTCACTGAACCACATGTACACTGCAAATCTCTTTGACTGAGAAATGGAGTAAGGTGGTGGTGCATGTCAAATTCATGTAAGCGCGCTCGTCCCCACTTTCCGGAAGCTGGGAAGGTATGGAACTGGCCGCTCTTCTTCTTTCAGCAACTGTCAAGTAAGGCCCCTCTTTCAGAAAGTTGATTTCAACGTGGCTTTAATCGCATTCAACCAAGTTTATGACTTGGCTTTCTGTTACGACTGCACTTGCACACACCTTCGCATGTGTCGGTCAGTCAGAAGTGGACCATCTGATCTCAAATGGTTGTTGCTTGATGCGGCGCATGTCGCTCACGGCGGGTGGCCGGTCGCGAGTACCTTGGAAGTTGGCGATGAAGCGGGTGCGCATCTCGTCCCAGGAGGAGATCGTGCCTGGAGCCAGGTTCAGGATTCAGGTGCGGGCCCCGTACTTGAGCGCCATGGGAAACCAGTTCGCCATGACCTTCTCGTCTCCGTTGGCAGCTTCGATGCCCAGCTCATAGAGCTGGAGGAACTCCGCAGGGTCGGCCGTGCCGTCGTAACGAGGAGGCAGGTCTGGCTTGAACTTGCCGGGCCACGTGACGCTGCGTAGCTCGGTGGTGAAGGCACGACAGCCTGCTGTGGCCACGGGAGGCCTTGGGTGACGGAGAGCTTGGTCTTGCAGATCCCCATGCGCTGCAGCTGGGAGCAGCGCGGGGTCTTGACGTGTGGGAGCAGGAGCATGGTCGCGACGTGCTGGAGCAGGGAGCGCCCGGGCAGCTTCTTGCGGGCGAGGAACTTCTTGGCAGCTCTGCACTTGCCGCGCTGGCACCTGACAGAGCGGGTTCCGCCCAGGGGCCACGCGCCTTGGAGCCAGGGCGCCTTCTTGAGGAGGAGGAGGCTGGGGCGCCCCCGGTGCTTCGCCGCCCGCGCAGGGCGGGGTGCGGTGCAGCGGAAAGGACAGCGCAGGAGAGCCCCCTGCGGCGCGGACAAGCTCGGCGACGCGGTCGAGCCATTCTTCGTAGACGTCGTCGACGGGACGGTAGCGCAGGAGCTCGTTTGCCGTGATGAGCGCAGCTCGAGCCTCCATGGGTGCGCGGAGCGCGCGGGATGAAGAACTAGCTGGGGTGAGCGAGGGAGTAGCGGTGCGGCCGTCTTGCCGCACGGACGGATGCTGAGACGACGCTTGCTGCTCGTTTCCCGCCGGGCCGGTGGTGGCGTTGACGGCAGGTGACGGGGAACGGCGAGGACGCCCGCTGACAGGAACCGTCTGGGCGACGCGGGAAGCGAGAGCGGCTCGGCGCTCGGCGCGGGCCCGGCGAGCGTCAGACATGGACGCGATGTTCGGAGGAGAACGGGGCGGTGGAAGACGAAATCCGGCGCACCCCTACCTGGCGCGCTAAATGTCGGATTTCGGGCTCTGACAGACCCTTGAGGTTCGAACACTGGGGTGCGCGCGGAGATTTCAACTTCTACCGTACATCCATTGCCGGTTCATCTGCGTGCATTATATAATTAAGTGTACAAAAACCATTACAGAACATCAAGAATAGAGACATGACCAAATTAATACAAGTTCATCATCACATTAAAACCAAACTACAATAGTGATCAGATGTTATTACTAAAAAACAAAATACATAAAGTTCATACATATTCTCATAGAACAACATACAACCCTATACGTACTCTCAGGCAATTCGTTATCCTTTGGAAGCTTCTTCATTATTTTCAGTAGCTTCCCAAATCCCTTGTCAGATACACCATTTTCTGCCTCCCATTGCAGCAATTCCAGTGATGTACTGAGCTTTATGTTTCCATCTTCGCAATTTGGGTGCAACCTTTTTTTGACCCTATAACATGCGATCGAACTTCAACTTCTCCCTTTGACTTTCACATTCTCTCTGTGCATCAACAATGACCCAGCGAAGATCATCATCGGACACATCGTCTCGTGCCTCTTGATCTTCAACTTCCCCCGTTGCAGTATCACCGTATTCAGGGAACATAGGATATTTGTCATCATCCTCTTCTTCTTTGTTGTCTTCCATCATAACCCCACTTTATCCGTTCTTGGTCCAAACATTATAGTGTGGCATGAAACCCTTCTCAAGCAGGTGGAAGTGAAGGTGTCCGAGGAAGAGTAATCCTTCGCATTCTCACATACAGTACATGGACAATACATAGAACCATGCTACTTTTTTGCCTCAGCCACTTTGAGAAAATATGCAGGCCCGTAATGTCGTCTGAGGTGCGTCGGTCACCGTACATCCATTGCCGGTTCATCTGCGTGCATTATATAATTAAGTGTACAAAAACCATTACAGAACATCAAGAATAGAGAAATGACCAAATTAATACAAGTTCATCATCACATTAAAACCAAACTACAATAGTGATCAGATGTTATTACTAAAAAACAAAATACATAAAGTTCATACATATTCTCATAGAACAACATACAACTCTCTAGAGCATGTAATTAAAACATACATTAAAACTACCATACAACTATATAAAATATTTAAATGCAACAACAAATGCGATCAAAATCGCAAATAAGGTAACAATTGATTCAACAACATAATTACCCAAGCGCAAAGATGCCTTTCAACGTGGGCGCCTCCCTCCCTCTTATAGCCGGGCTCAGCACCCAGCCCCTCGTAGCTAGCCGAGGTGGGACTAAAATGGTTTCGTCGCTCTGAGCCAGTCCCGTTTCTCACATTCGCGCGGCTTCTTTCTTATAAGCAAGCCTACCAGGCCTTCATTCTCAAGCTACCGGCTCCTTCGTGATGGCCCACTCGGCCCAGCATATAGCAGAGTTTTCTTTAGCCCAAAGCTCAACACGATTCTCTCTCTGTCTGCAGGCCGTGATTTGAAATTCGAAAGGTTTCTTCTTTCTTTCTTGCGATGCAAAATCTCGAGCGTCTCAAGGTGCAGGATGGTTTGGATGGTGGTTTGAGTTTTCAAAATTTTATCCAATCTCCGCACAGGCATTTCGTTTCCATCGCAACGAAAAAGGGATCGAAAAGACTAAATTTCAATTTTTTTTATAGTGCCTTGCCGTGTGACGGTACTGCAACGCAAAATCGATCTTAAGTCGTGTCCACATAACATAAGCTTTCTCCTTCTCCTATCACTTTAACTTTGAATGTAGTGATTAAACCCATTAACGGCGAGAAAATGGGCGGCCTCTCAGGCTGTCCACGTCGAACTGAGCAACTCGCAGGGGTTGGATAGGGGAGTTTCCTCCTAGTTGTTCCCATTGGACCACATGTCGCATGATTAGAAAAACAATTTGTATTTGTGCCGTCAGCGGATAACGTACCCTCCTCCTTGAACTTCCTTTGCTTCCCCATGAAGGTAACCCACCTCTTCTTCTTCCATCCTTCTCATAAGCAATTTTCTCTTCCTCACAAAATGTGACTTCGCCGCCTCCACACACATCCTCCCTTCCTTGGAGCAGGCGGCTGGTGGTGCTGATTTGCTTCGTTAAGCTGAGGTTGAAGACGAGTGTCGCTAGATCGGTGATGCAGCACTGAGGTTGAAGACGAAAGTTTTGTTCTTTTGGTCTTTCTTCTTTTCTTCACGGAAGCCAGGGAACCTCGGCCCCTGAAGTGCCAAATGGTGGTGAGATAATGCCTCGTGGATTTCAGTGTGTCGAGAAAATTACACTCGTGCTTATTCAATCCTGGAATTTCTCTCCCCAACAACCAAACATAGCCGAAATCGGGGAGCGTGGGAGGAGATGTTTCACTACTGGGTCATACCGAGGTTAAGACTTGGGTTGTCAAGGGGGAACGAATCCATGAAATAATTATGCAAATATCATTTCCACCTTCTCAGGTTCCGACCTGGGAGTTTTCACTTTTTTCGTAGATTTATTTATTATAAATGTTTTATCTCTTAAACCATGCGTTCAAATCTCAAACCGTTTTCATCGTTGAATTTCCTCGTGGCGAGATCTTCAAACTAGATCCCATGTTAATAGGTTTCGATGAACTTTTTCTTCACAAAAAACAAACTAGGAGCACTTTGTTTTTCCTTTTTGAAGAGGCACAACTGTGCTTCCCGCAAAAGCAAATATGTGCCTCCATGAGAAGTAAATCAGTGTCTCTCGCGAAGAAAAACATGTTTTTCCTTTTTTCTGTGGAAGCAAATCTGTGTCTCCCCAAGAAGTAAATTTGTGCCTCTCGCAGAAGGAAAAAATACGTTTATTTTTTGATAGGCACGGCTGTGCCTCTCGTGAAAGCAAATCCTTGCCTCCACGAGAAGAACAGATGTGCCTCTCCCGGAAGTAAATCCGTACCTCCACGAGAAGCAAATTTGTGCCACTCGAAAAAGAAAAAAACATGTTTTCGTGAAATTTTCTTTGTACACCTCGGGAAAATCGAAACACCGACCCCTCCCCCCCCCCCCACACACACACACAAAAAATATCATCTAAAAGCCAAAAACATGTACATAAAAAATCCGAAGGAAGCGTCCAGCACGCGACACATGGTGGTGGCTGAGAGCGCGCCAAGTGGCACGCTCCCAGTCCACCAAAAGTAACCCTTACGGAGGCTTCCCAAGTTGCTCTCACGAATCCAGGACTTAAAAGTGGGTGCGACTCGCATCAAGAAGCCGCCAGAATGGATCTTCCCAGCACGGACAACATGCCTTAAGCTCTCTATTATTCATATATTTTTCACAATTTTGCTTTCGTTTTTTTTCTATTTTTACTTTTGTTTACATTTCCAAAAAATTTAAATATATCTACTATAAAAATCACTTTACATACATATTTGAATAGTTTGCTTAACATAGCACAAGGTGTGGGGTACCGACCGGTGCAGGACAACCTGTTTGTTGTTCCACTTTTCTACCTTAGCAACTGGCAGTGGCTCATGAAAGAAGGGGCGTGGCTATTTCTCAACCATGGCGTCCACCCATGAGTGCCTCCCTAGAAGTGATTCAATGGATTGTTGTAAAAAAGTAATTCCAGGACATGTGCAATTTCCTCAAGATATTGATTGGCATTCGAGGAGTCGACATTCAAATTTGGAAGAGAAATGTCGAGCTTTTTGCTATATTCCTAGACGCGACGGGGAACGGGTTCCTGGGCAAGCCAAATGCTCACGAACGGAGGTCCTAAAGGTCTCATGTGATGCTGACCTTATTTTAGATGTCATAACCATTTGTTTATTGTACTTTTTTTTTTCAAATTACGCAAAAGAATCTATATTTTCAAAAAATGACACAGACATATTTTGAAATGCGTGACATTTTGTTAAATATCATGAACATCTTTATGAATTGTACGAAACATTTTTGGAAAGTTACGTAATCATTTTTTGATATTGTATCACTATTTTTTAATGTCACAATCATATTTTTGAAACACATGAACATTTGTTTTCGTATGTTATGGACATGTTTTTAAACATTGGACGGACATTTCTAAGAAATATATCATGAACATCTTTTTAAAAACGTTCTTTTAAATGTACAACATTTATATTAAACCGTAAGAACAAAGTTTTAAGACTGCCCGGTTATTTATTTATACAGAGTGAACATTTCAATACGCTGTAAATCGAGGCCCAAGAACCAAAGCCATGTAACTGATGTATACACCTTTTGACTGAAACAGTGTAAGGTGGTGACGCAAATAAAACACTACAAAAAGAAATGATCCGCATTATTAGGCCACTGCCATGCATAAGAACGGTCCCAATACCCATCGCAATAACTGAGATATAGGGCCGTCGCTGCGACGGGCCATCATTCCACTTTGTTTTCTGGTCCATATGTATATTTGAAAAATAAATATCCCAGAACACCATTCATAGAGTTTGTCCGTATTATTTTGCGATATTTTTCAGCATTCACGTAATTTGCTCTTAGCGGTGGTTTGCAATAATGGTTCATGCATTGCTTTGCAATAGAGGAGCACTACTTGGAAACTTGCAGCATCAAGCCTGAGTGAGACCAATGCATTGCTGTCCGAGTTTCAGACGTTTAGGATAGCCACGCAACGCCGAAACAAATGGTTTTAGTTATGCAATTCTCCCCATGCCACCTTGCTTGTTCCCGGTAGCCAGTTCCCAGAGGTTTTTAATGTGGATCTCTGCTGTGGAGTTTATGTATAGTGGCATATGCAATCGTCTGAAGCTTGCAGGCTGTGAGTTGAGGTCTAAGAAACCAAGTCAGGTAAATGATGGATGCATTCATTTCAAGCGCTTTCACTGAACCACATGTACACTGCAAATCTCTTTGACTGAGAAATGGAGTAAGGTGGTGGTGCATGTCAAATTCATGTAAGCGCGCTCGTCCCCACTTTCCGGAAGCTGGGAAGGTATGGAACTGGCCGCTCTTCTTCTTTCAGCAACTGTCAAGTAAGGCCCCTCTTTCAGAAAGTTGATTTCAACGTGGCTTTAATCGCATTCAACCAAGTTTATGACTTGGCTTTCTGTTACGACTGCACTTGCACACACCTTCGCATGTGTCGGTCAGTCAGAAGTGGACCATCTGATCTCAAATGGTTGTTGCTTGATGCGGCGCATGTCGCTCACGGCGGGTGGCCGGTCGCGAGTACCTTGGAAGTTGGCGATGAAGCGGGTGCGCATCTCGTCCCAGGAGGAGATCGTGCCTGGAGCCAGGTTCAGGATTCAGGTGCGGGCCCTGTACTTGAGCGCCATGGGAAACCAGTTCGCCATGACCTTCTCGTCTCCGTTGGCAGCTTCGATGCCCAGCTCATAGAGCTGGAGGAACTCCGCAGGGTCGGCCGTGCCGTCGTAACGAGGAGGCAGGTCTGGCTTGAACTTGCCGGGCCACGTGACGCTGCGTAGCTCGGTGGTGAAGGCACGACAGCCTGCTGTGGCCACGGGAGGCCTTGGGTGACGGAGAGCTTGGTCTTGCAGATCCCCATGCGCTGCAGCTGGGAGCAGCGCGGGGTCTTGACGTGTGGGAGCAGGAGCATGGTCGCGACGTGCTGGAGCAGGGAGCGCCCGGGCAGCTTCTTGCGGGCGAGGAACTTCTTGGCAGCTCTGCACTTGCCGCGCTGGCACCTGACAGAGCGGGTTCCGCCCAGGGGCCACGCGCCTTGGAGCCAGGGCGCCTTCTTGAGGAGGAGGAGGCTGGGGCGCCCCCGGTGCTTCGTCGCCCGCGCACGGCGGGGTGCGGTGCAGCGGAAAGGACAGCGCAGGAGAGCCCCCTGCGGCGCGGACAAGCTCGGCGACGCGGTCGAGCCATTCTTCGTAGACGTCGTCGACGGGACGGTAGCGCAGGAGCTCGTTTGCCTTGATGAGCGCAGCTCGAGCCTCCATGGGTGCGCGGAGCGCGCGGGATGAAGAACCAGCTGGGGTGAGCGAGGGAGTAGCGGTGCGGCCGTCTTGCCGCACGGACGGATGCTGAGACGACGCTTGTTGCTCGTTTCCCGCCGGGCCGGTGGCGGCGTTAACGGCAGGTGACGGGGAACGGCGAGGACGCCCGCCGACAAGAACCGTCTGGGCGACGCGGGAAGCGAGAGCGGCTCGGCGCTCGGCGCGGGCCCGACGAGCGTCAGACATGGACGCGATGGTCGGAGGAGAACGGGGCGGTGGAAGACGAATTCCGGCGCACCCCTACCTGGCGCGCTAAATGTCGGATTTCGTGCTCTGACAGACCCTTGAGGTTCGAACACTGGGGTGCGCGCGGAGATTTCGCCTTCTACCTACCTGCACCCCACCGCCTCGCTAAGATCTAAGTTATGGAAAGAACAACACAAGAGACACAGGGTTTATACTAGTTCGGGCCACCATTGTGGTGTAATACCCTACTCTAGTTTGTGGTGTGGTGGATTGCCTCTTGGGCCGATGATGATGAGCAATACAAGGAAGAACAGCCTCGCGAGGGTCTATTCTTGGCTGGGGCGATGAACTGCTAGGAGGAGTTCAGTCACCCTTCTCTCTCTGTGTGTGTGTGTGTGTGAAGCTACTCGACCCGATCCCAGTTTGTTTCTGAATTGGCCGATTGCCTCTACCCTGGGGGTGGCTAGTCCTATTTATAGGCAAAGGCCCTGGGCCTCTTCCCAAATATTGAGCGGGAAGGGCGCCAACAATTGGCCATTTTGAAGGGGAACATCTGGTACACTTATCCTGACTAAAGTTGGTCCTCGCCTGCCAAAGGCTCTGGTGGTGACGCTGGCTTGGGCTCCACAATGACTTCCTCCCTGCCGTTGGGCTGGTCTTGGTCTCGTTGCACCGAAACGGGTGCCTTTGCTTGATGCTCTCCCCTGCGCTTGCTCCCTTTGGACCAAAGAGGAAAGGAGGACACTGCGCGGGCTGGCGCCCGCCTGTTGCCCTTGGTCGTCATGGCTTGCGTCACGGGCACCTCGTGACGTACCCCGCCTTGATCTCTCCGCCTCCTCGCGAGCCAGCCTGATGAGGCCGTGCCTGAGGAAGCTCCGTGTCGTCCGCCCCGCGAGGCTTGGCCCCTCGCGAGGGTCTTGGGTCTGTGTTGATGAAGATGGGCCTTGCTGGGGCCCCCTTTGAGCCACGCCGCAGGCCGCAGGCAGGCAAGTCTGGGGACCCCCGTTCCCAGAACGCCGACAGTAGCCCCCGGGCCCAAGGCGCGCCCGGACTTGGCCGTGCAGGGAGGCGAAAGGGTAAGGGCGAAGCGCCGCGGGCCCTAACAGCCTGCGGCCTTGGGCGCCGCGTGGCGGTTGATTGGACGTGAGCGCCTCAGCAACCGCGAGAGTTGATAAAGGAGCGGCATCTGCCTAGGCTTTGCTTTTTTTTTTGCTTTCTCCGGTTGCTGCTCAGATCCCCTTTCTTGCGCCTCTCCTTCCTTGCTCCAAAATTTTCAGATCTACTTCGACCGCGTGACCTAGGAAGCCATGGCGCCTCGTCAGTCCCCGGCCGGAGCTTGGTACTCATCTGCCCTGGACTCGCCGAACGTGTCGGAGGCGAGCCTCGTCCGGTTGCGCCGGATGGCGGCGGCGCAGGGCATCGACGGGGCGAAGGTGTTCAAGGCCGGCTCTGCCACCCCTGAGGGCCAAGGGAGCACCTTCTATCCGCTCTTTGTAAGCGCCATCGCTGCTGTCCTGGTGCCTCCCTTCTCCGAGTTCTTCTTCTCTGTCCTCCGCCATTATAAGCTACAGGCTCTGCATCTCCACCCAACTCCGTCCTTCTCCTGGCAATCTTCACCTATTACTGCGAGGCTCACGTAGGGGTGCATCCCTCAGTGGCCTTGCTGCGCCACTACTTCTACCTCCGGACCTCCCGCGGTCCTGCTTCCGCGTGCGCGAGCTTCGTCGCGTACGGTGGCGCCATTGCCATTTCGAACCCCGGGAAAAGGATTGAGGGCTTCAGGAGCAAGTGGGTCTTGGCAGATGCTGGGCGCATCCACCCTCGGCTGATCTTGCTCACGGAGCAACCCACGAGTTCCGGCGATTGGGGTCGAGCGGAGCTCGCGGACCCCCACGCGAAGCTGGTGTTGGAGAAGATGGACGCGGATCTGAGGCCGGCCAACATGGCGGCGGCGAAGCTGGCCGGCACGTCGCTGCTGAGGGAATTCCTGGAGCACCAACTCGCTCCGCTTCGGCAGTACTCACTTTCGATGTGGAGGCCCCATCCGAGCCCCGCGGCCTTGGCCGACGAAGATCTGGCTGCGGTCCTCCAATCTCTGGTCGAGGGCGATGTGGCGAGGTTGGACGGCGCTCCTACGCCCTTGTTCCTCCGCAACGACTGGGAGCAGGTAGTGGAGTCCATGTCCGTCTTCAACGGGGACCGGCCCGTGCCCACGGAAGCTCCCGAGGAACCGGTGAACGTGTCCTCCGACGACTCCAGCGAAGAGGAGGAAGGAGGGGAGCGGGAAAAAGGGCCTGACTCCGAGGCGACTGACGGAGAGTCGAGGGCTCCCCTCCCCAGGCGCAGGCCCCGCATTCTCCGCCTCTCTCCGAGCGATGACGACGAGGATGATGACGAGCAGGGCGGCGGGAGCTTGCCCCCGATCCCGAAGAAGGACAGGACCGGGCTGATCTCCTGCGGGTCTGCCCCGGCCCCGAGGCGGACCGCAGACGCGCCTTCCGCTCCCGAGCTTCCCGAGGTTGACCCTTCCAGCCGGCTTTCGGGCTTCAAATTTGGTCGGAGGCTGCTTGAGCTCACTGGCGACGACCCGTAACCGCTTGATTATTGTCTTTATTTCTTGTTCTGCTGCTGAGGCTTGACGTCCGCATCTCTTGGATAGGCTGGCGCCTGCAGCAAAGAAGCCGAAGGGAGCTCCTGAGGTTCCATTCGGGGCAACGCCTCTGCCCGCAAAGGAAGGTGACCGCGACGCATGGGCCTCTCCTGCCTGGTCGTCCTCGCGAGGCCTGGCTGAGCCGGCTGGGGCGAGCTCAGCCCCCATGGCCCAAGCGACTCCCGAGGTGCCTTTGCCTGCTGCCGCCACCACAGCCGTTGGGGCACAGCAGGCTCCGCCTCAGGATGCTGTGGCCGTGCTGCCGCCTTCTCCTCCTACTCCACCGACTGCTGTCTCTCCGACTCCTCCTGCCGTTCTGGATCGTGCTGCTGCTGAGCTGGACCGGCTACGGCAGGATCTTCTTGGCGCCAACCCTCGCTTGGTGGCCGGGCGCTTGGAGCTGGCTTCAGGATGGATTCGCTCCGATGCTTCGATTCAGGCAGCGCTGGTCCAGACCTCGACGGCTTGCGATGAGGAGAGGCAGGCCATCCTTGAGGCGAAGGCTGCTCGTGACGCATCCCTCGGGGGGTGGTCGACGTCCGTGGTCGCTGCAAGGTGCTGGAGGACGAGCTGCAAGGCCTGCGGGACCAGCTCGCGAAAGAGGCCCGCCTTCGCCAAGAGCAGGAAGAAGGCGTGAAGGCTCGCGAGGCGGCCGTCAAGGACCGGGAGGCCAAGCTCAGGAAGCGCCCTGACCGCCTAGGCGCGCTGGAGCAGGAGTTGGGGGCGAGGAAGGTCGAGCTGGACGACAAGGCCCAGGTTCTTGCTGAGGACCGTGTGGCCTTCGCGGAGATGGAGGCGAAGGATCGCTCCTCGCTGAGGACGTTTTACGACAGCGGACTGGAGAGCCCGCTGGCTGGCGCCGAGGACGGCCCCGCGAAGCTGCTTCCCTTCCTGGTTCGCGCTCTTGAAGATGTCGCCCTTGGCCTTGGCCCCACGGCCGAGGCCGAGGCGCCTGTCCTGTCTTCTGCAGCGCTGACGCGGGTCCTCACCCACATCTACCTTCGCGATCCCAGCGTCGACCTCGACAGAGCCAGCAAGCGGCGAGCGTGCCGCTGTCGCTGCCGAGACCGTGAAGGGTCGTGCGGAGGCTCTGCTGGGGAAGTTCCGGGCCTTCAACACCAAGCCGAAGCGAGGCGCTGCCGACCCTACTGCTCCATGAGGAGAACCCACTCCGCGCTGCTCCACCGCCGTCAAGTGATTCCGTTGTGGCTCCTGTCCTGCCTTCAATTCCTGCACATGTATCATGCCTCGGAGAGGCGTTTAAACTTGCGTTTGGCATTGAGATAACAGTGTGGACTGTAATATTTGCTTTTGAATTTCTTGAAATTTACGCTTTTCCTTCCTACTTGCTTATGTTCTACGCTGGCAGAGCCCGGCCCCGCGCATACCTCAGCCGCCGTTAGCCCCGATCGGAAACCAGGACGGGACCAAGGAGTGAGGGGCTACATGACAAGTTAGGCTCCTGAGTCGCGATGCTCAGGAGTCCCCCTTGGCGCACGAACAGCAAGTAGGGAGGTGAGATGTGGGTGGATCTACCATTCTACGTCTGCAGAGCCCGGCCCCGCGCATACCTCAACCGCCGTTAGCCTTTCGGAACTAAGGAGTGAGGGGCTACGTGACCAGTTAGGCTCCTGAGTCGCGATGCTCAGGAGTCCCCCTTGACGCTCAAACGGCCTTCGTACTTTGGCTCCGCTCGGGGAGAGACGCGCGACGAACCAGGCCCGGGGGGGCCTAGCTAGGTGGCGTGCGTCTGGGCGTGACCCAGGCGCAGCCCCCGTGCCTAGCCCCCTCGCGCGGCACTCCCGAGGAGAGGCGTTACGATGAGGCTAGACACTGAGCTCTGTGCTCCCTGAGGTTGATGCGGCCCGGGGGCCACCCTCGGTTGTTTATCACCAACGCGGAGCATAGCGCTTCCGTATGTGTACGGGCATAGCCGCTCCTCGGCAGTGTTGTCAGCCAGCGCGGAGCATGGTGCTTCCACTGGTACGTGGGAGGGGCTCCCCTCCGGGAGGAGCCCCCGGGGCGTGTACAGCCCCGCCTTGACACGTGGCTGGCACGGTAGGGCCTAGCGAGGTGTATCTGGGCACCCGTGAGCCAGCGCGGGACTCACGGGGCCCTACCTCTAGGCGGGTTGCGCCTGGCGCTGGGCCTTATCTTGTGATGTGTTCCTGCAAATTTGGTTAGATGCCGGCACTCTAAGTCCTCGGGTCCCGGTCCTCGAGCTGGTCTCAGCCGTCGCTGGTATGCCAGGTCGCGATGCCGTGGACAAGGCCAGAGGGTGAGGGCTGGAGAGCCAGTAAGAGCCCTGAGTCGCGATGCTCAGGTACCCCCCCCCCTTTAACGTGCAAGTGGTCGGCATGGAGAAGAAGAGGTGCCGTGGACCGGCATCGAATAATCAGGCATGGTGGGTCGAACGCATAGCCGGAAATAAACGCAAAAGGGATACATGCCGCTGGGTCTGGGCCAAGCGACTTGGGGATGATGCAGGCCGAGGGGCGCACCCAACAAAGTAAGCTAACAACATGAAATAAAAGGGATACATGCCACAGGGACGGACCCACGCGGCCTGGGAATAATGCAGCCCTGGGGGCGCTCCCAGCTGGAAATGAAACTTGAAAGATGTCACCTGATGATGTTGAGGACGAATGAGTGTTGGTGTAGCAGACTCGGTGGGCTGCGGAAGCCGATCCTCATGAGCCCCCAGGCCCAGGGGCCTCGGGAGGCTCCGGAGACGCTGGTGGCTCCTCGCGGACCATCTCCATCTCCGCCAAGGCTGCGGAACGCCTGGCCTCTTGAGCCTCCGTGATGCTCCTCATGAGGCGCTGGTACGTGGCAGCCGCGTTTGGCAAGCCATAAGGCATGCAAATGTAGCTGTGGGGTGGACCTTCACAGCGCCCCACTCACGAGGGCCAGAGGCGCTCCAGAGAGGCGACTCGATTGAGCCCTGGTATGTCGATGCAGACGCGCAGCCCACCATCCTTGCCTGGATGGGGAGCCACTGCTGGTAGGCGGCGGCCGCCTCTCATGACTCTTGACTCCTGTAGCTCCTGAATGGCCTTGCTGACGAACTCCTGAGGGTCTGGCCCTCCTTGTCTTACTCCTTCTTGAGGGAAACGTGCTTCGAAACACGCCTCCATGTGGTGCCCAAGCGCCTCCCTCGTGACCTTAGCCAGGTCGGTGGCCCTCCAGGGGATAGCCCCCGAGCCCTGCCTAAGGAGGGCGCCGGGCGCGCTTTCCTGAGGGGTCGGGCCGGACGATGTCTTCTTCTTCTTGGGGGTGGTCTCGGGAAGCCTCCTGCTTCCGCGATCCGGGTCTTCCAGTGATGCGGCCCGAAAGGCTCGTTCCAGGGAACACACCGCGTCCTTCTCTTCACAGGGCACCGTGATGAATCCGCCACTTCCTGGCATCTTGAGGACGTTGTAGCCGTGGTGAGTTATGGCCATGAACTTGGCCAGCGCTGGGTACCCAAGGATGGCGTTGTACGGCAGGCGAATGTGAGCGACGTCGAAGTCGATGAGCTCGATGCGGTAGTTGTCGCATGCCCCAAAAGTGACAAGGAGGCGGACCTGCCCAATCGGGACCGTGGAGCCGTCGGTGACTCCGGATAAAGGCTTGGTTGGCTGAAACTGGTATAGGGCACTTGGAGATTGTTGAATGTTTCCACGGACAGGACGTTGAGCCCTGCCCCGCCATTGATGAGGGTCCTGGTGACCAGCACGTTGCTGATGATTGGGGAACAAAGCATCGGGAGGACTCCGGCTGTGGCCGCACACTTGAGCTGATCCGCTGAGCTGAACGTGATGGCGCATGCCGATCACCTGAGAGGGCGCGTGGCTTCGAGCTTGGGGAGGACTGCATTTACTTCGCGGGTGAACTGCTTGAAGATGCGCTGAGAGGCTGGGGCTTGAGCACCGCCGAGGATGCAGGCGATCGCGCGCGGCTCCTGAAAGCCCCCAGCCCCCGCGTCCTGATGGCGGTCCTCGTTTCTCCTTGGCTGCCGCGGCAGCGGAGGGAGGCCTACGTTGCCTTGCGGGCGATCCTCGCAAGGCTGATCCCTCTAGTCTCCCTCGCGAGGCAGATCTTGCAAGCGGTCCTCGCGAGGTCGATCGTGCCACCCTTGGCGCGGGCCGTGGTCTTCCCAGCGTCCTGCGTTCCTTCCTCCTCCTTGACCGTAGCCCCGGTCACCGCGGTCGGGACGACGGCCGATCCTTCCTTCTCGCACGGCTCGGAGCTCTTGACATTCGTTGGTGTTATGGGTGTGGAGGTCGTGGTACACACAGTACCGACTGCCCTTGGAAGACTCGGGCTGATCTCTGCCCCGCTTGGTGTCTGGTTCTGCCGCGAGCACGGCAGCCCCCTTGCGCTTCACATCCTTGGCCTTGGGCTTCTTCTCTTCTGGGTCTGCGGCAGGCAGCTCGAGGAGGGAGAGACGCCCTTCCTCAGCCCTGGCGCACTTGGTCGCCAAGTTGAACAGCTCCAAGGAAGTGCACAGGTCTTCATGCATCGCCAGCTCCTCCTTCATCTTGACGTCGCGCACGCCGTCGGAGAAGGCTGAGATGATGGCCTCCTCGGTCACCTTGGGAATCTTGAGGCGTGCGTTGTTGAAGTGCTGGATGTACTTCTGCAGGGTCTCTCTGGGTTGTTGCTTGATGCGGCGCATGTCGCTCACGGCGGGTGGCCGGTCGCGAGTACCTTGGAAGTTGGCGATGAAGCGGGTGCGCATCTCGTCCTTGGAGGAGATCGTGCCTGGAGCCAGGTTCAGGAGCCAGGTGCGGGCCCCGTCCTTGATCGCCATGGGAAACCAGTTCGCCATGACCTTCTCGTCTCCGTTGGCAGCTTCGATGCCCAGCTCATAGAGCTGGAGGAACTCCGTAGGGTCGGTCGTGCCGTCATAACGAGGAGGCAGGTCTGGCTTGAACTTGCCCGGCCACGTGACGCTGTGTAGCTCGATGGTGAAGGCACGACAGCCTGCTGTGGCCACGGGAGGCCTTGGGTGACGGAGAGCTTGGTCTTGCAGATCCCTATGCACTGCAGCTGGGAGCAGCGCGGGGTCTTGACGTGCGGGAGCAGGAGATGGTCGCGACGTGCTGGAGCAGGGAGCGCCCGGGCAGCTTCTTGTGGGCGAGGGACTTCTTGGTAGCTCTGCTCTTGCCGCGCTGGCACCTGATTGAGCGGGTTCCGCCCAGGGGCCACGCGCCTTGGAGCCAGGGCGCCTTCTTGAGGAGAAGGCGGCTGGGGCGCCCACGGAGCTTCGTCGCCCGCGCAGGGCGGGTGCGGTGCAGCGGAAAGAATGGCGCAGGAGAGCCCCCTGCGATGCGGACAAGATCGGCGACGCGGTCGAGCCATTCTTCGTAGACGTCGTCGACGGGACGGTAGCGCAGGAGCTCGTTTGCCGCGATGAGCGCAGCTCGAGCCTCCATGGGTGCGCGGAGCGCGTGGGATGAAGAACCAGCTGGGGTGAGCGAGGGAGTAGCGGTGCGGCCGTCTTGCCGCACGGACGGATGCTGAGACGACGCTTGCTGCTCGTTTCCCGCCGGGCCGGTGGCGGCGTTGACGGCAGGTGACGGGGAACGGCGAGGACGCCCGCCGACAGGAACCGTCTAGGCGACGCGGGAAGCGAGAGCGGCTCGGCGCTCGGCGCGGGCCCAACGAGCGTCAGACATGGACGCGATGGTCGGAGAAGAACGGGGTGGTGGAAGACGAATTCCGGCGCACCCCTACCTGGCGCGCCAAATGTTGGATTTCGGGTTCCGGCAGACCCTTGAGGTTCGAACACTAGGATGCGCGCGAAGATTTCGCCTTCTACCTACCTGCACCCCACCGCCTCGCTAAGATCTAAGCTATGGAAAGAACAACACAAGAGACACAGGGTTGATACTAGTTCGGGCCAACATTGTGGTGTAATACCCTACTCTAGTTTGTGGTGTGGTGGATTGCCTCTTGGGCTGATGATGATAAGCAATACAAGGAAGAACAGCCTCGCGGGGGTCTGTTCTTGGCTGGGGCGATGAACTGCTAGGAGGAGTTCAGTCACCCTTCTCTCTCTGTGTGTGAAGCTACTCGATCCGATCCCAGTTTGTTTCTGGATTGGCCGATTGCCTCTACCCTGGGGGTGGCTAATCCTATTTATAGGCAAAGGCCCTGGGCCTCTTCCCAAATATTGAGCGGGAAGAGCGCCAACAATTGGCCATTTTGAAGGGGAACATCTGATACACTTATCCTGACTAAAGTTGGTCCTCGCCTACCAAACGCTCTGGTGGTGACGCTGGCTTGGCCTCCACAATGACTTCCTCCCTGCCGTTGGGCTGGTCTTGGTCTCGTTGCACCAAAACGGGTGCCTTTGCTTGATGCTCTCCCCTGCGCTTGCTCCCTTTGCACCAAAGAGGAAAGGAGGACACTGCGCGGGCTGGCGCCCGCCTGGCGCCCTTGGTCGTCATGGCTTGCATCACGGGCACCTCATGAGGTACCCCGCCTTGATCTCTCCGCCTCCTCGCGAGCCAGCCTGATGAGGCCGTGCCTGAGGAAGCTCCGTGTCGTCCGCCCCGCGAGGCTTGGCCCCTCGCGAGGGTCTTGGGTCTGTGTTGATGAAGATGGGCCTTGCTGGGCCCCCCTTGAGCCACGCCGCAGGCCGCAGGCAGGCAAGTCTGGGGACCCCCGTTCCCAGAACGCCGACAAAAACCGTCTCACTCCCTCAAGTCTCGAGCGTATCGCATTTTTATAAACTAGATGACCCGGTTGCGCCAATGACGCAGAAGCTAGTTAGAAGCAATGTAAGTAGTGAGTAAGAAAGTGATGTTAGTAATCCATACGCAAAGATAAACTATTGTGGAGATAGCATAAAACCATTATAAACATAAGTCTGGTACACAAGGCATATAGGTGACACTGAAGGTTTATGATGATGTCCTCATAGGCGGACACACTTTGCCTTGTGCCTAAAGGTGAAGGCATGCATCGTTCATTGGGAAGCTGAGATAGCATTATATACAACAGTAGTAAATAATTCTGCAATATGGATTCCAAATTCATACATAGCTGACATAGGGTTTATAGTGCCTGGACTTATTAGAGTCATAGCGTATCATCATATAAAATGTAGCATGCAATAAAACCAAAGGATTAGCCAACAATAAAAGAAGGCGCTTAATTAGTTCATTACATTTAGTTAAAACTGCTTCTATGAAGCACGGGACTAAACCATTTAGTTAACAAACCAAGAAGTGCCAACAAGGATTAGCGCAAGACTTTGTCATTTATGTGGGTTAGCATAGTATACTACTGGACATGTAGTAAAAGCACCAAGGAGCACCAAGAATCTTCTGGACCAACAACAGAAACAACCAAGAAGCACTCATTTTTCAATTCACAGGGCTAAAAATATATTTATCTAAATGGCACTGACATCAACCTCTTTATCTATCATCACAAGGTCAGTATGCTTGATAGGCCCATTATGAGTCGCCCCACGCCCCACGATAATGCCACAGATGAGACAAAGGCCGCACACATTGCTGTAGACATTGGCAAGGCAGGAACCAACAAAATGGTGCTTGCCATCTGCAAGGAGAAAGCTGAATACCAAAAAGGTTAGGAAAAACATATAGAATGATAAAACAAAGAAGAGATGCACCCACTCATTAGAGAAGTGGCATACCCAAAAAATGTGAAGCAAAATAGGCTATCAAGAAAGCATATTGCTGTAGACATTGGCAAGATAGGAACCAACAAAATGCAACAGACTAAAACCAAACTTTATACAACAGGGAATGATTTACAATAACCTAAAGATTTTGCACAACAAGCGGTAAATAGGTAGTAGATATTAACACCCGTGACATAGGACCGGCATGAAGAAAGAGCATCAGGGTAGAACAGGCGTATAATCAGTGTAGTCAGCAAAAGATAGGGGGAAAGAGAAATTGAAGAACCCAAAAAAGAGCATTCATATATGAGGCACTAAGCTGTATGAACCAAAAGACTATTGACATCAGCTAGCAAAGAAATGGCAGTTGGCACCACACATATCAGACGACCACATGAATCAGCTAGAACAGACTGGCCGGCCATAGCGAACAGGGTAAATAGAATAATGCATGTATTGTAAAAGACACCACCAGCATGGATTATAAGAAATGGAGTGGAAGAGCTCAGGAAACACAATGTTCCTGGTCTGAGAATCAGTAGTACCATCTTCATGTTCAATCAGGATTTTCAAAGCCTTTTTTGAGGTCACACGCGACACTGCCACATAAAGCTGGCCATGCGTGAACACAGGTGCATTAAAGTATAGACCAACACTGCATAACACAATGGTCAGTACGTTCAGACAACGACTTCTGTCCAAAGGAAGTGGTGAGTGTAACCAAATAATCAGTTTCAGTAGGCTTTCATAAACCTCTCCCCATATGTAATAATAACACTAACCTTAGGTATATCATTGTCACAAGCTAGATCTTCAGTTGAGGTATATCTTCAGTGGCAGTAATACAGACACAGCGTGCAGGAAGATCCGTGAAGCAACAGAAAAATTACCCAACTGTTTTTACCAGAAACATAAAAGGAATCATGGCATTAGTAAGCAAAGGGAAATTAGTGTGTTGCCTAATAAACAGCAAAATAACGTAGCAAACCAAAAAGGGACCTGCCACCAATTGGTAAATTTTTCTCTGCCTAAATTTAAAAGCGTATGCAACAGATTTGTAGCTATCCCGAGATGCCTAATCTTTAAAACATATGCAACAGATTTGTAGCTATCCCAAGATGAAAGACAACAAAAACTGGAAGAAATTCTTGCTTCTTGAACAATAAAAGCACATTTACACAATACTTCATGTGTGGCACATATAATCACCACAGAACACAACAACTACTATTAATGCAATTAACAAGCACCAACCATTGGTTCTTTCTAACCAGATCAAGTTAATTACATGTGAGAATAGCACATCAGTTATGAAAGTAGGATCTTCTGTGTAAAGAGATAACACTAAATGAACTAAGGATTCATAAACTGATTGAAGAGAAATAATATTAAAAGAAGCAAGAACTTGTCAATTGATTGAAGGAAAGACAATACAATTGAAATATAGCAGACATACGAATAAAATCCATTTTGTAGCCTAAATTACAAATATAAATATGCCGTCTCCCCAAGAACTATCTAAAGAGGGACATATAAGCACAACCCTGCTAATATATAATTTAGAAGGGGTAAGTGTTCTGAAATAATTAATTCCAGTAGGCCTTCATAAACCTCTCCGCACTAAACCGTCCTTCTATGTGTACGGAGTAACTACCACTTAATAGGTGTGTCAACCATGGCTGTAGGCACAATATTCATAATGAGCAGCTACAACTACTACTTGCTGCACACATTTCGCCCACAGCACTAACTCGAAGATGTACTGCCGAAAACAGGGAACACACATGTTTGCCCAAGCAGCAAACAGAAAGCAAATCACCAGGGTAAACATAATCAAACAAGAACATGCTGCAAGAAGCAATCAAGCGTGGCAATGAGAGCACATCTAACCTTGCTGGCTAACGACACAGAAGACGAACAACTTGAACAGGAAGGGAAACAAACAAACAAGAACCTTTCAGCTCACAAGCATTTGATTGGAGATGAGCAAGAAAGACCATACCTCAACAACAACAATAAAAGAAAGAACAGTTAGCAAACCCGCCTGGCTAAATAGTGTATCGTAGATAGCCATGAGGCCACTCTGGCCGACGGCAGCGCATGCCTTCCCATCCAGGTCGAACTATGGGTTCTGCAGATCGGCGAAACTGGAAGCAAGGAGAATTATCAGCACACAAGCACTGACGATAACCAGAGGCAATGGCCGTCAGTACATTGTTGTGAGAAAAAATGGTCTGCAACCTGCTGTTGATGAGCTTTCCGTACTTGAGCCTCTGCCTCGACGCCGACGGCGCGGGAGGCGACCAGAATCACCTCATACCCCTGGAAATTAAGCTCCTTCACCTGAAACAGTTTCACATATTTACCGGTCAACAACTGTCAGAATGATTTTTTACAGGTTTAGAAAGCTCCTTGGTTAGAAAATTCAGTTACCTGCTCGCAGAGGGCTCCGAGCCTGCCCATGGCCAGTCGGCCATTCTGCCCGTGACAACAGCGGTGCCGACCTGGATGCACGAGAAAGTGATTAGATGGACCCGACGAACATAACACTGATTTACTTAGGGAATAAGCAAACTATTTACTTGTTTTTTTACTTTTCAAGACAACCAAAATTGGCTAAGAAGTTGTAAACTAACTTTAGAAATCTCGTGCTGCCTAAACATATGAAGTAATTCCTCCTCTCCTCTTCACCTCCATTTTTTTCACTCAGGAGAAATTCACATGTTTGTCAAGAAACCAAAAGGAATCTAACCCAAGGCAGAAAATAGCTTGCAGCCATACAAGCATGTTATCGAGCAGGTAAGAGCATGGGAAAAGGAGAGAGGCTCACCTAGGAACAAACACAGTGAGCAAACGAACAGCACCCAGATCCTTACCCAAATCACACGCAGAAATTACCCTCTGGACACAGGGTGAATCACATCACGACCCTGCATCAAGAAGAGAAAGAGAAGTGAGAACAGGAGGGGTGGATGGAATCAACCACAGAATTAAGCCCTCCCGGCGACCAGAGCCGCTACGTGGCCACCGGGATGCCGGATGCGCTCCCAAATTGACCTGTGCCACTCCCCCGTCGCGCCATCCAGCTTGATCTGAGAAATGCCACCGTGGCCGCAAGAAACCAACGGGACGGGAGAGCGGCTAGCAAGAGCCCCACCCTCTCGCCCGTGCGCCTTCCCTCGCCGCACCGCTTGCTGCCGCCCAACTCTCCCACCGACCACGGCGAAGATGGTCCCGCCGTCGGGCAAGCGCCGGTGCCGGGTCGCCGGCCGCAGCTCCGCCTTGTGCCCGGCCTCGCCCGGACGCCGTCGCAAGGGTCCGTGCTCGAGCCACCAGCGGGAGGCTTGGCTAGTCACCACCACACGCTCCCGCGCCAGATGCAGGATGTGGCACGGGCGGCCATAGCTAAGCCTCGTCCGAGAGGGAGAGGAAGGGGCATAGAGGAGGCCGGCGGTGAGGCGAGAGAGGAGGCGGCGGTCGATGGGGAATCAAAGAGGGGGGAGAGGGGAGTGAAGTGGGGAACGTGCACTCATGGACCAACCTACCCCGGTACAGAGAACGTGGGGAGAGGAGGACCATCTTTCCTGGAAAGAAATGTCTCTACGACTCTCCCTCACCCGGAACGAGCCACCCATTACACTTACATGTGGGACCAAAAGAGGAGAGAGACAACAACGCAACTGGTGACCCACCCCACGCCGCGTC
Organism: Aegilops umbellulata; assembly: GCA_032464435.1. Classification (NCBI taxonomy): domain Eukaryota; kingdom Viridiplantae; phylum Streptophyta; class Magnoliopsida; order Poales; family Poaceae; genus Aegilops; species Aegilops umbellulata. The sequence continues at coordinate 599,787,890 of CP136055.1, read as the reverse complement.
GCGCGGTTCCTGCAGGCAACACAAGCAAGCACACGCCTCCCACACACCCAACACGCTGCCATGCGGGACCATCCTGAAGCAGGGACCACCAACGCAGCTGGGTATAGACACAATGGGTAAAAAAGCAGCGACCCACCATCCACCCACCCATGTTGCGTCGCCTGGTCAGCGGGCACGCACGAGGCGCGCGACCCCAGCCTATCACGTTGTGTGGAAGGAACCAACCAACCAACAACTGGCCACCCAAGAGACCGACTGTTGGGGTCACCACGGCTGGAACAGAGGAGCCACAGCCGGGTCTAGGGGAGGACGGTAAAAAATATTCATCACACCCCGCGCCCCACACCCTGCCACCCACGTTCACCGCTGGCGCACGCGCGCGACAGCTGCTGCAGCCGCATTACCCGCTGAATTGGTGGCCCCGCGCACAAGGGTGGCCCAGCCGTCATTCAGTCCAACTCAAGCAACCAACGTACGAAAAAATGGACGTCGGGATGTTTGACAACGAGATTAAAAGGACCAACCAGGTACAACACAGGGTAGAATGTGCGCGCCGGATTCATCCGAGACCGCGATGGTGCTAGAACGGCGGGTACCCTAGGAGGCTTTTATATGTTAGATTGGGGGACACATGACCATCATACCGCGTATAGATGTTTATTACATTCAGAAAAGAGAGCGGATGTCGTAGGTGCTGCGGCGGCACGCTGGCCATGTCGTAGGTGCTGCGGCAGCGCAGAGCAGGGTGCTGTCCCCCCAGCAAGCAGTATGGCATGCAGCAGAGCAGACAGCTACTCATGACAAATAAAGGCACATGATAAAAAAAGGAAAACGTTTGAGATTGGCAGACCGGCCGAACGCAGCGCCGGTCGCCTCGCGCATGCAGCGCTCACTCCATCACGCGCGACATGCACAGCGGGTCCCACGCACCGCCTCCCTTCTTTTTTTCTCTGCGCACCTTATCCTTTCCTCATCCAAACACACCCGTGGACAACTCCTGGCCACACTTCCTCATTTTTCTGGATCGGGAATGCGAGAGTGAGGAGGCAGCACACCGTTGTTTGGATGCTCGCGACGCCGGCTTCCGCTCCCTTGCCGTGCTCCGCCGCAGTCGCCCCCGCAAGTCCTACGAGTTAGCTCTCCACTCCCCTCAGCAAACCACCATGGATGCCTCGAGTTGAGCTCTCCTTCATTTTGTTTTCTTTCCTTCCTGCAACAATCCTACATGCACCGCATGAAATTCAGCTTACATGTGTGCTACTGCGCGACCACACCGTGCTGTCAACCGGTGTTTGGTGTGAGCTGCGACGGGCAAGCGACGGTTGGTGACCACGACCGGCGAGTGCTAAAACTGTGGCAACCAGATGCTGGGACCAGCGCTCAGTTTTGCTACCACCAATGTTTTGATTTGGCCCAATTTTACATTTTTTGCTACCACCGTTTTTTGTTTTGCTGGAACCAGAACAATTTTTTGCTACCAGCCGCGTTTCGGTTTTGTTGGAATCGACGCCAAATTTTTGCAATTTGCTACAACCGGCGTTTTGGTTTGCTGGAATCAGCTGCATTTTTGCTACAACCGACATTTCTTGCTTTGTTGGAAGAACGCCCAATTTTGCATTTTTGCTACCAATGTCATTTTGATTTGCTGGAACCATCTTCAATTTTTGCTGCCACCGGTGTTTCGGTTTTTGCTATAACATCGCCCAATTTTGAATTTTTGCTTCCACCGTCTTCAATTTTGCTGGAACCAGCCCAAAAATTTGCTACCACCGCTGTTGGCTGCGAGCTATGGCGTCGTCGCCATTGAATCTGCAGAGGGCGACGGGGTGTAGCACCGGCGAGGGACAAGCGTCGTCAGCGGCCGTCTGACAGAGGGACGACACATGCTACGTGGCGCGGCGGATGTTGCTGCCGCCATGTCTCCCTGTGTTTGGCGGAGGTTGATGCATCCCGAGGATGTGGACGGGCCTCGGACACGGCGCGGATGCTGCGAGGAGCGGGGCTGACGTCGAGGAGGATGCTGCTTTTGTGCCTTGCTGGAATTGCACGTGTGTGAATTGGAGGCGGAGTTGAGTGCGTCAATTCACCATTAAAAGGCAGAGGAGATATTTTCCGGTTCATGCATTGACTGTGTGTGCGGGGAAGAAATAGAAGACCATCGAACGGTGCCTGTTGTTTCCATCCAACGGCTGCACGGCGACCAACGAATTTGGGCCGGTCAACCGGCGCCTAGCGTTGGCCTAAAAAAAAGTATAAAAAAAAGAGTCGTCGACCACGCCACCGGTTTGTAGCCAATATATCAAAAAAAAGGTAACATTAAAAAAAAATCCTCATCCGTGCTAGCGCAATGGACCGGAGGTGACATGGATGAGGGTATCCGTGCCGGCATCTCTCTCCAGCGACAACAAATAAAGGCACATGACACAAACAAGAAAAATTCAGCTGGGATTAACCGCGACTGGGGACCGATCGAGGAGGCCAACGATTAGTGATTTTGCTGGGGTCAACGATTACGCGGATAAATAAACGATTAGTCGTTTCGCCAGTAGGAATCCGCGCGAAGCTTCCAACACGACGGCTGTCCCCGGTTTGATTTTTTTTTTTGCGAATAAAGAGGATTGTATTAATCAAAGGAGATCATTACAATCCTGTTGGCACAGTGCGCCAACTGCATCAGGTCCATGGCGTATCCAAACTGCAGTACGTGGTTCAGAACTCCCCATTTGGGCTAAAGCATGAGCAACTTTATTTTTACTCCTACAAACATGCGTTACCACATGTTGACGACCAAGTGCAAGGAGCCGCTTGATCTCTCCAACGATGGCAGCAACTGGAGACCTGTTTTGTTCAGTTTCTTTGATCATATTAGCAGCGACTAAGCTGTCCGTTTCCAGAGAGAAAGGCAGGGAGCTCCATTCCAGTGTTAAGGCCACCCCTTCCATGCATGCGGCGACCTCCGCCTCAAGAGCGCTCGCGCAGCTAGTCAGCAACCTACAGGAAGCAAATATTATGGCGCCGTTGTGGTCACGTAGGACCATGCCAGCACCACCAGTTCCATCCTCTTCCCTCCAAGCACCATCAACGTTTAGCTTTGCCCAACCAGCAGCAGGTTTAGCCCAATGTTCTGGCGGTCTTGGGCAGGCACTCGGGTTTATTGGCTTCTTCTTTTTGCTCCTGTCGTGGCCGTTCACAGTCACCATCTTGCCTTTAACTACATCTTCAGTAGGGTGCTGCTGGATACAACGAAGACTCTTGATGTAGCTGCACAAAAATCTGCGAGATGCTTCAATGGTCGGGGCAGGTTTATGATGAACCACTTCATTGCGGACGTGCCAGTTACGCCACAACGTCATGATCACTGGAAGCCGCTGCTCTTCAGTGCATTGATTCAGGAAGTGAAGAGCCCATTCCGTTCCAGAATTGGTGACGTTCTCGAGTCTCGGCATGCATTCAGATTTCTCCATTGCTTCCCAAAGCATTCTGGCCAGAGGGCACCTACACATCGCGTGGTATGTATCCTCGGATTCCATTCCACAGAGCAAACAAATATTAGTGGTTTCTAGATTTCTCTTAGCTTTATTCTCCATAGTCGCTAGGGAATTGGTTATTAGGCGCCACGCAAAGGTGCGTACCTTCGGGGGAGCAGGGCACCCCCACACTGCCTTCCAGACGGCACGAGTGCCGTCCGGTGCCCTGCTCGCTGCACCCATGTTGGTGCTTGAAGAGAAGTTGACGCCGAGGTGATACGCGCTGCGCACGGAGAAAATGCCACGGGGATCCGGCGCCCATGCCAGAATGTCTTCCTGGTGTGTCGGTGAAGCCTTGATCTGCATGATACATGTAGCATCGATTGGGTGGAAGTGTCGCTGCACTAGTTCATGGATCCAGCGCCCATTCCCATCCAGCAGCTCGCTCACTCGATGAAGGCGGCACGCAACACGCACCGTTATTGGGCGATAGGATGGTGGCCTGGGCAACCAGGGGTCACGCCATATGCGCACCTGCTCGCCATTGCCAACTCGCCAGATGAGCCCCCTTTTCAACAGCTCGAGTCCATGTTGGATTGCATGCCAAGTAGGTGAAGCATTGCTTGAAAAAACAGTGTCCACTAGGGAACCATTAGGATAGTATCTCGCTTTTAAAACGAGGGCACAAAGGGAGTTCGGTTTTGTGAGTAGTCGCCAAGCCTGAAGAGCGAGCAAGGCTTGGTTAAAAATACGGAAGTCCCGGAAACCGAGTCCTCCCCTTCCCTTTGGCTCAATCTTTTTTCCCATGCCTTCCAATGGGTTTTCCGCTGCCCATTCTTTGACCCCCACCAGAAATTTCTAACCAATCTTGTGAGGTCCTCACATACAGAGACTGGTAATTTGAACACTCCCATGATGTATGTGGGGATAGCTTGCAGGACTGCTTTGATTAAAGTTTCTTTTGCAGCCTGTGACATGGTGTCTTCCCACGCCATAATCCTTTTTGTGAGACTAGCTTGCAGCATCTGAAACTTGCCTTTATGCATTCTCCCATCCGGGGTTGGAAGGCCAAGGTATTTCCCTTCAAATTCAGACTGCACCACCTCAAGTTCCTGCTTGATAATTTGCTGCACCGTGGCTGGACATGCGTCACCAAATTGGATGGAGCACTTCTGTGGGGTGATGAGTTGCCCTGTAGCCTGTGCATAGCTATTAACCACACCTTTTATGTACCGAGCCTGCTCCTGGTTTGCCTTGAAAAATAACAATGTATCATCCGCGAAAAGCAAGTGTGAGATAGCAGGAGCCCTTGGGCAAACTTTTAGAGCTTGGAAGTTACGGTTATCTATTCCTTGTCTCAACAAAGCAGAAAGTCCATCAGCGACAAATAGAAATAAAAAGGGGATAATGGGTCACCTTGCCATAGCCCACGTGACGGTGCAAACGAATTTAAGATGGCTCCATTAAATTTTACGGAGTATCTCACCGAGGTCACACATGTCATGATCCACTGAACCCACCGGTGAGCGAAGCCTAACTTTAGCATCGCTTGCTCCAAGAAGACCCAATCCACTCTGTCATATGCTTTGGACAAATCCAGTTTGTACGCGCAGTAGCTGTTCTCCACTTTCTTTTCATGCTGCATAAAATGAAGGCACTCAAAGGCCAGGAGGGCGTTGTCTGTTATCATCCTTCCTGGGACAAAGGCGCTTTGTTGCGGGGAGATTATGTCATCAAGAATGGGACGCAACCTATTCACCAAACATTTAGCCACAATTTTATAGATGACATTGCATAGACTAATTGGCCGGAAATCGGTCACCCTCATTGGATCATCCACTTTTGGGATGAGCACTATAACCGTGTCATTCACCCCCTCCGGCATCACTCCCGTACGAAAAATTCCTTGACTGCATGTATAACTTCATCTTTGACTGTCAGCCAGTTTCTCTGAAAAAACCGTGCCGGGAAGCCATCAATACCTGGTGCCTTCAAGGGCCCGATCTGGAACAAGCTGTCAGCTATCTCCTTATCACTAAACTCTGCACATAGCATGTCATTCATTTCTTGTGAGACCTTCTGTTCAAAGAGCTGCACAAGGGGTTGCTGCACAAGGCTTTTATCACATGTGACCAGAGACTGAAAAAAAGAGTCAAACAAACTGCCCATCTCCTCATGTTTCTCATGCCTATTACCTACGTCGTCAAGGAGGAATTTTACCTTGTTCTTTTTTGCTCTCCACACAGCCCTTTGATGGAAGAATTTCGTATTACGATCCCCATCGCGTAACCAATCCACACGAGACCTTTGTAGCCACATTAATTCTTCTCTGTAGAGCAATTCGTTCATATGATCCTGTACGTTCCTTATTTCATTGCGGTCAGCATTCATCCTCATAAGCTCCTCAAGCCTTGTCCGGGATTGCTCCAAGTCCCTAATCACGCTCCCGAATTTTGCTTTGCTCCATAGGTGCAGTGCAGCCATTAATTCATGCAGCCCTCGGCGGACGTCTCCTAGGTGAACTTTCTTGCCCGCCTTTGCCCACACATTCTGAATTCTTTCCGGCAAGCTCAAGTCTCTTTCCCACATAATTTCATAGCGTCTCTGCCATACCCTTGGTTTTGGATCATTTTCTTTATCACACTGGAGAACAATTGGGCAGTGGTCCGAGCAAGGGCTAACTCGATGTACCACCCGAGCCTCTGAAAAAATGTCACGCCAACTATTGTCAGCCACTGCACGATCAAGGCAGACTCGCACATTGCGTCGGCCAGCTTGCTTGTTGTCGTAAGTGAACGGTAGGCCGGCGAACCCTAAGCCTGACAAGCCACATATCTCCAAAGTATCCCTGAAAGCAAGCATCTGCCTTTCTGCTCTTGGAGAGATAGAAAAATGCTCGAACGACCACATAGCCTCGTTAAAGTCACCTATCACACACCATGGCAACTATGAGCGAGCTTTCAGCATTTGCATTTTCTCCCACATCAAGGGTCGGTTCTCCACCCGCGGTTCCCCATACACACATGTCAAACGCCAAAGCGGGTCAGTTGTGGACACACGAACATAAGCGTCAATGTATTCGTTAATTTCCTGAACATCCACGAAAATTTGATCACACCAAAAAAGAGCCAAACCACCACTAAGACCATTACCGTCACAACCTGCGAAACCCCTTAGACCCAGTCTACCTCTCAACCGACGGACTTTTTCAGCTTTAACTCTAGTTTCACTAAGAAATACCAATTTAGCTTTGACGGTCCTCGCAAGGCCCACCAAATCATGAACTGTCGGTTTGTTGGCCGCTCCCCGACAGTTCCAGCTGAGGCAATTCATTGCTCCTGACGGGGCGCCACACTCGGCCCTGTCAGGTCACCGGCAGCCCCAGGGCCGGTCGCTTCCCACTGTGTGTGCTGGTCCACCGTCTCGACGTCCATATGCATGTCCATCTCCACCTTTCTTCTCTTTTGGCTGCCTCTTGCAGCCTCATTTGCAGAGAGTACCATCGCATTGTGCTGCTCTCCTTGGTACACTATCTGCTCCTTATCTGCTTCCATGTGTTTCCCAAGTACGAATTCCGCAGCCGTCATGGCCGTATCAAGGCTAGCAAAAGAGGCAACCACGTTGCTCAAGTCCCTCAGCACCGGAATCATATCCATTGCTAATTTCAGGCGTATGGTTTTGACATGCTCAGATAGAGAGTGGTCAACTTCAGTTACCGATTCAGCCACATAATCCTCTTCCACAATCCACTGTTCCATCCTACCCCGATACTGATCCCCACAAACCATAGTCTGACCATATGTGATAATTCCCTGGGCACTGACGTCCTGCTCATCTGCTGTTCCCTGTACTTTGCTGCATACAAGTTGTTCCTGAACGATCTCCAAAGCGTGCAGGTCCAGGTTTGCTCTTCGCTTATCCAGGGGTTCCTCCGTAGCTGGCTTCGGGCGGGTAACTCCCTCATCGGGTGCCCCGTTCTCGCCCCCACCAGCTGCCAAGTTCACCACAGGAATCAGCGAAAGCGACGCTGGAGGTGTTGCCGGCTTGGACCACGTCGAGTAACCCAACAGCAGGTCGCACTTGGAGATGCGCAATGTGTCAGGGTCAGGCGGATCCCTCGCCCTCAGATCGATCTGTCCCAGTATGGGAGCCCTATACTTCTTTATGTATGTCGACGTTGAGCCGACGCCCATACCAAGTACAGGATCTGCGACGACGGACTTGGAGTCCAGAGGCAGCACGCCGTCGAGCTTCTCAGATTGAAACGACATAGAATTGATCACAACCTTCTCGCGAGTTCCGCTTCCACGTCCCTCCGAGTCACAGGCGGACGAAGCCGCAACAGGGCCACAATGCAACGCCTCACATGTGGCAGCGATGTCGACCTGCCTGACGGCCGGCCCGACGGGTGATGGCGGCGGCGGCTGGGCAATCGCCCAGGGGTCGCCTAACCCTAATGAAGCGGTACGCTCCATCTCGCCGGCTCCTTGCTCTCTTTTGTGTATGGTGTTAATGGCTGTCCCCGGTTTGATTGATCACGGCTCAGGCAGCCGTCGTGACCTGCCGCACCGTCTGGGCTCGACAGCCAGGCGAAGCCAGGTCCCCAGTCCCGGTTGACGTGAGGCATTGCAACCTAGCCCGAGTAGCTATCTGCTATAGTGACCAAGCAACCACTCATTAGAGGACAAAATTTCAGGTTTAACCTTTTGTGCTAACAAAATCCTAAATTAACCTTGTTTGTAAAAAATATTTGAATCTGACCTTTTTTGGTCACGCCAACGTCCCTGACGTTTGGATTACACGGGAGACGCCATAATCCATGGCGTCTAGACCTGGCCTGCATGAGCTTAGTTGGCGTTGACGTGGCAAAGGGAGACGCCATGCTCCTTGGCGTTTGGTCCCTGACTAAGATTTGCTAATTGCTGACCGGCTGCATCGCTGCATGCATGCTCGGCCGCTTGCTAGCATCTCTGTGTGCGCGCACGCATGCATGCACCCTGCAGTGACTTAGGTAACTAGGTCGTTGTTGCCGTAGCACGCCCATTATGAGGGTCACCTAGTTTTATGTCGTTCATGATCTTTCACTACGTAAACACATATATGACCCCATAATCAAATATTAGAGCCTCGGTAAGGGCATCTCTAACACCGACCCGTAAACCTTCCGCATTTGTTCGGAATGCGCTGTCCGGACTGCGGAAGCCATCCAACCCAGAGTACGAAGCAGTCGACATTGATGCCGCGCGATGGGACCGGACAGAGGGCGACACTGACCGATGCAACCTCTCGTCAGCCGCCGCTTCAATGCAGACGCAACTTTCCGAGGAACCAACTCCGGTCAATGGGTCAATGACAGTATTGGTCATCCACACCCATGACTGGACCCAACCACTGCACGCCTATATGACCAAGGGTGAGCTCCTCCGGGATAAATCGAAGACCCGACGCATCGTCTATCGCTCCAAAGCCTATACAATAATCACCCCACCAACCACCACACACATCAGAGGAGGCCGTAATGGTGATCCACACCGAAGAAGATGTTTGTCAGCGTTGTATATCCCTTTGTCGCGCGTATGATTTGCCACGTCAAAACGAGATTCAAATTTTGGTCAGTGTTTTTTCCACTGTCAAGAGCTACGTGTTGTGCCTTTTGTTATAATTTATAAAATGGTGGTTTACTGCATTTACTGACACGATTGTGATGGTTTTCTGCATTTACGGACATGACCGTGATGGTTTTATGCATTTCACTCGATTCAGAATCAAAGAGGAATGTCTGAACGATTTTGGTGCTATGTACTCCGTACTCGGGAAGGGAATACGGTGCAAGAATGCTAAGAGCATTACTAGTAGTACCCCTAAACCCTCAAACCCTAAAAAATAACCGCTTTTTTACGGGTTGAGACGAAAAAATCACAAAGAATAGAACCCCTTAACCCTTAAACCCTCAAATTTTCTTAGAGGCTCAACCCCTATTCTCCTTCCCAGCCTGTAGAAACAGGGGTTGGCAGCCCAACCCCTCCCCGACCCGGTTCCCTCGTCAGTTTCGCACGGGAGGGAGTTTTCAGCTCCCCCTCCCCGGATCCGGCCGCCCTGCCCGGCCGCCCTCCCGCCGCGCCGCGCACCGGCGCTCCATCCCCGGCCGCCCCTCCGCCTCCCCGCCCCGTCGCGCACCGCCCCGCCGCCTCCCCGCCCCGGCCGCGCCTCCTCCTCCCCGCCCCGGCGTCCCCTCCCGCCTCCCCTACGCCGCCGCGGCCCGGCCGCCCTCCCGCCTCCCCCTCCCGCCTCCCCTCCCGCCCTGCCCTCCCGCCGGCCGCCCCTCGAGGAGCCGCATCGCGGAGCCGCGCCCCGGTCGCCCAGGTCGTCCAAGCCGCGCCGCCGCCCTGCCCTCCCGCCGGCCGCCCCTCCCGCCCTGCCCCGGCCGCCCTCCCGCCGTCCAAGCCGCGCCCCGGCCGCCCTCCCGCCGGCCGTCGACGCCGCCTCCTCCGAGAGGTGAGGTATGTGCTTTTTTTTCATTTTGTTTCATTTTCTTTATTGTTTCATTTTTTAGCACTAATTAGTGACTGTCCTTTGCAGATGGAGATGAACAATGAGGAGATTGTCATGGACTCGTTGTTCGATTCGTCGGAGTGGTCGTCATCCGACGATTCGGACATCGACGAGTTGTTGCAAGACGACGACGTCGAGATGATGAGCCTCCTCATCGACGTGCAATCCTTTGAAAACCGCGTGAAGCTGATGGATCAGAGGAGAGGGTCGAAGATGGGGCGAGTCACCATCTACCGGAACCGCGCTCTCGGACACGAGCATTTGATGGAAGACTACTTCGCGGAGGTACCTACATACCCTCCTCGTCTCTTCCGCAGAAGGTACCGAATGCGGCGTAGTTTGTTTGTGAAGATTGTCAACGATTGTGAGGCCGCCTCCTATAACTTTAAACGTCGTAGATCCGCCGCCGGTGTCATGGGGTTTAGTGCATATCAAAAGATATCGGCGGCAATGCGGGTACTCGCTTATGGCATACCCGCGGATTATACTGACGAGTATCTTCGCATTGGGCAAGATACAACCATGGAGTCAGTCCGTAGGTTTGCCAAGTTGGTCATTCGGCTGTACGGTGAGCAGTATCTTCAGGCACCAAACGAGGAAGATACAAAGAGATTAATGGAAATGAATGAAAAAAGGGGATGGCCGGGGATGCTAGGTAGTCTTGACTGCATGCATTGGAGGTGAAAAAATTGCCCAAAGGCATGGCACGGAATGTATTGCGGTAAAAGCCGTGATGCTACCATTGTGCTTGAGGCCGTAGCATCTCAGGACACATGGATTTGGCATGCATTCTTTGGGTTGCCGGGAACACTCAATGATATCAATATCCTCAATAGATCTCCTTTGTTCAAAAGATTAATTTCTGGGGATGCTCCAGCTTGCAACTACAAAATCATGGACAATGAGTACTCAATGGGATACTATCTCACCGATGGCATCTATCCCGAATGGGCAACTCTTGTGAATACCATCAAGGAGAAAAATGGGGTGCCCTTAACAAGAAAATAGGCTCATTTCACCAAGGCACAAGAGGCAGCCCGCAAGGATATTGAGAGAGCTTTCGGTGTTTTGCAAGTAAGGTTTGCCATAGTTCGTGGTCCAGCTCGGTTTTGGGACAAAAAAACCTTGATGAACATCATGAAATGTTGTGTGATTCTACAAAACATGATCCTAGAGGATGAAAGAGGTTTAAACCTCCCTCGTTTCTATGATAATGTTGGTACCCGTGTGCAAGCGGAAAGAAACCCTTCTCGCATACACGCTTTTCTTCAAGCACATCGTGAGATTGAGGATGCAACCACTCATGGTCGGCTCCGGGATGATCTAACAGAGCACCACTGGCAGTTGGATGGGCGGCGCATTGGCCCATGATGTATCTTTGTTTTACTTTTCTATGTCCTATTTGATTCGAACAATTAGTGTAATTTGCTCAAACATTGTTGTAATAATTTGAATGATTATTGTTTTATTCGGTGTTGTAATAATAACTAGAATGATTATTGTTTTATGTCAAATGTGATGGAATTTGCGATATGTCATATAATGAAACGTGTGATATATGAAATGACAGTTTTAAAGGTTGGGGTTGACGCAAAGACTAGAACCCTCAAATCCAACCCTTAAAGCAGTTTAAGGGTTGGGTTTGAGGGTTCTAGTCTTTGCCCCTGTTTTTCAACCCTTAAAATTGTCAAAAAGTGGCACTTCTCAACCCTTAAAACTGCTACAAGGGTTTGAGGGTTTAGGGGTTCTACTAGTAATGCTCTAAGAGCACTATAACCAGACATAGCAAATATGACCCCTTAAACGCCCGCGGACGCGCTCGGTCAGTGGCCGGGCGTGTTCGTTTTGAGCCCCTATTTATCCGTCCGTGCAACCACACTCATTTTTTCTCATATGTCCGGACACTTGCACATGATTGGTGGAGATGAAGAGAGAGAAATAAAAGAATGAATAAAGAAAGAGAAAAGATGGTCCGGGTGGGGCCGCGTCCTACGTGGCGGAATGCCCGGGCGCGTCCGCGAGTCCTCATATCCTCCCCATATTTGAGATGGATATGAGGGTTCGCACACAGCCTAGGCGTATTGGAATGATACAAGGGGTCCGGTTGGGTCGTGCTTTTTGTTCTCTTTATTGTCCGGTCACTGACCGGGCGCGTGTGCGGGCGTATGAAGGATGGTTTAAGGTGTCCAGCTGTAGATGCTCTAACATTGTAGTACAGTTGCATACAAGAATGTAATGACAATACCCAAGACTTGGTTCCCTAAAAAAATACCCAAGACTTGGTTAAGGAATCTGAATTTATCTAGTAGCACTTATGGTGGAGTATATATCGATTTTACCATTCGTGGGTCAGAGAATCTTCTTAACATAAAGCAGATCATGAAAGAACTAGGAACACTATCACGGCTCATCGCTAACAATCAACGTGTTCCACCACATTACGACCTACTTACCCATGCATGCATGCACGCATAGAACCTACGTCTCATGTCACTCACCAAAGCATGCTATGGCAGGCAGACGACGTGCATACACTGGTAGAAAAAAGCCCTTTAGTCCCGGTTCGCCACAGCCTTTAGACCCGGCTGCGTAACCGGGACTAAAGATGCGCGACTAAAGACCCCCCCCCTTTTTAGACGCGCCTCTTACGGACCGCGACTTAAGGATTTAGTCCCGGTTCTTGTGGCCGACCGGGACTAAAGGCCCGTCCACGTGGGCGTCCGTGGTCCGTCGGGGCGGAGGACCTTTAGTCCCGGTTCTCGTGGCCAACCGGGACTAAAGGCCTCCTCCGCAGGTTTAGGGTTTCAGCCCCCCTAAACCTGGTTTCTTTTTAATTTGTAGTGTTTTATTTGTTTTATATTTTATTTTGTGTTTTATTTTATTTTTGATGAAGTTTCAGTACACATATTCTACGCTACTATATACATGCATATGAAATTTCAAACAAGAAGAATTCAAGAGGAATATATAATATATATTCAATCTCGGGTGACCATATACAACTTCGAACAAGTTTCCATACACAATTATGATGGATGACCATATACAACTTCGAACAAGATTCAATCTCGGGTATGCATATAAATTTCTTCGTCCTCGGTATAGTGTTCTCCTTTAGGATTGATGACTTCCCTCATGAAAAATCCTGCTAATTCTTCTTGAATTGGTCGGAAGCGAGCTTCTGGACTAAGCCTCCTCCGCAAGTTATCCGTCGCGTTCCGCACGCTATCTGATGCCTTCCGCTCAGTGGTGTGTCTCCGGATGTTCTCACAAACATAGTATCCACATAGATTGGTCTCCGGTGGCTGCTTATCCACATTAACTAACCTTCTGAAATCTAGCTCATGTTTGAATTCACCGACAATTTCTTCTGAGAACCGTCTCCAAACCCTACAGGGCAAAGAAAATTAAATGAATAAGGGAGTTATTAGTTACTTCATATTAGGAAATGAACGAAAGAGACCGATCGATATAGAGCTCAAATGATTGAAAATAATTACTTTTGCAGCATTTTTCTCATGTCAGCCCAACGCTTTGGATCCGAATCCATAGAGTCCATGATTAGAACTCTGGAGGTGTGAAGTTCAATATTTAGCAGAATCCAGTGGAACCTGCGGACACGTTACATGCACAGTCATGCATAACTCATCGATTAGACATACCATGCATGGAGTAAACAAAAAAGAATGGGCACAAGAGAGAAACACTCACTCAAAATTGTAAGGAAATAGAATATGACTTTTGAGTTGATGCTTTCTAAGAAACATGTACATGTCTTTCTCCACGTCTTTGGGGTGATGTTGTAACACATGTCCATTAACGATATGTGGGTCAATGAACCCAACATCATGGATGTTTCTTATTTTGCATTCCCAAATCTTCAATCTGCATAATAGCGTACGCAACAATATAGTTAGGACAATATATATATATATATATATATATATATATATATATATATATATATATATATATATATATATATATATAGTGCACGCAATGAAGAACGAGATGAGGTAGAAATAAATCACTTACAGAACGTAGCAACTCAGCATAGATTTGTCGAGCTCGCGCAGATTGAACAGCTGGAACAATTCACTCATATGAATTTCTACAGAGTACCGTTTGGTGTGATGCTGTTCTGTAACATCCGCATAAACATATTCTTTGTCGGCCCATGTTATGAATTGCTTGTACCAGCGTAGCAGATTTCGCATTTGTGGTGGTAGACTATTTTCCTGCGCAGGCTCGACGAGAGGCACATTCGGCACATATTGTAATGCTATCTCACATACTGGCGCATCCTCAAGGTCTAAGAAGGCACGAAGAGTCAAACCCATCTCGGACGCTTGTTTCATGGCACCCGCTACAGTCAATCCAAGTGCTGCCGCAGCTGCTATGATCTTGGGGTCCTCTTCCGGACCGGCTTTCACTATGAGCGGGGGGATCGATTGTTTCTTCTGCATCCCGAGCTGGTCAACTTGTTTCCCGCTTTTTTTACTTTCTTCCTCCTTCAATATTTTTGCTTGCCTACGAAGTTCATGTCCATAGTCGTCAGGCATATTCAGCTCGGCTTGGACGGTGTCGTCAAAAAATCCTTAGCCCACTTCTTTTGCTTCTCAGTGAATACTTGCTTGGGCTCAGGCTCTTTTTTCGCCTTCATATCCGCCTTCCATTTCTCATAATCAGCAGACGCGGCCAATTTGATTTCAGCTTCACTAAGTTCCCCAGGCCTTGGGAGGAGAGGCTTCAGTGATGGCTCCGGTACCCTTGTGGTCTTAGGTACATAAGGGTCCGGGTTAATAGTCCAGGAGCGGGTTTCCTTGTTGTCCGCCTGCTTCTGCTTCTTCGCCGGAGGTGGATTGGGGGGCGTCGTACCCGCCGGAGGAGGATTGGGGGGCGTCGTACCCGCCGGAGGTTGTGGATCGGGGGACGGCGTCGAATGGCGTGAAGGAGGTGTAGGTGAACCACCACGACCACCACCACCGCCACCACCGCCACCACCACCACCACCATCGGAGGGGGGTGGACTTGCTAGCCTTG
Organism: Aegilops umbellulata; assembly: GCA_032464435.1. NCBI lineage: Eukaryota > Viridiplantae > Streptophyta > Magnoliopsida > Poales > Poaceae > Aegilops > Aegilops umbellulata. The sequence goes on along the minus strand of CP136055.1, from coordinate 599,772,828 downwards.
GCGCCTCGCCTGGAAACACTATGTACTTCTTTTTCCATAGAATGTACTGGCGCTTGACATCTCCAAGTCTTCTCTCCCCTTCGGGTGTAGGTTTGTCAATCTCCAGGTCCTCAAACCCTTGGACTATGTCTTCCACCGTGACACGAGCATAGCCATATGCAATGGGTTTGTTGTGGTGGAGTGCTCCAGGTGTACAGGGTAAAGCACTGCCGCTAGCTACCTTCGTGGAAACGTTCCCCACGGGATAATGCAGATCACATTCTTTCATCTCCTTTACATCATCCACGGGGTAGTGAGGCTCCGGTGCACGAATCTCGATCATCGGTGCACTAGCACCAGGCGGGGCATCCGTGGAAGCCACGCTGCTTCTCCGCTGCTGGCTTCCGCGATCCGCTTCATGATCTTCATGCGGCCCTGCAGCCGATTTTTCTTTCACTAGTTCATGCACGGTCTGCTTCAACTTATGGAGTTCCGATGCAAACTTCGTCATAAGATCTGCATCCCGGTCCGTCTTTCTCTTACGGCTTCTGTAACAGTACGGGTCATTGTCCTGGGAAAACCCTACTTTCCACGAAACTTTGCCTTTGCCTCGTACACGTCCTCCGTGTTCATCATTCCCGAGGGCTATTGTCAGTGCGTCTTTCTCTCTGTTGAACTTGATCAAGCCCTCTTGAGCTTGGGTCATTGCGTCAATAAGGGCTTGGGTGGGAGCAAAATGTCTCTGCCGGTGAACACACACCCCTGTCTCCGGGTCTAGCGATCCCCCATGCCTGTACCACCAGCTTTTGGCCCTTGGGTCCCATCCCTCTGTACCTAGAGGGATTCCTCGCACCCTCAGGTCCTCCTCCATCTTCTGCCACCTAGGCTCCAAAAGGAGGTATCCTCCTGGGCCCATAATATGATGGTACTTTTTCTTACTCGCATTATCCTTATTTTTTTTGATATTTCCTTGAAATGCTCCGATTGCTTTTGCCTCACAAATTCTGGCCAATCATCTTTCAGTTTCTCATGTTGTCCATTGAAATCCGGAGTCTTACCCTTGTTGACATAGTCACGGGTTAAAGTTTTCTTGAAGTTCCAGAATGCTTCGCCCATCTTCTGAAGAGCGAACTCTTTAACTAGCCTCCTCCTCTGACGTCCACCCGGAACCTCGTTACCGAATTCATCGACTTTGTTGTATTCCGGAGGTAGAATGAAATGTTCCATAAGCTTTCTCCAGCAATCCTTTTTCGTTCTCTTGTCGACAAAACTGAAACCAAGACGTGCCTTCTTTGGCTCCTTCCATTCCTGAACGGTGATCGGGACGTTGTCTCTAACAACGACTCCGCATTGGTTGATAAACTTTGAGGTGTGCTGTAGGGGCTTGCCGGTTTCACTGACAAACTCAATGGCATATGTTTCTCCTATTTTCATCGCCTTGGATTTGCCACGCTTTGTCGTACTCGATCCGGAGGGCTAAAAAAAGAAAGAGAGTCGCGCGCGTTAATACATATGTATTCACATTTCAGTAAGTTTGTATCACGAGAGGCTCTCAATGTATATATATACCTCGCCGGAGGTGGTTGCTACTTGCAATTCGAGATCGTCGGTTCTTGACGGTTGACCTCCGTCGACAATGTCCGTTCCTTCACCTTCTTGATCAACGACAATCTCTGTTCCACCGTCAAGGTTCAGATAAGAAGAGACTACATCCTCTTGTTGCTCATATTCTGAGCCCGGCACATAAGGAATCTCGTTGTTGATGATGCCCATTAAATAACGTTCAGCCTCCGGATCCCTAAGCGGCTCGGTTCTATCGTCCGCCATATGTCACTCCTGCATGTAGTAAAAATTCTTTAAGTATAAAGGAATTAAAAAATAAGATTAAGGGGACATAGAGGAGGAGGAATTAAAAAATAAGATTCTTTAAGTAAAAATTCTTTTTTTCTTCTTCTTCCTTTCTTCTTCCTCTTTCTTCTTCTTCCTTTCTTCTTCTTCCTTTTTCCTTTCTTCTTCTTTCTTTCTTCTTCTTCCTTTCTTCTTCTTTCTTTCTTCTTCTTCCTTTCTTCTTCTTCCTTTCTTCTTTCTTTCTTCTTCTTCCTTTTTCTTTTTTCTTTCTTTCTTCTTCTTCCTTTCTTCTTCCTTTCTTCTTCTTTTTTTCTTCTTCCTTTTTCTTTCTTCTTTCTTTTGGTTTTCATTTGGTTTTCTTTTTTTTCTTGTTCCTTTTTCTTTCTTGTTTTTTCTTCTTCCTTTTTCTTTCTTCTTTCTTTTTTTCTTCTTCCTTTTTCTTCTTTCTTTTTTTCTTCTTTCTTTTTTTCTTCTTCCTTTGTTTTTCTTCTTCCTTTCTTTTTCTTCTTCCTTTTTCTTTCTTGTTTTTTCTTCTTCCTTTTTCTTTCTTCTTTCTTTCTTCTTTCTTTTTTTCTTCTTCCTTTTTATTTCTTCTTTCTTTTGGTTTTCATTTGGTTTTCATTTGGTTTTCATTTGGTTTTCATTTTTTTTCTTCTTCCTTTTTCTTTCTTCTTTTTTTCTTCTTCCTTTTTCTTTCTTCTTTCACTACTGGAATCAGCTAATTTGCCATCTGCCAGCTCTTTGCCGTCTGCTAGCTGACGGCAAAGAAGCTCTTTGCCATCAGCTACCCATAGGCAGACGGCAAAGAAAAGGCTGACGGCAAAGAAGCTCTTTGCCATCTGCCAGCTCTTTGCCGTCTGCCAGCGGACGGCAAAGATTCTTTGCCGTCCGCTGGCAGACGGCAAAGAGTGTGGTGGCCCCCACCCCCCGCTCGTTTGAAAAAATCTTAACGGCCCACCTCTTTGCCGTCCGCTAGCAGACGGCAAAGAGGCAAAAAGGCGGACGGCAAAGGCTGGCGGACGGCAAAGAGGGCACTTGACTAACGGCAGGTACCCCTCCGCCCGTTACTCACTTCCTCCTCGCCCTTCTCCTCCCACCCCGCCACCGCCGCCGCCCGCCGCGCGCCGCCGCCCCGTCGCCCCCCGCCCCGGCCCCCCGCCGCCCCGCGCCCCACCGCCGCCTCGGCCCCCGCCGCCTTAGGCCGCCTCCTCCACCGCCCCGCCCCGGCCCCCCGTCGCCCGGCCCCCCGGCCCGCCGCCCCGGCCCTCCGCCGCTCCTTCTCCTCCACCGCCCCGCCCCGGCCCCCTGCCGCCCCGGCCCCCGCCGCCCCGCCTCCTCCACCGCCCTGCCCCGGCGCCCCGTCGCCGCCCCCCACAGTGAGCCCCTCCCATTTTTTTTTTCTGTTTTTTTGTTTTTCTTTTCTGTTTAGATAAGGTTTTTTAGTTTAAGTTTTTTCAGTTTAGAATTAATTTGTTTAGGTTATTTAGTTTAATTAGTTTAGGTTTAATTAGTTTAAATAGTTTAGTTTTAATTAGTTTAGGTTTTTAGTTTAGGTTTAGGTTAAGTAGAAGGGGGAAGAAGAAGAAGAAGAAGAAGAAGAAGCAGAGGAGGAGGAGGAGGAGGAGGAGGAGGAGGAGGAGGAGGAGGAGGAGGAGGAGGAGGAGAAAGAAGAAGAAGAAGAAGAAGAAGAAGAAGAAGAAGAAGAAGAAGAAGAAGAAGAAGAAGAAGAAGAAGAAGAAGAAGAAGAAGAAGAAGAAGAAGAAGAAGAAGAAGAAGAAGAAGAAGAAGAAGAAGAAGAGGAGGAGGAGGAGGAGGAGGAGGAGGAGGAGTAGGAGGAGGAGGAGAAAGAAGAAGAAGAAGAAGAAGAAGAAGAAGAAGAAGAAGAAGAAGAAGAAGAAGAAGAAGAAGAAGAAGAAGAAGAAGAAGAAGAAGAAGAAGAAGAAGAAGAAGAAGAAGAAGAAGAAGAAGAAGAAGAAGAAGAAGAAGAAGAAGAAGAAGAAGAAGAAGAAGAAGAAGAAGAAGAAGAAGAAGAAGAAGAAGAAGAAGAAGAAGAAGAAGAAGAAGAAGAAGAAGAAGAAGAAGAAGAAGAAGAAGAAGAAGAAGAAGAAGAAGAAGAAGAAGAAGAAGAAGAAGAAGAAGAAGAAGAAGAAGAAGAAGAAGAAGAAGAAGAAGAAGAAGAAGAAGAAGAAGAAGAAGAAGAAGAAGAAGAAGAAGAAGAAGAAGAAGAAGAAGAAGAAGAAGAAGAAGAAGAAGAAGAAGAAGAAGAAGAAGAAGAAGAAGAAGAAGAAGAAGAAGAAGAAGAAGAAGAAGGAAAAAAGGAAGAAAAGGAAAAAGAGGAAGAAGAAGAAAAGGAAAAAAAAAACCGACCCAACACGGTACCCTGACCCCGACCCGGCACCCCGACACGACACCCCGACCCCGAGACCCCGACCCCGAGACCCCGACCCCGACCCCGAGACCCTGACCCCGACACCCCGACTCCGACCCCGATCCCGACACCCCGACCCCGATACCCCGACCCCGACACCGACACCGACACCCCCACCCCCCAAGCCTGACCCGACACCCCGACCCCGACCCCGACACCCCGACCCCGACCCGACACGGTACCCAGACCCCGACTCGACACCCCGACACGACACCCCGACCCCGAGACCCCGACCCCGACCCCGAGACCCCGACCTCGACACCCCGACCCCGACCCCGACCCCGACCCCGACCCCGACCCCGACCCCGACCTCGACACCCCGACCCCGACCTCATATATTTGTGAATTATTAGTTATAGGTCATATATTTTTCGATTTTGTTATGAAAAACATCATATATAATTGTGTTGATCGTGTAGTTTTAAATGTGCAGTTGTTTCATCGCTGCGAGGTTTGGTGTTCGACGACCTCGCCGTGCGTTTGACGAGCTCTGCCCCTTCGTTCGTGAGTGAGCACAAATGACAAGTCCTCCTCCCCCATTAATTATTTGATCTATTCCGATGAAACTTGATAGCTAGCTATATATGTGACTTGAATCATCAGTATGCGTAACCAATATGTGTCTCCCGTTCGAAAGCGTCATAGTTATAAATATGCATGCATTTGCATATTTATAACCTTGATTCTTTCGAATTGTCCAACGCTATCCATGAACAGCCCGAGTATGTGTAGATTGGGTTCGTTTTCCCATATGCTTTGCTCCGGATCCGACGCATAAATTTCGTCAGTGCCTCCCCTGTTGTTCTCCGGGTACACATCCTCTCTGTTTATTGCAGAGACGTGTATCAGGAGAACAGCGGGGAGGTGCTGCCGAAATTTTGCGTCGGATCCGGAGCATAGCATGGGAAAATGAACCCAATCTACACATACACGGGTGGGATTAGGACCTATCATTACCTATTAGAGTGTAGGTTGCATGGACGTAATAAAATTGACAAAGTAGATCAACTGATGAATATATACATGGTGAATTACATATATAATTGTTGTGTGTCCAGTAGCTCTGAAAGTCAAGATGAGTGACCGTGCTTGGATGTATACCGGTCACACTGGTCAGAACAAATGGAGCGCTGAATGGTTCACAAAAACTAAGGGATTTATGCAAGCCGCATTTGCAAATGGCCAAAAGAAAACCTGGTGCCCCTGTTTCCGGTGCGGCAATTGGGAAAAGAAGACAGAGGCTGAAATGGGCAAACACCTGCAGAAGAGTGGTTTTACGCCCGATTATACGGTGTGGACATTTCATGGTGAGTCTGCCCAACGTGACCGAGCTGAGGTGGATCGTCGTCGCACTAACGAGCATGGTACCGGGATGGAAAACATGGTGCAAGGCTATGATGATGCTCGGGATTCGGACGAGGAGATGGAGGAATCTACAAAGGCCTTCAATGAAATGTTGGAGTCTTCGAAACGTCCGCTACACGAGCACACTGAGCTTTGTCAGTTGGATGCCATCTCACAAGTAATGGCTCTGAAGGCTCAGTTCAACTTGGGCAGAGAATGCTATGACGCAATTATGACAGTATTTGGACGCTTTCTACCCAAAGGCCATGTAATGCCTGCAAACCTGTACCAGTCGGACAAAATCCTCCGTGCACTGAAGATGCCCTATGAGAAGATACATGCCTGTGAGAAAGGATGTGCCTTATTTAGGCTTGGCTATGCGGACTTGAACTATTGTCCCATTTGCAAGTCTTCCAGGTATATTGTGGTAGATAACGGTATGGGTGAGAAGACACAGACCAAAATCCCCGTTAGTGTTCTTCGGTATATGCCAATCATACCAAAACTTCAACGTCTTTTCATGGTCGAAGAGACGGCCAGACAGATGACATGGCACAAAACAGGCAAAAGAACCGAACTAGATGCATATGGGAATCTGATGATGCTACACACATCGGATGGTGTTGCGTGGAAAAAGTTTGATGAATTACATGCTGACAAAGCGGCAGATCCGAGGCATCCTCGAGTCGGCATCAGCACGGATGGGTTCAGTGTGTTTGGTATGACGGCAGCCCAATACAGTTGTTGGCCCGTATTTGTCTTTCCACTCAATCTCCCCCCGGACAGATTATGCAAAGAAAGAACATTTTCCTGACGTTGATAATTCCAGGACCCAACTATCCGGGCAAAAATATGAATGTGTACATGCAGCCGCTTAAGGACGAATTGCAAGAAGCCTGGGATAATGGGTTCAAGACATACGACGCCTTTAGCAAACGGAACTTCATAATGCGTGTCTGGTACATGTACTCGACGCATGACTTGCCGGCGTATGCGCTATTCGTTGGCTGGTGTGTGCATGGAAGGTTCCCGTGCCCCACATGCAAGGGAGCTCTTGAGTTTCGTTGGCTTCAGGCCGGTCGCAAGTTTTCTTGCTTCGACATGCATAGACCTCGGTACAATGCTGACGAGCCTAAAAAAGGTGGATCCAACCTCAGCCTATTCAAAGGGAATCTCGCACCAGCTAGTGTTTCACATCCAGTATCTTTCAAGGCACGCTACAATAAGGCGGATAAGGTGCCAGAGGTGTACGACCTGTATGCCATGGCCCACACTGCCTCTTTCAAGAAAGTCAAGGCTTTCTCTCAGTCTGACCTCGATGATGCAAACAACTTCACCAACATCTCCTCCCACAACAAGCTCGTGAGATATAGAGATGAGGGGAAGGCGAGGAAAGGGGAGGACTTTAACCCGAGCCAGGGTCCCATTGATCCAGAGCTGTTGATGATATCTGGTGGCGGGAGGTCCCATGGCTCCATAGCCATTGGAGATGGACTTATCCGTTGTCCTAGCACTCTCCCGGAGATCAAGGCGCGTCAGTCGAGCTCGGCTCCTGAGATAAGGCCTCGTGAACTGCCAGTGCAACTCGCCATCAAGGTTAGTGATACGTACTCAGTTATCTTTCTCCATTACATTGTGTGCGCTTCCATCAATGATTACAAATTGTCATGTGAGTGGTGTTGCAGGCTGCTATACAGAGTGAGAGAGATAGAACAGAGAAACTTCTGGCGGAGGCGGCGGAGAGGCAGCGGGAGTTGGAGGAGAGGACGACAAAGATGATGGAGGAGGAGAGGGCACGGAATGACATGCAGGCAAGGGCCATGTACGAGCTCCTTGTGGTAAGTTTCTTCTGCAGATTAGCCAAAACATTCATGTAGTGTTTGTCTCATTGCTAACTAGTATGACTGAGTCGTCAAAACCAAATGTGCAGTCTGTGTGTGAGAAGACAGGTCAGACCGCTCCGCCGATGCCAGTGATTGCTCCTGGGACCACGGTGAGTTTTATTTGAATGGACATTACTTGCTAGTCTTAACATTTGAGTGTCATCATGCTAACAAGACATTGGAAATGATCTTTGGTGCAGCGTAACTCCAGACAAGCATCGCACGATCCTTCTCCAGCTACCGACACGAGCCACCCCGCTCCTACACCTCCTGGATATTGGTAAGTTTATCTAGTGTTTTGCTTAACACATGCATAAAGACCTAGATTTAGTTTTATTTCCTCCAATGCTTACCATAATGACCTAGACTTAGCTTCTTCTCCTCCAAAATGACTTAATAAGCTTACTGACCTCCAAAACCATCCATTTTACCTAAGTCAGCTCTAAAACGATCTGTACTTAGCTTACTTATGTTAAAAATTGCATAATTAGCTTAGTTAGCTCATAGACGATCCATTTTACCTAAGTTAGCTCTAAAATGACCCATTTTACCTAGGTTAGCTTATAAATGATCCAGTTCATCCAAGTTAGCTAAAAAATGACCCATTTTACCTAGATTAGCTCCTAAATGATTCATTTTACCTACGTTAGCTTTAAAATGACCCATTTCACCTAGGTTAACTCCAAAATGACCAATCTTACCTAGGTTATCTCATAAACGATCCATTTCAACTAATTTAGCTCATAAACGATCCATTTCACCTAGGTTACCTAAAAAACGATCCATTTCACCTAAATTAGCTCTTAAATGATCCATTTCACCTAAGTTAGCTCAAAAAGATCCATTTCAACTAAATTAGCTCATAAATGATCCATTTCACCTAAGTTAGCTTAAAAACGATCCATTTCTTATTCTACTCTTCTTCTTGTTCTACTCTTCTTGTTCTAACTTTCTTATTTTTCATTTTGTAGATTTCATTCACTTGACGAAAGCTTGCATATATAGATGGAGTGCTCCTTATCCCTTTCTCTTTTGTATCGTTGAACTATATGCATGTATCGTTGGATGAAACTATTGTTATATATATGGTTGGATGCCTCTATGTTGAACTTGTTATGTATGATGTGTTGGGGAACGTAGCATAAATTCAAAATTTTCCTACGTGTCACCAAGATCAATCTATGGAGTCATCTAGCAACGAGGGAGGAGTGGATCTACATACCCTTGTAGATCGCGCGCGGAAGCGTTCAAGAGAACGGGGTTGATGGAGTCGTACTCGTCGTGATTCAAATCACCGATGATCCTAGTGCCGAACGGACGGCACCTCCGCGTTCAACACACGTACGGAACGGAGACGTCTCCCATGCCTTGATCCAGCAAGGAGGAGGGAGAGGTTGATGGAGATCCAGCAGCACGACGGCATGGTGGAAGTAGCGGGATTCCAACAGGGCTTCGCTCAGCGCTGCGGGAGGAGGGAGATGTGTCACGGGAGGGAGAGGGAGGCGCCAGGCCTTAGATTGGTTTGCTCCTCCTTTTCCCCACTATATATAGGGCCAATGGAGAGGGGGAGGCGCAGCCCTTGCCCCTTCCTCCAAGGAAGGGTGCGACCAAGGGTGGGGAGGAGTCCATCCTCCCCAAGGCACCTCGGAGGTGCCTTCCCCCTTTAGGACTCTCCCCTTTTTCCTATCTCTTGGCGCATGGGCCTCTTGGGGCTGGTGCCCTTGGCCCATATAGGCCAAGGCACACCCCTTACAGCCCATGTGGCCCCCGGGGGCAGGTGGCCCCACCCGGTGGACCCCCGGGACCCTTCCGGTGGTCCCGGTACAATACCGATGACCCCGAAACTTGTCCCGATGGCCGAAATAGTACTTCCTATATATAATTCTTTACCTCCGGACCATTCCGGAACTCCTCGTGACGTCCGGGATCTCATCCGGGACTCCGAACAACTTTCGGGTTACCGCATACTAATATCTCTATAACCCTAAGCGTCACCGAACCTTAAGTGTGTAGACCCTACGGGTTCGGGAGACATGCAGACATGACCGAGACGTTCTCCGGTCAATAACCAACAGCGGGATCTGGATACCCATGTTGGCTCCCACATGTTCCACGATGATCTCATCCGATGAACCACGATGTCAAGGACTTAATCAATCCCATATACAATTCCCTTTGTCTAGCGGTATTGAACTTGCCCGAGATTCGATCGTCGGTATCTCGATACCTTGTTCAATCTCGTTACCGGCAAGTCTCTTTACTCGTTCCGTAACACATCATCCCGTGATCAACTCCTTGATCACATTGTGCACATTATGATGATGTCCTACCGAGTGGGCCCAGAGATACCTCTCCGTTTACACGGAGTGACAAATCCCAGTCTCGATTCGTGCCAACCCAACAGACACTTTCAGAGATACCCGTAGTGTACCTTTATAGCCACCCAGTTACGTTGTGACGTTTGGCACACCCAAAGTATTCCTACGGTATCCGGGAGTTGCACAATCTCATGGTCTAAGGAAATGATACTTGACATTAGAAAAGCTTTAGCATACGAACTACACGATCTAGTGCTATGCTTAGGATTGGGTCTTGTACATCATATCATTCTCATAATGATGTGATCCCGTTATCAACGACATCCAATGTCCATGGTCAGGAAACCATAACCATCTATTGATCAACGAGCTAGTCAACTAGAGGCTTACTAGGGACATGGTGTTGTCTATGTATCCACACATGTATCTGAGTTTCCTATCAATACAATTATAGCATGGATAATAAACGATTATCATGAACAAGGAAATATAATAATAATCAATTTATTATTGCCTCTAGGGCATATTTCCAACAGTCTCCCACTTGCACTAGAGTCAATAATCTAGTTCACATTGCCATGTGATTAACACTCACAGGTCACATCGCTATGTAACCAACATCCAAGAGTCTAGTTCACATCACTATGTGATTAGCACTCAATGAGTTCTGTGTTTGATCATGTTGCTTGTGAGAGAGGTTTTAGTCAACGGGTCTAAACCTTTCAGATCCGTGTGTGCTTTACAAATCTCTATGTCATCTCCTAGATGTAGCTACCACATTCTATTTGGAGCTATTCCAAATAACTGTTCTACTTGGAGCTATTCTAAATTGTTGCTCCATTATACGTATCCGGTATCCCTACTCAGAGCTATCCGGATAGGTGTTAAGCTTGCATCGACGTAACCCTTTACGACGAACTCTTTTACCACCTCCATAATCGAGAAAATTTCTTAGTCCACTAGTTACTAAGGATAACTTTGACCGCTGTCCTGTGATCCATTCTTGGATCACTCTTGTACCCCCTTGACTGACTCATGGCAAGGCACACTTCAGGTGCGGCACATAGCATAGCATACTGTAGAGAGCCTATGACAAAAGCATAGGGGACGACCTTCGTCCTTCCTCTTTCTTCTGCCGTGGTCGAGCTTTAAGTCTTAACTTCATACCTTACAACTCAGGCAAGAACTCCTTCTTTGACTGATCCATCTTGAACACCTTCAAGATCATGTTAAGGTATGTGCTCATTTGAAAGTACCATTAAGCGTTTTGATCTATCCTTATAGATCTTGATGCTCAATGTTCAAGTAGCTTAATCTAGGCTTTCCATTGAAAAACACTTTCCAAATAACCCTATATATGCTTTCCAGAAATTCTACATCATTTCTGATCAACAATATGTCAACAACATATACTCATCAGAAATTCTATAGTGCTCCCACTCACTTCTTTGGAAATACAAGCTTCTCATAAACTTTGTATACACCAAAATCTTTGATCATCTCATCAAAGCACACATTCCAACTCCGAGATGCTTACTCCAGTCCTTAGAAGGATTGCTGGAGCTTTGCATACTTATTAGCATCTTTCAGGATTGACAAAACCTTCCGGTTGTATCACATACAACCTTTCCTCAAAAAAAACGTCGAGGAAACAATGTTTTGACATCCTATCTGCAAGATTTCATAAATAATGCAGTAATAGCTAATATAATTCCAACAGACTTTTAGCATCGCTACGAGTGAGAAAATCTCACCGTAGTCAACTCCTTGAACTTGTCAGAAAACATCTTAACGACAAGTCGAGCTTTCTTAATGGTGACATTTACCATCATTGTCCGTCTTCCTTTTAAAATCCATATGTACCCAACAGCCTTATGACCATCAAGTAATTCTTCCAAAGTCTACACTTTGTTTTCATACATGGATCCTACCTCGGATTTTATGGCCTCGAGCCATTTATCGGAATCCAGGCCCACCATCGCTTCTCCATAGCTCGTAGGTTCATTGTTGTCTAGCAACATGACTTCTAAGACAGGGTTACGTACCACTCTGAAGTAGTACGCATCCTTGTCATCCCACGAGGTTTGGGAGTGACTTGATCCGAAGTTTCATGATTACTATCATAAGCTTCCACTTCAATTGGTGTAGGTGCCACAGGAACAACTCTTTGTGCCCTGCTATACACTAGTTGAAGTGACGGTTCGTTAACCTCATCAAGTCTCCCCATCCTCCCACTCAATTCTTTTGAGAGAAACTTTTCCTCGAGAAAGGACCCGATTCTGGAAACAATCCCTTATTGCTTTCGAATCTGAGACAGGAGGTATACCCAACTGTTTTTGGGTTGTCCTATGAAGATGCATTTATCCGCTTTGGGTTCGAGCTTATCGGCCTGAAACTTTTCCACATAAGCGTCGCAGCCCCAAACTTTTAAGAAATGACAGCTTAGGTTTCTCTAAACCATAGTTCATACGGTGTCATCTCATCGGAATTACGTGGTGCTCTATTTAAAGTGAATGTGGTTGTCTTTAATGCCTAACCCATAAACTATTGTGGTAATTCGATAAGAGACATCATGGTATGCATCATATCCAATAGGGTGCAGTTATGATGTTCGGACACACCATCACACTATGGTGTTCCAGGCTGTATTAGTTGTGAAACAATTTCCACAATGTCTTAATTCTGTGCCAAATTCGTAATTCAGATATTCATCTCTATGATCATATCATAGATCTTTTATCCTCTTGTCACGACGATCTTTCAACTTCACACTGAAATTACTTGAACCTTTCAATAATTCAGACTCGTGATTCATCAAGTAAATGCACTCAACATCTACTCAAATCATCTGTGAAGAAAGAACATAACGATATCCACTACATGCATCAGCACTCATTGGACTGCACACATCAAAATGTATTACTTCCAACAATTTGCTTTCTAGTTCCATTTTACTGAAACCGAGGCTTTCAGTCATCTCGCCCATGTGGTATGATTTGCATGCCTCAAGTGATTCAAAATCAAGTGAGTTCAAACGGTCCATTTGCATGGAGTTTCTTCACGCATATACACCAACAGACATGGTTCGCATGTCTCAAACCTTTCAAAAATGAGTGAGTCCAAAGATCCATCAACATGGAGCTTCTTCATGCGTTTTATACCGATATGACTTACGTGGCAGTGCCACAAGTAGGTGGTACTATCATTACTATCTTTTGGTATGAACATGTGTATCACTACGATCGAGATTCAATAAACCATTCATTTTACGTGTAAGACCATTGAAGGTATTATTCAAACAAACAGAGTAACCATTATTCTCCTTAAATGAATAACCGTATTGCGATAGACATAATCTAATCACGTCTATGCTCAACGCAAACACCAATTTCAATGGTAGAGGGAGCGTGCGATGCTTGATCATATCAACATTGGAAACACTTCCAACACATATCGTCGGCTCACCTTTAGCTAGTCCCCGTTTATTCCGTAGCTTTTATTTCGAGTTGCTAACACTTAGCAACCGAACCGGTATCTAATACCCTGGTGCTACTAGGAGTACTAGTAAAGTACACATCAACACAATGTATATCCAATATACTTCTATCGACCTTGCCAGCCTTCTAATCTACCAAGTATCTAGGGTAATTCCGCTCCAGTGGTTGTTCCCCTTATTACAGAAGCACTTAGTCTCGGGTTTGGGTTCAACCTTGGGTTTCTTCACCAGAGCAGCAACTGATTTGCCGTTTCATGAAGTATCCCTTCTTGCCCTTGCCCTTCTTGAAACTAGTGGTTTCACTAACCATCAACAATTGATGCTCCTTCTTGATATCTACTTTTGCGGTGTCAAACATCGCGAATATCTCAAGGATCATCATATATGTCCTTGATATATCATAGTTCATCACGAAGCTCTAGCAGCTTGGTGGTAATGACTTCGGAGAAACATCAGTATCTCATCTTGGAAGATCAACTCCCACTTGATTCAAATGATTTTTGTACTCAGACAATCTGAGCACAAGCTCAACAATTGAGCTTTTCTCCCTTAGTTTGTAGGCTAAGAAAATCGTCGGAGGTCTTATACCTCTTGACGCGGGCACGAGCCTGAAATTCCAATTTCAGCCCTCGAAACATCTCATATGTTTCGCGACGTTTCAAAAACGTCTTCGGTGCCTCAACTCTGAACCGTTTAACTGAACTATCATGTAGTTATCAAAACGTGTATGTCAGATGTTCGCAACATCCACAGACCACGTTCGAGGTTCAGCACACTGAGCAGTGCATTAAGGACATAAGCCTTCTAAGAAGCAATGAGGACAATCCTCAGTCTACGGACCTAGTCCGCATAATTGCTACTATCAACTTTCAACTAAATTTTCTCTAGGAACATATCTAAACAGTAGAACTGAAGCGCGAGCTACGACATAATTTGCGAAGACCTTTTGACTATGTTCAGGATAATTAAGTTCATCTTATGAACTCCCACTCAGATAGACATCCCTCTAGTCATCTAAGTGATTACATGATCCGAATCAACTAGGCCGTGTCCGATCATCACGTGAGACGGACTAGTCAACGTCGGTGAACATCTTCATGTTGATCGTATCTTCCATACGACTCATGCTCGACCTTTCGGTCTTCTGTGTTCCGAGGCCATGTCTGTACATGCTAGGCTCGTCAAGTTAACCCTAAGTGTTTTGCATGTGTAAAACTGTCTTACACCCGTTGTATGTGAACGTAAGGATCTATCACACCCGATCATCACGTGGTGCTTCGAAACAACGAACTGTAGCAACGGTGCACAGTTAGGGGAGAACACTTCTTGAAATTGTTGTAAGGGATCATCTTATTTACTACCGTCGTTCTAAGCAAATAAGATGTATAAACATGATAAACATCACATGCAATCAAATAGTGACATGATATGGCCATCATCACTTTGCTCCTTTTGATCTCCATCTTCGGGGCTCCATGATCATCATCGTCACCGGCATGACACCATGATCTCCATCATCATGATCTCCATCATCGTGTCTTCTTGAAGTTGTCACGTCATCTATTACTTCTACTACTACAGCTAACGGTTAGCAATAAAGTAAAGTAATTACATGACGTTTATGTTGACACGCAGGTCATGAATAAATAAAGACAACTCCTATGGCTCCTGCCGGTTGTCATACTCATCGACATGCAAGTCGTGATTCCTATTACAAGAACATGATCAATCTCATACATCACATATATCATTTATCACATCCTTTGGCCATATCACATCACATAGCATACCCTGCAAAAACAAGTTAGACGTCCTCTAATTGTTGTTGCATGTTTTACGTGGCTGCTATGGGTTTCTAGCAAGAACGTTTCTTACCTACGCAAAACCACAACGTGATATGCCAATTGCTATTTACCCTTCATAAGGACCCTTTTCATCGAATCCGATCCGACTAAAGTGGGAGAGACAGACACCCGCCAGCCACCTTATGCAACTAGTGCATGTTTGTCAGTGGAGCCGGTCTCACGTAAGAGTACGTGTAAGGTTGGTCCGGGCCGCTTCATCCCACGATGCCGCCGAATCAAGATAATACTAGTAACGGCAAGCATATTGAACAAAATCAACGCCCACAACTACTTTGTGTTCTACTCGTGCATAGAATCTACGCAATAGACCTAGCTCATGATGCCACTGTTGGGGAACGTAGCATAAATTCAAAATTTTCCTACATGTCACCAAGATCAATCTATGGAGTCATCTAGCAACGAGGGAGGAGTGGATCTACATACCCTTGTAGATCGCGCGCGGAAGCGTTCAAGAGAACGGGGTTGATGGAGTCGTACTCGTCGTGATTCAAATCACCGATGATCCTAGTGCCGAACGGACGGCACCTCCGCGTTCAACACACGTACGGAACGGAGACGTCTCCCATGCCTTGATCCAGCAAGGAGGAGGGAGAGGTTGATGGAGATCCAGCAGCACGACGGCGTGGTGGAAGTAGCGGGATTCCAACAGGGCTTCGCTAAGCGCTGCGGGAGGAGGGAGATGTGTCACGGGAGGGAGAGGGAGGCGCCAGGCCTTAGATTGGTTTGCTCCTCCTTTTCCCCACTATATATAGGGCCAATGGAGAGGGGGAGGCGCAGCCCTTGCCCCTTCCTCCAAGGAAGGGTGCGGCCAAGGGTGGGGAGGAGTCCATCCTCCCCAAGGCACCTCGGAGGTGCCTTCCCCCTTTAGGACTCTCCCCTTTTTCCTATCTCTTGGCGCATGGGCCTCTTGGGGCTGGTGCCCTTGGCCCATATAGGCCAAGGCACACCCCTTACAGCCCATGTGGCCCCCGGGGGCAGGTGGCCCCACCCGGTGGACCCCCGGGACCCTTCCGGTGGTCCCGGTACAATACCGATGACCCCGAAACTTGTCCCGATGGCCGAAATAGTACTTCCTATATATAATTCTTTACCTCCGGACCATTCCGGAACTCCTCGTGACGTCTGGGATCTCATCCGGGACTCCGAACAACTTTCGGGTTACCGCATACTAATATCTCTATAACCCTAGCGTCACCGAACCTTAAGTGTGTAGACCCTACGGGTTCGGGAGACATGCAGACATGACCGAGACGTTCTCCGGTCAATAACCAACAGCGGGATCTGGATACCCATGTTGGCTCCCACATGTTCCACGATGATCTCATCCGATGAACCACGATGTCAAGGACTTAATCAATCCCATATACAATTCCCTTTGTCTAGCGGTATTGAACTTGCCCGAGATTCGATCGTCGGTATCTCGATACCTTGTTCAATCTCGTTACCGGCAAGTCTCTTTACTCGTTCCGTAACACATCATCCCGTGATCAACTCCTTGATCACATTGTGCACATTATGATGATGTCCTACCGAGTGGGCCCAGAGATACCTCTCCGTTTACACGGAGTGACAAATCCCAGTCTCGATTCGTGCCAACCCAACAGACACTTTCAGAGATACCCGTAGTGTACCTTTATAGCCACCCAGTTACGTTGTGACGTTTGGCACACCCAAAGTATTCCTACGGTATCCCGGAGTTGCACAATCTCATGGTCTAAGGAAATGATACTTGACATTAGAAAAGCTTTAGCATACGAACTACACGATCTAGTGCTATGCTTAGGATTGGGTCTTGTCCATCACATCATTCTCATAATGATGTGATCCCGTTATCAACGACATCCAATGTCCATGGTCAGGAAACCGTAACCATCTATTGATCAACGAGCTAGTCAACTAGAGGCTTACTAGGGACATGGTGTTGTCTATGTATCCACACATGTATCTGAGTTTCCTATCAATACAATTATAGCATGGATAATAAACGATTATCATGAACAAGGAAATATAATAATAATCAATTTATTATTGCCTCTAGGGCATATTTCCAACATGATGGAACTATGCATGTAATATATATGGTTGGATGATGAAGTTATGTGTTGGATATCTTATATGTTTGCTCTATAATGGCCTTTTGAAATATATCTATATATGTCATATATATTTGTGATGAAAATTGTTGGATTTAATAAAAAACAGATAAAAGAGCCAATATGCAGGCTCTTTGCCGTCTGCCACCGACGGCAAAGGGCTCTTTGCCGTCCGCCGCGGACGGCAAATAAGACACGTGGCATCCAGCTGTGCTTCCTGGGAGCTGACCCATTTGGCCAGTTTGCCTACAGTGGCAGACGGCAAAGACTTTGCCATCAGTGGCAGACGGCAAAGAACCTGCCATGCAGTGACGTGTAGATGACATCGTACGGCGGATGGCAAAGACAGTGGCGGACGGCAAAGGCCTGCCGTTAGCCACTTAACGGACTGACAGCGCAATTATTGCCGTCTGCTCTCTTTGTCGTCTGCCGCGCTCTCTTTGCCGTCTGCGGCGGACGGCAAAGACTTTGCCATCAGTGGCAGACGGCAAAGTAGCTGTTTACCATAGCCTACGTTGCCGGAGCCTTTTGCCGTCCGCGGCTGACGGCAAAGGCCTTTGCCGTCCGCTGTTCATGCCTTTGCCGTCCGCCATGACAGACGGCAAAGTAGCTGATTCCTGTAGTGTTTCTTTCTTCTTTCTTTTTTTTCTTCTTCCTTTTTTTCTTCTTCCTTTTATCTTCTTCCTTTTTTTCCTCTTCCTTTTTTTTCTTGTTTCTTTTGGTTTTGTTTTGTTTTCTTTTTTTTCTTCTTCCTTTTTCTTTCTTCTTCCTTTTTTCTTCTTCCTTTTACTTTCTTCTTTCTTTCTTCTTTCTTTTTGGTTTGTTTGGCAGGGGCAGCGGGCAGCGGGCGGTGGGCAGGGGCAGCGGGCGGGCGGTGGGCGGCGGGCAGGGGCGGGCAGCGGGCGGCGGCGGCGGCCAGGGGCAGGGCCAGGGGCGGCGGGCGGCGGGCAAGGGCAGGGCAGGGTAGGGGCGGCGGCGGCGCGCTAGGGCAGGGCACGGGCGGCGGCGGCGCTCACTGGGGGCAGAGGCGGCGGCACGCAGGGCAGGCGAAGTGGGGGCCGGCGGAGCTCACTTGGGGCAGGGCGTCGGCGTCGGGGCAGGGCGTCGGCGTCGTCGTCGATCGACGCGTCGTCGATCGGCGTCGGGGCAGGGCTTCGGCGTCGATCGGCGTCGGGGCAGGGCTTCGGCGTCGAGAGAAGAATGGGAAGTGGCGGAAACTGCTAAGTGCAGTATATATAGACAGACCTTTAGCCCCGGTTGGGGAGGCGGACCGCGACCAACCGCGACTAAAGGGTTTTGGCGCCGCTTTCGTTCCCGCGCAGAAAGAGCCTTTAGTCGCGGTTGGGGACAACAACCGCGACTAATTCATTTGAATATCTTAAAAATACAAGTATATATCAAAAAAATCAGAAAAATAAAACTAATTCATTTTAAAATCTTAAAAATACAATTATATATCAAAAAAATCAGAAAAATAAAACTAATTCATTTTAAAATCTTAAAAATACAATTATATATCAAAAAAATCAGAAAAATAAAACTAATTCATTTTAAAATCTTGAAAATACAAATAATATATCAAAAAATCAGAAAAATAAAACTAATTCATTTTAAAATCTTAAAAATACAATTATATATCGAAAAAATCAGAAAAATAAAACTAATTCATTTTAAAATCTTAAAAATACAAATAATATATCAAAAAAATCAGTTCATCGATCCCTTGAAGGTTTGACAAAAGGTTTGATACATCATTCAGTTCATCGACCAAATACAAATCATCCGGATTCGCCATCGTACGTTTTAATTCACATGATCCATTCAACAAAGTTTGGTACAATAAATTATTACACATCAATTCTTCCCTTGTGTCCCTGCTTGCTTACGATTGTGCCGTATCCATGGAGCATCCTCATCATTTAACTTAATGCTTGGGTCAGTGTTCACTTTGAAGGGCGGAATTTCACCAAACATATTATAATCTTCTGACATGTCTGTCTTGTCCTCCACTCCCATGATGTTTCTTTTCCCTGAAAGAACAATGTGGCGCTTTGGATCATCGCATGATGTACTGATCGTTTTCTTATCTTTCCGTTTTCTCGGTTTGCTACTCATGTCCTTCAAATAAAAAACCTGAGCGACATCTTTGGCAAGGACGAATGGTTCGTTAAGGTAACCAAGATTGTTGAAATCCACCATTGTCATTCCGTATTGCTCGTCCACCTTTACCCCACCTCCTGTTAGCTTGAACCATTTGCACCGGAACAAAGGGACCTTAAAGGAGGGTCCATAGTCAAGTTCCCATATCTCCTCTATGTAACCATAATATGTGACCTTTTGCCCATTCTCGGTTGCTGCATCAAAGCGGACACCACTGTTTTGGTTGGTGCTCTTTTTATCTTGGGCGATGGTGTAAAATGTATTCCCATTTATCTCGTACCCTTGGAAAGTCGTTATAGTCGAAGATGGTTTCTTGGCCAACATGTACAGCTGATCTCCAACATCATTGTCATTCATTAAATGTTTTCGCAACCAACTGCCGAAAGTCTCCATGTGGGCCTTTCTAATCCAGGATTCAGGCTTCCCCGGGTTGTCCGAGCATAAAATATTCTTGTGTTGCTCGAAGTACGGAGCCACCAAGCTGGAATTTTGCAGAACTGTGTGGTGTGCTTCAGTCATAGAATGACCGTCCATACATATCGTGGATTCCCTTCCGATCTTGCCTTTTCCACTTAGTCTCCCCTCGTGCCGCGATTGAGGAATACCAATCGGCTTAAGGTCAGGAACATAGTCAATACAGAACTCAATTACCTCCTCATTTCCATAGCCCTTGACGATGCTTCCTTCTGGCCTAGCACGGTTACGAACATATTTCTTTAATACTCCCATGAACCTCTCAAAGGGGAACATATTGTGTAGAAATACAGGACCGAGAATGGAAATCTCTTCGACTAGGTGGACCAGGCGGTGCGTCATAATATCGAAGAAGGATGGTGGGAACACCAACTCGAAACTGACAAGGCATTGGACCACATCGTTCTGTAACCGTGGTAGATCTTCTGGATTGATTACCTTCTGAGAGATTGCATTGAGGAATGCACATAGCTTCACAATGGCTACTCGAACATTTTCTGGTAGAAGCCCCCTCAAAGCAATCGGAAGCAATTGCGTCATAATCACGTGGCAGTCGTGAGACTTTAGGTTTTGGAACTTTTTCTCCGACATGTTTATTATTCCCTTTATATTCGACGAGAAGCCAGACGGGACCTTCATACTGCTCAGGCATTCAAAAAAAATGACCTTCTCTTCTTTCGTAAGAGCGTAGCTGGCACGACCTTGAAACCATTCCGGATGCCGGTCATCTGGGTCTTTCAAAAGTTGTTGGTCCTGCCGTGCTTCCTTTGTATCATTTGTCTTCCCATACACGCCCAAGAAGCTTAGCAGGTTCACGCAAATATTCTTCGTAACATGCATCACGTCGATTGCAGAGCGGACATCTAGGACTTTCCAATATTCTAGCTCCCAAAATATAGATTTCTTCTTCCACATGGGTGCGTGCCCGTCAACTCCCCGCGGAACTGATTGTCCGCCAGGACCCTTTTCAAAGATGACTTTCAAATCCTTGACCATATCAAATATCTCAGCACCAGTACGTTCCGCAGGCTTCGGCCAGTGATCTGCCTTCCCGTTGAAATGCTTGCCTTTCTTTCTTACGTTATGATTTCGGGGAAGAAATCGACGATGACCCAGGTACACGTTCTTCTTACAATTAACCAAACGTACACTTTCAGTCTCATGTAAGCAGTGCGTGCATGCATTGTATCCCTTATTTGTCTGTCCCGAAAGATTACTGAGAGCAGGCCAATCGTTGATGGTTACAAAAAGCAACGCTCGTAGGTCAAATTCCTCTCCTTTGTGCTCATCCCAGACACGTACACCAGGTCTGGCCCACAACTGTAAAAGTTCTTCAACTAATGGCCTTAGGTACACATCGATGTCGTTGCCGGGTTGCTTAGGGCCTTGAATGAGAATTGGCATCATAATGAACTTCCGCTTCATGCACAACCAAGGAGGAAGGTTGTAGATGCATAGAGTCACGGGCCAGGTGCTATGGCTGGAGCTCTGCTCGCCAAAAGGATTAATGCCATCAGTATTTAGACCAAATCTTATGTTCCTTGCGTCAGCTGCAAAATCTTTGAAAACTCTGTCGATCTTTCTCCATTGCGTTCCATCAGCGGTGTGTCTCAACTCCCCGTCGAACTTACGGTCCTCTTTGTGCCATCGCAACGACTTGGCATGCTTTTTGTTCATGAACAGACGTTTCAACCGTGGTATTATAGGAGCATACCACATCACCTTGGCGGGAACCCTCTTCCTGGGTTTCTCGCCCTCAACATCGTCACCAGGGTCATCGCCTCTGATCTTATAACGCAATGCAGTGCATACAGGGCATTCATTCAAATTCTCGTATTCACCGTGGTAGAGGATGCAGTCATTAATGCATGCATGTATCTTCAGAACCTCTAAACCTAGAGGGCAGACAACCTTCTTTGCTTCGTACGTACTGGCGGGCAACTCGTTATTCTTCGGGAACATATTCTTCAACATTTTCAGCAAATTTTCAAATGATGAGTCACCTACACCTTCCTGTGCCTTCCATTTTAGCAAATCCAGTGTGCAGCCCAGCTTTTTCAGACTATTATCGCATCCTGGATACAACGACTTTTTGTGATCCTCTAACATGCGATCCAAATTCTCCCTCTCCTTGTCAGTTTCGCAGCGTCTCCGTGCATCAGCAATGGTCCGACCAAGATCATCAGCGGGCTCATCATGTGCCTCTTCTTCACCTTCACCTAACCCTTCCCCACCTTCAGCATCATCCTCCATGAAAGTATCACCGAAATGATCACGATAGATGTCATCGATATCATCCCCTTCTTCATCTTCTTCCATTCTAACCCCTCTTTCTCCATGCTTGGTCCAACAATTATAGCTTGGCATGAAACCATGCTTCAGCAGGTGCATGTGAACGTCTCTTGAGGAGGAGTAACCCTTCCCATTCTTACAAACAGCACATGGACAGATAATAAAACCTTGCTGCTTGTTCGCATTTGCCACTACGAGGAAATCTTTCAAACCCGTAGTGAACTCGCCGGAGACTTGGGGACCGTACATCCATTGCCGATTCATCTGCATTATTATTATATAAAGTATATAATTAACCATCATGCATTTGTTAAACTAACTAGCTAGAAATAATACAAATTAAACAATGAACTACACACATGCGTATTTTATCAATGACACATGAAAGGTTCAAGTTGCTAACCGCGATCGCGGAGGAAAAATAAATGAGAAAGCTCAAGTGTGGCTCGGACACTTCATACCATGTTTGTTTCAGGCTCTCGGTCATTTCATCAAACACCTTGTGTGCATAGGCTCTCGGGCATTTCATCAAACACCTTGTGTGCATAGGCTCTCGGGCATTTCATCAAACACCTTGTGTGCATAGGAGAAACCAAAAGCAAACCCACCACCACCTTCTGAAAATTGTGAAATGAGCTGAGTGAAGTGAAGTGAGCTGAGTCCTATATATAGGGATGGGCCTTTAGTCGCGGTTGGCCAGGCCAACCGGGACTACAGCCCCTCCCGTCCGCCAGCTGGATGGGCTTTAGTCCCGGTTGGCCTGGCCAACCGTGACTAAAGGCCTTCGGGGACCTTTAGTCCCGGTTGGCCAGGCCAACAGGGACTAAAGCCCCTCCCGTCCGCCAGCTGTCGACCGAGCGCGCTGGGCCCAGATAGCTGGTCGCGGGTCTTCTCCCGAACCGCGACTAAAGACCCCTTTGGTCGCGGTTCGATTGGTTTGGGGACTAATGGGGGCGTATGGAAGCCTCTTTTTCTACCAGTGATACATGGAGCGATGGCAGCTAGTCAAATCTGAGCGCCAGTGACCAAACGCCAAGATGTATGGCGTTTCCTCCAAACGCCAAGGAGCATGGCGTTTCGCTTTGCCACGTCAACGCCAACTAAGCTCATGCAGGCCAGGTCCAGACGCCATGGCGTCTCGTGTGTAAGCCAAACGCCAAGGATGTTGGCGTGACCGAAAAAAGTCATATTCGAACTTTTTTTACAAGCGAGGTCAATTCTGAAATTTGTTAGCAGAAAAGGTTAAAGCAGAAAATTTGCCCTCATTAGACCTAGCTCGAGTAGCTGTCTGCTCTGCTGCATGCCATGCACCCAGCAGCCGGCAAGGAACTCAGCAGCCCAGGTCAATCCCCCCTGTCGCCCCTTCCCTCCACCGCGCCTGAGAGTGCGTGCGCGAGATCCGGCGAGCCAATGGTTGGCGCTGCGGCGAGTAGGAGGTGGGCCGCGCTGGCGGTGCTCCTCGTCGTCTGGTGGCGTGGTCGACGACTCTTTTTTTGTTGTTGAACCAATTCGACGACATGGGCGACTTCGTTCGGGATAGCGTGTGCGGCACGGGCGCACGGCGTGGATGACGGGATGCAAACTGTTGGGAAACCGGGGCCACCGAGGAGGTGGCGGCGGCCTCGTGCGTATCGCACGGGATAGACCCTCCCGTTTCCCCCACTTTACGTTAAGGGGATACTTATCCCTTGACCCCCTAGTTCCTATATAAAGCAACGAGGAACTATCATTGTAATCTCTGATCATTGATTAATAAAGTTGGTCTCCTCCATATCTTTA
Organism: Aegilops umbellulata; assembly: GCA_032464435.1. Classification (NCBI taxonomy): domain Eukaryota; kingdom Viridiplantae; phylum Streptophyta; class Magnoliopsida; order Poales; family Poaceae; genus Aegilops; species Aegilops umbellulata. Next base: position 599,748,869 of record CP136055.1, on the reverse strand, counting down.
TGTGTCATTTACTTTCGCTTGTTCGACTACTTCGTCTACGACGCTCACCCTCGCTCCGCAACCTCGGACCGGACTCGCCGGCGGAGTTGCGGAACACGTTATCAGCACGCTTCGCTCCATCAACTCTCCGCCAAGCCTGCGTCAAGCCTGCGTCACGCAGGCTTTTGTCGATCCCGCGGAGGTATAAGATCCGATCTCCACTTGCAAAAATGGATTCCTCTCGTTACCATGATTCCGTTTTTGCGATTAGTTTATTTTTCGGATAAATCTACCTATGGTGTGGATTTCTCTCCCAAGAACCGAGCGGACGAATACGTCGCCGACCAATGTCGATGTTTTTGGATCACGAGAGACTTGTTGACTACACTATACGGGAGTCGGTACAGATCGTGATCCAGATGATCACGGTACAGCCGCAACGCACCAGCTGTGCCACGCGCCGTCGATGTTTCCGATGAACACGACGATGTTTTTGAGATCCGGATGCCGACGTCCAGATGACGCCGTCCCAAGCAGCTGGCCATACCCGTGCCCGATGCACGCCCGTGCCGCCGCGTGCCTTGCTGGCCCCGGCTGCGGGCCGCCCCGCGTGCGCGTGCAGTAGCTGCGCCCGGCGTGCGTGCTGGCCTGGCGCTGGCCGCCGCCCGGCTGTTGGCCGCCTCCGCGTGCGCGCGAGGTCGCCGCGCGCAGCGGGCTGGCTGGCTTGGCACTCGTCGCCGCTGGCCGCGCCGCGCCGTGGCCGCGCGCCCCGCTGGCCGCGCCATGGCCGCGCCGCGCCGTGGCCGCGCGCCCCGCTGGCCGCGCCGTGGCCGCGCCATGCCGCCCCGCCTCGCTGGCCGCGCCGTGCGCGCCGCCGCGCCGTGCCGCACCGTGCGTGCGCACGGGCCTGTCGAGGCCACCGCCGCTCGGGCACTCGGGCGCTAGGGTTGGAAACCCTAGCGACCCCTGAGCCGGCTACACGGGCCGACGGCCCATTTTACGGCCTGCAGACGAACTGGGCCAGGCCAGAGAGGGCGCGCGCGCGGTCATTTGCGTTTTAGCCCCTGGCATTTCCTGTTTTTACGCGCATTATATTTCTGTTGTAATATTTCATGTAGAAGCCCCTGAAACTGTCTGTTTTCGCTGAAAATGCGTATTTGGGCTTTAAAATGCCTCGGGAATTCAATTTTTGGGCTAGTTTTCACATACTAGATGCGCTTAACATGCTATCCTTTGTAACATGATATTATTGTATGATTTTACTGCTGTAGATTAATTGCTTAGCACTCTTAATCATTAGTAAGTCATATAATAGCATGTTTTAAATAATGGAACGCCATTTTTATTGAATAAGTTTATCAACATCGCATTTGTGCAAAAGATTACCTGCTGTAATCTCATGATTTTTGCATAAATTGCAGATGGCCGGAATTGTCCACAAGGAGTTTGCTGAGTTGGCCCAGACGGGGATGAACTACCTGTCATGGGCCTCGGATTGTGAGATTTTTCTCCAGGGCAGAACCCTCCTGAGGGCGATCGGTAAGGGGGCCCAGCTGGCCGCCACTGATCCCAAATTCGAAACTGAGAATGCGCAGGCTCTGCACTTTCTCCGTCATCACCTGTCACCTACTCTGAAAGATGAGTATATGGCTGAGCGCAGTGCTTCTGGCCTTTGGACCGCTCTTAAGCAGCGGTTTGAGCGGCTGAAGTACACTGTGAAGCCACGTGCAGAGGCAGAGTGGATCCGTCTGAGGTTTGCGGACATCAAGACGGTTGGGAGTACAATTCGGCTCTGCACCGGATTTGTACGACTCTTCAGATGTGTGGTACTCAGATTACCGACACTCAGAAGATTGAGAAAACCCTATCCACTTTCCACCCTGACGCGGTCCTGTCCGCGCGGAACTACCGCCAGGGCAACTACACGAGGTATTCAGAGTTGATTGACGTCCTCCAGGTGGCAGAGGCGCAGGACGAGGTTCTGAAAAAGAACTTTGCCGCGCAACCACTTGGGGGGAGTTCTCGCCAGGAGGTGAATGCTCTCAAAGTCCGCAAGCCTCAACAGAAGAAGAGGGGCCGCAAGGACAAGAAGAAGGGCCCTCAGCCCTCCGCCCCGGCTAAGCAGCAAAAGCCGAGCAAGGGGGGCAGAGGCCTCAGGACTGCTTCTGTTGTGGCTCGGTGGAGCATTTCTCCCGCCAGTGTCGCGCACCACCGGAGGTCGTCGAAGCATACAAGGCTCGGAAGGCGCGTGAGACGCACCTCGCCTTGGTTCAGGAGGCAGCACCACCGGCGCCCATGGAGGCACCGGTGATGACCTCTACGCCCCCTGCTGCGCCCATAGAGGGCGACCCCCGTGGTGCCCATCGCGGCAGCTTTGGCGATCTCTACCGACGCCCACGTCGCCATGGAGGTTGACCACATGGTCGCCTCGGCGGCGGCGCCGCCACTAGACATTGATGCTGCCTCCAAGATGATTTCTAAGGAGGATCAGCTCACTAGTATGGAGATTGCGGCTGAAGTGAATGGCTTCTTCACCGAGTCCACTTAGCATACCTCTTTCGTTATCATGATTCCGTGATTTGATACAATAAATTTGAATAAATTCGATTTGGTTGTAAGCTCTATGAGAGCATAAACTTATTATTTACTTTGGCGATCGGATGACATTTATTTCATTCATTTATTCCATTATTTATACATGATAGCATGTTATGTTCTGAGATGTGTGCATTTATTTTTAATATATTTTCTTCCTCATTACATTAATTAGATGTCATATTTTAGAACGCGTGTGGCGCCCGAATGGAGGAAACGTGCCTTGCCGATAGCGCCACCACTCATACCATTTTACGAGAAACTAAGTACTTTGAGTCCATTAAAAAATCTCCGGGAAGTATTATGACAATCGCCGGCTGCGGTTCTCACATAGTTGGCTCCGGACGAGCCACTATTATACTCCCTATGGGAACAACTTTGATCATTAATGATGCGTTGTTGTACCCGGAGTCGACTCGTACTCTTTTGAGCTTTAGAGACATCCGCGCTAATGGTTTCCATGCTGAGACCGATGATGAAAACGGTAAGGAGTGCCTACTCATCACAAAGCGGGATGCAGGTGGTAAACATGTTATCGAAAGGCTTCCTTCATTTGACACAGGGCTATACTACACTAAGATAGTAGCACCGCCCGTGTACACTACCCTCAAGACCGTCTTTAGAAGCTCTGAACTCTTCTGCCTCTGGCACGATAGGTTAGGCCACCCCGGACTTAGGATGATGAGAAATATAATAAACAACTCGCATGGCCATAATGTTAACGTGAAGAACTTCCCGAATCCCGATGATTTCGTGTGCTCCGCATGCGCTAAGGGGAAGTTAGTCATTAGGCCATCGCCCCTCAAGGTGAGGGATGAAATCCCCGCGTTCTTGGAACGTATCCAAGGGGACATATGTGGTCCAATTCAGCCCCTCACGGGGCCGTTTCGGTACTTCATGGTGCTCATTGATGCTTCCTCTAAATGGCCCAATGTTTGCCTGCTGTCAACACGGAACCATGCCTTTGCAAAATTGATCTCACAGATCATACAAATGAGGAATAATTTGCCGGATTATTGTATAAAGTCTATTCAAATGGACAACGCCGGAGAATTTACTTCAAAGGCGTTCGATGATTATTGCATGGCAATGGGAATCAAAGTTGAGCACTCGGTACCACATGTTCATACACAAAATGGACTTGCCGAGGCATTGATTAAAAGAATTAAATTCATTGCCCGACCGCTCCTTCAGGGTTGTAATTTACCAACTACATGTTGGGGCCACACAGTGTTACACGCGGCCAATCTCATCAACTTTAGACCGTCGGCCTACAACATCCACTCTCCTGTTCAGCTTGCGCAAGGGTCGGCACCGAAAATTTCCCACCTTCGTAGGTTCGGTTGCCAGGTATATGTACCAATACCACCACCTCAGCGATCGGCGATGGGCCCGCTCCGTAAGTTGGGGATATACGTTGGTTATGAGACTGTGTCCATAATCAGGTATCTGGACCCCATGACAGGTGACTGTCACACGGCTCGTTTTCCTGATTGCATTTTTGACGAGGATCTTTTCCCGACTTTAGGGGAAGAGAATCAACCCCTTGATGCTAAAAGTCGAGAAATCACGTGGCAAGCCACGGGAATCCACGCTCATGACCCGCGCACTGCTGAGACTGAGAGAGAAGTCCAAAAGATAATAGATTTGCAGTCGTTAGCAAATCAACTGCCTGACCACTTTAGTGACTTAAAGACTATGACAAAATCGCATGTGCATGCGCGCAATGCACCGGAAAGGGTTGAAATACCGAAGAAAAATGATGGTATACCCGCTCCCGTCCAAAGGCCTAAAAGGACGAGAAATCCGGCTTCTCAAATCCCAAGTACTTGGGGACGCCTGACGAAAAAGGATAAGAGAGATTTATCACAGCCTGTCGCCAAAGTACCCCAAATTGAAACGGGGAGCCAGTCGAGACCTGGCACAAGTACGGAAAATTCAGTGCACGAAATTCCGGACTTAAACTTTCCCATAGGGGAAACACCCAGCGGAGATGTGAGCGCACACATCGGTGCGGGAAATCTAAAGGACCTTGCTCCCATAATGGGAAATTTGGTAGAGCAAGTGTTTGCGCCAGATGCGCTCCATGACGAAATGGCCATAAATTATATTTATACGGGGGAGTCCCTGAACCGAGCAACGGTGGTTGGTTGTCGACATTAACTTTGCTACGAAAATTGCCTCAATCATAGATCTTGACCCTGAGCCTAACACGCTCGCTGATTGCAAGAAAAGGTCGGATTGGAAAGATTGGCAGCAGGCAATTACTGCCGAATTATTATCTCTCAACAAAAGGAAGGTGTTCGGACCAGTTTGTCGAACTCCTCCCCACATTCGCCCTGTTGGCCATAGGTGGGTTTTTGTTCGTAAGAGAGATGAAAATAATAAGGTAGTACGGTACAAAGCAAGGCTCGTCGCTCAAGGGTTCACTCAACGACCAGGTGTCGATTTTGAGGAGACTTATTCCCTAGTCATGGATGGAGTTACCTTTAGATACTTGATCTCGATGGCAGTAAACATGGGCTTGAAAATGAAACTAATGGATGTTTTCACTGCTTACCTGTATGGTAACTTGGATTCGAACATATACATGAAGGTTCCAGAAGGTATCCCTGTTCCGAACCATGATAGAGCAAACAGGGGTCTATACAGTGTTCAACTTCAAAAGGCACTGTACGGACTCAGACAGTCTGGTAGAATGTGGTATAATCGCTTAAGCGATTTCCTTCATGAGAAGGGCTACACGAGCAATAAAGATTGCCCATGTGTTTTTATACGGCAATCCCAAGATGGATTCTGTATAATCTCGGTGTACGTGGACGATTTAAGCATAATCGGTACACCTGAGGATATTGAGGAAGCGAGTTCCTACCTGATGTCGGAATTCGAGATGAAGGATTTGGATAAAACCAAGTTCTGTCTAGGTCTGCAACTTGAACATTCCCCTGATGGGATTCTAGTGCACCAGTCGGCCTACACCCAGAAGGTGTTGGAAAGATTTGGATTTGATAAGGCATATCCTTCTAAGACCCCGATGGTCGGAAGATCTTTACAGCCAGACAAGGACCCGTTCAGGCCAAAGGAAGAGGGGGAGGAAACTCCGGGACCAGAATTTCCTTACCTGAGTGCAGTTGGAGCACTCATGTATCTCGCAAACTGTACACGGCCAGACATTGCGTTTGCCGTCAGTTTACTTGCGAGGTACAGTTCTGAACCTACCAAGAGGCATTGGAAAGGTGTCAAGGACGTCTTCCGTTACCTGCAAGGGACCAAAGATCTTGGCCTGTTTTATAAGAGAAATCAAGACCTATCTATTATAGGCTATGCCGATGCTGGGTACCTATCGGACCCGCATGATTGCAAATCGCAGACTGGATATGTTTTCCTTTGTGGTGGAACTGCGTTTTCCTGGAAATCGTCCAAGCAAACACTTGTGTCGACTTCCACGAACCACTCAGAAATCATGGCACTATTCGAAGCATCAAAAGAGTGTGTATCGCTTCGGCGGATGATCGGCCACATTCAGCAGACATGTGGGCTGAACACCGTACAAACCCCTACCATTATCTATGAAGATAATGCTGCGTGTGTTGCACAAGTCCAGATGGGTTATGTGAAGAGTAACCTCACAAAGCATATTAGTCCCTAGTTCTTCTATGCACATGAGCTGCAACAGTTGAACGAGGTGAGAGTTTTGCATACTAAGTCCTGTGACAATCTTGCTGATATGTTCACTAAATCATTACCGGCATCAACCTTAGAGAGGTGTGTGCGTGGAATCGGTATGATGAGACTTAGAGAGATGCAAGGTTCAGGGGGAGAAACTTCACAAACTCGTCGCTAAAATCTCAATCCTGATGATCGAGTACTCAACTTGATGGTTGAGTGGATTGTACTCTTTTTCCCTTGAGTGAGTTTTCCTGATGTTTCTCACACGAGGTTTTTGACGAGGCAATTCGTGCAATACAACAACGTATACTATGTGCTCTTTCTCCATATTTTTTCCCACTGGGTTTTTTGGAGTTTTGAGGCATGGATATACGGATAATTACCCAAGGGGGAGTGTTGGGAAACCGGGGCCACCGAGGAGGTGGCGGCGGCCTCGTGCGTATCGCACGGGGTAGCCCCTCCCGTTTCCCCCACTTTACGTTAAGTGGATACTTATCCCTTGACCCCCTAGTCCCTATATAAAGCAACGAGGAGCTATCATTGTAATCTCTGATCATTGATTAATAAAGCTGGTCTCCTCCATATCTCTCTGTGTCATTTACTTTCGCTTGTTCGACTACTTCGTTTACGACGTTCGCCCTCGCTCCGCAACCTCGGACCGGACTCGCCGGCGGAGTTGCGGAACACAAACCACCGGTCGAGGAAGAAGTGGCGCTGAGTTAAACCTGAGCAAGGACAATATATGGCGCGTGCCGCACGCCGTAGTCAATGGCCGTGAGAATTGATGGATCGGTTGCGCGCGCTGCGTGGTCATGGGACCCACCTTAGAGGCAGTGTGGCCTCTGTACACTGCTGAAGTGTTGATGCTCTGAGGGCGAATCGTGAGGGGCAGAGAAAGAAAAAGGCGAGGCAGGGCGGTCGGGTGTCGGACGGACCAAGCGACAAATGGCGTCACTGCCGTAGTCAATGCCACCTCCTTGAACGGACGGACCAAGGAGACGCAGAACAGCCGCTAGCACAAGCATTGTTAATGGACTTATAAGCAAAGGCAGAAAAACTTCGCTGGCTGAAAAAAGTTTGTGGATCTTGACAAAAAAAATCATGAATTTGGAAACAGTTAATAGATTTTGAAAAAAACACGTAATTGAAATAAGGTTTTTAAAAAATGGATTTGAAAATTTTCATCGATTTTGAAATAATAATAAAGTTTAATTTCGAAAAGTTTCATTGATTTTAAAAAGAATGTAGATTTTAAAAAAAGTAAGCTGATTGAAAATATAAAGTTCACAAATTTGCAAAAATCATCTATTTTGAAAAAATGACGAAGAAAAAAGTTCATGGATTTTGGTAAAACATTCAAGAATTTGAATAATTTCGAATTTTAAAAAAATTCAAGAAAACGGAAAAAGAAAGAAAAACCAAACAAAACAGGTCCCAGTTTAACCTAAATGAAAATAAAAAACACTTTTTAGTCTTAAAAAACCAGGACCAGCTCTCTCCGCTGCAATCCTTAGATGCGCCGGCCCATGCAGAACACCTTCACGCCTCAGTTAACGAAATACATTTTAATTGATGCGGTTTTCCGCAAAAAAGAAAAAAGCGTTAACTGGCACAGAAGGCGCCGAATAAGTTGGGAGGATTTGCGGCGGTGCTGCTACCGCTCGTCGTCTATGGGACATGGGTCTGGCCCAGCGAGCGCAAGTAGAGACAGCGACAACACATGTCTATTTTTCTGTTGTTTTCCAGATCATATATTACTTTTTGGTGAGTTTGTTTCTAATCTGAAAAAAGTAATGAATACAAAAACATGTTGTGGATACAAAATATGTTCACACAAATTCAAAAAAAATTAGTGAATTTGAAACATGTTTGTGAATTCAAAAGATACACTATATCACTAAGCAACCTAGGATTGAAGGCCTCGCAATCAATTGAGGTCTCCAATTGAAATTTGCTCACCTACACTACTAGGGAAAAGCCTAGCAGCAGCGCGGGTTTTGGGCCTATTAGTAGCGTGGGGGCCGGCACTACTAATAAGGCGCTACAGCTAACGTATAAACCCGCGCTACTACTAACCCGTGCTTTGAAATCTAAAAAATTGAATTTTTTTTCGATTTTTTGCCCGAATATTCAAATTTCTGAATTATTTTAACCTCTAATCTCCAATCACCCCTCATCGCTGCTCAATTTAATCTCTAATCACCCCTCATCATTCCAAATCATCTAACTTCCCGGACGGTCACCCATCCTCTCACTACTCCAGCCTGAGCACACTTAACTTCCGGGTTCTATTCTCCCTCGATTCCAAGTCTGCACTTGTTGTTTTTCTGACAATAATAAAATGTCAATCCTATTAACCCTCGGGAGTTTGGCTTAAGCATGAAGTCACACATTTCACTGTTTGAGTTTAAAACTATTGTTCTAAAAAAACAATAATTATTTAGTAACACTAATATTTCTTGAATAAGTAGTTTGACCACATTTTGACCAAAGTTTGACCAGATTTGACCAAACATCCAAAAAACTGAAATAATTATTTAGTAACACTAATATTCTTGAATAATTATTTAGTAACACTAATACTTCTTGAATAAGTAGTTTGACCACAGTTTGACCAGATTTGACCAAAATTAAAAAAAACTGAAATTTGAGCATAACTTTTTTTCCTTTTAGAATTTGAGGATTCTAAAAATTTGCAAACAGGCCGTAGGCGGTCTCCATCGGATGCGGATTTTCGTGCTGAACATTTTGATATATTATACGTTTTTTTCTGACATCGTATGCAAAAGTTATAGCCGTTTTACATTTTCCCTACACTTTTTGCAAAACATGTTCAAATTTAAGTTTCTAAATTTTCCTAACTAGTAGATGTAGTAACATAACTACATCTCGAAGGATTTTTATTTTTGAAACATTTTGATATATTATACGTTTTTTCTAACATCGTATGCAAAAGTTATAGCCGTTTTACATTTTTCCTATACTTTTTGCAAAACATGTCCAAATTTAAGTTTTTAAATTTTCCTAACTAGTAGATGTAGTAACATAACTACATCTCGAAGGATTTTAATTTTTGAAACATTTTGATATATTATACTTTTTTTTCTAACATCGTATGCAAAAGTTATAGCCGTTTTACATTTTCCCTACACTTTTTGCAAAACATGTCCAAATTTAAGTTTTTAAATTTTCCTAACTAGTAGATGTAGTAACATAACTACATCTCGAAGGATTTTAAGTTTTGAAGTTTTTATCATTTTCTTTTGCTTTTTACAAAACCGAAAAGGCGATCGGGGGGGGGGGGGGGGGGTAGAGTTTCAAAATGGGACCTTTAGTAGTAGCGAGGGATTTTACCCCTCGCTACTACTATGGCATGTCCCGGAGGGGCACGGTTGAGACCTCTTAGTAGTAGCGTGGGGTAAAAACTTAGTAGTAGCGCGGGTTTATAACCCTCGCTACTACTATGGCATGGCCCAGGGGCACGGTAGAGACCGCTTAGTAGTAGCGAGGGGTAAGAACCAGCGCTACTGCTATCAACTTAGTAGTAGCGAGGATCAAAAACCCGCGCTACTACTATGGCATGTCCCGGGGGGGGCACGGTAGAGACCGCTTAGTAGTAGCGAGGGTTAAAAACCAGCGCTACTGCTATCAGCTTAGTAGTAGCGAGGGTTAAAAACCCGCGCTACTGCTACTTAGCAGCAGCGCCTGATTTTAAAGCACGCTGCTGGTAAGATTCTGTGTATAGGCTTTTCCCTAGTAGTGCTAATTTTGACCGGGTTAACAATTTTCTCAAAACTCTCTCATTCAATTTTTTATACAATACATTATGCTTTCTAATTTTTAAATCTTGACAATTAACTGACGCTTCAATTTAAACTTGGGTCACCCGATTTTGACCGGGTCAACAATTTCTCAAGGAGCCCCCTCCCCAATTTAAAGTGACGCTTCAATTTAAACTTGGGTCGCCCGATTTTGACCGGGTCAACAATTTCTCAAGGAGCCCCCCCCCCCAAATGTCCGTTGGAACAAACATTCCAATGGCCACCATGAGTAGCCGATGAAACAAACAATGTTAGATCCGAGCAGATAGCAAAGAAGTTTGGGAACTCTGCACACAACGGAGACCCACCCACATATCGAGCCAAAAGAGGGTCCCATCTCCTTTGCCAATGGAGATAGAGAGCCCTAGATGAATCTTATTCTTGGTCCACTAAATAGACCTCTAGAATTGAGACCCCTCTCTATGCTCACAAGCAATAAGGGGTCGTCCATGCAGATACTTTGCTTGCGTAAGCTGCAACCATAAGCCCCCATCCCATCGGAGGATCCACTAGACCCACCTCAACATAAGGGCAACATTCACGCAGCGGGGCGCAAGAATGCCTAACCCCCTGTCCTTGGACATGCAGATGTCAGCCCAGTTGACCATATGGTATTTCTGTCGGCCATTTGTCGGCTGCTAGAAGTGTGAGATCTTTATCAAATGAGCTACCGGCCTCTTCTGGCAACAAATACAACCCCATCATGTACATGGGGAGACTAGATACATAGGAGTCAATAAGAACATACTACTCCCTTTGGACATAAAGCGGTCCCACCATCGCTCCGACCTAGAAGTGAACCGACCCATAAGTAGGTCGAACTCCCTCAAGGGAACCCCCGAGTTAGACAATGGCATTCCTAAGTATGCAATGGGGAAGGAGGACAACCTGCAATTCAAGTTGTCCGTGATCCGCTGCTGATCGGCGTCCGAGTGCCCTAATACCACAACCTCGCTCTTTAACAAAGTTGATATAAGACCATACATGGCCTCAAAGCAGAGAAGTAGCAACTTGAGATTGATGATGTCAAGTTCATACCCCTCCACCATAATCATGGTATCACCTGCATATTGCAGGTGTGTGACACCGACTTTTGTGATGATGCCAAAGATGGGCTTGTACATATGGTAAAAAGAAACCACATTTGTGCTGGGGGGGGGGGGGGGGGGCATGGGCCCCTCATACTTCCAGGCGTACTAAGAAGCATGCAATACTCTCCATACATCGATTGAACTAGCTAGGAGACAAGAATGATGTACTGCTACGTCCACATCACATTGCTTTTGCTGCTAGCCGTACCCAGTCCTAGTGCATGCTTCAACATAGAACCTTGAGCATCTCCACTCGCCCGCCCCCCCAGCGCAAAGCCCCGCGTCTCAGAGATCTCGTCAAACTTCATGAACTGTTCCACCTGAGCAGCAGCCAGGTGCGCATAGCAGATCTGAGACACTGCATGCAAGGAACATTAGATCAGGATTTGCATAGCAAATCTGAGCAAACAAGGGCTTTGACAGATGCAAAAAAACCCCCACAAGCAACCTACCGACTGATATGGTTGTGGTGCTCCTCCGCGGTGGAGGGGGAGGATGATTCCGGGTTGCAGTCCCATGTGGCGGCGGCGGCGAGGGTGGGGGGTTTGGAGAGGAACGGGGAGCGGAGAGCGGGCGAGGGCCCGCCGGCGGCGATGAGGACACAGGGGAGCGACGCCGCCGGAGGAGGAGTGGAGGCGGCCCCGGCGGCGGCGATGAGGACGCGGAGAGAGGAGGAGGGGAGAATGAATGGCCGCGGGAGGAGTGGAGGCGGCCCCGGCGACACTTATTAATTGTACCTCTCCCCTCACTTGCCACCTTGCCACTAAAGCGTACCCTCTTGCTCCACAAACGCCCCGCTCTGACACGACAAGGCCGCTCTCAGCGCGCATCCGCAGCACAGGGCAAACGAGCCGGTGCGGATGCACGCTGAACTGTGGAGGGACGCACAAGAGGGCAAGCGCCACACCGGCAATCAGAACAGGGTCGCCGGGGAAGATGGACGCCACGAGAAGGCGCTGGGCCGCCTCCCAGTGCAGTGCCTAGGATCCCGGCAACGCACTGCCCGGCCACCTTGGGGAAAGACCTGCGGAGGTGTATTGGCGCAACGAAGCATTTGAGGATGGAGAGTAGGTACGCTACACGGAGAGTGTAGAGCTCCTCCAACGACAAGAGAATGATTTAAATTTGGGGGACTTTAGGGCTTTACCCTCACTCGAAGGAGAGGGAGCCATACATGGTGTGTGACACCGACTTTTGTGATGATGTCAAAGATGGTTTTGTACATATGGTAAAAAGAAGGGGGGGGGGGGGGGGGGGGGGGGGGAGGGCATGGCCCGTACTAAGAACTTCATGAACTGTGCCACCTGAGCAGCAGCCAGTTTCGCATAGCAAATCTGAGACACTGCATGCAAGGAACATTAGATCAGGATTTGCATAGCAAATCTGAGCAAACAAGGGCTTTGACAGATGCAAAAAACAAACCCACAAGTAACCTACCGACTGATATGGCTGTGGTGCTCCTCCGCGGTGGAGGGGGAGGATGATTCCGGGTCGCGGTCCCATGTGGCGGCGTCGGCGAGGGCGGGGGGTTTGGAGAGGAACGGGGAGCGGAGAGCGGGCGAGGGCCCGGCGACGGCGGCGATGAGGTCGCGGGGGAGCGACACTGCGGGAGGAGGAGTGGAGGCGGCCCCGGCGGCGGCGATGAGGATTTCTGTGACCCTGTTCATCTTCCCCGGCGACCCTGTGACCGGATAGTACGTACCGGGACTGCAGGGCAAAACGAACAGTACGTACTAAAGTTCTTCACGCAGACACATCACTGAAGCTGACCTCTGATGTGGTCGAACAGAGAACTTTACCGGGGCTGCAGGGGAAGGCAGAAATCACATATTTGACCTGAGGGCCAAATCAAATCACAAACTGACCTCGTTCCGAAAAAATTTCACTCTGCTGACCCTTTCGTGTGGCGCCCGACAGCTGGGCGCCACACACTACTCTGCTGACCCTCTCTCTTGGGCGTCGAATCTCCTGCCAGCGTGGCGGCCCTGGTCCAGTTGCGGCCCCACAGACAGCACTGCAGCGCCTAAGGCTTAGGCGCCACACCTGTAATGTGCAGTGCCTAGCTCTTGGACGCTGCACAGTGAGTTAAAGCGCATCGGCCCAGCCCGTCCAGGTAGTTCTTCCCCCTCTTCGCTCTCTGGACAGAGAGCAGCGGCGGCGCCCCCATCGAATCCCCCCCACATCCCTCTCAGATCTGAAGATTTGATCCGTGGATTCGATCTCCAATCCATCCTACTAGGTAAACTCCTCCGTTCCCTTTCTTTTCCTCCGTAAATTTGTTGCCATTTTAGAGATTTGTCCAAGATTTGATGGAACCCTTGATTTGCTTGATTTGCTTGATTTAGGATGTGTAGTCATAGTGGTAGTAGTGTTGTTGCTTAGTTCACAATATATAGTTCTTGTTAGTGAAACCCTAGATTGTTTTGTTTATATATATATATATATATATATATATATATATATATATATATATATATATATATATATAAGTGTGTGTGTGTGTGTGTGTATATATATATATGAGATGCCTATTTATATAGATAACAATGAGATGTTGAGTTTTGTAGAGATATATGATCTGTTTTTTTAGATATATATTAGATGTTGATTTTATTTGAAATATTAGATGTTGAGTTTATTTGAACACATATGACATATTCATTGTGTGAGAAGGAGATGTTGAGATTCTTGTAATTGAACACATATTAGATGTTTAGTGTATACCGATATTTGAGATGAAGATGAACTCATATATGTTTATTGTTTGAACTTTGTAAGGATGGTTTGGCTTCTCGACAATGTCTACGACACGAAACACCGGGCCTACATGATGCGCGAGAAGGAGATGGTAATAACGAGTAATCTAAATATTTTACAAATTTGCCTTAAGTTGAAATTTACATGCCCTAAGATTTGTCATTACTTGTTTTTTGCAGAAGTTTGAACTTTTGAAGATTCGGTATCACGGGGTCTCTGGTCCTGCCATGCCTTACGATGAGCGGTACACACCGTACATCAAGCAGGCAGGACTACTCCCGTGGATTCAGTTGGTCAGCCGGTCCACGCCGAATCTGAACGCTCCACTGGTGTCCGCTCTTGCTAATCGGTGGAGGCCGGAGACGCATAGTTTCCATCTTCGGACTGGGGAGATGACCGTGATGCTAGAGGATGTCTCGTTGATCACCGGTCTTGCTATCGAAGGTATGCCTCTCTGTATGAGCACCGATTCTGATGGGTGGCGCGAGCAGATGATTGCTCTTATCGGTATGGCTCCTATCGAGGCTGAGGCTGATGTAGAGGAGGGAGAAGAGAAGAAGAAGAGGGAAAGGAAAGCAGCCGGAGCTGCTTTCACGTGGATTCAAAACCACTTTGCGACGTGCCCTCCGGATGCCACTGATGATGTGATCCAGACACATGCTCGTGTCTACATGTGGTATGTTGTGTCGAGGACTTTGTTTCCTGACTCCACTGGCAAGAACGCTCCATGGATGTGGCTGAAGGCGTTGACCTTCTTCGATAGCAAATGGAGCTGGGGTTCAGCTACTCTTGCCTACTTGTACCGACACGTAGTTGGTATGTTTTGTGATCAACTCATTTCTTCATTAGCAATGCAAGCTTGCTATCAAGTTAACATTGTTTTTCTTTCATATGCAGCTGGACGATGCGTGTTGCAGGATCACAGATAGTGCAGGCATTGGTGGTAATATGCTTCTACTTTCTATATGGAGCTGGGAGCGTCTGCCTGTTGGACGCCCGAAGAGCGTCAGGTTTAATCCTTGGTATGAAGATGAAGATGACGAATTACGGCGCCCCACTTGGGCTTACAAGTGGGATGTGGTTTCCGAGATGACGAACGATGTCAATCTCATGTACCAGAAGTACGTTGCCGAGTTGGACACGATTACGCCTGAGCAGGTAACGAGGTCATTATTTCATTCATTTCTCATGTTTGCCTGAAAAAAAGTCACCAATTTTGCATTGTTGCCCTATTTCATAGGTGGAATGGCAGCCATATGGCACCGATGACAGCCTTGGCTACACCCCAGAGTTTAAAATCAACCCGATGTGCTTGCGGGATAGGGATCTCTGGCTTATGCGGTGCCCATTGATATGCAACTGGGCTGTTGAGTTTCATTTGCCACATCGCATGTTTTGTCAGTTTGGTCTGTTCCAGCCTCACCCGCCGGAATGGGTGGATACGGATAAAGCACTTCATAGGTAAGAGAGCGTATTGACTATGCATCGTCACTCCTTCTTGATTTTGCTAATGTTTGGTATTGTACCATGCAGGTTGGACAGGAGAAAGCAGCGCAAGATAAAGGACAGGGACAAGCATCATGCTTCGTATGTCACCCGCTTCCAGCTTTGCGTGGAGCAAGCTCGTAGCACTGCACGTGCCCAACTTCGTGAGCATAACCCAGTTGCCTTTGATAACTACATACGATGGCTTCTTCAAAATACTCGAGTTGAGATATGCCCGCCGGCATATAATGAGGATATTCTTGAAGAATCCATAAACTTTGAGGATCTATCAAAGGGGAAGTACAACAGAGATGTCAAGTTAGGGAAAGGAGTCCCTGCTGTTCCGGTGATTAACTATGTGGTAAAGTGTTCTTTCTTTACTTCCCCGTTGGCCGTATTACACATGTTTGAATGGCTAACGTGTTCATTATTTCTCATCCGCAGCGCACCGAGATCAAGAAAGCTGCTGATGAGAGCCAGTCTATTCTAGAGAACACACCGGTTGCAAAAGGCAATGATGATGGTTCACTACGAGCATTCCTTAAGGTACAAATCGCATTCACTATGAGAGCTAGTCTATGTTGCGGAGTTTGATATCTTCCACACTTGTTCATGTTACAGCGTCAGGCCAGGAAGTTAAGGCGGTTATCGAATCTTCTTGGTTGCTGTGATCCCGAATTTGATGAACCATCTGCCTCTAGGTCTGGTACACCATCAGACCCCTCATCTCACCATCAGGGGGACGATGTGAGTTCCTCATATGCTTATCTGGATGATGAGGGTGCGGTCACCCAAGAGGTATGACTAATCCTTTAGATGTGATTCTCACTTGATTACGACGTCAGTCTTCACCATATTGTTTGATTGTGTGATAGGGCGATGAGCTTGATGATGACATGACTTTGGCGGACGCTCAACTTCGGTCCCCATATGTGTTCAAGCCTAGGCAGCCCAGATGCCAGTACACGCCCAACGACTTTGACAACAGAGGCAACCCAAAGGTGGTCGTAGGGACCTCGCGGATGTCTAGCTTGGATCATGAGGCGGAGGCGGAGGCGGAGGAGGAAGTGCAGGAAGAGGAGGCTCGTCCACCCAGGAAGAAGAAGATTGCCTGCAGGCGTGGCACTAGGAACACGCGCGGAAGGCATTAGTGTTTGTTACTATGGAAGTGCTCTCTTGTAGCCGTTTCGTTAGGTTGATGAACTTGTTGGGTTATGTTATATGTTGGTGAACTCTTACTATTGTGGTATTTGTGTTTGCGAACTAGTAGTAACGTTGAATTGTCCTAAATGATGTGATGTTCAAGTTATTAGTTGTCTTTGTTCAGTATTTGTCCTAAATGATGTTGTCTTTGTTCAGTTGAATTGTTTAGTATTTGTATTTGCCAAAATGGAATCTGTTTCGGCAGTTTGGCAGTTAACAGCACTGCAGCGCCTGACAGTCAGGCGCTGCACTGTACTATGCAGCGCCCAACGCCTAGGTGCTGCACCTCACAGTGCAGCGCCCGTCTCATAGGCGCTGATTCACTGGCCATGGCTACCCATAGGGCCACAGAAGGCTTTGAGCACTGACGATCCACGAAAATTACAAGTCATAGTGCAGCGCCCCAGAGCAAGGCGCTGCACTTTACAGTATGACGCCTGTCTGTTCGGCGCTGCATAGAACAGTGCAGCGCCTTTGTTCCAGGTGCTGCACGGCTGTTTACTGCAAAAACAGAGTTGACAGCACATTCATTTCACCGGAACATCATAATACTTACAATGACTGCATCATCACAGCAATTTGGACAAACAAAAATTTTATGCCGACGAGTTCATAACTTAAGACAATTCAGACGTTACTACGACATGGTTCACGGCACATTCATTACAAATGACAAATGGCAGCTTGCCCTAGAAGATAGTTCACCAACAGCTCACATGCCCTCACAAGTTCATGACACATTCATTAAAAGATAGTTGACGACGAGTGCACCGAAGCGAAGTCCCTACTGAGTAGAGCGAGGCCATTTCCCCTTCTTGTCACGGGTCGAGTCTTCCTCTTGCGCCTCGCGAGCCTTTGCAAGCTTTCTTGCCCTCTCCTCCTCACGAGCAAGTTTTGCTTGGCGTGCCCTCTCCTCCTCTCGTTTCTTCCGCTCCATCCTCTCCTTCTGACGACGCTCTTCCTCCAAGCCTCTTCGAAACGATTTTTCGAACCGCCGCTGCCGCCTAAGACAATCTTGGTATTGGTCCTTTTTGACATCTTCTGGCACTTCAAGATCTATCCACGTGAAGTACTTGCATAGAGGAGGCGGTGACTGCATACAAAATTTTTGTTAGTGTTGACACACATTTGATAGTAACATTTTACTTCTCGAGCTTACCGGTGGTTGGTCATAGGCGTTAGTTGGAAGTGCACGATCATAAGCATAGTTCGGGCATACAAAATATCTCCGCCCTTCCGTCCATGATTTATTTCGGTCGGTGGATACCTTCACCTTGCAAACATCTCCACACCAACATGGCGGGATGTTGACATCTTTCTCCTTCACCTTGTCCAAAGATGCGTCCTCCCACTTGTTCGGCATGTCTTCTTGGTTAGCACACGGTGGCCTCGTCATGGAACGAACCGGATGAAGCCATGCCTACAAAACCGATAATTCTTGGTTAACCCTAACCCCCACTTAACAATAACCACAACCCTAACCATAGCATAACCCTAACACCAACATCAAACACACATAACCCTAACCCTAGCATACTATGAAAGCCTAACCAACCCAAATTAGCAAAGAAACTTAACATCATTCAACAAATATTTGCAAATCCAAGCCAAAACTAGGGTTTCCCCAAAGTAGCAAGATTTGAGCAAATGTGACAATTCCTATGGATGAAAACGAGGGGATCGAAGGAGATTACCTTAAGGGAGGGGTTGGCTTCGAAATCCACGGTCAAATACTTCGGATTTGCAAGATTTGAGAAGGATTTGAGAGGGGGGAGAGGGGAAGAGAGGAGGGGCGCAAGGCTAAGGTTTTGTGTGGGGTGGGGGTGTGTGGGGTGGGGGTGTGTGGGGTGGGGGCGGGATGGGAGAGAGGGTGGGGCCAACCTAAGTGGAACACAGCCTGTGCAGCGCCCAAGAGCTAGGCGCTGCACATTACAAGTGTGGCGCCTAAGCCTTAGGCGTTGCAATGCTGTCTGTGGGGCCGCAACTAGACCAGGGCCGTCACGCTGGCAGGAGGTGCGACGCCCAAGAGAGAGGCGCTGCATAGTAGTGTGTGGCGCCCAGCTGTCGGGCGCCACACGAAAGGGTCAGCAGAGTGAAATTTTTTTGAAACAAGGTCGGTTTGTGATTTGATTTGGCCCTCAGGTCAAATACGTGATTTCTGCCGCAGGGGAAATATCAACTGGGAAGAGCGAAAATGCCGAACGGTGGACGAGCACTCTGCGGACCATATCCTCTTCCTCCGTTATCCTTACCGATCAGATCGCGCCCGGTATTTGCGCTCGCTGTCCCCGTAGAGCCTTTGCCACCGCTTGTATCCTGGCAGGCTGGCACCCATCGCTAGCTTTTTATCAAATGGCCGTACCGTGTGCGACATGACGCGACCGTGTGACCAACGACAGTTGATGTGGTTAGCCTTTTTCACAGTCTGAAGTGACGCGGCTGTCTACCAGATTCACTCCCCCACTCACGTGACCACATTGAATAATAATCCGCCATTTAAGACCAGGTTATTAGTCAGCGTGGTGTACCGAGAGTATCATCTTAACAGCCTTTAAGTCAAAATGCCTTTTGGTAGACTTTTTCAAAAATATATTTCTACAGCGCAAAAAGAATTGTACATACAAAACTGCAGACGTAACATGTTTAAGAAAAATTCATAACAATATAATTTCATACGTGACGTAGACAAAAAATGCGTAAATGAAAATGGATCAAAAGAAATTATTGTTGGGCCGGCATTTCTTTTTGTATAGTTTTGAACGAAATTTAACCGATCCGTCGTGGATATGTATAAGTTTTCACATTTTTTAGAAAAATATTAAAACAAAGATTGAGGGGAAAAGAGAGTTTTATTCCATATTGATAGAGTTACAATCCCGAGGTAAAACTTGAAATTTGATTTGTTTTTTAATCATTTGAAAAAAGGGGATCGAATGCACTTGCCCATCAGAAAGTAATCTTTTTAGATTTTACCAATCTGCTTTTAACCGGCACATTAATTTTCTTATTGGGACCGGCACATTAAACTAATTAAGTAGATTCGATTAGTGACCCTGGACTATTTTTCCTGTTAGATGAAGAGACGCGCACTGTGCATTATGGAACAATGGCAGGGTCTCCTTTTGTCACCTCCCGATGTGCAAAAAGCTCTGCGTTGTGGCCCACCACCCATAAGCTACATTGTCAGGTCAAATCACCAACTGCTCCTCTCGTGCGGCATGTGTACTAACTCGGGCTGCTCGCACGCCCAGATCCACGAGAGGAAAGCGAAACATGTGTGCCATTCCTGTACACCTACTGCCCCTAGTATCTATTGCTAAGAAACGAGCAGGGGGAACAACGAAGTGATGTTTGCACATCCCCAGGAATCGTTCGATGGCCATGATTAAGTCCACAGGAGCCGCCGTCCACCGAAAAGTTTCTTAGTGTAATAGATGTTTTATACAAATCGCGCAGCCGCTGAACACTGCTTCGCCATATGGTCTTGCCATGCCATCTTTCCCAGTATACTACATTAATGCGGGCAGCGCTTCATCGTCTGGCAAATGCCTCCATTCCGTTCCAGCAAATACAGAAAAAGCCTGCGATATATCACCGATCAGTCCAGATCATTAACGGTACGCAATGTCCATATTCTACCTAAAGGAAATACAGAGACACAAAGAAGGTCGTTACTGATGATCGAACAAACAAGGGTATATATAATCAATGAAGCCATGGGAGGCAATTTTTACCAGGGGCTGCGGGGGGAAATGTCAACTGGCGGCGGAGGATTCCTGGGTTACTTCTGTCGTGGCCTCTGCGGCGGAGCTGCTGGTCTCCGCGGCCTGGTTCTGGCTGCTCTGCGCCTCGGGTGCTGGCTGCTGCTGTTGATCTTCAGCGAGGCCCAGAACCACCAAGCTAGACCTGCCCAGAAAAAAGGCGCAGGCTCCGGTCAGATCCAGCGCCACGCGTTTGAAATGGTATAGCACTTGAGCTCGTATGAATAGAGCGAGGCGACGAACCTCGGGAGAGTCGATCGCACGTTTGGCTGGCTGGCATGCTCGACCAAGGGCGCCTTCAGTACAGGGTTCTTATTCAGCGCATTTTCGAGTTGTGGAGCTGGTAACTGACAAACCGAGCGTGATGTTACGGACAAGTCTTGATACATGACAGCTTTTTCTATTTTTGAACAGGAGTAATTATGAAATTTGGTGCAGGCTTATGAGAAAAGTAAATATCAACCTGCAGTTTAACCTTCAACTATTAGGACGTTACCATTTCTGTTTCTGGAACTAACTATTAGATAAAAAATGAGTTGTTTGTGGCACTCGCTAAAATTTTAGTATTACATGATCAACACATTATGCGCATGATGCACTCTGTACTAAAATTTTAGTACCTCTTGTACTTTAAAGAAAAAAGAACAGCTAACACACGATGCACATCCTAGAGACTTTCTTTGCATACGAAAGAACACATATAGGTGTATCGGGAGAAGAGAAGAACAAACCTGCAGTAATACACCATAGGACTGAGGCTTTGTCAGGATAGCACACTTCAGGAATCCTACCCATAACTTTGGATATTTCCATATCTGCCATGACAAAATGATGACTGAAGCGTCAGAAATGAGAAAAACGCTGTAACTGAATTCATGCCCAACACAAAAGTGAGCACCTGCTTGCTAACAAGGCGTGACATGATCTCCATCACAAAATCCACCTGAAAGGAAGTCTCACTATCAGGTTATAATATAACGAGTAACAAATCAGCAAAACTGAGAGATGTTAGACTTCAGCATGATAATAATGCATAAACCACACCAAGACCATCCATATCCATATATATACTTCGTGCCAGGCAAGTCTCTCGCATGCTAGATTAGAGCATGAGGTACACAAGCCATATTTCTGACACAAAATGGGTTCACACTATTGGCTTACCAAGGCAGGAAATGCACTTATCGCTTGCATAACAGTTCGCATGAACAGCAAAGGAAGGGGAATCTGTTCAACCTGTGGAAACACAGAGGGTTTGAGCAAAGAGCCAACAGATTATCAAATCATAAGGCACATAGCCACATATAATGGAAAATGTGATAATATCCAGAAATAGATACCAGTTGGTTTAGTGCTTTTGCCAAAACTTGCTGAGTGAATGTTGTCCTTTGCTCGAAGCAGGCAGCACATGCATCCATGACCTACAGAAAATTAATATAAATTATCACTCCGTCAGTGTAACGAATTAACTCGCCAAGTGATGTGCATTTTAACAAATGGAAGAGTGGAAAACTAACAGACCTTTTTCAGTGGTATTCCTTCCTTTTCAGGATCTATTACATGAATTGCAATCAAAATTTCTGATGGGTCAAGAATAGGGCCATGTTGTGGTGATCCCTGCAATAGGTAGGAAGTTATGCTGCATGATTAACATTGCATAGAAGAGGAAAAACCTTAAAACAAACAAAGGCGAAGCATATTAAAGTGACTTGAGAAACAGAAGTCCAAGAGTGAGCTAAATAAGTTTTCCAAGAAAACCTTGAAGGTACAAAGTTTTACATAAAGTGTGCAACAAACACACCCAGATATGAACAAACACTAGTGCTTTATTTCTAACTCACAATTGATGAACCAGCATAATGTTTCAAATCATAGCCAAGGAAAAAAGTAGAGAAAAAACTAACCTGCAGGATTCGAGAAAGGGCAACTTGAAACTTATCCACCGGAAGATTAACAATATTGGGAAACACAGACAGAATCTGAAAAAAGGACAAAACGAAGAATAACTAACATGAAACTACATACAAAACATAAGTTATACCTTTGGCAGCAATGCCTACAGAATACATGTGGTATCTCGACTACAATGCTTAAATTTTTGCTCCACTAATGAACGAAGTCAGTTACTGTCAAGGTCCATAACCACTGGTTCGAGAAATAAATCTAATACCAACCGGAACATGAGTTTTCTTTCAAAACATTAACCATTGCCCCCAACATGTTGCCATCTCAACTTGAATTGAATATAACGTGAGCATTTCAGCTACCATGTGCAGACTTATTACGTCAGCTATTTATTAAGTGTAACCACCATATACATTCTATAGTACAAAAAGGTAGACATACAGTACATACTGCTAATTATTTTTTATATCTTAAATGTTCTAAGAATGTAAAAGAGGAAACCTCATCTTTTGGCAGATGAGCCATCACTGGGAAAAGGAACTCAGTATCCTGCAAAATGAAGACAATGTTTTGTAAATTAGAATCACACAATCTGATCGCATAAATGTCAGCAAGAACTTGAAGCTTAACTCAGATACAGAGAAATAGATAACCTTAGTTTTTGAATATAAGTTCTTTATGGAAGAAATCAGATCTTGAGATGGCACTGCTCCATCAGTGAGAGTCTGTAAAACCTGCATGAGAATGTAATATCTTGGATTATACAAATGCATTCAAATGAAAGAAATTCAATGATCAAGTTATATTTTCATGAACCCTCTTTCCCAAACATGTAATGTAGAACTTTGACCAATAGAAGACAGCATATCTTAATAGGCAAAGAAAAGCACAACTTGCACCTGCATGAGTAGGTCCCGACAGTCAGCTGGTGGATCTGAGATGATACCAAGAAGGTCAGGAGAGGAACGTATCGTGCGAATCAGAATGGGTACTTGTCTGTGAACTGCCTGGAAAACATAGAATTTATGTTATAGAAAACGAGCCATGGCAGATTGAATAAGATCTAATGGCATCACAGAGAATGTCGGATGCAAGACCTGTTTGGCAGCCTGTGGAAGACTGCCATATATTTCAAATACACGCCGGAGAAGGGAGTGCTTCTGCAGTAAGATACAAACCATATGCTGTTAGTAGAATTCACATAGTCAGACAAAGGGTTACAAAGGAGAACTACTGACCTTGGTACACAGAGCAAAATACAGCGACATCAAAGTTAGAGCATCTGCTACCGAGGATAAATTTTCTAAACCACCATCCTTCAAAAACAGAAAGTCAACCAAATTTTGCTTTGAAAGGAACAGAAAACAATGAGAGTTATGATGCTAAGAGTACGTCCCAAGCCAATATATTATTAAGACACCTGCATATCCTACTAATAATGTTTGCACCTCTTTTCATTTACAGAAGTATACTTAGGGATGCAAACTTGGAACCTTGAGGGTACCCTCCGACCCTCCTTAGTTCAACAAAGTGAACTAAATTTTCAGAATTCACACTACTTTTGAAATTTTAGTTCATTTGGTTGAACTAAGTAGGGTCAGAGGGTACCCTAAAGGTTCCAAATTTGCATGCCTAAGTACACTGGTTTATCAATGTTTTCTCTGTTTTCAACAGTTTTTCTTGAGATTATTTATCAACTTTATAATGAAATACAACAGAATCCAATATAAGAATCATCTAAATTCATGGTGAATATGTGAAAGAAATTAGAGCAGGAAGCAGACCTGGTGAACCTCGGGTGTGGCCATTTCAGCAGCTGATGCAGATTCAGCCGCTGGAATCACTTCCAGGACTGAATTAAGTTTTTCATTTGCAAAATCTTCAATTCTTTTGGAAATGCTTGCCATTGGGAATAGTTTATTTGCTACCTGTTATTACCGAATGACAAATGAAGTGAACAAAATCACATATGTGCGCCTTTCTTACAAGCAGGAAGGATTAAGGAATTACCAAACGTATTGCCTTCATGCGGACCTCATCTAGACGATTGATTGAACTCTGCAAGAAACACTGCTACTTAGTGACATAAGAAAACAGGGAATGGCACTAAATACTATACTTGAAGCAGAAAATTTGTACTAGATCATAAAAACAAACCAATGTGGAAGTTTTATGCACTGCAATTACATGCTCAGAGTTTAATCTAAAGCTCATGTAAGTGAAAGGGAAATATAAATGATTGACCATTTCTTATATTTTAGTGTTCAACCATGCTCGAAAGAAGCGATTAAGATTGATTTAGTGTTTCACAATGCTACTAAACATGCAAAAGAATATGGAACTGAAATCCATGATATGTTTGCTATTTATTTACACTGTACCACCAAATCAGAAGTCAGAACAGATGTCCCAGACATGCGCTTGTCAGTTAGCGACCAACTCGACAGGAGCAATTTTAACATGGTCCCTCTTACCTTCATTTTTCCCATGGGAGGTAAGAAGGTAAGAGTTACTCAGACCCACTACTTAATGAAATCAACGGCTCAGATCTATTATATACTCTCACCTCTCATGTGAAAAGAGGAGGTAAGAGGGACCATGTTAAAACTGCTCAACAGACGGATGATATTAATAAAGCTATATGGCTAAGCAAGCATATCCCACATATATGTTAAAATATTTATCAGTAATATATCAGGGTATCCATACAGCACCTGCAAAGCAATGTCCAGACATCTGTCCCGATTTGGAGGTCTTAACATGATAAGGTTCCAGACAGCACTTAGACCTTGAGTTACCCTGTCACCACTCTGAAGATCCTTATCCTGCTTTTCATTATTTCCAGGAGAACATAAACCCTCTAGCAATTTTAATACACCTTCTGGTAGGTATGGCATCTCACAAAGCAATTTGCCAAGTGATCTATCTGAAGCCGGAAACATATCACGAAGATTTTCAGCCTAGGCAAAAAGGAAAATGGTTGGTCATGATACAAAGAAAAGGTAGCTGTGTCAAAGTTACCAAAGTTTTAAGGAGACATACTATTGTCAGAACAAATGATTCATAAACTGATGTTGCAGTTCTAGATGAAAGGAAGTCCTGATCCTGTTCTGCCTCGCGATATAACCTGTTCAGGATGCCCAGTGTCAACTCGTGTCCCTGCTCAAGGAAAGATGAGTTAGAAATCACTGGAGGAGGCATATCGAGTGAAACCATGCAAGTAACCACATAAGCAAACTAGGAAGGTTGCACCAAACATAAAATGGCAAACATTATCATATAAGATATAATAACAATTTCTACCAGTCTGTCTAATCTTGCTACATGAAATCAAGAACACATGCATAATAAGCCAACAATAAATAGATGAACAAGAATGATAACATGCTTATTCACTAGTTCACTTATTCAATCACTGGGTCATTGGTTGAACAACAGATCATAGACATGGTACAAATCTAGAAAAGAACAAATTATTGCAAGTGATGGTGAAAAATATATTTATTTTCGTTTTCATCTGGCAGAAGTGTTCTGGGGGTTGGTTTTTCTTCTTTTGTAATTCTACTGGTATTTTGTTGCATCTGATTCTCTGCCGTCAGACAGGGTATCTATTGGCTCCTAGGACAAGTATTCTGTGCAAGTACTTGCCAGTAATAAACTTGACTGGATATACATATCAGGTGGCTGGACCTGATTCCCGCCTGATTTGGGCTTTTTTGGGGTTAAATCACTAGCCATCCAGTTTTTTCCTGGATAATAACTAAATAACTAAGATAACAATTACAGAAAACCATTTATACGAGTCTTACCTCCTTAGTTACATAGTCAGATAGTACATGCTTTTTGAGAAGCTCCCAAGGGTCCAACTCCAAAGGAAACTGCATGAGAAAGTACCATAAAATAGAGAGAGCATGTCAATAATACAGTATACAAGAAACTAGAGCATAACTAACAGTTTAGTGTTTCTAGAGAAACTGATTTGGGATTTCTAAATAGCCAAAAAGTGGTGCACACAAATACGATTAAGCAAAGTTCAAGGCAAAGAATGGTACTCGACAGGAGGAATGGTGATCAATACCTCAACACTCAGGTGAGAAAGCAACGGAAGACGAGCTTTCGAACCACCAGACTCTACTTGCTTATCTCTCTCAAGAATACGCAGAAACGCTTCTTTCTGAAGGAGATCTTTAGCCTCATCGGTCAGATCGACATTAGTCACAACCAATTTTGGAAGAACATACTGTGAAGTAGGGGCATTCAAAGATGAAAACTGTGACTGGCTTCCATCAATAGTAGAGGAGCTTGGACTGCGAGTTTCTGAACATTGAGCCAAACTGATACCAACTGAAGAATTGTCAACTGGCAATGGAGTAACAAAACTGCCAGAATGTTCTTGGGTTCCCTGAGGTTCTGTAGAAGCATGGGAAGTTTCTGATGATTCCTGAATCTCCATCGATAACCCAGTGGCATCTGCAGTGGGCACTTTAGCCTCTACCATTTCTATATCTAGTGGAACTGCTGGACTAATGTCCTCCTCCTTCGGTGTTTTTAATGCAGAAGGAACAGGAGAACTGACAAGAACTGGTATGATCTCACCAGCAGCAGATGTCACCAGAGCAGAATCCTTAGCTGGAGGTGCTTCAGCTTGATCAGTTTCACTTATTGTCTGAAATGGAGGATTCAATAAACAAAATGAAACAAGAAAATCTAACAAAATAAGCAGGGACAGCTAGAGAAACTACCTTCCACAGAGCCTCTAACATTGGAAAGCGACCTGAAAGAAGATTCCGACTAGGAGCAACAGAGGACTGGCTAGTTGAAGGATGTTGTCGTTGATCTACTTCAGGACCAGAAACTGGCAGGTGTTGCATGTTAACCATTACAACCTCTGCTAATAAGTCAGCAGCGATACTGGATGACAGGATTTGTAGTGAACCAGCAGCTCTGTCGCCTTGCGCAGCTAATGCAGCAAACATACCAATTAGTTGATATACAGCTTCAGAATTCTCAGTTCTTGCAGGGGTGGGTTGATTGGATGATGAATCAATAGAGGCTGCCTCGGTATTTCTCTTGTTTGCCTCTTCACTATGTTCCTGAGAATCATGTGATTGTTTGACCCTTTTACTGGAATGACCGTCATCTTCTAGAATATTATTCATGTCATCAGCCAGACTCCGCTTGTTACTGTTATCAGTGCTTGTTTCCTGTCATAGAAATATAGTTTACAGTTATTTAGAAACACTTATAGATTGAACCAATACTTGGTGTATGTAGGTGGGTGGGTGGGGGAGGGGAGGCTCATTGCAAAGGTTGGAATTTGCCGAAGAGATATAATTCAGATATAGAGGTACATACTGTCAGAGGCAACGATTCGGCCCTGTTTGACGTGTCTCCAGCACTCCTACCAGCATTTGAATCATTTGCAGCTATTGATTCTCCCTGGTTTATAATATTTTGAGCTTCCAATAGACGAGCTCGCCACTGAAAAATGAGAACTTCAAATTAGTAAAAATGCACCTAGAGCGGATTCTGAAAATGTAAGCATGCAGTGAGAAATGTCATATACTACTGAAAAGAGCATATCAAGTAAAGTTCCTTGACAAAACAGATATTATTTACATAACATCTTATAATTTACTGCAAGAAGGTAAAAGAAGTACCGGCTCAGCACTTGAATGTGTACATTTCAGGCATGCATCAATGGCACTCTTCAAAGCATGGAATGCGCCTGGAACTTGCACTTTGATAATGGTATTTGCTGGGTCCAAAGAAAGTAAAACTGGCAGTATGCGTCCATAAAAGGAAGGCCTTCTTTGAGCAATAGCCGAGAGACTGGGAGAAGTTGATATTAGAAGATGAGGTAAGAAACACATGCATCAGAACATATACAGATGCTAATGTAAGGGACTAAAACCTGAAAATTTTCTACAAACAGAATGAAGAAATGGCACAGCACCATCTTTCAGGAAATTATTTGCTCGAAAGATGATACAAACCGCACAAGCACAAAAAAAATGGAATACAAATGGATGAGGCCAACCTAGTAACAAAGACAATGATCATCGAAGTGCTGAGTAATCTTATTTTAGGAGACTTAAGTTGTTCTAGCAACAGTCCCAGGCTCTGGCTGGCTTCCATGGCTAGATCACCAACATTAAGCAAAGGGTGACCTCCCCTTAACCATGCTATATTGAATCCCATATCTGCAAAGGATCGACAGATTATCATGCCATAAATCCAAATTTAAAACAGGCCATTTGTATAAAGTAGTACAGCACATGTTCTACCTTCTGTGGCTTGGTTCGGTGGATCAGATGTGATATTAGGATCCGGGGTGTGCATAAGAACTGTTTTTTCAACAAACTTAACAGCCAGCAACCTGACTCCTTCATTGCTGGTAGGCTGACATGGAAATGCCACAAATGAAAGAAACTGTAAGCCGAGATGATGCAATTAACTGGATGCAAAAAGAGGATAGTGGCTTACCTGGAATGCCATGAGCGAGACCGCTGATTTAAGCTTGAGCATCCATTCCCATGACGATTTGAGTGAATCGTCAATACCCCCACTCGAGAACAAACCCTGGATTTAGGACCGGCAAACAGCAACATGAGCCAAAGTCCACACACAGACAACTCTTATAGGTGCTGCTGTTAAGAGTTACCTGGATAACGAGCTCTTGCAGTACTTTGGCAAA
This sequence comes from Aegilops umbellulata, assembly GCA_032464435.1. Taxonomy (NCBI): domain Eukaryota; kingdom Viridiplantae; phylum Streptophyta; class Magnoliopsida; order Poales; family Poaceae; genus Aegilops; species Aegilops umbellulata. The sequence continues at coordinate 599,719,906 of CP136055.1, read as the reverse complement.
TAAGTCTGTTCCTGTTTTAACAGCCTGTCTCGCAACCGCCGGCGTCTCATCGTTCAAAAGATCCAGCAGAGAGGGCATCATGTCGGGTATAAACACAGTGTGCTTTGACCCAATCTCACCAATCATCCTATGTCAGGGAGCGAGTTGAATTAAAACATAAGTCAGCATATGAGCAAATTTCAGTATGTGGCAAAAACAAAATCAGCCGATATCATGACAGAAAGCATTCGGCTGCCATTCCACCACATGAAACCTTGGCATCTGGTACTACTAGTAAATTGCACATTTGAGTAACTGGCCACTGCAACGAATAGAACTCCAGAACATTTATAACATAAACTACGCATTTGGTTGAAACTTTACTGCTACTTTTGTTGCTGAATTCACTGTCAATTTAAGTTATCTCGAATCGAATTGGCAGGAGGCAGAGCAAGGTTAAGTTGCAGACGAAACTGACAAGCGGGGCAGAACACTGGAGTGCCCCGACGGAATGGCCGAATAAGAGGAGCGGGAGCACTCACTCGACGACGACCTTGCGCACGGGGCCGGCCTCGTCGGCGCGGAGCTCGGCGAGGCGGGGGACGAGCTCGTGGAGCGGCAGCCGGCGGAGCCCGCGCACCTGCAGGAGGCGCGGGCCCATGTCCCCGGCAGGAGCGTCCGGCTGGGGGAGGCCGTGCGGAGGGAAGGATGGCGGGAGGGCCACCGCCATCGGACGGAACCCTAGCTCCGGCGATCCCCGGCGACGCGCGTCCTGGGAGTAGTGGTTTCTCCCCCACTTAAAACCTTTTTTCTCTTTCTTGCTTAAATTAATGGCTCGGCCCTTTTGGTGCCTTTAAGTATCCAATCCGAGCGTAAGCGGGCCTGTTGAGTTTTTTTTTTTTGAGACAAAGCGGGCCTGTTGAATGTCATGGGCCAATCAGCGACATGATTGAACTCTGCCGCTCACAGGCCAGGTCCATCTCTACAGCATACCCTCCTTTAAAAAAAAGTTGATGCACAGCCTAAAAAAACAATACTTGATGCAGCCTTGGTACACTTTTGCCGTTTTTTTTCCTTTTCCTTCTTTTTATATGTACTCCAAAAAGGTTTCAAAAAAATTTATATTCTGAGGAATTTTTGTTCGTGCAAAATCGTTCACAACATTTATTCCTCCACTTTTTCAAAATATTCATGGCATACGAAGAATATTCGTGACCATTGAAATGAATGTTCTAGCATTTACAAAAATATTTAGATGTTTAAAAAATGTTCATGAAAATATTCGTGACATTTCAAACTGTTCAGGCCTCCTTTGGTTCATAGGATAGGAATATCTTAGGAATAGGAAAATCATAAGAAGTGAGATACATGTATCTCAATTCCTATAAGGAAAGAGATGTCGCTTGATGCAGATAGGAATGTCTCCATTGAGTCTAGGCTAATGTTTTTTTTTCTTTGAAATGCGAAGGATTGATTTCTATCCTACATAGCAATAGGAATTGCTTTCAAAAAAAATAGGAATAGGAATTCATTCCTATAAACCAAAGAGCTCCAAAGAATATTTTTCTTTAAAAATCCTATCCTATAAAATTCCTACAAAAATCCTACAAACAAAAGGAGGCCTCAAACATTTTAGAACATGTTCATGAAATTTTATAAAATGATCATGAAATGTAAAATTCTGTTTGCATAATTTTAAATATTCATAACATATAAAAATATGTTTGTGACATTTGAAAAAATGTTCATAAATACTTAAGAAATGTTTTTATTGTCTTACAAAAAATGAATGACATTCTTGAAAAACGTTCATTGTGTATTAAAAATATATTCAAATATGTGACACGTATTCGAACAAATGTTCAACATCAATTTGAAAATGTTCAACATGTATATGGAGTTCAACATGTATATGGAAAATATTCGAGGTGTATCAGAAAAGGTCAACATGTATTTAAAATAATAAAAAAGGGAAATGAAAAAAAGAAACTGAAAAAACAAAAGAAATATAGTAAAACCCAATAAAGAAATACACAGGAAAACAAAAACCTGTGCATGGAATGGATTGCACAATGAAGGTGTTTTTAAGAAATTTTAGCACTATTATGCTGTACTAATTCAAGTCATTGTTCATCACAGGATCATACATATGCATCAACTTATATGAAGTATGAGTGCAGCTTCACAAAATAAATTTAGGACAAGTCGTGAGTGTTGTCAGCACGCAATGCCTCCAGCAGTTCTCATAGGAAACCTAATTGAGGTGGCAAAAAACACAAGTTGAAGCTATCCAAAGCTTCTTCTACTGTTTATCAAATACTAAAGTTAGTACAAAGTTTTGACTCATTTATTTTGGGACGGAGGTAGTATGTGGTACAACATATTCCTACTTGAATACCACCAGAGGTTCTCACACATCAATATTTCACCATCTTAGATGACAACAACAACATGTGGAGCCGCATGAGCTAGAATTGAAATTATTTCACCAAGGTATGGTGGAACCCTAACTTGAAAAGAGATAGGGTGGTGAATCTGAACTTCACAACATGGAGAGGGAGCTCCCTATGCTTGATATCCCCCCCCCCCTTCATTTCTCTTTTTGTTTTCTGTTTTCCCCAATGGGGGCAGATCTTCCATAATCGCCACATCTTTTTGGTGGATGCTAGATGAAAAGCAAAATACACATCCCCCTTTCATGTGAAAAGTCCAAAGTGTACATAGAACATAACTCTAAAAGGCTTTAAAGTTCATGATGTCCTCTCATCCCACATGGGGAGGATATCCCAAAGACCTTGCAAGCACTGTAATGTGTGAAGGCCGACACAATCCGACGCATCCACTCCGGCGAAACAATGACGAAGTGGATTTGGAGCTCAAGCCACTAGTAGAAAAAGGGTCTTTTGTGAAGCACAATAGTGCCGGTTCGAATTTCAGCCGGCACTAATGTGTACATTAGTGACGGTTCGTGGCGGCGATCAATAGCACCGGTTCGTGGCGAACCTTTAGTACCGGTTCATTCCACGAACCGGTACTAAAGAGGCTGTGTCAGCCTGCGGTCAGGCTATGGCCCCACCATCACCATTTAGTGCCGGTTCATACCACGAACCGGTACTAATGAGGTTACGACAAGCTGTTTTTAGTCTCACCTCGCTCCCCTAACAAGCCTTTTACCACCTTAAATATGCTACTTCTCAAACTATCACAAGCACTTGGTCTTCATTGAACTCTATGTGTAGAATTTGTGGCCGCAATATGAGTCTTTATCGGTTTATAAATCGTTGATGACTCATATTGACAATTCAGATTGTACACACAAAGATCATTGATGATCAAAGTATTTTTGATGTTATAAGATCGTATTGACAATTTAGACTGTAAAAAAATATAAGATCATGATGTAAATGCTCTTATATTTTTTCCGTTCAGTATGCACCATTCAAAGCGACGCCATCAACTTTCAACCATTTCTGCCTTCATTTGCTATTTTTCATTCATTCAATGATTTGTTTTGAGAACTAAATGACCTGAAAATTGAAAAGCACTACAAATGAACTCTGATAAAGTTGAAACTTGGCATAGTATCATCATTTCATCCACATAGATTGTTCAAAAAAGTAGAGAGGGTTACGACAAAAACTGGATGCACTTCGTTTACAAACTGGACAATCTCTTTCGAAGTATTCAGGTTTTTGACGAAATTAAACTCATCTGTTACAAAGGCATTTAATTTTTTTAAACTTATTACAACTCCAAACTTTTTGTGCATTCAGTATGCACCATTCAAAGCGACGCCATCAACTTTCAACCATTTCTGCCTTTATTTGATATTTTTCATGCATTTAATGATTTGTTTTGAGCTAAATGACACTAAATTTTGTGCAGACAGCGCACCACCTTTAGTACCGGTTGGTGGCTCCAACCGATACTAAACGGTGACCAGTACTATAGTTTCTTAGTAAGCTATTTTTTAGTCCCACCTCGCCAAGAGAGAGGGACTAGGAGCGGTTTATAAGCCCTGAGTGCAGAGACGATGAAGAAGAGGCTCAATGCTCACGTTGCTTAGCTTCAAGCCTTTAGAAAAATGGTAGATTGCACGGAGCTACGCGCAGTGCAGTTTACACTATTCCAAAAGGCTTGAAGCAAATCAACGAGCATTGCACCTCTTTTTTATTTTTAATAACTTATTACAACTCCAGACTTCTTCTGTTATGGCAAAAACTAATTGCACGTCGGCATTTTTTTTTAAACTTTGGTTATAACTCCAGACTTTGACCATCAAGTTTTGCAGAAAAGAAAAAATAGCAGAAAAAAAACTATATAAAAAACTACTCAGAAATAAATAAAGAAAATAAATATAGCAAAAAAGAAAAAACTACTCAGAAATAAATAGAAGAAAAAATAAAGCAGAAAAGAAAAAAAATATATTTGCTATTTTTCAATCGTTCACAAAATGACCGTGAAATTGAAAATCACTACAAAATAAACTCTGAAAATGTTGAATTTTGGCAAACTAGATGAATAAAACTACTCACAAATAAATAGAAGAAAATAAATATAACAGAAAAGAAAAACTATACAAAAAACTACGCAGAAATAAATAGAAGAAAATAAAGCAGAAAAAGAAAAAGACTATAAAAAAATTGGGGCGCTGCCCTGTGGGCCTGCTAGGCCACGGGCGTGCAATTACAGTCTTAAAGGCCCAGCAGACTCACAGGGCAGCGCGCAGAGTTTAGTCCCACAAGCCTGCTTATAGAGGAGTTCGAAAGGGCAGCCGTGGCTGGGTTTATAAACCAGTGCGGCTGCCCTTCGCCCGGCGAGGTGGGACTAAACTTTGTGCAGGCAGCGCGAGGCCTTTAGTACCGGTTGGAGCCACCAACCGGTACTAAAAGCCTGCTCTTCCCGCCTCTTCGTCTGTCCAAAGTTGGCCTTCAGTACCGGTTGGTGGCTCCAACCGGTACTAAAGGCCTCTCCTATATATACAACACTTACGAAAATTCAGTTAGATCTCTCCACTTTTTTCGTCTCCAACCTCTCGCGCGCCGCTCGAACCCGTCCTCGCCGCCCGTCGCCCATCGTCCGTCGTCGTCGTCGCTGTCCCCGCCGTCGCCCGTCGTCGTCGCCGTCTCGCGCCGCCGTCCGTCGTCGTCCCGCCGCGGTCCCGTACGTATACGTCTCTCGCTCTCGCGTATACCGCCGCGCCACCGTCGTTGTCGTTGCACCCGGCCCGTACGCCGGCGCCCCCGCCCGTACGTACGCCGCCGCCCCCGCCCCGTCCGCCGGCGCCCCCGCTCGTACGCACGGGGCGGCGCATGTACGGGGCCGCACACATACACATATACACACACATATATACGTACACATATACACATACACATATACACACACAGATACACACACACATATTTTTTTACTTATTTTATTTTTTTTAGAAAAGTTAATTAGATGATCGAATGTTAGATTAATGTCGAATATTAGATGAATTAATTAGCTAGATAGAAAATTGTTGAACTAGAGATTTGAACTAGTTGAATAATTAATATAACTAATTTATTTTTAGTAAGAAAATTATCGAACTAGTTTATTTAGGTATATGAGATTTGAACTAGTTCAATAATTAATATAACTAGTTTATTTTTAGTAAGAAAATTGTCGAACTAGTTTATTTTTAGTAAGAAAATTTAGGTATCTGAGATTTGATGATCTGATTAAAATATTATTTGTTAATGAGTTTTTCTGTTTATTTAATTTTTTATATATTTTGAGTTTATATAAATGTTAGATTAATGTCGAATGTTAGATGAATTTGATAGAAAAGTTAAATATATATATAGTAATGTCAATTGTTAGAGATGAATATAGTTAGATATATTAATGTCAAATGTTAGATGAATATATATATATATATATATATATATATATATATATATATATATATATATATATATTTGGCTAGATATTAATTAATGTTAGATAGTAATAGGTGTTTAATGTTTCACCTATATGAACATAGGAAATGTCATCTGACGACGAAAAAGATTTCATTATGTGCGAACACTGTGAAGACCAGCGTGGCCTGTGCGACAGAAATTTCCTTGTTGATGGTAGGCGCTTCAGCATCAAGCTGGATGAGACATTCGAAGTTGATACAGTAAGTCACTTTGTCAATTATTATTTGAATGCAAAACTTATGCTTCATTTGCTTCAACTTATAATTTTAAATTTTCACTATTCTACTAGCACATCATCTGCCATGCAAGAATTTTTGTCTTGGATAAGATAGGTTTTAGTGCTATAGATGATATGGAGGTAAAGAGAGTTTCTTTGAAGACGGAGCATTGGTATAATTTCAACGTCAAATTATATAATGGAGACACATACACCCATTTTGAATGCAAAACTTGGCAAGCACTATGTAAGGCTTATGCATTTGAGCCTGATATAGTTATCACCTTTGATATTCGTCCGGAAGATGATATTGAAGGTAATATAGACATCTGGGTCGATGTGCAAACGCCTCTAGTTCTACTATTATGTGAGTTTTTCTCAACCATGCATGCATATGTTTATGTCTTTGATACAGTTTATTCAAAAATAGTTGACAACTAATTTGTATTGTCAGCTTATTTCGGTTCAACCAAACATGTCCGGCGCTTAGTAGACAGGACCTACTACTGCCCCGGGGCTCAACTAAACTGCGAGGAGATAAGTCATTATGTTTCATGGCTTGAGGATCTTAATACTGTCAAGACAAATTTTTTCCCTGAACTTAGAAATGTTAGTACTCAAAACATGCGACCAATGGTGATCGTATTGAACTACGGTCACATCTATAATCGAAAGATGGTAAGATTTTAACTATTTGTCCTTAATTAGTGCATCTTTTGCATATATTATTTTTGAAGCTAAACTTTTATTGCTTAGTATATTAATTACTATACGATGTTCTTCAACAGGGACTTCCGATGACAGTTGTGCCTCAGTGGATCGAGACTAAAGGTGACATGTCAATGGTTAGCTTACGGCCAAGATATCCTACATTGCACATGAGTGCATTCAGGATTTCTGAAAGCGAAGAATACTTAATAGTGAAAGATTGGAGCAAAATTATTAACAATCGCAGAGAAGTACTAGGGGGCAGCAAGGAGAAGCGCAACCCAAGATTAGGAGACAGATTCATCTACATGCTCTAGTATGATGAATCAGGAGAGCTATACATGTTCTATTCTATTCTACCTGAGAGGGAGCAACAGGAGTAGCTACTAGTTCATGCTCTTAATTAGTACTTGTCTCATGTCCGTGTCCTGAACTTCGATGTTGGTGATGATTATGTTGAAGTCGATGATATCTTTGCTTCTGTTACAAAGTGAATGTTTCCTCTTTAAGCTAGCCAGTGTTGGTGATGATTAGATAGCTAGCGGTAATGACTATGATGATTAAATAGTGGTAATTAGACGACTACGATGATTTTTAGCTAGCTAGAGTTTATTTATTTATTAATATGTGATGATGATGATGATGACGACGACTACAACTCATTATAATGTAAAATAATCCTAAATTAAATTGATAACACAAATTTAATTGAAAAATACAAAATAAAACAAAAACTCACAAATATTTAGTACCGGTTGATGTTACCAACCGGTACTAAAGGGCTCCCGGCCCCCGGAGCTGGCTCGTGCCACGTGGTTTTCCTTTAGCGCCGGTTCGTGCGGAACCGGTACTAAGGGGGGGGGGGCTTTAGTGGCCACACTTTAGTGCCGGTTCCTAAACCGATACTAAAGGTCCTTACGAACCGGTGCTAAAGATCGTATTTCTACTAGTGAGCCTACCTCCTGCTAGGGGATTTTTTGGGGGGAGGGGGGAGGTGGGATGTCGACGGGGAAGGGAAGGAGAGAGAAGCGGTAGGAGAGCCTACTCTTTTCCTAGTGAACTAAGGGCATTTCTAACCGATCCCGTATAACCGGATAGAGGAGTATCCTTATCCGCCGTAAGGGAGCAAAAAATTTACTCCGGCCCCAACAATTTCCCTAAGTATACTCCATCAAAACGGGCCACAGTAAAATTGTTGCTCTCTCTCTCTCTCTCTCTCGCCTCCCCTGCTGCTCCTGCGTACCGCCATTGCCCTCTGCCCGTCGCTGCTCCCCCGCCCTCCGCCGCTCCCCCGCGCGCCGCTGCTCCCCTGCGTCGCCACTGCCCGCCACTGCTCCCCTGCACGCCGTCGCTGCAAGGACGACCCCGATGGACGCTCTCCTCTGCTACACCGATGATCTCCTCTGCATGCGGCACATAGCACCCGTTGCAGCTCATCTCACCTCGACGACTGAACGGATCAACCAACGGCACTCGGGGAACCCTCCCTGAACAGTCGCTCAAGTTGATCGTTGTATATGTGGTCATACGCCAGAGGTGTGCAAAAGCGCCTCGGCAGTGTCCGCTCTCCTCTGCTACACCAGGCAGCACCGCATGCATGGTATGCTTGCCTGTACTGTACGTATCATACACGCCCGTGCGTGCCAGGACTAGAAGCCAGCTCGTGTGTGCATGGCGAACCAACCTATGGTTGGATGGTTAGAGGGACTGTGGTATTTCCAGCCCATCGCATTTATTCCTGGATTTATTTCAGGATTTCTGGCGATGCACATTCAATAGGAGGAGACGTTCCCATCGACGCCGAGGCGCCTACGGTAACTTCGTAAATCTCAAAAGATGATATGCCGGTTCAGATTTTCGGAGGTGCTCATAGGGGTAGGGTGTGCGTGTGTGCGTTTATAGGGGTGAGTGTATGCGCATGTATATGAGCGCTTGTGTCTGTATTAATGTTTAAAAAAAGCTCGTGTGTGCATGAATGGACCGAATAATTGCCATATATGCATAGGCTGCTCAAGAAGGTTGGCAGCGCTACAACGACCCCAACGCCGCCCTCCATCCTCACCGAGCACGAGCACGACCGCGACGGCGGCCGGTCACAATGCACCCGGTGGAAGGCCGTGGCGTGGTGCGCATCGGTGGTCACCAGCATTTTCGGCGTGGTCACCATCACCGCAGACACGCATGACAGATGTTCGACGAAATGCATGAACCAAAAAAATAACTTTACTCTGCTAAATTTAGAAGATCGGCTAGAATCGACCAAAACTTAGTGGAGTAAATATACTCCACTAAAGGTTTACTCCACCGGATACTCCGCTATTTTTAAGGGATAGGTTAGAAATGCCCTAACTCCTACTTGATCAAACTACCAATACCCTCATAAAGCTAATTTTAGCTGCAGAACAAAGGAGGCTGGGCTTGCTTGGTCGTTGGGACTTAGGACCAGTGGCGAATCTAGCATAATGGAGGGTAGGCTCAAAACATCAATTGTTGCATGTAAAAAAAAACACTTCAGTATAACTTTTTGAGTGAAATAGTTAGCTAAACTAAGTAGCGGTATCATTATTGGAGGGTAGGCTTAAGCGTGTTAAAGCCTCCCTAGTAGAAGGCACCAGATCGAACTTGGGACGCAGCAGGTTGTGGCATTTTGGAGGGTTAATCAGCTCACGTGAGAACGAACTTCTTTTTTTAACCCGGAAACAGAAAGTTGCTGCCGTGATTGAACAGTCAAATCCTGGACGATCCGGGAATAGACAGACTCGACGACGTTGGTCGGGACCTTTTCAGCAGCTCTAGCTCGCCTCTAGATGGAGCACGTGGAGTTGAACGGACGCAAGGCAGGAGGAAGCTGCCCTCTGAATATGAAGATGCGAGACAGGAAAACAGCGAGCAGGTGTGTGGAGTCCGCCTGTCCGTCGTCGATGCGGATCCCATTTTTCAATCAATTCCGAGCGTATGATCTCTTCGTTTGAACCATGCATCGTCCCGACACATGAGTAAGATGTATATAAGCGGTCGATGACTCACACTACAAACTCTGACGTAACAAAACAAGAGGACCTGCAGCCGCACTAGTGGGTAGGCAGGCTCGGTTGTATTGTAGTGTCTCTCAGTCACCTAGTGGCCATGTGCATGCAGAAATGAAAAGCTCTCATTATCATCAGCTTTCAGTAGGAGTAGTTAACTAATCAGATCAGATCAATGGATCCATGTGTTGCTTCCTTGCCTTGCTTTCCCAAATTAAACACACACTTTCTCATCCTGTCACCCACCCCAACAGTTTCTTCAGCCTAAGACGAGTGTCTGCTTCCATGTCCCTGTGTGGAGGGCAGTCCGCGAGGCGGTTTGTGATCCGTGTCCTCTAATGGGACAAAGGCCAGCCATGAGCAGGAAGATTCCGGTGTCCAAGTGTGCTTCTTGTCCTCCTCAGCAACATGCTAAAGAGAGAGAGAGAGAGAGAGAGATTAGTATATATGTGCTGTTACTCTTGGCATGTCGGCGCCGCCATGCATGACTGCCTAGCAATGGAGTAGTATATATATTTGTACTTGGAAGTGTTAACTGGTTATGGTTGGACTGGCAGGAGTCAGTGTCATGTGCCTGCATTTCGGCGTTTCACAGTTTGGTGCTGCGCATGTGGAAGGTGCTGCGTTTGCCTTGCATGGTGATGCGTCACTTAAGCAGGCCGATCTTGCCGGTCGGTAGGTTCATCCATGCATGCATGCATGACAGGATCCGCACACTCTAAAAAAATGAAGTGTGCTCCAAGTGTCCCCCCGTTTCTTGTTCCAAGGATCCACACACCGTTTTTTTTTCTTTTTTTTGGGTCATTTGAGACCACGGTCAAACCATTGACCCTTGCGACAGTCGTCGAAGAGAAAAGTTTGGAGTAGCATCGGGGCAATTAGATCATCGTCAAACCATTAACCCTTGCGACAGTCGTCGAAGAGAAAAGTTTGCAGTAGGATCGCAGCAATTAGATCGATTTTGCAATTTTGCCCGAATGTGGTGCTAACTTTACGATGCCGACAAGTTTCGAACACTACTGCAAAATTTACTACTGATCTATATTACTTGTTGCTCAAAGGATGTATGTGGCACCGAAATACGTCTAGATTGGATCTGATCATTCCTCGGGCCGGGCCGGATTTCAAGCTGGGCTTGTAAAAGCTTGAAGCGAAAATCTCATGCCCGGGCCCGGCTCGGCCCAAAGCACAGGAACAGTGCCATTTTAAATTAAAATAATAATAATTGGGGTATTAAAATAAATAGATTGATGGGCATTTCGGGCTTTTTCTAGGCTTTGGGCCAGAAAATGGAGCCTGGGCCCGGCCCGGATGCCGGGCTTTCGGGCTCGGGCCTCCGGGCCGGGCTGTCCATGCACAGGTTTAGTCTAGATAGATACGTTCGAGCGACAAGTAATGTGGATCGAAGGTAGTAGTAAGAAAAATAGATATTGAACTTAACTTTTTGAGTCATTGCTTAGATTAAACGGCTAAGATTAAGATTATTTGTGTCAAAATCGTACCTCATATTTTTTTATGCTGGTATATAGTAGATGTCATCATTGTTACAAATGTACTGCAGCCGGTTTTCTTTTTCGCGGGGCAGTGAAATGATTTTTGGTTTCCAATATATTCTTGTTACTAAATTATTTCCTTGTCACAACAAGAGTCAATTAGCTAGGTAATAGTTTTGTGAGTTGTTCATTGTTTGGAATAATTTTTTCACTTCATCATTAGATATAGGCCTGATTTCTCTTTCCTCCTACCACCGGTTAGTATGTGCTCATTGTTGTTTGGCGATGTCACTAGAGCATGTTATTGTCTTGATTTGATCCATCATTAATGCCACTAACAAAATAATTGGAATGCAAGTCCGCCAATTGGGGCTGTCGACTACAACAATATATTCTGGTGAGATATCCATCAAGTACATATAGTCATGGGTAGATATTGATAGGCCCGGGGAATTTGTGGTGGAGACCCAATATCCTTACTTCGTTTTGATTTCCGTCTCTTTTGAGTTAGTAGATAGCTACACACAAGCAAAAGAAGGAGAAGAGAGAGAGAGAGAGAGAGAGAGAGAGAGAGAGAGAGAGAGAGAGAGAGAGAGAGAGAGAGGGGGGGGGGGGAAACAAGAGAAAAGAATATGATGGCAACAGCAAACAACTTGCGTTGATCAGCCACCCAAACATAATTGTGCATCAGACTAGCTACCAACATGTTATCTAGCCATTTAAATACTAAGTATTTAAAGAGAGTGGCGTTTTGGCTCTTGCGAGTATTTGCTCCTGGTTTAAAAAATGTGTTTTAAATGTATTTCAAAATGTCACAAAATGCTGACAAAAAGTTTCACGAATACATCTCTACATTCTATGCCTCACAAATTCATTCACGAAAAACCGACAACTTTTGTTTCGCGTGTGAAAAGGACAAAATTCGGTGTTAAAAGAGCATTTCACGAGACATTTTTTTGTCTTTTTACACAAGCCACAAAAAATGTCGGTTTTCCATAAAATTTGGCGTGCCCACATAGAATGTCTTGATATACGCGCCAATTTTTTGTCTGGAATTTTAGACATTTTGAAATATTTTTTCACCGATGGCAGGAGCATATCCTTCCATGTGCCAAAGTGAATTTCCGCTAGTAGCAGAGAATCCCCAAAAGAAATTACCGTATGTGGAGTGAATTTGTAGCACGCAAGTGCGGGCCACGCAACCTTTTTCTTCCTTTGGCTTTCAATTTTTAGTCTTTTATATCTTTTGAACCAAAAGTCCAAATTAAGTTCCATTTACATATTCGTGTTTCCGGTGACGAGGTCTTTCAGATGAGATCCATTTTGAATATGTTTTGACGAGTTTTAAAAACTTTATTAAGTTTTGACTTCTAAAACTTAGTACGAGTGACTGACAGATTCATAAGTTTCGGAACATGCGACCGACAAAATCCTAAGTTTCGACAAGCAAGTTTTAAAACTTCTTGTGCTCTTGTACGGGATCCAAGGACTTAGCGAATCGCGAGGTAATTAGGTGGCCGACACGGCTAGGCAGGTACGTCCCTCATCTACATGCCATTGCGAGTTTCCCTTGTTGTATGGTGCAAAACAGATGGTAGGAGCCTCTTTTAGCACAATTCGAATGGTTGGTTCTTTTATTGATAAAAGGAATTTCATTCAATCGTTGCTTCAAGATGACGCAACCATGCATACTAAGTGCAAACCCAGACTAGTGCGTCCGGCTAGAGAAGTTAATAAGAAATAGATCCTCCTTGTATTTGGGATTATACAAGGGGATACGATAAATGAACTGGCAATATGATACTATTATTCTGTGACACTATTTGGGATCCTAGCCGCCACTCATAACACTAGTGTATGATACTTCCATCTCTAAGAGCAATAAAAAATTTATATAGGTAAGAGTAAACGTTGTAACCTTTGTACCCTATGTCTTCACCTGCCTTCGTCGTCACATGGTGAGGAAAGCATGAGCATGACATATAAGGTCATTCGTAAAAACTCTCACCATTTCAATATACATTGCCTATTTATTTTGTCCCGAGTCAAACATTGTAAACCCTTACTAAGTTTGTGGAAAGAATATGAGTTAAATACATTGTGGGTGTCTAAACTTGTCTTGTGCTGTCAGTTTAGTACCTAAAGTTGTAAAATACACGAAAGTGGTGCTCAAACTTGTCCTGTCGTGCAAATACGGTGCCTCCTACCGTATCTGGGCATTAAGACTGCCCACGTGGCGTGCCAGCATGGCAGCGGCCCGCATGTAAGTGACCAGGAGCATTTTTTACAGGCAACCCCCTCAGATTTTATTTAACTACACATAATTGTATCGCATACGGATGTGGGTCTTAGCATGTCAGCGCAGGCGAGCGGATGAAAACATAAGAAAGAAAGAAAAAACAATCCTATAGGGATTGGAGCACTGGACCACACGAGCACACACGCATCATATTTACCACCTCATCAACAACGGCCGTATGTTAAATAGATACAACTCATTTAATAATAATAATACTGTGTGAAATAATAAAGAGATAATAATAAGAAAGAAGAAGGAAATTAGAAGTTTGCAGGAGCTCATGTGCCAGCCTTTTAAGCTGGCCAGTAAACCAATCAAGGTTTTTTTTGTGACTAATTTAGAGAAACGCCATCCTGTATACAATATGAATTACCAATTTTTTTATGTTGTATATAAACATTTGTACTATTGTTTTTCTCAATACTGAATCTCGTGTGTGTGGTATGCATCTGTGCATACGTCAATAACACTTTATTTGTTTGGTGCACCTAAATTCTTCACTTGTTACCGTATGTAACAATTTCATTAACGTATAAACCATATTTACCCCATTAGAGCATGAATCTATAGTTGGAATTTTCCTACGGTTTTTGTACCATTGATTTTTCCCCTTAGGTTTGTCCAGGTGAGACCTTGGAGGGTCGTGGTTCGAACAATACTATTCACCCGAGGACCTCTTGGTGCTACCAACGTGTGTGTGTGAGCTAACCAACAGACAAGACACCACTTGATGCCTTAATGAGATAATTTAATGAGGGAGATTTAGAAAATATGCCATTGCATCTAAAAAAAAATGTTCAATATGTTTTTGAAAAAATGTTTCACATTTATTATAAATTTGTAAACATGTTTTTGAAAGACTTTTGACATGCATTCAAAAAATTGACAACAAAAAAGTTCAACGTGTATTGAAAAATTATTGTGTACAACTATTTTTACATTTCTACAAACACTTTTAACATGTTTTAGTACATTTCTAGAATTACTATTATTACACAATAATTTTAATACACATTGAACAGTTACATCGTCATTTTTTTTGTGATTGTGTATTTTAAAAATAAAATGAAGATAGGCAATAATTGTCCATGCTTGTGGTCTTGCATGAAGATACATAAATCAACGCAAAAAATTAATATACATTGAATAGTAAATCCACATAAAATTTAGAAAAAGTTCATTTTTACCTCTTCAAACTACACAATAATGAAAATAGAATAGATTATCAAAAAAAGAATATAGAATAAAGAATTTTTTTAATATAGAATATTGAATTAAAATACACAATATTTGCCTACTGATAATTATTGTATTTTTATATGGTAAAATTTCCATATCATGAAAACTAAGCAGGAACTTGAAAAAAGAGCATGAAGAAAATGTGTCCAGGGATTGCATGCACAGCGATATGCGGAATTGGTCTATATATGTTTCTGGCTAATACTACGATGCATTATTTAGATTGGCCTGGTGGCCATCTCGTGCCTACGTTATGCACTAAGCACTAGTTCCAGGATCCCCGTCCCTGCAATTTATTTTAGTGATTCTCACTCTTTCATACTGGCACATGGGACTCGCATTTCTAATTTGAGAAGCCTTACTATGTATTCAAATAAAACATGAGATGCTTTCTGTAAAAACAAAATCAATCGTCTACTTGCATACGGTAGCCCATACGGCCGCATACGGGCGGAGGCACCGTATATGCGCAGGAGGACAAGTTACAGGACCACTTTTTTGTATTCTACAAGTTTAGGTACCAAACTGACCGCGACGGACAAGTTAAGGCACCCGTGGTGTATTTAACTCAAAGAATATCGACATCCACAATACCAAATAGATACAACGTGAAAATACATATTCCGCAATACATGTAATGATATTGATTTTCTATTTCTGGATGCTGATTTTTCTTCTTCTTTGGTGAACTTGCTCAAACTTTACAAAGTTTGAACTGAGACAAAACTAATATGCAACATATTTTTAAAACAGATGGCGTAGTAGTACTCCCTCCGATCCATGTCAACTGCCGTTGAGTTAGTCTCTAAATCAGCGGCAGATAATATGGATAGGAGGGAGTAGTTTTTTTCTTGGCAAATTCTTAGAGCAGGTGAATCCCTCTACATAGATTAAACACAGAGACATGTTTATGAAACGCGTAGACCCAGTATATCTATCTATCATACAAAAAACCTACAGGCTGCCCTCAAATATACACAAGTTTACATTTGACGACTCTTTCACAATCCAGTTGGTAGAACTGCCCGCAGCCTGCAGAGCATTGTCGCCATGCATATGGCGTGCCCACGACATGCCTGCGCAAGAAGACAAGCACGATGCCTATCTAGTATCTACCCTGTGCTTCCACTGTTGCATCCCGGCCGGCCAACTTTTTCTTCTCTTCTCCTTGTTGGCCGTCGACATCTACGAGCCTAATCAACAAGTTGACTCCTTCCTTTTTGATCATCTCCCAACAACCAGCATCGCACGCCCGGAAGTAGATTTAAAATTGTTCCTGGCTAATCACAGTCCTCTCGTCTCCCCCATATAACCACCACAACCCACCCCGTCCTTCTCATCTCATCAGAATCCAGAGTCCAGACGCGAGAGCTCACACCGACGGACATGGGGAACTGCCAGGCGGCGGACGCGGCGGCCGTGGTGATCCAGCACCCGGGCGACGGCAAGGTGGAGCGCCTCCACTGGCCGGCCACCGCGGCGGACGTCATGCGCAGGAACCCCGGCCACTACGTCGCGCTCGTCGTCCTGCATCACGGTGAAGCCGAGTCCGACCCCGCCGTCGCAGGAGAAGGAGGAGGTGCCAGGATAACCAAGATCAAGCTCCTCAAGCCAAAGGACACGCTCCTCCTCGGCCAGGTCTACCGCCTCATCACCTCCCAAGGTTCGTGCCAAAGACGGTTCTTGGCTTAGATTCTTCCGCTTCTTGTCCGGTCCCCTCTCTTGCTTCCATGGAGTTTAACCAATTATTCCGTGGCGCGTACAGAGGTGACCAAGGCCGTGCAGACGAGGAAGCAGGAGAGGATGCGCGGCTGCGACGAGGCGATTGAGCAGCAGCGGCCACGGCTGCACCGGCGGCGGCAACAGCAGAGGCCCGGGGGCGACGACGCGGCCACGGCCGCCAACGGAGAACAGAGCCAGCCCGCCGACCACCAGGAACGGAAGCGGTTGGAGAAGGACCGGCACCACCGGAGCATCACCGCCGCCCGCGGCAGAGGCAGAGGCGGGCACTGGCGCCCGGCGCTGCAGAGCATCACGGAGTCGTCGTCGAGCGGACACACCGACTGCGAGGATACACGTAAATGAACTAGAAAATTAGAAGAGGGTTTGGGGATCTAGAAATGTACCTACATTAGGCAATCTGATTGTATCCATCGGCTCAGTCCCGTTTGAATCCGTTTTGGTGATACAGTAGCATGCCTTTGTCTGAATGCGAGCTTTGGGATCTTGGTTTCACGGGTGCCCGGTTCACATATAATAATGGGCAGATTGCTGATGGTAATGTTCGAGTTAGACTGGACCAGTGGCGGAGCTAGCAAATTGTCGAAGCCTGGGCATGACGCAAGATAAAATTTATTTTGGTCTATCAACACTAGAAGTATCATGTATTTAGGTAAACATCATGTGTAACACACACACTAATATTTCATGCATCATATAAATAAATTAAAACATGAGGCGAGGGGCTGCCGCTTTGACTTTCGCACTTCCGCTTCCAATCCCGGTTGTCGCTTGCTGGAGTCATAGCCTGCTTAGGCCCAGGTGTGCATCATCTCTTGCGGTCTGGCCGACCGCCGGTGCTCCGTCAGTCCACCTCGCCGGTCGCCGCCTCCAACCGCCAGAGTTGCTAGGGCACGTCATGCGGCGCGGCGCACAGACGAATAGGCGGGCAAGGGATGCAGTCACCGGCCTCCTGATCGATGGCACGATCTGATTAGCCCATGTAAGGAAATTAATTGATGAGCCTTTGACGTGAGTAAGCCCAAAAGGCAAAAATGACGCCCAAAGTAGCCCAATTCGTGAACCAGATGTATTTTAAGCGTATATTGTATGTATTTACAGATTGTGACTCTGACGCTTGCAAAATTGGCAGCGCTCGAGCCCGGGCACGTGTCCGGGGTGACCGGACGGTAGAATCGCCCCTGGACTGGACCGAGCTTGTGAGGATGATGCGTGGAGGGACATGTTTCCTCGGGCGCGTGTTCAATACCTTGTTTCGCCGCGTTGGGATCATATTCCGGTCCTCATGCAGTTTGCTCTGGACTGCAGTAAGCGGAGCCAGGCTGCACCCAGATACGAGATCATGTGGGAGCGTGACCCGTCGCTCCTAGAGGTTGTTCAAAGAGTGTGGAATGTGAACTTGCCTGCTGGTGACCTCGGTTCAGTTGCTGGTTCACTGAAAGAATTAATGCAAAATCTTAAAGTCTGGAGTAAGCAAAAGTTTGGTAACGTTTTGAAGGAGATTGAGAAGTCACGTGCTGAATTGGATGCTATGCAACAGAGTAGTATTGATCGCTCGACTATCAGGCAGAAGATGAATGAACTAGACGAGCTTTTATACAGGGAAGATATGTTGTGGTTGCAGCGCTCGCGTATAACTTGGCTCAAGGAGGGGGAGAGGAATACCAAGTATCTTCACCGGCGTGCTATTCGGTGTGCTAGAAGGAATCATATCCAGCGACTAAGGAAGGACACTAGTAGAAAAAGGGTCAAATGTCAAGCACATTAGTGCCGGTTTGCTTTTGAGCCGACACTAATGTGTGCATTAGTGCCGGTTCCAACGGCTAGCATGCCACTTTTATTAGTACCGGTTCGTGGCCGACCTTTAGCATCGGTTCAAGCCACGAACCGGTACTAAAGTGATTGGTGGCAGGATGTTGTTAGTCCGGGGCCCCTCCAGCACCTTTAGTACCGGTTCGTGGCACGAACCGGTGCTAAAGGTCATCCTATATAAACCCTTCGTCCACCCGAGCTCGCTCTGTTCTTCCCCTTTCCCCTCTCCTCTCTGTTCTTCCCCTCTTCCTCTCGAGCTCATCACACATTTTGCCCAAATTTTGTTAAGATTTGAAGGCCCCCATCCATTCAAATGATCACAAAGGTTAGCAACTTTGTCCTTTCATCTCTCATTGCTAGATTAGCTCTTGCAATGCTTTGTATAGTGATTAATTTATGAGTTTAGTAATTTGGAAGGAAGTATATGTGCTAGTATTTGATTTATATATAATTTGAGGTCGAAAATAACACTTAGTTTGCATATGTAGGTGTGGTTTACTTAGTGCCTTCTAAATCTCCGTCGTAACCACAGTCGATCGCCCGCACCGTTCCGTCGCCGGCACCATCTTGTGGTGAGCCTCTTGTTCATGAATGTTTTACATTACCAAATTGATGTTTGTGTGATTTGAATATATTGTTACTCGTATAATTATCTTACCCGTACGTTGTTTGTTATACATAGTGCCATGGTTTAGATATCCGTCCCCGTCGTCCCTCGTCCTTGTTATGATTCCGATGTGGTATATTCTCTTTTAAAACTAGTTGTTGCATTTCGTGTTTATGACAAATTATGCCCATCAAGTTGACATAGATATTTTTGTCTAGGAGGTTTGTGAACCGGAAATTCCAACCTACCCTATTTTCGAGAGACTAAATTTAGTTGAAAGAGAAAACGAGTATTTGAAAGAAAAATTGAAAAGAATTGAGGGGGAGAAGATGGAATTGGAGTTGCATGTTGCCGATGTCGTCGATGATCACAAGATCAAGATGGAGAAAATGCGCTTGAAGATTAGAAAGATTCGAAAATATGCCATTGATAGTGAGGCTTGGTATCATTATGCTGTTGGATCAATTGTTACCTTAGTTGCGATCTTGATCGCATTTGTTGTTGTATTTAAATGCTTTAGCTAGAGAGTTATTTATTTGTTGCATTTAAGTCTTGTATGAACTTGTATTAATTTGGTCTTTTCGGTGTTGTGTAATGAAGATGAGCCGACAATGGATGTACGATGGCCAATGCTCTCCCGAGTTCATTAATGGCGTGCAAACTTTTCTGCTTGCGGTTGAGGCAAACAAGCGGGCGGATGGTTTTATGCCTTGTCCATGTTTTGTCAGTAAGAATGATCACAATTACTCTACGTCAAGAACCATTCACGTCCACCTGTTTAAGTCCGGTTTCATGCCCCACTATAATGTTTGGACCAAGCACGGAGAAAGAGGTGTTATGATGGAAGACAATGAAGAAGAAGAGGACGACGAAAACTATCCTGGCCATGGGTTCCCTTAATACAATGATACAACAATGGGGGAAGAAGCTGAGCCGGCAATGCGGGAAGAAGCTGAAGAAGAGGCATCAGATGAGCCCGCTGATGATCTAGGTCGGGCCATTGCCGATGCAAAGAGAAACTGCGCAAGTGATTTGGAGAAGAAGAAGTTGCAACGCATGTTAGAGGATCACAAGAAATTGTTGTACCCGAATTGCGAAGCTAACAATAAAAAGTTGGGTACCACACTGGAATTGCTGCATTGGAAGGCAGAGAATGGTGTATCTGAAGTTGCTGGTAATGATAAAGAATATGCTTCCAAAGGACAATGAGTTGCCCGAGAGTACGTACGAAGAAGGTTGTCTGCCCTCTAGGGTTAGAGGTGCAGAAGATACATGCATGCCCTAATGACTGCATCCTCTACCGCGGTGAGTACGAGGATCTGAACGCTTGCCCGGTATGCAGTGCATTGCGCTATAAGATCAGGCGCGATGACCCTGGTGATGTCGAGGGCGAGCGCCCCAAGAAGAAGATTCCTGCCAAGGTGATGTGGTATGCTCCTATAATACCACGATTGAAACGTTTGTTCCAAAACAAAGAGCATGCCAAGGCGATGCGATGGCACAGAGAAGACCGTAAGAAAGGCGGAAAGTTGAGAGTACCCGCTAACGGGTCGCAGTGGAGAAAAATCGAGAGAAAGTACGGGAAGGAGTTTGCAGATGACGCAAGGAACGTATGGTTTGGTCTAAGCGCAGATGTCATTAATCCTTTTGGGGAGCAGAGCAGCAACCATATCACCTGGCCTGTGACTCTATGTTTGTATAACCTTCCTCCTTGGTTGTGCATGAAGCGGAAGTTCATTATGATGCCAGTGCTCATCCAAGGCCCTAAGCAACCCGGCAACGACATTGATGTTGGGGATCGTAGCAGAAATTATAATTTTCTACGCATCACCAAGATCAATCTATGGAGTCATCTAGCAACGAGAGGGAGAGGAGTGCATCTACATACCCTTGTAGATCGTGAGCGGAAGCGTTCAAGTGAACGGGGTTGATGGAGTCGTACTCGTCGTGATCCAAATCACTGATGATCCTAGCGCCGAACGGACGACACCTCCGCGTTCAACACACGTACGGAGCGGAGACGTCTCCTCCTTCTTGATCTAGCAAGGGGGGAGGAGAAGTTGATGGAAATCCAGCAGCATGACAGCGTGGTGGTGGAAGCAGCGGGATTCCAGCAGGGCTTCGCCAAGCGCTACTTGAGGAGGAAGAGGTGTCACGGGAGGGAGAGGGAGGCGCCAGGGCTTAGGGTGCGGCTGCCCTCCCTGCCCTCCACTATATATATGGGCTAGGGGGGCGCATACCCCCTTTGGAGATCCCATCTAGATGGGGGGGGGGGGGGCGGCCCCCCGGGGGGCAACGGCCCCCTTAGGGTTTCCAACCAGGGGGCGCATGCCCCCTCGGGGTGCAACGGCCCCCCTAGGGTTTCCAACCCTAGGTGCATTGGGCCCTTGGGTGGGGCGCACCAGCCCACCAGGGGCTGGTTCCCATGCCACTTCAGCCCATGGGGCCCTCCGGGATAGGTGGCCCCACCCGGTGGACCCCCAGGACCCTTCCGGTGGTCCCGGTACAATATCGGTGACCCCCGAAACTCTCCTGGTGGCCGAAACTGGACTTTCTATATATAAACCTTTACCTCCGGACCATTCCGGAACTCCTCGTGACGTCCGAGATCTCATCCGGGACTCCGAACAACTTTCGGTTAACCGCATACTAATATCTCTACAACTCTAGCATCACCGAACCTTAAGTGTGTAGACCCTACGGGTTCGGGAGAGACATAGACATGATCGAGACAACTCTCCGGTCAATAACCAACAGCGGGATCTGGATACCCATGTTGGCTCCCACATGCTCCACGATAATCTCATCGGATGAACCACGATGTCGAGGATTCAATCAATCCTGTATACAATTCCCTTTGTCTATCGATACGATACTTGCCCGAGATTCGATCGTCGGTATACCGACACCTTGTTCAATCTCGTTACGGCAAGTCTCTTTCTCGTTCCCGTAACACATCATCCCGTGAACAACTCCTTGATCACATTGAGCTCATTATGATGATGTCCTACCGAGTGGGCCCAGAGATACCTCTCCATCATACGGAGTGACAAATCCCAGTCTCGATTCGTGCCAACCCAACAGATACTTTCGGGGATACCTGTAGTGCACCTTTATAGCCACCCAGTTACATTGTGATGTTTGGTACACCCAAAGCACTCCTACGGTATCCGGGAGTTGCACAATCTCATGGTCTAAGGAAATGAAACTTGACATTAGAAAAGCTCTAGCAGACGAACTACACGATCTTGTGTTATGCTTAGGATTGGGTCTTGTCCATCACATCATTCTCCTAATGATGTGATCCCGTTATCAATGACATCCAATGTCCATAGTCAGGAAACCATGACCATCTATTGATCAACGAGCTAGTCAACTAGAGGCTCACTAGGGACATGTTGTGGTCTATGTATTCACACATGTATTACGATTTCCGGATAACACAATTATAGCATGAATAATAGACAATTATCATCAACAAGGAAATATAATAATAACCTTTTTATTATTGCCTCTAGGGCATATTTCCAACAGTCTCTCACTTGCACTAGAGTCAATAACCTAGTTACATTGTGATGAACTGAACACCCATAGAGTTCTGGTGTTGATCATGCTTTGCACGTGGAAGAGGTTTAGTCAATAGATCTGCGACATTCAGGTCCGTATGCACTTTGAAAATCTCTATGTCTCCATCTTGAACATTTTCACGAATGGAGTTGAAGCGACGCTTGATATGCCTGGTCTTCTTGTGAAACCTGGGCTCCTTGGCAAGGGCAATAGCTCCAGTGTTGTCACAGAAGAGAGTCATCGGGCCCGACGCATTGGGAATAACTCCTAGGTCGGTAATGAACTCCTTCATCCAGAATTCTTCATGTTCTGCCTCCGAGGCTGCCATGTACTCCGCTTCACATGTAGATCCCGCCACGACGCTTTGCTTGCAACTGCACCAGCTTACTACCCCACCATTCAAAATATACACGTATCCGGTTTGTGACTTGGAGTTATCTGATGTCTACCACACAACCTTCTTCTTGTAGACGTTGTTGGGCCTGCAAGTGCATAAGTTTGTAGGACAGTAGCAAATTTCCCTCAAGTGGTTGACCTAAGGTTTATCAATCCGTAGGAGGCGTAGGATGAAGATGGTCTCTCTCAAGCAACCCTGCAACCAAATAACAAAGAGTCTCTTGTGTCCCCAACACACCCAATACAATGGTAAATTGTATAGGTGCACTAGTTCGGCGAAGAGATGGTGATACAAGTGCAATATGGATGGTAGATAAAGGTTTTTGTAAACTGAAATAATAAAAACAGCAAGGTAACAAGTGGTAAAAGTGAGCGTAAACGGTATTGCAATGGTAGGAAACAAGGCCTAGGGTTCATACTTTCACTAGTGTAAGTTCTCTTAACAATAATAACATAGATAGATCATATAACAATCCCTCAACATGCAACAAAGAGTCACTCCGAAGCCACTAACAGTGGAGAACAAACGTAGAGATTATGGTAGGGTACGAAACCACCTCAAAGTTATTCTTTCAAATCAATCCGTTGGGCTATCCCTATAAGTGTCACAAACAACCCTGGAGTTTTTACTAGAATAACACCTTAAGATACAAATCAACCAAAACCCTAATGTCACCTAGATACTCCATTGTCACCTCAAGTATCCATGGGCATGATTATACGATATGCATCACACAATCTCAGATTCATCCAACCAACATAAAAGTACTTCAAAGAGTGCCCCAAAGTTTCTACCGGAGAATCAAGAACGTGTGCCAACCCCTATGCATAGGTTCCCAATGTGACAAAACCCGCAAGTTGATCACCAAGACATACATCAAGTGTTCTCATAAAAGACTCAATCCGATAAGATAACTTCAAAGGGGAAACTCAATTCATCACAAGAGAGTAGAGGGGGAGAAACATCATAAGATCCAACTACAATAGCAAAGCTCGGGATACATCAAGATCGTGTGAAGTCGAGAACACGAGAGAGAGAGATCAAACACATAGCTACTGGTACATACCCTCAGCCCCGAGGGTGAACTACTCCCTCCGCGTCATGGAGAGCGCCGGGATGATGAAGATGGCCACCGGTGATGGATCCCCCCTCCGGCAGGGTACCAGAAAGGGGTCCCGATTGGTTTTTGGTGGCTCTGGAGGCTTGCGGCGGCAGAACTCTCGATCTATCTTCTGTTCTGGAAGTTTTAGGGTACGACGGTATATATGGGTGAAAGGAGAACGTCGGTGGAGCTACGGGGGCCCCACGAGGCAGGGGGCGCGCCCAGGGGGGAGGGCGCGCCCTCCACCCTCGTGACCGCCTCGTGGCTCTCCTGACGTGGGATCCAAGTCCATCAGGTGGGTTTCCTTCCAAAAATAACTTCTCCACTTGATTTCGTTCCGTTTTGACTCCGTCTGATATTCCTTTTCCTCGAAATACTGAAATAGGCATAAAACAACAAATCTGGGCTGGGCCTCCGGTTAATAGGTTAGTCCCAAAAATAATATAAAAGTGGATAATAAAGCCCAATATTGCCTAAAACAGTAGATAAAGTAGCATGGAGCAATAAAAAATTATAGATACGTTGGAGACGTATCAAGCATCCCCAAGCTTAATTCCTGCTCGTCCTCGAGTAGGTAAATGATAAAAAAGATAATTTTTGATGCAGAGTGATACTTTGGCATAATTTCAATGTAATTCTTCTTACTTGTGATATGAATATTCAGATCCGAAAGATTTAAGACAAAAGTTCATATTGACACAAAAATAATAATACTTCAAGCATGCTAACTAAGCAATTATGTCATCTCAAAATAGCATGGCCTAAGAAAGTTCATCCCTACAAAATCATATGGTTAGGCTATGCTTCATTTTCGTCACACAAAGATGTTCCCAACTTCTATACCCCCGATGACAAGCCAAGCAATTGTTTCATACTTATTAACGCGCCTCAGCTTTTTCAACCCTCACGCAATACATGAGCGCAAGCCATGGATATAGCACTATAGGTGGAATAGAATATAATGATGGAGGTTATATGAAGAAGACAAAAAAGGAGAAAGTCTCACATCGACGCGGCTAATCAACGGGCTATGGAGATGCCCATCAATTGATGTCAATGTGAGGAGTAGGGATTGCCATGCAACGGATGCACTAGAGCTATGAATGCTCAACAAAAGAAAACTAGTGGGTGTGCATCCAACTCGCTTGCTCACGAAGACCTAGGGCATTTTGAGGAAGCCCATCATTGGAATATACAAGCCAAGTTCTATAATGAAAAATTCTCACTAGTATGAATAATTTATGAGACTCACTATATGAAAAACATGGTGCTATTTTGAAGCACAAATATATGAGACTCACTACATGAAGAACAAGGCGCTACTTTGAAGCATAAGTGTGGAAAAAGAGATAGTAGCATTGCCCTTTTTATTTTCTCTTTTTTTGGGCCTTTCCCTTTTTTTATTTTTTTTGATTGGGCAATGCTCTAATAATGATGATCATCACACTTCTATTGATTACAACATAATGATTACAACTCGATACTAGAACAAGATATGACTCTATATGAATGCCTCCGGCGGTGTACCGGGATGGTGCAATGAATCAAGAGTGGCATGTATGAAAAATAATGCATGGTGGATTTGCCACAAATACGATGTCAACTACACGATCATGCAATGGCAATATGACAAAAGTAAAGTATGTCATGATGAACGGAACGGTGGAAAGTTGCATGGCAATATATCTCGGAGTGGCTATGGAAATGCCATAATAGGTAGGTATGGTGGCTGTTTTGAGGAAGATATAAGGAGGTTTATGTGTGAAAGAGCGTATCATATCATGGGGTTTGGCTGCACCGGCGAAGTTTGCACCAACTCTCAAGGTGAGAAAGGGCAATGCACGGTACCGAAGAGGATAGCAAATGTGGAAAGGTAAAAGTGCGTATTATCCATGGACTCAACATTAGTCGAAAGAACTCATATACTTATTGCAAAAGTTTATTAGCCCTCGAAGCAAAGTACTACTACGCATGCCCCTAGGGGGATAGATTGGTAGGAAAATACCATCCCTCATCCCGGACCGCCACTCATAAGGATGCACAAGCCAAGTACACTTCATGCTTCAAATTTGTTACACAACTTTACCCATACGTGCATGCTACGGGACTTGCAAACTTCAACTCAAGTATTTCTCAAATTCACAACTACTCAACTAGCACGACTTTGATATTATTACCTCCATATCTCAAAACAATTATCAAGCATTAAATTTATCTTAGTATTCAATTCACTCAAAAGAAAGTTTCACATATCTTGAACACTAAGTATATTAACATTAAGCAAATTACCGTGCTATTAACGACTCTCAAAATAATATAAGTGAAGCATGAGAGTTCATCTATTTCTTCAAAATAAAACCACCATTGTGCTCTAAAAGATACAAGTGAAGCACTAGAGCAAATGACAAACTACTCCAACAAGATATAAGTGAAGATCAATGAGTAGCTAAATAATTATTATGCAACTATGTGAAGACTCTCTCTCATTTAAAAATTTCAGATCTTGGTATTTTATTCAAACAGAAAGCAAAGCTAAAGAAAATAAAATGACGCTCCAAGCAAAACACATATCATGTGGTGAATAAAAATATAGCTCCAAGTAAAGTTACCGATGAACGAAGACGAAAGAGGGGATGCCTTCCAGGGCATCCCCAAGCTTAGACGCTTGGTTATACTTGAATATTACCTTGTGGTGCCTTGGGCATCCCCAAGCTTAGGCTCTTGCCACTCCTTATTCCATAGTCCATCAAAGCCTTACCCAAAACTTGAAAACTTCACAACACAAAACTTAACAGAAAACTCGTGAGCTCCGTTAGCGAAAGAAAACAAAACACCACTTCAAGGTACTGTAATGAACTCATTCTTTATTTATATTGGTGTTAAACATACTGTATTCCAACTTCTCTATGGTTTATAAACTATTTTACTAGCCATAGATTCATCAAAATAAGCAAACAACACACGAAAAATAGAATCTGTCAAAAACAGAACAATCTGTAATAATCTGTAACTAATGCAAACTTCTGGAACTACAAAAATTCTAAAATAAATTGGTGGACCTGAGGAATTTGTCTAGAAATCATATGCAAAAATAATCAAATAAATAGCACTCTCCAGTAAAAAGTTATAGCTAATCTCGTGAGCGCTAAAATTTCTGTTTTTTACAGCATGAACATAAAGACTTCACCCAAGTCTTCCCAAAGGTTCTACTTGGCACCAACACTAATTAAAACATGAAAAAACATCTGACCAGAGGCTAGATGGATTATTTAATCCTAAACAGAACCAAAAAGCAAGAAACTAAAATAAAATTGGTTTGCCTCCCAACAAGCGCTATCGTTTAACGCCCCTAGCTAGGCATTATGATTTCAATGATGCTCACATAAAAGATAAGAATTGAAACATAAAGAGAGCATCATGAAGAATATGACTAGCACATTTAAGTCTAACCCAGTTCCTATGCATAGGGATTTTGTGAGCAAACAACTTATGGGAACAAGAATCATCTTGCACAGGAAGGTAAAACAAGCATAACTTCAAAACTTTAAGCACATAGAGAGGAAACTTGATATTATTGCAATTCCTACAAGCATATATTCCTCCCTCATAATAATTTTCAGTAGCATCATGAATTAATTCAAAAATATAACCAGCACCTAAAACATTCTTTTCATGATCTACTTGCATAGAAATTTTACTACTCTCCACACAAGCAAAATTCTTCTCTTTCGGAATAGTGGGAGTATCATAAGAGACTTGAATACTATAAATTGCTTCCACATTAAAAGAGTAATGTTCAGATAAAGGGTACTCATAATCATGACAAGTTTTATAAATATAATCATCACTACTTTTTATTGCATAAGTTTTATCACAATAATCATCATAAGTAGCAACTTTGTTCTCATCATAAGCGATTGAAACCTCTTCCGAAATAGTGGATACATCACTAAATAAAGTCATGACCTCTCCAAATCCACTTTCATAAATATTATAAGATTCAACATACTCCAAAATAGTGGGCTCATTACTTCCTAAAGTTGACACTCTTCCAAACCCACTTTCATCAATATATTCATCATAGGTAGAAGGCATGCTATCATCATAACAACTTTGCATATCAAAACTTGGGAGGCTAAAAATATAATCATTATTAAACATAGCATTCCCAAGCTTGGGACAAACATTAATTGCAGCAAATATATTCTCAAAAACATCATCTTCATCAAACATAGCTTCCCCAAGCTTGGGCCTTTTTGTGTCATAAACATAATCACTCTCATCATTAATATTATGGATAGCACCAATAGTATAGCAATTATCATATTATTCCAAGCGAGTGCCAAAAAGGTTTTCAAGATCATAAGGGGTATCATTATCTTCCCAATCATAATCATCACAACAAGCAATAGGCATAACGAGATCATCATCAAGTGTATCATCTTCATTTTCATGAGGCACAACAATAATAGGAGCAACTTTATTTGGGGGAGATACCTTTTTACCTCTCTTCCTTTTTCTTTTCTTCTTCTTCACCTCATGTGTGGGTTCAATCCTCTTTTTGGAGCTCCTTATTAATGAGATTTGTTGATTAGAAGGCTCCTCCTCGTTACCTGATTCATCATAAGAAATAATAGGAGGATATTGGGAAGTCTCTTCCCTTTCATTAGTATTCTCTTCATCTTCTATTTGTTTTCTTTTCTTTATGTAATTGGCAATATAAGGATTTTCAATACAATTCACCGCACAATACATATAAATCTTCTCTAGATCAAAATCAAGAAATTTATCAAGATTAAATTTTGGAATACCCTCAGTTATACGTTTCATTTCTTCGTAGCCCAAAAAAGGCTAAGCTCTTTATGATGCTCAAGGGTAATCAAATTATCACAATATTTGGACACGACTTGATCATGAAACAAATAGCATTGGAGCTTTAAATGACCATGTTCATTGCAAAGTTCACAAAGGGTACTATAAATATTGAATCTTTCAGCGCATTCATCTATCTCTTCTTGCAACAATTTGGTTTCTAAGTACTTATGCCTCTTGCAATATCTATCTTCCCTATTTGGTGTGTACTTACAAACCCAATCTACTCCACAAAAATTGACCTGTTTATAGGAGACATTTTCATCATAACTAGTGCAATCATCATTAGCATCATGGATATTCAAAGAATTCGTATTAACAACATTGCAATCATGCTCATCATTCAAATATTTAGTGCCAAACATTTTAGAGATTTCTTCTTCTAGCACTTGAGCACAATTATCCTTTCCATCATACTCACGAAAGATATTAAAAAGATGAAGCGTATGAGACAAACTCAATTCCATTTTTTAGTTTTAATTTATAATACTTACTAGTGATAAAACAAGAAACAAAAAGATTCGATTGCAAGATCTAAAGATATACCTTCACTTACCTAGCCTCCCCGGCAACGGCGCCAGAAAAGAGATTGATGTCTACTACACAACCTTCTTCTTGTAGACGTTGTTGGGCCTGCAAGTGCACAGGTTTGTAGGACAGTAGCAAATTTCCCTCAAGTGGATGACCTAAGGTTTATCAATCCGTAGGAGGTGTAGGATGAAGATGGTCTCTCTCAAGCAACCCTGCAACCAAATAACAAAGAGTCTCTTGTGTCCCCAACACACCCAATACAATGGTAAATTGTATGGGTGCACTAGTTCGGCGAAGACATGGTGATACAAGTGCAATATGAATGGTAGATAAAGGTTTTTGTAAACTGAGATAATAAAAAACAGCAAGGTAACAAGTGGTAAAAGTGAGCGTAAACGGTATTGCAATGGTACGTAACAAGGCCTAGGGTTCATCTTTCACTAGTGTAAGTTCTCTTAACAATAATAACATAGATAGATCATATAACAATCCCTCAACATGCAACAAAGAGTCACTCCGAAGCCACTAATAGCGGAGAACAAACGTAGAGATTATGGTAGGGTACGAAACCACCTCAAAGTTATTCTTTCAAATCAATCCGTTGGGCTATTCCTATAAGTGTCACAAACAACCCTGGAGTTTTTACTAGAATAACACCTTAAGATACAAACCAACCAAAACCCTAATGTCACCTAGATACTCCATTGTCACCTCAAGTATCCGTGGGCATGATTATATGATATGCATCACACAATCTCAGATTCATCCAACCAACATAAAAGTACTTCAAAGAGTGCCCCAAAGTTTCTACCGGAGAATCAAGAACGTGTGCCAACCCCTATGCATAGGTTCCCAATGTCACGAAACCCGCAAGTTGATCACCAAGACATACATCAAGTGTTCTCATAAAAGACTCAATCCGATAAGATAACTTCAAAGGGGAAACTCAATTCATCACAAGAGAGTAGAGGGGGAGAAACATCATAAGATCCAACTACAATAGCAAAGCTCGGGATACATCAAGATCGTGTGAAGTCGAGAACAAGAGAGAGAGAGAGAGATCAAACACATAGCTACTGGTACATACCCTCAGCCCCGAGGGTGAACTACTCCCTCCGCGTCATGGAGAGCGCCGGGATGATGAAGATGGCCACCGGTGATGGATCCCCCCTCCGGCAGGTTACCAGAAAGGGGTCCCGATTGGTTTTTGGTGGCTCTGGAGGCTTGCGGCGGCGGAACTCTTGATTTATCTTCTGTTATGGAAGTTTTAGGGTACGACGGTATATATGGGTGAAAGGAGAACGTCGGTGGAGCTACGGGGGCCCCACGAGGCAGGGGGGTGCGCCCAGGGGGGGAGGGCGCGCCCTCCACCCTCGTGACCGCCTCGTGGCTCTCCTGACGTGGGGCCCAAGTCCATCAGGTGGGTTTCCTTCCAAAAATAACTTCTCCAGTTGATTTCGTTCCGTTTTGACTCCGTCTGATATTCCTTTTCCTTGAAATACTGAAATAGGCATAAAACAACAAATCTGGGCTGGGCCTCCGGTTAATAGGTTAGTCCCAAAAATAATATAAAAGTGGATAATAAAGCCCAATATTGCCTAAAACAGTAGATAAAGTAGCATGGAGCAATCAAAAATTATAGATACGTTGGAGACGTATCATTATCCAGATATGTGTCGAAGCTAGCATCGACGTAACCCTTTACGACGAGCTCTTCGTCACCTCCATAAACGAGAAACATATCCTTAGTCCTTTTCAGGTACTTCAGGATATTCTTGACCGATGTGGAGTGTTCCATGCCGGGATTACTTTGGTACCTTCATACCAAACTTACGGCAAGGTTTACATCAGGTCTGGTACACAGCATGGCATACATAATAGACCCTATGGCTGAGGTATAGGGGATGACACTCATCTTTTCTCTATCTTCTGCCGTGGTCGGGCATTGAGCCGAGCTCAATTTCACACTTGCAGTACAGGCAAGAACCCCTTCTTGGACTGATCCATATTGAACTTATTCAATATCTTATCGAGGTATGTGCTTTGTGAAAGACCTATGAGGCGTCTCGATCTATCTCTGTAGATCTTGATGCCTAATATGTAAGCTGCTTCTCCAAGGTTCTTCATTGAAAAACATTTATTCAAGTAGGCCTTTATGCTCTCCAAGAGTTCTATATCATTTCCCATCAACAGTATGTCATCCACATATAATATGAGAAATGCTACAGAGCTCCCACTCACTTTCTTGTAAACGCAGGCTTCTCCACAAGTCTGCATAAACCCAAACGCTTTGATCATTTCATCAAAGCGAACGTTCCAACTCCGAGATGCTTGCTTACCTTGTTAGCATTCTTAGGATCGACAAAACCTTCCGGCTGCATCATATACAATTCTTCCTTAAGAAAGCCGTTAAGGAACGCCGTTTTGACGTCCATTTGCCATATCTCGTAATCGTAGAATGCGGCAATTGCTAACATGATTCAGACGGACTTTAGCTTCGCTACGGGTGAGAAGGTCTCATCGTGGTCAACCCCTTGAACTTGTCGATAACCTTTAGCAACAAGTCGAGCTTTATAGATGGTCACATTACCATCCGCGTCCGTCTTCTTCTTAAAGATCCATTTATTTTCTATCGCTTGCCGATCATCGGGCAAGTCTATCAAAGTCCATACTTTGTTTTCATACATGGATCCTATCTCGGGTTGCATGGCTTCAAGCCATTTGTTGGAATCTGGGCCCGCCATCGCTTCTTCATAGTTCGAAGGTTCACCGTTGTCTAACAACATGATTTCCAGGACAGGGTTGCCATACCATTCTGGTGTGGAACGTATCCTCGTGGACCTACGAACTTCAGTAGAAGCTTGATCCGACGTACCTTGATCATCATCATTAACTTCCTCTCTAGTCGGTGCAGGCACCACAGGAACATCTTCCTGAGCCGCGCTACTTTCTGCTTCAAGAGGCAGTACTTCATCAAGTTCTACTTTCCTCCCACTTACTTCTTTCGAGAGAAACTCTTTCTCCAGAAAGGATCCGTTCTTGGCAACAAAGATCTTGCCTTCGGATCTGAGGTAGAAGGTATACCCAATGGTTTCCTTAGGGTATCCTATGAAGACACATTTTTCCGACTTGGGTTCGAGCTTTTCAGGTTGAAGTTTCTTGACATAAGCATCGCATCCCCAAACTTTTAGAAACGACAGCTTAGGTTTCTTCCCAAACCATAATTCATACGATGTCGTCTCAACGGATTTCGATGGAGCCCTATTTAAAGTTAATGCGGCAGTCTCTAAAGCATAGCCCCAAAATGAGAGCGGTAGATCGGTAAGAGACATCATAGATCGCACCATATCCAATAGAGTGTGATTACGATGTTCGGATACACCATTTCGCTGAGGTGTTCCAGGCGGCGTGAGTTGTGAAACAATTCCATGTTTCCTTAAGTGCGTGCCAAATTCGTGACTCAAATATTCTCCCCCATGATCGGATCGCAAGAACTTGATTTTCCTATCACGTTGATTCTCAACCTCACTCTGAAATTCCTTGAACTTTTCAAAGGTCTCAGACTTGTGTTTCATTAAGTAGACATACCCATATCTACTTAAGTCATCAGTGAGGGTGAGAACATAACGATAACCACCGCGAGCGTCAACGCTCATTGGACCGCACACATCAGTATGTATGATTTCCAATAAGTACGATAACCACCGCGAGCGTCAACGCTCATTGGACCGCACACATCAGTATGTATGATTTCCAATAAGTTGGTTTCTCGCTCCATTGTTCCGGAGAACGGAGTCTTGGTCATTTTTCCCATGAGGCATGGTTCACACGTGTCAAATGATTCATAATCAAGAGACTCCAAAAGTCCATCTGCATGGAGTTTCTTCATGCGTTTGACACCAATGTGACCAAGGCGGCAGTGCCACAAGTATGTGGGACTATCATTATCACCTTACATCTTTTGGCATTCACACTATGAATATGTGTAACATCACGTTCGAGATTCAATAAGAATAAACCATTGACCAGCGGGGCATGACCATAAAACATGTCTCTCATATAAATAGAACAACCATTATTCTCAGATTTAAATGAGTAGCCATCTCGCATTAAACGAGATCCAGATACAATGTGCTCAAAGCTGGTACTAAATAACAATTATTGAGGTTTAAAACTAATCCCATGGGTAAATGTAGAGGTAGCGTGCCGACGGCGATCACATCAACCTTGGAACCATTCCCGACGCGCATCGTCACCTCGTCCTTCGCCAGTCTCCGCTTATTCCGCAGCTCCAGTTTTGAGTTACAAATATGAGCAACCGCACCGGTATCAAATACCCAGGAGCTACTACGAGCACTGGTTAGGTACACATCAATAACATGTATATCACATATACCTTTGGTATTTCCGGCCTTCTTATCCGCTAAGTACTTGGGGCAGTTCCGCTTCCAGTGACCGTTTCCCTTGCAATAAAAGCACTCAGTCTCAGGCTTGGGTCCATGCTTTGGCTTCTTCCCGGCAACTGGCTTACCGGGCGCGGCAACTCCCTTGCCGTCCTTCTTGAAGTTCTTCTTACCCTTGCCTTTCTTGATCTTAGTGGTTTTATTCACCATCAACACTTGATGTTCCTTTTTGATCTCCACCTCCGCTGATTTCAGCATTGAATATACCTCGGGAATGGTCTTTTCCATCCCCTGCATATTGAAGTTCATCACAAAGCTCTTGTAGCTAGGTGGGAGCAACTGAAGGATTCTATCAACGACCGCGTCATCCGAGAGATTAACTCCCAGCTGAGATAAGCGGTTGTGCAACCCAGACATTTTGAGTATGTGCTCGCTGACAGAACTATTCTCCTCCATCTTACAACTGTAGAACTTGTCAGAGACTTCATATCTCTCGACCCGGGCATGAGGTTGGAAAACCATTTTCAGCTCTTGGAACATCTCATATGCTCCGTGCTGCTCAAAACGCTTTTGGAGCCCCGGTTCTAAGATGTAAAGCATGTCGCACTGAACCAGGGAGTAATCATCACTACGCGACTACCAGGCGTTCATAACGTCTCGAGTTGCTGGGAAAACAGGTGCTTCACCTAGCGGTGCATCAAGGACATATGCTTTCTTGGCAGCTATGAGGATAATCCTCAGGTTACGGACCCAGTCCGTGTAGTTGCTGCCATCGTCTTTCAGCTTGGTTTTCTCTAGGAACGCGTTGAAGTTGAGGGCAACATTAGCGTGGGCCATTTGATCTACAAGACATATTGCAAAGTTTTAGAATATGTTCATGATAATTAAGTTCATCTAATCAAATTAATTAATGAACTCCCACTCAGATAGACATCCCTCTAGTCATCTAAGTGATACATGATCCGAGTCAACTAGGTCGTGTCCGATCATCACGTGAGACGGACTAGTCATCATCGGTGAACATCTTCATGTTGATCGTATCTTCTATACGACTCATGTTCGACCTTTTGGTCTTCCGTGTTCCGAGGCCATGTCTGTACATGCTAGGCTCGTCAAGTCAACCTAAGTGTATTGCGTGTGTAAATCTGTCTTACACCCGTTGTATGCGAACGTTAGAACCTATCACACTCGATCATCACGTGGTGCTTCGGAACAACGGACCTTAGCAACGGTGCATAGTTAGGGGGAACACAATTCTTGATATTTTAATGAGGGATCATTTTATTTATGCTACCGTCGTCCTGAGAAAAT
This sequence comes from Aegilops umbellulata, assembly GCA_032464435.1. NCBI lineage: Eukaryota > Viridiplantae > Streptophyta > Magnoliopsida > Poales > Poaceae > Aegilops > Aegilops umbellulata. Next base: position 599,684,652 of record CP136055.1, on the reverse strand, counting down.
AAGATGTAAAAACATGGTAAACATCACATGCAATCAAATAGTGACATGATATGGCCAATATCATTTTGCTCCTTTTGATCTCCATCTTCGGGGCGCCATGATCATCATCGTCACCGGCTTGACACCATGATCTCCATCATCATGATCCTTGTCATCGTGTCTTCATGAAGTTGTCTCGCCAACTATTACTTCTACTACTATGGCTAACGGTTTAGCAATAAAGTAAAGTAATTACATGACGTTTATGTTGACACGCATGTCATAAATAAATTAAGACAACTCCTATGGCTCCTGCCGGTTGTCATACTCATCGACATGCAAGTCGTGATTCCTATTACAAGAACATGATCAATCTCATACATCACATATATCATTCATCACATCCTTTTGGCCATATCGCATCACACGGCATATGCTGCAAAAACAAGTTAGACGTCCTCTAATTGTTGTTGCAAATTTTTACGTGGCTGCTATAGGTTTCTTAGCAACACTAGTGCAGAACCGGGCAATAGCACCGGTTCGTAAGGCCCTTTAGTGCCGGTTTAGGAACCGGCACTAAAGTGTGGGCACTAAAGCCCCCCCCCTTTAGTACCGGTTCAGCACGAACCGGTGCTAAAGGGCAACCACGTGGCACGAGCCAGCTCCGGGGGCCGGGAGCCCTTTAGTACCGGTTGGTAACACCAACCTGTACTAAAATGTTTGGGTTTTTTTGGTTTTATGATTTCTTTTTCATTTAATTTTGTGTTTTCCATTTTAATTCTTTTTAATTTCACCCGCAGATATATATAATAACTCATGCATGCTCGCATCATACATCATCATATATAATAACAAGTCCTACTAGCTAATTAATCAAGCATCATCATACAACTTCTACTCGTTATTAATAATAAGTCATACGATCATTATCCTCATAGTCATCGAACCCAACCCTACATAATTGTTTCTTAGCACATGATCATCAAGTATCAGGTAGGATCGGACCTAAACACACTTAAGGTAAAATAGCATAAAACAGTATAGACCCTGACTCTCCATTATGAAGAATGGAGATCATCCTGTCTCCAATTCTTGCGCCTCGCTTCCTTTTGCTTCCAAGAAGCTCCTTATGACTGTCCATACATTTTTTCCATCCTTTGATTGTCATGTCTCCACTTCTTTTAGAAATCCGGTATGGACAGTTGAGATTCGTAGGATGACCTGGATATATGTTCAAAACACGAAGGCTGCCGCCATTCTAATACATCAAATGAGGCACACAATCCTCTGGGATAAGCTGTTGAAAAACATAGTAATAACTTTGTAGTTAGCAATGATGTACTAGTTTTAGAAGTATGCAAAAAAATGCACGGATGTCGTAATAGTAAAAAACTTACCAGGGTATCTCCATGGTAGTTACCGTAGTTCAACACGTGCACTAGTGGCACGTATTGACCATAATGTTGAGGAGTTCGATTGTAGAATATTGTAATTCTCAATATCATTACAAAATCCAACCAGATGAGTTTTCTCCTTGTAAGTTAACTCAGAGCCATCGGTGTAGTAAGTTCTATCTACCATCTTCTGCACATTCTTTGATACTTCAAAATAAGCTGTCAATGGAAATAAGCTGTCAACTACTTTGAAATGAACAATATAAGTTCTATTAATAATTAACTGTGTTGAGAAACTCACATAGTGGTAGAACTGGAGGAGTATCAACAAGGGCCCAAATGTCCATATTGTCTTGCTCGATTTCAGGATCACCAAGATCCATGGTGACAAGCATACCCTCATCAAAACCATACAATTTGCAAAATGCTTCCCAATTTTTGCAACCAAAATGGGTTACGCTCTCAGCATTATACAACTTTACTTCAAAATCCACATCATGATGGGTCCTTAGGTGAATTTTCTTCGTTTCAAAATTTTCATGGTCTTCAAAATCCATCCTCTCCAAGACATAGCGTCTTGCATGGCATGGGATCAACTATACTCGAATTGTAAAAGATGAAAATTACACGTTGAAATAGTTGAAGTCATGCTTAATTATGAAAAAAAACACTTGTCATCGTTGCGTACCGTTTCAACTTCGAAGGTCTCCTCGAGCTTAATGATGAAGCGCCGACCATCGTCCAGGTGAGGCCTGTCGCACTCACCTCGATCGTCGTGGCACCAGTCGCACTCCCCCAGGAGACTTTCGTCGTCCGATGATGACATTTCCTATACGTTCATAATTCAAAGACTAAATTAGATCATTATTATTCAACTAATCATATGCATATGCCTTGCATATAGTGCTCTCCAATTTGAGCATTCAATAAGAAAAATCAAATCGCAAAATAAAGTAGTATTCAAATTAGGATGCCTTCAATTATAAGAAAAACTACATCATCTCCATGTGTCCGTACATCGAATATTATCACTAATACACGTCGAATACTATATATCATACATATCGCCAGTACAGCTAGAACCGTAGCGCCCGACGGGTATCGGCGCGGGCGGTGGACACCCAAAGGGAAGGAACCATCACAGGATCATAACTCCAGTGAGATCCCTGAAGAACCTGCCAGGTATTCTCGAACCTGCCCTCCAACGCAACCATGTAGCGACGGACGTGCTGGTCCTCCTCGCTGACACGGTGACGTACCACCTCCGCGGTGTCCGGAAGCCTCGGCACCATCACTGGCCCACGCGACCGCCACCAAACAAGGATCGGGTCAACGACGGGCTGTCTCCTCACCAAGCTACGCCCCCCAGAAGGTAGCGCCTCCCAGTACCACCCCGGCGGAGCCCAGTCCCGGACATGGCCCATCTGGTCAAGTAGGTGTCGTCCTCCACCGACTCGACGACGAGGATGCGGGATATGCATCATCCACGTCGATGCGGGAATAATTGCTTTAACTAAAAAAGAAACTAGTTCTATTAATTTTCTTGCTAAAAATAAACTACTTCAACTAGTTCAACTACTAAGCACTTACTATAAATAGAATAATGTAGTATATACTTACTCAAAATAAACAAGTTGCCCTCTAACTAAGTCCATTAAACATTTTCTAAGTAGTACTAATTACTAAAAGTTATCGGGGAGGGGGGTATATCGACAACGACATACCCGATAACAAAAATATGAACATAATAAAAATTCTATGAACAAAATTACAACAAAAAAAATTCATAAAAATTCTATGAAAAAATTCTATGAACTAGTTATATTAATTATTGAACTAGTTCTAATCTCGAGTTCGACATTAATCTAGTACGTATGTGTGTATGTGTGTGTGGTATATGTGTGTGTGTGTGCGGCCCGCCGGCCCGTACGCCGCCGCCCCGTACGTACGAGCGGGGGCACCGACGTACGGGGCGGGGGTGCCGGCGTTCGGGGGGGCGGCGGGGACGGACGGCGGCGCGCGGCATTCGGGGCGGACGGCGGCGCGGCGGCTGGGTATGCGCGAGGAGAGAGAGCGAGATACGTACGGACGGCGGCGCGACGACGTTTGGGGCGGACGGCGACGACGACGGACGGCGGCGCGGCGGCGTTCGGGGCGGCGGCGGGGACGACGACGACAACGACGGGCGACGGACGGCGACGACGGGAGCGGCGCGCGAGAGGTTGAAGAGAAAGAAGTGGAGATGCAACTGAAATTTCGTAAGTGCTGTATATATATGGTGAGACTTTAGTACCGGTTGGAGCCACCAAGCGGTACTAAAGGCCAACTTTGGCCAGGTCAGGAGGCGGGAAGACAAGGCCTTTAGTACCGGTTGGTGGCTCCAACCGGTACTAAAGGGTGGTCTTTAGTACCGGTTGGAGCCACCAACCGGTACTAAAGGCCTCGCGCTGCCTGCACAGAGTTTAGTCCCACCTCGCCGGGCGAAGGGCAGCCGCACTGGTTTATAAACCCAGCCGCGGCTGCCCTTTCGAACTCCTCTGTATAGCAGGCTTGTGGGCCTAAACTCTGCACGCTGCCCTGTGAGTCTGCTGGGCCTTTAAGGCCTGTAATTGCACGCCCGTGGCCTAGTAGGCCCACAGGGCAGCGCCCCAATTTTTTATTTGTTTTTCTTTTCTGCTTTATTTTCTTCTATTTATTTCTCCGTAGTTTTTTGTAAAGTTTTTTCTTTTCTGTTATATTTATTTGTGAGTAGCTTTTCATCTAGTTTGCCAAAATTCAACATTTTCAGAGTTCATTTTGTAGTGATTTTCAATTTCACAGTCATTTTGTGAACGATTGAAAAATAGCAAATATTTTTTTTCTTTTCTGCTTTATTTTTTCTTCTATTTATTTCTGAGTAGTTTTTTATTTTCTGCTATATTTATTTTCTTCTATTTATTTCTGAGTAGTTTTTTTATATAATTTTTTTCTTTTCTGCTATTTTTTCTTTTCTGCAAAACTTGATGGTCAAAGTCTGGAGTTATAACCAAAGTTTAAAAAAAGAAATGCGGACGTGTAGTGTAATAAGTCCGGAGTTGTAATAAGTTATTAAAAATAAAAAAGAGGTGCAATGCTTTGTTAATTTGCTTCAAGCCTTTCGGAATAGTGTAAACTGCACTGCGCATAGCTCCGTGCAATCTACCATATTCCTGAAGGCTTGAAGCTAAGCAACGTGAGCATTGAGCCTCTTCTTCATCGTCTCTGCACTCAGGGCTTATAAACCGCTCCTAGTCCCTCTCTCTTGGCGAGGTGGGACTAAAAAACAGCTTACTAAGAAACTGTAGTACTGGTCACCCTTTAGTACCGGTTGGAGCCACCAACCGATACTAAAGGTGGTGCTATGCCTGCACAAAATTTAGTGTCATTTAGTTCAAAATAAATCATTGAATGCATGAAAAATAGCAAATGAAGGCAAAAATGGTTGAAAGTTGATGGCGTCACTTTGAATGGTGCATACTGAATGCACAAAAATTCTGGAGTTGTAATAAGTTTAAAAAAATGAAATGCCTTTGTAACAGATGAGTTTAATTTCGTCAGAAACCTGAATACTTCGAAAGAGATTGTCCAGTTTGTAAACGAAGTGCATCCAGTTTTAGCCGTAAGCCTCTCTACTTTCTTGCACATGCTATGTGGGTGAAATGATGATACCATGCCAAGTTTCAACTTTTTCAGAGTTCATTTGTAGTGCTTTTCAATTTCCAGGTCATTTAGTTCTCAAAACAAATCATTGAATGCATGAAAAATAGCAAATGAAGGCAGAAATGGTTGAAAGTTGATGGCGTCGCTTTGAATGGTGCATACTGAACGCAAAAAATATAAGAGCATTTACATCATGACCTTATATTTCTTTACAGTCTAAATTGTCAATATGATCTTATAACATAAAAAATACTTTGATCATCAATGATCTTTGTGTGTACAATCTGAATTGTCAATATGAGTCATCAACGATTTATAAACATGAGTTCAATGAAGACCAAGTGCTTGTGATAGTTTGAGACCAAGTGCTTGTGATAGTTTGAGAAAGGCTTGTTAGGGGAGCGAGGTGGGACTAAAAACAGCCACAAATTTTACACATAGAGTTCAATGAAGACCAAGTGCTTGTGATAGTTTGAGAAATAACATATTTAAGGTGGTAAAAGGCTTGTTAGAGGAGCGAGGTGGGACTAAAAACAGCTTGCCACAACGTCATTAGTACCGGTTCGTGGTTCGAACCAGCACTAAATGGTGATGGTGGGGCCATAGCCTGACCGCAGGCTGACACAGCCTCTTTAGTACCGGTTCGTGGGACAAACCGGTACTATTGATCGCCGCCACGAACCGGCACTAATATACACATTGGTGCCGGCTCTAATTCAAACCGGCACTAATGTGCTTCACGTTTGACCCTTTTCCTACTAGTGCAAGAACGTTTCTTACCTACGCCAAAACCTCAACGTGATATGCCAATTTCTATTTACCCTTCATAAGGACCCTTTTCATCGAATCCGATCCAACTAAAGTAGGAAAGACAGACACCCGCTAGCCACCTTATGCAACTAGTGCATGTCAATCGGTGGAACCTGTCTCACGTAAGTGTACGTGTAAGGTCGGTCCGGGCCGCTTCATCCCACGATGCCGCCGGATCAAGATAAGACTAGTAACGGCAAGTAAATTGACAAAATCGATGCCCACAACAACTTGTGTTCTACTCGTGCATAGAAACTACACATAGACCTAGCTCATGATGGCACTGTTGGGGATTGTAGCAGAAATTAAAATTTTCTAAGCATCACCAAGATCAATCTATGGAGTCATCTAGCAACGAGAGGGAGAGGAGTGCATCTACATACCCTTGTAGATCGCGAGCGGAAGCATTCAAGTGAATGGGGTTGATGGAGTCGTACTCGTTGTGATCCAAATCACCGATGAACATAGCGCCGAACGGACGGCACCTCCGCGTTCAACACACGGACAGAGCGGAGACGTCTCCTTCTTGATCCAGCTAGGGGGGAGGAGAAGTTGATGGGTATCCAGCAGCACGACGGCGTGGTGGTGGAAGCAGCGGGATTCCAGCAGGGCTTTGCCAAGCGCTACTGGAGGAGGAAGAGGTGTCATGGGAGGGAGAGGGAGGCGCCAGGGCTTAGGGTGCGGCTGCCCTCCCTCCCCTCCACTATATATAGGGGCTAGGGGGGGGGCGCATGCCCCCTTTGGAGATCCCATCTAGAGGGGGGGTCGGCCCCTCGGGGGGTGGGGGGCAACGGCCCCCTTAGGGTTTCCAACCAGGGGGCGCATGCCCCCTCGGGGGGCAATGCCCCCCTAGGGTTTCCAACCCTAGGTGCCTTGGGCCCTTGGGTGGGGCGCACCAGCCCACCAGGGGCTGGTTCCCACGCCACTTCAGCCCATGGGGCCCTCCGGGATAGGTGGCCCCACCCGGTGGACCCCCAGGACCCTTCGGGTGGTCCCGGTACAATACCGGTGACCCCCGAAACTCTCCTGGTAGTCGAAACTGGACTTTCTATATATAAATCTTTACCTCCGGACCATTCCGGAACTCCTCGTGATGTCCGGGATCTCATCTGGGACCCCAAACAACTTTCGGTTAACCGCATACTAATATCTCTACAACTCTAGCGTCACCGAACCTTAAGTGTGTAGACCCTACGGGTTCGGGAGACACGTAGACATGACCAAGACAACTCTCCGGTCAATAACCAACAACGGGATCTGGATACCCATGTTGGCACCCACATGCTCCACGATAATCTCATCGGATGAACCACGATGTCGAGGATTCAATCAATCACGTATACAATTCCCTTTGTCTATCGGTACGATACTTGCCCGAGATTCGATCATCGGTATACCGATACCTTGTTCAATCTCGTTACGGCAAGTCTCTTTACTCGTTCCCGTAACACATCATCCCGTGAACAACTCCTTGATCACATTGAGCTCATTATGATGATGTCCTACCGAGTGGGCCCAGAGATACCTCTCCATCATACGGAGTGACAAATCCCAGTCTCGATTCGTGCCAACCCAACAGATACTTTTGGGGATACCTATAGTGCACCTTTATAGCCACCCAGTTACGTTGTGACGTTTGGTACACCCAAAGCGCTCCTACGGTATCCGGGAGTTGCACAATCTCATGGTCTAAGGAAATGATACTTGACATTAGAAAAGCTCTAGCAGACGAACTACACGATCTTGTGCTATGCTTAGGATTGGGTCTTGTCCATCACATCATTCTCCTAATGATGTGATCCCGTTATCAATGACATCCAATGCCCATAGTCAGGAAACCATGACCATCTATTGATCAACGAGCTAGTCAACTAGAGGCTCACGAGGGACATGTTGTGGTCTATGTATTCACACATGTATTATGATTTCTGGATAACATAATTATAGCATGAACAATAGACAATTATCATCAACAAGGAAATATAATAATAACCTTTTTATTATTGCCTCTAGGGCATATTTCCAACAATTGATCGAGCCAACCCAACAGATACTTTTGGGGATACCTATAGTGCACCTTTATAGCCACCCAGTTACGTTGTGACGTTTGGTACACCCAAAGCGCTCCTACGGTATCCGGGAGTTGCACAATCTCATGGTCTAAGGAAATGATACTTGACATTAGAAAAGCTCTAGCAGACGAACTACACGATCTTGTGCTATGCTTAGGATTGGGTCTTGTCCATCACATCATTCTCCTAATGATGTGATCCCGTTATCAATGACATCCAATGCCCATAGTCAGGAAACCATGACCATCTATTGATCAACGAGCTAGTCAACTAGAGGCTCACGAGGGACATGTTGTGGTCTATGTATTCACACATGTATTACGATTTCTGGATAACATAATTATAGCATGAACAATAGACAATTATCATCAACAAGGAAATATAATAATAACCTTTTTATTATTGCCTCTAGGGCATATTTCCAACAATTGATGTGTACCTAAGGCCATTAGTTGAAGAACTCTTACAGCTGTGGAATGGAACATGTGTACGTGCGTGGGATGAGCACATGGGGGAAGAATTTGACCTAAAGTCCTTGCTGTTTGTGACCAACAATGATTGGCCTACTTTTAGTAACCTTTCAGGACAGACAAACACGGGATACCGCACATGCACGCACTGTTTGGATGATACCGATAGTATATATTTGGACAATTGTAGGAACAATGTGTACCTAGGACATCGTCGATTTCTTCCGACCAGGCATCCCGTAAGAAAGAAAGGCAAGCATTTCAAAGGTGAGGTGGATCACCGGATGAAGCCTCGCCACCATACTAGTGCTGATGTACATGATATGGTCAAGGATTTGAAGGTAGTCTTTGGAAAGGGTCCTGGCGGACAACCTGTTCCGAATGACGCTGACAGACGCGCACCCATGTGGAAGAAGAAATCTATATTTTGGGACCTGCCCTATTGGAAAGACCTAGAGGTCCGCTCTGCAATCGACGTGATGCACGTGACGAAGAATCTTTGCGTGACCCTGCTTGGCTTCTTGGGAGTGTATGGAAAGACAAAAGATACGCCTGAGGCACGGGAGGACCAACAACGTATGCATGGAAAAGACGGCATACATCAGGGTCATGCCAGCTACGCTCTTACCAAAGAAGAGAAGGAAATCTTCTTTGAATGCCTGCTCAGTATTAAGGTACCGTCTGGCTTCTCGTCGAATATAAAGGGAATAATAAACATGGCAGAGAAAAAGTTCCAGAACCTAAAGTCTCATGACTGCCACGTGATTATGATGCAAGTGCTTCCGGTTGCATTGAGGGGGCTTCTACCGGATAACGTTCGATTAGCCATTGTGAAGCTATGTGCATTCCTCAATGCAATCTCTCAGAAGGTAATCGATCCAGAAATCATACCAAGGTTAGAGAATGATTTGGTGCAATGTATTGTCAGTTTCGAGTTGGTGTTCCCACAATCCTTCTTCAACATCATGGCGCACGTCCTAGTTCACCTATGCGAAGAGATTAACGTTTTGGGTCCTGTATTTCTACACAATATGTTCCCCTTTGAGAGGTTTATGGGAGTCTTAAAGAAATATGTTCATAACCGTGCTAGGCCAGAAGGAAGCATATCCAAGGGCCATGAAAATGAGGAGGTGATTGAGTTTTGTATTGACTTTATTCCTGACCTTAAGCCGATTGGTGTTCCTAAATCGCGGCATAAGGGCAAAATGGATGGAAAAGGCACGCTAGGAGGGGATCAAATAATATGTATGGAAGGACATTCTCTCACTGAAGCACACTACATAGTTCTACAGAATTCCGCCTTGGTGGCTCTGTATATGGACGAACACAAGAATTTTCTACGCTCCAAACACCCGGAGTGGTCTGATGACTGGATTACACGTGAACAAACCATGAGTTTCGCCGGATGGTTGCAGACATGTACCATGCATGAAGCCTCTATTGAAGATGACCTATACTCGCTATCCCAGTTACCATCTTCGAATATAATGACTTTCAAAGGTACGAGATAAATGGTAATACATTTTACACGATCGCCCAATATAAGAAGAGCACGAACCAAAACAGTGGTGTCTGCTTTGATGCAACAACCAAGACGGGAAAGGAAACATATTATGGTTACATAGAGGAGATATGGGAACTTGACTATGGACGTGGTTTGAAGGTCCCTTTGTTTCGGTGCAAATGGGTCAATATGACACGAGGCGGGGTAACGGAAGACCTGCAGTATGGAATGACAACAGTGGATCTCAACAATCTTGCATATGCAGACGAACCATTCGTCCAAGCTAATGTTGTGGCACATGTTTTCTATGTGAAGGACATGTCTACCAAGACGAGAAAAATAAAATATAAGAAAGGGAATGCATCATACAATGAGCCAAAGCGCCACATAGTTCTTTCTGGGAACAAAAACATCGTGGGAGTGGATGACAAGACAGACATGTCAGAAGATTATGAAAGGTTTGATGAAATTGCTCCATTCAGAGTGAATATTGACCCGAGCATCCAGTTAAATGATGAAGATTTTCCATGGTTACGACGCAAAGGGACACACGTGAAGAAAATATTTCACACCCAAAGATCTGGGATGTGATTGGCTTCACTATCATCACTTTCTTCTGTGTTTTCACACCCAGGAGGGAATCTGTGTAATAGTAAAGGTAGTTATGTGTTTTGGCATTTCAAACGCGAAGAAATTTTATGTGCAAACAAATTCTTTCATGCATTTACTGATTTTTTCAGCTAAATGACCCTAAAATTGAAAAGCATTTCAAATGAACTCAAAAAGGTTGAAAGTTGGCATCGTATCATAATTTCACCCACATAGCATGTGCAAAAAAGTAGAGAGGGTTACCGCAAAAACTGGATGCACTTCGTGTACAAAATGGACAATCTCTTTCGAAGTATCAGGGCTTCGGACGAAGGCATTTCATTTTTTAAATAACCTAAGCATTACCAAATTGAATATAGTGATAAAACACACTAATATTAAACATAAGAAAAAAGAATCACTGAAAAATCTATATTTAAAGTTAAGTTATTCACAAACTAGTGATTCACACAAATTACAAATAATTCAAAATGTAAACTATTTAAATTTGTAAACTACCCGCATTAATAGAGAGTTTGTAATTTTTTGTACCTAAAGCAAAAATATTCACAAATAAACTCTAAATACAGCAAAAAACAACTCAAAAATAAAGCAAAAAAAATAAGAAAATAAAAAAGGCCGCCTACTGCACACAGCGGCCTGCATACGACTAGAAACCCAACCTGTAGTTGGGCCAGGATGCAGGCCCGCAAGCCCAGTAGGCCAACAGGTAGAGTGGGAGAGGTAGGCCCTGAAGGCCTGCTATTGAGAGGAGCTCAATGCAGTACCCGCGCCGGGGCTTATAAACAGGTCCTGGCGCTGCTCAACTAGCGAGGTGTGACTAAATTTCTGCGCCCCTCACCTGGCAGCGCATAACCTTTAGTACCGGGTCGTGGCTCCAACCGGTACTAATGGGGGGTCTTTTGTACCGGTTGGTGCTACCACCCGGTACTAAAGGTGGGCGCTTCCCGCTGCTTCGCCTGACCAAAACAGACCTTTAGTACCGGTTGGTGGCTCCAACCGGTACTAAAGGTGTGTTCTATATAAGAAAACCCTTCAAAAAATTTTGACAGTTTCGTTCTCCCTCTGCTTCTTCTCCTCTACCCCGTCGCCGCCGCCCCTCGTCGCTGCCCCCGTCGCCGTCTCGTCGCCTCGCCGTCGTCGTCCCCGTCCCCGTCCCCGTCCCCGTCATCCCCGTCGCCGCGCCGCGCCCCGCCCCGGCCTCCCGTCGTCCCCGCCCGGCCCGTCCCCGTCGTCCACGTCGCCGCGCCCCGACCCGTCGCCGTCGCCGCCCCCCGTCGCCGCGCCTCACCGGTGAGCTCCTGTGCCCCGCAGCCGCCATGTCCACACACACACACACACATACTGATATTTAGTTATAGAATTATTTATAGAAATGTTAGTTATATAAATTTTTTATTTATGGAAATATTAGAAATGTTATAAATTTTTCTGTTTTTTAGTTATAGAAATATTTATAGAAATGTTAGCAATTTTTTCTGTTTTTTAGTTATAGAAATATTTGAAATGTTAGTTATATAGAAATGTTATAATTTTTTCTGTTTTTTAGTTATATATATATATATATATAGAAATGTTATAAATTTTAGAGTTAGTTTTAGCTAGATGAATTAGATTAATATCAAATTGTTAGAATTTGCATAAGGAATTTTAGTTATCACAATCCAATCACATTTAAAAAATGTTACTTTTTGCGGGCATATAGTATTTGTTCTCGACGATGCCCGGCCCGCATCCTTGCCGTCGACCCGTTCGCCACGACGTCCGGCTGACCCATGTCCGGGACTGGGCTCCGCCGGGATGGCACTGGGCGGTGTTACCTGGAGGGGCGCGCCGCTTGGTGAGGAACCCAGCCTCGGGTCCCGTCGTCGACCCTGATCTCCTTTGGTGGCGTTCGCGTGGGCCACATTCAGTGCAGAGGGAGCCGGCCCCGCCGGAGGTGGTCCGTCGTCGTGGCAGGGAGGAGGACGAGCACGTCCATCGCTACATGGCTGCTATGGACGTCAGGTTCTCCAATACCTGGCAGGTTCTTTGGCAGATGACCGGAGATATGGTCATGTGATGGTTCCTTCTCTTTGAGTGTCCACCGCTCGCGCCCCAAGGACCGCGAGTGGCCTAGATTCTTCTGTAGTATTCGATCTTTATTAGCTACCTAGCAAGTGATGTATTCGATATATAATATTCGATACGATGTATTTGAGATTATATATATTATTCGAGACGATGTACTTGAGATTATATATCATTCGAGACGATGCATATTATGTACTATATATGATTCAGTTTTTCCTTATTGATTGCATCCATGCATTGTAATTTGAATACTAAATTGTTTTATATTTCTTCTGTATTAGTTAAGTAAAAGCTATGGCGGACAATACCGGCAGAGAGACAGAGAGAGAAGAGGAATTGTTCGAGATCATACGCAGCCCTCGCAGGCTAGATGATCTGAATGAAACAGATGACGGCTCCCAATATCTGAACAATACCGGGGAGGGTGATGATAACGTATTTGATCTCGACGACCGAGCTGATGAAGTCATGAACTATGATTATGATTATGATGACGCAGACAATGTTTATGATGACACAGACAATGTTGATCTTGAAATAACAAAGACTACCGGCGAGGTATATTTATATAAGCAGGCATCTGGTGATCATCACATGTTTTTCCATTTGAAGATATATATATTAACAAATTGATCTTTCTTCTTTCAGCCCTCCGGATCGAGCAAATCTGCTTCTACAGACAGCAGGACAAAGCGAGGCCCGAGCAAAAAGTTGAAGGAGGGTGTAAAGTACAACATCAACTCCATCAAAGCTAATGGCGAACTCCTCACGCCTAAGAACATTGCGAACAAGTGGACTCGTCAGTGCAGAGTTCTTGTGAAGGACCAACTCCCGATCTCCATTCAAGAATGGAAAGAGCCAAAAACTAAACGTCCAGATGTTACTTGGGTCGACGACAGAGCAAAACAAAATCTTTGGGAATCTCTGATGGAACATTTCACCCTACTAGATTATTTCACAGATGCAGATGTGCAGAAAGTCAAGGACGCTGCTCTTAAGAAGATGGCAATTGCATTCAACACCCACAAGAAAACTGTATGGGCCAACTACCTCGCTACAAAAAAGAAGACTCCAGAATTCAAGGGAACACTGGAGAAGCAAAGAGAACACTGGCCAGCTTTCATGAAATTCAAGGAATCAGAATTATCTAAGAAACGGTCGAGAAAAAACAAGGACAATGCCGCAAAAAAGATGCAGTTCCATAAGCTGGGTCCAGGTGGCTACGCGGTGGCAATGCCTAAGTGGGATAAGTCTGAGCAAGAGATGGAGGATGCATGTGACTCCCGGATAATTAGGCTACAGTAAAACTCTCCTAATGATGCCAAGTCAACTTTGGTTACTGTTTCTAAACTTCCGTTAGTTCAAACCGATTCAAAAATCCATTCAAAAAATTGACAGACAACAAAAGTTTTTAAAATATTAAACTAAAATGTTCGGAGTGTGCAATTAAATGACAGGATAATTATAATAAAGCAAACACATTTTTATAAAATACCTAAATGATTTAAAACAGAAAAGAAAATAAATAAAAAGAAAAGAAACTACAAAAACAAAAAACAAAAAAAAAAAGGAAAGAGAGAAAGGCCCCCACTGGGCTTCGGCCTAGCAGGCCGGCCCATTCGGCCACAGGCCCAGGCCGCCCCCACTCCCCCATAACCCCCTGGGCGACCAAACCCTAACCCCCCAACGCACCACTCCTCCCACTCGCTCCCACGTTCCCCCTCTCCCGATCCAAATCTGGATTGGGGACGAAACCCCCTCGACGCCGTCCCCATCGCCTCGTCGCCATGCGTTGCACCACCGCCGCCCGAAAACCTCATCGAGGCCTCCTCCTCTCCTTCTCAAGCCACTCGCCTACACCATCGTCGCTCGTCCTCATCCCCTCCCTCTCTGGATCGAGCCGCTGCGCCCGTCGTGCCCGACGCCGCCCCACTGCTCGTCGCCGGAGCTCCCTCGCCGGACTGCCTCCTCCACCTCACCGGTCAGCCTCCCTCCTACGCACGCCGTCGCCGTCATCCTCTGTCGGTGGGAACGACACCTATGGGATCACAAGAATCCCTACTACGGTTGCGGGGCGCGGGGTCGTGAGAAGAGAGGATCAAACAGATAGCACACGGTTCGTTTATCCAGGTTCGGGCCGCGAGGATGTGTAAAACCCTACTCCTGCTTTGGTGGATTATTTATTTGTGTTCTTGAACTAGCAATGGGGCGTGAGGAGCTCCAAAAAGCCGAATCCTCCTCCTGGTCGCCTTGGGCCTCCTTTTATAGGGAAAGCGGTTGCCACAGTGGCACACAGGAGGTGGAAAGGGTACAGTGATGTGAGGTTATCCCTCGCATTACATGACAAGGCGCATTTAATGCGTCTTGCTTAGGTGTCCTTGCTTTATCGGGGATGGGGGAGAGCCCTGTCTCGTCCGTCCCCGCTACCTCTCGTGTCGACACGCGCCCCGGCCAGCGGTGCCCGTGGTGCCATGTAGGCGGGCAGGCAGTTGAGGTGGCGCAGTGGTGGGTCACCACGAAGATCCACATGCCGCCACGCAAGTGCCTGCCCAGCTGGCTAGGTCGGCAGCTGCATGCGAACGGTGGTGGAGGTCTGATTGGCGTGGGCCTGATGGTGGCTGTCGGTGTCAAAACCGGCGGATCTCGGGTAGGGGGTCCCGAACTGTGCGTCAAGGTCGGATGGTAACAGGAGACAAGGGACACTTTATTTTACCCAGGTTCGGGCCCTCTCGATGGAGGTAAAACCCTACTCCTGCTAGATTAATATTGATGATATGGGTAGTACAAGAGTGGATCTACCACGAGATCAAGGAGGCTAAACCCTAGAAGCTAGCCTATGGTATGATTGTGTATGATGATGGTTGTCCTACGGACTACAACCCTCCGGTTTATGTAGACACCGGATAGGGTTATGGTTTATACAGAGTCGGTTACAATGATAGGAGATCTCGAATATCCGCACGCCTACTTTGCCTTCCACGCCAAGAAAAGATCCTTCCGGGCACGGGACGAAGTCTTCAATCTTGTATCTTCATAGTTCTGGAGTCCGGCCGAAGGTATAGTTCGGCTATCCGAACACCCCCTAATCCAGGACTCCCTCAGTAGCCCCTGAACCAGGCTTCAATGACGACGAGTCCGGCGCACAGATTGTCTTCGGCATTGCAAGGCGGGTTCCTCCTCCAAGTTCTTCAAGAAGATTAAACACCACAGAATAGTGTCCGGCTCTGCAAAATAAGTTTCCACATATTGCTATACAGAGAATAATATTAACACAAAACAAATCTGCTGACGTATCCCGCAGTGCGTCATAACACTGCGGCCAAGCCTTCTATATAAATTGTTTTCATTGTTCCACCTCAGCTCGTTTAGCGAGGCGGTTTCCTTGGCACGTCTTGTCGAAGCAGAGATCGTGTGCCCCCTTTAACGGGATTCTCATTAATACGGACGTGGGTAACCCAACCACGCCATTTACCACGACGTTTGGGAGGCAAGTGAGTTTATTAGGTAGGTGAGGGCGCCTAACCGTACCTGCTTATATAAAGGGATAAGGATTCACCTTTTTAACCTACGCCTTCTTCCTCCTTTGCCAATCCATCTCTCGCACACTCAAGCTCCAGCGCCCAAGTCCGCTCTTCCTTCCTCAACCTTCTCCAGCAATGTCCGGAGCGGGAGGCAAGTGGATGGTCTCCTCCGTTACGGAGGCTCAAGTAAAAAGGCTAAGGAAAGCCGGATACTTGTCCAAGGACGTTCCGCATCGGCTTCCTGATAAGGGGCCGCTTCTTCCTACCCCAAGGCCCCATGAGAGGGTAGTTTTTCTTCCCCACTTCCTTCGCGGACTGGGCTTTCCACTTCACCCATTTGTCCGGGGGCTCATGTTCTACTACGGCCTGGATTTCCACGATCTGGCCCCGAACTTCGTTCTCAACATCTCGGCGTTTATCGTCGTGTGTGAGGCCTTTCTCCGCGTCCGCCCCCACTTCGGCCTCTGGCTCAAGACCTTCAACGTCAAGCCCAAGGTGGTGTCCGACACCCAGGTGGAGTGCGGAGGCGCTATGGTTGGCAAGATAGCCAACGTACTCTGGTTCAATGGCTCCGTCGTGGAGTCCCTTAAGGGGTGGCAGGCTGGGTGGTTTTACATCACCGAGCCCCGCGATCCGAAATGGGTCGCGGCCCCCGAGTTCAGATCCAGACCCCCCACGCGGCTCATGTCCTGGAAAGAGACAGGCCTGTCGTGGGGCAACGAGGAAGAAGTGTCTGGGTTGCAAACATGCATCCAGTCCCTGGTGAACAAGCCAATCCGGCTTGCCAACATAGTCTAGGTCATGCTCGTTCGCCTGATCCTCCCGTGCCAAGAATGGGATTTTACTTTGTGGGAATTCGACCCGGCGCAGCACCAGACCCTCAGTAGGCTCTTCGACACGACGTATGAAGACGTCTGGAAGGTGCGGACCAAAGGCGCCGAGTCCCCCACATCCGCTGGCGAGGTAAGCTATCTATACCTTTGACAGGTTCGTTAAGCTCTTCTTCATAGATTGACTCTATGCGGGATCTAACTCCCTTTTACCTTTGACAGGCTTGGCAGGAAATATCCGGACCAATTAACTGTCCGGCTCCTCTGCCCGAAGACCCGGCCCCGGCTCTCTTGGTGAAGCTAATGGCTCCGGCACCTTACGTGGTGCCGGAGAGGAAGGCCAAGAAGAAGAAAACCACCGGGACTCGAAAAAGTTCCCACAACATGGTGGTGTCGGACTCGTCATCCGACGAGTCCGCAACGCACTCTTCTCGTGAAAACGAGGAGGAGGAACAAGGAAGCTCTCCCCCTCCAGCGAGGGGAGCAAAGAGGAAGAAGGCCGCCCCAACGGGGGAGGCCGAGGGGTCGAGGAAAAGGAAGACCCCTCTGCCGGACTACTCCCACGACGCCGAAGAGGGCGGAGAGGTGTGGCCGGACAGAACCAAGCGTCCGGCAACATCGTAAGTGTTTACATACCAGAGTGACTCATGATATTCTTTTAATGCGCTGCTTTCCCTAATATCGAACGTAATTTATGCAGCCCACCCCGGGCCGAACTCGACGATTCGTTGAGCGGCTCCCTGGATTCGTCGGATGTGAACTCTGTTCCGCCCGCGGTCTCCCCCCGCGGGGCGGACGACGCCGAAGTGGCGCCCCGCTAAGCTTCGGGGCAGGAGGAGATGGTCCTGGAGGTGCCACAAGGCAATCCTCCGGACCCCAGGAGTAAAGGGGATGAAACCCCCCAGGGCTCCAAGTCCGGCTTTGTGCCGGACACCGCGCCGGACTCGACAGCCCCGGTCCGTGGTGGGCGAACTCCTTCCAAGAGGAGTAAGCCATCTGAGCCGGCGGCTTCCGTCCAACGGGAGGCGCCGGACAATCTGTTGGAGGTGCTTAAGGGCGCCGCCATCGATGAGGAGCACCGTACTGTTATGAGTACGGTGATCCAAAGGATTCAGTCCGCCAAGAGCGGACTGAATGAATCCTGCGCTAGCCTTCTAACAGGCTTCGAGGTAAGTAAAAATATGTCAATTTATTTACCGCATAGACAGTAGCCCCTGATGCTCTGTTCGGTGTTCGGAAAGAAAAGCCGGATAGAGGATCTAGTAGTTTTCGCAGGAGTCTAACAAAAAAGGTCAAATATGCGTATGCAGGCTTCACTGCTGTCCACCGCCGCACTGACTACGTAGGTGGATGTCCTGAAACAGGACCTCGGGCGGACCAAGCAAGAGCTCGGCCTTGCCAAACGGCAACTCGAGGAGAAGGAAGGTAAGAAATACCTAAAAAAAGAAAAAGAAGAAAAAAGGTGCCTATAGAGAGGCTTGATTGCAGAAGGAAATAACAGGATTGTATTGCTTATTGTAGGGGCCACAACCGAGGTGACAACCCTGAAGCAGGCGCTGGCTGAGGCCGAAAAGAAAACGGCCGAGGAGCGCGCCGAGCGAGAAAGGCTTGGGGTTCAGGTCGGCGAGGTGCAGCAAGGGCTGCAAACTCTCATGAAAAAACATGAGGGTTTGGAGCTTGAGGCGAAGGCGCAAGCATCCGAGCTCGCGTCGGCCATCGAGACCGCCAAGAGTGCCAAGGCCGAAGCCCAGAAGGCCCTCCAAGAGTTGGAGGAGGTGAAAAAGATAGCAACGGGTAAGGCATTCTCAATGCAGAGTAGGAATATAAAAGTAAACTACCTATTACTTACCCGAATCCGGAGTTCTCCAGGGGCGTTCGCCGATCTTCCCCGCAGTGTATCCGACGCCGCCGCGTTCTACCGAGCTGAAGAGGGCAGCTCGACGGAGAGTGTGTTCTGGTCTCATTATTTGAGGCCGGACACCCTGTGCCCTTAAGCGATCAGCTGAAACAGCTGGTCGAGCTCCACAAGGCGGCCGAACAGGCCATGAAGGGCTTACTAGTTCGGCTGTGGCCTGGAGAGGCCCTGCCTGGGAGCTATTTCGGGCTGGTGCGGTGGCTGGTGGAGGCCTGTCCACGGCTTGAGGTCATCAAGCGCTCCTTCTGCATTGAAGGTGCCCGGAGGGCCCTTGCCCGTGTAAGGGTACACTGGGGTAAGGTGGACGGAGAGAAGCTGGTGAAGGACGGGCCGCCGCAGGGGAAGGAGCATCGCAAGCCCGAGAACTACTACAAGGACGTTCTTGCCGGAGCCCGCCTTGTCGCGGATGAATGTGCTAAAGATGTAATATTTGAGTGAACTCGATCGTTTGTATCCTCTGCGCTGAAAACTTGTTCATATGCGCAAAGCAATGCTTGTTTAATTTAAAATATTATTTTCTGTGTGGCCGTTTATCAAAAATTGAGAGATGGCAAGTCGTCGGCTTCTGCCCCCATGCCACCAGTACTGGGGTGTTCGGGATAAACCTGAGGGCTCTTGTTCCCATAGTTGGGTCCTTCGAGGGAGGCGCTCAGCACAACGAACCAGGCAATTGGACTATAAGGCTTGAACACTCTCACTTAGCCATAGAATGTTATAATTTTAAATTTTGGTGAAGCCCCTAGTTCGGAAGGCCGAATTCGGGGCGCTATCCACGCCTTTGGCCGGACATAGCCAGCTCCTCGCTCGGAGCGGCATAAGCCTTTAGGGACTCGAAAAACCTCTCGAACAGCGACCGGTCTCACGCCTTATCATGACAGTCTGTTTTAGCTTTCTCCACTGAGGTGCTCAACCCACCTGATCTGGGGCACAATCGCACTGGTTCTCCTAGTGCTACCTTATCCGATAGAGCGGAACGTAAGGTACCAAAACATAGGAGCCGGGAAAACCCAACATGTGACCAAAATCATGACTGGGAGCCGATGCATATAGTGCTATAAGTTCGGGGTGCCGCACTTTGTAAAAGTGTACGGACTTCTCACACCAGATAGAAGGGTAATGAAGCCCCTGGCGTGGTTTGCCGTACCATGGTGTACGGGTGCGATCATGTTATATAATAAACACATATATTCAAAGGGGACAATGCAAAAAAATAGACAAAAAGCTATGCATTGTTTTATAAAGAGGCTATTTATCAAAGCCGAACGATACAAGTAGTGCGATAAGCAAAAAAGATATTAGACTATTTAACATGTCCTGACCAGGCACAGGCCGCGGAATTTGGAAATAGATATATCGCCCGAAATAGAGACCACCTGAGAGTTCTGGAATGCGGCGTAGCTTTGTCTGCTTTCCTGGATCTTGCATCGTCTGTGCGACAATACTGCCGAACAGGTTATCCAGAGTATGGAGTCCTGAAAAAAGAAAAAATCCGGCAGCCCCTAGTACGTTTGACGCCGTGTTGTAGGCATGCCGTTAATGTGCCCTTCCCCCTGTGCCCATGGAATTTTAAGGGCGTAATTGTGTACTCGAGGTACTTGCTCCGCTATGTTGCGATGGCTGGGGTCGGAGCCGTATTGCTACGCTTGCTCTGATCGTGCCAGGTGGTCTTGTTGCAGGTTACTCCGGGCGCGCTTTGCATTGTCCGGTTTTTTAAGGGCCGGACTGGAGAGTTGCCTTGAAAGGCTGCTTTGTGCTTCCGCTACGAGGGCCGCCATGTGCTCCTCCGTACGGATGGAGCGTTCTGTGTTTCTGCTGACCGTAATTACTCCTTGAGGGCCTGGCATCTTGAGCTTGAGATACGCGTAGTGCGGCACCGCATTGAATTTAGCGAATGCGGTTCGTCCGAGCAGGGCGTGATAGCCACTGCGGAACGACACTATATCGAAGATTAACTCTTCGCTTCGGAAGTTATCCGGAGATCCGAAGACCACATCAAGTGTTATCGAGCCTGTGCAATTGGCCTCTACACCCGGTATGACGCCTTTAAAGGTCGTCCTTGTGGGCTTGATCCTTGATGGATCTATGCCCATTTTCCGCACTGTATCCTGATAAAGCAGGTTCAGGCTACTGCCGCCGTCCACGAGGACTCTTGTGAGATGAAATCCATCCATGATTGGGTCGAGGACCAGTGCGGCAAAACCGCCGTGACGGATGCTAGTAGGGTGGTCCCTTCGATCGAAAGTGACCGGGCAGGAGGACCATGGGTTGAACTTTGGGGCGACTGGCTCCATCGCGTATACGTCCCGTAGCGCACGCTTCCTCTCCCGCTTGGGAATGTGGGTCGCGTATATCATGTTCACCGTCCGCACTTGTGGGGGAAACCCTTTCTGTCCATTGTTGTTCGGCGGCCTGGGCTCCTCCTCGTCGTCGCTGTTCAGCCCCTTGTCCTTGTGTTCGGCTCTTAACTTGCCTACCTGCTTGAACACCCAACAATCCCTGTTGGTGTGATTGGCTGGCCTTTCGGGGGTGCCGTGAATCTGGCACGAGCGGTCGAGTATCTGGTCCAGACTGGACGGGCCCTGGGTATTCTTCTTAAATGGCTTTCTCCGCTGACCGGATTTATAGCCTCTGAATCCGGCATTGACTGCCGTATCCTCATTGCTGTCGCTGCTAACGCGGCGCTTTTGATTATTTCGACGTGACCTGCCACTTTTGTCCTTGGTATTCGAATTACCGGGCTTCTTTGATAAGTTGTTGCTGCGAGCTAGCCAGCTATCTTCGCCCGCGCAAAAGCGGGTCATGAGTGTCGTGAGGGCTGCCATGGTTTTCGGCTTTTCCTGTCCCAGGTGCCGGGTAGGCCACTCGTCACGGATGTTATGTTTGAAGGCTTCTAGGGCCTCTGCGTCCGGACAATCGACTATCTGATTTTTCTTTGTTAGGAACCGTGTCCAGAATTGCCTGGCCGATTCTTCTGGCTGTTGAATTATGTGGCTTAGGTCGTCGGCATCCGGTGGCCGCACATAGGTCCCCTAAAAGTTGTCGAGGAATGCGGCTTCCAGGCCCTCCCAAGAACCGATTGAGTCCGCTGGTAGGCTGTTAAGCCAGTGCCGGGCTGGTCCTTTAAGCTTAAGGGGTAGGTATTTGATGGCGTGCAGATCATCACCACGTGCCATGTGGATGTGAAGGAGATAATCCTCAATCCATACTGCCGGATCTGTCGTACCATCGTGCGACTCGATATTGACGGGTTTAAAACCCTCTGGGATTTTATGATCCATTACTTCGTTTGTGAAGCATAGTGGGTGTGCGGCGCCCCTGTACTGGGCTATGTCACGACGCAGCTCGGAAGAGCTGTGCCTGCTGTGTTCGGCCCGGCCGGATTTATTGTGTCCGGAGTGAAGATCATCACGTGTCTTCGGGCATCCGCGTGATCCATAGATCAATCTTGTTTGCTTTGCTTTATCCTCCAGTACGTCTCGCAGGCCTGGCTCGTTTTCCGTGTATTATTCGAGCGGCATCGGGGCATGGATTGCTTAAGGGCTCGACAGGCCTCTCTGTCGCGGCCACGGGGTGGCCGGTCTGCCATGTCATATGCTTCCCCCTCTGATTGGGGTAGCGGCCTGCGTTTAGGATAATTTTTGGAGGGGCGCACGAGTTCATACTCTTCGGCCGCAAGGACTTCAGTCCATCTATCAGCTAGCAGATCTTGATCAGCTCTTAGTTGTTGATGCTTTTTCTTTAGGCTGTTGGCCGTGGCTAGAAGCCTGTGTTGAAAATGCTCTTGTTCGGCGGGGTCTGATGGTACGACGAATTCGTCGTTGTCGAGGCTTGCCTCGTCTTCGGAGGGAGGCATGTAGTTATCATCATCAACCTCTTGCTCTGCCGCTCTCTCCTGAGGGCTGGTTTTTCCATCTTCTTGCGCCGAATCTTGCTGGTTCTGGTGTTCTTCGGCGCTGTCCGGGGTAGTATTATCTCCCGTGCCGGAATCACCGTTTCTGCTGTGGCGGGATTTGGAGCGGCGCCGTTGGCGCCGGCGTTTTTGCGGTTTTTTCGAGTTGTCGTCTTCCGCTGCTCCATCGCCATCCGCATCCTTTGGAGCATCCACCATGTATATGTCATATGACAAGGTGGCGGTCCAGCGCCCTACAGGTGCTGGTTCTTGTTCGTCTCCTCCTTCATCGTCCATACCGTCGAAGTCTTCGGAGCCGAAGTCAAGCATGTCGGTTAAATCGTCGACAGTGGCTATTAAGTGGGTGGTCGGTGGGCTTTGAATTTCTTCGTCACCCGAATCCCAACCTCGCAGACCATAGTCCTGAAGGAAATATGCCCTAGAGGCAATAATAAGTTATTATTTATTTCCTTACATATCATGATAAATGTTTATTATTCATGCTAGAATTGTATTAACCGGAAACAGAATACATGTGTAGATACATAGACAAACAGAGTGTCACTAGTATGCCTCTACTTGACTAGCTTGTTAATCAAAGATGGTTAAGTTTCCTAACCATAGACAAAAGGAGTTGTCATTTTATTAACAAGGTCACATCATTAGTTGAATGATCTGATTGACAAGACCCATTTCATTAGCATAGCACTCGATCGTTTAGTATGTTGCTATTGCTTTCTTCATGACTTATACATGTTCCTTTGACTATGAGATTATGCAACTCCCGTTTGCCGGAGGAACACTTTGGGTGCTACCAAACGTCACAACGTAACTGGGTGATTATAAAGGAGTACTACAGGTGTCACCAAAGGTAGATGTTGGGTTGGCGTATTTCGAGATTAGGATTTGTCACTCCAATTGTGGGAGAGGTATCTCTGGGCCCTCTCGGTAATGCACATCACTTAAGCCTTGCAAGCATTGCAACTAATGAGTTAGTTGCGGGATGATGTATTACGGAACGAGTAAAGAGACTTGCCGGTAACGAGATTGAACTAGGTATTGGATACCGACGATCGAATCTCGGGCAAGTAACATACCGATGACAAAGGGAACAACGTATGTTGTTATGCGGTCTGACCGATAAAGATCTTCGTAGAATATGTAGGAGCCAATATGGGTGCAAAACAGTTGCACACGCGGAATACTCAGGTTATACTTGACGAGCTATGCATATAAGATATGACCTCGGAACACGGAGACCGAAAGGTCGAGCGTGAGTCATATAGTAGATATGATCAACATAATGATGTTCACCATTGAAACTACTCCATCTCACGTGATGATCGGACATGGTTTAGTTGATTTGGATCACGTGATCACTTAGAAGATTAGAGAGATGTCTATCTAAGTGGGAGTTCTTAAGTAATATGATTAATTGAACTTAAATTGATCATGAACTTAGTCCTGGTAGTATTAGCATATCTATGTTGTAGATCAATAGCTCGCGTTGTTGCTTTCATGTGTTTATTTTGATATGTTCCTAGAGAAAATTGTGTTGAAAGATGTTAGTAGCAATGATGCGGATTGGATCCGTGATCTGAGGTTGATCCTCATTGCTGCACAGAAGAATTATGTCCTTGATGCACCGCTAGGTGACGGACCTATTGCAGGAGCAGATGCAGACGTTATGAACGTTTTTGCTAGCTCAATATGATGACTACTTAATAGTTTAGTGCACCATGCTTAACAGCTTAGAATCGGGACTTCAAAGACGTTTTGAACGTCATGGACCATATGAGATGTTCCAGGAGTTGAAGTTAATATTTCAAGCAAATACCCGAGTTGAGAGATATGAAGTCTCCAACAAGTTCCATAGCTAAAAGATGGAGGAGAATCGCTCAACTAGTGAGCATGTGCTCAGATTGACTGAGTACTACAATCGCTTGAATCAAGTGGGAGTTAATCTTCCAGATAAGATAGTGATTGACAGAATTCTCTAGTCACCATCACCAAGTTAGTAGAACTTCGTGATGAACTATAATATGCAAGGGATAACGGAAATTATTCCCAAGCTCTTTGCGATGCTGAAATCGGCGAAAGTAGAAATCAAAGAAAAACATCAAGTGTTGATGGTTGACAAGATCACTAGTTTCAAGAAAAGGGCAAAGGGCAGAAGGGGAACTTCAAGAAGAACGGCAAGCAAGTTGCTGCTCAAGTGAAGAAGCCCAAGTCTGGACCTAAGCCTGAGACTGAGTGCTTCTACCGCAAAGGGACTGGTCACTAGAAGCAGAACTACCCCAAGTAATTGGTGGATAAGAAGGATGGCAAAGTGAACAAAGGTATATTGGATATACATGTTATTGATGTGTACTTTACTAGTGTTTATAGCAACCCCTAAGTATTTGATACTGGTTCAGTTGCTATGATTAGTAACTTGAAATGGGAGTTGCAGAATAAACAGAGACTAGTTAAGGGTGAAGTGACGATGTGTGTTGGAAGTAGTTCCAAGAGTGATAGGATCATCATCGCACACTCCCTATACTTTCGGGATTAGTGTGGAACCTAAATAAGTGTTATTTGGTGTTGAGAATGAATATGATTTGAACATGTTTATTGCAATATGGTTATTCATTGAAGTAAGAGAATAAATTGTTGTTCTATTTACATGAATAAAACCTTATATGGTTACACACCCAATGAAAATGGTTCATTGGATCTCGATCGTAGTGATACACATATTCATAATATTGAAACCAAAAGATGCGAAGTTAATAATGATAGTGCAAACCTATTTGTGGCACTGCCGTTTAGGTCATATTGGTGTAAAGCGCATGAAGAAACTCCATGCTGATGGGATTTTGGAATCACTTGATTATGAATCACTTGATGCTTGCGAACCATGCCTCTTGGGCAAGATGACTAAAACGCCGTTCTCCGGAACAATGGAGCGAGCAACAGATTTGTTGGAAATCATACATACTGATGTATGTGGTCAAATGAATATTAAAGCTCGCGACAAGTATCATTATTTTCTAACCTTCACAAATGATTTGAGCAGATATGAGTATATCTACTTGATGAAACATAAGTCTGAAATGTTTGAAAAGTTCAAAGAATTTCAGAGTGAAGTAGAAAATCATCGTGACAAGAAAATAAAGTTTCTACGATCTGATCGCGGAGACGAATATTTGAGTTACGAGTTTGGTCTTCAGTTAAAACAATGTGAAATAGTTTCACTACTCACGCCACCTGGAACACCACAGCATAATGGTGCGTCCGAACGTCATAACCGTACTTTATTAGATATAGTACAATCTATGATGTCTCTTACCGATCTACCACTATCGTTTTTGGGGTTATGCATTAAAGACAGCTGCATTCACGTTAAAAAGGGCACCATCTAAGTCCGTTGAGACGACACAATCTGAACTATGGTTTGGCAAGAAACCAAAGTTGTCGTTTCTTAAAGTTTGGGGTTGTGATGCTTATGTGAAAAAGTTTCATCCTGATAAGCTCAAACCCAAATCGGAGAAATATGTCTTCATAGGATACCCAAAGGAGACAGTTGGGTACACCTTCTATCACAGATCCGAAGGCAAGACATTCGTTGCTAAGAATGGATCCTTTCTAGAGAAGGAGTTTCTCTCGAAAGAAGTGAGTGGGAGGAAAGTAGAAAGACTTGATAAGGTAATTGTACCATCTCCCTTATTGGAAAGTAGTTCATCACAGAAATCTGTTCTTGTGACTTCTACACCAATTAGTGAGGAAGATAATGATGATGATCATGTAACTTTAGATCAAGTTACTACCGAATCTCATAGGTAAACCAGAGTGAGATCCGCACCATAGTAGTACGGTAATCCTGTTCTGGAAGTCATGTTACTAGACCATGATGAACTTGCGAACTATGAGGAAGCGATGATGAGCCTAGATTCCACGAAATGGTTTGAGGCCATGAAATCTGAGATATGATCCATGTATGAGAACAAAGTATGGACTTTGATGGATTTGCCCGATGATCGGCAAGCCATAGAAAATAAATGGATCTTCAAGAGGAAGACGGACGCTGATAGTAGTGTTACTACCTACAAAGCTAGAATTGTCGCAAAAGGTTTTCGACAAGTTCAAGGTGTTGACTACGATGAGAGTTTCTCACTCGTATCTATGCTTAAGTCTGTCCGAATCATGTTAGCAATTGCCGCATTTTATGAAATCTGGCAAACGGATAAAACAAAACTGCATTCCTTAATGGATTTATTAAAGAAGAGTTGTATATGATGCAACCAGAAGGTTTTGTCAATCCTAAAGGTGCTAACAAAATGTGCAAGCTCCAGCGATCCATCTATGGACTGGTGCAAGCATCTCGGAGTTGGAATATACGCTTTGATGAGTTGATCACAGCATATAGTTTTATACAGACTTGCGGTGAAGCCTGTATTTACAAGAAAGTGAGTGGGAGCACTACAACATTTCTGATAAGTATATGTAAATGACATATTGTTGATCGGAAATAATGTAGAATTATTCTGCAAAGCATAAAGGAGTGTTTGAAAGGAGTTTTTCAAAGAAAGGACCTCGGTAAAGCTGCTTACATATTGAGCATCAAGATCTATAGAGATAGATCAAGACGCTTGATAAGTTTTCAATGAGTACATACCTTGACAAGATTTTGAAGTAGTTCAAAATGGAACAGTCATAGAAAGAGTCTTTCTTGTTTTACAAGGTATGAAGTTGAGTAAAGATTCAAAACTCGACCACGGCAGAAGATAGAAAGAGAATGAAAGTCATCCCCTATGCCTTGGCCATAGGTTCTATAAAGTATGCCATGCTGTGTACCAGATCTATTGTATACCCTACACTGAGTTTGGCAAGGGAGTACAATAGTGATCTAGGAGTAGATCACTGGACAACGGTCAAAATTATCCTTAGTGGAATAAGGATATGTTTCTCGATTATGGAAGTGAAAAAAGGTTCGTCGTAAAGGGTTACGTCGATGCAAGTTTTGACACCGATCTGGATGACTCTAAGTCTCGATCTAGATACATATTGAAAGTGGGAGCAATTAGCTAGAGTAGCTCCGTGCAGAGCATTGTAGACATAGAAAATTGCAAAATACATAACGGATCTGAATGTGGCAGATCCGTTGACTAAACTTCTCTCACAAGCAAAACATGATCACACCTTAAGTACTCTTTGGGTGTTAATCACATAGCGATGTGAACTAGATTACTGAATCTAGCAAACCCTTTGGGTGTTAGTCACATGGCGATGTGAACTATGGGTGTTAATCACATGATGATGTGAACTATCGATGTTAATCACATGGTGATGTGACCTAGATTATTGACTCTAGTGCAAGTGGGAGACTGAAGGAAATATGCCCTAGAGGCAATAATAAAGTTATTATTTATTTCCTTACATATCATGATAAATGTTTATTATTCATGCTAGAATTGTATTAACCGGAAACATAATACATGTGTGGATACATAGACAAACAGAGTGTCACTAGTATGCCTCTACTTGGCTAGCTTGTTAATCAAAGATGGTTAAGTTTCCTAACCATAGACGAAAGGAGTTGTCATTTGATTAACAAGGTCACATCATTAGTTGAATGATCTGACTGACAAGACCCATTTCATTAGCATAGCACTCGATCGTTTAGTATGTTGCTATTGCTTTCTTCATGACTTATACATGTTCCTTTGACTATGAGATTATGCAACTCCCGTTTGCCGGAGGAACACTTTGGGTGCTACCAAACGTCACAACGTAACTGGGTGATTATAAAGGAGTACTACAGGTGTCACCAAAGGTAGATGTTGGGTTGGCGTATTTCGAGATTAGGATTTGTCACTCCAATTGTGGGAGAGGTATCTCTGGGCCCTCTCGGTAATGCACATCACTTAAGCCTTGCAAGCATTGCAACTAATGAGTTAGTTGCGGGATGATGTATTACGGAACGAGTAAAGAGACTTGCCGGTAACGAGATTGAACTAGGTATTGGATACCGACGATCGAATCTCGGGCAAGTAACATACCGATGACAAAGGGAACAACATATGTTGTTATGCGGTCTGACCGATAAAGATCTTTGTAGAATATGTAGGAGCCAATATGGGCATCCAGGTCCCGCTATTGGTTATTGACCGGAGACGTGTCTCGGTCATGTCTACATTGTTCTCGAACCGTAGGGTCCGCACGCTTAAGGTTTCGATGACAGTTATATAATGAGTTTATGAGTTTTGATGTACCGAAGGAGTTCGGAGTCCCGGATGAGACCGGGGACATGACGAGGAGTCTCGAAATGGTCGAGACGTAAAGATCAATATATTGGACGACTATATTCGGACATCGGAAAGGTTCTGAGTGGTTCGGGTATTTTCGGAGGTACCGGGGAGTTACGGGAATACGGGGAAGAGTATTGGGCCTTATTGGGCCTTAGTGGGAAGGAGCCAGGAGGTGGCGCGCGCCCCTCCCAAGCCCAGTCCGAATTGGACAAGGGGTTTGGGGCGCGGCCCCTCTCTCCCTTCCTTCCCCTCTTCCCCTCTTTCCCCCCTTGACCTAGTTGGACTAGGAAAGGTGGAATCCTACTCCCGGTGGGAGTAGGACCCCCCTGGCGCGCCCAAACCTAGGGCCGGCCTCCTCCCTCCCTTGCTCCTTTATATACGGGGGCAGGGGGCACCCCATGGACACACAAGTTGATCTTCGTGATCGTTCCTTAGCCGTGTGCGGTGCCCCCCTCCACCATATTCCACCTCGGTCATATTGTAGCGGTGCTTAGGCGAAGCCCTGCGACAGTAGAACATCAAGATCGTCACCACGCCGTCGTGCTGACGGAACTCCTCCCCGACGCTTTGCTGGATCGGAGCCCGGGGATCGTCATCGAGCTGAACGTGTGCCAAGAACTCGGAGGTGCCGGAGTAACGGTGCTTGGATCGGTCGGATCGTGAAGACGTACGACTACATCGACCGCGTTGTTATAACGCTTCCGCTTTCGGTCTACGAGGGTACGTAGACAACACTCTCCCCTCTCGTTGCTATGCATCACCATGATCTTGCGTGTGCGTAGGAAATTTTTGAAATTACTACGTTCCCCAACAAGTCCGGCCTGGGCTCTCCTGATAAAGAGAGAGACTTGAGGGAATTCAGGATATCATCGAAAGGTGAGCACTGAAAGATGTCCGCGGCGGTGAACTCCATTATAGGCGCCCAATCAGATTCGATCGGCGGGGGCGTGGAAGGCTCGGAGTACGGAGAAGAGTCCGGCTCCTTGGAGTCCTGGGCCGTGCGGAGTACGGGGCTGGTGTTCGGCTCGATCGCCTTTGAGATCGCAGCCCCCGAGGTGACGTCCAACCGTTCATCCTCAGAGAACGCAGCGGGCTCTGAGTCAAAGATCGGGGCCGGAGTGTGTGCGGCCTCCAGGGTGCTATTAGGAGGCAGAGCTATATCATGCCCCTCGGAATAGCGCGGCGCGCTTGGCTGTGGCTCGAACCCGTCGAAGATCAAGTCTCCGCGGATATCAGCCGTGTAGTTTAAGCTTCCGAACCTGACTTGATGGCCAGGGGCGTAGCTTTCGATCTGCTCCAGATGACCAAGCGAATTGGCCCGCAGAGCGAAGCCGCCGAAGACGAAGATTTGTTCGGGGAGGAAAGTCTCACCCTGGACCTCATCATTGTTGATGATCAAAGGAGCCATCGGGCCTAAAAGCGACGACACAGAGGAACTCTCAATGAAAGGACCAATGTCGGTGTCAAAACCGGCGGATCTCGGGTAGGGGGTCCCGAACTGTGCGTCAAGGTCGGATGGTAACAGGAGACAAGGGACACTTTATTTTACCCAGGTTCGGGCCCTCTCGATGGAGGTAAAACCCTACTCCTGCTAGATTAATATTGATGATATGGGTAGTACAAGAGTGGATCTACCACGAGATCAAGGAGGCTAAACCCTAGAAGCTAGCCTATGGTATGATTGTGTATGATGATGGTTGTCCTATGGACTACATCCCACCGGTTTATATGGACACCGGATAGGGTTAGGGTTTATACAGAGTCGGTTACAATGGTAGGAGATCTCGAATATCCGCACGCCTAGCTTGCCTTCCACGCCAAGAAAAGATCCTTCCGGACACGGGACGAAGTCTTCAAACTTGTATCTTCATAGTTCTGGAGTCCGACCGAAGGTATAGTTCGGCTATCCGAACACCCCCTAATCCAGGACTGCCTCAGTGGCCCTCCGGGTGTTCATGGCAAGGGCCTTGCCGGGGCCCCGGCAAGGGTCTTGCCGTGGCGCCTACTGTCATCCCCGGCAAGGCTCTTGCCGGGGGCCTTGTGGTCCTCCTTGGCTGGGATCCCGCCGAGGATCATCATCTTCTAAAGTGTGTATCTGATCTTGAACGTCTTCACAAAGATCTGCATGCCACCACAGGGATGCCTACCGAATCCTTGCCCCATGGGGGTAGTGGACTCAAGGGTGACTCGCTCCGTAGGTGTGGGGCGAGCTGCCACTGCAAGGGTCTTGCCGGGTTTGATAAAACCGCCTCCCGGCAAGGATCTTGCCGGGGGAGCCTGCTTCGTCCCCTTTGCTCCTTGTGGTCTTGGTCTTGGCATCGTTCTGCTTCTCTCGAGCTTTGGCCTTACCTTGGCTCACCTCCCTTGCGTTGCTCAGTGTGGTGGTGCCCGTGGCTCAGACTGCCCGTGCACAGTTATAGGGGTACAAAAAGTGTACCCCTCTTTTTGTACATCGACAGGAGCCCCCGGGCCTGGGCCACACGTAAGCGCAATCGTGTCGTTGGGCTAGGCCCAAAAACGGTGCGCTGGCAGGCGGGGTGGTTTCTACCACAGTAAGTCTCTTCGCGCGCTGCGCTTCCCACGCTTCCCGCGCGTGGCGCGCCGTGGGGAGGCGTGTGTGACGTGGGCGGCATGCGTGGGGCTGAGCTCTGCACGCATGCGTCACGTCATACTAAAGGGGGCGGTTCGCGCCTTCCCCATAAGTGGAGGGAGGCGTGGGGGCGTGGCCCATTTACTGAACGGGGCCGAGGCATGGTCTTCAAGGCGTCCACTCCCCATGATCATGGGGTGGGGAGAGGTCGCCTCATCCATCGCCTCGGTCCTGCACGCCTGCCACACGGCTCCCATGCGCTTGGGGTGGTGAACGGTGGAGGCGGAAAACCGGGCCGCCGCGGGCCGAGGCAGCGGGTCGGTCCAAGTTCCCTGCGCCTTCCGCGTCTTGATTGGCCGAGCGGGGCGGCCGAGCCCCCACACCATTCTTTTATAAAGAGCAGGAGGGGGGATGGCGTCCCGCATTCCTTCATCTCCTCCTTCCTTCAGCTTCTGCTCCCCCCTTCCATCCGCCATGGAGAGAGGGAACCCTAGTCCTTCAACGGTGGCGGCGAGGGTCGCCGCTCGACAATGCGTCCCTCCTTCTCCTGCACCTGCGGTGGCAGAGCCAGCCGCAAGGGGAAGGGGAAGGGGGCGAGGCCGTGGGCGAGGCCGAGGCGCTCGGGGAAGAGGAGTGTCGGTGTCAAAACTGGCGGATCTCGGGTAGGGGGTCCCGAACTGTGCGTCAAGGTCGGATGGTAACAGGAGACAGGGGACACTTTATTTTACCCAGGTTCGGACCCTCTCGATGGAGGTAAAACCCTACTCCTGCTAGATTAATATTGATGATATGGGTAGTACAAGAGTAGATCTACCACGAGATCAAGGAGGCTAGACCCTAGAAGCTAGCCTATGGTATGTTTGTGTATGATGATGGTTGTCCTACGGACTACAACCCTCCGGTTTATATAGACACCTGATAGGGTTTGGGTTACATAGAGTCGGTTACAATGGTAGGAGATCTTGAATATCCGCATGCCTAGCTTGCCTTCCACGCCAAGAAAAGATCCTTCCGGACACGGGACGAAGTCTTCAATCTTGTATCTTCATAGTCCTGGAGTCCGGCTGAAGGTATAGTCCGGCTATCCGAACACCCCCTAATCCAGGACTCCCTCAGTAGCCCCCGAACCAGGCTTCAATGACGACGAGTCCGGCGCGCAGATTGTCTTCGGCATTGCAAGGCGGGTTCTCCTTCAAACTTTGTGTACCTGCGGGTATAACGTCCGATTTTTATAATGCAGCGCTCCTTGGCTTTCATGCCCAATAATGGCCGCCTTCCACGTGTCAAACGAATGCGAAAAGCCGGGGCAGTTTTACATCCAAGCCCCTAGCCGTATAAATGAGCCGCCTATCTAACAGGATGAGGATTTAGATCCAAACCACACCTCCCCCTTCTGTGAGAAATCATCAGAGCGTCTCCAGCAAAGATCCATTCCAACATGGCCAGCCGCCGTAGCTCCTCCTCTCGCCCTTCTAGTCCTATCCCTGGAGACTGGGAGAGTTGTTCCATCCCGCATAGCGAATTAGTGTCGCTCCAAGCCAAGGGATTTCTCCCTCAAGCCTATATGGTCTCGGTCCGAGCCGGACTCACCATTTATCAAGGCGGAAAACAAGCGGAGAACTCACCTAGTCCCTCTAAAGGGGAGAGGGTGTGCCTGATCCCTTATCTAATAAGGGGACTGGGATTTCCAATTCATCCCTTTCTCCGCGGGCTTCTGGAGTTCTATGGCCTCCAGCTGCACCACCTTACGCCCGGCTCCGTGTTACACATCGCGGGCTTCATTGCTCTTTGCGAGCTATTTTTAGGCGTCGAGGCTCATTTCACGCCGTGGAAGAAGATATTCTGCCTGGTGCCCCGTTCCCAAGAGGGGTCCATATATCAAGTGGGCGGAGCCGAAGTATGGCGCATCGCCGGGACCGGATACCCGTTCGGAACCCCAAAGAAGGCGTCCGAGGACTGGCCTTCAGAATGGTTTTACATAGACGACGTCCCCCTACCGGACCCTATCCGGGCCGGTCTCCCTGAGTTCAACAACGCTCCCCTAAAGAAACGCCTGAGCTGGCGCCCTCGGAGCTCTTAGAGAGAGAATGACAGAGATGTCCTTTACTTAATGGGCCAGATTAAGCTACCGGCTCATTCCGGACTAACCATGATTAAAGCCCCCGAACTCGTGACAGGCTTAAGATCGGGCGTGCGGGTGTCGTTGAATCTGAGACCTCGCCCAGTTTGCTGTTTGGAGGCCGAAGAACTTCCGGAATCTGAGATCCGGAGTCTTGGATGTTATCCGATTTGCCTGATTTTAAGCTCAGGTCTTGGATTGTATCCTCCCCTCCGCGGATACCAGGCATGAAGGGTTCGGGAATTCGGACATAGCTAGTCCTTAAGATAGATGAAGGGTCGCCGCATTGTGTCTCCACCACAGCAACGTGGTGGGTGACTTGGGGAGAGTTAATTTCTCTTAGATCGGGTTTAAGCCCAACCTGGTCGTAATTTGTAGCGACATCCAGTGCGGCGATGCGATCCAGGAGCTCATTTACAGAAGAGAGCTCCATCCGTTCCAATTGCTCGGCGAGTTCTGAGCCGACGTGGAGGTTGCTTTCGATGACCCGGGAGGTCACCGTCGGCGCAACAGCCGAACAGGCGGTTGCGAGAAAACCACCTAGCCAGAGAGTTTGGCCGACAGCCAAGGCTCCTTTTGTAATGGCGAGTAAAAGAGACTTGCCGGTAACGAGATTGAACAAGGTATCGCGATACCGACGATCGAATCTCGGGCAAGTATCGTACCGATAGACAAAGGGAATTGTATACGGGATTGATTAAGTCCTTGACATCGTGGTTCATCCGATGAGATCATCGTGGAACATGTGGGAGCCAACATGGGTATCCAGATCCCGCTGTTGGTTATTGACCGGAGAACGTCTCGGTCATGTCTACATGTCTCCCGAACCCGTAGGGTCTACACACTTAAGGTTCGATGACGCTAGGGTTATAAAGGAAGCTTGTATGTGGTTACCGAATGTTGTTCGGAGTCCCGTATGAGATCCCGGACGTCACGAGGAGTTCCGGAATGGTCCGGAGGTAAAGATTTATATATGGGAAGTCCTGTTTTGGTCACCGAAAGGGTTTCGGGTTTTATCGGTAACGTACCGGGACCACCAGGAGGGTCCCGGGGGTCCACCAAGTGGGACCACCGGCCCCGGAAGGTTGCGTGGGCCAAGTGTGGGAGGGAACCAGCTCCAGGTGGGCTGGTGCGCCCCTCCACCAAGGCCCAAGGCGCAGGGAGAGTGGGAGGGGGCAAACCCTAGGTCCAGATGGGCCTTAAGGCCCACCTAGTGGTGCGCCCCCCTCTCTCCCCCTTTGGCCGCCCCCTAGATGGGATCTAGGGCTGGCCGCCACCCCTAGGGGTGGAAACCTAGGTGGGGGCGCAGCCCCTCCCCTCCCCCTATATATACTTGAGGTTTGGGCTGCCCAAGACACGCGATTCAATCTCTCTCTTGGCACAACCCTGCTCCTCTCCCTCCTCCTCTCCCGCGGTGCTTGGCGAAGCCCTGCAGAATTGCCACGCTCCTCCATCATCACCACGCCGTTATGCTGCTGCTGGATGGAGTCTTCCTCAACCTCTCCCTCTCTCCTTGCTGGATCAAGGCATGGGAGACGTCACCGGGCTGTACGTGTGTTGAACGCGGAGGTGCCGTTCGTTCGGCACTTGGTCATCGGTGATTTGGATCACGACGAGTACGACTCCATCAACCCCGTTCACTTGAACGCTTCCGCTTAGCGATCTACAAGGGTATGTAGATGCACTCTCCTTCCCCTCGTTGCTAGATTACTACATAGATTGATCTTGGTGTTGCGTAGAAAATTTTGAATTTCTGCTACGTTCCCCAACAGTGGTATCAGAGCTAGGTCTATTGCGTAGATTCTTTGCACGAGTAGAACACAAAGTAGTTGTGGGCGTTGATTTTGTTCAATATGCTTACCGTTACTAGTCAATCTTGATTCGGCGGCATTGTGGGATGAAGCGGCCCGGACCGACCTTACACGTACTCTTACGTGAGACAGGTTCCACCGACTGACATGCACTAGTTGCGTAAGGTGGCTAGCGGGTGCCAGTCTCTCCCACTTTAGTCGGATCGGATTCGATGAAAAGGGTCCTTATGAAGGGTAAATAGCAATTGAAATATCACGTTGTGGTTTTGCGTAGGTAAGAAATGTTCTTGCTAGAAACCCATAGCAGCCACGTAAAACATGCAAACAACAATTAGAGGACGTCTAACTTGTTTTTGCAGGGTATGCCATGTGATGTGATATGGCCAAAAGGATGTGATGTATGAGATTGATCATGTTCTTGTAATAGGAATCACGACTTGCATGTCGATGAGTATGACAACCGGCAGGAGCCATAGGAGTTGTCCTTAATTTATTTATGACCTGCGTGTCAACATAAACGTCATGTAATTACTTTACTTTATTGCTAACCGTTAGCTGTAGTAGTAGAAGTAATAGTTGGCGAGACAACTTCATGAAGACACGATGATGGAGATCATGATGATGGAGATCATGGTGTCATGCCGGTGACGACGATGATCATGGAGCCCCGAAGATGGAGATCAAAAGGAGCAAAGTGCTGATGGCCATATCATGTCACTATTTGATTGCATGTGATGTTTATCATGTTTTTGCATCTTATTTGCTTAGAACGACGGTAGTAAATAAGATGATCCCTCATTAAAATTTCAAGAAAGTGTTCCCCCTAACTGTGCACCGTTGCGAAAGTTTGTCGTTTCGAAGCACCACGTGATGATCGGGTGTGATAGATTCTTACGTTCACATACAACGGGTGTTGATGAGCCTAGCATGTACAGACATGGCCTCGGAACACATGCAAACACTTAGGTTGACTTGACGAGCCTAGCATGTACAGACATGGCCTCGGAACACAGAAGACCGAAAGGTCGAGCATGAGTCGTATGGCAGATACGATCAACATGAAGATGTTCACCGATGTTGACTAGTCCGTCTCACGTGATGATCGGACACGGCCTAGTTGACTCGGATCATGTAATCACATAGATGACTAGAGGGATGTCTATCTAAGTGGGAGTTCACAAGATGAACTTAATTATCCTGAACATAGTCAAAAGATCTTTGCAAATTATGTCGTAAGCTCGCGCTTTAGTTCCACTATTTTAGATATGTTCCTAGAGAAAATATTGTTGATAGTTAACAGTAGCAATTATGCGGACAGTAGAAGGCTTATGTCCTTAATGCATCGCTCGGTGTGCTGGACCTCGAACGTGGTCTGTGGATGTTGCGAACATCTGACATACACGTTTTGATGACTACATGATAGTTCGGTAATGATAAATGGTTTAGAATTGAGGCACCGAAGACATTTTTGAAATGTCGCGGAACATATGAGATGTTTCGAGGGCTGAAATTGGGATTTCAGGCTCGTGCCCACGTCAAGAGGTATAAGACCTCCGACGATTTTCTTGGCCTGCAAACTAAGGGAGAAAAGCTCAATTGTTGAGCTTGTGCTCAAATTGTCTGAGTACAACAATCACTTGAATCGAGTGGGAGTTGATCTTCCAGATAAGATAGTGATGTTTCTCCAAAGTCATTTCCACCAAGCTGCTAGAGCTTTGTGATGAACTATAACATATCAGGGATAGATATGATGATCCTTGAAATATTCGCGATGTTTGACACCGCGAAAGTAGAAATCAAGAAGAAGCATCAATTGTTGATGGTTAGTGAAACCACTAGTTTCAAGAAGGGCAAGGGCAAGAAGGGATATTCATGAAACGGCAAATCGGCTGCTGCTCTAGTGGAGAAACCCAAGGTTGAACCCAAACCCGAGACTGAGTGCTTCTGTAATAAGGGGGATAGTCACTAGAGCAGAATTACCCTAGATACTTGGTAGATGAGAAGGCTGTCGATAGAAGTATATTGGATATACATTATGTGAATGTGTACTTTACTAGTACTCCTAGTAGCATCAGGGTATTAGATACTGGTTCGGTTGCTAAGTGTTAGTAACTCGAAATAAAAGCTACGGAATAAACGGAGACTAGCTAAAGGTGAGCTGACGAGATGTGTTGGAAGTGCTTCCAAGGTTGATATGATCAAGCATGGCACGCTCCCTCTACCATCGAGATTGGTGTTAAACCTAAATAATTGTTATTTGGTGTTTGCGTTGAGCATAGACATGATTGCATTATGTCTATCGCAATACGGTTATTCATTTAAGGAGAATAATGGTTACTCTATTTATTTGAATAATACCTTCAATGGTCTTGCACCTAAAATGAATGGTTTATTGAATCTCGATCATAGTGATACACATGTTCATGCCAAAAGATATAAGATAGTAATGATAGTACCACCTACTTGTGGCACTGCCATGTAAGTCATATTGGTGTAAAACGCATGAAGAAGCTCCATGTTGATGGATCTTTGGACTCACTCATTTTTGAAAAAGGATTGAGACATGTGAACCATGTCTATTGGTATATACGCATGAAGAAACTCCATGCAGATGGACCGTTTGGACTCACTTGATTTTGAATCGCTTGAGACATGCAGATCATACCATATGGGCAAGATGACTGAAAGCTTCGGTTTCAGTAAAATGGAACAAGAAAGCAACTTGTTGGAAGTAACACATTTTGATGTGTGCAGTCCAATGAGTGCTGAGGCACGCAGTGGATATCGTTATGCTCTTACTTCACAGATGATTTGAGTAGATACGGAGCATATTTACTTGATGAAACACAAGTCTGAATTATGGAATGGTTCAAGTAATTTCAGAATGAAGTTGAAGATCTTCGTGACAAGAGGATAAAATGTCTATGATATGATCACAGAAATGAATATCTGAGTTACGAGTTTGGCACTGTGAAAATTGTTTCACGACTAGTACCGCCTGGAACACCATAGAGTGATGGTGTGTCCGAACATCATAACTGCACCCTATTAGATATGATGCATACCATGATGTCTCTTATCGAATTACCACTATCGTTCATGGGTTAGGCATTGGAGACAACCGCACTCACTTTAAATAGGGCACCACGTAATTCCGATGAGATGACACCGTATGAACTATGGTTTAAAGAAACCTAAGCTGTCATTTCTTAAAAGTTTGGGGCTGCGACGCTTATATGAAAAAGTTTCAGGCTGATAAGCTCGAACCCAAAGCGGATAAATGCATCTTCATAGGACACCCAAAATAGTTGGGTATACCTCCTGTCTCAGATCTGAAAGCAATAGGGATTGTTTCTAGAATCGGGTCCTTTCTCGAGGAAAAGTTTCTCTCGAAAGAATTGAGTGGGAGGATGGTGGAGACTTGATGAGGTTATTGAACCGTCACTTCAACTAGTGTGTAGCAGGGCACAGGAGTTGTTCCTATGGCACCTACACCAATTGAAGTGGAAGCTTATGATAGTGATCATGAGACTTCGGATCAAGTCACTCCCAAACCTCGTAGGATGACAAGGATGCGTACTACTTCAGAGTGGTACGTAATCCTGTCTTGGAAGTCATGTTGCTAGACAACAATGAACCTACGAGCTATGGAGAAGCGATGGTGGGCCCGGATTCCGATGAATGGCTCGAGGCCATAAAATCTGAGAGAGGATCCATGTATGAAAACAAAGTGTAGACTTTGGCAGAACGGCTCGATGGTCGTAAGGCTGTTGAGTACAGATGGATTTTAAAAGGAAGACGAACAATGATGGTAAATGTCACCATTAAGAAAGCTTGACTTGTCATTAAGATGTTTTCCGACAAGTTCAAGGAGTTGACTGCGATGAGGCTTTCTCACTCGTAGCGATGCTAAGAGTCTGTTGGAATTATGTTAGCGATTACTGCATTATTTATGAAATTGTGCAGATAGGATGTCAAAACATTGTTTCCTCGACGATTTTCTTGAGGAAAGGTTGTATGTGATACAACCAGAAGATTTTTTGTCAATCCTGAAAGATGTTAACAAGTATGCAAAGCTCCAGCAATCCTTCTAAGGACTGGAGTAAGCATCTCGGAGTTGGAATGTACGCTTTGATGAGATGATCAAAGATTTGGGTTTATACAAAGTTTATGGGAAACTTGTATTTCCAAAGAAGTGAGTGGGAGCACTATAGAATTTCTGATAAGTATATGTTGTTGACATATTGTTGATCAGAAATGATGTAGAATTTCTGGAAAGCATATAGGGTTATTTGAAAAGTGTTTTTCAATGGAAAACCTGGATTAAGCTACTTGAACATTGAGAATCAAGATCTATAAGGATAGATCAAAATCGCTTAATAGTACTTTCAAACAAACACACACCACGACAAGATTTTGAAGGAGTTCAAAATAGATCAGCAAAGAAGGAGTTCTTGGCTGTGAGTAAGACTGGAAACCTGACCACGGCAGAATAGAGAGAAAGAACGAAGGTCGTCCCCTATGATTTAGTCGTAGGCTCTAAAGTATGCTATGTTGTGTACCGCACCTGAAGTGTGCCAAACCATGAGTCAGTCAAGGGGTACAAGTGTGATCTAGAAATGGATCACAAGACGGCGGTCAAAGTTATCCTTAGTAACTAGTGGACTAAGGAATTTTCTCGATTATGGAGGTGGTAAAAGAGTTCGTCGTAAAGGGTTACGCCGATGCAAACTTTGACACTAATCCAGATTATTCTGAGTAGTAAACTGGATTCGCATAGTAGAACAGTTATTTGGAATAGCTCCAAATAGAGCGTCGTAACTTCATCTAGGAGATGACATAGAGATTTGTAAAGCACACACGGATCTGAAAGGTTCAGACCCGTTGACTATAACATCTCTCACAAGCATAACATGATCAAACCCAGAACTCATTGAGTATTAATCACATGGTAATGTGAACTAGATTATTGACTCTAGTAAACTCTTTGGGTGTTAGTCACATGGGGATGTGACCTTGAGTGTTAATCACATAGCGATGTGAACTGGATTATTGACTCTAGTGCAAGTGGGAGACTGTTGGAAATATGCCCTAGAGGCAATAAAAAATTGATTACTATTATATTTCCTTGTTCATGATAATCGTTTATTATCCATGCTAGAATTGTATTGATAGGAAACTCAGATACATGTGTGGATACATAGACAACACCATGTCCCTAGTAAGCCTCTAGTTGACTAGCTCGTTGATCAATAGATGGTTACGGTTTCCTGACCATGGACATTGGATGTCGTTGATAACGGGATCACATCATTAGGAGAATGATGTGATGGACAAGACCCAATCCTAAGCCTAGCACAAGATCATGTAGTTCGTATGCTAAAGCTTTTCTAATGTCAAGTATCGTTTCCTTAGACGATGAGATTGTGCAACTCCCGGATACCGTAGGAGTGCTTTGGGTGTGCCAAACGTCACAACGTAACTGGGTGGCTATAAAGGTGCACTACGGGTATCTCCGAAAGTGTCTGTTGGGTTGGCACGAATCGAGACTGGGATTTGTCACTCCGTGTGACGGAGAGGTATCTCTGGGCCCACTCGGTAGGACGTCATCATAATGTGCACAATGTGATCAAGGAGTTGATCACGGGATGATGTGTTGCGGAACGAGTAAAAGAGACTTGCCGGTAACGAGATTGAACAAGGTATCGCGATACCGACGATCGAATCTCGGGCAAGTATCGTACCGATAGACAAAGGGAATTGTATACGGGATTGATTAAGTCCTTGACATCGTGGTTCATCCGATGAGATCATCGTGGAACATGTGGGAGCCAACATGGGTATCCAGATCCCGCTGTTGGTTATTGACCGGAGAACGTCTCGGTCATGTCTACATGTCTCCCGAACCCGTAGGGTCTACACACTTAAGGTTCGATGACGCTAGGGTTATAAAGGAAGCTTGTATGTGGTTACCGAATGTTGTTCAGAGTCCCGGATGAGATCCCGGACGTCACGAGGAGTTCCGGAATGGTCCGGAGGTAAAGATTTATATATGGGAAGTCCTGTTTTGGTCACCGAAAGGGTTTCGGGTTTTATCGGTAACGTACCGGGACCACCAGGAGGGTCCCGGGGGTCCACCAAGTGGGACCACCAGCCCCGGAAGGTTGCGTTGGCCAAGTGTGGGAGGGAACCAGCTCCAGGTGGGCTGGTGCGCCCCTCCACCAAGGCCCAAGGCGCAGGGAGAGTGGGAGGGGGCAAACCCTAGGTCCAGATGGGCCTTAAGGCCCACCTAGTGGTGCGCCCCCCTCTCTCCCCCTTTGGCCGCCCCCTAGATGGGATCTAGGGCTGGCCGCCACCCCTAGGGGTGGAAACCTAGGTGGGGGCGCAGCCCCTCCCCTCCCCCTATATATACTTGAGGTTTGGGCTGCCCAAGACACGCGATTCAATCTCTCTCTTGGCACAGCCCTGCTCCTCTCCCTCCTCCTCTCCCGCGGTGCTTGGCGAAGCCCTGCAGAATTGCCACGCTCCTCCATCATCACCACGCCGTTGTGCTACTGCTGGATGGAGTCTTCCTCAACCTCTCCCTCTCTCCTTGCTGGATCAAGGCATGGGAGACGTCACCGGGCTGTACGTGTGTTGAACGCGGAGGTGCCGTCCGTTCGGCACTTGGTCATCGGTGATTTGGATCACGACGAGTACGACTCCATCAACCCCGTTCACTTGAACGCTTCCTCTTAGCGATCTACAAGGGTATGTAGATGCACTCTCCTTCCCCTCGTTGCTAGATTACTACATAGATTGATCTTGGTGTTGCGTAGAAAATTTTGAATTTCTGCTACGTTCCCCAACACATGCATCATCGGCAATGCTTGTACAAAGGGTGGCTTGCCAGGGGGCCTAGCAAGCCGCGCCTCACGGGTGAAACTTGCGAAGATGCTCAATGTTCCAGGAGTAACTCACCGGAACGACATCTTCGGTCTCCAGGCGGACTGCGCCGGGCCTGGTGACTCGTATTACCCGATAAGGGCCTTCCCACTTTGGCGTCAACTTGTTGGAATTCTTGGCCGATTGAACGCGCCGAAGGACAAGGTCGCCTTCCTCAAGGCTTCGGGCATGGACCTTGCGGCTATGGTAGCGGCGCAAGGCTTGTTGGTAGCGTGCTGCTCTCACAGCCGCCCGAAGACGATCTTCCTCAAGGAGCATTGCGTCATCTTGGCGCAATTGCTCTTGCTCAAGCTCATCATAAGCGAGCACTCGAGGTGACCCGTATATGAGTTCAGTGGGGAGAACTGCTTCTGCCCCGTATACTAGGGCAAAG
Organism: Aegilops umbellulata; assembly: GCA_032464435.1. NCBI lineage: Eukaryota > Viridiplantae > Streptophyta > Magnoliopsida > Poales > Poaceae > Aegilops > Aegilops umbellulata. The sequence goes on along the minus strand of CP136055.1, from coordinate 599,641,780 downwards.
GGTGTCTGGCCGGTGGCTCGATTTGGCGTCGTCTTGATCGACCAAAGAACCGTCGGCAACTCATCAATCCAGCGCCTTCCACTCTTGTGCAGCCTGTCAAAGGTCTTGGTCCTTAAGCCTCGCAGTACTTCAACATTTGCCCTCTCAGCTTGACCATTGCTTCGCGGGTGAGCAATGGAAGCGAAACAGACTTTGCTGCCGAGGTCTTGGGTATATTGCATGAAGGTGTGGCTTGTGAACTGTGTGCCATTGTCGGTGATAACCCTGTTGGGTATGCCAAAACGGCACACTAGTCCCTTGAAGAATTTGACGGCTGACTGGGCTGTGACCTTCCTCACTGCCTCCACCTTCGGCCACTTTGTGAACTTGTCGATTGCAACGTACAAGTACTCAAAGCCCCCGACAGCGCGGGGGAAAGGGCCCAGTATGTCGAGCCCCCAGACCAAGAAGGGCCAGGAGAGAGGAATGGTTTGAAGGGCTTGAGCTGGCTAATGAAGCTTCTTTGAACTAACACGCTTCACACCTGGTGACTAGTGTCGTCACATTCTGGAGGGTGGTGGGCCAGAAGAAGCCTTGCCGGCAAGGGCCCTTGACCCGATGTGGGATCCACATATGCCTCCGTGTATCTCCACCAACAGCTCCAGTCCTTCCTCTCGAGGGATACACTTCAATTTCACACCGTTCGGCCTCTTTCTGTACAGGACGTCATCGACGAACTGGTACATGGTAGAGCGACAGGCTACTTTTTCCGCTTCTTCCTGCTCGTCAGGAAGTTCCCCTATTTGGAGGAATCGGACGGTATGATGTGCCCATGCTGGAGCCTGGGGCTCGACGGCGAGGACTAAAGGCATTTCTTCCGCTATAGGAGCGGTTGTCTCGACGGCAAGAGCTTGACGCTCCGCCGGAGCTAGCCGTCCCATGGCAGGCTCAGTGTCCCCGGCAACATCCTTGCCGGCTGCTCCGGGGAGCTCAGCGGGAAAGTACTTGCCAGGCCCTGATTTCCTCCTCTTGTTCTGCTCTGTTGATGGATCAACGGATGGCTGAGTTAGCTGAAGCACAAAGGTACCTGGTTCCACAGGTAGCTTGAGGGCAGCGCATTTTGACAGGTAATCGGCGATATCGTTCTCCGCTCGGGGAACGTGTTCAGCCTGTATACCGTCGAAACACTCTTCCAGCTTTCTCACTTCATCGACGTAGGCCTTCATCAACGGGCTCTGGTAATCCTTGTTGACTTGCTTGACGACAAGCTGCGAGTCACCCCTGACGATGAGTTTCTTGATCCTAAGACCGGCAAGCAGCCCTTCGTACTCTGCCGTATTGTTTGTTGACACCTCCCCGGGGAAGTGCATCTGGATCACCTACTTGAGGTGCTCTCCGGTGGGCGCGACAAGCAGTATGCCAGCCCCGGCGCCTTGTAAGGAGAAAGCTCCATCAAAGTACATGATCCAATCACAACTTGCCTCCTTGCCGGGGAGAGCAGTCTCTTGGGCTTCTTCGTCAGGCGTTGCGGTCCATTCTGCAATGAACTCCGCCAGGACTCGGCTCTGAATCGTCGAAGTACTTTCAAACTTGAGGCCAAAGCTGGACAGCTCCAGTGCCCATTCCACAATTCTTCCCGTTGCATCTGGATTGTGAAATATCCGTTGCAGAGGGAGGCGAGTGACGACAGTGATCTTGTGTGCCTGGAAGTAGTGCGGCAGCTTCCTCGAGGCCATAAGAAGGCTGAAGAGCAGTTTCTGCACGCCGGAGTACCTTGATCTAGCCCCCTGCAGGAGGGAACTAACAAAGTAGACCGGGTGCTGCATCATTTTCTTCTTCGGCGGCACTTCAACTGGCTGTGTCGTCTCTGCATTGGTGGTGTCGGGCTCCGTCGCTGCCATTACCTCGTCGTCAACCTCTCTCTGTGCCACTAGTGCGGCGCTGACCACCTGGTTCATTGCCGCCAGGTATAACAGCAACGGCTCCTGTGGCCTAGGCGCAACTAGTATTGGCGCGGAGGAGAGGTACTTCTTCAAATCTTGCAATGCTGCTTCGGCTCCTGACGTCCACTCCATCGGGCCCGCCTTTTTCAGGATCTTGAAAAAGGGAAGGGCGCGCTCGGCAGACTTGGAAATGAACCTGCCCATGGCGGCGACGCAACCAGCAAGCCGACGCACATCCTTGATTCGCTTGGGTGCTTCAATCTGCTCTATAGCTTTGATCTTGTCCGGATTGGCCTCTATCCCACGCTGTGACACCAAGAACCCGAGAAGCTTGCCGGACGGGACGCCAAAGACGCACTTCTCAGGGTTCAGCTTGAGATTGATCTTGCGTAGGTTTGCAAATGTTTCTTGCAAATCTGGTATGAGGGTTGCCCTGTCCTTGGTTTTGACCACTATGCCATCCATATAAGCTTCCATATTTCTATGGAGCTGGGGTTCAAAACCAATCTGGACTGCCCTTGCAAACGTCGAACCAGCACTCTTCAACCGGAAAAGCATCTGCATGAAACAATACGTACCACATGGGGTGATGAATGCTGTTTTCTCTTCGTCTTCTCTTGTCCTGAAGATCTGGTGGTAGCCGGAGTAGGCATCGAGGAATGACAATAGATCACACCCAGCCGTGGAGTCAACAATCTGGTCGATGCGCGGCAACGGGAAGGGGTCTTTAGGACAAGCCTTATTGATATCTGTGTAATCAATACATAGTCTCCACTTCCCATTTGCCTTACGCACTACGACCGGATTGGCCAACCACGTTGGATGGAGCACTCCTCTTACCAAACCCGCTGCTTCCAGTTTCCGGATCTCTTCTGTGATGAACTCTTGTCATTCCAAAGCTTGCTTTCTGACCTTCTGCTTGACAGGCCGCGCATGAGGACAGACAGCAAGGTGGTGCTCAATCACCTCCCTGGGAACGCCGGGGATGTCGGAAGCTTGCCATGCAGACACATCGACATTCGTCCGCAGGAAGGTGACAAGCACGTCTTCCTATTTGTCGTCAAGGGTGGAACTTATGGTGAAAGCTCCTCCCGTGCCGTCCTCATTGACAGAAACCTTCTTGGTTCCCGGCGGTATGGCCCTGGGCTTCTTGTTTTCGCCGGTGGAGCTCTCTAGCACGTCCTCGACGGCAGCCCTACACTCCGAAGAGGTGCACTTGCCGGAGTGGGTGTCCGAGGTCTCACCGGTCTTCTTCTTCTTCTTCTTCCCTCCCGGGGTTCCGGCGGCAGGAGCAAGTGCCCTAGTGGCGGCAGCTGCTGCAACTGCTTGCCGGTATAGTTGGTCAGTGCAAATCAGCGCATCTTTCTTATCGGAGGGGATGGTGATGATCGTCACAGGTCCTGGCATCTCTAGGGTGTTGTAGGCGTAGTGTGACGCCGCCATGAACTTGGCCAGCTCTGGGTGGCCAAGGATCCCGTTGTAGGGCCAGGGAATCTTGGCAACATCAAACATGATCCTCTCTGTCCTGTAGTTCAGGTCGCTTCCAAAAGTCACGGGCAGCGTGACCTTTCCCTTGGGTTGGCTTCTTCACGGGTTGACCCCCTGAAACGTGCCCGTCTCTTCGAGGTCTCCATCAGGAATCTGCAGTTTCTCGATCACGGCAGGAGAGATCAAGTTCAGACCGGCCCCGCCATCAACTAGCATCTTCGTCACCTTGAGGTTGCGTATTGTTGGTGAAATCAACAACGGCAAGCACCCGACCGCAGTAGTGCGATCAGGGTGATCCTCAGTGTAAAAAATGATAGGTGTGCTGGACCACTTCAGCGGCCTTTGGGCATCAAACGACGGCTCTGTCACTGTTATCTCTCGCGCCCACTATTTAAGCCGGCGGTGAGAAGTATGCAGCGAGGCGCTGCCGTCGACGCACATGGCCTCTGTAGCTTTCTGAAACTCTTGGTCACCGGATTCGTCGTCCTCTTCGTGATCGTCGTCTTCTGGCTTTCTGTCACGGCCCCGGGCAGGCCTCTCCTATTATTTATCCTTGCCGCGACGACCTGCCTGGCCGTCACGCTTCTTGCCGGACCCCTCAGCACCATCCTGGACTTTCTCCTTGTCCCACCTCTCATATTCAGCCCTCTGCTTCTGAGCGAGGAGCTCAACCTGTCGGCAGTTCTGGAGGTCATGGCCTTTGGTGTGGTGGATCTTGCAGTATCGCTTGTCCGAGTTTCCTGGCTTCTCGGCAGCCGCCAAGGCCCGGCAGGCGACATATCCGGCAATTTCCTTGCTGGGGTCATCTACCTTGGTTTTCTTGGTGGAGCCGGTGTCATCAAATCCCTCGACGGCAAGCACGGCTTTACATTTGCACTTCCTGTTGCGGCGCCAACCTTTCTTCGCCGGAGCGGCAGTATCCTCATCTGAGGAGTCGGTTTCCACGCCGGCATCTTCGCCGGGGTACTTCCTTCCCTCTTCAGCTCGGGCACATCTGTCAGCAAGAACATAGAGTTCTGCCACATCTTTCACCTTGTTCATTGCCAGCTCTTCGCGCATCTTGCGGTTACGCACGTTTTGATGGAACGCGCTGATGATGGCGGCAGGGTGAACATCAGGGATGTTGTACTGTATCCGGCTGAAGCTCTATATATACTTGCGGAGACTCTCGCCGCCCTTCTGGGGAATGACGTGCAGGTCGCTTGCTTGGCCATGAGCTTGGTGACCTCCAGTGAAGGCGCCCACGAACTCATGGCACAAATCCGACCAGGAGGAAATAGAGTCTACCGGCAAGTGCATCAACCTGACATAGCGTTGGGTTTAAGAGCCAACGGAAAGTAATTCGCAAGCACCTTATCGTCACGGGCTCCGGCAGCTTGCATCGTGATGGTGTAGATGCCGAGAAACTCGGACGGGTGGGTCTTGCCACTGTATTTCTCGCCAACGTCAGGTTTGAAGGTGCGGTGAGTGGGCCACTGGAACTGCCGCAACTCACGGGTAAAAGCCGGAGAGCCTACCTCGTAAGGTAGGCCTACAGGGCTCTCCGGTGCCGGGTGGTTCGCAGCAGGCCCTGCTCGCCTGTCTGATTGGTGGCACGCTCCGCGCCGGCGCTCGATAGTGGTTCGAGCGTCTTCATGTTCTCGTTCCCGTAGAACTTGGCGCTGGTCACAGTGGCTCCGCGGGTCGGATGATGCTATGGAGATTTCGTCGCCCGTAAGGTCGCGACGGGCTGGCGTCCGCGGTACCGGGCGAGGGGGAGGCGAGTGCACCGTGGTCGCAGCGCCGCCGGCTTTCCTGCACTGGTGCATGGGACTCCATCGGAGCGTCGACCCGGGGGCTCCACCGGACTTGGTTCGTCTTTGTTGGCCACGCAACAAGGCTTCGGATAGTGGCTCTCCATTCGTTGAGTTTCCCCGTAGTGGGAGGAAAATCGAGGAGCAACTTCGCGCGCGCCAGGGCTTCTGCTGGCGTTGGTGGCAGCGAAACCTGCACGGATCGCGACACGCTTCGACTTCTGACCATGTCAGAAGGAGCTCTATCATGACCCCGCGGTCGCATGCCATCTTCACAAGCGCCTCAGCGAGCGAGCGGGTCTTCTACATCCCGGGAGTGGCGCTCGGGGCTCTTCCCGCGGCGACGCCCGGGGTCTTCGGCATGATTACGCAGTTCGTCGCGCGCCGCTTGAGAGGAGCGCGCCGTCGGCGCCGGCGTGGGATTCTTGGAAGCCCTCGCGTCGCCCTCGGGCGGGGTGGCTCCGTCTTTGGATTTGGCGGCGTGCGGCCCGTTACCAGGCGCACGAACATCGCCGCCTCACAAACTCCAGCTGTCGGGACGGTGTTGGTGTTCGCGAACGACGCCCCGGGTCCTTTCTGCGACCGGTCCGCTGCTCGCCCGCGTCGGGGCGGGATGTCTGGCTTCCGACGGGCCAACCGCCCCCGTCGTCTTCTTCTTGGGCGCCATGACAATGAAGAAGCGTCGAACTAACTGCTAAAGCCGATTATCTCAACTACGCCCCCTACCTGGCGCGCCAAAGATGTCGGTGGGAACGACACATATGGGATCACAAGAATCCGTACTACGTTTGCGGGGCGTGGGCTCATGAGAAGAGCGGATCAAACAGATAGCACACAATTCCTTTATCCAAGTTCGGGCCGCGAGGATGCGTAAAACCCTACTCTTGCTTTGGTGGATTGTTTATCTGTGTTCTTGAACTAGCAATGGGGCGTGAGGAGCTCCAAAAAGCCGAATCCTCCTCCTAGTCGCCTTGGGCCTCCTTTTATAGGGAAAGGGGTTGCCACAGTGGCACATAGGAGGTGGAAAGGGTATAGTGATGCAAGGTTATCCCTCGCATTACATGACAAGGCGCATTTAATGCGTCTTGCTTAGGTGTCCTTGCTTTATCGGGGACGGGGGAGAGCCCTGTCTCGTCCGTCGCCGCTCCCTCTCGTGTCAACACTCGCCCTGGCCAGCGGTGCCCGCGGTGCCATGTAGGCGGGCAGGCAGCTGAGGTGGCGCAGTGGTGGGTCTCCACGAAGATCCGCATGCCGCCACGCCGGTGCCTGCCCAGCTGTTTGGGTCGGCAGCTGCATGCGAACGGCGGTGGAGGTCTGATTGGCGTGGGCCTGATGGTGGCCCTACGGGTGTTCATGGCAAGGGCCTTGCCGAGGCCCCGGCAAGGGTCTTGCCGTGGCGCCTGCTGTCATCCCCGGCAAGGCTCTTGCCGGGGGCCTTGTGGTCCTCCTTGGCTGGGATCCCGCCGAAGATCATCATCTTCTAAAGTGCATATCTGATCTTGTACGTCTTCACAAAGATCTGCATGCCACCACGGGATGCCTCCCGAATCCTTGCCCCATGGGGACAGTGGACTCAAGGGTGACTCGCTCCGTAGGTGTGGGGCGAGCTGCCACGGCAAGGGTCTTGCCGGGTTTGCTAAAACCGCCTCCCGGCAAGGATCTTGCCGAGGGAGCCCGCTTCGTCCCCTTTGCTCCGTGTGGTCTTGGACTTGGCGTCGTTCTGCTTCTCTCGAGCTTCGACCTTACCTTGGCTCACCTCCCTTGCCTTGCTCAGTGTGGTGGTGCCCGTGGCTTAGACTGCCCGTGCACAGTTATAGGGGTACAAAAAGTGTACCCCTCTTTTTGTACACCGACATCCTCCCCAAGCCCCACTGCCCCATTCCCTACATGCCCGATGTGAGCCCCGCCTCGCTCCCTCCCTCTCCCTCGCGCGCTCGCGCTCGTCGCCGTGGTTCCCGCCGATCTCGCCCGCGGTTGACGCGCTCCGGCGGCGTCCGATGCGCGCTCACCGCGCCGTGCCCGCGCACCGCACCTGCCGTGGCCCGCAGCCCCCCTGCCGCCTCCGACGCGACCACTACCGCCCCACGCCGTCCCGCTGCGCCCCGCTTGCCCGTGCTGCCGCGCCGGGGCTGCGCCTTCCGCGCCCCTATCACGCTCTCTGTGACCTTCCTCCCCGCACACGTGCACACCCCTCCAAGGCTGCGCCCCCCTCTCTGCCACTTGCGGCCACCGAACCCCCCTGCGCTGGCGACGCCGCCACACCCGCGGCCAACTCCGGCACCCCGACCCCCGCGCCCTGCTCCCTTGCGCCCGCATCTCGCGCCGGCCTCACCCACTACCCCATGCGGCCTCCCGCCCGCTGCTGCGCTCACCGCCGCCGCCACCTTTGACCACTGCCCCCGCCCGCACTGCTCCGGCCGGTGGCGCCCCGGCCAAACCTCGTCGGCGCCCTACCGCTCCCACCATGCGGCGGGCCGCGCCTGGACCGTCTTGGGTGCCCAGCGCCCATGCCCGTTCGGGCGGTGCCCGCGCTCGCACCGCCCTATTCCCGTTAGGCCCTTGGGGCCACAGACATGTGGGGCCCGGCCCTAGAACATAAATAAAAATAAAAATAAAGACAATTAATTAATTAATTAATTAATTAATTAAAGAAATAATTAATTTAATTAATTAATTAAAGAAATAATTAATTTAATTAATTTTGATTAAATAAATTAAACCACTAATTAATCTAATTACACATTAGTTACCTAATTAACCTGATCAGTTAATTTGTTATTTAAGTAGTCAATGATAGTGGGGCCCACCCCCTAATTAATCCTGATTAGGTTAATTAATAGGTTTGATAAAAATGTGTCACTGACCAGTGGGAACCATTGGACTGGTCAACCCTTGTTGACTGCTGACCTCAGCATGACATCATGCTGATGTCATAAATCCAATTTCGAATTAATTTAAATAATTAATTAAATTCCAAAAATTAATAAAATCTTTAGAAAATCATATCTTTTAATCCGTAACTCGGATTAAATTATTTTCAACATGAAAGTTGCTTAGAACGATGAGACAAACCCGGTTACGCAACCCGTTCGTCCGCCACGCATCCCTAACCTATCGAACTCGCAGCTTTCCCCCTCCGGCTCCTCTGCCCGAAAACGCGAAACACCGGGGATACTTTCCCGGATGTTTCCCCCTTCACCGGTATCACCTCATACCGCGTTAGGGCACGCCTAGCATCACGCTTTGCTTTGTCATGCATCGTTATGCATCTGTTTGCATTGTATTTATTGTTTCTTCCCCCTCTTCTCTCACTAGACACTAAGACCGACGCCGCTGCTACCTAGTACGACTACGGAGTTGACGACCCCTCTCTCTTGCTAGAGCAACCAGGCAAGCCCCCCCTAGATCACCAGATACCGCCTACTCTTCTCCATACTGCTTGCATTAGAGTAGTGTAGCATGTTACTGCTTTCGGTTAATCCTATTCTGATGCATAGCCTGTCTTTGCTACTACTGTTGTTACCTTTACCTGCAATCCTACCTGCCTAGTATAGGATGCTAGTTTTCCATCAGTGGCCCTACATTCTTGTCCGTCTGCTGTGCTATACTATCGGGCCGTGATCACTCGGGAGGTGATCACGGGTATATACTATACTTTATACATGATACATGTGGTGACTAAAGTCGGGTCGGCTCGTGGAGCACCCGCGAGTGATTCACGGATTGGGGGCTGAAAGGACCTTTGTCCCAACGGCCCTCTATGTGGATCTTTGTGGCGGAGCGGCAGGGCAGGTTGAGACTACCTGGGTGAGAGGTGGGCCTGGCCCTGTTTGACATTCGCGGATACTTCACACGCTTAACGAGATCTTGGTATTTGATCTGAGTCTGGCTACTGGCCTATACACACTAACCAACTATGCGGGAAAGATATGGGCATTCGGCGCCGTGGTATCAGCCGAAGCCTTCGTGACGTCAGCGACTGAGCGGTGCGCGACAGATTGGGCCGCGTAACGTGACTTCCGTTGTACTGGAGGTTGCTAGGTCTGCTTCCGGCCGCGTTTGCAATGTGCAGGTGTGCTAAGGGGGATGGGACCAGACCCCTGTGCGCTTAGGTTTAGACCGGCGTGCTGACCTCTCTGTTGTGCCTAGGTAGGGCTGCGACGTGTTGATCTTCCGAGGCCGGGCATGACCTAGGAAAGTGTGTCCGGCCAAATGGGATCAAGCGTGTTGGGTTATGTGGTGCACCCCTGCAGGGAAGTTAATCTATTCGAATAACCATGATCTTCGGTAACATGACGACTTGGAGTTGTACCTTGACCTTATGACAACTAGAACCGGATACTTAATAAAACACACCCTTCCAAGTGCCAGATACAACCCGGTGGTCGCTCTCTAACAGGGCATCAAGGAGGGGATTGCCGGGTAGGATTATGCTATGCGATGCTACTTGGAGGACTTCAGTCTACTCTCTTCTACATGCTGCAAGACGGAGGCTGCCAGAAGCATAGTCTTCGACAGGATTAGCTATCCCCCTCTTATTCTGCAGTTCAGTCCACTGATATGGCCCTTTACACATATATCCATGCATATGTAGTGTAGCTCCTTGCTTGCGAGTACTTTGGATGAGTACTCACGGTTGCCTTGTCTCCCCTTTTCCCCATTTCTCTACCTGATTGCTGCGACTAGATGATGGAGCCTAGGATCCAGACGCCACCGTCGACGACGACTCCTACACTGGAGGTGCCTACTACTACGTGCAGCCCGCTGACGACGACCAGGAGTAGTTAGGAGGATCCCAGGCAGGAGGCCCACGCCTCGTTCGATCTGTATCCCAGTTTGTGCTAGCCATCTTATGGCAACTTGTTTAACTTATGTCTGTACTCAGATATTGTTGCTTCCGCTGACTCGTCTATGATCGAGCACTTGTATTCGAGCCCTCGAGGCCCCTGGCTTGTATTATGATGCTTGTATGACTTATTTATGTTTTAGAGTTGTGTTGTGATATCTTCTCGTGAGTCCCTGATCTTGATCGTACACATTTGCGTGCATGATTAGTGCATGATTGAATCAGGGGCGTCACAAGTTGGTATCAGAGCCGACTGCCTGTAGGAATCCCCCTTCCACACTCCTTGGCCGAAGTCGAGTCTAGACATTGCAAAAACTTTTACTAACTTGGTTGTGTGCCTTACGGGCCCACGTCACCATCGGGTGGTATTAGGATCTTTTACTCCTCGATCTTTACTCCGGGATTCTGAACTCTTTTCTATTCGGGTTAAATGATCTTTACTAAAATCTAACTTTAGGTTCTCGAAAGTACTTTCTCCCGGAGAGCCCCTTCAGTCCAGATGATCGCCGGCTGCACCAGAAGATATCAAAGATACTCTCCGATTTTCTCTCGAGACCTTGTGCCCGTTGCTTTTGCGATTCCCTTCCACTGAAATATCCCTATGGATAAATACTTACACCTGTCGTGCTTACTTTTATTCCTAGTCGATCTTGTTATTACCAGATACCCTGAGAATATTATGTGCCTACTGCCTTGCAGTTCTTTGCCACCTAAATACCCCTAAGAATAATTTCTCGCACTTTCCGAGTATCCGCTCATCCCCAGCTGTTCAGGTGTTTCACAAAAGTCTTCGAAATACTATTCAATCCTCCGAAAATCCTTAGTAACTTATTGCTCTGCAAATACTTGTCTGCTTGCATTATGGATGCTTTCCATATGGCTGGCAATATTCATTAGTCTCCTTTGACACCATCATTTTGATCTTATTGATTCAACATGAATGCGAATGCACGCAGTCATCGGTTGATCCTCTTAAATTATCTTTCTGACTTAGAAGTCATTTTGAACATGAGCTGGTTATCGACCCATCGAATTGCCGTCGATTGTACCCCTATGTCTATTCAACTTATCCATTCTTAATCAGACTATTGGCTCCTGATCCCTTGATTTGGAAATGATAATTGCTTTGCATTTGATCTTTGAATTAGTCAGTGGCTTCTAAAAACCAATGCCTTTGCATTGTTTCTTCCTCTGATTGTGAGCCGATGTTCGCATCAGCTTCGTTATGGACCAACAAATCCTTTGTTGGATTTTATCCAACAAGCGTCCTTCACATTCAATAACCTTATGAGCCTTCCCTCAGTTACATAATGCCTTTCGTAAAATTGTATCCTCTGCTTTCTCAACCATGCTCAACTTTCAAGCTGGCGGTATTTACCATTAAAGCTTGTGGTATGTATTTCCACGATACCGTGATGGGTTGAACCTATGCCTTCCTTAATATGTGTGAACTCGAAAGTTTTCACGAGTCATACTCTTCTAGTATTTTGCCAGATAAAATTTCAACAATACAACTTCATCGAACGCGAGAAGTGAATGAAAGGTTATGCATTGGAGAAGTGGGAGTCGACCTTGAACTTTGTGTTCATGCCCATGGACACGATGTAGATCCTATCATGGAAGCTTCTTGTAACTATTTCCGTGATATAATACCCTTTGGTATCGGTGAATTGATCCTTTGCAATCATGGTTCCGACCATGTTCTCCTTTAAATACCATTTCCTGTGCAAGTTTAAGCACTTGTCTTCTATAGAGCAATACCCCAGTCCAACCTCTACTTTGATCTGTCGTCGAGTATTACCCCCTGGTATCTCGAGATTATCTTGGAACTGCATAATTTCTTATGAGTTCTTCATCAAGTACTACATACTCACTGATTACAATTGTTCATGGGCTCTGAGTTATTAAACACTCAAAGACACTGATAACTGAACCGAGTCTGCACTACGGTTCAACGATACTTGATAATCTTCTTTAAGTACGAGTTTGTACCCGATCACGCCATTCCTAGCCTGTATGGCTATATCATTGTCGTGGTGATTTTAACTGTGCTACCTGGACCTTATTCTGGGAGCACCACTTCGACGATGAGCTAAGCTTACATCGATTTTCCTTGTCATATCATTTTACCTTCAAAAGCAGGCTTGATTTCGAGTTTGTGTCGTACCTGTGCTTCCATTGACCTCTTGCTTCATCATTCCTTTGACTTGATGTCATCGCTGATCAATTACGTCCTCATGAAATCTCTCGACAAAATTTGTCGTGATCATCATCAACATTTGACTCCTTTCAGGATATCGATCGAATTCATGATGATGGGTACCATCCTCGTCCCTTGGTAATTTGAGTTGCCACCGACAACATCCTTAATCCCTTTCATCACCAACTTGTTCATGTTATGGATGCAATTTGCTTTCCAGCTTGTATTTTGTTCTACCTTGAAGTAGTACTATCTTTTATGTCAAGGATGTTGTGAGGATTGCTCCACCTCTCAAGAATTCTTGGTATAGTGATACTTCTCCCCATCATCATTCTTTCTTTGTCCTTGAGTTGATTCCAAACGGGGTACCAACAAGTGAACGGTGCTGTTTGGATTCTGCCCTTCTAGCAATCCTATTGCTTTGAAGTTAATGGTCGGCCATTCATTGTTTGACTATTGATTATTGAATCACCATTCTAACATTGGTCGTGCAATCCAACCCATATTTCGGGCGCACCTTCAACCAATGTTTAGTTGTGTATGTTTTCCTCGAGCATACTTCATTATATCATTTGATCTTACAAATGTTATCTACTTGTTCACATAATTGTGGTAATCCATCTTTTTGGAAATCTCGATAATATATCGCTGAATCCATCAGCCACCTCCTCATCCACTCCTTGGTTTAATGCCGAACTCTGGTTTCGGGACCTGCTTCCATAGTCCATTTCCCGATAACCTTGCAACTCCATCTCGTCAAATTGTGTTTGCCCCCTTTCCTTCTCGGGCATCATGAGTCCAAGGTATCCTGCACCAATTAGATCTGGATCTCGGTCAGATATGATGATTGGTACATATTTCCAAGATTTATAACATTGGTCTTTATATGACCCGGTAAGATGGTGTCATGCCTAACACACCTGGCCGGAGGACCTATTGTTATAGTTCCCTTTTTAGCAAGGTTAGCCATTCTTCCATTAGGAAATTGTAAGGCTTATTCTATAAGTTGATCCTAATGGATGCCTGTGTACCCAAAGTTCGACCTTTGCTTGAGGGCCATGTCAATGCTATCTCAAAGCATATGTCGTTGGTACTTCGATCTTCAAAACGCTAAATTTTATTTATCAATTATCCAAACATCGTTGTATGGGTAATGTCATGAAATTTCTCTCCCCTTACCTAAATGGTATTCTACTTTCTATCCTGTCATGAATATGATACTCTGCTTGTCCTTGGGAAGGATATACCCCTGAAATATGTGTTTAAAGACATTTTTCCCTTTCCATTGTTCTGTATAACCTGATGATCACATTTTACTTTCCATTGGTTTGTTTGACCTTTTCTTGTGATCTATATAATCTAAGCAGTAATAATTCACTGCTTATGTAAACACCTCGGTGTACAACTCTGTCAGTAAGACCCTATTAATATTGCTGATGACATTCCGGTAACCCCCAATGGACGAGAACTTTGCCTATTAGTCCGCCTCGTTCAACGAGCAGGAAAATGGTTCTCTTTGTCCCTCGCCCTTGGTACCAACGTTGTTGCCAACATAACTGACAGGCTATCCTCTGACATGCCTTGCTACCATGACCGTGCAATATGTTAGCGTCCTTCCTACTTTTGAACCACATGGTGGGCCCATAACCCACAGTTCCACAGGATCAAAACCTGACTCTCCTATACAACCTCGATTTCGTAATATTCTTTGCACCTGGATTCGTATGTAATTCACGAGCTAACTTCCTCACCATGATTCTTTCTGGTATCAGAGGCAACATTATTCTTCATTGCTCTCAACCCCTTCATCACCTGTTTTATGCATCAGCTGGATGCCTAGCTGGTAGAAACTTGTTGCACACCTTCTTATAGCACTCTCGATACATTTCCTAGTGCTTCTAAAATCTTCTTTCTTGAGATAACTACTGGATGCTGATCCTTTCAGACATCCATGCTTATAGCTCCCCCCTTATTCACGCCTTAAATCTCGGGACGAAATTTCTTGTAGTGGAGGAGAATTGTGACGCCCGGATAATTAGGCTACAGTAAAACTCTCCTAATGATGCCAAGTCAACTTTCGTTACTGTTGCTAAACTTCCATTAGTTCAAACCGATTCAAAAATCCATTCAAAAAATTGACAGACAACAAAAGTTTTTAAAATATTAAACTAAAATGTTCGGAGTGTGCAATTAAATGCCAGGGTAATTATAATAAAGCGAACACATTTTTATAAAATACCTAAATGAATTAAAATGATTTAAAACAGAAAAGAAAATAAATAAAAAGAAAAGAAACTACAAAAACAGAAAACAAACAAAAAAAGGAAAGAGAGAAAGGCCGCCACTGGGCTTCGGCCCAGCAGGCCGGCCCACAGGCCCAGGCCGCCCCCACTCCCCCATAACCCCCTGGGCGACCAAACCCTAACCCCCCCCAACGCACCACTCCCCCCCACTCGCTCCCATGTTCCCCCTCCCCCGATCCAAATCTGGATCGGGGACGAAACCCCCTCGACGCCGTCCCCATCGCCTCGTCGCCATGCGTCGCACCACCGTCGCCCGAAAACCTCGCCGAGGCCTCCTCCTCTCCTTCTCAAGCCACTCGCCTACACCATCGTCGCTCGTCCTCATCCCCTCCCTCTCTAGATCGAGGCGCTGCACCCGTCGTGCCCGACGCCGCCTCGCCGCCCGTCGCCGGAGCTCCTTTGCCGGACCGCCTCCTCCACCTCACCGGTCTGCCTCCCTCCTACGCACGTCGTCGTCATCGTCCTCCCCAAGCCCCACTGCCCCATTCCCTACATTCCCGATGTGAGCCCCGCCTCGCTCCCTCCCTCTCCCTCGCGCGCTCGCGCTCGTCCCCGCGGTCCCCGCCGATCTCGCCCGCGGTTGACGTGTCCGATGCGCGCTCACTGCGCCGTGCCCGCGCACCGCACCTGCCGTGGCCCGCAGCCCCCCTGCCGCCGCCGACGCGACCATTACCGCCCCACGCCGTCCCGCTGCGCCCCGCTTGCCCGTGGTGCCGCGCCGGGGCTGCGCCTTCCGCGCCCCCTGTCGCGCTCGCCGTGACCTTCGTCCCCGCACAAGTGCACACCCCTCCAAGGCTGCGCCCCCTCTCTGCCACTCGCGGCCACCGAACCCCCCCCCCCCCCTGCGCCGGCGACGCCGCCACACTCGCGGCCAACTTCGGCACCCCGACCCCCGCGCCCTGCTCCCCTGCGCCCGCATCTTGCGCCGGCCTTGCGCACTGCCCCGCGCGGCCCCCCGCCCGCTGCTGCGCTCACCGCCGCCGCCACCTTTGACCACTGCCCCCGCCCGCACAGCTCCGGCCGGTGGCGCCCCGGCCAAACCTCGCCGGCGCCCTACCGCTCCCATCATGCGGCGGGCCGCGCCTCGACCATCTCGGGAGCCCAGCGCCCACGCCCGTTCGGGCGGTGCCCGCGCTCGCACCGCCGTGCGCCTGTTAGGCCCTTGGGGTCACTGACATGTGGGGCCCGGCCCCAGAACGTAAATAAAAATAAAGATAATTAATTAATTAAACCACTAATTAATCTAATTACACATTAGTTACCTAATTAACCTGATCAGTTAATTTGTTATTTAAGTAGTCAATGACAGTGGGGCCCACCCCCTAATTAATCCTGATTAGGTTAGTTAATAGGTTTAATTAAAATGTGTCACTGACCAGTGGGACCCACTGGTCTGTTCAACCCTTGTTGACTGCTGACGTCAGCATGACATCATGCTGATGTCATAAATCCAATTTCGAATTAATTTAAATAATTAATTAAATTCCAGAAATTAATAAAATATTTAGAAAATCATATCTTTTAATCCGTAACTCGAATTAAATTATTTTCAACATGAAAGTTGCTCAGAATGACAAGACGAACCCGGATATGCAGCCTGTTCGTTCGCCACGCATTCCTAACCTATCGAACTAGCAACTTTCCCCTCCGGCTCCTCTGCCCGAAAACGCGAATCACCAGGGATACTTTCCCGGATGTTTCCCCCCTTCACCGGTATCACCTCATACCGCGTTAGGGCACGCCTAGCATCACGCTTTGCTTTGTCATGCATCGTTATGCATCTGTTTGCATTGTATTTATTGTTTCTCCCCCCCTCTTCTCTCGCTAGACACTGAGACCGACGCCGCTGCTACCTAGTACGACTACGGAGTTGACGACCCCTCTCTCTTGCCAGAGCAACTAGGCAAGCCCCCCCCCCTTGATCACCAGATATCACCTACTCTTCTCCATACTGCTTGCATTAGAGTAGTGTAGCATGTTACTGCTTTTGGTTAATCCTATTCTGATGCATAGCCTGTCTTTGCTACTACTGTTGTTACCTTTACGTGCAATCCTACCTGCCTAGTATAGGATGCTAGTTTTCCATCAGTGGCCCTACATCTTGTCCGTCTGCTGTGCTATACTATCGGGCCGTGATCACTCGGGAGGTGATCACGGGTATATACTATACTTTATACATGATACATGTGGTGACTAAAGTCGGGTCGGCTCGTGGAGCACCCGTGAGTGATTCACGGATTGGGGGCTGAAAGGACCTTTGTCCCAACGACCCTCTGTGTGGATTTTTGTGGCGGAGCGGCAGGGCAGGTTGAGACTACCTGGTGAGAGGTGGGCCTGGCCCTGTTCGGCGTTCGCGGATACTTAACACGTTTAACGAGATCTTGGTATTTGATCTGAGTCTGGCTACTGGCCTATACGCACTAACCAACTACATGGGAAAGATATGGGCACTCGGCAACGTGGTATCAGCCGAAGCCTTCGTGACTTCAGCGATTGAGCGACGCGCGCCAGATTGGGCCACGTAACGTGACTTCCATTGTACTAGAGGTTGCTAGGTCTGCTTCCGGCCGCGTTCGCAACGTGCAGGTGTGCTAAGGGCGATGGGCTCAGACCCCTGTGCGCTTAGGTTTAGACCGGCGTGCTGACCTCTCTGTTGTGCCTAGGTAGGGCTGCGACGTGTTGATCTTCCGAGGCCGGGCATGACCCAGGAAAGTGTGTCCGGCCAAATGGGATCAAGCGTGTTGGGTTATGTGGTGCACCCCTGCAGGGAAGTTAATCTATTCGAATAGCCGTGATCTTCGGTAACAGGACGACTTGGAGTTGTACCTTGACCTTATGACAACTAGAACTAGATACTTAATAAAACACACCCTTCCAAGTGCCAGATACAACCCGGTGGTCGCTCTCTAACAGGGCATCGAGGAAGGGATTGCCGGGTAGGATTATGCTATGCAATGCTACTTGGAGGACTTCAGTCTATTCTCTTCTACATGCTGCAAGACGGAGGCTGCCAGAAGCATAGTCTTCGACAGGATTAGCTATCCCCCTCTTATTCTGGCATTCTGCAGTTCAGTCCACTGATATAGCCCTTTACACATATATCCATGCATATGTAGTTAGCTCATTGCTTGCGAGTACTTTGGATGAGTACTCACGGTTGCCTTGTTTCCCCTTTTCCCCATTTCTCTACCCGATTGCTACGACCAGATGATCGAGCCCAGGATCCAGACGCCACCGTTGACGACGACTCCTTCTACACTGGAGGTGCCTACTACTACGTGCAGCCCGCTGACGACGACCAGGAGTAGTTAGGAGGATCCCAGGCATGAGGCCTACGCCTCGTTCGATCTATATCCCAGTTTGTGCTAGCCATCTTATGGCAACTTGTTTAACTTATGTCTGTACTCAGATATTGTTGCTTCCGCTGACTCGTCTATGATCGAGCACTTGTATTCGAGCCCTCGAGGCCCCTAGCTTGTATTATGATGCTTGTATGACTTATTTATGTTTTAGAGTTGTGTTGTGATATCTTCCCGTGAGTCCCTGATCTTGATCGTACACATTTGCGTGCATGATTAGAGTACGATTGAATCGGGGGCGTCACAATGCGGGGGTCACTCCGGTTACTAGGAGCTGGCCCCCCAGGTGCAGAAGTTGGTTCTATATGCATGGGAGGGCGTTGAACCCGAAGACATGCCTGGTTTCAAAGAAGGCAAGTCTAAAAGGAGCAGATCAAAAGTTACTTGACGCAATGGAAGATGTTAAAAAGGGGGTGTTCACGCCCAATAGAGAGAACGACGAGCTTACGCGTGATGTCTACTACACAACCTTCTTCTTGTAGACGTTGTTGGGCCTGCAAGTGCACAGGTTTGTAGAACAGTAGCAAATTTCCCTCAAGTGGATGACCTAAGGTTTATCAATCCGTGGGAGGCATAGGATGAAGATGGTCTCTCTCAAGCAACCCTGTAACCAAACAACAAAGAGTCTCTTGTGTCCCCAACACACCCAATACAATGGTAAATTGTATGGGTGCACTAGTTCGGCGAAGAGATGGTGATACAAGTGCAATATGGATGGTAGATATGGGTTTTTGTAAACTGAAAATATAAAAACAGCAAGGTAACAAGCGGTAAAAGTGAGCGTAAACGATATTGCAATGATAGGAAACAAGGCCTAGGGTTCATACTTTCACTAGTGCAAGTTCTCTCAATAATAATAACATAGTTGGATCATATAACTATCCCTCAACATGCAACAAAGAGTCACTCCAAAGTCTCTAATAGCGGAGAACAAGCGAATAGATTATGGTAGGGTACGAAACCACCTCAAAGTTATTCTTTCCAATCAATCCATTGGGCTATTCCTATAAGTGTCACAAACAGCCCTAGATTTCGTACTAGAATAACACCTTAAGACACAAATCAACCAAAACCCTAATGTCACCTAGATACTCCAATGTCACCTCAAGTATCCGTGGGTATGATCATACGATATGCATCACACAATCTCAGACTCATCTATTCAATCCAACACAAAGTACTTCAAAGGTTTCTACCGGAGAATCACGACGAAAACGTGTGCCAACCCATATGCATAGGTTCATGGGCGGAACCCGCAAGTTGGTCACCAAAACATACATCAAGTGGCACGTGATACCCCATTGTCACCACAGATACGCACGACAAGACATAAATCAAGTGTTCTCAATGAAGGAAATATGCCCTAGAGGCAATAATAAAGTTATTATTTATTTCCTTATTTCATGATAAATGTTTATTATTCATGCTAGAATTGTATTAACCGGAAACATAATACATGTGTGAATACATAGACAAACAGAGTGTCACTAGTATGCCTCTATTTGACTAGCTCATTAATCAAACATGGTTATGTTTCCTAACCATGGACAAAGAGTTGTTATTTGATTAATGGGATCACATCATTAGGTGAATGATCTGATTGACATGACCCATTCCATTAGCTTAGCACCCGATCGTTTAGTATGTTGCTATTGCTTTCTTCATGACTTATACATGTTCCTATGACTATGAGATTATGCAACTCCCGTTTGCCGGAGGAACACTTTGTGTGCTACCAAACGTCACAACGTAACTGGATGATTATAAAGGAGCTCTACAGGTGTCTCCAAAGGTACATGTTGGGTTGGCGTATTTCGAGATTAGGATTTGTCACTCCGATTGTCGGAGAGGTATCTCTGGGCCCTCTCGGTAATGCACATCACTTAAGCCTTGCAAGCAATGCAACTAATGAGTTAGTTGTGAGATGATGTATTACGGAACAAGTAAAGAGACTTGCCGGTAACGAGATTGAACTAGGTATTGAGATACCGACGATCGAATCTCGGGCAAGTAACATACCGATGACAAAGGGAACAACGTATGTTGTTATGCGGTCTGATCGATAAAGATCTTCGTAGAATATGTAGGAGCCAATATGAGCATCCAGGTTCCGCTATTGGTTATTGACCGGAGACGTGTCTCGGTCATGTCTACATTGTTCTCGAACCGTAGGGTCCGCACGCTTAAGGTTTCGATGACAGTTATATTATGAGTTTATGAGTTTTGATGTACCGAAGGAGTTCGGAGTCCCGGATGAGATCAGGGACATGACGAGGAGTCTCGAAATGGTCGAGACGTAAAAATCGATATATTGGACGACTATATTCGGACATCGGAAAGGTTCCGAGTGATTCGGGTATTTTCGGAGGTACCGGGGAGTTACGGGAATACGGGGAAGAGTATTGGGCCTTAATGGGCTTTAGTGGGAAGGAGCCAGGAGGTGGCGCGCGCCCCTCCCAAGCCCAGTCCGAATTGGACAAGGGGTTTGGGGCGCGGCCCCCCTCTCCCTTCCTTCTCCACTTCCCTCCTTCCCCCCTTTGTCCTAGTTGGACTAGGAAAGAAGGAGTCCTACTCCCGGTGGGAGTAGGACTCCCCTTGGCGTGCCCCTCCTAGGGCCGGCCTCCTCCCTCCCTTGCTCCTTTATATACGGGGGTAGGGGGCACCCCATAGACACACAAGTTGATCCTCTTGATCGTTCCTTAGCCGTGTGCGGTGCCCCCCTCCACCATATTCCACCTCGGTCATATCGTTGCAGTGCTTAGGCGAAGCCCTGCGTCGGTAGAACATCATCATCGTCATCACGCCGTCGTGCTGACGGAACGCATCCCCGAAGCTTTGCTGGATCGGAGCCCGGGGAGCGTCATCGAGCTGAACGTGTGCTAAGAACTCGGAGGTGCTGGAGTAATGGTGCTTGGATCGGTCGGATCGGGAAGACGTACGACTACTTCCTCTACGTTGCGTCAACGCTTCCGCTTCGGTCTACGAGGGTACGTAGACAACACTCTCCCCTCTCGTTGCTATGCATAACCATGATCTTGCGTGTGCTTAGGAAATTTTTTGAAATTACTACGTTCCCCAACACTCAAGTCTTTAAAGACTCAATCCGATAAAATAACTTCAAAGGGAAAACTCAATCCATTACAAGAGAGAAGAGGGGGAGAAGAAACATAAGATCCAACTATAATAGCAAAGCTCGCGATACATCAAGATCATGCCAAATCAAGAACACAAGAGAGAGAGATCAAACACATAGCTACTGGTACATACCCTCAGCCCCGAGGGTGAACTACTCCCTCCTCGTCATGGAGAGCGCCGGGATGATGAAGATGGCCACCGATGAGTGTTCCCCCCTCTGGCAGGGTGCCGGAACTGGGTCCCGATTAGGTTTTTGGTGGCTATAGAGGCTTGCGGCGGCGGAACTCCCGATCTAATCTCTGTTCTGGAAGTTTTGCGATACGTAGGTATATATGGGTGAAAGGAGTACGTCGGTGGACCGAAGGAGGGGCCACGAGGCAGGGGGGCGCGCCCCAGGGGGGTGGGCACGCCCCCCACCCGCGTAGGCACCTCCCTTCTTCCCTGACGTGCACTCCAAGCCCATCCGGTAGGTTTCCTTCCAAAAATAACTTCTCCAGTTGATTTCGTTATGTTTTGACTCCGTCTGATATTCCTTTTGTTCAAAACACTGAAATAGGCATAAAACAGCAAATCTGGGTTGGGCCTCCGGTTAATAGGTTAGTCCCAAAAATAATATAAAAGTGGATAATAAAGCCCAATATTGCCTAAAACAGTACATAATATAGCATGGAGGAATAAAAAATTATAGATACGTTTTAGACGTATCAACGCTCGCCCTGGGAAATCCTGAACACCCGGGAAGAACACGAGGCAAGGGCATTATTCCCTGGTATGAGGGCTTTTCGAAATGGAACGATGACTACAGGACCCGTGCAAGAAAGAAGATGGAGGAGGAGAAGAAGAGGAAGCTGGAGGAGGAGCAGAGGAAGCAGGACGCGGAACGCCTTCAAGGCCTAGAAGCAAGGCACGCGGACATGGCACTCAAATTCCAATAGCAGCAGCAGATCGACTCACTTAGCCAGGAAAGGGGGTCTCAGCAGCGGCAACAGCAAGCGGATGATCATCCAGCATTGGATAGCACTGTCCCATCCATGCCGAGAAGCAGCGTTGGTTCCACCCCGGGCGACGCACTGCTCGATACATACCCTGTGGATCACATCATAGAGAACACTAACTGTGAGCTACACTTCAAAATGAAGAACATATCCATGAAGGTGGCGGACGCAGTTGCTTTTACAATTACCCCCGAAGCAACCTTCCATTGCGCCCCGATTCCAGCGAGCTATGCTCGTGCCTTGGTTGATGAGGTGGTGGACCCATATTCGGGGCTACAGCTTGACATTCCTAGAGGTGACGACGAGCACACACTGGGAGAGGCCATATATCGTATCATCCTATGGAGAAAGGATTGCATCATCTTTCGAAGTCCACCGACACCGCGTCTGCTGACTCCTCCTCGAAGTCCGCCACCGAGTCAGCAGAGTCCCGCTCCTCCAAGTCCACGAACGCGTGAGCAGACTCCTGCTTCAAGTCCGCCACCGTGTCAGCAGTCGACTACCGCTCCTCCAAGTCCACGAAGGCGTGAGCAGACTCCTGCTTCAAGTCCGGCACAACCTCAGGCCACTCCTCCCGTTTCAAGTCCAACACCGTATCAGGCCACACCTCCTACTTCAAGTCCGGCACAGCGTCAGGCCACTCCTCCTGCTCCTACTCAGCCACGTCAGCCGTCTCCGCCGCCTCAGCAATCGCAGAAGAGACACGCCGCGGCTATGGTGCATAGCGGTACGAGTCGAGGTAGTCCAAGAAGCACAGGCGGAGACAAGAAGCGATATAAATATGGTCCAAGCAGCCTCGCTCCTCTTCCTCAGAGGCCTTACGACATGACCGAGGAGCAAAACAATGCCATAGTGCGGGCCGAAGTGGACGCCCATTTTGGACCGAAACCGGCAAGGCCGCCGAGGGAGAAAGTGCGTGAGGAAAAGATTGACCACTTCATTCGTATGGCTAGACCACTAGCTCCCAAGCCTGTTGACTCAGACTATGAGCGCCAAATCAGGAAGGCACATCGAGCACGACTACAGAAAGAAGCGAGCTCGAGCTCGAGCCAACAAGCAGCTATCAAAAAATGCAGGAAAACCGTTCCCCAGCTGGGAGAACAGGCGGCGCAATCGATCCCCCCGGTTGTTGTGCCAACAACACGTGAGAGTACATGCACCCAATATTATTGTGGGCAAACAGTTTACGTTCCCGAGGTGGGCAATGGGGTAATAACCGAGGAGCACATAATGCAGGCTGAAATTCTCAAGATCGCTGTTGGATAACTCCTCGATATCGAGCCCATGTCTCCGCTTAGAGAGGAGGAAATAAAACGGAAATATGTCCGGGGCCAACCTTTGGTCGATCTAGACAAGGTCAAGAACCTCCCAACAAGAATGTATGAATTGCATCAATGGTACACGAACATTACCAAGATTTCCAATCGAGAGTCCTTCATGGTGAAAGTCGAGGAAGATCATTACTTCCATAAGAAAGCTCTGGTCGTTGAGTATTTAGAACTATTTCAGTTATTCAATCAAGATGCACTCGACAAATCTATCGTCAGTTGCTATTGTCTGTAAGTGATTTCTTTCTGTAATTTAAGTCTCAAGCTAGCTCTAGTGCTCATTGATTGATCATTAATTACCTGTAATTATATATCCTCACTATATATTCTTTTCTCTGGTATTATGCAGGATGAAGATGTATGAAATGAAAAAAGGTGGACGCTATGGCATTGGGTTCATTGACCCAAATACCGCTAATGAATACACATGGAAATTGGAATACTGTAAACAAGATGTAGAGAAAAGCATTCTAGAGTTCTTGAAGCGCCTCAATAGCAATGAAGATATACTACTTCCTTACAACTTCGAGTGAGTCACACTGTCTTGTACTACAAATTCTGTTTTTGCTTACTAGCTAGATGTTAATAAGTGTACATGGTTTAGGGTTATAGTTGATTAGTGTTATGCACATGCCCGCTTAATTTATACATGCAAACGTATGCGAATGCAGGTTCCACTGGATCTTGTTAGACATTAAAGTTAACGAAGGAAAAGTTGAAGTACCTACTTAAAAAAGATAGTGACTACAACATCGTGAAGGGGATAGTCGACAGGTAATTTCAATCATTATTAACTATATCTCGGCCTATTTAGTTCGTCATTTCCTGATATGAACTATTTTTAGTAACCCCTTTATTAATTTTCTTTGCCGGCGGGCAGGGCTTGGGCAAAGTACATCAAGGTGACTCCAGGAAAATGACGACAAAAGCTATTTTGGTATCGACCCAAGGTAAGTAATTAACTAGCTAGTACTAGCTGGCTACCATCTCTTTAATTCTTGTTTCAGTACCATTAACTAATTATCATGCATGATTAATTATTATCTGATTCAATTCCATTCTCGTAAAGGCCCTGAAGCTGGCGCCGGGGAATGATCTGTGTGCATACTACGTTTGCGAGAACATTCGCATGATGGCGTCCGAAAGGAGCAGATCTGATGGACATCAATGGGTACGTTTCACATAACACTATTCACAATTTTTACATGATTATCAATATTGATCTCCTTCTTAACAGTTCCATGACGCGCGGGAGAAGCTCCTAACAATGGAGCGCATACGAGCACTTCAAGAGGAAATAATAGGATTTTTGCTCGACCAGGTCATAGATCCCAAAGAAGAATACTATTACCCGCTACCGCCCCCATGAACCACTTGTCATCATGCTCCGAAGGCACCAAGGCAACATGTAGGAGAAATTGTATATATATATATATATATATATATATATATATATATATATATATATATATATATATATATATATATATATATATATATATATATGTGTATGTGTGAATAATTAATGGTGGTGGTTGTGAGACATTCCCTGATATATATTTATATATATGCGGTTCTATGAGAAAATCTATTTATATATATGCATAACGTGTACAATATGTAGTATCGTAAAATACCAGCAAACAAAAAATAAATAAATGGAAAACACAAAATTAATGAAAAAAACCCACCCCCCCAAACATTTAGTACCGGTTGGTGTTACCAACCGGTACTAATGGTCTACCAGCACCTGTGCCTGGCTCATGCCATGTGGTGGCACTTTAGCGCCGGTTTGTGCCGAACCGGTAGTAAAGGGGGGGAGGGCTTTAGTCTCCACTCTTTAGTGCCGGTTGCAGAACCGGCACTAAAGGCCCTTACGAACCGGCACTAAAGCCCTGTTCTGCACTAGTGGGAGGACGGCTCCTGGTGTTCTGTCCCTTCAGATATGGAGCGTATGGCAACATCCTGTTTTAAAGAGGTGTATACAAAGGGTGTATACAAAGGATCCGACATTACAGCCAGAGGTGATACTGGATAGTATAGCAAGTAAGGTAACGGATGATATGAATGTGAAGCTTTGTGCCCCATTTACTGAAAGAGAAGTGTCCGATGCGCTGTTTCAAATTGGTCCACTGAAGGCACCAGGTCCGGATGGTTTTCCAGCTCGTTTTTTCCAACGTAATTGGTTGGTGTTGAAGGAGAAGGTTGTGGAAGCGGTTTTGGGTTTTTTTGTGACCGGAATCATGCCAGATGGGGTCAATGATATGGCAATTGTTCTTATTCCAAAGGTGCAACATCCAATCACCCTCAAGGATTTTAGGCCAATTAGCCTCTGCAATGTCATCTATAAAGTTGTTTCGAAATGCATGGTTAATAGATTGAGGCCATTTTTACAGGAGCTTATTTTAGAAAATCAAAGTGCCTTTATTCAGGGTCGACTCATATCTGACAACTCAATTATTGCTTTCGAATGTGTGCATTACATTCAGTCTTTGAAGAAAGGGCCTCCAGATTTTTGTGCATACAAATTGGATTTAGTTAAAGCCTACGATCGCATTGACTGTGATTTTTTGGAGAAAGCCTTAATTAAGTGGGGTTTCTCCCATACTTGGGTTTCTCGCATTATGGCTTGTGTTAAGTCTGTTAATTACTCGGTGAAATTCAATGGAAAATTACTGGAATCATTTACGCCGACACGGGGTCTTCGTCAAGGTGATCCATTGTCTCCCTTCCTCTTCTTATTTGTTGCTGATGCCTTGTCGGCTCTAGTGAATAAGGCCATTATAGAGGAAGGTTTGGAGCCGGTGAAGATTTGTCGCAGGGCCCTAGGGATCTCTCACCTTTTATTTGCGGATGATTCACTTCTATTTTTTTCGAGCCTCGGGACAGCAGGCGGCAGTGGTAAAAGGTTTGTTGAACACTTATGCGTCATCGATGGGGCAAATTATAAACCCCTCAAAGTGTTCCATCCTTTTCTCTGACAATTGCTCAACGACAATCATGAATGAGGTGAAGGATATTCTTGAAGTAACTCAGGAGGTTTTTGACCCTAAGTATCTAGGTCTTCCGGTCCCGGATGGGAGAATACATAGGGGAAGATTTGAATCTATACTAGAGAGGTTAAGCAAAATTCTGGTTGATTGGAGTGAACAATACATGTCTTCTGGGAGTAAGGAGATTTTGATTAAGCCTGTAGCTTAGGCAATACCCACTTATGTGATGAGCGTATTTCGACTGCCAGCCTCGATTTGAGATGAAATGACTCGCTTGATGCGACAGTACTGGTGGGGTGTTGAGAAGGGCAAAAGAAAAATGTCATGGATGAGTTGGGATAAGATGATTTTGCCAAAGTCCAAGGGCGGCATGGAATTTAGAGACATGCGTGCCTTTAACCAAGCTTTGTTGGCCAAACAAGCTTGGCGTTTACTGGAGTTTCCAGATAGCTTATGTTCTCGGCTACTTAGGGCGAAGTATTTCCCTAATGGAAATCTCATGGATACGGTGCTTACAGGTAATGCTTCCGCTATTTGGAGAGGAATTGAACATGGGCTTGAGCTTGTAAAGAAGGGTTTCATATGGAGGGTGGGGTGTGGCTCTCAAATCCGTACTTGGCGTGATCCATGGATTTGTCGGGGTCCGTCCTTTCGGCCAGTCACACCCAAACATAATTGTCGACTAAACCGAGTCTCGGATTTTTTGAACGGCAATGGGGTTTGGAACACACAGTTGGTCAGAGAACACTTTTGGCCTTTGGATGTTCAGGTAATTTTGAAAATCTGGACTTTTGCACGAAGCCGAGAGGATCTCATTGCTTGGCAGCCGGAGAGGAATGGTAGATTTTATGTTCGAAGCGCCTATCATCTAGCTATGCAGCACCATGAGGAGCTTCATGCTGGTGAGGCTTCTAGCAGTCAGCCTGATGGAAATAGGCTTATATGGAACCTGATTTGGCGGGCTGGAGTGCCGCAAAAAATGAAAATTCTTGCATGGAAGGCGGTCACTGGGGCACTGGCTACCCATAAGTGCATGCAGCATAGGCACTTACGTACTAGTGCTACTTGCCCACTTTGTGGATTAGAAGAGGACAGCTCTTTCCATGCACTAGTTGCGTGTACAGAGGCAATGGCGTTGTGGAATGGCATGCGTTCTAGGTGGCCTTTGCCGGGGAAAGAGTACTTGCTGGACAATGGAGAAGAGTGGCTGCTGAACGTACTTGCAAATTGTTCGGACAAAGTGCGGGATATGATAATTATGTTGGTCTGGCGAGTGTGGCAAGTTCGTACAGATTTAACACATGGTAAGGAAGGTGCTCCGGTGGAGGTCTCAGTAGAGTTTCTGGATAGTTAAAATCAATTCAGCAGGCAAATAAGTATAGTATAGAAGAGATTGTGAAAGGAAAAATGGGGAAGGAGGAGTGGTTGACACTACCAACTAAAAAACCCCAAGCGTCGTAACTCGTACAAACCGTGGCCGCCGCCGATGCCGAGCAGGGTAGCTTTATCAGTGGATGGCTCTTTTTTGGCAGAAGACGGGTCAGCAGGATCAGGCATGATACTTCGGAACTGGGACGGGAGTGTTATTTTCTCGGCACACGTTCACTTATTTCATTGCAACGATGCTCTTGAGGTGGAGCTACATGCGATAATGGAGGGGATGGCACTGTCCGTCGAGCATACTACTCTTCCGGTGATTGTTCAATCAGATTCGACGACGGCACTGTCTGTTCTAACTTCCAATGAGTTGGACCGATCGGCATATGGGCATCTCATCTTAGAGATTAAGGATCTGATGGTAGGAAGGGAGTTTATTCCTATGAAAATTTCTAGGAACCAGAATAGAGTAGCAGATAATCTGGCAAATCATGATAGAACTGATCATAGTACGGCTTGTTGGCTTCGCACAGGCCATCCATGTATAGCTGAACTTTTGTCAGTTGTTGGAATAAAACTCCCATTTCACTTGCAAAAAAAAGCATGCATTACCCGCTCTTATTATTTTTTTTCTTCTAAAGATTACTCGTTCGTGTCTCGAGGATCTAGCGTTTTATCTGAGGGAATGCTATACACTTGGTGGGTTCTCCTCCAAACAGAATAAAGAAGGTCATAGATTCGTCTATTTGGATGCATATTGTATGGACGCTGATAACGTCCGCACATGTGGTAAACTAGACATCCGCCCACACACCGTGTGTGGTGTAGCAAGAGGCAGCCCACACGGGCCATGTGTGGGCGAATATTGGAATTGCCCACACGTGTGGGCAAAGCTATTATGTGTCATACGCCCAACAAGTAATGCTCATCCCACCCCGCGCGTGGTACGAAACAAAAATGCCCACACGTCCTGGTGCAGCTATGTTAGTTACTCGCGGGATGACGCTTTAGTTGCCGTCCGTGATGGCAAATGTAGTTGTAAGAGCATGGCAACTCTCTCTGTTTTGGTTAACTATAGTGTCATATCTAATTTATGGTAGTTGCCGCGTGCAATCAGACCATAGTTGACATGCGTGCTTATCTAGTTGCCATGTATGGTTAATCATAGTCGCCATGTGTGTTTACCTGGTTGCCACGTACGCGCAACTGCAATTGCCATCTACCAACGAATCATAGTTGCCATGTGTGTTTATCTAGTTGCCGCATACGCGCAACTGCAGTTGCCATTTATCACCGTACGAGCATCCTGTTGGCGAAGAGGTGCTCGCCAACACGCGTGTGGACTAGTTGATGACTGTGTGGGGATCCATGCAAAACAGAATCAAGGTAGATCAAGGTGTGTGAGCGATGTGCAAATATGTCATACGTGTGGACGTTATCATTTGGGTATTGTTTATGTATCAGGTTGGCATAAGAAAATGAAAACCGAAAAGAGAATGCCCTCTATTACCTAAGTCGTGTGCTCATAGGAGCTGAGCATGCATACTCTCCTATGGTAAAACACTGTCTTGCACTGGTGTTTTCTGTCAAGAAGTTACAACACTACATAATAGCACATCGGGTTTCCGTCATCTCCAAATTCACCCACTAAATAAAATCTCATGAGAAGAGCAATGCTTATAAGAAGATTGGCAAGATGGGCGATGACTATGAGTCAATAAAAAGCGTCATTTAATGAGAAAATCTGCTTTAGGTGATTAGGCGATGATGGGCGGCTGAAAAGAAGACTGAAAAAGGTGTTGTCGCAGAGTGCTCGCCGTTTCCGCATTCAGTTTCCGATTTCAGTCCTAACAATTTCAAGTGTGATGGTATATAAGGGCACGGATACATTTCTGAGGGAGGTCAGGAACGATAAAACAGTGGTAGTTAGGCTCATGTCAAAGAATGGTGAGACCTCCTGGTCAATGGTTAAGAAAAAACTGTGATTTGTTAATTTAAAATTTGTGAAGCCCCGGCATTCGCTTTCTGCGGCAATTTGAATATACTAGCGAGTCTCCATTCAAACTTGTACTACCAGAATGTAGTAGCGAGTCTCCGTTCAATATTTGCTTCATTTCTTTTGACATGACGAGATTAGTACATTCTGATTACCTATATGAGCACGTTTAAATTTGTTTGTTTCTTAACAATTAATTCACTTCTCAATCATATTATGTAGCATTTTTATAAGGATTACCCATTTAACCAAAATTGTTCCATTTTGCCCTCCTTCCCCTCATTTAACCAATCCCATGCTATGGTTTACCTTTTCAAAATTTGTAACCATTCCGCCAAGGTGGTCCCACATGTCAGGGCCCATGAAAGATTGGTAGGCAGGATCATTCCTCTCTAAGATGAATGGTAAGACCGCCTAGAAAAATTCTGGAAAAAAAACAGTCTGAATTTGTTAGTTTAAAATTGAAAAGCCTCAAAAATCACTCTTCCTTCATTTATATTGATAAGACGCAAGCAACACTTTGAGTATCTCTGAACAACATGGGAGTGGTGGCGCTAGGATGGTGCTTGGAGGCGACGCCGACCAAATCTTTTTTTCATCATGCCATCACTTCTTTACATGTGATAATGCACTGGTGGTTGAGCTGGAGGTTTGTCGAGAGGGAGTTGGACTCGCGCTAGAGTCGTTACCGTTCATTATGTTAACAGATTGCATGGAAGCGACGGGGATGATTAACCAGGAGACTATCAACAGGACCTGTGACGCTTGCTGACGTTGCTTATGAGTGAGAGGGGGTGGTAGTAAAAGCGATCAGGTGTACGAGGAATTGTGTTAGGGCATCTCCAAGGCGGACCCGTAAACCTCCCGCAATTGTTTCGAACTGCGCTGTCCAGACCGCAGAAGCCATCCAATGCCGACCAGTATCGATCCGTGGGGCGATACGGACATGATTTCTCTCGCAAATTTGAGACAAAGTGGGGGGGGGGGAGGATTTGCGGGAGTCCGGAACCTGAAACGTAGGACTCAGGCACCCCCGGCCCACCCTATCCCCCCTCCCGGTCTTATTTCCTTCCACTCCGCCCCTTCTCCCTCTTGCTTTGCCTCCGCACCCCCACCTCTATCGCCGCTTGTAGTTGTCTCCCGCCGCCACAGAGACATTGTCGGACGTCTACAACCAACACCGACGCGCCCGCTCGCCGTTCCAACGGAGCTTTCCACCCTGGAGCTGTTTGTACCCAGGTAAACTCTGCCCCCTGTCGACGACCTCCATGGCGGACACCACGCTGGGCAGGTGTTCGGTCGAATGACATTGAGTTTATTTTCAAATGCTATGTCATTTTTAGAGTAAGAAGGATGGTGAGCTACTCGATCATGGAAGATGAGTTGTTGTGCGATGTGTGACTGGCCGTATCCGCGGATTTCTGGGAGCAAGTGCATGAAAAGTTTCGCGCATGAAAGCACACTGCGCCGTACGATTACATCATTCAACCATGCAACGTGAGGTCGTTGTCGTATCGCGGTCGCGCTATCCAGATCAGCGTCATCAAGTTTTACAACTTGGTTAGTCAGCTCGAGGCAAAGTGGCCGTTGCACGCGGACATAGAGGAGATGGTAAGTTTTACTTCCTCTTGCCCAACTTCACTCAATGTTGGTCTACACATTTTATGTAGTCCACACGCGTCGTCATGGTGTACCACAGGACAGAGGGACGATCATTTATGTGCACACACACTGTTGGATGAAGCTGAAGCGGGAGTATGTGAGGAATGACATGATCCGTTCATGAAAACTTGTTGGATATCCGGGATCTAGTCGAATTAGAAACATTGTTGTACTAGACTTAATTTACCTGCTATGTATGGATGATTTGTGCTATTTTCTACCTGAACTTTGATGAATACCGCTTTCCATTAATTTCGTCTAGTTAGTTAAAATATGGTTTGTAATGTATGCGGCTAGCGTTGGATGATGTTCTCCGACATCTGTATCCGCAGACTGATCCCCTATTCGCGGACGGAGGCGGAAGGATTTTCGCGGGTTGCCATTGGAGATGCCCTTAGATATGAACTAGCCAGGATAGGTCAACGTAGGTGTTTTTCTTTAAAGGAGGTCACGTAGATGTTAAAACCACAGGGTGGCGGTCTCGCAGGTTGTAAAACTATGCCTAACTGGGTCGTTGTGATTCAGCTTAGTAATGGAAGATCGTCCAGTTTAAATAATTACGTTTTCTCCAAGCAACAGTAAGAAAAAAAATTACGGGAACATGGAATTTTTTTTTTTTTGAGGGGGGACGGGAACGTGGATAGGCTGGCTGCCACGGCGCAGGCCCAGGCCCGGGAAGGAAGACAAATCTAACCCAGACTGCCCGCTTTCTCTACGAAACGAAATCGCTTGCCGTCCAGCTAACCCTACTTCCCAAATCCTTCTCGGGCCCAGCAGCCATGGCGGGATCTTTGACGGCCGACTCCTTCAACCCCCCCGCCGCCGATCCCGCCAGAGCCAATCCCTCCCGCTACCCCTTCTGGGCCCTCGTCGACAGCAGAGCCTACTTGGCCGACCGCGACAACGCCACCACCGTGAAGGCCACGACGAGCGGGGGCCAAGAATTCAAGGTGACCTTCTGCCTCGCCGACCCGCCTGCCGTCTCCTACTTCTGCGTCCACTTTCCCGGAATCAGCGTACAGGAGTGTTGCACCACGGAGCCCCGCGTCGTCTCCTCCACCAATGACCTCGTCCTCCTCTGCTTCGCCTTCAGGTCCGGCCCACCGAGCAGGAGCACAGACGAGTACTTCGTCTACAAGGCTGCCCCTGGCGACAAGCACTCCATCCGACGGGTGCCTCGTTCTCCTTCAGACTACATACACACGTTGCACGCGGCCATCGTGCCACGCGAGGGTGATAATTTCTTGGTCGCCGATCTTTCCCCGAGCGAGGACCTTGGGCACTACAACCTGTACGTCTTCTCGTCGGAGACGGGCGAGTGGAACACCAAACACGTGCAGCTGAAGGTGCCTGCCAATGTCCTGCCACGGGACCTGCCAAGCCAAACCGACAAGGTAATCCCTCTCGGAGTAAGCACAGTCGGATGGGTCGACCTCTGGCGCGGCATCGTTGTCTGCGATGTGCTTCAGAAGGATCCTCTTCTCCGCTTCCTCCCGCTGCCCAAGGCTGATTTCGACCTGCGCCGGGAAAGCCGGGCACGGCAGGTGCGGGATGTCATTGGCTTCCCTGATGGTTTCATCAACTACGTGGAGATCGAAAACTGCATCAGATGGTTCACCGTTGTTAGAAAGAGCACTTTGAAGACGGCCGGCGTTTTTGACGTGGCAGATACCATCTCTGATGTGAAGCTCCTCAGCCATGATGATGATACGGACGACGTTACGGATGACAATCCTGTGCGGCATGCACCTGCTGGCTGGAAGATACGGACAATGCTTAGGAGCATTCATTGGCACTTATGGCACAAGAGTCGCACTGTCCATGTCGACCACATATCACCGTGCCCACCTGAACCCTCTAAGCTGACGCATCATCTATGGAATGATAGAGACATGAAATGGACATTGGGAAACCTCAAGACCACAGGGTTCCCGACCTTCAGTGTTTACGGTGGTAATGCTGTCTACCTCGTGTCTAAGGTGGAGTCTCAGGATGAAGACACGTTGCTTGTTGGTGTTGATATTAGAAAGAGGAACCTGGAAGTCATCGAACAATATTGTTGCGGCAGATCCATTTCTTTCGATCCCATTCCGCTTGGCGCTGTTCAAATTGTAGGGGGGCGGGAAGTCACCGAACCATATTGTGGTGGCAGATCTACTGCTTTCAATCCTATTTCCTGCGCATTCTCCGAATATCTGAATACCACTCCAAGTCCAAGGCATGTTTTTTTTTGCTCTGGCTTTTTATTCTGTTAACTTTCATGCAAACTGAAAATAGTTGCCAAACTAACTATAGTTTCCCCAGTTCTCAACTTATTTTGCCCCGTGCACCTGACATTTTGCCTCTTGTTTTTCTGAAGGCCATGTGATGAGGAAGTTCCAGCAAAGTCTGCTCACAGCGGTGTGCTGAATGATAATCTTGAATTGGAGAATACAACCTCGCAATTGCAAATTAGCCAGTGCAGTAAAGTTGAGAGCAAAACCTAGTTGTGGTCAATGAGTAGGCATACTAGCTGATGTATTCAAAATTTGACTTGTGAAGACATTATGTGGGGTGAGTGATGATGGGAATCTTGGTTTATTTGTGTCAGTGACCCGGTGTTGTGATATATTGTACTTTTTGAGTATTCCCTGGTTTGTTGGGGATGTTTTGCCCCCACTGTATTGTGTATTAACAGGTGACATTTGGGAGCCGAGCTTGTTTGCTTTAACTAGTGGATTGTTTGAAAATGTCTGTTGGGTGCTTGAGTTTCAGAATTCATAGGCAGCACTCCGATAAACTTGTAAAAATGTTTCCAACAATTTTGCTGGAATTGTTTATGTTTGTTCAGCTTTCTTCTCTTGATGAAAGCACTCCGTGCATTAAATGACATGATTTTATATATATATATATATATATATATATATATATATATATATATATATATATATATATATATATAAATAGTAGTTCTTCTTGACTCCAGATATTTAACTCTAAATGTTAGAAATTATTGAACATTAACATTTGATATCATGATTTGAAAAAAAAATGTGTGAAAGAACTGGGTCACCATGTTGCCTTTCTTGCATTTTGCTGGAACGCGAGGTCGACGACCGCGGCAGTTTTGCTGGAACCGGCGAGTATGGATGCTGCAACCGGCGGCGAATGAAGCTACTACAACCAATGTTTTGCTGCAACCATTCATGCTAGCTACGCCCCCCCCCCCCCCCCCCATCAGGACGGCGGCAACGGTGTTTTGTTGCAACCGTAGCCATTCGTTTTTTGCTACTACCGAAGATGTTTTTGCTACATTCATTCTTCACGAGGCGATGGCGAGATGACATTTTTTCCTACAACCGTGTGGATTCTTTGCTACTTCCGTCGATTTTTTTGCCACATCCATTCTTTCACGATAGCGAGTTGCCGGTGGTGGGTTGTTGTGAATCCCAACGACGA
The DNA here is from genome assembly GCA_032464435.1 of Aegilops umbellulata. NCBI lineage: Eukaryota > Viridiplantae > Streptophyta > Magnoliopsida > Poales > Poaceae > Aegilops > Aegilops umbellulata. The sequence continues at coordinate 599,606,945 of CP136055.1, read as the reverse complement.
GATACATCATGGGCCAGGGGCGGATGCTGCACCTGGTCACCGGCGAGCTGCAACAGGCTCATGGCTAGCTGCAACATCGACCGGTATGGCGCGACGACGACCACGCGGTGGTCCAACCGTAGAGCAGGGGAGCTACAACGGCGACACTTTTTTTGGCCGGAACCGGTGACCGCAGTGAGCATGACGGTCACCACGGCGAGCGCGGGGTGATGGCACAGGGTTCAGAGGGGGCGGGGCTAGCTCGCCACAGAGGAGGAATGGGCATGGGGAAGGGCCATGGGGAATTATTTACATGTGCGGAAGGAAGGAGAAGCAACAGATCGGATGGCTCTACTACTGGCCGAAATTTGGGTCGACCGGCCGGCGCCTATCATCCACCTTCTTAGAAACCCATAATTTCATGGTTGTAGAAAAATGAATATTAGTGATTTTTTTCAAAAACACGTTTCACAAATACTGGATCGTAACTGAATTTCTCATGCTGCGCTTGTTTCTCATGGCCCGCTCCTAAAAAAGAAATTAGAGAGGCCAGCTTTAGCCTTTCTGACATGAAACATGATTCTACATAAACTGATTATTCACAGAAAAACTAGAAAAACTGATTTTACTAAAAATCTTCGAAAAACAAGTTTTTGATGAATGAATGGCTAAATATCACTATCTAAACATGCACTAAAGAGTGCTTGGAGTGGGACTTGCAAGCAAAGCAATCATTCGTTCCACTCCCTCCCCCGATCAAACGTTTCGCTCGGAAGGGAGATCGTTCCGTGGGTTCTGGAAGAAAAAAGCAACGCTAAGAAAAAAATACGTGGTCTCACGCGCCTCCTCCCCCAAAAAAATTTTGGGTCCCTTCGCCTCGTCTCCGGTGGCCTTAGGGCCATGGGGTGCGGTAGATCCCGGCCCTTGTGGCGGGAGGGCTCTATTTTTTTTATGTTTCTTCAAGTTTTGTTAGGGTTTGTTTCCTACTCAGGAAGGCGAGACGACGTTGGCTCCCAGAGATGGAGTAAAGTTCTCCTTGCCTAGCAACCGTCCCGGTGGTGTATCTAGCATCGCCAGTGGGAATATAGATGTGTCTCCGACGGATCTGTCTTTGATGGATTTGCTCGAATCTGGTGATCGTTCGTCTACATTCATGTGTCTGCAGGTTGGATCCTTCCGATCTATGCTACTCTTCATCGACGACAGCTGCTGTTCTGGTGACTTACCGACTGTCTACTACGACAAGTTTTTTGTCTGGCTCCAATGAGGGAGAGGCCATGATGGTGGCGCGACTTCAGCTCGCTTCAGTGCTTGTAGTCGTCACTAGATGGTCTACGGATCTAAATGTAACTTTTATTATTTTTGGAGCATCTCCAACAGGCGTGCTAAATATGCCGCGTGCAGAATAAAACGTGGTTTTTGCGTGCGCGAGCCTGGTTGGCGCGCTCCAACAGGCGTGGGAAAGTTGGGCGCGCTAAAAAAACTGCGCGTGCACGACAAAGCGGCAACGCGCGCGGTAGTTTTGGCGCGCGGCGTACAGCGTGGTCTATAAAACCCGCGCGCGGGCGCCCGTCAACTCTCTCTCCCTTCTTCCTCGCATATGCCGGTCCCCCCCCCCCGCCACGGCACCCTTCTTCCTCGCCTCCAGCGCCTTCTCCCCCGCCGCCGTCATGCCGCCGCGCACCCGGAGCAGCTCTGGCTACCGCGGCGTCCGCCCCGCCCCTCCGGCGTGTATTATGTGGAGATGCGCTCCGGTGATACACGCCTCGGGCTCGGGACGTTCGAGACCACCCACGAGTCCGCCCGCGCGTACGACGCGACAGCATGGCGCCTCAGGAGGCCTCGAGCGCAGATGAACTTCTCGGACAAGCGGACGTGCGAGCAAGCGTAGGACCTCGTGCCTCCCCCGTTTCTAGTTACCGCCGAGGACCACCGCATCCAGCGGAGGTGGGAGCGCCGCCTCCTCATCGCCGAGGAGGATGAGCACACCATGGCAGCCGTCAACGCTTCCCGGAGAATGTTGCCGCCGAGAACGAGTTCTGGGCCTAGAGGAGGGCGGAGCGAGCTGCAGAACGGGCGGACAGGCGTGAGCGGAAGGCACTGACGGAAGCCTAGTGCGAACTGGAACCTGCTTCGACCTGGGACGACAATGATCCTCGGTGGGAGGACGTGTTTATGTTGTCGGACTACACCACCGAGGAGGAGGATAACGAGGAGTAGTTTATCTAGTTTATCGTTGACGCGTTTTATCTACTATATTTGCATCGTAATATCGTTTTTATCTAAATTTATTTGTATCGTATGGACTAGATTGCGGTGTTGTGCTTGAACTATGTGCTATGAATAATTTATGTGTTGTTTTATATTTTTTGTATGTGTTGCATCGTAGTACCGGCAGCTCACGCGCGCTAGATTTTGCAACGCCGGCTGGTGCTATAGCGCCGCGCCTTATTTTGCAGCGCTTGCTTCCTCCTGCATGCTAAAAAAAGCTATTTCAATCCTGTAAAATGAATTTAGCGCACCGCGCGGTTGCGCGCTTGTTGAAGATGCTCTTAGTTTTGTTGTATTGCCAGGTTGAATAGATCGGAAGTTTTTATGTAAAAAGAAAAGAAGAAAACAAAATACGTGAACGTAGTTTTTCGTAGTAGAACGTGACCCAGGCCGAGGAAGGAAGAGAAATCTAACCCAGACTGCCCGCACGCCGTTGTCTCTACAAAAGAAAATCGCTTGAAGTCCAGTCCACGTAACCCTAGCTAGTTCCCAAATCCTTCCCGGATCCAGCAGCCATGGGGGGATCCTTCACGGCCGCCTCCTTCAACCCCCCCCCCCCCCCCGCCGCCGATCCCGCCGCCGGCCTCTCCCGCTACCCCTCCCGTGTCCTCCTCGACAGCAGAGCCTACTTCGCCGACCGCGACAACGCCACCACCGTGCAGGCCACGACGAGCAGGGGCCACGACGTCAAGGTCACCTTCTGCCTCGCCGACCCGCCTGCCGTCTCCTACTTCTGTGTCCACTTTCCCGGGATCAGCGTACAGGAGTGTTGCACCACCGAGCCCCACGTCGTCTCCTCGGCCGACGACCTCGCCCTCCTCTGCTTCGCCTTCAGAACCGGCGCAGCGAGCACGGACGAAGACTCCCATCATCTCGAGTACTTCGTCTACAAGGCTGCCTCCGCCGGCAACCAGTCCATCAGACCCGTCCCTCGTTCTCCTCCGGCCTACAGGTACCAATGGCATGCTGCCATCATGCCCCGCGAGGGCGACAGTTTCTTGGTCGCTGATCTTTCACCGAATGGGGACCTCGGGCACTACAACCTGCACATCTTCTCGTCGGAGACGAACGAGTGGAGCACCAAACACCTGCAGCTGCAGGCGCCCTTGGATGTCCTACTCCTGCGACGGGACCTTCCAAGCCAAACCGACAAGGTGATCTCTCTCGGACAAAGCACGGTAGGATGGGTCGACCTCTTGCACGGCATCGTCGTCTGTGATGTGCTTCAGAAGGAGCCTCTTCTCCGCTTCCTCCCGCTGCCTAAGGCCAAAGTGCACCCTGAAAGCCAGGCATGGCCAGCGCGGGACGTCAGCGGCTACCCCAATGGTTTCATCAACTTCATCTAGATCGAAAGTTGTTTCAGATGGGGTAAGTTTATCCAGGTGAGGAGCTTTAAGACGACAGCCTATCTCGACTTCCTGGATCACCTCCATGACACGGAGCTCCTCGAGCATCATGAAATGGACTCTCTGGATAACGAAATTAAGTGTGTGCCTGATGGCTGGAAGATCCGAACATGCTTTAGGAGCATTTCTTGGGACCATTGGAGAAAGGGGCACACTATCTGTGATGATGACATATCAGCCGACCCACAACATGCTAAGGTGCTACCTCACTATGGAATAGTACAACTAAGAAATGCAGATTGAATATGCTGAAGACTACAACAGGCTTCCCGACCTTCAGCATTTATGATACTGATTTTGTCTACCTCATGTTTGAAGTGGGTGTTAACAAGAAGCCATGGATGTTTGCTGTAGATATTGAAAACAAGTCGCTGGATGTCATCAAACAATATTGTGCCTCAAGAGCCCCTTATTCCGATCATACCTTCAAGAACACCTTCATGTCTTGTGCATTCTCAACATATCTGAATAACACTCCCAAATCCAAGGCATGGTTTTTATTTTCCTCTATTTTCTATTCTGTTAACTTTCATGCAAACTGAAAGTATTTGCCAAACTAATTGTAATTTCCCTGGTTCTCAACTTATTTTACCCCATGCACCTGACATTTTGCCTCTTATTTTGCTTAAGGTCATGTGATGAGGAAGGTTCAGCAGAGTCTGCTCACAGCGGTGCGCGGAATGATCATCTTTCATCGGGCAGTACTGTTAAAAAATGTGGTAGACTCGTTGTAATCATCTTGCTACTATTATAGATGTGTCCATTTTGCCATCTTCATGTCTTGTGCATTCTCAGCATATCTGAATACCGCTCCCAAGTCCAAGGCATGGTTTTTGTTTTGCTCTGTTTTCTATTCCTTTCATGCAAACTGAAAGTATTTTCCAAACTAATTGTATTTTCCCCAGTTCTCAAGTTAACCCCATGCACCTGACATTTTGCCACTTATTTTGCTTAAGGTCATTTGACGAGGAAGGTTCAACAGAGTCTGCTCACAGCGGTGCGCGGAATGATCATTTTTCATCGGGCAGTACTGTTCCAAAAAATATGGTAGACTCGTTGTAATCATCTTGCTACTATTATTTATAGATGTGTCCATTTTAGAACTTCAATAATATGTATGTAAAGCCCTTCTAGAACAAACCTAGCAAAACACGTGGAATGGGGACGACTATGGCAAGTATCAACAGCCAACCCCATACCAGCCATCCAGTTTGACACAAACAAGGCACGTCATCTTCAACTTCAACTGAAAAACATTGTGAACGCTTATAATATGGTGATGTTCTTTTAGCCTAGGTCTTCTTGACTCAAGATATAACTCTAAAATGTTAGAAATTATTGAACATTAAAATATGATATCATGATTTCAACAAAATGAGTGAAAAATACTTGGGTCACCATGTTGCCTTTCTTGCTGTATATCGGGAAGAAATGTCGGTTTAGCTTCATGTTCTTGCATCTCTATTTTAGGTTTTAGATTTAACATAGCTGAATTGGATAATTAATGAATCATTATTTGTAATTCAGAGACCATATTAAAGTTGCTACCCTGTTAAAAAAAGAGCTAAGAAATAACTTTTTTTCGGGCAACCGGCAGGAGCTTTGCCTTTTCAGTAAGAAGAGTAAGAATTGACCAGTTAATGAGAAAAACTGGCCAAAAATCGGTACATAAGCAATGCAGAAACCGACCCTGAATCGCACCCCCAACAAGTCTCGTCGATTCCGTCACCCAAGCAACCTGAGCCGACAGCCTACAACCAAATCCGAAGCCGCCGCTTTAACATGCACACCGGCCCCGAGGCCACGCACCGGGCAAACCGCCTACTCTGTAACCCGAGCAACCGAAGTGGATGCCCTACAACCATCTCCGGAGCCACCGGTCCGACTGACAAATGCAAGCAACACACACGCTCGCTCGCTCACCACCAAAAAAAAGAAAGCGTCAACATATGATACTGTAGCACCAATATAGTACATGCAATATAGATTAATTAGGAGATAACACAAATCTCATCGAGAAAGGCCCACCAAAACACCACATTGTAAATAAAGAGAAAACACACTCCATCGTCTCTCCTATCCGCCAAACCAAATATTCCCTCTGTTCCAAAATACAAGGTGTTTTAGTTTTTTGAAAAGTCAAATTTCTTTTAATTTGACCTAGCCGAGAGCCAAAAATATCATCATCCATAATACTAAATAAATAAAACATGAAAATTCATTTCATGATGAACCTAATGATACCGATTAAATGTTATGGATATTGATATATTTCTCTACAAATTTAATCAAATTTAAAATTGTTTGACATTTCAAAAAAGCTAATACAACTTATATTTTAAAATAGAGGGAGTAAAACAAATTATGTAAACCCTAACAACACAAACAGCGCAGCAGAGCTCGCCAACCCTTCTAGTCCTTGATGGTCCAAGAGCAGGCTCGACGACACTGGTCGGGACCTTGTTGGCACGTGGAGATCGACGGACGCATGGCAGGAGGAAGCAGCCCTCTGGCCCTGAAGATGCAAGACAGGAAAACAGCGAGCAAGTGTGTGCGCCCTGACAGGATCCCATTTTACAAATCTGAGCGTATGAGCCCCCCTGTCGTCGATGCGGATCCCATTTTACAAATCTGAGCGTACGATCGCTCCATTCCGACACATGAGTAAGATAAGGGAGCGATGACTCACTCACTAAACACACTCCAAATGCACCTCGCCAACCAAGACAAATGAGTAGGTAGGCAGGCTCGGTTGTAGTGTAGTGTTTCTCGGCCATGTGCATGCAGAAATGAAAAGCTCTCATTATCATCAGCTTTCAGTAGTTAACTAACCAGATCAACCGAGTCCATGTGTTGCTTCCTTTCCCAAAACACACACCTTCTCATCCTGTCACCCATGCTCTCGATGGCCCCCAACCATTCCTTGAGGCTCCGGGGTGGGCAGTCCGCGAGGCGACTTGCGATCCGTGTCCTCTAATGGGACAAAGGCCAGCCATGAGCTAGAAGATTCTTGTGTCCAATTGTGCTGGTGTCCTCAGCAACATGCTAATAGAGAGAGAGAGGGAGAGAGAGAGAGAGAGAGAGAGAGAGAGAGAGAGAGAGAGAGAGAGAGAGATTAGTATATGGTTGTGGTGTTAGCATATCGGCGCCGCCATGCATGACTTCTTAGCAGCTGCTACTGCTATAGTTAAGTGTTAGCTTAACTGGTTGGAGTGGGAGGAGTCAGTGTCATGTGAACCTTGCATCCATGGTCTGCTTTTTGGCGTTTCAGAGTTTCTTCCATCTGGTCGTGGTGCTGTGCATGCGGATGCCTGACCTGCAGGAAGCTGCTGTGTTTGCCTTGCATGGTGATGCGTCAGTGAAGCAGGGTGATCTTGCCGGTCGGTAGGTTCATCAGTGCATGCATGCATGACAGGATCTACACTCAATCTGAAAAATGAATTGTATTGCAAGTGTCCCTCCGCTCCTTTTTCTTCTTCTTTTTCTTAGGGGAAATTATCTTAAAGGTAGTACCACATGCATGAGGATCCAAATGTAATTATCCTAAATATACCAAGACATGTGCTAGCCGGCCGGCGGTGACGACGTCCGTGGATGCCGTTATCCTTCTTGAAGACGTTGTCGGGAAGATCTGGGCATTCTCAACTCTGGGCTCTTCAGCGAAAGCCATGATCCTGTTGCAGGGTCGGGCAGCGTCGTCATTTTCCCTCTTTGGAGAGAGTCTTGGAGATCTTGGTCTCATTTGTGCTTCCTGTAGGCTGGACTTCCATGACATCATGGTCAGATGGTGCCCGGCCGGCGTGGTGTGGGCGGTGGTGTGGCGCTGCGACTCGTGTGGCGTTGATAATGGTGCCTTGTGGAGCAGGGTCACTGCACGTTCTTCGACACCAAACATTTAGCGTGTCCCTGAGCGTGAAGTAGAAGTTGTAGCGTCACGACGACGCAGCAACAACGATGCTATGCTATGGACAGGTCGGGCTATGTTGGCGTAAGGCGCACTTCTTTCTCCTGCAAGACTCTTTAGAGAAGACGGAGTTGCCTAGTCTTGTCGCCTGCTGCCGATTGTTTGGCTTACGACATGTTTCTCGTGTCGCAAAAAGACGGAGTTGCTTGCTTGGAGAGGTGACGACGATGACATTGCAAGCAACCTTGATGTTGTCCTCTCCTCAGTGGAGTGTGGTCTTGTGGGTATCACGTCGTCCGGGTGCCTATTTTTGTGAGCATGTTGTAACGGTTTTCATCCGGGTTTTCGAAACTTAACCGTACAATCTCTTCTACCTTTCTTTATAATGAATCGGGCCCTAAGGGCCACGTTTTAACATAAATGAATATACTAAAGTGGAACTCATTTTGATTTCCAACACATCATTGTTTACGTAATATCTTAATTATTTCCTTGTCACAACAAGAGCCAATTATCATTGTAAAAGTTGTGTGAGGTGTCAATAATTTGGAATAATTATTTCACTTCCATAAGCTTTATTACCCTTCCTCCTACCACTTTGTTAGTATGTGCTTATTGTTGCTTGGTGATATCACTAGAACACGTTATTGTAAGAGTCAATGCATCATTGATCTCAGCAACCTAATAATTGGAATGCGAGTTCCCCAATTGGGGCCGTCAACTACAACAACATATTCTGGCGAGATATCCATCAAGTACATATAGTCATGAGTAGGACGTTGATAGGCCTGGGATTTTGTGGTTGAGACCTAGAACCTTTATTCTATTTTGATTTCCATCTCTTTCGAGTTAGTAGATAGCTTGATACAAGCAAAAGAAAGAGAAGAAATAGAAAAGAAAATAAAAGAATAAAATGTGATGGCAGCAACAAACAACTTATGATAATAAGCCACCCAAACATAAATGCACATTAGAATAGCTACCAACAACATGTTACCTAGTAATTTAAATACTACTCCCTCTGTTCCTAAATATAAGTCTTTGTACAGATTTTTTGGATAAAGAAAATTTCATTTAGTTGTTGCTACAAGATGATGCAACTATACTAAGTGCAAACTGAACCTCTGCATAACCAAATACACACAACACAATACATCCAAAATCATAGCGCCAGGTAAAACTCTCTCTCTTCTTTATGTTTTTCTTTTTATTTGTTTCTATTCTGTGTTTTGAAATAGTAGAAATACTATTCCATTTAGAAAAAAACTGAAAATATTCAGAGGCACATTTGAAAATATTCTCAACAGCCTAAAAATACCTTCAAGATTATTTGGGCATTTTAAAATATTTATAGGATTTAAATTGCCCAAATGCAAATACTTATGGCTTGGTGCAAAAATCCAGAATAGCCTTCAAAAATATGAAACCATTTTTGGCAGAGGGTTTAGCCAGGACCAAAGATGGTGAACATTTATGAAGGGCATTTTGGGTTCATTGAAATAATTTTAGTAAACCCTAGTTGGTTTCAGGGGGGTGCTGGGGGTTCTGTCATCCCCATTTCAATTTTCTGTGAAAAGTAAACATGATGCAACACCAGATGCTAGCACTAGGCATGTCAGAACTAGGGATGTGACACACAATCAAACTCAGGTGTCATACCTGACTCCTTACCTTCATCGAGATCCCAATCTTCAGAGTTGTGTTTAATTCTATCCAATAAATCCCATTTAAATTCAATAGTCTTCATCATAAAAGAGCTAGCACAAGAAGTATCGAGCATGGTTTGATTATTATGAGAAAGCCGAGCATAAAAACTTTGTATAATTATTTCTCTCGAGAGCTCATGATTGGGGCATGAATATAACATTGATTTAAGCCCCCCCAAGCTTGAGCGATGCTTTCTCCTTTGCGAGGCCAAAAACTATATATATAATTGCGATCACGATGAACAAGATGCATAGGATAATACTTTTGATGAAATTCCAGTTTCAATCTTTTATAGGTCCATGATCTCGTATCATCACATAGCCTATACCATGTCAATGCGTCTCCCTTCAAAGATAAAGGGAAGACCTTCTTCTTAGCAACATCATCGGATATACCTGCAAGCTTAAATAATCCACAAACTTCATCCACATATATTAAGTGCTCCTCAGGATGCTTTGTTCCACCTCCTGTAAAAGGATTAGCTTGAAGTTTTTCTATCATACCCGAAGGAAAGTCAAAAGGAGTTTCATCTTCAATAGGTTCAGTAGGTTGAGGAGCAACTCTTTGCTCTACTGGACGTGGTGAATATACCCTGAACAAGCCCCTCAGAGGATTACTTTCCATAGTAACAGGTGACAGTAAATTTCAGCACACTATATAAATTTTTCCTTACCAAATTCCACCTACCAAAGGCGCTTCACTCCCCGGCAACGGCGCCAGAAAAGAGTCTTGATGACCCACAAGTATAGGGGATCTATCGTAGTCCTTTCGATAAGTAAGAGTGTCGAACCCAACGAGGAGCAGAAGGAAATGATAAGCGGTTTTCAGCAAGGTATTCTCTGCAAGCAGTGAAATAAGTGGTAACAGATAGTTTTGTGATAAGATAATTTGTAACGACCAACAAGTAACAAAGGTAAATAAAGTGCAGCAAGGTGGCCCAATCCTTTTGTGGGAAAGGACAAGCCTGGACAAACTCTTATAATAGGAAAAGCGCTCCCGAGGACACATGGAAATATCATCAAGCTAGTTTTCATCACGTTCATATGATTCACGTTCGGTACTTTGATAATTTGATATGTGGGTGGACCGGTGCTTGGGTGCTGTTCTTACTTGAACAAACATCCCACTTATGACTAACCTCTACTGCAAGCATCCGCAACTACAACAAAAGTATTAAGGTAAACCTAACATAGCATGAAACATATGGATCCAAATCAGCCCCTTATGAAGCAACGCATAAACTAGGGTTTAAGCTTCTGTCACTCTAGCAACCCATCATCTACTTATTACTTCCCAATGCCTTCCTCTAGGCCCAAATAATGGTGAAGTGTTATGTAGTCGACGTTCACATAACACCACTAGAGGCTAGACAACCTACATCTCATCAAAATATCGAACGAATACCAAATTCACATGACTACTAATAGCAAGACTTCTCCCATGTCCTCAGGAACAATCGTAACTACTCACAAAGCATATTAATGTTCATAATCAGAGGGGTATTAATATGCATAATGGATCTGAACATATGATCTTCCACCAAATAAACCAACTAGCATCAACTACAAGGAGTAATCAACAGTCCAGAATAGGTCTCTAATATTTGCTCCTTTTCCAGTCCAGAATTCCAGCTGGCGGCATTCTCCCTCCTTATGTAAACCTTGTAAAATAAGAGAGAATAGCCATAAGTATTGTGACATAATGTGAAATAACAGTCCATAATGCAATAAACATTGATATAAAAGCATGATGCAAAATGGACGTATCACCAAGCTACAAGAGCTTCGTGATGAACTATAACATGCAAGGGATGGATAAGGCGATTCCCGAGCTCTTCTCAATGCTAAAAGCTACGGAGGTAGAAATCAAGAAGGAGCATCAAGTGTTGATGGTCAACAAGACCACTAGTTTCAAGAAAAAGGGCAAAGGGAAGAAGAAGGGGAACTTCAAGAAGAACAGCAAGCAAGTTGCTGCTCAGGAGATGAAACCCAGATCTGGACCTAAACCTGAAACTGAGTGCTTCTACTGCAAGCAGACTGGTCAGTGGAAGCAGAACTGCCCCAAGTATTTGGCGGATAAGAAGGATGGCAAGGTGAACAAAGGTATATGTGATATACATGTTATTGATGTGTACCTCACTATAGCTCGCAGTAGCACCTGGGTATTTGCTAAAATTTGCAACTCAAAACAGGGACTACGGATTAAGTGAACACTGGCCAAGGACGAGGTGACGATACGCGTGGGAAATGGTTCCAAAGTCGATGTGATCGCGGTCGGCACGCTACCTCTACATCTACCTTCGGGATTAGTATTAGACCTAAATAATTGTTATTTGGTGCCAGCGTTAAGCATGAACATTATATATGGATCTTGTTTGATGCGAGACGGTTATTCATTTAAATCAGAGAATAATGGTTGTTCTATTTATACGAGTAATATCTTTTATGGTCATGCACCTTTGAAGAGTGGTCTATTTTTATGAATCTCGATAGTAGTGATACACATATTCATAATGTTGAAGCCAAAATATGCAGAGTTGATAATGATAGTGCAACTTATTTGTGGCACTGCCGTTTAGGTCATATCGGTGTAAAGCGCATGAAGAAACTCCATACTGATGGACTTTTGGAACCACTTGATTATGAATCACTTGGTACTTGCGAACCGTGGATCATGGGCAAGATGACTAAAACACCGTTCTTCGGAACTATGGAGAGAGCAACAGATTTGTTGGAAATCATACATACAGATGTATCTGGTCCGATGAATGTTGAGGCCCATGGCGGATATCGTTATTTTCTCACCTTCACAGATGATTTAAGCAGATATGGGTATATCTACTTAATGAAACATAAGTCTGAAACATTTCAAAAGTTCAAAGAGTTTTAGAGTGAAGTTGAAAATCATGGTAACAAGAAAATAAAGTTTCCACGATCTGATCGTGGAGGAGAATATTTGAGTTATGAGTTTGGTCTACATTTGAAACAATGCGGAATAGTTTCGCAACTCATGCCACCCGGAACACCACATCGTAATGGTGTGTCCGAACGTGTAATCGTACTTTACTAGATATGGTGTGATCTATGATGTCTCTTACTGATTTACCGCTAACGTTTTGGGGTTATGCTTTAGAGACGGACGCATTCACGTTAAATAGGGCACCATCGAAATCCGTTGAGACGACGCCTTATGAACTATGGTTTGGCAAGAAACCAAAGTTCTCGTTTCTGAAAGTTTGGGGCTGGGATGCTTATGTGAAAAAGCTTCAACCTGATAAGCTCGGACCCAAATCGGAGAAATGTGTCTTCATAGGATACCCAAAGGAGACTGTTGGGTACACCTTCTATCACAGATCCGAAGGCAAAACATTCGTTGCTAAGAATGGATCCTTTCTAGAGAAGGAGTTTCTCTCGAAATAAGTGAGTGGGAGGAAAGTAGAACTTGATGAGGTAACTGTACCTGCTCCCTTATTGGAAAGTAGTTCATCACAGAAACAGGTTTCTGTGACACCTACACCAATTAGTGAGGAAGTTAATGATGATGACCATGGAACTTCAGATCAAGTTGTTACTGAACCTCATAGATCAACCAGATTGAGATCTGCACCAGAGTGGTACGGTAATCCTGTTTTGGAAGTCATGCTATTAGATCATGATGAACCTATATATGAACTATGAAGAAGCGATGGTGAGCCCAGATTCCGCAAAATGGCTTGAGGCCATGAAATCTGAGATGGGATCCATGTATGATAAGAAAGTGTGGACTTTGGTTCACTTGCCCAATGATCGGCAAGCAATTGAGAATAAATGGATCTTCAAGAAGAAGACTGACGCTGACGGTAATGTTAATGTCTACAAAGCTTGACTTGTTGCAAAAGGTTTTCGACAAGTTCAAGGGATTGACTATGATGAGACTTTCCCACCTGTAGCGATGCTTAAGTCCGTCCGAATCATGTTAGCAATTGCCGCATTTTATGATTATAAAATTTGGCAGATGAATGTAAAAACTGCATTCCTGAATGGATTTTTGGAAGAAGAGTTGTATATTATGCAACCAAAAGGTTTTACCGATCCAAAGGGAGCTAACAAAGTGTGCAAGCTCCAGCGATCCATTTATGGACTGATGCAAGTGTTGGAAATATGCCCTAGAGGCAATAATAAATTGATTATTATTATATTTCCTTGTTCATGATAATCGTTTATTATCCATGCTAGAATTGTATTGATAGGAAACTCAGATACATGTGTGGATACATAGACAACACCATGTCCCTAGTAAGCCTCTAGTTGACTAGCTCGTTGATCAATAGATGGTTACGGTTTCCTGACCATAGACATTGGATGTCTTTGATAACGGGATCACACCATTAGGAGAATGATGTGATGGACAAGACCCAATCCTAAGCCTAGCACAAGATCATGTAGTTCGTATGCTAAAGCTTTTCTAATGTCAAGTATCGTTTCCTTAGACCATGAGATTGTGCAACTCCTGGATACCGTAGGAGTGCTTTGGGTGTGCCAAACGTCACAACGTAACTGGGTGGCTATAAAGGTACACTACAGGTATCTCCGAAAGTGTCTGTTGGGTTGGCACGAATCGAGATTGGGATTTGTCACTCCGTGTGACGGAGAGGTATCTCTGGGCCCACTCGGTAGGACATCATCATAATGTGCACAATGTGATCAAGGAGTTGATCACGGGATGATGTGTTGCGGAACGAGTAAAAGAGACTTGCCGGTAACGAGATTGAACAAGGTATCGGGATACCGACGATCGAATCTCGGGCAAGTATCGTACCGATAGACAAAGGGAATTGAATACGGGATTGATCGAATCCTCGACATCGTGGTTCATCCGATGAAATCATCATGGAACATGTGGGAACCAACATGGGTATCCAGATCCCGCTGTTGGTTATTGACCGGAGAACGTCTCGGTCATGTCTGCGTGACTCCCGAACCCGTAGGGTCTACACACTTAAGGTTCGATGACGCTAGGGTTATAAAGGAAGTTTGTATGTGGTTACCGAATGTTGTTCGGAGTCCCGGATGATATCCCGGAGGTCACGAGGAGTTCCGGAATGGTCCGGAGGTAAAGATTTATATATGGGAAGTCCTGTTTTGGTCACCGAAAGGGTTTCGAGTTTTATCGGTAACGTACCGGGACCACCAGGAGGGTCCCGGGGGTCCACCAAGTGGGACCACCGGCCCCGGAGTTATGCATGGGCCACATGTGGTAGGGGACCAGCCCCAGGTGGGCTGGTGCGCCCTCCCCCCCCACAAGGGCCCAAGGCGCCTAGGTTTTGGGGGAACCCTAGAAGGGGGCGCCCCCCTTGCCTTGGGGGGCAAGCCACCCCTCCTGGCCGCCGCCCCCTCCTCAGATGGGATCTGAGGGGGCCGGCCCCACTCTCCCTTGCCCCTATATATATGAAGGGGGTGGGAGGGCAACCGCACCATTGTGCTGGTGCAGCCCTCCCCCTCTCCCAAGTCCTTCTCCTCTCCCGCGGTGCTTGGCGAAGCCCTGCAGGATTGCCACGCTCCTCCACCACTACCACGCCGTTGTGCTGCTGCTGGACGGAGTCTTCCTCAACCTCTCCCTCTCTCCTTGCTGGATCAAGGCATGGGAGACGTCACCGGGCTGTACGTGTGTTGAACGCGGAGGTGCCGTCCATTCGGCACTTGGTCATCGGTGATTTGGATCACGGCGAGTACGACTCCATCAACCCCGTTCACTTGAACGCTTCCGCTTAGCGATCTACAAGGGTATGTAGATGCACTCTTCTTCCCCTCGTTGCTAGTTTCTCCATAGATGGATCTTGGTGACACATAGGATAATTTTGAATTTCTGCTACGTTCCCTAACAGTGGCATCATGAGCTAGGTCTATTGCGTAGATTATTTGCACGAGTAGAACACAAAGTAGTTGTGGGCGTTGATTTTGTTCAATATGCTTACCGTTACTAGTCAATCTTGATTCGGCGGCATTGTGGGATGAAACGGCCCGGACCGACCTTACACGTACACTTACGTGAGACAGGTTCCACCGACTGACATGCACTAGTTGCATAAGGTGGCTAGCGGGTGCCAGTCTCTCCCACTTTAGTCGGATCGGATTCGATGAAAAGGGTTCTTATGAAGGGTAAATAGCAATTGACATATCACGTTGTGGTTTTGCGTAGGTAAGAAACGTTCTTGCTAGAAACCCATAGCAGCCACGTAAAACATGCAAACAACAATTAGAGGACGTCTAACTTGTTTTTGCAGGGTATGCCATGTGATGTGATATGGCCAAAAGGATGTGATGAATGATATATGTGATGTATGAGATTGATCATGTTCTTGTAATAGGAATCACGACTTGCATGTCGATGAGTATGACAACCGGCAGGAGCCATAGGAGTTGTCTTTAATTTATTTATGACCTGCGTGTCAACATAAACGTCATGTAATTACTTTACTTTATTGCTAACCGTTAGCCATAGTAGTAGAAGTAATAGTTGACGAGACAACTTCACGGAGATCATGATGATGAAGATCATGGTGTCATGCCGGTGACGATGATGATCATGGAGCCCCGAAGATGGAGATCGAAAGGAGCAAAGTGATGATGGCCATATCATGTCACTATTTGATTGCATGTGATGTTTATCATGTTTTTGCATCTTATTTGCTTAGAACGACGGTAGTAAATAAGATGATCCCTCATTAAAATTTCAAGAAAGTGTTCCCCCTAACTGTGCACCGTTGCTAAAGTTCGTCGTTTCGAAGCACCACGTGATGATCGGGTGTGATAGATCCTTGCGTTCACATACAACGGGTGTTGACGAGCCTAGCATGTACAGACATGGCCTCGGAACACATGCAAACACTTAGGTTGACTTGACGAGCCTAGCATGTACAGACATGGCCTCGGAACACAGAAGACCGAAAGGTCGAGCATGAGTCGTATGGTAGATACGATCAACATGAAGATGTTCACCGATGTTGACTAGTCCATCTCACGTGATGATCGGACACGGCCTAGTTGACTCGGATCATGTAATCACTTAGATGACGAGAGGGATGTCTATCTGAGTGGGAGTTCATAAGATGAACTTAATTATCCTGAACATAGTCAAAAGATCTTTGCAAATTATGTCGTAAGCTCGCGCTTTAGTTCTACTGTTTTAGATATGTTCCTAGAGAAAATATAGTTGAAAGTTGATAGTAGCAATTATGCGGACAGTACAAGGCTTATGTCCTTAATGCACCGCTCGGTGTGCTGGACCTCGAACGTGGTCTGTGGATGTTGCGAATATCTAACATACACGTTTTGATGACTACATGATAGTTCGGTAATGATAAATGGTTTAGAATTGAGGCACCGAAGACATTTTTGAAATGTCGCGGAACATATGAGATGTTTTGAGGGCTGAAATTGGGATTTCAGGCTCGTGCCCACGTCAAGAGGTATAAGACCTCCGACGATTTTCTTGGCCTGCAAACTAAGGGAGAAAAGCTCAATCGTTGAGCTTGTGCTCAGATTGTCTGAGTACAACAATCACTTGAATCGAGTGGGAGTTGATCTTCCAGATAAGGTAGTGATGTTTCTCCAAAGTCGTTGCCACCAAGCTGCTAGAGCTTCGTAATGAACTATAACATATCAGGGATAGATAAAATGATCCTTGAAATATTCGCGATGTTTGACACCGCGAAAGTAGAAATCAAGAAGGAGCATCAATTGTTGATGGTTAGTGAAACCACTAGTTTCAAGAAGGGCAAGGGCAAGAAGGGATACTTCATGAAACGGCAAATCAGCTGCTGCTCTAGTGGAGAAACCCAAGGTTGAACCCAAACCCGAGACTGAGTGCTTCTGTAATAAGGGGAACAACCACTGGAGCAGAATTACCCTAGATACTTGGTAGATGAGAAGGCTGTCGATAGAAGTATATTGGATATACATTGTGTGAATGTGTACTTTACTAGTACTCCTAGTAGCATCAGGGTATTAGATACCGGTTCGGTTGCTAAGTGTTAGTAACTCGAAATAAAAGCTACGGAATAAACGGAGACTAGCTAAAGGTGAGCTGATGAGATGTGTTGGAAGTGTTTCCAAGGTTGATATGATCAAGCATCACACACTCCCTCTACCATCGAGATTGGTGTTAAACCTAAATAATTGTTATGTGGTGTTTGCGTTGAGCATAGACATGATTGGATTATGTCTATCGCAATACGGTTATTCATTTAAGGAGAATAATGGTTACTCTATTTATTTGAATAATACCTTCAATGGTCTTGCACCTAAAATGAATGGTTTATTGAATCTCGATCATAGTGATACACATGTTCATGCCAAAAGATATAGGATAGTAATGATAGTACCACCTACTTGTGGCACTGCCACGTAAGTCATATTGGTAGAAAACGCATGAAGAAGCTCCATGTTGATGGATCTTTGGACTCACTCATTTTTTGAAAAGGATTGAGACATGTGAACCATGTCTATTGGTATATACGCATGAAGAAACTCCATGCAGATGGACCGTTTGGACTCACTTGATTTTGAATCGCTTGAGACATGCAAATCATACCACATGGGCAAGATGACTGAAAGCTTCGGTTTCAGTAAAATGGAACAAGAAAGCAACTTGTTGGAAGTAACACATTTTGATGTGTGCAGTCCAATGAATGCTGAGGCACGCAGTGGATATTGTTATGCTCTTACTTCACAGATGATTTGAGTAGATACTGAGTATATTTACTTGATGAAACACAAGTCTGAAATATTGAATGGTTCAAGTAATTTCAGAATGAAGTTGAATATCGTCGTGACAAGAGGATAAAATATCTATGATATGATCATAGAGATGAATATCTGAGTTGCGAGTTTGGCATACAATTAAGACATTGTGGAAATTGTTTCACGACTAATACCGCCGGGAACACCATAGTGTGATGGTGTGTCCGAACATCATAACTGCACCCTATTGGATATGGTGCATACCATGATGTCTCATGTCGAATTACCACTATCGTTTATGGGTTAGGCATTAGAGACAACCGCACTCACTTTAAATAGGGCACCACGCAAATCCGTCGAGACAACACCGTATGAACTATGGTTTAGAGAAACCTAAGTTGTTGTTTCTTAAAAGTTTGGGGTCACGACGCTTATGTGAAAAAGTTTCAGGCTGATAAGCTCGAACCCAAAGCGGATAAATGCATCTTCATAGGACACCCAAAAACAGTTGGGTATACCTCCTGTCTCAGATCCGAAAGCAATAGGGATTGTTTCTAGAATCGGGTCCTTTCTCGAGGAAAAGTTTCTCTCGAAAGAATTGAGTGGGAGGATGGTGGAGACTTGATGAGGTTATTGAACCGTCACTTCAACTAGAGTGTAGCAGGGCGCAAGAGTTGTTCCTATGGCACCTACACCAATTGAAGTGGAAGCTTATGATAGTGATCATGAGACTTCGGATCAAGTTACTCCCAAACCTCGTAGGATGACAAGGATGCGTACTACTACAGAGTGGTACGTAATCCTGTCTTGGAAGTCATGTTGCTAGACAACAATGAACCTACAAGCTATGGAGAAGCGATGGTGGGCCCGGATTCCGATGAATGGCTCGAGGCCATAAAATCCGAGAGAGGATCCATGTATGAAAAACAAAGTGTAGACTTTGGTAGAACGGCTCGATGGTCATGAGGCTGTTGAGTACAGATGGATTTTAAAAGGAAGACGGACAATGATGGTAAATGTCACCATTAATAAAGCTCGACTTGTCATTAAGATGTTTTCCGACAAGTTCAAGGAGTTGACTGCGATGAGGCTTTCTCACTCGTAGCGATGCTAAGAGTCTGTTGGAATTATGTTAGCGATTACTGCATTATTTATGAAATTGTGCAGATAGGATGTCAAAACATTGTTTCCTCGACGATTTTCTTGAGGAAAGGTTGTATGTGATACAACCAGAAGATTTTTGTCAATCCTGAAAGATGCTAACAAGTATGCAAAGCTCCAGCAATCCTTCTAAGGACTGGAGTAAGCATCTCGGAGTTGGAATGTACGCTTTGATGAGATGATCAAAGATTTGGGTTTATACAAAGTTTATGAGAAACTTGTATTTCCAAAGAAGTGAGTGGGAGCACTATAGAATTTATGATGAGTATATGTTGTTGACATATTTTTGATCAGAAATGATGTAGAATTTCTGGAAAGCATGCAGGGTTATTTGAAAAGTGTTTTCAATGGAAAACCTGGATTAAGCTATTTGAACATTGAGCATCAAGATCTATAAGGATAGATCAAAATCGCTTAATAGTACTTTCAAACGAACGCATACCATGACAAGATTTTGAAGGAGTTCAAAATAGATCGGCAAAGAAGGAGTTCTTGGCTGTGTTATAAGGTATGAGTGTTGAGTAAGACTCAAGAACTGACCACGGCAGAATAGAGAAAAAGGACGAAGGTCGTCCCCTATGCTTTAGACGTAGGCTCTAAAGTATGCTATGTTGTGTACCGCACCTGAAGTGTGCCAAGCCATGAGTCAGTCAAGGGGTACAAGTGTGATCCAAGAATGGATCACAGGACAACGGTCAAGGTTATCCTTAGTAACTAGTGGACTAAGGAATTTTCTCGATTATGGAGGTGGTAAAAGAGTTCGTCGTAAAGAGTTACGTCGATGCAATCTTTGACACTAATCTGGATGATTATGAGTAGTAAACCAGATTCGTATAGTAGAACAGTTATTTGGAATAGCTCCAAATAGAGCGTGGTAGCTGCATCTACAAGATGACATAGAGATTTGTAAAGCACAAACGGATCTGAAAGGTTCAAGACCCGTTGACTATAACATCTCTCACAAGCATAACATGATCAAACCCATAACTCTTTGGGTGTTAGTCACATGGGGATGTGACCTTGAGTGTTAATCACATATCGATGTGAACTAGATTATTGACTCTAGTGCAAGTGGGAGACTGTTGGAAATATGCCCTAGAGGCAATAATAAATTGATTATTATTATATTTCCTTGTTCATGATAATCGTTTAATATCCATGCTAGAATTTTATTGATAGGAAACTCAGATACATGTGTGGATACATAGACAACACCATGTCCCTAGTAAGCCTCTAGTTGACTAGCTCGTTGATCAATAGATGGTTACGGTTTCCTGACCATGGACATTGGATGTCGTTGATAACGGGATCACATCATTAGGAGAATGATGTGATGGAAAAGACCCAATCCTAAGCCTAGCACAAGATCATGTAGTTCGTATGCTAAAGCTTTTCTAATGTCAAGTATCGTTTGCTTAGACCATGAGATTGTGCAACTCCCGGATACCGTAGGAGTGCTTTGGGTGTGCCAAATGTCACAACGTAACTGGGTGGCTATAAAGGTACACTACAGGTATCTCCGAAAGTGTCTGTTGGGTTGGCACGAATCGAGACTGGGATTTGTCACTCCGTGTGACGGAGAGGTATCTCTGGGCCCACTCGGTAGGACATCATCATAATGTGCACAATGTGATCAAGGAGTTGATCACGGGATGATGTGTTGCGGAACGAGTAAAAGAGACTTGCCGGTAACGAGATTGAACAAGGTATCGGGATACCAACGATCGAATCTCGGGCAAGTATCGTACCGATAGACAAAGGGAATTGAATACGGGATTGATCGAATCCTCGACATCGTGGTTCATCCGATGAAATCATCCTGGAACATGTGGGAACCAACATGGGTAACCAGATCCCGCTGTTGGTTATTGACCGGAGAACGTCTCGGTCATGTCTGCGTGACTCCCGAACCCGTAGGGTCTACACACTTAAGGTTCGATGACGCTAGGGTTATAAAGGAAGTTTGTATGTGGTTACCGAATGTCGTTCGGAGTCCCGGATGAGATCCCGGACGTCACGAGGAGTTCCGGAATGGTCCGGAGGTAAAGATTTATATATGGGAAGTCCTGTTTTGGTCACCGAAAGGGTTTTGGGTTTTATCGGTAACGTACCGGGACCACCAGGAGGGTCCCAGGGGTCCACCAAGTGGGACCACCGGCCCCGGAGGGCTGCATGGGCCACATGTGGGAGGGGACCAGCCCCAGGTGGGCTGGTGCGCCCCCCCCCACATGGGCCCAAGGCGCCTAGGTTTTGGGGGAACCCTAGAAGGGGGCGCCCCCCCTTGCCTAGGGGGGCAAGCCACCCCTCCTGGCCTCCGCCCCCTCCTCAGATGGGATCTGAGGGGGCCGGCCCCCCTCTACCTTGCCCTTATATATATGAAAGGGGTGGGAGGTCAACCGCACCATTGTGCTGGTGCAGCCCTCCCCCTCTCCCAAGTCCTTCTCCTCTCCCGCGGTGGTTGGCGAAGCCCTGCAGGATTGCCACGCTCCTCCACCACCACCACGCCATTGTGCTGCTGCTGGACGGAGTCTTCCTCAACCTCTCCCTCTCTCCTTGCTGGATCAAGGCATGGGAGACGTCACCGGGCTGTACGTGTGTTGAACGCGGAGGTGCCGTCCGTTCGGCACTTGGTCATCGGTGATTTGGATCACGGCGAGTACGACTCCATCAACCCCGTTCACTTGAACGCTTCCGCTTAGCGATCTACAAGGGTATGTAGATGCACTCTTCTTCCCCTCGTTGCTAGTTTCTCCATAGATGGATCTTGGTGACACGTAGGATAATTTTGAATTTCTGCTACATTCCCCAACAGCAAGCTTCTCGGAGTTGGAATAAACGCTTTGATAGTGTGATCAAAGCATTTGGTTTTGTACAGACCTTTGGAGAATCCTGTATTTACAAGAAAGTGAGTGGGAGCTCTGTAGCATTTCTGTTATTATATGTGGATGATATATTACTGATTGGAAATGATATAGAATTTCTGGATAGCATAAAGGGATACTTGAATAAGAGTTTTTCAATGAAAGACCTCGGTGAAGCTGCTTACATATTAGGCATTAAGATCTATAGAGATAGATCAAGATGTTTAATTGGACTTTCGCAAAGCACATACCTTGACAAAGTTTTGAAGAAGTTCAAAATGGATCAAGCAAAGAAAGGGTTCTTGCCTGTGTTACAATGCGTGAAGTTGAGTAAGACTCAATGCCCGATCACTGCAGAAGATAGAGAGAAAATGAAAGTTGTTCCCTATGCTTCAGCCATAGGCTCTATCATGTATGCAATGCTGTGTACCAGACCTGATGTGTGCCTTGCTATAAGTCTAGTAGGGAGGTACCAAAGTAATCCAAGAGTGGATCACTGGACAGCGGTCAAGAACATCCTGAAGTACCTGAAGAGGACTAAGGATATGTTTCTCATTTATGGAGGTGACAAAGAGCTCATCGTAAACGGTTACGTTGATGCAAGCTTTGACACTGATCCGGACGATTCTAAATCGCAAACCGGATACGTGTTTACATTGAACGGTGGAGCTGTCAGTTGGTGCAGTTCTAAACAAAGCGTTGTGGCGGGATCTACATGTGAAGCGGAGTACATAGCTTCTTCAGAAGCAGCAAATGAAGGAGTCTGGATGAAGGAGTTCATATCCGATCTAGGTGTCATACCTAGTGCATCGGGTCCAATGAAAATCTTTTGTGACAATACTGGAGCAATTGCCTTAGTGAAGGAATCTAGATTTCACAAGAGAACCAAGCACATCAAGAGACGCTTCAATTCCATCCGGGATCTAGTCCAGGTGGGAGACATAGAAATTTGCAAGATACATGCGGATCTGAATGTTGCAGACCCGTTGACTAAGCCTCTTCCACGAGCAAAACATGATCAGTACCAAGGCTCCATGGGTGTTAGAATCATTACTGTGTAATCTAGATTATTGACTCTAGTGCAAGTGGGAGACTGAAGGAAATATGCCCTAGAGGTAATAATAAAGTTATTATTTATTTCCTTATATCATGATAAATGTTTATTATTCATGCTAGAATTGTATTAACCGGAAACATGATACGTGTGTGAATAGATAGACAAACAGAGTGTCACTAGTATGCCTCTACTTGACTAGCTCGTTGATCGAAGATGGTTATGTTTCCTAACCATAGACAAAGAGTTGTCATTTGATTAATGAGATCACATCATTAGGAGAATGATGTGATTGACATGACCCATTCCGTTAGCTTAGCACCCGATCGTTTAGTATGTTGCTATTGCTTTCTTCATGACTTATACATGTTCCTATGACTATGAGATTATGCAACTCCTGTTTACGGGAGGAACACTTTGTGTGCTACCAAATGTCACAACGTGACTAGGTGATTATAAAGGTGCTCTACAGGTGTCTCCGAAGGTACTTGTTGGGTTGGCGTATTTCGAGATTAGGATTTGTCACTCCGATTGTCGGAGAGGTATCTCTGGGCCCTATCGGTAATGCACATCAGTTAAAGCCTTGCAAGCATTGCAACTAATGAGCTAGTTGCGGCATGATGTATTACGTAATGAGTAAAGAGACTTGCCGGTAAGGAGATTGAACTAGGTATTGAGATACCGATGATCGAATCTCGGGCAAGTAACATACCAATGACAAAGGGAACAATGTATGTTGTTATGCGGTCTGACCGATAAAGATCTTCGTAGAATATGTGGGAGCCAATATGAGCATCCAGGTTCTGCTATTGGTTATTGACCGGAGACGTGTCTCGGTCATGTCTACATAGTTCTCGAACCCGTAGGGTCCGCACGCTTAACGTTACGATGATAGTTTTATTATGAGTTTATATGTTTTGATGTACTGAAGGTTGTTCGGAGTCCCGGATGTGATCACGGACATGACGAGGAGTCTCGAAATGATCGAGACATAAAGGTTGATATATTGGACGAGTATATTCAGACACCGGAAGTGTTCCGGGTGATTTCGGAGAACACCGGAGTGCCGGAGGGTTACCGGAACCACCTCCCCCCAGGAGAAGTAATGGGCCTTATGGGCCTTAGTGGAGAGAGAGAGGGGCGGACAGGGTGGGCCGCGCGCCCCCTCCCCCTCTGGTCCGCGTGGCGCCTTCCTTTCCTTCTCCCTCTCCCCCTTCCTTTCCCCCTCCTAGTAGGAGTAGGAAAGAGGGGAGTCCTACTCCTACTAGGAGGAGGACTCCTCCTGGCGCGCCCTGCAAGGGCCGGCCGGCCTCACCCCTTGCTCCTTTATATACTGGGGCAGGGGGCACCCTAGAGACACAACAATTGGTCTGTTTGATCTCTTAGCCGTGTGCGGTGCCCCCCTCCACCATAGTCCACGTTGATAATACTGTAGCGGTGCTTAGGCGAAGCCTTGCGTCGGTAGAACGTCAACATCGTCACCACGCCGTCATGCTAACGAAACTCTCCCTCAACACTCGGCTGGATCGGAGTTCGAGGGACGTCATCGGGCTGAACGTGTGCTAAACTCGGAGGTGTCGTACGTACGGTAGTTGATCGGTCGGATCGTGAAGACGTACGACTACATCAACCGCGTTGTGCTAACGCTTCCGCTTTCGGTCTACGAGGGTACGTTGTCGGTGGGAAACGACACCTATGGGATCACAAGAATCCCTACTACGGTTGCGAGGCGCGGGGTCGCGAGAGGAGCGGATCAAACAGATAGCACACGGTTCCTTTATCCAGGTTCGGGCCGCGAGGATGCGTAAAACCCTACTCCTGCTTTGGTGGATAGTTTATCTGTGTTCTTGAGCTAGCAATGGGCGTCAAGAGCTCCAAAAAGCCGAATCCTCCTCCTGGTCGCCTCGGGCCTCCTTTTGTAGGAAAGGGGTTGCCACAGTGGCACACAGGAGGTGGAAAGGGTACAGTAATGCGAGGCTATCCCTCGCATTACATGACAAGGCGCATTTAATGCGCCTTGCTTAGGTGTCCTTGCTTTATCGGGGATGGGGGAGAGCCTCGTCTCGTCCGTCGCCGCTCCCTCTTGCGTCGACACGCGCCCTGGCCAGCGGTGCTTGTGGTGCCATGTAGGCAGGCAGGCAGCTGAGCTGGCGCAGTGGTGGGTCTCCCCGAAGATCTGCACGCCGCCACGCAGGTGCCTGCCCAACTGGTTGGGTCGGCAGCTGCATGCGAACGGCGGTGGGGGTGCGACTGGCGCGGGCCTGATGGTGGCCCCACGGGCGTCCTTGGCAAGGGCCTTGTCGGGGCCCCGGCAAGGGTCTTGCCGTGGCGCCCGCTGTCATCCCCGGCAAGGCTCTTGCCAGGGGCCTTGTGGTCTTCCTTGGCTGGGATCCCGCCAAGGATCATCTCCTTCTTAAGTGGGTATCTGATCTTGAATGTCTTCACAAAGATCTGCATGCCACCATGGGGATGTCTCCCGAATCCTTGCCCCATGGGGGCAGTGGACTCGAGGGTGACCTCACTCTGTAGGTGTGGGGCGAGCTGGCACGACAAGGATCTTGCCGGATTAGCTGAAGCTGCCCCCAGCAAGGATCTTGCCGGGGCGGTCTGCTCTGTCCCCTTTGCTCTTTGTGGTCTTGGTCTTGGCGTCGTTCTGCTTCTCTTCAGCTTCGGCCTTACCTTGGCTTACCTCCCTTGCCGTGCTCGGTGTGGCGGCGCCCGTGGCTCAGACTGCCCGTGCACATTTATAGGGGTACAAAAAGTGTACCCCCCTTTTTGTACACCGACATACGTGGACAACACTCTCCCCTCTCGTTGCTATGCATCACCATGATCTTGCGTGTGCGTAGGAATTTTTTTGAAATTACTACGTTCCCCAACAATAGTCGTGACTATGCCGATGAGATTTCGGATCTTTCCAATGCCCTTGAGGAAGAGCATGGTCTTCGTTTGGCTCTTGAGGAGTCACACAACAATGATCATGCTAAACTAAAGAAAGACCTTCATCATGCTCTTGTTGTATCTCGTGTGCTAAATTCCGAGAAAGCCAAACTTGGGATTGATCTTGCTAGACTCAAGGAGGAATTTGATATACTCGACAAGGCCCACAAGGTCTTGAAGGGTATTCATGCCACTCTTAAAGAGTCTCATGATCAACTTCAAGTAAAGCTAACCAAGGAAAAAGCCACCTTTCCTGATATGGTTTTAATTGATAATGCAAATGCTACTAACCCTAGTTGTGAGCATGTGCATCTTGTTGAGGAGAATGCGAAGTTGAAGGAGCAACTTGAGAAAGGCCGTGTGTCATGCATTCAAGGTGAGAATAACGTCAACGACCTTTTGAGCAATCAAAAGGAAGTTGTGGCCAAGGAAGGGATTGGGTTCGCACCCATACCCAACAGCAAGAAGAAGAACGACAAGACCAAACGACCTCCCCCTCTCAAGCAAACCTTCGTGAAGGAGGGAGAGGGTGCTTCCAAGGAGAAGAAGAACATTGTGAAGGGTGGTGGTGTCAAGAAAGGCAATGCCACCCCTTCCAACAAAGCCGGCGACTTTAACCCTTCTTACATATTGTGCCGTGCTAGTGATGGGCATGTTTATGCTAAATTTTTTGGTTATCCTTATGAGTACATTGAATGGTCTATTTGGGTTCCTAAGACACTTGTCACTAACATAAAGGACCCATTACAAAATGGGTACCTAGAACCAAGCATTGATCTCTTGTAGGAGTTTGCTTCTGGTGGGGGATCATGGTTGCTCGATAGTGGAGCTACGAATCATATGACCGGAAGCAAGGACTTGGTGGTGGACGTTCACAAGATTCCATCTATGCCCACCAATGTCGAGTGGGGTGATGCCTCATCCTCAAAGGTATTGGTACTAGGCAAGGTTGTCATTTCTCATGATCTCACGATCAAGAAGGTCATGCTTGTTGAGTCCCTTGCATTCAATTTACTTTCTGTTCGTCAACTTGCACTCATGGGCTTTGCCACTTTCTTTGATGTTGATACCGTGGCCCTCTTGTGGAGAAAGACTCTTAAAGTAGCCTTCGTTGTTCATGTCGAGAAAGGTTTATATGTGATTGACTTTTCAGAGCGACCCACTAAGACCGCGACATGCCTAATGGCTAAAGTTGACGTGGGATGGCTTTGGCATCGCCGTTTCGCCCATGTCAATATGAGATCTTTGCAAAGTCTTCTCAAGGGGGACCATGTTCGTGGACTAACAAATGTTAGTTTTGCCAAAGATCGTGCTTGCAGTGCTTGTATTGAAGCAAAGCTATATGAGAAGGCTCACCCTCCCACGACTATCATCTACTCGAAGAGGCCTTTGGACCTCCTTCATTTGGATATCTTTGGGCCTCCATCCTTTGATAGTCTTGGGGTAGAAAGTATTGCTTGGTGATTGTGGATGACTACTCAAGATACACATGGGTATATTTCTTCAAGAGGAAGAGCGAGACCCAACAAACTGTCATTGACTTTGCAAATGAAGCCCAACGTCAACACAATGCGAAGATCTTGACTATAAGAAGCGACAACGGCACCGAGTTCAAGAACTACACCTTGGATGAGTTCCTTAGTGATGAGGGGATCAAGCATCAATATTCCACACCATACACCCCTCAACAAAATGGTGTAGCAGAGAGGAAGAACCGGACGTTGATGGATGCGGCAAGGACCATGATGGCGGAGTTCAAGTCTCCATACAACTTTTGGGCCGAAGCCATCAACACCGCGTGTCATGCATCCAATTGGCTCTACCTCCACAAGGTCTTGAACAAGACTCCATATGAGATACTCACCGGTAACAAGCCCAACCTCAAGTACTTTCGGGTGTTCGGGTGTAAGTGTTTCATTCTCAAGAAAGGTGTTCGTTTGTCTAAATTTGAGGCTAAAGCTTATGAGGGCATATTTGTTGGTTATGCTACAAACTCTCAGGCTTACCGTGTCCTCAATAAATCCACTGGACTTATTGAGGAGACGTGTAACATGGAGTTTGATGAGAATAACGGCTCCCAAGTGGAGCAAAGTGGCACTTGTGATGTAGGTGATGAAATTCCTCCAAAAGCCATAAGAAGATGGGTGTTGGTTTTATCCTACCCATTGAGGAACCCCTTGTGGCTGAAGGAGAAGGACAATGCTCTACTCAAGTGGAGCCATCACCAACCCAAGGCCCACACACTTCCGAAGAACAAAGTGAAGGCCCTCAACCTCATGAACAAGACCAAGGGCAAGATCATGCTCAAGACGATGTTGACACACCAAGTGATGCCCAAGGTCAAGTTCTTCCCCCCGAGCATGTTCAAGATCAAGAGCGAGCTCAAGATCAAGAACAAGCGCAAGACGGCGCTCAACAAGATCAACTGACCGCTCCTCAACTCACCACAGAGGAGCAATTGGAGCGTCGGGCCGCCAAGATTGCATCCAAGCTCTCCACCAAGGGTCATCTCATGAAAAATGTGCTTGGGAGCATTCAAAAGGGGGTAAGCTCTCGTAGACAATTGGCAAACTATTGTGAACATCACGCGTTTGTCTCTTGTGTTGAACCAAAAAAGGTATATGAAGCACTCGAAGATCCAGATTGGCTTAATGCCATGCATGAAGAACTCAACAACTTCGAGTACAACAAGGTGTGGAGATTGGTGCCAAGGCCAACGAGGAACCACAATGTCAGTGGAACCAAGTGGATATTCAAGAACAAGCAAGATGCTCATGGGACCATCATTCGCAACAAGGCAAGATTGGTGGCACAAGGCTACTCCCAAGTCGAGGGTATCGACTATGGTGAAACCTTTGCTCCCATTGCTCGCCTTGAGTCCATCCGTTTGTTGATTGCTTATGCTTCTCATCATAACTTTAAGTTGCAACAAATGGATGTGAAGAGTGCTTTCCTTAATGGTCCTATTAATGAGTTGGTATATGTCAAGCAACCCCCGGGGTTCGAGGATCCCTACTTTCCCGATCATGTGTATCAACTCGATAAGGCACTCTATGGCCTTAAACAAGCCCCACGTGCATGGTATGACCACATTACCGAGTTGTTACGAGACCGTGGATATGAAGTTGGGCTAATTGACCCCGCTCTTTTTACTAAGAAGGTCAACGGGTAGTTGTTTGTGTGCCAACTATATGTTGATGATATTATCTTTGGTTCCCCTAACAAAGCTTTCAATGTGGAATTTGCCGCTCTCATGACCTCAAAGTTCAAGATGTCTTCCATGGGAGAGTTGAAGTTCTTTCTCGGGTTCGAAGTGAAGCAAAGAAGAGAAGGAACCTTCATCAACCAAGCCAAATACACTCAAGACATGCTCAAGAGATTCAAGCTAAGTGATGTCAAGCCGGCTTCCACTCCAATGCCCACCAAGTGCCAACTTGACATCGATCCCAATGGTAAAGCGGTGGATCAAAAGGTATATCGCTCCATGATTGGATCCTTGCTTTACCTTTGTGCATCTAGACCGGATATCATGGTGAGTGTGGGAATTTGTGCACGGTTTTAATCCGCACCTAAGGAAAGCCACTTTGTGGCGGTCAAGCGAATCTTTTGATATTTGGCTCATACCCCAGACTTTGGCTGATGGTACCCAAGAGGAGCAAACTTCAAGCTTGAAGGGTATTCAGACTCCGATTGGGCGGGAGACAAAGTGGATAGGAAGTCCACTTTCGGAGGATGCCAATTCCTTGGTTGCTCTTTGGTGAGTTGGTCTTCCAAGAAGCAAAGTTGTGTGTCTCTCTCGTCCACCGAAGCAGAGTATGTAGCGGCCGGTAGTTGTTGTGCACAACTCCTATGGATGAGGCAAACTTTAAAGGATTACAGTGTCATTTGTGACAAAGTGCCTCTTTGGTGTGACAATGAAAGTGCCATCAAGATTTCTCTCAACCCGGGGCAACACTTCAAGACGGAGCATAATGAGATTCGGTATCACTTCATCCGGGATCATATTAGGCGAGGGGAGATCAAGCTCAACTACGTCAACACTCATGATAACCTTGCAGATATTTTCACGAAGCCATTGGATGAAGCAAGATTTCGCGAGTTAAGGCATGAGCTAAATATCATTGATTCGAGCAATGTTGCTTGAACCCTTCCACACCCCACCATACTCAACTTGATGTCTTGTTTAGATGTAGGCATGGATATAGGGGGAGTCTTGTTCTCTCAATGAACTCTCCTTCCCCCCATTATGCATAAATTGATCACCTCTTCCACATTAGCCATTTTTTATGGTAATTGTGCTTCAAAGACGAGTTTTGGTCATGGGCCCAAGGATAATTCTTCGCGGTGCCATACCAATTGACTCAAACATAGGTGGCTCCAGCCACCGCCCTCTCTTTGGAGAGGTTGTGTCTCGAGGTTGTTTCTTGTTGTCCTTTGCCTTTCCTTCTTCGTGTTGAGCGTGTTCTTGTGGTGTCTCGCTTGCTTGAAGTTTCCGTGTGAAGACCTCTTTTTCTTATGCTTGAAACATGCATTATCTTGAGCTCACGGTACTACCGCGGCAAGCCATGGTACTACCGCGTGTGGAGCGCACAGTACTACCGCATCTAGTGCGGCAGTAATTTTTTACTACTGCCTGGGAGAGCGGTACTACCGCTTCGATGCGGCTCTTCCGCTCGAGCGGTACTACCGCGATGAAACGCGGTACTACCACGCTGACGCGTGCGTGCGGGGGTTATGATCCGGGCAGGGGGAGTTCCAACTCCCCCATACCCATTCATTTGTCTCTCTCCCCGCCGCCTCTCTCTCTCCTGCTCAAGAACGGCGCCGGAGACCCTTGCCGGATCTCCGTCTCCGGCCACTCTCCTCGGATTTCGATCGGTGGGATCGTTCCCCACCACTTCCTCTTGCCATGGAACAAGGTTTCTCCCCAAATCCCTCTTCTTTTTGTGTGTTCTTATTGTCTCTAGGTTTTTGGGAGATGCATATGTTCTTGAGATTTTAGGCCAAATCTATGCAAGAGTAGGATGGAGGAGAGTAATGTAGCGGTGAAATTATACTTGGTATGTTGTCGCGTGGTAGATATGATCAACCGTAGTACCGCCGTGTTTTTGCGGTTGTTCTCAGATTCAAAAGCTCGGATATGACACCATGCGGCACTACCGCAACCTCAGTGCGGTACTACCGCGTGTCCGGTACACTACTAGAAAAAGGGCTATAGATGGGATTGACACTAATGGCGCACCAGATAAGTGGTGCGCCATTAGTATATACTAATGGCGCACCACCTTCTGATACGCCATTAGTGTTGAAACTACTAATGGCGCACCAGGCCTAGGATGCGCCATTAGTATCAAAAAAAAAATTTGAACTAGCGCGCCTGTCCAAACATACTAATGGCGCATCCAGACACAGTGCGCCAATACTAGTTGTAACTAGTAATGGCGCACTAGTCCCAGAGTGCGCCACTAATGTTGTTTTTTTAATTATATTTTTTATTCCTTTTGTTGCAAAACTACTAATGGCGCACTCTTCCACCGTGCGCCATTACTAGTTCAAACTAGTAATGGCGCACTCTGGATCAGTGCACCATTAGTATGTTTTTTTTTGCGCCATAGATTCATTCAAATTAAGTGGTTAAATTACCTTGTTTTGATAGGTAAGTAAGGGGGGAAGCTATATTTATGTTGTTCTCCCTACAACAATGTGCACATGCACTTTTTATGGCCTAGCTAGATCTATGTATGTTCGTGGTGTTGCATATGTTTGTGGTGTTGCATATGTGTTTTTGTTTGGAGGTGTACCGGTATTTGAAATGCGATAGTTGCCAATATTTTGCCGGAATGTTGATTCATTTCCGTTTCGGCGATAATTTTGGCATTAAGCATTCTTTTTGGTCCTATTTTTAGGGAAAGTCATGCCAAATTTTTTCTTGGTTCTAAAATATCGTTTTGCTCTACCCCGCAGGCGACCATGGTCCGCACGATGACCGAAGACATCGTGAATAGGTTTTTGAGGTCCGCGAAGGCCGAGATGCTTCAAAAGAACGAGACGGAGATAAGATGTCCGTGTCGAAGATGCAAGCTGGAGAGCCTTATTGCGGACCCGGATTCCGGGCAGGTGCGGGACCACCTGCTCTTGCGTGGTTTCATGGATGGCTATCGGTGGCAAGGTGATGAAGATGACTACGAAGTCGTCCATGGGGGCCGGGCAAGAAATGAGGAAGGGCAGCAAGACAACTACCGCGGCTCGGGCAGGCGAGAAGACGAAGAATCCCCAGGAGATGATCACGTAGATGACGGGCATGATGATGAGGAAGATGCCGGAGCAGACGACGGGCATGATCATGAAGATGATGATGCCGGCGGAGCAGACGACGGTGGACCATCGATGGGCTGGGTGCAGGACCCTTATATTCAAGAGCTGCTTCTCAAGCAGACGGATAACGCAAGAGCTGCCGCCCGAGAGAAAGCCAAGGTGGATCAACTTGAGTTAGACGCGGTTACTCCATTGTATGAAGGATGCAGGCCCGAGGATAGCCGCCTGAAAGTAACGCTCATGGCTCTGGAGATGAAGGTAAAACACAAAATGACCGACGCATGCTTCGACGAGAACATGTATCTGGCACGAACGTCTTCCAAAGGGGAACAAGTGCCCGACCAGTTTGGAGGAGGCGAAGAAAATCGTGTGTCCTCTGGATTTACCGCACGTGAAATACCATGTGTGCATGAACAATTGCATCATTTATCGGGACGAGCACGCGGAGTCTACCATATGTCCGGTGTGCGGCGTCACTCGATACAAGAAGAGGAAGAAAGCTCCTCGAAAAGTGGTGTGGTACTTTCCGATCACTCCTCGTCTGCAGCGGTATTTCGCGGATCCTAAGGTAGCAAAGCTCCTGCGTTGGCACGCGAATAGGGAGGAGAAGAAGCAAGAAGATGACGCAAATGATCTGGAGATAGATAAAAAAGACAAGATGCTGAGTTACCCTAAGGATGCGAGCCAGTGGCAAGCGTTGAATTTTGAATACCCAGAATTTGGGAAGGATCCAGGGAACAACGTGCTGGGCGTGAGCACCGATGGAGTAAATCCGTTTGGCAGCCAGAGAAGCACACATAGCACCTGGCCTGTGTTTGTGTGGATGTACAACCTTCCCCCCTGGTTGTGCATGAAGAGGAAGTACATTCATATGAGTATGCTAATTGAAGGGTCGAAACAACCAGGGAACGACATCAATCTGTATCTGGGGCTGCTGAAGGAGGAGCTAGACACGTTGTGGAAAACGCCAGCCAATACGTGGGACGCCGCAGAGAAAGAATATTTCCCTATGAGAGCCGCACTGCTCACGACGGTGCACGACTATCTCGGTTACGGATATCTCGCGGGGCAGGTAGTCCACGGATTTTCTGGATGCGTAAGGTGCATGGATGACACAACGTATCGCCAGCTAGATAGAGATCCCGGGTCTTCGGAAACCGTGTTCATGGGACATCGAAGGTGGCTTCGCGATGATGACCCGTGGAGGAAACGCAAGGATCTATTCGATGGTGAAACCGAACCCCGAAAACGCCCGTGTACGAGGAGCGGCGAGGAAATAGACAAGCTGTTGAAAAATTGGAAAGACTGCCCACTGCCGGGAAAGAAGCAAAATGCGCCAGAGCCAGGAAAGAAGCGAAAGGCGCCAGAGCCGCTGCTGAAGGTATGGAAAACGAGATCTGTTTTCTGGGACTTGCCGTACTGGAAGATCCACCGTGTGCCTCACAGCCTTGATGTCATGCATATCACGAAGAACGTGTGCGAGAGTCTGCTTGGTACCCTGCTCAACATGCCAGAGAGGACCAAAGATGGGCCGAAAGCAAGGGCAGACTTGAAATCAATGGGCATCAGGCAGGAGCTTCACGCTATATATGATGATGATGATGATGATGATGATGATGATGATGATGATGATGAGGCGAAGCAGGACACAGAAAGTCGTCGCAAAGGCAAAAAGGCCAAGAAGACTGGAAATGACTACCCTCCCGCATGCTTCACTCTAAGTCAGGAGCAGATCGAGCAGTTTTTCACCTGCCTCCTAGGAGTAAAACTTCCTTACGGTTACGCGGGGAAGATAAGCAGATACCTAGACCCAGCGAAGCAGAAGTTCAGCGGGATGAAGTCTCACAACTGTCACATGCTGATGACGCACATACTTCCAGTTGCAATCCGTGGGATCATGGACGCGCACGTCCGTGAAACGCTATTTGGCCTATGCAACTTCTTAGACATCATCTCTCGGAAGTCGATTGGCGTGAGGCAACTCAGAAGGCTACAGGAAGAGATCGTGGTGATACTCTGCGAGCTTGAGATGTACTTCCCGCCCGCATTCTTCGACGTTATGGTGCATCTGCTGGTCCATATAGTGGAGGATATCATCCAACTCGGGCCAACGTTCCTGCACAGCATGATGCCGTTCGAAAGGATGAATGGTGTCATCAAAGGATACGTTCGCAACATGTCACGTCCAGAGGGAAGCATAGCCAGGGGCTTTCTGACCGAAGAGTGCATCTCCTACTGCACGAATTATCTAGGCATCGAGAACCCCGTTGGTCTGCCCGTTAACAGGCACCTCGGCAGGCTCGCTGGATGGGGTCACCGTGAGGGTCGCCGCGAAATGCATGTCGACTTCGAGGGTCGACTTGGCGACTTTGAAAGAGCAAACCTAGTCGCGCTACAACACATAGACGTGGTCGATCCTTGGGTTGTAGAGCACAAAACCTTTATTAAGAAGACGTACAATGACCGAGGCCAACAGAGGACGGACGGAGATATACTCAAAGAGCACAACTCATGTTTCACGCGTTGG
The DNA here is from genome assembly GCA_032464435.1 of Aegilops umbellulata. Taxonomy (NCBI): domain Eukaryota; kingdom Viridiplantae; phylum Streptophyta; class Magnoliopsida; order Poales; family Poaceae; genus Aegilops; species Aegilops umbellulata. The sequence goes on along the minus strand of CP136055.1, from coordinate 599,572,100 downwards.
TTCAAGCTGAAGCTTCTGTCGTACCCTTTACATGAGGATTATTCCGCGGAAGAACAAATCATATTCGCCTTGTCACAGGGCGCCGAGCACAACCTGATGACCTATGAGGCGTACGATATCAACGGCTACACATTCTACACCGAGGCCAAGGACATGAAGAGCGATGGTTATCAGAACTCCGGGGTAACGATGGAATCCTACACCGGTAACGACAAGGACAGATACTACGGAAGGATCGAGGAGATCTGGGAGCTGAGCTACGCTGGAGAGAAGGTCCCGATGTTCCGTGTCAGATGGGCCAAGAGCGTCCTAAAATAAGACCGGTATTTCACCACCATGGTTATACCCGAAGCCAAATCCAAGACCGCGGGCGCAAACGTCACCGCGAAAAATGAGCCATGGGTACTGGCTTCCCAAGTGGACCAATGCTTCTTCATTACCGACCCATCAAAGCCCAGTCGTGTTGTCGTGAGGAGAGGCAAAAGGAAGATCATCGGAATGGATGGAGTAGCCAATGAGCAAGACTTCGACAAGTACGGCGACCCGAGGATCGAACATGACGACGATGATGAAGTAGCAGCATACACCACAAGAAGAAGCAGGACCACCCTACCTAAAGGACGTCCGTTCCATAGAAGAACTCCATTTGCGAAAAAGAAGGGCAAGAAGAATGTATTTAATTAAATCGTAGCCTTCATTTCTCGATTGTATTTCATGGGCACTTATTGAACTATCATGAATATTTTTAAATTTCATGGACACTCGATCTCGATCCCCCTCCATCTCGATCGCTATCCCACCTCGCCAGATCCGGTCCCACTCACCGCCGAGCACCCCCCCGGTCCACCGGCCGCCGCCGCCGACCCCTCGCACCCTCGATTCCCCTACTCAACTGCCGCCGCCGACCCCCCGCACCCCTCCCCTACTCAACCGCCGCCGCTGACCCCCCGCACCCCCCGCACCCTCCCCCGCTCCACCGGCATTACTGTTTTATAAAAAAAAATACTGTTATGATTTAAACAAGTTTGAACATATTTAAACACAAATAAGTATCAAACAGCATTTTAAATGCATAAAAAAATTGTGGAGCCTGGGAATCAAACCCAGGACCTCCTGGTGTGAGAACTAGCTGCTGACCAGTCGAGTTAGTAGAGAAGACTTGATGTGGATCAGGTCAGGTGGTAGATAACCTGTTGGCTTGAGCAGAACATAAAAAAAAATACTAATGGCGCACTAGGGTGAGGTGCGCCATTAGCATGTATGTACTTATGGCGCACTGAGGGGTGGTGCGCCATTAGTATTGTGCCGCCCCTACTTCGTATCGATCCCCTCTCTCTCCCTCGCCCTCGCCCTCGCCCTCGATCCCCTTCCGATCCACTCTCCTCTCCTCTCCCGACGCCGCCGCCCCGCCGCCCTCGACGCCGCCCCGACACCAGCGCTGCCTCGTCCACACCACCGTCGCCAGCGCCGCCCCGACACCACCGTCGCCAGCGCCGCCCCAACACCACCGTCGCCCCGCCGCCCTCGACGCCGGCCCGACACCAGCGCCGCCCCGTCCACACCACCGTCGCCAGCGCTCCGGTCCTTCCCGCGTCCACGCGAGCTCGCCGTCGTCTCCCCCGATGTGAGCCTCCCCTTCGACCCCCTGTGATGTTCCCTCTCGTTACAGTCACCGTAGCCGTTGCTGTATCCTCCCATGGCCACGCCTGGAGCTCTGCTCCCGCGTGCGCCCATGCGAGCCCCTTGTCGTCCCTGGCCTTGCCCGCGTGCTGCTACCGCCGCTGCGCTCGCCAAGCCCCCTGGCCGCGACCGGTCGGGCGCCACCTGTTCCTTGGCCGCGCCCCGCTCGTGCACGCGCACCCGCGTGTTTGCCCCCGCTTCTCCCCGCTCGCGCGCGCCCGCAGCCTCTCCCCTACCTTGCTACTGCACGCCGCCGCGACTCCTCTACTGCTTGCCGCCTGTTGCTTGCTGCTGCTCGAAGCTGCTGCTGCTGCTCCGCCCGCACCGCATCGCATCGCTGCACTCTGCTGCTGCTCTGCTACAGTAATATTCAGTTACTGTAGCAGTGGCTAGCTTTGGTGCTACTACACCATTTAGCTCTCTGGACGACAATGTGCTTGATTTTTTATGCTCGGCCGCGCCTTAGTATATGTTAACAAAAGCACCTGGTTTTCGTCAGCCGTTAGTTTTTGGGAACTAGGCAATAGTCTGATGGTAGGGTCGCAGTGACACATCCCAATCCACTAGGGTTTAACTCTTGTTGAGGAGAATTTCAAGCACCTCATCTAGGTGTGCTTTGACTTAATAATTTTCTACATTGTTTCCTTGTTGCTGGATTTGTTGTTTATTTTGTGTAGGTTTTTAATAAAGAAACTGAAAATTAATGGGGTGATTACACTCGTTTAACAACAAATTAAAAACACTTCCCATTGTTGCAACCCCACGAAACACGTAATGGTTGTAGGCCTTGGATGCTCACATAACAGTAAATGAATGGTAGACATTTATAAATTTTAGTACCACACGGCATGGGATCACAACATTCTAACACATATGGGATTACACAAAGACAACACAGGTAGATGCAATTTGTCCTCAAGTCAACACAGGTAGATTACATAAAACTACAGTATGTTGTTTCTATACCGGTAAGCTGGCATCAACCAAATTTAAGTTGTTTAGAACAACAAAATGATCAAGATTTAGGTTGCTTAGGAACAAGTTATTTTTTATACGCTCACTGAAGCATTTCTATATATAATCCAAGTTATTAAGTTATTTCTTATATATAGATCTTCTATATATAATCTGAATATATAGAAGCATTTCTTTATCAATCATTTTGTTCTCCAATCTGATAAAGAACGGATGCTGCATTTATGTTCATGTAATCCGAATATATAGACCTTCTATATAGTCATGCAATCTGAATTTATGTTCAGCACTTGAAGGAAAAAACTATACACTCTTTGTTAATTATATAAAGACGTACAGCAAATTTCAAATTGAAGCAACAAGTGTGATCCTCAATGAGTCTCAATGTAGGGTGGCCTACGTTTATTGATGGGTCTGGCCCAATGATTGACCATATTTTTGTGAGCATGATGGTAGAACTGAATCAGCACAGGCCTTTTTTTTAACACTCGGCTTTGCCACATGTTGTTTGTCTTGTAAATAGAGCATTGGATCATGCTGAAATTTTGCAGGTACCCCGAGAGGCCCTTGAGTTTGCCAGAATGTCGATTAACTTCCGTTCCGGCAAATTCGGGTACTCCATATGTCCTATTTTCAGCAAAGGTCATGCTGAAATTTTCCGTGAATTTTAGCATGACTTTGCTAAAAATAGGACATATGGGGTACTTGTGACTAATGCATGGGCCGGGGTATCTTAGTAGTTAATTAAGTAGGATCAAGTGCCCCGGCGTACTTGTGACTAATGCATGGCTTTTAGGGTGCCTCGGTGTCGATAAAAACCGAAATGATGAAAGCTTAGGCTTTTAGGGTGCCTCGGCGTCGAAAAACCCTCAATGATAAAAGCTTAGATTTTAGGATGCCTCGGTGTCGACAAACCCTAAATGATGAGACCATGATCTTGTTCCTTGACAATAACCAACTTTTTGACCAAACTTTGTTTCTATTTAGAGAGAAACATGGCCCACAACGATGAGGCCGGGGGTTCGGGCGGCAAGGCATTCTGGGAGCTGTCCCAGGAGATGGAGGAACAACCTCACTTGTATGAGGACGCCGCCTTCCCCACCGATCCTGAGACCACTGATGGTGCCGCCGAGGATGACCCCACTGATGCCACCACTGATGGTGCTGCCGAGGATGCCACCACTGATGATGGCGGCGCACGCACAGATGGCAGCCAGAAGAGGCAACGGAAGGACCGGCGCCCGACCGTGATCCGCACCCTCAAGGAGGAAGTTACTGAAGTGGACTCCGACGGGAATCCAACGGCGCCCGAACGAATAGTCAAGGGGTACTCGCTTCAGCTCGGGTGCATTCTCCGGAGCACCGTCTCGATCAACACCGAGAACCTGAGGCATCCTGACCGAGGGAATTTGCGCAACCTCCTCTTCACGAAGCTGCACGAATGATACAAGTTCCCTGCTGAATTTGAAAACACAAGCCTCAAAGGGAATAAAGTGAACAATGCTGTCGTCACGAAGATGAGCAAGGCCCTGTCTACTTGGAAAAGCAATGTGAAGAGAATGATCGAGAAAGGTGAGAGTTATGAGAAGATCAAGGAGAAAAATCCTTCGATCACCGAAGATGACTACAACGACTTCAAGATCAATTGCTCGAGCACCGCACACTCTGAATCAAGTAAGTGGGGGAAAGAAATGCAGGAGCTGAACTTAGGGGAACACACACTCGGTCCTGGCGGTTACAGAGTGGCGGAGCCTATATGGGACAAGGAGGAGGCGGACCGTGCCGAGCAAGGCCTACCGCCCCTCTTCGATAAATACGGTGACAAGCAGACCAGGAACTATGTCAGGGCCCGGTACAAGAAGGACCCGAAAACAAACGAGCTTACCACGGATCCGAAGACCAGGGCGCTTGAGCTTGTTCTGGTAAGGAATACACCCTCGCGTAATTAGCTCCATATGGTTGCATTCTAATTAATGAAGCCAAATTTCTAAATGGTTCACATTCCTTCCGCAGGCGACAGAAAGCAGTAGCGCGGGGTCGACTAAGAGAAACCCTTGGGACAACACTCTAAATAGGGCGTTGAATGTAATGAAGAACAAGGATAAGCTCAGTAAGCCGATGTCAGCTGGTCGTGTGGGCGGCAAAGGCTTGTCGACAAAATGGGGGTCATACTATAACACTGGTGGATGAAAGGAGAAAAAGACCAGCTCGGAAAGCCAGGCGCACGAGGTTCAAGAACTCAAGGCACAGGTGGCGTGGATTCCGGAGATTGTCCAAGAGCAAGTGCAACAACAAATCGGAGCGACGATCACCGCCATTGTGCCTACCTTGATCCAGGGGTTGAGTGCGTGGATTGCGGACGACCAACAGGGGCCGCCCCCGATTCCTAGCTTCACGGCCAGCAACTCGCAGAACGCGATGGCGGGGCCATTGGTGTCTCCGACGGAGGTGGCATTGGTGTCTCCGACGCCGGCACGGGAGCTTAATGCACCCGGGTGTACGCCGGCCGGCACCTCTGCAGCAAGCGGCCCCTCCGTCAACTGCACGCCCGCCGTTGGCGGTGCCTCGACATTAGCCGAGCTCGACGCCATCATCACGGTAACTAATTAAGCCTCTCTCGGCCGAGGATTTCATCTCCTTGCCTTTGACTGGGCATCCCTGACGCCCTACATGTTTTCGCAGGGCGTCGCCGACGTTTCATGCACTCTCCTGCACTTCGTGAACAATGAGTTGGTCGATGTCGCCAAGGGCAAAATCGTTCAACCGGGCAACCCCTTGTTCCACGGTACCCAGATGCCACCCAACTTGTTTAGGGTTCAACTGGTTCGGGTGCTGCCAGGCTGCGACGAGTTGTTACCTCCGATTCGACCCGTCAGGGCCGACGATGATGACGTGATGACCCTCAGCGCCTGCCTGAGCTGGCCCCTGCTTTGGCCGAAGAGCCAGATTCGTTTGGGGGCGGGGGACACCACCCCAAAGACAACACCGCCAGTCGTGCCGGCGCCAAGTCGGCCCCATGGCAAGACCGCCGCAACAGTGCCGGACATCCCTATGCCACTGGATCCAAACATGCATATGGCACAGGATCAGAACGACGACGACGACGACGATACATTTGGCAACGTCGATCGGTACTTTGCCGATCATGGGTACGATGGCGACTTCATGGGGCCTCCTTCTCAAGAACCCAACCCAACAAAAGACGTGCGCGATCTAGCTGGTACCGCGGAGAAGCCAAGTTGCAACAGGCGTCGTCTACCGTTCAGCTCTCAGTAGACGCCTACAGCTGCCGACTTCACCGAGCCTCAGATAGGCGAGGTGCGAAATATTCTCAGCCCCAACACACTCAAGAAGGCGGTCTGTGAGCAGAACTCGGTCCCATTACCGGAGAAGAAGAAGGCACGCAAAAGAAATACTAACAAGGGTGCGGGCCAGCCGGCACCGAGTACGATCCGTGCTCAGGACGGGCCACCTACACCTGAGGATTTAATGAGGAGGGTGCATGTGGCGGGTAGGCCGATGCTACCAATAAATATGCTCCATGTTGCAGCCGGTGCTATGCGGAGTCTGCATGACAGTGTTCTTTCTTTGAAGAAGCGGCGTCTCAGAGAGAAGGATGTGGCATACCCGGTTTTCGTGGCCAAGGTGCCTGAAGGCAAGGGCTTTGTGGATAACTACATCGGGGGTACGATCGTCCTACGGTTTGATGACATCCACGCTATGTTGAACCTTCATCCGCTGCACTACACCTTCGTTCGGCTCTTTTCGCTGAGTATGGAGATGCGGATCATTCGCGACAAGACCCCGGACATCGTGATAGTCGACCCCTTCTACATGCATGCCAAGATCTTGGGCAGCGCTGGGGACCGGCAAGTCGCGAGTTCTTACCTCGAAGGCGTCATTCTGGCAAACCCAGATAAGGATAACTTCCTCGTGCCTTACTTTCCCGAGTAAGTCCTCCCCTCAACCGCCCCGTAACATACGAATTCTTAGATTTCGATCGTTTTTCTTTTAACATTTGGTGTTTTCTGCAGTGACACACATTGCACGCTCATCCTCCTAAGCCCCAAATATTCCATGGCCACGTATTTCGACCCGGACCGTCAGTCGAACGTAGACTACACAAATGTCAAGAAGGTTCTTGATGATGTTCTCCCCGGCTACGCCCAATCTGGAGGCACCATCAACATGCCTATTCGTAAGTACGGCAAGCACGTGTTCTCCCACAATACGACGTTCTGCTGCGTCAAGCAGCCTCCTGGCGGTCAGAAGGGTGCCTACTACGCCATCCATCACATGCAGGCGATCGTACGGGACCATCATCAACTTCTGCTACCGAGTAAACTCAAAGATTGGGCCGCGAGCGTGTCGGCAATCCAGGAAGCGGACATCAGACAAGAATTCTTTCGCATCCAGTCGGAGTTTGCGGAAATCATCCATCAAGATGTCCTTCGTACCTCGGGGCAGTTCTACCTCAGAAATCAACCGTCCAACAGTGAGATAGGCGGAATGCTACAAATGCAGGCTGATAACGCCCGTAATTTCATGACTCCCATGATAGACGGCGGCTTCATCCACGCTCCGGTCCCTTGAGTCGAGTCGAAAGCAATGATGCTGTGTCTAGTTCTGAAACATCGATTGGCTCATGTTGTAATTAAACTTTAATGAACTTGTAGTATGTCTCTTTGGTTTCGAGAGTCGTTCAACTTAGATGTAATTGATTCTATTAATGTCTTGCTTTTCTCTTCCGATCGTTCTGTTGCATACTTATATATTGCTTATGTATTGTCTGTGAATTGGTACTACCGTTTCGTTTGGCTAGTGCATAGCGATGCTGTCGTATGTCGTGTACAAGGGTAAGGTTCCCGGAGTCTACGACGACTGGGAGGAGTGTCGGAGACAGGTTCACCGATTCAGCAGTAACAGTTACAAAGGGTACACCACTAGGGCCGAGGCCGAATCTAGATACGCCCGCTATCTAGCGGGAGAGGGGAGGGCGTTGGAGGAACCGGATAAAGACGAGTTTCATCGTGATGATGCTCATCGTGATGACCGCAGCTCTCTTCTATGTGATGGTAGTTTAGATGATCGATATCGACTTGTAATGTGAAGACAAACTCGCTACTCGCGGTCTCGAGACTTGTAATATAATGTTCTATCTTTGTTCGGTCTTTTCAATTCGGAGATTAATATGATGAATTGTATTCGGAGACTAATATGATGAATTGTATTCAGAGACTAATCTTCTATTGTATTCGATGAATCTGTTGTTGATGTGTGCTGTCTATATTTTGTCCAATTATACATTTTGTAACCTGTGCAAAAAAACAGAAAATTAAAAAATTAAAAAAACTAATATTCATACTAATGGCGCATCACATAACAGTGCGCCATTAGTATGCCAGAGGATACTAATGGCGCATCCTTAAGCAGTGCGCCATTAGTATCCCGAGGTTACTAATGGCGCATCCTCTTGTCGTGCGCCATTAGTATGCCAAAGCACCTGGCTATACATGGCCCCTGGGAGGCATACTAATGGCGCACCGTGCCCTATACTAATGGCCCACCTGTGGTGCGCCATTAGTATACCAGATACTAATGGCGCACCAGTGGTGCGTCATTAGTAAATATTACTGCGTGCTAGTAATGGCGCACCACTAATGCGCCATTAATGGCCAAATTAGGTGCGCCATTAGTAGCCCTTTTTCTAGTAGTGGTACTACCGCCCGTCTGGTGCGGTACTACCGCACAGCTGTAGTACTAAAGTTCTACTACCGCTCCAAGCCCTGGTACTACCGTGTCTCCATGCGGTACTACCGCGACTAGGAGCGGTAAAATTTTAGTACCGCGCACCCTGGCAGTACTACCGTTGTTGTCCCATCTTCCACTTTGCAATTATCGTGTATGCTTTCTACATGTTTCCTGTGTCCTGCTGAGATCTTTGCATTGATTCTTCTCGTTTCTCGTGTGTGTTTTGTGCTTTGTGTCTTAGGTGGTGGCTCCGGTGATCCTGCTCGCTGGTCCAATCCCAGTCGTGACACGGGTTCCAAGCGTCTGCGCAACCAAGATGATGCCCCAGAGGGGTCCAATGCCCCCCAGCGCAGGACCAAGACCACCGCCACCAAGCAGAAGGAGCCCTCCAAGGGCATGGATGAGATCCCACTCTCTGAGTTCATCATTCGAAGGCAGATCGACTCATATGTGAATGCTCATGCTGTCTTCAGAGGAAATGACCTGTTTTGGACCAAGCAGCAGACTCTCATCTATCTGGATGTGATCAAGGCCAAGCAAAACACGTATGTGGATGTTAAGTGGATTGACATGAATCACATGAGGCAGGCCAAGCACCATGCTTACTTTGGAGAGGCTCTGGACTTGGTGGAGCAGTTTGGTATTGAACATGTGATCTCCTTCCACATGGACTATGACCCTGAGCTTATTTGTCAGTTCTTTGCCTCAGTTCACTTTCACCCTGGGGTGGAGCGAAGGATGACCTGGATGACCAATGGACGTCAGTTGACTGCTACCTGGAAGGATTTCATGGATCTGCTGCAGGTTCCTGATGACGGGCTCACCACACCCGTAGGTGTTCGCCCTCATGCCAACCCTGAGTCCGCAAGCAAGAACAAGCTCCAGAAGTATTATGTTGAGAAGATGCTTCCCAGTGGCAAGACAACGACAGTGATGAACCCATTTCTGGACATCATGAATCTCATCTTCCGCAACTCTCTCTTTCCTCGCATTGGTGACAAGGACAAGGTGCATGCCTATCTGGTGGATATGATGCTCCTGTGCGAGGAGGCACGTGTGTCTCAGATTCAACCACTTGATGTCTCACATATCATGTGGTGTGAGCTTCGGTTCGCGGTGTTCAACCGCAAGGTACCTATCTAGACCGTACCTGTTTCTGCTGATCTCCACGACTTGGGAGAAGTTGTTCCCTGGTGATGAGTTCCTTGCTCCAGACTGGATTAGGCATGAGTCCATCAGTCTCCGTGTCAAGCCCAAGTGGGCCAACACTACTACTCGTGATGAGGCGTCGGCTGCTAAGAGGGCTGTTGATGATGAGGAGGAGGAGGCAGAGGATGTTGCTGAGGACCATGCTGCTGGGTATACCCATCATTCCTCTGAGCCCTCGTGGGCCAAGAAGCTGAAGGACAAGATGAAGACTTTGTTCTGCATGTAGGCAAAGGGGCAGTACAGGGCTCACGTTACTTCCAAGGAGCATTGCCACCGCGACAAGAGGATCATGAAGGTTTTTGGTGAGGCAGAATCCAGCGGGTCAGAGAAGCACATCACCCCGGAGGCAGAATGGATGGCGAAACAAGGCTACAAATGGACTGACTCTAAGGAAGACATAGAGGAGTCCATCCCCGATGCTGAGTCTTACGGGGAGCGTTGGAGCGATTACTCTGCCTGAGCCACCCCTTGTGTGTAGGTGTCCTCTCTGCCTTTTTGGCGTCTTGATGCCAAAGGGGATAGAGTGTAGGGATTTGCGTGCTTGCGAGTCGTGTGTCGTGTTTGGTGTGTTTGTTTGCTTTATCGTTTGAACCTCATTTGCCTTGGTTTGGTTTGCGCGCTTATGAGACTTATCATTCATATGGTGTAAGACATATGCACTTTATCTTATCTTAGTGCGCTTATGATATATTGTGCTACTTATGTTACGCTCTTGTTTGCTCTCTTGCTTAGTGTTATCATTACCATTGCAAGATATGTCTTGTCTCTAAAATACAGGGGGAGTGTTGATCCTAGTATGTGTGCCGTGCAGTCCAAAGCACCTATCTAGATTGCACACATATAGGGGGAGCCGTCTATATTTTAGAGAGGAGGGGTTTGCGTTTGCTCTATTTTACTTCCCATTGTGCAAATCCCGTATTGTCATCAATCCACCAAAAAGGGGGAGATTGTAAGGGCATATTTATCCCTTAGGTGTTTTGGTGATTGATGACAATGTGTTTGCGGACTAATCATGTGCATGGAGTTTCTCAGACTTTTCATCGCTAGGCACAAGATGGTTCGGTGCCCTCAAAGACTAATGTAGACGGTGTTCTTCTACATTTTTTTCGGTGGACTTGAGTCGCAGGAAAGCCGTACTATTAAGAGGGGTCCGCTTCGGAAAGGTTCGGGTGGAATCATCACGTACACGTTTTCTTCCTTTGCACCACCTTTTCCCTTGCGCTTTGGAGCATCCTCCGTTTTCCTCCTCTCTATGCAAAAAGTAGGATTCCTAAGTGTGGTTGGTCTGGGGCTTGCGGTAGTACTACTCTATGGAGCAGTAGTACCGCAGGCCACTGCGGTAGTACCGCAAGACCTTGCGGTAGTACCGTAGGTGCCTGCGGTAGTACCACTCCTATGGAGTTGTACTACTGTGGCCTCAGACCAGACTTGGCTGCTCGTGCGGATGTAGGGGCGGACCTAATTTTTTACGTCCGCACCCTACGCGGTAGTACCGCTCCAAGTGCGCAGCAGTACCGTAAGTCCTGGTCTCGCATAGTCTACACGAGCGGAAGTAGGGGCGACTTGTTCCACTCCTTCACGGTAGTACTGCATGCCAATATGCGGTAGTACCGTGTCGGATTTTTGCATCAAGTGTTTTTCCGCGGAAGTTGGCACGGATGTATTTTTATTCTTCCGCGCCCTTCCCAGGCCAGTCCTGACCTGCCTTGCGGTAGTACCACGTGGGTGTGCGGTAGTACCACGCCAGGGGCAGTACCGCCCCTCGGCTCTGCGCGACAGGCTTGTCCTCGCCTCTGTCGTGGCGGCGGTAGTACCGTGGGCCGTCACGGTAGTACCATGAGGCCTTGCGCTAGTACCGCTTGCCTGGTGCTGTAGTACCGCAAGTCGCTGGCTGGTTAGGTGGATAATGGTTGGATTTAGTTCTCGACTATATAAGGGGTGTCTTCTTCCTCTAGTTGACCACCTCTTCCACCCCAAGCTCCATTGTTTCTCCAAGCTCCATTTTTGCCTGATCTCTCTCCCTAGCCAATCAAACTTGTTGATTTTCTAGGGATTGGTGAAGAAGGCCCCGATGTACACTTCCACCAAGAGAAATTTGATTCTCCCCACTAATCCCTTGCAGATCTTGTTACTCTTGGGTGTTTGAGCACCCTAGACGGTTGCGGTCACCGCGGAGCCATAGTCCATTGTGGTGAAGCTTCGTGATGTCGTTGGGAGCCTTCAATTAAGTTGTGGAGATTGTCCCAACCTTGATTGTAAAGGTTCGGTCGCGGCCTCCAAAAGCACCAATAGTGGAATCATGGCATCTCGCATTCTGTGAGGGCGTGAGGAGAATACGGTGGCCCTAGTGGCTTCTTGGGGAGCATTGTGCCTCCACACCGCTCCAACGGAGACGTACTTTCCCTCAAAGGGAAGGAACTTCGGTAACACATCCTCGTCTTCACCGGCTCTACTCTTGGTTATCTCGTGCCTTTACTTGTGCAAGCTTTTTCGTGATATATCTCTTGCTTGCTTGTGTGCTTATTGTTGTTGCATCATATAGGTTGCCCACTTAGTTGCATATCTAGACAACCTACTTTGATGCAAAGTTTAAATTGGTAAAGAAAAGCTAAAAATTGTTAGTTGCTTATTCACCCCCCCCCCCCTCTACTCAACTATATCGATCCTATCAACCGGCATTCTCGCCAAACGCCACTCCTGTAGGTCTCATCTATGACGTTGTCGCCAAACGTCACTAGTATGACACCAGTGATAAGCTGTTAATACCAGCATTCAGCCCAAACACCAATCATATATGTCTCATCTGTTGAGTTGTCGCCAAATGCCACTAAGGGACAAATAATCCGTAGCGTACCTTGGACCGTAGACAACAACAATACAAGTCACATGCCATTTGACTAACACTTGCTTTGACCTACGGATCCCCATTGTCAGTAAACCCATGGCGTGTTACACTAATCTAATTAAAACATTAATTAAATAAGTATTAGTTAAACATTAATATTAAACAAGTTGGCATTTATATATTACACGGATCTGAATATCACTGTTCAAATCACAAAAGAACACCTAATTAAAATTAATAGGCTTGCCCGTTTCCTCGCCGCCGGGCCTCCGCCGTCGGAGCCGCTGCCACAAGCCCGACGTGTCGTTGTCGGAGATGTCGATGACGTCCTCCTTGGCGTATCCGGAGCCGGGGCCGGAGGCTAGCACGACGTTCAATGGAGGAGCAACGAGAGCAGGAGGCGGTTGGCTCAGTTCCTGCAGGGTTTCCTCCCGCTCGTCAGGAGGAAGCGACTAGAATATGGGGCGAACCTGAAGAAGCGTGTTCGCCATCCACAAGTCTTCCGCATTTTTTTTAGACAAATGGCAACTTCATTTATACAAACAGGGATTGTTCATTACATACAATGTTCCTGATTATCTCAGGAACTTCATCGAACCAACATGACCCAAGATCATGTTCCGATGATTTTGCCAGAACATGAGCTACCATATTACATGACCAACTAACATGAGTAAACAAACAAGATACAAATATGGAGCCCTACTCTTAATATCAAAAACTATGACACCTGTTTGAGATCTGTCCATCGCAACACTTGTCACTTTGCTGATCAAAGTGGGGCAATCAGATGCGACGACAATTCTGAAGCCCGCTTCTTCAGCAAATTCAAGTGCACAACGCATAGCAATGTCCTCCGCCAGTTCAAGGTTAACATACCTCCTTTTGGATGCCAACACTAGTCCCAGGTGACTTCTTATTACTATGCCCACTCCCATTCGTGATGACTGTGAGAACATTGCAGCAGCAACATTTATCAACACCGAGCCCTCCGGCGGCGGAGACCATTTCTGGACTGATGGTTGGCTCTCACGCCTAGTGGATTGCTTCGATCTGAAAATTGTTCAATAAGATGAAATCAATATAGGCATTAATCTTCCCAGCCACACGATGCGAATGAGGCAAACTCTCACCATTTCTTATGTTATTTCTGTTTTCCTAGATGTGACATATAGCCACCGCAAAATACATTGCATGAAGACCCGATGCAACATTTATCCAATCTAGCAACCATTGTCGAATATTCATAAACCCCTTCAGATTTAGCCATATATAAAAAGACCTTTTCAGCTCGGCCCAAATTTCTTTGACATAATGGCAAAAGAAGAAACAATGTTCCACTGTCTCAATTCTATTACAGATAAAACACTCATACCTTGTAGGAATTGTGCGTTTCTGTAGTTGATCACCAGTAGGTAGACAATTGTGAGCCATTCTCCGTAAGATGATCTTCATTCTATTTGGGCATTGTATCGTCCAAAGTTTCCTCCATATTTTCCCTGTTTCTTCCATGTCTGAAGCCTATCCTCTACCATTAGAGCTGCAGTATTGCCAGAAGGCTAAGGATATTGCAAGGTTATACCCAGACCATACAGTCTAGGTGCTTCCGTTTGTGTATGGCCATGATGCGAAATCCGAGCACCCTTCTGAACTTAGAGGGATCTTGAGAATCTTTATAGCCAGGTCTTTTGGAAACATTTCACTAACAGCCACACTGTTCCATGATTTTCCATCAGTTGAAAACAAATGGTTGACAGTCTTATCCTCCTCCACCGGGAAATTTGTGCAAGGTATGATAGGAAATGAGTGTGGGATCCAATTATCTCTAATCAAAGATATTTGCTTTCCATCTCCTACTCGCCACAATAAGCCCTTCTGAAGGAGTCTCTTACCAAACAATATACTACGCCATGTGTAGGAAGCTGATCTTGGGCATCCTGACCTCCAAAAATCTCCATTCGGGAAATATCTTCCTTTTAGTAGTTGTAGCATAAGGAATTGGGGTTCACTAAGAGCCTCCAGCACTGCTTTGCAAGCATGGCTTGGTTAAAAATCACCAAGTCCCTGAATCCCATTCCTCCGAGATACTTAGGTGAGGATAACCAATCCCAAGACCTCCAATGAATTTTCCTCCTGCCATCTTCCATTCCCCACTAGAAGTTCGAGATAGGTTTATGCATGTTCTCACATATTGATGCTGGAATTTGGAAGCAGCTCATCACATATGTTGGGATGGCTTGAGCCACCAACTTTAGAAGTACTTCTTTACCTGCTCTGGATAACGGTCTATCATTCCACCCGTTTAATCTCTTCCATAGCCTGCCGGTGAGGAAATTGAAGTTGCTCGTTGGAGAGCGTCCCACCCAAGAAGGAATGCCAAGGTAAGTGGCTTGCAGAGACTCATCTTGGACTCCTAACATGTTCTTTACTCACTCCTTCACCTGTTTGTCACAATGAGGTCCAAAGAAAACAGATGACTTGTGCAAGTTGATCTTCTGACCTGAGCCTTTACAGTAGGTCTCGAGAAGAACTTTAAGATTGTTTGTGCTTATATTGTCGCCTTTCACAAAAAAGATGCTATCATCCGCAAATAAGAGCTGGGAAATAGGAGGGCCCGTTTTTCCGTTCTTGATTCCTCTAATATCCCATGTTGCTTCTTTTAGCTGTAGAACACAAGATAAACCTTCAGCGCATAATAAAAATAAGTATGGGCTGATGGGATCACCCTGTCGTATGCCTCTAGTGGGTACAAACGAGTGAGTTAAGTTTCCATTTACTTTAATTGCATATCGAACAGAGGTCACACACCTCATCACAGAGTCTACCCAGGTTGCATTAAAGCCCAATTTCAGAAGGACGTCTTTCAAATAAAGCCATTCAACTCTGTCATAGGCTTTAGTCATGTCAATCTTTAGAGCATAACAAGGCAATTTGGCCTTTTGTTTTTTAATTGAGTGGAGACATTCATAAGCTATTAACACATTATCAGTTATTAGTCTCCCTAGAACAAATGCACTTTGCTGCTCAGAAATAATTTGCGGGAGAATGATTTTTAAACGATTAGAGAGCACCTTAGAAGCTATTTTGTATATCACATTACATAAACTAATTGGTCTAAAATTGGACAGAGAATCAGCATTGTTCACCTTGGGGATTAGTACAATGACGGAGTTGCTAAAGCCCTCGGGTATATCATCACCTGTCAAAAAGCCCCTAACTGTTGAACATATGTCATGCTCTAATAAGTCCCAGTGTTGTTGGTAAAAGATGGCTGGGAAACCATCCGGCCCTGGAGCCTTGGTAGGGCCCATTTGAAACAAAGCTGACTTGATTTCCTCATTAGTATACTCTTGGCCAAGAATCTCATTCATCTGCTTGTTCACTTTGACAGGAATGGCATTTAAGATAGCGTCCATATATGTGCATGGTTCAGATGAGAAAAGATTCACATAGTAGTCATGAACCATGTTCTGGATGCCTTTTTGATCTTCACAAAAGGTACCATCAGTTTTTCCCAGAAAATTGATTCTATTAACTCTTCTCCTTGCTGAGGCTCTTGCATGAAAAAAGGAGGTACTTCTGTCCCCTTCCTCCTGCCGGCGTTGTGGCAGACAGTAGGCGGGGCCGGAGCCAGAGTCGTCTCCTGCCGACGCATCTCCTCGTTCTTCTCCTTATCATACCGAAGGGACTCGAAGGAGTGGTTGATGGCGAGCTGCTCCTCCGCAAAGTCCGGTTCGGCGCGGTAGAGGGCCATGAGATCCTCGTCGACGGTGCACCCCGATTTAGCACCACGTTGCATTGACGCAAAAGCAAAAGTTCCTCACAAGGGTTAATGACTTGACCGTGGTCTCAAATAACCACACTGTTACAGGAAAGGGAGGGAGGCTTGGAACACAATTCTTTTTTTTAGTGTGTGTGGATCCTGTCATGCATGCATGCATGCACGGATGAACCTACCGACCGGCAAGATCGCGCTGCTTCACTGACGCATCACCTTCCAGTTTCAGGAATCCACATGCACATCACCAGGACCAGATCGAAGAAACTCTGAAACGCCGAAATGCAGGGTTCACACTCACTCCAACGATACAACCATAACCAGTTAACTATAGTAGTAGCATCTGCTAAGCAGCGCCGATATGCTGACACTACCACTATCTAACTGACACATATATCTCCTTATTAGCATGTTGCTGATGATAAATGGACACAGGAATCTTCCTGGGCATGGCTAGCCCTTGTCTCATTAGAGGACACGGATCACAAATGGCCTCCGGGCCTGCCCTCCCCATAGGAACACGGAAGGGAACACTGGTTTGAGCCTCAAGGAATGGTTGGGGGGCATGGAGAGCATGGGCGACAGGTTGACAAAGTGTGTGTTCTAGGAAAGCAAGCAGCGGAACCAACACATGGGTCATCGATGGACTTGATCGATCTGATTATTAGTTAAGTGCTCCTATATACTAAAAGCTGATGATAATGAGAGCTTTTTTACTTGTGCATGCACATGGCCACTATGTGACAGAGAAACACTGGAGTACGTACAACCGAACGAGGTGCCTACCTGCTAATGCGGCTCCGTTTATTTTTGTCCGATGAGATGCGTTTGGAGTGTGAGCGAGTGAGTCATCGATCTCATGTGTCGGAACGATGCATGGTTCAAACGAAGCGACC
This sequence comes from Aegilops umbellulata, assembly GCA_032464435.1. NCBI lineage: Eukaryota > Viridiplantae > Streptophyta > Magnoliopsida > Poales > Poaceae > Aegilops > Aegilops umbellulata. Next base: position 599,554,966 of record CP136055.1, on the reverse strand, counting down.
GTACGTTCGGAATTGTGAAATGGGATCCGCATCGACGACAGGCGGACTCCTGCCAGGGCGCACACACTTGTTCGCTGTTTTGCTGTCCTGCATCTTCACATGGAACCAGCGGGCAACTTCCTTCCTCCTGTCTTGCGTCCGTTGATCTCCACGTGCATGCCAAGAAGGTCCCGACCAGCGTCGTCGTCGAGCCTGTCTGTTCCCGGATCCTCAAGGATTCCACGATTCAGCTACGATACAGTAGGGGCCTTCCCTCACTGTTTCCGGGTTGCAAAAAAAAGTTTGTTCTCACGTGAGCCAATTAACCCTCCAAATGCCACAAACTATTGTGTCCCAACGGCCAAGCAAGCGCAGCCTCCTTTTATTCCGCTGTTATGTTAAAATTAGCTTTATGATGGCACAGTGGTAGCTTGGTCAAGTAGGATCCGGTTAAGTAGGCTCGTTCTGCCAGCCGCCCAATTTCCGCCGCGGTTGCTCCCTCCCTTTCGTGTTGTTCTGGGTGAAAACTTGATCTATGGGATCAGACGGTGATGGCACTTCGATGGAGTGCCTTTTTTGGAGGCATCACCTTGGAGTTATAAAACCCGTCGTTGTCCGTCTTCACTTCTTCACAGTGGCTTGCTCACGGAAGGTTTCCGTCGGCTCCAAACGGTTTATTTTTGTTCATCTGTAGTGTGCTTGATGGTTGACTGGGTGGTGTTGCAATGCATCGGCACCCTTGTATCTTGCCTTGCGTGTGTGTTGTATGTGATGATGGCGTGTTGTTTGCAGGTGCTTATATTTTTGGTCGTTGCTTTATATATAAAGCGGGACAAATGCCTTTTGGGGTACAAGTGAGGGGCAACAGCGGCACGTTATCGGCTTGTTCTAGCGGCTCCGATAACTGGGGGCGATAGCGGCTCATCACCGGCTCATTCTGCCTGCTTCCGTATGTGAGTGTATGATGAAAATATATTTTATCATGAATTTAATGCTACTAATTTGATGGTATAAATGTTAATGTATTATTGTAAAAATATGGTCAAACATAAAAAAGTTTGACTTTCCAACAAAATTTGAAGTGCACCCTTTTAAGGACGGAGGGAGTACATGTCTTTCGTGAAAAAAATCTAGTAAAGTAGGCTTGCTTGGCACTCCTCTCCCCTTCCCTCACTGATATGGCACCGACACCCACCCCATCCCATTGTTTGCCACTCCAGCTATGGCGGCCACCACACCCCTCCCCCCCCCCCCTAACTGGTGGCCAATAAAAATGAAATACATCATCGGGAACGAATGAAAAAACAAACAATGCCGGGAAGCAAGGGCAAGAACATAATTCAAGGACAAACCATTTGTTGACACCTCGCGCATTCTATAATTTCATGGTGACTACTTCCAAGCTAGACAATTCTACCCCAAAAAATCTTTATTGGGATATTTTCTATACTCTTACAAAGTAAAATCCTCTATCTACATATAAAGATACTAAAATTAACAAAACAAAATGGAATAACCTACATCTGTAGGTTTAAATGGAATGGATTATTCTATTTATTTTAATATTTATATGATTGCGTATACAAGATGGTCAAACAAAATTTAATAATAAGATAATTTCTCACAAAAATAGAGTTCTACTTCAGCGATATTGTTAGTGGGGGGGGGGGGGCGAAGACATGTCTGTGCTAACATGGCAATAGGGACTATTGTAGCTATAGTGTTTCAAATTTTTATTATGTAGTTATTACACTAACATGTAGTAAAGTTTGTACCAACGAAAAATATAATATATTATATTTGTAAACAAGGTGATCTATTTAAATAAGTAAAAGTGTTTCGTATAAATAAATAGGTGATCACCACGGCCGCCGCATCCGGCAACCGCATTTCCACTTTTTTGTTTGTGGTTTTTTTTCCTTAGAAATAGGAAACTAGTTGTAACTTTTTCATTTCTTAAAGGATAAAACATCTGAGCTCCGTGAACTTCCATGTGTTTAAAAAATATAATAACAATGGAAAGGGGAAAGAAAAATCAAGCTTATACACGTCTAATGATGAATGGAGCGAATCCTGTATACTTAAGAAGTTTATCCCCACTAATTGTATTATCTCAACATGCAGCCTATCAACCTCAGCGATATGCCACATTAGCACACACTAACTGTTTTGTTGGGATTTTCGTAAGCCACATCATCTTCAGTTACAAGATCCAGTCATTTTTTTCGGCAATGAAGTGCTGCATCAGTTTTCGTTCTTTTCCTAGAGCTCTGTGGGTGTCCATCTCCTCCAATCTTCTATATAGCGATTTTCTCTCCTACCATTAATTCCTCTCCCACTTCACCTTCTCCATCAAACCTAATTCATCTATTACCTATTAATGTTATCTTGAAGAAACAAATGAAACTTCTTCTCTATCTTCATGTGGGAGTAACTGATGTATCTGCTCATCTCTTAAAAAGGTGTCCACGGCACGGCAGCAACATGCTCCTCACCTCAGCCTGCGCTGGTGGCCTCCCTGCTTGCCTCATCAGAATACAACACGCTTTCCTTGCGAATCTCATCTTCTCAGGGAACCCTCCATGGCCTAACGGGAAGATGAATCTCCTGGCCGAGCCACTCCTTGCATCCTCGACGTTGTGTGCCAGTTCTTCCTGACCCTTCCGGTGCAGGCACTCTAGACTGTGGTTAAGGTAGATGGGTCATTCGTATTTGTGCGGCAACCAATTGAGAATTCATGTGATTATTATTTTTTAACTGGATTGCCTATTTATCATGTTGGATGCATTATCTGTTTGGCATCATCAGTGGTTCTTCTCTGCTCTACATAACCGAACGACAACATGCTAAGGTTTACAATACAAGTCCATCTCATTCAGTCACAGGCCCACAGTTATTCAAGCATCAAATATGTCTCTAAGTTTCTTCCCTTCTTTGCTCTATAGTATGTCTCTAAGTTTCTTCCCTTCTTTGCTCTGTAGTGCTAGTTTTGATTATCTGTATACAAAGTATATATGTAGATTCCTAATCCTTTGACTATCTACAACATGTTGCTGCAATCATTTGACGGATTCCACCATACTAACAAATGCTTAGTTTTGTTGTTTTAGCCTTCAGTTTCAGAATACCACTAGAACATGATGGCGCGCGTTGCCGCGCCCGCCTTTGTAAAGAAGGAATAGCAGAAATATTTGACAAATGGTTGATATAACGTAAACGGTTATTTGTTTGGATGTTTAGATATATGTTCATCATCTCACATGAAAATGCTTTGTTTGCACACAATATGTTTTTAGCAAGGATGTAACATAGGCACAATATTATCATCAACTCCAATACGAATGTGCAAGTATGTTCATAAATAAATGTCAATATTTATTTGGTTCTTTTAAGTACATAGATGATCGTGTGCGACATAGTAAAAACTTTGGTACAATAAGAGTGCTGAAAGGGGGATAATCAAATTTGCAGTTCATTTAAGAAATTCTTCGCAGACTTAAAGCTCATTACTACGTAAATACAGAAAATAAAGGCCTATTCCCACACACCGGTATCCATATGCAAGAAGAACAGTGGAGATCACATGATTGTATCATAACTCAAGCATTACATCAATTACATCCTCGTGGCATAAAACTACTGTCACCGAAAAGCATACCTGGAAATGCCATATGCAAGTTTGATGCAAAAAAAATCATATCACCATTTTTATTGCAATTTCCTGATATACTTTAATTGCAAGTTTATAGTCACCACATGATGGTAAATCAAACTTCACCTGGCCCGTGACTTCTGAAATAGTAGATTGCCCAAATGTGATAGTAAACAAAATAATCACCCAAAAAGTCTTATATTGCATAAGCTATATTCCATGTAGTTACAACAATGAAAATTAAAGAGACTCTTTGTTTGAATGGCTACCATAGTAGTTTTTCGAAACACAATTTATATCTGACATGATTCAAGTCTTCATGGAGTCTATAGAAAATGCAAGCAACGAGTACTGAAAAGAACTTGGTCCAATTGATTCTCAAATAGATATTGGTGGGATCAAGTGGCTAACACACCACCAACCATTACAAGGATATCTCTAACATGAGGAATTAGAGATAACTTCGTCTAGCAAAAAACATCCGAAAGTATGATAGTTGTGTACACTATATAAAATGAGATTTTTATGTCAGGATTTGGAATACATATCATTTGAGAAACGACTTTATATCCTTTTAGAAATTATTGACGAATGGTAACTGCTAACGAAAAGCAGTGGAGAAACTAATCATTACACTCCCACGTGCCAAATCTAGAGCAGCTAATGCATGGAAACAAATATTCAAAGCTCCTCCGACTTACCTATCAATTTCTTTGATACATGTAGGAGAATAGCACTCAACACAAGGAGCAGCAATCAAATAAGAATTGAGAAAGAGAAAACACCTAATCTTCACCCTTGGTGTCCCTAGATAGCGAGGCTGTGGCTGCGACATTACACGGAACATGAAAATGACAGAACAAACTCGAATTGATCTGCAAGAATTAGTAAACAAAATACCTTCACCAAATCGAAGAGAATATTTCTAATCTGCATCATTTCCGTGGTGTAGTAACCACCTAGGAAAAACATATACGTACCATTGATTGAAGTTGAGAAGATGCAGAAGGAAAGGGGAGAATGAGATCTGGGCCATGGTTGTGGTTGGTAGGGCTACGGGAGAGAAATAGGTGGTGGTCGGCTGGTCGGACCCGCACAAGGGTCTCTCTTTCCATCATCCCTACCTTTTTCTCTCCCAGGGAAATGCGGCCCACCTGTGATGCCCTAGCCCCGCGCCGATCGCAGCCATCAATTAAGGATCGAACGATAAGCTGGATTAGTGAATGAGAAGGAATTCAGGTCGATCGTCGGAGCAGCAGCCCATTAACGTTGCCCCGGCCCGGGGCACACAGGATAAGAGGTAAAAAATGCCTTGGATTGCCTAAAGAAGATTCTGGAGGACGCCAGAATGATCAGGAGCGTCAAATGAGATGATCGGACGGTTCAGAATGTCAAATCGTTGTGGGTGCCCCTAGCTAGCTCAGTTTTACTGTTTAGTAATTACAAGTATTTTGGTTGATTGCATATCCCATTTTTGAAGGGTTATCTTCTATTCCATTTAATGGTGGACCAGGATTAACTAAATATAGACTCATGATATATTACCATTCCACCACGTGTTCCATTTTTTTTACTATCAAATGTTGGACAAATAACCAAATGATTTATTCATGTTTTTTTAAGATTAGATAGAAGTCTCGGACTAACCTGTATTTTTCTTTCCCTTCAAATTGGTTATGGAAAGATAAGTGGAAATAAGAAATACTGTGTTTTTTGTGAATTAAGAAATGCAGTATTGTTATTGTAAGTTCCCAAAAATAATGTCTTGTACTAATTAAATTGCTTGTTGTTTTTGATCGAATCTAACTTTTGCAGCTTCGTAATCTGACATACATAGGATTGGTTCTTAATATGCCCCATGCGATCATTCTTGAATGTTTTTATTCTAGCAGTTTAAGAGACAAAAATCCTATTTGTTCAGATTTCAATAACTGTCTTTTTTTCTGTCATGTTTCAGGTTGCAGATTAAGTAGGAAAAAACCATCTTAACAAGGAACATTGTGTACCATGGAGTGTCTGCCAATAATCTATTTTCGAGAATTCTTTGTGCACATATTGTGATAATATGCAATGGAAAGCCACACCTAGGTTACTCTCTAGGGTATGATTTTTCTCTTCTCAAGTTTATCCCATTTAGGCATCCACAAGTATTTGCAGTTGTTTGCCACTGTAAACATGAATGGTTCCATCTAAAACTCAGCCGCAAGATCAGTTCGTTATGTTAAATTGCTCTCACCATTTAGAATGGTTCGCCATGACATGGGTTTATTATTACTGGAAATTACAAGATATACTAATTTTTTCAACTATTTGAGAAGCAAGATATGTTTTGGACTACTAGAAACACATGTTCAATACTGTAAGACTTAACAAAGCTTGGATATTGCAGTTCTAACAAACAGTGAGTGAATATTTCAAAGTGAAAAGTCCTGCTGCAACGCGCAGGGTATCATCCAGTTATTCCAAATCATTCATACCCCACTAAATAGTTACCTAGCTAAAATAATTAAGATATGACATAACAATGATATATAAGAAATAAAAATTAGTTATGTTTTAGTATATTTATAAATAAAATGTGGATTTGGATATCCATATGCCAGTCTAACAGAATCTTAATCTTAATCGTCTACATCCATCCTAAGCAATGTCTAAAAAATTTGCGTTTTTTAGGAATCACTTGGGGGTGAGTTCTCCCATCTGAATGTAATGCTTAAAAGCGACCATGGCCGGTCAAAGGCACCTTCTCGTAAGGCGTATTTACGTGTGATCTACGTGCCTAGCGGGAAGATGCGAATGGGGATCAGACAACGAAATAAGTTTTTTCGGGTGGTCAGTGGACGACATAAGATCCTCGAGGGATCGTTTATTTAGTAAAAAATACAACTTACCGTCTTACCGACCGGCAAGATCGCCCTGCTTCACTGAAGCACATCAGAAGTCAAGCTAAACGCAGCACCTTCCAGTTTCACCTGCTTCACTGACGCACATCAGAAATCAAGGTAAAGACAACACCTTCCAGTTTCACGCATCCCCATGCACATCACCGCGACCAGATCGAAGAAACTCTGAAACACTGAAATGCAGGGTTCACACTGACTCCTCCCACTCCAACCATAACCAATTAACAATAAGTAGTAGCATCTGCTAAGGGCATTTTCTAACCCATCTCTTATAACCGGTTAAAAGAGTAAAATTGCGGTTTTACTCCTCTAACTGGGACCTAGCCGAACGTAAGGGAGTAAAATTTTACTCCTCTCCCTTAAAATCTCATTATATTTACTCGCCGCGCCTCTCCTCCACTGCCTACCCCCTCCCCTCCCGCGCCGCATCTGCGCCAGCACCGCCCCTCCCACCCCCCGCCGGTGCCTGCCCGCCGCCGGGCATGCTTAGTAGGATCTTCCTCTGTCCCCTACCGCTTGGATTTGCGCCTCCTCGTGCTGTGGCCGGCGAAAAAGTGGTGGATCTGCAGCTGCTGCCGTCGTCGCCGGATTTGGCGATAACGGCCGCCGGCGGCTGCACCTGGCCATGGATTGGCCGGGAAGTGGACCGCACAGCCACGGCGACGCCTCCGGGCCGCATGTAGGTACCAGATCCTCCTCTAGCCACTCAAATATCTCCCGTCAAAGGTTCACCGCCAAATACACGTCAAGCTGTCGCCCGTGCTCGGCGCTGGCGCAGCGGCATGTCGGCTCGCCAATGCCGGTCATACAGCCCACAACTGCACAGGGAAGGTGGTGCGTCAAGTTTCTACCATGCCGCAACACCCCACACGGGTGTTCTGCGAGTGCACAAATGATGGGGTATGTGCTTGTTTGATTCGGCTGTTCACCGGATTCGACGCAATTTCGGTAGCTCATCTATGTGCTTGTTTGCTCATCTATGTGTGTAGGATGGATACAAGTTTTGGTATTGGGAAGAAGAATACATCGATCTACTGATAGCACAAAAATTGATAGATGTCCGTGCACTCGTTGCTAGAATCGAGGCTAGAGATGAGACTAGAGATGAGATTACTAAAGAAGCTGTTAGATAATAGCGAGATAAAACAAGACACGAGAGCACACGGATTTTTACGTGGAAACCCTTACGGGAGAAAACCACGGACGCACGAAGGCGCAATCACTATGAGGAGGAGTATTACAAGCACGAGACGACAGGCCGTCTGAGGTGCGACTACATGGGGTATATATGATGGGCAACGCATAGGAGTCCTTGTAGGACAAGTAAACGAGTTGTACTCGTACGCATCGACGTCATCGCAAAGGGCCACATAAGTTGTACTACGTCTAGTCCAACACAGTATAATTTGGATCACAATTTAACAATCTCCACCTTGATCCAAATTCCCTTCAGTAGTCGAAGAAAGTGAATAACTCCATCCAAATCAGCATAAACACCTCGTGCGTCAAAGTCCATAGGACTAGTGAGAAATACCAACTAAGCCTGAGCAAAGCTCAAACTTATTGGTCGGAACTGGTTTTGTCATCATATCAGCAGGATTATCATGAGTACTTATCTTGCATACCTTCAAATCACCTTCAGCAACAACATCTCGAATATAGTGATATCTGACATCAATGTGCTTTGTTCTCTCATGATACATTGGATTCTTTGTAAGATATGTAGCACTTTGACTGTCACTAAATAAGGTAGGGCAAGATGAGTCTCCACAAAGCTCAGTGTACAAACCTCTCAACCAGATAGCTTCTTTGCATGCCTTAGAAATAGCCATATACTCGGCATCAGTAGTGGAACAAGCCACAATAGACTGCAAAGTTGCTCTCCAACTTACAGCACAACCACCAATTGTGAAAACATAACCTGTGAATGATCTTCTCTTATCCAAATCACCAGCAAAATCAGAATCAACAAAACCAACAAGTCCATCTCTAGTTTTCCCAAATTCTAAATAAGCATTAAAAGTACCACGCAGGTATCTGAAAATCCACTGAACTGCTCTCCAATGCTCTTTTCCAGGATTAGCCATGTATCTACTAACAATACTTAATGCATATGATAAATCCGGACGAGAACAAATCATGGCATACATAAGTGAACCAACTGCACTTGAATAGGGAACTCTAGACATGCACTCAGTATCTGGATCTGACTTAGGACATAAAGATGATGATAATTTGAAGTGTGCAGCTAACGGAGTACTCACCGGCTTGGCATTATGCATATTAAAACGACGAAGAACTTTATCAATATATCCCTTCTGACTGAGATACACTTTTCCAGATGGTATATCTCTGGATATTTCCATGCCAAGTATTTTCTTTGCTGCACCCAAATCTTTCATCTCAAATTCATTACTCAATTGCTTCTTTAGTTCATCAATGTCTGACATACTCTTTGCAGCAATTAGCATATCATCAACATAAAGGAGCAAATAAATAGTTGAACCTTTGACAGTTTTTAAATAAGCACAACTATCATAATTAGACCTTTTGAAAGCATGTGGTTGAGTTGGTTAGGTGGACAGTGGTATCCCCAACCCACCAGGGTTCAAATCCTGGTGCTCGCATTATTCCTGGATTTATTTCAGGATTTCCGGCGATGCGCTTTCAGTGGGAGGAGACGTTCCCGTCGACGACGAGGCGCCTACGGTGACTTCGTAAATCTCAAGATGATATGCCGGTTCAGTCTCTCGGAGGTGCTCATAGGGGTAGGGTGTGCGTGTGTGCGTTCATAGGGGTGAGTGTATGCGCGTGTATATGAGCGCTTGTGTCTGTACTGATGCTAAAAAAAAAACCTTGAGAGAGCATAAAGGTGTCAAATCTCTTGTACAACTATCTCTGGGATTGCTTCAATCCATAAATAGATTTCCTTAACTTACAGACAAACTTTTTTTTCCAAGAATAACAAAACCTTCAGGTTGTTCCATATAAATATCCTTTTCTAATTCTCCATGTAAGAATGCAGTTTTAACATCCAATTGTTCAAAACATCCAATTGTTCAAGCTCAAGATCATGCATGGCAACAATACTGAGTAAAGTGCGAATAGAGCTATGCTTCACAACAGGAGAAAAGACTTCGTTATAGTCAATACCTGGAATCTGACTGTAGCCTTTAGCAACTAACCTTGCTTTATATCTTGTCTCATCATTAGGAGAAACACCTTCTTTCCTCTTGAAAACCCACTTGCAACGAATAGGTTTCTTCCCTCTAGGCAATTTTACTAAATCCCAAGTGCCATTCTTTTCAAGTGATTCCATCTCATCATGCATAGTGGTCATCCACTTATTACTATCACCAGAAATAATAGCCTCGGAATATGAAGAAGGCTCAGAATTACCTTCAATTTCTTCTGCAACAGATAAAGCAAAAGAAACAATATTGCACTCTTCAATTAACCTGTCAGGTTTATTGATACCCCGCCTAACTCTGTCACGTGCAAGATTCCAACTGGATGGAACAATAGGCTGATTTGGAGTGGGAGTGACATTATCATCATTAACGACGGGTTCATCATGTGCATCAACAATTTCATTACCAGATGTATCACCTGAATCAATAACATGCTCCACCTGAACAGTAGGCTGCTGAATAGGAGGCTGCTGTTCACTCTCAACAGGAATATTAGTAGATGAAACATCATGTAACATAGCAGATTCATTAAAGATAACATTTCTGTTAATAACAACCTTCTGGGTTTCAGGATTCCATAATTTAAAACCTTTAACACCAGACTTATAACCAAGAAAGATGCACTTAACAGCCCTAGGCTCCAACTTTCCATTATCAACATGAGCATAAGCAGTGCAACCAAAAACTCTCAACTGTGAATAATCAGCAGGTGAACCAGACCATACCTCAATTGGAGTTTTCTTATTAAGAGCAATAGATGGTGAACAATTAATGAGATAACAAGCAGTGGAAGCGGCCTCAGCCCAAAAACGCCTATGCAAGCCTGCATTGGACAACATGCAACGGGCTCTGGAAATAATGGTCCTGTTCATACGCTCAGCAACACCGCTTTGTTGAGGAGTATAAGGAACAGTGTAGTGTATGACAATGCCTTCAGACTTGCAATAATTCTTAAATTGCTTAGAACAGAATTCCATACCATTATCAGTGCGAAGTATTTTTACCTTCTTTTCAGTTTGTCTTTCGATCATAATCTTCCACTCCTTAAAAGCTGAGAACGCTTCATATTTATGCTTCAAGAAATAAGGCCATACTTTTCTCGAATAATCATCAATAATAGTCAGCATGTAACTAGCACCACCTAGTGACTTCTTGCGAGATGGTCCCCATAAATCAGAATGGACATAATCAAGAATACCTTCAGTTGTATGAGTCGAAGTGTTGAACTTCACCCTCTTGTGCTTGCCGAAGATACAATGCTCACAAAATTTTAATTTACCAGGTTCATATCCATCAAGAAGACCTCTCTTATTTAACTCTGCCAAACCAAGTTCACTCATATGTCCAAGACGCATATGCCAAAGGTTAGCAGCATCACAATCAAAATTCTTTGAAACAACTGGAGTAGCGTTACCTGAAACGGTAGAACCTCGAAGGTAATAAAGACCATTGGTCGAACTTAAATCACCTTTCATCACAATAAGGGAACCTTTGGTGACTTTCAAAACACTATCTCCACCTGAATACTTGTATCCCTTTGCATCAAGGGCACTCATAGAAATAAGATTTCTCTTCATCGTCGGAATATACCGAACATCTGTCAAAGTTCTGATTATGCCATCAAACATCTTGATTCGAATAGAACCTATGCCTTCAATCTTGCATGGTGAATTATCAAAACCCAAAACGGAACCAGCAGAAGTAGTGGAATCAAAAGTATTAAACCAATCTCTACGTGGACACATATGAAAATTACATGCAGTATCAAGTACCAACTCATCATTGGTCTCGGCACATCCAGCAATAACGACAAGAGCACCATCTGAACTATCATCACGAGCAACGTTAGCAGAATTTTCACCTTGTTTGTTACCTTTCTTCTTTTCCTTGTTCTGCAACTTGAAACACTCAGAGATGTCATGCCCGTCTCTTTTGCAATACCTGCAATACTTCTTGTCTCTGGATTGCAACCGGCCCCTGTAGCCGTTCTTACTTTTGCCTCTGTTTTCATTATTGGAGTTCTTCTCCTTTGTCCTTCCACGAACAGATAATCCCTCTGGTTGGGATGAACTTGAACCATCATGAGGCACCATTAATTTCATCTTCTCCTTAGAGTTCAAAGCTTCATAAACTTCATTAAGCGTGAGAGTATCACGACTGTATAATATGGTGTCTCTAAAATTGGTATAAGAACTTGGCAGTGAACAAAGTAACATTAAAGCAGTATCTTCCTCTTCATACTTAACCTCCATTGCAGCTAGATCAGATATGATCTCTTTAAATTCTGAAATATGATTCAAAACATTTCCTCCCTCGGGTAACCTGTGTAGGAATAATTTTTGCTTCAGATGCATCTTGCTGGTGAGATCTTTAGTCATGCAAATCCCTTCCAGCTTTAACCATAGAGCGGCGGCAGTTTTCTCGCTCAAAACTTCCTGCAAAATATTATTATGCAAATGGAGTTGAATTTGTGACAAAGCCTTACAATCAATTCTTTTCTCCTCATCAGTCCAGTCCTGAATCCGGTTCTTCCCAAAACTATCCAATGCTTCATCATAGTTGGACTGTGCCAACAACACCCGCATCTTGACTTGCCATAGGGTAAACCTTGTGTCACGGTCCAGCAGTGGAAGATCATACTTCATGGATGCCATGAGTAGATTAAATCGGTGTACACACAGTAGTACAAGTCGAAAGAAATAATTCTTGACAGAATTGATATGCAGATCAAATGGAACCAAGAAACAGTAACACCTGGTAGCTTCGGGTGGACGTAGCAACTTGGAGATGAAAAACAAAGGGCCGTACTAGTACTCTGTACTAGCACCTTCACGTGAGGATGTGACGGCTGGTCAGACCCCTCGGTTGCACTTCAATCACGGCGGCTGTAGTGACCTATCCAAAAGATCAAGAAGTATGATCGATTTTTAACATCGCGGCCCAGCGGAAGTATTCCTCGGCCTCGGTCTTGAAACTTGCACCCGATCGATCTTGGACACGGATCTGCGGCGACGCGCAGCGGGAATTTTTCTGTCTGTCTCGGCGACCATACGGTTGCAGCGGAAATCGATCTCGCTCGGAGTGGGCGGATCGCAGGATGCGGCGGCGCGCACAGAACGCCAACCCTAATTCTCTTGATCTCAAACTCGTATCTGTAAACTTGGCTCTGATACCACTTGTTAGATAATAACGAGATAAAACAAGACACGAGAGCACACGGATTTTTACGTGGAAACCCTTACGGGAGAAAACCATGGACGCACGAAGGCGCAATCATTATGAGGAGGAGTATTACAAGCACGAGACGACAGGCCGTCTGAGGTGCGACTACATGGGGTATATATGAGTGGCAACACATAGGAGTCCTTGTAGGAAAGTAAACGAGTTGTACTCGTACGCATCGACGTCAACGCAAAGGCCCACATCAGTTGTACTACGTCTAGTCCAACACAGTATAATTTGGATCACAATTTAACAGAAGCAACGACTACTTCTTTAGAACCGAAGAAGAAAAAAGTGTTGAATCTCAAGAATCCGCAGATCAACAATGAAGACATAGAGAAGATATTAATCCAACTAGTGGAAGCAGTTAGGGAAATTGGATATCTTCTAAAATGTCTAATTGTGGTTCTTGTATTTTTTGTCTTACTCTTGTGGCGAAGAATTGACGATTTATGTACTCCAATGTCGTTTAATGAAATAAAAAAGTAAGAAAATGTGTTTCGGTGGCCGAATATGTGATGCAAATGGGTTTTTTTTACTCCATTTAGTTTAGGGGACTGGCTAGAAATAGCCAAAATTTAGTGGAGTTACTCCACTAAGGTTTACTCCACCGTTTTATTTCTCTATTTTTAGGAGATCAGTTAGACTTGCCCTAAGCAGCGCCATATGCTGACCCTACCATTATTTAATTAACACATATCTCCTTATTAGTATGTTTCTGATGACAATTGGACGCAGGAATCTTCGTACGCATGGCTGGCCCTTTTCTCATTAGAGGACACGGATCACGAATGGCCTCGGGGACTGTGCTCCCCAGAGGGACACGGAAGGGAACAGGGAACACTTGTTTGAGGCTCAAGGAATGGTTGGGGGCACGGAGAGCATGGGTGACAGGGTAAGGAAAATGAATGTTTTTGGAAAGCAAAGAAAGGAAGCAACACATGGATCATCGATGGACTTGATCGATCTGATTATTATAGTTAACAATATGTGCTGAAAGTTGATGATAATGAGAGCTTTTTTACT